>OW121846.1:26552814-29207326 GCA_933228895.1 Platycnemis pennipes
ATTTCACGAATTCATTACTGATATTGTATTCATGCATTTGTAATGGAACAGTGTGGGATGGAAACTTAACCATCTGAGGCTATAATATTCTTCGCGAAGGAAAATACTTAAAAGGAAGGGTAATGAGAAATATTTGTCAGAATTGTTAACTTCCTTGGAGCAGCTGTGGTGATAGCCATCGTTCAAGTGATTTCCAGCACTTCTTTTTATTTATATATCTCAGTATTTTGTCTTTCATTAACTATATTCATTTAATGACTAATCTCCTAACCCAGGATGTTGCCATTGGCAGGACGGATCCCTGTAGGAATACCTTTGATTCCTCGAGTCCTCAAAGTAAAGTATTCGATAAAGAGACTCTAGATACTGAGAACCAACAGAGAGAAGAGTTTCTCATGTCTCTATGACGCAGTGGTTGCGACAGAAAAGAGGCTGGAGGAAATCCAAGGGATCAGCGCCGCTGCAAGATGTTGATGTCGTAAAGATTGAAGAGTTTAACTGCTTCTTCTTTCGGGCGTATTTGTAAATTACGCCGCACAACTCCCCGCCCAAACATAGTCAAAGATTTGCTTTACCCTTCGTTTACAGGAAGTAAAGCCACGCAATACGGAGAAGTAGCGAAACTCAGGCAATAACGGAGTATAAATGGTACGGCAAGAACAAAGTTTTTCTAGCTGGTCTCTTTGTGGACAAAAAACAGCCTTCTCTGGCCACCTCGCCAGATTGCCAATTGGAAAGCGATATTAGAGGTGAAATGCTTAAATAAGTGCAGGGGTATTTCTCCTATATATTGGCGAAAGCGATATTAGAGGTGAAATGCTTAAATAAGTGCAGGGGTATTTCTCCTATATAGGCATTAAATAGGAAAATGGTATCCTACGGTGAAATTAAAGAAGGAGAGGGAATATTAAAAGAATGGTGATTTCTATTATCAGGTGAATTGTCAGCTGCACATTACGGAAAAAAATGCCTGGTTTTTGGTGTGGATTCCGTTTGGAATGCTATTTCAGAGGATTGAAGGAGAGGACGAATTTCGGAACGATAAGATGGAGATAGATAAAAAAAATTATATGGAGCACCTACTTCCCGAAATCGTGGATCCTCGTTATCCGAAGGGCCTGAAGATCCGGTAAACAGCTATGCAGTAATGGTGAAGATAATCAGTGAACTTTAATTATTTGTTATTTCCCTCTTTCTAAGAGTAGTGTTAATATATTGATTTTATGTGCTCATAAACTGTATTTTCGTTGTATTACTGCATTATATGACCATTTTTGTTTCCGGTGCTAATGTTAGTTGGTAATTTGTATACGAATTCCTACTGCAGGCAGTTATTTACGCCATTTGTGTTTCTAGGACATAATGCTCAACTGTTAAATTTGTGTAAAAATGCACAGAATGGAAGAAATACCGTATTTACGAATGGTTAAGTTAAAATTCAGGGTGATCATACTTAACTTGCTCATTATAATTACTGATTGTAACTAATGAGTGCATGGTAGCCCAGTGGGTAGAGCGTTCAGTAACAGATTCAATTCCGGACGAGGTACTTTGGCATGATCCTGCGGTATGAATTTCAGTATCAGAGCTTTGTTGTGTAAGTCGGAAAACTGGCCTCTTTACCCTGAATGTGTGAATTTCACTCGCCTTCCGCCTTAGCACGGCGGGCTCAACTCTGTTAAACCAGTCATTGGGTTTATAATTGAGGGAATTATTGTAAATATGGTGAATTACCTGCGAAGAAAAAAGTTTTTTCACTAATAATCACAATTTTAAATGGCGTGTTAATAAATGTGGAGCATTGACCATTAATACTGTTTAGTCCGTTTCGTTTCTGGTGTGTTTAAAAGCGTATTCAATTTAACCGTAAAATCATATAGATAAACGAAAAACGTAAATGCACAACGTTCATATACGAAATTTTTTGTTGCCTCCGCCATTGCCATTCAAGAAAAAGTACTCTGGTAACAAGTAGAGGAAAATCCGTGAGCGCTTTGGCCCTTTAAATAGTAGGAAACTGTAAAGAAATAACATTGAACTTTCACATTAATGAAAGACAAGAGTCGGAGTTGGTCGCATATTTTGGGGAGAAGACGATGTTTTAATTAACCTCATTAATAATGCCCACCATTAGTTTACGAGGGCAACGTGCATCCCGCTAAATAAGTCCTCCCGGAGGACTAATTCAATAACTGCAGTCCATAACATGTGACAACCACTGCACAAAAACTGCACTATAAATCCCAAGGCAACGCCGGCAATCCCAGAACCCTTTAGGTGTTTTCAATTTTAGGCAATTGCTGACTTTTATTACTTTCGACTGCAATGAAGACGAGGAAAACTATGCACACTCGACTCCGAAAAGAGAGCTCTCGACTTTATTTCTTCCTACCTGATCGCCTTACGGATTTCGCAGCTCTACTGTCGCCGCTTCCGAAAAATCCCAGCTGGGATATATCAGGTCCCTCCCCTCAACTCCACTTTCCACGGTGGCAACGCTGATGGCAACTCACAAGAACTACTTCAGCCGTGAGATCATGGTGAAATGAGAGACGTTAAATCGGACGTTTCAAAACGCGTTGAACACCCTTAAGCGGCTTGGATACTAGACCCATGGGGATTTCAGTGGCGCCGCGGACGTTCTCCTAAGTTTCATACCTTCTGCGAAAGGTGTTTGGAACTACAAGATTACCCCCCATCCTTTCGAGGTGGACGAAGGGGGAAATTTCCCCCTCCATCCTCCCTGTTTTGAAATCTGGGAAGCACACGCAGTGTCAACGGCTATCGGAGAATTACTGAGGCGGTCGAAATTGGGTTTTTGTTGTGATTGTAGACTTAATTTGGATGGAGATATCACGGCTACCAGAAGAGAGCTACAGGTCAGGAAGGAAACCTCTCCATATTAATAATGCCTTGTGGTTGTGCATTTTGATTTTTTTTCAGGTGCAACAGTCATCTAACTGATTTAAGAACTTTTTTCATTTCAGTTGTCACAAAAGTGCCCATTAAAAATAATGTATCGATAAGAGGAAGATGAACCTGATATAAAATCATTTAATTTCCACAAATTATGCTGTTGTGTTTTTATATCCATGTATTATCTTTTGCCAGAGATGTGTAACTGTTATGCTCAAGCCTTAGTTTTTCCCAAGTTTATGATTAATTTACTATGGTAATTTTTTGTTAGTATGTGCTATTGATTTGCTTCCTTTCATTCTAAATGTCGCTCAAATTATGTTGCACATATTGTCCAGTGATTATTTGGAAAATCAATTAAATGGTGTACAGTGATTATCCTCCACCCTAATATTCAGGTGGGCCATATGGTTTCTCGTATTCATTACATAGGCATCCGTGGTGCATAATTGTTGAAGATGCTAGTCTTCCAGTATTTCTGCTGCTGCGTAGGTCCATTTTCTTGGATCACTGTTTCACTGGCGTGGCAGACCGCACCTTCTTCACCAGAAAATGTATCAACCTATGAGAATGCACTGGGGTTGAACATGGGAAGTACATAAGATGGACAGAAAATGAAGTATCAAACACTTATAACTAGAGCGCGGAAAAAAGTCTTCAATTTTGCAAAAAAAAAGTCGCCTAAAAAGTCACCAATATTTTTGAAAAAAGTCTCTCAAAAGTCGGAGTTATTTCCGTGAGAAAGTTGCTGAATTTTACTAAATTGTTGGAGAAAAGAGCCTAGAGATGCTAGTCCAGGCATTAGGGGATTTTGCTTGGAAAAATTAGAGGTAGTTCTGGAAATTGATTTATCCTATTTTTTTTGGGTCGTTGAATCCGAATTTCTAACTTTCCACCAAAAATTCATCCCGAAACCCCCCCAAATTTTGAAAATAACACGAAAAAAATCGCTTTTTTTAGTTTTTAAATAGTTTAGTTTTGATTTTGGGAAAAACTAATCAAATAATCCGAAAGTAGGCAATATACGCAGCAAAAAAGGCATCTTAATATTTTGACGTAGGACGAACAGGGCCCTGAAACATGCGCCTCTGCGGCGCGAGGCTGTATGTAAGTTATGCAACCCTGCTTAACCACTCACGTCGTTTATATTCGCTCTCCCGTCTCCCCATGGTTCATTTTCTTCCAAACTCACCCTCCCATCTCATTGTTCCTTTATTTCAATATCTGGAAGTCCCCAGCACCCTGCCTCTTACTAAAAAGGCATTAGATGACAAAGAGAGTGGAAGTACACTCCATTGTAAAACCTTGGAAACGGCGTTTTTCAATCAAATTTAAAGGGGAAAATTTTATAATATACAATACAAAACAAGTTTTTACATAGAATCAATTATGTTATAAGGCAGTTGAAACATGATTCAATAGTTCAAAACTTAGTTTTCTGCTCAAGAAATACCGAAAATGAGAAAAAAGTACTTATTTGTTGTCCATTGTACAGGTCAGGACCCCTATTTTCGGGGAAGCTGAGGACCTTTTTCTCTTGTTTTTCACGATAATTTTAAAATCTTCTTTTCCGCTTGATCGCAGAAGAGAGTTCAGGTTCATCTACGTCATGCTTGCCTCGCTACAATGTAGGCTCATTTAATGATCATCTGCACACAATGTGACGCGTTCACCTCGTCGGAAATTCTAGATGATCTTTCATATAATTGTATCATTTTTCCACTAATCTCCTAAACAAAAGCGGAGTGCTAGCATACAGTGTAGCGCTGTCGGCTTGTCAGCAGACCACCCGCGTTCAAATAAGCTGGTTCATAATTAGATCAATGCATTCTTTCAGATCAATCTATCCCTTTGTAAAGTCTTTGGACACCCTCAACAAAAAAAAACTCGAAGTGCGAGGTGGCCCAGGGAAAGGAACAATATGTGAATTTGACATGCAAATGGATAAGTACGGGGTGAGCTCTACCCTCACCTATCCAAACCAACCTTCGGGTTGAAGCACTGAGTGAGCGTGATTATTTCAGGAACGGTGGAGCAATAGAAAGAATTCATTGCAGTTTCCGGAGCTATTATGAAAATTTCGCATTAACAATTGTTAGGAGCTTAAATTTTACAGTACATCTCTGCTCCGTGTAGTACCGCATGAAAAACACAGATGCGTCCAACACACAGTTGAACAAATGTGATCACAACAGCCAAATATTAACTTAGGCATGCGGTTTAAATAAAAAGGCCCATAAAAGTTTCTTTTAATCAGAAAAGTCCCGTCACGCCAAAAAAGTCCCAAAAAAGTCTCTAAGAAAGTCATTAAAAACAGTTTTATTTGATGAGATTGGTGAAGATTTGTATTTAAAACCACAAAAGTCCCACTTTTACAAAAAGTCAAAAGACTCTTTTTCCGCGCTCTACTTATAACCTAAAGGTGCTGACTGCAATGCTGGCGACACCATCATCCATGAAAATGGATGCATGCAGCTGAAATCCCAGAGTATTTGCATCTTGGTTTCTCGTATGCCTATCCAAGCTTGAGGTGTCTCTACCAGTGTAGCTCATTTGCACAAGCTTTATAGGTGTTTGCACAAATTGTTCTCTATAATTTGTGCGTACAAAATCAGTGGTTAAAGGGCTGTTTGTATATTTAAACTTTACACTTACTTCTTGGACTGGGGATCTCTTTGCCACATGGGTGTTGACCAATGAAAAAGGGGAGGTGCTACCAAGGTGATAACCTCCTGGTTGGAATAATCAGCCCATTGATGGATAACTCCTCACGTTTTACCAACTATTCCTTTGTAGACAGAGGCATGAAATGGACAACTCTGAGCACAGTTACTTTCCTTGTTATCTTTAATGTTGAATTAGCATTAGTTGTTATGGTCTACCTCACATAAAATTGGTACTTAAACGTAAAATGCTATGAAGTGGTTCTGATATTTTTCTTTCTATTGATTGTTTTGCAGGAATGCTTTTTGAAGACCTGATAAGGAATGTTGACATTCAAATGGCTGTATCAATTTCTTAAATGTAAATTTGTGAAGTATGGAAACTGTTGGTTGACTTCATAATCCATCCATTGATTTTGTTATTAAGCTGAAGTGTGTAACAGTATAAGTAATTAAATGAGTCTTTGAAATCAGTTTTTTTATTTGCTACCCTTGGTTCCAATGATCATGTTGAAGTGCCTATTTTTTGTCTTCGCGTATGTGATCTTATTTCGTCGTGTTGGTTTCATGCTGTTTTATGGGAATTCTTCAGATGATGTTTGTGTACTGTCACTGTGACTTCAAAGAATTTCCTGATATGGGTAAGAAAACGATCATCAAATGAAGAGGATGGACAACATGGAAGCGCATCAGAGGATTCTTACCATCGCGTGCACGTAATAAGTATTAAATTTTAAGAAAATAATAATAAATGAAAGAAAATTTAAAAATATTAGTATTTGAACTGCGCGCTGCGGCGCCGTTATGGCGACGGTGGCGCACCCTTCGAACGATGTTTGGGACTAAAACTTAGGGAAGCGCCTTATGCGGGAGTGGAGAGAATCTGACTAAACCCAATCTTAAATCATAAATGTTACTCCGAGTTAGTACCGCCTTTGGCCGCAGAAGGGTCCCTCCCCTCCTCCGGTGTTTTGAGGGTGTGAGTTGGAGAGATGGTAGTACAAGACAAGAGTAGAGAGATGATAAGAAAGAAAAGAAAGATGGTAGTATAAGACGGTCGAGCGAGGCTCTGTCGCAGGCGGTGTCACATTACATGGATACGACCTGCGAATTCCCCTAGCTGAGTTTACGTCCAAGCAGCATATAAGGAATATTTGTTTTTCCTAGCTTATTTCTTTGGATTGCAGTGCATCGTAAGTAAATGTAATTGATGTAAAATGCAGTGTGACGTTAATCATAATTTACGAGCGAAATGAAGAAAAATTTATGAGTGAAATTGCTGAATGAATTAAGGAGTGAAATAAATTATTGCAACATATTACTATTTATGTTTTTAGATAAGATGGCCTATTATGAGGCAGGAACACCTCATATCAACAAGTGGCATAATTCAAGTACTTGAGCTGCTCCCCAGATTAAGGGAAGTAGACAATTTAAGACAGAGGAAAAAAATTCAGGCAATGAACGGGCCTGAATTTCGAGATACCTAGTATAAATAAAGAAGCTGTTTATGAATAAAGTAAAAGACGATGTGCAGGAGGATGTAACAAAAAATCTGCTCATAAAAGGTTAATTGTAATACGTAGGTACTTTTTATTTAGCTTTTGGTACGAAAGGACCCGTCGATAGGAAAGGATACGAAGAAAGGACAATGCATGAACTCTACGTGGAGCCACTTTCATTTAGTTGATTAAATATTTAAAAATAATACACTTGCGTCTTACTAATAGTCTCATATAAAGCCAGATTTGGTGTAAATCGCCTCTCATGATGAATCATCTCTACTGTGCTTTCCATCTCAGGCGTTTCACTTTAGGTTCGTGATAACAATTACATCATTAACAATTTCGACCTCACCGTTCGCAATGGAGTTTAGTATGTTTGGAAAATATTTAAGCAGATTTTTCTGAAAATGGTTATCCCTGTACTCAAGCCAACCAACTGTAGTGATCCCCCAACGTATGCCTTTCTCAATTTGGAGGCACTATTACATGTACAGGCCAGAGTTGACGGTGATTTGACAACGCTGCGTCACGGCTTTCCTCTGGCGGAGCCTCGCGAAGCTCTGAACGAAAACAAACCCCTTTCCCTCCTTTCCTCTCCTTGGCCTTCTTAGCAGAAGGGATAAAGGGATTACTGAACGGTTGGTGTTCTTCTCATATCCTAAAGATGGTCGTTTCTCCGAGTCGTGGTGCACGACGCCTGAGGTCCCGAACTTACCTCTACGCTTGCCACCGTCGTCGCGCATCGACATAACATCAAAAATCGACGTTCACTTAGAAGAGCAAATCACAAATCATCATTTTTCATTATCACCCTCCAACTTCTATGTGTCCCTTAATTAATTAATTCCTTGATTTATTGGTGTTGTTTCACGTTCGTGCCATTTCAGAGTGAGTTCATTGAAATTTTTTATTCTAATAAATGTGGCCAGAAGCTTTGTAAATATGCGATCTCAATGTTTTAAGACTAGGATTAGGCTCAAAAGAAGAAAATAACGTTCCGAATGTCGTAGCATTTCCACGAGTTAAGAACTAGAGACTTGGCTTAGGCACTATCAAATTCTTGGTAATACACTTCAATCTCTTCATTAATTTCGTAGTCTGGGTGAGCCACACACAGTATTGCCTCTTCTTTTTTGGCAAACAACATTTGAATTTGAATTTGTGCGTTACATTTACTACTTACTTTGCCTTTTTTTGGTAACATAATTTATCTTACTTCTGTCAGAAATGGGACTCTTGATTTCCACAACATAATCCTCCCCTATAGCATCTCACTATTGAGTAAAATCCCTACCTTTTCAAAATTTAAACACAGTTTCTTTCTCAACGTATTTAAAACCTTAGTTTCCAGCCTGTTGCCTCTCTTCATTGGCCCAGTGGCTCTAAATGGCCTTGTCTCTAGTATTTGTTCTGCTAGAACTCCACCACCATCTAAATGACAATGGGCTACTGAATATAGAAGAGAGGCACATATTCTCCCATACCTCAGAAGATGCCATAGGTTGCAGGAAGCTTGACCTTCTGTGTCCACAGATGCCTGAGAGCACAGACTGTGGGTCATTCTTGATTTCATATAATTAAGATTACTTACCTCATTGTCTGTGAGGGCACCAATTTGATTTCACAAACATTATTTCTGAATGAAAAAGGTCTAATTGCTTTAAAGGAGGAGTGGGAGAAAAATACTGCTGTATCTGGACCTGTGCAGCATTTGCAGCACAGTCACGTGAAACCCTATCTTTAAAATTAGAATTCCCCACTAGAACTATCTTAGGAGCTCCAAAGTCAGCAGTCTTCAGCAGCTGTTCTGAAACACCAGAGAGAACAGGTTTCCTCCAATAGCATTCAGTATCTGCTGGAGCTGCCTCAGTACTCTTATAGTGGAGCCACACCAAAAAGGCTAGAGCATGCGTGCAACCACCTGATAAAACAGAATATGTAAAATTTGAGTTTATTCATTCTTATGTGCTAGGCGTCATAAAAATTATTTGGAATGTAGGTTCATTTATTAGGTATGTTATTATAAAATAGTATTCTTCAGGAGTTTAAGTAGAGAAATCGTTTTAGGTTACTCTATTCCCCGGATCTGGGATTAGAGAAAGATACCAGGAATAAGAAGCAGAGAGAAATGAAATAAGGGAATTGAAGATTGATAGCTTAAGAGCATTAATACGTGAATACAATAAATAATACTTGGCATAGTACTGAATTAATACATGCCATAATCGTCTTCTTCTTTAATCGTCTTTACGAAGTGCGAATATTAAGATATGTGCATGTTGTAAAAATAATCCTCTCGTGGAAAAGATAATATAATATTGTCATTACCTGATGATGCTGGGCAGTCATGGCACTCTAGGCCCAAAATTGTCTTCGATTCTTCATCGATGACGAGACTTGCGTCATAATTTTTTCCTCTCAATTTATGCTTGGGGCATACCTCGCATTTCACTGTACATATATTCCGCGATCTCTTCAACTGCACACATCCTATCGCACAGTTGATGTAATACTTCCTCATGATCTACAACTATGTTTAAAGTCCTCAAAGAATAATGTTGCTGGTATTATATTTAACACAAGCATTTTAGCATAATCACGTTAATCGTTACAGTTAAAATTACGTTAATTCTAATGCACAGTCATTTTTATTATTATAAGAACTGGTTTCAATACGATTTAAGTAAAATACATACCGATGGGCTTTTACATTCCGTATTTCCGCTGATGTATACCTATCGCTGCTCATGAGGTATTCCATCATGACTAGAGCGTCAACCTCAGATAAATTGCCCGACCTTCCCCGAACGTATTCCGCCTCCTTTTCAAGGCTCACTATTCTTACTTCTTTAACTTATTCTTATTCTATAACACTACCGACAAGGGGAGTGTCCGAGTTTCGGGTCAGGGATTTTGACGAAATTTGCCAGGCAGGTAGTCCTTGATTAGTCATTTACGAATCACCCCCCATATAGGGCTATATATCCAGTAACTTCGTCAAAAAACGAGTTTGAAATATTTTATTGCCAGTATAAAGTTAACAATTAGCATTAGCAGTTTGGGTTAGGGGTAAAGTACTCGCTTCACATTGTCGACGTCCCTGGTTAGAGACTCTCTGTCTCCAATTTTTTTTCATCGCAGTTTCGTTGTACGACTGTCCCTGGTCTTACATATTTTTAATCTTTTTACCCGGGATGCATTTCAACTATTTTACGTAGTAATTACGTAATTTTAGCACATTTCGTAATTAGTACGTAAAATAGTTAATTACGTTATTTATCTTAATCACGTAATTAGTACGTGGCGGAAATACGTCGCACGCCTTGTCGTTTTCTGTTTACGAAATTGACGGAAGAGAATGAAGTGTAATCGTGATTTTATATTTCCGTTTCTTTAGCCACACAGTCCCGACGCACGTACAACATTTGTTCTAATTTGCCTGGTGCCGTGATTTTCCAGCGCTGTGCTTTTTTGGAAAAACAAATCGCAAGAGAAAAAAGAACTTGCACATTTTCAGGGGCATGTTAGAATCATATAATTGTAAGTATCTACCGAAATGTTCGGGTGATTCAGGTTCGGTTGCAATACATTAATTCTTCAAAATTATTTGTTACCGCTGGTATTTTATCAGTTTCCAAGCGACGTCCCTGGTTCGAAACTCTCTCCCACCCGAACATCTCGCACAATCCCCCGAACATTTCGGTAGATACTTACAGTTATATGATTGCAGAGCTTATGTTCTTTTTCTCTATTACAGTCAAGTAGAATTATGATTTCATCTCTAGCCAATTCTTCTTTGCCCTGACTTAAAAATTTTGCCTGAGATACAGAGATGAAATGATGAGAGGTAAGTTGGTCAACCATTTCAACAAACCTGTCCACGTAACCATGTGTATTCGTCTGAATATTCTCAAGTGTTGTGAGATCTGTTTATATCTACTGAGATTACATGATAATTATATCTTCTAACTCATTAGCTAAATGCCTGCACAACATTTCATGCGGTTGCTCTTTACCATAACATTGATTACACCTGTCCATCATGCACTAATTATCATCTATATCACAAACAAGACTCTTTATGGCATCTTTATATCCCATTTTAATTGAAGAAAGTGCATCTATCATTAGCTTAACATTTGGGTGCTGCATATAAACACTCATGGAATGGGTACCTCTTGCTCCAACAGTTACACACCATTTAGGGCATAATTGGCAAAACTTAGACACTCCTTCTTTTGTATGAGGGTACTGTTGCTTAGAAATGCTGTACAACCCTGAAAGATTACACAAAAGTAGTATTTTCTGAACGTGCACTCTCTGCCCTTCAGTAACTACACTCATGGTATCTTTCTTTCCAGAACAAATGTGGCTGAACTCATCACTTTCATAAAGTTTTAATACAGCTTGTTTAACATCATCAGTTAGCTGTTTCCCCTCCTTTTGGGTATCATCAGGAAGTATGCCTTTTCTTTTCCTTAGTTCCCGAGCTTGCTTTACTTGGTATTCAGTCACATTAAATATTTCAACAGCTTTGGATATAGTCCAACTTGATGGTACCAAAGTAAGTATTGACAATTGCTTTTCACAGTTTGATTCAGCATATTTATTTTTTAGATCCTCTAACGTTAGAGCAAAATCTGGACATTCATCTCATTTTTTCTCAATATATGAATCATGAATAACATTATGAGGTACATCTTAGCATGAACTTACTTTTTCCTCCAAAAGTGAAGTCACTTTCTGAATTTTTTCCTGGTTTAACCTGATCGGTTTGATTTCCTCACTCTTGAAATTTTGATGGGGGAACAGCCAAGACCTATAAAACGTGAATTAATGTACTCCATACTATCTTCATGCTCCATACTCTTTGGTGAGCAGTATGTATCATGAACTTGCATGTCCTCTAATCGAGAAACAGAGGAAACACATCGAGGACAGAGTTTTTGTCCAGGCTTCACAGTTTTTCCACAGTGAATTTATATTTTTCTTGCTGTCTGCAAGCTAATTTCCCCGAAGTTCTTTATGTTAGATTTTGAGTGTATTTCAAATGGATTTTAGCATGACCGCTGGAGGAATGCATATATTTCCAAATAAAGACACTTATGGTGGAGGCAAACCTGTAAATGTGGTGAAATTGGTACTGTAGGGGAGGTAGCCAAGAAGCCACTTCTCCATAATAGAATGTCCAACGGAAGATCATGAAGAGAGTAAAGAGTTCACGGGTGTAGGTTGTCTTGTAACATTAATTTTCCAAGTATTTCCCAATAAAGCAGGCCTCAATGCACTCCATTATGTAAAATCAGCCAACATCAATCAGAAAATCTTCACAACATCATAGGACCTCTAATTTTATAAAAACAATTGTCAACAACTCTGTCATTCACTGTCAAAGATTTTGACTCAAAGTGATATGTCTTGCTTTCTACTTGAGAGTTAATGTGTGGTAACATTGTAATAAGACATTTGTAAGGTTAGTGGGAATGTGAGAAAGTAACAATACTGATGTCTCTGAGCATGGAGAGGGCCATCAAAAATATTTTTTGGTAACACACACTCATGCGAGCTCACACAGTTTATACACTCATGTAGTTTTTCTACACAGTGGTAAATTAGAAGATAACACAGTCTGTCTTATGTTCATGATGTAACAGGAACTTTTTGCTGCTGCATTTAAAACAGGTATATTTGGTGTTATGAATTGCCAAGTCAAACATGGTCAAAACATTTTGAAAAATACCTTCAACAGACAAGTTATTTTTAGTACCAGTGCCAAATGCAAGGGAGATAGTTCACCCCATACAGCACCGTTCGAGTCATATTCGTATTTTTCTGGGGGAATTTTCGCCACTCGTACGAAACGAAAATTATCTCTCTCCGTGTCGTATCTTTTTGGTGGAATTACCGTTCCCAAGTTCACGCGCACAGACGGCGTACGTAGTTCCACTCCTTTCCGCCAGGTACCGACACATTTACCCAATTTACCATTGTTCACTTGTTAACACCTGCCCTGCGCTTTGCCTTGTGCTTCGCCTCGTGCTTCGTATCGTGATTCGCCTCGTGCTTCGATTTGTATCAGTGCTTTCATTTTGCCTCCGTGCATTCATTCAAAACAGCTCTTTTGAGGGCTTTCATGTATCATCTCAACTGCCTCTCCCATTCCTATTTTCCCGTCGAACTCCCTACCCTTTCCTATCAAATCCCCATCCTCCTTTTCCTCATCCATTATCCTATCCATCATCATCCTATCCATCATCATCCTATCCATCATCATCCTTCCATTTCATCATTCACTTCATCCTCGTAATTTACATTCTTCACCACTCGGGAATTCTTTCCCGTTTTCTGGGCATTTTTGGGGTTTCTTCGCCGGATCGGTTTGTTGGAGTATTGCAGCCGTCTAGAAGCTACGGTTGTTCCTGATCAACTGCTTTATTTCTGGCTGTTCAAGAAAATCATAAACCTCTTTCGGAACAGCTCAGCCCCGACTGTACTGGAAGGTAAGTGTAAATGGCTTTCATGCTATAATTCTTGTTAAGCATTAACCCTTTCGCGACGGGGCCACATGTCAAATATGCTATTTCCCTAACGAATGCCATGAAATGTCTTTGCATTGCCAGTACGGAGCTTTCACTACGCTAGGCTCCTCTCAGGTACTCTCGCTAAAAATACTGTTGCTGCAGCCTCGTTATCAATTTTACCGTAAACGAATTATTGTAATTTTACACTGCCTTTACGACTTTTAAACGAAATTCTACCATTATTAATATTAAACTCTCTAGCAAAAAATGATATATTAATGGTTAAACAAATAATTAAATCTCTTTATTTCGCACTCATAAATGATTTTGACGATTATACAACGATAAAAATTATTATTAATTTAAAATGCCCTTATGCACGCTATTTAGATTATCCGAACGCGAATCAAAGAAACGGTACTGAAATTTTAATTGTTTTCATTCATGAAGTGTAGGTACGTGGTCTATGGAACTCTTATTTTTGGACATTTATGCACAGATCACATTCATATCGTACGAATACGTTGGATCTATGTTTTTTTGTTGTGAACAAAGCAAAGTTGTTTGACGAGCAATTTTCAGGTTGTCTTCCCACGTAGCTTATGATTGCGTGCAGCGATGCGCATTGCCATTCGGGAAGTGTGTGCTATCGGATACTTTTATTGAAATTTTTCTCGAATCTTATTCCTTCTCAATGTCGTGGTTTGATGTACAGCTAATCAACTTCGCGGATAAGTTAGAATTTCTGATAATCTGTTCATTATCAAAATGTGTCCAGTAAATTTGCTAGAACGAAGGTTAGGCAGCTGCATTTTTTTCTAAATTTTTATTTTTTAGGTTATTGTCGCCTTATTTACGATAGTTCATTCGCTCAACAGTAAATTTATATTAAAATTTTTTGAAGTAAGTAGTAAAGGGCCACGAAAAATAATAATGATTAATCATGGCCTTTGATTACTTTCTTAGTGTTTTTGAAGTATGAATTTATCGTCGAACGTATGCACCATTGTAATAAGTATCTACACTTCGCGTTTTCAGAAATATTAAGGTCAAGTAACTTTCTTGAGTTTCCCGGAATATGCCTAGGCGAAAAAGGTATTTCACGGAATATACTGCTTGTCATCGGCGGAGGATTTGCAGTGAACGAGGTAGAGAATTGCTACAGCCTGAAGAAGTCGAGGACGAAGCAGAGGTGGTGCCTTCCTCATCAGAGTTCGAGGAAGCACCATCATCAAATGAGAGTATTAATGTGTGTATGAATGGTTACTCTTCTCCCAGACCTGGGCTTCAAGATGATGGTACCTTTGAATCAAGCAGTTCAGACCCAGAAAATTCAGAGGAGGAATCTGAGGAAGCATTTGTTGATTTTTTGGACGAGTTTAGACATTGGGCATCTGGTCTGCCCCTCTCTAAGGTGTCAGAAATCCTCAAGATATTGAGGAGGCACCCCTGCTTCAGCGATTGGCCTGCAGATGCGAGAACACTTATGTCCACTCCAAGGGCAAGTTTCATTTGATGCGCTTGAAGATCTCCAAAAAACCTGGGTGTGCGATTCCTGCACCTCCCGGTTGCGTGCTTCTCGCAGTGACTCGACGCCTATAAGACCTGGCCCGGAGAGAAGCTCTGATGGATCCCTGGCTGCCCTGGTCAAGGAGCTCCTTGACAGGGTGAAGCAACTCCAAGTGGATTACTTGGACCTGAAATCGACCCTCTCCGACATCCAGAAGTCCATAACTGATCATGCGGAAACTCTTAAAGGTATCACGACCTCCCTTACTAGTCTCACGCAACGCCTTGACAACCTGCGTGATGATAATGTTTTGATCTCAAACCAAGTGTCAAATCTGCAAATTCGAATATGTACGTACTTAATAAATCCTAAAATCCAATTACAGAGACTAATATAATAGTTTCTATATTTGATAAAATTGCTTTGAAGGTGCCAATTTGAAAGAGATCCATTGATAAAAGGTGCGTGTAACGAATACAATGCTTGGCTAAAAAATACACGCAGGAACAATTTCTATTTCCAGTTGCTCAGCAGTAAACTACCTACCAACTTAAACGAAAAGTTAAACGGTTTATTCTAAGGTAAAGGAAACGTTACTAAAGGAAAGATGAACTTTTGGGAAATAGCATTTGTCCTCCATGCGCATGAAGCGATGTCGAAAACCAAGATTGTGTCATATGTATTAACTTAGTTGCACCTTAGAATTGAATAGAAAAAATACATGAACAATATCATCCATAAACAAGGAAAATTCACAACCGCATCAACATTGCACACTACAAACCACCACAGGGTGAAGAGGCATGGTAAACTATCTTCATGTATGCATCTTCAATAGAAATTAACATTAAAAACGAAACATATTCGTGTCACGTACTACTATTGAATGATTGGGCACGAACCTCCCCTGCCACACGCCCTTGTGGTGGCTCGCAGGGTATTACGTAGATGTAGATGAACCTAGCAAATCACATTAAGGGAATCTTCATGATATTCGAAACGTCATATGAAAACAAGCAAGTCAAGATTATAAAATGTTATCGATTATTTACTTTAGCATCATAAAAAACAATTAAAACATTTATGTGATGGTTCTATAAATATTAACGAGAAAACTGGATGATGAGAATTTGGCTAGGCAACGTGCTTTCCTTTACACGCGTGGAATGATAAAAAATGTTACTGATAATTCAATTTAGTATCATAAAAACAATGATAACTTTTGGTTATAGTGCGATCAATGTTAACGAGAAAACTTGATGATGCTTTGTCTAAGCAATGTGCTTTCCTTACACACCAGGAATGCTCATGTTCGAAAAGCATTATTTATCTACCTATATAATATTCACCGGAAATATTTGCCAGTCTAGATGGAAGTGTTCAAAAAAGAGGAAAGGAATGTGACCCTTCATGAAAAGAGAAAAAAGTGATGCTTACCTTAGGTGCTTTGAACAGGCTGGCATTTCTCACACCTTTTTCCTTATCGGCCTTGCATTGACTTCTATAGCCAATGGAACATCCAGACACAAAACAATTCTTGCTCATTTTCACAAAACTTTGACTGCAATAAGGTTTTACTTCCAGAAATTGCTTGATGTATACCAGACGCACCTTGCTCCACCATGCAAACGCTCAGTAAAAGACTGCTAATGTAGCATGAAGATCTGCAACTGCGCCTCTTGCGGCCGTGAAAAAAACTCTTCTCGCCACCGAACCTTGCCGAGGATCCGGACCGGTTTTCCACCCATTCCCTCTATTCCGTTCAGCCTCCTGTTCTCTACTCTCCTTGGGTCCAGATTAGGCCGATCGCGAGCAGAGACCCTCGCTAATGACCTGCTCAGCCCCCCAGAAAATTACCATGAACCGAAAATATGTGTAACTTCACCACCGCCACCACTTATCTCCTTTATGGCGGACATCTATCCACCGTAGATCCCGGTTCACCTCACGCTCGATCCCCAACGTATCCTTAATGCCGGGATAGGAAATCCTTTGCCCCCATAGCCTATCCCGATTTCAAGAGATACTATCTACTGATTTAGGGATCTGTACCTCCTTGTGCCGGCTGGGCTGCCATAGACCACACATATCATAAATTCACTTTCCCCATCTCCAGAGCTCCTAGAACAGTAAGCTTCATTCGCACAGCTTTTAGAATATTTCAACTGATCAGACCGTGCACCTATAGTTCCTGGGACTAATCGTTTCTGGAATCAATGAACTTCTTGAGTCAATTATGCATGACCATAACCCTACCAAAGCAAGAATACCTGTTAGGGAGTACCTGATGAAAGAGGAGTTTTAAATTTTTTAGGCCTCCTCTTTTCCACCGGTGTCTCTTAATAAAGCAGCTATCCAATTGCAGTACAAAAAATTCTTTCTTTCATTTGCACTGCGTTAAAAAACGCATGCTACCTTATCCGTGGCCCTCAGTCTTCAAACCCTTCTCTTCACCTCAAATCCTGATCCATTTGAATCCATTGCAGAAAATTGACTCTTCAAACTATGTCCCATCATCAAGTAATGCAACCATGTGATGGCCATGAGAGTAGACGGATGATTGGTTAAACTTGGAGTAGACGGATGATTGGTTAAACTTGGCTATCATTCCATCACTGTCCTTCTCAAGGACGGGACTTGACTTCATGAGCTCCGTCCAATCTTGTGTGGTACCAAAGGAACTTCTTCTGTCATACCACTGTCCCATACATTTGAGATCATAAGCCGTTGTCCTTGCCTGCACCTCTACTTCCAATGTAGTGAAGCAGGTTCAGCATAGTTTCTAGTGCCAGATTTGGGGTTGTTCTCATTGCCCCTGAAATACCCATACAGGGTATTCATTGATGGTGGTTCAGCTTATACCTTGCAGTTTTCAGTCGAAATCTTTTCCACCAAACTATAGTGCAGGACAAGAATCTAGGTTTAATGACTGCCGTATAAATCCATCTAATGGCTTTTGGCTGAAGCTCCCATGTTTTACCACGGACCCACCTACACATCCATAAGGAGGTACAGGCTTTCTTCGCCTTGGTCTCCAAATGCTCTCCCTAGCTAAGCTTGGAATCCAAAATAACCCCAAGATACTTGACCGATGGTGAGGGGCATAGAACCTTACCCTGCAGAGAGGGAGGTCTAAAGCCCTTCATGTTCCTTTTATTGCTGAACAATACAAGCTTAGTTTTCACCGGATTTACAGTCAGCCCTGTTTCTGCACACCAAGCCATTGCCTTATCCAGGGCTTTCTGTATGAGTCCAGAAACAGTATCGAGGTACTTTCCCGTGATGAGTACAGCCATATCATCTGTGTACCTTTGAGTGTATACCCCAGTCCTATTCAGTCTTACAAGAAGACTATCGAGTACTATATTCCAGAGGAGTGGAGATGACACTCCTCCCTGAGGGCAGCCTCGAGTCACAGCTACCTTCATTCAACTGTCCCTCAAGACTACCTTGACAGTTCTCTGCTCCAACATGTATCTATTCCAGGTCACAATGTGAGCATGGATGTCATGTCTTCCTGCTGAAATGCAGATTTGATCGAAGAACGTGTTATCAAATATTCTCTCGGCATCAATAAATTCCCCCAGACCGTACATTCCGTGTTCCAGCACTCCCTCAATCCTGCTAACAAGATTGTGGAGCGCTGTCTCCGCGGATTTTCCCTTCTGGTAGGATTGTTGATATAGGTGCAGGGGGTGGTCCCTTAATGGCCCATCTCTTATGTAACTGTCAACTATCTTTTCTAGTATGTTCTGTAGAAAAGACATAAGACAGATTCTTCGAAAGGAGTCAGCTCTTGTGTAGTGCGTCTTACTCAGTTTAGGTATGAAAATCACCTTTGTGACCCTCCACGCTTTTGGAACATATCCATAAGCCAGGCAGGAGCGAAATATTTTTACCATTGGAAGGAGGAGCAGATCTTCATTGAACCCTCCCTTCCTGAAGGAGTGCAGGAAATAGCCCCACCCCCCCCCTCCCCCCCGACAGCCTTAAAGGGGCTAAAACTGATGTTTGACAATTTTTTATTGTGTACGTCACGATGCTAGAGGAAAGTCTCCATTCCGTCCGAGCCGGATGGATGGGATTCCTCTCATGATGCATATCCCTCAACTCCCTGGAGGCTAGAAAGTGGGTCTCCAGCATTAGCTTTAGTGCTTCCTTGTCGGTAGTCATGAAGTCTCCCGAGAGAAGCAGCAGAGACCCCACTCCCGCTTCTGAGTCTTTTGAAGGATCTTATGAAGTCTTGCCATCTGTGGAACAGTCTCTGCGCTCGCACAGAAGCCCCTCCATGAATCCCTCTTTCAGCGCTTGATTGTTGCTTTGTACCTCCGTTGGGCAACCTTAACTTTTTCCCAATCCGGAGGAATTATTGTCCTCTTTGCCTTGTCAAAGAGTCCTAGTCTCTATGCGGCGACCGTTTAATTCTGCTCCCTACCAGCGTAATTTTCACACTTCCATCCTGGCCTTTAGTGGGCTGCTGTTTTCGTAGGATGTGATGATGCTTCTCTGTAGATAGTCAACAGCAGCATCTAACTCATCAACATTTCTAAACTTGCACTGGGGTGCCCCCTCTAGGGCAGCTCCCAGCCTTTTAACGATATAGTCCCCAGTAGGTAGTCCTGGGGTTCCTATAAGTTATTTCCCTGTGATTGGACTCGAAAAGAGTGAAGAGTATGTCTATAGTCGGACAAAGTTATCTCCCCTAACTCTCGCCATCCATCAATCCTGTGCATCAGAGAACTGCTGCGCAGTGTAATGTCTATCACCTCCTGCCTAAAGCTGTTTGCAAAGGTAGGTTGTGATCCTTTGTTGAGTATATGTAACTCCGTAGACATGAGATACTCCAACAGGGCCTCTCCCCTTCCATCGTTGCTTCCGTTCCCCCGCACAATGTGGAGTGAGTTAGCATCACAGCCGATAGGCAAATCCCACTTGTTGGTCTTGCAGTGACTTACCAGCCTCTCCCTGATTCGATGATGGAGGAGCCGGTGCATCGCACGGCAGGTAGGAGGAGCTGATCACCACCCTCCTGTTCTCATGTTTACTGCATGTATCCATTCTTATACAAAACAACTTACTTCAGGTGAAAAGTATATCCCTTCCTATATTTATGTTTGTTGCATGTACCCTTTTCCTGCTACCTGTGCTTTCGGTATTCGTTTAGCGGTTCGTGCTCACCGGCGGGACAGGCCTGTTTTATTTTCCTTTTGCCTTTTTATCTTTGGTTTGCCCAAGTTTATTTTCTGTTGATCCTCCCTTTCCAGCTTCCGCCATGCATCTTCGCATCGTTTTTGTTTTGTTTGTGTGCGCTAGGTCCGGCAACTCCCTATATTACCCATAGATCTTAAAGAGATCAAAATCGGTTAGTAGGATTAAGAGGACTAGCCTAATGAAAATAATACATAGAGCGAACAGGAAGCTAGTTTAGTAATTAAAAGTATGCACAGTACCTGGCTCAGAATTCATGGTCTGGTCCACTGAGGGATTCATATTCTCCTTTTCGAGAGTTTGCGAGGAAGATATGTGCCCATCTAAAATGGAAAGAAATAATTAAATAAGGCATAACTCCAATGGTCTCGAATAGCGTTTACACGACTTTGTTAAGTCTGTAAACTACGAGAAAACTGATTTCTTTTATTGTTCAGCTAAGAATGTGGCAAAATGAAGGTTCAATGAAGTGAGATTCGCGATAAACCTTGTCCTTTTCACCTGAAGTAAGTTGTTTTGTATAAGAATGGATACATGCAACAAACATAAATATAAGAATAAGGGATGCAAACAGCCATTATGGAATAAGAGATTTCCACTCACCAAGTTTCTCGATAGATTTCTTGCCCGCTCTGGATTTAGGAGGTTTCCTCGGATTTGATTTCTTCATCAAATGCTGCGGGAAGGCGAAAATCGATGGAACTGCGCCTGATTTCAACCACCTTCCGCCAAACTTCTCCCGATCAAAATTCTGCTCCGTGAAATGGTTGGAGCACAGCCCTTGAGTGAAGAGTGGGGATGAAGTTCTCTCTCCTTAGGGCGACCACCCATTTCGTTCGCATTTCCTTATTGATAGGAAAGCTAATCAAGGAAAGATTCCAGGAAAATAATCAAATACTCATCCATTTCACAACGGGAATTCACGGTACTTGTCCGTCGGTCCCCACTCAATACGGTATTAAATAGCGCATGTACTCCTTAGACTATAGACTTCCATAGACTTAATCTTCTGGGAAAATTTAAGGATGGACATTTCATTAATGACGTTATTCATATATTGCTGGCTCCGACTTATTATGGTAGGCTCGACAATTTTAATAAAATTAAGGAGATAGATTGCAGGACGGACAGGTTTAAAATGTCATTTTTTCCGCGTACGATTCGTGATCAGAACGTTAAACATCGCGTAAATCGGTAATAATTATAGAGGTAATATTCAGAGTAGGTCGATAGTATTATTTTTTTATTACCTGCATGTTCAAATCAACGTGTGACTTGCATGCAATGCCTTTTTTTGCATGCATGAGTATCTATGAAATTGGGGTCGGGTTTCAAGGCATGCATGGTATTCATGGGTGTGTCCTACATGATTGGGATTTGGTAGTTTTTCTTCTTTTTCCCCCAATTACTTTTAAAGGTGTAGTGTTTGCTTTGTAGTGTTCATTTTTGGTTGTTGTGTCATTGTTCCTGGTGTGGATGCACCCCCTGCCACACACCCTCGAGGTGGCTTGCAGAGTAGTCGTAGATATAGATACTCCAATTCACATATGCTTTCTCGGTAATAAATATATTCATGGCCAATACGGCATTAATTCTAACAGGAAAACACCTGTGGAAAGAAACGGAGCTTCCTTTAAGGAATCTCTCCTTGCAGCCGAACGCACTACATGTATTCACCATGATGCTGACACGAATCACGTGACACACGACAAGCATATGTTGACCACGTTGACGTGACGTCATACGCCATCTACCCGTATTAAAGATCAATGATATTACCCTACAGGCTGAGCTGGCAGACCCTTGAGGCTAAGAGAGTAGTTCCTGCTTAGTGGCGCTGGTAGTACCTACCCCAAGTTTTCCGCTAGGATTACATGGTGAGAGAGGCGAATTATACGCTGCTCGAGCAGATAAGTGAGACAATCTTTGTTCATGAGTGGCTTTCAGTTTTCCTTGGATTGTAACTGATTCATCGGTGAGTATAGATGTTGATTACATACCGATATGTGACTTATTTTTGAATATACTGAGCCTAAATGCCATTTATCATGCAGGGGTTCACAATCCTGAAAAGTTGCGTGGCTCCTGGTTGCCAGGAAGGATACGGGTCGAAAAAGTCATCGTTGTCTTTTTCCGTTCCGAAAGATCCCGAGAAGCGTGCCAAATGGCAAGCTGCTATTCCAAGGAAGGATTTTGTATTGAGGGCAAGATAGGTTGTCTGCGAGAAGCACTTTGCACCTCAAGACATTCTAGGGAAAAGATTTCTTAAAAACGGCGATGGAAATATCATTGAAGAGGTAAGTGTTTCATAGTTTTAATTATAACTATTCCCCCCTTATTATTGTCATGTTAATGATAGATATCATAAGCGAAAAGCCGAGCAACGATGGCTTATTCAGAGTCTTTTCAGCTCAATCGGACAGATACTCTTAAACCATGCCGGGTCACCATGAGTAATTTTCCTAACAATTACGTATGTGAAAGTAGTAAATTAATAAATTCCTGCGATGAATTTATTAATTTAATTAATCGCTGTTATTATTAAATTTATTAAAATAATATATATCTAGTTATTGTTATATTGTCATTAATTTTAACTGCTTGAACAGCGGCGTCGGAACTTTTTCGCTGGGAGGAGCCAACCTTGAAAAGGGCCATGCTCTTAAGAAAAGTGCCCGGCTCCTATGAAAAGGGCAGTATTTTTTGTGGATAGGAGGGGGTAGAGACTAGAATTCCGCTAAAAGTGCATATGAAGTTGGTAGAATATGCGTCAGAAGGGAAAAGCCAAGCTGGAAACAAGTGAAATTTACTTGATTTATTAATGAAGACTCATTACTCAAGGGCCCGGGGCAAATTCTGGGGGGGGGGCTGAATGCCCCCTTTACCCCCCACTTCCGACACCGCTGTGCTTGAATGAATGTAACCCTGAACATGTTTTTTAATACTTTTCCAGGGGATACTTGCAAGTGTCATTGGTCCTTATTCGAAGAAATTTCTGGAAACCTTTGTCTTTTAATTTCCCATACTCTATAATAAGGAGCGGCAGTTTCGGACTGTAATCCTTGTGAATCACATCAGGTTTGTATTTCTTGTATATGTTTTTGGAATTTTGAGTCACTGTTGCAGTGAAAATTTTACTAAATTTGTTTGGCCAAATAAGTTATATCTTGCTCTTCAAAAATCTTACTGTGATATTGTATGACTTAATGTTTTTTGTATTTGCTTAATAAATGAGTGTTGATTCTTGAATTTGTTTTCCTTTAATAGTTCGAACTATATTTAGATATAGATTTACATGCAATTATGTACCTTGTATTAGCTGTGTAACTCATTATTTTTTTAGTTTCTCACAATGTACAGCATTGTGCATTAGTTTAGGTGGCATGGTTCCTATTCAGGGGGCTTTTGCAGTGGTAATGGAATTTGAAAAATAGTAATGATATTGATAATAATGATATGAAAGACCAGGTAGGTAATGTCAATTGGGCAGTCAATAAAAATTGGGAGCAGACTTTATTCGCATGTTCTGTTCATAGACGGTACGTAGGTACGTATATATCGATGCTTCTGTGTGGGAAATAATACTTCGTCTTGTAAAGACCGTCTGATTCCAAAGAGACAACGAAAGCTTTTGAATGCTAGTATTGCAACCATAAATAGATACTGGAGAGACTGACATCCCTTAATAGTAATAAAGTAACGGAAAATTACTTCCACGCGATATTAAGATTAGAATACGAATTCATTTACTTCCAAATGAACATTAGATTTCCCCAGCAGACGGAGTTTTCTGGACAAGGTGACTACCAGCGCCACGTAGTCCGCTAATCCGCCACGGCCTCAAGATTTAGCCGAACAAACCCCCCGAGTGTCACTGGCGTGGTGTGTGCGTCAAGATAGCGCCGCAAGTCAGGGAAGTTCTCAGGTCGACTGAGTGAGGGTAGTCTCATCTCGGTTTTTCTCCGGGAGTGATCACTGGAGGTGTTCACGCCAGCGCAAGTCAGCTGGCGACGTGGTGAATAATTTCAGCCTGGCAAGCGGGAGTAAGTACTTTCTTTTTCTTCGTTTTCTCCTCTCCTTTTCTTTGCTCTGTACTTCACCATTTATTTTATATTTCTTTCCTTATTGTTTTTCCCCTTTTTCATTTCTCTTCCCCGTGCTTTTCCCTCCGTCAACTCAACTTGTCTGTCACGTTTGTCCTTACGACAAGTCTTCTAGACCCCGCAGTCCCGCACGCGTGAACATTTTGGTGCCGAAACCAGGGAATCAGGAGTGATACGGGGAACATTGCAATTTAAGGTCGACTAAAGTTTATGTGCCGGTGTTAATAACTTAAGGAATTGAAACTACCGTCACCAGAGAGGTTTTTGAGTCTCAAATGAAGCTACTCCGGTTCAAAAGAGACCAGTTTGAGGTGACCATTTTGACCGCTTATTCTATAGCGAGCGAGTTAAGCAAATTGCAACGGGCAGAAGTCTCTATGCATCCGAAATATGCAGCTTTTATCATTCGGTGTTCCAATTTGAAAGATGTATATCAGTCTTTTCTGGGAGCAGAAAATGAAATACTCGAATTTTGCTGTGCTAATAATCGGAAGGTTTTTTTTACTGATTCAGAACACGCCGTGGAGATGGAGGACTCATACTATTCCATCCTTTCGGTGTTCGCCCGTGTATCTGAAAATTCAACGGACCGTGCAGGTACTATTTCTCATTCCGTGCCGATGCAGAAATGTACTATCATTTGCAAAAGTACAATACAAAGTAAAATACACCCACGTACCCCATTATTTCATTGAATGGGGGCGAGGTGGAAAAACTTTGAAGGTTTGGCACAATCCTAAAAGCTCTCACTAGCTCTGGTTGCGGCCTTTGCTGGAGTAGTTTTAAGTAGCGGAGAGCCGAAAAGGTTGGAAGTGGAAGCGACAAGGTTAGCGAAACTGGAGTCAAATCAACCACAGGAAAAAGAGCCCCTGCGGAAGGAATTCACTGTTGGAATTCACGTTCACGCTCTCGACCTGAGGTTTTTCTTTCGGGTTCGCCTTGAGGTTTTTGTTCCAGCACGAAGTGATAGAAGCTGAATAAATCAGTATTTAGACATGCATGGTGTAGCGGTGTGAAGGTTGTAGGATCGAATCTCCTCCGGGTGAATTTTTTTCATTTCCTTCCCAAGTATTCTAGTAGATAGTATTTCTTCATTGATGGATAAATTTGTATTTATCTCCATCAAATTCGTAATTTTCGACCTGAGAACAGTTCCGGCAACGGAACCCTAGACGTTGTAGAGCCAGAGCAGCATGGTAAAGTCACGCCTACCTTTGAAGATGCATATTTTGGTCAACTTAAATCTAGTACTTATCGATGGCTACAGGTTTAAATGAATACCATTGATTTCTCTTCGCTCCAGGCATCAAAATCAGCATGAACACCTTCGAGTTAAAGAAATAATTCATCCTCCTTGTAAAATATGTTCTTCTCAGTAATATATTGATGGACATAGTGCTATTTTTCTTATTAATGTAATCTTTCTTAATATTCCTGAATTCAAATAGTCATTGAACACATTAGTTTTCCTTGCAGTATTAGTACTTATTCGAGGGAGGGAACCAACCGCTGATGTCTTTTGCACAATTTAACATAGCTTGTAGTTTGGGCAGAGGTAAGATTTTATGAAAGAACTCAAGTTCCCTTGCTATAAGCACACTAATTCCGAATTAAACTTCTTTAACATAAGTTGCCTTCACACCTTATCAGTTTTGGATGGAAACAGCTAGAAAATACCCTTATGAGATCCGAGAGAGAACTAGCCTCGTAACTCGCTCGAAGGAATGAGAATTAGGGCCGTATTCACAACCTCCAATGGAGTGAAGCTTCTACTCCTTATGACGTAAATCAGCACTACATGGTATTCAGAAGCTCTATGGAGTGGCGGTCTCACTGCGGTTGTAGTAACAGCTGGCCTAAAGTGGTAGGGTACCCATACCCACCCTAAAATCACCACTACATAGAATATCAACATGGCCGACGGCGTATAATGGTCGACGCTTCGCAAATATAAACGCTGTTTTCATGCGATATAAGGTTATTAAGCGTCATTGTTACGTTTTGTAATATCAAGCAACATAGCAAGAGTACACTGATATCAACTTGTGTGCGACAATGAAACTGTTTGGCAGGAATATCTTGATTACGGATTCTGGGTAATGAATCAAAATTTGGGTTAGGGGTTAGGTGCTTGCTTCACAGTGTCGACGCCCCTGGTTCGTAACTCTCCTCCTCCAATCTTTTTTTCGTCGCAGTTTCGTTGTACGACTGCCCCTGGTTTTACATATTTTTAATCTGTTTACCCGGGATGCATTTTAACTATTTCACGTACTAATTACGTAATTTGCTAAAATTGCGTAATTATTACGGAAAATAGTTAATTACGTTATTTACCTAAATCACGTAAGTAATTAGCACGTGGCGGAAATACGTCCGCACGCCCTGTCGTTTTTTGTGTACGAAATTAACGGAAGAGCATGAAGTGTGATCGTGATTTTTAATTTCCGTATCTCTGGCCACGCAGTCCCGACGCACGTACAACATTTGTTCTAATTTGCCTGGTGCCGTGATTTTCCAGCACTGTGCTTTTTTGGAAAAACTAATCGCAAGAGAAAAAAGAACTTAAGCTCTGCAATCATATAATTGTAAGTATCTACCGAAATGTTCGGGTGATCGGGCGAAATGTTCTGGTGGGAGAGAGTTTCGAACCAGGGACGTCGCTTGGAAACTGATAAAATACCAGCGGTAACAAATAATTTTGAAGAATTAATGTTTTGCACATTTTCAGGAGCATGTTAGAATGCATATGATTAAATATCATAGTAATGTGAAGTGTATGTACGTAAGAGGATGGATTGTTAATAAAAACCAATGTTACCTATTCAATATTATAACTGTGTGAAAAATGTGCCATCCTTATTTTTATTGCGTATATTTTGTACTGAGAATAGCTATTTTACGAATAAGAGACTGATATTCTAATAATATTTAAATTATTGATCATGTATATCAGAATAATATTTATACAATCCCATGGAGACCATGGGATTGATGTTCAAAACTCCCTCTATTTTACACCTTGCTCCGTATATAACCGTATCCAGGATTACGTAAATGTCGCTGCTTACACTTGAGTCGAGTTGGCAACATAGCGACCATCAACACTCCAGAAGAAGGAGTGGAAGTAGTGGCGCTGAATGCCAATTTGCAGGAGAAGGAGCACTAATCTTCATGGAGTGAAGCTGCAACTTGGCGATGTAGTGGAGACATCTGAATGCGGCCCTTAATGTTAGCAGAAGCCCTTGTGTACTCGCTGTTACTTCTATATAGGACCTTAAAACAAAATCATCCCTCAACTTTCGAGGGGCTAACTTTCATTGCAGCTTTCACGGTCATATTTCCATAAATGAAATAAAAGGCTAATGGTCGTTCTCGAATAAATGACATCCTTTCAAAATGCTTGTCGAGTCTCATTTTCGGAGGAAGGGCATAGACGCTTTATGCGAGTGGTGGGCAATATTTTATACGATCCTCTTATTGCAAAAATATTTTGGTTTTACCTGTATGCAGCTTTGCTTGGCTATGATTAGGGATACGTTTTAATGAGATTTAATTGGGAACTATTTAATGAGCGCTATTAGTTTGCAGCTATGAAATTTATTACTATGGAAATCTAAAATGAGTAATGGGCCCATAAGGGATGGTTATATTTCTGTCAGGTATACAATAATTTTTCCTCTCCATTGCATTCAAATACATGATCCATTGAATGAAAATGTAATATGCTTCTTCTTATTGCTTAAATTTTATGAATACAAACCAATTTTCGTTTTGGAATTAATCAGTCAGTTTATAGTTATAACCAAATACCCATACTTCAACACTTGAACTAGAGTCTGGTGAAGCGTTGTTTAAAATGGTATCTCCGATATAAGTCCACTTTCACATATAATAAGTAATTAAATGCGTCTCCTTTAATTAAATTTCATTTAAGACATGTTTTAATGAAGTCTTTCGTTCATTAAAATACCAAATATTGTGTAATTACCAACAGTGGTATCAACAAATTTGCATACTTCTAGCATTGCGACGCAAGGATATATGACGCTTGCGTTTTACATAGGAACAGGAACGATTCGTACTTTTATACGCCGTGTGTACAAAATTCCACTAAAACATTTCAATATAACTTATAATTTGAGAGTGGCACGGATAATCATTTATGAATCCAAAGCATAAAAGTTGAAGACATCATGCATTTAAAAGTCTTGAACATATATATCCCGTAAGTTGACTGTCCTTCGACATGAGAGTACTCGCTTCTGTGCATTGCAAATTTATGATCTACGTAAGGCAATGAAAGCAAAAAACCCTCAAAATGATTCAATTTTCTTTGAAAAGTTCAAAATGTTCAGTTCATCGATTGATAAAGAAACGCGAACGAATAGGCTAAAATATTTTATGCTTCCCTTTTCATATGGGTCCAAAATTTACACTGAAGCTCAATCACTTCATATTTTAATGAGGGAAAATATAGATTCTATGCACGGAAATTTTTGTTTTCCTCGTCTAATCCCATTCAAAAAATGGAATCCTCTCTGGGCTTCGCAGACGAAAAAATCTCGGTTTTCCTTGTTTCTTGACTCATCGAACGAATAGCAAATTCGCCTGAAATTTCATACCTCTAAATCTACTAGAAATACCTAGGAATTTTTATCAGGGAGTGAGTCAGTTCTGTAGCTTTTGTAGCTGAAGGTGCCCGTTGACATTCAATAGGAGGGAAAAAGTTTTAAATATAGACGGTATCTTTAAAAATTTCGATAAAGGGTCGATGCCACTCTTGTGCACTGCAGCTATCATTCACTCAATTTCTAATTTAGAATTATAAATCTAATGTAAGACAATGTAAGCACATACGTATTTTCAGTAAATTAATCTGGGACTTCACAACACCAAGGATAGTTTTCGGAAACTTTCAGACAATGCGAAACCAAGTGGGGTAAAAAGTACAGGTGGGGGCATGCTAGCCTACGGGTGAAAAACATAGAACTTACTTAGTAACCTCTATGGTGAAATCGAAGCCAGAATGGGAAGGATTAGTTCCCTCCTTCTCGACATAAAACGCTTTGCTTTCTACGGCCTGTTATATAATTCGTACGTGCGTTAATACTCGATAAATTCATTGCAGTGGAATTGCGGCTGTCGTTAATGAAGGATTTTTAAGGAATGTAATAATTTATTTTGTCCTGTTAGGAATTCCTGAAACCTGGTAAAAATTTATCATATTTAACCACATTTATGGCGTTCATTTGCTGATTTTAGACTTTGCACCGTCAACTTGACGCATTTTTTGAAAAGCGCAATTGTTTTCCATCTTACTATTATTGTGTTGAAATGTTTTCGGTGTTTTTACTTTTTCGTATGTTTTGTGCAATCCACCTTAAGACTCTTATATTAGTTTTACCGCGCGCAAAACCCACTTCATCCGTGAGTAGTGCAAGCAGAATGTATGTGCCGAATAATATTAATAATGTATCTTCGCAAATCATTTGCGATTATGCCTCCAGTACCTTTTAATATCATTTCCAAAAAAACAATGCTGCTAACAGGAGGAACCATCATTTTAGGCATGCCAGAACACCTACCTTGATTTTTGCATATATTATAGTTCATTAATTTTCCTTTTTAAGACCTAATAATATTGCTTTGTCATAGACAATTTAAAGAAGATATATGGGTTTTATAATGAAGGTTTTTCACATTGAAATGCATTGTACTTATGACTTATTGTATGATGACCTTCCCTCGCATAGCAATTTTTATCTCAATTTTGGCCCGAGAAATGTCTTTATAAAACTAAGGCAACGTGCACGAAATATCATACATTTTTTTCAGCTTAGGACATTAGAAGTTTAACGCTAATATTCTATTTTCAAGAACATCCTTCTGGTTTCCTTCCGTGCAAAGAGCCTGCTGCGGTGAATAAGGGAATTTTGCGAAGTACTGGGAGGTAAAATATAAATTAAGGCATATAAATTAAGTAGACGGCTTTTATTTAAATCGTCATAATGCCTTTAGAAATTCAATTCTTAGTTTTAAAGACCTGGAATCGATTTAGGCATGGAATCAATATGATTCAACCAAATAAGATGATGACGAAATGGGATGATGAGTATGAATTATGAATAAGGTGAGAAAATGAATGATGCCATGAACGAATGATTGAAATGAAAGCGTTTCGAAAAGAACTGGAAAAAGCAGTAAATTTTGATATAAATTATACATTTTAGAGGAACCTGGACCGCAGTCTAAAATGAAGGCAAGAAAAAGAATGTTTGATGCCTTGTCTGTTAAATAAAGAATAAATAAAAGAAATCTATTGCTATTTATTAAATGAATGAAAGAAAAATGTTTTGCGCTCTCTTAAATTCTGGTTTCTTAGGATGCTAGAAACACAAAGAAATTCACGCCATCTCTCTAGAACAAATCGTTTCCGAGATGAAGGGGAGGATGAATGCACTGGTGGATGGGCGGACAAGAAACAACATTCGCTATTGCTTATTATAGATAAGGTAACGTATTTATTCAAAGTTACAACATTCGATGTTAATTAATCATGATCAATTGCTCTCGTTACTTCATATCTTGACAAAAGTGGACCTAAAACTTTCTTTCACACGGATCTTTCGGTAACAGCAGGTTTATGCCACCGCCGGATATCTTTACAATATTCCTCGCTTTCTCGAAAAATTCCAACATCTACCCAGTTATCCGTACGTACTTAATCACGCAAATGACCTCGTCTACCTCCCCCGAACAACTACTATTGCTTAAAAACTAAAATCGTGTTGGGAATAAATTCACGTGTCCAGCAGTATAGAAATTTCATCCTAATATATGTGTAAGTAAATAAAAAAACTCCCCATTGGAGGCTCGAAATCCCGACCTAGAGTTTTGGATGAGTGTGTAGAATGTTAGCCACTACACTACGAGGACCTCTAATACGAAAAGGCATTCTTTTTGTTCGTTCCCTTCTTATATGAGAAAAACCTTCGAGACAGAGACCGAAAGTTAGGACTTGCGATCGTCCTATCGACCAAAGATCGGCCCAAGGAGATTGTGAACTAGAGTTTCTTGGGCAGTGCATTCCTTCGGCTGGGGCTTCTGTCCCTTGAGTTTATTTGACTCGTTTCGCTAGCCCCCTGTTGCATTAGCCGCCTTACCTACTCTTCTGCCCCCAGTGACGTAAAGCTATTACAGCTAATGCCGAAGCTGTATGCCAACCATGCCAACTCAAAAATGTTTACAAGTCGACCCAATTCAATTCAAGAAGGTAAAATGGGGCGTGTGGGTGTATAGATACTTTTTCAAATGATAGTACACTTCCAATAATCGAAGTTCCGAAGTTTCTGGGGCAATTTCGGAATGGCCAGCATTCCGCGATCTATTTAAATCGGTTGTGCATGTGCGAGAGGATATTTCTCGTATTGAGAAATTTTCCTACTTGAAGTCGGCCTTGCAAAGCAAAGCGCTAGCGCTGATTTCCTCGGTCCCATTCGGTGACGTGCATTATTCATCTGCGTGGAAGGAGTTAAACGATTACGTTGATAATCCCCGAGTGCTCGGATTTAGTTATCTGGATAAACTTTTACGGTTTGCAGCAGCACCGTCCGGTCAATTGTCGTCGCTGCATCTATTTGTAACTACCTTCTCGGAGATGTATTCCGCATTTAATACTTTGAATATTCCAGATTTAGATGAATTTATTCTGTTCCGATTGGCAGCTTGGGCTGTAGATTTTGATATTTTGTCGCGTTTTGAGGAAACATTGGAGGGGGTATTATTTCCTTCTGTGAGTCAGTTAATTAGTTTTGTGAAGAAAAGAATTAAAATTCTGCAAACCTCTGGTGGTAGCATGGTAAAGGACCCCTGTGACCCATGTGACCCCTCGCACTACTAAATCTTACTCTTAATCGGTGCTCAAACTGGAGTCTACATAATTTTTGTAGATTAGTAAGCGGCAGTTTCCACAGCTGTCAATGCCCGTCTCCGTTCGGGAAACGTCCCCAAAGAGGGGCAGTAATATCTCCACCAGTGACAAATGTTTGTTTTGATCTGGCTCGCATCCGTTATTCCAATGTTCACAGTTTTTAAATGTGAATTTTGAACCCCGCTCTGATTTTGTTCGTTTGAAAAAAATTGTGTTTTAACTGTCTGCGACCAGACCATTGGGCCCCAAAATATCAAATGAGAAATATGCGCTGTCAGAAATGTAAGCGTCATCATCACACGTCTTTTCACTCGCCTAGTGAACTTAGGGAACACGCCTATTCAGCTCCGGAGAACAGGGGTGATTGCGGGCCGCATAATTCCGTAAATAGTTCTGAATTAGTCTTGTCTTCGCCTCTTGAGCCGTCATCACGGGTGGCCTCTTCATCTGCAGTTTTGGCTTCGACCGCACAAGATGATATTTCGCGGGCAGTCATTTTAGGAATATTTTAGGAATAGCGAATGTATTTATTGAAGCAGGCAACGGGACTTTGGAGCCTATCAGTCTTGATTGATTCCGGGTCGCAAGTCTCCGCAATTTCCTCGGCAGCCGTCAAACGCCTGGGTTTGACCGCATCCTATTATCTCTTTGGCCTAGCTCAAACACCATTGAGAAAGCCTGAATGACGTGTCTGCTGCGCGCATGTTCCTAGGAATGCTTCATCGGCTGTGCTACGCGCAAAGGCCGTGGTAATTCCGGAAGTAATGAATAAACTTCCTACTGCTCCTCTCCCCTCGTTCATCTTTCAAAGTTTTGTCACTCGTCCCCTCGCAGATCCGACATTTGATACACCATCGCCCGTGGATTTCTTGCTGGGGATGGATTTATTACCCAACCTTTTCCATGGTGGGCGGAAACACCTGCCACATTCTAACGTGGTTGCTGTTGAGTCCATTTTCGGATGGGTGATCATGGGAAGTGTCCCAATTGTATCACAATCACATTCGGAGTACGCCGTGTCTTTCGCTATGTGTCTCGAGAGACATGTCCTTAATGTTCTGAAAAGGTTTTGGGAAGTGGAGGATGTGTCAGGAGAAATAACTCGTAATCCGAAGGAATTGCAGTGTGAGGAATTATTTAAAACCACTCATCATCGAGATCGTAGCGGAAGATATGTCATTTCGCTACCTTTTAAGGAATTTCCTCCTTCATTAGGGGAGTCTTATTCTTACGCGGCCTCGCGGTGGATTAATTCAGAATGCTGACTCAATCAGAAATGGCAAGGCAGATATTCTGATTTCATGAAAAAATATGAATCGCGGGGACATATGTCTAAATCGCAAAATGTTTTTATTACCTGCCACATCATGCTGTCTGCAAGTCTCCAGCAGAAGGGTCAAATATTCAAGTGGTATTTGATGCTTCGGCGCGCACATCATCAGGTAAATCACTAAATTATGTCCTTTTGACAGGCCCGAAGCTTCAGGGGGATATCTTTGACAGATTGACAAGTTTTCAAACTCATACTATAGCGTTCATTGCAGACATCACGAAAATGTATCGCCAAATTAGACTCAATCCAGATGATTGTCGTTACCAAGATATTATGTGGCGAGACAATCCTTCTAGCTCTCTCATGGATTTTGAATTGCATACCGTTACTTACGGGGTAGTGTCTTCGCCTTTTTTAGCCATTCGTGTTTTACATCCATTGGCTGAGGACGAAGGCCACAGGTTCTCGCGCGCTGCGGAAGCACTCCGACGTGATACATACGTCGACGATATAGTCACGGGAGCTGACTCGGTGTCTGACGCTTTGGAATTACAACGCCAGTTGATTGGTTTGCTTTCCTCCGCTGGATTTACTTTGGGAAAATGGGCCAGTAATTCCTCAGAATTATTAGTCAATCTTTCAGAGGAGGAATGCCTGACGACATCCTATTTTGAAGCTGCAGAACCTTCCTCCTTAAAAGTCTTAGGTATGTTTTGGTCGCCCAAGAATGACACACTGTCTTATTATGTGAAATTTGATGTTATCATTAACTCGAAAATAAAACTTTTGTCAAGCATCGCAAGGATTTTCGATCCTATTGGGGCCTTAGCTCCATTGGTTTTTTGCGCCAAATCATTGATGCAGTTATTGTGGCTTGCAAAAGTATCATGGGATGATCTTCTTCCTGAGGAAATAAAGAATCAATGGGACGATTTCGTGTCGCAAATCCATCACATAGAGCACATTCGAATTCCCCGCTATATTGGTTCGCAGTCGCCTTCCGATTATCATTTGCTCGGATTTTGCGATGCATCAGAAAAAGGTTATAGTGCTGTGGTGTATTTGAAAATAATACAAACCTCAGGAGAGAGGAATGTTTATTTCATAGCTGCCAAGATTAAAGTAGCTCCTTTAAATTCCTTGACTATCCCAAAGTTGGAATTGTTGGGAGCTCTTTTATTTGCAAGATTATTGACCCGTCTATCGTCATCACTGCTCGAGGAAGCTAATATTTCCAAAATTTATGCTTGAACTGATTCCCAAAATGTTCTAGCTTGGCTGCGTTTGCCTCCCCACTTGCTAAAGACCTTTGTGGCAAATAGAATTTTAAAAATTCTTGACATGGTTCCACTTACATCGTGGAATCACGTTGACACCTCTAGGAATCCCGCAAACTGTGCATCGCGCGGACTTACGCCTCGACAACTGCTTTCGTGCGACCTTTGTTGGAAAGGACCATGCTTTCTAAAGGGTGATGATGATCTCAGACGAATCGACTCCACTCCCCATCAGGTGGTGATTTGTAGAGCAAATTTATCGCCACCTTTGTTTTTAATTTTCCTTCCAAACCCGAGAGTAAATGAATTTGATCTTTTCAGTCCTTAAGTTCCTCCTTTCTAACTATCTTGAAACCATATGCCTATTCTAATGGTGAGACGTCAAGAAGGGTCAGCTACTTTCGTGCGTGAGATACGATATCTTCCTCATGAGTTCTCTGCCTTCTCTCGATGTCCTTCCATCGTGCATCATCACCTCGAGCCCTATGAATGTTTATCTTTACCCATCCCTCGTAGGAGTTTCGAAACCAAGTTGTTCAGTCCACTGGAACCATTCATGGTGTGTAGTGTCCTATCTTACCGAGCGATAGCATTTTCCTCTTGTGCATTTCCATCAAGCAGTTTTTATAATTACCTATTCCTATAATCTATAATGGCTTCCACATGTAGAAAAGGACTACCATTTCCAAGTGACGAGGAAATAACAGAGGTATTACTTGCAAGTAATTCTGACGACTGCGTAAGTTCGGAAAGTGACGAAGAAAATTACATCAATGATCGCTCTGAAATGGATACACTCCAGCCAATTTACGATGAAGTTGAGGATGCAGATGAAGTCGAATTCTTGGTGTGGGAGGGTATGAAAAATTACTTTGGTAACAGAGAAATATTTGGTGGTGGTTTCGGACCTCAAGGCGTAGCCAAAACTTTGTCAAATCCAGCCGATATTTTCAGTTATTTTTTGACGAGGAATTTGTTAGTGAAATTGCTTTAGGAACGAATTGTTATGCTGAACAACAGATTTCATCTATTGAGCCCCTCTTTTCGCGAAAGTCTCGAATAACTGCTTCGAAACCTGTGATAGCAGAAGAATTATATATTACCATAGGACTATTCATGCTCATGGGAATTGTTCAGATGCCAACACTTCGAGCTTACTCTTCCACAAAGAGAGTTATATCGACTCCAGGTTTTGGGGATGTAATTTCAAAAGACCGATTCGAGATAATTTGTAAATTCCTTCATTTCAACATCAATGAGGAAGAAGATCAACGGACTTCTCCCAAGCTAAAAAAGATTTTTCTCGTAATTGAACATCTAAATGAAAATTTCAGACATATTTTTTACCAAATCGCAACATTTCAATTGACGAGTCTTTGACAGTATGGAAGGGTAGGCTGTCCTTCAAGCAGTACATTCCTCTGAAGGCATCAAAGTTTGAAATCAAGACCTACGAGCTTTGTGACGCAAATACTGGCTACCTATCGTCCTTTCAGGTGTACACAGGAAAAGATACTGTATTTCCCTCAAAAATCACTCCAGCTAACTCAAACAAGACAACGTCAATCTGATTGAACCACTGCTAAATCAAGGACGATGCGTTTGGGTGGACAATTTTTATAATCCTCCTGTCCTTGCAACGCTACTGAAAAGTAAATACTTGACTAATTGTGTTGGAACGTTGAGGTTGAACAGAAAGGGTGTTCCAAAACTCGTGAAAGAGAAGAAATTGCATAGGAGCGAAATGTGTGGACAACATTCAGGGCCTGTTGCTGTTTCAAATGGAAGGACTAAAAATTGTCACAATGATCTCCACATTCCACAGTGACGGAATGAAAACAGTATCCAAAGCCAAAAAAGAGACCCGAAAGCCAAGTTGTGTGTTGGACTACAACAAATTTATGGGCGGGGTGGATCTCAAGGACCAGTTGTTGCGTACGTACTTGATTGAAAGAAAACGACATAACAAGTGGTATATGAAGTTGTTTAGGAGATTATTGATTATAGCAGTCCTAAATTCTTATTTTATGCACAGGGAAAATGCGAATAATAAATTAGACCACCGATCCTTTCGTATACAGCTGGTAGAGGAAATATTTTTGATATATGCTACACTTGGCGGACAATACGCACCAGGCCGTCACTCTTTAGATAATTTAGTTCCACGGCTAGGAGAGAGACATTTTCTGAGGAGGATTCCCGTAGCTGGGAATAAAGTAAAGCCCCAAAAGAGGTGTGCAACAAAGCACGGGAAAAGAAGAGACAGCGTTTACTGGTGTGAACCGTGTGCAGTAGGTTTGTGCTTGGTTTGCTTCGAACCTTATCACACGAAACAGAATTACTAAGGTAACGTCATATAAATATAATTCCTTACCAACATTTTACACCAAAAAACCTGGATTTCTGCATGAAATGAATAGGAAATAATCTATCAGACCCGAAGAAATATTGGACGTTACGAATTTTTATGTTATCGCTACGGGTAATCATATCGAAAGTAACCCTACCATAATGAAGTCCGTACAATTTTCTACGAAATGTAAGTGTCTTTATCAACAAAATGAAAAGTATGTACATTAAAGATCGATTAAAAATAAACGAAAAAAAAAAAACACTTTAAAAACTTAAAACGCATACATTGAATAGAGAGAACGAGGAAAAAACAACAAATGTTGATCCAATTCATTTCAAAATTTAGCTTATATTAAAACGTAGTTTTGCAAAAGTGCTCAAAAAATTTCATAAATATTGGTATCATATGTTGAATGTTATTAATTATTGAATGATACAATGACAAAAAGGTGAAATCATTTAAATCTCCTCCGGCCGCTGGGATGGGATTTAATTAAATGTCCTCCGCGCTTGAGGGGTTAATACGTGATCCGAACCTACCCCCTTCTCATTGGAGAATGGGGCGTGTAATTCACAAATTTCCCGATTCCACGGGCGTTATTAGAGTCGTTGAATTACAGTGTTCATCGGGTAATTTAAAAAGGCCGATAGAGAAGTTGGTGCCACTAACAACTCGAAGGGTATGAGGGGCAACTGGTATGTGTGGGTCTCCTAGAAGGAACCACCACAGGCAAGGTTAAGGCAGTAGAGGGTGCGTCCCGACTGGGATCCCCATCGGGGCTCTCCAACTGTATCGCATCCCCCAAGGAAGAAGACAGACTACGAGAGTCCATGTGAAGAGTGCGCCTCTCAGCACCCTCCAATGTTTTGTTTAACGGTTCCAAGGTTGGTCCCACGAGTAGCTAGGGAAATAAGGGGTCAGCCCATGCACAGCCCCGCATGCATGGGTAAGGTTAAATACAACCGGAGGTCGCCCAGTATCCGGAGTCTCTCTGTTAGCGACTTCTTACCCTCCGCCCCGAAGATGCGGTTGCCCTAGGAACAGAGACGCACCTTGGTGATGGGAACTGTTTATTGACCGCCAGGTCCATATCCGTCATGTTCAGCGAAACCAGGGGCACTTCGAGGAGGATGTGGCTCTTCACCACGCTTGACTGTCTTGGTGGTCCATGAGAATGTTCTGCCCTCTTCACACCCTGGAGTCACTTACTCCTTCCCACATTGAACCTTTGAATTCCCACGATGAACCTTTATGGTATGCAGCAATAGCTGCATACCATAAAGGTTCAACTTGTACAAAATATGGATTAACAAATGGATGATGTTTTTTATTTTAATGACTTACAAAAGATATGATATAAACAATGTTCTAGTAGATAGAAAAATATTTATTGCAATTGTAACTAAATGAAATATCCAGCCTTCATCCAAACCAGTTTCAAGAGTGGTGAGTGTGGAAGAAGGAACGTAAGTTGGGATGTGGATTCACTCCTTGCTCTTCTGACTTAAAACATTGCCAAAATTTCAGCTTCGCCTCAAGAAATAACAAGTTATTGATGGAATAGAGAACAAGGAAATTTTAATGCTTCCATAGTACTGCACAACTGAATATTTTCCTGTCATTTAACTCACTATGGAAATTTATGGGGCACATATAGTACAAATTTTGACAGCAGAATCGTTAAATGGAATAAAAATATCCTAAGGGTGCAACTCTAAAGGGTGCGACCTCACCATAAGACACAAGGGTGACTGGCCGGTTTCAGGCCCGAAGTGTAACAGTGTACTCTACACACTACACTCTGTACCTACACACGAAGTGTACATGTCCTTCCCTTGACTATTTTATCTTGCTGCAGTTAGAAAAATATAGGCTGAAACTTCAATTATTCCGCGATTTCACCCAAGGTAAGAAAACAAGGAATCTGGATAACGTTTAATCTCCCGGCATTCCGATCCATCCATTTATTGCTGAGGTTCGCCATTCACTGAGCTAGCGTAAGTGTGCGCTGATGTTCTCGTGAGGAACATATTTATTTATCACTAGTTCCGATTAAAACACTGCGGAAGCTATTTTTTTACTCCGAGGACGAAAAACGTCGGCAGGTTAAACTTCCATTATATATATTTTTCTATTTGCTCTATACTTCTACCTTTTCTTGTGTGTAACAGTTATTTGGTTTAGTTCCACGATTCCCTGCATAAGTGGCGGTATAAAAAAGTGGAAAGGAAGGGCCGTCTCCCCATCTTCTCCCCCTCAACTAGATGTAACATGATAGCGGTCCGAGCATCTCTCGCGTCCCCTCCCGAGTGGGATGTCTGTTTTGGTGAGTGAAAAGAAAGGAAGATACATTGACCGCAGTCACTCAAGATACTTATTACCCGACCTTTTCTTATCTATGACCTAATTAAGGGGTCTCAAATCTTCCTGCCTCTTGCGTGGGCATCGTTACACTTTCCCTAACAAAATATGTAATGTTTAGTCCCAATTTAAATTTTCAAAGATGTTAAATATTGTACAGATATTTAGAGCGCAATTGCAAGCACAAGTTAGGTGTTGGTATCATTGAGTTGAGTTTGCGATAGGTTATGCAACGAACCATGAGAGAAACGAAGTATCATAAATATTTACCAAATGTGCACTTAGGTCACGACGAAGATAAAAATGGCGCTTATGACGGTTTAGTATGATTTTTCGTATATTTTCTCATTTCTTAAGGGGGCTCCCTAGCTGCCTCTAAAAGCTCGTTGCAGATGCTTAAGATGAACGCGACTACGGCTTTATCGTAGCTGCTGGTATTTTGGAAAATTTTCCCATGGTAGCAAAAGAATTGCTTTTTTGCGTAAGTGGAATGGATTTTTTATTGGTTTATTTGTTAGTTTATAAAAAATAGCCAAACTTTCCATTTTTGTCCCTTTTTAGTCGCTATTTGCGAAGCCTAGAATAGGAACAGAGGATTTTGCTTCCACTCTAGAGAAAGCTTGATCCTTCATCTACACATTCAAACAACAACTGTTGATGCTATTTCTATAGCTAGGTCATAATAGTAAACCCTGTGGAGCATGTTTTGCGTTTTTAAACTCGTTGTGCGCTGAAGTTCCGACCGAAGATTTCTGCCTTAGCGGTCTACCCCCACTCCTTCCCTAACGCGTTCCACCCCTCTTGTTTACGAAACTCCAGATGTGTTAGGTCTGTGAGAGAGCGCGAGGGTTCTGGAGCGGTGTCAGGTTACCTCTTCTTAGATAACACCCCCCCAGCTGAGTCGACGACGAGCCGAGGAATTCATTCTGGCAGTCGTGGACATTGGAAAGCATATTTCGATGACGGCTCATAAGTTTACTATGGCAAATTCGCGAATATGTGGAAATGTTATTACTACACGTATTAAATAAAGATTTTCCACGAGAAATGGATTGGAAACGGCATGGTTACTTATCACGTTTATCACACGTATCATTTATTTCAGTGAAGAGCACCTGATCCATGAAGAAAATTCATCGGGTCATTATTTTAACATTTTCAGCTAAAAAAAATTACCGAACTGAATTACCGGTCTCCAATATGATATGTATAGGGCTAGGTTACGCCCGAATGGCGGAAATGAGTACAATTTTGAACGTTCCGCACATGGCCAGCCAAACATTCCCGAATAAGCAAGTCGACATCGCTCCTGCCATACATGATGTTGCTTGGGAGGAGATGAAGAAAGCGGCTATGGATGAAAGTGAATTTGCGATCAAAGCAGGGGAAGTGGATTAAGATGGTACACCTTTGATAACGGTGGTGTGTGAAGGATCATGGGAAAAAGATCATACCGCACAAACTATATATAACTCTTAGTCAGGAGTGGTACGTATATTGTTCATGGACGCCAAATCGGTCGCTATTAATGCAAACACATTTTCAGGCTTACATTGTGGGATTTATAACTAAAAAAGTAACATTTATTGGAGTAAGAAATAAGTACTGCAGTATGTACGCAAGCAAGTTCAAAAGACCCTACGAATAATGAAAGGCCTCACACATGTTTTAAGAACTGGAGTTCTTCTTATACGGCAATGGAAGCAGATACCATAGTAGAAGTCTTCAAAACAGTGTTAAAATGTATAATTTTAAGTGCAATACACTCATAGGTAAGAAGTACTCTAGTATGTGTCAAGTTTTCAAGAAGACGACTATCTATATGCTCCACTAAATTCAATAATTTTTTAAGGCGATGGAGATACTAGCATCATGTAAAGACTTGTACTGCCATACGGTGTAGACCTTCCTGTTCTAAAGGTGGAATGCTCGAACCATTTGCTTCGAAATACTGCAACCGCATCAGAGATGTAGTAAGGATCGAACCATTTGCTTCGAAATACTGCAACCGCATCAGAGATGTAGTAAGGAAAACGAATAACTGGAAATGCCATGCACCAGTAAGTATTAGGAAAAATATTGGAGACAACTTACATCGGTTATGGAATGCGGTACCTTCTGCTATAAAATTTAGAAAGAGTACGTTAACTGCTGACCCCAAGGAGCTACAGAAAGACATTATGAATGGCCCCCGGCTTGTTTTCGAGGATCATAGCAAATGTGCGGCGTACTTTTGTCGTGGACCAAAGTCTCATGAGGAGAACCGTGTGCCTCTGTTGATGAACTTTGGGGTATGGGACGATATCATGTCAGTAGATAAACTCCTGGGCCAACCACACTCCCAGCTTTATCCTGGACGTAACCAACAATCAAGCAGAATCCTTCAACTCATGTGTGGCAAAATATGTAGGAGGGAAAAGAGTAAATTTCGCTTTCATCTACATCTATCTACATCTACAAAATACCCTGCAAACCACCACAAGGGTGTGTGGCAGGGGTTCATTTCTCACCAAACATACACTACATATCATGCATAAAAAAGGAATAGTATTAATATAGCAGTCAGAAGTACACTATTTAAAAAAGATAGAAATTGCAAAGCAAACATGCAAAAACATTCTGTTAGTAGTTGAATGAGAAGCAGTAACTTTGTAATTCCACATGTATTTAGTGTAAACGACCTAGGTTTCGACGTCGCACGTAGCACGTCATCATCAGGTGACAACACCTGATGATGACGTGCTACGTCGAAACCTAGGTCGTTTGCAATAAATACATGTGGAATTACAAAGTTACTGCTTCTCATTCAATATGCTAAGCAAATTCTATGAAGTCACGCCTGAAACAACGGAATTCTGTTAGTAGGGTTAGCTTTAAGTACTCATACCAACATGCAGCTACCAACGCTATTCATTGCTACTCTCCGATAGGACATATTTACCGTTATTCGTATCTCTAATTGTACGAGGGAAAAAGGACATTTTGAATCGGTCAGTTCGGCAATCAATTTCTCTAATTTAATGATTATGGTGCAGTCTGCCATAGTAAGTTGGGGTTCGTAAAATATTTTGAACATCATCACTGAAAATATTGCCTTGGAATTTCTTTAAGAGATTAAGTCTAAATTTCAACCTGCGATCTGATAATGATTCCCATTTCAATTCATTTAATAGACTGGTTACGCTAATATAATTATCGTATCGTCCCTTTACAAATCTTGCCGATCTTCGCTACACACGTTGAAGCGGGGGTCATATCAAACTAGGTGTGAAGTGGCCGCTTCAGCCTTCAATGCAGGACCAGATGTTCATACATTGATACACAGCAGCATCACAAACAAGAGTCCTGGATTTTTTACGAAAATATTCAAACTGGCCTCCGAAAAATGGCAGAGATGCGAAAAAAGGCAGAGATGCGAAAAAAGGCAGAGATGCGAGCAAAGCGATGTCTTGAATGTAAAGGACAATTGGAACATCCTGCCCAGCATTATGGACTGCATGGCCCACAAAATATCGAGAAGGAGTTTGAAACCGACTTAACTGTGAGATATGATTTCCTAAATTCCCTGAAATTAGACGAGGAGCAAACAAGACAACTGGAAGCATCTACCAAAACTCAACGCCTCTGTCAAACATGGCATGTTTAGCGGAGAAAAAGGCTCACCGCCTCTACCTTTGCTCGAGTGTGTACATCAAGAGCAGGAGCCTCTCGGGAGAAGACTGTTCAGTCTTTACTCTACCCATCTTTTCGCGGAAATAAAGCCACCGACTATGGAATTGCGGGTGAGGCATTGGCGATAGCGGAGTGCGAGAGGTTCAGGGGCAATACGGTTAACCCATCGGGACGTTTTGTCGATAGGAGGACCTCTTACATAGCAGCAACGCCAGATGGCGTCCTGTCAGATGTCGATGGAATAGTCGAGGTGAAATGTCCATACGTATGCATGGATGCGCATCCGACGCATGCTGTCTCTCAAAATAAATTAGCATCTTGTGAGATTATAGACGGCGAAGCTGCTCTGAAAGTAAAGAGTGATTATTTTTACTAGATCCAAGGTCAACTCCATATCACGGAGAAGAAATACTGCCACCTTATTTTATGGAGCCAGTTAGGTATGGCAGTTTTGCGATTGACAGAGATTATGACTTCTGGTCAAAATATATGTAGGATAAATTTTAAAAATTTTACAAGGACAGCCTTTTGCCAGAAATTCTACATCACATTTAAAAGCTGTTGAACGAGAGTTTGATGGTGACGTGGGAGAATAATACTTACCCTGACACTCATTGAAAAACCATTCCATTTCCCTTTGAGACCTAATCATCTTCTGAGAGTGTGGATTTCAACCTTATTTGAAGTGCTTTCATCATTTTTCCTTGACTTTGTTTATTCATGTTCCTTATCCTTTTATAAATACTAACGCAGGATCAAGTTCTCCCAAAATTTTAATAGCATGGGAATTGTTTTCTCTTATTATGTTTTCATGTATTAATAATATAACAAATATATTATGCAAATCCGTGTGCTTCCCTTGTTTTCCATAGCAGTGTGATATTTTTAAAGCTGTTTGTTGACATTTGCTGTTCAATTTCACTCTGCATTTCTAAAATATGTAAACATTCTTTAGATAATCCGTGTTTGAAGAGTATATTGTATTTTTGACTTGGCTTATTTTGGGGGAATTTCATAGAACGGCCTACACTGAAACCAATAGCCCAATGAAAGATTTTTGTCATTCTTTGTTGGAACTATTCTTTTAAATTATGCCACAAATTTTCCACTTTTCATCCTACATCTGTTGTGCATATTCTAACTCGGAGTTTCATGAGTTTAGACAAAGATGAATTTCATAATGGGCGTAAAATATAGACGAGCAAGCAAAAATCTAGAGATATCTGGGTTTGATACCCGATAAAGGCGAACGATATTTCCTCTGCGGCATCGTCGCGCTTCTACCTGGCCGTTGTCGCTTTACGGGTAATACCGCGGTTAGTTAGTGGCACTCTCAAATAAATTCAACCAGACGGGGGCATAGGTACCTACAAGATTTTAGGTTATCTGCTAGAATGACAATGGCTGCATAAAATTCATAACGGCCACGCCTGCTGCTAAGGAAAGCGAATGTGTATTCTCCAAGGGGTTGAAAAAAAACTTGTCGATTTCGGGAATATGCAGCCAGATTTTTGTAACAATTTCTAAAATTTCTTTTCTAGACTGAAAATTTTAATTTAGCAGCACTGTTCCCGGTCCGAAGAAGGATAATACCCACAAGACTTGTTTAGGATGAGGATTTCCCTCACCATCATCCTTGCCTCTAGCTTATCAGCTACGACTGCTAATCAAAAGTATTAAATTTCGCTTTTTGCCTTTCCGCAGGCAAACCTTCCTCCCCCCCCTTCTTCCTCTTTCCCCTCTCTTCTTCCGATTCCAAGCGTTCCGGCTTGTGCCCTGCGAGAACCGATAAATAGGGACTTTCACTTACCAATCGGGGAGGGAGGGGGTCTAAACAAAACATCATTGCAAGTGGAAGTCGGGAGGAATAATTCTTCCATTATCAAAAGTGAAAACGATGCCCAGAAACTGTACTGGAAGATTTGAGACCCCGTCATCAGGTCAGAAATAAGAAAAGGTCGGGTTGAGACATCTGGGTTGACCGAGGGGGAGATATCGCAACTTCCGGTCACTTATCGAAACAAACCACTTAAATGAACACGCGTTTGCTGTGGCGCTGCTCAGCAGCGCGGTACCGCCGCAGAGCAGCGCCGCAGCAAAATCTTTCTAGATTGGACTTCAGTTTTTCTCCAGTGTCGAGATGGACGTTGACGAAGATGTGTTGCTCCTTGCTTTGCTGTTAGTGCGCCGAAAGAAAACAAAAAAGCAGAACACGCGTAGAAGATGGTGGGTTCATGATATTCTCTCGTCGCGGGTGGAAAAGGGGCTTTGAGACCCCGTCATCAGGTCAGAAATAAGAAAAGGTCGGGTTGAGACATCTGGGTTGACCGAGGGGGAGATATCGCAACTTCCGGTCACTCATCGAAACAAACCACTTAAATGAACACGCGTTTGCATCAGGACTTAGAAGAAGACGACGAAAAATTTTTCGCGTTTTTCCGAATGAGGAAATCAACTTTTCAGGAACTCTTGGAACGCGTTGGGCCAAAACTTAAAAAAGAAGACACCACATTCCGAAACTCCATTACTCCAGAGGAAAGACTCGCCGTGACTTTGAGGTAATAAAAAACAAATTTTTAATGAAAACTATTTTTTATTTCCTTGAAAATCACAATTTTTTTGTAAAACCTGAGGTATGAAAATTCTCAATGGTGACATCTCCATCAACGTTGTTCATGATTGGCTGCGTCGACCAGGGCTGCTGTTGACCACTGCTGTTGGTAGAGGGGGAAGTAGTCTGATGTCCACTGTGTTGAGGGTAGGCATTAGATGGCCAGAACGTCTGATTAAGCTGTCCATACGTGTTATTGGAAGGATTTGTTTGGTGGTGGAAGGAGTTTGAATGTTGTGAACGGAGCTCTCGCAGCCTTGCATTTGAAATTATGGACATTATTATTGATTTTACTTCCAGCTTCACATGCTCTGGCAGTTTTTTTCAATTCTGGGACCAGAGACAACATGAACAGACGATCCTCGTCATTTAGATCCTCCTGTTTCTGCATGAATTGGTTTTTTAATGTGTGAAGAAGTAGATCATCTGAATCAGACGCTTTGTTTGGCGGATTTTTTTTGCGCTTTTGAGTTGGAGCTTCAACTTCAGGTGTTTCATGTGAGGTGCATGATTGGTCCTGCGATGAATCGCTAACTTCGTTGTCGAGACTGCTGTCCGTAATTTTTAAGGCGGTTTGCAGAAACTTGAGCTGTTCAAAATAGACGTATGATTTACGTCCCAAGGCTCCACTTCCCGAACGCGTCTCTTGTTTCCTCTTCGCGACTTCTCTGGAGAAAGAGTCTCGCAGGTGCTTCCATTTTCGTTGGAGTGCTGAAGCTGGAAAGGAAAAGAAAACACTTGATTAATTTGTTTCAATTTTTTTAATCTCACGGTTCCCGTACAACAAGAAGATGTCGATTAGACGTCAAAATTTTCATTTTTCACAAACCGGTTATATTTTAGGAAAATTTGCACAGAATCCACTAAAACATAGCGTAGATAACACAGCAGATTGGCTTAACTTGACCTAGCTTTAAAATAAGTAACCGTTTTTAAAAACATACGCAGCATTAAAAAAAACGTTTTGTAGAAAAAGCTTTACTTAAATCAGTTATATTCAAGCCTAGTCTAATTATGTTAATGTGCTGTACCTGCGCTATGATAACGTAGATGTAGGTTTCATGCAAACTCGTTTTCGTGGAACGAACGTACGCTATTCTAAAATTAAGAATTTTTGACTATTTTCAGATACCTAGGAACAGGTTGCTCAATGGCCGATCTCCATCTCACCTACCGCATTGGCTACTCAACAATATCTTATATTATTCGCGAGGTGTGTAAATTATTGTGGACAGTCATGAAGGACATGTGTTTTCCTCAATTCCTGAAGTCCTGAAGACTTCCTTTTACAAGTGGCCGGGGGATTTAAGAATCAAGCCAATTTCCCAAATTGTGTGGGAGCTATCGACGGAAAGCACATCCGAATCATAAAGCCCGAGAACAGTGGATCGCTTAACTACAACTACAAGCATTTCTTTTCTATTGTGCTGCTAGCTGTGTGCGATTCAAACTACAAATTTATGTTCATTGACGTGGGTGCATACGGAAAATCTTCGGATTCTTCAGTTTTTAAGAGCTCTTTTCAGTTTAAGAAATTGTGCAATAATGAAATCAAAATGCCCGAAAGTCGTCCATTTCCAGGGCAAACGGATTCAAGTCCGTACGTTATCGTTGGGGACGAAGCATTTGGATTATCAAGATTCGTACTCCGCCCTACGCAGGACACTTTTTGCCACCAAAGAAACGAGTGTTTAATTATCGCTTATCGCGAGCTAGGCGATACATCGAATGCTCCTTCGGAATATTATCTAACAAATGGCGAATACTCCATAGACCTCTGAATGTTGGAGGAGACCTAACCACTGATATTGTTAAGGCTTGCAGCCTCCTACACAATTTTGTACGTGAAAGGGACGGATATCGGTTTGCGGATTCTTTGACTGTGCAGGGATTTGATGAAATGGCGGAGAACGCAACACAGGTTGGAAGGAACATCAACAGTATCAGAGACAGATTTGCCGATTATTTTATGAGCGAAGAAGGTCAAGTTCCTTGGCAATTTCAGAAAATTTGAAATATGTTGAAAAGAAAAGAAAAAAACCCCCCACGTTGAGAACCTATGGCCTAAATGAAGGCAAAAATTTAAGCCAACCATTTTTAAAAAAACAGAAGAAACATGTTTCTCATGTAAAAAAGGAAGATTTATATACTGAAGCACAAAGATTATTGTCTAATCTGTAAGGATTACATATTGTCTATATGTAGTTTACAATATCCAATAAAATACTTTGGTTTGCTTACCTATGTCTTTTTTTTCTGCCGGCGTTTTGCAGTCGAAGTCCACGGTGATTTCCTTCATCCCGGTCTCCCAAGCGTTCTTTTTGGCCACTCTGTCACTGTAGGAATCATGGGAAGAATCCCAAAGCGCTGGTTGATTTTCAATACTTATTATGAAGCATTCAGTATCAATGTTATCTGCACTTGTTTCCATTTTAATTAATCCGCGAGACAGCGACAACTTCTTTCAAGAACACTCGTGCACCAACTGGCGATCCAGCAGATCCAAGCCGTGCCATCGTGCCATGCTGCGGCGCTGCTGCAGCGGCATGGTGTGAAGGGCAACAGCGCCGCTAGCGGTCGCCGCCGGTGGCTAGTAGTAGCCGCTAGCAGCGGGTCGCGGCGCCGCACGTTCTGTGGCGCGGCGTAGTGTGTAGGCTCCCATTGCTCTCAATGTATTTCCACCTGCGGCGTAGTGTGAAGGCGACCTTTGACGCTGTTGAGAAGCGCTGCTCAGCAGCGCCGCTCAGCAGCGTAGTGTGAAGGCGCCCTTAGAGGGAGGCGAGCGATGCTCGGCAAGCTATCATGTTACATCTATAGGAGGGGGATAAGGGGGGGGAGAGGGCCTTCCCTTTTCACTTTTTAATCCCGCCACCTATGCGGGGAATCGTAGAACTACAATAGAAAAGCCGTTACATATGAGAGTGGCCTCAGCTAGGGAGCCCCCTAGCTGAGGGCTACCAAACCAATATATCTTGAGTAACCGACACGGGATTAGTTCCGAGAGCCACCGCTTCAGTTTCAGTGGGATGGGTAACTTTACTGGGAGGAGGGGGTAATCTTTGAGGGGTGTTTGGGGAGTGGCTTATTTAGTCAGTCACTAATGAGTGACCCACCGTCCAGATGTTTTGCTTATCTCTTATTGCGTCACACGTCATCACTCGACCCCTTGGACGAAGGCCGAGAGAATCTTTGTTTGCGAGTGATTCATTCGTCTTCCTCATCTTAGCTATCCGCTTATCTTTGCTACTCACCTAACACAAACGTAACTTGTCTATAAGTGGGATTTGATTTAGACCACCCTCGCTACCAGGCAAAATATCCGGGGCTATTTATTTTCAGTACAAAAGTAAAATGCTTCAGTACAAAAGTAAAATGACTTTGACCTAATTCCTTTATTGCAAGATTTTTCCAATACGAGTGTAACTCCGTCTAAATTTTGTCCAGAAATTAAATGGGATCGAGAAAAAACTAAAACACAACGTCATTGTGAGTGTGAACTGGAGCAAAAATTTTTATGGACTACGGTAAATTATATTTATTCGATAGGTGAAAAGTCCAAAAAGAGAATCTTAAAAAAGAAAATTGAGCATCAGTAATTCAATGAAATGAAACTGACTGACTGATGGCTCGTCACCCTAGGGTGACTTTATTTCATAGTATGCCAAAAACTGGCTTATTCTATGTGTCATTTTAATCTCAGAACCGACTAGGATCTTTAATTATGCATTAAAATATTATTTGGTCTATGGAAACTGTCAAATGGATTGTTTTTATTTAAGGCTGCACATTCCATAGCTGTGTTTTCACTGTTTTCTATCGTTTTGTAGTATTTCGTACTTTGATTTGCCATTATTTTTTCTAGTGAGTCAATTTTAGCTTTTTCGTATACTGTGTCATTTGCGGTCCATTATTTAATTCTATGCATGTTTCTTGGCATCCTTCGGTCCATCACCTTAATATTGTCTATCTTGTTTCTGTGGAGTTTGCTTTCTTAGCAATTTCTCTCCACCTCTTACAGTAATTTCGCGGCAAGTGATTGGTGAAATCTATTTTAATGACAGGGAGATCAACGCCGTAGGGAAGAAGTTCGGCCCATTTCTTGGTAGCACTGCTGTCGCCATCCCCTACGGATGAAATGGAAATTTTATCGTATTTGCGTGAAGAAAAATAAAACTAATTACACAACACCCATTTATAGAATTCATGACAAGCACATCATAGTATATCGCCTATAAGCCGGTGGTACTTCAAATTGTGCATCTCTTGTTTTAAATCCCTCGACAATGATGTCGGCTTCCATTTCCGTCGAGGACTTGTTCCAATTCTTGAAGCACATATGCTGTTTGGCCTGTGTTTTCATAGTTCTGCATTTTGCACATATACTGCAGTATTTGCAGCTAAATGGTGCATGATTTCCCAGAACTAACAGAGAAGTGAAGCGGTGTCCTAATTCATTAGGATCCCATACACTGGCTGCATACTCAAGGTGGGGCCTAACTAGTGAAAAGTAAAATCGCTCTTTTGTCTTCTCATCACATTTCCCTAGTACTCTTTTTATAAATCCTAGCCTTCTCTTCTCTCGGCCGCATATTTCCCTAATTTGTCTTCCCCACGATAAATCCTTAGTGATTGTTACACCTAAATATCTTATGGTTTCAACGTTTTCGATCTTCGTGTTATTATTTTATGGGTACGATCTATATAATTATTACTCCTCAAAAAATTGATAGCTACACACTTTTTAAGGTTAAGCTCTAACTGCCATTTGTCGCACCACTCTTGAATTGCATGTAAATCTTTGCTAAGCGATTTCCTGTCTTCTTCTTTAGATTTACCCCTATACACTAACGCATCGTCTGCAAAGAGTCTAAGCTTACTACTAACTACGGTACCCAAATCGTTAATGTATAGAAGAAATAGAAGCGGACCTACTTAGTGATGGAAAAGTCGATTTCGATTAAAATCGAGTTTTAATAGTCAAAGATCGAGGAAATCGAGATCGAGCCATGATCTTCGAGTTTCGATCCAAACTCGATTTTTCAACTTCGATAGTGACCATTTCGTTTGATCTCATAAGCGCGTAGTAGTCAGTAGAGGTCCTCGATGAACTGCCACTGAGGTCACTTCTTGTTAGAAGTAGATGCCAGTATAAGTTAGGCAATACCTCAACAGGCCACCCGTCGATAGGAAAGTCAACCCCAATCCTCTGATAGTCTGGGAGGAGAGAAAGGGTGAATACCCTAACACGTACCGTTTCGCGATCAGAGTGCTGAGTATGATAACGTCATCCGTCCCATGTGAAAGACTTTTCTCTAAGGCCGGTAAAATTGGAAAGGCACGCCCTAGATCATCAATAAAGCATCTCAATCAGTTGATCTTTCTTAAAAATTTTAGTGAAGCCGAATGGTTCCAAGCTGTGATCCACATTAAAGTAAATTGTAAATATTTACTACTAATAATTCAAGAATGTTTTCTAAGTACTTTTTTAGGGATTTTTTATATTATTCAAACATGTATTATGAGCGTTTTTCAAATGAATAATAAACATGTTTTTGTACCAACTGCATTTTTTTCAAAACTGAACCGTAGATTTTTTCGATTAATCGATCCTTTGGTTCAAATTTCGATTTTTGCTGAAAAGACGAGCTTTTCATTTCGATTAAAAATCGATTGCTCGAAAAATCGATTTTGACCGACATTTTTCAATCACAAGACCTACTACGCTACCCTGGGGAACTCCCGATGTGACTTTGATTGTGTCCGACATGATACCATCTATGACAACCCTCTGCTTTCGCCCACTTAAGAATTCTTTTACCCAACATACAACGTCTTTATTTATACCAAAACTCTCTAACTTCAAAATTAATTTATCATGAGGAACTTTATCGAATGCCTTTTTAAAATCTAAAAATATCGCATCAACTTCAGTACTGTTTTCGCCGTAGACTAAAATATCGTGTACGAATAAAGCTGTGTCTCGCAAGATCTACCTTTCCGAATCCATGTTGGCTGTCTTTCCAAAGACCTGTACCTGCCAAAGGGTAAGAGCTCTGTAAGAGCATTTCTCACCATGAGTTATTGCATACCAACTGAACAGTCGGCTTCCTGCCTGGCGTGTGACTTCGGACCAGGCTCCTGGGGACTCAGCTCCCCCGCCCCCGAAACTTTTTCCAAGAAATTTTATCGTTCTGATTTCAAATGGACAAAATAATCCGGGTTCAACTGCTTAAAATTCAAGTGCTAGGCATCTTGAAACGTGATCACTATTTTGATGCATTTTTGTGGTTAATAATTGTTCTTTTCAATCTATATCTACATCTACAAGACACCCTGCAAGCCACCGCGAGTGTGTGTAGCAGGGGATGAAGATCACCAATCTTGCACTACTACATGCAAACAAGCAACTATAGGTTCTCCGGCTACTAGATTGTTAGTATCTATTGTATTTAAGGGGTGAATGCATTCATCATGCACTGCAGACTGCTCTAAAGTATTTCACCTACCTATCCCTTTGCTATACTACCTATTTTGTTCTCTCATAGTACGGGGGATAATGCCATTTTGAATCTGTCAGTACGGCAATCTATCTCTCTAATCTTATTTATCTGGTCGTATCTAGCATAATAAGCTTGTGTTTGTAATATGTGCCTAATGCCCTCAGTAAAGCTATCCAATTGAAATTTCTCTAATAGATTTCTTCTGTACTTAAACCTACGTCTAAGCTTATTACTAACTACGGTACCCTAATCGTTAATGTACAAAAGAAATAGAAGCAGACCTACTACGCTACCCTGGGGAACTCCGGATGTGACTTTGATTGTGTCCGACATGATACCTTCTATGACAACCCTCTGCTCTTGCCCACTTAAGAATTCTTTTACCCAACATATAACGTCATTATTTATACCAAAACTCTCAAATTCTAAGATAATTTTATCATGAGGACCTTTATCGAATGCATTTTTAAAATCTCAAAATATTGTATCAACTTCAGTACTGTTTTCGACGTAGACTAAAATATCGTGTGAGAATATGAATGCTCTAATTGCGTCTCGCAAGATCTACCTTTCCGGAACCCATGTTGGCTGTTTTATGAGCAATCCCTGACTATCCAATTGCCCCATGATTGAACTGACTACAATATGCTCAAATACCTTACAAGAGATTGACGTGAGTAAAATTGGTTTGTAGTTACTAGGTTCTTCCCTATCACCGCTTTCAAAAATAGGTGTAATGTTAGCTAATTTCCAATCCTTGGGTACTGTGTGGTTCTTCAGTGTTTTGTTGAATATTATTTCTAGATAGTGGGCTATTTCAGAAGGTAATGTTTTATATACTCTGGAAGGAATTTGATCATTACCTGGTGATTTGTTTTTACTAATGTTTTTTAACTGCTGCTCTATTCCGCGACTTGAAATTTTTATTTCGGGCATTTGACCACTAAATGTTTTCGGCGGTAGTTCCACTGCGATCTGTGACGAAGAGTTGAATACGCTTTGGAAGAAGGTATTTAAAGAATTGGCTTCTTTTACACTGCTAGTGACTCTAATTCTTTTATCGTTTTTAATTATGTGCACCGTGGACCTATTTCCGTGAAGCTCTCATGTATTAACAAAACGCTTGAGGATTGCTATCTAAATATTCTCCTAACATCTTGCTCTTTAAATGTGATAACGCTTGCCGACACGATTTCCTTGCTAATGCTCTAGATTTTTTATCGTTTAGAAATAACTCATTTTTTTCCTCTACCGACAGACCCTGTCCTGCTTTTTTCATCCTAGTGTGGCATACCCTTTGTCGCTTTAGTGATTTCCTAACCCCCGCGTTATACCACCTATGCTCTGTATTATCAGTTTACTTGGTATGTAATTATCAACTGCTTTACGGGTGACCTCAAGAAATTCTCTCCACGAATCCTTTGTTTCTAATCCTTATCTTTGTTCGCTAAATGCATTAAGCGATTCCCATTATTCCTTTTTTAATACTGTCGTAATTAGCTTTGCCAAATAAATATACCCTCCTCCTTGATTTCTAATGTCTTTTAACGCCTGCATTAAATTTTGCATACACTATTTTTTAATCAATAATTCCTGTCTGTAACTATACCTAAAACTCTTTCAGGTATATTTGTTGCTAATAAGTCTAGAATGTTATTTACCCTGGTCGGTTCTTATACTAACTGTTGCAAAGAATGTGATGTAGAGGTGTTCAACAGTGATTCGCACATTTCCTTATTCTTACCTCCTGTTATAAAACTACACGTATTCCAGTATATCAAAGGGAGATTGAAGCCTCCGCCTACTATTATTCCTCAATCATTGTTCCGAGAAATTAATGTACTTATCTCTGACTTTAGTTCCATTATAGAATTGATGTCTGCGTCCAGTGGCCTTTAATATGCACCTACATACATCTGTTTTGCGTTACTACTTTTACTTTAAACGGAACACAAAATGCTTACTGCATTTCACTCTGAAATAAGTTCTCTTCTTATGACATACGGGCCCTTCACAGCTATAAATAACACTCCTCCGTTTCTGTTTACTCTATCCTTTCTCTATACGGTAAAACACTTCGGGAATACTTCATAATCTGATATGTCCTTCGAAAGCCAGCTTTCTGTGCCTATGATTATATCTGCATCGGTAGTTTTTATGAGGTGGTGAAAATCTGTTACTTTATTTCTTAAACGACGACAATTCACTATTGTCGCTGAAATGATTTCTCCCAATCTGTTTTTCTCTTGGTGCTCTTTATTAATTAAAATTTTCCTCGATAATTCTTTTACCGACCCACTATTTAATCTACCTATTACATTTGATGGTTTAGCATGTTCGTTCATTTTATGTGTTTTTCTCTGACCTTCTAAAACTACTCTGCAATCTGATAATCTGATATGTTGTATCTGTGGTATTCTGATATGTATGCATGAGTTGAACTTCTGTTCTGGGGCCGGTCAAACGAACTGCTTCATGACAAGATAAACAGTGAGTTTAACCAGCGGAAAGAGATAGAAATGGGTTCTGTGAAAGCAAATACCGATCACTGAAAATTAAGGAAGAGATCTTTAACATGTCGGTACCGACGGGCAAGGCTGATTTCAAGTTAGGCTAAACGGGCTACACTAGACTTAACCCCCCCGAAGCAAATTTCTGGTTACGTGCCTGCCTGCGACTGAACAAAATATCCCTTGCTCAGTCTGACGGCCCTGGCTTTCCTTGAAGAGACGGAGAGGAATTGGGAGGGGAAGTGACACGAGGAAGGCCCACGACCGAGTTGGGCGTTGCCCTTGGAATGACTTGAGAAAGAGATAAGGAGCCAGGAGGTGGAAGATGACGTTAGCGGGAGTGGGGGGAACTATGAGCAGCGCCAGGAAGAGAAAAATTTCGCACACGTAAAATAGTGAAAACATGGTTCGGGAAATCATAAATTGCAACGTTAGTATGAACGTAAGGTTGTTGAATCTGATATCACAGAAGAAGAAAAGGATGAATACCTGCGTATAATGGTAGACATGTTTCAATTACGAATTCAATGTCAAAGGAAAAAAGGCTGGAACCAGGCTATATTAAGCGTGTTCAACGCATTTTGAATCGTCCGATTCAACGGTCTCTCATCTCACCATGATCTCACGGCTTTAGTAGTTCTTGTGAGTTGCCATCAGCGTCGCCACCGTGGAAAGTGGAATGGGGAGTTGAGGGTAGGGACCTGATATGCTCCAGCTGGGATTTTTCGGGGGCGGCGACTGGAGAGCTTGCGAAATCCGCAAGGCAATCAAGTTACTCAAAACACAGATAAAGTCAAGAGCTCTCTTTCCGGAGCCGAGTGTGAAATGTTTTCCTCGTCCTCATTGTAGTCGAAAGTAAGAAAGGTCAGCAATTACCTAAAATTGAAAACACCTAAGGAGTTCTGAGATTGTCGGCGTTGCCTTGGGATTTATAGTTCAGTTTTTAGTGGTTGTCAAATGTTATGGTCTGCAGCTATTGAATTAGTCCTCCATGATTTATTTTAGCGGCATGCACGTTGTCCTGTCCTTCGAAAATTAATTGTGAGGATTTTTAAAGAGGCTAATTAAAATATCGTCTTTCCCCCTAACATATGTGACTAACTCCGACTTTTGTTTTTCATTAATGTGAAAGTTCAATGTTATTTCTCTACAGTTTCCTACTATTTACAGGGCCAAAGCGCTCACGGATTTTCCTCTAATTGTTACCAGAGTACTTTTTCTTTAATGGCAATGGCGGAGGCAACAAAAAATTTCGTTTATGAACGTTATGCATTTACGTTTTTCGATTATCGATATTATTTTACTGTTCATTAATCATGATTATCTAAATTGAATACGCTTTTTTTCACACCAGAAACGAAACGGACTAAACGGTATTAATAGTCAATGCTCCACATTTATGCCGCCATTTAAAATTGAGATTATTAGTGAAAAAGTTTTTTCTTCGCAGGTAATTCACCATATTTACTATAATTCCCTCAATTATAAACGCAATAACTGGGTTGACAGAGTTGAGCTTCGCCGTACTAAGGCGGAAGGCAAGTGAAATTCACAAATTCAGGGTAAAGAGAGTTTTCCGACTTACAACAAAGCTCTGATCCTGGAATTCATACCTCGAGATCATGCCAAAATGCCTCGTCCGGAATTGAATCTGTTACTGAACGCTCTACCCACTGGGCTACCATGCACTCATTAGTTACAATTAGTAATTATAATGAGCAAGTCCAGTATGAGCACCCTAAAAATTTACTTAACCATTAGTAAATCAGGTATTTCTTCCGTGCTGTGCATTATTACATAAAATAAAAGTTGAGCATTGTGTCCTAGAAACACAAATGGCGTAAATAACTGCCTGCAGCAGGAATTCGTATCCAAATTACCAACTAACATTAGCACCGGAAACATAAATGGTCATATAATGCAGTAATACAACGAAAATACAGTTTATGAGCACATAAAATCAATATATTAACACTACTCTTAGAAAGAGGGAAATAACAAATAATTAAAGTTCACTGATTATCTTCACCATTACTGCATAGCTGTTTACCGGATCTTCAGGCCCTTCGGATAACGAGGATCCACGATTTCGGGATGTAGGTGCTCCATATAACTTTTTTTATTTATCTCCATCTTATCGTTCCGAAATTCGTCCTCTCCTTCAATCCTCTGAAATAGCATTCCAAACGGAATCCACACCAAAAACAAGGCATTTTTTTCCGTAATGTGCAGCTGACCCTGCACCTGATAATAGAAATCACCATTCTCTTAATCTTCCCTCTCCTTCTTTAACTTCACAGTAGGATATCATTTTCCTATTTATTGCCTACATAGCAGAAATACCCCCGAACTTATTTAAGCATTTCACTTCTAATATCGCTTTCCAATTGGCAATCTGACGAGGTGGACAAAAAAGGCAGTTTTTGTCCGCAAAGAGACCAACTAGAAAAAATTTGTCCCCGCTGTGCCTTTCATACTCTGTTATTACCTTCCCCGTATTGCGTGGCTTTACTTCCTGAAAACGAAGGGCAAGGCAAATCTTTGGCTACGTTTGTGCGGGGAGTTGTGCGACGTAATTTACAAATACGCCCTACGTCTGTATACAAACTGTTTCCCTACTTCAGCCCCAACCTTGTTACGCTTGACAACATTATACATCAAGCCAGTTTCATCAACATTCCACACGTGATCCTCCAGCTTTCTATTAGTAGGTAAGCCCAATTTTTATAGCATCAATAAGCTTGTCAAAATAACCGTTGATCTTAAAAGGATTGGCCATGGAAGCCCTATAGGCTGACAGGTTTTCTGGAATCCTCAAAGTCAATCCGTACCGTTGTTTAAATGTAACCACCATTTCCTGCTTGCACACTTTCTGTCTGTTGAAGAACTGTTCGCGACCAGACGCTTCGGCCACCTGGTAAGCAATCACCCTTACTTTTTTCACAGTTAGTCCAAATCCAAGTTCCTACATTTGAATTATGTTAAATAGCAGAATTCAACAACATTAGCATAAATACATATTTATTTTGGTGGTAAACCTAATTTGGTGAAACACCTAATTTGGTGATACACCTAATTTGGTGATAGGCTGTACAACTATATTTTTAATATAAAAGCATAGTTATGAGTGTGGTCTAACATTCTGTGGTACTGAGAGCCATAAATATTAATTTTAAATGCCTACTTTAATTTTTTGAAATATTGTCAGGATAACCATGTCATCGATGAGCTCGAGAAACCTTATTTTTTCACTAGATTGCTAAGACTACACAAAGCGTAGTCTCCAGGAAAACTAATAAAATAACCTAATTTATATTTCTCTAAGGTCTTGTGAGGATAATACTGGCTAATTAAGAAATTTGAATTGATATCACTTCTTAAAATTAATAAAGAGTGAAGATACTCACGAAGTAATGTAAAATGCCCTATTCACTTGTGTAGAATTGCTTTCACTTCATCTACAGCACGCTGACTGAAAGAAATTGCGCTTTCACGGTCATCAGAAAAAAATAGACAACCTACATCATTTATTATCCACTTGGGAAGTTATTTGAGCGACACCATTGATGGTGAGAGCGGATACAAAATGTATCACCAACATAGGTGTATCACCAAATTAGGTTCCTTCACCCTATTCCTACAGGGATCCGTCCTGCCAATGGCAACATCCTGGGTTAGGAGATTAGTCATGAAATGAATATAGTTTATGAAAGACAAAATACTGAGATATATAAATAAAAAGAAGTGCTGGAAATCACTTGAACGATGGCTATCACCACAGCTGCTCCAAGGAAGTTAACAATTCTGACAAATATTTCTCATTACCCTTCCTTTTCAGTATTTTCCTTCGCGAAGAATATTATAGCCTCAGATGGTTTAGTTTCCATCTCACACTGTTCCATTACGAAGGCATGATTACAATATCAGTAATGAATTCGTGAAATTGTTTACGAAGGAGCGTACGAAGGAGCCCTTACATTTAATTATCTCGTAAATTTAATGTTACGAAATAAATGCCTTTTACGGTTTATTCCCTGCGAATCGAATTCTGCACGATGCAATCTCTCCTTTTCGTTTTGTAGTATCCTTTACGATACCGCGCTTTTCTATAAGGCTTCGTGGACTCTTCTACAACGCCGTCCCTTCTGCACAGCCACACGCACACTGTGTTCTGGAGAACACACGCACCATTCCTCAAGAGCTCCCTTCTCAAGATTTAAAAAAATCCACCCATTGTACATTGGCGAATTTTCGAGAATACCTTAACAAAACCATAAAATTGAAATTTCGTTTGAAGGGTTCCGGAGGTTTGAAACCGTTAGTTAAATAATGTGAGCATTACAGGGCTACGGGTTTGTTGAAAATCGTTTCCTTTTGTACCCTTTCTGTACTCATTGGCCTTGCTCCTGCTGTCTTTTCCGGAGAGTTTCACTAGTCGCATATGACAGTGAAATAACGAACACTACTTCATGTATGAGTTTTCGGTGTCTATCGGGGACAAATGACACTCAGATTTTTTTATCAGTATGCAATATTTTACACTCCAGGCTGAGCTTAACCCTTTCGCGCCGGAGTCCTACGCAGGAAAATGCTTTCCTTCTCACGGGTTCCTCTAGAATATTTTTCCACTCCCTGTACGGAGCTCTCTTGAAGCAAGGCTTCGAGCAGGTATGTCTTTCCCCCGCTTTGGGACCGGACCCAGTGGGGTTCCCGACCCTTTCCTCGGCCACTGACCAGAGATTATCTTCGCCCTTTTCCAAATGAGAACCCACCTCGGCTTCTGTCCGCGGTCAACTATTTTTAATTCAGTGATTTTTGTTAAATAAATAATAGTAAGACTTTAACTGGGGGTTAATACACAAATAAATTCCTGTTGTTATAAATACCATTTAGAGATTTTAAACGAAATTCTAATGTTAATATTAAGATATTTAGCACAATAGACATAATATCAATGGTTACAATAATAATTATTTCTGTTGTTTCGCAATAAAAGACGTCCGCGCATAATCCAACCATACCCGTGTTTTATATAAAAGCACATGCACTTTTTTGGTGCTATACCTTCATCAGGAAATATTTTTATGTAAATATATTCGCAATGGTAGCGCGAGATAGATTTTTCTGCCTAGCAATTATTTATTGTATCTCCCAATATTCCATCACGCACGCATGCGGTTTTCTTCTAGTTTTAACATAAATGATTACAACATAATTATCACTCTTAGCCACATTACACAGAATAAATTTGAATGCTGAACACCAAAAAGATTCAGTTACAAGAAAGTAAAGTTTATTGACTGCTAATAAATTAGCATAAACCACACCCTTCAGCGGGATTTTCAACCTATAATGTAGATATAATAGATTTCGCGGTATGTTGTGTGGTATTACCATTACAGTTGTTTTCCAATATATGTTCATAAACAAGTAAAACGGAGAGAAAAATATCGGTACTACCTTATCGTCAAATCATAAAAAAACATACGTCTTTGTTCCTCATTGCAATGAAAAATTCTCCAAAATCGGTTTGAATCTCATTGACAGGTGAACTCTGTTAATAATAACGTTAGAGTTCCGTTTAAAATTTCTAGCGATTCAAAAAAACATAAGGAATTAACTTCTGGAACTCAATAATGCGATTTAGAAACAAATATGATTTTGGTTTTTCAAATGCATAAATAAAAAAGTGACCGCGAACAACTGCCGAGGGTGAGGCTCGCGCTGCGAAGAAGGGTCGAGATAATCCCCGCCTCGTAGCCGAGGAAGGGTCTTCAGACCCGCGAGGAAGGGTCCTTTATGACACCTCGGACCTTTTCTGCCTACCTGACCCCAGCGACGTTTTAAGACGCCCTTCGTTCTCTTGCGTAGAAAAATCTGCGGCGTTTATAAACGGCCTTCGTTCACAGGAGTGAAAAATCTGCGGCGTTTATAAACGGCGTTCGTAGCGAAAGGGTTAAAGCCACCGAGTGCGTTCGCCGGGTTGCGGATGGCGGGTCGACCTCTAGCCCTTTCGCGCCCGAGCTTCGTGGAGGGAAATGCTTCCTCGTTACGAGTCTCTTGAAAATTTTCTTCACTCCCCTGTACGAAGCTTCTTCGCGTCCACGGAAGGCAGAGGTTCCCTCCCTAACCATTTTTGGACCCAACTCAGCGGGTCGTCGATCCTTTTCCTCGGCCGCTGACCCAGACCCTCAAAGGATTAAAAGACTCCTTCACAGCGCGAGTCCACGGTCAACTGAATGAAAATGCAATGTTTAATATAAACAAATATTTGTTGTTCGTATCGATTTTTTTTACATTAAAAATGAATTTATTGTGTTTTTCTGAGCGTGCAGAAATTTTAAACGAAGTTCTAACGTTCATATTGACGGATTTAGTACATTTCTAATCCAAATCGACTGTTCTCTAACTCCGTTGATATTAACGTTAGAATTTCGTTTGAAATTTCCATGCGGTAAGCAAAAAAAGATGAATTCATTTCTAACATTGGATTTTTAAAGTAAGCAACAAATATTTTTTTGGAAAAAATACTGCTAATGACAGTAGTTGACCGCGTGGAGAGGATAGGAAGGGGTCGACCTGAGCGGCCGAGGAAGGGCCTGTGCTCGCGCTAAGCCGGATCTCGAGGGGCGACCGCGTACGTGGGTCTGTTGTTTCCGCCACGGTCACTTTCTTCCGACCTGTGCCGCACAGGAGCGGCTTTCGTTGGTTAGGGTAGGAAAATTCACGCCGCACATGTGAGGCATTCGTTGTTTAGGGAAGAATATCCTCGCCGCACAGGTGCGGCCTTCGGCGCGAAAGGGCTAGATATAGAGGTTAGCTGCGGGATAAGCGAGTTTACTCGTCAAATAAGCAGTCGTGGACGAAAAGCGACGGCAATCCGAGGGTGCATTGGTCTATCCCTGGGTAAGGTAGGCCTTCAATTAATACAGATCCTGTGAAGATACCACCAACAATTACGCTGCACAACACCCGGAGGAGAGGGCAGCAGCTCTTATTCTTATAAGTGAAGGTGGAGACCACAGTGGTTGGTACAGCGACACTGATTTCACTAAAGGCGTAGTAAAATTTACTTTAACGGCTGTAGTACTGCGATATGGAAGGCAAGTGGAAACCACCACATTAATATCCCGAGGAGTCGCAGCTACTCCACTTTTTTCTTTCTTATCAAGACGTGATGGAACCCTCTCGAGTAAAATATTCCGGAGGAAAAATAGTCCCAATTCGGATCTCTGGGCGGGGACTACCCGAGACACTACATCAGCCAAGTGTGATTAACATTTTAGGGTCGGAAATTGGAACGCGCTCACTTTTACATATGGAAGATTGAACAACCTGAAGGTGAAAGTGCGAAGAATGGACCTCAACATATTAGGAATCAGTGAAATGAGATGGCCCGAAGAAGGAGATTTTTGGAGCGGAAGTCACAGAATTATTCATACCGGATCGCTGAATGGTAACGCTGGAGTAGACATAATGCTCAGGAAGAGTGCAGGACTGCGTGTGAAGAGCTTCCTGCACTACAGTGAGAGGATTATATTGTTGAAGATTGAGACCAAGCCTACGGATACCATTGTGGTGCTAGTTTACGTGTCTACGTCGGTCTACGAAGATGAATGAGTGGAAGACGCCTCCGAAGATATCACGGAAGTTATAAAACTGGTAAAACGAAAAGAAAACCTAAGTATTTTAGGCGACTGGAACGCTGTCGTTGGCGAAGGTTAATATGGAAGAATATTTGAAAAATATGGATTGGGAAACCGAAACGAAAGAGGTGAAAGACAACTGGAGTTCTGCACACAACATAATTTAAGTAGTCGTTGTCAACACATTGCTTAAAAATCACAACCGTCTTAGTAAAAGTCACAAACGAAGTAAGTAAAGATGGATTAAGCACGAAAGATCAGTAAAATAGCCCAAGCAAAGAGGGCATTCTATCAAGAGAAGTATCTACTTACAGCTAGAAATACAAGTGTAGAAAAAAGGAAACAATTCATCAGGACGTACGTCTGGAGCATGTTTCTTAGCGGCAGCATGGACGATGGCAGCAGCGGAGAAGAAAAGGGTGGAAGCATTCAAAATGTGGTGTTAAAGAAAAATGATGAAGATTCCGTAGACCGAGTAAGTAACGAGGAAGTGCTAAGAAGAGTGGGAGAAAAGAGAAGTATCATGGAAACTAAAAAGAAACGGGACAACTTAATCGGCCATATCTTGAGACACAATGGCCTGATGAAGACAATCGTCGAAGGAAAATTGAATGGGAAGATTGTAGGTAGGCCTCGTATGTGATACATGGAACAGGTTGTAAAGGATGTAAAAAAGAGGCATTACGCTGATATGAAAACGTTGGCCGATAGAAGATCCGAGTGGAAGACTGCGTCAAAGCAATCCTAGAACTGTTGACCGATGATGATGATGAATATTTTATAACAAAAAACTGAAATATTGCATTAAATGGAGCATTTTCCAAAACTTTGAGCAGACCTAAATTAGAAATAAATGAACTTTTTAAAATCAGAGGTAGCGCTCATTTTGAACAGAAACTTCTTTGCTGTTTCGCATATCTTGTCAAGTATCCAAGATTAAATATTAGGAACCGTATAATTGAAAGTTGTAAGTGTGATCATGTAACACAAAAGAGATGAAAATTTGAGAATGAGTTAATAGTAGCCACTTTTGGGGCATAACGTGTCCACTTTTTTGACCTCATGAAAATACTCTGGTGATATTCTTATGTTTTATTTTTGGAAATGAAACATTTTCTTGTAAATATCATGACCAAGTGGCTATAAGGAACTAGAGAATTAAAAAAGTTTCGGTAAAGAAACAAAAAAATGGCTTGATAGAGACATCAGTGTTTCAATCAATGCGCCTCAGCTATTTGCAATTGAATGAATATGCAACTAATCGTCTATTTGTTTCTTTCAAAGGAACTAGTTCATTTTCAAGCGAAATCAGAGCGAATTTCTATGTGCATAAGCGGTGACCTCAACTGTCAAATGCTGTACGAATGATCCTCCGAGTAACTAGCCTGCGGTTAATGTCGTTTTACATGTGATAAATACCGAAGGGCCCATGGAATAGAGTGAATTAATAGCATTCCAAATCATGAATGACCGAGTTTTATCATTATAAGTCATCGTCAGGTATACGTTATCGTTAAAAGAGTCTCAGTTGCTACACCATCAGTATGTAGTTAGGTCGGTGGTTCTATTCTGCAAGAGCAAAAGTTTCCCTAATTACGAGCTGTCACTAGTCTAAGATACGGTTGCTGCTTTGTGGAAAAAAATATGATTCCTCGGGAAAATCTACCTTCCGTCTTATACTGTTCAATTCGTGCCAAATCCTGCTCGCTACTTGATTTTTCCCCCTAACGATTAGAAATGTAGCCCCCTAATCATGCTAACCATGTTATGTACCTACCATATGTTACCATATAACTATGTTACCATAAACATTGTACCCATGAACAAATGTTCATAAGATCTTATGAGACATATATTAAGATAAAAACGAAGAAAAGTGTGTCAGTTCCTCTTTGGGTTAAAGGTACACAAAAATGTTTTACCAACATGCTACGTGGCTATTCCTCAAGGAGTGTGAGGAAATATACTCGCGATAATTAAAGAATCACAGTCACCAAATAATCCACGATAATCTGGGAATCTTTTTGGCAATTAAAGTTTTTTACGGTGTACCATTCTCAACCTTAAACAAAATGTATTGGAGCTAATATCCTGACAAAGAGTAAAAAATCATCAGTGCATTGGTAAGATAATTTAGTGTTCGCCGTTATAACATATGCGGGCACCTTATCTCCTCTTCACAAGGCAAAAAGCTAAGGCAATATCACGAAAAACGTTGATAATATGCACTAACCAAATAGCATATAATTATATAACAAGGGTGAATAATGTGGGTGGGGTGGATGTCCATGAAAACGGAGTTGGCAACTACGAAATAAAAGCTAGGAGGGGAAGATGTTCGTGGCTACTTCTTAACAGTGCGCTTGATAGTTGCGTCGTCAACATTTGGAAATTGCTCAGGATCGTAAATGATAGTAACATTACATTACTAAATTTTCAATCATGCATGACGTTAGGTCTACTGCGAGCGGAGGACATCACAGTTGGATACGATAGCAAAGGAACAAGAATCACGAGCTACGGCCGCACACAGGAAAGGGAGTCTATTAGATTCCATGAGGCAGGATATTGCTTCTCATACTATTGTAGCAAGTGACGGGAGAAAATGGTATAACAAATCTATGGTATAACATCTGCGCGATTCCCTGCAAGCCACCGCTAGGGTCTGCGGCAGGGGGTGGAGATCACCAAACGTGCACTAGACTACTACATGGAACTATTGACATTCAATAGTCTACTACATGGAAACATGCTACATGCAGATTGACTGTTATTAACTACTTACACTTAGTAATAAAGGGATTGGTTGTTAATACATGCATTATGCACTCCAGACTACTCTACAAATTTCTATAGTAGATTTTAAATGTGGCTCACAAGAGATATTGATGTGCAAGAAGTACAATCTCGCCTTGCATTATCGTTATATCTTGGTTTTAATTTGTGAATCCGTGAGTTATGTCCACAACTTTTCCTGCAAAAATGAAGCATTGTTTTTGAATTATTCATGTTGATGAGACTAACATTTAATTAACATTTTTTGAATGAACTTCAAACTATAAAGACATGTTATTTGGCAGTTGAAAACTAAATAAAAATCGTTCGAAGCATTTTAATGGTCTCATTTTAAGTATCCAATTTCAATTAATTAGTAGTTTCAATTAACGCCCAATAATACGAAAACTCAATATTTTGCAATTGTTCTAAATAGCAATGTCAAAATATGAAACTTATGACACGAAATTTCGTATTAAATAAACAAATTGGCGTTAAACAATAGCATAAAAATTAGTTTGTGGTGGTTTTGAAAGAAATAGGTTGATCCTTTTCTCGACGCCCAGACACGCACATCTCGCATAGATCGCTCAGACACTCCGTCAACCTTACACACTGCTCTTCGAGCGAGGATGAAACTTGATCGCTTAGAGATAGGGACGCCTTCCCCCCTCCGCCTCTTGGAGGCGAGATGGAGATGTGGAATGGGGAGAGGGGCAGATTGGGCGGGTAAAATATGCGGGGGAAACCTCAGCTTGCGTTTAGTTCAGTGACGGCGATGCATCGTCTCCCAATTTTAGATGCTACAGGAATGGGTCGTAAGACGAGCGCATGGCATTAGTCTCTTCTTTAATATGAAAGATTATAAATTGGCTGTGTCGATGTAATATTCCATTTACGTTCATACACCGCTGCGATAGGCGTTCAAAAACGCATAAAAACAGTAAAGTTTAACATACAATTTCTTAATTTGCAAGGCTCACAAAAGAAATTTCTTAGATATGACCAAATACTCAACCTTTGCGCATAATATAATGAAAACAAAATGGACGTGTCTATCATGATACGAGCATGGCATTTAAAATAAAAATACTCTGCAGTGGCATTTTTTGGCGAGGTGTTGAACACCCTTAACGATTTTCAGTACCTGTTGCTCTTTAATAAGTACTGATAATGAAAATATTTTTTTGGTCGCACACATTGATCTTTAATCTAACTATCAGTGAAAACCGATCACCTTTTCAACTTGTATTAAACTCGTTATCTTCGATCTCGAAAGGGTCTGCAGAGCCGTTTTCTGCGGAGGTATGCAACACACAAAGCTGCTTTATACCTGCCTTTAAAAGGCCGTTGGAGAAGCTTAAGAGGACGCAGTACATAATTTTTTTCCACTTCTGGGGGTGAAGACCCACCGGTGGGTCACACGGCCCATGTAAAAGGCTGAGTGTGACCCACCGGTGGGTCAAGCCACGCTGTGAGGGGTATGGCTTTAAGAGGACGCAGTACATAATTTTTTTTCCACTTCTGGGGGTGAAGATAGTTTTCCTGTCGACCGATAGTGTTACCCGAGTCAGTGCATTTCCAACGGGTGTATTTGTTTAGAGTGTGTCTTCTACGTCTTTCATGCCTTGTGTGGGGGAAGGAAGAATCCCCTCCCAATGCCTCTATTGCCCCATAAGGGAGGGCCCTGGGCCTTATCTTCGGTAATTTGATCCTTTCTACGGAAGAAGATTTCGTAACCCACTGAGCGCAAGGTTGTCATTTCAGCGCACGTGAGGCTGACTCCGCAAGAGTGGCAACAGCTCACACACATCGTCTCTGTCGCACATGCTATTAGGGTGTATTAGGGTGCGCGTCGCACGATTTCGTCGAAAAATGTTGCGTGATAACATGATTTCTCCGGCCCGAAAGTTTAACTTTAAAAGTTAGAAAGTTTAATCACTTTATTTTACCTGTTGTACTAGACAATGCATATGGCGAATTATGTTGTAACTCTATCAGATTGCTTTTAGAATTAACCGACTCCACTAAGTTCCTAGTTTCTGCAGTAGGTATTCCCGTGAAGTATGCCTATGGTGATCAGTCATATCATGGATCATGTCCTCATCAAAATTGACGAAATAAATGAATACATTGCGATTTAATTCTATGTTAGAGTTTACGTTCTCATTTCGTTTGAAGCATCGAGCGTGCTCATCCCTTTCTAATTCTATACTGATCCTTGCTTTTGTGATTCTTCACCCTATTTACCAGCAGTCTGTTTAGTTTCAGCTCCGACTGTGTTACATGAGAAGTTCAAATCACTCGCCTCTTCAAGTAAAAGTTGCTACCTGACTACTCTACCCCACCACGGGAGGAAAAAGAAAAAGTCACATCGGTTTTGAATATGATTTATTTTTTCTGCTTTTTGCATGTCAAATTGCCCATTTCATTCTTCTCTCCCACCTTGCCTTTCTTTTCGCAATATCTCTTCCCTTGGGCAGCCAAAATACAGGGGGCATTCCGAATTGGCATTGATCGGGAGATTCTCGGATCGATTAACTCGGGAAGCATATATTCCAAGTAAATTTTTTTAAAATTTTTTACTGTTAATTCTTTCCAAAATCCATCGTCCCTGATGATCCTCTCCACTTTTAATCCTAGTTTGGTCCACACTGCGAATACACAGAAATCTCTGTGAGTTATGTGAAGCTGGCCTTGAATTTGAAAGTAATAGTTGTGTTTCCGGGTAACTTTCATTTCGTCGTTCTTCATCCGAAAATTAACTTTACCTTTCATTATTGCTTCTTACACAGTCATCTCTGCAGCCGATGATGGGCATTTAATTTACACAATATCTGAAAGGAGGAATTGAGGAGAATCAAAATTGCTGTACATAATTGATTTTATCACATTTACTCAGCCAGTGTAAGGAAGCATTCTACAAACACGCCCAAAATTCGAAGCAATGAGCATTTTTTGGTGCATCGTTACCCATTTAACACTTTCTCACTGCTTTATCGTTTTCCTCTCTATTTCCTTTGCATCATCCTCGTCCTATTTTAGAGAGTCCATAAATAGCCGGCACTCATTCGTAAAGTCCTCATTAGGCATATCAGGCCTTTTAGAATAGGGGCCGTAGTCGGGATCAGGTTTTTTCCCAGCCGATTAAATATATTCCTTCTCGACTTTTTTGCAATTTCCTGCGGATAGAAGTAGAAATTGCCTACCTCAGTCTTCTTTGGAGAGACCTTTTACAGTGGTACCCAGGACTCACATTACAAACAGTTTGATAAGGAATCTTCAGATGGTTTCCCGAATTGAAGGTGCCCCGGCAAATCTTCCCTTATATGACCGGGAAATAGCAAACTTTACCCTCTTTCCACCACTCAGTTTTTCAATGATAGTATATGCTATATATATGGCATGCTATGGTATATGCTCGACAGGATTATTATCGACATCGAAAATAAGGCTTCGGCTGCGGCGACTAATCATCGGGGAAATACTAGTTAATTTTTCATACACCCCGCATTCTTTCAGCGCTGGCACGTTTTTTTGTCTTCCCGTGCTATTGCTCCCATCACAGAAATATCCTATTTCTACACACCGCTCATGTTCTCCGAAAACGTGGCTAGCGCTGTTGAGGATATCCTTCCGGAGCAGCTTATTTTTTTGCGCAATTGACACATTTTTGGCATTTCGTAAACTCAACACCTTTTGTGATCGCCGCTCACAAGCGCAAAATGTTTTCGGCTATCAATTTTCTTTGCATGATATCACGTTTTTCATGGTTTCTTGTGATTACAAGTTCATTTATTAATTACAGTAACTTCTTAGAAGGTGATTACGGCACTCAACCTTTTCCACGATCAAAGTCTTGTAAGGTCTCGCGTATAGAACTTTTTTGTACACACTTGAGTCGCCGTTTGCAATGAGACGAGCATATCGGACACCATACATCTCTTCACTTCTACGAAATCCAACAACAACGGTAGCAGCCTCCATGCTGAAAGAACTCTGATGTGAGCCCCAATTCTTAAAGCATTTGTGCTCTGAAGCTTCTTGCCCTCTCAAAGCTGCCCGGGCGCAAGTGGTGCACTATTTGCCTTTCACTGCTATGAAAATAACGTTTTTGGAGTTCCAATCCAACGATACTTCGCGCCCTTGAATGAATGTGCACGATACTTTACAATGCGTGCATAGGAATAACAGAAGATAATCTTGTGAATAAACCTTATTTCATCATTTTTTCAGATTTAAAAGGTTCTTGCGGGCGAGCAGATTACAGGAATAGACTCTCTCCCTGAGTAATAAATAGACGTAAAAACAATGACAGAAGAGTGGCACTCAAGAAAAAATGTAAACTCAAATGAAATTAGGTCCCCTTAAAGAATTCCCTATTTATCCCTAATATCCCTTATTCCCTAAAAAAATAAATGTTACCTCCAAAAGATTATTGTTTCACCCAAATATATCGCAAATTCTATGCGTCTTTTTCCTTTACATAATATTTGCATCAAATGGGTATTTTCTAGTTTGAAACATTGAATATTCACTACTCCTGCCAATGATGAGTAGTTACTGCGATAAGATCTCTTACACCAACTCCCGTCAACAATCACTGTGATTAGAGGGACTCCATCTTTCTCAACGTCCCCGTTTTCTATTGCTTTTGAGGCTTCAATCTTCGCTGCCGTCTCTATTTCTATCGCAGCGGACATTTCCCATCCTTCGCGCACTTTACCGTGGCATTTTTTATAGGTTTTTTCTGCCAAGACGGGTATATCCATTGCAGAAAATATTTCATCTAGTTGGGAATAACCGCCACCTGAGGACATCACACCAGCGAAGTTAATTTCAATACTCGTAGAATTACTGTCTGCAGTCCACATATTTTCCTTGGCATTGCACACTTGGCACATAAATGTTAAACGTTTTCAAGCCTAGACGACGTTCTCCCACAAGAAACATATTTCTGAAAGTGTATTTGAAAGGCGAATGATCAATGGATTGTATTTTTTTTAAATAATGCAAATCCACTATCCTTCGAGCAGACACAGAGAGCTACAGGTTCCTCACGCATTTCCGCTACCTCGATCAAACTTTCCGAAAAACAATGAAGGTCCGCTGTTGAGGTTGTTGGTGTACGCACAGTAGTTGTTATCACTTGAGAAGGTGCTTCATCATCGCATTCATTCGAGCCTCTTTCTTTCCGGTTCTTAATTAATATTCTGCATTCAGAATTGGCACTGAAATTATTAGAAAATTTTGTAATTTTGTTCAAAACGGAGAGAAACTCTCCTTGTAAAAGATGGAGTGTGTGTACTGTCTGTAAAAAACGCCAAGTCCCTTGGGTTCCGGATTCTGTATCTTACTAAACATCGGATTTTATTCACCGGGCCTTTTTTCAAATAACATAAATTAATGGCCACGGTGAGAAAACGTTTCCGTGCAATTGGCAACTTGGACATGAACATTTTATGACATGTTTCTTATTTCCATACTTATACTTGAAGATATACATCCCAAAGCACAAGGAGCATGGCTTTTTTCCTCGCAGCCATTACATTACATTATTCCTTGCTTCTTACCTCCTTCGTGCTAGATGCTCACCTCTCCTTCGTTTCCTCGCGGCAGACAAATTCAATTTTCTACTGCTTCTACCCTTTATTTGACGCTGTTTTGCAGAAGGCATTGTAAATATACTTGGTAAAAGTATGGTAATGTAACAATACTGCGGTAGTACTGAATTCCACAAGATGGAAAAACTCCTCAAATGCGGCTAACGTGTGCGTTACGGATAAATGACTGGTGGCTCAAGCAGTTCGCTAGCAACTCTTGTCAACGACTACCTCGCTCCGAAGATTAAGGGGTCGTGGGACATAGCTGTTTTTCAGACCTATTTTTCGAGGAAGATTGCTCCAACAGGAAGCTAGATATCGGAATGCGGTTTTCAGTAATTAAAAGGGAAAGTATCAAACTATTACTCTATAATCCTATATTTTAAGTAATAAGCCTAGTTAAAAATATATCTCGATGTAAAAATAGACCTTTTCTTGCAAATATTGGGAGACAGAGGGGCTATTTTTTTAACTTTCGTTATTATAGAGTTCAAGATTCAAGCTTAGTCTGTTGGATCCTTGAAAATTATTGATTTTTATTAAAAGACACGCTGTTGAGATATTCTGAAAGTAATTTATGTTTTTCGCCAACTCCAGCCCAGGGATACGCCTCGAGCATCGTGCAAATCACTAAACAGTTCACACATTCTCCGCTTACTGCGCTACTCAAAAAGTGGCACAGTCCCTCTACCCTATATCCTAAAACGGTAAACTTGAGGTGTTGGAGCTTGGGGGAAGGGAAAGTGAAGGCGGGCGGAAAGCAGAGGCGAGTGAGACGGAGTGTCTGATTTACTGACGGGTCTTGAGTCTCTGTTTGGGTTGTCGCGCTCGGGGTGTCTAGTAACAGTCAAACTGCCTAATTGTCAAGTCTCGAAATGTCATCGGAAGCGTACCGATATCGGAAAATTAAAGTAGGCAGTCACTTGACATTTTCGGCGGTGAGGAAAAAAAGAAAGGGTGAATTTTTGGCCAAGCGGAGGGAAGAAAAAAGGTAAATATTGCCATTTTTTTGTGAAAACACTATCTTAATGTAATGATATATTCATGTGTAAGTATGCAAATTTCTATTATCCGAAACAGGCGTCTCACAATAATGGGAACAGAGTCGCACGTAGGAGGAACTTCTTGCGCTATTGAAGAAATCCCGTCCAATATTGACGATTCAGTAGCTGATGAAACTTTGCATGATTCATTTGACGATATGGCAATTGCTGAAGAAGGGAAAAAAGAAAGCATATCCGATGGAGTAACGGGAAGAAGAATTATCGACTTAAAATATTCGACAAATCGGTTTCGAATTTACTTAAAAGGTTTAACCTAAATTTCAACCTGCGTTCTGATAGTAATTCCCAGCCTAGTTCTTCTATTAAACTCTTAACACTTATACAATTATCATAGCGACCTTTAAGAAATCTAGTGGATCTCCTTTGCACATGCTCTGATTCTTTTATCATACCTTCCTCGTACGGATCCCATGTACCAGCGGCATATTCTAAATGAAGCCTGACAAGTGTAAAATAGCTTCTTTCTCGTACTCTCTCATCGCATTTGCCTAGAACTCTTTTTACGAATCTATGGTTTTACCTAATCTATGGTTTGCTACACTAGTTATTTCCCTGATGTGTTTCCCCCACGACATGTCTTCAGTGTTGGTGACGCCTAAGTATTTATAAGTATAAATTCTACGGTACATATTTTCTTTTCTTTGATGCAATAATTTTTCCGGGGAAAGTTATTCTTTTTCCCTAAGTTCTTCATCGCGCATTTCTTCAAATTTAATTCAAGCTGCCAACTATCACACCAATCATAAATCCTTAGCTAAAGACTGACTATCCTCTTAATTTCTTATTTCCTTATACACTACTGCACCAGAAAAATACGTAAATATGAAGAGATTAGCCGATAGGACTCAGTGGAGAGCTGCGTCAAACCGATCTGAGAATTGATGACCAATGATGACTGCTGCATCATCGGCAAAAAGACGGAGCTTGCTATTTTTAGCTACTGTATTCAAGTCATTTACGGAGAGAAGAAATAAAATTGGGCCTATCACGATGGGGAACACCCGATGTAACTTTTACTTCGCCTGAGGTGACACCATCTAATACCACCCTTTGAACGTGTTCATGTAGGAAGTCTCCTATCCAGCCTACCATTTACTGTCTATCCCGTATGATGCTAACTTCGCGAGTAAATTACAGTGGGGAACCTTGTCAAACACTTTTCTAAATTTAAAAACGCTGCGTCTACCTGTACGTTATCTTCTCCGGAAACTAAAATATCATGAACAAAAAAAACCTAATTGATTTTCGCAAGACCGTCCTTTTCTGGACCAATGCTTATTTGTTATCAATAAATCCTTACTATCGAGGTGTCCCCTTATTGATGTAACTATCATATGCTGTATAATTTTGCACGACAGTGACGTTATTGATATTGGTCTATAATTCGACGGAAGTTCTCTATCGCCACTTTTAAAAATTGGGGTCACGTTTGCTATCTTCCAGTCTTTGGGAACCGCGTGTTCTTCGAGGGATTTGTTAAATATTACTTTAAGATACGATGCCATTTCGAGAGCTATTTCTTTATGCACACGAGCTGGAATTACATCAGGACCTGAGGACTTGTTAACGTTTTTTCAGTAAGGATACGATTCCGCTACAAGATACATTTATCGATCGGGGGCATTATTTGCTGAAATCGGTCTGGTATGGTTTTATGCAAACTACGCTTAGATTGATTAAAAACACTCTGAAAAAATAATTCAACAAATTAGCCTTATCTGAATATTTCGCCCATACCCAATGGCTTCGCAAAAATATTATCGAACGTTACTTCCCTAACATATGACCAAAATGCTTTCGGATTCCCCTCTAGTTGTTCTCCAAGTACTTCTCTCTTGAAATCACTATACGCTTTTCTAAGGGCTGTTTTTGCGGCTGCTTTACATGTAACGTTGGATAATTTTTTTTCGCAATTAGCAACATTTTTCTTAGTTTCGCGTGGATAACTCGATGGCGTTTTAAACATTTTCTAACCGCGTTGTACCACCTTGGTTCCCTATTCTCACTCTTATACTCACTCATCGCGTAATTTGGAGGAACTCTTTCCATGTATTGTCTGTATCACTATTTTTTCTGATGTTCAGAATTTTTCAAAAGAAGTCTTGATAGTACACTTAAATCCGTCAAAATATGCTTTACTTAAAAGGCAAATCTTTCTTTTCAATTTTACATTTTTGTCAGTATTGTAATGGTTCGACCATTACACAATGCTCCCTGGCCCGACCGCATTCCTCCCCCCCCCCTATTTCCCTCACCCCACCCCCTCTAGACTCGACCCGTGGAGGAAGGTGAGACTGAGTGCGAGCGGGAGTGAATGAGTCATTGAACAAGCAAGTGAGGTGATATGGGCCTGTGGCCACTGTGGCCTATGACCCACAGTGCAACCCTCACCCACATCGAGAACCCCCCCCACCCCATCGTCATCCCCGGGGTATATAAAGCCGGCAGCAGCAACGCCTAGAAGGAATTCCAAGAAAGTGAGCCACGGGCGAAGTTATGCCCGTCGCCAGGGCGGACGAGTTGTGAGAGAATTCAAAGAAAGCGATCAACGGGCGAAGCTTACGCCGTCGCCGAAGCGGACAGGCTGGCGAGATTGTTCGCGGACGACCAGAGACAAAATATCCTGAAGGAGCCTCCCTTGCATCTAGTGCCAGACGCCGCTCCAATTTTAATACGGAGGAGCCTGCGGTCGGAGAAGCAAAAGCGGGGAGATCTCCAGGACGTGGTTGTCGCCGTGAGGCCAAGTAAGGTTGTCGACGCCCGACCAGCTTTCAAAATAACCCCCCCCCCCACTGTGTTCAGCTGCTGCACTGGCTTCCCCATGAACTCATTTGAAGCGGTGTACTAAACTTTGTTGAAGTGTAACGAGTGCTCACAGAAAGAGGGAAGGACTCAGAATTACCTCCCTCCAGAAAGTAGAAATTGTTAAAATCTGTGTCGTTGCTCACCACCTAAGACGGTGTCATTTTTCTGTTTGGTAAAATTATTTTCACTTTTCCTGTCATCATCCCTGTTCATAAAATCATATCATTCATTCATCCCTCATTAGATTTAGAAAAAGAGTATATTATCCTTTGTCTAATGTATTAATTTTTCGTTTTGCAATAATAATGTGTGTTATATGAATGGGAAAGTGTGTGTGCGTCGTCTTTTTCCGCGGGTCGGGAGGCGAGGCTCCTTATCACCCCCATCCCCACCACATTCCATTCCTACCCTTCATACGTTTCGCCCCGGCGGTAAAGCCAGGGAGCGCGTGAAAATTGCATAAGGTCGGGAACCCCCCACCCGCATGCCCTCTCTCAAAGAGGCGTGTCTTATTTTTCTCGTACGTGACGCAGTTTGGCTTCGCGGACTTAGCGCGGGAATGGTTCGCGAAGATTTTTTTATTTTCTTTGTACATGTTTCTTTCGGCCCAAAAAGTTTCATCCGGGCCGTTGAACCATTACAGTATTGAGGGAATAACTTTTTCATGGATGTTTGAGGCAAGTAAATCGAGAACATTCTCCCTTCTATTATGCAAATTTACTATTTGATGTACTGCGTATTATGCGAACACGTTAAACAATGACGAGCAGATTTCTTTTTCCCTACCCCCAGACTTATGACTACATGTTTTCCAATCTATCGATGGTGTATTGAAATCTCCTCCTATAATAATCTGTCGTTCGTTGCTATGGGAATTAATGTACCTGATCTGTCTCTCGAGTTCTAATACTGAGTGTACATCGGAATAGGGTGGTCTATAGTAAGCACACTCCGGTGTAGGCACAAACGTATATTACTTTCAAACTACCCCATTTAGACATTAACACGCGTAAGTCATGCTACCAGCTGAGACCACCTCCTATTTGTTGCAGTTCTTACGGCTAAACTGTTGTCACAACAACCAATCAACGCGGCTACCCCGAAAAATGAAGCCCATTCATGACTTGGACCGCAGACGCTTTCTCCTGCAGCTACGAACCCCACTAGGGCCAGACTGGCCCAGGCCGGCTCGGTTCTTAGAAAATAGTAGCGAGAGCATTTCCGCAAATTCCACGTTGCCACATGGTATAATGTGGAGTCTACCAGACAGTTTGGTCCAATCGTGTGTTGAAATGGCAACATTGCGTCTAGTGGTCAGCAATGGTGCGAAAACTCCCCGGACGGAGGGGAAGGATCGTTATTGCCTCATCATCTCTGCGCAAAGAATTTAATGCGTAGAGGAGACACTAAACGAATATATGGCTGGTTGGGTAGGCGCCGACTCTGGTAACTCTACCGGTCGACAGAAAAACTATCTCCATCATCTCAGCACTCGGAAGCGAAAAAATAATCATCTCCCACGGACCCAGCATGCCCGGCCTATCCTTACACCCTATAATGCCCGTGTGGGTCAATTTGACCCATTGTAACTAAGCTTACATATTTTACTCAAAACTTATTATTTTTCCCAGTTTCGTTATTAGCATTGTTTAGAAAACATTTGGAAAGGCATCACAATATTTTGTATGATGGATAATAATAAAATTTTAATTGTTCAACAATTTTTACGGCATTATGAGAAAACTAATTGCAACGAATTTGTGAATATCTGTCAGTGTTGCTTGGAAGGGTTTGAAAGGTACATACAATGAATTTGAATGGTATCAGGTTTATAAGACAACTTTAAAATAAAATTTAAGCTGCAAAATTCAATTTTGATTAATTTTTTCAAGTGGTTTCCCTTGAATCCAAAATTAAAATTACATGATTTGAATTAAGAAATTTTAAATTTACTCATTCCGAATGATGATGTACTTTCAAATATAGTAGAATATAATCAAATCAAGTATATCCATTGAAAATAAAATATCGATTCCAATAAAATAAAAATACTGAACAAAATAAAAAATTTCCCATTTTTCTGAATTACAATTACAATTTGTAAATAGTGAGTGAACTTGATATTAGAAATTCCAGCATGCTAGTAATAGAATACATTTCAGCGCATCAGTATAATTTTAAAATTATTTTTCAACATAATATAAATGTTTTATCAAGAAAATTAACTTTTTCATGCATATTTGGCATATATTTATATTTGGAATTCGCTTTACATTTACTGCACAGCCTGTTTTTGCAGTATTATCTCTTTTCTATGCTTTTTTTTACCTTTGCAGTCCCTTTTCACTTCACAGCTTCTACGTGATTTTACTGGTTCTACGTCAGAATTGGCTTCTTCCTTTAGTTTTCTGATATTACTACAGATAAATTAGCCTTCCCTTAGCTCATCACCTAATTGTTTTGGAAAAATTTTGCGGGGAAATATTGGACCCTGTAACAATTTTGCAGAGAACATAGGTGTTGAAAGCAGAAATATGTGTGGCTTTGTACTCTCTCCCTATTGCACCTGAAGCTTCACATCTCTCGCCACTGAAACCACCACTCACCTCACAATGTGCAAAATTATCTCTACTACGTTTCCTACAACGAGGGTTTCCATGTACACAAACTGCCTGTGGAGACCCTCTTTCGCAATTCTACACAGAGGAATACATCATCTCAAGGGATTGATCGTTATTCATTTTCCCAGCAGAAGGAGTTGAGCACCGTTTTCGGCCATCTACAATGCCTGAAAGCCCACATCCATGCATTGACTTTGGTTAGTTGCATAAGGGAAATATTCAAATTAAATCTGAATTCACAAGAGTATTTATATATATTGCACTAAACATATAAAATAATAGGCAGTTTTATTTACATATTTTATTGCAAGACTGAGTGATGTACCCATTGACTATTTCCTGCTATTTTGCATTAGTTTCTTCCTGACTATAGCCATCCTCAGTGGAAGAGGAAGGTTCCGAATCATGTACGCATTTATTTTCACATGTGTCTTCTGTGAATGTGTCCCCTTCGCAGTCTTATTTATAATTGGGGATATAAGGTAGCTGAGAGATGATTTCTTTCGGAAAGAGAATCCCTTTTGATTCCATGCCATCAAAAGCACTTCAATTTCTTGAAAAGCGCACGTATCACAGGTAACTTACTAAGATGCTTATTCTACCATCACTCATTCACGACTGAGCATATTACAATGATAGTATTACACGTTGAGAATTCAGAAAATGAGTAACACTAGAATAGAAGAGGGGTAATCACCAAATGAGGGGAGTGAAGGCAAGAAACTATGAAACCCAAGATTCAGAGTTCAATGCAATGCAATACTTAATTACCCCTGAAATAATAATGCAATGTATCCAGATGAAAAATGAATTCTAATAGCCAATATTACATTGAATATAAATGAGAAGGAGAAAAGTTTTAGATGAATTTAAGGCCTGGGTCAAAATGACTCATCCGGGCATTGCAGGTATAAGGGATGAGAAAAACTGGAAGAAATAATACTATCAGGCCTAACTTTTGCACAGAGGTAAATCACGATAAACGATTAAAAGTCAAGAAATATCACACCAAAAACTCTCTCGATTTAAAAATAATTGACTTGAATATTCTCTCTTGGGTCAATTTGACCCACTCGGGCATTCTAGTGTTAAGACCCTATCGGACTCTTCCCGGGGAAGTCAGACTCCACCCCCCTTTCGTCTTTCTCCCCCCCTGTCGTCTTTATCACCCCATTCTCGTCATTCTTCCCCCTTTTCGTCTCCCCCCCCCCCTCGTCGGTCCAGCGAGCTATGAGATATATGAGATGGTCAGTTCCGTTTCTGAGAGAGCGCTCACGGGGGAAAAAAGAGAACTAAGACAACAGCGGCGGCTGCTGTAGACGCCGATTAACACGCTAAAATGTCACAAAACTCATGTTTATTTTTCCTAAATTATACATTTATTTGAGAAAATTTCTCAGTGGCAGTGGGTATGCCAATGGCAGACATATAACCCTGGGAAGCGACTTTGCCAAAAAGGCCGTTTTCTGAGTCAGTTTTTCGCAACATTTCCCGAAAAAAGGCCCATCTTTGTTGAATATTCCTTCTATTAACATTGGATTCAGAAGATTTTTAAAAATATAGCCTCCTAATTTCACTTATTTCCTTGATTTAACCAAAACTTTCAAATTGATACAAGCAAAATTGACTGAATGAGAACGGATCGCAGAAGATGCTACAAAATAGGGGGGTACTGCGTCCTCTTAAGCCACTACCCACAGGGGCTCCCGAGTCAGACTCTAACCCCATGGGGGAGACCAGGCTCGGTGCCTCCTTGAAGGTGGGCCCAGAGAGGTTGAAAAGGATGTTGTCCTCCTCTCCCCACGAAGGGTATGAGGGGCAACTGAGATGTGTGGATCTCCCAGAAGGAACCCCCACAGGCAAGGTTAAGGTAGTTGAGGGTGCGTCCTGGGATCCCCATATGGGCTCTCCACCGGTATCGCATCCCGTCCAAGGAAGAAGACAGACTACAAGAGTCCATGTGAAGAGTGCACCTCTCAGCGCCCTCCATAGTTTTGTTTGAGGGTTCCAAGTTTGGTCCCATGAGTAGCCTGGGAAATATGGTGTCCGCCCATGCAGAGCCCCGCATGCATGGGTAAGACTAGATAAAATCGGAAGTCGCCCAATATCCGGAGTCTCTCTGTTAGTGACTTCTTACCCTCCGCCCCGCAGATGAAGGCGGAGTCATCAGCTGACCTATGCAAATCTAGCTACACCAAGTGGATTTCCCTGGAACCAACTGGAGCCACGCAATTCAAACAGTCCACCTATTTTTTGAACAGACCCCGTATTATATCATATATGCACTAATATATATATGTAAAAAAGGTTTGAAAAAATAACCTTCCCAAAGCTTAAAATAACATTTTTATTGCAACCTTATTTTTTCACTGCTGCTACGACATTGTAGCATTGTTGGCAATATGTATTACCAAGGCTCCAAAAGCCTTAATTCAAAGTTTCTACAGACTTACTGGCTGTCTGGGTAGAGATCAGTTGTTAGAATGTCTGGTATATTTTTCTTTTGGCGTATACTTGTTGCTATTATTATTGGGAGTAATATTTTTCTTCAACAGGTTCGCTATTTATGATGGTTATAAGAGAAGAACCTTAATCAAAGCTTATGGCATTAAATTCATCATTCAGACCCGTGGTGAAGCTAGAAAATTTGATCTTATTCCAACCTTACTAAATATTGGTGCTGGATTAGGCCTAATGTTTTTGGTAAGTCTAGGAACTATTGCCTATTGAGGTGATAGTTACAGAGGCATATGGTTTGAAAAAACTGGCCTGAGTTATAGTTAATTTTGGTTATAACTAGAGATGGGACAAATAGCAGATTTCTCGAATTCGAATAGAGTTGAGCATCTTTAATCCGGCACAGTCGGGAGCGAAGTGATGCCGGATTAGGGATTTTGCCGGACTATGGGTCATGCATGGCAACTAGTCTATTTCGGACGTCCGGAATGTTTTCAATGAAAGGAGTCAATTATTTATAACAAAATATATTCGTTTGCCATTTATTGAACATTATTTTAAAAAGAGTTACTGAGAATAATCAGAAAGAAATGGTTTCTTAATACACAAAGTTATTTTTTTTAATTATCGAAGTTGCGCAGTGAGTGAAAATAACGGAATCTAAGCATTGTGCATATTGCTGCACATGTAAAGTTTCATATTGTTATTGGAAAAGGGCATAAAATTTGATATTTCTTACGCTGTGCTTTGCGTAACATAATTTCCTACCACGCTTGATTTATCAGCCGATTCAGCGTGATGCCAACGTGTGGATGTCGTGTGTACGGCCGCCCGTCACTACGTCGCCGCGGGCGACCGGACTGGATTATTCTTTAAAGACCATCATCAATAGTAGTCTTCCTTCAACAATTTCAGGCTGATCATCTTCATTCTCATTCAAGTTTATTGTTATTAATTACCATTTCAATGTTTTCATCATCTATGATATGTTGTGTGGTGACAATATCGTGGCCGCTAACTATCCTTTCGTCTAAATTTACCAATTCCATTTCCTTTAATTCAGGGTTATGGATGATGTTTGCAAACTCCATCATCATATTTTTATCCTCAGAAACATGAAAGTTTTTAAATCCCCACTTATTTCGTCTATATCACACCTTAAAGCAGGCCACAATTTAAACCACGTGTGTTTTAGAACGGATGGTGAAATGCTATTGCCTGTACGTGAAATTTCCCGAATCATGTCTTTTGTATTGATCACGTCTATTTCTGAATTAGTTTATCCAGCTCCATTAGCATTTGGCCGGAAAGACCTACTAAGGCCTTCACTTCGACGCAATCGAAACCAGGCTATCTAAATCAGCACTTAAATCTTCTTTCATAGTTTTTCTCTCTGTTATCTACTTCTTCGTGTCACTTTAACCGTAAAACTTTGATGATTTTTGTTTTTCAGCTTCTTAATGTGCTACATTGTTGAAGATCCCACGTAGTAACGCTTTACCGATGCAAAGGCGTATAGCTTTTTCACAACTTGCACTTTTTCTACGATGGTTAATGTTTTGTGCTGTTGCCACAACTGTATGGATGAGACATGTTTGGGGTGAAACATAAGAATATAACCAATTATTTTATCAAATTACGTCTAGTGGTCAATCAAAAACTCACGTGCCATTGAAAGTGGCTGATCTGTAAATTAGTCGTAGTCCGTCTCAGCGATGTCTTCAAATTTATATGTTTACTTCAAGTTCCAGAATAATTCCAGTGTACACGAAGTACCAGAAATTAATATGTTTAAATTATTCTGATTTTCGAAATGGGAAAATTAACGTTAAGAATGGTATCTCGGTATTAATATAAGAATTCTTATAATATCTCGGCTGGTTATGAAGCAATGTTCCGGTTAAAAATGTTTCGGCATTTTCCACTAAGTACCAGGTAGTTGGTCATGGCAAAATTGCCGGATTATGGGTGTTCCCGGTTTAGGGGTTCCCGGATTAAGGGTGCTCAACTGTATTAATGATGACTCAAATATTCGATTATCTTGATGTAAATAAAATAATATAATTACAATTAATACATTAAATGTTATTTGGGTAACTTATTTTTGCTTGTTGAAGTAAAAGTCTACAACTCTATTAAATTAAAAAAGAAAAATAATTTGGTTTTTAAAATTTCAATTTTATAAAAGCCACTTTACTACCAGTTATGGACTGTTAAATACATTAACTTTTATAAGTGTTAATAAAGGAGCAGAAAGTGTATATATACTTTCAAGTTTTGTCTGGTTTTGAATTAACCACAAGCTAGTGTCAAAATTCAGTAAATTTAAAAATGTTATAAAAGATTAAAATTTGCAATATTTACCTCATAGTGGAGTTTTCACGTCGCGTTTTTTCGTCGCGACGAGGCGAAACTGAGAGCTAGTGAGCCGCTTACGCGATCTTACGCGACTTTATCGTAACAGCTGCCATATTGGGCATGTTTCTAGTTATAGCAAAAGGATTGTTTTTTGTTGAATTGAAATAGATTTTTATAGGTTGATTTGTTAGTTTATAAAAAATAGGCAAACTTTCCATTGTTTGTTGATATTCAGCGGCTATTTGTTAAGCCTATAATACGATTGGGGGAGTTCGCAAGAGTACGAATCGCACTTTTGATGCACCCCAAACACATGACACGGGCCATTTTTTACATCCGACTCCAGCTCAGATACTCTCGTAGTAAAATTATGATTTGCTCGATACTGAATGGCTGATATCACAGCCGTTATAAGCCGCAGCATTCTGTCTCCAATAGCCTTTCTCAACGTTATCGGAACGGTTGTACGGGCATTTCTGGGCCGCCTCACACAGTCTTTAATTCTGTTGCTATTGTTTCTTATTAAGTGATTAGTACATTCAAATTTTTGGATGGGACGTTCTATCCCGTAAGGTATTTACCGAGAAAGTCTCTGCATTACACAGCTATTACCCTCACTTACGAAAATAAACGACGAAAACATCTAATTTTGCACCCAGAAGTAACCTTTTCAAGCATAACAATATTTTTTAAGGAATATGATAAAACCGTATTTGAAAAATTTGTAGTACACTAAAATTGCTTTAGAATTTACCAATTATTTTCATATATCTTAGATTGTGCATTTGCACGCTCTTTGCAAATCCTTCAGCAATCATGTCTACATCCGTTGCTGTTGAAGAGGCTAACCAGTTCCAGTAGCACACGTGTTCCCTTTGAGGTGCATATACATCAGTACTTATTTCGTATTCCTACGAAAAGCACCATTTTTGATTTATACCAACGATACATGCCTGAAAAATAGACGTACACGTAGATATATTAAGTAGCATCTTTCTTCCAAACGTGTTTCCAAAATAATAGCTGAATTTCCACAAGGAAACAAATTAATTTGATTTTCCAAAATAAAACTAACCACTCCAGACAGAGAAGAATAATTATTCTTGTAGGATCTCTTCCTCCATGATCCATCACATACGACTGTAATCATGGGTATTCCATCGGTGTCTACTTCTCCGGCATTGGTTGCAAGTTCTGCTTCTTCCCTTGCTGCCATTTTCATTTGCTCCCAAGCGACATTATATACAAATGATGCACCTGCTTCTTGTTTCTTCAAAAATGTCCTATTTCTTATGCATGGCACATCAAGGGCATAGCACATTTCAGCCAGTTGAGAATATCCTTGACCTTATAATCATAGCAGCAACCTAGGATAAATAATGTCAGTACATCGTTATTTATTGATAAGTATAGGCGTTGCATTATATTTTAAACACGCATACGAAAGCAAAATAAGAACTTGAAATGTCTGGAAAAAGAGAAAATATACACTCACCATTGCTATGCCCATGACATCCTTTTTAGGGTTTTCACTGTTCAGATCCATTTTAATTCCACACATTCCACATTTTTGGTAAAACGTGCTCAGAAATCCACTACGTGTCTCCCCAACTACCCCCATGTTCTTAAAGGAGCAGTTAAAAGTTTCATGATTCCCACATTTTTTAATGCTTCAAAGAGGTACTCCACATCGAAAATTCTTCCTCCCTCAGGTTCCCAGAGAGTTCCGGACTTTTTTACGGCGCCTGAAATTTAAAAAATATTTTAGCTGGAATTATTAAAAGGTATGTAGTAATGTTTAAACATTTTCCTTTCCTAGAGGAGGAACGAAGTCTTAGAAGACCCTGGGTGCTGTTAACAATTGGGGTAAACTCAAATGAAAGAGGGGAGAAACTTGCATTTGCATATACGGATATCCTGCATGTCACCTCAAGGTTGTCTGGCAAAGTTTTTTCTACGTGAAGGTCGCTCTGTTTCGTTAGGGTTGAACTCTGCAACTACTAAACCCAACAGGGAGAGAAATACACGCCATAGTGGGGTACAGTTCCTTTCTGGGGGTCGCCTCCGGTTTTCCAGAAAAATAGCTGATACCCAAACAACACTTGGATCCTATTGTTATATCCGAAGAATTTTCTAGAGATTCGAACCTGGAATCGCTGGTCAAAAGCCCAACACCCTAACTAATGGTAAACCACATTGATGCGCATTGCAGAGAGCAGATAAATCGCCAAATTTGCACTATGTTTATGTACTAATCGGTAAAATATCGCTTAATTAGAAATATTTTCAGTTTCACATAGACCACGTAAATGAAAACAAGTGTTTAGCATATACGAGGGGATATTAATTTTATGAATTTGTTAAAATTTATTAATGTTTAATGCCAATAGGCTCGAAAGGTGCATCTAACATGATATAGTAAAAATAGTAACGTATTTCAAATCCACTACACCCATTTTACAACTACCTACAGATCAACTATATAACCTGTTGTCATCTCTTTCTGTTCAATGAAAGGAAGCCATTTCCAAAATTTAACTGCAATACAGTGCATCTCTCTAAACATGCGAGACATTTAATCAGATGTTTCACTGAAAACAAGAAACACAACGTGTGCCTGACTTTTCTCCACCCCTAAACTGAATTGCGGTAAGCAAAACGAGCGAATTGTGTCATGCAAAATTACCCTAATGCTGCATTTTCGTCAAAATATCTTTGCTAGCTAGGTGTCCTATGTCGGGAATGACAAATATATATTCGAGCATTATATGATTTAGACGTGAGTGGAATGGGCCTTATCAGTTGCTCCATTTGGCCGCTTTAAAATTTTTGGTTGGATTTTTTATTTTGATCTTTAGAAAAAACATGTTCTTTCAGGGATTTGCTCAGTATTACTCTAAGATAAAAAGCTATCCCGGGAGGTAATTTTGGTACATCCAAGATGGAATTTAATTAGGACCTTATAAAGTTTGGGGTTAATATTTTTTCCATTGGATTAAAATCGGTTACAAGAATTAGCAATCGATGGCACGGGTAGTGAAAGATATTAAGGTTACGATTCGTGATCACTCCGAGCAGTTTAACAAAAACGCTAAGAATATGCGTTTTAGCTCAGTAATGTCCAGTTAACATTAACCGTAACTTTTTCAGGTGTTATGTTAAAGTAGTGGTTCTTGAAGCGGTTCTTAATGGTTCAGCTAACAATACGCCTATAAGTTTAAAAGGAAAAAGTACCATGTTGGCAGGTGGTAATTTTTTTTATTTCATAAAATTCCTTCCATAATTTCACCATGATCGGAGAAAAATGAAATGGCGCATTTTTTTTAATGTAGGTCATATTTGAGCCTCCTTATCCAAGTAACAGGTGATAAATATGGCGAAATACTTACTGCTTCATGCTTATCAATCAGTTATGTGTACAGAGTGTCCCATTGATCGTGTGTCATTTCTAACCTGTAATTTTAGACACTTCCTTTCGAGCCACTAGGATGAAATTTGGTACCTGGTTAGAAAAAAGATGTAAGTTTTGTTGAGTCTAAGCAAAACATGAAAAATATGACCTTTTGACCCCAGAAATAGGGTCCAACCTAAAATCCAAATTTTGCCTTATGGGCTTTCAATGTTAAAATATTCGAAGTACAAAAAAGACATAATTATTTAGCGAAACTTTCGACTAATAGGTTTTTGGACACGAAGAACACGATGGAAGAACTATTGAGGTCGAAAATTGCAACCGTGACCCCTGAAAGGTCACAGTCAAGGTCACAGGGGTTACAAAAAATGAATCCCCGCTTCAAACCTGTCGAATCATAGGTTTAAAAAGGTTCCAAGGTCGATTTTAAGGTCTTCATATCCCTCTTTTCATCTCTTGACCTTCAAGGGTAACTCAGAGGTCAAAGGTCACAGGGATGGAAAAAATGAATACAGGCTACAATTGTGTCGAATCATAGGTTTAAAAAGGTGCCAATGTCGATGGAAAGGTCATAAGATCCCTCTTTTCATCCCTTGACCTTCTAGGGTAACTCTGGGGTCAAAGGTCACAGTGATTACAAAAGGTGAAATGAGGCTACAAAACTTTCGAATCATAGGTTTAAAAAGATGACAGGGTGGATTTTAAGGTCTTCATATCCATCTTTTCATCTCTTGACCATCAAGGGTAACTCAGAGGTCAAAGGTCACAGGGATGGAAAAAGAGAATCCAGGCTACAAACGTGTCGAATCATAGGTTTAAAAAGGTTCCAATGACGATGGAAAGGTCATCAGATCCCTCTTTTCATCCCTTGACCTTTAAGGGTTACCCAGGGGGTCAAAGGTCAAAAAGGTGACAAAAAGTGAAATTAGGCTAAACATATCGAATCATAGGTTTCATAGAGTGCCCAATACGATGGTAAAGTCCCTCCAGGAATTATCTGACATTGAACGGTTGGGAAAGGGCAAAAGGTCACTAGGTGTATCCTAGATTTAGGGCAATAGACGCGTCGAATTCTAGCTTCGAAAGGGTGAAGAATTAGATGAAGTAACTTGGTCCTGTTTATTGTCTCCTGACCTCAAAGGGCTACACTGAGTTTATTGGTCACAGATGTAAAATATGCCACTACGTGAAACACATAATATGAATGACATTATGTAGGCTGCCAAAGTAAATGTTAAGATATTCAGATCCCAACTTCCATCCCTTTAACCCTCTGGGTCATATGGTAGTCGTTGATTTAGAGTTTATTAATCAATGAAAAAATTCAATTGTAATTTCAAGTTAATTACTTTTATTCAATTAAAAATACTTAACCATACGTTTTATTTAAAAAAAGTATTTTAATTGTTATCCGAAAAACTTTCAATATTAAAATTTAAAATGAAAATATCGAAGCAGTAAGAATGAAAATCAATTTTTATTCATTCTACGTACCCGATATTCCATGACAGGCACAATTAAATTTGCCCGATAAAAGCGTTTGTGAATGTGTCTTCCAGCATATTCGGAGATCTGGACTCTACACACGTTGTAATTTCTTACTTTATTTCTTCAATGCCCGAAAATGTTTTTTTCACTACACCTAGTGGACTTTGACCCATGCCCAACCATTCCACGTCAGAGACTTCCTGGAGGGATTTTACCATGGTATCAAGCACTATTTAAACAAATGCTTCGTTGTAGCCCCGTTGCGAAATTTGTCACTCCAAGGACCTTTGACCCCTGAGTCACCCTTGTAGGTCAAGGACAGAAAAAAGGGATCAGAAGACCTTACGACCGACCTTGGCACCTTTTCAAACATATGATTCGATACGTTTCTAGCCTCATTTCAATTTTTGTCATCATTTTTACCTTTGACCCCCTGGGTAACCCTTAAAGGTCAAGGGATGAAAAGAGGGATCTGATGACGTTTCCATCGACATTGTCAACTTTTTAAACCTGCGATTCAACACATTTGTAGCCTGGATTCTCTTTTTCCATCCCTGTGATTTTTGACCATCGTATTGGACACCCTTCGAAACCTATGATTCGATACATTTAGCCTAATTTCACTTTTTGTCACCTTTTTGATCTTTGACCCCTGTGTAACCCTTAAAGGTCAAGGGATAAAAAGAGGGATCTTATGACCTTTCCATCGACATTGGCACCTTTTTAAACCTATGATTCGACACGTTTGTAGCCTGGATTCATTTTTTCCATCCCTGTGACCTTTGACCTCTGAGTTACCCTTGAAGGTCATGAGATGAAAAGATGGATATGAAGACCTTAAAATAGACCTTGGCACCTTTTTAAACCTATGATTCGACAGGTTTGAAGCGGTGATTCATTTTTTGTAACCCCTGTGACCTTTGACCCCTGAGTAACCCTTGAAGGTCAAGGGATGAAATGAGAGATCTGAAGACCTTAAAATCAACCTTGGCATCTTCTTAAACCTATGATTCGACATTTTTGTAGCATCATTTCACCTTTTGTAACCACTGTGACCTTTGACCCCTGAGTAACCCTTGAAGGTCAAGGGATGAAATGAGAGATCTGAAGACCTTAAAATCAACCTTGGCACCTTTTTAAACCTATGATTCGACAGGTTTGAAGCGGTGATTCATTTTTTGTAACCCCTGTGACCTTGACTGTGACCTTTCAGGGGTCACGGTTGCAATTTTCGACCTCAATAGTTCTTCCATCGTGTTCTTCGTGTCCAAAAACCTATTAGTCGAAAGTTTCGCTAAATAATTATGTCTTTTTTGTACTTCGAATATTTTAACATTGAAAGCCCATAAGGCAAAATTTGGATTTTTGGTTGGACCGTATTTCTGGGGTCAAAAGGTCGTATTTTTAATATTTTGTTTATACTCAACAAAACTTACATATTTTTTCTAGCCAGGTACCAAATTTCATCCTAGTGGCTCGAAAGGAAGTGTCTAAAATTACAGGTTAGAAATGACACACGATCAATGGGACACTCTGTATATGCACGAATTTTCAGGTCTCTATAAAAAAAAACAATTTTGAACTTTTGTCCGGCTTCTTTAGGTTTGCGATCACCTTGTGCTGCTTGTGTACGTGATTCGTAGAAAGCATTGTTTGACTATGGAATCATCGCGTGAACAAGGAAGTGCGGATACATTTTTGAAATGATTTAATGATAGTTGTGTTGGAGTCTAACGGTTAATAGAAGAATGGTAATAAATGTCAGCCCGTAAGGTACGCCTTAAACGAACTTTGAAGTAAATTTGAAACTTTCCTTCATTACGAAGACATACGTTATCTTTTAGTGAACTCCCACTTTTAATGGCCTTTTATACGATAAAAAAGTTATAGTAACAGACCGCCGCACCACAAATAAAAGATCTTCAAACCCGTAAAAAATAAGAGAAACTCATCTCCTAGTTGGCTTCTGGTGACAGGATGCATGAGATATCAAAAGGCGTAATACCATACGTACAAGCTAATGAAATGTATCGTTAACTTAATGCGAAAATCATTACTCACTTAAGTTAGGAATACTATTTCCACTTCATTAAAATTTATTGTAGTAAATGTTGTTGTGAATTCAAGCGGCTGTATTTTGCAAATCCAATCTTACCTATTATCATAAATAACTTCCTCCTTAATTGATCAATAAAGCTGCACGTGCCTGATTCTAGTCTACCTTGTTGGATACGCGCAATGAGTAACATAACAAATGCATTGCAACAACTTTTTAGAATGAGAAAGAGCAGCATATAATCTCAAAGGTTCCACGTTAGGCAGGCAGCATGTTTTCCGGACAACACATAACGGTGGTTGGCATCTTGCGCATTTTTCCTGTTATAGCAAAAGGTTTGTTTTTTTGTTTGAAGTGAAATGGATTTTTAATGGATTATTTATGAGTTCATAAAAAATAGGCAAACTTTCCATTTTTGTTGATATTCAGCGGCGATTTATTAAGCCTAAAATACGGTTGGAAGAAATTGATTCAACTCTTTACAAACCTTGATCATTTATCTATTCATTGAATTAATTCCTTCTCCCACACGCACCACTCTTGACAACTGGTTTGGGTGAAGCGTGAATATTTCATTTCATATTACAATTGCAATAAACATTTTTCTATGTACCATAACATAGATTGGATCGATACCTTTGAAAGTCATTATTATAAATAACATCATCCATATTTTGTACAAGTAGTGCCTAATTGGTATGCAGGAATGATTAGTACTATGAAAAGAAATTCAGTGTATTTCAACAAAAAGAGAAAACCCATGCTTATCACATGGTTGCATTAATTGATGGAGGGACTTATTTTGAATAGTCAATTTACAGCTATGTAATCAAATAGGATCAGGATTTGAGGTGAAAAGAAGGGTTTGAAGGCTGAGGGCCATGAATAAGGTAGCATGCGTCTTTTAAAGCAGTGTATATGGAAGAAAGAATTCTTTGTACTGCAATTGAATAGCTGCTTTATTAAGAGACACCGGTAGAAAAAAGGAGGCCAAAAAAATTTAAAACTCCTCTTTCATGAGGTCCTCTCTAACAGGTATTCTAGCCTTGGAAGGGTTATGGTCAAGCATAATTGATTCAAGAAATTCATTGATTCAAGAAACCATTAGTACCGGGAACTATAGTTGCATGGTCCGATCAGTTGAAATATTCTAAAACCTTGCGAATGAATCTTACTGTACTCAGAGACCTGGGGATGGGGAAAGTGTATTTATGAAATGTCGGGTCTATGGCAGTTCCATTCCCCAATGGTAATATGGCATGTCCAATCATTTGTTTCCACTCTTAAGTATGCAAGTTGTAGGCATCATGCTCTACTTGCTGCTTCCTTCTTTTGTCATATTCTCTTGTTTGGACTATAATTATTCTTTCGTACAGCCATGGAAATCAGGTGTTAACATATGCATAATTAACCCATGATGTGATCATTTGGTCACATTTAGCTGGAAATACATAACCAGAGGTGTTTACTCTTTCTTCAGTCACACCTAGTACAAGAGCTACTGGGCGACTTACTCGTATCCCAGCCAACCTAACTACACATGTGTGCAGATTCTTACCTCATCGTTACAAGAATGATTGTAGGGGACTATTTCTGCTCGGCTACTGGAGAGCTATTCCGACTTGAGGGGCGGTCTCTTACCGCCATGCAGAGTTTCCGTTCCGCCGACGTTGAAACTCCGACTGGTCCGATTACGAAAAGGGTGTTGGGAGTCTCTACGCCAGGCAGAGAGCAAGGCCAAGGGGTTGGTGTAATTGCATGCTGTGGATGTGACGTTGCTATGAAAAATAACACGTTCGAGGTCTCCAGAAATGGAGTCAACACATAATTAGCAAGGTCCCTGGATGCAATCGCCGGGAAAGAGTTCCAAATGACATGCATTTTTGGGAGCATAATACAAGTAGCACATTATCACTCCTTTTGATCAGACATATCGTTCGATATCCAATACCATTAAAAATCAAATAAACATAGCTATGCCATTGAATATATGTCATTTAATTTTTAAAATTATCCGATTAATTAAGCATGAAATTTTTTGCAGAACAAAGACGAATAATGTCATCTTGATCCAATACGCTACATGGTAAATGGGAAAGAATCCGAATCTCACTACGATACTGTGGGAGCTATGTCAGATCCCATGAAATCACAGTATTATTTATTAACTAGTGAACCTTTTTTAACTTACTCTCTTCACCCATCCCACGCCAGGGTCTGGCTGATAGCATGCCCCACGTGGCAGCGGATGGGTGGACTGGGTGCGAGATGCTGATGGAACTCCGAATCTGTCGCATACCCTTGCAAGGGCAGTTAGTTTTGTTGAATTGCGCTTAACCCCTTTACTTTGTGATGTTGATGGTCGATACCCAAAAGCATTGTCAGACTGATCATCTTTAGTTTTATTATTTTTCTCGGAATTAAAATTGTAAAAATAAAACACTTTGTATATTTGAATAGGAGAGGATATTTTCCCGAGACATTATGATGCTACATTTTCACTGCCACGGTGTTTACTAGATAATGACAAAGTTCCGTTGAACTCCATTGGAGAAAAATGTATTAAACTGCAAAAATTACGATGTGTTTCATACGCAAGATGTACAATATGTATCTCAAAATGCCACAAAGTATAGCTTGATAACAATAAATTGATTAATCTTATCTCCCTTTTCCCCACGTTGGCGTTGCAGACTGCTCAAAACTAGAATCGTCAATCCCACGGCCAACGATCACGTCCCGCCCAACCAGGTCATCCTGGCGTGTTTGCCGGGTTGCCTATCCTCAATTATATTAATAATTTTTTTTTGTTTCTACGGGTATTAACTACTTTTTAGTCCCTTTTCACTTACCTTCTGACAATACTAAAGTGGTTCTTACAAAAACATGAGGCGGGGAACGTTATTTTGCTAATTTCAAATTTTTACCAAAATTGCTTAAAATTGCTGAACTATAACCGCTTGGCGGAACCTCAGGACGTTCGACAAAAATTCTGAAAAAAATCCTGCATTATATTACGTAGCCCCATACACAACTTTTCTGACCCCAAGCCCCATGAAATTCAAAAAAAAGTTTTTGACGATCACCCCTAATGTACACTTCAGAGACACAAAAGGAATTAACACCTTATTAGTTAAGCATTTCACAGTCACTGGGTACTATCTATCGGTGACACTTTGCCACCACTCGAATCACACCACTAAACTTTTAGGTAACACAAATGTATACAAGGGTACTATCCTTCGGAAACACTTTGCCACCTCTCGAAAGACACACATAAACGTTTAGAGGACACACAATGTAAACAAGGGTATCGGAAACACTTGGCCACCACTGTTTTGGCCAAGAAAGATGTGAATCAGCAAGATTCTGATCGCTTAAGTTCCATACTGTTTTCAAGAAATACTGAAATTCCTCATCACCGCCGCTCTACTAAACGTTGTTCATGACAAGTATATCATAGTGCACTTGCAAATGAGGCAAAATTCCGGCATTAAGTTCTCTCTTCGATAAGATTGCATGAAGTGCATAGCATAAAGTATCTCACCAGCACCTTTAAGACACAGATTTGAAAATTATAATTATATGGCAGTACAATCGTCACCCACCTTTAAGATTCTCATATCCATTAGGACTAAAATTGGCCATTTCTTAATTATCAAGCGACGAATTACGGCAAAGTAGCTCAAATAAAGGAAGCGATGGCTATAAAACACGTAAAATAACATTATACTCAATACATAAAATAATATAATAAGTAATATATCGCCTTCCAAATGGCCAAGAAAGATACCAAAAAGCAATAAAATTTCTTACGTCTTATTACAATGGGCATTACCAGAGAATCACAACCAGATAGTTTTGCCAGCCAACTGCATCACATTTACCTTCCTTACCTTTGCTCAGATTTCCTAATGGCATTTCATGCATTACAAAATCATTAAAAGTCCTTCAACAATGGATACAACACTTATAAACACGTCAGACTAGGCCAACTAACGTAAACAAATGGCAGCCATGTTGATTATACGACTAGGCGGAGTTTCAAAGGCAGGGTCCTTGCCCGTGGTACGATACCGACCCCTTCCTGTGGTTTGATACCGCCTCTAGCTCGTTTGTAATCGCATCGGGTGGTGAGACCGATTTCGGGTGGTATGACTCTGCCTGCATTGTCCTACCGCACGAGGTGAGCGGTTCGGGATAGCCCTCCTGGTATCAATATATTCGTGAGTAATAACTTTAAAAAAGAATATGATGCAGAGTAACCTTGCCAGAACCTCCAGTAACATAGCCTTTGTATACTTATTCTTTCCAGTCTGCTTTTTTTTATTGTTATTTTACACAAAGCAGCATTATCAATATTGCATAGGTCAAAGCGGGAGAATAGGATGGAGTCCACATTGCGTTTTGAGGGCAAATGTCATTTTTCTGAGGAATGAAGTAGAAATTTACAATACACCATGAAATATAATGATCTAATTTTTTATTCAAAATCTATGTTTATCAGTAACATGAAAAGTATTGTTTCACATTCTTACAGGAATCTGAAATTATAATTTTTCTTCACATGCTGACTTGCAGTGCACACCATTTGGGGAAACATGGCCTTTTTAGGATGTAGAGTGTAGGGTACTTCAGTAGTATAGGGTGGGAAAAATCCATAAATTTCCATGTGAATCAGGAAGGAACTAACAACGAACAAATTCAGAAGTAGCAGGTACCTATCAGTTTTCTGTAATGAGCTTTCCTTCTTTCCTGAAAATGTAAAATTATAAAGAGAGAAAATTAGTAGAGGCTTGTTTTTGTAGCTATGAATGCATTTTAAGAGTTATAAATGGAAGTTGAAGGGGATTGGTAGAGAAATCCTTGAATATGTGGGATTTAGAGTCATTCCGAGTCTCAGAACAGTAAATATATATTAGGAATTTCTTTGATATAGGTAGCAAAAAGTCTCCAACGTTATCGCAATCCCTGCCAACCTCAGAAAATGAAAAGGTATTGAGTGGAATCACATCATATCTGTTATAGGAGAATTTTCTATGGGTGTTGATGAAGCTCTCACATGATTTGAGAGTCCTGATTAGTGACAAACTTTAAACTCTTTGCTTGATGATTATGATAGTGATTATTTGATTATATATAATCAAATAATATAAATATACAAACAATATTACAGCCTTTATACCATATGGGCTGCAACTCAGGTTTCGAGTGGAAGAATCGAAAAGGTTTTACTGGGGACATGATTATAAATGAAGGTTTTGAGTTAACACATATGTGAAAAATTCATTCTCGAAACATAAATTTAACAGCATAAATATCGGTGACTGTAGTTGGTATAATTTCAAAAGCAAACATATTGAATTCAGTGTGGTGGCGAATCATCAGTATGACACAGGTTTAAGAGTGTATAATTGTAAATTGAAAAATAATCAGAGGTCACTTACCTGATAAGGTGCATTGGAGTCATCTATGCAGATACCTAGTTTCCTGCATATAGGGCATTTTTGGTAGAAGGTGTGCATGCATAGAATGGTGTGGTTGTGAATTGAAGTGGGACTATATGGAAAATAATTTGCTTGCGCTTAAGTGGCACATATATTTTACATGGTTTGATTTTGGGAGAGGATGGTGCACTGCAGTAGGAAAGCGGAGATGCTTGTGCCGGCAAATATGATTTCAGTGATGAGTTGATGATGGGAAAGGCTGAGGGGTTTTTGGGAAACGTTGTGAATAAGAAAAGTTTATATTGAATGCAATGAGAGGAGAGGCATATGCCATGTGAGTGTATGAGGAGATGGAGAATTCAGATGATGGTTGTTTAACGTATGTGGTGTTTTAGAAGTCGAACAGTCAGGATGTTAACTTTGGTCTTGGCAGACTTAAATTTTCCAGTTGGGTTTTTTCTTACTCTTCAAATCAAGGCTCTCCTGGGATGATGAATTTTTTTTGGTTGGCTTTTGAGAAACCAATTTTGATGTAACAGTAGTGGAACTGCTACTTACATTTTGCTCTACAGAGCGTGGCGTAGTGGTGAGATGGAAATTAATCATTACTTTGCTCTCCATATGATTTTCAGGTTGGGGGCCTTCAGAGAGGGGTTCGGAGTGGGAGGTACATCTGGAACTGGAGATGGGCATAAGTTAGCTGTGGATTTGCTCTCTGTACTGCAGTCATGATCAACATTATGAGAGCAGGCGGTGAGTGTGTCCATAACAGGTGTGTCCTCATGTACGCTGTCAGGGTAGTCGAAACTACAATGTGAGTAGTCCGTGGTATCGGACTTGGGGGAGTTCGGAGAGTTGGGGCGGGGGAGTTGGTTTTCGGGGACTCTGGAAAGGTGTGCTCTCTGATAAAATGGATTAGACTCTTTTGGGATGGCACCATAAATTTTTCCTTTCTCCCTGAAAAAGTTCTGTTTGGCTACTGTTTTCATAGGCCTCTCTCTCCTTGGAGATTTGTCTCTGAGGATTTTCAGCTTGGGTATGTAAGGTAATCTTAAAATTGATGGTTTATGCTTCTTTGTGCTTTTCTGCTCTACTTTCTTGCATTGGTCTTTATTGTCCGTTTCAAATTTCACCAATTGGTGAGATGTGAATGATCCCTCAACCTTGTGACAAACTGTCAAGATCAGTATTTCTGCTCCACCAGGCTGTAAAAAAAATGAAAGAATATATTAATGAAAGCAAGGTGATGTGGGAGGTGATGGGATGGTTCAAACAGGGTGCCATAAAAATAATGTTATAGATAAAAGCGGATTCTGAAAAATTAGCTTAGTATTTTCACATGGTAATCCGTAAACACATTGGTGTGGACAACATCAATTGAGGTAGTTATATATCATGTGGGTGTTGAGAGAAAACTGATTGGATTTTAGGGGAGGTTCCTAAATTTTGACCCCCTTGATTGTGTCACAGTTATTTTTTTAACCTCGAAATCAGTGAGACAAGGAATTTTGGGAGTGAAAAAACTGTGTGAGACTCAGATTTTTAGGTTTTCCAGGAAGCATTTTTTTGACGTCATGTTGTAGGTAATTCCAAACCCCTACTGCTGTCATAGACGTCACCTCTGCTTAATTGCTACCATCAGCTATACGTTCTTGAATGGTCAACCCTTTCACCCCTTTTCTCCGAGTATCCAGCATTCCCCCAAATAACCGTAAGCAATGTCCGTTTGACCATCCTCATAACTTTTGGCGGCAATTCCTTCATTTTCCAAGCAAAATCATAGAATGTGATTGGAGTGATTCGCCATAAGGTTATGCATGTCCTCCATAATTGAGAATCGGCATGGCGTTTGATTGAAGAATGTGGTAAATCATTAAGGGGCTTGTGATTTGAACGTTCACTACGGCGTGACCCACCGGTGGGTCACGCAGATGCGACTAGCACCGCGGCCCTAAAATTCTATGAATTGTCGTAACTTGCAAGGAGTATTGTGAGAGTAGGAATCGAGAACTTCTCAAGTGACTTCACCCAGAGGTTAGTCACAGTTCAAATAATAGACTACTATGTGACACTTAGTGTGACCCACCGGTGGGTCACGAACATATTTACATATTAGCATATTATATCCAAAACATGTTTATTTTTTTGTTTTCTTTTCAAGTTTATGCGATTTATATACATAAGGATGAACAATACTCGATATAGTAAAACATATCAGCTTATTAAAAATATTGAAAAAGTTTAGGAAAATTTTTTCTCCTCAACCTCTTGGCTGTCTGTCACTTGCTAGTAAACTAAACAGTCCGAACTGCACTCGCCCGGCTGTGTGAGAGATTGAACGACTCTCTTCCCTTCCCCCCCTCCACCCTCTACGGAAGGGCAATTGGGAAAGGGTCGTGTAGAGTTCTTGAGCCAATCCCTCAGTGGTGGATGAGTGACCGTGCCCTTGCCGGGTGAACGTCTTCCGAAATGCAGACACTACTTTTTTCTGAGTGAGACAAAGCACTATGTATTCTTTCCAAAGGATCCTCCTTCCCTTTTCTCATAGTGTGAGCAAGGCTGGGGAATGGGTATGCACGGACGGGAGTCTACGTTTTACAGACAGGCGCGAACAAGGGCAGGGACAATAAATTGAGGCGGGTGGTGTCTCCCGAGTTTTCTGCACTTCAGCAAATCTTTACTACATGCATTGGATTGTTGGCCCTCTCTTCCCCCATCCCACGCCAGGTTCTAGCTGATAGTGTGCCCCACGTGGAAGGGGATGGGCGTGCTGGGGGCGAGGCTGGGAGTCGCCTCCCCAGCCTTCCTCTAATCTCAGGAAAAAGCGGAGTGTTGCTGCTACAATCACCATCCCTCAGCAGCAGCCAGAAGCTCGGAAGGATTGTGACCCACCGGTGGGTCACACGGCCCATGCAAAAGCCTGAGTATGACCAACCGATGGGTCACGCCACGCTGTGAGGGTTAGGGCTTTAAACAGCTCCACGGTGAACGTGTTAAATGATATCTTGGGCATTGATTTCACAAGGCATTAGGTGAATTTTGCAGTGCCTGAGACTGTGAATTATGTGCAAGTCAAGTAATGCATTTGTGTTGTTAAGTGATACTCACCAGAATGAGAGTCTCCTTTGGATCGACATGTAAAACGGGTGTTTTGTTGTTAGTCTTGGGATAGGTTGGTTGTTTCAAAATATTATGTGGAAAATGATGAGAAAATTCAAATGATAGTCGCTTGGGAAGGGGATACTTCTTTAGTATGGACACAGCAGGGTCTTCTGATTGCTGAATTTTCACCGGCTTTGATTCCTTAAGTGTGGCTGGAAGTGCTTTAGATCCTTTGTTTTGAGATTCTTCATCTGAAAAGAAAACATGTGGTCATGAGTATACCCAGTGGATGAGGAAGAGCAAAGGAGGAAAAGGCATATAATCCTTAAACTGTCGCAAGTCAGGTGGCTTAATATGCCCAAGGTGAACAATGAACAACCCCCACACGATGTGGCCACCTCTGACTCTTAGTCCCATGGTTTGCAGTAACAGCACCGTGCTCAGTGAAGATCTCCTCACTGTCTATTCCATTCTTTAGTTAACATTGCTGGAGTACCTGTACATGTGATCGTTCATGGGTTATGGTTAGAAATGATGAGAGAAACTGTAAACTTACCATTTGAGGGAAGGTGTGAAGACATCTGCTTAGGTTGGGTTTTCACATCAAGAGGCTGTATCTCCAACCTGATTGGAAATGTGGCGAAACTTTGTATACGGAGAACATAAGTTCCGATGGAATCAAGTGGGAGGTCTGGTAAGTGCATGTCGACAGCTTTCAATTGAGCAGAAAAGTCGAAATTCAATACTTCATTTAACCTGAGAAGCCAAAGGTGAAAGAAATGTAGCAAATTTGTTGGTCATATCAAGTGTCAAGCAAGAGAGCAAAAATGTAAAGAGACTCACCCATCAATATTCATATATTTCCAGAGGTGGTGATGAGTGTGGGTAGAAGATTGGATATTTGTAATTTTTAATGTGGGTTTAGTCCCGTGTTGGTTAATGGTTCCCAGTTTGATGGGTGGGAGTCTGTCTGTTGTGTGATAACAGCAACCATCGTAATTGCAGGATCTTAGAATGTCCATAATCACACTATATCGTTGAGGCTCAACGTCCTGTTTGTAGATGTTGAACTGGTACTCTTTTGACTCACGTGGGTGCAGTATTCCATAGTCAGGAGTTATGTCATAAAGGGATGGCTCGACAATGAGACTGCCATCAAATTCAGTATTGAAAAAGTCATCGCCGAGTTGCTCATACTGCAGAAACAGATGAAATTTTACATCTACATCTCCATTGTTGAGGATGGTGAATGAGCCCACTGGTGTTTTGAAACTGGTGATTACAAGTTCACGGGGTTCCATCTGTGAAAGCAAGGATATAGTTTTTCCAGTGAAACTCCTCCTCAGCTGGCAGGTCAGAGATGGTTTCAGAGTGCACAGATTATAGCCATTAAGAGAAAGAGGTGAAAATAAGCAAGTGCAATTGATTTGAAGTACCCAATGATTGATTGTGATTTTGAGAAGAATAATTGAGCAAGTGAAATCTCATGTTGCATGACCATCTGAAGACACATTAGTGGACATGCCCTGTGCAAATGTAGGAGTACTTGGCTGGCAAGCTAATAGTTAAAGAGATGCTGGTACAAATTCAGTTAGATGCTCTGTGATAAGAAATGCTGTAGAATGCTGTTTTTAACAAGTGCAATCATTCTACTTTTGGGGTTACATGCAGACATGACCTTTGCTCAGAATTTACAAAATGGGTTAGAGCAGGTTCAGTATCTTACCAAAGGTTTGGTGTTACAGCAGTTGATGACGGTACGTATTTTGTATAGCTGCTCTTGGGTTGGGGGTTCATCTGCAGAGAGAGTCTCCCATAAAAATAGGAGTTGATCAATGCTCTCCTTGGCATGTGCTCTGTTCTTCATAAGGAATTCCCGAAATACAGGTGGTTCAATTCTTTCAGCGTGAATATACATGTCCTCAGAGATATTTCCCTCGGTGAGTGGATGTATTTCCCACTGCTGATGAATTAGTTCATTTGGTGCGAGAGTGATACGAGATGGGCCTATGCTCAGCATAGGTGGTAAATGACCTGGTTTGTGTGTTAATCTGGCAAAGATGAAAATAAGAAATAAAATTAGGATCGAAAAGGGATTCACTGTTTCTTGAATAAAATTAACCAACATTTCCATCAGGTAATCATGAAACTGTAATGTAGTCTTACTTTCAAATGACTTGAAAAACGGAATTCATGTTTTACAAAGAAATAGTAGGAAGGAAGAGTGAGGGGCGTTGATCAAAATAGACGGTGATTGGGTAAATTTGATTCAAGAATGAAATGAAAGAAACTGAAGGAACAACACAATACTGACAATTAATATTTGCATTAATTCATTCACGGGATCAATGTTCTCTACTAGAAACCTCACAGTGATGCAATCAATTGTCATGTGAACATAGTGATAAGAGTACTTACTCAACCCAACAATTACTTTGGTTGTGTATCAGCACCTGCATTTTTTCTTTATTTCCCAGCATTACTGGTGGGAATGTAACTATGTCACCGAGTTCTCCAAACATCACTTTCAGGGAATCGTCGATGACTGTGAAGATCAGAATTTCCTGAAAGAAAGGGAGGAGTTAGAGAAAGGAATCGGTGCCACATTTTAGTGAGAGTAACTAGGGGTAACGTTACTGTGGTATCTTCCTTTCCGTGGAGTTTGATTTGCAGGTGACTCTGGTCCTCAATTAGGCTGAACTTTGGTCGATAGGAAACTGCAATACTGAGGAAGTCATTCCTAATGATACCCTGCATGTGCGTTACAGAAAAGACCCTGTAAGGGAGAGGGAAAGCCATATTAGATCATTAGTCATGTGGAGGTGAACAAAGTATGTATGGATTTTAGCATGAGAATGACACAGTTATCAAAGAATGAATTGACACCCACTCCGATTTATCAGGGATGATTTCATAAAGGACTGCTCTACGGGATGAATTCAGGATGGTGAAACTGCAGTAACACTCCTCGTTCTTTTGTCCTTGTTGGAAAATTAATACACGCGGGATGGGTGTGCAGGAAATAGGAGTGATCTCAGTTTCCTCCTTGATATCCAGATCTACAGGGAAGTGGAAAAGGATGTAATTAATAGTGAAGGAAATGTGGGTATGACATGCACTGTAGGATTGAGCTGCATACGAGTTCATTATGTGCTAGAAAAGAGTGCTTCCCTGGATAGTGGAATTGAGTATTGATTGGGAATAGTTTTTTAAAAAATGATCTATGCAAAGTAGTTTCGGATGTAAAATGAAAGTTAGAAGCTTACCAATGAAATGAACTTGGATGCTGACCGGAACGGTCGAAGAAATCCATTTCTCATTGAGGTAAGTTTGGCATTCATGCCATGGTTGATGGTGATCTGAGAGGGAATTCCCTGTTGGCTGCCAAAAGAGCCATGCATCTAGCACAGCTGAAAGGGCATAGTTATCTTCTTCATATCCAGTGGCCCCCAGTGGCTCTTGAATGTTGCATACTGGGAGACTTCCATGTTTGTGATAGATGTTTTCGTTCAACGTTGCTGTGAAGATTGCCACATCCTTTGGTGGAAGGATGCATGAGGTTGGCGAGATATCTATTCTCTGCTGTGGGTCTGAAAGAAGAAAAGAGGAAATAAAACTTCAGCCTAATGAATGGAATGCCTTTATGAAAATAGTGTTTCGGAGGCACAAATATCAATGATGAGTTGTCACATGGGCTTACCTGGCTGTCGTTGGTGAATTTATGTGTCGCTGTTGCAGTAGATCCCATGTGTACGATTCCGAAATCGATGTGCACGTCGACGTGCGTGTTATTCACGCCGAGAGAAGCCATTTGACATTGATTATTGATAAAAATTTTGTTGTAGAAAGGCCGATGGACCGAAAAGTCATGCGTGTACTGTCGTAGAAGTAACGCTTGAGAGATTGCTTCCAGGTCGCGGCAAAATGGCGGAGGGACGCCGAGATAATTACCCAGCAGCACACGCAGCAATGTGACCGCGAAGGACGGTTAATTTTCTTTGAATCGTCTCGTGAGCGTTTGGTCGAAAAAAATATATAGTAATGGAAGTTTAACCTGCCGACGTTTTTCGTCCTCGGGGTAAAAATATAGCTTTCGTTGTGTTTTAATTTGAACTAGTGAGAAATAAATATGTTCCTCGCGAGAACAACAGCGCCCACTGAGGCTAATTAAGTGAACGGCGAACCTCAGCAATAAATGGATGGATCGCAGTGCCGGGAATTTAAAACGTGTTTCAGATTCCTCGTTTTCTTACCTTGGGTGAAATCGCGGAATAATTGTAGTTTCATAAAACTGTCAAGGGAGGGACATGTACACTTCGTGCGTAGGTACAGTGTGTAAAGTGCACTGTTACACTTCGGGCCTGAAACCGACCAGTCACCCTTGTGTCTTATGGTGAGGTCGCTTGATCCTTTAGAATCGCACCCTAAGAATATTTCTATTCCATTTAAGGTTTCTGCAGGCAAAATTTGTAATATATATGCTGCAATTATTTTCGATAGTGAGTTAAATGACTGGAAAATATTAAACTGGGCAGTACTATGGCAGCATTACATTTCCTTATAATCCATAACTTGTTATTTCTTGAGGTGAAGCTGACATTTTGGAAACTGACTCAGTTAGAAGAGCGGTGAGTGAATCCCCCTATCCTACTTCATGTTAATTACTTCTCCCTCACGCACCACTCTTGACAACTGGATTGGGTGAAGCGTGAATATTTCATTTCCTTACAATTGCTATAAACATTTTTCTATTTAACATAACATAGGTTGGATTGATACCATTGCAAGTCATTATTATAAATTATATCATCCATATTTTGTAAAAGTAGTGCCTACATGGTGTGCAGGAATGATTAGTACTATGCAAAGAAATTCTGTGTATTTGAGCAAAAAGAGGAAACCCATGCTATTCACATGGATGCATTAATTGATGGAGGGACTTATTTTGAATAGTCAATTTACAGCTATGTAATCAAATAGGATCAGGATTTGAGGTGAAAAGAAGGGTTTGAAGGCTGAGGGCCATGAATAAGGTAGCATGCGTCTTTTAAAGCAGTGTAAATGGAAGAAAGAATTCTTTTTACTATAATTGGATAGCTGCTTTATCAAGAGACACTGGTTGAAAAGAGGAGGCCAAAAAAATTTAAAACTCCTCCTTCATCATGTCCTCTCTAACAGGTATTCTAGCGTTGGTAGGGTTATGGTCAAGCATAACTGATTCAAGAAATTAATTGATTCAAGTAACCATTAGTCCCAGGAACTATAGTTGCATGGTCTGATCAGTTGAAATATTCTAAAACCTTGCGAATGAAGCTTACTGTACTCAGAGACCTGGGGATGGGGAAAGTGTATTTATGAAATGTCGGGTCTATGGCAGTTCCATTCCCCAATGGTAATATGGCATGTCCAATCATTTGTTTCCACTCTTAAGTATGCAAGTTGTAGGCATCATGCTCTACTTGCTGCTTCCTCCTTTTGTCATATTCTCTTGTTTGGACTATAATTATTCTTTCGTACAGCCATGGAAATCAGGTGTTAACATATGCATAATTAACCCATGATGTGATCATTTGGTCACATTTAGCTGGAAATACATAACCAGAGGTGTTTACTCTTTCTTCAGTCACACCTAGTACAAGAGCTACTGGGCGACTTACTCGTATCCCAGCCAACCTAACTACACATGTGTGCAGATTCTTACCTCATCGTTACAATAATGATTGTAAGGGACTATTTCTGCTCGGCTACTGGAGGGCTATTCCGAATCGAGGGGCGGTCTCTTACCGCCAGGCAGATTTTCCATTCCGCCGACGTTGAAACTCCGACTGGTCCGATTACGAAAAGGGTGTTAGGAGTCTCAACGCCAGGCAGAGAGCAAGGCCAAGGGGTCGGTGTAATTGATTGCTGTGGATGTGACGTTGCTATGAAAAATAACACGTTCAAGGTCTCCAGAAATGGATTCAACCAATAATTAGCAAGGTCCCTGGATGCAATCGCCGGGAAAGAGTTTCAAATGACATGCGTTATTGGGAGCATAATACAAGTAGCACATTATCACTCCTATTAATCAGACATATCGTTAGATATCCAAAACCATTAAAAACCAAATAAACATAGCTATGCCATTGAATATATGTCATTTAATTTTTAAAATTATCCGATTAATTAAGCATGAAATTTTTTGCAGAACAAAGACGAATAATGTCATCTAGATCCAATACGCTACACGGTATATGGGAAAGAATCCGAATCTCACAACGATACTGTGGGAGCTATGTCAGATCCCATGAAATCACAGTATTATTCATAAACTGGTGAACCTTTTTTAACTTACGCTAGGAAAGAAATTTAGTTTTGCATTATACCTTGGGTGGATCACTACTGACAGCATAGCACTTAACAATTCAGGAAATTTTGTAGCACAAAGGTATGCCTCATTAAAGAAGAACGGTATGTTTAAAAAAACAAACTCGACATGCAGTGAACAAACCTGAGGGCGCAGTACACCGTACATATTAACTTATCATAACTGATCATAAATTAAGGTTTAAGTTTTATGTAACTCACCATCGTGAGTGCACCAACTGTTATGACAGGTTAGGACCATTCTATACACGTTTCACTCAAATCACAGCATTATCCATACGTACTCACAAACATATACAAAGGTCAATAAATAAATTTGGAACGCCGTGTGAAGCCTTCAGATTTTTCAAACCGATTTTAACGCCAATATGTACACTAGGGGTGATCGTCAAAAACCTTTTTTCGAATTTCAAGGTGATTGGGGTCAGAAAAGTTGTGTACGGGGCTCAATATAATGCAGGATTTTTTTCAGAATTTTTGTTGAACATCCTGAGGTTCCGCCAAGTGTTTAAAGATTAACAATTTTAGGCAATTTTGGTAAAGATTTGAAATTAGCGAAAGAACATGCCCCGCCTCATTTTTTTGTAAGAAACACTTAAATATTGTCAGAAGGTAAGTGAAAAGGGGCTTCGAAGCAGTTAAAACCCCTAGAAACACTAAAAAAAGAGGATTAATAAAATTGAGGATAGGCAACCTGGCACACGCGAAGTGAATATCGCTTTTAATGCCTGCATAGCTCTTCGCTTGCTACCGTTCCAGTAATAACCCAGAATTCACCACGAGTAGCTGGCTACGCATCGAGTTCCACCCGTTCCCAACCCAACCTCCCAACCAAAATGGGCACTTTTAGCATTTAGTTTGAATCGTGGATCTTGTACTGACTCTTATGGCGGAATTCAGGCATATGAGCTCTCTCCGCAAGGATAGTTTCGATGAACATATCTCTGTTGTGTCTCTCATAGACTGCTGCAGATGCATCCTTCACGAGACGAACATGTCTCTCAACACTTTGAGTGTGAACAGGAACTTGTAGGAATTTTGGAAATTCCGATCTCTTTACGTTATTTGCCATTTTTTTGATGTCTTCCTCAGTCAAACTCTTTGGAAGTTGGAGGCTCTTTGGAGGCCCAGTCACAACGATGCTTTATTAATCTATCAAATGATGATACGTCTTTGCTGTCTATTTTAACCAGTACGAGACCAATGCACAATGGCTTATTTAAATGCTCTTCCAGAATCCTAATGATTCCACAATTTTTTCCTGTATTTACAACAGTGCCATCGCAGCCGACTGCACAAATATTTGAGAGTATCGTAGGATGCTCTCCCATGCATTGCATGATTGATCTTGAAATTCTATAGCTGTACCGGAAACAGGAGTCACGTGAGTGAGGTATTTCGAGTCAGGCTCGCATATAATCACAACGTGTTCTTCTAAAATGATACTTCTGTAATATTCCCCCCCCCTTCTTATTTTGAATTACTGTCTGATCCTTTCTTCGATCAAAGTAAATCCCTACTGCGGTTCCAATATGTTCTGATTTTTCTACTCCTAGTCATGTTTGTAGTCTCTGTCTTTTAAGTTCCATGCGGCCTATGACTTGGGATGAGTCCTCCTTGTTCACAATATCAAAATCTTCTAATACTGCTGTTGCTAATGCTGCTCCTGCAGCTGATGGAACTCCGAATCTGTCGCATACCCTTGCAAGGGCAGTTAGTTTTGTTGAATTGCGCTTAACCCCTTTTCTTTGTGATGTTGTTGGTCGATACCCAAAAGCATTGTCAGACTGATCATCTTTAGTTTCATAATTTTTCTCGGAATTAAAATTGTAAAAATAAAACACTTTTTAAATTTGAATAGTACAGGATATTTTTCCGAGACATTATGATGCTATATTTTCACTGCCACGGTGTTTACTAGATAATGACAAAGTTCCGTTGAACTCCATTGGAGAAAAATGTATTAAACTGCAAAAATTACGATGTGTTTCATATGCAACATGTACAATATGTATCTCAAAATGCCACAAAGTATAGCTTGATAACAATAAATTGATTAATCTTATCTCCCTTTTCCCCACGTTGGTATTGCAGACTGCTCAAAACTAGAATCGTCAATCCCACGGCCTACGATCACGTCCCGCCCAACCAGGTCATCCTGGCGTGTTTGCCGGGTTGCCTGTCCTCAATTATATTAATAATTTTTTTTTCTTTCTACGAGTTTTAACTACTTTTTAGTTCCTTTTCACTTACCTTCTGACAATACTAAAGTGGTTCTTACAAAAACATGAGGCGGGGAACGTTATTTTGCTAATTTCAAATTTTTACCAAAATTGCTTAAAATTGCTGAACTATAACCGCTTGGCGGAACCTCAGGACGTTCGACAAAAATTCTGAAAAAAATCCTGCATTATATTACGTAGCCCCATACACAACTTTTCTGACCCCAAGCCCCATGAAATTCGAAAAAAAGTTTTTGACGATCACCCCTAATGTACACTTCAGAGACAAAAGGAATTAACACCTTTTTAGTTAAGCATTTCACAGTCACTGGGTACTATCTATCGGTGACACTTTGCCACCACTCGAATCACACCACTAAACTTTTAGGTAACACAAATGTATACAAGGGTACTATCCTTCGGAAACACTTTGCCACCTCTCGAAAGACACACATAAATGTTTAGAGGACACACAATGTAAACAAGGGTATCGGAAACACTTGGCCACCACTGTTTTGGCCAAGAAAGATGTGAATCAGCAAGATTCTGATCGCTTAAGTTCCATACTGTTTTCAAGAAATACTGAAATTCCTCATCACCGCCGCTCTACTAAACGTTGTTCATGACAAGTATATCATAGTGCACTTGCAAATGAGGCAAAATTCCGGCATTAAGTTCTCTCTTCGATAAGATTGCATGAAGTGCATAGCATAAAGTATCTCACCAGCACCTTTAAGACACAGATTTAAAAATTATAATTATATGGCAGTACAATCGTCACCCACCTTTAAGATTCTCATATCCATTAGGACTAAAATTGGCCATTTCTTAATTATCAAGCGACGAATTACGGCAAAGTAGCTCAAATAAAGGAAGCGATGGCTATAAAACACGTAAAATAACATTATACTCAATACATAAAATAATATAATAAGTAATATATCGCCTTCCAAATGGCCAAGAAAGATACCAAAAAGCAATAAAATTTCTTACGTCTTATTACAATGGGCATTACCAGAGAATCACAACCAGATAGTTTTGCCAGCCAACTGCATCACATTTACCTTCCTTACCTTTGCTCAGATTTCCTAATTGCATTTCATGCTTTACAAAAGCATTAAAAGTCCTTCAACAATGGATACAACACTTATAAACACGTCAGACTAGACCAACTAACGTAAACAAATGGCAGCCATGTTGATTATACGACTAGGCGGAGTTTCAAAGGCAGGGTCCTTGCCCGTGGTACGATACCGACCCCTTCCTGTGGTTTGATACCGCCTCTAGCTCGTTTGTAATCGCATCGGGTGGTGAGACCGATTTCGGGTGGTATGACTCTGCCTGCATTGTCCTACCGCACGAGGTGAGCGGTTCGGGATAGCCCTCCTGGTATCAATATATTCGTGAGTAATAACTTTAAAAAAGAATATGATGCAGAGTAACCTTGCCAGAACCTCCAGTAACATAGCCTTTGTATACTTATTCTTTCCAGTCTGCTTTTTTTTATTGTTATTTTACACAAAGCAGCATTATCAATATTGCATAGGTCAAAGCGGGAGAATAGGATGGAGTCCACATTGCGTTTTGAGGGCAAATGTCATTTTTCTGAGGAATGAAGTAGAAATTTACAATACACCATGAAATATAATGATCTAATTTTTTATTCAAAATCTATGTTTATCAGTAACATGAAAAGTATTGTTTCACATTCTTACAGGAATCTGAAATTATAATTTTTCTTCACATGCTGACTTGCAGTGCACACCATTTGGGGAAACATGGCCTTTTTAGGATGTAGAGTGTAGGGTACTTCAGTAGTATAGGGTGGGAAAAATCCATAAATTTCCATGTGAATCAGGAAGGAACTAACAACGAACAAATTCAGAAGTAGCAGGTACCTATCAGTTTTCTGTAATGAGCTTTCCTTCTTTCCTGAAAATGTAAAATTATAAAGAGAGAAAATTAGTAGAGGCTTGTTTTTGTAGCTATGAATGCATTTTAAGAGTTATAAATGGAAGTTGAAGGGGATTGGTAGAGAAATCCTTGAATATGTGGGATTTAGAGTCATTCCGAGTCTCAGAACAGTAAATATATATTAGGAATTTCTTTGATATAGGTAGCAAAAAGTCTCCAACGTTATCGCAATCCCTGCCAACCTCAGAAAATGAAAAGGTATTGAGTGGAATCACATCATATCTGTTATAGGAGAATTTTCTATGGGTGTTGATGAAGCTCTCACATGATTTGAGAGTCCTGATTAGTGACAAACTTTAAACTCTTTGCTTGATGATTATGATAGTGATTATTTGATTATATATAATCGAAGTGGAAGTTTCGAAGTGGAAGAATCGAAAAGGTTTTACTGGGGACATGATTATAAATGAAGGTTTTGAGTTAACACATATGTGAAAAATTCATTCTCGAAACATAAATTTAACAGCATAAATATCGGTGACTGTAGTTGGTATAATTTCAAAAGCAAACATATTGAATTCAGTGTGGTGGCGAATCATCAGTATGACACAGGTTTAAGAGTGTATAATTGTAAATTGAAAAATAATCAGAGGTCACTTACCTGATAAGGTGCATTGGAGTCATCTATGCAGATACCTAGTTTCCTGCATATAGGGCATTTTTGGTAGAAGGTGTGCATGCATAGAATGGTGTGGTTGTGAATTGAAGTGGGACTATATGGAAAATAATTTGCTTGCACTTAAGTGGCACATATATTTTACATGGTTTGATTTTGGGAGAGGATGGTGCACTGCAGTAGGAAAGCGGAGATGCTTGTGCCGGCAAATATGATTTCAGTGATGAGTTGATGATGGGAAAGGCTGAGGGGTTTTTGGGAAACGTTGTGAATAAGAAAAGTTTATATTGAATGCAATGAGAGGAGAGGCATATGCCATGTGAGTGTATGAGGAGATGGAGAATTCAGATGATGGTTGTTTAACGTATGTGGTGTTTTAGAAGTCGAACAGTCAGGATGTTAACTTTGGTCTTGGCAGACTTAAATTTTCCAGTTGGGTTTTTTCTTACTCTTCAAATCAAGGCTCTCCTGGGATGATGAATTTTTTTTGGTTGGCTTTTGAGAAACCAATTTTGATGTAACAGTAGTGGAACTGCTACTTACATTTTGCTCTACAGAGCGTGGCGTAGTGGTGAGATGGAAATTAATCATTACTTTGCTCTCCATATGATTTTCAGGTTGGGGGCCTTCAGAGAGGGGTTCGGAGTGGGGGTTCATGGGAGGTACATCTGGAACTGGAGATGGGCATAAGTTAGCTGTGGATTTGCTCTCTGTACTGCAGTCATGATCAACATTTTGAGAGCAGGCGGTGAGTGTGTCCATAACAGGTGTGTCCTCATGTACGCTGTCAGGGTAGTCGAAACTACAATGTGAGTAGTCCGTGGTATCGGACTTGGGGGAGTTCGGAGAGTTGGGGCGGGGGAGTTGGTTTTCGGGGACTCTGGAAAGGTGTGCTCTCTGATAAAATGGATTAGACTCTTTTGGGATGGCACCATAAATTTTTCCTTTCTCCCTGAAAAAGTTCTGTTTGGCTACTGTTTTCATAGGCCTCTCTCTCCTTGGAGATTTGTCTCTGAGGATTTTCAGCTTGGGTATGTAAGGTAATCTTAAAATTGATGGTTTATGCTTCTTTGTGCTTTTCTGCTCTACTTTCTTGCATTGGTCTTTATTGTCCGTTTCAAATTTCACCAATTGGTGAGATGTGAATGATCCCTCAACCTTGTGACAAACTGTCAAGATCAGTATTTCTGCTCCACCAGGCTGTAAAAAAAATGAAAGAATATATTAATGAAAGCAAGGTGATGTGGGAGGTGATGGGATGGTTCAAACAGGGTGCCATAAAAATAATGTTATAGATAAAAGCGGATTCTGAAAAATTAGCTTAGTATTTTCACATGGTAATCCGTAAACACATTGGTGTGGACAACATCAATTGAGGTAGTTATATATCATGTGGGTGTTGAGAGAAAACTGATTGGATTTTAGGGGAGGTTCCTAAATTTTGACCCCCTTGATTGTGTCACAGTTATTTTTTTAACCTCGAAATCAGTGAGACAAGGAATTTTGGGAGTGAAAAAACTGTGTGAGACACAGATTTTTAGGTTTTCCAGGAAGCATTTTTTTGACGTCATGTTGTAGGTAATTCCAAACCCCTACTGCTGTCATAGACGTCACCTCTGCTTAATTGCTACCATCAGCTATACGTTCTTGAATGGTCAACCCTTTCACCCCTTTTCTCCGAGTATCCAGCATTCCCCCAAATAACCGTAAGCAATGTCCGTTTGACCATCCTCATAACTTTTGGCGGCAATTCCTTCATTTTCCAAGCAAAATCATAGAATGTGATTGGAGTGATTCGCCTTAAGGTTATGCATGCCCTCCATAATTGAGAATCGGCATGGCGTTTGATTGAAGAATGTGGTAAATCATTAAGGGGCTTGTGATTTGAACGTTCACTACGGCGTGACCCACCGGTGGGTCACGCAGATGCGACTAGCACCGCGGCCCTAAAATTCTATGAATTGTCGTAACTTGCAAGGAGTATTGTGAGAGTAGGAATCGAGAACTTCTCAAGTGACTTCACCCAGAGGTTAGTCACAGTTCAAATAATAGACTACTATGTGACACTTAGTGTGACCCACTGGTGGGCCACGAGCATATTTACATATTAGCATATTATATCCAAAATATGTTTATTTTTTTGTTTTTTTTTTCAAGTTTATGCGATTTATATACATAAGGATGAACAATACTCGATATAGTAAAACATATCAGCTTATTAAAAATATTGAAAAAGTTTAGGAAAATTTTTTCTCCTCAACCTCTTGGCTGTCTGTCACTTGCTAGTAAACTAAACAGTCCGAACTGCACTCGCCCGGCTGTGTGAGAGATTGAACGACTCTCTTCCCTTCCCCCCCTCCACCCTCTACGGAAGGGCAATTGGGAAAGGGTCGTGTAGAGTTCTTGAGCCAATCCCTCAGTGGTGGATGAGTGACCGTGCCCTTGCCGGGTGAACGTCTTCCGAAATGCAGACACTACTTTTTTCTGAGTGAGACAAAGCACTATGTATTCTTTCCAAAGGATCCTCCTTCCCTTTTCTCATAGTGTGAGCAAGGCTGGGGAATGGGTATGCACGGACGGGAGTCTACGTTTTACAGACAGGCGCGAACAAGGGCAGGGACAATAAATTGAGGCGGGTGGTGTCTCCCGAGTTTTCTGAACTTCAGCAAATCTTTACTACATGCATTGGATTGTTGGCCCTCTCTTCCCCCATCCCACGCCAGGTTCCAGCTGATAGTGTGCCCCACGTGGAAGGGGATGGGCGTGCTGGGGGCGAGGCTGGGAGTCGCCTCCCCAGCCTTCCTCTAATCTCAGGAAAAAGCGGAGTGTTGCTGCTACAATCACCATCCCTCAGCAGCAGCCAGAAGCTCGGAAGGATTGGGACCCACCGGTGGGTCACACGGCCCATGCAAAAGCCTGAGTATGACCAACCGATGGGTCACGCCACGCTGTGAGGGTTAGGGCTTTAAACAGCTCCACGGTGAACGTGTTAAATGATATCTTGGGCATTGATTTCACAAGGCATTAGGTGAATTTTGCAGTGCCTGAGACTGTGAATTATGTGCAAGTCAAGTAATGCATTTGTGTTGTTAAGTGATACTCACCAGAATGAGAGTCTCCTTTGGATCGACATGTAAAACGGGTGTTTTGTTGTTAGTCTTGGGATAGGTTGGTTGTTTCAAAATATTATGTGGAAAATGATGAGAAAATTCAAATGATAGTCGCTTGGGAAGGGGATACTTCTTTAGTATGGACACAGCAGGGTCTTCTGATTGCTGAATTTTCACCGGCTTTGATTCCTTAAGTGTGGCTGGAAGTGCTTTAGATCCTTTGTTTTGAGATTCTTCATCTGAAAAGAAAACATGTGGTCATGAGTATACCCAGTGGATGAGGAAGAGCAAAGGAGGAAAAGGCATATAATCCTTAAACTGTCGCAAGTCAGGTGGCTTAATATGCCCAAGGTGAACAATGAACAACCCCCACACGATGTGGCCACCTCTGACTCTTAGTCCCATGGTTTGCAGTAACAGCACCGTGCTCAGTGAAGATCTCCTCACTGTCTATTCCATTCTTTAGTTAACATTGCTGGAGTACCTGTACATGTGATCGTTCATGGGTTATGGTTAGAAATGATGAGAGAAACTGTAAACTTACCATTTGAGGGAAGGTGTGAAGACATCTGCTTAGGTTGGGTTTTCACATCAAGAGGCTGTATCTCCAACCTGATTGGAAATGTGGCGAAACTTTGTATACGGAGAACATAAGTTCTGATGGAATCAAGTGGGAGGTCTGGTAAGTGCATGTCGACAGCTTTCAATTGAGCAGAAAAGTCGAAATTCAATACTTCATTTAACCTGAGAAGCCAAAGGTGAAAGAAATGTAGCAAATTTGTTGGTCATATCAAGTGTCAAGCAAGAGAGCAAAAATGTAAAGAGACTCACCCATCAATATTCATATATTTCCAGAGGTGGTGATGAGTGTGGGTAGAAGATTGGATATTTGTAATTTTTAATGTGGGTTTAGTCCCGTGTTGGTTAATGGTTCCCAGTTTGATGGGTGGGAGTCTGTCTGTTGTGTGATAACAGCAACCATCGTAATTGCAGGATCTTAGAATGTCCATAATCACACTATATCGTTGAGGCTCAACGTCCTGTTTGTAGATGTTGAACTGGTACTCTTTTGACTCACGTGGGTGCAGTATTCCATAGTCAGGAGTTATGTCATAAAGGGATGGCTCGACAATGAGACTGCCATCAAATTCAGTATTGAAAAAGTCATCGCCGAGTTGCTCATACTGCAGAAACAGATGAAATTTTACATCTACATCTCCATTGTTGAGGATGGTGAATGAGCCCACTGGTGTTTTGAAACTGGTGATTACAAGTTCACGGGGTTCCATCTGTGAAAGCAAGGATATAGTTTTTCCAGTGAAACTCCTCCTCAGCTGGCAGGTCAGAGATGGTTTCAGAGTGCACAGATTATAGCCATTAAGAGAAAGAGGTGAAAATAAGCAAGTGCAATTGATTTGAAGTACCCAATGATTGATTGTGATTTTGAGAAGAATAATTGAGCAAGTGAAATCTCATGTTGCATGACCATCTGAAGACACATTAGTGGACATGCCCTGTGCAAATGTAGGAGTACTTGGCTGGCAAGCTAATAGTTAAAGAGATGCTGGTACAAATGCAGTTAGATGCTCTGTGATAAGAAATGCTGTAGAATGCTGTTTTTAACAAGTGCAATCATTCTACTTTTGGGGTTACATGCAGACATGACCTTTGCTCAGAATTTACAAAATGGGTTAGAGCAGGTTCAGTATCTTACCAAAGGTTTGGTGTTACAGCAGTTGATGACGGTACGTATTTTGTATAGCTGCTCTTGGGTTGGGGGTTCATCTGCAGAGAGAGTCTCCCATAAAAATAGGAGTTGATCAATGCTCTCCTTGGCATGTGCTCTGTTCTTCATAAGGAATTCCCGAAATACAGGTGGTTCAATTCTTTCAGCGTGAATATACATGTCCTCAGAGATATTTCCCTCGGTGAGTGGATGTATTTCCCACTGCTGATGAATTAGTTCATTTGGTGCGAGAGTGATACGAGATGGGCCTATGCTCAGCATAGGTGGTAAATGACCTGGTTTGTGTGTTAATCTGGCAAAGATGAAAATAAGAAATAAAATTAGGATCGAAAAGGGATTCACTGTTTCTTGAATAAAATTAACCAACATTTCCATCAGGTAATCATGAAACTGTAATGTAGTCTTACTTTCAAATGACTTGAAAAACGGAATTCATGTTTTACAAAGAAATAGTAGGAAGGAAGAGTGAGGGGCATTGATCAAAATAGACGGTGATTGGGTAAATTTGATTCAAGAATGAAATGAAAGAAACTGAAGGAACAACACAATACTGACAATTAATATTTGCATTAATTCATTCACGGGATCAATGTTCTCTACTAGAAACCTCACAGTGATGCAATCAATTGTCATGTGAACATAGTGATAAGAGTACTTACTCAACCCAACAATTACTTTGGTTGTGTATCAGCACCTGCATTTTTTCTTTATTTCCCAGCATTACTGGTGGGAATGTAACTATGTCACCGAGTTCTCCAAACATCACTTTCAGGGAATCGTCGATGACTGTGAAGATCAGAATTTCCTGAAAGAAAGGGAGGAGTTAGAGAAAGGAATCGGTGCCACATTTTAGTGAGAGTAACTAGGGGTAACGTTACTGTGGTATCTTCCTTTCCGTGGAGTTTGATTTGCAGGTGACTCTGGTCCTCAATTAGGCTGAACTTTGGTCGATAGGAAACTGCAATACTGAGGAAGTCATTCCTAATGATACCCTGCATGTGCGTTACAGAAAAGACCCTGTAAGGGAGAGGGAAAGCCATATTAGATCATTAGTCATGTGGAGGTGAACAAAGTATGTATGGATTTTAGCATGAGAATGACACAGTTATCAAAGAATGAATTGACACCCACTCCGATTTATCAGGGATGATTTCATAAAGGACTGCTCTACGGGATGAATTCAGGATGGTGAAACTGCAGTAACACTCCTCGTTCTTTTGTCCTTGTTGGAAAATTAATACACGCGGGATGGGTGTGCAGGAAATAGGAGTGATCTCAGTTTCCTCCTTGATATCCAGATCTACAGGGAAGTGGAAAAGGATGTAATTAATAGTGAAGGAAATGTGGGTATGACATGCACTGTAGGATTGAGCTGCATACGAGTTCATTATGTGCTAGAAAAGAGTGCTTCCCTGGATAGTGGAATTGAGTATTGATTGGGAATAGTTTTTTAAAAAATGATCTATGCAAAGTAGTTTCGGATGTAAAATGAAAGTTAGAAGCTTACCAATGAAATGAACTTGGATGCTGACCGGAACGGTCGAAGAAATCCATTTCTCATTGAGGTAAGTTTGGCATTCATGCCATGGTTGATGGTGATCTGAGAGGGAATTCCCTGTTGGCTGCCAAAAGAGCCATGCATCTAGCACAGCTGAAAGGGCATAGTTATCTTCTTCATATCCAGTGGCCCCCAGTGGCTCTTGAATGTTGCATACTGGGAGACTTCCATGTTTGTGATAGATGTTTTCGTTCAACGTTGCTGTGAAGATTGCCACATCCTTTGGTGGAAGGATGCATGAGGTTGGCGAGATATCTATTCTCTGCTGTGGGTCTGAAAGAAGAAAAGAGGAAATATTGGTAGTAGATGTGTTCGTAAAATAAGTATTTAGGTAAAATATATTGAGGTGTTCGGTGTTGGCAGAAGTCCTGTTGTAGAAATCAGTGGCTCTTATGAAGCAGACATTGTTGGATGCCCATGTTTCTTGTGCGGATTTTGTCTACGTACTCAGGCATGGATTTTGAGGGATTGAACCCCCTCCATGGCAATGCAATGTCTGTTATGCCATGTCATTCCCGCTGGAGGCATCCCTGAAGGTGGGGTTCGACGGACTCGGAATGCAAAAGGTGCTAAATGCAGGAGAGAGATGAAGGTCCTGAAGAAAAAATACCTTGAGGCCACACTACGTAGAACGTAGATTGCGTCTTATTGTAAACGTTGAATGTGGTACATGTTTCCTCCTGCAGAATGGTGATAATGTAGCTCGGAATAATGTCCACAACTTTCTCCCAGTTTGGGTGCACATAGGTCTCCAGTGTGTTCCGTCCCTTTGTGGTCGGGGTGAGCCCGGGATACCTGTTAGAAAGGAATATTAGTGAATTATGGAGTAAGTGATGGTCTAAAGCATAACGAGAGATTAGAGCAGCACCTCCTCAGTGTTGGTTTGCATTCTACGCCTTCATGCCGTGCACAGAATCCCAGCATGTGAAACGGTATGGGGTTCTGAAAGGGAAAGAGTGATGTGAATGAGGTGATGGTGAGAGGGACTGGGTGTGATTGGTGACGGGTGGCTTACCTGGTGTTCCACAATGAGGAACACATGTTTTTCAAACGTTCCCTCGAAGGGCGGGTTGAATACGATGCGTACCGTCAAGGTTTCCTCCCCTTCGATTCTCGAGCGGATGGGGAGAAATTTGAAAACCGACGACTGGTTGTCGTTCTCAAAGTAGAAGTCGGCCGGTGCTCGTGAGTGATTGATTAAATCCACGTTTGTCTCCGCCTCGCTTTGCGTGGTAGCGTTGAGAACGATCTCGGAAGCATTAGGCACCACGAACGCTCCTGCAATGAGAAGGCGGATCAGCAAGAGGGTTGCACCCTGTTGGTCAGAGAATACCGAAGAAGTGACATTTAGGCCATGGATAGGACACGGAGGGATTCTCACCCACACTGGTGCCTCGGAGGCAGATTTGACTCGATGGCTTATCGGTGCAGGAGACGTGGACGTAATCGATAAACACACCGAAGGAATGCGGTGGTTGGAAAGTGATATTTAAGTCGACGTGTTCCTTGTTCTTGAGAGTGAACTCAGTTTCCTCGAGGAGAAAGACATGCCGTAGATACCCTGACTCCCTCTTCACTCTGTATAAAACTTCAGCCTAATGAATGGAATGCCTTTATGAAAATAGTGTTTCGGAGGCACAAATATCAATGATGAGTTGTCACATGGGCTTACCTGGCTGTCGTTGGTGAATTTATGTGTCGCTGTTGCAGTAGATCCCATGTGTACGATTCCGAAATCGATGTGCACGTCGACGTGCGTGTTATTCACGCCGAGAGAAGCCATTTGACATTGATTATTGATAAAAATTTTGTTGTAGAAAGGCCGATGGACCGAAAAGTCATGCGTGTACTGTCGTAGAAGTAACGCTTGAGAGATTGCTTCCAGGTCGCGGCAAAATGGCGGAGGGACGCCGAGATAATTACCCAGCAGCACACGCAGCAATGTGACCGCGAAGGACTGTTAATTTTCTTTGAATCGTCTCGTGAGCGTTTGGTCGAAAACAATATATAGTAATGGAAGTTTAACCTGCCGACGTTTTTCGTCCTCGGGGTAAAAATATAGCTTTCGTTGTGTTTTAATTTGAACTAGTGAGAAATAAATATGTTCCTCGCGAGAACAACAGCGCCCACTGAGGCTAATTAAGTGAACGGCGAACCTCAGCAATAAATGGATGGATCGCAGTGCCGGGAATTTAAAACGTGTTTCAGATTCCTCGTTTTCTTACCGTGGGTGAAATCGCGGAATAATTGTAGTTTCATAAAACTGTCAAGGGAGGGACATGTACACTTCGTGCGTAGGTACAGTGTGTAAAGTGCACTGTTACACTTCGGGCCTGAAACCGACCAGTCACCCTTGTGTCTTATGGTGAGGTCGCTTGATCCTTTAGAATCGCACCCTAAGAATATTTCTATTCCATTTAAGGTTTCTGCAGGCAAAATTTGTAATATATATGCTGCAATTATTTTCGATAGTGAGTTAAATGACTGGAAAATATTAAACTGGGCAGTACTATGGCAGCATTACATTTCCTTATAATCCATAACTTGTTATTTCTTGAGGTGAAGCTGACATTTTGGAAACTGACTCAGTTAGAAGAGCGGTGAGTGAATCCCCCTATCCTACTTCATGTTAATTACTTCTCCCTCACGCACCACTCTTGACAACTGGATTGGGTGAAGCGTGAATATTTCATTTCCTTACAATTGCTATAAACATTTTTCTATTTAACATAACATAGATTGGATTGATACCTTTGCAAGTCATTATTATAAATTATATCATCCATATTTTGTAAAAGTAGTGCCTACATGGTGTGCAGGAATGATTAGTACTATGCAAAGAAATTCTGTGTATTTGAGCAAAAAGAGGAAACCCATGCTATTCACATGGATGCATTAATTGATGGAGGGACTTATTTTGAATAGTCAATTTACAGCTATGTAATCAAATAGGATCAGGATTTGAGGTGAAAAGAAGGGTTTGAAGGCTGAGGGCCATGAATAAGGTAGCATGCGTCTTTTAAAGCAGTGTAAATGGAAGAAAGAATTCTTTTTACTATAATTGGATAGTTGCTTTATCAAGAGACACTGGTTGAAAAGAGGAGGCCAAAAAAATTTAAAACTCCTCCTTCATCATGTCCTCTCTAACAGGTATTCTAGCGTTGGTAGGGTTATGGTCAAGCATAACTGATTCAAGAAATTAATTGATTCAAGTAACCATTAGTCCCAGGAACTATAGTTGCATGGTCTGATCAGTTGAAATATTCTAAAACCTTGCGAATGAAGCTTACTGTACTCAGAGACCTGGGGATGGGGAAAGTGTATTTATGAAATGTCGGGTCTATGGCAGTTCCATTCCCCAATGGTAATATGGCATGTCCAATCATTTGTTTCCACTCTTAAGTATGCAAGTTGTAGGCATCATGCTCTACTTGCTGCTTCCTTCTTTTGTCATATTCTCTTGTTTGGACTATAATTATTCTTTCGTACAGCCATGGAAATCAGGTGTTAACATATGCATAATTAACCCATGATGTGATCATTTGGTCACATTTAGCTGGAAATACATAACCAGAGGTGTTTACTCTTTCTTCAGTCACACCTAGTACAAGAGCTACTGGGCGACTTACTCGTATCCCAGCCAACCTAACTACACATGTGTGCAGATTCTTACCTCATCGTTACAATAATGATTGTAAGGGACTATTTCTGCTCGGCTACTGGAGGGCTATTCCGAATCGAGGGGCGGTCTCTTACCGCCAGGCAGATTTTCCATTCCGCCGACGTTGAAACTCCGACTGGTCCGATTACGAAAAGGGTGTTAGGAGTCTCAACGCCAGGCAGAGAGCAAGGCCAAGGGGTTGGTGTAATTGATTGCTGTGGATGTGACGTTGCTATGAAAAATAACACGTTCAAGGTCTCCAGAAATGGATTCAACCAATAATTAGCAAGGTCCCTGGATGCAATCGCCGGGAAAGAGTTTCAAATGACATGCGTTATTGGGAGCATAATACAAGTAGCACATTATCACTCCTATTAATCAGACATATCGTTAGATATCCAAAACCATTAAAAACCAAATAAACATAGCTATGCCATTGAATATATGTCATTTAATTTTTAAAATTATCCGATTAATTAAGCATGAAATTTTTTGCAGAACAAAGACGAATAATGTCATCTAGATCCAATACGCTACACGGTATATGGGAAAGAATCCGAATCTCACTACGATACTGTGGGAGCTATGTCAGATCCCATGAAATCACAGTATTATTCATAAACTGGTGAACCTTTTTTAACTTACGCTAGGAAAGAAATTTAGTTTTGCATTATGCCTTGGGTGGATCACTACTGACAGCATAGCACTTAACAATTCAGGAAATTTTGTAGCACAAAGGTATGCCTCATTAAAGAAGAACGGTATGTTTAAAAAAACAAACTCGACATGCAGTGAACAAACCTGAGGGCGCAGCACACCGTACATATTAACTTATCATAACTGATCATAAATTAAGGTTTAAGTTTTATGTAACTCACCATCGTGAGTGCACCAACTGTTATGACAGGTTAGGACCATTCTATACACGTTTCACTCAAATCACAGCATTATCCATACGTACTCACAAACATATACAAAGGTCAATAAATAAATTTGGAACGCCGTGTGAAGCCTTCAGATTTTTCAAACCGATTTTAACGCCAATATGTACACTAGGGGTGATCGTCAAAAACCTTTTTTCGAATTTCAAGGTGATTGGGGTCAGAAAAGTTGTGTACGGGGCTCAATATAATGCAGGATTTTTTTCAGAATTTTTGTTGAACATCCTGAGGTTCCGCCAAGTGTTTAAAGATTAACAATTTTAGGCAATTTTGGTAAAGATTTGAAATTAGCGAAAGAACATGCCCCGCCTCATTTTTTTGTAAGAAACACTTAAATATTGTCAGAAGGTAAGTGAAAAGGGGCTTCGAAGCAGTTAAAACCCCTAGAAACACTAAAAAAAGAGGATTAATAAAATTGAGGATAGGCAACCTGGCACACGCGAAGTGAATATCGCTTTTAATGCCTGCATAGCTCTTCGCTTGCTACCGTTCCAGTAATAACCCAGAATTCACCACGAGTAGCTGGCTACGCATCGAGTTCCACCCGTTCCCAACCCAACCTCCCAACCAAAATGGGCACTTTTAGCATTTAGTTTGAATCGTGGATCTTGTACTGACTCTTATGGCGGAATTCAGGCATATGAGCTCTCTCCGCAAGGATAGTTTCGATGAACATATCTCTGTTGTGTCTCTCATAGACTGCTGCAGATGCATCCTTCACGAGACGAACATGTCTCTCAAGGAACTTGTAGGAATTTTGGAAATTCCGATCTCTTTACGTTATTTGCCATTTTTTTGATGTCTTCCTCAGTCAAACTCTTTGGAAGTTGGAGGCTCTTTGGAGGCTCAGTCACAACGATGCTTTATTAATCTATCAAATGATGATACGTCTTTGCTGTCTATTTTAACCAGTACGAGACCAATGCACAATGGCTTATTTAAATGCTCTTCCAGAATCCTAATGATTCCACAATTTTTTCCTGTATTTACAACAGTGCCATCGCAGCCGACTGCACAAATATTTGAGAGTATCGTAGGATGCTCTCCCATGCATTGCATGATTGATCTTGAAATTCTATAGCTGTACCGGAAACAGGAGTCACGTGAGTGAGGTATTTCGAGTCAGGCTCGCATATAATCACAACGTGTTCTTCTAAAATGATACTTCTGTAATATTCCCCCCCCCTTCTTATTTTGAATTACTGTCTGATCCTTTCTTCGATCAAAGTAAATCCCTACTGCGGTTCCAATATGTTCTGATTTTTCTACTCCTAGTCATGTTTGTAGTCTCTGTCTTTTAAGTTCCATGCGGCCTATGACTTGGGATGAGTCCTCCTTGTTCACAATATCAAAATCTTCTAATACTGCTGTTGCTAATGCTGCTCCTGCAGCTGATGGAACTCCGAATCTGTCGCATACCCTTGCAAGGGCAGTTAGTTTTGTTGAATTGCGCTTAACCCCTTTTCTTTGTGATGTTGTTGGTCGATACCCAAAAGCATTGTCAGACTGATCATCTTTAGTTTCATGATTTTTCTCGGAATTAAAATTGTAAAAATAAAACACTTTGTAAATTTGAATAGTACAGGATATTTTTCCGAGACATTATGATGCTATATTTTCACTGCCACGGTGTTTACTAGATAATGACAAAGTTCCGTTGAACTCCATTGGAGAAAAATGTATTAAACTGCAAAAATTACGATGTGTTTCATATGCAAGATGTACAATATGTATCTCAAAAGGCCACAAAGTATAGCTTGATAACAATAAATTGATTAATCTTATCTCCCTTTTCCCCACGTTGGTATTGCAGACTGCTCAAAACTAGAATCGTCAATTCCACGGCCTACGATCACGTCCCGCCCAACCAGGTCTTCCTGGCGTGTTTGCCGGGTTGCCTGTCCTCAATTATATTAATAATTTTTTTTTCTTTCTACGAGTTTTAACTACTTTTTAGTCCCTTTTCACTTACCTTCTGACAATACTAAAGTGCTTCTTACAAAAACATGAGGCGGGGAACGTTATTTTGCTAATTTCAAATTTTTACCAAAATTGCTTAAAATTGCTGAACTATAACCGCTTGGCGGAACCTCAGGACGTTCGACAAAAATTCTGAAAAAAATCCTGCATTATATTACGTAGCCCCATACACAACTTTTCTGACCCCAAGCCCCATGAAATTCGAAAAAAAGTTTTTGACGATCACCCCTAATGTACACTTCAGAGACACAAAAGGAATTAACACCTTATTAGTTAAGCATTTCACAGTCACTGGGTACTATCTATCGGTGACACTTTGCCACCACTCGAATCACACCACTAAACTTTTAGGTAACACAAATGTATACAAGGGTACTATCCTTCGGAAACACTTTGCCACCTCTCGAAAGACACACATAAATGTTTAGAGGACACACAATGTAAACAAGGGTATCGGAAACACTTGGCCACCACTGTTTTGGCCAAGAAAGATGTGAATCAGCAAGATTCTGATCGCTTAAGTTCCATACTGTTTTCAAGAAATACTGAAATTCCTCATCACCGCCGCTCTACTAAACGTTGTTCATGACAAGTATATCATAGTGCACTTGCAAATGAGGCAAAATTCCGGCATTAAGTTCTCTCTTCGATAAGATTGCATGAAGTGCATAGCATAAAGTATCTCACCAGCACCTTTAAGACACAGATTTGAAAATTATAATTATATGGCAGTACAATCGTCACCCACCTTTAAGATTCTCATATCCATTAGGACTAAAATTGGCCATTTCTTAATTATCAAGCGACGAATTACGGCAAAGTAGCTCAAATAAAGGAAGCGATGGCTATAAAACACGTAAAATAACATTATACTCAATACATAAAATAATATAATAAGTAATATATCACCTTCCAAATGGCCAAGAAAGATACCAAAAAGCAATAAAATTTCTTACGTCTTATTACAATGGGCATTACCAGAGAATCACAACCAGATAGTTTTGCCAGCCAACTGCATCACATTTACCTTCCTTACCTTTGCTCAGATTTCCTAATTGCATTTCATGCATTACAAAAGCATTAAAAGTCCTTCAACAATGGATACAACACTTATAAACACGTCAGACTAGGCCAACTAACGTAAACAAATGGCAGCCATGTTGATTATACGACTAGGCGGAGTTTCAAAGGCAGGGTCCTTGCCCGTGGTACGATACCGACCCCTTCCTGTGGTTTGATACCGCCTCTAGCTCGTTTGTAATCGCATCGGGTGGTGAGACCGATTTCGGGTGGTATGACTCTGCCTGCATTGTCCTACCGCACGAGGTGAGCGGTTCGGGATAGCCCTCCTGGTATCAATATATTCGTGAGTAATAACTTTAAAAAAGAATATGATGCAGAGTAACCTTGCCAGAACCTCCAGTAACATAGCCTTTGTATTCTTATTCTTTCCAGTCTGCTTTTTTTTATTGTTATTTTACACAAAGCAGCATTATCAATATTGCATAGGTCAAAGCGGGAGAATAGGATGGAGGCCACATTGCGTTTTGAGGGCAAATGTCATTTTTCTGAGGAATGAAGTAAAAATTTACAATACACCATGAAATATAATGATCTAATTTTTTATTCAAAATCTATGTTTATCAGTAACATGAAAAGTATTGTTTCACATTCTTACAGGAATCTGAAATTATAATTTTTCTTCACATGCTGACTTGCAGTGCACACCATTTGGGGAAACATGGCCTTTTTAGGATGTAGAGTGTAGGGTACTTCAGTAGTATAGGGTGGGAAAAATCCATAAATTTCCATGTGAATCAGGAAGGAACTAACAACGAACAAATTCAGAAGTAGCAGGTACCTATCAGTTTTCTGTAATGAGCTTTCCTTCTTTCCTGAAAATGTAAAATTATAAAGAGAGAAAATTAGTAGAGGCTTGTTTTTGTAGCTATGAATGCATTTTAAGAGTTATAAATGGAAGTTGAAGGGGATTGGTAGAGAAATCCTTGAATATGTGGGATTTAGAGTCATTCCGAGTCTCAGAACAGTAAATATATATTAGGAATTTCTTTGATATAGGTAGCAAAAAGTCTCCAACGTTATCGCAATCCCTGCCAACCTCAGAAAAAGAAAAGGTATTGAGTGGAATCACATCATATCTGTTATAGGAGAATTTTCTATGGGTGTTGATGAAGCTCTCACATGATTTGAGAGTCCTGATTAGTGACAAACTTTAAACTCTTTGCTTGATGATTATGATAGTGATTATTTGATTATATATAATCAAATAATATAAATATACAAACAATATTACAGCCTTTATACCATATGGGCTGCAACTCAGGTTTCGAGTGGAAGAATCGAAAAGGTTTTACTGGGGACATGATTATAAATGAAGGTTTTGAGTTAACACATATGTGAAAAATTCATTCTCGAAACATAAATTTAACAGCATAAATATCGGTGACTGTAGTTGGTATAATTTCAAAAGCAAACATATTGAATTCAGTGTGGTGGCGAATCATCAGTATGACACAGGTTTAAGAGTGTATAATTGTAAATTGAAAAATAATCAGAGGTCACTTACCTGATAAGGTGCATTGGAGTCATCTATGCAGATACCTAGTTTCCTGCATATAGGGCATTTTTGGTAGAAGGTGTGCATGCATAGAATGGTGTGGTTGTGAATTGAAGTGGGACTATATGGAAAATAATTTGCTTGCGCTTAAGTGGCACATATATTTTACATGGTTTGATTTTGGGAGAGGATGGTGCACTGCAGTAGGAAAGCGGAGATGCTTGTGCCGGCAAATATGATTTCAGTGATGAGTTGATGATGGGAAAGGCTGAGGGGTTTTTGGGAAACGTTGTGAATAAGAAAAGTTTATATTGAATGCAATGAGAGGAGAGGCATATGCCATGTGAGTGTATGAGGAGATGGAGAATTCAGATGATGGTTGTTTAACGTATGTGGTGTTTTAGAAGTCGAACAGTCAGGATGTTAACTTTGGTCTTGGCAGACTTAAATTTTCCAGTTGGGTTTTTTCTTACTCTTCAAATCAAGGCTCTCCTGGGATGATGAATTTTTTTTGGTTGGCTTTTGAGAAACCAATTTTGATGTAACAGTAGTGGAACTGCTACTTACATTTTGCTCTACAGAGCGTGGCGTAGTGGTGAGATGGAAATTAATCATTACTTTGCTCTCCATATGATTTTCAGGTTGGGGGCCTTCAGAGAGGGGTTCGGAGTGGGGGTTCATGGGAGGTACATCTGGAACTGGAGATGGGCATAAGTTAGCTGTGGATTTGCTCTCTGTACTGCAGTCATGATCAACATTATGAGAGCAGGCGGTGAGTGTGTCCATAACAGGTGTGTCCTCATGTACGCTGTCAGGGTAGTCGAAACTACAATGTGAGTAGTCCGTGGTATCGGACTTGGGGGAGTTCGGAGAGTTGGGGCGGGGGAGTTGGTTTTCGGGGACTCTGGAAAGGTGTGCTCTCTGATAAAATGGATTAGACTCTTTTGGGATGGCACCATAAATTTTTCCTTTCTCCCTGAAAAAGTTCTGTTTGGCTACTGTTTTCATAGGCCTCTCTCTCCTTGGAGATTTGTCTCTGAGGATTTTCAGCTTGGGTATGTAAGGTAATCTTAAAATTGATGGTTTATGCTTCTTTGTGCTTTTCTGCTCTACTTTCTTGCATTGGTCTTTATTGTCCGTTTCAAATTTCACCAATTGGTGAGATGTGAATGATCCCTCAACCTTGTGACAAACTGTCAAGATCAGTATTTCTGCTCCACCAGGCTGTAAAAAAAATGAAAGAATATATTAATGAAAGCAAGGTGATGTGGGAGGTGATGGGATGGTTCAAACAGGGTGCCATAAAAATAATGTTATAGATAAAAGCGGATTCTGAAAAATTAGCTTAGTATTTTCACATGGTAATCCGTAAACACATTGGTGTGGACAACATCAATTGAGGTAGTTATATATCATGTGGGTGTTGAGAGAAAACTGATTGGATTTTAGGGGAGGTTCCTAAATTTTGACCCCCTTGATTGTGTCACAGTTATTTTTTTAACCTCGAAATCAGTGAGACAAGGAATTTTGGGAGTGAAAAAACTGTGTGAGACACAGATTTTTAGGTTTTCCAGGAAGCATTTTTTTGACGTCATGTTGTAGGTAATTCCAAACCCCTACTGCTGTCATAGACGTCACCTCTGCTTAATTGCTACCATCAGCTATACGTTCTTGAATGGTCAACCCTTTCACCCCTTTTCTCCGAGTATCCAGCATTCCCCCAAATAACCGTAAGCAATGTCCGTTTGACCATCCTCATAACTTTTGGCGGCAATTCCTTCATTTTCCAAGCAAAATCATAGAATGTGATTGGAGTGATTCGCCTTAAGGTTATGCATGCCCTCCATAATTGAGAATCGGCATGGCGTTTGATTGAAGAATGTGGTAAATCATTAAGGGGCTTGTGATTTGAACGTTCACTACGGCGTGACCCACCGGTGGGTCACGCAGATGCGACTAGCACCGCGGCCCTAAAATTCTATGAATTGTCGTAACTTGCAAGGAGTATTGTGAGAGTAGGAATCGAGAACTTCTCAAGTGACTTCACCCAGAGGTTAGTCACAGTTCAAATAATAGACTACTATGTGACACTTAGTGTGACCCACTGGTGGGCCACGAGCATATTTACATATTAGCATATTATATCCAAAATATGTTTATTTTTTTGTTTTTTTTTTCAAGTTTATGCGATTTATATACATAAGGATGAACAATACTCGATATAGTAAAACATATCAGCTTATTAAAAATATTGAAAAAGTTTAGGAAAATTTTTTCTCCTCAACCTCTTGGCTGTCTGTCACTTGCTAGTAAACTAAACAGTCCGAACTGCACTCGCCCGGCTGTGTGAGAGATTGAACGACTCTCTTCCCTTCCCCCCCTCCACCCTCTACGGAAGGGCAATTGGGAAAGGGTCGTGTAGAGTTCTTGAGCCAATCCCTCAGTGGTGGATGAGTGACCGTGCCCTTGCCGGGTGAACGTCTTCCGAAATGCAGACACTACTTTTTTCTGAGTGAGACAAAGCACTATGTATTCTTTCCAAAGGATCCTCCTTCCCTTTTCTCATAGTGTGAGCAAGGCTGGGGAATGGGTATGCACGGACGGGAGTCTACGTTTTACAGACAGGCGCGAACAAGGGCAGGGACAATAAATTGAGGCGGGTGGTGTCTCCCGAGTTTTCTGAACTTCAGCAAATCTTTACTACATGCATTGGATTGTTGGCCCTCTCTTCCCCCATCCCACGCCAGGTTCTAGCTGATAGTGTGCCCCACGTGGAAGGGGATGGGCGTGCTGGGGGCGAGGCTGGGAGTCGCCTCCCCAGCCTTCCTCTAATCTCAGGAAAAAGCGGAGTGTTGCTGCTACAATCACCATCCCTCAGCAGCAGCCAGAAGCTCGGAAGGATTGGGACCCACCGGTGGGTCACACGGCCCATGCAAAAGCCTGAGTATGACCAACCGATGGGTCACGCCACGCTGTGAGGGTTAGGGCTTTAAACAGCTCCACGGTGAACGTGTTAAATGATATCTTGGGCATTGATTTCACAAGGCATTAGGTGAATTTTGCAGTGCCTGAGACTGTGAATTATGTGCAAGTCAAGTAATGCATTTGTGTTGTTAAGTGATACTCACCAGAATGAGAGTCTCCTTTGGATCGACATGTAAAACGGGTGTTTTGTTGTTAGTCTTGGGATAGGTTGGTTGTTTCAAAATATTATGTGGAAAATGATGAGAAAATTCAAATGATAGTCGCTTGGGAAGGGGATACTTCTTTAGTATGGACACAGCAGGGTCTTCTGATTGCTGAATTTTCACCGGCTTTGATTCCTTAAGTGTGGCTGGAAGTGCTTTAGATCCTTTGTTTTGAGATTCTTCATCTGAAAAGAAAACATGTGGTCATGAGTATACCCAGTGGATGAGGAAGAGCAAAGGAGGAAAAGGCATATAATCCTTAAACTGTCGCAAGTCAGGTGGCTTAATATGCCCAAGGTGAACAATGAACAACCCCCACACGATGTGGCCACCTCTGACTCTTAGTCCCATGGTTTGCAGTAACAGCACCGTGCTCAGTGAAGATCTCCTCACTGTCTATTCCATTCTTTAGTTAACATTGCTGGAGTACCTGTACATGTGATCGTTCATGGGTTATGGTTAGAAATGATGAGAGAAACTGTAAACTTACCATTTGAGGGAAGGTGTGAAGACATCTGCTTAGGTTGGGTTTTCACATCAAGAGGCTGTATCTCCAACCTGATTGGAAATGTGGCGAAACTTTGTATACGGAGAACATAAGTTCCGATGGAATCAAGTGGGAGGTCTGGTAAGTGCATGTCGACAGCTTTCAATTGAGCAGAAAAGTCGAAATTCAATACTTCATTTAACCTGAGAAGCCAAAGGTGAAAGAAATGTAGCAAATTTGTTGGTCATATCAAGTGTCAAGCAAGAGAGCAAAAATGTAAAGAGACTCACCCATCAATATTCATATATTTCCAGAGGTGGTGATGAGTGTGGGTAGAAGATTGGATATTTGTAATTTTTAATGTGGGTTTAGTCCCGTGTTGGTTAATGGTTCCCAGTTTGATGGGTGGGAGTCTGTCTGTTGTGTGATAACAGCAACCATCGTAATTGCAGGATCTTAGAATGTCCATAATCACACTATATCGTTGAGGCTCAACGTCCTGTTTGTAGATGTTGAACTGGTACTCTTTTGACTCACGTGGGTGCAGTATTCCATAGTCAGGAGTTATGTCATAAAGGGATGGCTCGACAATGAGACTGCCATCAAATTCAGTATTGAAAAAGTCATCGCCGAGTTGCTCATACTGCAGAAACAGATGAAATTTTACATCTACATCTCCATTGTTGAGGATGGTGAATGAGCCCACTGGTGTTTTGAAACTGGTGATTACAAGTTCACGGGGTTCCATCTGTGAAAGCAAGGATATAGTTTTTCCAGTGAAACTCCTCCTCAGCTGGCAGGTCAGAGATGGTTTCAGAGTGCACAGATTATAGCCATTAAGAGAAAGAGGTGAAAATAAGCAAGTGCAATTGATTTGAAGTACCCAATGATTGATTGTGATTTTGAGAAGAATAATTGAGCAAGTGAAATCTCATGTTGCATGACCATCTGAAGACACATTAGTGGACATGCCCTGTGCAAATGTAGGAGTACTTGGCTGGCAAGCTAATAGTTAAAGAGATGCTGGTACAAATGCAGTTAGATGCTCTGTGATAAGAAATGCTGTAGAATGCTGTTTTTAACAAGTGCAATCATTCTACTTTTGGGGTTACATGCAGACATGACCTTTGCTCAGAATTTACAAAATGGGTTAGAGCAGGTTCAGTATCTTACCAAAGGTTTGGTGTTACAGCAGTTGATGACGGTACGTATTTTGTATAGCTGCTCTTGGGTTGGGGGTTCATCTGCAGAGAGAGTCTCCCATAAAAATAGGAGTTGATCAATGCTCTCCTTGGCATGTGCTCTGTTCTTCATAAGGAATTCCCGAAATACAGGTGGTTCAATTCTTTCAGCGTGAATATACATGTCCTCAGAGATATTTCCCTCGGTGAGTGGATGTATTTCCCACTGCTGATGAATTAGTTCATTTGGTGCGAGAGTGATACGAGATGGGCCTATGCTCAGCATAGGTGGTAAATGACCTGGTTTGTGTGTTAATCTGGCAAAGATGAAAATAAGAAATAAAATTAGGATCGAAAAGGGATTCACTGTTTCTTGAATAAAATTAACCAACATTTCCATCAGGTAATCATGAAACTGTAATGTAGTCTTACTTTCAAATGACTTGAAAAACAGAATTCATGTTTTACAAAGAAATAGTAGGAAGGAAGAGTGAGGGGCATTGATCAAAATAGACGGTGATTGGGTAAATTTGATTCAAGAATGAAATGAAAGAAACTGAAGGAACAACACAATACTGACAATTAATATTTGCATTAATTCATTCACGGGATCAATGTTCTCTACTAGAAACCTCACAGTGATGCAATCAATTGTCATGTGAACATAGTGATAAGAGTACTTACTCAACCCAACAATTACTTTGGTTGTGTATCAGCACCTGCATTTTTTCTTTATTTCCCAGCATTACTGGTGGGAATGTAACTATGTCACCGAGTTCTCCAAACATCACTTTCAGGGAATCGTCGATGACTGTGAAGATCAGAATTTCCTGAAAGAAAGGGAGGAGTTAGAGAAAGGAATCGGTGCCACATTTTAGTGAGAGTAACTAGGGGTAACGTTACTGTGGTATCTTCCTTTCCGTGGAGTTTGATTTGCAGGTGACTCTGGTCCTCAATTAGGCTGAACTTTGGTCGATAGGAAACTGCAATACTGAGGAAGTCATTCCTAATGATACCCTGCATGTGCGTTACAGAAAAGACCCTGTAAGGGAGAGGGAAAGCCATATTAGATCATTAGTCATGTGGAGGTGAACAAAGTATGTATGGATTTTAGCATGAGAATGACACAGTTATCAAAGAATGAATTGACACCCACTCCGATTTATCAGGGATGATTTCATAAAGGACTGCTCTACGGGATGAATTCAGGATGGTGAAACTGCAGTAACACTCCTCGTTCTTTTGTCCTTGTTGGAAAATTAATACACGCGGGATGGGTGTGCAGGAAATAGGAGTGATCTCAGTTTCCTCCTTGATATCCAGATCTACAGGGAAGTGGAAAAGGATGTAATTAATAGTGAAGGAAATGTGGGTATGACATGCACTGTAGGATTGAGCTGCATACGAGTTCATTATGTGCTAGAAAAGAGTGCTTCCCTGGATAGTGGAATTGAGTATTGATTGGGAATAGTTTTTTAAAAAATGATCTATGCAAAGTAGTTTCGGATGTAAAATGAAAGTTAGAAGCTTACCAATGAAATGAACTTGGATGCTGACCGGAACGGTCGAAGAAATCCATTTCTCATTGAGGTAAGTTTGGCATTCATGCCATGGTTGATGGTGATCTGAGAGGGAATTCCCTGTTGGCTGCCAAAAGAGCCATGCATCTAGCACAGCTGAAAGGGCATAGTTATCTTCTTCATATCCAGTGGCCCCCAGTGGCTCTTGAATGTTGCATACTGGGAGACTTCCATGTTTGTGATAGATGTTTTCGTTCAACGTTGCTGTGAAGATTGCCACATCCTTTGGTGGAAGGATGCATGAGGTTGGCGAGATATCTATTCTCTGCTGTGGGTCTGAAAGAAGAAAAGAGGAAATATTGGTAGTAGATGTGTTCGTAAAATAAGTATTTAGGTAAAATATATTGAGGTGTTCGGTGTTGGCAGAAGTCCTGTTGTAGAAATCAGTGGCTCTTATGAAGCAGACATTGTTGGATGCCCATGTTTCTTGTGCGGATTTTGTCTACGTACTCAGGCATGGATTTTGAGGGATTGAACCCCCTCCATGGCAATGCAATGTCTGTTATGCCATGTCATTCCCGCTGGAGGCATCCCTGAAGGTGGGGTTCGACGGACTCGGAATGCAAAAGGTGCTAAATGCAGGAGAGAGATGAAGGTCCTGAAGAAAAAATACCTTGAGGCCACACTACGTAGAACGTAGATTGCGTCTTATTGTAAACGTTGAATGTGGTACATGTTTCCTCCTGCAGAATGGTGATAATGTAGCTCGGAATAATGTCCACAACTTTCTCCCAGTTTGGGTGCACATAGGTCTCCAGTGTGTTCCGTCCCTTTGTGGTCGGGGTGAGCCCGGGATACCTGTTAGAAAGGAATATTAGTGAATTATGGAGTAAGTGATGGTCTAAAGCATAACGAGAGATTAGAGCAGCACCTCCTCAGTGTTGGTTTGCATTCTACGCCTTCATGCCGTGCACAGAATCCCAGCATGTGAAACGGTATGGGGTTCTGAAAGGGAAAGAGTGATGTGAATGAGGTGATGGTGAGAGGGACTGGGTGTGATTGGTGACGGGTGGCTTACCTGGTGTTCCACAATGAGGAACACATGTTTTTCAAACGTTCCCTCGAAGGGCGGGTTGAATACGATGCGTACCGTCAAGGTTTCCTCCCCTTCGATTCTCGAGCGGATGGGGAGAAATTTGAAAACCGACGACTGGTTGTCGTTCTCAAAGTAGAAGTCGGCCGGTGCTCGTGAGTGATTGATTAAATCCACGTTTGTCTCCGCCTCGCTTTGCGTGGTAGCGTTGAGAACGATCTCGGAAGCATTAGGCACCACGAACGCTCCTGCAATGAGAAGGCGGATCAGCAAGAGGGTTGCACCCTGTTGGTCAGAGAATACCGAAGAAGTGACATTTAGGCCATGGATAGGACACGGAGGGATTCTCACCCACACTGGTGCCTCGGAGGCAGATTTGACTCGATGGCTTATCGGTGCAGGAGACGTGGACGTAATCGATAAACACACCGAAGGAATGCGGTGGTTGGAAAGTGATATTTAAGTCGACGTGTTCCTTGTTCTTGAGAGTGAACTCAGTTTCCTCGAGGAGAAAGACATGCCGTAGATACCCTGACTCCCTCTTCACTCTGTATAAAACTTCAGCCTAATGAATGGAATGCCTTTATGAAAATAGTGTTTCGGAGGCACAAATATCAATGATGAGTTGTCACATGGGCTTACCTGGCTGTCGTTGGTGAATTTATGTGTCGCTGTTGCAGTAGATCCCATGTGTACGATTCCGAAATCGATGTGCACGTCGACGTGCGTGTTATTCACGCCGAGAGAAGCCATTTGACATTGATTATTGATAAAAATTTTGTTGTAGAAAGGCCGATGGACCGAAAAGTCATGCGTGTACTGTCGTAGAAGTAACGCTTGAGAGATTGCTTCCAGGTCGCGGCAAAATGGCGGAGGGACGCCGAGATAATTACCCAGCAGCACACGCAGCAATGTGACCGCGAAGGACTGTTAATTTTCTTTGAATCGTCTCGTGAGCGTTTGGTCGAAAACAATATATAGTAATGGAAGTTTAACCTGCCGACGTTTTTCGTCCTCGGGGTAAAAATATAGCTTTCGTTGTGTTTTAATTTGAACTAGTGAGAAATAAATATGTTCCTCGCGAGAACAACAGCGCCCACTGAGGCTAATTAAGTGAACGGCGAACCTCAGCAATAAATGGATGGATCGCAGTGCCGGGAATTTAAAACGTGTTTCAGATTCCTCGTTTTCTTACCGTGGGTGAAATCGCGGAATAATTGTAGTTTCATAAAACTGTCAAGGGAGGGACATGTACACTTCGTGCGTAGGTACAGTGTGTAAAGTGCACTGTTACACTTCGGGCCTGAAACCGACCAGTCACCCTTGTGTCTTATGGTGAGGTCGCTTGATCCTTTAGAATCGCACCCTAAGAATATTTCTATTCCATTTAAGGTTTCTGCAGGCAAAATTTGTAATATATATGCTGCAATTATTTTCGATAGTGAGTTAAATGACTGGAAAATATTAAACTGGGCAGTACTATGGCAGCATTACATTTCCTTATAATCCATAACTTGTTATTTCTTGAGGTGAAGCTGACATTTTGGAAACTGACTCAGTTAGAAGAGCGGTGAGTGAATCCCCCTATCCTACTTCATGTTAATTACTTCTCCCTCACGCACCACTCTTGACAACTGGATTGGGTGAAGCGTGAATATTTCATTTCCTTACAATTGCTATAAACATTTTTCTATTTAACATAACATAGATTGGATTGATACCTTTGCAAGTCATTATTATAAATTATATCATCCATATTTTGTAAAAGTAGTGCCTACATGGTGTGCAGGAATGATTAGTACTATGCAAAGAAATTCTGTGTATTTGAGCAAAAAGAGGAAACCCATGCTATTCACATGGATGCATTAATTGATGGAGGGACTTATTTTGAATAGTCAATTTACAGCTATGTAATCAAATAGGATCAGGATTTGAGGTGAAAAGAAGGGTTTGAAGGCTGAGGGCCATGAATAAGGTAGCATGCGTCTTTTAAAGCAGTGTAAATGGAAGAAAGAATTCTTTTTACTATAATTGGATAGTTGCTTTATCAAGAGACACTGGTTGAAAAGAGGAGGCCAAAAAAATTTAAAACTCCTCCTTCATCATGTCCTCTCTAACAGGTATTCTAGCGTTGGTAGGGTTATGGTCAAGCATAACTGATTCAAGAAATTAATTGATTCAAGTAACCATTAGTCCCAGGAACTATAGTTGCATGGTCTGATCAGTTGAAATATTCTAAAACCTTGCGAATGAAGCTTACTGTACTCAGAGACCTGGGGATGGGGAAAGTGTATTTATGAAATGTCGGGTCTATGGCAGTTCCATTCCCCAATGGTAATATGGCATGTCCAATCATTTGTTTCCACTCTTAAGTATGCAAGTTGTAGGCATCATGCTCTACTTGCTGCTTCCTTCTTTTGTCATATTCTCTTGTTTGGACTATAATTATTCTTTCGTACAGCCATGGAAATCAGGTGTTAACATATGCATAATTAACCCATGATGTGATCATTTGGTCACATTTAGCTGGAAATACATAACCAGAGGTGTTTACTCTTTCTTCAGTCACACCTAGTACAAGAGCTACTGGGCGACTTACTCGTATCCCAGCCAACCTAACTACACATGTGTGCAGATTCTTACCTCATCGTTACAATAATGATTGTAAGGGACTATTTCTGCTCGGCTACTGGAGGGCTATTCCGAATCGAGGGGCGGTCTCTTACCGCCAGGCAGATTTTCCATTCCGCCGACGTTGAAACTCCGACTGGTCCGATTACGAAAAGGGTGTTAGGAGTCTCAACGCCAGGCAGAGAGCAAGGCCAAGGGGTTGGTGTAATTGATTGCTGTGGATGTGACGTTGCTATGAAAAATAACACGTTCAAGGTCTCCAGAAATGGATTCAACCAATAATTAGCAAGGTCCCTGGATGCAATCGCCGGGAAAGAGTTTCAAATGACATGCGTTATTGGGAGCATAATACAAGTAGCACATTATCACTCCTATTAATCAGACATATCGTTAGATATCCAAAACCATTAAAAACCAAATAAACATAGCTATGCCATTGAATATATGTCATTTAATTTTTAAAATTATCCGATTAATTAAGCATGAAATTTTTTGCAGAACAAAGACGAATAATGTCATCTAGATCCAATACGCTACACGGTATATGGGAAAGAATCCGAATCTCACTACGATACTGTGGGAGCTATGTCAGATCCCATGAAATCACAGTATTATTCATAAACTGGTGAACCTTTTTTAACTTACGCTAGGAAAGAAATTTAGTTTTGCATTATGCCTTGGGTGGATCACTACTGACAGCATAGCACTTAACAATTCAGGAAATTTTGTAGCACAAAGGTATGCCTCATTAAAGAAGAATGGTATGTTTAAAAAAACAAACTCGACATGCAGTGAACAAACCTGAGGGCGCAGCACACCGTACATATTAACTTATCATAACTGATCATAAATTAAGGTTTAAGTTTTATGTAACTCACCATCGTGAGTGCACCAACTGTTATGACAGGTTAGGACCATTCTATACACGTTTCACTCAAATCACAGCATTATCCATACGTACTCACAAACATATACAAAGGTCAATAAATAAATTTGGAACGCCGTGTGAAGCCTTCAGATTTTTCAAACCGATTTTAACGCCAATATGTACACTAGGGGTGATCGTCAAAAACCTTTTTTCGAATTTCAAGGTGATTGGGGTCAGAAAAGTTGTGTACGGGGCTCAATATAATGCAGGATTTTTTTCAGAATTTTTGTTGAACATCCTGAGGTTCCGCCAAGTGTTTAAAGATTAACAATTTTAGGCAATTTTGGTAAAGATTTGAAATTAGCGAAAGAACATGCCCCGCCTCATTTTTTTGTAAGAAACACTTAAATATTGTCAGAAGGTAAGTGAAAAGGGGCTTCGAAGCAGTTAAAACCCCTAGAAACACTAAAAAAAGAGGATTAATAAAATTGAGGATAGGCAACCTGGCACACGCGAAGTGAATATCGCTTTTAATGCCTGCATAGCTCTTCGCTTGCTACCGTTCCAGTAATAACCCAGAATTCACCACGAGTAGCTGGCTACGCATCGAGTTCCACCCGTTCCCAACCCAACCTCCCAACCAAAATGGGCACTTTTAGCATTTAGTTTGAATCGTGGATCTTGTACTGACTCTTATGGCGGAATTCAGGCATATGAGCTCTCTCCGCAAGGATAGTTTCGATGAACATATCTCTGTTGTGTCTCTCATAGACTGCTGCAGATGCATCCTTCACGAGACGAACATGTCTCTCAAGGAACTTGTAGGAATTTTGGAAATTCCGATCTCTTTACGTTATTTGCCATTTTTTTGATGTCTTCCTCAGTCAAACTCTTTGGAAGTTGGAGGCTCTTTGGAGGCTCAGTCACAACGATGCTTTATTAATCTATCAAATGATGATACGTCTTTGCTGTCTATTTTAACCAGTACGAGACCAATGCACAATGGCTTATTTAAATGCTCTTCCAGAATCCTAATGATTCCACAATTTTTTCCTGTATTTACAACAGTGCCATCGCAGCCGACTGCACAAATATTTGAGAGTATCGTAGGATGCTCTCCCATGCATTGCATGATTGATCTTGAAATTCTATAGCTGTACCGGAAACAGGAGTCACGTGAGTGAGGTATTTCGAGTCAGGCTCGCATATAATCACAACGTGTTCTTCTAAAATGATACTTCTGTAATATTCCCCCCCCCTTCTTATTTTGAATTACTGTCTGATCCTTTCTTCGATCAAAGTAAATCCCTACTGCGGTTCCAATATGTTCTGATTTTTCTACTCCTAGTCATGTTTGTAGTCTCTGTCTTTTAAGTTCCATGCGGCCTATGACTTGGGATGAGTCCTCCTTGTTCACAATATCAAAATCTTCTAATACTGCTGTTGCTAATGCTGCTCCTGCAGCTGATGGAACTCCGAATCTGTCGCATACCCTTGCAAGGGCAGTTAGTTTTGTTGAATTGCGCTTAACCCCTTTTCTTTGTGATGTTGTTGGTCGATACCCAAAAGCATTGTCAGACTGATCATCTTTAGTTTCATGATTTTTCTCGGAATTAAAATTGTAAAAATAAAACACTTTGTAAATTTGAATAGTACAGGATATTTTTCCGAGACATTATGATGCTATATTTTCACTGCCACGGTGTTTACTAGATAATGACAAAGTTCCGTTGAACTCCATTGGAGAAAAATGTATTAAACTGCAAAAATTACGATGTGTTTCATATGCAAGATGTACAATATGTATCTCAAAAGGCCACAAAGTATAGCTTGATAACAATAAATTGATTAATCTTATCTCCCTTTTCCCCACGTTGGTATTGCAGACTGCTCAAAACTAGAATCGTCAATTCCACGGCCTACGATCACGTCCCGCCCAACCAGGTCTTCCTGGCGTGTTTGCCGGGTTGCCTGTCCTCAATTATATTAATAATTTTTTTTTCTTTCTACGAGTTTTAACTACTTTTTAGTCCCTTTTCACTTACCTTCTGACAATACTAAAGTGCTTCTTACAAAAACATGAGGCGGGGAACGTTATTTTGCTAATTTCAAATTTTTACCAAAATTGCTTAAAATTGCTGAACTATAACCGCTTGGCGGAACCTCAGGACGTTCGACAAAAATTCTGAAAAAAATCCTGCATTATATTACGTAGCCCCATACACAACTTTTCTGACCCCAAGCCCCATGAAATTCGAAAAAAAGTTTTTGACGATCACCCCTAATGTACACTTCAGAGACACAAAAGGAATTAACACCTTATTAGTTAAGCATTTCACAGTCACTGGGTACTATCTATCGGTGACACTTTGCCACCACTCGAATCACACCACTAAACTTTTAGGTAACACAAATGTATACAAGGGTACTATCCTTCGGAAACACTTTGCCACCTCTCGAAAGACACACATAAATGTTTAGAGGACACACAATGTAAACAAGGGTATCGGAAACACTTGGCCACCACTGTTTTGGCCAAGAAAGATGTGAATCAGCAAGATTCTGATCGCTTAAGTTCCATACTGTTTTCAAGAAATACTGAAATTCCTCATCACCGCCGCTCTACTAAACGTTGTTCATGACAAGTATATCATAGTGCACTTGCAAATGAGGCAAAATTCCGGCATTAAGTTCTCTCTTCGATAAGATTGCATGAAGTGCATAGCATAAAGTATCTCACCAGCACCTTTAAGACACAGATTTGAAAATTATAATTATATGGCAGTACAATCGTCACCCACCTTTAAGATTCTCATATCCATTAGGACTAAAATTGGCCATTTCTTAATTATCAAGCGACGAATTACGGCAAAGTAGCTCAAATAAAGGAAGCGATGGCTATAAAACACGTAAAATAACATTATACTCAATACATAAAATAATATAATAAGTAATATATCACCTTCCAAATGGCCAAGAAAGATACCAAAAAGCAATAAAATTTCTTACGTCTTATTACAATGGGCATTACCAGAGAATCACAACCAGATAGTTTTGCCAGCCAACTGCATCACATTTACCTTCCTTACCTTTGCTCAGATTTCCTAATTGCATTTCATGCATTACAAAAGCATTAAAAGTCCTTCAACAATGGATACAACACTTATAAACACGTCAGACTAGGCCAACTAACGTAAACAAATGGCAGCCATGTTGATTATACGACTAGGCGGAGTTTCAAAGGCAGGGTCCTTGCCCGTGGTACGATACCGACCCCTTCCTGTGGTTTGATACCGCCTCTAGCTCGTTTGTAATCGCATCGGGTGGTGAGACCGATTTCGGGTGGTATGACTCTGCCTGCATTGTCCTACCGCACGAGGTGAGCGGTTCGGGATAGCCCTCCTGGTATCAATATATTCGTGAGTAATAACTTTAAAAAAGAATATGATGCAGAGTAACCTTGCCAGAACCTCCAGTAACATAGCCTTTGTATTCTTATTCTTTCCAGTCTGCTTTTTTTTATTGTTATTTTACACAAAGCAGCATTATCAATATTGCATAGGTCAAAGCGGGAGAATAGGATGGAGGCCACATTGCGTTTTGAGGGCAAATGTCATTTTTCTGAGGAATGAAGTAAAAATTTACAATACACCATGAAATATAATGATCTAATTTTTTATTCAAAATCTATGTTTATCAGTAACATGAAAAGTATTGTTTCACATTCTTACAGGAATCTGAAATTATAATTTTTCTTCACATGCTGACTTGCAGTGCACACCATTTGGGGAAACATGGCCTTTTTAGGATGTAGAGTGTAGGGTACTTCAGTAGTATAGGGTGGGAAAAATCCATAAATTTCCATGTGAATCAGGAAGGAACTAACAACGAACAAATTCAGAAGTAGCAGGTACCTATCAGTTTTCTGTAATGAGCTTTCCTTCTTTCCTGAAAATGTAAAATTATAAAGAGAGAAAATTAGTAGAGGCTTGTTTTTGTAGCTATGAATGCATTTTAAGAGTTATAAATGGAAGTTGAAGGGGATTGGTAGAGAAATCCTTGAATATGTGGGATTTAGAGTCATTCCGAGTCTCAGAACAGTAAATATATATTAGGAATTTCTTTGATATAGGTAGCAAAAAGTCTCCAACGTTATCGCAATCCCTGCCAACCTCAGAAAAAGAAAAGGTATTGAGTGGAATCACATCATATCTGTTATAGGAGAATTTTCTATGGGTGTTGATGAAGCTCTCACATGATTTGAGAGTCCTGATTAGTGACAAACTTTAAACTCTTTGCTTGATGATTATGATAGTGATTATTTGATTATATATAATCAAATAATATAAATATACAAACAATATTACAGCCTTTATACCATATGGGCTGCAACTCAGGTTTCGAGTGGAAGAATCGAAAAGGTTTTACTGGGGACATGATTATAAATGAAGGTTTTGAGTTAACACATATGTGAAAAATTCATTCTCGAAACATAAATTTAACAGCATAAATATCGGTGACTGTAGTTGGTATAATTTCAAAAGCAAACATATTGAATTCAGTGTGGTGGCGAATCATCAGTATGACACAGGTTTAAGAGTGTATAATTGTAAATTGAAAAATAATCAGAGGTCACTTACCTGATAAGGTGCATTGGAGTCATCTATGCAGATACCTAGTTTCCTGCATATAGGGCATTTTTGGTAGAAGGTGTGCATGCATAGAATGGTGTGGTTGTGAATTGAAGTGGGACTATATGGAAAATAATTTGCTTGCGCTTAAGTGGCACATATATTTTACATGGTTTGATTTTGGGAGAGGATGGTGCACTGCAGTAGGAAAGCGGAGATGCTTGTGCCGGCAAATATGATTTCAGTGATGAGTTGATGATGGGAAAGGCTGAGGGGTTTTTGGGAAACGTTGTGAATAAGAAAAGTTTATATTGAATGCAATGAGAGGAGAGGCATATGCCATGTGAGTGTATGAGGAGATGGAGAATTCAGATGATGGTTGTTTAACGTATGTGGTGTTTTAGAAGTCGAACAGTCAGGATGTTAACTTTGGTCTTGGCAGACTTAAATTTTCCAGTTGGGTTTTTTCTTACTCTTCAAATCAAGGCTCTCCTGGGATGATGAATTTTTTTTGGTTGGCTTTTGAGAAACCAATTTTGATGTAACAGTAGTGGAACTGCTACTTACATTTTGCTCTACAGAGCGTGGCGTAGTGGTGAGATGGAAATTAATCATTACTTTGCTCTCCATATGATTTTCAGGTTGGGGGCCTTCAGAGAGGGGTTCGGAGTGGGGGTTCATGGGAGGTACATCTGGAACTGGAGATGGGCATAAGTTAGCTGTGGATTTGCTCTCTGTACTGCAGTCATGATCAACATTATGAGAGCAGGCGGTGAGTGTGTCCATAACAGGTGTGTCCTCATGTACGCTGTCAGGGTAGTCGAAACTACAATGTGAGTAGTCCGTGGTATCGGACTTGGGGGAGTTCGGAGAGTTGGGGCGGGGGAGTTGGTTTTCGGGGACTCTGGAAAGGTGTGCTCTCTGATAAAATGGATTAGACTCTTTTGGGATGGCACCATAAATTTTTCCTTTCTCCCTGAAAAAGTTCTGTTTGGCTACTGTTTTCATAGGCCTCTCTCTCCTTGGAGATTTGTCTCTGAGGATTTTCAGCTTGGGTATGTAAGGTAATCTTAAAATTGATGGTTTATGCTTCTTTGTGCTTTTCTGCTCTACTTTCTTGCATTGGTCTTTATTGTCCGTTTCAAATTTCACCAATTGGTGAGATGTGAATGATCCCTCAACCTTGTGACAAACTGTCAAGATCAGTATTTCTGCTCCACCAGGCTGTAAAAAAAATGAAAGAATATATTAATGAAAGCAAGGTGATGTGGGAGGTGATGGGATGGTTCAAACAGGGTGCCATAAAAATAATGTTATAGATAAAAGCGGATTCTGAAAAATTAGCTTAGTATTTTCACATGGTAATCCGTAAACACATTGGTGTGGACAACATCAATTGAGGTAGTTATATATCATGTGGGTGTTGAGAGAAAACTGATTGGATTTTAGGGGAGGTTCCTAAATTTTGACCCCCTTGATTGTGTCACAGTTATTTTTTTAACCTCGAAATCAGTGAGACAAGGAATTTTGGGAGTGAAAAAACTGTGTGAGACACAGATTTTTAGGTTTTCCAGGAAGCATTTTTTTGACGTCATGTTGTAGGTAATTCCAAACCCCTACTGCTGTCATAGACGTCACCTCTGCTTAATTGCTACCATCAGCTATACGTTCTTGAATGGTCAACCCTTTCACCCCTTTTCTCCGAGTATCCAGCATTCCCCCAAATAACCGTAAGCAATGTCCGTTTGACCATCCTCATAACTTTTGGCGGCAATTCCTTCATTTTCCAAGCAAAATCATAGAATGTGATTGGAGTGATTCGCCTTAAGGTTATGCATGCCCTCCATAATTGAGAATCGGCATGGCGTTTGATTGAAGAATGTGGTAAATCATTAAGGGGCTTGTGATTTGAACGTTCACTACGGCGTGACCCACCGGTGGGTCACGCAGATGCGACTAGCACCGCGGCCCTAAAATTCTATGAATTGTCATAACTTGCAAGGAGTATTGTGAGAGTAGGAATCGAGAACTTCTCAAGTGACTTCACCCAGAGGTTAGTCACAGTTCAAATAATAGACTACTATGTGACACTTAGTGTGACCCACTGGTGGGCCACGAGCATATTTACATATTAGCATATTATATCCAAAATATGTTTATTTTTTTGTTTTTTTTTTTCAAGTTTATGCGATTTATATACATAAGGATGAACAATACTCGATATAGTAAAACATATCAGCTTATTAAAAATATTGAAAAAGTTTAGGAAAATTTTTTCTCCTCAACCTCTTGGCTGTCTGTCACTTGCTAGTAAACTAAACAGTCCGAACTGCACTCGCCCGGCTGTGTGAGAGATTGAACGACTCTCTTCCCTTCCCCCCCTCCACCCTCTACGGAAGGGCAATTGGGAAAGGGTCGTGTAGAGTTCTTGAGCCAATCCCTCAGTGGTGGATGAGTGACCGTGCCCTTGCCGGGTGAACGTCTTCCGAAATGCAGACACTACTTTTTTCTGAGTGAGACAAAGCACTATGTATTCTTTCCAAAGGATCCTCCTTCCCTTTTCTCATAGTGTGAGCAAGGCTGGGGAATGGGTATGCACGGACGGGAGTCTACGTTTTACAGACAGGCGCGAACAAGGGCAGGGACAATAAATTGAGGCGGGTGGTGTCTCCCGAGTTTTCTGAACTTCAGCAAATCTTTACTACATGCATTGGATTGTTGGCCCTCTCTTCCCCCATCCCACGCCAGGTTCTAGCTGATAGTGTGCCCCACGTGGAAGGGGATGGGCGTGCTGGGGGCGAGGCTGGGAGTCGCCTCCCCAGCCTTCCTCTAATCTCAGGAAAAAGCGGAGTGTTGCTGCTACAATCACCATCCCTCAGCAGCAGCCAGAAGCTCGGAAGGATTGGGACCCACCGGTGGGTCACACGGCCCATGCAAAAGCCTGAGTATGACCAACCGATGGGTCACGCCACGCTGTGAGGGTTAGGGCTTTAAACAGCTCCACGGTGAACGTGTTAAATGATATCTTGGGCATTGATTTCACAAGGCATTAGGTGAATTTTGCAGTGCCTGAGACTGTGAATTATGTGCAAGTCAAGTAATGCATTTGTGTTGTTAAGTGATACTCACCAGAATGAGAGTCTCCTTTGGATCGACATGTAAAACGGGTGTTTTGTTGTTAGTCTTGGGATAGGTTGGTTGTTTCAAAATATTATGTGGAAAATGATGAGAAAATTCAAATGATAGTCGCTTGGGAAGGGGATACTTCTTTAGTATGGACACAGCAGGGTCTTCTGATTGCTGAATTTTCACCGGCTTTGATTCCTTAAGTGTGGCTGGAAGTGCTTTAGATCCTTTGTTTTGAGATTCTTCATCTGAAAAGAAAACATGTGGTCATGAGTATACCCAGTGGATGAGGAAGAGCAAAGGAGGAAAAGGCATATAATCCTTAAACTGTCGCAAGTCAGGTGGCTTAATATGCCCAAGGTGAACAATGAACAACCCCCACACGATGTGGCCACCTCTGACTCTTAGTCCCATGGTTTGCAGTAACAGCACCGTGCTCAGTGAAGATCTCCTCACTGTCTATTCCATTCTTTAGTTAACATTGCTGGAGTACCTGTACATGTGATCGTTCATGGGTTATGGTTAGAAATGATGAGAGAAACTGTAAACTTACCATTTGAGGGAAGGTGTGAAGACATCTGCTTAGGTTGGGTTTTCACATCAAGAGGCTGTATCTCCAACCTGATTGGAAATGTGGCGAAACTTTGTATACGGAGAACATAAGTTCTGATGGAATCAAGTGGGAGGTCTGGTAAGTGCATGTCGACAGCTTTCAATTGAGCAGAAAAGTCGAAATTCAATACTTCATTTAACCTGAGAAGCCAAAGGTGAAAGAAATGTAGCAAATTTGTTGGTCATATCAAGTGTCAAGCAAGAGAGCAAAAATGTAAAGAGACTCACCCATCAATATTCATATATTTCCAGAGGTGGTGATGAGTGTGGGTAGAAGATTGGATATTTGTAATTTTTAATGTGGGTTTAGTCCCGTGTTGGTTAATGGTTCCCAGTTTGATGGGTGGGAGTCTGTCTGTTGTGTGATAACAGCAACCATCGTAATTGCAGGATCTTAGAATGTCCATAATCACACTATATCGTTGAGGCTCAACGTCCTGTTTGTAGATGTTGAACTGGTACTCTTTTGACTCACGTGGGTGCAGTATTCCATAGTCAGGAGTTATGTCATAAAGGGATGGCTCGACAATGAGACTGCCATCAAATTCAGTATTGAAAAAGTCATCGCCGAGTTGCTCATACTGCAGAAACAGATGAAATTTTACATCTACATCTCCATTGTTGAGGATGGTGAATGAGCCCACTGGTGTTTTGAAACTGGTGATTACAAGTTCACGGGGTTCCATCTGTGAAAGCAAGGATATAGTTTTTCCAGTGAAACTCCTCCTCAGCTGGCAGGTCAGAGATGGTTTCAGAGTGCACAGATTATAGCCATTAAGAGAAAGAGGTGAAAATAAGCAAGTGCAATTGATTTGAAGTACCCAATGATTGATTGTGATTTTGAGAAGAATAATTGAGCAAGTGAAATCTCATGTTGCATGACCATCTGAAGACACATTAGTGGACATGCCCTGTGCAAATGTAGGAGTACTTGGCTGGCAAGCTAATAGTTAAAGAGATGCTGGTACAAATGCAGTTAGATGCTCTGTGATAAGAAATGCTGTAGAATGCTGTTTTTAACAAGTGCAATCATTCTACTTTTGGGGTTACATGCAGACATGACCTTTGCTCAGAATTTACAAAATGGGTTAGAGCAGGTTCAGTATCTTACCAAAGGTTTGGTGTTACAGCAGTTGATGACGGTACGTATTTTGTATAGCTGCTCTTGGGTTGGGGGTTCATCTGCAGAGAGAGTCTCCCATAAAAATAGGAGTTGATCAATGCTCTCCTTGGCATGTGCTCTGTTCTTCATAAGGAATTCCCGAAATACAGGTGGTTCAATTCTTTCGGCGTGAATATACATGTCCTCAGAGATATTTCCCTCGGTGAGTGGATGTTTTTCCCACTGCTGATGAATTAGTTCATTTGGTGCGAGAGTGATACGAGATGGGCCTATGCTCAGCATAGGTGGTAAATGACCTGGTTTGTGTGTTAATCTGGCAAAGATGAAAATAAGAAATAAAATTAGGATCGAAAAGGGATTCACTGTTTCTTGAATAAAATTAACCAACATTTCCATCAGGTAATCATGAAACTGTAATGTAGTCTTACTTTCAAATGACTTGAAAAACAGAATTCATGTTTTACAAAGAAATAGTAGGAAGGAAGAGTGAGGGGCATTGATCAAAATAGACGGTGATTGGGTAAATTTGATTCAAGAATGAAATGAAAGAAACTGAAGGAACAACACAATACTGACAATTAATATTTGCATTAATTCATTCACGGGATCAATGTTCTCTACTAGAAACCTCACAGTGATGCAATCAATTGTCATGTGAACATAGTGATAAGAGTACTTACTCAACCCAACAATTACTTTGGTTGTGTATCAGCACCTGCATTTTTTCTTTATTTCCCAGCATTACTGGTGGGAATGTAACTATGTCACCGAGTTCTCCAAACATCACTTTCAGGGAATCGTCGATGACTGTGAAGATCAGAATTTCCTGAAAGAAAGGGAGGAGTTAGAGAAAGGAATCGGTGCCACATTTTAGTGAGAGTAACTAGGGGTAACGTTACTGTGGTATCTTCCTTTCCGTGGAGTTTGATTTGCAGGTGACTCTGGTCCTCAATTAGGCTGAACTTTGGTCGATAGGAAACTGCAATACTGAGGAAGTCATTCCTAATGATACCCTGCATGTGCGTTACAGAAAAGACCCTGTAAGGGAGAGGGAAAGCCATATTAGATCATTAGTCATGTGGAGGTGAACAAAGTATGTATGGATTTTAGCATGAGAATGACACAGTTATCAAAGAATGAATTGACACCCACTCCGATTTATCAGGGATGATTTCATAAAGGACTGCTCTACGGGATGAATTCAGGATGGTGAAACTGCAGTAACACTCCTCGTTCTTTTGTCCTTGTTGGAAAATTAATACACGCGGGATGGGTGTGCAGGAAATAGGAGTGATCTCAGTTTCCTCCTTGATATCCAGATCTACAGGGAAGTGGAAAAGGATGTAATTAATAGTGAAGGAAATGTGGGTATGACATGCACTGTAGGATTGAGCTGCATACGAGTTCATTATGTGCTAGAAAAGAGTGCTTCCCTGGATAGTGGAATTGAGTATTGATTGGGAATAGTTTTTTAAAAAATGATCTATGCAAAGTAGTTTCGGATGTAAAATGAAAGTTAGAAGCTTACCAATGAAATGAACTTGGATGCTGACCGGAACGGTCGAAGAAATCCATTTCTCATTGAGGTAAGTTTGGCATTCATGCCATGGTTGATGGTGATCTGAGAGGGAATTCCCTGTTGGCTGCCAAAAGAGCCATGCATCTAGCACAGCTGAAAGGGCATAGTTATCTTCTTCATATCCAGTGGCCCCCAGTGGCTCTTGAATGTTGCATACTGGGAGACTTCCATGTTTGTGATAGATGTTTTCGTTCAACGTTGCTGTGAAGATTGCCACATCCTTTGGTGGAAGGATGCATGAGGTTGGCGAGATATCTATTCTCTGCTGTGGGTCTGAAAGAAGAAAAGAGGAAATATTGGTAGTAGATGTGTTCGTAAAATAAGTATTTAGGTAAAATATATTGAGGTGTTCGGTGTTGGCAGAAGTCCTGTTGTAGAAATCAGTGGCTCTTATGAAGCAGACATTGTTGGATGCCCATGTTTCTTGTGCGGATTTTGTCTACGTACTCAGGCATGGATTTTGAGGGATTGAACCCCCTCCATGGCAATGCAATGTCTGTTATGCCATGTCATTCCCGCTGGAGGCATCCCTGAAGGTGGGGTTCGACGGACTCGGAATGCAAAAGGTGCTAAATGCAGGAGAGAGATGAAGGTCCTGAAGAAAAAATACCTTGAGGCCACACTACGTAGAACGTAGATTGCGTCTTATTGTAAACGTTGAATGTGGTACATGTTTCCTCCTGCAGAATGGTGATAATGTAGCTCGGAATAATGTCCACAACTTTCTCCCAGTTTGGGTGCACATAGGTCTCCAGTGTGTTCCGTCCCTTTGTGGTCGGGGTGAGCCCGGGATACCTGTTAGAAAGGAATATTAGTGAATTATGGAGTAAGTGATGGTCTAAAGCATAACGAGAGATTAGAGCAGCACCTCCTCAGTGTTGGTTTGCATTCTACGCCTTCATGCCGTGCACAGAATCCCAGCATGTGAAACGGTATGGGGTTCTGAAAGGGAAAGAGTGATGTGAATGAGGTGATGGTGAGAGGGACTGGGTGTGATTGGTGACGGGTGGCTTACCTGGTGTTCCACAATGAGGAACACATGTTTTTCAAACGTTCCCTCGAAGGGCGGGTTGAATACGATGCGTACCGTCAAGGTTTCCTCCCCTTCGATTCTCGAGCGGATGGGGAGAAATTTGAAAACCGACGACTGGTTGTCGTTCTCAAAGTAGAAGTCGGCCGGTGCTCGTGAGTGATTGATTAAATCCACGTTTGTCTCCGCCTCGCTTTGCGTGGTAGCGTTGAGAACGATCTCGGAAGCATTAGGCACCACGAACGCTCCTGCAATGAGAAGGCGGATCAGCAAGAGGGTTGCACCCTGTTGGTCAGAGAATACCGAAGAAGTGACATTTAGGCCATGGATAGGACACGGAGGGATTCTCACCCACACTGGTGCCTCGGAGGCAGATTTGACTCGATGGCTTATCGGTGCAGGAGACGTGGACGTAATCGATAAACACACCGAAGGAATGCGGTGGTTGGAAAGTGATATTTAAGTCGACGTGTTCCTTGTTCTTGAGAGTGAACTCAGTTTCCTCGAGGAGAAAGACATGCCGTAGATACCCTGACTCCCTCTTCACTCTGTATAAAACTTCAGCCTAATGAATGGAATGCCTTTATGAAAATAGTGTTTCGGAGGCACAAATATCAATGATGAGTTGTCACATGGGCTTACCTGGCTGTCGTTGGTGAATTTATGTGTCGCTGTTGCAGTAGATCCCATGTGTACGATTCCGAAATCGATGTGCACGTCGACGTGCGTGTTATTCACGCCGAGAGAAGCCATTTGACATTGATTATTGATAAAAATTTTGTTGTAGAAAGGCCGATGGACCGAAAAGTCATGCGTGTACTGTCGTAGAAGTAACGCTTGAGAGATTGCTTCCAGGTCGCGGCAAAATGGCGGAGGGACGCCGAGATAATTACCCAGCAGCACACGCAGCAATGTGACCGCGAAGGACTGTTAATTTTCTTTGAATCGTCTCGTGAGCGTTTGGTCGAAAACAATATATAGTAATGGAAGTTTAACCTGCCGACGTTTTTCGTCCTCGGGGTAAAAATATAGCTTTCGTTGTGTTTTAATTTGAACTAGTGAGAAATAAATATGTTCCTCGCGAGAACAACAGCGCCCACTGAGGCTAATTAAGTGAACGGCGAACCTCAGCAATAAATGGATGGATCGCAGTGCCGGGAATTTAAAACGTGTTTCAGATTCCTCGTTTTCTTACCGTGGGTGAAATCGCGGAATAATTGTAGTTTCATAAAACTGTCAAGGGAGGGACATGTACACTTCGTGCGTAGGTACAGTGTGTAAAGTGCACTGTTACACTTCGGGCCTGAAACCGACCAGTCACCCTTGTGTCTTATGGTGAGGTCGCTTGATCCTTTAGAATCGCACCCTAAGAATATTTCTATTCCATTTAAGGTTTCTGCAGGCAAAATTTGTAATATATATGCTGCAATTATTTTCGATAGTGAGTTAAATGACTGGAAAATATTAAACTGGGCAGTACTATGGCAGCATTACATTTCCTTATAATCCATAACTTGTTATTTCTTGAGGTGAAGCTGACATTTTGGAAACTGACTCAGTAAGAAGAGCGGTGAGTGAATCCCCCTATCCTACTTCATGTTAATTACTTCTCCCTCACGCACCACTCTTGACAACTGGATTGGGTGAAGCGTGAATATTTCATTTCCTTACAATTGCTATAAACATTTTTCTATTTAACATAACATAGATTGGATTGATACCTTTGCAAGTCATTATTATAAATTATATCATCCATATTTTGTAAAAGTAGTGCCTACATGGTGTGCAGGAATGATTAGTACTATGCAAAGAAATTCTGTGTATTTGAGCAAAAAGAGGAAACCCATGCTATTCACATGGATGCATTAATTGATGGAGGGACTTATTTTGAATAGTCAATTTACAGCTATGTAATCAAATAGGATCAGGATTTGAGGTGAAAAGAAGGGTTTGAAGGCTGAGGGCCATGAATAAGGTAGCATGCGTCTTTTAAAGCAGTGTAAATGGAAGAAAGAATTCTTTTTACTATAATTGGATAGTTGCTTTATCAAGAGACACTGGTTGAAAAGAGGAGGCCAAAAAAATTTAAAACTCCTCCTTCATCATGTCCTCTCTAACAGGTATTCTAGCGTTGGTAGGGTTATGGTCAAGCATAACTGATTCAAGAAATTAATTGATTCAAGTAACCATTAGTCCCAGGAACTATAGTTGCATGGTCTGATCAGTTGAAATATTCTAAAACCTTGCGAATGAAGCTTACTGTACTCAGAGACCTGGGGATGGGGAAAGTGTATTTATGAAATGTCGGGTCTATGGCAGTTCCATTCCCCAATGGTAATATGGCATGTCCAATCATTTGTTTCCACTCTTAAGTATGCAAGTTGTAGGCATCATGCTCTACTTGCTGCTTCCTTCTTTTGTCATATTCTCTTGTTTGGACTATAATTATTCTTTCGTACAGCCATGGAAATCAGGTGTTAACATATGCATAATTAACCCATGATGTGATCATTTGGTCACATTTAGCTGGAAATACATAACCAGAGGTGTTCACTCTTTCTTCAGTCACACCTAGTACAAGAGCTACTGGGCGACTTACTCGTATCCCAGCCAACCTAACTACACATGTGTGCAGATTCTTACCTCATCGTTACAATAATGATTGTAAGGGACTATTTCTGCTCGGCTACTGGAGGGCTATTCCGAATCGAGGGGCGGTCTCTTACCGCCAGGCAGATTTTCCATTCCGCCGACGTTGAAACTCCGACTGGTCCGATTACGAAAAGGGTGTTAGGAGTCTCAACGCCAGGCAGAGAGCAAGGCCAAGGGGTTGGTGTAATTGATTGCTGTGGATGTGACGTTGCTATGAAAAATAACACGTTCAAGGTCTCCAGAAATGGATTCAACCAATAATTAGCAAGGTCCCTGGATGCAATCGCCGGGAAAGAGTTTCAAATGACATGCGTTATTGGGAGCATAATACAAGTAGCACATTATCACTCCTATTAATCAGACATATCGTTAGATATCCAAAACCATTAAAAACCAAATAAACATAGCTATGCCATTGAATATATGTCATTTAATTTTTAAAATTATCCGATTAATTAAGCATGAAATTTTTTGCAGAACAAAGACGAATAATGTCATCTAGATCCAATACGCTACACGGTATATGGGAAAGAATCCGAATCTCACTACGATACTGTGGGAGCTATGTCAGATCCCATGAAATCACAGTATTATTCATAAACTGGTGAACCTTTTTTAACTTACGCTAGGAAAGAAATTTAGTTTTGCATTATGCCTTGGGTGGATCACTACTGACAGCATAGCACTTAACAATTCAGGAAATTTTGTAGCACAAAGGTATGCCTCATTAAAGAAGAACGGTATGTTTAAAAAAACAAACTCGACATGCAGTGAACAAACCTGAGGGCGCAGTACACCGTACATATTAACTTATCATAACTGATCATAAATTAAGGTTTAAGTTTTATGTAACTCACCATCGTGAGTGCACCAACTGTTATGACAGGTTAGGACCATTCTATACACGTTTCACTCAAATCACAGCATTATCCATACGTACTCACAAACATATACAAAGGTCAATAAATAAATTTGGAACGCCGTGTGAAGCCTTCAGATTTTTCAAACCGATTTTAACGCCAATATGTACACTAGGGGTGATCGTCAAAAACCTTTTTTCGAATTTCAAGGTGATTGGGGTCAGAAAAGTTGTGTACGGGGCTCAATATAATGCAGGATTTTTTTCAGAATTTTTGTTGAACATCCTGAGGTTCCGCCAAGTGTTTAAAGATTAACAATTTTAGGCAATTTTGGTAAAGATTTGAAATTAGCGAAAGAACATGCCCCGCCTCATTTTTTTGTAAGAAACACTTAAATATTGTCAGAAGGTAAGTGAAAAGGGGCTTCGAAGCAGTTAAAACCCCTAGAAACACTAAAAAAAGAGGATTAATAAAATTGAGGATAGGCAACCTGGCACACGCGAAGTGAATATCGCTTTTAATGCCTGCATAGCTCTTCGCTTGCTACCGTTCCAGTAATAACCCAGAATTCACCACGAGTAGCTGGCTACGCATCGAGTTCCACCCGTTCCCAACCCAACCTCCCAACCAAAATGGGCACTTTTAGCATTTAGTTTGAATCGTGGATCTTGTACTGACTCTTATGGCGGAATTCAGGCATATGAGCTCTCTCCGCAAGGATAGTTTCGATGAACATATCTCTGTTGTGTCTCTCATAGACTGCTGCAGATGCATCCTTCACGAGACGAACATGTCTCTCAAGGAACTTGTAGGAATTTTGGAAATTCCGATCTCTTTACGTTATTTGCCATTTTTTTGATGTCTTCCTCAGTCAAACTCTTTGGAAGTTGGAGGCTCTTTGGAGGCTCAGTCACAACGATGCTTTATTAATCTATCAAATGATGATACGTCTTTGCTGTCTATTTTAACCAGTACGAGACCAATGCACAATGGCTTATTTAAATGCTCTTCCAGAATCCTAATGATTCCACAATTTTTTCCTGTATTTACAACAGTGCCATCGCAGCCGACTGCACAAATATTTGAGAGTATCGTAGGATGCTCTCCCATGCATTGCATGATTGATCTTGAAATTCTATAGCTGTACCGGAAACAGGAGTCACGTGAGTGAGGTATTTCGAGTCAGGCTCGCATATAATCACAACGTGTTCTTCTAAAATGATACTTCTGTAATATTCCCCCCCCCTTCTTATTTTGAATTACTGTCTGATCCTTTCTTCGATCAAAGTAAATCCCTACTGCGGTTCCAATATGTTCTGATTTTTCTACTCCTAGTCATGTTTGTAGTCTCTGTCTTTTAAGTTCCATGCGGCCTATGACTTGGGATGAGTCCTCCTTGTTCACAATATCAAAATCTTCTAATACTGCTGTTGCTAATGCTGCTCCTGCAGCTGATGGAACTCCGAATCTGTCGCATACCCTTGCAAGGGCAGTTAGTTTTGTTGAATTGCGCTTAACCCCTTTTCTTTGTGATGTTGTTGGTCGATACCCAAAAGCATTGTCAGACTGATCATCTTTAGTTTCATGATTTTTCTCGGAATTAAAATTGTAAAAATAAAACACTTTGTAAATTTGAATAGTACAGGATATTTTTCCGAGACATTATGATGCTATATTTTCACTGCCACGGTGTTTACTAGATAATGACAAAGTTCCGTTGAACTCCATTGGAGAAAAATGTATTAAACTGCAAAAATTACGATGTGTTTCATATGCAAGATGTACAATATGTATCTCAAAAGGCCACAAAGTATAGCTTGATAACAATAAATTGATTAATCTTATCTCCCTTTTCCCCACGTTGGTATTGCAGACTGCTCAAAACTAGAATCGTCAATTCCACGGCCTACGATCACGTCCCGCCCAACCAGGTCTTCCTGGCGTGTTTGCCGGGTTGCCTGTCCTCAATTATATTAATAATTTTTTTTTCTTTCTACGAGTTTTAACTACTTTTTAGTCCCTTTTCACTTACCTTCTGACAATACTAAAGTGCTTCTTACAAAAACATGAGGCGGGGAACGTTATTTTGCTAATTTCAAATTTTTACCAAAATTGCTTAAAATTGCTGAACTATAACCGCTTGGCGGAACCTCAGGACGTTCGACAAAAATTCTGAAAAAAATCCTGCATTATATTACGTAGCCCCATACACAACTTTTCTGACCCCAAGCCCCATGAAATTCGAAAAAAAGTTTTTGACGATCACCCCTAATGTACACTTCAGAGACACAAAAGGAATTAACACCTTATTAGTTAAGCATTTCACAGTCACTGGGTACTATCTATCGGTGACACTTTGCCACCACTCGAATCACACCACTAAACTTTTAGGTAACACAAATGTATACAAGGGTACTATCCTTCGGAAACACTTTGCCACCTCTCGAAAGACACACATAAATGTTTAGAGGACACACAATGTAAACAAGGGTATCGGAAACACTTGGCCACCACTGTTTTGGCCAAGAAAGATGTGAATCAGCAAGATTCTGATCGCTTAAGTTCCATACTGTTTTCAAGAAATACTGAAATTCCTCATCACCGCCGCTCTACTAAACGTTGTTCATGACAAGTATATCATAGTGCACTTGCAAATGAGGCAAAATTCCGGCATTAAGTTCTCTCTTCGATAAGATTGCATGAAGTGCATAGCATAAAGTATCTCACCAGCACCTTTAAGACACAGATTTGAAAATTATAATTATATGGCAGTACAATCGTCACCCACCTTTAAGATTCTCATATCCATTAGGACTAAAATTGGCCATTTCTTAATTATCAAGCGACGAATTACGGCAAAGTAGCTCAAATAAAGGAAGCGATGGCTATAAAACACGTAAAATAACATTATACTCAATACATAAAATAATATAATAAGTAATATATCACCTTCCAAATGGCCAAGAAAGATACCAAAAAGCAATAAAATTTCTTACGTCTTATTACAATGGGCATTACCAGAGAATCACAACCAGATAGTTTTGCCAGCCAACTGCATCACATTTACCTTCCTTACCTTTGCTCAGATTTCCTAATTGCATTTCATGCATTACAAAAGCATTAAAAGTCCTTCAACAATGGATACAACACTTATAAACACGTCAGACTAGGCCAACTAACGTAAACAAATGGCAGCCATGTTGATTATACGACTAGGCGGAGTTTCAAAGGCAGGGTCCTTGCCCGTGGTACGATACCGACCCCTTCCTGTGGTTTGATACCGCCTCTAGCTCGTTTGTAATCGCATCGGGTGGTGAGACCGATTTCGGGTGGTATGACTCTGCCTGCATTGTCCTACCGCACGAGGTGAGCGGTTCGGGATAGCCCTCCTGGTATCAATATATTCGTGAGTAATAACTTTAAAAAAGAATATGATGCAGAGTAACCTTGCCAGAACCTCCAGTAACATAGCCTTTGTATTCTTATTCTTTCCAGTCTGCTTTTTTTTATTGTTATTTTACACAAAGCAGCATTATCAATATTGCATAGGTCAAAGCGGGAGAATAGGATGGAGGCCACATTGCGTTTTGAGGGCAAATGTCATTTTTCTGAGGAATGAAGTAAAAATTTACAATACACCATGAAATATAATGATCTAATTTTTTATTCAAAATCTATGTTTATCAGTAACATGAAAAGTATTGTTTCACATTCTTACAGGAATCTGAAATTATAATTTTTCTTCACATGCTGACTTGCAGTGCACACCATTTGGGGAAACATGGCCTTTTTAGGATGTAGAGTGTAGGGTACTTCAGTAGTATAGGGTGGGAAAAATCCATAAATTTCCATGTGAATCAGGAAGGAACTAACAACGAACAAATTCAGAAGTAGCAGGTACCTATCAGTTTTCTGTAATGAGCTTTCCTTCTTTCCTGAAAATGTAAAATTATAAAGAGAGAAAATTAGTAGAGGCTTGTTTTTGTAGCTATGAATGCATTTTAAGAGTTATAAATGGAAGTTGAAGGGGATTGGTAGAGAAATCCTTGAATATGTGGGATTTAGAGTCATTCCGAGTCTCAGAACAGTAAATATATATTAGGAATTTCTTTGATATAGGTAGCAAAAAGTCTCCAACGTTATCGCAATCCCTGCCAACCTCAGAAAAAGAAAAGGTATTGAGTGGAATCACATCATATCTGTTATAGGAGAATTTTCTATGGGTGTTGATGAAGCTCTCACATGATTTGAGAGTCCTGATTAGTGACAAACTTTAAACTCTTTGCTTGATGATTATGATAGTGATTATTTGATTATATATAATCAAATAATATAAATATACAAACAATATTACAGCCTTTATACCATATGGGCTGCAACTCAGGTTTCGAGTGGAAGAATCGAAAAGGTTTTACTGGGGACATGATTATAAATGAAGGTTTTGAGTTAACACATATGTGAAAAATTCATTCTCGAAACATAAATTTAACAGCATAAATATCGGTGACTGTAGTTGGTATAATTTCAAAAGCAAACATATTGAATTCAGTGTGGTGGCGAATCATCAGTATGACACAGGTTTAAGAGTGTATAATTGTAAATTGAAAAATAATCAGAGGTCACTTACCTGATAAGGTGCATTGGAGTCATCTATGCAGATACCTAGTTTCCTGCATATAGGGCATTTTTGGTAGAAGGTGTGCATGCATAGAATGGTGTGGTTGTGAATTGAAGTGGGACTATATGGAAAATAATTTGCTTGCGCTTAAGTGGCACATATATTTTACATGGTTTGATTTTGGGAGAGGATGGTGCACTGCAGTAGGAAAGCGGAGATGCTTGTGCCGGCAAATATGATTTCAGTGATGAGTTGATGATGGGAAAGGCTGAGGGGTTTTTGGGAAACGTTGTGAATAAGAAAAGTTTATATTGAATGCAATGAGAGGAGAGGCATATGCCATGTGAGTGTATGAGGAGATGGAGAATTCAGATGATGGTTGTTTAACGTATGTGGTGTTTTAGAAGTCGAACAGTCAGGATGTTAACTTTGGTCTTGGCAGACTTAAATTTTCCAGTTGGGTTTTTTCTTACTCTTCAAATCAAGGCTCTCCTGGGATGATGAATTTTTTTTGGTTGGCTTTTGAGAAACCAATTTTGATGTAACAGTAGTGGAACTGCTACTTACATTTTGCTCTACAGAGCGTGGCGTAGTGGTGAGATGGAAATTAATCATTACTTTGCTCTCCATATGATTTTCAGGTTGGGGGCCTTCAGAGAGGGGTTCGGAGTGGGGGTTCATGGGAGGTACATCTGGAACTGGAGATGGGCATAAGTTAGCTGTGGATTTGCTCTCTGTACTGCAGTCATGATCAACATTATGAGAGCAGGCGGTGAGTGTGTCCATAACAGGTGTGTCCTCATGTACGCTGTCAGGGTAGTCGAAACTACAATGTGAGTAGTCCGTGGTATCGGACTTGGGGGAGTTCGGAGAGTTGGGGCGGGGGAGTTGGTTTTCGGGGACTCTGGAAAGGTGTGCTCTCTGATAAAATGGATTAGACTCTTTTGGGATGGCACCATAAATTTTTCCTTTCTCCCTGAAAAAGTTCTGTTTGGCTACTGTTTTCATAGGCCTCTCTCTCCTTGGAGATTTGTCTCAGAGGATTTTCAGCTTGGGTATGTAAGGTAATCTTAAAATTGATGGTTTATGCTTCTTTGTGCTTTTCTGCTCTACTTTCTTGCATTGGTCTTTATTGTCCGTTTCAAATTTCACCAATTGGTGAGATGTGAATGATCCCTCAACCTTGTGACAAACTGTCAAGATCAGTATTTCTGCTCCACCAGGCTGTAAAAAAAATGAAAGAATATATTAATGAAAGCAAGGTGATGTGGGAGGTGATGGGATGGTTCAAACAGGGTGCCATAAAAATAATGTTATAGATAAAAGCGGATTCTGAAAAATTAGCTTAGTATTTTCACATGGTAATCCGTAAACACATTGGTGTGGACAACATCAATTGAGGTAGTTATATATCATGTGGGTGTTGAGAGAAAACTGATTGGATTTTAGGGGAGGTTCCTAAATTTTGACCCCCTTGATTGTGTCACAGTTATTTTTTTAACCTCGAAATCAGTGAGACAAGGAATTTTGGGAGTGAAAAAACTGTGTGAGACACAGATTTTTAGGTTTTCCAGGAAGCATTTTTTTGACGTCATGTTGTAGGTAATTCCAAACCCCTACTGCTGTCATAGACGTCACCTCTGCTTAATTGCTACCATCAGCTATACGTTCTTGAATGGTCAACCCTTTCACCCCTTTTCTCCGAGTATCCAGCATTCCCCCAAATAACCGTAAGCAATGTCCGTTTGACCATCCTCATAACTTTTGGCGGCAATTCCTTCATTTTCCAAGCAAAATCATAGAATGTGATTGGAGTGATTCGCCTTAAGGTTATGCATGCCCTCCATAATTGAGAATCGGCATGGCGTTTGATTGAAGAATGTGGTAAATCATTAAGGGGCTTGTGATTTGAACGTTCACTACGGCGTGACCCACCGGTGGGTCACGCAGATGCGACTAGCACCGCGGCCCTAAAATTCTATGAATTGTCATAACTTGCAAGGAGTATTGTGAGAGTAGGAATCGAGAACTTCTCAAGTGACTTCACCCAGAGGTTAGTCACAGTTCAAATAATAGACTACTATGTGACACTTAGTGTGACCCACTGGTGGGCCACGAGCATATTTACATATTAGCATATTATATCCAAAATATGTTTATTTTTTTGTTTTTTTTTTTCAAGTTTATGCGATTTATATACATAAGGATGAACAATACTCGATATAGTAAAACATATCAGCTTATTAAAAATATTGAAAAAGTTTAGGAAAATTTTTTCTCCTCAACCTCTTGGCTGTCTGTCACTTGCTAGTAAACTAAACAGTCCGAACTGCACTCGCCCGGCTGTGTGAGAGATTGAACGACTCTCTTCCCTTCCCCCCCTCCACCCTCTACGGAAGGGCAATTGGGAAAGGGTCGTGTAGAGTTCTTGAGCCAATCCCTCAGTGGTGGATGAGTGACCGTGCCCTTGCCGGGTGAACGTCTTCCGAAATGCAGACACTACTTTTTTCTGAGTGAGACAAAGCACTATGTATTCTTTCCAAAGGATCCTCCTTCCCTTTTCTCATAGTGTGAGCAAGGCTGGGGAATGGGTATGCACGGACGGGAGTCTACGTTTTACAGACAGGCGCGAACAAGGGCAGGGACAATAAATTGAGGCGGGTGGTGTCTCCCGAGTTTTCTGAACTTCAGCAAATCTTTACTACATGCATTGGATTGTTGGCCCTCTCTTCCCCCATCCCACGCCAGGTTCTAGCTGATAGTGTGCCCCACGTGGAAGGGGATGGGCGTGCTGGGGGCGAGGCTGGGAGTCGCCTCCCCAGCCTTCCTCTAATCTCAGGAAAAAGCGGAGTGTTGCTGCTACAATCACCATCCCTCAGCAGCAGCCAGAAGCTCGGAAGGATTGGGACCCACCGGTGGGTCACACGGCCCATGCAAAAGCCTGAGTATGACCAACCGATGGGTCACGCCACGCTGTGAGGGTTAGGGCTTTAAACAGCTCCACGGTGAACGTGTTAAATGATATCTTGGGCATTGATTTCACAAGGCATTAGGTGAATTTTGCAGTGCCTGAGACTGTGAATTATGTGCAAGTCAAGTAATGCATTTGTGTTGTTAAGTGATACTCACCAGAATGAGAGTCTCCTTTGGATCGACATGTAAAACGGGTGTTTTGTTGTTAGTCTTGGGATAGGTTGGTTGTTTCAAAATATTATGTGGAAAATGATGAGAAAATTCAAATGATAGTCGCTTGGGAAGGGGATACTTCTTTAGTATGGACACAGCAGGGTCTTCTGATTGCTGAATTTTCACCGGCTTTGATTCCTTAAGTGTGGCTGGAAGTGCTTTAGATCCTTTGTTTTGAGATTCTTCATCTGAAAAGAAAACATGTGGTCATGAGTATACCCAGTGGATGAGGAAGAGCAAAGGAGGAAAAGGCATATAATCCTTAAACTGTCGCAAGTCAGGTGGCTTAATATGCCCAAGGTGAACAATGAACAACCCCCACACGATGAGGCCACCTCTGACTCTTAGTCCCATGGTTTGCAGTAACAGCACCGTGCTCAGTGAAGATCTCCTCACTGTCTATTCCATTCTTTAGTTAACATTGCTGGAGTACCTGTACATGTGATCGTTCATGGGTTATGGTTAGAAATGATGAGAGAAACTGTAAACTTACCATTTGAGGGAAGGTGTGAAGACATCTGCTTAGGTTGGGTTTTCACATCAAGAGGCTGTATCTCCAACCTGATTGGAAATGTGGCGAAACTTTGTATACGGAGAACATAAGTTCCGATGGAATCAAGTGGGAGGTCTGGTAAGTGCATGTCGACAGCTTTCAATTGAGCAGAAAAGTCGAAATTCAATACTTCATTTAACCTGAGAAGCCAAAGGTGAAAGAAATGTAGCAAATTTGTTGGTCATATCAAGTGTCAAGCAAGAGAGCAAAAATGTAAAGAGACTCACCCATCAATATTCATATATTTCCAGAGGTGGTGATGAGTGTGGGTAGAAGATTGGATATTTGTAATTTTTAATGTGGGTTTAGTCCCGTGTTGGTTAATGGTTCCCAGTTTGATGGGTGGGAGTCTGTCTGTTGTGTGATAACAGCAACCATCGTAATTGCAGGATCTTAGAATGTCCATAATCACACTATATCGTTGAGGCTCAACGTCCTGTTTGTAGATGTTGAACTGGTACTCTTTTGACTCACGTGGGTGCAGTATTCCATAGTCAGGAGTTATGTCATAAAGGGATGGCTCGACAATGAGACTGCCATCAAATTCAGTATTGAAAAAGTCATCGCCGAGTTGCTCATACTGCAGAAACAGATGAAATTTTACATCTACATCTCCATTGTTGAGGATGGTGAATGAGCCCACTGGTGTTTTGAAACTGGTGATTACAAGTTCACGGGGTTCCATCTGTGAAAGCAAGGATATAGTTTTTCCAGTGAAACTCCTCCTCAGCTGGCAGGTCAGAGATGGTTTCAGAGTGCACAGATTATAGCCATTAAGAGAAAGAGGTGAAAATAAGCAAGTGCAATTGATTTGAAGTACCCAATGATTGATTGTGATTTTGAGAAGAATAATTGAGCAAGTGAAATCTCATGTTGCATGACCATCTGAAGACACATTAGTGGACATGCCCTGTGCAAATGTAGGAGTACTTGGCTGGCAAGCTAATAGTTAAAGAGATGCTGGTACAAATGCAGTTAGATGCTCTGTGATAAGAAATGCTGTAGAATGCTGTTTTTAACAAGTGCAATCATTCTACTTTTGGGGTTACATGCAGACATGACCTTTGCTCAGAATTTACAAAATGGGTTAGAGCAGGTTCAGTATCTTACCAAAGGTTTGGTGTTACAGCAGTTGATGACGGTACGTATTTTGTATAGCTGCTCTTGGGTTGGGGGTTCATCTGCAGAGAGAGTCTCCCATAAAAATAGGAGTTGATCAATGCTCTCCTTGGCATGTGCTCTGTTCTTCATAAGGAATTCCCGAAATACAGGTGGTTCAATTCTTTCGGCGTGAATATACATGTCCTCAGAGATATTTCCCTCGGTGAGTGGATGTATTTCCCACTGCTGATGAATTAGTTCATTTGGTGCGAGAGTGATACGAGATGGGCCTATGCTCAGCATAGGTGGTAAATGACCTGGTTTGTGTGTTAATCTGGCAAAGATGAAAATAAGAAATAAAATTAGGATCGAAAAGGGATTCACTGTTTCTTGAATAAAATTAACCAACATTTCCATCAGGTAATCATGAAACTGTAATGTAGTCTTACTTTCAAATGACTTGAAAAACAGAATTCATGTTTTACAAAGAAATAGTAGGAAGGAAGAGTGAGGGGCATTGATCAAAATAGACGGTGATTGGGTAAATTTGATTCAAGAATGAAATGAAAGAAACTGAAGGAACAACACAATACTGACAATTAATATTTGCATTAATTCATTCACGGGATCAATGTTCTCTACTAGAAACCTCACAGTGATGCAATCAATTGTCATGTGAACATAGTGATAAGAGTACTTACTCAACCCAACAATTACTTTGGTTGTGTATCAGCACCTGCATTTTTTCTTTATTTCCCAGCATTACTGGTGGGAATGTAACTATGTCACCGAGTTCTCCAAACATCACTTTCAGGGAATCGTCGATGACTGTGAAGATCAGAATTTCCTGAAAGAAAGGGAGGAGTTAGAGAAAGGAATCGGTGCCACATTTTAGTGAGAGTAACTAGGGGTAACGTTACTGTGGTATCTTCCTTTCCGTGGAGTTTGATTTGCAGGTGACTCTGGTCCTCAATTAGGCTGAACTTTGGTCGATAGGAAACTGCAATACTGAGGAAGTCATTCCTAATGATACCCTGCATGTGCGTTACAGAAAAGACCCTGTAAGGGAGAGGGAAAGCCATATTAGATCATTAGTCATGTGGAGGTGAACAAAGTATGTATGGATTTTAGCATGAGAATGACACAGTTATCAAAGAATGAATTGACACCCACTCCGATTTATCAGGGATGATTTCATAAAGGACTGCTCTACGGGATGAATTCAGGATGGTGAAACTGCAGTAACACTCCTCGTTCTTTTGTCCTTGTTGGAAAATTAATACACGCGGGATGGGTGTGCAGGAAATAGGAGTGATCTCAGTTTCCTCCTTGATATCCAGATCTACAGGGAAGTGGAAAAGGATGTAATTAATAGTGAAGGAAATGTGGGTATGACATGCACTGTAGGATTGAGCTGCATACGAGTTCATTATGTGCTAGAAAAGAGTGCTTCCCTGGATAGTGGAATTGAGTATTGATTGGGAATAGTTTTTTAAAAAATGATCTATGCAAAGTAGTTTCGGATGTAAAATGAAAGTTAGAAGCTTACCAATGAAATGAACTTGGATGCTGACCGGAACGGTCGAAGAAATCCATTTCTCATTGAGGTAAGTTTGGCATTCATGCCATGGTTGATGGTGATCTGAGAGGGAATTCCCTGTTGGCTGCCAAAAGAGCCATGCATCTAGCACAGCTGAAAGGGCATAGTTATCTTCTTCATATCCAGTGGCCCCCAGTGGCTCTTGAATGTTGCATACTGGGAGACTTCCATGTTTGTGATAGATGTTTTCGTTCAACGTTGCTGTGAAGATTGCCACATCCTTTGGTGGAAGGATGCATGAGGTTGGCGAGATATCTATTCTCTGCTGTGGGTCTGAAAGAAGAAAAGAGGAAATATTGGTAGTAGATGTGTTCGTAAAATAAGTATTTAGGTAAAATATATTGAGGTGTTCGGTGTTGGCAGAAGTCCTGTTGTAGAAATCAGTGGCTCTTATGAAGCAGACATTGTTGGATGCCCATGTTTCTTGTGCGGATTTTGTCTACGTACTCAGGCATGGATTTTGAGGGATTGAACCCCCTCCATGGCAATGCAATGTCTGTTATGCCATGTCATTCCCGCTGGAGGCATCCCTGAAGGTGGGGTTCGACGGACTCGGAATGCAAAAGGTGCTAAATGCAGGAGAGAGATGAAGGTCCTGAAGAAAAAATACCTTGAGGCCACACTACGTAGAACGTAGATTGCGTCTTATTGTAAACGTTGAATGTGGTACATGTTTCCTCCTGCAGAATGGTGATAATGTAGCTCGGAATAATGTCCACAACTTTCTCCCAGTTTGGGTGCACATAGGTCTCCAGTGTGTTCCGTCCCTTTGTGGTCGGGGTGAGCCCGGGATACCTGTTAGAAAGGAATATTAGTGAATTATGGAGTAAGTGATGGTCTAAAGCATAACGAGAGATTAGAGCAGCACCTCCTCAGTGTTGGTTTGCATTCTACGCCTTCATGCCGTGCACAGAATCCCAGCATGTGAAACGGTATGGGGTTCTGAAAGGGAAAGAGTGATGTGAATGAGGTGATGGTGAGAGGGACTGGGTGTGATTGGTGACGGGTGGCTTACCTGGTGTTCCACAATGAGGAACACATGTTTTTCAAACGTTCCCTCGAAGGGCGGGTTGAATACGATGCGTACCGTCAAGGTTTCCTCCCCTTCGATTCTCGAGCGGATGGGGAGAAATTTGAAAACCGACGACTGGTTGTCGTTCTCAAAGTAGAAGTCGGCCGGTGCTCGTGAGTGATTGATTAAATCCACGTTTGTCTCCGCCTCGCTTTGCGTGGTAGCGTTGAGAACGATCTCGGAAGCATTAGGCACCACGAACGCTCCTGCAATGAGAAGGCGGATCAGCAAGAGGGTTGCACCCTGTTGGTCAGAGAATACCGAAGAAGTGACATTTAGGCCATGGATAGGACACGGAGGGATTCTCACCCACACTGGTGCCTCGGAGGCAGATTTGACTCGATGGCTTATCGGTGCAGGAGACGTGGACGTAATCGATAAACACACCGAAGGAATGCGGTGGTTGGAAAGTGATATTTAAGTCGACGTGTTCCTTGTTCTTGAGAGTGAACTCAGTTTCCTCGAGGAGAAAGACATGCCGTAGATACCCTGACTCCCTCTTCACTCTGTATAAAACTTCAGCCTAATGAATGGAATGCCTTTATGAAAATAGTGTTTCGGAGGCACAAATATCAATGATGAGTTGTCACATGGGCTTACCTGGCTGTCGTTGGTGAATTTATGTGTCGCTGTTGCAGTAGATCCCATGTGTACGATTCCGAAATCGATGTGCACGTCGACGTGCGTGTTATTCACGCCGAGAGAAGCCATTTGACATTGATTATTGATAAAAATTTTGTTGTAGAAAGGCCGATGGACCGAAAAGTCATGCGTGTACTGTCGTAGAAGTAACGCTTGAGAGATTGCTTCCAGGTCGCGGCAAAATGGCGGAGGGACGCCGAGATAATTACCCAGCAGCACACGCAGCAATGTGACCGCGAAGGACTGTTAATTTTCTTTGAATCGTCTCGTGAGCGTTTGGTCGAAAAAAATATATAGTAATGGAAGTTTAACCTGCCGACGTTTTTTGTCCTCGGGGTAAAAATATAGCTTTCGTTGTGTTTTAATTTGAACTAGTGAGAAATAAATATGTTCCTCGCGAGAACAACAGCGCCCACTGAGGCTAATTAAGTGAACGGCGAACCTCAGCAATAAATGGATGGATCGCAGTGCCGGGAATTTAAAAAGTGTTTCAGATTCCTCGTTTTCTTACCTTGGGTGAAATCGCGGAATAATTGTAGTTTCATAAAACTGTCAAGGGAGGGACATGTACACTTCGTGCGTAGGTACAGTGTGTAAAGTGCACTGTTACACTTCGGGCCTGAAACCGACCAGTCACCCTTGTGTCTTATGGTGAGGTCGCTTGATCCTTTAGAATCGCACCCTAAGAATATTTTTATTCCATTTAAGGTTTCTGTTGGCAAAATTTGTAATATATATGCTGCAATTATTTTCCATAGTGAGTTAACACTTTCCGGTCTGACCGAATGTGAAGTGCTGAACTCTCGTGGACTGCCGTTTTTCAATGGTTTTCTTAAGTCATTTGTTATGAACTATTTACCTTCAATGTTGTTTTTTTTAATGCGTATTATCGTTTCTACTTTTTTCTTTCAGATGTAACAGTTTTCAAGTCATTGCATTTTAATAGTTTTTTTTTATTTATTTTTGAACATTTGATGGTTTTGCATCTCAGAAAAAATTCCTACCTACTCGTTACGTGTTTTGTAGCGCGATTTCGCCGGGAAAACGGTTACTTTCAATAACAATAATGAGAAATGGATTATAGATTTATTTTCATCAGAATTTTCCATTATTTATAATGGTTTAAAATTTGCCAAAACATCAAATTTTTCATATATATTAATATTTTACAACTATGGCAATGCAACCCGCACTGCACAAAGTGACAATTTTCTTCGATAAGCGTTGAAATGAATACAAATTCCATTCCGTATCAACAAGTCACCAAAGTACACCTCCTTTATGTAACTGTATCCATTATAATTCAGGTATTGATTGTTTTACATAATTGCCTTTTGTGTGATACTGTGGAAGACAATCCGTCACACACAGCCCTACATCGCACTTTTTGCAAAACCAACGTGTTTCTTTCCGTGTCTTCTTGCCGGTTGTAGCTTTCCATCTCTCTGAGCAGAATGTGCACACTGGCGGGGTTGGTTTTGTTCACTGCTGAGTCATTTTTTTTAGGAAAATGTCCCCTGATAAGTGATTCCCTGGGGAAGTGAATGGAGAGGATGAAGATTCAATTCCCATCTCTCATTTCTCGGCAAACTTCTTCACTAACTTGGCAATGCACCTGAGCAGCGTGGTGGATTTAGGTGGTTTCAGTGGACTCATTTTGCAAATTATGAATGAATTTATGACCGTAATCATAAATCCATGAAAAATATATTTTTCCACCATTTGGTTTATTTTCTATGAAAAGTATAGTAACTCATTTACTGATGCTAGATCAACTCCGGTCTTTCTGGTTTCAGCCAAAAATTACATTTCTGTCTTCATCTTAGAAGGTCAGTGAAAGATAGTGAGTACCGGTTTGCTTCGTTTGCATTGCCTTGATGGTGTCCATGGTGAAGAGTAATAAGAAGTCCCATTCATTTTTGGTGCTGTCAATTTCAGCCAAAACTTCAATGCTTTTTTCACACGTTGGTAGAAATAGTTGCACGCCACTCTCTGACCAGGAAGAGTTGATTTCGATTGGCGGTGCATGTTGCGTATCTAAAAAGGTAATGTGGATCTTTATTCAATAAAAACATCAAGTCTAATTGTGCACAAGTTCAGATACTGAAAGGTAAAACTCAGAAAATATATTTCCGTTTGTAAGTGTAATTTTCTCTCACTTGAATCCTTGCTGCTTCCAACAACCGCATCCCCAGCTGGAACAATATTTGCATCGTCTGAAGAAAAAGAACATGCATTTATGAACAATCAAAACATTTGGATTCCATTTCTATTTTTATTCCAGCAGGATAATAAAATATAATGAATATTCACAAGCCTTCCTATTCCATGTCATCATTGGATTCATCAATCTTCATCAAATTCATCAAATCACTTCCTGAATCCTCAGCTAAAATATCCGTATTTTCCGATTCGTCAATCTGAGTTCCCGCCGTATTACGCAAGAATTAGATAAAACATTTTACGATAGTAATAGAAAAAAATTAGAGAAACAATCTCTATGTAAAGATATAACAGCTGGAAAATCTCCCATCGTATGGTTGGTGGCGGGTCGTGGCGGGTATCACGTACGGGCATTGACTCGAAAGTGTTAAATGACTGGAAAATATTAAACTGGGCAGTACTATGGCAGCATTACATTTCCTTATAATCCATAACTTTCTTTTTTCTTGAGGTGAAGCTGACATTTTGGAAACTGACTCAGTTAGAAGAGCAGTGAGTGAATCCCCCTATCCTACTTCATGTTAATTCCTTCTCCCACACGCACCACTCTTGACAACTGGATTGGGTGAAGCGTGAATATTTCATTTCCTTACAATTGCTATAAACATTTTTCTATTTAACATAACATAGATTGGATTGATACCTTTGCAAGTCATTATTATAAATTATATCATCCATATTTTGTAAAAGTAGTGCCTACATGGTGTGCAGGAATGATAAGTACTATGCAAAGAAATTCTGTGTATTTGAGCAAAAAGAGGAAACCCATGCTAATCACATGGATGCATTAATTGATGGAGGGACTTATTTTGAATAGTCAATTTACAGCTATGTAATCAAATAGGATCAGGATTTGAGGTGAAAAGAAGGGTTTGAAGGCTGAGGGCCATGAATAAGGTAGCATGCGTCTTTTAAAGCAGTGTAAATGGAAGAAAGAATTCTTTTTACTGTAATTGGATAGCTGCTTTATCAAGAGACACCGGTTGAAAAGAGGAGGCCAAAAAAATTTAAAACTCCTCCTTCATCATGTCCTCTCTAACAGGTATTCTACCGTTGGTAGGGTTATGGTCAAGCATAATTGATTCAAGAAATTAATTGATTCAAGAAATTAATTGATTCAAGTAACCATTAGTACCGGGAACTATAGTTGCATGGTCTGATCAGTTGAAATATTCTAAAACCTTGCGAATGAAGCTTACTGTACTCAGAGACCTGAAGATGGGGAAAGTGTATTTATGAAATGTCGGGTCTATGGCAGTTCCATTCCCCAATGGTAATATGGCATGTCCAATCATTTGTTTCCACTCTTAAGTATGCAAGTTGTAGGCATCATGCTCTACTTGCTGCTTCCTTCTTTTGTCATATTCTCTTGTTTGGACTATAATTATTCTTTCGTACAGCCATGGAAATCAGGTGTTAACATATGCATAATTAACCCATGATGTGATCATTTGGTCACATTTAGCTGGAAATACGTAACCAGAGGTGTTTACTCTTTCTTCAGTCACACCTAGTACAAGAGCTACTGGGCGACTTATTCGTATCCCAGCCAACCTAACTACACATGTGTGCAGATTCTTAACTCATCGTTACAAGAATGATTGTAGGGGACTATTTCTGCTCGGCTACTGGAGGGCTATTCCGAATCGAGGGGCGGTCTCTTACCGCCAGGCAGAGTTTCCATTCCGCCGACATTGAAACTCCGACTGGTCCGATTACGAAAAGGGTGTTAGGAGTCTCAACGCCAGGCAGAGAGCAAGGCCAAGGGGTCGGTGTAATTGATTGCTGTGGATGTGACGTTGCTATGAAAAATAACACGTTCAAGGTCTCCAGAAATGGATTCAACCAATAATTAGCAAGGTCCCTGGATGCAATCGCCGGGAAAGAGTTTCAAATGACATGCGTTATTGGGAGCATAATACAAGTAGCATATTATCACTCCTATTGATCAGACATATCGTTAGATATCCAAAACCATTAAAAACCAAATAAACATAGCTATGCCATTGACTATATGTCATTTAATTTTTAAAATTATCCGATTAATTAAGCATGAAATTTTTTACAGAACAAAGACGAATAATGTCATCTTGATCCAATACGCTAAACGGTATATGGGAAAGAATCCGAATCTCACTACGATAATGTGGGAGCTATGTCAGATCCCATGAAATCACAGTATTATTCATAAACTAGTGAACCTTTTTTAACTTACGCTAGGAAAGAAATTTAGCTTTGCATTATGCCTTGGGTGGATCACTACTGACAGCATAGCACTTAACAATTCAGGAAATTTTGTAGCACAAAGGTATGCCTCATTAAAGAAGAACGGTATGTTTAAAAAAACAAACTCGCCATGCAGTGAACAAACCTGAGGGCGCAGTACACCGTACATATTAACTTATCATAACTGATCATAAATTAAGGTTTAAGAGATATGTAACTCACCATCGTGAGTGCACCAATTGTTATGACAGGTTAGGACCATTCTATACACATTTCACTCATATCACAGCATTATCCATACGTACTCACAAACATATACAAAGCTCAATAAATAAATTTGGAACGCCGTGTGAAGCCTTCAGATTTTTCAAACCGATTTTAACGCCAATATGTACACTAGGGGTGATCTTCAAAAACCTTTTTTCGAATTTCAAGGTGCTTGGGGTCAGAAAAGTTGTGTATGGGGCTCAATATAATGCAGGATTTTTTTCAGAATTTTTGTTGAACATCCTGAGGTTCTGCCAAGTGGTTAAAGATTAACAATTTTAGGCAATTTTGGTAAAAATTTGAAATTAGCGAAAGAACATGCCCCGCCTCATTTTTTTGTAAGAAACACTTAAATATTGTCAGAAGGTAAGTGAAAAGGGGCTTCGAAGCAGTTAAAACCCCTAGAAACACTAAAAAAAAGAGGATTAATAAAATTGAGGATAGGCAACCTGGCACACGCGAAGTGAATATCGCTTTTAATGCCTGCATAGCTCTTCGCTTGCTACCGTTCCAGTAATAACCCAGAATTCACCACGAGTAGCTGGCTACGCATCGAGTTCCACCCGTTCCCAACCCAACCTCCCAACCAAAATGGGCACTTTTAGCATTTAGTTTGAATCGTGGATCTTGTACTGACTTTTATGGCGGAATTCAGGCATATGCACTCTCTCCGCAAGGATAGTTTCGATGAACATATCTCTGTTGTGTCTCTCATAGACTGCTGCAGATGCATCCTTCACGAGACGAACATGTCTCTCAACACTTTGAGTGTGGACAGGAACTTGTAGGAATTTTGTAAATTCCGATCTTTTTACGTTAGTTGCCATTTTTTTGATGTCTTCCTCAGTGAAACTCTTTGGAAGTTGGAGGCTCTTCGGAGGCTCAGTCATTACGATGCTTTATTAATCTATCAAATGATGATACGTCTTTGCTGTCTATTTTAATTTGGGCACTTCGAATTTTCTCACTAGATTGTTTTCGTTTTTTGTGTATCTAGCTTGATGTATTTTTTTTACGGCTTGCTATTTTACTTTCATCCATCATCATACAGATGAGCATGTTTTCAGGATGACACCAGAAAGCACCACGTTGTTTTACTGGATCAACAATTTTCAGCAGTTCTTCCCTTAAATACCTTGTGGAGTGCACCAAGTCGAACATGTGTCGAGCTCCATCAACGCAGTGAGGTTTCGATTTAATCATCAACCACATCTTAATGTATACTTTCTGTATATAAGTGACCAATATCATCAGTTCCTCTGAAGGATTCTCCGTAGACAACCACAAACGTAAAATTCTAGTGGATTCATTGTTCAGCTATGTTCTGATTTTTCACGTATCTGGCCTGGCGAAATTTTCCCGGTAATCGTTCAGCTAAACCCATCGGGCATTTTTCGGATACAACTGCCATTGACACATCTAGTAGGTACGCCTGATCACTATTTTTGTCAGCAATATATACATCGGGATGAAAAGCTGGGATGGTTTCAAAGTCAACAAAAGGTAAATGAGCAATAAGTTGTCGGAGTGGGAGTTCATTTAAATGGAGGAGACCAATGCACAATGGCTTATTTAAATGCTCTTCCAGAATCCTAATGATTCCACAATTTTTTCCTGTATTTACAACAGTGCCATCGCAGCCGACTGCACAAATATTTGAGAGTATCGTAGGATGCTCTCCGTTGCATTGCATGATTGATCTTGAAATTCTATAGCTGTACCGGAAACAGGACTCACGTGAGTGAGGTATTTCGAGTCAGGCTCGCATATAATCACAACGTGTTCTTCTAAAATGGTACTTCTGTAATATTCCCCCCGCCTTCTTATTTTGAATTACTGTCTGATCCTTTCTTCGATCAAAGTAAATCCCTACTGCGGTTCCACTATGTTCTGATTTTTTTACTCCTAGTCATGTTTGTAGTCTCTGTCTTTTAAGTTCCATGCGGCCTATGACTTGGGATGAGTCCTCCTTGTTCACAATATCAAAATCTTCTAATACTGCAGTTGCTAATGCTGCTCCTGTAGCTGATGGAACTCCGAATCTGTCGCATACCCTTGCAAGGGCAGTTAGTTTTGTTGAATTTCGCTTAACCCCTTTACTTTGTGATGTTGATGGTCGATACCCAAAAGCATTGTCAGACTGATCATCTTTAGTTTTATTATTTTTCTCGGAATTAAAATTGTAAAAATAAAACACTTTGTAAATTTGAATAGTACAGGATATTTTCCCGAGACATTATGATGCTACATTTTCACTGCCACGGTGTTTACTAGATAATGACAAAGTTCCGTTGAACTCCATTGGAGAAAAATGTATTAAACTGCAAAAATTACGATGTGTTTCATACGCAAGATGTACAATATGTATCTCAAAATGCCACAAAGTATAGCTTGATAACAATAAATTGATTAATCTTATCTCCCTTTTCCCCACGTTGGCGTTGCAGACTGCTCAAAACTAGAATCGTCAATCCCACGGCCAACGATCACGTCCCGCCCAACCAGGTCATCCTGGCGTGTTTGCCGGGTTGCCTATCCTCAATTATATTAATAATTTTTTTTTGTTTCTACGGGTATTAACTACTTTTTAGTCCCTTTTCACTTACCTTCTGACAATACTAAAGTGGTTCTTACAAAAACATGAGGCGGGGAACGTTATTTTGCTAATTTCAACTTTTTACCAAAATTGCTTAAAATTGCTGAACTGTAACCGCTTGGCGGAACCTCAGGACGTTCGACAAAAATTCTGAAAAAAAACCTGCATTATATTACGTAGCCCCATACACAACTTTTCTGACCCCAAGCCCCATGAAATTCGAAAAAAAGTTTTTGACGATCACCCCTAATGTACACTTCAGAGACACAAAAGGAATTAACACCTTATTAGTTAAGCATTTCACAGTCACTGGGTACTATCTATCGGTGACACTTTGCCACCACTCGAATCACACCACTAAACTTTTAGGTAACACAATGTATACAGGGGTACTATCCTTCGGAAACACTTTGCCACCTCTCGAAAGACACACATAAACGTTTAGAGGACACACAATGTAAACAAGGGTATCGGAAACACTTGGCCACCACTGTTTTGGCCAAGAAAGATGTGAATCAGCAAGATTCTGATCGCTTAAGTTCCATACTGTTTTCAAGAAATACTGAAATTCCTCATCACCGCCGCTCTACTAAACGTTGTTCATGACAAGTATATCATAGTGCACTTGCAAATGAGGCAAAATTCCGGCATTAAGTTCTCTCTTCGATAAGATTGCATGAAGTGCATAGCATAAAGTATCTCACCAGCACCTTTAAGACACAGATTTGAAAATTATAATTATATGGCAGTACAATCGTCACCCACCTTTAAGATTCTCATATCCATTAGGACTAAAATTGGCCATTTCTTAATTATCAAGCGACGAATTACGGCAAAGTAGCTCAAATAAAGGAAGCGATGGCTATAAAACACGTAAAATAACATTATACTCAATACATAAAATAATATAATAAGTAATATATCGCCTTCCAAATGGCCAAGAAAGATACCAAAAAGCAATAAAATTTCTTACGTCTTATTACAATGGGCATTACCAGAGAATCACAACCAGATAGTTTTGCCAGCCAACTGCATCACATTTACCTTCCTTACCTTTGCTCAGATTTCCTAATTGCATTTCATGCATTACAAAAGCATTAAAAGTCCTTCAACAATGGATACAACACTTATAAACACGTCAGACTAGGCCAACTAACGTAAACAAATGGCAGCCATGTTGATTATACGACTAGGCGGAGTTTCAAAGGTAGGGTCCTTGCCCGTGGTAATAACTTAAAAAAAGAATATGATGCAGAGTAACCTTGCCAGAACCTCAAGTAACATATACTTTGTATTCTTATTCTTTCCAGTCTGCTATTTATTTATTGTTATTTTACACAAAGCAGCATTATCAATATTGCATAGGTCAAAGAGGGAGAATAGGATGGAGTCCACATTGCGTTTTGAGGGGAAATGTCATTTTTCTGAGGAATGAAGTAAAAATTTGCAATACCCAATGAAATACAATGATCTAATTTTTTATTCAACATCTATGTTTATCGGTAACATAATAAGTACTTTCACATTCTTACAGGAATCCAAAATTATAATTTGTTGACTAATTACCCTTACGAAAAAGTAGTACTGGAAGTACTGGAAAAAAATAGTATTGGGAAGTACTCGTGTACTATTTTCACGGAGGTGAGTACTATAGTATTGGAAGTATTGAAGAAAACTAGTACTCGTGTACTAGAGGTAGTACACAGAACTAGTACTCATGGAAGTATTGGGAAGTAGTACTCGTGTACTAGAGGTAGTACACGTAACTAGTACTCGTGGAAGTATTGGGAAGTAGTACTAGTGTACTGGAGGTGGTGCACAAAACTAGTACATACATACCCCTATTGGAACTAGTACTTGTGGAAGTATTGGGAAGCAGAACTCATGTAATAGAGGTGGTGCACAAAACTAGTACATACATACCCCTATTGGAACTTACTCATAAGTCTCTCATAAGTCTCATAAGATATTTTCTCATAAGAAATTGGCAATGAGATCTTATGAGAAATTTTCTCATAAGATGTTGGGCGGGGAACCGTTCCAGGGGGAACCACCCTGGAACCATTCCAGTGGGAACCACCCTGGAACCATTCCAGGGGGATCGGTTCCCTGCAGTTCTCTTAAGAGAATTACAAAAAATTAATTGTAATTACAAAAAAACCTATAAGCTGCTCCTGGAGATACGTCCTGGAACTCCCACCTACTCCTACTCCAAAAAACTGAGGAACTAGAGAAAGCTGAAATAACACATAACACGACTTCGGATCGGATAAGGCATATCACACTTAATTTGATTCGGCATAATTTGGCACATGCCCACTATACACATAACTCGACCGAACTAAACCGTGAACATCTAGCGTTTCTTGATGTCACATAACAAATTCACAATTTTAGTAACCCTTATGCGAGTTAGAATTTTAAACAAACAGGACAGTTTATAAATCTATAATATATTTATTGACACTACTTCCAGTTTCAATAATTGTATTCACTTGCCTTTGTAACACATAAGATTCCAAATCTGAGGCATAATCTCAAAAATAACCAATGTAACAACAACAATACTAAATAAACCACATGGCACGAGAATGAAAAGCTGTGATCGAGCTTGCTTATGCATAAGATTTTATTTTAATGGTTGATCAAAGTGTTCAACAACCAGAAGTTTTTTTTTAAATAACGCTCCTCTAAAAAGTGAAACTATATTTTTCCAACGGAGAGTTCGTTTAAATATCATCGAAAGTCGTCACTGCACTGTCACAACACACAAAAAATATTCACGTTCATCATGTAGCTGAATGATGATCTGAATTCTCATTGGATCATTCCGAATGTTTCAATTTCTTTATGACTTTAATGTGCCTGAAAATGATAAATACAGTCAATTCCGGTGTCAGCAATTCAAAAAGCCTGCATGGAAAGCAGGTGAAAACAATTACAAATTCGTTCAATACAATCGCTTGTCATAACGATCATTTACTCACCTTAATGTCATTGTCCATTAGAATTTAAAAGTAAGCTTCCATGATCACTAATTACAAGAAAACGTAATTACTTCAGGAGATAATTCTTTATCACGTTTCTCGCTATGATGACAGCCATGTTGAATTTCGAAGTGGTCTTGCAATTAATCGATCGTAGTCTGTTCGATATTGGTCGATACAACCAACCGGATACCACTTTCCACAAACCGCGAACTATAAAAATGTGAATATTCACGTTAAAATTACTCGTGGGCACGAAAGTTGTTATTTATGGTTTATAATACTGTTCTTTTTAAGAAAGAAGTTTCCTATAATTTATTTGAACTGAACGGAATTACCGTTCTGACACCTTTGGTCTTTTAGAAATGGGGATGAGTGTAGATTGGAGGCTTTAAAGATGTATAGGAGGATGGAGAAAGTGAGCTCAAGAATAATTTGATACTATCTTTCTTTAACCTGAGCTGGATGTGACAAAATTACACTGTCTTCCCCCAGCTAAGCTGGGATGGAAGACAAATGAGAATGCTGTAAATGGTTGGGGAAGAGAGGAATCTTTTGGGGGTGATTCAAAGAGGATAGAAAAAGTGGATGGAAGAGATGGGTAGTGGGAAGTTAAAAAATGTTATTGAAGGAAGAATCGCGTCTGGCTTCTGGATGGCAGGAAGATTATGAGCCAAATAAATGTATTTAAGGAAGCGAGTACAAGTAAAACATCAAAAATGTACCTGAAAGGTGGATAACCATTACGTGAATTGATAGTATTGGTTCAACCTAATGTGAAATAAAAATGATTAGCATTGTGATTTGGAAACCAATACTAGACATATTAGGTTCAATGCTCAATATATCATGGTATCAAAGAGTAGTACCTACACACCTATTACTGTGAATACTTCTTCTTCCAATACTTACCGACAATGAAGTATTGGTGCCAAATGGACTAGTACACAATGCTAGTATTGTGAATATTTCTCCATCCAGTACTTGCCTACATTGAAGTACTGGAGTCACAGACTAGTACACGATGCTAGTATTGTGAATACTTCTCCATCCAGTACTTGCCGACATTGAAGTACTGGTGCCACGGAATAGTACATGATGCTAGTATTGTGAATACTTCCCTGCTGAGTACTACATTCAGTGATCCCAATACTAAGTATTGAATTTTGAGTACTGGGGGGCAGAATCTGAATACTATAGTACTGAGATTCATGTACTTAGTATTCGGGTCTGTGTACTTAGTATTGGGCTCTGTGTACTACTTTTTTGTAAGGGGACTCTGCCTGCATTGTCCTACCGCACAAGGTGAGCGGTTCGGGATAGCCCTCCTGGTATCAATATATTCGTGAGTAATAACTTAAAAAAAGAATATGATGCAGAGTAACCTTGCCAGAACCTCCAGTAACATAGCCTTTGTATTCTTATTCTTTCCAGTCAGCTATTTATTTATTGTTATTTTACACAAAGCAGCATTATCAATATTGCATAGGTCAAAGCGGGAGAATAGGATGGAGGCCACATTGCGTTTTGAGGGCAAATGTCATTTTTCTGAGGAATGAAGTAAAAATTTACAATACACCATGAAATATAATGATCTAATTTTTTATTCAAAATCTATGTTTATCAGTAACATGAAAAGTATTGTTTCACATTCTTACAGGAATCTGAAATTATAATTTTTCTTCACATGCTGACATGCAGTGCACACCATTTGGGGAAACATGGCCTTTTTAGGATGTAGAGTGTAGGGTACTTCAGTAGTATAGGGTGGGAAAAATCCATAAATTTCCATGTGAATCAGGAAGGAACTAACAACGAACAAATTCAGAAGTAGCAGGTACCTATCAGTTTTCTGTAATGAGCTTTCCTTCTTTCCTGAAAATGTAAAATTATAAAGAGAGAAAATTAGTAGAGGCTTGTTTTTGTAGCTATGAATGCATTTTAAGAGTTATAAATGGAAGTTGAAGGGGATTGGTAGAGAAATCCTTGAATATGTGGGATTTAGAGTCATTCCGAGTCTCAGAACAGTAAATATATATTAGGAAGTTCTTTGATATAGGTAGCAAAAAGTCTCCAACGTTATCGCAATCCCTGCCAACCTCAGAAAATGAAAAGGTATTGAGTGGAATCACATCATATCTGTTATAGGAGAATTTTCTATGGGTGTTGACGAAGCTCTCACATGATTTGAGAGTCCTGATTAGTGACAAACTTTAAACTCTTTGCTTGATGATTATGATAGTGATTATTTGATTATATATAATCAAATAATATAAATATACAAACAATATTACAGCCTTTATACCATAAGGGCTGCAACTCAGGTTTCGAGTGGAAGAATCGAAAAGGTTTTACTGGGGACATGATTATAAATGAAGGTTTTGAGTTAACACATATGTGAAAAATTCATTCTCGAAACATAAATTTAACAGCATAAATATCGGTGACTGTAGTTGGTATAATTTCAAAAGCAAACATATTGAATTCAGTGTGGTGGCGAATCATCAGTATGACACAGGTTTAAGAGTGTATAATTGTAAATTGAAAAACAATCAGAGGTCACTTACCTGATAAGGTGCATTGGAGTCATCTATGCAGATACCTAGTTTCCTGCATATAGGGCATTTTTGGTAGAAGGTGTGCATGCATAGAATGGTGTGGTTGTGAATTGAAGTGGGACTATATGGAAAATAATTTGCTTGCGCTTAAGTGGCACATATATTTTACATGGTTTGATTTTGGGAGAGGATGGTGCACTGCAGTAGGAAATCGTAGATGCTTGTGCCGGCAAGTATGATTTCAGTGATGAGTTGATGATGGGAAAGGCTGAGGGGTTTTTGGGAAACGTTGTGAACAGGCCCGGTGACAGGATTTTCGGGCCCCTGGGCAACTGAGTGGTCCGGGCCCCCTAAATGCCGGTAAACCCCCTCACTCAATTTAGACAAGAACTGCGAACTTCCAGTTTATTTTATAGCCAAGACCTGCCTGATTATCAGCTTTTTCTGCAGAAGAAACTTGCACACTCATACATAATCTTTTGATTTACTATAAATTGTCCTTTTTTTAAATTAAACACATGTCAGTGGAATGGGATGGGCAACAATTTCAAAATGAAAACTTTTTGACGGTGTAACACACTTGACACTTTCATTTTAAAGTAATCAAAACTACAGTTTTAGTAGGACTTTCTTGAACTTGAAAATTTTATAAAAATTCATAATAAAACGTACTTTTCTTTTTTACGTAATTAGGATATCCACAATTTCTCCCATCTTTTCGGAGATACGGAGATAATTACATCACTACCAAATGAAATTAAATGCAGAGTATTCACTTCTACTAAGCTTTGCTTTCACTACAACTCTTTCAATCAAACATAACAGCAGGGAATGGGTAAAAATAATGTAAGTTAAGGGTTTTGACGAGCAGAATATATTTTTTTGTGCCTCATTATTAAGCTATTTTCGATAATTTGTTTCCTTCCTGAGTGCATAATTCAAGTAAAGTAGAAACTAAAGTTTTCCTAGATGAATCAAGTCTAATGTGACCTATAAATCAGGTATATGCATATAGACCTCTGGACAATTTTTTAAATCTCCTTGAAATGCTACTTAAAAAATTGTTAATTATACTAAAACACCTTAGCGATGAAAACTATGCATTTATTTAATGTATTTTTCGAGAAATAAGAAAAATAAATGCCCAGAAAACACGCCCACTCTAAAACGTATTGTGATTGGCCGGCTGAAAGTGACGTCAGCTCCTGCAATGGAGAGGCAACGGTGGAACGTACTGTACCTGTGGACGTTGTTTTCAACATTTGTTGTCGGATTTAGATATCTTTGGTGTGGTTAAGGAAGGCTGCGAACATATATGATTTCTTTAGAAGGTATGGAGTCTGAGTTTGTCAAAGCTGAGGCAAGAAATCTTCCGAAAATCTCAACATTAGCAATGTTTTCATACGTATCAACACCGTGTTTAAATGTAACTTCGTTCAATCTTCGAAGAAAACATGATTCAAACGGAAATCCAAAGAGTTAAGATGGCGAGGTGAAAGCATGTCAATGTTTGAAAATGAATGTTCATTTGAATTTTGTAATATTCATAATATGGCGATGATGAATGTTTTGGTGTTAGGGTCGTTCGTGAGGAACACGACGATGATGCCATCGGCTATGTGCAGGTTAAGCTCGTTAAAATGTTGTTCGTGCTCGGGTATGCCCCGAGCATAAACTAATATGTCGTGGAAGCACATATTTTGATGGATGGCGAAGACAAGTAGGTATACCTACTTGTCTTCGCTATAGACTATAGTGAGCATTTCGTGCAGGGATTGCGCACGTCAAGTTCGGGACCACAAAAATAAGATGTATTATGGGCATCTACTTTATCCATTTGTTTACTTTGAATTACTGCTCCAATATGTGTCGACATCTCTCTATTTTCAGGCACATTATATCATTAATGTATCATTTGGGATGTTTTCAAGGATTCGGATTAAGGCCTGGTTACACGATACATTAACCCGTACGAGTTAATGTGTATATGCATGAACGCGAAAATTCCCCGTGTAACCACACCAAAATGTACAAATGAATGAATGCGTGAACAGAAAATAGATCCTGTTCTATTTGGTTCATGCACTAACGAACAAGTTGAGCAGAAACCATTCACGCAAATGTACATTAACCCGTACGTGTTAATGTATCGTGTAATCAGGCCTTAAAGGCCTAAATAAAAAATACAATGAACGTGAAAATCTTTTGTTTGTAGTGGCATAACCTTATGGTGCAGTTATGAGTTTTGATATGATTTCCAAGAACTTCCTTTTGGGGAAATATATATTGGGCTATTGAGACAAAGGGGGATTAAAAAACCCTTGATTACCGAATATAACGAGGAACTTCAAAATTCAACCTGTGTCGCAGCAAGCAAGTGCGATCGTGATCCTAGATTCTAATGTTGTGTGGTGTAATATTGGTGTATTTGGCATATTAGCTGATCTCGACGCAGACGCGGTATGTTGAAACGTGAATCTAATGTGTTAAATTGTGAAGGTAATGCAAAGAAATAAATATTCCCGTCTACAACTACTTTGGTTTAATAAATTGTTTTTATGTGCACAAGTAGCCATTCACGCATCCATCGTTCACGCTGACCTTCGAAAATTGAAATTGACCGGTGAAAATTACTGCTTGCGATTAATAAAAGTTAGGACATCTAATCTTGAAAAGTAAGCAGCGATAGGTTCAGTGGGTTCAGTCTTTTAATCATAATTGAAAGTTGCTTAGCGAACTTTTTCAAACATGGCATATTGCCTGATATGGAAAAGATTTTTCGTGACATATGTCCAGCACATTACCCTCGTACTCTGATTACTGATTTGTGCATGCATTAAATTTCCTAGCAGTTTTTCAATCAATGAAAAAACTTTACCGAACAATATTAAGCCCATATGTCAATCGCATCAATGCTACTACTGGCGGCGCTTTGTTTTGGCCTAGTTTCTGCACAATTAAGATACAATTAAGTTTAATTTAGTTTCCAGAATTGGTAAAATGAATATAGACAGAGTGAACGTTCAAAAATGCACACGTTTGATCGCATAGACAAAGTTTCATTTCGCTTGCACTTCTGTCTTCACCCATATTATCCTGTTTCGGGCAATTAAAAAAATAGTTGTGGGGAGGCATTTCCGTTGGTGTCATTATATTTTGGCACAAGACAACATTTAAAACAACGCTTTGGCATATTAAAATAAAGTGCGTTCATGAAAGACATTTCAATAGTGATCTCCTAAACGCTTCAAACTTCGCATAGAAATATACGCACCGCGACCGCTGTTGCAGGACCTGACGTCATTCAAGATGGCAGCGATGCGAATTACGTTTTTGCGAGGGACCAGCTCGTGGCGATTCAAATGCTTATATTTTAAAAATAAAATACTTTCTGTCAAAACTGCTTTCGCAGCAAGTAATTTTTTTGTTTAAACTCTACGAAAATGCCTTTATTGGAATATGTGTCCAGAGACCTATTGTAACGCAGGTAAAATGAAAGATTAGAGTAGATTTTATCGATGAACAACCAAAATCTCCGCGGTGTCCAAAATGTACGGATAAGCATATTGTAACGGAGGGAAAATGAAAGATTTGAGTAAATTTTCTCGATGAACAACCAAAATCTCCGCGGTGTCCGAAATGTACCTTTCTGCATGAACCACTTAGGAGGGTCAAAGGCTTGGACTGCTGGGGCGAAGGGACAAATAAACGGAAATAAGTTCTTAATAGTGTCCCTCTGGAACGTAAAATAATGTTTCATGTCAAAAATACAGGAATTCTAAGGCTTTGAGGGTGTGAATAAGAAGTTTACTTTTGACAGAAGAAACCTTGAACGCGATTTCGCGTACACTTATAGACGTTAATATTTCTATATCCCCATGATTTTAAACGTGTAGAGCCGGTGGAGATCAATAGCAATGTACCTACACATATTAAAAACGGCGAATGAGAAGCGTTATTTTCCTTATGGCTTGAAAAAACTTACTCGCATCACGTCATTTCCAGCTCCCGGCGCGTGTCTCAAGCTCCGGACGCGCGTACGAAAAATTAAATGTAATTTTTGGCGTCGCAAACCAATTTTCAATTTTTTTTCAGATCTACCTTTAAAAAGCATCAACAATTGATTTAATATGAGTCACTTGACAGGCACTTAACATGCCAGATATATACTACTTAAAATGAATTTTTGCGTGAAAATAGCGTCCGCCATTTTGTTACGTAATTCACCTACATTTAGGAAAAAATCTCCCAAAGTCAAGAACAGTAAAGTGAAAGTGTGGTTTTAACAGACATACTAGTTTTTTATCCGACCAAATTCCTCCCACAGCGTCACCCTCAACTTAAATATGAAGGCGTAGAAAGCTGAAGTCGGGTGTAATTTTTTCTATGTTTGAGCCCCTGCATCTCGGTAACGGCGACAGAACATGACCAATGACATGCCATTCCATGGTTGCCAATCAGTTATAAGTATTTGAGCCGAGTTTCATGATTCTATCTCCAAAAAAGCCATTTTGGAATTTTTTAAATTTATTTCGATTTCAGCCTACTGTGCATCGGTTCAAATTTTCCTTCCTCTCCTTTCCATTAACAAAACCACACAAAATCATGACAGTGCGTGCATGGGCCTTGAACTTATTTCAGTAAAACAAGGAAACAAGTTTAGAATTTCACAAGCATAAAGTGTACATCATGTTTAAGAATGAATAACTTTCTGAAATATGTATATATTCACAAAATTTAAAATATTTTTTTGCTTCCCTTTTTTATTTTCCCTGGGAGTTAAGGATTGCAATCCCGGAATCTCGGATGAAATGACAATCCCGAAATCCCGGGATTTAGTATAAACGAATCCCGGGATTCCGGGATTGACGTACACCTTTTCGCTAACAGGCAGCGCTAATAAATAAGTTTTATTGGACATGAAATTCAACACGGTAGACGTCTGAGTCGATTGACTAATACCTTTTATTGGAATAAGTAATTTGTCATCATTTGTAATACATAAGAAAACGGAAATGAGCTTACGGTGCGCGTGTTAAAGACATGATGATCGCCAGCATTAAACAAGATGGACTAAATTCCAGAAAATTTTGACTAACTTTTGATGATGATCCCGTAATCCTGGGATTGAAAAATCTCTCTGGGATTGCAATCCTTACTGGGAGGCTAGGTTTGGGGTCCGCGGTCCCTCCCTACCCCCGTGTATGGGCGCTCACGTATACAAAACCAATAACACAACACTAGAATGTGTAGCTTGCTACTGCTAATCTGTAACTTTGATTGTAGAATGAACGATTATTTACAGTAAACTTACAAGTGAACAATGGACTTTAGACGGGGGATGGGGTTTCTTCTCGTTCAAGTTACAATATGTCACTGAGAGGCGAATGTTCGCGGCAAAGGGAGGGAATGTGAGTCACAGCGCCCGCGCTTCTCGCTCTATCGTCCCCATTACCCCAAAACCCTCGATGACCACAGCAACAATGCTAAGGTCATACTTCTCTATTGCACACTGACACACGTTCTACCTTCATTTGTTTTTTTCACTTTTTAAACAACAAAATTTTGTATTCTTTTTGGCATTTAAATATATTCATACTTTAAATTTTTATTTTCAATTAATTTATTTTGGCCCGGGCCCCCTGATGACCCGGGCCCCTGGGCATTTGCCCCCTTTGCCCCCCCTTGACGCCGGCCCTGGTTGTGAATAAGAAAAGTTTATATTGAATGCAATGAGAGGAGAGGCATATGCCATGTGAGTGTATGAGGAGATGGAGAATTCAGATGATGGTTGTTTAACGTATGTGGTGTTTTAGAAGTCGAACAGTCAGGATGTTAACTTTGGTCTTGGCAGACTTAAATTTTCCAGTTGGGTTTTTTCTTACTCTTCAAATCAAGGATCTCCTGGGATGATGAATTTTTTTTGGTTGGCTTTTGAGAAACCAATTTTGATGTAACAGTAGTGGAACTGCTACCTACATTTTGCTCTACAGAGCGTGGCGTTGTGGTGAGATGGAAATTAATCATTACTTTGCTCTCCATATGATTTTCAGGTTGGGGGCCTTCAGAGAGGGGTTCGGAGTGGGGGTTCATGGGAGGTACATCTGGAACTGGAGATGGGCATAAGTTAGCTGTGGATTTGCTCTCTGTACTGCAGTCATGATCAACATTTTGAGAGCAGGCGGTGAGTGTGTCCATATCAGGTGAGTCCTCATGTACGCTGTCAGGGTAGTCGAAACTACAATGTGAGTAGTCCGTGGTATCGGACTTGGGGGAGTTCGGAGAGTTGGGGCGGGGGAGTTGGTTTTCGGGGACTCTGGAAAGGTGTGCTCTCTGATAAAATGGATTAGACTCTTTTGGGATGGCACCATAAATTTTTCCTTTCTCCCTGAAAAAGTTCTGTTTGGCTACTGTTTTCATAGGCCTCTCTCTCCTTGGAGATTTGTCTGTGGGAATTTTCAGCTTGGGTATGTAAGGTAATTTAAAAGTTGATGGTTTATGCTTCTTTGTGCTTTTCTGCTCTACTTTCTTGCATTGGTCTTTATTGTCCATTTCAAATTTCACCAAATGGTGAGATGTGAATGATCCCTCGACCTTGTGACAAACTGTCAAGATCAGTATTTCTGCTCCACCAGGCTGTAAAAAAATGAAAGAATATATTAATGAAACAAAGGTGATGTGGGAGGTGATGGGATGGTTCAAACAGGGTGCCATAAAAATAATGTTATAGATAAAAGCGGATTCTGAAAAATTAGCTTAGTATTTTCACATGGTAATCCGTAAACACATTGGTGTGGACAACATCAATTGAGGTAGTTATATATCATGTGGGTGTTGAGAGAAAACTGATTGGATTTTAGGGGAGGTTCCTAAATTTTGACCCCCTTGATTGTGTCACAGTTATTTTTTTAACCTCGAAATCAGTGAGACAAGGAATTTTGGGAGTGAAAAAACTGTGTGAGACACAGATTTTTAGGTTTTCCAGGAAGCATTTTTTTGACGTCATGTTGTAGGTAATTCCAAACCCCTACTGCTGTCATAGACGTCACCTCTGCTTAATTGCTACCATCAGCTATACGTTCTTGAATGGTCAACCCTTTCACCCCTTTTCTCCGAGTATCCAGCATTCCCCCAAATAACCGTAAGCAATGTCCGTTTGACCATCCTCATAACTTTTGGCGGCAATTCCTTCATTTTCCAAGCAAAATCATAGAATGTGATTGGAGTGATTCGCCTTAAGGTTATGCATGTCCTCCATAATTGAGAATCGGCATGGCGTTTGATTGAAGAATGTGGTAAATCATTAAGGGGCTTGTGATTTGAACGTTCACTGCGGCGTGACCCACCGGTGGGTCACGCAGATGCGACTAGCACCGCGGCCATAAAATTCTATGAATTGTCGTAACTTGCAAGGAGTATTGTGAGAGTAGGAATCGAGAACTTCTCAAGTGACTTCACCCAGAGGTTAGTCACAGTTCAAATAATAGACTACTATGTGACACTTAGTGTGACCCACTGGTGGGCCACGAGCATATTTACATATTAGCATATTATATCCAAAATATGTTTATTTTTTTGTTTTTTTTTTCAAGTTTATGCAATTTATATACATAAGGATGAACAATACTCGATATAGTAAAACATATCAGCTTATTAAAAATATTGAAAAAGTTTAGGAAAATTTTTTCTCCTCAACCTCTTGGCTGTCCGTCACTTGCTAGTAAACTAAACAGTCCGAACTGCACTCGCCCGGCTGTGTGAGAGATTGAACGACTCTCTTCCCTTCCCCCCCTCCACCCTCTACGGAAGGGCAATTGGGAAAGGGTCGTGTAGAGTTCTTGAGCCAATCCCTCAGTGGTGGATGAGTGACCGTGCCCTTGCCGGGTGAACGTCTTCCGAAATGCAGACACTACTTTTTTCTGAGTGAGACAAAGCACTATGTATTCTTTCCAAAGGATCCTCCTTCCCTTTTCTCATAGTGTGAGCAAGGCTGGGGAATGGGTATGCACGGACGGGAGTCTACGTCTCACAGACGGGCGCGAACAAGGGCAGGGACAATAAATTGAGGCGGGTGGTGTCTCCCAAGTTTTCTGAACTTAAGCAAATCTTTACTACATGCATTGGATTGTTGGCCCTCTCTTCCCCCATCCCACGCCAGGTTCTAGCTGATAGTGTGCCCCACGTGACAGGGGGATGGGCGTGCTGGGGGCGAGGCAGGGAGTCGCCTCCCCAGCCTTCCTCTAATCTCAGGAAAAAGCGGAGTGTTGCCGCTACAATCACCATCCCTCAGCAGCAGCCAGAAGCTCGGAAGGATTGTGACCCACCGGTGGGTCACACAGCCCATGCAAAAGGCTGAGTATGACCAACCGGTGGGTCATGCCACGCTGTGAGGGTTAGGGCTTTAAACAGCTCCACGGTGAACGTGTTAAATGATATCTTGGGCATTGATTTCACAAGGCATTAGGTGAATTTTGCAGTGCCTGAGACTGTGAATTATGTGCAAGTCAAGTAATGCATTTGTGTTGTTAAGTGATACTCACCAGAATGAGAGTCTCCTTTGGATCGACATGTAAAACGGGTGTTTTGTTGTTAGTCTTGGGATAGGTTGGTTGTTTCAAAATATTATGTGGAAAATGATGAGAAAATTCAAATGATAGTCGCTTGGGAAGGGGATACTTCTTTATTAAGGACACAGCAGGGTCTTCTGATTGCTGAATTTTCACCGGCTTTGATTCCTTAAGTGTGGCTGGAAGTGCTTTAGATCCTTTGTTTTGAGATTCTTCATCTGAAAAGAAAACATGTGGTCATGAGTATACCCAGTGGATGAGGAAGAGCAAAGGAGGAAAAGGCATATAATCCTTAAACTGTCGCAAGTCAGGTGGCTTAATATGCCCAAGGTGAACAATGAACAACCCCCACACGATGAGGCCACCTCTGACTCTTAGTCCCATGGTTTGCAGTAACAGCACCGTGCTCAGTGAAGATCTCCTCACTGTCTATTCCATTCTTTAGTTAACATTGCTGGAGTACCTGTACATGTGATCGTTCATGGGTTATGGTTAGAAATGATGAGAGAAACTGTAAACTTACCATTTGAGGGAAGGTGTGAAGACATCTGCTTAGGTTGGGTTTTCACATCAAGAGGCTGTATCTCCAACCTGATTGGAAATGTGGCGAAACTTTGTATACGGAGAACATAAGTTCCGATGGAATCAAGTGGGAGGTCTGGTAAGTGCATGTCGACAGCTTTCAATTGAGCAGAAAAGTCGAAATTCAATACTTCATTTAACCTGAGAAGCCAAAGGTGAAAGAAATGTAGCAAATTTGTTGGTCATATCAAGTGTCAAGCAAGAGAGCAAAAATGTAAAGAGACTCACCCATCAATATTCATATATTTCCAGAGGTGGTGATGAGTGTGGGTAGAAGATTGGATATTTGTAATTTTTAATGTGGGTTTAGTCCCGTGTTGGTTAATGGTTCCCAGTTTGATGGGTGGGAGTCTGTCTGTTGTGTGATAACAGCAACCATCGTAATTGCAGGATCTTAGAATGTCCATAATCACACTATATCGTTGAGGCTCAACGTCCTGTTTGTAGATGTTGAACTGGTACTCTTTTGACTCACGTGGGTGCAGTATTCCATAGTCAGGAGTTATGTCATAAAGGGATGGCTCGACAATGAGACTGCCATCAAATTCAGTATTGAAAAAGTCATCGCCGAGTTGCTCATACTGCAGAAACAGATGAAATTTTACATCTACATCTCCATTGTTGAGGATGGTGAATGAGCCCACTGGTGTTTTGAAACTGGTGATTACAAGTTCACGGGGTTCCATCTGTGAAAGCAAGGATATAGTTTTTCCAGTGAAACTCCTCCTCAGCTGGCAGGTCAGAGATGGTTTCAGAGTGCACAGATTATAGCCATTAAGAGAAAGAGGTGAAAATAAGCAAGTGCAATTGATTTGAAGTACCCAATGATTGATTGTGATTTTGAGAAGAATAATTGAGCAAGTGAAATCTCATGTTGCATGACCATCTGAAGACACATTAGTGGACATGCCCTGTGCAAATGTAGGAGTACTTGGCTGGCAAGCTAATAGTTAAAGAGATGCTGGTACAAATGCAGTTAGATGCTCTGTGATAAGAAATGCTGTAGAATGCTGTTTTTAACAAGTGCAATCATTCTACTTTTGGGGTTACATGCAGACATGACCTTTGCTCAGAATTTACAAAATGGGTTAGAGCAGGTTCAGTATCTTACCAAAGGTTTGGTGTTACAGCAGTTGATGACGGTACGTATTTTGTATAGCTGCTCTTGGGTTGGGGGTTCATCTGCAGAGAGAGTCTCCCATAAAAATAGGAGTTGATCAATGCTCTCCTTGGCATGTGCTCTGTTCTTCATAAGGAATTCCCGAAATACAGGTGGTTCAATTCTTTCGGCGTGAATATACATGTCCTCAGAGATATTTCCCTCGGTGAGTGGATGTATTTCCCACTGCTGATGAATTAGTTCATTTGGTGCGAGAGTGATACGAGATGGGCCTATGCTCAGCATAGGTGGTAAATGACCTGGTTTGTGTGTTAATCTGGCAAAGATGAAAATAAGAAATAAAATTAGGATCGAAAAGGGATTCACTGTTTCTTGAATAAAATTAACCAACATTTCCATCAGGTAATCATGAAACTGTAATGTAGTCTTACTTTCAAATGACTTGAAAAACAGAATTCATGTTTTACAAAGAAATAGTAGGAAGGAAGAGTGAGGGGCGTTGATCAAAATAGACGGTGATTGGGTAAATTTGATTCAAGAATGAAATGAAAGAAACTGAAGGAACAACACAATACTGACAATTAATATTTGCATTAATTCATTCACGGGATCAATGTTCTCTACTAGAAACCTCACAGTGATGCAATCAATTGTCATGTGAACATAGTGATAAGAGTACTTACTCAACCCAACAATTACTTTGGTTGTGTATCAGCACCTGCATTTTTTCTTTATTTCCCAGCATTACTGGTGGGAATGTAACTATGTCACCGAGTTCTCCAAACATCACTTTCAGGGAATCGTCGATGACTGTGAAGATCAGAATTTCCTGAAAGAAAGGGAGGAGTTAGAGAAAGGAATCGGTGCCACATTTTAGTGAGAGTAACTAGGGGTAACGTTACTGTGGTATCTTCCTTTCCGTGGAGTTTGATTTGCAGGTGACTCTGGTCCTCAATTAGGCTGAACTTTGGTCGATAGGAAACTGCAATACTGAGGAAGTCATTCCTAATGATACCCTGCATGTGCGTTACAGAAAAGACCCTGTAAGGGAGAGGGAAAGCCATATTAGATCATTAGTCATGTGGAGGTGAACAAAGTATGTATGGATTTTAGCATGAGAATGACACAGTTATCAAAGAATGAATTGACACCCACTCCGATTTATCAGGGATGATTTCATAAAGGACTGCTCTCCGGGTCGAATTCAGGATGGAGAAACTGCAGTAACACTCCTCGTTCTTTTGTCCTTGTTGGAAAATTAATACACGCAGGATGGGTGTGCAGGAAATAGGAGTGATCTCAGTTTCCTCCTTGATATCCAGATCTACAGGGATGTGGAAAAGGATGTAATTAATAGTGAAGGAAATGTGGGTATGACATGCACTGTTAGAAGTTTACCAATGAAATGAACTTGGATGTTGACCGGAACGGTCGAAGAAATCCATTTCTCATTGAGGTAAGTTTGGCATTCATGCCATGGTTGATGGTGATCTGAGAGGGAATTCCCTGGTGGCTGCCAAAAGAGCCGTGCATCTAGCATAGCTGAAAGGGCATAGATATCTTCTTCATATCCAGTGGGCCCCAGTGGCTCTTGAATGTTGCATCCAGGGAGACTTCCATGTTTGTGATAGATGTTTTCGTTCAACGTTGCTGTGAAGATTGCCACATCCTTTGGTGGAAGGATGCATGAGGTTGGCGAGATATCTATTCTCTGCTGTGGGTCTGAAAGAAGAAAAGAGGAAATATTGGTAGTAGATGTGTTCGTAAAATAAGTATTTAGGTAAAATATATTGAGGTGTTCGGTGTTGGCAGAAGTCCTGTTGTAGAAATCAGTGGCTCTTATGAAGCAGACATTGTTGGATGCCCATTTTTCTTGTGCGGATTTTGTCTACGTACTCAGGCATGGATTTTGAGGGATTGAACCCCCTCCATGGCAATGCAATGTCTGTTATGCCATGTCATTCCCGCTGGAGGCATCCCTGAAGGTGGGGTTCGACGGACTCGGAATGCAAAAGGTGTTAAATGCAGGAGAGAGATGAAGGACCTGAAGAAAAAATACCTTGAGCCCACACTACGTACAACGTAGATTGCGTCTTATTGTAAACGTTGAATGTGGAACATGTTTCCTCCTGCAGAATGGTGATAATGTAGCTCGGAATAATGTGCACTACTTTCTCCCAGTTTGGGTGCACATAGGTCTCCAGTGTGTTCCGTCCCTTTGTGGTCGAGGTGAGCCCAGGATACCGGTTAGAAAGGAATATTAGTGAATTATGGAGTAAGTGATGGTCTAAAGGATAACGAGAGATTAGAGCAGCACCTCCTCAGTGTCTGTTTGCATTCTACACCTTCATGCCGTGCACAGAATCCCAGCTTGTGAAACGGTATGGGGTTCTGAAAGGGAAAGAGTGATGTGAATGAGGTGATGGTGAGAGGGACTGCGTGTGATTGGTGACGGGTGGCTAACCTGGTGTTCCAGAATGAGGAACACATGTTTTTCAAACATTCCCTTGAAGGGCAGGTTGAATACGATGCGTACCGTCAAGGTTTCCTCCCCTTCGATTCTCGAGCGGATGGGGAGAAATTTGAAAACCGACGACTGGTTGTCGTTCTCAAAGTAGAAGTCGGCCGGTGCTCGTGAGTGATTGATTAAATCCAAGTTTGTCTCCGCCTCGCTTTGCGTGGTTGCATTGAGAACGATCTCGGAAGCATTAGGCACCACGAACGCTCCTGCAATGAGAGGGCGGATCAGCAAGAGGGTTGCATCCTGTTGGTCAGAGAATACCGAAGAAGTGACATTTAGGCCATGGATAGGACATTGAGGGATTCTCACCCATACTGGTGCCTCGGAGGCAGATTTGACTCGATGGCTTATCGGTGCAGGAGACGTGGACGTAATCGATAAACACACCGAAGGAATGCGGTGGTTGGAAAGTGATATTTAAGTTGACGTATTCCTTGTTCTTGAGAGTGAACTCAGTTTCCTCGAGGAGAAAGACATGCCGTAGATACTCTGACTCCCTCTTCACTCTGCATATAACTTCAGCCTAATGAATGGAATGCCTTTATGAAAATAGTGTTTCGGAGGCACAAATATCAATGATGAGTTGTCACATGGGCTTACCTGGCTGTCGTTGGTGAATTTATGTGTCGCTGTTGCAGTAGATCCCATGCGTACGATTCCGAAATCGATGTGCACATCAACGTGCATGTTATTTACGCCGAGGGATGCCATTTGACGTTGAATTTTGATAAAAATTTTGTTGTAGAAAGGCCGATGGACCGAAAAGTCTTGCGTGTACTGTCGTAGAAGTAACGCTTGAGAGATTGCTTCCAGGTCGCGGCAAAATTGCGGAGGATTGCCGAGATAATTACCCAGAAGCACACGCAGCAATGTGACCGTGAAGGACGGTCAATTTTCTTTGAATCGTCTCGTGAGCGTTTGGTCGGAAAAAAATATATAGTAATGGAAGTTTAACCTGCCGACATTTTTCGTCCTCGGGGTAAAAATATAGCTTTCGTTGTGGTTTAATTTGAACTAGTGAGAAATAAATATGTTCCTCGCGAGAACATCAGCACCCACTGATGCTAATGAAGTGAACGGCGAACCTCAGCAATAAATGGATGGATCGCAGTGCCGGGAATTTAAAACGTGTTTCAGATTCCTCGTTTCTTACCTTGGGTGAAATTGCGGAATAATTGTAGTTTCAGGCTATATTTTTATAATTTCGGCAGGATAAAACATTCAAGGAGGTACATGTTCACTTCGTGTGTAGGAACAGTGTGTAAAGTTCACTGTTACACTTCGGGCCTGAAACCGACCAGTCACCCTTGTGTCTTATGGTGAGGTTGCTTGATCCTTTAGAATCACACCCTAAAAATATTTTTATTCTATTTAAGGATTCCGTTGGCAAAATTTGTAATATATATGCTGCAATTATTTTCCATAGTGAGTTAACCCATTTTCGGCCAAAGGCGCGAAAACGAACCATTTTTGTTTTAGTTAATAACAAATTCCATAAGAAGATTTCTCCACCTTTTCTAATCTCCCTTTGTTATTGATTTTTAAATTTGCCTAAATTCAGGTTCAATGAGGGGCGATTAAATAAATTTTTTTATAAAAATGATAATGCATGCATAAGAATAATTGAAGTCGCCAAAATAGAGTACTCATAATCCCACGCCATATGTTGATTCATATAATCATTTATTTTGCCATTGAATAAAAAAAATTGTTTATTGATTATAATGGTTTCGTTTTTGCACCTTTGGCGAGAGCAGGTTACAACAGCAGACAGGTTTTGGAAGGAAGGATTGGCAACCGTGGTCTTATAACAGTGTATATCCTTATGTAATGGTGTAATGGCATCTAATTTAATTAGAATGCATACAATGTTAAAGTTAAACTGACAATGATAGGTTTACACATAATTTTTTTTACACAGTACTCTCAGAGTACCCTCTAATGCAACAGAATTGCGTCGGATTTTTGATAGATGAAGCGAAATGATCTCATGAAAAATCAATATCAAACCGTAAGCAGTTGTCTCACATTTTATGACAGTTTTTTTACCAGAGCTGCCTGATGTTATGCTTGGCAGATACTCCTTCTGTCAAGCAGCTGGGTATAATGGTGTGTTCATGGGGGAATGTAAGAAATATGTGTAACTCCCTCAACCAACTCCATCTAGGAAATTCAGCCTGTGCAGAAGTCCTCGTTCACTCTTATTCCTAGAATATCAGATGCAGAAGGACACCTATGTCACCGTCAAATAATTTGTGTTTTCATCCCTATTCTCACCGTTTCCGCGATATGCCGGGTTGGTTTTTCAGAGAGCTCGTGGTGGTGGTTCGGCGCGAGTGTGTGCAGTCTTAACGATGAAGATGTATAAGGATCTTCGTTCTCCAGAGACCGCAAGAGAAAAGAACCCGAAGAATATACTGGAGATATTAGGATGTCAGTTATGGTGTCTCTGCTCTTCCGAAGGTACCTTTTCCAGGTGTTTCCAAATGGAGGGGCAAGGGCAATCCCTGATGGGCTGTAGTTAGGTTTGGGAACTCAGGTTGTTTCAGATTTCTTGAAAGTTATTCCTGATCCGTCGCATCAACGATTTTTATTGATGCATATTTTGTTCTCCTTGTTTCAAGCCTATCTTGAAAAACTGATATTTTTTGCAACTAGCACGGTTCAGGGAAATAGTACTGGATAATGTCTGCCAGAAGATTCAATGACCATCGTAAAAAAACCTTGTGGATGTTGTGATTATGTATATGATGCTGAATCTAAATGTCTGTTGTGAAATGGAATTATAATACAGTTGTCATTGTCGCAAGAAATAATGTTACAGTTTTTCAATGACGAAGTGAAAAAGATTTAGCCGAAAGAGGAGGCTTTTATCGCCCCGCCTCATGTTATAGGGAAGTAAGATAAGTAGGGTACCTTGGAGTAGGCCTTCATGGCAATGTAAATGCAAACTAATGAGTAAAATCAGGGGAAAGAAGTAGTAGTGGCCATTATTTATTTATCAATTGGTCAGTGTATACACAAATTACTGGAAAATATACCGAAAAGCCACAGGGAATAATATCACAAATTGAGTTTACATTGTATGTTCAAAATTGAAAAGAACGTCTCTACGGCTGTATGTAAATAACAAATGAAGACATATATCCCCAAATCCGTATTCTTAAGGGGGCAGAGGAATAAAAAAGGGGGAGAGGGTTAAGGAAGGAGTATATGCAATGTAAGGGAGCTCTCATTCACTCGAACTAAATCAAGCATACAGGGAAATTTAAATGGAAATAAATGACATAGTCGCACACTCACTCATATTGTTACAAACAATCGTCACACTCAAAAATTACGGGAATCAAGGTTAAAATAAAAACGAATAGTGACACATACAATCACTCAGGTTTGTATACTAAATACAGTCACCTTCATGAATTCAATCATTCACACAATCAGGGTTTACGAGGATTTCTCCAATATAAGTGACCCGTCATACCCACAAGATAAAAATAAAAGGGGGGGATAGTAAGTTGAATAGAATAAAAAGGAAAACAAAATAAAATAAAATTGATAATGACTTTCAAGCACTCATTCACATTCGTTTACATACGATACACAGAGTCACCCTCGTATTTCTCATTCACACATACACATACATGCAGGATTCAGGGACTTTTTCCTAAATCACGCACTCGGGTTTGTACAATCACAGAGTAGTACCCCCTCATGAACCACATTCACACACGCAATAAGGGTTTATGAGGAATCTCTTTCGCTAGTGACCCATCACACACACAGGAGAAAGTAGTAAGGATGCCCAACGTCAAAAACTTATCATAAGTGGCACTGACCCAAATGAAAAGTAATAAACTAATGTTGGTCAAGGAGCAGGAATGTCAAGCTACCCAAAAATAGGTGGGCTATCGCGTTTGTCCTTACGACTATACGTAAGAAAAGATAAAGTAGATCATCTAATTGAGAAATTAATCCAGGAGAAGGTACAGGTAATGCAAAACACACACAATCTTCACATGCGTAAAACGTACCCCTGCATCCAAAATATTTTCTTGATTTTCACCCATGAAAAGTCCACAGTTATGAACACTTTGCTTTCCAAAACTATTGTAATCATTCTTAGTAAGTATATAAACTATCATAAAACGTTTAATTACTCGAGTTATGACTATAAATGCAAATAAATTATAGCAAAAAAATTATAATTTTACTATCACCTCAGCATCCAAGAAGTCTAAAACTACCAAAGGTGCAAAAACGCACCATTATTTTTTTTGCATAAACAAATTTTTTAGGGCATCAATTTTGATATATTTTCTTTTCTGGCATATATTGAGAAGGAATATGAAGAAAAAAGCTAAATTTTCAGTGTAATAATGACCTTGGCCATAAATGGGTTAAATGACTGGAAATTATTAAGCTGGGCAGTAGGCAGCATTACATTTCCTTATAATCCATTGCATCAATAACTTGTTATTTCTTGAGGTGAAGCTGACATTTTGGAAACTGACTCAGTTAGAAGAGCAGTGAGTGAATCCCCATATCCTGCTTCATGTTCATTCCTTCTCCCATATCTTGACAACTGGTTTGGGTGAATCGTGAATATTTCATTTCCTTACAATTGATATAAACATTTTTCTATTTAACATAACATAGATTGGATTGATACCTTTGCAAGTCATTATTATAAATTACATCATCCATATTTTGTACAAGTAGTGCCTATATGGTATGCAGGAATGATTAGTACTATGGAAAGAAATTCCGTGTATTTGAGCAAAAAGATGAAACACATTCTTATCACATGGTTGCATTAATTGATGGAGGGACTTATTTTGAATAGTCAATTTACAGCTACGTAATCAAATAGGATCAGGATTTGAGGTGAAAAGAAGGGTTTGAAGGCTTAGGGCCATGAATAAGGTAGCATGCATCTTTTAAAGCAGTGTAAATGGAAGAAAGAATTCTTTTTTCTGTAATTGGATAGCTGCTTTATTAAGAGACACCGGTTGAAAAGAGGAGGCCAAAAAAATTTAAAACTACTCCTTCATCAGGTCCTCTCTAACAGGTATTTTAGCGTTGGTAGGGTTATGGTCAAGCATAATTGATTCAAGAAATTAATTGATTCAAGTAACCATTAGTTCCAGGAACTATAGTTGCATGGTCTGATCAGTTGAAATATTCTAAAACCTTGCGAATGAAGCTTACTGTACTCAGAGACCTGGAGATGGGGAAAGTGAATTTATGAAATGTCGGGTCTATGGCAGTTCCATTCCCCAATGGTAATATGGCATGTCCAATCATTTGTTTCCACTCTTAAGTATGCAAGTTGTAGGCATCATGCTCCACTTGCTGCTTCCTTCTTTTGTCATATTCTCTTGTTTGGACTATAATTATTCTTTCGTACAGCCATGGAAATCAGGTGTTAACATATGCATAATTAACCCATGATGTGATCATTTGGTCACATTTAGCTGGAAATACATAACCAGAGGTGTTTACTCTTTCTTCAGTCACACCTAGTACAAGAGCTACTGGGCGACTTACTCGTATCCCAGCCAACCTAACTACACATGTGTGCAGATTCTTACCTCATCGTTAGAATAATGATTGTAGGGGACTATTTCTGCTCGGCTACTGGAGGGCTATTCCGAATCGAGGGGTGGTCTCTTACCGCCAGGCAGAGTTTCCGTCCCGCCGATGTTGAAACTCCGACTGGTCCAATTACGAAAAGGGTGTTGGGAGTCTCAACTCCAGGCAGAGAGCGAGGCTAAGTGGTCGGTGTGATTGCATGCTGTAGATGTGATGTTGCTATGAAAAATAACACGTTCGAGGTCACCAGAAATGGATTCAACCAATGATTAACAAGGTCCCTGGATGCAATCGCCGGGAAAGTGTTTCAAATGACATGCTTTATTGGGAGCATAATACCCCTGATAGAAATAAACTCCTCCATAGTGGGTAGGCCTACCCTCCATTGAGGGTAGTCGGATGGTAGTGCTACCCACCGCCTACCCTCCATGGAGGGTAGACGGAGCGTATTTTAGAACATTGGAGGGTAGGCCCTACCATCCGTGGAGGGTAGACGAAGGGTAGGGCTACCCTCCATGGAGGGTAGCGCTACCATTCACGGAGGGTAGGGCTACCCTCCGAGTCACCCTCAATGGTGGGTAGGGCTACCCTCAATGGTGGGTAGGGCTACCCTCAATGGCGGGTAGGGCTACCCTCAATGGTGGGTAGGGCTACCCTCAATGGTGGGTAGGGCTACCCTCAATGGTGGGTAGGGCTACCCTCAATGGTGGGTAGGGCTACCCTCAATGGTGGGTAGGGCTACCCTCAATGGTGGGTAGGGCTACCCTCAATGGCGGGTAGGGCTACCCTCAATGGTGGGTAGGGCTACCCTCAATGGTGGGTAGGGCTACCCTCAATGGTGGGTAGGGCTACCCTCAATGGAGGGTAGGGCTACCCTCAATGGCGGGTAGGGCTACCCTCAATGGTGGGTAGGGCTACCCTCAATGGTGGGTAGGGCTACCCTCAATGGCGGGTAGGGCTACCCTCAATGGTGGGTAGGGCTACCCTCAATGGCGGGTAGGGCTACCCTCAATGGTGGGTAGGGCTACCCTCAATGGTGGGTAGGGCTACCCTCAATGGTGGGTAGGGCTACCCTCCATTGAGGGTAGGCGAATGGTAGAGCTACCCTCCATCGAGTGTAGATGAAGGGGAGTGCTACTATCTGTGTAGTGTAGGGAAAGGGTAATGCTATCCTTCAATTCTAGGTTTCACATCATATACAGAGTAGTACATATATTTCGAAAGTGTAATAACGTATTTGCATTAATCCTGATTCTTCAGGAAGTGGTACACTACATCGCCAAGAGCAATGGAGAAATACCCAATACAACACTTTCACTAACTGTTAGTGCATTCCCCTTCTCTTATTATTTCCCTTAGCATTCAATGGCATATATATTTTTCTCACGCCGCAAGTAATGTGACGAGTTAAATGAAACACAAGAGGCTGTGGTCAAAAATAAAACTTTTATTCATATAGCACAGTAAATGCGGGTCACAGAATTGTCATACTCCCTGCACATTCACTCCCTGCCCTGAAACAAAAGAACAGAAATATTGTACACTATGCCATATAAAATGAATAACAGTTGCAGTAATCAAGGTAGACTACCTGGGTGGTTACTATTTTGCCCAACCCAAAAAAAACCCACCAAGGTGTTTAAAAGAAAAACATTAAAAAAACCTGATGAGCACAATTTGTATTTTATAGGAATGAATAAATCTTGTGTTGAGTTTAAATTAAATTAACTTTCAATAATGTCTTTAAAAAATACAAATTTAATAGAATTCTCTAACTTGAATCACTATGAAATTTTAATGGGAGTTTAATATTAATATGACAAGCAGAATCACCTCCTATGACAAAAATTAATATCTTTAAACATACAGACATTAAACTTAATGAAGTAAAATGTTTCTTCATAGTGTACACATGAATTTAAGTAGGGTTCATATCATCATACAAAATGACACACTTGCTACTCTTCCTTAACATAATTAACACACATATTAATAGAATTTTCTATCTTGGATAGGCTATTTATATTTGCTAGAGTTTTAACCCTTGGATGCACTATTATCTTGGTCAATGTATAACCCTGCCAAACCTACATCTGTATAGGTGGCACTTGCATGTCGAAAACTGGATGCAAAGCAAAATTTTGCTTTTTCTTTATAGAGAAGCTCTGTGGTGTAACGTTTTTGAAACAACAGGTTTCACTATGTTATGCCCTGTCAAAGATCAAAAATTCTTTCCTACTCCACTGAAGGCAGGTGAGGAAACTCCACATAAAACAAGTAGCAGATATAAATAACCAAACAGGAACTATATTTTAACTAACTCTAGAAAATTAGAAACCACTTCTCAAAATCTCCAATTAAAATTGGACAATATTTACTATATTTTTTTATTGCCGAATATGATAGAGTTTGTAAAATAAAGACCCGTATTTTTCTGTTTTTTGATCCGTCAATTATTTCTCGAGTTATAAGCAACGAAAAACTGATGTTTTTAACCCTTTTCGAAAAGTGGGTGTGGTGCAACCTCTGACGTATAATGACTTCATCCAATCACAACTGAGCCCGCGAAGCTCCTTCGCCTTATCGCAAAGGGGGGGGCACAGCTGACTCTCCCAATGCGAGCGATTGCGACAGCATCTGTGGGAGCAGACCTTCCGAGAACCCCCCTCCCCTTCCCATAAGAGCAGTCAAGGATGGGAGGAAAATGACGTAATGCTATCAAATCAGATTTTTCGGTGGTTGTCACCTTTTGCTTATTTTAATTTTTGATTTATGAGTGAATGGTTGTGGTTAGGAGATTAATTTTTTCACCAAATTTTTTTTTCATTTCCATCTAACAATTTCGTGCACAAAATTGTGATTTCAGTTCTGAGTAAACAGAACAGAACATTTACAGACATATGAGAGGTCGAGCTCCCGAAGTAATGGAATCTACTTAGAAGATTTTAGACAATTTTTAATTTTAGATGTGTTTTCGGTCGTATTTGATGATGACGCTCAAGTAAATGAAGGATATTTTTTATATTCCTGAACTGATAGTATCTTAAAAAGTAATAACCATTATTTTTCCATTTTTTGATCAGCAGCTTACTTTTTGAGGCAATCGCAAAGAAACATGGAAGTTCATGTTTCTTTGCGATTATTTACATTGCAAGTATAACTAATATGATAATATAATATAACTTAAAATAAACTTGCAATATAATATAAATAATATAATATATTAGAAGTTTGAACTTTGATTTATTTATATAGGTTCATGAAAAGGGACTTGAAAAGCTGCTGACCCTGGCTGCTCCCGTCCAATGACCTCGAGTGCTACGCAGCATTCCCCTATAGGGCGTTTGACATTTAGTTGACAGTATGGGGTCTTAAGGCATTTCATTTCCCATGTAAATCTCCGTAAGGAACATGGTGTGGGTTTGCAAAATGCAGCAGAAAAGTTAACATGCTTATAAGCAGCATACAAAAATATTTCCTGGGAAGAAATGGGTCTCCTCATTTTACTGAGGCATAGAAATTCCCAGGGTGTGCCCTACAACAGATTTCCCAAAAGAGGGTACCGAGGGTATTTTTGTAAGCTCCGTTAGGAAGGAAAAATAAAATATCTGCAGGAAGGATACAACCCTTCAACCTGAAGTATCAAGTGAGAGTGACGGGCGGCATTTAGTTTGTTATAAGATTCCTCTGAGTGAGCAAGTGCTTTTGCAAGTGGTGTCTTTAAAGAGTTTAACAGTGCTACAGATGTTCTTCCCTATCCGTGTGTTGCAAGCATGGTGCGATAATATCTGAGGGAAAGAGGAGGAGCAAAGGGGAGAAATTGAGAAGCCAATAGGCTTCTCAATTAAGAGAGGCCGGTGTTTATTATATTTACATATTTTCATAAAACATTGAGTTTTGCTGAAGCCTGCAATGAAACTTCGTAAGCTACTGGGTGCTTGCAATCTACTGTTTATAGGGTCCGAAAGGAAGCATCTTGTGGTGCACACCATTAGTAACCCCATTGATACCAAGATGATTAGCAAACCATACTAGAATGTGAAATCTTTGATTTACGATGATTTTATAAGATCAGGAACTAGACAGAAAGTGCCTCAAATGTTCATAAGAAATGTTCCGCCAACTTTGAAAATTAGGTATCCTGAATTCCGCGGATATAGACGACGACCTTCCTAATTTCCAAAGAACTATGCTTTACCATCTTTTGAGTGATATAGTTTTCATGTACGAATGAAGAGGTAGGCAGAGTCTATGATTTATATAGACTCTGCCTAGTGATAGTATATAGTCTATAGCTTATCGAAAGAGACTACATAATTTGTTTTGCAACAATGTGCACTAACCTGTGCAAGGTGATTGGAAAATACCCCTAGAAATACATAACTTCAGAAATAGAAACCCGCGAGTTTTTATTTTTGCAGCAAGTTTAGAATAAATTTATAACATTAAGTATTTATATAGAAGTATGTATTTGACAATTATTCTTACATATCTTCCTGTTTAAATGGTGGCACAGTTAAAAAAAAATAATTGCCCAAAAAAACCCAAACAAAATCTTGGGTTTTCTTAACAATCCTGTAAACTATACTTACATTTCCTCATTCACCACAACCCTAACCGCTTCTGCCACTGCATGCCCCAATGATGCATCATTGGTCCTCAGACACTGCTCTCTTAAACCAATAACAAAAGAAGGGAATGCACATGGTTAACCATGGTTATCTTTGGAAAACCTCAGTGAAATATCATGAATGACAAGTACAAAACAATATATTGTGCACACAAGTCCTATAAAAGTAGCATTTATAAATGCTATTTTTAGCATATATATATATATATATATATATCACGGAAGTAGCACTCAGAAGAGCCGATGAAACACACATGAAGATAGCACACGAAAAACACAGAAACACAAAAATATAAAAAATAGGACACTCACATTTCTAAATGTGAGTGTCCCGTTTTTTTGTCAGTTTTCCCAGAATTACAAAAAAATTAATTGAAGCATACTTTGAATTAATTGAACCACTCCCATTAAGGTAGAGCATCTACTTTCTAAACTTCATAAGAAATCCGTGGAAAGGTCGACCTTAGATCAGATCTGGTTAATTTTTTTGCTAAGTTTTCATTTCATGTACCTAGCCATTAACCAGAAAAAATCCATCTAGTGAAGAGAAACTATGATAAGAAGTAGGCTGCCAATTTATTCTCTGTACGAACAGAAATGCTACAAAAATTTTTACTTACATCCCATCCATTGAGAATCAAAAGCCATTTCTACCTAGGTGAAATATGAAAAGGTAATTCTAATCTCATCATTTTTAAAACTGTCATTTCTGTGTTTTATTACTTATTACATCTGTTTCCATTAACTTAAAATGTTTCTAGAACAGACTTAGTACAAATGTCATGCTATTTCATTACCATGGATAAGCATATTTTTACATAGCATTTTTTTACACTAAATCGGTACCTGCATTTTTGCTGTTGTAGTAGTTATAATAGTTAGGTTGGAAGGACATACTAGAGTGTCTCACCTGTCCTGAACTTCCACATTTCGAGTACCAGGCCTCTGTATATTCTCTTCCATAGGGTTCTCCATATCTTTCCACTCATTATGAAGGTGGGCAAAACTTATATTTTCACTCCCTGCCATTGTTTGCCTGTCAAAAAAAAGCAGAAGCTATTAACATTCTTCCTATCACAGATAATTGGCAACTTGTCAATCAGCCAATGGCCCCCAGTTTAACCCCAGCTGAATTAAAGCGTTACCAAAGAAATGCATGTTTAGATCATTACCACAAAGTTAAATTGAGACAAAATTAATCGAAGCATTTCATGTACTAGTTATTGAATCAATTCCATTGAGGATAAAGTGGCTTTTCTGCTGTGTTTCTTTAGAAAATAAAATATAGCCTATAAATTGGATGTGTTTAATATCAATAGGCTGGATAGGGCAAATAGGCCAAGAAAAAAATCACCATGACAGCACTGGTTATATTGAAAGAACATATTGAAGTGTCTCACCTCTCCTGTAGTTCCTCTTCCCCTTGCTCCTTCCGCACCTTAGGATGGGGAGGGTCAACAAGATGGGCCAAGCTCCCCTTCCTTCTTGTCTTTGGTGTATTTGCACTGTAAGCAAAAGCAGAAGTCATGGCTCATACCAATCATTGAAATATATGCATTTGAGTTACATGTGGATCACAGGAGACATGATTAGGTATTTTAAAAATTGTCACTTTTTAAGCACAAATCACTTTGTTGGCTGATATCAATCATAGATAACTTGTCACCAATTATTAGATAGAATACAATCAAACATCATGGAAAATGTAACTCATGGAAATTCATGCTTAGCACTGAAAGCTGCATCCAAAAATTTCATCACCATTGGCCATAATGGCTGGTATGGGATAACTTGTTCTTGATTGCATTCCATTACTATCAAACAGGTACAATTGTACCCCCACTACTTTAATTATATTACCTATTTCCACTGCTGGAATTTCTTTGGCCACTGAGGTCCCTTGCCCTACGTGACAGAAATGCTGGCAGCCTTTCAATAATTTTCTCCATATCTCCAGAGAAGTTATTTCCTCCCATCCGCTTCCTGGCAAGCTCTGGAATCCAATGACAGTATTAAAGGACAGAACGTCAGCATCATTCATCAACTTCCACATTATTACCTCTTTGAGCAATGCAATGTCAGAGGAATAACACAAAAGTGAACACTCAAAAACATCGACAAAGTTAAAATTGAACCTAGTGGGCAAGTGCCATTGTCAAAGCAGAAAACAAAATAGAGCATAGTCCATTAGGTCAGACCAATAATATCAGATAACTTTCCTAAAACAGGAACCAATTAGCAATAGACTGGCAATGATGCATAATGCAAAATGAAATGGCTAATCAGTTCAGAAATCAAATGTTACCTCATTATGCTGTTCCATTGCCTTAAATTCAAATAATTTGCCAAATCTTTAGCAAAGTGTATTATCACCCTAACCAAGTATTTCAGCACTAGTCCAGAATTGTAATACCTTTCTTTATATATTAAAACTGCTATCACATCTTGGACCATAACTGCTGTGAGTTATCATCTAAGACCAACATTACATATATCATAAGTACCTTTGGCTGCAGAGAGGAAGCCCCGGGGAAATGCCTTCAAATTTTCATTTCGGGGATACTGGCGCATGAGTTTGGCCTCTTCCTCCCCAAAAACACCAATTAACAAGCAAGTGGCCCAGTCAGAATCTTGCGTTGATGCCATCATGGACGTATGCAAACCTCTGTCCATGTTACAACCGAACCCGATAGGGACCTGGAGGGATGAGCATAGCTAAGGGTTATCAGGGTACTAAGTATTCATGACCCAATTAGAGAAAATACCCACTGCATTAATGAGGATGTTACACATGGAGGTAATCATAATAGAAGCACCTAGACTGTATGATCTTACCTTGTGGGGAGTAGAAGTGAGTACCCCACTGTTGGATGCACCTTCATCCCGACTGCTCGTGCATGACTGGCTCAGAGTGGCTAAGAACATGAAGACAATTTGTCAGAAACAACATGAGAAAAAAATCAATGTAACATTCACAGGTTATGGCATCTTAAATAGAAGAGCATCTAGGTATTCTTCTTATTAGCTCAGTAACAATGTGTACAATACCAGTTCACTCCATTTTCACTTGGCACTCAGCAATTATAACGTAACAGTTGTGCCATGATATCAGCAACTACCTTGCAGAGGCACAACTTTTTCACATACTCTACACATTTCTGTTGGACTTACATATCATTCCTTCTAGCTTGGACAGCTTTTTAGTCACAATGGAGGAGACACTCTCCTCGACAATCTCTCGGATTCTCCTCTCCAGCCGTCTGTCTCTCTCATCCAGCATTCTTTCCAAGAGAGTCTTTGACTGGTGAGACATTTCTTTGTTCATTTCCTCCTCTGTAGTAAAGGCTACAGCAGAGTTGTTTACAAAAACTCTCATAGCCTCTTCCTGTGCCACTTTTCTCTTGTTTGTTCTCTCCACCTGAAAATGCGGATATTGCACATGCACCAATGTTGTGCATTAGGAATTGCAACAAGTTACTTGGCCACCTACAAAGAGTTAATATGTACGAAAAAAACATATATGTAGAGGTTCGAATGCTTACCTTTCTGGCTCGCTGCTGTGATATACTTTCCGTGGACACACAGGCAGCTGCTTCATCCTGTGAAGTACCCGGTGGGTCTTCCTCCCTCGGACAATGCCGAGGGCATGTCGCCGGCCAGCTAATTCTTCTATTAGTATTCCCGGTTAAGGCCTCGATACTCTCTGAAAAATGATGAAACATTAGATATAGACCCAACATACCACCCTGTTAAAAATTCCGCATTGCATGTCCTTATAGGGAATTGGCAATGGGGAAACATAAAATCCCTATAGGGAATTTCATTTTCCTATAGGGAATTTCATGTCCTTATAGGGATTTTTAATGGAGTTCCCCATTGGGAACATAAAATCCCTATAGGGAATTTCATGTTCCTATAGGAAATTTCATTTCCCTATAGGTGTCCCTATAGGAAATGCCAATTCCCTACAAGGAATTCCATGTCCCTATAGGGATTTTCTATGGGGAATTTTTAACAGGGCAACTTTGGCGAAATAAAGTCACAAAAACATTAATTTCGACACAGGAAAAAATTCTTCTTCGAATTTCATTTTTAAATTAAGTAGAAGTTTAATCCTTATCTCTTACCTAAAATAAAAGTGCAAGTCCTAGCGACCAAACAACAGGGCCTTTCCAATATTTGGCGAAGACTTGTGAACATAAAATAACAAGTAAAGGCAATCGTAAAATAATGAATTAATCATACCTGCCAGACGACCGACATGGGCGAAGTACCACCTCTCCTTGCCGTCCGGGTCAAACTCATCCGTTTTCACCGCATAATGGTCCTGAATACTGAAGTCCTCCAGGGCTGCCGGTTTGAAGTGCTTGCCGTCGCTTTTTATTTTTTTCACTGATATATCTCGTACGATATGGTCCCGGCAGAACCTCACCTTTGCGTACCTGTCTTGTAATCCACGGTAGCTTCCATGATACCGCTGCGAAATAGACTGTTAACGATTGACCGACGAATGACAAACGGGGTAGAATGCTGATGGAAGCGATACGCACATGTGCACACCTCAGAGGCGCGGGTCTACGGGGTTCATACAGAGCGGTCCCACGGATCCCTCCCCTCCTCCACGTTATTTGAGTCGTACAACAATGAAAAGAACGTATCTACGTATGTAATAAATAAAAAGGGGGTGGGGGGAGAGGGGGAAGGCAATATTATATACAAAGTAAGTGAGCTCTGAATCACACGTACAAAATCAAGCATACGGAGAAACTTAAGTGGCAATAATGACACACTGCCGAGTGAGTGTGCGAATATGTCATTTATTGCCACTAAGTTTCTCCGTATGCCTGACTTTGTACGTGTGATTGAGAGCTCCCTTACTTTTTCTGCCGAGTGAGTGTGCGAATGTGTCATTTACTGCCACTTAAGTTTCTCCGTATGCTTGACTTTGTACATGTGATTGAGAGCTCCCTACTTTGTATACACTCCTTCCTTCCCCCCCTTTTTTTTCATTTGCCCCCTTATGGTTACAGCGGTTACGGCTTTATGGATATTAATCTTCATTTGTTAATTAAGTCCTTGTAACCAACGTACAGAGTTATCAGTACTTATATACGCTCGAGTTAATCCATTACATTTTTTGATTTTGGGTCAGATTTTTATGAATTTTGTTTATGCAAAGCAAAAGGTTTTATATGAAGCAGTTAAGGAAATATTTATAAAGATTGGGTCAGTTACTTTAAATCTTACGTTTGGCCACACGTTTGCGAGTTCAAGCGCGTGTTTTGCCCACGCATCCGCGGGTATGATAAATTTGCTGGAAACATTTGCACCAATTTGCACTTCAGCGTTCAAGGACGGAGTTGGCGAGGTAGCAATATTGGAAAGAATAACTTAAGATATTCTGATCTGCGGAAATGCCGAAGCCCAGGTCAAAGTACAAAGGGTATATTTTCGACGGCGGTGATGTACCCCGCAACACACTCTGGTATCGCCGGAGAAGAGAGATGCCAGGGAACTCCAGCAAAGCCATTGTCCGGAATGGGGTGAGTCATATATGCATCTTTTTACGAGTAACAATAAGTACACACCGTAGGTAGGTTTTGAGTTTCAAGTTAGGTGAACATTATAGGTATTTGTCTGTTTACTGCTCTTGAGTTTTGGGTTATATTTATTTTACAGTTGTATATGAAGAGTTGTTTATTTAATTGTTTATATTTAAATTATTTGACCAAAACTCAAGAGAGGTATACAGTTATATGTTGTACATAAGGCATGGTCAAGAGTTACATAATTTATTTACTTGGATTTTGCTCATAAGATTTGTGATTTTATATTACAATACTTATTTCTTCTTTCATAGGATAGAAATTATAATTAATTTCTGTGGGAATGGTACGGACTCGAATTTCCTTACTTTGTATTTCCTTGATAATTTTAGGCAGTAGAAGATCAGGGTGAACCTCATTTCATTGTTACAAAAGAGAATGCTATTGAGAGCCTGGATAGTTTGGAGATGGTACCATCAGCAGATGAAGTTGAGAACAGCTCCACAGAAGAAAGTGATGACGCCGAACTGCAAGAAGTTTTAGAATGCTGTGGGATGGTATGCAAACCTATTTCTTTTCATCTAGCTCATTTTTCCTCATGTGGTCTTCCACTTATTTTTTTTAGTTTTTATGTTTTTTTTTAGTTTTTTCAGTTTTTATTAGAGTCCATGAAAATTCCATGTTCCTATCTTCATGTGGTTGTGGCCATCTGTATCCAGATGAATTTTGCTTGATAATGACCTGAGAAGCCCTTTTACTCCTCCTGCCAGATCTTAGATTCCCAATTCCATGATCAGTAATTAAATCCTCATTAATACCATCTACCTATAGTTCCATCATACGCAGTTGGTCATGCTACAATGTGGGGTGTAGCAATTTCTCACCTCCATAGTTCCCTATTGCAAGTTTTCAGCCAATTCCACTGAAAAATTATACTGAATTTTAGGATTCTAAATGAAGATGCATGATGTTATAGCAATATATAATAGGTACTCCAGTACTAAGGAGCCTAGAGTATAACCAGAGTGTTTGATCGCTTTTTGGACTTTTAAAAAGTGTTTGATAGAGTGCATTGGTTAAAGCTAGTGGGCATTCTTATGACAATGGGTGTGGATTGGAGATACTTGAGTTGATTGGAGATTGAATCGATTCCTGGTGTAGACCGTACAATGTGTGGGTAGCCGACAGTGTATCATGAGTGTTGGCAGTCATTAGACCAGGGTTTAAGATCAGGCTGTCCTAAGTCGCCCTTGCTCTTTAATGTGTATTCTGATGAAATGCTATGGGAGGCCTGGGAAGAGTTGGACGTAGGAGTTAAAGCGGCCAGATTTATGTTGAAGTCAGTCAGGTTTGCTGATGTGAAGCACTGTTTCATCTGGGTTTTACTCCGCGTGCATCTATTTTATAGGACAACAGTTTTGCTGGCATTGCACGCCAGTGAAACTGTTGTCCTATATTCACTTCTATAGACATTTTATTTCCCTGTTTTTATGCTTTTCAGGTTGCCCTGAAAGAGAAACATGAACTTTATGATGAGCAGCCTACAAATGATAAAATGAACAGTGATGATATTGGCATTGATGAAGACGTAATGCAGGGCAAAAGGCAGAAGTCAACATGTCCAGTATGTCCATGTGCTCAATGTTGTGCTGAAGACGTCTTGATTATGTGTTTGACTTTGGGACTGAGGCACAACCTCTCTTGGCGGGCACAGGAGGACATTTTGAAAATGGTAAACAGCATATATGGTCAGGAGAAGGTACCACAATCTCTTTACCGTTACTTTTCATTGGTAGATAGGTCTGGTAACCAAATGAAGTACCGTATATACTGTGAAGAATGTGAAAGGTATTTGGGAAATCAGAATGATCTTCAGGAACGCATGCTCTGTGATTGTGGAAGTGAAGTAGATGTTTCCAAATGTCCTTATTTTTTGTCTATTGATCTTATACCTCAGATGCGAGAACTTTTATCTGATGAAAATACAGCAGATTCACTGATGAAGTACAGATTTACACGTGAAAAGGTGAATGATGCAGCTTTAGAGGACATATTTGATGGTGCCCAATATAGAAAGCACATGGAAAAGGATGGGATATTGTTATGTCCATACAATTTCTCATTCTCTTTTAATACTGACGGTGCCCAGATGGGAAATTCATGTGGCAAATCAATTTGGCCAATTTATGTCAGCATCAATGAGTTACCTCCTAATGTTAGGTATAAGTCCAAAAATATTTTACTAGCAGGACTGTACGTTGGTTCTTCAGATCCAAACCAGAATCTGTTTTTGGAACCATTTGTTGAACAATGTAATGTGCTGTCATCTACAGGGTTTACTTGGATGCACAAAGGGGTTCAGTTAATGAGCAAGGTGATACCTATGTGCTCAGTGGTGGACAGCCAAGCACGGTGGAAGATGCTTAACATGTCCGGAGTAAATAGCTATTATGCTTGTACTTTTTGTTACCAAAAAGCAGTGCGTACACAGAAAGGACAAAGATTTCCCCCAGAAAATGAAAAAATTCCCCTAAGGACACCTGAGTCCACTTTAATTGATGTGAAAATTGCCTTCGAGAGAAGGAATCATAGTGATAAGAGAGACAGAGTAGTTAAAGGGGTCAAAGGACCATCATCTTTAGCCAATTTGTTATATTTCGATTTAATAGCAGGGTTTGTCCCGGACTACATGCACTGTATTTTACTTGGTGTGGCACGTCTTCATACAAACTTGTTGTTTGAATGTGTCAGGAAGAAATTTTGGATTAACATGCTAAATGATGATAGAATGGATTACATGCTTTCCTGTGTTGATGAACGGCTGTTAAAGATATGCGGTGTCTTCTCCATAACACGATCAGTGCGTTCCTTGACACAGCGGAAGCTATGGAAAGCCTCTGAATGGCGGTCATGGCTACTATTTTATTGTATTCCTTGCCTCAGGGGACTTTTAAAGAATAAGTATGTAATGCACCTGTCTTTGCTGTCTAAGGCTGTGTATATTCTTTTACAGAACTCAGTTACTCTTGAGCAGGTGAAGGTAGCTGAGGAGGCACTTTTGAGTTATGTTTTCTTCTTCAACAAATACTTTGGGGTAACTGAAATGAAGCTTAACGTTCACCTTATTACCCATGTTATACAAGGTGTTCTGAATTGGGGCCCCATTTGGACACACAATACTTTTCCATATGAGGGGGCCAACAGATCCTTGTTGCTATGCTTCCATAGTCCAAATAAAGTGTGTAAGCAACTAGCCAGAAGATATTTAATTATGCAGACAGTCAGCTCATTAACTGCATCCCTCTCTTGTAGAAATGCAATACAATTCTGTGAGAGCATATTAGATAGGAAATTACAGTACTTTGTTCGAAGTGACAAAATAATTTTGCTAGGAAAGAAATATCTGTATTCGTCTTTAACTCACGAGGAGAAGATATGTATAAGAAACAGAAATATAGAAGTTGAAAAGTGCGAAGTATATAGAAGAATGTTGTGCAATGGCATCCGCTACTCCTGTGCTGACTATGTTCCAGACAAGAGACGCAATAATGACTCTTGCATCATGACAAAAGGAAATATAATTGTGATTATTCAAAAAATAGTGGCTGCTCCAAATCATGAAGTATGTGTAATCGTGAGAGAAGTGAATACTGACGTGATGAATATAAATTCTGAGAAACATCCAAATTTTAACCATGTAATTAATGTTAATTCGTATGGTGACTTATTTTGTATTCCTCCTAAGGATGTTCTATACCAATGTTTGTTTTTTAACACTGGACATGGAAAGTATGTCTGTGAAATACCATATGGTTGTTTAGGTGACTGAAAAATTTATGACAAGCACAGTGTATGCAGTATATGCAAAGAAACACTTGTGCAAAAAAATTTATGCTATGCCAAAAATATGTGCTGTGACATTTGTATAATTCTAACAATTTATACTGTTTAACTCTTATCTTGGTGTGTGGCTGACTCAAGTGTGGCAATGCAATGCATTTCATTTTAAAATAAAAATATTGACCCAAATCAATTTTTTAATGGACCCAGACGATTGATTATTAACCCTTAACCCTATCTCCTTAACCCTTTCCATTCACTTACCCTCCACCGAGAGAAGACCGGCGTTAAGGGACTGAGTTCCCAGCAAGGGTAGTGGAAGGGTAGTGCTACCCTTCCCTAACCCTCCATGGTGGGTAGTGGAAGGGTAGTGCTACCCTTCCCTTACCCTCCATGGTGGGTAGAAGGATGGTAAGCGAAGGAGTTCGAAGCGAGGGTAGTGCTACCCTTCCCTTACCCTCCATGGTGGGTGGTGGAAGGGTAGTGCTACCCTTCCCTTACCCTCCATGGTGGGTTAGGGTGGTCCATATCTGCAAAGTGGGTAAAAATGCGAGGGGCGGACTCGTCAAAAGTTTCGGTTTTACATACAGGTCTCAAATCCAAATCGGAAGACTGTGCGATAATGTTTATTGGTCGCGCAGGGCGCGGTAAATTTGAAGTATTGAATTTGCCCAAAATGGCATCCTTTTGCTCTTCAGAGCTATGTTATTGACCGTACAAAAAACGGTAATGAACGAATGTGGCATCGTTTGATGTCATTTGTCACCTGGAACCATTGTGGACCATGCAGTCGTACTTTCGAAACCTCTGGTTGCCTACCTTCCAGGATACGTAATTTAATTTTTGTTTTTTTAAGTGTTAATCGCTTGTAATCTGGGTGTTTAATGAAAGGCACAAATTTAAGAAAACGATATAGGCTTCGTTATTCTTGTTTCACTGATTTCCTCATCATCATCATCAATGGTCAACAATCCTAGGATTGGTTTGACGCAGCTTTTCACTCGATTCTTCTATCGGCCAACCTTTTTATTGTGAAGTAATTCTTCTCTTTTACATCCTTCACAACCTGTTCCATGTATCTCATATCTCATCCTGCCTTTTCCAATCTTCCCGTTCCATTTTCCCTCGACGATAGTCTTCATCAGGCCATCGTGTCTCAAGATATGGCCGATTAAGTTGTTCCATCTTCTTCTCAGGGTATTCAGAGGACTTTTCTTTTCTCCCACTCTTCTTAGGACTTCCTCGTTACTTGGTCGATCCATTTCATCTTCATCATTCTTCTGTAGCACCACATTTCGAATGCATCTACCCTTTTCTTTTCTGCTGCTGTCATCGTCCATCCCTCACTGCCGTAAAGAAACATGCTCCTGATGTATGTTCTGATGAATCGTTTCATTAATTATACGCTTTTATTTCCAGCTGTAAGTAGATTCTTCTTTTGATAGAATGCCCTCTTCGCCTGGGCTATTCTGCTATTTCTTTTTTGCTTCGCCGATCATTGGTTACTCTGCTTCCTAGGTAACAGAACTCTTCCACCTCTTCAAGCTTTTGTTTTCCTAGTTTGACATTGGTTTTGCCCTCTTCTTTCCTGCCACACACTAATGTCCTAGCCTTCTTCTTATTTATCTTCAGCTGATATCTGGCCATTATCCTTTCCATGATTACTAGAATCTTGTTCAGATCCCTCACTGTCTCTGCTATGTCAACTGCTTTCCTATCATTAGCAACGACAACATACAAAACCCGTTTTTTCTCTTCATCCTTTGTTAGTACATGATTAAAATGTTTTGGCTAAAGCGACGCCTCTTTCGGCAGCATCATTTGTGAATGGCATATTATTCACATAGAGCTCGAGTCTCAAACAAACTACGTTTGCTCTCCCAGGCTTTAGCTTCTACGTACATGGGCCAATATCCAGCAAAAGCCCCTGGCACTCATTTGCAGCTATTAAAAACGTTTCAGCTTGAGATTAACCGCCACAAGAAGAATGATGCCAGGGGGAAACTGTGGAAGGCTGCGGGCTACAAGTCTCTAGGACACCTGTGGTTTCTGTCTCCTGAGCTTGTGTGCCTTGCTCTGTTTGATCCCAATGTGGCTTTAGAGGAAAAAAGGCTATAGTTTATGCTATCAAATCAAACCCCATCGATGATGCGAATGTGTATAAAGCTCATGTCAACAAATAAGACAACTCCATTCAGGGATTGCAGCTGTCTGTTTTTGCCAATCATGGTTCATTACGTTTTTTCTCGAAACTCAGTAAGTGTGAAGCCCCAATTTAGCGAAATGGAAGCTAAAGATTGGAAGAGCAATCGCAGTTTGTTTGAAACTCAAGCTCTATGTAAATAATAAGCCATCCACAAATGATGCTGCCGAAAGAGGCGACACTTTATTCAAACATTTTGATATTGTACTCACAAGGATGAAAAGAACAAACATGTTTTGTATGTTGAAGTTGCTAAAGGATGAAGAGGAAAGCAGTGAAACAAGAATAAAGAAACCTTTACATTTTTCATATTTTTGTGCCTTTCATCCCTAAAAACCCAGTTACAAGTGATTGACACTTAAAAATACGAAAATAAATTTACTTTTCCTGGAAGGTAGGCAACCAGAAGTTCTAAAAGTACGCCATCATGGTCCACAATGGTTCCTGGTGACAAATGACATCAAACGATGCCACATTCGTTCATTACCGTTTTTTGTACGGTCAATAACATAGCTCTGAAGAGCAAAAGGATGCCATTTTGGGCAAATTCAATAGTTCAAATTTACCGCGCCCTGCGCGACCAATAAACATTATCGCACAGTCTTCCGATTTGGATTTGAGACCTGTATGTAAAAACGAAACTTTTGACGAGTCCGCCCCTCGCATTTTTACCCACTTTGCAGATATGGACCACCCTAATGGTGGGCAGACTGATGGTAAGCGAAGGAGTTCGAAGTGAGGGTAGTGGAAGGGTAGTGCTGCCCTTCCCTTACCCTCCATTGTGGGTAGTGGAAGGGTAGTGCTACCCTTCCCTTACCCTCCATGGTGGGTAGTGGAAGGGTAGTGCTACCCTTCCTTTACCCTCCACGGTGGGTAGATGGATGGTAAACGAAGGAGTTCGAAGCGAGGGTAGTGGAAGGGTAGTGCTACCCTTCCCTTACCCTCCATGGTGGGTAGATGGATGGTAAGTGAAGGAGTTCGAAGCGAGGGTAGTGGAAGGGTAGTGCTACCCTTCCTTTACCCTCCATGGTGGGTCGTGGAAGGGTAGTGCTACCCTTCCCTTACCCTCCACGGTGGGTAGATGGATGGTAAACGAAGGAGTTCGAAGCGAGGGTAGTGGAAGGGTAGTGCTACCCTTCCCTTACCTTCCATGGTGGGTATATGGATGGTAAGCGAAGGAGTTCGAAGCGAGGGTAGTGGAAGTGTAGTGCTACCCTTCCCTTACCCTCCATGGTGGGTAGTGGAAGGGTAGTGCTACCCTTCCCTTACCCTCCATGGTGGGTAGATGGATGGTAAGCGAAGGAGTTCGAAGCGAGGGAAGTGGAAGGGTAGTGCTACCCTTCCCTTACCCTCCATGGTGGGTAGATGGATGGTAAGTGAAGGAGTTCGAAGCGAGGGTAGTGGAAGGGTAGTGCTACCCTTCCTTTACCCTCCATGGTGGGTCGTGGAAGGGTAGTGCTACCCTTCCCTTACCCTCCACGGTGGGTAGATGGATGGTAAACGAAGGAGTTCGAAGCGAGGGTAGTGGAAGGGTAGTGCTACCCTTCCCTTACCTTCCATGGTGGGTATATGGATGGTAAGCGAAGGAGTTCGAAGCGAGGGTAGTGGAAGTGTAGTGCTACCCTTCCCTTACCCTCCATGGTGGGTAGTGGAAGGGTAGTGCTACCCTTCCCTTACCCTCCATGGTGGGTAGATGGATGGTAAGCGAAGGAGTTCGAAGCGAGGGAAGTGGAAGGGTAGTGCTACCCTTCCCTTACCCTCCATGGTGGGTAGATGGATGGTAAGCGAAGGAGTTCTAAGCGAGGGTAGTGGAAGGGTAGTGCTACCCTTCCCTTACCCTCCATGGTGGGTAGATGGATGGTAAGTGAAGGAGTTCGAAGCGAGGGTAGTGAAAGGGTAGTGCTACCCTTCCTTTACCCTCCATGGTGGGTCGTGGAAGGGTAGTACTACCCTTCCCTTACCCTCCATGGTGGGTCGTGGAAGGGTAGTGCTACCCTTCCCTTACCCTCCATGGTGGGTAGTGGAAGGGTAGTGCTACCCTTCCCTTACCCTCCATGGTGGGTAGAAGGATGGTAAGCGAAGGAGTTCGAAGCGAGGGTAGTTGAAGGGTAGTGCTACCCTTCCCTTACCCTCCATGGTGGGTAGATGGATGGTAAGCGAAGGTGCTCGAAGCGAGGGTAGTGGATGGGTAGTGCTACCCTTCCCTTACCATCTATGGTGGGTAGATGGATGGTAAGCGAAGGAGCTCGAAGCGAGGGTAGTGGAAGGGTAGTGCTACCCTTCCCTTACCCTCCATGGTGGGTAGAGCGTGGGTTGACGGAGGGTCACTACCCACCATGGAGGGTACTACCCTTCCTTTACCCTCCGTCTACCCACCACGGAGGAGTTTATTTTTATCAGGGACAAGTAGCTCATTATCACTCCTTTTGATCAGACATATCGTTCGATATCCAATACCATTAAAAATGAAATAAGCATAGCTATGAAATTGAATATATGTCATTTAATTTTTAAAATTATCCGATTAATTAAGCATGAAATTTTTTGCAGAACAAAGACGAATAATGTCATCTTGATCCAATACGCTACACGGTAAATGGGAAAGAATCGGAATCTCACTACGATACTGTGGGAGCTATGTCAGATCCCATGAAATCACAGTATTATTCATTAACTAGTGAACCTTTTTTAACTTACGCTAGGAAAGAAATTTAGTTTTGCATTATACCTTGGATGGATCACTACTGACAGCATAGCACTTAACAATTCAGGAAATTTTGTAGCACAAAGGTATGCCTCATTAAAGAAGAACGGTATGTTTAAAAAAACAAACTCGACATGCAGTGAACAAACCCGAGGGCGCAGTACACCGTACATATTAACCTATCATAACTGATCATAAATTAAGGTTTAAGTTTTATGTAACTCACCATCGTGAGTGCACCAATTGTTATGACAGGTTAGGACCATTCTATACACGTTTCACTCAAATGACAGCATTATCCATACATACTCACAATCATATAAAAAGCTCAATAAATAAATTTGGAACGCCATGTGAAGCCTTCAGATTTGTCAAACCGATTTTAACGCCAATATGTACACTAGGGGTGATCGTCAAAACCTTTTTTCGCATTTCAAGGGGCTTGGTGTCAGAAAAGTTGTGTATGGGGCTCAATATAATGCAGGATTTTTTTCAGAATTTTTGTTGAACGTCCTGAGGTTCCGCCAAGTGGTTAAAGATTAACAATTTAAGGCAATTTTGGTAAAAATTTGAAATTAGCGAAAGAACGTGCCCCGCCTCATTTTTTTTGTAAGAAACACTTAAATATTGTCAGAAGGTAAGTGAAAAGGGGCTTCGAAGCAGTTAAAACCCCTAGAAACACTAAAAAAAAAGATTAATAAAATTGAGGATAGGCAACCCCCCTAGTAGCAAAAGTTATTGTCACAATATGCTGAGCACATTTTCGTAAAATATGTTCAATATGTTGAAAAAAGTTTCTAGCATATGCTGAGCATTAACAAATGTCCGGGTAATCATATGCTAGAAATATGCTGAGCATGTTGTCAACACAGGCATGGCATATTTGAGAAATAATGCTGAGCATATTTCAATTATGTTTTGTAGCATATTTAATCTATCACCTTTCAGGGTCATTTATCGGAGGAAGAAAAGTCCGATAAGCAAATTAAATGGAAGAAATTTGAACTTCAATACCGGTTTTTCAGTCAAAAATGTACAATGTACCTACTATGGTCATTTTTTAACTGAAATATCGGAGTTTGATTTTCTTCCATTAAACTAGCTTTCCGGACTTTTCTTCATCCGAATTAAATATCTTCAGCACAAGATGTGACAGAATTAGAAGACTTTCGATCGTTGTTCCGACCGTATTTCATCTTAAAGTTAGATGCAAAATACAACTATTCGTAATGTTATACTTCTCCTCCTTTCAATGGGTGAAGAGTGAAGTGCTCATCATTGCAACTGCACTGGCTTCCTACACACATGTATTCACACTTAATTTTCACGACTTTCGGGAAATGATTTTAAAATGAAGCAGCTGTAGATTAAAATATTTATTAGTATTCCTTATAAATTCAATTATTTCACTCACTTGACGATCAGTGTCACATAAAATATACGTTTCAACATACCACGTGTCATTAAAAAAAAAAAAACAGTATGACAGCACAGCACGAGAATATATACAATTGAGATCACTCTTGCTTTTGCACAACACCAAAAACACAATTTTAATTTTATTCTTCTGCGTATTTAATAACCAAGGGTATTTTTAATCCACTCTCGTCTCAGTAATGTAACATATTCATTTTCCCGAGAAGAAGTTCTTTTAAATTGTTCCAACACTCATCACTGCACGATTAATCAACAATTCTGATGTTTTCACGTTCATATATGAACTATAGTTGAATTATGATCTCAATCCTCATTAGGCTCCTTCCAAAATACCGAGCATGGTAATATAATTCATATCTAAAAGAAGAAAAGGTATTGTCGTTACTACTCGAGGTAGGAATCAAATGAAAACCATTGGGAGTGTTATTAAAAACTATGAAAAATTTTCTCGCCGTACCTGAATCGCCTGCGAATGCTCGAACATGATCATACATGATAGGATGATCATCCCATTATCAAATTAAGCTGCCGTGAACACCAACAGTTTAAAATGCAAGTTAGAGAGGAGCTTACTCTGTCTAACTCCCACGCTCGTTTCTCAACATAAATCGCCACCGCTCTGCGATGTTGGTGATAGCATCGATACCCTCTCCAAATGCCACGAAATATGAGATGAACGTTGAGCTAAATGGACACCCTCGGCACAATTATGAACATATAACATAGTTATTTACAATCATAACATTAATTTAGTTCAAATAATAGAAAACGTGAAACAAACCATGGACATACAGACGAAATTAAGCGCGACGATGATGGCAATATTGGTATGATCAGTTATCGTAACATGACTGAACACGATCGTGGACTGGTAAATTCAACTCAAAACTGCAAACTTGTAGAGTTATAGAAACGTATAAATAAACATGTCTATCAATAAACAATGACCTATTTCCATAAAAATATTTGAGGCACATTCTTTGAACATATGCTAGAAATATGTTGAGCACATATGTGCTATATAGCATCAAAATATTTTTAGCATGTTTTTCTAACACATGCTAGAAATATGCGGACTGCATGCTATAAAATGACATGAAAACATTTTCAGCATATGCTCACAATATGATTCGAAAATATTTCCTTGAGCATAAGGAACATGCCGTGGGCATGTGCTCAGCATCTTTTTTGCTACTAGGGCCGGCACACGCGAAGTGAATATCGCTTTTAATGCCTGCATAGCTCTTCGCTTGCTACCGTTCCAGTAATAACCCAGAACTCACCACGAGTAGCTGGCTACGCATCGAGTTCCACCCGTTCCCAAACCAACCTCCCAACCAAAATGGGCACTTTTAGCATTTAGTTTGAATCATGGATCTTGTACTGACTTTTATGGCGGAATTCAGGCATATGTGCTCTCTCCGCAATGATAGTTTCGATGAACATATCTCTGTTGTGTCCTTCATAGACTGCTGCAGACGCATCCTTCACGAGACGAACATGTCTTTCAACACTTTGAGTGTGGACAGGAACTTGTAGGAATTTTGTAAATTCCGATCTTTTTACGTTAGTTGCCATTTTTTTGATGTCTTCCTCAGTCAAACTCTTTGGAAGTGGAGGCTCAGTCACAACAATGCTTTTTTAATCTATCAAATGATGATACGTCTTTGCTTTCTATTGTAATTCGGGCACTTCAAATTTTCTCACTAGATTGTTTTCATTTTTTGTGTATCTAGCTTGAAGTATTTTTTTTACGGCTTGCTATTTTACTTTCATCCGTCATCATACAGATGAGCATGTTTTAAGGATGACACCAGAAAGCACCACGTCGTTTTACTGGATCAACAATTTTCAGCAGTTCTTCCCTTAAATACCTTGAGGAGTGCACCAATTCGAACATGTGTCGAGCTCCATCAACGCAGTGAGGTTTCGATTTAATCATGAACCACATCTTAATGTATACTTTCTGTATATAAGTGACCAATATCAGCAGTTCCTCTGAAGGATTCTCCGTTGACAACCACAAACGTGAAATTCTGGATGCAATCGCCGGGAAAGAGTTTGAAATGACATGCGTTATTGGGAGCATAAAACAAGGAGCTCATTATCACTCCTTTTGATCAGACATATCGTTCGATATCCAATACCATTAAAAACCAAATAAACATAGCTATGCAATTGAATATGTCATTTATTTTTTAAAATTATCCGATTAATTAATCATGAAATTTTTTGCAGAACAAAGACGAATAATGTCATCTTGATCCAATACGCTACACGGTAAATGGGAAAGAATCGGAATCTCACTACGATACTGTGGGAGCTATGTCAGATCCAATGAAATCACAGTATTATTCGTTAAGTAGTGAACCTTTTTTAACTTACGCTAGGAAAGAAATTTAGTTATGCATTATACCTTGGGTGGATCACTACTGACAGCATAGCACTTAGTAATTCAGGAAATTTTGTAGCACAAAGGTATGCCTCATTAAAGAAGAACAGTATGTTTAAAAAAACAAATTCGACATACAGTGAACAAACCCGAGGGCGCAGTACACTGTACATATTAACTTATCATAACTGATCATAAATTAGGGTTTAAGTTTTATGTAACTCACCATCGTGAGTGCACCAATTGTTATGACAGGTTAGGACCATTCTATACACGTTTCACTCAAATCACAGCATTATCCATACGTACTCACAAACATATACAAAGCTCAATAAATAAATTTGGAACGCCGTGTGAAGCCTTCAGATTTGTCAAACTGATTTTAACGCCAATATGTACACTAGGAGTGATCTTCAAAAACCTTTTTTCGCATTTCAAGGGGCTTGGTGTCAGAAAAGTTGTGTATGGGGCTCAATATAATGCAGGATTTTTTTCAGAATTTTTGTTGAAGGTCCAGAGGTTCCGCCAAGCAGTTAAAGATTAACAATTTAAGGCAATTTTGGTAAAAATTTGAAATTAGCGAAAGAACGTGCCCCGCCTCATTTTTTTGTAAGAAACACTTAAATACTGTCAGAAGGTAAGTGAAAAGGGGCTTCGAAGCAGTTAAAACCCCTAGAAACACTAAAAAAAAAAAGATTAATAAAATTGAGGATAGGCAAACTGGCACACGCGAAGTGAATATCGCTTTTAATGCCTGCATAGCTCTTCGCTTGCTACTGTTCCAGTAATAACCCAGAACTCACCACGAGTAGCAGGCTACGCATCGAGTTCCACCCGTTCCCAACCCAACCTCCCAACCAAAATGGGCACTTTTAGCATTTAGTTTGAATCGTGGATCTTGTACTGACTTATATGGCGGAATTCAGGCATATGCGCTCTCTCCGCAATGATAGTTTCGATGAACATATATCTGTTGTGTCTCTCATAGACTGCTGCAGACGCATCCTTCACGAGACGAACATGTCTCTCAACACTTTGAGTGTGGACAGGAACTTGTAGGAATTTTGGAAATTCTGATCTTTTTACGTTAGTTGCCATTTTTTGGTAACTGCCATTGACACATCTATTAGGTACGCCTGATCACTATTTTTGTCAGCAATATATACATCGGGGTGAAAAGCTGGGATGGTTTCAAAGTCAACAAAAGGTAAATGAGCAATAAGTTGTCGGAGTGGGAGTTCCTTTAAATGGAGAAGACCAATGCGCAATGGCTTATTTAAATGCTCTTCCAGAATCCTAATGATTCCACTATTTTTCCCTGTATTTACAACAGTGCCATCGTAGCCGACTGCACAAATATTTGAGAGTATCGTAGGATGCTCTCCCATGCATTGCATGATTGATCTTGAAATTCTATAGCTGTACCGGAAACAGGAGTCACGTGAGTGAGGTATTTCGAGTCAGGCTCGCATATAATCACAACGTGTTCTTGGTAAAAGGAAAATTTGGTAAAATGGTACTTCTGAAATATTCCCCCCCCCCCTTCTTATTTTGAATTACTGTCTGATCCTTTCTTCGATCAAATTAATCCCTACTGCGGTTCCACTATGTTCTGATTTTTCTACTCCTAGCCATGATTGTAGTCTCTGTCTTTTAAGTTTCATGCGGCCTATGACTTGGGATGAGTCCTCCTTGTTCACAATATCAAAATCTTCTAATACTGCTGTTGCTAATGCTGCTCCTGTAGCTGATGGAACTCCGAATCTGTCGCATACCCTTGCAAGGGCAGTTAGTTTTGGTGAATTGCGCTTAACCCCTTTTCTTTGTGATGTTGATGGTCGATACCCAAAAGCATTGTCAGACTGATCATCTTTAGTTTCATGATTTTTCTCGGAATTAAAATTGTAAAAATAAAACACTTTGTAAATTTGAATAGTACAGGATATTTTCCCGAGACATTATGATGCTACATTTTCAGTGCCACGGTGTTTACTAGATAATAACAAAGTTCCGTTGAACTCCATTGGAGAAAAATGTATTAAACTGCAAAAATTACGATGTGTTTCATACGCAATATGTACAATATGTATCTCAAAATGCCACAAAGTATGGTTTGATAGCAATAAATCGATTAATCTTATCTCCCTTTTCCCCATGTTGGCGTTGCACACTGCTCAAAACTAGTAATGTCAATCCCACGGCCAACGATCACGTCCCGCCCAACGAGGTCATCATGGCGTGTTTGCCGGGTTGAATATCCTCAATTTTTTTTTATAATTTTTTTTTGTGTTTCTATGGGTTTCAACTACTTTGTAGCCCCTTTTCACTTACCTTCTGACAATACTAAAGTGGTTCTTACAAAAAAATGATGGGGGGAACGTTATTTTGCTAATTTCAAATTTTTACCAAAATTGCCTTAAATTGTTGAAGTGTAACCGCTTGGCAGAACCTCAGGACGTTCGACAAAAATTCTGAAAAAAATCCTGCATTATATTAAGCCCCATACACAACTTTTCTGACCCCAAGCCCCATGAAATTCGAAAAAAAGTTTTTGACGATCACCCCTAATGTACACTTCATAGACACAAAAGGAAGTAGATCACCTTATTAGTTAAGCATTTCACAGACACTGGGTACTATCTATCGGTGACACTTTGCCACCACTCGAATTACACCACTAAACTTTTAGGGAACACAATGTATAATAATAATAATAATAATAATATCTTTATTCATTCATGCCATGTTATGAAAATACATGAGAATGTCGTCAGAATACAAAAAAATATATCATGTACATACACATTTAATAATAAGAAATCAGAATACAATATTATTAAATTCTAGGTCAAAGTATTCCTGAATGGAATACAATGGGTTGTCACAGAGCCATACATAAATTAAAGACTTAAACCTTTCATTAGTGACTGAAATTGCATTACATGGAAGCCTGTTGAAGAATTTAATACCCAAGTTATCGGAGTTATTGTAGGTCTTTACTAGCCTACAATGGTCAGTTTCTAAATTATTTTTAGATCTGGTGTCATGTGCATGAATCTGAGACCTGGAAGAGTATGAATGAATGTTATGTTTAATATGCAATAAAGTTTGTAGTATATACTGGCCATAGATTGTCAAAATATGCATTTGCTTGAATAGGGGTCGATATGTCTCTCTAGGGCCTGCACTACACAGGATCCGTAATGCCTTTTTTTTTAATAACAAAATTGATTGAGTATCATGAACATGCCCCCACAGTCTGATACCATAAGGAATTATACTGTGAAAAAACGCATAGTATGCTGACCTTAAGTAGTCATCACTTATGTAATGTTTTAATTTCCGAAGCAAATATAGGGCTCTAGACAGCTTTTTACTAATGTTTAAAATATGAGTTTTCCATGTCAGTTTTCCATCAATATAGAAACCTAAGAGCTTCACAGGATCATTGTCAATCTCAATACTTTTTAGACTGCATAGAAGTTGTTGAGTTTTATCAGTATTAAGAAAAAGGCTGTTGGCCGCAAACCAGCAGTTGGCCTCAGTTAAAGTTCTCAAAGAAAGTGAGCTCATTTCACTTTGATCATTACACTTCTGTAAAAAGGTTGTATCGTCAGCATATATCACACTATCAGTAGAAACATTAAATGAAAGATCATTAATAATTACAAGAAAAAGAAGAGGACCAAGGACTGAACCCTGTGGCACTCCATGTTTCACAGTCAGGAAATTAGACTGGCCACCATTACAGTAGACAGCCTGCTTTCGATCTGATAGATAGGAGGACAAGAAACTAAGTTCATTGTTTTGGAAACCATAATACTGTAGTTTCATCTTCAGAATAGAGTGGTCAACACAGTCAAAAGCTGAGGTTAAGTCACATAAGGTAAGGGACAGACATTGTTTATTTTTGTAAGCATCAATTATTCGTTTAATTACTGATTCCACTGCTAGTTCAGTAGATTTACCAGGGCGGAAGCCATACTGAGAGGGAGTGAACAAGTTCTGACTCTCAAAATGTTTGAGGATTTGACCGAAAGCAATATTTTCAATTATTTTGGCAATTACTGAGATATTGGTGATAGGCCTATAGCTGTGTGGCAAGGTTTTATCGCCTCTTTTAAATACTGGTATCACCTTGGAGAATTTGAGTGCCTCTGGGAAATAGCCAGATTGAAAGCAAGCATTGATTAATAATGATAGAGGATGAGAAATAAGGTGTATAACTGACTTAATCACATCATTTGAGAGGCCATTGATGTCACAGCTTTTAGAATTTTTGAATTTTTTAACAACTTGAATTACATCCCTTGATGTGACCCAGACCCATTGAAATCTAGTGTGATCAATAGGATAGTTTTTGATTAGAGTCTCGGCATTACTTGCTGGACTTTTTATATTTGCAAGCAAATTGTCAATATTATTTATAAAGTGGAAGTTAAATGTTGATGGGTCAATTGGGGTCCTGCTATAACTGTTTAACATATTTGTTTCACTTTTGATAAGAGTCCAGGCAGCCTTACATTTATTAGAGGCACTATTTACAAAATCCGTATTGGCCTTACGCCTAGCTTGAACAAGAGCATAGTGGTAATCCTTTTTAAGTTTTTTATATACTTTTTTGAGATCCTCGGTTTGTTTCTGTTGGTATTCATGATGAGCATTTAATGCCTGCATCCTAAGATTTTCAATAACAGGATTAATATAGGATACACGTGCTTTTTTATGTTGCTGCAACTGAATTATCTCTCTAGGAAAAGACTGATTGAAGAAGTCAATAAAAACATGAAAGAACTCAGAGAAATTGGACTGCACATTCTCATGAGAAAGGACACTAGTCCAATCGGTGGAAGCAAGTAAACATTTAAAATTTTCAATACCAAAGCAGGTGATTGGTCTAATAAACATGGTATTAAGTTTCCTATGTGGATTGAGATTCTTTATCTGTAGTTGGAAAAGAATTGCCATATGATCAGATAAAAGAGGATCAATGACACTGATGTTATACTTATATGGACAGAAAGTGGTGAGTACATTATCTAGACATGCCTGGTTTCTGGTTGGTTCAAGGGTACTATCCTTCGGAAACACTTTGCCACCTCTCGATAGGCACACATAAAGGTTTAGAGGAACCACAATGTAAACAAGGGTATCGGAAACACTTGGCCACCCCTGTTTTTGGCCAAGAAAGATGCGAATCAGCAAGATTCTGATCGCTTAATTTCCATACTGTTTTCAAGAAATACTGAAATTCCTCATCACCGCCGCTCTACTAAACGTTGTTCATGACAAGTATATCATAGTGCACTTGCAAATGAGGCAAAATTCCGGCATTAAGTTATCTCTTCGAAAAGATTGCATGAAGTGCATAGCATAAAGTATCTCACCAGCACCTGTGGGACACAGATTTGAAAATTATAATTATATGGCAGTACAATCGTCATCCACCTTTAAGATTCTCGTATCCATTAGGACTAAAATTGGCCATTTCTTAATTATTAAGTGACAAATTACGGCAAAGTAGCTCAAATAAAGGAAGCAATGGCTATAAACCACGTAAAATAACATTATACTCAATACATAAAATAATATAATAAGTAATATATCGCCTTTCAAATGGCCAAGAAAGATACCAAAAAGCAATAAAATTTCTTACGTCTTATTACAATGGGCATTACCAGAGAATCACAACGAGATAGTTTTGCCAACTAACTGCATCACATTAACCTTCCTTACCTTTGCTCAGATTTCCTAATTGCATTTCATGCATTACAAAAGCATTAAAAGTCCTTCAACAATGGATACAACACTTATAAACACGTCAGACTAGGCCAACTAACGTAAACAAATGGCAGCCATGTTGATTATACGACTAGGCGGAGTTTCAAAGGTAGGGTCCTTGCCCGTGGTAATAACTTAAAAAAAGAATATGATGCAGAGTAACCTTGCCAGAACCTCAAGTAACATATACTTTGTATTCTTATTCTTTCCAGTCTGCTATTTATTTATTGTTATTTTACACAAAGCAGCATTATCAATATTGCATAGGTCAAAGAGGGAGAATAGGATGGAGTCCACATTGCGTTTTGAGGGGAAATGTCATTTTTCTGAGGAATGAAGTAAAAATTTGCAATACCCAATGAAATACAATGATCTAATTTTTTATTCAACATCTATGTTTATCGGTAACATAATAAGTACTTTCACATTCTTACAGGAATCCAAAATTATAATTTGTTGACTAATTACCCTTACGAAAAAGTAGTACTGGAAGTACTGGAAAAAAATAGTTTTGGGAAGTACTCGTGTACTATTTTCACGGAGGTGAGTACTATAGTATTGGAAGTATTGAAGAAAACTAGTACTCGTGTACTAGAGGTAGTACACAGAACTAGTACTCATGGAAGTATTGGGAAGTAGTACTCGTGTACTAGAGGTAGTACTTGTGTACTAGAGGTAGTACACGTAACTAGTACTCGTGGAAGTATTGGGAAGTAGTACTAGTGTACTGGAGGTAGTACACAGAACTAGTACTTGTGGAAGTATTGGGAAGCAGAACTCATGTAATAGAGGTGGTGCACAAAACTAGTACATACATACCCCTATTGGAAGTGGAAGTGGTCTTGCAATTAATCGATAGTAGTCTGTTCGACATTGGTCGATACAACCAACCGGATACAACTTTCCACAAACCGCGAACTATAAAAATGTGAATATTCACGTTAAAATTACTCGTGGGCACGAAAGTTGTTATTTATGGTTTATAACTGTTCTTTTTAAGAAAGGAGTTTCCTATAATTTATTTTAACTGAACGGGATTACCGTTCTGACACCTTTGGTCTTTTAGAAATGGGGATGAGTGTAGATTGGAGGCTTTAAAGATGTATAGGAGGATGGAGAAAGTGAGCTCAAGAATAATTTGATACTATCTTTCTTTAACCTGAGCTGGATGTGACAAAATTACACTGTCTTCCCCCAGCTACGCTGGGATGGAAGACAAATGAGAATGCTGTAAATGGTTGGGGAAGAGCGGAATCTGTTGGGGGTGATTCAAAGAGGATAGAAAAAGTGGATGGAAGAGATGGGTAGTGGGAAGTTAAAAAATGTTATTGAAGGAAGAATCGCGTCTGGCTTCTGGATGGCAGGAAGATTATGAGCCAAATAAATGTATTTAAGGAAGCGAGTACAAGTAAAACATCAAAAATGTACCTGAAAGGTGGATAACCATTACGTGAATTGATAGTATTGGTTCATCCTAATGTGAATTAAAAATGATTAGCATTGTGATTTGGAAACCAATACTAGACATAATAGGTTCAATACTCAATATATCATGGTATCAAAGAGTAGTACCTACACACCTATTATTGTGATTACTTCTTCTTCCAATACTTACCGACAATGAAGTATTGGTGCCAAACGGACTAGTACACAATGTTAGTATTGTGAATATTTCTCCATCCAGTACTTGCCTACATTGAAGTGCTGGAGTCACAGACTAGTACACGATGCTAGTATTGTAAATACTTCTCCATCCAGTACTTGCCGACATTGAAGTACTGGTGCCACGGACTAGTACATGATGCTAGTATTGTGAATACTTCCCTGCTGAGTACTACATTCAGTGATCCCAATACTAAGTATTGAATTTTGAGTACTGGGGGGCAGAATCTAATACTATAGTACTGAGATTCATGTACTTAGTATTCGGGTCTGTGTACATAGTATTGGGTTCTGTGTACTACTTTTTTATAAGGGTATCTTGACTATTTCTGACTTGCTGTGCACACCATTTGGGGAAACATGGGCCTTTTTAGGATGTAGATAGGTATGTCAGTAGTATAGGGTAGGAACAATCCATAAATTTCCATGTGAATCCGGCAGGAACTAACAACGAACAAAAATCGAAGTAGCAGGTACCTATCAGTTTTCTGTAATGAGCTTTCCTTCTTTCCTGAAAATGTAAAATTATAAAGAGAGAAAATTAGTAGAGGCTTGTTTTTGTAGCTATGAATGCATTTTAAGAGTTATAAATGGAAGTTGAAGGGGATTGGTAGAGAAATCCTTGAATATGTGGGATTTAGAGTCATTCCGAGTCTCAGAACAGTAAATATATTAGGAATTTCTTTGATATAGGTAGCAAAAAGTCTCCAACGTTATCACAATCCCTGCCAACCTCAGAAAATGAAAAGGTATTGAGTGGAATCACATCATATCTGTTATAGGAGAATTTTCTATGGGTGTTGATGAAGCTCTCACATGATTTGAGAGTCCTGATTGGTGGATGACTGTGCCCTTGCCGGGTGAACGTCTTCCGAAATGCAGACACTACTTTTTTCTAAGTGAGACAAAGCACTATGTATTCTTTCCAAAGGATCCTCCTTCCCTTTTCTCATAGTGTGAGCAAGGCTGGGGAATGGGTACGCACGGACGGGAGTCTACGTGTCACAGACAGGCGCGAACAAGGGCAGGGACAATAAATAGAGGCGGGTGGTGTCTCCCGAGTTTTCTGAACTTCAGGAAATCTTTACTGCATGCATTGTATTGTTGGCCCTCGCTTTCCCCATCCCACGCCAGGTTCTAGCTGATAGCGTGCCCCACGTGGCCGGGGGATGGGGGGCTAGGGGCGAGGCTGGGAGTCGCCTCCCCCAGCCTTCCTCTAATCTCAGGAAAAAGCGGAGTGTTGCCGCTACAATCACCATCCCTCGGCAGAAGCCAGAAGCTCCGAAGGACTGTGACCCACTGGTGGGTCACATGGCCCATGCAAAAGGCTGAGTAACCAACCGGTGGGTCACGCCACGCTGTGAGGGTTAGTGCTTTAAACAGCTCCACAGTGAACGTGTTAAATGATATCTTGGGCATTGATTTCTACAAGGCATTAGGTGAATTTTGCAGTGCCTGAGACTGTGAACTATGTGCAAGTCAAGTAATGCATTTGTGTTGTTAAGTGATACTCACCAGAATGAGAGTCTCCTTTGGATCGACATGTAAAACGGGTGTTTTGTTGTTAGTCTTGATAGGTTGGTTGTTTCAAAATATTATGTGGAAAATGATGAGAAAATTCAATTGATAGTCGCTTGGGAAGGGGATACTTCTTTAGTATGGACACAGCAGGGTCTTCTGATTGCTGAATTTTCACCGGCTTTGATACCATAAGTGTGGCTGGAAGTGCTTTAGATCCTTTGTGTTGAGATTTTTCATCTGAAAAGAAAACATGAGATCATGAGTATACCCAGTGGATGAGGAAGAGCAAAGGAGGAAAAGGCATATAATCCATAAACTGTCGCAAGCCAGGTGGCTTAATATGCCCAAGGTGAACAATGAACAACCCCCACACGATGTGGCCTACTCCGACTGTTAGTCCCATGGTTTGCAGTAACAGCACCGTGCTCAGTGAAGATCTCCTCACTGTCTATTCCATTCTTTAGTTAACATTGCTGGAGTACCTGTACATGTGATCGTTCATGGGTTATGGTTAGAAATGATGAGAGAAACTGTAAACTTACCATTTGAGGGAAGGTGTGAAGACATCTGCTTAGGTTGGGTTTTCACATCAAGAGGCTGTATCTCCAACCTGATTGGAAGTGGGGCGAAACTTTGTAAATGGAGAAAGTAAGTTCCGATGGAATCAAGTGGGAGGTCTGGTAAGTGCATATCGACAGCTTTCAATTGAAAAGAAAAGTCGAAATTCAACACTTCATTTAACCTGAGAAGCCAAAGGTGAAGTAAATGTAGCAAATTTGTTGGTCATATCAAGTGTCAAGTAAGAGAGCAAAAATGTAAAAAAACTCACCTATCAATATTCATATATTTCCAGAGGTGGTGATGAGTGTGGGTAGAAGATTGGATATTTGTAATTTTTATTGTATGTGTAGTCCTGTGTTGGTTAATGGTTCCCAGTTTGATGGGTGGGAGTCTGTCTGTTGTGTGATAACAGCAACCATCGTAATTGCAGGATCTTAGAATGTCCATAATCACACTATATCGTTGAGGCTCAACGTCCTGTTTGTAGATGTTGAACTGTCACTCTTTTGACTCATGTGGGTGCAGTATTTCATAGTCAGGAGTTTTGTCATAAAGGGATGGCTCGACAATGAGACTGCCATCAAATTCAGTATTGAAAAAGTCATCGCCGAGTTGCATATACTGCAGAAACAGATGAAATATTCCATCTGCATCTCCATTGTTTAGGATGGTGAATTAGCCCGCTGGTGTTTTGAAACTGGTGATTACGAGTTCACGGGGTTCCATCTGTGAAAGCAAGGATATAGTTTTTCCAGTGAAACTCCTCCTCAGCTGGCAGGTCAGAGATGGTTTCAGAGTGCACAGATTACAGCAATTAAGTGAAACAGGTGAAAATAAGCAAGTGCAATTGTTTTGAAGTACCCAATGATTGATTGTGATGTTGAGAAGAATAATTGAGCAAGTGAAATCTCATTTGTCATGACCATCTGAAGTCACATTAGTGGACACGCCCTGTGCAAATGTAGGAGTACTTGGCAGGTAAGAAGGTTAAAGAGATGCTGGTACAAATGCAGTTAGATGCTGTGTGATAAGAAATGCTGTAGAATGCTGTTTTTAACGAGTGCAATCATTATACTTTTGGGGTTACATGCAGACATGACCTTTGCTCGGAATTTACAAAATGGGTTAGAGCAGGTTCAGTATCTTACCAAAGGTTTGGTGTTATAGCAGTTGATGACGGTACATATTTTGTAAAGCTGCTCTCGGGTTGGGGGTTCATCTGCAGAGAGAGTCTCCCATAAAAATAGGAGTTGATCAATCTCAAGTAAAAATTTCTCCCTTGAAACTCAGCTGATTCTGGGCTGAAACTCCACTGAATGAGTAAAAACTGGCTTGAAACAACCATGCAACTGGACTGGACTGCCTTGGCCTCAACAAGAAAAACTGTGCTCAACTGAAACTCCACTGAAAAACTCCCTTGCGACTCCATTGCATTAGAACTGCTTCTCTCTTGCTGCACGATTGCTCCACTGAAACTGAACTGGACAGTTGGCCCAGGCCAGGCCACCTTCAGAACTCCATTGCTTCTGCCTTGTCACATGGTTTTATTGCCTTGCCGCAGAACTGCTGCAGCAACTAGATATCCCACTCCCTAATCAATTTCAACTGCTTCTCTCTTGCTGCATGAGATCTCCACTGACACTGAACTGGACAGTTGGCTCGGGCCAGGCCACCTTTATAATTCCACTGCTTCTCCTTTGTCTCATATTTTTATTGCCTTGCCACAGAACTGCTGCAGCAATTAGGCACCCTACTCCTTAACCAATTTCAACTGCTTCTCTCTTGCTGCATGATTGCTCCACTGAAACTGAACTGGACAGTTGGCCCAGGCCAGGCCACCTTCAGAACTTCATTGCTTCTGCCTTGTCACATGGTTTTATTGCCTTGCTACTTAGCTGCTGCTCTATTGAGGTATCCCAACTCCCTCAAGTGATATGAATGAATTAATGAAGTGGATGTAATCCTTTGCAGTCAGTTGCCCTTAGCGTTGATACCAGGAGAGAACATTTATAAAGAGAACATTTTGTGCAAAATTATTCAAATTTTAAACACAAAAACATATCAGAGATGAGAGACCTCTCATACTTTCTATAATGCAATTCCATCTCACATTCAAACTCAATCAAGAGCAAGTTACCTTGCTTTTATGTTCAACAGATACTGAAATTTGTAGCAGAATATGCATGGATGCAACTATGCAAAAGCTTCCAGCGTTTTAGAAGGTCGGATGAAGTTCCTGCAAGACCCAGCTAGACATTATTTAGACCTGCAGGAACTTCGCAGGGTTAAGCTAAACGTAGCTGGAATCTAGCAGGTTCCTGAGAAATGTGGCAGAAACTTAGTACAGAATCCCGATGGAATTACATCCGAAAGTGTCATTTACCTTAATACTTCGAAATTTTCTGTTAATCTCATAGTTATTCCACCATAATTACCTTCATTGTAAACACTGATAAGTATAATTATAGTCAAGAACTAGCTGAAAGCGTGGAGAAACAGACTTTTTGCCTCCTTGATAATAATTTAAAAAGTAGATTGTACTGACGGTTTAGGCGTATTCAACTGTTAACCAATTCTTCGTTAATAGTATGAAAATGGGAAATAAAATTCTTAATGTAATAGTAGCAATTCTTAGTATGCCCTTAAAAATTAAGTTTTAATTTTAAATGATGACATTCTTCAAAGTCCGTTAAATTTAAATAAATTTTAGGAAACTTCCAACTTGAAAAGAACACTATCATAAACCATAAATAACAACTTTCGTGTCCACGAGTAATTTTAAATGAATATTCACATTTTTATAGTTCGCGGTTTGTGGAAAGTTGTATCGACCCATATCGAATCGACTACTATCGATTAATTGCAAGACCACTTCGAAATTCAAAATGGCTGTCATCATAGCGAGAAATGTGAGAAAGAATCAGAAGAATTATCTCCTCAAATAATTACGTTTTCTTGTAATTAGTAATCTTGGAAGCTTACTTTTAAATTCTAATGGACAACTACGTTACGGTGAGTAAATGCTTGTTATGAAAAGCGATTGTGTTGAACGAATTTGTCATTGTTTGTTTTCATCTGCCTTCCATGCAGACTTTTTGAATTGCTGACACATGAATTGACGGAATTAATCATTTTTCAGGCACATTAAAGTCATAAACAAATTGGAACATTCGGAATGATCTAATGAGGATTCAGATCATCCTTCAGCTACATGATAAACGTGAAAATGTTTTGTGTGTGTTGTGACAGTGCAGTGATGACTTTCGATGATATTTAAACGAACTCCCCGTATGTAGTTTCACTTTTTAGAGGAGCATTATTTTTTAAAAAAGACTTCTGGTTGTTGAACACCTTGATCAACCATTAAAATCTTATGCATTAAGCAAGCTCGATAACAGCTTTTGATTCTCGTGCCATATGGTTTATTTAATATTGTTGTTGTTGGTTATTTTTGAGATTATGCATCAGATTTGGAATCTTATGTGTTACAAAGGCAAGTGAATGCAATGATTTGATTGCTGCTCTATTTTGCATTTCATTTTGATAGTCAGATTGTTCTGATTTTATATACCATTATGCTTTGAAAATGGTGTTGATCAAAAAAAACATTGTGAACTTTTAAGTGTTGATTGATACTCTATTTTGTATTCCATTTTTATTGTCTTTGTTCTGATTTTAAATACAATGATACTTTGAAAATTGTGATGATAATTGCATCATGCATCATTCATCTAATTAACCTTTCCAACAGCCACCTATCTATCCTTTATCCTTGATCATGTATGCAAAATTGTGGTGGGAATCTGGTATGTGGTCAGTCGTTGACTAGTTAATACAGGTTGATTAATAAGATGTTTCAGTGGAACGTACTAAGGAGTAGGCAAGGGAATTTTGGAGAGTGCAGGGGGTATTCATTGGAGTAGGCAGGGGAGTTTCAGTGGGGAAGGCAGTGGAGTCACAGTGGAGTTTTAGTGGGGTAGGCAAGGGAGTTTCAGTGGGGTAGGCAAGGGAGTTTCAGTGGGGTAGGCAAGGGAGTTTCAGCGAAGTAGGCAGGTGAGTTTCAGTGGGGTAGGCAAGGGAGTTTCAGTGCAGTAGGCAAGGGAGTTTCAGTGTAGTAGGCAGGTGAGTTTCAGTGGGGTTGGCAAGGGAGTTTCAGTGGAGAGAGCAATGGAGAGCCAGCTCATTAGGCTGCAAGGATGTGCCAGCCCACTATAATAACAAGGGTCTGTGCCAGTGCAGTCGCAAGGCATTATTTTGCACTGCCTCTCTGCTGTCATCCCACTTCCAAACTCCCTTGGTTTTGTTTCAATTTCAGTGCAGTTTCAGCAGAGAAGCAAGGCAGAGTGATTCAAGGGTGTTTCAGCCCTGTTTCAGTTTGGTTTCAAGGGAGAAATTTTTACTTGAGATGCTCTCCTTGGCATGTGCTCTGTTCTTCATAAGGAATTCCCGAAATACAGGTGGTTCAATTCTTTTGGTGTGAATATACATGTCTTCAGAGCAGGGCCAGATTTCTAAATAGGCTGAAAAGGCTGCAGCATAGAGCGGCAAAATTTAAGGGGCGGCACTTTGGCAATTTACTAAAAAATTGAAATTATACATTTCGATTATTTTAATAACAGAAACTTCTTTAGATGTATCTTTGATATGTAGCGCATTCATTTACGGAAAGGAAATATGTTTATTCTTTTCATAGCAGAGTACGAATTTACTCAACATAATGTTGTGGCACATTTTTCATGTAGTGTAGTTTTGGTTTGACAACACTGCAAGGCGCAAGCAGTGTGATTCAATCTGACAACACTGTAAGCCCAGTCAGTGTCACTACGCTGTTACAACAAACCTTCCTAACCTCTCTTGTTTACGTTTCGGTAAAACAGTGTGTCAATCGATGATGAACAACGGTAATGTGTATGTGGTCTGCTGCTCCTGTGTAGTTATGATTGTGTTGTGATTACTGGCTTAAATTATTCAATTAAAGAAGATTCAGTTCATAAAAGTATACTACTATGAGTAACAAATGAAAGAGACTCAGTGGTGCTGAGTACAAAAAACGATCCAAATTGAAACTTCAAGAACAAGAATGTGTTCTGAAACAAACAAAAAAACTAGATTTGCTTTTTAAAACTAATGTTTCGCCAGTGGAGGAAAAGAATGACAATGAAAAAGAAGGGAAATCAGAAAGTGCTAGTGGCAGTGCTGATGTTTGTGATGATTCTGTAGGGGACGACTATGCTTTCACTGGACCAAGTTGTTCCAAAACAGCTGTGTTATCAGAACCTACTGCAATAGAAGTAAGTTCGCAAACATTAGTTAACAAATTAGATAGGATCCAGCTTCGTGGATCTTAAACAATGTTACTAGAGATTTAATAGCAAAAAATGGCTTTGACCAAAACTTAGATTTAGATTTCACTAGCAGCATAAGAGAGTACAAAGATCAAAAGAGATATTTGACTAAATCTCTCTTTTAACGTAAGTTAAAAAATGGAGAAGTTCATGAAAGGAAATGGATGATTTTCTCCAAAAGTAAGGGATCAGTTTTTTGTGGACCTTGTTTAGCGTTTGACAGCAAAGAAAGATCACAATTTGACGATAAAGATGGTTTCAAAGACTGGAACAAGAACCCTGACTGGAAAAATGGAGAATATCGGGCATGTCACCACGAAAATTCACCAATACACAAATCTGCAATAATTACTCTAAAATCAAGAGGAATTTCTCTTAACCGTGTTGACAGTATGCTTACACAACAACTAGACAAAGAAACACACTATTGGAGAAATGTTTTAACAAGACTTGTAGCGGCCGTTAAGGCCCCACATAGCATGCAACCCACACAGCACACAGGAAATTTATGCCGTATAAAATATGCATAAATGGATTGGTATAAATAGTAAACAATATTCCGTCAATTATTAGCATTAATTTGAATAATATGCTCGCACTGCAAATCGATGTCTTGCAAACAAGATCGACTTGGACCATCTCGAAAATCAAAATGGCAGTCCTGTTAATAAGCCGGTAACGTGAGAAAAAACCAAGAACACTATATAAAGGACGTTGATTTCCAATTTTAACAGTGTTGCCACTGGGCGCGCCAAAATAGAAGTTCCATCTTTGGCCACGGGCGACGCCACAGTCAACGGAGATGCACGTATCAGACACTTATGGCCCTTACTACGCGTAATTATCACAATTTATTTTCGCAGCCTGTACGGTACCATGACGAGTGATACTGCAGGTAATTATTTTAAGCATTAGAAAATGATTGTATATACTTTAGGTAAGAGCCATCGTCAAGAGAACTTTCCAGGGCATCGGGAAATAGAAATCAGTAACACCCGATGTCAGACGAATTCGGCGATGTGAACGACGGAATCAAATACGGAATTCCTCTCTAGCAATCCTGATTTATGATTATGAATGACACAGTAAAATAATTACAACGATTGATTTACATGAAACATTCAAAAGCTATTTCATTCCCGGTCATTAGATGCCAAATAACATACACTTTCTAATTACGCCGCTAGAGAAGAAAGCAGATGACGTCTTTACGTTCACTATTCCCTACATAATTATAGTATAATACACAGAAATTGATGAATGAAGGAAATCGAATTGAAGGTCATTTATTTTCAACCCATATTTTTGTTTCATTCAAGTCAATACGGAATCAGATGTTACAAAAGGCATGGAATTAACTATTATTACCAAACATTTCTCACCTACAGACTACGGCCGATGAGAAAGAACCTAATTATAAATAATGGACACCATGGGGCACGTAAAACTACTTTATCAGTCAATATACAGTCTTTCGCTCGCAGATAATGAACTTCACACCCTTAAAATAACAAAACTTGGGAGATATAGGTCCAATGTTACACTGAATAGTCTCTCACAAATAATGGTCATAATCTTAAAATGGCAAAACTCGGAACGCACACGTAAATAGTCTCTCACTCTGCAGAAAAACAATGAATGGCATACTCTTAAATGACGAAACTTGGAAGGCATAAGTCAATATTACACTGAACGTAGACTTTCTCTCCACAGATAAAGAATGTCACACACTGGAATGACTACACATGGGGCGCACAAGGCAATATTATAATGAATGCAGTGTCTCTCTCTCGCTTTCCACATAAACAATTTATGTCATACACTAGGGATGGCAAAACTCGGAACTCACAAGTCATTATTTATACACTGAATGCAACCTTTCTCTCTCCGCAGATAAAAAAATAATGTTATGCACTGGGAACGACTACACATGTGACGCACAAGGTAATATTGAATGCAATATCTCTCTCTCACTCTCTGTCGCTTCCCTGCACATAAACAATGAATTCCATACACCAGGAATGACTAAACTCGGAACTCACAGGTCATTATTACACTGAATGCAGCCTTTCCTCTTTCTCTCTCCGCAGATAAACAACGAATCTTATGCACTGGGAATGACTATACATGTGACGCACTAGGCAATATTATAATTAATGCAGTATCTCTCTCCCTGCAGATAAACAGAATGTCAAACACTAGGAATGACTACACATGGGACGCACAAGGTAATATTAAAATGAATGCATTATCTCTCTCTCTCTCTCTGTCGCTTTCCACATAAACAATGAATTTCATACACTAGGAATGACAACACTCGGAACTGATAAATAATTATTACACTGAATTCAGCCTCTCTCTCTCCGCAGATAAACAAAGATTGTATTGCACAGGGAATGACCACGCATGGAACGCACAAGTGAATTACACTGAATGCAGTCTCTCTCTGCAAATAGACAATGCATACTCAAGACTGAGCAATGATTTCGAATACAAAAAATATTACGATTTCGGTTTTGAAAAGTAAGAAGCAAGCGCTAACGCTTGTTCGGGGGAACGAGCGTCACCCGAGTTTACTAACCTTAGCCTTAAACAAACTTTGGTTTCGCTAACCCAAGAATGCGGTTCTTCTTCACTAGATTAGACTGTTCTTTACAACACCACGCACAAAACAGCCCCGTTTACCCATTTTCAAACGAAGTCATACCGAAATTAATTATGAGCGCAATCCATTCTTAACGTAAAGCAATGCTACAATGCCATACATAGAGCTTACTGGAGGGGGCGCTCCCTATGCTCCGTAATGGAGGGGAGTGAAGCCAAGGGGGCGGGGCATAATTGCGCATTTGGCCATATTTTGAAGCCCAGCTATAACACAGATTCTTACGGGGCAACGACCAATTTTTGCTCTTTACTCTTAAAATAATGCCGTTGGGGATTTTTCGCGGCAGGTGCGATGAAATTAAGTAGTAATACATGCCCAAAAGATTTAATTTGTATTGGATTAGAGCCGTTGTGTCCCGCAGAAACAGGATTTGCAACGGACTATGAGGTGTTTTGTCAAACATAATTGACGCAATATTATTCGCAAAATAGCAGCTGTCAGTTCGAAAATTGCATTAATTTCAACTTTCTGAATCCTATTCCTGAAATTAAAGATGGATTGGAGAGATTGCTATGCTACCATCGTTTCTTTCGCGAACGTAATTTGCTACCATTAAACTCGGCCAAGAACTGTTACTGTACGATATAAATATTGACCAAACCCCAAGATAAAATAATTGTGTCAATGGCATAATACCGAATTACCTTAAGACTATATTTTCTACTTATATTATTCCGTTTTCAATATCAAAGCCCCTGGAAAAGAGCCGTGCTACCTCACGTATTGCACGTTTGTGCTCGAGTGAACTCGACAAAATCCGTGCTTCTAAATTTAACTTTACAAAAAGGGTAAAATATTTTGTTGATCAATGAAAAAAATCAAGCATAAACATTTATTAAATAGGCAAATTACGAAAACATTAATTCACGATAAAATTCCATTTTGAGATTCTTTAAGTACAAGATTTACCTTCTTTGGCCGATCAACATCAAAAGTAAACATATACAATGCATGAGTGAGGTCAAAAATGCAAAACCGATCTCCAAGCAGTATAAAGCGATTGCAATTCACAACTATTCCAGTCAGTAATGGCCACTCCTTATTCTAGATCACACGAAAGTAAATGGCAAATGGTTTCCAGAAATGGCTTAATAAAAGGACCAGCAAACTTGCAAGGATATCCTGAAAAAGGAAAAAAGATAGGTTTAGTGACAATTAACAGGACTTGTACAGAAAAAACCATATTTCCAAATAGATAAGCATTAAGTATATTTGGAAATATACCAATGCAAAAAACTGTTGTAATAGGTTAGGGAAACACATCTAGATATGACAAATTATTACCACAATGAACCACTTTCTTTCCCTTCAAGTAGATATTCTAGGAAAACCAATGAAACAATGACCCGATTGTGACTCTCAACAAGATACAAAACACAACATCATAAAATCTAAAGAAAATCTAATTTCAGCATCGTTTGGAATTAAAAATAACCAATTCACTTCACTGATAACTTACTACACGGGATATTAATAAACGTAAAGCGAGAAGTAATGAGCAATCACTAACGCTATTCTCGCCTAATTCATAACAAATTGGGTCGGTAACGGTTAATTGACCAGCTAAAATTGAAATTATGTATCACTAAATGAACACACTTCTCTGCAAATATTTCTGTGCCAAGAACGTGATGAATAACAAATCCCTCGTTGTCAAACTTTCTTTCTCTCCGTTTTAAGCATAGAGTACCGATGATACCTAAACATAAAGGCACGTGAAGGCCACACTTTCCTAAGTTCTTTCCCTCTAATTGAAATAAATACTATTCCACACTTCGAACTCATCATAACTGCTATATCTTCTTTACGATTATTACTGTGAAATTGTTGAACATCATGGTTGGTTCCGCATAACATCTGCATAATACCCTGCAAGCCATCATAAAGGTGTGTAGTAGGGGAAACATTTCAGTCGCATTATTTCCTACCCGTAATGTTATATTAGCGTAACAAATTAGCTGAACATACTACTTACTTAAAATAACATAATTACTGCGGTTACTAATAAAATATTATCAACTTTTCACTTAATAATGCACCCGAAACACGTGCAACGTCGTAGGCAACAAATTCAATATTTATCAGGTGTAGCGTCCATTTCATGCAATATTGCATTGGTATGACTATTTTATGCACTTTTTTAACTTACCCGTGGAAGGTAATACCAGTTATTCTTCAATCTGTACGATTACTGCACCCGTAAGCCGAGCAGCAAAACATCTATGAATGCAAAGTTAACATAGCATATATCTGCATGACGGCATGTTTTCGGATATAGATAATAATTTTCAGAAAAATACACACACTATTAAGTATTTACGTACCTTTATATGACCTCTGTAGCCACTGGTTTCAGAAAAACTTAATATTTTCTTCACACGTAGGCTTATGGCAAATCCACGAAGCTGGGCTGCAAAATATGGCTAAGTGCGCAAGAATACCGTTATGCCTGGCTTCACTTCTGAGAGCTTATGCCCCCTCCAGTAAGCTCTATGATGCCATACACATGTGCCTCGAGTACTAGCACTAGTGCTACCTGTCGGCAAGTTCAGGAACCCTATTAACCCGTGACTGAAATTTAAGCAAAAGACGATCGAATGCGCAACAAGATCAACGTCCTTTATATAGTGTTCTTGGAAAAAACTAGCTCCTCCAATATTTACGTGTTCTGGCAATTTGTGATCGTAGAAGCTTAATTTTAATTCTAATGGACAGTTAAGTTACGGTGAGTACCTAAATGATTGTTATGACCAGTGATTGCGTTGATTATTTACGAATTCGTCATTGTTTACATCAGCCTTCCATGTTGATGTTTTTAATTGCTGCCAATTGACTCTATTTATCATGTTTCAGGCACATACAGTCTTTAACAAATTGGGACATTAGGAATGATCCAGCGATAATTCAGATCATCATTCAACTATTTGATAAACGTGAAAAGTTTTGCGTGTGTTATGACAGTGCAGTGACTTTCGGTGATATATGAACGAACCAACTGTTGGAAAAATATAGTTTCAATTTTTAGAAGAGCGTTGTTTTTTTAAAAGACAGCAGGTTTTTGTGTACCCAGATAAAATATTTGGTAGATGTGAGCTTAAGTGTATCGAACTTCAAACACTTGTCCCGCCAAAACGGTGTTCACATGCAATGTAGTTTGATATTGGTGATTGTCGCACTGGCTGTTCTTGAGGTCATGCCTTATGTATTGGAATATTATGTGTTACAATATCTAGTGAATGCAATGATTGAAAAAGGAAATAGTGTCAATAAATGTAATTAATTTTATTAAGAAACAGACGTTTTCGTTTGTAATCGTCTTAACTCGTATAAATGTGTATTTGAAATTGTGAATTCTCTATGTGATATCAAGAAACGGCAGACGTGCACAAATGTTGCACGGTATAAGTCTGTGTATAGTTAACGTGTGCCAAATCATGCCGTATTAAATCACCGTGATCAAATTACGTGATCTGCCTTATCCGATCCGAGATCGTGCCAGTTCAACTTTTTCAGTGCCTATTCTGCAAAGAAGTATGTCCTTAGTTTTCTGTAAATTGTTTGACATGGATCCATGGTCTAACTAGATATATAATGGACCTAATAAAATGTGCAATAGATTAAATAATATGCGATTACAGTACTATGCACGCGATATATAATATTAAATAATATGCACAAAATATTGAAGTATTATGAAACGTACTATTTCAGTCACCGTCTAGATTCAGCATATTATGCACATAAAAGTGGTCGCTATGCGGACATTAGCCCATCTATATAGACAGTTCATGTAAATTTTATGCACACATTATACCACTGCCATGGTATATTTGGTGCATAATATTTGAACATAATGTGCGTATTATTCCCTTTGTGCTGTGTGGGCAAGATTTCAGCTAGTTTGGTTGAGGCTGGCGTATGGCTTGCCAAGATTGGCAATCTAAATGCAAGCTTGCTGCAATTTTGCCAATATTGACACGTTCCGTACAAGTTACGCTCAATTTGCATGAAGTGTGCCAACCTTGGCAACTTTGCTGCAGGACTCTGGCAACATTGGTAGCAATAGTGCAAGGCCCAAGGCAATTGCAACTATACGGTTCCTACTAAGGGAGGAGTAGAGTTACCTTTGCTTGAACGCGCACGGCTTATTTCCCGTAGAAGAAAAACAATTCGAGCTAAATTGAAGAAGAGCGAGTTAATATGAAAATTTTGCGCGAAATTAACTTAAGCATGCGTAACGATAAATTAAATGACAAAGAAGAACAAGTTTGTAAAGTCGTGAATACAGATTAATTGTGAATACAGTTTGATTGAGTACAGAAAACAGTGGTATTGACGTCAGGGTTTCTACCAAGGATCCCGCGGCCCGTCGGATGAAGATGGCGATTGCCATATTACTGAGGAAACTCTTATTTATCTCTCCTGGAGTTGAAAGAATACCCGTTATGCATATTCATAACGGTCATGCTTACTTTTAGCCACAAAATGGTCATAGGGGAAATGTTTTAATGATTCAAATATCCGTGTCCATATGTTGTAAAGTTAGTCATCACTAACGAATTCATGCAAGCCAGCAGCTGTATATACACGGCCTCCCAACAGTCTTTTGTTAGCGAAGAAGCGCTAGATAGCCATCGTGATTAGCATTTCGTTAGGTCGTTTAGGATTAGGTAATAGGACACGTAGGTCAAATATGTGTAGTTAAGAATTATACCCACACAGCACACAGAAAATTTATACCGTATAAAATATGCATAAATGGATTGGTATAAATAGTAAATAATATTCCGTCGATTATTAGCATGAATTTGAATAATATGCGCGCACTGCAACGCACTGCAAATCGATGTCTTGCAAACAAGATCGACTTGGACCATCTCGAAAATCAAAATGGTAGTCATGTTGATAAGCCGGTAACGTGAGAAAGAACTAGCTTCCTCCAATATTTACGTGTTCTGGCAATTTGTGATCGTAGAAGCTTAATTTTAATTCTAATGGACAGTTAAGTTACGGTGAGTACCAAAATGATTGTTATGACCAGTGATTGCGTTGAAGATTATTTACGAATTCGTCATTGTTTACATGTGCCTTCCACGTTGATTTTTTTAATTGCTGCCAATTGACTCTATTTATCATGTTTCAGGCACATACAGTCTTTAACAAATTGGGACATTAGGAATGATGCAGCGATAATTCAGATCATCATTCAACAATTTGATAAACGTGAAAAGTTTTGCGTGTGTTATGACAGTGCAGTGACTTTCGATGATATTTGAACGAACCAACTGTTGGAAAAATATAGTTTCAATTTTTAGACGATCGTTGTTTTTTTAAAAGACAGCAGGTTTTTGTGCACCCAGATAAAACATTTGGTAGATGTGAGCTTAAGTGTATCGAACTTCAAACACTTATCCCGCCAAAACGGTGTTCACATGCAATGTAGTTTGATATTGGTGATTGTCGCACTGGCTGTTCTTGAGGTCATGCCTTATGTATTGGAATATTATGTGTTACAATGTCTAGTGAATGCAATGATTGAAAATGGAAATAGTGTCAATAAATGTAATTAATTTTATTAAGAAACAGACGTTTTTGTTTGTAATCGTCTTAACTCGTATAAATGTGTTATTGAAATTGTGAATTCTTTATGTGATATCAAGAAACGACAGACGTGCGCAAATGTTGCACGGTATAAGTCTGTGTATAGTTAACGTGTGCCAAATCATGCCGTATTAAATCACCGTGATCAAATTACGTGATCTGCCTTATCCGATCCGAGATCGTGCCAGTTCAACTTTTTCAGTGCCTATTCTGCAAAGAAGTATGTCCTTAGTTTTCTGTAAATTGTTTGACATGGATCCATGGTCTATAGGTATATAATGGACCTAATAAAATGCACAATAGATTAAATAATATGCGATTACAGTACTATGCACGGGATATATAATATTAAATAATATGCACAATATATTGAAGTGTTCTGAAACGTACTATTTCAGTCACCGTCTAGATTCTGCATATTATGCACATAAAAGTGGTCGTTATGCGGACATTAGCCCATTTATATAGACAGTTCATGTACATTTTATGCACACTTTATACCACTGCCATGGTATATTTGGTGCATAATATTTTAACATAATGTGCGTATTATTCCCTTTGTGCTGTGTGGGTATCTTTCGCGTTCACAAATGCGGGTAAGTCATTTCCTTTTTAAATTTTGAAACTATAGGGGTACTCATGCAAGTAGTGATTTTTTTGTAATACCTAACTAATTTGTTTCGCTAGGAACATTGTTACAGCTCCTTTGCACAATTGCATTCCATAGGCAATGTTTTTGTGTGTGGTTCATGAATGCTTTCCTACCCTCGGCGTACCCTCTATTTTTGCCAGGGTTGAAACTTACACAGGACTTGTGTGAAGCTTGCACAGAACTTGCGAGGAGCTTGCATGAAACTTGCTGCAAGCTTGCAGTGCAACCTTGCAGCAAGCTTGTAACAGGTGCAGTAGTCAGATTGCAGCAAGCTTGCTGCAAGCTTTAACCTTGCCGATGTAAGCTTGCTGCAAGGTTGCTATCTTGCAATGACAAGCTTGCTGCAAGGTTGCAGCAAGCTTGCTTTGCCATGTTAGGCCCTGGCATCAAGAGGTCTCGCTTTGAGAGGTGACAATGAGGTAATTGGTTGTAATAGGAATGGAAATTTTTTAATGCCTTTAGAGCTGATATCCGAGTTTGATCCATTCTTAGCAACTCACATCGAAAAATACGGTAATTGTGGTAGTGGAAATACAAATTATCTCTCTTCCAAGACTTGCGAAGTTAATTGAGTTAATGGCTCAAAATGTTAGGCAAGTAATTTGTGAAGAGTTGAAACAATCTAAATACTTTGCTCTCATCACAGACTCGACCCCACACATGTCCCATGTAGACCAGTTAGTCCTTGCTGTTAGATACGTTACAAATGACGGTGCGCCGTGTGAAAGATTTCTTACTTTCATTCAATCAGCGGGTCATAAATCAGAAGAAATGTTCAAGAGTGTGATGAATGAGTTCGAAAATCTGAAAATAAACATTGATGATTGCAGAGGACAATCGTTTGATAACGCTTCAAATATGGCCGATGTTTACAATGGTCTACAAGCAAAATTAAAGGAAAAACCTCCTTTAGCTTTATTCATCCCATGTACGGCACATTCCCTAAACCTTGTTGGATCGTCTGCTGCAGAATCTTGTGGAGAAGCGTGGAAATTTTTCATGTTGCTTCAGGAAATATATGTATTTTTTACGTGCTCTACCAAGTGACGGGAATGTTTAACAAGCGTTATAGATACATCTTATCAGAATAAGACAATAAAAAAAGTGTGTCCTACTCGATGGTCAGCTAGAGATGATGCGTGCCAAAGTTTACGAGAGTCTTGGGAAGATGTATAAATTGCTTTGACAGAAATTTCCAATGAAGCAACAGAAAAAGTAACAACTATATGTGAATCCCAAGGAATTCTTCAAAGATTAGAAAGGTTTGAAACCGCTTTTATGGTATGTTTCTGGAGCACCGTACTTCATAGAATTCATAAAGTTAGCGAAGCCGTGCAGAGTGAAACTGTAGATGTTTTATCGGCGACAGACATTTTGGTTGGTTCTCTTGAAAAAATTTTTCATGGAACAGAGAAACCATTTTGATTACTTCGAGAAATTGGCTATGGATCTAACCAAACGTACCTCATGAAAAAGGCAACAAAAGACAACTAAAAAGAAAAGTTTGGGCTGACGAAGACCGAAGTGGTGAAGTAAACTTTACCGGCAGGGATGATCTTAAAACAAACACGTTTTTACCAGTTATAGACTGTTTCGTTTGTGAATTTAAGAAAAGAAAATTGGCCTGTAACGTGTTTCAAGATAGATTTTACTTCTTAACTCAGTTGTGTGATAACAAGACTGATCAGAGAGACATGGAAGAGAAACTGAGAAAGAAGGCGACCAATCTTTACAACATCTATACAAATGATTTGGATTCTGATTTTACTGAAGAGTTCATCCACTTCCAAAAGCACAGTGCTGTGGAAATTGATCAACCACCTGGAAAATCGTTGCAAGAAATTTTGAAATTTCTAAGATTTAACTCCCTTGAAGATGTGTCCCCACATTTGGACATCGCTTTAAGGATAAGTTTGTGCATACCTGCTACGAATTGCGCTGGAGAACGTAGTTTTTCCTGCCTTAGAAGAGTTAAGAATTACCTACGAACTAGTACTTCTGAACGAAGGTTAAACTCACTTTCTTTACTGTGTATTGAGGCATACACAACAAAAACACTTTTATATGAGGACATTATTAACAAGTTTGCCATTAAGAAATCTTGTAAGAAGTTATGTTGTTTTGAACATATACGAATTCGTATATGTTCAAAATGTAAAGTATATGTTCAAAATGTATACTTTAAAGTATAGAATGTACTTAAGCCCAAACATCTATTGTGTTTGTACAGTTATTCATGTTTGTATTATGGTAGCCTATTTTCTAATAGGTAATCTTTTTAATGTCAACAAATAAACCAGTAATAAACTATTTTTTGTGTGGTTTTAGTTTTACTCTTCAGCACAATGTCATTTGAATAACTGAATTTATCATTTGTTGAATAAAACGAATGTATAATATGTAAAACATATGAGTCCATTAACTGTGAGTCTCTAAAAAGGGGGGGGCGGCAAATGGATTTAGCCTACAGGTGGCATACTCCTAAATCCGGCCCTGCTTCAGAGATGTTTCCCTTGGTGAGTGGATGCATTTCCCACTGCTGATGAATTAGTTCATTTGGTGCGAGAGTGATACGAGATGGGCCTATGCTCAGCATAGGTGTTAAATGACCTGGTTTGTGTGTTACTCTGGCAAAGATGAAAATAAGAAATAAAATTAGGATCGAAAAGGGATTCACTGTTTCTTGAATAAAATTAACCAACATTTCCATCAGGTAATCATGAAACTGTAATGTAGTCTTACTTTCAAATGACTTGAAAAACAAAATTCATGTTCTGCAAGGAATTAGTAGAAAGGAAGAGTGAGGGGCGTTGATCAAAATAGACGGTGATTGTGTAAATTTGATTCAAGAATGAAATGAAAGAAACTGAAGGAACAACACAATACTGACAATTAATATTTGCATTAATTCATTCACATGATCAGTGTTCTCTACTAGAAACCTCACAGTGATGCAATCAATTTTCATGTGAACATAGTGATAAGAGTACTTACTCAACCCAACAATTACTTTGGTTGTGTATCAGCACCTGCATTTTTTCTTTATTTCCCAGCATTACTGGTGGAAATGTAACTATGTCACCGAGTTCTCCAAACATCACTTTCAGGGAATCGTCGATGACTGTGAAGATCAGAATTTCCTGAATGAAGGGAGGAGTTAGAGAAAGGAATCGGTGCCACATTTTAGTAAGAGTTACTAGGGGGAACGTTACCGTGGTATCTTCCTTTCCGTGGAGTTTGATTTGCAGGTGACTCTGGTCCTCAATTAGGCTGAACTTTGGTCGATAGGAAACTGCAGTACTGAGGAACTCATTCCTACTGATACCCTGCATGTGCGTTACAGAAAAGACCCTGTAAGGGAGAGGGAAAGCCATATTAGATCATTAGTCATGTGGTGGTGAACAAAGTATATATGTATTTTAGCATGAGAATGACACAGTTATCAAAGAATGAATTGACACCCACTCCGATTTATCAGGGATGATTTCATAAAGGACAGCTCTACGGGATGAATTCACGATGGAGAAACTGCAGTAACACTCCTCATTCTTTTGTCCTTGTTGGAAAATTAATACACGTGGGATGGGTGTGCAGGAAATAGGAGTGATCTCAGTTTCCTCCTTGATATCCAGATCTACAGGGAAGTGGAAATGGATGTAATTAATAGTGAAGGGAATGTGGGTATGACATGCACTGTAGGATTGAGCTGCATACGAGGTCATTATGTGCTAGAAAAGAGTGCTTCCCTGGATAGTGGAATTGAGTATTGATTGGGAATAGTTTTTAAAAAAATGATCTATGCAAAGTAGCTTCGGATATAAAATGAAAGTTAGAAGCTTACCAATGAAATGAGCTTGGATGTTGACCGGAACGGTCGAAGAAATCCATTTCTCATTGAGGTAAGTTTGGCATTCATGCCATGGTTGATGGTGATCTGAGAGGGAGTTCCCCTTGATATCATGCGTATTCACAAATTTTCTCCTTCTTATTGAATTGGAATGGGCACCTTCAGCTAGTCGGAAATAATGGTACGGGCGTGTGACTTCATCAGCCGTTTTTGGCGGCATGAAAATTTTTCGAATTTTGATTCCTCATAGCTCGAAAATTAGCCGTTATTCGTTAATTTTTATGCATTCCAACTCAATAGATATAGAATAGAATGTGATATAATAGCATTTAATAGGACAGTTTCGATAGATGTGAATAACCCATAGTATTATATGAACCATAAGTGCCTGGTCATAATCTCAATTGATCTACAGTTTTGATAAGAATACGGCGGTCATTACATGTCAACTCAACCAAGGTCCGTCGCTCACGATCTTCGATTTTCATATTTTTTTCACGCTAGCAATCGTAGTTAAGGGTGTTCAACGCATTTTGAATCGTCCGAATCGGACTCTCATTTCACCATGATCTCATGGCTCAAGTAGTTCTTCTGAGTTGCCATCAGCGTCGCCACCGTGGAAAGTGGAATGGGGAGTTGAGGGGAGGGACCGGATATGTCCCAGCTTGGATTTTTCGGAAGCGACGACCGGAGATCTTGCGTAATCCGCAGGGCGATCAAGTTACTCTGAACACATATAACGTCGAGAGCTCTCTTTTTGGAGCAGTGTGTGAATTGTTTTCCTCGTCTTCATTGAAGTCGAAAGTAAGAAAGGTCAGCAATTACCAAAAATTGAAATCACCTAAAGGGTTCTGGGATTGTCGGCGTTGCCTTGGATTTATAGTGCAGTTTTTAGTGGTTGTCAAATGTTATTGACTGCAGTTATTGAATTAGTCCTCCATGATTCATTTTAGCGGGATGCGCGTTGCCCTCGTAAAGTAATTGTGAGCATTTTTCATGAGGTTATTTAATTAAGCTTTAATATCGTCTTTCCCCTAACATATGCGACTAACTCCGACTCTTGTCTTTCATTAAAGTGAAAGTTCAATGTTATTTTTCTACAGTTACCTACGATTAATAGGGCCAAAGCGCTCACGGATTTTCCACTAATAGTTACCAGAGTACTTTTTCTTGAATGGCAATGGCGGAGGCAACAAAAAATTTTGTGTATGAACGTAGTGAATTTACGTTTTTCGTTTATCTATATGATTTTACGGTTAAATTCAATACGCTTTTATACACACCAGAAACGAAACGGACTAAACGGTATTAATGGTCAATGCTCCTCATTTATTAACACGCCATATTAAATTGAGATTATTAGTGAAAAAAACTTTTTTCTTCGCAGGTAATTCACCATATTTACAATAATTCCCTCAATTATCCCCAATGACTTTGACAGAGTTGAGCTCCGCCGTACTAAGGCGGAAGGCGAGTGAAATTCACACATTCAGGGTAAAGAGGCCAGTTTTCCGACTTACACAACAAAGCTCTCGATACTGAAATTTATACCGCGAGATCATGCCAGAGTGCCTCGTCCGGAATTGAATCTGTACCTGAACGCTCTACCCACTTGGCTACCATGCACTCATTAGTTACAATTTGTAATTATGATTAGCAGTATGATCACCCTGAAAATTAACTTAACCATTCGTAAATAAGGTATTTCTTCCATTCTGTGCATTGTTACACAAAATTAAAAGTTGAGCATTATTTCCTAGTAACATAACCCAGCCAGCACACGGTAACATGTTTACGTAAAATCCTCGTAAACTTAATGTGCGTGTGTATACGTAAACATAATCTCCCCGTATTATTTCATGTTTACGTAAATTCTAAGCAATCATTTTATGAGAATGAACGTAAACGTAAATGCTTAATGCTTATGTAAGCATCTCGTAAACGGTTTTTAAACCACACACGTAAACGAATTTACGTGATTCTTACGAGTGTGGGCCATTAAGAAATTAGTAAATTTACAGCATTATGTCATAGATTATACTCTGCGCGTATGTTTAATGAAAATATTTGGCTCATAAAGTTAACATGTAGATACATGAAGTAGTTTCAAGTATCTTTTTCATTAAATGTGGAGTACATATATGTTTCAAGCTGATCACCGATATGAGATAGCAGTTTGATACTTGTTCCAAAATCCACCCCTGACCTCCCTTGAAATAAGTAGGTAATCACTGCAAATATTAGTAATTAATCATCATTCACAAGTAGTTAATTGGTGCTCACCAGTAATCATAACCACTGGTGAAGAGAAATTAATTTTTAATCTTCAAAGATTTTTCTAAGGGGTGTTGTCACTCCAGCACAATTAACGAAGGATTCATGTGTTCGACAATTTAGGAAAGAAAATTCGATCGTAAATCATTACTACAGTTCCTTCGATAGTCTTAACTTACAGTTATGTAATGAATTACCCTTAGAAAAAAATACTATGGAACTATATATAGTGATTATATATAGTTTTCTATAATCACTATGGCTATAGTCCTATAGTTATTTGGAACATAGTGATTATAGGACTATGTATAGTGATTATATATAGTTTTCTATAATCACTATGGCTAAGGTATTTGGAACATACCCATGTAGCACAGACGGCTGGGCCAACGTTTGGTCATGAGGATTTCTATATTATTACTATTCTAGGTGCAGCGGTTGGCCAACCATTATTCGTATCCGTTTTGCCAACTGTTCCCCAAAGGAGCAAAATTGAAAAAAAAAGGAAAATGAAGGATCGTGATTCTCACTTACTGAATGATTATTATCTTTATCTCACATACTACTTATACACCTACCTTACAACCCTGGGGATTGTACGAGTTTAAACGAGTTAGAGTGAACTAGCATGGTTTTACAAGGTTTCAAATCGGTTTAACTCGTTCTTTCAACTCGTTTCAAGTCGGTTATGGCCGCTTTTTGCTTGCTTTACCTCGTGCATAGACTTCGTATAACCTCGATTGATGTCGTATCAACCAGTAGCTGTCGTTTCTGGGCAGCTTGATCCTTCTCGACACATCTCGTCTTATCTAGCGAGGAAGTGGTTGTTTCATCTCGTAATGCATGGTTTCAGTTGGTAACAGGCTACCTCGTTTCACGTTGTATTAACTCGTTTCAACTGTGCAAGAATCAACTCGTCTTACCTAGCATTATCCCGTTTTATCTAGAACAGACAACCTCGATTCATCTCGTATTACCTAGTTTGACGTGTACGAAAAGCAACTCGTTCGATCTAGCTTTAACCTGTTTCAACTGGTTTCAGCTAGTAACGCGCTACCTCGTTTCACATTGTATTAACTCGTTTCAACTGTGCAAGAATCAACTCGTCTTACCTAGCATTATGCCGTTTTATGTAGAACAGACTACCTTGATTCATATCGTATTACCTCGTTTAACCTGTACGAGAAGCAACTGGTTTAAACTCGCACTATCCTATTACACCTAGTAACACGCTACCTCGTTTCACATTGCATTAGCTTTTTCGCACGAAATCATGGTTTCAACTGGACCCCCAGACCCCACGTCGCATCAAGCCCTCTGGTTTGAACCTGGTTCCTCATTGACGTCGCTTCACAGTATATCTACCATTTTGATAACAAAGAGTTGTAACTGGAACCCCATACCGAATTTCACACGGTATCAACTCCTTAGAACCAGAATCCGTCACCTCCTTACATCACTTCACTTCCTACTGACCTGAACACAGCAATAAACACAACTGGAATACATTATTCAGCCGTACATTTCATTGACTAACCTGCACAGATACAAGATTAATTATCCCCAATGTCACAACCACTTCCAACATCATTCATCGAAAATTACTTCTATTCCACTCATTTTGAGATACTAATTTGAACCAAAATTATCCCTTATTCAAAGATGTATCTAATATTATTTACAACGAATTGCCTCAACATTGATCACCGAGTTGCACCTAAAGCACCAGTAAAACAAAATTTCACTCATCATAATATCATGCACTTAAACACCCTTGGGGAATGAACACTACGTGCTTCATGAGAGATCACCAAAAACCAAGCACTTCATTGTATAAAAGCAATACAGGATGCGCATAAGGAATAAGTTACCACCTACATCAACAAATGTGGATTTGAAAATACGAAATAGGCAAGATGAGATTAAGAAACAAATCAACAAATTTACAAAAGAAGTATTAGGCATCTTTATTAAACTTTTTTTCCAGTTCAAGTCTTGAATTGTTGAGCATATATATGCCCTCACACTTTTAGCTTCTCGCCCCGGCAAAACCTCATCGGTTCCTCTTCTTTTAAGATAATCCACATAGCAATCTGCAAAGATAAATTCATAATTTACTCTGGTATCCCATGCAGCATTTCCGCTGGTAGAAAACAACATAATATTTGGATTACCACACAAAGAATTAATCCAATAATTTCTTAAATACCAATAGAGTATGACAAAGCGTACATATTTAAATGTGCCTCGAAATATAATTATTAGGGTACTTAAATGTAATTCCTACTAATTTCAGGATATTCAAAATAGGAGAACAGCTTACCTGTCGTGCATAAAATACAAAAAATACAATGGCAGGACGGAGATAACTGAAACAGCGAAATCCATTGGATAAATTAGACGATTTGTTTACAAAATACTGTGACATGAATTCCCCTTCGAAACTGGACATTTTAAAAGTGTTCAGTACCTATCCACATTAAAGTAAGCAGGAATAACTTATGACTACGACAGCTCTTAGTTCAGCTGAAACTTACCTCCTAGAAGAATTTCAAATCACAATATCCATCCGTTCCTTTTGCTTCATCGTGGGATACCTCGCAATAAAATCCAAGAATGTAGGCGAAAACTTCATACAGTTTACGAACTAAATTGTCCACTCGATGGCGTACAAATTTTAAATATCTCCAACGTAGGTAGCCGCAGCACACTATCCTCATATTAATTACTCTTATAACGCAGATAAGATAAATTTCCTCAACATGCAGTAGCACACAAAAACTTCACGATTTTATACACAACGAACAGTATACGCTAAGGTGAGCGAATTTCACTTTACAAGAGGCCATACCCCAGTGAAAAGACTGTATACAATTTTTATACAGGCTCTATACAGTGTATACATTTTGTATACATTGTATAGGGTGTATACAGTTGTATACATTGTATACCCTGTATACAATGTGTACATTCTGTATAAAAATTGTACACAAAATGTATACATTGTATACAGTTTATACAAATTGTGTAAAATTTACACAGTGTATACGATATGTATACAAGGTATACACTGTGTACAAAAGGCATGCTTATATACATTTTATACATCATGTACAAATGGTATTTTTGTTCGATTCTGGTTTGTAAATGCACAGTAATTTTTGATGGTCTGTTATTGTTCTGCAGTATTTGATAGCCTGGAATCCGGCCAGTTGAAAAAGTAGAGGTAATCGAGTTTGAGATGCTCTTTTTTCAAGGCAAAGAAATCTTTCTTCAATGTGAATTAGCATTAGCAATAATAGAAAATGTTCACTACTTATAAAAATTCATGATGCTGACACTCAAAGGCACACTAAAGTCCTCTCAATTTCAGTTGAGCCATATGCAGAGTTTTTATGCATGCACGATGGAGATTTTCCTACACAAAAGAATGGATTTCATGTATGCTGGTGTAGAGAGAAGTGACCGCGAAATGTAACGGTTCCAGTGAAGCAATTTCATTTGAGAGTATCAAACGCTAAGACTATAATATACACAGGGGCCAAACCCAAAAAGGATACCAGACTCATTTCTTTTTTCAGTAAATCTCACAGTTAAATCCACCATAATCACCTTCGTTGTAAAAACTGAAAAGTCTGATTGTAGCCAAGTACATGCCGAAAAAGTGGAGGAACGCTAAACTATTCGCCTCCTTGATAATCTTTTGAAAAGTTAGATCGGACTGACAATTTAGCTGTAATAAAACTAAACTATTCCTTCGTTAATAGTATGAACATGGGAAGTAATATTCTTAGTGTATACCTTGAAATTATTGAGTTTTGATTTTCAATGATAAAAATAGGTCCAAGCAATCTAATTAGAGATTAGGAAATTTTTTTAAAGAACACTATCATTAACTATAAATGACAACTTCGGTGCCCACGAGTAACACGTGAGTATTCATTTTATAGTTCGCGGTTAGTGGAAAGCTATCGACCCGAATAGACTACTATCGATGTTGCAAGCAAGAGCGACTTCGACCACTTCGAAAATCGAAATTAAAAATGGAAGTCATCATGGTTATTAGCGAGAAACATGAGAAAAAAATTCTATCATCGAATAATTACGTTTTATTGTGATTCGTGATCAAAGAAGCGTAACTTTAAATTCTAATGGACAATAAAATACGGTAAGTAAATTATTGCTATGAAAACCGATTGTTTTGAAGAAAATTCACAAATATGTCATTGTTTTCATTTGCGTTCCATGGTAATTTTTTTAATTGCAACCACAGGAATTGACGGTATTTATAATTTTTCAGGCACAGAAAGTCATAAACAAAATGGGACATAAGGAATGAGCCAATGAAAAATCAGATCATCTTTCTACTACATAATAAACGTGAAATGTTTTGTGTGTGTTATGACAGTGAAGTGATGACCTTCGATGATATTTAAACGAACTGTTGTACGAACTCCCTGAAAAATTTCGTTTCACTTTTTAGAGGACCGTTGTTTTTTTTGAAAGATATTTCGTTGCTGAATACCCAGCTCAGCCATTTAAAATTAAATGTTATGCAAAAATCAAGCTCGATAACAGCTTTTGATTCTCATGCCATGTTGTTTGATATTGGTAATTGTTGCATTGGCTGACGTTGAGATTATGCCTCAGATTTGGAATCTTATGTGTTACAAAGGCAAGTGAATGCAATGAATGAAAATGGAAATAATGTCAATAAATATAATTTATTTACAAAGTCATTTTTGTTTAAAATCATCTATCTCGCTAAAGTACGTGTTATTAAAATTGTGAATTCGCTATGTGGCATCAAGAAGCTATCTAGGCGTTAACGAATTTAAAACGGTCTACGTCTGTATAGAGTTCGTGTGTGTCAAATTATGCCGAATCAAATTATATGTGATCTGCTATTCAATCCGAGGTTTATTGCTTACTTTTGCAATGCTGCATATCATCTAGACAGTGGTGTGAATATTTCAGCAAACCTTATAATTGGAATTTAACTTTTAGGTAAGTCTCATTACTTCTCTAAATAATCAGAGTCTTTGGTGAGTTAATAACTTGCATGCACCTACTTAATTATTACGAATGTGTATAAGTGTATACACTTATAATGTACCGTACCTCTGATAATTGAATCCTTATACATGAATTTATAGCCCTTATTATATAAGCAGTGCATGAAATGAAATTACCATGTGATATAATACTATTGAATTAACTAGGGAGGGGAACCATATGCTCTTGGCTGCCTTTAATATTTTACTTGCTTGGTAGGTTTTTTACTTAATTTAGCTTGGGTCATTTGCATTTAGGCCTAAAAGATTACAAAAATTTGAAGTAAAGTGAGTGTGAATAATAATAATAAAAGGTCTTTATTGGGGTGAGATTGAGACAAAAGCTACTACTAGCAGCATAAGGGAGGATAATGTTGGCTAAAGCTGCAGAAAAAATAACTTATTGTTATTGAGAGGATGAAGGGTTCACTGGAAATCTTGGACAAAAAGTTCTGCGCAAGCTGGAGTTTACTCTATAACCTTATCATAAGTATTGCAAGACTAACGACGACATGAATTTTGGATCCATGAGTCTTACCTCAGGTGTAAATACATGAGACAATTTCATTGTGCGAACATTATAAAAACATTTCAATTTTGTGAAGAGGCTGTCACAGGCTTTATTTATTTTCCAGGATTGAAGGAGATGCAGTTAAGTAGGTATGGATATGGAGTAAGCTCTACTGTAATTGATCCACATTGATCGACAAAAAGTAAAATTTCTCTGGTTTTGCCACCCAGTTTGGCGTCAAACCCTCGCACAATTGCTGCAAGCCAGTGGGAGCCAGAGAAATAGCGCATGGATGGAGTTACAAATTGTTTTCCCTCACCCACACAATCCTGCGGGTCAGGGTGGAAAGGGATATTTGTCATTAAAATAACAATAATGTGTAATGTGCAAAATTGATAGTTATACTGTTTTGATATGTGTAAATTTTTTAACTGTTTTACTCGTTCTAATAAATGTCGTAATTGTAACTTGCAGTTTGTCATAATTCAATCACCCCAAAATAATTGTATACATAATGATACATATAGATGCAAATAATAATTGTATACACTGTGCACAAATTGTATACACTGTGTACAAATTGTATACACTGTGTACAAATTGTATACATTGTGTACAACTGTATACATTTTGTATACATTGTGTACAAATTGTATACAATTTGTACACAATTTGTAAAATTTGTATACATTGTATACAATTTGTGCACAATTTATATACAAGCTGGTCCTATACATTGTATACAATTTTTTCACTGGGGTAGGTAAACACAATTATCAAAGATGGACGTTTCATGCACTAGTTCCTGAGTCAAGTTAGCATCTTAATTCAAAATAGAGTTGTTGGATATTCAATAATTCTTATTTTCTATCCATACATTCTCATTTGAAAAATACATATATATTTATTTTTTATTTTACTTCCATATTTTTATTGTCACACTATTAAATGAAGGAGTTTCAATTGCGTTTATAATAATGGGAGAGCTCATTTTTTGTAAACATCCGGTTTCATGTTGTAGTTGAAAACCTTCCAAGTAAATAAACAAACTATAGAGACTGTAGAGACTACATACTAAAAATAGTAATTTATTTAAACCAATAATACAATATGTAATAGCAGTATGGCCATATTTAATTTTCTTAATGTATTTACAGGAGTAAATTCAAATTTCTACGAGCTATTACAACATCCCTGGTGAAAATAAAGAGTGCAGAAAAGCGTGCAAAAAGTGTTCAAAAAGCGTCTGAGAAGCGTGCAAGAAATGTGCAAAAAGCGTTCATAAAGTGTGCATAGTGCCCCAAAAGTGTGCAAAAAGTGTGAGGAAAGCGTGAATTGGGACTACTGGAATGTGAAAAGAGTGTGCAAAAAGCGTGAAAAGAGTGTGCAAAAAGTGTGAAAATAATGTGAGAAAAGCGTGCAAAAAATGTGATAGAAGCGTGCATAAAGTGTGCATAGTGCTCCAAAAGTGTGCAAAGAGTGTGAGGAAAGCATGGAAAGAATGTGAAAAAAGCGTGCGAAAAATGTGATAAAAACGTGCAAATAACGTGATTGAAGCGTACATAAATTATGCATACTGCTTCTAAAGTTGGCGGAAAGCATGAACTGGATTGTGAAAACGAGTGTGCAATAAGCGTGAAAAGAATGTGAGGAAAGTATGCAAGAAAATGTGCAATAAATGTGAGAGAAGAGTGCAAACTGATTCAAAAGTGATAACTGTGAAAGTGTGAGTGGTCACTAAAGATATGTGATAAGAATGGGCAACAAATATGAGAGAGAACTGAGAAATGCATGCAAAAATGCAGGAAAAGCATACAGATTGATGAGCATTGTCAGGCTGAAAGAGAGGGTTTGCATAGCACAGTACACAGTTTTTACTCCTAACCATGTTCGTCGTATGGAAATTCCCACCAGCCTCCATTATTTTTTTAAAAATAACTTTCTTTTTGAGCACCTCACACTATAAAAATAAACATGGCCAATTAAATGACACCAGCCAAGAAAATAAGGAACTTGTTGAAGGAAAAATCTTAACATATATTAAAAAATATGGGTAAATTTAAAAGAAGCGTGCATGCATTAAAAAAACATGTCAAAATTGTACCGCTATTGGAAATTTCTCATAAGTCTAATAAGAAATTTTCTCATAATAAATTGGCAATGAGATCTTATGAGAAATTCTCTCACAAAATTTTGGGCGGGGAACCGTTCCAGGGGGAACCACCCAGGAGCCATTCCAGGGGGGATGGGTTCCCTGATTTTCTCTAAAGAGAATTGCAAAAATTAATTGTAATTACAAAAAACCCTATAAGCTGCTCCTGGAGATACGTCATGGAACTCCCACCTTCTCCCACTCCAAAAAAACTGAGGAACTAGAGAAAACTGAAATAACACAGAACACTCGGATATAGCATATCAAATTTAATTTGATTCGGCATAATTTAGCACACGCCCACTATGCACATAACTCGACCGAACTAAATCCGTGAACGTTTAGCATTTCTTGATGTCACATAACGAATTCACAATTTTATTAACACACTTATGCGAGTTCGAATTTTAAACAATTCCAGTTTCAATAATTGCATTCACTTTCCTTTGTTATACACAAGATTCCAAATATGAGGCGTAATCTCAAAATAACCAATGTGACAATAACAATATTACATAAACCACATGACATGAGAATGAAAAGCTGTGATCGAGCTTGCTTAATGCATAACATTTTATTTTAATTGTTGATCAAGGTATTCAACAACCAGAAGTCTTTTCTTATAATAACGCTCCTCTAAAAAGTGAGGTTATATTTTTCCAACGGGGAATTCATTTAAATATCACCGAAAGTCATCACTCCACTGTCAAAGCACACAAAAAATATTCACGTTTATCATGTAGCTGAATGATGATCTGAATTCTCATTGGATCATTCCGAATGTTCCAATTTGTTTATGACTTTAACGTGCCTGAAAAATGGAAAATACATTCAATTCCTGTCAGCAATTCAAAAAGCCTGCATGGAAGGCAGGTTAAAACAATAACAAATTCGTTCAACACAATCACTTGTCATAACAATCATTCACTCACCGTAACGTTAGTATCCATTGGAATTAAAAAATAAGCTTCCATGATCACTAATTAAAATAAAACGTAATTACTTGAGGAGATAATTCTTTCTCACGTTTCTCGCCATGATAGCAGCCATTTTAAATTTCGAAGTGGTCTTGCAATTAATCGATAGTTGTCTATTCGATATTGGTCGATACAACTTTCCACAAACCGCGAACTATAAAAATGTGAATATTCACGTTAAAATTACTCGTGAGCACGAAAGTTGTTATTTATGGTTTATGAGATTCTCTTGAGAAATTCTTGATTTTAGAACTTTTTTTGGGTCCCTTATCCAGACGATTTTGGGACTTGTAATATTTTCAACGAAGGCGCCAAAAACAAAAAAGTCCGAAAACTATCTAGGTAAGGAATCCAGAAAAAAGTTCCACAATCAAGAGTTTAATCGCTTCCAAAGTTCATGAATCGCGTTTTAAACAACATTTTTGGAGATGCATCGTCGTTCGTCATTCAATGCAACTTAAAATATTTTCAACGAAGGTGCCAAAAACTAAGTCCGAAAATTATCTGGTAAGGAATTAACCCAAAAAAAAGTTCCACAATCAAGAGTTTAATCCATGTATGGCTTCTCATAACACTTACAAGAAATCTTATAAGTTCTAATGAGGAGTCTCATAAGTTCTCAAAGCTTCTCATAAGATCTCATAAACTTCTCAAAAGAATTCATACTTCTCATAAGATCTCATGAACTTTTCATAAGATCTCATAACTTTCATTAGATATTATGAGAAATACCTATGAGAACTATGAGAAATTTCCAATAGGGACAGAAAGCATTCATTGAAGGAGTGTACTCAATGTGTGAAAAGAGCATGTAAGAAGTGTGCATCTACAGTGTGCAAGAATTCTTGCACTGCACACTTAAGGGTGTTCTATACCACTGCAGAAACCGGCTCTGCAGACCCTTGCGAAATCGAAGATAACGAGTTTAATATAAGTCGCAGAGCTGATCGGTTTTCATTGATCGTTAGATTAAGGATCAATGTGAGCGGTTACTGGAACAATATGTTCATTAGCAGTACTCATTAAAGAGCGTCAGGCACAGAAATTCGTAAAAATAGCCCGATATCAGCCTTTTTTCCTTTGACATTGAAATCGTAATGGAAACATGTGTTCCACTCTCCGCTGGGATTCATCCTTCTCTTCTACTATTATATCAAACTCAAAGACCTTAGGTGCATACTAAAGTTGCAATTTATTATTTTCCGAACAATGTTTTCACTATTTTACGTGCTAAAAATCTTTCGTTCCGTGGCGCTGCTCTTAGTCCCCCCCACTCCCGCTAATGTCACCCTCCACCTCCTGGCTCCTTATCTCTCTCTCGAACCATTCCAAGGTCAACGTCCGAGCCACTTCGCTTCCCTCCGGCCCCTTGTCGAAAGCCAGAACCCTCAGACCGAGCGAGCTCAGCAAGGGATATTTTTTCAGTAGCAGGCAGGCACGTAGCCAGAAATTTGCTTCGGGGGGGGGGGGGGGCTAAGTTTAGCACGTTTAGCCTAACTTCAATTCAGCCTTGCCCGTCGGTACCGACATGAAACAAATGTCTTCCTTCATTTTCAGTGCTCGGTATTTGCGTTCACAGTGCCCATTCCTATCTGTTTTCTCTGGTTAAGCTCACTGTTTATCCTGTCATGAAGCAGTTAATTTAACCGGCCCCAGAACAGGAGTTCAAATCATGCATACATATCAGATTACTACAGATACATACATATCATATTGGTAGATAAATAGTGGGTCGGTAAAATAATTATCGGGGAAAATTCTAGCTGAAAAAGAGCACCAGGAGAGAAATAGATTGGGAGAAATAATTTCAGTGATAGTAGTGCATTGTCGTAGTTTAAGATATAAAGTAGCCGAATTTCACCACCTCACAAAAAGTACTGATGCTGATATAATCGTACGCACAGAAAGATGGCTTTCGAAGGACATATCAGATATGAAGTATTCCCTAAGTGTTTTACCGTATACAGAAAGGATAGAGTAAGCAGAAACGGAGGAGTATTATTTATAGCTGTGAAGGACCCGTATGTTAGTAGAAGAAAACTTATTTCAGAGCGAAATGTAGTAAGTATTTGGTGTTCCGTTAAAAGTAAAAGTAGTGACGCAAAAAAAAGATATATGTAGGTGCATATTACAGGCCACCGGATGCAGACATCAATTCTATAATGGAACTAGAGTCAGAGATAGGAACATTGATTTCTCGGAACAAATACAGAGGAATAATAGTAGGCGGAGACTTCAATCTCCCTTCGATAGACTGGAATATGTGTAGTTTTATAACAGGAGGTAAGGATAAGTAACTCTGCGAATCACTGTTGAACACCTTTACGTCACATTTTTTACATCTACTTCTACATAATACTCTGCAAGCCAACATAAAGGTGTGTGGTAAGTGGTGAATTCTCACCAAACATGCACTACATATCATGCATAAAAAAAGGAATAGCACTCGTATAGGTACTGTTCAAAACTACGCTATTTAAGAAAAGATAAAAATAGCGAAGCATACATGCAAAAAAATGCCGTTAGTTGGGTTAGCTATAAGTCCTTATACCAACATGCAGGTACCAATGTTATCCATTGCGACACTCGTACTGGATATATTTACCGTTATTCATATCCCTCAATGTACGTAGAAAAAAGGGCATTTTGAATCTGTCAGTTTGGCAATCATTTTCTCTAATTTCGTGATTATGGTCCAGTCTACCATAGTAAGTTGGGGTTCACAAAACATTTTTAACATCATCACTGAAAATATGGTCTTGGGATTTGTTTAAGAGATTATGTCTAAATTTCAATCTGCTACGATCTTCTTCAATTCAAGTGCTAAGAGGAGAGCTATTCATTTTCCAAAAATTCATCAAGAGACAATGGGGAACTTGCATGGGTCGACGATTGCTATAAAAACTATTTTGAACAGGTAAAACTGAAATAGTAGCTCGCAAAAATACCTAAATTTTCTCCATTCGTCGTTAGAAGAAATAAAAAATTGACTTAAAAAATCAAGCAAAATTTCTCTGAGCCGACCACTGCGCGAAGACACCCGAGCTCCGCCGAGGCCAGGTGTGACGTCATCTGTGCCTAATTTGCCGTCCGAGTCGGGAAATACATCAAGGCATGCTGTAAATCTTGTTTTGGTGGAGGATTTAGTCGCTCATCGTCACTTTTTCATGTGCTGTTATTCTTGGGTAAGTTTTCCTATTCTTCTTGTGCCACGATTATTACTTGGGATATTAAAAATGTACTTTTGGGATGATAAAATACAGACTTTTTACCTCTAATATTTCAGGTTTCAGAAAAATGGATGATTATGTTGCCGCTCGTTCGGATAACATTCCTGAAATTGATGCCATGACCCTCATGAAATTTGTTATGACAAATGACAACCTGTTTCTCTGATTCTTGTCCTAAGTAGTGGCGAAATGTGTGTTAATATTCACAGTATGTGTTTCGTAGTGTATCTACAAGCGCGTCTTGTTTACATTCTTAGCCGAAGGTCTATGAGTGTGATTGTTTAGTATGAACGCTATTATTGCCTCTGGATACCACCTTTGGAATTTGTTAATACAATAGGCAGTAAGAGAGCATCTACGATTAAGTGAATATATTAATGTAACGTGGCATCGTCAGTATTTGCGGAAATTGTGGCGCACTAGAGATTGCCCTCGTTATTTATTGTTTATGGAGATGGATTTAGAGTTTGCGCAAATGTATTATTCGTTAGCATATTATGAGGTGGGGGACAAGAATAGAGTAGAACTGTGTTGAACTCCATTTTTCCTAAGGCAGGGGCTTCTGACCCTGTTGAAACCATCCTGAAATCTGTGTAGATCTCTCTTGAAATACCGTCTTCAACTGGCTTGTTTTCAGAATGCTTTGGAACTGCCTTGATCATTGGTTGAAACTCACTTGATCTAACTTGTTTATGTCTGTTGGTTGGTTGGTTGTAACATAGAAATCATCAATGTGCAGATGGTGTACATAACGATATTACTTATAATGTGTTAAGAGGCACAAGGCTAATGTTTCTATAGGTGTTTCCATTATTTAAGACTGAAGAAGCTCCAGTATGCTTTAGGTATCAATCAATTTTCTGCATCTAACCAGCGTACTTAGTAATACATATTAGACAAGGATCATCAGCCCACCTTGGTCACAAGAGAAACTCGGGCATATATATATCAAGCATAACAATAAAATTTGCTAAAATTATTCATCCTTCTAAAATGCACCTCATTTACCTATATTTAGATAGTGAAGAAGCTCCTCTCAGATGCCAACACATGATCCTCGGTGCTGACGATGGATATGCATGCCTGTCCCTGTACTAAATGCATACGGACTTGAGCATAATAATTCTCTCATTCAAGATAATTCGTTATTTGCATTTTTCTTCTCTCATTTCATAAATGTACCTCAAAATATCAAAAATTTTATTTCATTATTAATCGAAAATCAACTGACAGCATTTCGAAAGAGAGCAACACAGATTTCAGGATGGTTTCAACTGGGTCAGAAGCCCCTGCCTTAGGAACAACGGAGTTCAACATATTTCTAGGCAGTTTCAAGTCTTTTTTTATGTGTTTCATCAGTTTCAACAGATGTTCAAGAGACTTACAACACAAATCCTCTAACATGGGAGCGGTCACGATAGCGAATTTACTTCGCTAGTTTAGGTTAATACGATTCAGAAATGTGGGTAACTCAAAAATTTGCAAGCAAATTTTAAGTCTTTCCCACAAGACTGAACTTGCCGGCTCAGAGAAAATTCCACCAATCCGGGCGCCAACTCGCGCGTTAAAAAGTCATTTTAACAATATCAAGTAAATCCGTAGTATATTTAACAACATATCCCTAGTTGGACGGCTTATCATTTTATTTGAGTAGATTTCAATACTTGCGTTGAAATGATCTTCACAGATGAATCCCACTGTTTTCTTCGAAATATCCCTCGGATTTCTGCGAATGGCTCTTAGCCACAGGCTTCTCCTTCTTGCGTTTGTAGGCAACCTAATAAATAGTTTATTAGGCGCCTTGGTTGAGGTATTTTTACAGCCAGGTGTTAAACAATACGTACACCTCGAACTCATATCGCTGGCTAATTACAATGCTAGGGAGTTGGGTCGATGTATGGAGCGGGCACTGCAAAAGTAAGATGAACTTTCGAGATTTAAACTATCTTGCCTGAATATTACTCATTATTGACGAGAAATATCAAGTGTATACCATTAAATGATTACCTACTCAATTAAAAATCAGTGGTGGGCTCATTTGTGGGTTGAATATGATCGCTTGAATCACCCGTGTTGGTGCGCCGTTAGCCCAGCTGCTTCGGGCGATTGTTCGGCACTGTTGACGTCATCGGGGATTCTTTCGCAGTGGCTTGGGGGGGAGGGAGTTTTCGGCGCGCTTTAAAATGTCGCTATATTTAGCATTCAATATCTAGCGAAGGAAAACTCAGATTTACATGCAGTTTTCTTTGTTGAATTGAGAAAATAATTTTCTGTCCGCCTGTTAAATAAAAAAAATTCATGCAAGTTCCCCATTATTAAATTTTAATTCTAAGTGCCATGTATCACACCAATCTTCAATTGCTTGTAGGTCATCATTTAAATATTCTTTATCGTTTGGGCATAGAATTTCCCTGTACACTACAGTGTCATCGGCAAATAGACGAAGCTTACTTATGACAACCTTCTTGATATCATTTATGTACAGGAGGAACAGGAGTGGAACTATCATACTACCTGATGGGACACCCGAAGTAACTTTAATTGCCGGTGAGGTAACACCGTCCAAAACAACCCTTTGCACCCGATCATGCAGGAAATCATTTATCCATGATTTAATGTTACTGTCTATGCCATAATATTTTAATTTCAAGATTAGTTTGCTATGAGACACCTTCTCGAAAGCTTTTTTGAAATCGAGAAATATAGCATCCACTGGAATATAATTTTCGCCAGAAACTAAAATATTGTGAGAAAAGAGAGCAAGTTGAGTTTCACATGATTTGCTCTTCCGGAACCCATGCTGAACATCGGACAATAAATTCTGGCTATATAGTTGTCCCATGACTGAACTAATAATTATATGTTCCAGGACCTTGCATGAAATGGATGTGAGGGATATAGATCTGTAGTTAGATGGCTGCTCCCTATCACCACTTTTAAAAATGGGTGTTACATCGGCTGCTTTTCAGTCCATCGGTACGACGAAACTTTAAAACAACTAGTAAAAGAACCGACCAGGGGAGACAACATACTAGACTTATTCGCAACAAATATACCCGAATAAGTTCTAAATGTAGCTACAGACAGGAATTAGTGATCATAAAATAGTGCGTTAAAAATGAGTTAGTTCAAAACTATAAAAAATCGAGAGCATTAGCAAGGAAATCATGTTGCAAGCGTTATCACATTTCAAGAGCAAGATGTTAGGAGAATATTTAGATAGCAATCCTAAAGTGTTTTGGTCATATGTGAGAGAGCTTCAGGGAAATAGGTCCACAGTAGGTACACACACTTAAAAGTGATAAAGGAATTAGAGTCACCTGAGGGTTTAGAAAATGCCAATACTTTAAAAGCCTTCTTCCAAAGCGTATTCAACTCATCGTCACACATCGCAGTGGAACCTCCGCCGAAAACATTCAGTGAGCAAATGCCCGAATTAAAAATTTCAGGTCGCGGAATAGAGCAGCAGTTAAAAAACATTAGTAAAAACAAATCACCAGGTCCCGATCAAATTCCTTCCCGGGTATATAAAACATTAGCTTCTGAAATAGCCCCCTATCTAGAAATAATATTCAATAAAACACTAAAGAACCGCACAGTACCTACGCAAGGATTGGAAAGTAGCTAACATTACACCTATTTTTGAAAGCGGTGATAGGAAAGAACCTAGTAACTACAGACCCATTTCACTCACGTTAATCTCTTGCAAGGTATTTGAGCACATTGTAGTCAGTACAATCATGGGGCATTTGGATATCAGGGATTGCTCATAAACAGACAACGTGGGTTCCTGAAAGGTAGATCCTGCGAGACACAATAAGCTTTATTTGTACACGATATTTTAGTCAACGGCGAAAACAGTACTGAAGTTCATGCGATAGATTTAAGATTTTAAAAATGCATTCGATAAAGTTCCACATGCTAAATTAATCTTGAAATTAGAGAGTTTTGGTTTAAATAATGACGTTGTGTGTTGCATAAAAGAATTCTTAAGTATGCGAGAGCAGAGGGTTGTCATAGATGGTATCATGTCAGACACAATCAAAGTCACATCGGGAGTTCCCCAGGGTAGCGTAGTTAGTTTTACGCTTAGACTTTTTGCAGACGATACTGTAGTGCTCAGGGGTATATCAGAAGAAGACAGGAAGCAAGGATTTAGATATAATTCAAGAAATGGAGGAGGAATAATTCTATAGAGCGATCCTATAAAATTAATAACACGAAGGTCGAAAGCTTTGAAACCATAAGGTATTTAGGTGAAACAATCACTAAAGATTTATCGTGGAGAAGACACATCCGGGAAATATGCGGCCGAGCGAAGAGAAAGCTAGGATTTATAAAAAGAGTACTTGGGAAATGTGACGAGAAGACAAAATATCGATGTTACTTTTCACTTAGCACATGAAATATAAGCAGTTTAATCCGGATTATCATGCCCAGTTAAAATCAGAACGATAAAATTTCTTGGAAAAAGTTTCGGGTCCCCCTCCGTATCGCCTGGGAAATTCGGGGCCCCTGGCCCTGTTCTCGAAAGTAAATTGAGAAAAGTGAATTGAGGTAAAATAGTTAAAATGGGGAGCTTGTGTTCAATAAGCTGACAGTAAAACGCAGAATAATGGTCACCTGGTCCGACCGAGTAACCATTTACCGTGAAATTTAATATTTCCTTTTTAATGCATTAGAATGGATCTACAGTAACTGGATTACTCGTGCAAACTATTGTACTATTTAGGATCGGAAAAAATTGCTTCCAACACATATTGGATAAAAGTACAGAGGGTTGACTCCTTCAAGCACCAATCTTGTTTATGTAAGTAATGCTAAATGGAAGCGTATTTTACGTTTACGTCCGAATTGGAAAAAAATCCGAATCTTACGAATATAATCAACATTTTCGTAGAACTGCAGTTTAGTTTTTCTCGTATATTTCAAAAAAATATCGGAGACATTTCATCCCTCTGAAATGTCCTTAGGGCACTGCGGTTCAATAACTTTTGGAAGGCCAATTTACAAACGTAAATTCCTGCTTGACTTCAAGTGATACCACTGAAGAGACAAAGGAAGGAGACAGCTTATGAGCCTTCTAGAAGAAAAATGTTTGATATAAGACACCGTTTCACTTCTCTGTTAGCTCTGGGTAATAATGCACCATTTAGCTGCAAATACTGCAGTATATGTGCGAAATGCAGAACTATGAAAACACAGGCCAAACAGCATATGTGCTTCAAGAATTGGAACAAGTCCTCGACGGAAATGGAAGCCGACATAATTGTCGAGGGATTTAAAACAAGGGTAGAGATGCACAATTTGAAGTACCACCGGCTTATAGGCGATATAATATGATGTGCTTGTCATGAATCTTATAAATGGGTGTTGTGTAATTAGTTTTATCTTTCTTCACGCAAATACGATAAAATTTCCATTTAATTCGTAGGGGATGGCGACAGCAGTGCTACCAAGAAATTGGCCGAACTTCTTCCCTACGGCGTTGATCTCCCTGTCATTAAAATAGATTGCACCAATCACTTGCCGCGAAATTGCTGTAAGAGGTGGAGAGAAATAGCTAAGGAAGCAAACTCCACAGAAACAAGATAGACAGTATTAAGGCGATGGACCGAAGGATGCTAAGAAACATGCATGGAATTAAATAATGGACCGCAAATGACACAATATACGAAAAAGCAAAAATTGACCCACTAGAAAAAATAATAACAAATCAAAGTACGAAATACTACAAAACGATAGAAAACAGTGAAAACACAGCTATGGAATGTGCAGCCTTAAATAAAAACAATCCAATTGACAGTTTCCATAGACCGAATGATATTTTAATGAATAATTAAAGATCCTCGTCGGTTCCGGGATTAAAATGACACATATAATAAGCCAGTTTTTGGCATACTATGAAATAAAGTCACCCTAGGGTGACGAGCCATCAGTCAGTCAGTTTTATTTCATTGAATTACTGATGCTCAATTTTCTTTTTTAAGATTATCTCTTTGGACTTTTCATCTATCGAATAAATATAATTTACCGTAGTCCATAAAAAGTTTTGCTCCAGTTCACACTTACAATTACGTTGTGTTTTAGTTTTTTCTCGATCCCAATTAATTTCTGGACAAACTTTAGACGGAGTTACACTCGTATTGGAAAAATCTTGCAATAATGGAATTAGGTCAAAGTCACGAGAAGCATTTTACTTCTGTACTGAAAATAAATAGCCCCGAATATTTTACCTGGTAGCGAGAGTGGACTAAATAAAATCCCACTTATAGACAAGTTACGTTCGTGTTAGGTGAGTAGCAAAGATAAGCGGATAGCTAAGATGAGGAAGACGAATGAATCACTCGTAAACAAAGATTCCCTCGGCCTTCGTCCAAGGGGTCGAGTGACGACGCGTGACGCAATAAGCGATAAGGAACATTTGGACCGGTGGTCACTCATTGGTGACTGAATAAATAAGCCACTCCCCAAACACCCCTCAAAGATGACCCCCTCCTCCCAGTAAAGTTACCCATCCCACTGAAACTGAAGCGGCGGCTCTCGGAACTAACCCCCGTGGCGGTTACTCAATAGATATTGGTTTGGTATAGAACAGCCTTAAATAAGTGCGGGGGTTTTTCTCCTATATAGGCAATAAATAGGAAAATAATATCCTAATGTGAAATTAAAGAAGCAGAAGTAACATTAAAGAAAAATTGCTATTTATAATATCAGGTGCAGGGCCAGCTGCATATTACGGAAAAAAATACCGTGTTTTTGGTGTGGATTCCGTTTGGAATGCTATTTCAGAGGATTGAAGGAGAGGACGAATTTCGGAACGATAAGATGGAGATTAAAAAAAAAAAATATATGAAGCACCTACTTCCCGAAATCGTGGATCCTCGTTATCCGAAGGGCGTGAAGATCCGTTAAACAGCTATGCAGTAATGGTAAAGATAATCAGTGAACTTTAATAATTTGTTGTTACACTCTTTCTGAGAGCAATTTTAATATATTGATTTTATGTGCTCATAAACTGTTTTTCATTGTATTACTGCTTTATGTAACCATTTTGATTTCCTGTGCTAATGCTAGTTGGTAATTTGTATACGACTTTCTACTGAAGGTGTTATTTATGCCATTTATGTTACTAGGAAATAATACTCAACTTTTAATTTTGTGTAACAGTGCACAGAATGGAAGAAATACCTTATTTACGAATGGTTAAGTTAATTTTCAGGGTGATCATACTGCTCATCATAATTACAAATTGTTACTAATGAGTGCATGGTAGCCAAGTGGGTAGAGCGTTCAGGTACAGATTCAATTCCGGACGAGGCACCTTGGCATGATCTCGCGGTATGAATTTCAGAATCAGAGCTTTGTTCTGTAAGTCGGAAAACTGGCCTCTTTACCCTGAATGTGTGAATTTCACTCGCCTTCCGCCTTAGTACGGCGGAGCTCAACTCTGTCAAACCAGTCATTGGGTTTATAATTGAGGGAATTATTGTAAATATGGTGAATTACCTGCGAAGAAAAAAGTTTTTTTCACTAATAATCTCAATTTAAAATGGCGTGTTAATAAATGAGGAGCATTGACCATTAATACCGTTTAGTCTGTTTCGTTTCTGGTGTGTATAAAAGCGTATTCAATTTAACCGTAAAATCATATAGATAAACGAAAAACGTAAATTTACAACGTTCATACACGAAATTTTTTGTTGCCTCCACCATTGATATTCAAGAAAAAGAACTCTGGTAACTATTAGTGGAAAATCCGTGAGCGCTTTGGCCCTGTAAATCGTAGGTAACTGCAGAGAAATAACATTGAACTTTCACTTTAATGAAAGACAAGAGTCGGCGTTAGTCGCATATGTTAGGGGAAAGACGATATTATAGCTTAATTAAAGAAGCTCATTAAAAATGCTCACAATTACTTTACGAGGGCAACGTGCATGTAAAATAAATCATGGAGGACTAATTCAATAACTGCAGTCCATAACATTTAATAACCACTAAAAGCTGAACTATAAATCCCAAGGCAACGCCGACAATCCCAGAACCCTTTAGGTGTTTTCAATTTTAGGTAATTGCTGACCTTTCTTACTTTCGACTACAATTAGAACGATGAAAACATTTCACACTCGGCTCCGGAAAGAGAGCTCTCGCCTTTATCTGTGCTTACAGTAACTTGATCGCCTTGCCGATTTCGCAAGCTCTCCAGTCGCCGCCCCCGAAAAATCCCAGCTGCGACACATCAGGCCCCTCCCCTCAACTCCCCATTCCACTTTCCACGGTGGCGACGCTGATGGCAACTCACAAGAACTACTAGAGCCTTGAGATCATGGTGAGATGAGAAACCGTTAAATCGGACGATTCATAATGCGTTGAACACCCTTAAGGGCATTTGGTTCCTCCAGGGACAGGAGAATGGGTCCTCCAGGGACAGGGGTAGGAGAATTTTTAGGGAGCGTATGACCGATTTGCGTCTCATCAGATGGACAGGGTAATGAAATTAAAGATCATACACAATAATGCTCAATCTTTGGCCGAGATTGCATACACTGATTAATGGGAATATGATCTGGGCAATCGCAGAGGGAAACAATGTCCAACGCCACCACTCCAGCACATTCCTTATCCCATTTTCATTACAAGCGTCGTTATGCAGCCATTTACAATTCCACTACATTAGGGAATAATGGTTGAAAAATTTGGACGCGAGAGGAAAGCCTTCATCTGTCTAATGTAACTTCGGTAGGTAAGGATTAGGTAGACCATATCCTGTAAACTATATATTTTCTAACGTCTTGCCTTAAACCTGGTCTTTAAGATACGTTCATCCATTTCCCTATCACCGAAATTCATGAGACTGATCGTCCTTATTCCAGTTGTGCCCAATACCTTTCCGTCTCTACTTCCTTTCCAGGTAGCCTCTACTGCATTATGTCCGTTACTCTTTTTTATAAATTAAATGCATACTCGATTTAAGAATTTTATTATAAAGATACTAGACCTGTTATAGAAATGATGCATTTTAAAAATATTTCAACCAAGATCGATTCATCATTTTTTCTATAAGATAAAAATAAATACAAATGTATTTTTTTTGCTTATTGCTGCTATAATTCATGAAATAGTTGCTCCTGCATGGCTACCACTCTTGCAATAGCAAACGTGAAGGTAGCATCCCACGAATAGTGAGTACGATGGATCAATAAGGAAATTTTGACGTAAGTCATTGCCTTCGTAGTAAAAGCTGAAACTTTTCATTCCTGCTACTTGGGGTGATTTTTTATTACTGTCCATAGAAAAAGTATATGTGAATGACTCAATGAATGGGAAAACATTATCCATCGTTTATGAGTTTCGGAAGTTTGGGTTACTAATATTCTTCCCAGTATTGTAAAAAAGTAAAAAAAATAATGTAAACATCTAAATCTCTGTACGTTGAGCTGGGAAGTAAGGAATTAAGCGACCATGTAAGTATGTGATATGTTTCTCTTGAGGCCTGTTGTCATAAAAATTTCCAGTATGGACCATGGTACTAAAAGTAATTCTCTGTGCAGAAATAGGAGAAATATTCAGGAAATTCCTATTCTTTTCACGCAAATCTTTTGGAAAATTGAAGTTCCAATAAATTCCACGGATGCTTTGTGCTTTATCCTTCTGCACATGGTACTCCTATTGAGTGTAAAAGTAAACAAGCACTGAGGGGATTATTTGAAACGTACAGGGGTGGAGAGAAACCAGCGTAGCCAATTTTCTGCTCAACAGTCGGATAAACATTTTCAGAAATGTTGTTAGTTGCTGGTAACTTGCTGGTCCTACGTACATGAAAGAGTGTATTACTTGAACTGCTAACCATGTAATACTAAAGGAAGTCAGAATATGATGATCCGTGTTGACTAGGATTTAAACCCTGGACTTCGGTGTGGGAAACTATTGCTGCACCCACCATGACAAAGCGATCTCAATCTCATTTTCTGTGCCAGCGGTGATGACATCCATGTTCTCAGTTCTAGTGACGTGGGAGCATGTGTTGAATGAATTCGACGCATAAGGAGATGTATGGTTAGTTATTTTAGTGTGCCTCCGGTTGGTAAGGAGTTTTCAGATCATATAATATCTCTTTTTAATATCAAAAATGACTTGCCTTCTTGGTCTACATCTACATCATACTCTATAAGCCGCCATAAAAGTGTGTGGCAGTAGGTGAATTCTCACCAAACATTTATTAACTCCATGTAATGAATAAAAAGGATTATTAATTATATTCTAGTTGAGCGTAGTTTTTCACAGCGTGGAGAATTTCCAGTTGTCTCTTTCGGGAGCCGCCACGTTTGCAGTTCTGTCGTCCGAGCTTCCACGTGCATTGTACGCCGCATCATCAGTGTGAAATACCATCCGTATGATGCGACCTACAATAGACGTGAAAGCTCGGACTACAAAGCTCCAAACCCTGTGGTTCCCGAAAGAGACAACTGGAAATTATATTCTAGTCTACTCTTCACAATTTAAGAAAAAGGCAAAAATGGCATCTAGCAACAGGTCTTACGGCATTTTTTGTTGTGAGTTTCGTTATAATTTAATCCATCATGAAAACCTTAATTATATTAATTACGCTCATCTTTACACAAAAGGGACTTTAGTTTCAAGTGGCATACATTATTTTATGCATCAAAGGACGAAACGAGTGCGGATGACTCAGTATGGAGAAGTCCCATTGCTCAAAAGTCGAAGTGCGAGAGAGTAGCATTCTTCCAAGAGTTGCAATAAAGTGGAAAGGAAATGGATTGCTTTGAATAAATGCGCTGAAGTAGGAGGAGTTACGTGGTTTGGTAAGGGAAAGAAATTTTAGGCGAAGCCTAGGTATAAAAGATGAGGGCTGAAATAATTTAAAGAGTTATTAAAATTTGGAGGGGAGTGGAACATGCTGGTAAAGAAGAAACATCATAGAGGAGGGAATCTATACAAGAGGGTGAATAATTTGGCTTTTGCAAATAATTGGTTACGCAAGAAATTAGCTTATGGACTGGCTAATTAAGGTAACTAGTCCTATTTTTATCCATTTTAAACTCTCTTTAAAAACAATTACTTTTACGATTGAAAAGTAAGTGGATATCCACAATACTCTCTCTTAGCAGCCCTTGAGAATGATACGCTTATGTTGAAACTGTTTTCGAGATATTAAATATTTTGTGGAACATTACAAAGTTTAGATATTATTTTCAAATTAAAAAAATCCACTAACTGCAGGCCGATGTAGTATATATGACGCTTTACCACATCAAACTTGCTCTTGCCTTTATTCTATAGCTGGACAGAAAAACTACCAGTGACTTTTTGAACAGCTGTAATGCAGAATCAGGTTAGGATTTCCTTTACATGAAAAATTATACGCCGATTTTTGAGAGACTAGCATCAGAGGAACTGCACAAAATCCAAATCAGCAGGGGAAAAATAGTATATATATTTATAGTATATATAAACATAGTAGATACAATAACCCTATGATAAGAGTGGAGATGGAAGTGCAAAATACTTAGGGTGGTTGTGATGGCCCACCGAAGGTTCCGTGATGTCCATCCATCTGTCTATTTATACTTACTACGTGGAAGTTCGCGATTAGGGCAAACTATTTGTAAATGTTTTTTTAAGGGTTTATTTGTGTAAATTAATAAAAAAAGTGCAAATGAGTGAATTATTAGGATTGTGTGAATGCGTGAATTTAAAAAAAAGTGTAATTGTGAATATAAGTGAAAAATACGAGTAATAGTTTGAGTGAGTGTCTTTAACTAATTTTCAAAAATCCCGGTTGAAAAGACCATCGAATAAGTGACCCGAACAGAACATCTTAATAGCAGACGACTCACAGTGGGGGATTCTGGGTGGAGAAAAAGGGGCATATAACGCCCGCCGGAGACCGACGAAAAGGAACACTCTCGAACACACTCTTGGACGGATTGCCTGGAGAGACATTGCTGGTTGAAGGCTGCAGGTGTGAGCATTGTGCCAGAGCCAAGTAAGGTGGCCATCATCCGAGAAAGGAGTCGGAGGCAAGCAACTGTCGAGAAACGAGGAGAGAGGTGGAGAAAGCCGAGGCGCATGTGAAACGTCTTCCGAGGTTCGGAGTTTCTTCAAAGGGCTACGAGGTGCTGAGGGTCATCGCGAGCTGCTCATTGTAATCGCAGCCGCCACCCTGCATCGGCTTCCAGGATCTCCGAAAGAAGAGACTTCACCCGGGCTAAATTCGTAAGAATTCCTGTCGCGACGTGCTATTCCTCCCGCCCCATTGCTCCCCCCTCTCGACCAACGACGATCCCCGACTCACAGCTAGCCTGCTTTTATGGTTGGCTTCATTCATCTGGCATCTCTGGACTAGTGTCCGTGATCACAAGCCCCTGTATTTCAAGATCTGGGTGAACAGCTTTCTGAACAGCTCCACTAAGTATGCGTCATACTTAGTGGACTTAAGATAAAGTTAAATCATTGGAACAAAGGGTATTTTTCTATTTGAAGGTGACGCGGTGTGGAAAAAGGGTATTTTTGTGTATATTTGAGACATGACGCCGTGTCCAAGAAGTGTATTTTGTATTAAAGGTGATGCTGTGTGCCACTAAAGGGTATTTTTTTTCTCTCGTATTTCTTTGTGTATTGAAGGTGACGCCGTTTGAGATAGGTGAATTGTATGTCGAAGGTGACGCCGTGTGGGAATAGTGCTTTCAAGTCATTAAATGTTATTACAGAAAAGACGCTAGTAAGTATAATTTTGTTGCCTAAATCGCCAATCTTCTTTCCCCCGATCGCATTGCTTAGGATTGTAACGCGGTATTCGCGGAACCCGGGGAACTCTACCTGTGCCCTTGTTTCTACATCTTCACAAACCAAAAGTCTGATGGAGGGGCATCACCCGCTTTTCGACTGCACGGTCTTCACAAGCCGTGACATCCAAACAGCAATCTGTTTGTATGGCGGAACTCCGACTCATTCACCCTGGTTAAATCCCGTGGGGAAAACTGAGGTCATAACCGAAAGGGAGGGGTGTGTGTCGGGATCACTATATGGTACACGAAGATATTGGGATTGAGTGTTACCAAAAATCCTCCCTTTCTATTCCTAAGGCCTAGGGTTGAATACCAGATGTGGTAGATTTTTAAAGGAATGCCTTCCCATCTTCAATTTGGCTTCGTGAAGACTTCAAGCAATATTGTCCTCCCTTCGGTTTAGACGACTGTTTCGAGTGGGTCTGAACGGGTCAGAACAACGGAATGCAACAAGCGGTAGAGGGTAGAGGGAAACGATACCGAAGAATGAAAGGACAACCAACTCTTAAGCAGGTCACCGAGAGCTTTTCAGATGTAACTTTTTATAAATAAGCATTGGAAGTCACGATTGCATCTCACTTTTTATGATGGTGCCACTAATTTAAATGTCGTTACACGATAAAAAAATGGCGTTGGAAATGGTTCATGAATTTAGAAAAGAATACAACTGAATGGCTAAACACTCAGCATTTTGACTTATAAAGATTTAAATTCTCACTTTAATATATTATCAAGTTTTTGATGCATTTAGCCGTTTACCGTATTAAAAAAATAAGAAATATTATTCCCACTAATTTCGTCATCGGTAATAAAATGTGGCCTCAAAATGTATATTCATGGAGTAGGTACATACTTTTTCAAAGTGTGATGAAAGGATATAACATAGTAGGGGATTCAGCTTTAGATGCTATATGATAGTTTATTTATTTAAAACAGAAAACAATTCAATACATATTTGCTTAGAATTTTGGCCAATTAGGGCTTAAATTTAGTGTCAAATCAAGTTTCAGGTAAGTTTTTGCCATTGAACGTCATAATCATTCCCCCCAAAATATCACATAAAATATGAAAGTGAATTTTTAACCTCAGTAAGGTTCGTCGGTGTACCGAAACACAGGAAAAACCTCTCTGCTTTCCAAAGGAATATTGCAATTTATTTCAAAAACACGTGTTCTACGGCAGCACTTGAACAGGTTTCTTTTCTTCATTATCCCCAAAAACAAGAATACTGCTGCATAGGTAAGAATGTTGCATAAGATCACGATGAAAGCGACTTTATATTTGTCGACCTCCACCTTCTGCAAAGAGAAGCAAAAATAGGGTTAACGTATTTGTCAAACATATTCATCAAAAAAGGACTTTATAATATCATAATTTTATAGCCTTAATCACTGAGTAAAAACTACCATATTTTATAATATTTTGCGTTATTTATTCGCATGCCTTCATAAAAATAGTGTAGAAAAATATTTTGAGATAGGTGCAAAATATTTATGGCTAGTGAAATGAAACCTGGAGGGGTTCTTATACTTCCATTCTAAATACCATTCTTATATTTAGTCTCATTAATCGCTCACTGTCATGTTGCGATCCCTTTCCTTGAGTTATGACGTCTTTTTTTGAAACTCGATACATATATAGCGAAATTTCTACGCTTATAATTCCGTGCTATTTCCTTTTCTCCATTTCTCTCATGGCTACTGCCCATGTAGATGAAAAATAGTGTCCTTTAATTTTTGTTTTGTAAATGATGACATAGCACTCATAGCAGAGACAGAGAGGGATCTCAACAAGATTCTATTACCATGGAAAGGACAATGGACAGATATTAGCTGAAGATGAATAAGAAGAAGACTAAGGTATTGGTGTGCAGCAAGAAAGAAGAGGCCAAAACCAATTTCAAACTAGGAAAACAAACACTTCATTTACATATACATAATACCCTGCAAGCCACCACAAAGGTGTGTGACAGGGGGTGATTTGTCACCAAACATGCACTACAAGTCATGCATAAAAAACGAATAATATTAATATACTAGTCAGAACTTCACTATTTAAAAAAATAGAAACTGCAAAGCAAACATGAAAAAACATTCTGTAAATAGGGTTAGCTTTAAGTACTCATACCAACATGCAGCTACCAATGCTATCCACTGCTACTCTCTGATTGGACATATTTACCGTTATTCGTATCTCTAATTGTACGAGGGAAAAAGGACATTTTGAATCTATCAGTTCGGCAATCAATTTCTCTAATTTTATGATTAAAGAGGTGAACTTGAACTCACTTCACTTCACTCAAATTCACTTGAAGAGATGAAAGAGTTCTGTTACCTAAGAAGCCGAGTAACCAACGATGGACGAAGCAAGAAAGAAATAGTAGAATAGCCCAGGCAAAGAGGGCATTCTATCAAAAGAAGAATCTCCTTACAGCTGGAAATACAAGCGTAGAAGTAAGGAAACAGTTCATCAGAACATACATCTAGAGCATGTTTCTTTACGGCAGTGAGGCATGGACGATGAGAGCAGCGGAGAAGAAAAGGGTGGAAGCATTCGAAAGGTGGTGCTACAGAAGACTGCTGAAGATTAAATGGATCGACCGAGTAAGTAACGAAGACGTCATAAGAAGAGTAGGAGAAAAGAGAAGTCTGCTGAAAACTCTAAAAGGAAGAAGAGACAACTTAATCGGCCATATCATGACACATTATGAGCTGATGAAGTCAATCGTCGAGGAAAAAGTGAACGGGAAGATTGGAAAAGGCAGGCCTCGTTTGAGATACATGGAATTGGTTGTGAAGGGTGTAAAAGAGAAGAATTACGTCACAATGAAAAGGTTGGCCGATAGAAGAATCGAGTGGAACGCTGCGTCAAACTAATCCTAGGATTGTTGACCAATGATGATGATTTTAAAGGGAATTCTTGTAGATCATTGCTACTTCCACGCTCCATTAATATAATTCTTTATTTAATAGTGAACCATATCATCCACATTTTATTCCCTAGTAAAATTACTTCTCCTAGGTGACTTATAAATTACTAATAAACTGGTAATTATATACCATATTAAATGATACTTTATACGAGATATTGAAGGGTTAAAAAAAAATTTAGAACCTAGAAAGGGCTTAACAGCTCAGAGGTTTTTCTTCTTTTATCACTAACCTATTTTAATGAGCCATCTCAACCCTCCTTTTCTAATGCTGTCATTAAAAGTGGTCCACTTGGTCAAATTAACTTTATAAATCCATTTGCGGAATTATTAGATATTGGAAGTTGTTTTCTGCGTGAGGGTATCAGTGATATGGGTTCCTTTCTCAAACAGGCTGTACCGTATTGACTGCATGCTTTGGAGTAGAATACTGGGCGTTTATGGTGAGATGCATATACTTAGAGTAACATCTGGAACGAGGCATCTTTTAAGAACACTATTACACTCGGCAGTTCATATAATCTCTACCGGATAGTGCAGCGTTACCGGAGTCGGAAGAGTAAAGTGTGTTGCAAAATTATAATAAAACTAAAATGTCACATTGAAAAACCAAGTAATAACTGTATGACTGGAAGGTAATACAGGAAATAAACATTCCTATACATAAACATTCCTGCTATTATATTTCCGAGTCTTTTTCCACTCTTTGGTTTCGTGTACAGGCTCATTGGCGAATTGTTTCAAATTCCCCTGCATAATTTAAAGGAAGTACGAAGTCATTTTAAAGAATTGGTCTTGAACTAAAAAAATAAACATATCATCCCTTCGGAAAATTGGAAAAAATTATACTTGAATGCTGCTTTTACATTCTCTTAACTTCCTATTCCATGCACTTGGAGTGTATGGAGTAGGTTGTTTATTTCGGAAGGGGATGAGGAACAAAAACTATGACAGTGAGGAATAGAGGTGTAGAGGGAGGTAACATCAGAATAACCAATAATAATATATATAATAGGCAAGAGCAGAGGGTTGTCATATATGGTATCATGTCGGACACAATCAAAGTCACATCGGGAGTTACCCAGGTTAGTGTAGTAGGTCCGCTTCGATTTATTTTATGCATAAACGATTTGAGTGCCGTAGTTAGTAGTAAACTTAGAATTTTCGCAGACGATACTGTAGTGTATGGGGGTATATCAAAAGAAGAAGACAGGAAATCGCTTAGCAAGGATTTAGATGCAATTCAAGAGAGGTGCGACAAATGGCAGTTAGAACTTAACTTTAAAAAAGGTGTAGCTTTCAATTTTTTGAGGAGGAATAATTCGATAGAGTGATCCTATAAAATTAATAACACGAAGATAGAAACCGTTGGAACCATAAAGTATTTAGGTGTAAAAATCACTGAAGATTTATCGTGGGGAAGACACATCCGGGAAATATGCGGCCGAGTGAAGAGAAAGCTAGGATTTATAAAAAGAGTACTTGGGAAATGTGATGAGAAGACAAAATAGCAACGTTACTTTTCATTAATTAGGCCCCACCTTGAGTATGATGCCAGTGTATGGGATCCGAATGAATTAGGTTTGATCAAAGAACTAGACAGTATGCAGCGTAGAGCAGCTAGGTTCGTTAAAAGGTGTTACGATAGGTTGAGTAGTCTTTCAGAATTAGTACAAGAATTGGGGTGGGAATCATTATCGGAGCGTAGGTTGAAGTACAGATTAAATCTATTAGAGAAATTTCAATCGGATAGCTTTACGGAAGATGTTTGGCACATGTTAAAAAAACAGCGTAATGTGCTAGATTCGACCAGATAAATAAGATTAGAGATATACGTATTGTCGTACAGATAGAGAGATTCAAAATGGCTTTTTTACCCCGTACTATAAGAGAACAGAATAGGAAGCATAGCAAAGGGATAGGTAGGGGAAATATTTTAGAGTAGTCTGTAGTGCATGATGCATCCATTAATCCCTTTAATACTATTGATACTAACAATCTAGTTGCATGCCGAAATCCTCATGCATCAAGAAATCCACATGGGAGAAGGAAACCTTGAAAGCTCAATTGGCAGAGTACCTGGCCAGAAATCGGGGGGTTCACTTTTTTCTCTACAGTAATTCTTCTATCGTACAGTTCAGTACATGACCCTGCTAATGTATTCATGGGTACTTCATTCCTTTTCACTGGTACGTCATATATCCACACTAACGAGCAATACCTTTAAGTTGCTACCATTCAAACTTGGATTACAACCGGCTGATTATTTACCTTTTCCTTGTCTTTCTCATCCATTTCAGGTTGGAGTGTAGATCTCTCCCCCAATATAGTGGTCTGGCGCTTGGTAGCTACTCCTCCAGCGCTGCTGAAGGTAGAGGCTGAAGTCGTAGAAGTTTTGATGGGACCGCCGATACGTGTATTGTCGTCCTTGTATTGTGTATTAGGTACTACAGCGGTGGGATGCCCAAAGTTTTCCTTATCAGTCACTGTAACGCTTGAATGCTCTTCTTTGTTCGTTTCCATGTCGTATTCGTTAATATCACCTCTTCTCTGAGGTAAAGAAACAACCTAGGGAATGAAAAGAATGAAACTGGCAATATTTCAATGAATGCGTGCTTGAGAGAAAGTGGTTGTAAACGCTGTGACATAATGGGCAAGGATAGGGTGCTTTTAATAAAACATAAATAAATAAATAAGAAGGTTAGAGGAATATTTGAAGCAAACTTCAAATGGGTGAAATCTTCGTGAATGTTAACTAGCAATTCAAAAGAAATTGAATGGAAGGAAATTGAATCTGAATATACTTAGAAGTTTATAATTTGATTAAACGGAGCAATAATGGATATGAAGATAAACTAAGGTCCCAAAATCGAAATTATGCCAATAGGAAAATTCAAATGGAAAAAGAAAAAAGACATTAAGTTAACTGTAAGGATCTTGTTCTGACGTGTAAGCAACCATTGAGATAGCATTGAACTCCTCATATAACACCATATACTCAAAATGTACGCCATTAACACTGCGCCTAAAACTTCAGTCCAGAGTTCAGTGATATTTCTGAACATATTCCTGATATTCCTGATTGTGATCCATTCCTGATATTCCTAAAACTTGGCTCTTCTTTAAATTGACATATTTCACAGAGTAAATTAGAATGCAGTTCTCCTCTTTCTAAAGGGTTATCGAGCGAGCGTTCAGTGAAATATCATTAATCAGTTGTAAACAGAAAATTTAAGTGAGCGATCTAATCAAGAAGAGAAGTAGCTAGAAAATAAAGGGACTTAGATAACAATATGTACTTGTCGTTTGTCACCGTAAAACCGTGCATGGAAATATTTGAAGAATGATCTGCAGACGTAAAAGATGGAACCGAAGCTATTTCTAACAATGTTACCGACATATTTATTGCTTGAACTCGCGGATGGAGAGAAGTATATCAGTTCCTTCAGCACATGAACAAGAAGTAAGACTCCATTTAGTTCATCATAGATGTAAAAAAAAGTGACATCCCTTTTTGAATGTACTTGTCAGAAAGAAGGCAACGGTGCCATTCAGTGTCTGTTACTATCAACCGACGTCTCCATATCACCTCTGCCAAAAAGTATTTAATATCATAATGATATTCAGCTGAACCTTGGCTAAATGGTACTTAAAAATAGAGATGGTAGGAATTTTTCAAGGAAATGAGGGGGGGAGCGATAACCGGTGTCAGAATTACCGTTCTTCCAACGAAAGACACCAAGGGATCCGGAGTGTCATCCGACTGACGGATTACTGACTTCGAAGTGATCTGCACTCAGGACTTATGCTGAATACGGTAAAAGATATCTCCTTACAAAAATAATGTAAGAGAGAGAGAGATGTAATATAGAAGGGATGATGTGGAATATTCATTATTAGCAATAAAATTTGACGCTTAAAGGCCCTGCGCATATTGTGATTACTTGAATAGGACGCAAGTCATACCTTTCCGTTGACACGTCATATAATCACACTAACCAACAGTGCCTTTAAGTTTCTCGGACAAAAGAAGAGTTAAATTCGGGTAATAATATACCTTCTCCTTGTCTTTTTCGGCCAGATCAGATTGGAGTGTAGTTCTCTCTCCAAATGCAACCCCTGGTGTTTGGTCGTCGGAAGCTTCTCCCTTAACGCCGCTTAAGGTAGAGACTGCAACATTTTCGTTGGGTACTCCAAGATAGAATTTGTCGTCCTTGGTTTTTGCGCCAGGTTCTACGGTGGTGGGATGCCCAAAGTTTTTCCCGTCGGTCTTAGCACCATTCAAATGCACTCCTTCGGGCATTTTCAAGGCATATTCGTCAATGTCACTTCTTCGGTGGCGTAAAAAAATAACCTAGAGAATAGAAAGAATAAAGTGTGCATTAGGAAAAGTCTAAATGAAAGTCAATGTAAAAAAACTATTTCCGGTGTTGCTCAACGGGATAGATACCGTCATACTCCTAAAAGAATACCATTATTCTTGTGCCCAAAATGCAGAGAGAAGTGATATACCTAAAAACACATGCATTGCTGCATTTCTCATAATTGACTTATTTGACGAAGTGAAGTAGAGGCTAGTTCATAGATTCGAATGGAAATTGAGTGCGTGTACAGTGACCAATCATTTTTCCACCTAAACGTCGGAACTATTCGAATATCCGGAATTTGGCTATCCACTCTAACGCCCGATGTGCCAAAAATGGCACACGAAAAAATTACCTTATGTTTAGCACGTAATATTTCTTTTACGGTCTTTAACCGGTGTTGACCACGATGAGGACTTCGTAACAGAGAGGCAATGAATTATTTTTACAGTTTTTTCATTATATTTCTGTCAAGATTAAAAAAAGGCCAGCATTGTTCTACAAGGGCTGTGCATACCCTTTTTAATGCTGCAGTATAGTTAAATAAAATAAGTAGCATATAAATATGCATGGAAATGTTTAATATTGACGAAGAGTATTCATTATTTTTGTGTTAATACTTAAAGGAGTAAGCTTTTTAGTCTATTTCACAAACACGAAACGCGTATGATGTGCATTTTATTTATTGCTTGCAAACTGATTTACTGCGTTTTTCACATGAATGCAGACTTTTGCCACCTGCTCTAGACTTTTTATTAAGAAACTGGCAACGGCACATTTTAATTTAGGGCACAAAGTCTTGTTTTTTTTAGTATCTCTTCACGTTCCCTTTCAGCTCAAGGCAGGTTTCCACGCCTGCTGAACTTGTGACTGCATGAGAACTCTTCAGCGAGTTTAAGGAGACATTCTCGCCTACCTATTTTCTTATATGTGCAGTCTCTTTAGAGAATGTGGTGTCTCTTTAGAGAATCCAAGCAATAATTCCAAAAATATCGACCATATTACAAAAAGTGTGAACCTATATATCGCCTCATTGGTCCTGGCGATTGCATCATTTCCGTAGAAAACATTCGGTAACTTCTAGGACGATGAAGCTAGGGCGCTTAATGCGACAATTATCAAAGAAAGCCCTTGCTTCCCACAAATCATCCGTGAATCATTTGAAATCAACAGAAGGCCTAAAGAGTTTGACGGAGAAAACGGCTTCGCAATGTCTCATGCATATAAACGTGTGCTCGTCAATGAAATGCGCTGGTGAATTAAAAGAACAACCGAATAGATGGAAGGCCTCTAAATCATATCAGATAAACATTGTTGAAGCACATTATCTGAAGTGGCCAACTACATACAGTGAATGAAGATGCTATGGGGTAAATTGAAGGGGGAAGAAATGGAAAATAGAAAATTAAAAAGGGTAGTAAACCTGATTCAAAGATTGGTGGAAAGGTCTTTCAGGGTAAGATTAGAGGAACTATAGCCAGGATCATAGGTTCCGCAGAGAGAATTTCGGTCAATAATAGTTTTCTGGGGGGCAGAGCAGGTACACGGTCATTAGCGAGTGTCTCTGCTCGCGATCGGCCTAATCCGTACCCTCGCTCCGCTTCGACCCTCATTAGCGACCGGACTCTCGCGGCAAGGGGCCGCGCGGACAAAACTGACCACGTGCAGTACGATGTTTAAAGTTATTGACTATTTAATTGGGCAACAATTTATTACCACCATTGTATCACACGTTCTAAGAGAATTACGAGCGTCTTTTGATGGACGTTCTATGATAAAAATTAACGTTTTTCATGCATCCTTCAGAATTATTCCGTTTACACTTGGCAACGTTGCATTTTCAGGAGGTTAAACGCGGTGGTTTTAAACGGCTAGGAGCGTTAATAGAGGGAAATCATGATGAAATAATGTAATAATAACAGTTAAGATGGAAGTTTTAACATGTTAAAGCAGCTTAATACATTTTAACTGTTCACTGCTTGAAATAAATTAAGGTTATTGGCTGGAAGATGCCCTATTTGTTATGTTTACTATGTTATTCTTCAAGATATTCATCCATTCTATCAACTTCATCTGTGAATCAAATTATTCAAAATAGTAAGATAATTTTTCGAACGTATTTAAAGTTTCTTACGCCATAATCAACTCCAAGGATTGACTACTAACAATTGCAAATCTCCATGAACTCTAGGTCGCGTAAATGTAGATGTTTTAGAGTCTTAGATAACGTTTTTGTCTCTGGATGTGTTAAGAGTTAATTGTATCATATTTTCACGGGACGAAATAAACAAAAAAGCATGGAAAATCACATCCGAGTCGTTCAAATATAAATTTTGCATGAGAGGAAGTATTGTTTCTACTGTGATCTTCTAGTCCCTACCATTAACTCGCGCGCAACAAGGCTGCTACGTGGAAGCATGCTAGACAATAATTGGAGCCAATAGACAATATCCATATAATTAGTATGTACATAGTATTAAAGGAAAATTGGTTACAATATCATTTAAATACGTATTTTTATCTGTATACAGTACGGGGGAAAATAATATTTTGAACCTATCGGTACGAAAACCAATCTCTCTTACGTTATTTATCTGGCTTAATCTAGCATGATACGCTGGTGTTTTTAATTTATGCCTAACATCTTCACTCAGGCCATCCGATTAAAATTTCTCAAATAGATTGAATCGGTACTTTAACCTACGCTCTGATAATAATTCCCACCCTAATTCTTCTACTAATTCTAAAACGCTCCAAAATCTATCGTAACACCTTTTAACGAACCTAGCTGCTCTTCGCTGCACACTTTCTTGCTCTCTAATCAATCTATTTCATTCGGATACCATATACAAGCTACATGTTTAATGTGGGGCCTGCCTAGTGAAAAGTAACATTGCTCTTTCGTCTTCTAATCACAGTTTCCAAGCAATCTTTTTATAAATCCTAGCTTTCTCTTGTCTCGGCGGCATATGTGTCTTCACCACGATAAATCCGTGGTGATTTTTAAACCTAAGTACCTACCTATGGCTTCAACGCTATCGATTTTCCTGTCACTAACGCTAGATTATCGCTTTATCGAATTATTCCTCCTCAAAATTGTAATAATTACACTTTTTAAGGCTAATTTCTAACTTCCATTCGTCGCATCACTCTTGATATGCATTTAAATCCTTGATAAGTGATTCTCTATCTTCTTTTGTTATACCCCTGTGTACTACCGCCTAGTCTGCAAAAAGTCTTAATTCTAACTACTAAAAAGGCTTATTTCTAACTACGGTACCCAAATCGTTTATGCAAAAATAAAGAGAAGCGGGCCTACTACGCTACCCTGGAGAACTCCAGATATGACAGTGATTGTGTCCGACATTATACCATCCATAACGAACCTTCTGCTCTCGTCCACTTAAGAGTTCTTTTGCACACCATACAACGTCATAATTTCTACACAAAACTGTCTAACTTCGAGATTCATTTGTAATCTACATCTACACGATACCCTGCAAACCACCGCGAGGGTGTGTGGCAGGGGGTGAAGATCACCAAGCATGCACTACTAACATACAAACAGGCAATTCTGGGATCTCCTGCCACCAGATTGTTAGTATCTATAGTATTAAAGGGATGAATACATGCCTCATGCACTACAGACTACTCTAAAATATTTCCCCTACCTATCCCTTTGCTATGCTTCCTGTTTTGAATATGTGCCTAACATCTTCAGTAAAGCTATCCGATTGAAATTTCTCTAATAGATTTAATCTGCACTTTAACCTACGCTCTGATAATGATTCCCACCCTAATTCCTTTATTAATTCTGAAACGCTACTCAACCTATTGGAAAACCCCTTAACGAACCTAGCTGCTCTACGCTACACACTGTCTAATTCTCCGATCAAACGTCATTCATTAGGATCCCATGCACTGGCTGCATAATCAAGGTTGGGCCTATGTAGTGAAAAGTAATATCGGTATTTTGTCTTCTCATCACATTTCCCAAGTACTCTTTTTATAAATCCTAGCTTTCTCTTCACTCGGCCATTAATTTCCCGTATGTGTCTTCCCCACGATAAATCTTTAGTGATTGTTACACCTAAATCTCTTATGGTCTCAACGTTTTCGATCTTCGTGTTACTAATTTTATAGGTACGCTCTATCGAATTATTCCTCCTTCAAAAATTGATAGCTACACACTTTTTAAGGTTAAGTTTTAACTACCATTTGTCGCACCACTCTTGATGTGCATCTAAATTTTTGCTAAGCGATTTCCTGTCTTCTTCTTTAGATATATCCCCATACACTACCGCATCATCGGCAAAATGTCTAAGCTTACTACTAACTACGGTACCCAAATCTTTTATGTATAAAAGAAATAGAAGCGGACCTACTACGCTACCCTGGAGAACTCCCGATGTGACTTTTATTTTGTCCGACATGATACCATATATGACAACCCTCTACTCTTGTCCACTTAAGAAATCTTTTACCCAACATACAACGTCTTTATTTATACCAAAACTCTCTAACTTCATGAATAATTTATCGTAAGGAACTTTATCGAATTCCTTTTTAAAATCTAAAAATATCACATCAACTTCATTACTGTTTTCGCCGTAGACTAAAATATCATATGGGTCATTCCACCTCAATTCAACAAACGTTTGTCCCTTAGGGTCTCAGATTTTGATAAAAATTGGTGTATGGGAACAAAATCAACTCAAACTGAATATCCTCCAACAGTTTTGTGAAAAAAATTTTTTTGAGCGAATTATGCATGTTTTAATTTTTTCGCATTTTTAGCAAAAATCTGAGTCTTAAATCATATTATTACTTATATCTCCGCTTGTAATTGTCGTACAACAATAACTAATAGCTCTTTTTAAAGATAAATCTTTATTAAATGCAAATATATCAATAAAAATTATTTTATTCTTAACCCTATGGTTGTTTATCACTAATTTTTAAATAATTGTTAATAAACTTTTCTCAAATACTCCATCTCAGAATCGGCCGCAACTTTTTTTCCGTAATCTAAACATACCCAGCTCACTATTCCAAAAATAAAATTTAGTGGAAATTCATAAATGCGTTTTTTATATATATTTAAACATTTACAATTTTCTCTCCCGCGGCCCGTCGGCTTCCCCATTTGGAATACATGCAGCAGACACGCAGTGCAAGCCTAAAAATTTCCTAAATGCTCAAGGTCATGGCTATATGAGATAAAAATGTATTATAAACTATAAATGTTAACAACAACTGTTATTTGTTCTGTTAAATGGGTGTTTGCAGAGAAATTTACCATTGAGCCCCACTTACGGTTCCAGGCGAATTAACTTTTATTTGAGCTAAAAATATGTGAAAATTAATATGAAAAAACTTATTTAGAATGTTCAAGTATAATTCGTTGATGAGATGACATGAAAATAAATTACAATTATGGAATTTTTGCATCATTTGTTCTAGCAGAAAAATTTCTTCTTTTTGCTATCTCACTCTTTTTATCTCTGTAGACAAATTTACTGCAAACTCCGATTTTAGTGTCCAAATATTTTTATCCACGAAAAAATATTTCATTTTCAATGAAAGTCGAGAACCTGCAGCTGTGGCTTTTCGTGCATTGAGACGTTTTCCGTAAACGTAGCTCTCTCTAAAAAGAAATATTTTATGGCACCTACGGATTAGGGCAAGAGGGTAAAAACCTTTCCACTTCCTTTCAGAACCCTATTTTTAAGACCCCGTTGGTGGCCAATTCTTCCCATTGCGGTATGTGCCTAAAAGCTTGAAAGAAGACCATCTAGCTGCACATGTTTTTGTTGACAGCCGCGTTTATTCACCGAAGAAGTCTCAGTTTGTTTTGATCTGTCACCGCGTGTGCATCTCCTTATTCAAGAGCTGTCTGCCTTCTCTTTTTTCTCATACACAGTTTTTTAAACTAATTGTCAAAATTGTGTCAAAATTTGCTCCATCGGCGCAGTGAGATGAGGAAAGTGTTCGCGAGACAGTGTCTTTAAATGTATCGAAGAGATCTGCAAGTCATCGAGGATAGAAGTGGTGTCAAAGTGGAAACCGTGTGCGTTAACAATGAAAAATCGTTTCTTGCTTTCTATTCAAAGCGCCAAAAACAGTGTTGTAAAACACTGAAACAGCATTGCATTATCCGTAGTGCTAATTTGTATACAATTACTGCCAAATATTACAAATCGAAAATTTTCAGCACTAGAGCGATGTCTTTGGTCGAGAGCAGAAAATTATGTCGTCAGTGCAGAGTGTTTCTGAATAAGGGAGTCGCGAAAGGTGACACACCAAGTTCTCACATCAGTCATCAATCATCATCCTTCATTCCCTCGCCTGCGCTCGTAGAGGTCGGACGGGGTGGTCACTGAGCTCCGGACTTGGGTCGCGCCTTTCACTTTTTCAACTGATTGCCAGCAGCAGCATTTTAACGTTGCCTAGCTGGGCCTGTATCGTAGTGTAGTAGTGTATTAAGTAGTGAGTGTTTAGTAGTAAGTGCTTCTGCGCCTGCCTTAATATATTATTACGGTAGTGTGAGTGCTTGCGTGGGTGCTTGGTGTTGTGGGTGCTTGGTCCCGCCGTGGTGCCGTCCCGGCTGGTCTTTGGTGTGTGGTTTACGCTGTGTCCAAGTGTGTTCGCTGATAGTGCTAAGTAGATCTAATTTCAGTTTCTTCTTTCTTTTAACTACTCCGCAGCAAATAATACTCTTAAATTATAATACTGTCACCTACTTGTTGTCTAAGTCTAATCTAATCTAGTTGGGCGGACTATATTTAAAAGTATGTACATATTTCTATTTTATCATCACCGTAGTTCTCGAGGCGTTTTTTAAGTTTTTTTCTCAGTTCATAGCACAGTTCCTTTTATATTGTTCTCCCTAGTTATTGGCTCAGCTTTTCTTACTATTCAATATTTTAATCTCGTGAAGTGTTAACGTAAGCGAAAGGAGTATATTAATAGTTATATATACTTGCTTTTGATTGGAGAACTGCATAAAATTTAACGGTTGTCGCAGTAATTTAAATTGTATAGTTTATTTCTCTTTCATCTCCATTGAGTGAGTTAACTTACATATTTATTCCTCAGAGTTATTTTCTTTAATAAAATTTCCTCTTTGTTTATGTAAATATATTGTTATCTAGTACATTTAGAGATCGTTACTTGTTTTGTTACATCCATAATAAGTTGTCTCTTTCACCGTCCTTATTATTCTGTAGTTGGTCTCAGTAGTTTTATGTAGAGCTTTTTCTTTATCATTTAGTGATCTTCATATTTCGTGTAGAATATATTTATAGTTAGTTATTTGCTGGTTACATTTTTACTAAATAGTTTAATTTAGCGTTTTTTCTTATTATTATTAAGTAGTTTAACCTTTTAAGTATTAACGTAGGTTAAACGTAGTATATTAATAAGTTGTCTCTTTCATCGTACTTCTTATTATTCTATAGTTTCTGTCTCAGTAGTTTTGTATGTAGAGCTTTTATTTTTCATCATTTAGTTATCGTCATATTTCGTGTAGAATATATTTAAAGTTTGTTATTTGTTGGTTACGTTTATACGGAGTAGTTTATTTTAGCGTTTTTTCTTATTTATAAGTAGTTTAAACTTTTAATTATTTACATAATTTAAACGTAATATATTAATATCCTAACAGTAGTTTTAACTCTAATCTAAGCGGTAGTTGGGTAGTAGGTATTACTTTCATATTAACCTAACTCTTCTCTCTACTAGAGCCTTACTTTCCGTTGGTTTGTCAGTTAGCTGCTTCTTCCTTCTAGCCTATATTACTCACGTCAACAACACTACTATCCTTCCCTTCCCATCGCTAACCTTGTCAAGGTCAGCGATATCCGAGACCCCCAGCCGCGAAACAATCCCCTAACCGACTCCCCGTCGAGAGCCCTTCCTGCGCAAACCACTCACCCGTGTAAGTCTTATCCTACCTCCTGTTGTTGCTAGGGCAATTAGTTAAGTGCCTACGTGCTGGTGATTATTGATTTTTAAATCTTATTGCTGAGTCCTTTAGAGTTCTATTGTAGGCATTTCTTAGTGTGTACTGAATTGTGTAAAGAATCTAGGTACTTTCTGTTCCTTGTATTAATATATCTGAAGTTTATTTATAATCGAATAGTACTGCTTCCAACGTAGTTCATCCATAGCTTAGTGGTTGTAATTTATACTATATAGTCTTTACATAGCTTAGTTTTCGGGGAAAAGCGTGATTAGGATGGCTTTGAATCGGTCTTCTGTCGCGACGCTCGATAATTCAGGCGAATGCGCGGCTCTAAGGGCCCGTATCGCCAGGTTGGAGAGAATCGTGTCGGAGCTCCGGTCGAAGGTAGAAGGGAGGGTGTCTGTCTCCGAGAGTGCTGGAGTTTCAGGTGGACTCATTAGTGAGGATTTAACCGTCACTACACCGCTCAGTGAAGAGGTAGCGCCAGCCCCTAAGCCCGATGAGTGGAGGGTAGTTACTCTGAGTGGCGGGGGTGTAAGGCTGCGGCGCGGAGCGGAGTTTGCAGAGGCAACTCCTCTCCCCGTCTCAAATAGGTTTCAGGCGCTTCCTATGGATGTCGCCGAGATTCCTGCAGCCGGCCCCGTCGCTACTCCGAGAGCTCTACCGAGGAGAAGCCGTCAGAGTGGGAAGGGGGGGATGCTAGTGATAGGGAGTAGTAAATTTCGGCGTGTGATGGCTCCTTTGCGGAGAAGGGCAGACCGTGAGGTTGTTAGCCAGGGCTTAACGTCTTGGTGCATCCCCAGTGGCGGTATTCCTCAGGTGACGAAGGCGATGGGAGCGGCGGTTGCGGGCACGAAGTGCTCTAGGCTGCAGGTCGTGGCCCACGTAGGCGTCAACGATGCCACCGACCGCAGACCCGAGGAGATTCTGCATTCCTTTAAGGAATTGAACTCTGAGGTGAAGCGGGTAAGTGAAGTCGCGGGCGTTGAACTGGCGCTTTCGATTTGTAGTCTGGTCCCGAGGATCGATCGTGGACCTCTGATTTGGCGTCGAGTGGTAGACATAAATCAGAGGCTACGCCGTTTCTGTAAGGACATTGGAGCCTCCTTCGTTGACCTTCAGCCGTCGCTTCGGTCGTGTAGACACCCTTTAAACCGCTCTGGAGTTCATTACACTCCGGACGCCGCCAAACGCGTGGCGGATAGGGTATTAGATCATTGCAGGCCTTTTTTAGGGTAGATGGTAGGGTAGAGAGTAGGTCATGTAGTGGGGTAAATAACTTCTCGTTGCCAGTCGCTTTATCGGCTAACTTTCATGAAAGCAGAATTGAACCTCAAAATACTTCAGACATGACTAGAGCTCTTCCTTGTAGCCTTAATAATAGTCGAGGTGAAAATATTTCCGTTGCGGTAGTTAATTGCCGAAGTCTTAAAAACAAGATACCTGAGTTCCATCACCTTATTCATACTACTGATGCAGATGTAATTATAGGAACTGAAAGTTGGCTGACGGATGACATTCCTGACTCAGAAATATTCCCCAAATCTTTTAAAATATATAGAAAAGATAGACATAACAGAGCAGGTGGTGGTGTTTTCATTGCAGTCAAGAACTCAATCATTAGCAAAGCAGTAATGTTTCCCGACAACCCCTTAGAATGTGTTTGGTGTTCATTAACATGCCCTAAATCCAGATCAATATCTGTCTGCGCCTTCTATAGGCCCCCAAACACTGATGTTGAGTCATTATTAGAACTGGGAAACCAGATAAATACTATAACGTCCCGTAACAGCGGACGTAATATAATAATAGGTAGAGATTTCAATGCACCATCAATAGACTGGAGAACATACTGCTTCAAAGCTGGAGGAAGGGACAAAGACATCTGTGAGACTCTATTAGATGTTTTCTCCAATAACTCCCTGACACAATTAGCTACAGCACCTAATAGAGGGGACAACACTCTTGATTTACTGGCAACCAATATCCCACAACATGTGACAATGATTGACACGGTTGATGGAATCAGTGACCACAGAGTTATAACTGCAAAACTCTCGCTATCTTTAGATAAAAATTTTAAACAAAAAAGAAAGATTTACATTTTTAAAAGAGCAGACTTTGCTAACTTTAAAATTTATTTAAGAGATTCCTTATCGGATTTCAAAAAGTCTTCCATAAAGGTATGTACCAACGATTCATGGAAGTCGTTCATTAATATCATGCGCTCTGGGATCAACAGATTTATCCCTAGTAAATTCAAAAAAGAAAGCACTGAACCTAGGTGGTACAATGCCGAAGTGAGAAAATCCCTGAGACGGCAGCGAATATGTCATGCTAAAATGAAAAGAATTAGTAAACATATGCCCACTGATGAGCGTAATGTAATTATTGAAAATTATAAAATTTCAAAATCCACTGCAAAGACAGCCCTTAGTAATGCATTTGCAGAATTCAAAAGAAAAACACTTGGGGAACAATTGAAAGAAAATCCAAAAGTCTTCTGGTCGTACGTAAGGGAAGTGCAAGGCCATAAGTCTGCCGTCCATTCACTTAAAAATGATAGGGGTGAAATGACCACAAACACACACGACAAAGTCAACTTGCTAAATTCCTTCTTCCAAACCGTATTTAACCCACCTACCGGGTATTCAACTGTCGTGTTACCTGACCTCTTTCAGCGGTTGATGCAACCAATTGACATTTCCTGTAATGGTATTGAAAAATTACTTAAAGATATAAGCCCCAACAAATCTCCTGGCCCTGATCAAATTCCCTCCCGCGTATATAGAGAGTTAGCATCCGAAATTTCCCCCTACCTTGAAATAGTATTTAATAAATCCCTGACCGAACACGTCGTACCGATGGACTGGAAAGCAGCCGATGTAACACCCATTTTTAAAAGTGGCGATAGGGAGCAGCCATCTAACTACAGACCTATATCCCTCACATCCATTTCATGCAAGGTCCTAGAACATATAATTGTCAGTTCAGTCATGGGACACCTAGATAGCCAGAATTTATTGTCCAATGTCCAGCATGGCTTCCGAAAGAGCAGATCGTGTGAAACCCAACTTGCTCTCTTTTCCCACGATATTTTAGTTTCTGGCGAAAATAATATTCCAGTGGATGCTATATTTCTCGACTTCAAGAAGGCTTTTGACAAGGTTTCTCACAGCAAACTAATTTTGAAGTTAAAATCTTATGGGTTAGACAGTAACATTATATCATGGATTAATGATTTTCTGCATGATCGGGTTCAAAGGGTTGTTTTGGACGGTGTTTCCTCACCGGCAATTAAAGTCACTTCGGGTGTCCCACAAGGTAGTGTGATAGGTCCACTCCTATTCCTTTTGTATATAAATGATATCCAAAAGGTGGTAAAAAGTAAGCTTCGTCTATTTGCCGATGACGCAGTAGTGTACAGGGAAATTCTATGCCCGAACGATAAAGAATATTTAAATATTGACCTACAAGCAATTGAAACTTGGTGTGATACATGGCAGTTAGAATTAAACTTTAAAAAATGTCTCGTAATGAACTTTTGGAAAAAGAATAGCTCTCCTCTTACCTACCACTTACAAAATAAGTAATAATGAATTAACAAACGTGGAATCCATTAAATATCTTGGAATAAGACTGACAAATGATCTTTCCTGGGGTAAACACATTCGTGAAATAATGGGTCAAGCGAATCGCAAACTGGGTTTCATTAAAAGAGTATTGGGTAAATGTGACGATCATGTACGAGAAATCAGCTACTTTTCCCTTGTTAGACCTCATTTGGTATATGCTGCCAGTGTATGGGATCCCTACGAAATCGGTCTAAGTAATGAACTTGAACGTGTGCATTGAAGATCGGCAAGATTTGTAAAGGGACGATACGATAATTATATTAGCGTAACCAGTCTATTAAATGAATTGAAATGGGAATCATTGTCAGATCGCAGGTTGAAATTTAGACTTAATCTGTTCCACAAATTCCAAGGCAATATTTTCAGTGATGATGTTAAAAATATTTTACGAACCCCAACTTACTATGGCAGACTGGACCATAATCATAAAGTTAGAGAAATTGATTGCCGAACTGACCGATTCAAAATGTCCTTTTTCCCTCGCACAATTAGAGATGCGAATAACGGTAAATATGTCCTATCGGAGAGTAGCAATGAATAGCATTGGTAGCTGCATGTTGGTATGAGTACTTAAAGCTAACCCTACTAACAGAATGTTTTTGCATGTTTTCTTTGCAATTTCTATCTTTTTTAAATAGTGTAGTTCTGACTACTATATTAATACTATTCCTTTTTTATGCATGATATGTAGTGCATGCTTGGTGAGCAATCACCCCCTGCCACACACCCTTGTGGTGGCTTGCAGGGTATTATGTAGATGTAGATGTAGATCAAAAAGACGTTCCTGAGCAGCTTGTGGCTGCTGTCACAACCGGGGCCTTCTGGTTAACAATTTGCGGAGGCTCATGCATCCCTACCTACAAACAATTCCAGCAATGACAGTGACTCACAAGGGGAGAGCGATGGTGCACCTTATTCACCTCGTAATTCTGTGCTAGAAAAAAACAACCTGAGTTTATCCTAAATCGGTACATCACCAATAAATAGAAAAAAATTGAGAACTAGAAAATACTCTAAAGACAAAATTCATAAAATTACTTCTGTTTATCGAAGAGCAATCGGGAAAGTATGGGGAAAAGCAAAAACTTCCTTCGGCCCATAAGAGTTAGCAAGGTGTGAAATGCTAAGTCGACTCAAAGAAAAATTTGCTGAAGCTAATTCCTACAGTGAAAAAATTTTAGTCCTGTCTACACTGCCAAAAAGCTGGAGTGTGGCAAAAATTCAAGAGAAATTTGGATCAACTCAATATTTAGCTCGAAAAGTGAAAGAACAAATAAAAATTGTTGTTAACATTTATAGTTTATAATATATTTTTATCTCATATAGCCCAACCTTTAGCAATTAGGAAATGTTTAGGCTTGCATCGCGTGTCTGCTGCATGTATTCCAAATGGGGTAGCCGACGGGCCGCGGGAGAGAAAATTGTAAATGTTTAAATATTTATAAAAAACGCATTTATGAATTGCCAATAAATTTTATTTTTGAAATAGTTAGCTGGGTATGTTTAAATTACGGAAAAAACGTTGCGGCCGATTCTGAGATGGATTAATTGAGAAAAGTTTATTAACAATTTTTTAAACATTAGTGATTAACAACAATAGGATTTAGAAGAAAATAATTTTTTATTGATATATTTGCATTCAATAAAGATTTATCTTTAAAAAGAGCTATTAGTTATTGTTGTACGACAATTACAAGCGGAGATATAAGTAATAATATGATTTAAGGCTCGGATTTTTGCTAAAAATGCGAAAAAATTAAAACATGCATAATTCGCTCAAAAAATTTTTTTTCACAAAACTGTTTGAGGATATTCAGTTTGAGTGGATTTTGTTCCCATACACCAATTTTTATCAACATCTGAGACCCTAAGGGACAAACGTTTGTTGAATTGAGGTGGAATGACCCATATACGAATAAAGCTAATATTGTCTCGCAAGATCTACCTTTCCGGAACCCATGTTGGGTGTTATGATTAATCTCCGACTAATCAAATGCCCCATGATCGAACTGACTACAATGTGCTCAAATATCTTATAAGAGATTGACGTGAGTGAAATGGGTCTGTAGTTACTAGGTAGGTTATCCCCTATCACCGCTTTTCAAAATAGGTGTAATGTGAATTACTTTCCAATCCTTGGGTACTGTGTGGTTTTTAGGCGTTTTATTGAATATTATTTTTAGTTATGGGACTATTTCAGAAGCTAATGTTTTATGTACTCTGGAAGGAATTTGATCGGGACCTGGTGATTTGTTTTTGCTATTATTTTTTAACTAATGCTCTATTCCGCGACATTAAATTTTCATTTCGGGCATTTGATCACTAAAAGTGTTCGGCGGTGGTTCCACTGCTTTGTTTGACGATGAGTTGAATACGCTTGGGAAGAAGGTGTTTAAAGTAAAGAAGAACTTTATCGAACATCTTTTTTATACCTCACGATTCTCCTTCTCAGCTCCTACTTGATGGTGGACCAGAGGTTTTCAATGTTCTGATTCGCGTTTCATTATCCCCGGATTTCACGAAAAGTAGGTAAAAATTAATAGTGTCGTGGATGTACCCTAATTTATTTAACGCGTTATGGTAAGCACAGCCGCGGGCAGTTTTGGGCGACCGTTTCCGGCATTTTTTCGCTCTGTCCGTGTTTATATATCACTTAACTACGGTATAACTATTGAAGATAGAGAGACTTCCAGTTTCCTTTATTTGATTCAGGAGATGTCATTCCACATAACGATTGGAAATTGAATTGGGATTGAAATGGGAAAAAATAACATTTATTTCCCCAGGTTAGTGAGCAAATCAAGCTGAAATTTGGCTTATTAAAACTTGCTTCGAAGACAGAAATTCAAAAATCGGAAAAAATCAAAAAATAGCGACATCATTCTTCTACAAGTACCTTAAGCACATAGGTCAGAATTAGTTTTCAAAGCCGCTATCATCAAAGCGGTGGACCCCGGCACGCCGAAAATCTTAAATTTTCCAGTGGCTATTGTGGCGTACTAGTCCTACACCAGACATGAGCCAGATGAAAGAAAGTACCTACCATAAAAAATCTAATCCTTAACAAGAAATATAGTTGCCTGTTTCAAATCATGTGAACTTCCATAAAATATTCGGTAGCTCAGTTGTATTTTACAATTAAATAAAAATAACAATTTTGAAATGAGTTTAAAATAGAAATAAATGTTGTGGTTTGTATAATCTCCATCTTCACAACCAATGGAATGGTAAAACTTGGCTATTATCACAATTTATGCAAAAGATAGGCTTATACAAGGAGATTAGATGCACTCATGATTTTGTCGATGCATGCGGTGAAACTAGGAGTAGTAGATAGAATTCAGAGTAAAAATCGCGAAAATAATAGAAAAAGTGACAAATCAAGCAAACGTATGTAATTTCAAGAGGTTGACTTTGTACTAGACGTTAAGGAAAGTATTCTCCGTTCGTCGAATAAAATACATTTATAATTTTCTAAATTTTTCTTTACAAAGAGTGATGACGCCGCCGAAATGTATTTCGGACACGATACTGTTGAAGGGTAATATTAGTCATAATTATTTAGAGGAGGCAACCGACAGCTATAATCATTTGCGCAATTCAGAATACGTGAGTGATTGCGTAGAGAAGAGCCTTTCATGGAACGGAAGATGGGAGAAGAAAACCCGGAGTTAGCCTTCTCCACAAGAAAGACTCCAAGGAGGCCACGGGTAGCCCTCTATCCGACAGACGGAGCACAGAATTTGAAGATCTCTGTATACAGCACTAAGTAGGGACCGAAAAACCAATGAAAAATTTCTGCTACAGCCGGGAATCGAACTCGATCCCTGATGGTGAAGACCAGTACTCAACTATCATGACCACACAATCTCGATCTCAGTCGTTATTCACATTGTAATATGCTTAAATACTCCATAAGAGGCCAAAGAAAACACCAGGTTTAATCCTGTTTGTCGGGAGCAAGGATTTATTTTTACGTAATTAATACGTTTTCTATTCAGGTAACTCGCTGCTACACTATTAAGGTTTTTTCACGTGTCATACGTTCCACGTTTTGAGGTCAAACTATATTTTTTTCCAATTTTTTAACAATAAATTCCCTCAAAACAAAGCACATCTTTGTCTCATCTGACAAAAAATTCATCCAGATGAGTCATTAACTCATCGAGAATATACGAGGCGTATTCCACAAACCCACTTTACTTTCTCACTTATTCGCCGTTCGCTTCTTAGCCCTTTTCGTAACGTTGCACTAGCTTTTTCAATCTTGTTTGCATGCATGTACATCTACATGATACCCTGAAAGCTACTATAAATGTGTATGGCAGGGGATGAGTTGAGGGGGGCAGAGCATGCATTACATATCATGCATAAAAAGTAGAGATGGGACATTCGAATAGTCGAATCCTCGAATTACTCGGATAGTGAGCTATTTGCACTATTCTATATTCGAGGACACAAAGTAATAATTTCACCATCTCGAATACATTACACAAATCGACTATGCTTTTATAATTCGCGGCCATCGGTTGGGTAACATGTTACAAAGCATTTGGGCTAGCAGATTTGGTTGGTACCAATTCATTAGTTAATATTGCAAACGAAACTTCATCTTTAAGTTAAGCATGAAAATATAAATCCATAATAACTTCACGAGAATTACATGACAAAGCAAATGATCAAACGCTCGCGAGATTGGTTGTTCCTTTTTTTTGACTCCTCGTTGCATGACTACGCTTATATTTTATATATTCAATTTTTGAAATACTTTTGTTTTCCTTATTTAATTTCAGGTTTGTGATTAACATAGTAAAATACATGCTTATAATAAGAAACAAAAGAATCGCGGTGTTCCATTGGCAAAGTTGTCCGCGGTTTGTCAGTTGCGTAAGGATTGAGGAGAAGAAGTATATAAGCCGTCGTAAAACTTACGTTCGTTTTTAATCCACCAGATTTCTTATGAATGTAAACTTATTAAGTTATGTTAACTTATTAAGTTAACTTATTAAACTCAAACTTTTTGATTAGAATGACCAGTGAAGTGTGGCAACATTTACACAATTGTGATCCGGACGAGAAATTAGCAGTTTGCAATTTTTGCAGTGCGAGTATATCGCGTGGTCCGTCGCGTACTACTTCAGGTTTAACACAACATTTTAAAAGGCACAAAGGTGAAATTATGCAGCTGATTGACAAAGGCTACCCTGAGACCCATGATGACAGCAATTCTGAAGTTATGTCATCTACTCAGTGCTCTTTGCCATCGTCGTCAGCAAGTTAAGCTGGTGAAGCAGCATCTCCACCATGGAAAATTAAAAAACATCATCATCCAAGAAGACAGTTATCCTTGCCGAGTTTCATGGATAAAAAGGGGAAGTTCAAGCCAGGGGACAAGAGGCAAGAAAAAATAACAAGGGTAATAGCCGAAATGAAGGCACAGCTGGGATAATCTGCGATAAAAAAAGAAATATACGGGACCCAGACACAGTGAAAATGTAAGTTTTTTTGAACAAAACTTAAACTTAAAATAATGTTGTTCGTATTTAAAGTACCTTATTGCCAAAGGCATGAGTGCTTTTATTAGTGCCTTATTAGCAAAGTGCAAATTCTGTTTTCAGAAGTTATTACATGCCTTATTTGCGGAGTGAAATTTGTGTTTTTAGAAGTTAGTACATATCTTTATTGCAAAGAGAAATTTATATTTTATAAGTACTTTTTTGGAAAGTGCCAAGTTACTTTTGAAGTGCCAATAAAAATTTGTTCATTGTTATAAAGAAGGATAAATAAGGCAATATTTTTATTAGAGTTAGTGATATTTTAACATTGATTGAATTATTTTAATGGCTGTGCTCCAACAGATTTGTGACCACTTATAAATTTGAGGGAATATAATGTTAAGAGCATTGTTTCTTTTTGGAACCTTCAATACTTCAGAATTGTAATATATTCTGTTCAGCTAATTTTACAATTTAGTTTTTTGTAACTTTTGTAAATAGGGTCTCAGAAATATTAGTACTATGCTATTTTTATTTGAATTGTCGTTTGTATTTAAAATTGGTGGAAAAACGCCCATGATATTCAAGTACAATATTAAAAAATATATTAGATATTCGAATTCGATACTCGAATTCGAGGAACATACTATTCGACCCATCTCTAATAAAAAGGATGCATAGAAGTTCTCCGCCTGAGAATTGAGCTGGGTGAAAACGGCAGTCTAGAGATCTTCAAATCTTTCACTAATCCTTGCTTCAAGTGCAAGAAGAGGTAATAGTAGCTATATGGACTGTAAGGTCGGTGATCGTGAGGACGCGCCAGTTCATAGTAGTAGACTCTCCCGGACGACAGTTTACCGAGCCGTCGATATAGGTTGGAACGTCTCCGTGACCATTGTTCAAATATTGGTGCGTCTTATAGAGTAACTTTATCATCCAGAGCACTATACAATCTTCGATCAGATCGCAGTTTTTGGTCCTCCTCTTGCGATATTATAGGTTTGGATACTGGGCCGGCCACTCCGCTCCTCATCATGCACATATGTGCGTTCACTTTTATAGTATCGACACCATTGTCTATCCAATTCTTCTCTTATTTCTCTTCGTAATCCCATGAACTAGGCATAACTCCTGATGAATTAGAGTAGCTGTAGATCCTTTTGCTCACAAAAATCGAATTACAGGGCGCTCTTCGCAACTGGTGGGAGTAACGATTCTCGAAGGCATTTGTAAGTGACCAAAGCTGTCGACTCACCCAAAAATACTACTACTCGAAGCCATTGTTACTTGTTTTCAGAGATAGTCAAACGGATACTGTATCAACATAATGACTTCAGTGAACTCGTAAACTATCAATAGATGGCATAGTATTCAAACAACTTTGTTCTAAGCTGCCAACATTTGAATATATGCAAACGGTCCTTACTTTTCGAATACACCTTGTAATTCAGTGCGTTTTCTGAAAATAATAACTTTGTATTTCTAGTGTTCGTAAATTGCATAGATAAGATGTCTAGCGTCGTTCACGGAACTCCATCATGAAGGAAATTGCGTTATCTTTATTTTTTATGTGCAATAGTGTTTTATCATTCGATATGGTGTACGGATGCTCGCTAGAACAATGGAAAGTTGGAAAATAGAAAATGTGCTTCCAGGATTAGCTTTCATATTCTTCAAGAGAAAGAACTTGAAAAATGATATCCGTACATTTTATTGTTCATTCATCCCAGTAAAAACTTGAAAGTTACGTCTTGCACAGCAGTGAGCACTCGAGTAAGTGCGTCATGAAAACCAGCATACGAATTAGCGCCCTCTGTTAGCTTTGACCATACCTTTAGCATATAAGCACGGTTTGTGAGAATCGAAATAGAAACTGCAATATGCTGGTCGAAATACTGCGAAACGCTGATTCAGTCACTTCCGTAAAAGATGTCTGCAGATGAAGTTGCGAAGCGCTTCAATTACATCCCGTATACCTCCTTCCACTGTCTTGTACCCAACATGATCCCTCGATCTATTTGTCGTTCGCAAACCATGGTAATTGAATGTAAGCCCAACAAATTAACCTAATAATTTGGTACTTAATTTACATGTATAATAATATCATTTAATAAACTATGCCGGTAGTAATTACGTTAGTGTTACCAATCCTTCATTGCTATAAATTATCATACGTTTTAAATAACCATTCTGAATTGGAATAATATTTGGACCGTTTCTGTGATGACTGCGCTAAATCCGCTTCAAAATGAATTTGTGCAATTTGCGATAACGTTACCCACACCATGAAAGGATACGTGATTCTGCTCCTAATTTTTCGATCGTGAAAATGTGACGGAATTCGGGATGACTTGCCACTATCATTGATTTATCTAATTTTTAATCATATTTTTAAATGCCCAGAGACTTTTTCGTTCTATGATGATTATTGACAACAGTTAAGGGTTATCAAATAAGCCGACACGACCTATGTAATCGAGAAAGTGACTCAAACATAAGTACCGTGGTTATTACCTGCGGCTTAATTTTACCGCAAAACGTATCTCCCGACGTTACAGGGTTTCCACAATGTTTAATTAGCCGTTGTGCACGAATACTTACTACATTAGAGGATGAAATATACACATCAGTCACACCCCTTAACGAAAGCTATAAATTTTGAATAACGCAACGACAGTATGATGCTGCGTAAAATTTTACAGCAGATTACAAGTTGTAATAATCAATAAGAACCGGCCGTTGAAGCAGGGTAAAGAACGTATCGGCCAAGAAACCAAAATATTCCGGGAAAGTACCTTCTGCGTTGTGTGTTTACTAGCGTTACGCGGAAATGTGTGATGCAATGTCCATATTTGAAGTAACATATTCCCATTTCAACGCCTATGAAGTTAATCCAATCAATAGGTGAGAATAGTGCATGCGCTTGGAAAATAGAGTTGAAAAGTCTTTAACGTCTGAGCCTACATCTGAGGCTAAAAAAACACAGAAAAATTGTAGTCAAGGAATCCTTTTAGTTTCCGCTCGTTGCTAAGACGGTAACAGGAAACCTAATTTGCATTTCAATTTCGCATTGAGAAGTACTAAATAAGCAATACGAGTGAGTGAATACCACATTATAATAGTGCTTTCATAAATTATCGAAGGAAATCTTGAGACACGGTGGCTAGCGTCCGACGAAGCTGTAAAAAACCAGAGTAATGATGGCAATGAAATAATAAAAGGTCTTGGGCGGTGAAATTTATTTAATTTCCCGTACCGATATATCTTATCGTATTGACGCAACGTCTTAGCTCTCTCTACTGTAATGTTGCAGTACGAAAAGTCGACAAAATTACGACTGCAATGCGTAATTTCTTGTTCTTAAGTGAGTGTAAACGGATTTCGATAAATCATGCCTGAATTTTCACTAATTGTTTCAAAAATAATTTTAAAAATATTCCCTTTCAGATAAGAAAATTTCCTAAAATTCTTCGAAATTCTAGATATGTACCCAAAATTCCCCTCTAATTCCCGGTGTTCAACCCGAAGGTTGGTCTTTGATAGGAGAGAGTATAGCTCACCCCGTACTAAGCCATTGGCGTGTGAAATTCACACATTCAGGGTAGGGGGCCACTTACTTTTCCTGGGCCACCTGCGATTTCCTACGAAGTTCTGACTCGTAGAAAATCGAATCACGAGGATTTTAGGCGAGGGCGTCCAGAAAGCCCCTTAAATCCGAGACCCTCGTTCGGTAGCTAAGTGCTCAACCCAAAAGGCCACCCCGAAACATCCTGTAAATACACAAGTTAGCTTATTTCCAAGGCGCATACGCGTCCAAAACGATCCTCACGAATTCCTAGAAACATAGTTGATGAACCAAGGCAGTAGAAAATCTTGAACGGATGACGAAATCGGCGAGTGGACGACCAAATTCCCCTCCTCCTTATGACGCGTTGCCGCTAGAGATGGGCAACTTTGTAAATTACCGCGGTAATTTTCGTAAATTACCGTGGTATTTTTCGTAAATTACCAACACCCCTGAAAATTACCGTAATAAAAGGTAATTTTCAGAAAAGTTCTTTTTCAGAAAATTTCTTCCTCACGAAGAAACCATTGGGATGGGTAATATTATAAATTAAGAAGCTAAAAAGATTTTGTTTACACTGTGTCCATGATTAATTCCAATTATTTCAGAGTAAAATAACAAATGCACATTGCGCAGAGGTATGTCTATGGAACGAAAATTTCTCATAGTGTGGCAAAAAAGAGGCAAATTGCGTGTTGCTGCCAACTTGGTTTTAATTTTTTTACGAGTTGTTGTTGATAAACGTTGTGATATGTTTGATATAAACGTCGGCATTTCTATCTCTATGCTATTTTATTTCGTTTGGAGTCCTCTGATAAGGATTTGCAGCTCAAAACCTAAAATTACCGGAAAATTACAGTAATTTTCGAAAATTACCGTAAGTTACCATGGTAATTTACCTCAATTGAAAATTACGGTAATTTACCCATCTCTAGTTGCCGCCGAGTCATGAATTTCATCCTCCGCTGGGGAAGATGAAATTCATAACGGCCTAGTACGCCACAATAGCCACTGGAAAATTTAAGATTTTCGGCGTGCCGGGGTCCACCGCTTTCATGATAGCGGCTTTGAAAACTAATTCTGACCTATGTGCTTAAAGGTACTTGTAGAAGAATAATGTCGCTATTTTTTGATTCTTTCCGATTTTTGAATTTCTGTCTTCGAAGCAAGTTTTAATAAGCCAAATTTCAGCTTGATTTGCTCACTAACCTGGAGAAATAAATGTTATTTTTTCCCATTTCAATCCCAATTCATTTTCCAATCGTTATGTGGAATGACATCTCCTGAATCAAATAAAGGAAACTGGAAGTCTCTCTATCTTCAATAGTTATCCCGTAGTTGAGTGATCTATAAACAGGGACAGAGCGAAAAAGGCCGGAAAAGGTCGCCCAAAACTGCCCGCGGCTGTGCTTATCATAACGCGTTAATCCGGAGAAACTCCTCATCATATCCGTTTTAATACAACTGCCTTTCACGAAGCTCTGAATTGCCTTGAGAAGCGCACTTAGCCTGCTTAAAGAGAAGAGATTGGCGAGGAACAAACCGAAGTTATTTGCATTTGTGGATTTCGAGAATCATTTTATGACGTGGATAGCAATTCAATGCTTCCATTCAGCTTGGAATTCTGAAAATAATTACAAGTTGAATTTGAATTCTGAAAGGAATCTAAAGACACGATGGTCAGATGAAGACAATTGTCGTGGGAATAGTGAATGGCAAATGAAGGCCACGTATGAGATACATGGAACAGTAAGTGTTCGCACGTAAGCGCATTGCGTGTCTTCTTTGTTTGGGTTCCCTTTCCCAACTTCCCTTGCTTTCCCTTTGGCGCTGGTGAGGTGAGTTCGTGAGAAGGAGGAGGGGGAAAAAAACCCGGCGCTTCGGGAGTCGTCTTCCTACGCTGGTCGAGGAAACACAGTGCCTCGATCAAGAGAGGGCTTTGAGAGTTTTTCATCTCCTACATTTTCGGAGCTGCCGTATTTCATCCTCCGGTAAGCGCCTATCCTCATTTCCCCTTCCCATCTCCCATTCATGACTTTCTTTCTTAATCCCCTTTTTTTTATTTTATTGAACCTCTTTCTGTTGCGTTTGTCGCACGTCACGGTCCAACGGACCACGTGTGCCTACAATTTCTGGTGCCGAAACCCGGGATAATTATTGCGAGAAAGTTTATTTTCTTTTCGGGAGTTTTTTGATTATTTCATTCGGCCATGCCTGAAGGTGAAGGGGCGAAAAAGAAGGGAGCGTGTACTCGGGAGCAATTCGATTCGCAGCTGAAGTTATTGCGTTTCAAACGCGATCAGTTTCGTTGCACTGTGGGTGCAGCTTTTTCTCTTGCTAAGGAGCTCGACAGCTCCGGTTCGGATATGTTAAGTCATCCAAAGCTGGAGATTTTTCTAATTCGCTGCTCCCAATTGGAAACCGTTTATTCAGGATTCTTTGAGGCTCAGGATAAGATCTTTGAATATTGCCATAACTGTAATCAAGGCAATGTCTGTGCGGAGGATATGCGTGTGGGCGAAGAGGTGGAAGAAAAGTTTTATTTTAGTCTTTCCATTTCCCGTCGATCAGTGAATCCTTCCGCCACAAATGAGCGTACGCCTGCGGATAATGCATCCACGCAAAATAAAAAGTCGCGCCTTCCCACTATCGAATTGCCTCGATTTTCAGGGGCTTTCTGCGATTGGGTTGGATTCCGTGATTTATTCAAGTCTGTGGTGCACGATAGAACCGACATTGCTTCGGTGGAGAAATTCTCCTATTTGAAGGCAGCTCTTCAAGGAAAGGCCTCAGCGCTTATCGCTTCAGTCCCATTTGGCGAAGCCCATTATAGTTCAGCATGGAAGGAGTTATGCGAGCATTATGACAATCCTCGAATTCTGGAATTCGATTATTTAGACAAGGTGCTGGAATTTCCCGTTTCTTCCTCGGGGTCATTGTCAGTAATGCAACAATTTGTTAATACCTTTTCTGAAATTCATGCTGCTCTGAAAACTTTAAATATTCTTGATTTAGGGGAATTTATATTATTTAGATTAGCTGCTCGTGTGGTTGACGCAGAAACTCTTGCCCTCTTTGAAGAGACATTGGGTGATGAGCCTTTTCCCTCTGTTACTAACCTTTTGAGTTTCGTCGAGAAAAGGATCAATGGTTTTACAAACGTCGTATGGCCCTAATCCGAAAGCCTCCGTTTCGCGCAAGTCTCCGCCAACGGCAAGAGTTCTTATGCCGATCTCCGTCGGCGATACGCACTCCGTGAAGGAGAAACGAGTTATCCAACGCTGTTTTCTATGCTCATCCAATCATTCTCTTGTTAGATGCCCTAAATATCTCGAGATGACCATCGCTAATCGTGCGGCCTTTGTACGATCGAGAAAACTTTGTCTTAATTGTTTGAAGCCCGGTCATTGGGCTCCGAGGTGTCAGCAGAGGGATATGTGCTGTACTATTTGCAACAGATATCTCAATACAACCTTGCACTCGGAACAAAATTCGGAGCAAATTAATCGTCCTCCCATTCCGTCGTCATCCTCGCCGAGTCAAACGGCCGAGTCTCTCCCGCCTTCACAGACGCAGATTTCTTCCTCTGCTCTTGCGTCTTGTGTTAGCTGCCAACCGACGCACTTGACCGTTCTCGGAACGGCAGTTGTTCATGTCCGTAATAATCACGGGCTAACCGTTCCTCTTCGAATAATGGTTGACCCTGGGAGTCAAGTGTCTCCTATTTCCTCGGCAGCGGTTAGACGGTTGAGTCTACCCGTGTTGCCTTATCATGGATCTCTTTTTGGGTTGTCTCAAACCCCTCTGAGGCGGCCGGAAGGCTGCACTGTTTTATCGCTTTCGCCGACTCACACTTCTTTGCCGGTATTGAATACCAAGGCTGTAATCCTACCCCAGCTAACTTCGGAGCTTCCACCAATTCCACTTCCGCCCTTGATTGGAAGCATCATTTCTCATCTTCATTTAGCGGATCCGGAATTCGACAAACCGAATTTAGTAGATGTTATTTTGGGAATGGATTTATTCCCTAAGGTTTTCCTTGGGGGGCGGAAAACTTTAGAAGGCTGTGAATTAATTCTAATCGATTCCATTTTTGGATGGATCTTGATGGGAAATATTTTGAATAGTTCTCATAAGGCTCCTCCTTGTGAAACCTCTTTATGTGTTTTAGAGGAAATTCCTCTGGTTAGTCAACTAAAGAGGTTTTGGGAATTGGAGGAATCCACCGTTCAAGTCGCTCAAAATCCTGATGAGGTTAGATGTGAGGAGCTGTTTACGAAAACCCATCGAAGGAATGCCTCGGGAAGATATATCGTTTCCTTGCCATTCAAAAGCGAGCCACCGTCTCTGGGAGACTCTTATTCCCAGGCTGCAAAGAGGTGTATGGGCATGGAACGTAAATTGTCACAGCGACCAAGGTTAAAGGCCAGTTATTGCAAATTTTTGAAAGAGTATGAGAGTCTTGGCCACATGTCAATTGCTTCATCAGCAGGGTTTTATTATCTTCCTCATCATGGAGTTCATAAATCCACCCCTCAAGGTCAGAAATTGAGGGTTGTTTTTTATGCTTCCTCTCGCTCTTCGAGTGGCAGTTCACTTAACGATGCATTTCTCACCGGTCCCAAGCTCCAAAATGATATTTTTGATTTGTTAGTGGGATTCCGAACTCACTTAATTGCATTCATTACGGACATTTGCAAAATGTATCGCCAAATATTAGTATCTCCTGAGCACCGTGGCTTTCAGCACATTTTGTGGCGAGAAGATTCCTCTCAAGCCCTTCAGGAGTTCGAATTAAATACCGTGACGTATGGAATTGTCTCTGCTCCTTATCTTGCCATCCGCACTCTTCATCAATTAGCGAGTGACGAAGGAGAAAATTTCCTGTGGCCGCTCAATCTCTTCTTCGGTACATGTATGTTGACGATATTGTTACGGGAGCAAATTCTATTTCGGATGCTTTGGTCTTGCAGCAACAGCTCATCGAATTACTTTCTTTAGGAGGATTCCCATTGGGCAAATGGGCAAGCAACTCTGATGAATTATTAATTAATTTTCCGAAAGAGGAGTGTGAAGCCACTATACAATTTGAAGCATCAGAATTTGCATCACTGAAGGTATTAGGAATGTATTGGGCCCCTAAATCTGATTTATTTTCTTATCATGTTGAGTTTGATCTTTCTGCCAATACTAAGAGGATGATTTTGTCAAGTATTGCGAGAATATTCGACGCAATTGGTGGTGCTGCTCCACTCGTTTTTTGGGCAAAATGCTTTTTGCAGTCTCTTTGGACTTTGAAAATTGGTTGAGATGATCCACTTCCTGAATCCGCTAGACTGAGATGGACAGAATTCGTGTCTCAGATGCCAGTGCTTACCAAAATCCGCATTCCTAGGGATGCATTTTCCCCAATCGCGCAAGAAAATCAGCTCGTTGGTTTTTGCGATGCGTCCGAAAAGGGTTATGCTGCGGTAGTGTATGTACGCGTCTTAACTACTAGTGGTGAGCTAAAAGTCAGTTTCTTAGCAGCTAAGACAAAAGTGGCTCCCATTAAACCAATCACCATCCCAAAGTTAGAGCTTTTAGCTGCGCTGTTACTCACTAAATTACTTAATCGTATCCTCAATACTCTACAAGATCGAATTCACATTTCGCGTACTGTTGCCTGGACAGACTCCAGCATTGTATTAGCTTGGCTGAAGACACCTTTATATAAGTTAAAAATTTTTGTTGCCAACAGAGTTTCAATTATCAATGATTATTTTCCATGCTCTATGTGGCATCATATCAACTCCGCACAAAATCCAGCAGATTGTGCTTCGCGGGGTATGTCACCTCGCCAATTCCAAGACTCCACATTATTCTGGGAAGGGCCCTGTTTTCTACAGTGGTCGGAAGATAAATGGCCTGTAGAAAGTGGCTTGGACCTAAAATTGTCTTCATTACCAGAATTGAAAACAATCAACTCTATAGTGAGTCTTGTCAGGCAGGAGAATTTTCTGACCTGGATGAATAGATTCTCGTCTTACATTAAATTAGTTCGATCGTTCGCGTATGTTCTGAGATTCATCGCTTCAGTTAAGGGGAAATCATCTCCTAATGATCTTACTTTATCGGGATCAGAATGGTCGCAGGCTCTGATTCAATTAGTAAAAGTGGATCAGGATCACCATTTTCAAAAGGCAATTGAATTAATCCAAAGGGGGGGCAGCACATTCATCCCAGTTTGGCACGACTTCGTCCATACTTAGAACCCCCTGGAATTCTTAGGGTGGGTGGCAGACTCTCACATTCTTCCCTGTCATCATATATCAAAGACCCTATTTTGCTGTCCAAAGATAGTCACCTGTCACGTTTGATCGTGCGACATTATCATTTGGTATCGCTCCACGGCGGTCCTCGCGCTGTGGAGGCATTGGTTTCCAGACAATTTTGGATATTGTCTGCAAGATCAGTCATTCGGTCGGAAATTCTGAAATGTGTTGTATGCTCGCGATATCGGGGCATGACGCTACAACCGATTATGTCAGATCTGCCTACGCATAGGGTTGTGCCGCAGAGACCCTTTTCCTGCGTAGGTGTGGATTATGGAGGAGGATTTTCGTACAAGCTGAGTACTAGACGGAATTCAGCCATTGGAAAGGCGTATTTATGTTTATTTATTTGTTTTGTGACCATAGCGGTACATTTAGAATTAGTAACCTCGTTGTCTACGCCTGCATTCATTGCGGCGTTCCAACGCTTCATAGCGCGGCGAGGAATTCCGAGTATCATCTATTCCGATTGTGGGACTAATTTCGTCGGGGCAGATCGATGTTTAACACAACTATATCGGTTGATAAGATCCTCTTCCCATAAAGAAGCACTGACATCAGTCTATCCGGAGTCTGGAATCAAATGGAAATTCAACCCCCCATCCGCTCCGCATTTTGGCGGACTATGGGAGGCAGGAATCAAGTCCGTAAAATATCATTTACGCAGATTTCTCCACGGCCAAATTTTAAATTTCGAAGAGTTTTCTACACTCTTTTGTAAAATTGAAGCCGTGTTAAATTCACGACCTCTGACACCAAAGTCATCCGATCCTGAAGAGATAGATTGTTTAACTCCTGGTCATTTTCTTGTCGGTCGTCCTCTGATAGGTTTGCCAGAGAGCATTGCGGGAGATGCGATGCGTCTGCCCACTCGATGGAAACTCATTGAGCAAGTGTTTCAACATTTTTGGAGACGGTGGTCTCAAGAATATTTGCACACTTTGCAGCAGCGGGCTAAATGGACGCGAGAAATCGGAAACATCAAAATTGGTGATTTAGTTCTGCTGCGAGATTCCAATCTTCCCCCTTCCCTTTGGAAAATGGGAAGAATTATCAAAGTCTATCCCGACTCAGCAGGTGTTGTTAGGGTTGCGGAATTAAAAACTTCATCAGGTACTCTAACGAGACCGATTGTGAAGTTGGTGCCATTACCAACAACACAATAACTTATTTTTTCTTCTTCAAATTTATATTTAGCCGGTCGAGCCGCTCTCGTTGTTTGGTTTAGAGTTAGAACCTTTTTCCTTTCTTCGCATTAATCACCCTTCCATGGCCCGACCAATATTCCCCTTTAAGTCTCTCTGATGGGCCTCTGAGAGTGAAAAGTAGCTTTAGTTCCTTCACCTCACTTGTTTAGGGTCTATTTCTTTGCGAGAGCGTCCCAATCGGCAAGAATGTCTATTTTAGTTTTTTTTCCCGTAGAATATTTGTGTACTTTCACCATATCTCGCCATTTCTCTCGTGCGTTTCGCCTCTTCGCCTACTGCTTGGTTAAGTAATAGTTAATTTCTGGGAAATTCACGGGGGGCGGTATGTTCGCACGTAAGCGCATTGCGTGTCTTCTTTGTTTGGGTTCCCTTTCCCAACTTCCCTTGCCTCCTCTTTGGCGCTGGTGAGGTGAGTTCGTGAGAAGGAGGAGGGGGAAAAAACCCGGCGCATCGGGAGTCGTCTTCCTACGCTGGTCAAGGAAACACAGTGCCTCGATCAAGAGAGGGCTTTGAGAGTTTTTCGTCTCCTACATTTTCGGAGCTGCCGTATTTCATCCTCCGGTAAGCGCCTATCCTCATTTCCCCTTCCCATCTCCCATTCATGACTTTCTTTCTTAATCCCCTTTTATTTTATTTTATTGAACCTCTTTCTGTTGCGTTTGTCGCACGCCACGGTCCAACGGACTACGTGTGCCTACAGTAAGGTATGCGAAAGAGTGGAATTAATATGAAGAGGTAAGCCGATAGAAGAATCGAGTGGAGGGGTGCGTCAAACCAATCCTAGGATTGATTGCTTAAGATGATGATTATGATAAATATATTAAGTCGGGGACAAAAAAAAGATCTGAGATGGTATTCATGAGATAAACAACGTGAGAGATAGATTGTCGGATAGATGTTTCCATGTAGTTGTATCCTAGCAGCTCTTAGTAGCTTGCCAGTAGTGCATGTTTGACTCGTACTGATAGATTCAAAATGCCTTTTTTCCCCACTGTAGGGGATTTGTTCATCGACATCTACGTTATACCTTGCGAGCCACCACTAGGGTGTGTGGCAGGACGCATGAGAGAACAGAATTGGAAGCATATGAAAGGAATAGTTAGGGGAAATAATTTTGAGTAGTTTGGTAGTTTTGTAGTTCATGATTCAGGAATTAACAACCAATCCCTTATCACTTGGTAGATACTAATAATCTAGTTGCCTGAGACCCTATAGTAGCATGTTTGTATGTTTATAATGCATGCTTGGTGATCTTCACACCCAGCCACACACCCTCGCGGTGGCTTGCAGGGTATCGTGTACATTTAGATTAACAAATGTTTACAAATCCAGCTCATCTCCTCTGAATTTTAAGTAATTCTTTAATAATCCGTTTTTCCTCGGGTTCCAAATAAGGAAGGCATGTTTCACAATTGGCCAAACCAATGTTAAGCAACACACCAGTATTCCTTTAGTATTTGTGGATTGTCCATGTGCGGAGAAAACTCATCTATTGCAACACATCCTCGAGCATAGTCAGTAAATAATAATATAGATGCCAATTCGATTACAGATTTTAGAAAACTCATTTTTAACATCATCAATGAAATCCTTTTTGAAATGCCAAGGATGCAACTTGTCAGTTTTCAGTCCGCATTTGGTATATGCACTATTGTGCACGGAGGTATGGGAGTTTCTCGACATTCATAGACAGGTAGGCGTTGAATGGTTGGAAGGGAACAGCGGGGGGTTAATGGGAAGGGAAGGAAGCAATCGCGGACAGCGGACTCCCCACTGTCTCTCTTCTGCAAAAACTAGCCCTCTCTCCTTTCCTTTGGCCACTGGAGGCGTCTTCGGTGTCATTACATTGCTATCAGGGTAGGTATCTTTCCGCCAACTTGTATGCATGCTTGTTATTTCAAAGGACGCTTGCCGCCCTGAGATAGTCGTAGCGTCATAGTTACACGTGACTGTTATATCAAACTTGCTGCCATGACGTACTAACACATCCTCATCTACATAATACTCTGCAAGCCACCATGAAGGTGTGAGACATGGGGTGAATTCACACCCTACACACACCTTTCACATCCCTACAACACATGCTCCTTGTGGCTCACAGGATGTTATGTAGTAGTACATCTACTGTATAACCTGAAATTACTGAAATATGAGGAAAGAGGAGGTGAGTGAATTGTTTAATGTATTTAGCGACGAAACAAAGAATTGGAACAGAAGATTCGTGGAGGGCATTTCCTGAGGTCACCCATAAAATAGTCAAAGAATACACACCAAGCAAATTGAGAAGTATTCAGAGCCAAGGTGGTATAACACGGATGTTATGAAATCATTAAAGGGACAAAGGTTATGCCACGCTGGCGTAAAAAATGCAAGACAGAGCCTATCGGTAGAGGAAAAGAAAGTTAGTTCAAAAACTATAACAAATCGAGAGTATTAGTAAGGAAAGCATGTTGGCAAGCGTCATCGTACTTCAAGAGCAAGACGTTAGGAGAATATTTAGAAAGCAGTCCTAAAGCGTTTTGGTCATATGTGAGAGAACCTAAATGGTATAGGTCCACAGTAGGTACACACACTTAAAAGTGATGAAGGAATTAGAGTCACCAGAGGGTTTAGAAAAAGCAAGTTCTTTAAACACCTTCCAAAGCGTATTCAACTCATCGTCACACAACACAGTGGAACCACTGCCGAACACTTTCATTGAACAAATTCCCGAAATAACAATTTCATTTACAGGAATACAGCACCAGTGAAAGAGCATCTGTACAAACAAATCACCGGGTTCCGATCAAATTCATTCCAGAGTATATTAAACATTAGCCTCTGAAATAGTCCCGAATAATAATATTCATTAAAACATTAAAGAATCACATAGTACCCGAGGATCAGAATGTAAGATACATTACACCTATTGGTAAGTTGATTTCCAGACCTCTTTTTAAAATATATGGATGGTGTATCGGGAGGTTAGAAATTCAAACAATTTCACCTTTAAAGAACTAAAAGCCCTGAAGAAGGAAAAAAAAAATTTTCCGAAACGTCGGCCAAAGTTAAAAAAAATTATTTTCTCAAGGAGCTAAACTTCCGACAAAATCATCCATACTATACACCAATTGTTAAAATACGTGATAGGGTGATCTAGATAGCGTAAATAATCTAGTAAATAAAGGACCATTTCCCTCGAATCTCTTTTAAGGTGTTTGAGAACAAAGCAGACAGTTCGATCATGAAGATTTTGGATAGTCAGTAATTAGCCATAAACAGCCAACATGGGTTACGGAAGGGTAGATCATTCCAAGAGACAATTTTCATAGACGATTATTAAGTCTACGGCGAACATAGAACTGTAGTTGATGCGATCGTCTTAAATTATCAAATGATAAAGGTCCTCATTACAAATTAATCTGGAAGTTAGAAAGTTTTGGTAAAAAATAAAGACATTGTGTGGTATGTAAAATAATTCTTAAGTGGACGAGAGCAGAAGGTTCGTTATAGATGGTATAATGTCGGACACAGTCACTGTCATATCGGGAGTTCTCCAGGGTATCGTAGTAGGTCCGCTTCTCTTTAATTTTGCATAAACGATTTGGGTACCGTAGTTAGAAATAAGCTTAGACTTTTTGCAGACTAGGCGGTAGTACACAGGGGTTTAACAAAAGAAGATACAGAATCACTTATCAAGGATTTAAATGGATATCAAGAGTGGTGCGACTAATGGCAGTTAGAAATTAGCCTTAAAAAGTGTGTAATTATTACAATTTTGAAGAGGAATAATTCGATAAAGCGATAATCTGGCGTTAGTGACAGGAAAATCGATAGCGTTGAAGCCATAGGTAGGTATTTAGGTTTAAAAATCACCACAGATTTATCGTGGGGAAGACACATATGCCGCCGAGACAAGAGAAAGCTAGGATTTATGAAAAGATTGCTTGGAAACTGTGATTAGAAGACGAAAGAGCGATGTTACTTTTCACTAGGCAGGCCCCACATTAAACATGTAGCTTGTATATGGTATCCGAATGAAATAGATTTATTAGAGAGCAAGAAAGTGTGCAGCGAAGAGCAGCTAGGCTCGTTAAAAGGAGTTACGATAGATTTTGGAGCGTTTTAGAATTAGTAGAAGAATTAGGGTGGGAATCATTATCAGAGCGTAGGTTAAAGTACAGATTAAATCTATTTGAGAAATTTTAATCGGATGGCCTGAGTGAAGATGTTAGGCATAAATTAAAAACACCAGCGTATTATGCTAGATTAAGCCAGATAAATAACGTAAGAGAGATTGGTTTTCGTACCGATAGGTTCAAAATATTATTTTCCCCCGTACTGTAAGAGAACACAATAAGCAGATTAACAAAGGGATAAGTAGGTGAGATATTGCTAGAGTAGTCTGCAATGCATGCTGCACGTATTGACATTACAAACATGGATAAGTAAATTCAGATAAAAATACGTATTTAAATGATATTGTAACCAATTTTCCCTTTAATACTATGTACATACTAACCATATCGATATTGTCTATTGGCTCCAACTATTGTCTAGCACGCTTCCACGTAGCAGCCTGGTTGCGCGCGAGTTAATGGTAAGGACTAGAATATCACAGTAGAAACAATACTTCCTCTCGGTTACTTGGTGGTCTTACCAATACTTGGTTGTGGCACCGATAGATTCAATATGTCATTTTTCCCCCGAACTGTAAGAGAGCACGTTAGGCAGCATAGCAAAGGAATAGGTAGGGGAAATATTTTAGACTAGTCTGTAGCGCAAGATGCATATATTAACAACCAATCCCTTATTTCTATGTACACCTGCAGACCTTCTGACTGCTATTCAGGCACTTCTCGAAAGCTGTTCGTAAGCAGAGAGAAGGAAATGGCTATTTTATAAATAGAGAAATGTTCCCCACTTCAATTATTTTTGTACGTTTTTCTACACCATATTTTCCTTATATGTTGTCTCCCACTCTCAACACCATGTTTTTTTAGTTTTTTCAGCACCACAAACTGCTAAATATTCAAATCTACTACCAAATCATACAGACAGAGAATCATCACACAACGCACCAAACCTAACTCTTTTAGCTTAAAACTTGGGAGAGAGCAAAACAAAACGGTATCAGAATGACTGACTGACACGCTACAAAATTAATATAATTAGATAATAACAATATAGTTACCTAAGACCCCTTAGTATTATGTTTGCATATTTAAAGTGCATGCTTGTGATCTTCACCCCCTGCCACACACCTTCGCGGTGGCTTGTAGGGTATCGTATAGATGAGATGTAGATAACAAATAGGGCATCTTCCAGCCAATAACCTTAATTTATTTTAAGCACTTAACAGTTAAAATGTATTAAACTGCTTCAACATGTTAAAACTTCTATCTTAACTGTTATTATTACATCTACATCTACATTTACGCGACCTGGAGTTCATGGAGATTTGCAATTGTTAGTAGTCAATCCTTGGAGTTGATTATGGCGTAAGAAACTTTAAATACGTTCGAAAATTATCTTACTATATTGAATAATTTGATTCACAGATGAAGTTGATAGAATGGATGAATTTCTTGAAGAATAACATAGTAAACATAACAAATAGGGCATCTACCAGCCAATAACCTTAATTTATTTCAAGCAGTCAACAGTTAAGATGTATTAAGCTGCTTTAACATGTTAAACCTTCCATCTTAACTGTTATTATTACATCATTTCATCATGATTTCCCTCTATTAACGCTCCTAGCCGTTTAAAACCACCGCGTTTAACCTCCTGAAAATGCAACGTTGCTAAGTGTTAACGGAATATTCTGAAGGATGCATGAAAAACGTTAATTTTTATCATAGAACGTCCATCAAAAGACGCTCGTAATTCTCTTAGAACGTGTGATACAATGGTGGTAATAAATTGTTGCCCAATTAAATAGTCAATAACTTTAAACATTGTACTGCACGCGGTCAGTTTTGTCCGTGCGGCCCCTTGCCGCGTGAGTCCGGTCGCTAATGAGGGTCGAAGTCGAGCGAGGGTACGGATTAGGCCGATCGCGAGCAGAGACCCTCGCTAATGGCCGTCTTCCTGCTCTGCCCCCAGTAAAACACCATGAACCAGAATTTCTAATTTTGTAAAATGAGGTGGATTAAGGCGAATGAAATGACAGTGATGTGGAAGAAAATCTGTCTTTGAACAGTGCGGAGTGAGGTTTTGATTTAGGGTGCGGTGTTCGGAAGAAAGGCTTTCAAATTGATGGATTTAGGTTTATAGAGAACTATTTGCTAAGGTATCTGTAATTCTGCCATTGTTATGCGGAGTAAATTGGAATTCAGTCGGTCGAGAAGGCAAGGATTTTTTGATGAAGATGGGGATTGAGAACACGGGGAGATGAAGTTCATGGTCATCAAATGCAGTTAGGTATTCTTTATGTGCATTAAAAAAGGAGACTTAAAGGCGACAAAAATTATGTCTTCAATGTTTTCGCGAAGGGTAACAGGATGTAGCATGGTTGCATGTCAGTATTAGTACTATCCATTGCTACTCTCCGATTGTACATATTTATTGTTATTCGTATCTCTAATTGTACGAGGGAAAAAGGACATTTTGAATCTATCAGTTCGGCAATCAATGTCTCAAATTTGATGATTATGGTCCAGTCTGCCATATTAAGTTGGGGTTCGCAAAATATTTTTAACATCATCACTGAAAATCTACATAACACCCTGCAAGCCACCACAAGGGCGTGTGGCAGGGGGTGATTTCTCACCAAACATGCACTACATATCATGCATAAAAAAGGAATAGTATTAATATAGTAGTCAGAACTACACTATTTAAAAATGATAGAAATTGCAAAGCAAACATGCAAAAACATTCTGTTAGTAGGGTTAGCTTTAAGTACTCATACCAACATGCAGCTACCAATGCTATTCATTGCTACTCTCCGATAGGACATATTTACCGTTATTCGTATCTCTTATTGTGCGAGGGAAAAAGGACATTTTGAATCGGTCAGTTCGGCAATCAATTTCTCTAACTTTATGATTATGGTCCAGTCTGCCATAGTAAGTTGGGGTTCGTAAAATATTTTTAACATCATCACTGAAAATATTGCCTTGGAATTTGTGGAAGAGATTAAGTCTAAATTTCAACCTGCGATCTGACAATGATTCCCATTTCAATTCATTTAATAGACTGGTTACGCTAATATAATTATCGTATCGTCCCTTTACAAATCTTGCCGATCTTCGCTGCACACGTTCAAGTTCATTACTTAGACCGATTTCGTAGGGATCCCATACACTGGCAGCATATTCCAAATGAGGTCTAACAAGGGAAAAGTAGCTGATTTCTCGTACATGATCGTCACATTTACCCAATACTCTTTTAATGAAACCCAGTTTGCGATTCGCTTGACCAATTATTTCACGAATGTGTTTACCCCAGGAAAGATCATTTGTCAGTCTTATTCCAAGATATTTAATGGATTCCACGTTAGTTAATTAGTTCTTAGAGTTAAAATATTGTCTTGGAAGTAGTAGATTGTAGAGGCCAAGACTGTGGAATTCCATACTACATAAATGAAAAGACAAACTTTAGCTATTGACAGGTTAGAAAAATTGGTTAATGGTAGTTAAGCGGGGCCGTCGTTCAGGTAGCTAGGGGTACGTAGGTCATTAGAGGGTTCCACCCTCAGTCTCCTCGAAAATCGAGCCTCGCCCGTCCCGGCAGCTCAGCGGAGGCAGACCTTTCCCAGCGGGTGGGGTCTCCAGGGAAATTGACCACTAGACATGGTTTTTCGAAGTTATAACTTTGGAACGTATCAACAATTTATCTTCTTCATTGTATCGTTCATTCCAAGACGCCGAAAAACGTTTTTTGATTGACGCTCTACGATGAAAATTTAGGATTTTCCTATTTTTCGCGGGTGGGATGTGGCAACGTTGCTACCTGAGATGGTGAGTTTCGAAAAAGAGAACGGGAAGAGACAGACTGTGTGAGCATTTATTTTGGCTTCTATTTTCCTTCCATCCTTCATTTTTACTGTAGTGACCTGATTCTTGGAGAGGCGACAGAGTATTTATTTGTTGGCTTTCAGTATCTTGAACATCTTATTCCATTCCACGTTGCGAAACGCCTAGTTGATGGAGGCTTTAACATGAGTCCAAAGCCAATAGATTCTTTACATATGTATATTAAAGACCGCCTGATACCGAGAACAGTTCAGTCTCAGGCCTGGTGGGCAAGAGCAGTAAACTAAATTCGCCCGGAAACGATCGAAACATAATAATAGGTGGAGATTTCATAATTCCGTCCGTAGACTGGGACACGAATAGGTTTACCACCGGAGTAAAAGACAAGGAGCTCTGCGAGTCACTATTGTGTACCTTCACAACACACTCAATGCATCAATTGGTAACAGCATCCACCAGAGGAAATAATACTGTCGATTAATTAGCGACAAATGTAAAGCAGTAGAAACTTAAAAAGAATAGCTCTCCTCCTAGCACTTAAAAAATAAATAATAATGAAATAACAAACGTGGAATCCACCAAAGATCTTGGAATAAGACTGACACATGATCTTTCCTGGGGTAAACACATACCTTCGTGAAATAATGGGTCAACAAATCGTAAACTGGGATTCGTCAAAAGAGTACTGGGTAAATGTGACGATCATGCACGAGAAATCAGGTACTTTTCCCTTGTAAGACCTCATTTGGAATGTGCTGCCAGTGTATGGCATCCCTACGAAATCGGTGTAAATAACGAACTTGAACGTGTGCAGCGAAGATCGGCAAGATTTGTAAAGGAACGGTATGATAACGTTATTAGCGTTACCAGTCTATTAAATAAATTCAATTGGGAATCATTGTCAGATCGCAGGTTGAAATTTAGACTTAATCTTTTTAACAAATTCCAAGACCATATTCTCAGTGATGATGTTAAAAATATTTTGCGGACCCCAACTTACTATGGTAGAATGGACCATAATCAGAAAATTAGAAAAATTCATCTACATCTACACGATACCCTGCAAGCCACCGCGAGGGTGTGTAGCAGGGGTTGAAGATCACCAAGCATGCACTACTAACATGCAAACTAGCAACTATATTGTCTCATGCAACTTGATTGTTAATATCTATAGTATTGTATAGTAGATCTGTAGGTCATTAGAGGGTTCCACCCTCGGTCTCCTCGAAAATCGAGCCTCGCCCGTCCCGGCAGGTCAACGGAGGCAGACCTTTCCCAGCGGGTGGGGTCCTCAGGGAAATTAAACGCTAGACATGGTTTTTCGAAGTTATAAACTTTGGAACGTATCAACAATTTATCTTCTTCATTGTATCGTTCATTCCAAGACGTCGAAAAACGTTTTTTGATTGACACTCTACGATGGAAATTAAGGATTTGCCTATTTTTCGCGTAAAAAGCGGGTGGGATGTGGCAACGTTGCTACCTGAGATGGTTAGTTTCGAAAAAGAGAACAAGAAGAGACAGACTGTGTGAGCATTTATTTTGGCTTCTATTTTCCTTCCATCCTTCATTTTTACTGTCGTGGCCTGATTCTTGGAGAGGCGACAGAGTATTTATTTGTCGGGTTTCAGTATCTTGAACATCTTATTCCATTCCACGTTGTGAAATGCCTGGTTGATAGAGGCTTTAACATGAGTCCAAAGGCAATAGATTCTTTATATGTGTATATTAAAGACCGCATGATACCGATGGCAGTTCAGTTTCAGCCCTGGTGGGCAAGAGCAGTAAACTAAATTCGCGCGAAAACCATCGAAACATAATAATATGTGGAGATTTCATAATTCCGTCCGTAAATTGGGACACGAATAGGTTTACCACCGGAGTAAAAGACAAGGAGCTCTGCGAGTCACTATTGTGTACCTTCACAACACATTCAATGCATCAATTGGTGAAGTGAAAAGTAGCATCGCTCATGTCTTCTCATCACATTTCCCAAGTACTCTTTTTATAAATCCTAGCTTCCTCTTCGCTCGGCCGCATATTTCCCGGATTTGTCTACCCCACGATAAATCTTTAGTGATTGTTACACCTAAATATTTTACGGTTTCAACGTTTTCGATCTTCGTGTTATTAATTCTATAGGATCGCTCTATCGAATTATTCCTCCTCCAAAAATTGATAGCTACACACTTTTTAAGGTTGAGTTCTAACTGCCATTTGTCGCACCACTCTTGAATTGCATCTAAAACTTGCGAAGTGATTTCGTGTCCTCTTCGTTTGATATGCCCCTGTACACCACCGCATCGTCTGCAAAAAGTCTAAGGTTACTACTAACTACGGTACCCAAATCGTTTATGTATAAAAGAAATAGAAGCGGACCTACTACGCTACCCTGGGGAACTCCCGATGTGACTTCGATTGTGTCCGACATGATACCATCTATGACAACCCTCTGCTCTCGCCCACTTAAGAAGTCTTTTACCCAACATACAACGTCTTTATTTATACCAAAACTCTCTAACTTCAAGATTAATTTGTCACGAGGAACTTTATCGAAAGCCTTTTTAAAATCTAAAAATATCGCATCAACTTCAGTACTGCTTTCGCCGTGGACTAAAATATCGTGTACGAATAAAGCTAATTGTGTCTCGCAAGATCTATCATTCCGGAACTCATGATGGCTGTTTATGAGTAATCCCTGACTATCCAAATGCCCCATGATCGAACTGACTACTATGTGCTCAAATATCTTACAAGAGATTGACGTGAGTGAAATGGGTCTGTAGTTACTAGGTTCTTCCCTATCACCGCTTTTAAATATAGGTGTAATGTTAGCTACTTTCCAATCCTTGGGTACTGTGTGGTTCTTTAGTGTTTTATTGAATATTATTTCTAGATATGGGGCTATTTCAGAAGCTAATGTTTTATATACTCTGGAAGGAATTTGATCGGGACCTGGTGATTTGTTTTTACTTATGCTTTTTAACACTAGGACGCCCGGACTTCTCGACATCATTCAACGCCCAAATGGGGTCATTTTGACCCCCGGTAATTAATAAGTTAATTTATCACAAGGCTTTTATATTTTTACATTTTTAGTGTTTTTTCATTAAATGATGTCCTAATTCTTCACATTCATCGATTTTTTCAGTTCGTTATTGTAATATTTTTCTCGATATAACTATTTTTTGAAACACCAACTTTGAGTGTTGGAATAATTTTCTCAATTTTCTTCAATTTCATTTTTTCTTGCCTAAAATGGTGACACGCAGTAAACAACAAATGTAATATACTTTATTTAAATGTATTTATTTATTGTTTTTGCAATTTGAATGTTGAATTATGAATGATTTGTCCTACCAAAATTATAAATACCATCAGAAAAAATTTAGTAGCCTAATGACAATAGCCTTCATCATCATCAGTATTTCAATCCCATGATTGGTTTACTGCAGCCCTCCATTACGCCCTATTTAGTGTTAATTCCCTCACACTCTGGTATGTTTCCTCTTTCACGTCCTTCTTTATTTGCCCCATATACTTGCCCCTTTGATCTTCCTCGCGGGACCTTCCCTTCAATCTTCCCGTCTAATATATTTCTAACTAATTCATTGTGCCTCAAGGCATATCTAATCCATCTGTTCCTTCTATGCCGTAGGGTTTTCCATATTGTCCTTTCTTCATCTGCAGTTCTGTACACCTCTTGGTTCTCACTTTATCTGTCCATTTAATCTTCAACATTCTCCTCCAGCACCATGTTTCGAAGGTTTCAATTCTCCGCTGATCTGCTTTCCCGATTTTCCATGTCTCTGATCCATAGAGCTCCATACGATAAAGGGCTTCATTGTTTGCAGCCGTAGGTTCTTTGAGCACAGTAGTTGTCTCTTCTTCATAAAAGCTTCCTTAGCTTGTGCTATTCTTTGCTTGATGTCCGTTGAGCTTCTTCCATCCCAGGCTATATAGTACTGCTGAGGTAGGAGAATTTCTCCACTTGTACCAAATTCACTCGAATTGTGATATTTGCCCTAAGCTTCTCTCTTCCGCACACTAGGATTTTAGTTTTCTTCTTGTTGATGCTCATATTATATTCTTGAAGTAATTGGTCCATAGTGGTCAGGGATGCTTGTAGGTCCTCTCGACTTTGTGCTACAACTGCGATGTCATCATCAAACCAGAGCATGTTTATTTCTTCGCCATTCACCTTGATGCCCTTAATACCAATTTCCTCTGTGTCTCTTGTTGCTTCTTTCAAGTATATATTAAAAAACGCTGGGGAGAGGTTGCATCCTTATCTGAATACTTCATTTATTTTGTCTTCTATCTTCCTTCCGTCTTTTATTTGTATTGTGGTGACCTGGTTCTTGTAGAGACTACATTTTTTCTTCTATCCTTGTAGTCCATTCCAATGATTCCAATAGCTTCCAGTATCTTGAACATCTTGTTCCATTCGAAGTTGTGAAAGGCCTTTTCCAAGTCCACGAATGTCACATACAACGGCTTGTTTACGTGTATCATTTTCTCGGCCAGTATCCTTCAGCTGAGCATTGACTCCCTAGCTTCTTGGTTTTTCGTGAATACGTATTGATTTTCCGAAAGATTCCCTTCGATCTTCCCTTCCATTCTTCTGCTAATAATCTTAGTAAGTATTTTCGATGTGTGTGACACTAGGCTAAAGGTACTCTGTTCTTCGCATATCTCTGTCCTTGGCTTCTTCGGGATTGCATTCATTTCACGCTTCTGAAAATTCTCTGCTGGCCTTTTACTGTCATAGCTTTCTTTGATTATTCCAAGGTTATCTATTGCTTTGACCCCGAGTGCCTTGAAAATAGTGAATGAATATTATATCAAATAGTGAGCTTACTTTTAGATCCACCCCTCCTAGTGTCTCTACTGAGATCATCAAACGGGTACTTATCGTCACATTCTGAGGATTATGTTTATTCTTCACAAGTTTCAAATGTCAGCTTGCCGTCGGAATTGTCAAATGAACACTCTCTACAATCTGACTCATCTTATTGAACCTTATGCAGCTCCGCAAGAATGTCAGCAGAACATTATGCCGGTCTTTGAGAAATTTTTGATTACAGCTATCTTCAAAATAACGATCACACCACATATTCGTCCCTAGAAGCCATGACCAATGGGCAACAAATACACTAACTTCACTTACTGTAACTGTGAGAATGAGTTATAAGTTTGAGGATTTACCTTGTGGAAACACTCGATTGGAAAATAAAAACCACCTTGTACATTCCACGCAAAGGTTTTATAGGTTTATACCATGGTTTCGACAATATCAATCTTGATAATGACATATATTGCCAAATTCATGGTAGAAACCAATGAAACCTTTGCGTGGAATGCACAAAGTGGTTTTTCTTTTCCATTTTGGGAACGAGTTTTATTCTCCACTCATCATCCGAAGAGAGCTAATGAGATTTGGAGTCAACTAAGTAGATAAATTCCATGCGAAAATGGTAAACAAAATTGCATTCTCCTCACCCCACAGAGATTGACAATGTATGATGATGCCAACAAAGTAATTACTAAATATTCCACATGTAAGCAAAACGAAAAGTGAGGACGTGATGGGGAAAGGAAACAAAACTGTTTTGGAAACTGATACGAACTTGGAAAATAAGTAACTGAATGAAAAAGATAAGATGACAGAGCAGTGAACACATATGCAGCAGAATGTTACAAAAAAGCAAATAAAAGGACCTTTAGCAGAGATAAAGCGCGCAAATGAACGCTTGGGTCAAAATGACCCCATTTGGGCGTTCAAGGTAAAATATAACTTAACTCCTCAATGGATTATTTTAGGAATGTAAAAATTTATGTAAGTAAACGCCTATTAAAATTATTAAAAGTCACGAGAGGAAATTCTGTTCTCTTAAAAAATGAGATCAAAAAATAAATTTAAAAATACGATTGGGTCAAAATGACCCCTATGGGCGTTTTAGTGTTAACTGCTGCTCTATTCCGTGACATGAAATGTTTATTTCGGGCATTTGCTCACTGAAAGTGTTCGGCGGTGGTTCCACTGCGTTTTGTGACGATGAGTTGAATACACTTTGGAAGAAGGTGTTTAAAGTATTGGCTTTTTCTACACTGCTGGTGACTCTGATTCCTTTATCATTTTTAAGTGTGTGCACTGTGGACTTATTTCCCTGAAGCTCTCTCACATATGACCAAAACACTCTAGGATTGATATCTAAATAACCTCCTAACATCTTGCTCTTGAAATGTGATAACGCTTGCAACATGATTTCCTTGCTAATGCTCTCGATTTTTTATAGTTTTGAACTAGCTCATTATTTTCCTCTACCGATAGACCCCGTCCTGCATTTTTCATCTTAGCGTGGCATACCCTTTGTCGCTTTAGTGATTTCCTAAACTCCGCGTTATACCACCTTGGCTCTGTATTATCACTGATGAATTTACTTGGTATGTATTTGTGAACTGTGTTACGGGTGACCTCAAGAAATTCTCTCCACGAATCCTCTGTATTTAATGCTTTGCTTTGTTCGCTAAATACATTAAATGCTTCCCTAAATTCTTCTTTCATACCGTCGTAATTTGCCTTGCCAAATAAGTATACCCTCCTCCTTGGTTTATAATGTCTTTCAACGCCTACAATAAATTTCGCATGCACTATTTTATGGTCACTAATTCCTGTGTCTGTAACTGTATTTAGAACTCTCTCGGGTATATTTGTTGCTAATAAGTCTAGAATGTTGTTTCCCCTGGTCGGTTCTGTCACTAGCTGTTGTAAAGAATGTGACGTAAAGGTGTTCAACAGTGATTCGCAGAGTTCCTTATCCTTACATCCTGTAATGAAACTACACGTATTCCAGTCTATCGAGGGGAGATTGAAATCTCCGCCTACTATTATTCCTCTATCATTCTTCCCAGAAAGTAATGTACGTATCTCTGACTCTAGCTCTATTATAGAATTGACGTCTGCGTCCGGTGGCCTGTAATATGCACCTACATATATCTTTTTTGCGTTACTACTTTTACTTTTAACGGAACACCAAATACTTTCTACATTTCCTTCTGAAATAAGTTCTCTTCTACTGACATACGGGTTTTTCACAGCTATGAAAACTCCTCCTCCGTTTCTGCTTACTCTATCCTTTCTGTATACGGTAAAACACTTCGGAAATACTTCATGATCTAATATGTCCTTCGAAAGCCAGCTTTCTGTACCTACGATTATATCTGCATTAGTACTCTTAATGAGGTGGTTAAATTCTGCTACTTTATTTCTTATACTACGACAATTCACTACTATCACTGAATTTTTTTCTTCCAATCTGTTTCTCTCTTGGTGTTCCTTTCCAACTAAAACTTTCTTCGATAATTTTTTTGACGGACAAACTATTTGGTCTACCTATTACCTTTGATGAATTATCATGTTCGTTCTCTCCATGTGTTTTTCTCTGACCTTCTAAAACTACTCTGCATGTTCTGTCAAATTCTTGCACGATTTTTCCCCCGCGGATTGACCTGCACTCTAGGCTACCACCTGATATAAACCCTACGTGTATGCTCCAGTATCCTACGCGCTACCCTAGATGATGCCTCGTCCGTGTAGTGGACACCCGAGCGATTCAGGGGCACCCGACACGTTTCCAGCTCCGGCCCGAGGTCCAAAAACTCAGCTCCCTCGCTCCCACAGACTTCACGGGGTCTCCGGTTTATGCCTAAAACTCGGCTCCAAACCATCGATCCCCGATCCGTCCTAGGTACCAAGCTACATATAGTCAGCCTCATATCGATACCCAGACCTCCACGAACACGGTGGAACTCGGTGCATAGATCCCTTACGGAATCCATTACATCCTCGGACCCCCGTTTCGCGGCGTCGTTAGTGCCGACATGGGCGACTACGTGCAGCTTGGAGCAGTTAGTGGCACTGACCGCTGCTTTCAACGCCTTCGTCACCTGGGGCACCGTACCTCCTGGTATACACCAGGAGCATACCTGTTCTTCGTCACCTCTCCCTCGGGATTCACCACTTCCTTCCCGATGGGCCCTGGCACGCATCGAGTCCGCTACCCGGCGGACATTGGAGCTACCTATCACTAATACTCCCTCCCTTCCCTCCCGACCTCCAGTCGTCGAAGTCTCCCGAGGCGGAGCGTTCGATGCGCCGACCTCCGCCAGCGAATCGGACCAGGTTAGAGGCTGAATCGGACCAGTAAAATAACGTTATAAATTTTAGTTTTCTTAAGATTTATTCCTTAAAATTTTGAAATTTTGCATCATTGCTATTAACAATGTAGTGCAGTCTGGAGATATTTCGACGACACCTTTTAAGAGTCAAACATAACTTTACAAATAGACATACATCACCAAATCTGAACATACGGAACAAAATAGAACAAATTTACCAAAACAATTAAGCACATTTACCACAAGTAAATTTATCTCGCCCCTTAGCACCTACACACAGCTCATGGTACCAACAATTACACTTCATGCACTTAATCCAGTCTCTAAACTTTGACGAATTCGCACAATTATAAGACTTGGAGCAGAAGCCACAAAGCGTATCATCAGCTGAGTTTTCCCCATTCTCAGTATTGCCGTCCCTATCTGAAGATGATTCATATAAGTTTCTGCAAGTTCCCTTCACGTTCCTAATATTTTGTTTCTTCAGTCGTTGCTTTGTTTCTTCTATTACAGCTGGAGAAGTAAGTATTTGAGCAATTTGCTTTCTTGACCTTTTCACATTGACTTTCATTCTTTTTTCTGGTGTAGGTAGTAAATTATGGAAAGACCTACCCAAAGTATTTGACGATTCCTCAGATGTTGATGTCGAGGATTGGCTTTCTTCATAGGGACTGGCAGTTAATTTTTGATCGGAAGATGAATTTGTCGAAAAAGGAGTTGATGCTTCTTCTGGGGCGTGTGAGCTTCCGAGATTAGAAGGATGAAGATCTAACTCCGTCAGGATACCCGGATTCAGAGGGAATATTCCTGTTGATCGGAATCCATTTTCAGCGTTGCCGATTGTTGCGGCTTTGCTCCATGCATTTCGAAAAAGCCGACCAAAATTAAATTTAGTTATCTTTCTATCCCCCTTACAAACTGTCATATACGCATTTGTTTCAATATCGTAGTATGTCTTTAATGGTTTATAAAAAGACCTGTCCAGAGGTTGCAACCTTTGTGTAGTGTGGCTGGGCAGTGATAAGAGAGTGATCTCATTTCTTTCACAGAACAGTAGAACAGGAAGAGTCTTGTGTGATGCGTGGCCATCGAGGACTAAAATGCATCGGCCAGGAATCCTGTTTGCTTGAAAGTGCTTTAGCCACTCCAAAAAAAGATCCTCATTTATCCACCCTGAATCGGACATAAAAATTTTAGATCCCAACGGAAATCCATCCTCCCATTCCTTATGGAACTTTTTCCCCTTAAAAATTACAAAACGTGGTATGTAATGTCCACTTGCATTGCAGCACGCAACAACTGTCACCAATTCCCCCTTTTCCACTGACGTCTGTTTTATGACTACCTTAGATCCTGTTCTTGCAACATTCTTTTGGGTTTGGCGATTATTTAATACACATCCCGTTTCGTCAACGTTGTATATAAGGTGGGGCCTATCCATAACTCCAGCCTCAGCCATCGAAATAGTTAACTTTGAAAAAAAATCGTCTACATCTTCCTTATTTAAACCCTCAGCTCGAGCCACTGACAAACCTTCGGGTTTTCGAAGACTTAAAGGATGTCTAGATATAAAATTCAAGAACCAATCCTTGCCTGCTCGTTTTTTTAACGCACAGAAATTGTTTTTTATGTTGTTTTCAATGGAAAATTCATATGCCACCTTCATGACATCATCTCTTGTCAATCCGAACCCAATTTCACATAACCTAAGAATTATTCTAATTAATGCTTCCTCTTCTTCCACTGAGAAGACATTTTGCCCCCCTCTTGTCTTCAATTTTTCCGTATCCGCTACTATCCTACGATAGAGGCAAGTACGGGGAACATTGAAAAGTTCGGCAGAATGCCTCATGCTTCTTCCCTCTCTGAAAGCTTTCAGCGCCATTCTCATATCCTCCTCTGTCCATGTCTGTTCCGTTTTTCGCCGGTACTTCCCCATCTTAATCCAAAAGGAAAAACATTAACGGTAAGCGAAAATTATCACTTTCATAAATACGTTTTAAATGAAATTTTGCTAATGTTACGCTATCAAAAGGAGGTTGTAAGGCGTTCCACAACTAATTCTGTTGCCATATATAATATTTAATACTCTGGCAATCCCTCTATCACGTACATTATATCACCTCCTTTTCTTTCAGATTGGAAAATATAGACCACTGAGTAATGTAGAATGTATAGGTATGGAACTCAATGTGAATTATTGACAATAAATTTCCATCACGAAATGCGTATGTTTTATGATATTGTTTCAGCGAATAATTGGTTAATATATATGGAACAGTACACAACATATGTTACATCAAACGAAGGTAGCTTACCTCTCGCTCAGCCTGTAAATCGTGCTCGTCGCCGTAATAATTCACCTCTATGACGGGGAAAATCTCTTTCCTCCTCCTCGTTATACGTAGTAAATGTCTATAACGTGATATAGAATAGCATTAAAATAGGTTTATTCCATTAAACTTCTAATAATACTTAAATAAAAGAGTATGGCCTAAAAACAAATTTTTAGCCACTTTCGCTCAAACATTCTTATAAACATTTGATGTTTTTAATGTAAAACATTAAGTGTAAGTAAGCAATTTATCAATATTAGTTGTATATCTACTTACTTTTCAGTAGCAGAAGGAATTTTTCCAAGTGTCAGTTGAGTATAACTGGTTCAATGCTTCACCCTCGACCAGCGGCTTGGAACTGAACTCCTGCGCGTGCTGGTCCTTTTCACCCGACTAAGTAATATGATTTTGTATCATGTTTGGTAACTCCGATATTCATACAAGGCTCAAAAAAGTAACCTAATGTGGCAGCTATGGTATTAGATTTCCTTTCAGGAAAGAAAAACTTTAAATCTGAGTAAGCGCTACAATGTCACCTTACTTTGAACCTATACGAGGTTTTCTAAATACCCAATTTCACACCTCTCTCGTATGGTAGGCTTCCATTCGACAGAGTATCATTTGCTTAAATTCAGTCGTCGAGTTCTCGTTTTCACTCTACTAGAAGGACAAGATTACAAAGAAGCAATTCCTAAAACGTAGTCAGTCTCAAGTGATACCGTTTCGGGTCTGAGCGCACTTTTTGAAAAGCGTTCCTATTCACCCGCTGGTCCGATTCACCCCCCTTTACCCTATGTTCCAGAAAGAAATAATTTTATTTTTTTAAATTTTTAGCTATCAGAAATAAAATATTTTTCAACTTTATAATAATTTTACCTGAAAAACATGAGTTCTTACTGTGCATATGCTAAAAAATACACATACCTTAAAATTATTACATTTTTTTTTCGTCAAAGAAAAAAACTTCACATTCAAGAAATACATGTTCATCACAGCTATTGAATACGTTCCCATCGAAATGCAGGAAATGATGTAATTCAATACACAGACAATGCATGTGACATACATTTTGTAATTCAGAAAAAACGTAAACTTTAATAATGACATTTAAAAACAGAGTACTTGCAAAGAAAATATGAAATGATTGGAACGGAATGTTTACAAAAGAATTAACACAATCATTGAAGTAATACTAATTTACATTGCAAGGATTACTTCATAAATTAAATTAAATTTTAATAACTGTGGTACAATCGAAAGCATGGTTCTAAGCATAAAGCAGGTTCATCAGTGCACATGGCACAATGAAAAGAAACATCTTTTCTCAGCTTATTTTTTAGACATAATTTGCATTTTCTCCTTTTTCTTTTTCCCTTGGAGTCCCCTTTTATGAACTGTGGCAAATGCATTTTTCCGTGGATTTCCTTCAAAATGTTGTCCCATTGGGATCTGTTTCCAACAATTTTCTAATAATAAATTCCCTGAATTGCAATAGGGCCAACTTACTCCCACTAAATCTGTTATAGAGAATATAGGCATTTACTAAAGACATCTCCAAGAAGTGTAGGCCTACCCTGACGTTCCATCTAAGAGTTCGTCTTTTAGCGTAATAATAGGATAAAAGCTGGTCTGCTCTGTCAATTCCGCCCATATGCTTATTATAATGAATGACCTGCTCTGGCCTTTCTTCTGCTTTCCCTCTCTTGTTAATTATTCTCTTTACCTCACCACCAAATTCAGTCGATGAGGTCATGACTTCCCTTCTATCCTTCCATTTAGTGACACAGAGACCTTCACTTGTGTAGCGGCTTATGCATTCACCCTTTTTTAATTTAGCAGGTATAATGTCCTTAAGAACCCCGCGCCTGGATGAGCGTTATGTTCCTGTGGAAAAAATCTTTTTCAACTCCAGTGACCAACTTGGGCTGTTGTAGAAATTGTCCATATATACTGCATGCCCGGCATTCTCATAATCTGAAAGAAGTTTCTTTACGACTTTTTCTGTGTGGCCAATTCCACCTACTTCTTTGTCGTGAGATCCAGTGTAGATCAAGTTATCTATAACAAGTCCATCTGGCTCTGCTAACATATAAATTTTAACCCCGTACTTGTGCCTTTTGCCTTGAATATATTGTCTAAAATATAATCTACCCCTCCACATAACCATTGACTCGTCCAGACTAAGTTCTTTCTTTGGATAATACATTTTTTTCATGTTGTTTCTGAAGGCTTCAATAATATTTCTAATTTTATAAAGGGGATCAGCTGGCTTCGGCTCACCAGGAAGGGGGTTCCTACCAAAATGGAGAGCCCGCTGTATGGCTAAAAATCTATCTCTTGGCATTGCTTCAGTGAAAACAGGAAAATTATAAAGGTCATTTTTGCACCAATATTGAGCAATTGCCGGAAGTCTCACAATTCCCATCAAGTAAATAATCTCTAGGAATTTTCGAAACTCTTCCAAACAAATATCAACCCAATTTTCCTTCATTTGCACCTCACCATAAATGTTTGTCTCTTGCAGGATGAAATTGAGCATCGAGTCATTGGCTAAAAGAGTAAAATAAGCCATGGGGTCGTTTCCAGGATTAGGAACCCTCAGTCCAGCATTACCAGTAAATTCAATATTGCCAGTTATTTGTTGCCGGTTGACAAACCAAACAATACCTTTTTCTTCCTCACTCAGGACACTAGGCTGCTCTTCATCACTCCGTTCATCGTCGGATAGGTCGAAAGGTCCGATTTCCTCCAGAATATCCTCTTCTGATGTTTCTGAATTACAGTCACTTTCCTCAATCAAAGCATTTTCCAATTCATCCTCCTTTATAATTTCACACATCCTCCGCCGGCGACCCACTCCGGAGGTTGATGGTTGAGAATCCATACCACAATGAATACAACAGCCTAGAGAAGAAAATAAATTTCCAAAAAACTGAGAAAAATATTACATAAATAAATAAAACATTAACAACGAAATTTCTCCAGATAACTTACCTGATATTATTGGGTTCAAGCTGAAGTAATTTTTCCTGGTGGATTTTCCAAGAAAGCGGCGGGAGAGGTCTTGTGATATACGGCAGCGGCAATGTATGATTTTGCTCGAATAAGGCTGCTGCACGACTCAGCTGTCTTATATAGTATTCCTTCTCCGGTAACATTCATTGTGTATACATTTTAGCTAAACACTCATAAGTCTTTTCTATATGTGTTGGCCACTAAAATCAAACATCCTCGCGGGGCGTGTGTCACAAGTTTGGCGTACATAGTCTTGTGGCCATTGCAAACTTTGTCAGAGATTGTGCTAAGGATCACTTTCATTCGTATTCCTTATTCACCCGTATCGTGAATGAAACTTAATATACATACAAACTAGAGGACAATGGTTGGTCTGAATTCTACTGCTCGATGTCAAGCTGAGGACAATGAATACAACACCAAAGCTCACCACTCAACCTCTTTCATCCAACACCAAATCACATAGAATGTTCTAAAGGCGGAGGAAATGATTATTCTCCCAAGTATTACGCAAGAAAAGGTTTGATAAGTAACTTATAATTAAGGAATAATGAAACTGATAGGAAATAATACGGTAATATCTTCATTAATCAGGTTTTAGTGACGTCATACATCCAACTACATTTTCATGGAATAATTTTAAAAAAATATAGCCCATTGGAAACTGTTGTCTCTAAAACAAAGAAAAAGGTATAATGAAGGATCTAGCATCGAAAAATAAAGTATTTGTTGAAAAACGAGGAAAAGAGAAATTCATGAAAATCATTCATTCAGAGACGCGAATGCGCGTCCTTCGGTATCCTGGCAATGCACCTCGGACTCGCATTCGCGTCCTTCGGGTTGAACGTGTTAATCGTCCATAATATCAAATGTCGTTCTTCAAATGCCCATAGAATTCAGTTTTGACTTCCATTTTGTTGCATTTTAGCTACATGAGATGTAACTTCTTATGACTCTACGACGTTATTTGCTGTGCTCATTATTATCCTGCAGCACTCATTGGATTAAAATGCATAAATGAGTGCCATTTAGGGTCAAATTTTTATTTTGTACCTTGAATAAAATATGTTGTCATTTTTAATTTCCTCATTTTTTTCTTTATATGCGGTACATTATAATTTATGGTCACTTTTACATTGAATCTACTATTTACTACACACTAATAAATAACTAACAAGCCTCTTGAAGAAACGAGCAAGCAAGCAAATACAGACCACAGATTATCACCAGAAGACAATTAACCCAAAGGGGACAGGGACTAGGAGTAAGCTACACAGGTAGAAAAACTACACGGGTGAGTGGTTGCAATAACTATTTTTAACTAATAATTAGTTAGCTGATGTTTTTAACCCTTTCGGATAAGTGGGCGTGGTGCAACCTCAGACGTATTTCGCCTTCGTTCAATCACAACTGAGCCCGCGAAGCTACTTTGCCTTATCGAAAAGGGGGGGGGGGACCCCAGCTGCCTCTGCCAATAGGAGCAGTTACGACAGGATCTGTGTGAGCAGACCAGAGAAACTATAATAATTGACACACTCCCTGGAGCAGACCTTCCGAGAATCCCCCTCCACTCTTTTCCCTTCCCCGAAAAGCAATCAAGTACGTGAGGAAAATGACGTCAATGTTATCACAGCAGCTTTTTCGGTGGGCGTTCATCTTTTGCTTATTTTAGTTTTTGATTTATGAGTGAGTGGTGTTGGTTAGAAGATTAATTTTTTCACTAAAATTCATTTTTCATTTCCATCTAACGATTTCGTGTACAAAATTGCGATTTCAGTTCCAAATAAACATTGCCCCAATTGCGTTCCAAACAGCCTGCGCCTGCGCCCTTCCTGGAGAGCTCTCCAACCTTGTAAATGCAATAAGTTGTTCTTCATTTGCTTATGAAATAACTATCAGGCACGATTTCTAATCAGGCCACAGTTTGCCATACTAGTGAACTGCCACAATAGCTGGTACCCCGTTTTTGACAATTACCTTTTAATGCTTCCTCTTTCCGTTTTTCTGTTTGAATTCTTTGAATCGAGGACTTACTTAAAGGAAATTCATCAGTATAATACCCAGGTGCCTCAGTGGTAGCTTGAAGAACAAAACTTAATCTGTCATACTTAACTGACACCTATGTAGCTGCTGTCACTAATTTTGGAGTAATGAAATGTTTCTGCATAATGTTTTACTGGTTCCGGGTTGTATGTTCTCGGTTAGAGTTGGAAAATCTTCTTTTGAATGCTTGTCATTTTCATTAGAATCAGAAGATGAGATAAGATGATGTCGAAGGAATTGGTGTCGAATATTATGTAGCACGTCGCTTTTCTTCTCCAATAGTTCTGAGGGCGCGCCCTTTTCTCCTTATTAGCCAGTTGTTGTCCACTCCAGCCAAGTGACCAGGCCTACCTGGCTCTCCCTGTCACTTTAAGAAGATTCTGTCTTATGTGTTATTATTAATGGAAGCGCATCGGCGTATGCCATGTCCAACAAATTATCTAAGTTGATGACAAACTCTTGTTGGTACTGCTCAAATACGTTTAGGGTTTTTTGTGTATTTTATTGTAATATCCTCCAAACTTGAAATAGGTTCTCTAGTTTCTTCACACAATTAGGAAAAGATTTGGTTTATGTACGCACCTTTTCTCAAAAGGTAATAAATTCGCAAATAGTGATATTTGCCCTTTCATTGACACTTAAATTCACTTCACGAATATTAGAAAATGTGTAAAACTGCCTGAAGTTGACCATTCAAGGGCAGTTATGAACTTTTATTTGATGTCGCGTCACCAGTGATGCCCGATAGTATACAAAGAACTCAGTCTCATTAGTTTATGTAGACACCTTTTACAATTTACAATAGTACAATGTACATAGCATATTTTTCGCTAAATTCCCATCAAAATATAAAAGGTTTTCCGGGACGCCTTACATAGTAAGTACTGAAATGTTTCAATGCAAGTCGGCACGGGTTGCCGAGTTCCTACGTTTATGAACTTTTTTTACAACTGTTTTGACATCGTATAAAAAGATTAAGAGGGTGTGCATTAAAAAAAACTTCGATTTCTTTGACACCCTAGTGAGCATGCAGTCATACACATACTAATACAGATTAAGGAAAGATACAGATGAGTTGGTAAAGTTCTGAAGATTAGATTTTGCTCAAATGAACTTTTGACATATTTAATGCATTTTACTAGCATATGACAAACTTTTCAACTACACCTAGATATGCGTAAAAGCCTGCGAGCCACCGTGAAGGTGTGTGGCAGGGGGTTAAAATCACGAAATGTGCACTACTGTCATGCAAATAAGTGCTACAATGCTTCCACTTCATAAAGACATGTTAAAAAAAAGACTGATGCATAACTAGGTGTTAGTATCTACATAGTAATGAAGGTCATACTGGTTAGAAATTTTTGTCTCTAAATATATTTATCTGTATTTCCTTACTACCATGCATGCGTTAGCGAAAACATGCTTCATGCACTGCAGCAACAATATTTCAAATGCCTATCCATTTACTATGCTGCCTCTTATGGTATGTCCACTTATGGTATGCGGGAAAAATGACATTTTAAATCTATTGGTGCAAAAATTAGTGTCCTTAATGTTGTTAATCTTGTTTCCTTGCGTGATAAACTATGAAATTGTAATGTTTCAGTTGGTGTCCTGCATCCTATTCATTTCATTAATACGTATTAAATGCCCTTTTCACATTAAATGCACATTCGCACATGCCCTTTGTGCATGTTTGATGTGACTCACCACCCGTCACAACACTCGAGGTGTCTTGTAAGATAGTTTGTTAAAGAGAAGAACTAATTCCGAGATATAGGTACGTATCTTTCTCAGATGCAGTTTACTTTTACACTCACTGTCTGTATGATCCTGTGTATTAATACAATGTTGAGCCTTAATAATTTTCTTGGTGGCCCAGGAAAATTCGTCAGCCGCCCAAGTCTGCCTTGCTCTCTTCGCGCTTGAAGCATCCCTCATTCTCACCTCTCTAACAGCAAAATTACTACATTTTACATTTACTACATTTACATTATAGATTAATATTATATAGAGCCGTGCCGATGTTACGCTACATGGGCACAGCTCCGCTGTAAAATTGCATGCTCTAGTCAACCATTTCGTGAACGGCTCGTGAATGCTTGTCAACGCTCTCTGGAGCGCGTCGGACGTTCCCAGGCACCTCACCGACCGCTCCACCGCGGACCGGCGTCGCGACGATCCCTTATCGCTTCCGAAACGCTCCCGAAAACGCTCCCAGTGGTCCATAATCTGCTCGCCGGACACTATCGCGACACTTCCTAAAGCCTCCCACAACACTCGGCCGCTACTTCCTTCCAGAGCACTCCGCTCTGCCGCTCCCCCAACACTTTATCGCCGCTCCCGTTCCCACTGGGGAGACTAGGGATAATAATGCAAACGATTTTTAATATCACCAGGGATATGGGGGATTGTATAACTGAGCTAATTTAGCCACGGAGTGCCGTTTAGAGGTAGGAAAGGTTGGAAATAAATACTTTGACAGGGGCGTCGGAACTATTTTCGCTTGGAGGGACCAACCTAGAATAGACCCCGGCTCCTATGCAAAGGGCCCAAATTTTTTTGCGGATAGGAGGGGATAGAGACTAGAATTCCGCTAAACGTGCATATGAAGGAAGTAGAATATGTGTCAGAAGGGAAAAAGCAAGCTGGAAACAGGTGAAATTTAATTTTTATTAATGAAGACTCATTTCTCAAGGGTCCGGGGCAAATTCTGGGGGGGCCGAATGCCCCCCCTGTCCCCCACTTCCGACACCGCTGTACTGCGATGTCGTTTTATGTTGTATACGATAAAATTTTTTTGACATTAATGGATGTGAATGAGATTTGTCCTCGGGGAATTTGTCCTATCATGATCGGAAGTGAAAAATAGAATAAAGTACAATGGCATCGTAACTAAATTCATTACCGACTTAACTGTTTATCTTTATTATTTTTCATATCAGTTACTTTTCAGGCTGTTTTACATCCCATGTTCACTCTGTGCAGTACATTAGAAGGGCACAAAGTCGTATATTAAAATGTGCCCACATCATGCTTCGTTATGATTGAATTTTTGAATAGCAATCCTTCTTCCGCACACAGATTGGCAGTCTGTGGATTGGAACTCCCGCGAATTTCAATCCCGCGTCGAGTATGGTCTCAACAGTAAGCTTCGGTATAAGTAAGGTTAGACCAAGTTGTAGCACTTAAAACCTAACGCTATCATTTGTACGACCATTCATACTGACTATTTTTCTTTTATGCATGACATTAAATCATCTTTTAAACCTCTATTCCGTTGTGGATGAATGTTTTTCCCAATACCGATAGGATTAGTTGGCTCATCGGTCGCTGAGTAACGTGCTGATTGTGACATCAGCAGATGAGTTAATTAGATCAAAGTGAGCATCACACCGTCGCTTAGCTGGGCGGGAGATCTCAAGGGCCCACCCACGATGCCGCGCTTACACACTCCCCTCCGCTCTTTCTATTTCCGACCAATATTCGTACAAGAGTGGTAAAACTAGGCCTACCAGTTAAATGACGTTCGGTCCACTTAACTCCGACGAGTGATAATTTGAGTCCATTCAACGCCAGCCATGGCTAGGAATTTCCCCACGGAAACAGTAGTCAAAAGATTCTGGCGTCTCAGTTTTAGAATTCGGACCTTTGGGTCTTGACGGTCTTGACTCAGAACCTTTCCTTCCCTTGGGAGCTGGTGACCTCTGTCTCCTACCGAAACGAAGTGCATTACTCAGAATGGATTTACAATGCTTGAATCTCAAGACCACGGAGGCTTTAAAGTACAAATATTATAAATGGAGTAGTAAAGCTCCTGAGTCATCCTGAATGTCATCAAAATAGCTCCAGTTGAAATGATTAATTAAACCAGCTACAACAACCAAATGTACAATTGCAACTGCGATCAACCAAATAATATTTGGGACAGTAATAGTTTACAGCGAAGATGTATGGGGAAATTAGAACACGTGCTACGATTTTGATGTAGAAGCATGTAGGGCATTAATTATTTTAGCATATTCATGTTTCGAATAATTATCCACAGTCTGTATAAAAACCAGGTAGCTGTGATTAAATCTGGACCCAGCTGTGAAGAGGTAGGAATATGGAAAGGAGTGAGACAAGGCTGTGCACTGTCTCCCGTAATTTTTAATGTTTACATCGAGAGAGCCATCAAACATATCAAGAATGGAGAAGAACAAACCGACATTCATTGCACTTGTGGATTTAGAGAAAGCGTTTGACAACGTGGATTGGGATTCAATGCTTGGAATTCTGAAGGGAATTGGAGTGTCCTACAATGACCGAAGAATTATAAACAGTCTGTACAAAAACCAAGTCCCGGTGATTAAATTTGGACCCAGTTGTGAAGAGGCAAGAATAAGGAAAGGAGTGAGACAAGGCTGCGCACTGTCTCCCGTAATTTTTAGTGTTTACATCGAGAGAGCCATAAATGAAGTCAAGGAGAAGTGTATGGGGTGAACATCCACGGAGAAACAATCAGCATGCTACAATTCGCTGATGACATAGCTCTCATAGCAGAGACAGAGAGGGATCTGAACAAGATTCTAGTAACCATGGAAAGGACAATGCAGAGATATCAACTGATGATAAATAAGAAGAAAACTAAGAAAATGCAGTAAGAGAGAGGAGGCCAAAACCAACGTTATATTAGGAAAACAGAAACTGGAAGAGGTGAATGAGTTCTGTTGCCTGGGAAGCAGAGTAACCAACGATGGACGAAGCAAGAAAGAAATAGTAAGTAGAATAGCCCTGGCAAAGAGGGCATTATAGCAAAATAAGAATCTACTTACAGCTGGAAATACAAGCGTAGAAGTGAAGAAACAATTCATCAGGACGTACATCAGGAGCATGTTTCTTTAAGGCAGTGAGGCATGGACGATGACAGCGGCGGAGAAGAAAAGGGTGGAAGAATCTGAAATATGGAGCTATCGAAGAATGATGAACATTAAATGGATCGACCGAGAAGGTAACGAGGAAGTCCTAAGAAGAGTGGGAGAGAAGAGAAGTCTGCTGACAACTCTAAAAAGAAGAAAGGACAACTTAATCGGCCATATCTTGAGACACGATGGGCTGATGAAAGTAATCGTCGAGGGAAAAGTGAACGGGAAGATTGGAAAAGGCCGGCCTCGTATGAGATACATGGAACAGGTTGTGAAGAATGTAAAAGAGAAGAATTACGTCACAATGAAAAGGTTGACCGATAGAAGAATAGATTGGAGAGCTGCGTCAAACCAATCCTACGATTATTGACCAATGATGATGTTCATGTTTCAAGATTACATTCTCATACATGTTCTAATAACCTAATTATGGATTAATTACTGAAGTTACATAAAGTCTTAAATTATCAATAATTAATACATTACTCTTCACGTATTAGGAATTAATTTATACGGGTATCGAGAATTAGAGTATTATATACCTACAATTTTCTACCTACAAAGTTATTATACATTTTTGCCAAGCAAAGTTGTAGCATCAGTTGCATGTAAGTGGTGCAATCACGGACTGGTACGTTAGCACACCTGCATGACAAGTAAGTGATAATTTCAATCGCTTTTGATAATCCCTCCCTGCTTCAAACCCTTGCGATGGCTTGCGGGGTATTATGTCTGTCAAGCAAGGGAATGCTGGGGAAATCTCACTTATAACCGACCGAGGGGTTGGGGACAGGATGTTATAATCACTGGAAAAACTCATTATTAGATGAGACTAGTGGCGAATTCACACAAAGTTATCGCAGCGGCCTCTTCCTTGCGCGTTGAAAACAGGTCTGTTTTGACCTCAAAATACTCCACCATTGAGGCTGAACAATGCCGTTTCTCAATGACCTCGGTTAGCTATGCTCTCCATTCAATCATTCTCCTTCCCATCAGTCCCCATCACCGAAATCTTCCATTTGAAACCGCCTTTATGCTTCACTGCTCTTAATGTTGCAGCAGATCTCATGCGACTACTCAAAGAATAACAAATTCTTCGGCAATGGTCTCCTTGGTCTCTGCGTCGTGATAAGTCTCAGCGAGCTCTTTCGTGAATCCCTCCTGCTATGGGAGGTGATGCATTTTCTTTCTTTATTGCGTCACTCGTTTAAAAATGTGTTCATGCTTTCGTTGAATAGTAATGGTCGTAATTGTTTTGCATACCAACTCAAACCACCTCAACATGTGTGATATGTGTGTAAAAAGAACATTAGACACAGTATCCTTCGCGAAATATTTCAGTCAAGACCATCTTCTAATCTTTGAAATTCATGCACCTTTGATAATGATACGGAATTGTAAATAACGTAGAACATGCGCGACTCATATTATTGGTTTCTTTGTGTTAAATAATTGGCAGGTTAGTTTTTGGAGGGTCTTGGTGATGTCCCCTGCCACATATCGCCCCCTGCCACACATCCGCTTCCGCTTCCATTAACGGAAGTTAATTAAACTGTTAATAGTTTTTGGATTTAACTTAAAATTTAATCGTTTGGCAATATGTTAACTTCGTTAATTAACGGATTAACGCTTTTCTGCCCAGCTATGCATATCAGTAATTACACTTAATTCAATACAGTTATTACGTTTCACCCAATGCACTCATTACTTTTCAGTCAATACATTGATTGCGTGCTCATTATATTTCACTCAATTCATCAGTTTCATTGACGGAGTCTGAAATATTTCCGACGAGGTCCGCTTTTCCGAAATTCAATCACCTGCGTCTTTTTCCCAAATGCTTCCCTTTCGACCTCGAGAGCGAAAGTGAGAATGAATCATTTCAGTGTTTGTGAAACCCACGGCCTTCCCAGTTCAAGAGCGAGTCAATTCTTCGATTTAGTTCCTTGCTTTCTTCGTACGAGGCAACAACACAATCCCGAACAGCTGATCAGCGATGTGAAATCTGCGCGAGAATGCTTGGAGGCGTTTCCGTCTCGTAAAAAGAAGTTGCTCGGAATTTGTGAGATGGTTTATCGTGTGTCACCTGTGCAGTGTTTCATCCGCCAACATAACCTCGCAAGTGAGATATGAATATTAGTGGTATAGTTTTGTGAATTACATGATAACTGAGCAAGTTATATTGTGAAGTGTTCGTACGCTTCGCGGTTATAAGTGCCTGGCCAAGAATTGATGCAGTGAAGCTACCCTTGCAGTAATCAGAGCACACTGGTCCTTTTCAAGACTTTCCGTAAAGGTAAGCAATCGCATTGGCTTATTTTCATTCCCAATATTTACGTAGCTACCACGTTCAAATGTGATTTGCGTTCCTGAGTAGTTCTGCGTGATACCGACGAATTTCGTCGTTGTTGCGGTCGGAAGGTTTCTGTTAGCAAGCATCATTCTTTGTTTGGAATTCAACGTATATACGATACACTCGATATTTCCCATTATATCCAGAAAGCAAGCATCTAAAAGGGTGATTGGCAGGGGCTTACAGTGGTTTTATTGATTAATTTATTTAATCTAATTTTCTAACCATGGTCGAGTATAATAAAATTCCCATTTGAACGTCGGGCATGTAAATCTGAAAACATCTGTCATGCAAATAATTCAAAAACTGCAATAATTCTTCTCACCGTTAACTGAAATCAGGTATCGTCTAAATTTAAGAGTTGGTAGACCAGAGATAAAACGTCTGCTCAGTGCAAAATGCTATGATATGTAGTTGTTTGAAAACAATTTCTTTTCTAAATATTTTAATCTAGCACATATTTCAGGTAGTTGAGAATTACAACAGTCCACTGCGTGTTCAGTCACTTTTTCCCGCCAAAACGAGTAGTTAGCTGAAGTAATAGCCGATGGCGCTCTTAATTTTAGAATAAACTATTTTCGAAAACAAACCATGCTACAATTATAGGGAAATATTAATATCCGAAATGTATATCCAGTAATAGAATTAGCAAGAGAATGTTCAAATCCGCGATATTCCTTTTATGTTTTCGAAATTGTTATTCACGACGAATTATGTTTGCACTTTGGTGATTGGTCCAGTTTGGTTGACGTCATGCCAGAACGTGGCATTTACATGCGTGATCAGACATCGGTTATCAGTATTCGTTGGTGCGCGGTGACGGAAGGACAGGTGAGTGTTCAGCCCCAGTTCAAGGAAGTTGTAGTTTTAGTCACTTTGTTTTATCAACGTAAATTGAGTTTGCAGTGACTTTGAGGGGAAATTGAAATAACTTCGTAACTTATCTTCCTCTTTGTACGAAGAATAGAGATATATTTCGAGTGATTTACTTCACGAAATTTAAAATCCTAGTTTTACATAGTAATTCCCCCCTGTAAATATTTCAAGTAATACTCTTTCCGTAGATTGATGGATATTTACAGCAGAAGTGCAGCAAATGTGGTGGTTACAAATGTTAATGGTTTGAATTTGTTACAGGGAGAAGTTGAGTTACGTGCGCCGATAAAGCTGGAACTTCGTCATCGATCACACGGGTGAGGGAAAACTGGGAATTCGAGAGACTGGCTTCGAGGAACTCTCTTCAGTATGGTAAGTCATTATTAATATTTTTCATTCACGAGAGTTTTTATTTTCGCATAAAGTTGTCTGCGTCTTTTATTGTGATTCTATTACTTCTGATCGATACCAGGTCGTGTCTTCTGATATTCTCACTTTCCCGCCAAAAATCTCGAAGGGTTGTTTCGGGTCACTAGAATGTTCTCGGACGTTTCTCGATGTTCTAGCTACGTTTCGACGCTAGACCATTAACGCTGTTAGATATTGAAGTCTGTTTCTCTATCGATTTGTTTGAAATTAATCTAATTCCGAGATTAAAGGATTTCTGTTTCGAAACTGAAGTTGAACGTACAGTCTCGTATGCTCACTTGCACCCTTTAATATTAATTTATTTTTGCGGATTACTTTAGTTTCGCGATCCAATTTCTTAGCTATCGATATCTATATCATTAGCCTCGTAGTCTTGTATGCATTCAGCAATGCAAAATGTAAAATTTTCCTGTTCTGAGGTCACTTGCATTTTCCTATGAACCTTTGATTACATTGACCACGAAATCAAAAAGTTAAACATTTGTATTTGAAGTTATTTTACTCGTTCTTAATTTGAAATGACCCCAGGCTTTAATTTTCGAATTTTGAAAAAAAAATCGACTTTTGAACTACAAATGTATGATAATTTAAGTAGCGTAGCCAGATTGTTACTACAGGTAGGAGACATCTGCATCTACACGATACCCTGCAAGCTACCGCGAGGGTGTGTGGCAGGGGGTAAAGATCACCAAGCATGCACTACCGACATGCAAACAAGCAACTATATTGTCCCAAGCAACCAGAATGTTAGTATCTATAGTATTTAAGGAGTTAATACATGTATCATGCACTACAGAATACTCTAAAATATTTCCCCTACGATAGGTAGCTTTGGCAAAGGCAGCAAAGCCTTTGCTATGCTGCCTATTCATCTACATAATACCCTGCAAGCCACCATAAAGGTGTGTGGCAGGGGGTGAACTCCCACCAAACATGCACTACATATCATGCATAAAAATAAAAGGATCAGTACTTTTATAGGTACTGTTCAAAACTACGCTATTTAAAAAAAGATACTGTTCTGTTCTCTTATAGTATGGGGGAAAAATGCCATTTTGAATCTATCGGTACGACAATCTATCTCTCTAATCTTATTTAACTGGTCAAATCTAGCATAATACGCTATTTTTTAATATATGCCAAACATCTTCAGTAAATATATCCGATTGAAATTTCTCTAATAGATTCAATCTGTACTTTAACCTACTCTCTGATAATGATTCCCACCCTAATTTTGTACTAGTTCTGAAACACTACTCAACCTATCGTAACACCTTTTGACGAACCTAGCTGCTCTACGCTGCACACTGTCTGGTTCTCTGATCATCCCTAATTCATTAGGATCCCATGCACTGGCTGCATACTCAAGGTGGGGCCTAACTGGTGAAAAATAGCATCGCTCTTTTGTCTTCTCATCACATTTTCCAAGTACTCTTTTTATAAATCCTAGGTTTCTCTTCGCTCGGCCGCATATTTGTCTTATGTGTCTTTCCCACGATAAATCCTTAGTGATTGTTACACCTAAATATCTTATGGTTTCAACGTTTTCGATCTACGGAGACCGAGACGGAGAGCACTAGAAGATAGAAAACGATGCAGCATTATTGATATGCACCAATATTTTTCGTTATGGAGCAGCAGATACGATGGTGCCTTGGAAGTGCATAGTTCGCGAATAGATGGAAAAAGATTTGGTAATGTGGATGCCAATTAACTAGATAGTCTCTCGTGAGATTTGCTTTGACTTTTGTGCTTTCCATCGTCGTTCTCGCCTTCGTACGGTCGGGTTCATTTGCATTTTTGGGTTTCATAAAATTTTTCATTTGAGGGTAAATTTGAATTATTGCTAGAGTATTTTTCCTCATTTATTCATATCGATAAATGACTTATTATCCACGCCTTCGCCTGTTAATGTACTCGGAAAGTATAGACAGTTTATATTCTAGTTGATGATCAAGGACAAGGAAACTTTACTTGAATTCCTACCATCTGCTTTCGTGTTCAGAATTTTTTGATTGAATGTCACTCATCGTTTATTTGAAGGAATAGTGAAATCTATTGGACAGTATTCATTCCTCAATCACAATTTTTAGCGTTCCTTACGTCGTAAATATTTAATGTAGCTGAGCAAATGGAGACTTAAGTTTAAAACCAGTATCTAACTGCATATAACTGTAATTCTTGGTAAATGTAACGAGTTCAAATCTGAGTTTGTGGGTCCACGTCATATGTCATGAGATTTATGGATCATCCGCGAACGGTTAGTTTAGATTTCCGACTTGGTAAGAATACTACACAGTTTACTCGTGAACGTTAGATATTTTGTTATCTGATTGACTGAAATTTTGAATAAGGGTAAGAGCCTTTGGATTAAAATCATATCCCTAGTTAAGAGGGATTGTTAAACAAATTGCTTGAGTCTTTGGTGATCATTATTGAATTCCTTCGCGGTAAATTTCTAGCTAAATAATATTTAATGCTCAATAGTTTGAGTTATTCCGACGGGTAACTTGAAATGTCATAGTTTTTAAGATTAGTGTTGTTTGTGAACTTGTATGACTAATCCGCGTATATGTAATGTAATTGATAGAACTTATGAGCTACCTGTGCCCATCATTTGCATTATTTTGTCTGCAATGCAGTTCAATCCGAAGCAGTAATTTCGGCGTTCTAACATGACATGTGTACGTTGTGGGATTTACTATGAGAATAAACTTTTCTTCGATTACATTTAAAACCCATTAATTTTAATGGTCTATGGCAGAAATCCATAGGCTTTAGGTATTTCAGGAAAGTTTATCACGAGGTTTATCACATAGTGAGGTTTAACACTTTGCACACTATCCAAACCATGTAATTGAGGATAGATTAAAAGTGTTTACATCTTGCCTTCAATTCGCAAGATTAAATTTCAGGATTAATCACGCCGTAGTAAATTAACATCGCATGTTTAAACCATCAAGGTATTTTCGCGCATTCTATTTGGTGTACTTTTTTATTTTAAAATTTTTGTGCTGGTCATTGCATTGAAAAGATCTCTTTGATCATTAGGCGATGTCGAGGAACGTGGGGTAAAGGATATTTGGCTCGCCCGTTTGAATTGCAATACTTGTCACGTGTTGTTGAATCACCTGTAAAATGTTTTAAGTAGTTGAGATTGTAGTTAGTGTACTTCAAGTGATATTAGACTAATCCAAAATGATAGCGAACATGTAAAAATGGATCTCAATCCTGGTTTATTGATTTATATTCAATATTGTCTGACTCACCCCTTTTATTGTCGTGTAAGTGAGAAATATAATACTTTTTTCAGTTTGCTGCAAAGTTCAAAGGGAGTGATATTCATTAATCAAAACTAATTTAGGCCATCGAAAAATATTCATAAAAATATGATAGCCTAATTTTATATGACGGCCTTCGTAATTCCAGTTTAAATCACACATAGTTCGCTCACTTGAAGGGACATGAAATAGAGCACCTTCGTTCGGCTGCTGAATTAATTCTATTTGTTGCATGTGTACTCATTTCGATGATATTATGCGTGTTTCGGTGACTCATCTTTGTGGCTGTATGCGAGAGGCCAGTTTGTTATTGACTTTCGTGAATATAATAATTATCACGCATTAATGAGCAGTGCCTGCCTGTATTAATTTCGTAGAGGCAATGGACAAGTGGGTGGTCCCAGAAGTATCTGATCAAACGAAGAATACAAAACAATTAGGGCGAAGAAGAAGGAAGAAATATTAACTTTAACTGATTTTGCTCACCGCAATAGCGGATGTGCGAATTTGTGCAATATCTTGATTAAACAACTTTCTTTCAGGGTAAGTAGGTGTAGAAATTTACTGCGAATGCACTGTGAGTTTCTGACAAAATATTACTACGAAACTGTGATATGTCCCCGTTTAAAACGCTTATAGTTCACGTAAAGTTTGGCAGAACATTGTTTTATTCCACCAAAGTTAAAAAGCTTGCATGAAATATGTCAGTTAACAAACATTATTGAATCCACATGAATAGAGAGAGTGAGAAGGTACATACATGGGCATGTATAATATGAACCCGCCCATTATGTATGTACTATTTCTCCGCTGGTTCTCCTTTCGACTATAGGTATAGTATTCCATGTTTTTCAGAGACCCGCTCTTTGAGACCGTAAAGGATAGGAGTACATTTTTATTGATGTTGCTGAACACTTATAATTATCTTCAACGTATTAAACTTCCCCTGCTTATTTTAACTTCCTGTCGGCCTGGAATGGAAAGGTTTTTATCATTTTATTTAGCTCGGTAACAGGATCTATTTATAAAATAACAATTTTTTAATCTTAAAGTTATTTTGGAAACATCTTTGCTCAAGACGTTTCAATGCAGCAGATAGCATATATCCTATCGCTTGTAATGTTGAGTGTTTGTACTTGTTGTGATATAACTCAAGCATCAATACGTTGTGCAGTTGTTTTCTACTGCTACTATCCTTATTCTTTTTTTGTTCGTGACTCGGCCCATGCCTGGTCAGCTGTCTCTGTCTTTTCATCAGTCTCTCGATGTACACGTTCTGATGTGCACGTTCTTGTAATCCAAGTACGTACATTAAAGTACTGTTCATTACCTGAACCTGTGAATTACGTTTGTTCTACCTCGGCCTCTAACAGGTTATGGGCCCAGAGTGTCACGACTGCAATATTAATTAACGTATTCACTTTCTGCATTCTCGCAATATATTTGAACTTGCGTTTTGAGCGAAAATGTTGGATAACGAACAGGAACATTCAAATGCTGCTGCAACTGTTCACCATTCGACACCCGTTGACTTCGCACAGTCGGTGTTCGTTGCACCGGCAGGCGTGCCGGGTATTGAGAAGTTGGAAGGCGAAAAGAACTACAACACATGGAAATGGCAAATGAAGATGCTACTCATAGATTATGGCATGTGGGAAAGTGTTACTGGTCAGGACATAGATCCAGTCAAAGATCGACGCGCGCTAGCAAAGATCAGCTTGGCTGTAAAACCCGTATGTGCTTCTCACATTTACGCCTGTAGCACAGCCAAAGAAGCATGGAATAATCTACAAAAGGCTTTTGGCAGCTCAGGGCTGACTCGTGAACTAATGTTAGAGAGACAGTTAATGAGAATGCGTTACGAAGATTTTAGTTCCATGTCCGAATACATTAATGGGATCCTTTCCGTTGTGAATCAGCTGGCAGATATCGGCGTCGTTGTTCCTGATGACAAAGTTGGGAAAATTTTGTTAAGTGGTCTATCGGAGTCTTTTGAGACTTTGGTGCAAGGTTTTGCGTCCACTCACACTGAAGTTAGAAGTGAGGAAGTAAAAAAGCTTTTGATAGAGGAGGACTGTCGAAGAAGTGCCAATGCGTGCGAATCTTCACTAGCATCCGTCAAATTTAAGTCAAGTGCTTCTCATGCCCCTAATTCAAACAAGAAAACTGTTCCCAACAACATTATTTGTCATTACTGTAAGAAAGAAGGACATAAACGACCTCAGTGCACTAAGTGGAAAAGACTGAAAAACAAAAATTCCTCAAGTTTTCAAGATACATCATAAAATTCCAAGAAATTTGATGGCAATGATGGCTTAGTTCTCATGACTGCTGCGACATATAGTAGAATTAAAATGCCAAAAAATCAGTGGTTCTTCGATAGTGGTGGAAGTCAACATCTGACATCTCGTGGTGATTGGATTGATGACCTCAAAACTTCTGTGAATGCTGATATCTTAACGGCTAATGGTTCTGTAATGTCATGCCAAGGTGTTGGAAATGTGCCCTTTATTTTTAGTAGTAATAGTTCTCTAGTTAATGGTACAATTACTGATGTGTTGCTTTGTAAACAGAGTGCTGCAAATTTATTGTCAGTTTCTAAAATTGCAGAAAAAGGTAAAGTACTTGTGTTTGACAGATATGGTGTTAATGTGTTTGATGAAAATGAAGTTAACATTACAGGTACAAGTCAGCTTACATGTAGTGCTGTTGGTGGCATTTATAAATTAGACCAAAATGGAATAACCACAGCAACTGTTTGTGACAATGGAATGCCTAAGATATCTACTATGGCAAGTGCATCTCTTGTATGTCCATCTAAAGGTATTGTCTCTGATATTCCTAAACAAATTCCTCATGTTGTAGACGATGTGAGCAAGGTGAACGATGTGAACTTTATGATGAATGTCTCCAATGTATCTAAGGAAATTTGGCATAAAAGGACAGGGCACCTTAATTACAAATATTTGTCTAAGCTCAAGGATCTAGCTGATGGCATAAAGTTTGTTGAAGGACGACACACAGAGTGTATTCCATGTATTCAGGGTAAGCATAGCAAAAGACCATTTCATCAAACAGTTGGTCGAGCATCTGGCTTGTTAGAACGCATTCATTCTGATGTCTGCTATCCTGAAAAGGGAGTTGTGACGTGGGGTGGTGCCAGATATCTTGTTATTTTACAGATGATTTTTCCAGGAAAACTTTTGGCTATCTTATGAAAACCAAAAATGAAGTGTTTTATAAGTTTAAGGAATTTAAGTCGTCAGTTGAAAAACAGACAGGTCATGTGATTAAATGCCTAAGATTGGATTGTGGTGGTGAATATATTAATGGGCAAATGTCAGAATTTCTTAGAGTTCATGGTATTTCTCATGAAACAACGTGTCCGGATACACCAGAACAGGATGGTTTATCTGAAAGGGCAGGTAGAACTATTTTTGACTGCGCTAGAACTATGTTGTGTGATTCTAAGTTAAACAAGCGCTATTGGGGAGAGGCCGTTTCCACAGCGATCTATCTAAAGAATAGATGCCCAACGGCATCTCTCAACTTTCAAATACCTGAGGAAGTTTGGTCAGGCAAAAGAGTTAATTTATCTCACCTTAGGGTTTTTGGTTGCAAAGCCTTCATTCATGTTCCAAAGAGAAAGCGAGGGAAGTTAGATCCCAAATCAAAAGAAGTAATTATGTTGGGATATGGCCCCGGGAGGAAAGGATACAGATTAGGTGATATACATGATCCTAAAAAGGTTTACATGTCTAGGGAAGTCAAATTTATTGAGACCCTAATGGCTGGTGATATTCCTATTGCAAGTGAAAACAAAGGTATGGATAGAAGTAAGCTTGAAATTGACAATAATGTTATCATATTTTCAGATAGAAATGTTCAAAATGTGGATGCTATGAATGATGTTGGTACTTTGTCAGAAAACAATATTCAAAATGCACCTATTGTCAATGATATCCCTAATGTTGCGGGTTGTAATAGACCCTCACGCATGCGACAGCCACCTCGTTGGCATGCTGACTATGACATGTCCTTTCAGGCTTTGACTGATATGTCTGTCAATATTCCTAAATCGACTAAGGACGCTTTATTGGATCCCATGTGGAAGTCAGCTATGCAATCCGAATATAATTCTTTAATGAATCATAGAGTATGGGAACTAGTGGACCGACCATCAGATTGTAACGTTGTAAAATCCAAATGGGTTTTTAAATTAAAAAATGGAAGTTCAGGTGAATTTGAAAAGCACAAAGCTCGCCTGGTAGCCCGAGGTTTTCTCAAACTTATGGGATTGATTTTCATGAAACATTTTCTCCAGTTGTTAGTTACACCACACTGAGATTGTTATTTGCGTTTGCTAATGAAATGGATCTGGATATAAGTCACATGGATATAACCACAGCCTTTCTAAATGCAGATCTTAATGAGAAAATATACATGGAACAGCCAGAGGGTTTTTCAGTTCCAGGAAAAGTATGTTTATTGCGAAAGAGCATTTATGGATTAAAGCAATCCAGTAGGATGTGGAATAGAAAAATTTCTGACGTTATAATTAAAACAGGTTTCAAACAGTTAAAATCTGAATCATGTGTTTATGTGTGTCATAGAAATAAAAATCTTACCATAGTGGCTTTGTATGTAGATGATATTTATATATTCTCAAACTGTAAACAAGACAGTAAAATCTTGTGTGATTCACTGTACAAAAACTTTGATGTGAAGTTACTTGGTAATGTGAAAGATTGTTTGGGAATACGTGTGATCAGAAAAAGAGAAAAGGGAATTATTTCTCTTGACCAGGCTCAATATGTTAAAAGGCTGTTAGAAAGATTTTGTATGACTGATCTTAAACCTGCTCCTACACCGGATGGTTGCCCAGCGATGGCTGCTGGATTGGTATTGACCAAAGCCACAGATCTCACTTTTATGTATAGTGGAACTGTACCATATCAGGAAATAATTGGTGGGCTTATGTATTTAGCAGTTAACACGAGGCCTGATATAGCATTTGCAATCAATAAATTAAGTCAGTATAGTACAGCCTATGATGAGTCTCATTGGTCAGCTATAAAGAGAGTAATGCGTTATCTAATAGGTACTCAGAATCATGGTTTGGTTTTTGTTAAATCTGGAAATTTAAATATTAAAGGGTATGTTGATGCTTCTTATGGTGGTGTGCCTGGTGATAGATGCTCACAAACAGGTTATATCATGCAACTTGGTACCTCAACTTTTAGTTGGGAATCTGTAAAACAAAAAACTGTAGCATTATCCAGCACAGAGGCTGAATATTTAGCCATAACTAATGTAGTGAAAGAAGCATGTTTTATTAATAATTTAAGTCAAGAGTTGGAGCTGAAACTTGGTGTGATAGAAATATTGAATGACAATTTGTCTGCTCAATGTATGGCTGAGAACAAGCAAACTTTGAAACGCAGTAAACATATTGATATAAAACACCATTTTGTTAAAGATGCAGTTGGGCGTCAGATTGTAAAAATGAAATACAATCCAACAGATGACTTGGTTGCTGATATTCTCACCAAACCTTTATGTAAAGAAAAGCATTTATATTTTTCTAGGATTATGAATGTTGTGAACATATATGATGCTTAATTTAAGGGGGTGTGTTGAGTGTTTGTACTTGTTGTGATATAACTCAAGCATCAATACGTTGTGCAGTTGTTTTCTACTGCTACTATCCTTATTCTTTTGTTGTTCGTGACTCGGCCCATGCCTGGTCAGCTGTCTCTGCCTTTTCATCAGTCTCTCGATGTACACGTTCTGATGTGTACGTTCTTGTAATCCAAGTACGTACATTAAAGTACTGTTCATTACCTGAACCTGTGAATTACGTTTGTTCTACCTCGGCCTCTAACATGTAAATGCTTTTACGTTTTGTAATTTAAAAGGTGCAATACAGATGCAGTCATCCCAATCCTCTGAGGGGTTATAAGAGAATTATCATGTTGTAGTAAATTTACTAATCTTTCACTCAATAATGCAAGCAAGTTAAGAGGATTACTAAAGGCTTAGAAGAGACAGGTAAATTTAGACAGGCCAACTGTGATGCATCACGCATGTACAATACATCAGTGAAGCTTGATTTCGGCTATAGTTTCGATTTTAGAGTTTATTTTTCTCAGGTTAGAGTTTGAGTATTAAAATTTTGAGCTCAAGGCAACTGGAAGTTAGGGAATGTCACTCTATTACCCCACCAAATTTACTATGAATATTTATCGATTTCTCTTGCTCCTCAAGCATATTATCGTAAAAAAACTCTGCGTAGCATTTTTAGTTGCTCGCATTTAATTTGTTAAATTTATTAGCGTTAACATGGTTTTGAGTTCATTTTTTCTGCAGATGCGTTATAATAAGGGGTAGGGTCATGGAGATGACAGACTCAAGGTGGGGCTCAGAAGACCGCTCTCGTGTTTGTTTTAGTTTTAGGTCGAAAGTTGCTCTAGTTTTTCCTCGATAATCTCAGTATCCTATCTATCGATATTTGGGCACAATATCTGTACCATTAACCATGTTATTCCACGAATTTAAGTGACTTATACATTTTTCTTAGATCATTGCATTTATGTCGTCATCATAGATCCTAAAGTTTCTTTTAGACCCAGCGCACTTTATTCATTTGTAAGCTAAGATCATCATATTTACATTATTCTTCTCCTTAAATCTGTACCTCCACAATTCTCTTCATCAATATTAAGATATGGCAGATGATATTGTCCCGCCTTCTTCGCCCCCCTACGAACGTTCTCCACCGTCTCGTGATTGGCTAACGTAGTCGGACAAGGACAATACACTTGTTATCAATGGCAGAAGACACAGGCTAAGGATATATTTTGAACGCAGTTTATTGGCTACCTTTATTAGTAATACTTACTTGCGATGTGTAAATAGTATGATATGAAAATTATTCAGCAGCAATCCTACCTTATTGACTCATACATTGAATTGTTAACTTACAACTTCTCCATGTTCTTATGTCGTTATTTTAGTGTCTCTTAAGATTTTTATTTTGCATATTACACGAATGAAAATTTTTTAAATGTAAGCTGTGTATACTATGACCGTAGGTAATAAAAAAATTCTATCCAATATGTTATTCTTCAATATGACCTTTTTATAACTTAGAGAATAGGAATTTTGACAACTGATATAATATATAAAAAATATTAGTATTTCATTTGTACATTTTTAGATTGTTTTGACGTCACGCAAATTTAAATCAAATTCTTTTTTCCGTCGTTGCAGGACGATGTCGAACATGGTTTGTAAAGTCGATTCACGGAAGGTGTCGGGGTTAGAGTGAAGAATCTTCATGGGTGCCCGAAACGGAAGAACAAGAAGCAGTCGCAACAGGAGGACTAACATTGGTTTGCTAATGGCTTGCAATGCTATGGTAAAACTAACTTTGTTTCAGGTTCTACGATCTAAAAGGCAAAGTAAGCATGTTTAAGCGTGGGTAGAATCTATGACTAATTTTGTTTGTTGTATTTGTCATAGGAGCCCATTGCTCCGATTTCTAGACGATATCAGATCTGATATACCTCTGGTGAAATGTGAAGGTAATTGGGTAAATCAAGCTTGATTAATGGTGTTAAGATACGGTAATTGATGTCGGGGCACCGACTCTATCTGGTACCATGGAGAACTGGTCCTCCAAATATAAGGCAAGTGGCCACTTGCCTGGGTTAGCGAGTCGACTCTAAGCAGGGATATGTTGGCATACTGTGTGTTCTATATGATGTGATGTCCTAAATTTTATGTTTATTGTTTTTTCTTGTATGTGTTATATGTGCCTATTTTCATTGGTGTGATGTATCATTTTTGTGAGCAATGTTTTCATTTTTTATGCTGTTTTATTCAGATCCTTTCACAGATAATAAGGCGCCTTACCAACGCCCCGGCCTGATAGTGGGTAGGATATGTAGTCAGTTTGCAATATTTTGAATCAAAGGCCCTTCTGGCCCGTCGTAACTGTAGGTTAGATAGGATAATGCGTTTAGCTGATATATTTATTTTGTGGATGTTGAGCTTGCTCTAGAGTTAATTTTCAAAATTAATGGAATTGGTTCGTCAGTTACGATGTGCATCCAGGTGTACTTAGTTTCTGAGCGACCATTCCTCGCATTTTTAAGAAATGCACTTTCGGCATTCTGCATTAAATGTGAGCAACTTGGCATTCAATCTGTATTGCTTGCATGTTTATTATGTTCATTAACCCGCTCTCTCCTTAGGTACCTCCACAACGCCCCGGCCTGATAGAGAGTAGGATATGTAGTCAGTTTCCAATATTTTGAATCGAAGGCCCTTCTGGCCCGTCGTAACGGTAGGTTAGATAGGATAATGCGTTTAGCTGATAGATTTATTTTGTGGATGTTGAGCTTGCTCTAGAATTAAATTTCAAAATTAATGGAATTGGTTCGTCAGTTACGATGTGCATCCAGGTGTACTTAGTTTCTGAGCGACCATTCCTCGCATTTTTAAGAAATGCACTTTCGGCATTCTGCATTAAATGTGAGCAACTTGGCATTCAATCTGTATTGCTTGCATGTTTAATATGTTCACTAACCCGCTCTCTCCTTAGGTACCTCCACAACGCCCCGGCCTGATAGAGAGTAGGATATGTAGTCAGTTTCCAATATTTTGAATCGAAGGCCCTTCTGGCCCGTCGTAACGGTAGGTTAGATAGGATAATGCGTTTAGCTGATAGATTTATTTTGTGGATGTTGAGCTTGCTCTAGAATTAAATTTCAAAATTAATGGAATTGGTTCGTCAGTTACGATGTGCATCCAGGTGTACTTAGTTTCTGAGCGACCATTCCTCGCATTTTTAAGAAATGCACTTTCGGCATTCTGCATTAAATGTGAGCAACTTGGCATTCAATCTGTATTGCTTGCATGTTTAATATGTTCACTAACCCGCTCTCTCCTTAGGTACCTCCACAACGCCCCGGCCTGATAGAGAGTAGGATATGTAGTCAGTTTTCAATATTTTGAATCGAAGGCCCTTCTGGCCCGTCCTAACGGTAGATTAGATAGGATATTGCGTTTAGCTGATAGCTTTATTTTGTGGATGCGAAGAATGCTCTTGTATTAAAATTCAAAATTCACTGAAATGGTGTCTCTGACGCTGCCTCCCTTTTAATGTGAATAGCACACGTCTCTAGTTTTCTCTATCAGAATTTTTGAATCTTTTTTTTTTTGGAATTTACAATTAAATCGAGCAACTTCGCATCCAATTGATTTACTTTGTGTATATTAACCCGCTCTCTCCTTTAGAATCACCACATCGCCCCGGACAGAAGTGCAGTGATAGTGACCAGTGTTTTGTGTGAACGAGAAGAAGTGAGTGTGGTGTCAGTGTGGTGTCAGTGTTGTGTCAGTGTGGAATCAGTGTATTTTAAGTGAGTGCCGAATTTAACAGTTGGTGGGATTCAAGAGGACATGTTGGACTCAAGTGTATGGAATTTTATGTAAATGTGTGCTTGTATTTTTTATGCTCCTCCCTGAATCTACCCTTCCCATTGCTTCGCAGTGACAGCGGACACGAAGGAAGAGAGAGCTGCCACGACTACCAACGGCTACAAAGGCGTTATGAATTTACGTTTGTACATTTCGATTGATTTATTTATTTATGGTCTTATATTCTGCCAATATTTTATCTATTACCTTATCTTTAGCACTTATAGTGTGAAGGGCTTGCATATCGGTCGTTTGACCCGGGTCAATCCAGTTGAGGTCGTTGCACTCCGGTTTTGCCTTGTGCACAGGCTCTTAGTTTTCGACATAGGCAGGAAATACACTCATTGCGCCATTTTGCGCTACGATATCATTTCATGTATCACGAAATATGACATAAATTCATATTATTCCCCTTTTTTACGATTTTTTGCAATTTCTTGTTTAATTTTTGACGCTTTAATTCACTTTCTTTTTCAGGTTTTTCGATTAATATGTTTTTCTTTACGGGAATGTCCCCAATTCATTTAATATTCTTTTGCAGGTAAATGTGTGAATGGTACGTTTGTGTTTTGTTGACTGATGTATGCGTGATGATGAACAGGGTCAGCGCCGATAGGTATGCGAATGAAATAGGTAGGCCTAGGGTATAAAGGCAGTAGAATTAGTTTAGCGGGTGGTTGGATTTTAGATGGGGAAGCTAGGGCTTAATGTCTCAGGTTCTTAGTTCTTAGACCGCTTGATCTCGTCGCGTCTCTTGCCCTGGCCCTGGGAGTGAATGCGTGGAATAGACCTCTGCGCAGCCCGGAGGGGAATGCAGGGGGAAACGCCACGTTAAATAAAGGTTAATGAGCCGATGAGCGTAACCTCTTGGGTCGGCATGGAATAACGCTCGTGAGTGAGTGTTGTGTGAATGATATAATTGGATACAATAATAACCCTTTTCAAAGTAATCATAAATGCTACCAAATAAATTTAAAAGTTATTATATGTTGTTTTTATACTGAAATACCCTTGATCAACCTCCTCAGACTTAAAAGGATTACCCACTGAGCGTACAAAAATATTTTCTCTTATGAAAATGTTTAGCTTCTTGTGTCATCCGAAGTCCCCTTTCATTCAATGATCTCCCCATGACCTTGCGTTCTGCGATTATATTTTCTGCAAGCTTCTGTGAGTTTTGAGCGGTTGTATTTTGGCACCAAGTCCTGTCGTCTGTTTTAAACTTGATATGTACCATGGTTTTCAAACCCAGCCTTTCAATAGATTATTTGAATGTTGTTAATATAAATAGACACATTTTTTCTGCCTCATCATTAACGATTTTGATTACGATATCCCTGTTGGTTGATGATTTTCCTCCTCCAATTTCTAGTTTATATTTAATTACGTTTTCATTTCGTAACTATTCTTTGCACTCGTCCTCTTTCTTATTTAGAGTATAAACACCAAAGATTTCCTCCATGAGTAGGCTATCAGGTCAGCACGTTTTACCTGAAAATACCTTGGTAAATTTTTATATTTCAGTTATCACTCAGGCGTTGGTTGCATTGAATTCGCATGGACTTAATTATGTAAAGGAAAACTTTTACCTAGATAAAACTATCTAAAATACTTTAAATGTGAGAATACTTTATATTTTGCTATTTTTTAAACGTGTTTAAGTGTTGAGCAAGTCAAAAATGTTTTAAGGTGTTATGTTTTAAGTCACTCTCCAGTTTTTGATTTGGAATTTTAAATACGCGAATGAGTGCCTAAAAGGTGGTTTTTATGGTAATTTTTATCCTGTGTTTTTATATCATTTTCACTCTGACCCTTACTTTATGTGTGGTATCATTTTATTCTTTGAGATGTACATTTTTTTCAATATTTAGGTCATGAAACGACTCCATTGCATTGAAACTACTTTGTAATAATTGAACAATGATTTGAAAAAAGAGGCTCTAAATAGCTGCAATAACTACAAACGGCTGCCATATCTGAATCATATTTAAATCTTTATAACTTTCATCTACTATCTATAACTTCATTCTATTATTTTTGGAATTTAATTCATCGTTTTTTCGTTAAAACTATGACCTCATTTTACTGCCGAATATTTGCTATTGTCGTTTGCTGTTTATCTTTTGACTTGTATCATATTCTGCTTTTCTTATGTTTTAATGTGTTTATTTCTTCATTTATATCATGGTTTTTTCATTTTTTTTACTGTCCGTGCAAAGCGTTGTTTGACGTATGCAACTCTACTTCCACTTAAATCTAGTGACATGAATTGACTCCATCTATTCCTGCAAATATATTGCAAGTATACCTATGCCTTATAGTGAAATGTATAGTGATTTACACAGTTGACCTGTGAAGTAATGATCATGTAATAATAATTATCATTGTCTCCTGACTGACACCAAAATGGACTAACACCCAAATTTGCATTACATTCTTTTGGTTTCCTTATTTTTTGTCGCAATAACTACGTAATTAAAGAATACAAGGTTATTATCATTTTAACCTGTTTATGGTTTATCTAACCACATCCGGAACAAGCAAACGCTTTACGCTCTGTTTCATTGAAGACCGAGTAAATACTGACGTTTTCGCTAAATGAGACATAAATCTATGCGGTAATAATTTACTTCGTCGTGATTAGTTTGATTAATGTATAAGTAAATAAAGTGTCGTTATTTTCAATATTTTGCCTCTTTGTAGCAGACCTAATTGAGAGCTATAAGGAAAAAAAAACTTGTCGAAGGAATTATGTACATCAAAAGTTTATTCTCTGTTATTGTTTTTCATCCTGGGTATTTCAGGCAATGTTCACCTTTTTTCTGTCGAGGGTCCCATTTACAAAGTTTTCATGGAATCTGGTTAAGTTACAACTTTTGTATTGACAATAAATCTTTATTAAATACTTTGTTCATTTATTGACATTCATATTTGTGTGGAAAAGTATTTGTAATATTAATTGTAATGGAGTATGTTGCTCTTTTACTATTCTTCACACATCATGCATATGTTAACCAAATATATTTGTGGTGTAATTCAACATTAATTGTTTTGATATATGTTATTACGGTGAAATTATACTCTGTATAGTGTCATTAGCTGGTCACTTTTGTTATTAAACCAATTATGGATTGCTACATTTGAACCTTATTCTTGAAAGTTGAAAAAAAACTCCTGCTTACCAACGAAATATTCTTCGAATACCTATTATAAATCTGTGATAAAATATTCGTCGAATGACATATTTCATAAATTGCCAATCGAATGTTTTGCGGTTTATATTGTCATGTGCAATTACATTTATATAAATATTCCACCGTATTTTACCATAGGGATTTTTGAAATCATTAACAAATTTTAAGTTAATTTTAAGTTATGTTAATTAAATTCATATAATGTTTTCGAAAGAATTTGGTGATTTAACATTTTTTCGTTATATTAGGTATACTTATGTTGTCATATTGGGCATTCGTGATTCGACAATTATGGACATCCGACTCGTACTCTTGGACAGGTACCTACATTTCTTCTTGGATCATTGCGTGTTTTGGTGGTAGCATAATTGTCCGTCCCCTTTCCCCGCCAACAATAAATCAGTTGGGGCTCTGCCTGATTATGGATTACAAAGGTAGAAAAATGTACATTTACTGTTCCCATGGCAAGGATTTGTTTACCACAACGTGTCCGTCAACTTTCTATGCTGATTACCGCATCAGTATACCAAATGGCCCTTTCCTGTATTTCAGTTTCATTTGAAAGCTAGCTTTCGCTTATCTTCTCCAAAAGTATTATCTGAAAAATTATCATTATCTGAATGCATTTCTGTTCTTAATAATACTGCAAACTCTATACTAATTGCTGCTTTATACATTTTATCGTTAAACATATAATTTATAATTATTAATTTAATTTAATTTAATTTTTTTCCTAATATTGCTTTATCTGTGTCAAGATGACACTGCTAATTTGATATTACATTGTAAAAAGAAGGCTTTAATTTTTTCTAGTCTACACTACTAATCGCCATTTGGCAACCTTCAAGTATTAGGGTATACTTAAAGAGATTCCTTCCGTAACGGTTAGAAACTTGGCCATAACAGAACTGAAGTAATTATTACTTTTTTACCATTCATTGAGATCTGATGGTTTAATGTTAGCATTATATGTTGTAGCTAGTATTCTGGTGCTAGGATCCAAGACGAAGAACATTGACCGACTGGACCAATATCCTCCGCATTTTGTGAAAATATATGTATGTCGAATAAAATATTGCTATATTACTCACATAAAACTCTCATATATATTTTTTTTCTCCGTATGCTCTGCTCTAGTAGTATGGTAGATTATGGTAGTATGGTAATAGATATCACATTTAGCAAAAGTGTGTTATTATTTTGGTATCATCGAAATTCCTTGACTACAGCTCAAACTTTCAGCTGCGAAGGATTGATTTTGCGTCAACAAAATACTCGATTATTCAACTTTTTAGGGGAGTGTTGGCAGGTATTTGACCGTGATGTCAACTCCTATGCAAACACTGAGATGCACTGCTTACAACTACTTTCTAACTGGCGCAATGGAGAATCTCTTATTGAACTTTGTAAATTTAAATTTGGGATCTTTGATCTATTTAATGAAATTTTATGATATTTTAGTTTAATTCTGTATCTTTCACTGTCATTTTTTTAAAATTTGATGGTTTGTGATATAATTGTGATACAATGCGTTTTTTAAGCTTCTCTTGGTGAATGACTTTCACTTGGCCGATTCCAATCTGATGGATTCGCTTAAATAGAACTTTAATTTACATGATGTACAAGTTTTAGGCAATGTTCATTTGTCGTAATCGGTCCGAGGGAAAATGTTTTCTCTTATGCGAGAGTATTTTGTTTATTTCGCAGCAGATACATTTTTGTATGCAGATGTAGTTTTAAGAAATATTTTCCGGTATTGTTAAAAATGACGGCAAACAAGCAAAAATTGACCCTGCATTCACTGGATGCTGAGAAATTATACGAAACTATTTGGACTGAAGAAAAATCGTCCATAATATCAAATGTCGTTCTTCAAATGCCCATAGAATTCAGTTTTGACTTCCATTTTGTTGCATTTTAGCTACATGAGATGTAACTTCTTATGACTCTACGACGTTATTTGCTGTGCTCATTATTATCCTGCAGCACTCATTGGATTAACATGCATAAATGAGTGCCATTTAGGGTCAAATTTTTATTTTGTACCTTGAATAAAATATGTTGTCATTTTTAATTTTCTGATTTTTTCTTTATATGGGGTACATTATAATTTATGGTCACTTTTACATTGTATTTTTTGTTTAATGAATTTACTTTGTATTGAAGGCTTCAATTAGCTGCTTTCACTTTTTTAAATCGAATTTATAAAATTATGGACTCTATGATTTGATTTTTTTCTTTTTTACGGTTACCTGAAATAAATGTATGTCGACACACTGTTTTATGGCTCATCAATATATGTAACCATGGTTATACGTATTATTTTTCTTGATCGAGCATTAGAGTATTTACGTTTAAATTAGGTATTTATATTTATATGCATTCAAATTTAAAAAATATGTGCAATGGACACAGAGAGATCCTTTTTTTTCTACACTCTAGTAATTTTTTCTAACATGCAAAGCATCCTTTGATTCTTTAGCTGTCTTCATCAAACTTTTTTATATTCATATGTTTGTGTGCATGAAAACTATCATCGAAGTCCTAAGTGACTTCTACGCTGACTGTATTTTAACTTAATTATTAAGAATAAAACTATATTTTTATGAAAAGTAGTAGTTTTTATGAGATAAAGTAAGAAGTAAAAGGAGAAGAAGAATCACGGTAGGACGAGCAGCTTCTTACTGCGCTAAAAATAGTGAAATTGCTAACATTGGGTAATTTGAGAATCTTTAAATATTAATTTTTCCCGTTTAGAGTTGAACTTTAATATTTAATTGATTTGAGTCTTGTTTATTTTCCATGTGATCATATGTTATATAACTTAATGTTATTATTAGGGGTCCAAGGAAGCCGCTTTATCAAAATACCACGACGTTACACGAAATAGCGGCCATAAAACGATAAAACACGAATTCATTACGTTTCAGGACTAAGTATCGAAAGAAATGCTATTTTTAATGCATTCGTAGGTGGTGCAACTTTTACAAAATATACGCACTGAAATCACTGTTGGTCTATTAAACCAAACATAACGTGATTTTTTTTTCGAAATTACAAACTATGGAAATAAGAGTCTGTTGATGGGTTCTGCCGCATAATTTATGGTGCAAATACAAAAGTTTTAAGAAATGGAATTCCGGCAAAACTCTCGTATTTTCACGACAAATAACATAACGGAACTAATCACCGCTAGTCACGATTCAAAATCGATGAAAGTTCGTAAACATGGTCGACGGTTGCCGCTGATACGAACTACGCTTACCCTAGTTACATATTAATCATTAATTTTTAGGGGGTCACACAATGTGCCTCTTCTTCCATTCGTTGTATAAGATAGTAAGAAATGCTGTCCCGGATTCCGTACCATTTTCTTAATTCTCTCCGAATCCATTCACTCGAAGCCTTCCTAACTGCTTGGATGGCGGCTGGTGATCTTGAAGATGTAGTGATGTTCCAGTAGGATGGGGTAAGATTCTGCCGGAGACACATGCTGTTGATGTAGGTATTGAGGGAGGCGATCCGTTTCTTGATGAATAACTTCCTGTATAACTTAACTTGAGTAGCTGTACTTGCTTCAAGAACCACATTAACTAACTCATTCGTAACTTTGTGGTATTCCATTTTAAGGTTTCTGGGATGTATTACTTTTGCTTATACAACTTCTTTTTTTAAAAATAAAGCGACCCGGATTCCGATGAATAATCATCATCATCAGGCTAAAATTATTTATCTTATTATTGTAACCTTAGTTACGTAACGGAAGAAGAGAATTTTGAAAAGGACGCCAGAATGGGGGAAAAAGATGTGTAAATGTATGCGTTGATGAGAGTGTTGTACTGGTTATTAAAAATTTTTAGTATTTCTAACTGCTCTCTAGATTCTAATTCTAATTTGGAAGAAAAAAGTTTTAGTTCAGAAAAAACCCTACTAAATTCTGTGGTATACTGGTACCGGTACGTTGACGATATAATTGTACATACTTTGGAAAGGAACTGATCGGCCACTGGATATGTTCTTGAATTTTGTGAGTGATATCCATCCTACAATTTCATTTACCTGTGAAAGAGACACCAACCATTGCTTAAATTCTCTGGATCTTACAATTAAACTCGATAAGTACCCGCATTCCTTCTCCATTTTTCGGAAACCTTGTTATACCGATCATGTCATCCTGGCAAGTTAAAGACACCATTACTCGCACAAACTTACGACTTTTCATTTCATGATTCATCGCCTGCTCAAGATGCCACTGTCAAAAGAAGACTTCAGGAAAGAAATCATCACAATCAAACAAATTGCTTCAGCCAACGGTTATTCACAAAATTTAACAGACAAATTAGCTTTTAAAAAACAGAGAAGACTGGCTATCTACCAAATGTTTTCGGCGGACTAGAGGAAAAAGAAGCAGTGGTGCACGGTGAGGTACCTGGACGTACTGTCTATCTACCAAATGTTTTCGGCGGACTAGAGTAAAAAGAAGCAGTGGTGCACGGTGACGTACCTGGATGCAGTTTCTCTGAAAATGGCTCATCATTTACCAAGAGACAAATTCCGCATGGCTTTTAGACCTAATGCCACTCTCCGAAGGCTGCTGGTAAAATGTAAGGATCCGATAGATGAACTGGACAAATGTGGCATATATTCATTAAAATGCGGCGATTGCAATGGTGTCTGCGTGGGGAAGACAGGAAGAAGCTTCGGAGTGAGGAAGAAAGAACATTTAAGTGCTTACAAAAACAGCAAGGACGATATAAGTAATTTTGCTAAGCACTTAATATGTAACTGCTATAGGAACGATTTTAAAATGAATATATTAAAATTATGCAATGACCGCCGCGAATTAGATTCTAGAGAGCAGTTAGAAATTCTAAAAATTTTTAATAACCAGGACAACACCCTCATCAACGCATACATTTACACATCTTTTTCCCCATTCTGGCTACCGTTTCAAAATTCATCTCTTCTTCCGTTACGTAACTAAGGTTACAATAATAAGGTAAATAATTTACGCCTGATGATGATGATTATTCATTGAAACCCGGGTCGCTTTATTTTGAAAAAAAGAAGTGGCATAAGTAAACGTAATACATCCCATAAACCTTAAAATGGAATACCACAAAGTTACGAATGAGTTAGTTAATATAATTAAGATGACTTCTGTTAACATGGAAAAGACGGTGGCCATATATTGTCTCTGAAGATGAACAACAAGAAAACCAAGGTATGCAGGAGAAGAAAAGGGCCAATGCAATATTGTTAAACTAGGGAAGCAAAAGTTAGGAGCGGTGAACGTGTAGTATTGCTGTCTAATTTGGCGAAAAACTAGCGAAGGGAGTTAAAAGAAGGACATGATCAGTAGAACGACCCGGGCAAAGAGGGCATTCTACCAAAAGATGAATCTGCTTACAGCTGAGAATACAGGCTTGGAAGTGAGGAAACATTTCACCATAACATACATATGGAGCATGTTTCTTCATGGAAGTTGGTCGTACACCATATTTTTTTATTGCCGAATATGATAGAGTTTGTAAAATAAAAATGCCCGTATTTTTCCGTTTTTTGATTCGTCAATTATTTCTCGATATTTATGTCTTGATGGAGTGCTTTCTTGTTGGTAACTGAAGGTTTTTGAGCCATGTAGTTGCCTCTTCTTCAGGAAAGGCTCCTTGGCCTGTGCTATTCTTCGGTTGATGTTGGTCATTCTTCCATCGCAAAATATTAACTATTGCGGAGATAGCTGAAGTTCTTGATTTGTTGTAATTTTACTCCTCATATTTTGATATAGCGAATTCCCTTTGATATTTGAGCACGTTGTAGTCAGTTCGATCAGGGTACATTTGGATAATCAGGGATTACTCATAAATAGCCAACTTGGATTCCGGAAAGTTAGATCTTGCGAAACACAATTAGCTTTATCATATCAAAATCAAATCATAGAATCCATAATTTTATAAATTCTATTTAAAAAAGGGAAAGCAGCTAATTGAAGCCTTCAATACAAAGTAAATTCATTAAACAAAAAATACAATGTAAAAGTGACCATAAATTATAATGTACCGCATATAAAGAAAAAAATCAGAAAATTAAAAATGACAACATATTTTATTAAAGGTACAAAATAAAAATTTGACCCTAAATGGCACTCATTTATGCATGTTAATCCAATGAGTGCTGCAGGATAATAATGAGCACAGCAAATAACGTCGTAGAGTCATAAGAAGTTACATCTCATGTAGCTAAAATGCAACAAAATGGAAGTCAAAACTGAATTCTATGGGCATTTGAAGAACGACATTTGATATTATGGACGATTAACACGTTCAACCCGAAGGACGCGAATGCGAGTCCGAGGTGCATTGCCAGGATACCGAAGGACGCGCATTCGCGTCTCTGAATGAATGATTTTCATGAATTTCTCTTTTCCTCGTTTTTTAACAAATACTTTATTTTTCGATGCTAGATCCTTCATTATACCTTTTTCTTTGTTTTAGAGACAACAGTTTCCAATGGGCTATATTTTTTTAAAATTATTCCAAGAAAATGTAGTTGGATGTATGACGTCACTAAAACCTGATTAATGAAGATATTACCGTATTATTTCCTATCAGTTTCATTATTCCTTAATTATAAGTTACTTATCAAACCTTTTCTTGCGTAATACTTGGGAGAATAATCATTTCCTCCGCCTTTAGAACATTCTATGTGATTTGGTGTTGGATGAAAGAGGTTGAGTGGTGAGATTTGGTGTTGTATTCATTGTCCTCAGCTTGACATCGAGCAGTAGAATTCAGACCAACCATTGTCCTCTAGTTTGTATGTATATTAAGTTTCATTCACGATACGGGTGAATAAGGAATACGAATGAAAGTGATCCTTAGCACAATCTCTGACAAAGTTTGCAATGGCCACAAGACTATGTACGCCAAACTTGTGACACGCCCCGCGAGGATGTTTGATTTTAGTGGCCAACACATATAGAAAAGACTTATGAGTGTTTAGCTAAAATGTATACACAATGAATGTTACCGGAGAAGGAATACTATATAAGACAGCTGAGTCGTGCAGCAGCCTTATTCGAGCAAAATCATACATTGCCGCTGCCGTATATCACAAGACCTCTCCCGCCGCTTTCTTGGAAAATCCACCAGGAAAAATTACTTCAGCTTGAACCCAATAATATCAGGTAAGTTATCTGGAGAAATTTCGTTGTTAATGTTTTATTTATTTATGTAATATTTTTCTCAGTTTTTTGGAAATTTATTTTCTTCTCTAGGCTGTTGTATTCATTGTGGTATGGATTCTCAACCATCAACCTCCGGAGTGGGTCACCGGCGGAGGATGTGTGAAATTATAAAGGAGGATGAATTGGAAAATGCTTTGATTGAGGAAAGTGACTGTAATTCAGAAACATCAGAAGAGGATATTCTGGAGGAAATCGGACCTTTCGACCTATCCGACGATGAACGGAGTGATGAAGAGCAGCCTAGTGTCCTGAGTGAGGAAGAAAAAGGTATTGTTTGGTTTGTCAACCGGCAACAAATAACTGGCAATATTGAATTTACTGGTAATGCTGGACTGAGGGTTCCTAATCCTGGAAACGACCCCATGGCTTATTTTACTCTTTTAGCCAATGACTCGATGCTCAATTTCATCCTGCAAGAGACAAACATTTATGGTGAGGTGCAAATGAAGGAAAATTGGGTTGATATTTGTTTGGAAGAGTTTCGAAAATTCCTAGAGATTATTTACTTGATGGGAATTGTGAGACTTCCGGCAATTGCTCAATATTGGTGCAAAAATGACCTTTATAATTTTCCTGTTTTCACTGAAGCAATGCCAAGAGATAGATTTTTAGCCATACTGCGGGCTCTCCATTTTGGTAGGAACCCCCTTCCTGGTGAGCCGAAGCCAGCTGATCCCCTTTATAAAATTAGAAATATTATTGAAGCCTTCAGAAACAACATGAAAAAAATGTATTATCCAAAGAAAGAACTTAGTCTGGACGAGTCAATGGTTATGTGGAGGGGTAGATTATATTTTAGACAATATATTCAAGGCAAAAGGCACAAGTACGGGGTTAAAATTTATATGTTAGCAGAGCCAGATGGACTTGTTATAGATAACTTGATCTACACTGGATCTCACGACAAAGAAGTAGGTGGAATTGGCCACACAGAAAAAGTCGTAAAGAAACTTCTTTCAGATTATGAGAATGCCGGGCATGCAGTATATATGGACAATTTCTACAACAGCCCAAGTTGGCCACTGGAGTTGAAAAAGATTTTTTCCACAGGAACATAACGCTCATCCAGGCGCGGGGTTCTTAAGGACATTATACCTGCTAAATTAAAAAAGGGTGAATGCATAAGCCGCTACACAAGTGAAGGTCTCTGTGTCACTAAATGGAAGGATAGAAGGGAAGTCATGACCTCATCGACTGAATTTGGTGGTGAGGTAAAGAGAATAATTAACAAGAGAGGGAAAGCAGAAGAAAGGCCAGAGCAGGTCATTCATTATAATAAGCATATGGGCGGAATTGACAGAGCAGACCAGCTTTTATCCTATTATTACGCTAAAAGACGAACTCTTAGATGGAACGTCAGGGTAGGCCTACACTTCTTGGAGATGTCTTTAGTAAATGCCTATATTCTCTATAACAGATTTAGTGGGAGTAAGTTGGCCCTATTGCAATTCAGGGAATTTATTATTAGAAAATTGTTGGAAACAGATCCCAATGGGACAACATTTTGAAGGAAATCCACGGAAAAATGCATTTGCCACAGTTCATAAAAGGGGACTCCAAGGGAAAAAGAAAAAGGAGAAAATGCAAATTATGTCTAAAAAATAAGCTGAGAAAAGATGTTTCTTTTCATTGTGCCATGTGCACTGATGAACCTGCTTTATGCTTAGAACCATGCTTTCGATTGTACCACAGTTATTAAAATTTAATTTAATTTATGAAGTAATCCTTGCAATGTAAATTAGTATTACTTCAATGATTGTGTTAATTCTTTTGTAAACATTCCGTTCCAATCATTTCATATTTTCTTTGCAAGTACTCTGTTTTTAAATGTCATTATTAAAGTTTACGTTTTTTCTGAATTACAAAATGTATGTCACATGCATTGTCTGTGTATTGAATTACATCATTTCCTGCATTTCGATGGGAACGTATTCAATAGCTGTGATGAACATGTATTTCTTGAATGTGAAGTTTTTTTCTTTGACGAAAAAAAAATGTAATAATTTTAAGGTATGTGTATTTTTTAGCATATGCACAGTAAGAACTCATGTTTTTCAGGTAAAATTATTATAAAGTTGAAAAATATTTTATTTCTGATAGCTAAAAATTTAAAAAAATAAAATTATTTCTTTCTGGAACATAGGGTAAAGGGGGGTGAATCGGACCAGCGGGTGAATAGGAACGCTTTTCAAAAAGTGCGCTCAGACCCGAAACGGTATCACTTGAGACTGACTACGTTTTAGGAATTGCTTCTTTGTAATCTTGTCCTTCTAGTAGAGTGAAAACGAGAACTCGACGACTGAATTTAAGCAAATGATACTCTGTCGAATGGAAGCCTACCATACGAGAGAGGTGTGAAATTGGGTATTTAGAAAACCTCGTATAGGTTCAAAGTAAGGTGACATTGTAGCGCTTACTCAGATTTAAAGTTTTTCTTTCCTGAAAGGAAATCTAATACCATAGCTGCCACATTAGGTTACTTTTTTGAGCCTTGTATGAATATCGGAGTTACCAAACATGATACAAAATCATATTACTTAGTCGGGTGAAAAGGACCAGCACGCGCAGGAGTTCAGTTCCAAGCCGCTGGTCGAGGGTGAAGCATTGAACCAGTTATACTCAACTGACACTTGGAAAAATTCCTTCTGCTACTGAAAAGTAAGTAGATATACAACTAATATTGATAAATTGCTTACTTACACTTAATGTTTTACATTAAAAACATCAAATGTTTATAAGAATGTTTGAGCGAAAGTGGCTAAAAATTTGTTTTTAGGCCATACTCTTTTATTTAAGTATTATTAGAAGTTTAATGGAATAAACCTATTTTAATGCTATTCTATATCACGTTATAGACATTTACTACGTATAACGAGGAGGAGGAAAGAGATTTTCCCCGTCATAGAGGTGAATTATTACGGCGACGAGCACGATTTACAGGCTGAGCGAGAGGTAAGCTACCTTCGTTTGATGTAACATATGTTGTGTACTGTTCCATATATATTAACCAATTATTCGCTGAAACAATATCATAAAACATACGCATTTCGTGATGGAAATTTATTGTCAATAATTCACATTGAGTTCCATACCTATACATTCTACATTACTCAGTGGTCTATATTTTCCAATCTGAAAGAAAAGGAGGTGATATAATGTACGTGATAGAGGGATTGCCAGAGTATTAAATATTATATATGGCAACAGAATTAGTTGTGGAACGCCTTACAACCTCCTTTTGATAGCGTAACATTAGCAAAATTTCATTTAAAACGTATTTATGAAAGTGATAATTTTCGCTTACCGTTAATGTTTTTCCTTTTGGATTAAGATGGGGAAGTACCGGCGAAAAACGGAACAGACATGGACAGAGGAGGATATGAGAATGGCGCTGAAAGCTTTCAGAGAGGGAAGAAGCATGAGGCATTCTGCCGAACTTTTCAATGTTCCCCGTACTTGCCTCTATCGTAGGATAGTAGCGGATACGGAAAAATTGAAGACAAGAGGGGGGCAAAATGTCTTCTCAGTGGAAGAAGAGGAAGCATTAATTAGAATAATTCTTAGGTTATGTGAAATTGGGTTCGGATTGACAAGAGATGATGTCATGAAGGTGGCATATGAATTTTCCATTGAAAACAACATAAAAAACAATTTCTGTGCGTTAAAAAAACGAGCAGGCAAGGATTGGTTCTTGAATTTTATATCTAGACATCCTTTAAGTCTTCGAAAACCCGAAGGTTTGTCAGTGGCTCGAGCTGAGGGTTTAAATAAGGAAGATGTAGACGATTTTTTTTCAAAGTTAACTATTTCGATGGCTGAGGCTGGAGTTATGGATAGGCCCCACCTTATATACAACGTTGACGAAACGGGATGTGTATTAAATAATCGCCAAACCCAAAAGAATGTTGCAAGAACAGGATCTAAGGTAGTCATAAAACAGACGTCAGTGGAAAAGGGGGAATTGGTGACAGTTGTTGCGTGCTGCAATGCAAGTGGACATTACATACCACGTTTTGTAATTTTTAAGGGGAAAAAGTTCCATAAGGAATGGGAGGATGGATTTCCGTTGGGATCTAAAATTTTTATGTCCGATTCAGGGTGGATAAATGAGGATCTTTTTTTGGAGTGGCTAAAGCACTTTCAAGCAAACAGGATTCCTGGCCGATGCATTTTAGTCCTCGATGGCCACGCATCACACAAGACTCTTCCTGTTCTACTGTTCTGTGAAAGAAATGAGATCACTCTCTTATCACTGCCCAGCCACACTACACAAAGGTTGCAACCTCTGGACAGGTCTTTTTATAAACCATTAAAGACATACTACGATATTGAAACAAATGCGTATATGACAGTTTGTAAGGGGGATAGAAAGATAACTAAATTTAATTTTGGTCGGCTTTTTCGAAATGCATGGAGCAAAGCCGCAACAATCGGCAACGCTGAAAATGGATTCCGATCAACAGGAATATTCCCTCTGAATCCGGGTATCCTGACGGAGTTAGATCTTCATCCTTCTAATCTCGGAAGCTCACACGCCCCAGAAGAAGCATCAACTCCTTTTTCGACAAATTCATCTTCCGATCAAAAATTAACTGCCAGTCCCTATGAAGAAAGCCAATCCTCGACATCAACATCTGAGGAATCGTCAAATACTTTGGGTAGGTCTTTCCATAATTTACTACCTACACCAGAAAAAAGAATGAAAGTCAATGTGAAAAGGTCAAGAAAGCAAATTGCTCAAATACTTACTTCTCCAGCTGTAATAGAAGAAACAAAGCAACGACTGAAGAAACAAAATATTAGGAACGTGAAGGGAACTTGCAGAAACTTATATGAATCATCTTCAGATAGGGACGGCAATACTGAGAATGGGGAAAACTCAGCTGATGATACGCTTTGTGGCTTCTGCTCCAAGTCTTATAATTGTGCGAATTCGTCAAAGTTTAGAGACTGGATTAAGTGCATGAAGTGTAATTGTTGGTACCATGAGCTGTGTGTAGGTGCTAAGGGGCGAGATAAATTTACTTGTGGTAAATGTGCTTAATTGTTTTGGTAAATTTGTTCTATTTTGTTCCGTATGTTCAGATTTGGTGATGTATGTCTATTTGTAAAGTTATGTTTGACTCTTAAAAGGTGTCGTCGAAATATCTCCAGACTGAACTACATTGTTAATAGCAATGATGCAAAATTTCAAAATTTTAAGGAATAAATCTTAAGAAAACTAAAATTTATAACGTTATTTTACTGGTCCGATTCAGCCTCTAACCTGGTCCGATTCGCTGGCGGAGGTCGGCGCATCGAACGCTCCGCCTCGGGAGACTTCGACGACTGGAGGTCGGGAGGGAAGGGAGGGAGTATTAGTGATAGGTAGCTCCAATGTCCGCACTATGAGCACAATATGAGCACAGAGTTGGGTAGAGAATCACAGAAAATTTAACTGAATCCAACCAACTGAACTGGAGGCTAAGATTGTATTCGCAGGTTTTGTGATACATTTGGTCACACGCAGGGTAAAGTGGAAAAAAAGGGAACATGTATCGTTGCTAAACACTCTTCAGACTAAAGCAATTAGTAGTGGATCAAATATAGTATGATGGTTCCCAGAACCCCTTTTCTGCCTGTGTGGTAAACCCCATATTATATTTACGCAATGATCACCGAATGATTATATCAGCACATCATTTCTCGACTGGTTACTTTCAGTTTACCGACTTATAAATGACCTGCGTCCTCATACAATAACTCTCATATCAAGAAGATACACGAGTAGACGATACACGATGTTCTTTCTTCCTCACTCCGAAGCTTCTTCCTGTCTTCCCCACGCAGACACCATTGCAATCGCCGCATTTTAATGAATATATTCCACATTTGTCCAGTTCATCTATCGGATCCTTACATTTTACCAGCAGCCTTCGGAGAGTGGCATTAGGTCTAAAAGCCATGCGGAATTTGTCTCTTGGTAAATGATGAGCCATTTTCAGAGAAACTGCATCCAGGTACGTCACCGTGCACCGCTGCTTCTTTTTACTCTAGTCCGCCGAAAACATTTGGTCGATAGACAGTACGTCCAGGTACGTCACCGTGCACCACTGCTTCTTTTTACTCTAGTCCGCCGAAAACATTTGGTAGATAGCCAGTATTCTCTGTTTTTTAAAAGCTAATTTGTCTATTAAATTTTGTGAATAACCGTTGGCTGAAGCAATTTGTTTGATTGTGATGATTTCTTTCCTGAAGTCTTCTTTTGACAGTGGTATCTTGAGCAGGCGATGAATCATGAAATGAAAAGTCGTAAGTTTGTGCGAGTAATGGTGTCTTTAACTTGCCAGGATGACATGATCGGTATAACAAGGTTTCCGAAAAATGGAGAAGGAATGCGGGTACTTATCGAGTTTAATTGTAAGATCCAGAGAATTTAAGCAATGGTTGGTGTCTCTTTCACAGGTAAATGAAATTGTAGGATGGATATCACTCACAAAATTCAAGAACATATCCAGTTGCCGATCAGTTCCTTTCCAAAGTATGTACAATTATATCGTCAACGTACCGGTACCAGTATACCACAGAATTTAGTAGGGTTTTTTCTGAACTAAAACTTTTTTCTTCCAAATTAGAATTAGAATCTAGAGAGCAGTTAGAAATACTAAAAATTTTTAATAACCAGTACAACACTCTCATCAACGCATACATTTACACATCTTTTTCCCCCATTCTGGCGTCCTTTTCAAAATTCTCTTCTTCCGTTACGTAACTAAGGTTACAATAATAAGATAAATAATTTTAGCCTGATGATGATGATTATTCATCGGAATCCGGGTCGCTTTATTTTTAAAAAAAGAAGTTGTATAAGCAAAAGTAATACATCCCAGAAACCTTAAAATGGAATACCACAAAGTTACGAATGAGTTAGTTAATGTGGTTCTTGAAGCAAGTACAGCTACTCAAGTTAAGTTATACAGGAAGTTATTCATCAAGAAACGGATCGCCTCCCTCAATACCTACATCAACAGCATGTGTCTCCGGCAGAATCTTACCCCATCCTACTGGAACATCACTACATCTTCAAGATCACCAGCCGCCATCCAAGCAGTTAGGAAGGCTTCGAGTGAATGGATTCGGAGAGAATTAAGAAAATGGTACGGAATCCGGGACAGCATTTCTTACTATCTTATACAACGAATGGAAGAAGAGGCACATTGTGTGACCCCCTAAAAATTAATGATTAATATGTAACTAGGGTAAGCGTAGTTCGTATCAGCGGCAACCGTCGACCATGTTTACGAACTTTCATCGATTTTGAATCGTGACTAGCGGTGATTAGTTCCGTTATGTTATTTGTCGTGAAAATACGAGAGTTTTGCCGGAATTCCATTTCTTAAAACTTTTGTATTTGCACCATAAATTATGCGGCAGAACCCATCAACAGACTCTTATTTCCATAGTTTGTAATTTCGAAAAAAAAATCACGTTATGTTTGGTTTAATAGACCAACAGTGATTTCAGTGCGTATATTTTGTAAAAGTTGCACCACCTACGAATGCATTAAAAATAGCATTTCTTTCGATACTTAGTCCTGAAACGTAATGAATTCGTGTTTTATCGTTTTATGGCCGCTATTTCGTGTAACGTCGTGGTATTTTGATAAAGCGGCTTCCTTGGACCCCTAATAATAACATTAAGTTATATAACATATGATCACATGGAAAATAAACAAGACTCAAATCAATTAAATATTAAAGTTCAACTCTAAACGGGAAAAATTAATATTTAAAGATTCTCAAATTACCCAATGTTAGCAATTTAACTATTTTTAGCGCAGTAAGAAGCTGCTCGTCCTACCGTGATTCTTCTTCTCCTTTTACTTCTTACTTTATCTCATAAAAACTACTACTTTTCATAAAAATATAGTTTTATTCTTAATAATTAAGTTAAAATACAGTCAGCGTAGAAGTCACTTAGGACTTCGATGATAGTTTTCATGCACACAAACATATGAATATAAAAAAGTTTGATGAAGACAGCTAAAGAATCAAAGGATGCTTTGCATGTTAGAAAAAATTACTAGAGTGTAGAAAAATAAGGATTACGTTTAAATACTTAATTTAAACGTAAATACTCTAATGCTCGATCAAGAAAAATAATACGTATAACCATGGTTACATATATTGATGAGCCATAAAACAGTGTGTCGACATACATTTATTTCAGGTAACCGTAAAAAAGAAAAAAATCAAATCATAGAGTCCATAATTTTATAAATTCGATTTAAAAAAGTGAAAGCAGCTAATTGAAGCCTTCAATACAAAGTAAATTCATTAAACAAAAAATACAATGTAAAAGTGACCATAAATTATAATGTACCCCATATAAAGAAAAAATCAGAAAATTAAAAATGACAACATATTTTATTCAAGGTACAAAATAAAAATTTGACCCTAAATGGCACTCATTTATGCATGTTAATCCAATGAGTGCTGCAGGATAATAATGAGCACAGCAAATAACGTCGTAGAGTCATAAGAAGTTACATCTCATGTAGCTAAAATGCAACAAAATGGAAGTCAAAACTGAATTCTATGGGCATTTGAAGAACGACATTTGATATTATGGACGATTTTTCTTCAGTCCAAATAGTTTCGTATAATTTCTCAGCATCCAGTGAATGCAGGGTCAATTTTTGCTTGTTTGCCGTCATTTTTAACAATACCGGAAAATATTTCTTAAAACTACATCTGCATACAAAAATGTATCTGCTGCGAAATAAACAAAATACTCTCGCATAAGAGAAAACATTTTCCCTCGGACCGATTACGACAAATGAACATTGCCTAAAACTTGTACATCATGTAAATTAAAGTTCTATTTAAGCGAATCCATCAGATTGGAATCGGCCAAGTGAAAGTCATTCACCAAGAGAAGCTTAAAAAACGCATTGTATCACAATTATATCACAAACCATCAAATTTTAAAAAAATGACAGTGAAAGATACAGAATTAAACTAAAATATCATAAAATTTCATTAAATAGATCAAAGATCCCAAATTTAAATTTACAAAGTTCAATAAGAGATTCTCCATTGCGCCAGTTAGAAAGTAGTTGTAAGCAGTGCATCTCAGTGTTTGCATAGGAGTTGACATCACGGTCAAATACCTGCCAACACTCCCCTAAAAAGTTGAATAATCGAGTATTTTGTTGACGCAAAATCAATCCTTCGCAGCTGAAAGTTTGAGCTGTAGTCAAGGAATTTCGATGATACCAAAATAATAACACACTTTTGCTAAATGTGATATCTATTACCATACTACCATAATCTACCATACTACTAGAGCAGAGCATACGGAGAAAAAAAATATATATGAGAGTTTTATGTGAGTAATATAGCAATATTTTATTCGACATACATATATTTTCACAAAATGCGGAGGATATTGGTCCAGTCGGTCAATGTTCTTCGTCTTGGATCCTAGCACCAGAATACTAGCTACAACATATAATGCTAACATTAAACCATCAGATCTCAATGAATGGTAAAAAAGTAATAATTACTTCAGTTCTGTTATGGCCAAGTTTCTAACCGTTACGGAAGGAATCTCTTTAAGTATACCCTAATACTTGAAGGTTGCCAAATGGCGATTAGTAGTGTAGACTAGAAAAAATTAAAGCCTTCTTTTTACAATGTAATATCAAATTAGCAGTGTCATCTTGACACAGATAAAGCAATATTAGGAAAAAAATTAAATTAAATTAAATTAATAATTATAAATTATATGTTTAACGATAAAATGTATAAAGCAGCAATTAGTATAGAGTTTGCAGTATTATTAAGAACAGAAATGCATTCAGATAATGATAATTTTTCAGATAATACTTTTGGAGAAGATAAGCGAAAGCTAGCTTTCAAATGAAACTGAAATACAGGAAAGGGCCATTTGGTATACTGATGCGGTAATCAGCATAGAAAGTTGACGGACACGTTGTGGTAAACAAATCCTTGCCATGGGAACAGTAAATGTACATTTTTCTACCTTTGTAATCCATAATCAGGCAGAGCCCCAACTGATTTATTGTTGGCGGGGAAAGGGGACGGACAATTATGCTACCACCAAAACACGCAATGATCCAAGAAGAAATGTAGGTACCTGTCCAAGAGTACGAGTCGGATGTCCATAATTGTCGAATCACGAATGCCCAATATGACAACATAAGTATACCTAATATAACGAAAAAATGTTAAATCACCAAATTCTTTCGAAAACATTATATGAATTTAATTAACATAACTTAAAATTAACTTAAAATTTGTTAATGATTTCAAAAATCCCTATGGTAAAATACGGTGGAATATTTATATAAATGTAATTGCACATGACAATATAAACCGCAAAACATTCGATTGGCAATTTATGAAATATGTCATTCGACGAATATTTTATCACAGATTTATAATAGGTATTCGAAGAATATTTCGTTGGTAAGCAGGAGTTTTTTTTCAACTTTCAAGAATAAGGTTCAAATGTAGCAATCCATAATTGGTTTAATAACAAAAGTGACCAGCTAATGACACTATACAGAGTATAATTTCACCGTAATAACATATATCAAAACAATTAATGTTGAATTACACCACAAATATATTTGGTTAACATATGCATGATGTGTGAAGAATAGTAAAAGAGCAACATACTCCATTACAATTAATATTACAAATACTTTTCCACACAAATATGAATGTCAATAAATGAACAAAGTATTTAATAAAGATTTATTGTCAATACAAAAGTTGTAACTTAACCAGATTCCATGAAAACTTTGTAAATGGGACCCTCGACAGAAAAAAGGTGAACATTGCCTGAAATACCCAGGATGAAAAACAATAACAGAGAATAAACTTTTGATGTACATAATTCCTTCGACAAGTTTTTTTTTCCTTATAGCTCTCAATTAGGTCTGCTACAAAGAGGCAAAATATTGAAAATAACGACACTTTATTTACTTATACATTAATCAAACTAATCACGACGAAGTAAATTATTACCGCATAGATTTATGTCTCATTTAGCGAAAACGTCAGTATTTACTCGGTCTTCAATGAAACAGAGCGTAAAGCGTTTGCTTGTTCCGGATGTGGTTAGATAAACCATAAACAGGTTAAAATGATAATAACCTTGTATTCTTTAATTACGTAGTTATTGCGACAAAAAATAAGGAAACCAAAAGAATGTAATGCAAATTTGGGTGTTAGTCCATTTTGGTGTCAGTCAGGAGACAATGATAATTATTATTACATGATCATTACTTCACAGGTCAACTGTGTAAATCACTATACATTTCACTATAAGGCATAGGTATACTTGCAATATATTTGCAGGAATAGATGGAGTCAATTCATGTCACTAGATTTAAGTGGAAGTAGAGTTGCATACGTCAAACAACGCTTTGCACGGACAGTAAAAAAAATGAAAAAACCATGATATAAATGAAGAAATAAACACATTAAAACATAAGAAAAGCAGAATATGATACAAGTCAAAAGATAAACAGCAAACGACAATAGCAAATATTCGGCAGTAAAATGAGGTCATAGTTTTAACGAAAAAACGATGAATTAAATTCCAAAAATAATAGAATGAAGTTATAGATAGTAGATGAAAGTTATAAAGATTTAAATATGATTCAGATATGGCAGCCGTTTGTAGTTATTGCAGCTATTTCGAGCCTCTTTTTTCAAATCATTGTTCAATTATTACAAAGTAGTTTCAATGCAATGGAGTCGTTTCATGACCTAAATATTGAAAAAATTGTACATCTCAAAGAATAAAATGATACCACACATAAAGTAAGGGTCAGAGTGAAAATGATATAAAAACACAGGATAAAAATTACCATAAAAACCACCTTTTAGGCACTCATTCGCGTATTTAAAATTCCAAATCAAAAACTGGAGAGTGACTTAAAACATAACACCTTAAAACATTTTTGACTTGCTCAACACTTAAACACGTTTAAAAAATAGCAAAATATAAAGTATTCTCACATTTAAAGTATTTTAGATAGTTTTATCTAGGTAAAAGTTTTCCTTTACATAATTAAGTCCATGCGAATTCAATGCAACCAACGCCTGAGTGATAACTGAAATATAAAAATTTACCAAGGTATTTTCAGGTAAAACGTGCTGACCTGATAGCCTACTCATGGAGGAAATCTTTGGTGTTTATACTCTAAATAAGAAAGAGGACGAGTGCAAAGAATAGTTACGAAATGAAAACGTAATTAAATATAAACTAGAAATTGGAGGAGGAAAATCATCAACCAACAGGGATATCGTAATCAAAATCGTTAATGATGAGGCAGAAAAAATGTGTCTATTTATATTAACAACATTCAAATAATCTATTGAAAGGCTGGGTTTGAAAACCATGGTACATATCAAGTTTTTAAACAGACGACAGGACTTGGTGCCAAAATACAACCGCTCAAAACTCACAGAAGCTTGCAGAAAATATAATCGCAGAACGCAAGGTCATGGGGAGATCATTGAATGAAAGGGGACTTCGGATGACACAAGAAGCTAAACATTTTCATAAGAGAAAATATTTTTGTACGCTCAGTGGGTAATCCTTTTAAGTCTGAGGAGGTTGATCAAGGGTATTTCAGTATAAAAACAACATATAATAACTTTTAAATTTATTTGGTAGCATTTATGATTACTTTGAAAAGGGTTATTATTGTATCCAATTATATCATTCACACAACACTCACTCACGAGCGTTATTCCATGCCGACCCAAGAGGTTACGCTCATCGGCTCATTAACCTTTATTTAACGTGGCGTTTCCCCCTGCATTCCCCTCCGGGCTGCGCAGAGGTCTATTCCACGCATTCACTCCCAGGGCCAGGGCAAGAGACGCGACGAGATCAAGCGGTCTAAGAACTAAGAACCTGAGACATTAAGCCCTAGCTTCCCCATCTAAAATCCAACCACCCGCTAAACTAATTCTACTGCCTTTATACCCTAGGCCTACCTATTTCATTCGCATACCTATCGGCGCTGACCCTGTTCATCATCACGCATACATCAGTCAACAAAACACAAACGTACCATTCACACATTTACCTGCAAAAGAATATTAAATGAATTGGGGACATTCCCGTAAAGAAAAACATATTAATCGAAAAACCTGAAAAAGAAAGTGAATTAAAGCGTCAAAAATTAAACAAGAAATTGCAAAAAATCGTAAAAAAGGGGAATAATATGAATTTATGTCATATTTCGTGATACATGAAATGATATCGTAGCGCAAAATGGCGCAATGAGTGTATTTCCTGCCTATGTCGAAAACTAAGAGCCTGTGCACAAGGCAAAACCGGAGTGCAACGACCTCAACTGGATTGACCCGGGTCAAACGACCGATATGCAAGCCCTTCACACTATAAGTGCTAAAGATAAGGTAATAGATAAAATATTGGCAGAATATAAGACCATAAATAAATAAATCAATCGAAATGTACAAACGTAAATTCATAACGCCTTTGTAGCCGTTGGTAGTCGTGGCAGCTCTCTCTTCCTTCGTGTCCGCTGTCACTGCGAAGCAATGGGAAGGGTAGATTCAGGGAGGAGCATAAAAAATACAAGCACACATTTACATAAAATTCCATACACTTGAGTCCAACATGTCCTCTTGAATCCCACCAACTGTTAAATTCGGCACTCACTTAAAATACACTGATTCCACACTGACACAACACTGACACCACACTGACACCACACTCACTTCTTCTCGTTCACACAAAACACTGGTCACTATCACTGCACTTCTGTCCGGGGCGATGTGGTGATTCTAAAGGAGAGAGCGGGTTAATATACACAAAGTAAATCAATTGGATGCGAAGTTGCTCGATTTAATTGTAAATTCCAAAAAAAAAAAAGATTCAAAAATTCTGATAGAGAAAACTAGAGACGTGTGCTATTCACATTAAAAGGAAGGCAGCGTCAGAGACACCATTTCAGTGAATTTTGAATTTTAATACAAGAGCATTCTTCGCATCCACAAAATAAAGCTATCAGCTAAACGCAATATCCTATCTAATCTACCGTTAGGACGGGCCAGAAGGGCCTTCGATTCAAAATATTGAAAACTGACTACATATCCTACTCTCTATCAGGCCGGGGCGTTGTGGAGGTACCTAAGGAGAGAGCGGGTTAGTGAACATATTAAACATGCAAGCAATACAGATTGAATGCCAAGTTGCTCACATTTAATGCAGAATGCCGAAAGTGCATTTCTTAAAAATGCGAGGAATGGTCGCTCAGAAACTAAGTACACCTGGATGCACATCGTAACTGACGAACCAATTCCATTAATTTTGAAATTTAATTCTAGAGCAAGCTCAACATCCACAAAATAAATCTATCAGCTAAACGCATTATCCTATCTAACCTACCGTTACGACGGGCCAGAAGGGCCTTCGATTCAAAATATTGGAAACTGACTACATATCCTACTCTCTATCAGGCCGGGGCGTTGTGGAGGTACCTAAGGAGAGAACGGGTTAATGAACATATTAAACATGCAAGCAATACAGATTGAATGCCAAGTTGCTCACATTTAATGCAGAATGCCGAAAGTGCATTTCTTAAAAATGCGAGGAATGGTCGCTCAGAAACTAGGTACACCTGGATGCACATCGTAACTGACGAACCAATTCCATTAATTTTGAAAATTAACTCTAGAGCAAGCTCAACATCCACAAAATAAATATATCAGCTAAACGCATTATCCTATCTAACCTACAGTTACGACGGGCCAGAAGGGCCTTTGATTCAAAATATTGCAAACTGACTACATATCCTACCCACTATCAGGCCGGGGCGTTGGTAAGGCGCCTTATTATCTGTGAAAGGATCTGAATAAAACAGCATAAAAAATGAAAACATTGCTCACAAAAATGATACATCACACCAATGAAAATAGGCACATATAACACATACAAGAAAAAACCATAAACATAAAATTTAGGACATCACATCATATAGAACACACAGTATGCCAACATATCCCTGCCTAGAGTCGACTCGCTAACCCAGGCAAGTGGCCACTTGCCTTATATTTGGAGGACCAGTTCTCCATGGTACCAGATAGAGTCGGTGCCCCGACATCAATTACCGTATCTTAACACCATTAATCAAGCTTGATTTACCCAATTACCTTCACATTTCACCAGAGGTATATCAGATCTGATATCGTCTAGAAATCGGAGCAATGGGCTCCTATGACAAATACAACAAACAAAATTAGTCATAGATTCTACCCACGCTTAAACATGCTTACTTTGCCTTTTAGATCGTAGAACCTGAAACAAAGTTAGTTTTACCATAGCATTGCAAGCCATTAGCAAACCAATGTTAGTCCTCCTGTTGCGACTGCTTCTTGTTCTTCCGTTTCGGGCACCCATGAAGATTCTTCACTCTAACCCCGACACCTTCCGTGAATCGACTTTACAAACCATGTTCGACATCGTCCTGCAACGACGGAAAAAAGAATTTGATTTAAATTTGCGTGACGTCAAAACAATCTAAAAATGTACAAATGAAATACTAATATTTTTTATATATTATATCAGTTGTCAAAATTCCTATTCTCTAAGTTATAAAAAGGTCATATTGAAGAATAACATATTGGATAGAATTTTTTTATTACCTACGGTCATAGTATACACAGCTTACATTTAAAAAATTTTCATTCGTGTAATATGCAAAATAAAAATCTTAAGAGACACTAAAATAACGACATAAGAACATGGAGAAGTTGTAAGTTAACAATTCAATGTATGAGTCAATAAGGTAGGATTGCTGCTGAATAATTTTCATATCATACTATTTACACATCGCAAGTAAGTATTACTAATAAAGGTAGCCAATAAACTGCGTTCAAAATATATCCTTAGCCTGTGTCTTCTGCCATTGATAACAAGTGTATTGTCCTTGTCCGACTACGTTAGCCAATCACGAGACGGTGGAGAACGTTCGTAGGGGGGCGAAGAAGGCGGGACAATATCATCTGCCATATCTTAATATTGATGAAGAGAATTGTGGAGGTACAGATTTAAGGAGAAGAATAATGTAAATATGATGATCTTAGCTTACAAATGAATAAAGTGCGCTGGGTCTAAAAGAAACTTTAGGATCTATGATGACGACATAAATGCAATGATCTAAGAAAAATGTATAAGTCACTTAAATTCGTGGAATAACATGGTTAATGGTACAGATATTGTGCCCAAATATCGATAGATAGGATACTGAGATTATCGAGGAAAAACTAGAGCAACTTTCGACCTAAAACTAAAACAAACACGAGAGCGGTCTTCTGAGCCCCACCTTGAGTCTGTCATCTCCATGACCCTACCCCTTATTATAACGCATCTGCAGAAAAAATGAACTCAAAACCATGTTAACGCTAATAAATTTAACAAATTAAATGCGAGCAACTAAAAATGCTACGCAGAGTTTTTTTACGATAATATGCTTGAGGAGCAAGAGAAATCGATAAATATTCATAGTAAATTTGGTGGGGTAATAGAGTGACATTCCCTAACTTCCAGTTGCCTTGAGCTCAAAATTTTAATACTCAAACTCTAACCTGAGAAAAATAAACTCTAAAATCGAAACTATAGCCGAAATCAAGCTTCACTGATGTATTGTACATGCGTGATGCATCACAGTTGGCCTGTCTAAATTTACCTGTCTCTTCTAAGCCTTTAGTAATCCTCTTAACTTGCTTGCATTATTGAGTGAAAGATTAGTAAATTTACTACAACATGATAATTCTCTTATAACCCCTCAGAGGATTGGGATGACTGCATCTGTATTGCACCTTTTAAATTACAAAACGTAAAAGCATTTACAAGGTATAGGATATATGCTATCTGCTGCATTGAAACGTCTTGAGCAAAGATGTTTCCAAAATAACTTTAAGATTAAAAAATTGTTATTTTATAAATAGATCCTGTTACCGAGCTAAATAAAATGATAAAAACCTTTCCATTCCAGGCCGACAGGAAGTTAAAATAAGCAGGGGAAGTTTAATACGTTGAAGATAATTATAAGTGTTCAGCAACATCAATAAAAATGTACTCCTATCCTTTACGGTCTCAAAGAGCGGGTCTCTGAAAAACATGGAATACCTTACCTATAGTCGAAAGGAGAACCAGCGGAGAAACAGTACATACATAATGGGCGGGTTCATATTATACATGCCCATGTATGTACCTTCTCACTCTCTCTATTCATGTGGATTCAATAATGGTTGTTAACTGACATATTTCATGCAAGCTTTTTAACTTTGGTGGAATAAAACAATGTTCTGCCAAACTTTACGTGAACTATAAGCGTTTTAAACGGGGACATATCACAGTTTCGTAGTAATATTTTGTCAGAAACTCACAGTGCACTCGCAGTAAATTTCTACACCTACTTACCCTGAAAGAAAGTTGTTTAATCAAGATATTGCACAAATTCGCACATCCGCTATTGCGGTGAGCAAAATCAGTTAAAGTTAATATTTCTTCCTTCTTCTTCGCCCTAATTGTTTTGTATTCTTCGTTTGATCAGATACTTCTGGGACCACCCACTTGTCCATTGCCTCTACGAAATTAATACAGGCAGGCACTGATCATTAATGCGTGATAATTATTATATTCACGAAAGTCAATAACAAACTGGCCTCTCGCATACAGCCACAAAGATGAGTCACCGAAACACGCATAATATCATCGAAATGAGTACAAATGCAACAAATAGAATTAATTCAGCAGCCGAACGAAGGTGCTCTATTTCATGTCCCTTCAAGTGAGCGAACTATGTGTGATTTAAACTGGAATTACGAAGGCCGTCATATAAAATTAGGCTATCATATTTTTATGAATATTTTTCGATGGCCTAAATTAGTTGCTGTTACGAACTAGCCTCGATTCTCTTAGTTGAAATTTCTATAAAAAAACAGTTATAACACTGTTAATCACTTACTGCATTAAATCACTTTGCTCCACCCTCGGCGATAACGGGACTAAGCCATTCAATTATATTAAATTAGATTGATTAATGAATATCACTCCCTTTGAACTTTGCAGCATACTGAAAAAAGTATTATATTTCTCACTTACACGACAATAAAAGGGGTGAGTCAGACAATATTGAATATAAATCAATAAACCAGGATTGAGATCCATTTTTACATGTTCGCTATCATTTTGGATTAGTCTAATATCACTTGAAGTACACTAACTACAATCTCAACTACTTAAAACATTTTACAGGTGATTCAACAACACGTGACAAGTATTGCAATTCAAACGGGCGAGCCAAATATCCTTTACCCCACGTTCCTCGACATCGCCTAATGATCAAAGAGATCTTTTCAATGCAATGACCAGCACAAAAATTTTAAAATAAAAAAGTACACCAAATAGAATGCGCGAAAATACCTTGATGGTTTAAACATGCGATGTTAATTTACTACGGCGTGATTAATCCTGAAATTTAATCTTGCGAATTGAAGGCAAGATGTAAACACTTTTAACCTATCCTCAATTACATGGTTTGGATAGTGTGCAAAGTGTTAAACCTCACTATGTGATAAACCTCGTGATAAACTTTCCTGAAATACCTAAAGCCTATGGATTTCTGCCATAGACCATTAAAATTAATGGGTTTTAAATGTAATCGAAGAAAAGTTTATTCTCATAGTAAATCCCACAACGTACACATGTCATGTTAGAACGCCGAAATTACTGCTTCGGATTGAACTGCATTGCAAAGACAAAATAATGCAAATGATGGGCACAGGTAGCTCATAAGTTCTATCAATTACATTACATATACGCGGATTAGTCATACAAGTTCACAAACAACACTAATCTTAAAAACTATGACATTTCAAGTTACCCGTCGGAATAACTCAAACTATTGAGCATTAAATATTATTTAGCTAGAAATTTACCGCGAAGGAATTCAATAATGATCACCAAAGACTCAAGCAATTTGTTTAACAATCCCTCTTAACTAGGGATATGATTTTAATCCAAAGGCTCTTACACTTATTCAAAATTTCAGTCAATCAGATAACAAAATATCTAACGTTCACGAGTAAACTGTGTAGTATTCTTACCAAGTCGGAAATCTAAACTAACCGTTCGCGGATGATCCATAAATCTCATGACATATGACGTGGACCCACAAACTCAGATTTGAACTCGTTACATTTACCAAGAATTACAGTTATATGCAGTTAGATACTGGTTTTAAACTTAACTCTCCATTTGCTCAGCTACATTAAATATTTACGACGTAAGGAACGCTAAAAATTGTGATTGAGGAATGAATACTGTCCAATAGATTTCACTATTCCTTCAAATAAACGATGAGTGACATTCAATCAAAAAATTCTGAACACGAAAGCAGATGGTAGGAATTCAAGTAAAGTTTCCTTGTCCTTGATCATCAACTCAAAATATAAACTGTCTATACTTTCCGAGTACATTAACAGGCGAAGGCGTGGATAATAAGTCATTTATCGATATGAATAAATGAGGAAAAATACTCTAGCAATAATTCAAATTTACCCTCAAATGAAAAATTTTATGAAACCCAAAAATGCAAATGAACCCGACCGTACGAAGGCGAGAACGACGATGGAAAGCACAAAAGTCAAAGCAAATCTCACGAGAGACTATCTAGTTAATTGGCATCCTCATTACCAAATCTTTTTCCATCTATTCGCGAACTATGCACTTCCAAGGCACCATCTTATCTTCTGCTCCATAACGAAAAATATTGGTGCATATCAATAATGCTGCATCGTTTTCTATCTTCTAGTGCTCTCCGTCTCGGTCTCCGTAGATCGAAAACGTTGAAACCATAAGATATTTAGGTGTAACAATCACTAAGGATTTATCGTGGGAAAGACACATAAGACAAATATGCGGCCGAGCGAAGAGAAACCTAGGATTTATAAAAAGAGTACTTGGAAAATGTGATGAGAAGACAAAAGAGCGATGCTATTTTTCACCAGTTAGGCCCCACCTTGAGTATGCAGCCAGTGCATGGGATCCTAATGAATTAGGGATGATCAGAGAACCAGACAGTGTGCAGCGTAGAGCAGCTAGGTTCGTCAAAAGGTGTTACGATAGGTTGAGTAGTGTTTCAGAACTAGTACAAAATTAGGGTGGGAATCATTATCAGAGAGTAGGTTAAAGTACAGATTGAATCTATTAGAGAAATTTCAATCGGATATATTTACTGAAGATGTTTGGCATATATTAAAAAATAGCGTATTATGCTAGATTTGACCAGTTAAATAAGATTAGAGAGATAGATTGTCGTACCGATAGATTCAAAATGGCATTTTTCCCCCATACTATAAGAGAACAGAACAGTATCTTTTTTTAAATAGCGTAGTTTTGAACAGTACCTATAAAAGTACTGATCCTTTTATTTTTATGCATGATATGTAGTGCATGTTTGGTGGGAGTTCACCCCCTGCCACACACCTTTATGGTGGCTTGCAGGGTATTATGTAGATGAATAGGCAGCATAGCAAAGGCTTTGCTGCCTTTGCCAAAGCTACCTATCGTAGGGGAAATATTTTAGAGTATTCTGTAGTGCATGATACATGTATTAACTCCTTAAATACTATAGATACTAACAATCTGGTTGCTTGGGACAATATAGTTGCTTGTTTGCATGTCGGTAGTGCATGCTTGGTGATCTTTACCCCCTGCCACACACCCTCGCGGTAGCTTGCAGGGTATCGTGTAGATGCAGATGTCTCCTACCTGTAGTAACAATCTGGCTACGCTACTTAAATTATCATACATTTGTAGTTCAAAAGTCGATTTTTTTTTCAAAATTCGAAAATTAAAGCCTGGGGTCATTTCAAATTAAGAACGAGTAAAATAACTTCAAATACAAATGTTTAACTTTTTGATTTCGTGGTCAATGTAATCAAAGGTTCATAGGAAAATGCAAGTGACCTCAGAACAGGAAAATTTTACATTTTGCATTGCTGAATGCATACAAGACTACGAGGCTAATGATATAGATATCGATAGCTAAGAAATTGGATCGCGAAACTAAAGTAATCCGCAAAAATAAATTAATATTAAAGGGTGCAAGTGAGCATACGAGACTGTACGTTCAACTTCAGTTTCGAAACAGAAATCCTTTAATCTCGGAATTAGATTAATTTCAAACAAATCGATAGAGAAACAGACTTCAATATCTAACAGCGTTAATGGTCTAGCGTCGAAACGTAGCTAGAACAGTCGAGAAACGTCCGAGAACATTCTAGTGACCCGAAACAACCCTTCGAGATTTTTGGCGGGAAAGTGAGAATATCAGAAGACACGACCTGGTATCGATCAGAAGTAATAGAATCACAATAAAAGACGCAGACAACTTTATGCGAAAATAAAAACTCTCGTGAATGAAAAATATTAATAATGACTTACCATACTGAAGAGAGTTCCTCGAAGCCAGTCTCTCGAATTCCCAGTTTTCCCTCACCCGTGTGATCGATGACGAAGTTCCAGCTTTATCGGCGCACGTAACTCAACTTCTCCCTGTAACAAATTCAAACCATTAACATTTGTAACCACCACATTTGCTGCACTTCTGCTGTAAATATCCATCAATCTACGGAAAGAGTATTACTTGAAATATTTACAGGGGGGAATTACTATGTAAAACTAGGATTTTAAATTTCGTGAAGTAAATCACTCGAAATATATCTCTATTCTTCGTACAAAGAGGAAGATAAGTTACGAAGTTATTTCAATTTCCCCTCAAAGTCACTGCAAACTCAATTTACGTTGATAAAACAAAGTGACTAAAACTACAACTTCCTTGAACTGGGGCTGAACACTCACCTGTCCTTCCGTCACCGCGCACCAACGAATACTGATAACCGATGTCTGATCACGCATGTAAATGCCACGTTCTGGCATGACGTCAACCAAACTGGACCAATCACCAAAGTGCAAACATAATTCGTCGTGAATAACAATTTCGAAAACATAAAAGGAATATCGCGGATTTGAACATTCTCTTGCTAATTCTATTACTGGATATACATTTCGGATATTAATATTTCCCTATAATTGTAGCATGGTTTGTTTTCGAAAATAGTTTATTCTAAAATTAAGAGCGCCATCGGCTATTACTTCAGCTAACTACTCGTTTTGGCGGGAAAAAGTGACTGAACACGCAGTGGACTGTTGTAATTCTCAACTACCTGAAATATGTGCTAGATTAAAATATTTAGAAAAGAAATTGTTTTCAAACAACTACATATCATAGCATTTTGCACTGAGCAGACGTTTTATCTCTGGTCTACCAACTCTTAAATTTAGACGATACCTGATTTCAGTTAACGGTGAGAAGAATTATTGCAGTTTTTGAATTATTTGCATGACAGATGTTTTCAGATTTACATGCCCGACGTTCAAATGGGAATTTTATTATACTCGACCATGGTTAGAAAATTAGATTAAATAAATTAATCAATAAAACCACTGTAAGCCCCTGCCAATCACCCTTTTAGATGCTTGCTTTCTGGATATAATGGGAAATATCGAGTGTATCGTATATACGTTGAATTCCAAACAAAGAATGATGCTTGCTAACAGAAACCTTCCGACCGCAACAACGACGAAATTCGTCGGTATCACGCAGAACTACTCAGGAACGCAAATCACATTTGAACGTGGTAGCTACGTAAATATTGGGAATGAAAATAAGCCAATGCGATTGCTTACCTTTACGGAAAGTCTTGAAAAGGACCAGTGTGCTCTGATTACTGCAAGGGTAGCTTCACTGCATCAATTCTTGGCCAGGCACTTATAACCGCGAAGCGTACGAACACTTCACAATATAACTTGCTCAGTTATCATGTAATTCACAAAACTATACCACTAATATTCATATCTCACTTGCGAGGTTATGTTGGCGGATGAAACACTGCACAGGTGACACACGATAAACCATCTCACAAATTCCGAGCAACTTCTTTTTACGAGACGGAAACGCCTCCAAGCATTCTCGCGCAGATTTCACATCGCTGATCAGCTGTTCGGGATTGTGTTGTTGCCTCGTACGAAGAAAGCAAGGAACTAAATCGAAGAATTGACTCGCTCTTGAACTGGGAAGGCCGTGGGTTTCACAAACACTGAAATGATTCATTCTCACTTTCGCTCTCGAGGTCGAAAGGGAAGCATTTGGGAAAAAGACGCAGGTGATTGAATTTCGGAAAAGCGGACCTCGTCGGAAATATTTCAGACTCCGTCAATGAAACTGATGAATTGAGTGAAATATAATGAGCACGCAATCAATGTATTGACTGAAAAGTAATGAGTGCATTGGGTGAAACGTAATAACTGTATTGAATTAAGTGTAATTACTGATATGCATAGCTGGGCAGAAAAGCGTTAATCCGTTAATTAACGAAGTTAACATATTGCCAAACGATTAAATTTTAAGTTAAATCCAAAAACTATTAACAGTTTAATTAACTTCCGTTAATGGAAGCGGAAGCGGATGTGTGGCAGGGGGCGATATGTGGCAGGGGACATCACCAAGACCCTCCAAAAACTAACCTGCCAATTATTTAACACAAAGAAACCAATAATATGAGTCGCGCATGTTCTACGTTATTTACAATTCCGTATCATTATCAAAGGTGCATGAATTTCAAAGACTAGAAGATGGTCTTGACTGAAATATTTCGCGAAGGATACTGTGTCTAAAGTTCTTTTTACACACATATCACACATGTTGAGGTGGTTTGAGTTGGTATGCAAAACAATTACGACCATTACTATTCAACGAAAGCATGAACACATTTTTAAACGAGTGACGCAATAAAGAAAGAAAATGCATCACCTCCCATAGCAGGAGGGATTCACGAAAGAGCTCGCTGAGACTTATCACGACGCAGAGACCAAGGAGACCATTGCCGAAGAATTTGTTATTCTTTGAGTAGTCGCATGAGATCTGCTGCAACATTAAGAGCAGTGAAGCATAAAGGCGGTTTCAAATGGAAGATTTCGGTGATGGGGACTGATGGGAAGGAGAATGATTGAATGGAGAGCATAGCTAACCGAGGTCATTGAGAAACGGCATTGTTCAGCCTCAATGGTGGAGTATTTTGAGGTCAAAACAGACCTGTTTTCAACGCGCAAGGAAGAGCAGTAAAAGAGGCCGCTGCGATAACTTTGTGTGAATTCGCCACTAGTCTCATCTAATAATGAGTTTTTCCAGTGATTATAATATCCTGTCCCCAACCCCTCGGTAGGTTATAAGTGCGATTTCCCCAGCATTCCCTTGCTTGACAGACATAATACCCCGCAAGCCATCGCAAGGGTTTGAAGCAGGGAGGGATTATCAAAAGAGATTGAAATTATCACTTACTTGTCATGCAGGTGTGCTAACGTACCAGTCCGTGATTGCACAACTTACATGCAACTGATGCTACAACTTTGCTTGGCAAAAATGTATAATAACTTTGTAGGTAGAAAATTGTAGGTAGGTAATACTCTAATTCTCGATACCCGTATAAATTAATTCCCAATACGTGCAGAGTAATGTATTAATTTTGATAATTTAAGACTTTATGTAACTTCAGTAATTAATCCATAATTAGGTTATTAGAACATGTATGAGAATGTAATCTTGAAACATGAGCATCATCATTGGTCAATAATCGTAGGATTGGTTTGACGCAGCTCTCCAATCTATTCTTCTATCGGCCAACCTTTTCATTGTGACGTAATTCTTCTCTTTTACATTCTTCACAACCTGTTCCATGTATCTCATACGAGGCCGGCCTTTTCCAATCTTCCCGTTCACTTTTCCCTCGACGATTACTTTCATCAGCCCATCGTGTCTCAAGATATGGCCGATTAAGTTGTCCTTTCTTCTTTTTAGAGTTGTCAGCAGACTTCTCTTCTCTCCCACTCTTCTTAGGACTTCCTCGTTACCTTCTCGGTCGATCCATTTAATGTTCATCATTCTTCGATAGCTCCATATTTCAGATTCTTCCACCCTTTTCTTCTCCGCCGCTGTCATCGTCCATGCCTCACTGCCTTAAAGAAACATGCTCCTGATGTACGTCCTGATGAATTGTTTCTTCACTTCTACGCTTGTATTTCCAGCTGTAAGTAGATTCTTATTTTGCTATAATGCCCTCTTTGCCAGGGCTATTCTACTTACTATTTCTTTCTTGCTTCGTCCATCGTTGGTTACTCTGCTTCCCAGGCAACAGAACTCATTCACCTCCACCAGTTTCTGTTTTCCTAATATAACGTTGGTTTTGGCCTCCTCTCTCTTACTGCATTTTCTCAGTTTTCTTCTTATTTATCATCAGTTGTTATCTCTGCATTGTCCTTTCCATGGTTACCAGAATCTTGTTCAGATCCCTCTCTGTCTCTGCTATGAGAGCTATGTAATCAGCGAATTGTAGCATGCTGATTGTTTCTCCGTGGATGTTCACCCCAGAACACTTCTCCTTGACTTCATTTATGGCTCTCTCGATGTAAACATTAAAAATTACGGGAGACAGCCTTGTCTCACTCCTTTCCTTATTCTTGCCTCTTCACAACTGGGTCCAAATTTAATCACCGGGACTTGGTTTTTGTACAGACTGTTTATAATTCTTCGGTCATTGTAGGACACTCCAATTCCCTTCAGAATTCCAAGCATTGAATCCCAATCCACGTTGTCAAACGCTTTCTCTAAATCCACAAATGCAATGAATGTCGGTTTGTTCTTCTCCATTCTTGATATGTTTGATGGCTCTCTCGATGTAAACATTAAAAATTACGGGAGACAGTGCACAGCCTTGTCTCACTCCTTTCCATATTCCTACCTCTTCACAGCTGGGTCCAGATTTAATCACAGCTACCTGGTTTTTATACAGACTGTGGATAATTATTCGAAACATGAATATGCTAAAATAATTAATGCCCTACATGCTTCTACATCAACATCGTAGCACGTGTTCTAATTTCCCCATACATCTTCGCTGTAAACTATTACTGTCCCAAATATTATTTGGTTGATCGCAGTTGCAATTGTACATTTGGTTGTTGTAGCTGGTTTAATTAATCATTTCAACTGGAGCTATTTTGATGACATTCAGGATGACTCAGGAGCTTTACTACTCCATTTATAATATTGGTACTTTAAAGCCTCCGTGGTCTTGAGATTCAAGCATTGTAAATCCATTCTGAGTAATGCACTTCGTTTCGGTAGGAGACGGAGGTCACCAGCTCCCAAGGGAAGGAAAGGTTCTGAGTCAAGACCGTCAAGACCCAAAGGCCCGAATTCTAAAACTGAGACGCCAGAATCTTTTGACTACTGTTTCCGTGGGGAAATTCCTAGCCATGGCTGGCGTTGAATGGACTCAAATTATCACTCGTCGGAGTTAAGTGGACCGAACGTCATTTAACTGGTAGGCCTAGTTTTACCACTCTTGTACGAATATTGGTCGGAAATAGAAAAAGCGGAGGGGAGTGTGTAAGCGCGGCATTGTGGGTGGGCCCTTGAGATCTCCCGCCCAGCTAAGCGACGGTGTGATGCTCACTTTGATCTAATTGACTCATCTTCTGACGTCATAATCGGCACGTTACTCAGCGACCGATGAGCCAACTAATCCTATCGGTATTGGGAAAAACATTCATCCACAACGGAATAGAGGTTTAAAAGATGATTTAATGTCATGCATAATAGAAAAACAGTCAGTATGAGTGGTCGTACAAATGGTAGCGTTAGGTTTTTAATGCTACAACTTGGTCTAACCTTACTTATACCGAAGCTTACTGTTGAGACCATACTCGACGCGGGATTGAAATTCGCGAGAGTTCCAATCCACAGACTGCCAATCTGTGTGCGGAAGAAGGATTGCTATTCAAAAATTCAATCATAACGAAGCATGATGTGGACACATTTTAATATACGACTTTGTTCCCTTCTAATGTACTGCACAGAGTGAACATGGGATGTAAAACAGCCTGAAAAGTAACTGATATGAAAAATAATAAAGATAAACAGTTAAGTCGGTAATGAGTTTAGCTACGATGCCATTGTACTTTATTCTATTTTTCACTTCCGATCATGATAGGACAAATTCCCCGAGGACAAATCTCATTCACATCCATTAATGTCAAAAAAATGTTATCGTATACAACATAAAACGACATCGCAGTACAGCGGCGTCGGAAGTGGGGGACAGGGGGGGGCATTCGGCCCCCCCAGAATTTGCCCCGGACCCTTGAGAAATGAGTCTTCATTAATAAAAATTTAATTTCACCTGTTTCCAGCTTGCTTTTTCCCTTCTGACACATATTCTACTTCCTTCATATGCACGTTTAGCGGAATTCTAGTCTCTATCCCCTCCTATCCGCAAAAAAATTTGGGCCCTTTGCATAGGAGCCGGGCCTGTACTATAAACTGTAAATTATTATAGTTTCTCTGGTCTGCTCACACAGATCCTGTCGTAGCTGCTCCTATTGGCAGAGTCAGCTGGGGTCCCCCCCCCTTTTCGATAAGGCAAAGTAGCTTCGCGGGCTCAGTTGTGATTGAACGAAGGCGAAATACGTCTGAGGTTGCACCACGCCCACTTATCCGAAAGGGTTAAAACATCAGTTTTTCGCCGCTAATAACTCGAGAAATGGTTAATGGTAGTTACGCGGAATTCTAGTCTCTATCCCCTCCTATCCGCAAAAAAATTTGGGCCCTTTGCATAGGAGCCGGGCCCTATTCTAGGTTGGCCCCTCCAAGCGAAAATATTACCCTGGGGAACTCCCGATGTGACTTCGATGAAATTCCTTTAAGTCCTTATACCAACCTTGTACTAAATAGTCCTTATACCAACCTTATACCAAATAGTCCTTATACCAAATTGATGCCGAACTGACAGATTTAAAATGTCCTTTTATCCTCGTACTATTAGCATGAATGCTTTGCTATTTTTTTTTGAAATAGTGTAGTTTTGAACAGTACCTATATAAATACTAATCCTTTTTATGCATGATATGTAGTGCATGTTTGGTGAGAATTCACCATCTGCCACATACCTTTATACTGCCTTGCAGGGTATTATGTAGATGTAGTAACCGAGAAAGGCATTAGCGGCCATAAAGTAGTCACGGCTCAATTTTCTCTGAGAGCTAACACACGAGCAGAAAAGATACATTTAATTACTCGGTAAGGCTGATTATGGTGATATCTCTTAGCCGAAAGAGGCGTGTACATGGGAGTCAGCCAAATTCCATATACTTCTTCGTGCCTCATATATTTTGGCGATTAAATGTTCATCCTCCGCTCATGTTCCGGGATTATGGTTTGAAAGCTTCAATTCTTCGCTCTATTGTTTTTCGATGTCCCATGTCTCTGACCTATAGAGTGACTTTCTCCATACGAATGTCTTGATGGAGTGCTTTCTTGTTGGTAACTGAAGGTTTTTGAGCCATGTAGTTGCCTCTTCTTCAGGAAAGGCTCCTTGGCCTGTGCTATTCTTCGGTTGATGTTGGTCATGCTTCCATCGCAAAATATTAACTATTGCGGAGATAGCTGAAGTTCTTGATTTGTTGTAATTTCACTTCTCATATTTTGATATAGCGAATTCCCTTTGATATTTGAGCACATTGTAGTCAGTTCGATCAAGGGGCATTTGGATAATCAGGGATTACTCATAAACAGCCAACTTGGATTCCGGAAAGTTAGATCTTGCGAGACACAATTAGCTTTATTCGTACACGATATTTTAGCCTACGGCGAAAACAGTACTGAAGTTGATGCGATATCTTTAGATTTAAAAAGGCATTCGATTAAGTTCCTCGGGATAAATTAATCTTGAAGTTAGAGAGTTTTGGTATAAATAAAGGCGTTTGTTTGGTAAAAGAATTCTTAAGTGGGCGAGAGCAGAGGGTTGTCGTATATGGTATCATGTCGGACACAATCAAAGTCACATCGGGAGCGTCGAATTTCCACTGGAAACGCTCTTGGATACAAAAAACACCCTGCGATATGCTTTAATTGCCATGTAGTTTAGTTTATAATTTTGAATAATCACTTTCAACCTCAATGGATGGATTGGTTAGAGAACTTTTCAATCCAGATTGACTTTGCCTTTGTCATTTCAATGACTTCCATACTTATGCGTAGTATATACTATCTAGGTTTTGAGTTTCCCCATTTTATTTTTATAGGTACGCATCTGTTAACTGCTGAGCGGGTATGCTGCAAAACTTTACTATTTTGGCTTAAAATAACTGCTAAACTTTATTAAACGACTTCAGTAACTCCTGTTCATGTCGTCATATTTAAATCTACAAATGCTTCTCTCAATGCCAACCTTGCTTGACACGTGCTTGAGGTTAGACGCCAAATCCGAATAGAGCGAGTGGCACACTGAAGGGTCTCCAGGGCACAGCGGGAGACCGTTGGGGGAGATTGGTGGAAAGTGAAAGTTCGTCACGGGGCGACCAAGCTATTGACCGTCTTATGCCGAATAGAAGTGCATGGTTTCTTCTTACCTTTGTTCTCATCTCCAGGTCACGAGGGTCGCGTCCGTTGCTATTAACTCCCAATCTCAAAACCCCCAATATTGGTTTTCTTGGCTTTAAACGTAAGGGTCTTGCATATAGATATTAGTAGCAGACTAGGAACAAAGTCCAAAGGAGTGTCTATGGGCAGGAGTGAGCTTTTGCAAATGTACATGATGCCTTTAAAAATCTCCTCAAGGGGGTGTGGCAGGGGGCATCTACATCTACATCTACATCTACACGATACCCTGCAAGCCACCGCGAGGGTGTGTGGCAGGGGGTGAAGATCACCAAGCATGCACTACTAACATGCAAGCAAGCAACTAAAGGGTCTCATGCAACTAGATTGTTAGTATCTATAGTATTTGAGGGGTTAATACATGCATCATGCACTACAGAATACTCTAAAATATTTCCTCTACCTATCCCTTTCCTATGCTGCCTATTCCGTTCTCTTATAGTACGGGGGAAAAATGCCATTTTGAATCTATCTGTACGACAATCTATCTCTCTAATCTTATTTATCTGGTCGAGTCTAGCATAATACGCTGGTGTTTTTAATATGTCCCTTACATCTTCAGTAAAGCTATCCGATTGAAATTTCTCCAATAGATTTAATCTGGACTTTAACCTACGCTCTGATAATGATTCCCACCCTAATTCTTGTATTAATTCTGATACACTACTCAACCTATCGTAACACCTTTTGACGAACCTAGCTGCTCTACGCTGCACACTGTCTAGTTCTCTCATCAAACCTAATTCATTAGGATCCCATACACTGGCTGCATACTCAAGGTGGGGCCTAACTAGTGAAAAGTAGCATCGCTCTTTTGTCTTCTCATCACATTTCCCAAGTACTCTTTTTATAAATCCTAGCTTTCTCTTCGCTCGGCCGCATATTTCCCTTATGTGTCTTCCCCACGATAAATCTTTAGTGATTGTTACACCTAAATATCTTACGGTTTCAACGTTTTCGATGTTCGTGTTATTAATTCTATAGGATCGCTCTATCGAATTATTCCTCCTCCAAAAATTGATAGCTACACACTTTTTAAGGTTGAGTTCTAACTGCCATTTGTCGCACCACTCTTGAATTGCATCTAAATCCTTGCTAAGTGATTTCGTGTCCTCTTCGTTCGTAATACCCCTGTACACCACCGCATCGTCTGCAAAAAGTCTAAGGTTACTTCTAACTACGGTACCCAAATCGTTTATGTATAAAAGAAATAGAAGCGGACCTACTACGCTACCCTGGGGAACTCCCGATGTGACTTCGATTGTGTCCGACATGATACCATCTATGACAACCCTCTGCTCTCGCCCACTTAAGAATTCTTTTACCCAACATACAACGTCTTTATTTATACCAAAACTCTCTAACTTCAAGATTAATTTGTCATGAGGAACTTTATCGAAGGCCTTTTTAAAATCTAAAAATATCGCATCAACTTCAGTACTGCTTTCGCCGTGGACTAAAATATCGTGTACGAATAAAGCTAATTGTGTCTCGCAAGATCTACCTTTCCGGAACCCATGCTGGCTGTTTATGAGTAATCCCTGACTATCCAAATGCCCCATGATCGAACTGACTACTATGTGCTCAAATATCTTACAAGAGATTGACGTGAGTGAAATGGGTCTGTAGTTACTAGGTTCTTCCCTATCACCGCTTTTAAATATAGGTGTAATGTTAGCTACTTTCCAATCCTTGGGTACTGTGTGGTTCTTTAGTGTTTTATTGAATATTATTTCTAGATAGGGGGCTATTTCAGAAGCTAATGTTTTATATACCCGGGAAGGAATTTGATCGGGACCTGGTGATTTGTTTTTACTTATGCTTTTTAACTGCATAATGCATTAATAAGGAAACTCTACCCAATCTAATAAATAAAGTAGAATGTTTGTATGTATGCATGTATGTGTGAATGTTATCATCAACAAGATATGCCCGTTATGCAATGAAACTGAATGAATCTTTCACAACTTTGCATGGTCATCTATAACGTCCAGAAATAGGTTTTGAAGTAGTTATATCCCAATACGTTGACATTTTTTTATTCCATGTTCAAAAATGTTTCTGCGATGAATTCAATTGGGATACCAGTTTTTTTCGGAGAGAGGGTTCCGATTTTTACTCATTACAATGCCTAAATGTTGGAATTAAAAATTCACCATTTGGAGGCTTAATAACCGCAATAGAAATCCTTAGCTGCAATAAAGAAGAATATAGGAGGCACTAAGAGGAACGTAGCTTGGTGTCAGGTGCATCGAGAAACTTACTTAAATAATCAGCCGAAGGATGGAAGGAAAGATTGGAGGAAACCTCTCGGAGAACATATAAATGGTAAACGATTTTGGAAAAAAATTCATCATCTGCGATTTCGTTTGATGACCAACTTTCTGTCCCTATTATAACATCCGCATCGGTGCTTTTAATGAGATGGTAGCATTAAATTACTTTATTTTTATACTACGGCAGTTTATTATCACCAAATATATTATTTCACCTTTTAGCAACTTCTCTGGCCGTTGGTAGTCACCTCCATTAGCCATCTTAGGAAAACTAATTGCCAATAATTTGTCATCACTGAAAAATTACTTCTGAAATTCCTCATCTTTCCCGTGACTCATGTTAACATCTACATCTACATATACAAAATACCCTGCAAGCCACCATAAAGGTGTGTAGCAGGGGGTGAACTCTCACCAAACATGCACTACATATCATGCATAAAATTTGTAATAAAAATTAAAATAGCAAAGCATGCATGCAAAAACATGCTGTTAGTTAGGTTAGCTTTGACTCCTTATACTAAGTTCATATACATGTTAAAGCCTCCATCAACTAGGCATTTTACAACGTAGAATGTAATAAGATGTTCAAGATACTGAAAGCAGTTGGAATGGACTACAACGACAAATTAATACTCTGTCGCCTCCGCAAGAATCAGGTCACAACAGTACGAATGAATGATGGAAGGAAAATAGAAGCCAAAATAAATGAGGAATTAGACAAAGATAGAGCCTCTCGCAATTATTATTCCATATAATATATAACTAAAATAATCAAAACGAGAAGCCGAAGAAATTGGTATAAAGTTAATCAAGGTTAATGTTGAATAAATAAACATGCTTCCGGTTCGCAAATGGCTATCGCAGTTCTAACAGAAAGGCAAGTGGACCTGTAAGCATCTTGGAATACTATGAACCTAGTTATTTAGGAATATAATATGAGAATATACAAAAAGAAAGGAGCGAGGCACTCTATGGATCAGAGACATGGAGCATCTAACATTGAGATCCCAGAATAAGACCCATACAGTCTGTCTCTTCCCGTTCTCTTTTTCGAAACTCACCATCTCAGGTAGCAACGTTGCCACATCCCACCCGCGAAAAATAGGAAAATCCTTAATTTTCATCGTAGAGCGTCAATAAAAAAACGTTTTTCGACGTCTTGGAATGAACGATACAATGAAGAATATAAATTGTTGATACGTTCCAAAGTTTATAACTTCGAAAAACCATGTCTAGTGGTCAATTTCCCTGAGGACCCCACCCGCTGGGAAAGGTCTGCCTCCGCTGAGCTGCCGGGACGGGCGAGGCTCGATTTTCGAGGGGACCGAGGGTGGAACCTCTAATGACATACCTCCCCCTAGCTACCTGAACGACGGCCCCGCTTAACTACCATTAACCGAAATTTCTCTAATAGATTCAATCTGTACTTTAACCTACGCTCTGATAATGATTCCCACCCTAATTCTTTTATTAATTCTGAAACGCTACTCAACCTATCGTAACACCTTTGAACGAACCTACATCTACATCTACATCTACATCTACATAATACCCTGCAAGTCACCACAAGGGTGTGTGGCAGGGGGTGATTTCTCACCAAACATGCACTACATATCATGCATAAAAAAGGAATAGTATTAATATAGTAGTCAGAACTACACTATTTAAAAAAGATAGAAATTGCAAAGAAAACATGCAAAAACATTCTGTTAGTAGGGTTAGCTTTAAGTACTCATACCAACATGCAGCTACCAATGCTATTCATTGCTACTCTCCGATAGGACATATTTACCGTTATTCGCATCTCTAATTGTGCGAGGGAAAAAGGACATTTTGAATCGGTCAGTTCGGCAATCAATTTCTCTAACTTTATGATTATGGTCCAGTCTGCCACAGTAAGTTGGGGTTCGTAAAATATTTTTAACGTCATCACTGAAAATATTGCCTTGGAATTTGTGGATGAGATTAAGTCTAAATTTCAACCTGCGATATGACAATGATTCCCATTTCAATTCATTTAATAGACTGGTTACGCTAATATAATTATCGTATCGTCCCTTTACAAATCTTGCCGATCTTCGCTGCACACGTTCAAGTTCATTACTTAGACCGATTTCGTAGGGATCCCATACACTGGCGGCATATTCCAAATGAGGTCTAACAAGGGAAAAGTAGCTGATTTCTCGTACACGATCGTCACATTTACCCAATACTCTTTTAATGAAACCCAGTTTGCGATTCGCTTGACCCATTATTTCACGAATGTGTTTACCCCAGGAAAGATCATTTGTCAGTCTTATTCCAAGATATTTAATGGATTCCACGTTTGTTAATTCATTTTTACTTATATTGTAAGTGGTAGGAGGAGAGCTATTCTTTTTCCAAAAATTCATTACAAGACATTTCTTAAAGTTTAATTCTAAATGCCATGCCTCACACCAAGTTTCAATTGCTTGTAGGTCAATATTTAAATATTCTTGATCGTTTGGGCATAGAATTTCCCTGTACACTACTGCGTCATCGGCAAATAGACGAAGCTTACTTTTTACCACCTTTTGGATATCATTAATGTACAAAAGGAATAGAAGTGGACCTATCACACTACCTTGTGAGACACCCGAAGTGACTTTAATTGCCGGTGAGGAAACACCGTCCAAAACAACCCTTTGAACCCGATCATGCAGAAAATCATTAATCCATGATATAATGTTACTGTCTAACCCATAAGATTTTAACTTCAAAATTAGTTTGCTGTGAGAAACCTTGTCAAAAGCCTTCTTGAAGTCGAGAAATATAGCATCCACTGGAATATTATTTTCGCCAGAAACTAAAATATCGTGGGAAAAGAGAGCAAGTTGGGTTTCACACGATCTGCTCTTTCGGAAGCCATGCTGGACATTGGACAATAAATTCTGGCTATCTAGGTGTCCCATGACTGAACTGACAATTATATGTTCTAGGACCTTGCATGAAATGGATGTGAGGGATATAGGTCTGTAGTTAGATGGCTGCTCCCTATCGCCACTTTTAAAAATGGGTGTTACATCGGCTGCTTTCCAGTCCATCGGTACGACGTGTTCGGTCAGGGATTTATTAAATACTATTTCAAGGTAGGGGGAAATTTCGGATGCTAACTCTCTATATACGCGGGAGGGAATTTGATCAGGGCCAGGAGATTTGTTGGGGCTTATATCTTTAAGTAATTTTTCAATACCATTACAGGAAATGTCAATTGGTTGCATCAACCGCTGAAAGAGGTCAGGTAACACGACAGTTGAATCCCCGGAAGGTGGGTTAAAAACGGTTTGGAAGAAGGAATTTAGCAAGTTAACTTTGTCGAGTGTGTTTGTGGTCATTTCACCTCTATCATTTTTAAGTGAATGGACGGCAGACTTATGGCCTTGCACATCCCTTACGTACGACCAGAAGACTTTTGGATTTTCTTTCAATTGTTCCCCAAGTGTTTTTCTTTTGAATTCTGCAAATGCATTACTAAGGGCTGACTTTGCAGTGGATTTTGAAATTTTATAATTTTCAATAATTACATTACGCTCATCAGTGGGCATATGTTTACTAATTTTTTTCATTTTAGCATGACATATTCGCTGCCGTCTCAGGGATTTTCTCACTTCGGCATTGTACCACCTAGGTTCAGTGCTTTCTTTTTTGAATTTACTAGGGATAAATCTGTTGATCCCAGAGCGCATGATATTAATGAACGACTTCCATGAATCGTTGGTACATACCTTTATGGAAGACTTTTTGAAATCCGATAAGGAATCTCTTAAATAAATTTTAAAGTTAGCAAAGTCTGCTCTTTTAAAAATGTAAATCTTTCTTTTTTGTTTAAAATTTTTATCTAAAGATAGCGAGAGTTTTGCAGTTATAACTCTGTGGTCACTGATTCCATCAACCGTGTCAATCATTGTCACATGTTGTGGGATATTGGTTGCCAGTAAATCAAGAGTGTTGTCCCCTCTATTAGGTGCTGCAGCTAATTGTGTCAGGGAGTTATTGGAGAAAACATCTAATAGAGTCTCACAGATGTCTTTGTCCCTTCCTCCAGCTTTGAAGCAGTATGTTCTCCAGTCTATTGATGGTGCGTTGAAATCTCCACCTATTATTATATTACGTTCGCTGTTACGGGACGTTATAGTATTTATCTGGTTTCCCAGTTCTAATAATGACTCAACATCAGTGTTTCGGGGCCTATAGAAGGCGCAGACAGATATTGATCTGGATTTAGGGCATGTTAATGAACACCAAACACATTCTAAGGGGTTGTCGGGAAATATTACTGCTTTGCTAATGATTGAGTTCTTGACTGCAATGAAAACACCACCACCTGCACTGTTATGTCTATCTTTTCTATATATTTTAAAAGATTTGGGGAATATTTCTGAGTCAGGAATGTCATCCGTCAGCCAACTTTCAGTGCCTATAATTACATCTGCATCAGTAGTATGAATAAGGTGATGGAACTCAGGTATCTTGTTTTTAAGACTTCGGCAATTAACTACCGCAACGGAAATATTTTCACCTCGACTATTATTAAGGCTACAAGGGAGAGCTGTAGTCATGTCTGAAGTATTTTGAGGTTCAATTCTGCTTTCATGAAAGTTAGCCGATAAAGCGACTGGCAACGAGAAGTTATTTACCCCACTACATGACCTACTCTCTACCCCACCATCTACCCTAAAAAAGGCCTGCAATGATCTAATACCCTATCCGCCACGCGTTTGGCGGCGTCCGGAGTGTAATGAACTCCAGAGCTGTTTAAAGGGTGTCTACACGACCGAAGCGACGGCTGAAGGTCAACATCTACATCTACATCTAAACGATACCCTGCAAGCCACCGTGAGGGTGTGTGGCAGGGGGTGAAGGTCACCAAGCATTCACTACTAGCATGCAAGCAAGCAACTAAAGGGTCTCATGCAACTAGATTGTTAGTATCTATAGTATTTGAGGAGTTAATACATGCATCATGCACTACAGAATACTCTAAAATATTTCCCCTACCTATCCCTTTCCTATGCTGCCTATTCTGTTCTCTTATAGTACGGGGGAAAAATGCCATTTTGAATCTATCTGTACGACAATCTATCTCTCTAATTTAATTTATCTGGTCGAATCTAGCATAATACGCTGGTGTTTTTAGTATGTGCCTAACATCTTCAGTAAAGCTATCCGATTGAAATTTCTGCAATAGATTTAATCTGAACTTTAATCTACGCTCTGATAATGATTCCCACCCTAATTCTTGTATTAATTCTGATACACTACTCAACCTATCGTAACACCTTTTGACGAACCTAGCTGCTCTACGCTGCACACTGTCTAGTTCTCTCATCAAACCTAATTCATTAGGATCCCATACACTGGCTGCATACTCAAGGTGGGGCCTAACTAGTGAAAAGTAGCATCGCTCTTTTGTCTTCTCATCACATTTCCCAAGTACTCTTTTTATAAATCCTAGCTTTCTCTTCGCTCGGCCGCATATTTCCCTTATGTGTCTTCCCCACGATAAATCTTTAGTGATTGTTACACCTAAATATCTTACGGTTTCAACGTTTTCGATGTTCGTGTTATTAATTCTATAGGATCGCTCTATCGAATTATTCCTCCTCCAAAAATTGATAGCTACACACTTTTTAAGGTTGAGTTCTAACTGCCATTTGTCGCACCACTCTTGAATTGCATCTAAATCCTTGCTAAGTGATTTCGTGTCCTCTTCGTTTGATATACCCCTGTACACCACCGCATCGTCTGCAAAAAGTCTAAGGTTACTACTAACTACGGTACCCAAATTGTTTATGTATAAAAGAAATAGAAGTGGACCTACTACGCTACCCTGGGGAACTCCCGATGTGACTTCGATTGTGTCCGACATGATACCATCTATGACAACCCTCTGCTCTCGCCCACTTAAGAATTCGTTTACCCAACATACAACGTCTTTATTTATACCAAAACTCTCTAACTTCAAGATTAATTTGTCACGAGGAACTTTATCGAAAGCCTTTTTAAAATCTAAAAATATCGCATCAACTTCAGTACTGCTTTCGCCGTGGACTAAAATATCGTGTACGAATAAAGCTAATTGTGTCTCGCAAGATCTACCTTTCCGGAACGCATGCTGGCTGTTTATGAGTAATCCCTGACTATCTAAATGCCCCATGATCGAACTGACTACTATGTGCTCAAATATCTTACAAGAGATTGACGTGAGTGAAATGGGTCTGTAGTTACTAGGTTCTTCCCTATCACCGCTTTTAAATATAGGTGTAATGTTAGCTACTTTCCAATCCTTGGGTACTGTGTGGTTCTTTAGTGTTTTATTGAATATTATTTCTAGATAGGGGGCTATTTCAGAAGCTAATTTTTTATATACTCTGGATGGAATTTGATCGGGACCTGGTGATTTGTTTTTACTTATGCTTTTTAACTGCTGCTCTATTCCGCAATATGAAATGTTTATTTCGGGCATTTGCTCACTGAAAGTGTTCGGCGGTGGTTCCACTGCGTTTTGTGACCGTGAGTTGAATACACTTTGGAAGAAGGTGTTTAAAGTGTTGGCTTTTTCTACACTGCTGGTGACTCTGATTCCTTTATCATTTTTAAGTGTGTGCACTGTGGACTTATTTCCCTGAAGCTCTCTCACATATGACCAAAACGCTTTAGGATTGCTATCTAAATATTCTCCTAACATCTTGCTCTTGAAATGTGATAACGCTTGCCGACATGATTTCCTTGCTAATGCTCTCGATTTTTTATAGTTTTGAACTAGCTCATTATTTTCCCCTACCGATAGACCCCGTCCTGCATTTTTCATCTTAGCGTGGCATACCCTTTGTCAATTTTGTGATTTCCTAACCTCCGCGTTATACCACCTTGGCTCTGTATTATCACTAATATATTTACTTGGTATGTATTTATGAACAGCGTTACGGGTGACCTCAAGAAATTCTGTCCACGAATCCTCTGTATTTAATCCTTTGCTTTGTTCGCTGAATACATTAAACGCTTCCCTTTATTCCTCTTTCATACCGTCGTAATTTGCCTTGCCAAATAAGTAAACCCTCCTCCTTGGTTTATAATGTCTTTCAACGCCTACAATAAATTTCGCATGCACTATTTTATGGTCACTAATTCCTGTGTCTGTAACTGTATTTAGAACTCTCTCGGGTATATTTGTTGCTAATAAGTCTATAATGTTGTTTCCCCTGGTCGGTTCTATTACTAGCTGTTGTAAAGAATGAGACGTAAAGGTGTTCAACAGTGATTCGCAGAGTTCCTTATCCTTACCTCCTGTAATGAAACTACACGTATTCCAGTCTATCGAGGGGAGATTTAAATCTCCGCCTACTATTATTCCTCCATCATTCTTCCCAGAAAGTAATGTACGTATCTCTGACTCTAGCTCTATTATAGAATTGACGTCTGCGTCCGGTGGCCTGCAATATGCACCTACATATATCTGTTTTGCGTTACTATTTTTACTTTTAACGGAACACCAAATACTTTCTACATTTCGCTCTGAAATAAGTTCTCTTCTACTGACATACGGGTCCTTCACAGCTATGGAAACTCCTCCTCCGTTTCTGCTTACTCTATCCTTTCTGTATACGGTAAAACACTTCGGAAATACTTCATGATCTGATATGTCCTTCGAAAGCCAGCTTTCTGTACCTACGATTATATCTGCATTAGTACTCTTAATGAGGTGGTGAAATTCTGCTACTTTATTTCTTATACTACGACAATTCACTACTATCACTGAAATTTTTTCTTCCAATCTGTTTCTCTCTTGGTGCTCCTTTCCAACTAAAACTTTCCTCGATAAATTTTTGACGGACAAACTATTTGGTCTACCTATTACCTTTGATGAATTATCATGTTCGTTCTCTCCATGTGTTTTTCTCTGACCTTCTAAAACTACTCTGCATGTTCTGTCAAATTCTTGCACGATTTTTCCCCCGCGGATCGACCTGCACTTTGGGCTACCACCTGAGCTAAACCCTACGTGTATGCTCTTGTATCCTACTCGCTACCCTAGACGATGCCTCGTTCGTGTAGTGGACACCCGAGCGATTCAGGGGCACCCGACACGTTTCCAGCTCCGGCCCGAGGTCCAAAAACTCAGCTCCCTCGCTCCCACAGACTTCACGGAGTCTCCGGTTTATGCCTAAAACTCGGCTCCAAACCATCGACCCCCGATTCGTCCTAGGTACCAAGCTACATATAGTCAGCCTCATATCGATACCCAGACCTCCACGAACACGGTGGAACTCGGTGCATAGATCCCTTACGGAGTCCATTACATCCTCGGACCCCCGTTTCGCGGCGTCGTTAGTGCCGACATGGGCGACTACGTGCAGCTTGGAGCAGTTAGTGGCACTGACCGTTGCTTTCAACGCCTTCGTCACCTGGGGCACCGTACCTCCTGAACAACCTCAACGAAGGAGGCTCCAATGTCCTTGCTAGCCTATGAACCTAGCTGCTCTACGCTGCACACTGTCTAGTTCTCTGATCAACCCTAATTCATTAGGATCCCATACACTAACAATTACCACTACAATTCACTTGGTATGTATTTATTAACTAATTTACGGGTGACCTCTAGAAATTCTCTCCACGAATCCTCTGTATCTTATCCTTTGCTCGGTTCGCGGAATACATCAAACGATTCCCTTAATGACTCTTTCATACCGTCGTAATCAGCCTAGCCGAATAAGTAATCTATCCTTCTTGGTTGTCTCTGGCTACTATGACGCTTGCCAACATGCTTTCCTTACTAATGCTCTCGATTTCTTAAAGTTTTGAACTAACTCTTTTTTTTCCTCTACTGATAGGGTCTTGCATTCATTATGCTAGCGTGGCATATCCTTTGTCCCTTTAATGATTTCAAAACATCCGTGTTATACCAACTTGGCTCTGTATACTTCTCAATTTGCTTGGTGTGAATTCTTTGACAACTTCACGGGCGACCTCAGGATATTCTCTCCACGAATCATCTGTTCTAATTCTTTGTTTCGTCGCTAAATGCATTAAATAATTCACTTACCTCCTCTTTCCTCGGTATTTCAGTAATTTCAGGTTATACAGTAGATATACTACTACATAACATCCTGTGAGCTAAAAGGAGTGTGTGTGTTAGGGATGTGAAAGGTGTGTGTGGGGTGAGAATTCACCCCCGTCAAAAACTTTTATGGGGGCTTGCAGGGTATTATGTAGATGAGGATGTGTACTCCATGGCAACAAGTTTGATATAACAGTCACGTGTAACTATGATGCGACGACTATCTCGGGGTGGCAAGCGTCCTTTCAAATAACAAGCATGCATTCAAGTTGGCGGAAATGTACCTACCCTGATAGCAATGTAATGTCACCGAAGACGCCTCCACTGCCAAGGGAAAGGAGAGAGGGCTAGTTTTTGCAGAAGAGAGACAGTGGGGAGTCCACTGTCCGCGATCGCTTTCTTCCCTTCCCATTAACCCCCTGCTGTCCCCTTCCGACCATTCAACGCCTACCTGTCTATGAATGTCGAGAAACTCCCATATCTTCGTGCACACTAGTGCATATACCAAATGCGGACTTAAAACTGACAAGTTCTTACGGCAGTAATGGAGCAGCTTACCCGGAGTAAGACCCGAATAGACTTCACCACATGCTACTATAGGGTCTTAGGCAACTAGATTATTAGTATCTACTTAGTAATAAGGGATTGGTTGTTAATACCTGCATCATGACAACAAAACTACTCTAAAATATTTCCCCTAACTATTTCTTTGCTATGCTGCCTATTCTATTCTCTTATGCCTTCTGCCACACACCCTAGTGGTGGCTCGCAGGGTATTACGTAGATGTAGATGAACAAATCCCTTATAGTGCGGGGGAAAGATGGCATTTTGAATCTATCAGTACGAGTAAAACATGCACTACTGGCCAGTAACTAAGAGCTGCTAGGATACAACTACATGAAAACATCTATCCGACAATTTCTCTCACCTTATTTATCTCGTCAATACCATCAAAGAATTTCTATCTTACCCCCGACTTAATATATTAATCATCATCATCTTCGGCCAACAATCCTAGGATTGGTTTGATGCACCCCTCCACTCGATTCTTCTATCGGCCAACTTCTTCATGTTAATTTAATTCCTCTCTTTCACACACGTTACTGTTCCATACATCACATACGTGGCCTTCATTTGCCATTCACTATTCCCACGACAATTTTCTTCATCTGGCCATCGTGTCTTAAGATTCATTTCATAATTCAAATTCAGCTTGCAATTCTTTTCAGAATTCCAAGCTGAATTGAAGCATTGAATTGCTACCCACGTATCCACGTTATCAAAATGATTCTCTAAATCCGCAAATGCAACTAACCTCGGTTTGTTCCTCTCCAATCTCTTTTCTTTAAGCAGCCTAAGTGCACTTCTCAAGGCAATTCAGAGCTTCGTGAAAGGCAGTTTTATAAAAAGGGACATGTTGAGGAATTATTCCGGATTAAATGAATTAGGGTACATCCACGACCCAATTAATCATTCCCTACATTTCATGAAGCCCGGGGATAGGAAACGCAACTCAGAACATTGAAAACCTCTGGTCCACCATCAAGTAGGACATGAGAAAAGAATCGTGAGGTACTCTAAAAAGATATTCGATAAAATTCCTCTTAACAAATTAATCTTCATGTAAGAGAGTATTTGTAAAAATAAAGACGTTGTGTGGTGTGTAAAAGAATACCCAGTAAACACGAAATGTTGCAGCAACGTTGCAGACAGGTTGTGCGAGGTTGCAGAGGTTGCAGCGTTATTCAGGTCGCTTTGCAACGTCGCTGCAACGTAATAATTACGTCTCCAATAGTTTCGAGAACAAAATTTTTATAAGTTCGAAATAGCTGAGGCAGAAAGTGACTTAGAAAATGTTGTTTTATACGCGCTTCGTTGTCATATGAAGTGAATTAACAATTGCCAGAAGGATATATTTTTAACTCCCTATATGAGAAGACTTAGGGCATTGAAAATATTCTCGCGGGGATATCAATAGAGCGTTCCGCTGTAAGCCTAATTTATTGTTGCATGAGAAACCCAGGCACAAGTATTTTCCACTTAAGTCGTTCATTTAATCTTGCATGAGAAACCTAGCGTCGTAATTTCCCCACTCGAAGCGCTATTCAGGTCGCATTGCAACGTTCCTGCTACGTAGTAATTACGTCTCCAATAGTGTTGAGGACTCAGAAAAAATTTAAGTTTGAAATTTTTGAGCCAGAAAGTAACTTGGAAAAATTTATTATACGCACTTTATTATCATCTGGAGTGAGAAAACGATTATCAGAAGGATATAATTTTTGAAACGGCACAATTATGAGTATTATTTAAAGGTTGCAGGAAGGTTGCAATAATGTTGTGTGCCAGGTTGCAATAACGTTGTGAAGACGTTGCCAGAACGTAGTAGGGAGGACATTTGGAGGCTTTTACGACGTTGTCATAACGTTGCAGCAACTCCCAGTAGGTTGCAGTGAGACGTTGCTGCAGCGTTGTGGCAACATACATGGTTTAAAGGGTACTGAAGTGGGAGAGAGCAGAGGGTTTTTGTAGATAGTGTAATATCTAACGCAATCAAAGTCACATCGGGAGTACTCAGGGTAGTGTAATAGGTCCGCTTCTATTTCTTTTGTACATAAACGATTTCGGTACCGTAGTTAGTAGTAGATGATTTTTGTGATGGCTCGAACACCAAAGTTCTCTAACAAGTCTTTCCTCATTTAAAGCTTCAGATAGGTTTTTATAATATGCTTCATTTACTGAAAATGCTCTAATTCACGAGATTATAAGTTGATTATGTAATTACCTGCGCATTATATCCGTGATTTTTCATTGAAATGCTATTACTTAACTGTCTACTCTTATGCTGGGAAAGCAAAATCCTTGATAACGATTGTGAACAGTCAAGAGGAAATCTTAAATAATTGATAGTAAAAATGATGAACCAAATTCTAATTTTCCTCAATGCATTAATAGTGAAACTGATTATTTGAAACAAAAGTTACCAAAGTCACTCACTCATAAATCAAAAACTAAAATAAGCAAAAGATGAACGCCCACCGAAAAAGCTGCTGTGATAACATTGACGTCATTTTCCTCACGTACTTGATTGCTTTTCGGGGAAGGGAAAAGAGTGGAGGGGGATTCTCGGAAGGTCTGCTCCAGGAAGTGTGTAAATTATTATAGTTTCTCTGGTCTGCTCACACAGATCCTGTCGTAACTGCTCCTATTGGCAGAGTCAGCTGAGGTCCCCCCCCCCCCTTTTCGATAAGGCAAAGTAGCTTCGCGGGCTCAGTTGTGATTGAACGAAGGCGAAATACGTCTGAGGTTGCACCACGCCCACTTATCCGAAAGGGTTGAATACATCAGCTAACTAATTATTAGTTAAAAATAGTTATTGCAAACACTCACCCGTGTAGTTTTTCTACCTGTGTAGCTTACTCCTAGTCCCTGTCCCCTTTGGGTTAATTGTCTTCTGGTGATAATCTGTGGTCTGTATTTGCTTGCTTGCTCGTTTCTTCAAGAGGCTTGTTAGTTATTTCTTAGTGTGTAGTAAATAGTAGATTCTTTTACCAGATAGCTCCGCTGCGAGTCTAAGAGAGAGAGATAGTTAGAGTTAGATTAGGATGACTCCCATTAGGTCAACTGTCAGCCTCTTCCGTGACTCACCCGATAGCGAGCCCTTGCGGGCTCGAGTCGATGAGCTCGAGAAGACGGTGGATAGTCTTCGCTCTCTCGTGAAACGGTTGGTGGCCACGGTTGGGACGGTCGAGGGGGAGTGGGGGTCGTCCAAGACCTTCCGCACGCGTTGGTGCGGGGGCGAGTCCTTGCGCTGGCGTGGGTTGGAGGGTTCAGGACGTTCGCCGCACACCCGAGCCTCTCGCGGAGCCTACCTCCGAATCCGGGGGAGAGTGGGAAGTGGTCCGTAGGAGGAGCCGTCGCACAGTGGGCCGGATCGCGAGATACTTGGCCAAAAACCCTAAAAACTTTTTTTTCCTGACATTAGTTTGAAATGGCTTAAGTTAAAGATAAATGTCCAGTGCATACTTTGCACTGAAAATTTTCAACAGGAATCTTTAGTTTATTCCATAATTACAGCCGTAATATGGGGATAGAATAAAATCGCGAATGGAGCGTCGCGACGTAATGTTTAAACAGACGCGTAAGGCGGAATTACTACTCGATAATCCATAAATATTTTAACTGTAAAACCATCTATGAATGTTGCAGGAACTCTGCATGGAGTTACCACACAGAAATGTTTAATATATTTTGCGCTATACAACTATTATTATGGAGAGTACAGTTTTCAATAATTACGCTTATTCTTTTAGAGCTATAAAAAAAAACCTGCTAGAAGCAGCGGTATTATCTATGTCAATTGGTGAGTTGTGATGTTATTTATGAGGCCACAAAAATTCATCTGCGGATACTTGCGGACCCACGAGACATTGTTTATTTTCTTCTAGAGAGCCCGAGCCGGCTGGCCCCTAACACGCCCGGCCGCCGCGCCGCGCCGGCTAGTCGCGCGTTTGGGTTATGGTCTCAAGAAGGTTTTAATTTTCTAGGCGCGTCTGGTCAGTGTTACAGGGAAATGTTTACAAATTCTAATTTCATGGAAGCTTTGCTTCTCCGTAGCCTCACAATCAGTTGCTTCCCAGCATTTGTGCGGCAAAGTTGGGTGATATCTCGAAGTCTTGTGCGGTCAAACCTTATTCCCAAAGTGCAACGATGTTTACAATCAAGCGTTTAGAACTTTTTAAATTGTTAACTTCGAACCCTAGGGTTAATTGGTCCGTAAGATTTCGGCAAGCATGCTCATTTGTTGAAAACGCATTAAATTTACCTAAGGAGGAAAACCAAGCCATCAGGAAGATCATCATTGCATCTGTACGCAGACAATGTGGTCATTTGAAGAGGAAATGGGAAGAGTGTCATCGAAAAGACGAAGTGTTTTTTAGGAAGTATGAGGCATGGTTGGACTGCATCATATCCTTCCAACAACCAGGTGCTACTCCATGAAGCACGAAAGGTACATAATAATTTTAACACTTTGGAATTTGAATAGAGAATATTAGCTCCACTATCGTATTTCAATGGTTACTCAGTCAGGCGTGCTCCTAAACGTATTTTGAATTGTTCTACAGATACCTCGTCGAACGTACTGTTTTAACAAAAATATCAACGTTATAAAGAACAATTATGAACGGGTTTAATGAGGCAAACGGTTTACCTGTTTATTTGACGCAAATAAATTTAAATGTTGTTCTAAACACGTTTTCCCGTGTTTACCTTTTCTGTAAAAGAAATAAATCGGAAAAACTAGTGAAAACTGCATTCAAAATCAAAAGATAACTTATAAGTCGTTAAGTCATAAGGGTCACAGGGAAAAAACTATTTGCAGTTATCTTGAGAGAAGACATGTTAGACGTGAGGAGATCGTATTTTTGTGAAAATAAAAATTGAAAAATGAGAGAGGAAAATGTGATCCACTGTGCCAACATAAGGGCACTTATTTAAGTTCATTACGAATGTGGAGATGAATTTATTTTCTTTTCTTATGTATGCACTCTTCTTTTCATGTCACTATTAAACCCAGACCTTATGCGTGGACGGCCAAGAAAATTATTTCAAGAAAGTAGTAACCGTTCCAAACGGAGAAGAGCGAAAAAGATTAGAACCTCTTTTGAGGAGGAAGAACTTACTTTGGCCACCACTATGAATTTGAGGTCATACGGCAATGAAGCTGCAGCAAAATTATTGACAGAAATAACAACAACTTCACCAGGTCGTGCATGTAAAATAATATCGCATTGGAAAAAATCTCAAACAAGTCACTCGAGGCAGTATACAGCCGAAGAAGCTTTATTCTTAATTATTAATAGCAACTTGTCGAAAAGACAATACCTCTCTCTTCGGAAGGGTGCAAAGAAGCTCGGACATGACCTTTACCCTTCTTGCCATTCCATTTCTGTGGCCAAGAAAGAAGCTTACCCAGGGGGAATATCAATAACTGAAAAAAAATGCGAAGTAAGTCTGCAGTCACTTCTCCACCACACATGCAAACGACTTGTAGACGTTTTACAGCTCCAATCTTCCCATGATGAAGATCAAAATTACAACTTGATAATTAAGTGGGGATTTGATGGGAGCTCTGGGCACTCCATGTATAAACAGAAGTGGTCAGAGACAGAAGCAAGCGATGAAAGCCTCTTTGCCACTTCAATTGTTCCCTTGCGTCTGGTTCATGTAGCCAAAAAAGACTTCATCTGGAAAAATCCTCGACCATCATCTCCCCGTTTCTGCAGGCCTGTGAGGTTGCAATGGATTTCGGAGACAGATGAAATTTCAAAAGCAGAGGAGCAATTTATCAGTCAGCAAATCAAACATCTAGAGCCTTTCATTTTGGGAAACATACGTATATCTTTTCAGATGTGCCTCACCATGATTGACGGAAAGGTAAACTTACTGATGATGTACAACAACTTTATTGATATTTCCGTCTTTAAGCCGTAATGCAAAGTAGCTCATTAAATATTATATGTTGAAAATAATTTGTAAATTTTTAAATTTTAATTACAGCAATAACATGTATACTCATTGTAGTTGGTACAGATACATATGTTCATATTACTTTTTTTAGGTTTGCAATGCATTAACGGAGTGCTCAAGTATGGCATGTTGTATTTGCAATGCAAAAATTTCAAAGATGAACAACATCGAGGAAATGAAAGAGAGACAAGTGAATGCCACAGCCATTTCGTTTGGCTTTTCAGTGCTGCATGCAAACATTCGTTTCTTTGAATGCTTGCTGCATATCTCCTACAGATTAGAAATCAAGAAATGGAAGGTATGAGCATCTTCCCATATTTTTTTGCTCGCTATTTCTTACGCTCTAAAGTAAATTAAGCATTTAGCATTGTTTCTTTTATAGGTCTATCTTAAAAACGAACTCCATTTCTGTAGTTTTTTTTATTTTCAATTACAAATATTTCATTAGTTACTAAATACGTATCGTAAATCACGACTAAATGTCCACTGTAAAAATATATCCAAAATTAATCCACTGCACGATTGATTGAATGTTGTCTTACTGTCTTACTCAATTGAATAAGGCATTGGATAAAGCTGTCTCACACACTCCGTATGATGCATAAATGCTCTTCAATTTTTAGGCAAAGAAAAGGGATGGAACCCAAGCAATGATGCTAGCTCGTAAGAAGTTTATACAAAAAGAGTTTTTGCAGACCCTTGGCTTACGGGTTGACATGCCAAAGCCAGGCTTCGGTTCGTCGAATGACGGAAACACCGCAAGACGATTCTTTCACTGCAAAACTGAATCAGCGAAAATAACCGGTAATTCAATTAAATGAGTGAGTAAAATGGATATTAAAACAGCATGGATATATAAATATTTGTGGTTTCGTATTTTTAGGTATATCAGAGGAACTAATAGATAAATTCTCCAATATATTGAACACAATCTCTTGCGGCTATGCCATCAGCTCTGATAATTTTGAGAATTATTGCTTGAGGACAGCTGAACTATATATAAAATTATATTCCTGGTTCTACATGCCTCCTTCCGTTCACAAAATTTTGATCCACGGAGCTTTAGTGGTGCGTGAAGCAATATTGCCCATTGGACAACTTTCAGAAGAAGCCCTTGAATCAAGACATAAAGACTGCAAGAGATTCCGCAGAGACCACAGTCGGAAAAATTCGAGGAAAGACTCAAATTCCGATGTTTTTCATTGTCTGCTTTTGACTTCTGATCCTCTAATATCATCCGCCGGAGAACTTCCTCGGCCAAAGAAACGGACTTTGCCGATAGCTGTTCGGGAAATGATTGATGATGCAGATTTATCCGAGGAATCTGACGAGTCTCAAGAAGCTGAAGAAAGCGATTCTTTCACTGACGACTGATTCTCAGCGTTAGCAGGTAAAATTTAAATTGGAAAAATTTAACTTGAGAGAGTGTAATACTCCTAATTAATCAATTTTTACGCATGCATGTTAAGATAATGGTATTTTTGGCATTCATCTTTTTCATTTCCTTTGAAAGAATTTAAATTAAGCAAAACTGAATGAAAATGTTAACATATTGAGTGTTGCTAAACTTTTTTCTGACTCCCTGTAATATCCGTTGTTCACATTTACTGCTTGATAATTTCCTCACTTTTTAAATACGCTACATAGTTAATAATAGGTAAGATTGCAATAATGATACATTATAAGAACCTAGGCCCAAACTCAACCAAGAAACTACAACTTACTTGGGAGAAACATTAAGTTCTTCTTCAGAGACTTTCAAGATATTCTACTTTATGTCGGCCATTTTGTTTTCGCGAAAATTAAAATTTTGACTTCAGATTCATAATTAGGGACCCAAAAAACCCCGGAATACCAAGTTTCATCAAAATCGAACAATTATTTCTATTTTTGGCCAAGTTTGTCCAATTCCGGACCACTGTGCGTCGGGTCACACTACACAAACGGGGAAATGCAGAGGCAGAGGCTGAGCCTTTCCCCGTTAGTAATAGTTTCGGTGGGCTGGCGGAGGTCGGCGCATCGAACGCTCCGCCTCGGGACACTTAGCCGACTGGGAGTCGGGAGGGAAGGGAGGGAGTATTAGTGATAGGTAGCTCCAATGTTCGGCGGGTAGCGGACTCGATGCGTGCCAGGGCCCATCGGGAAGGAGGTGGTGAATCCCGAGGGAGAGGTGACGAAGAACAGGTACGCTCCTAGTGTATACCAGGAGGTACGGTGCCCCAGGAGACGAAGGCGTTGAAAGCAGCGGTCAGTGCCACTAACTGCTCCAAGCTGCACGTAGTCGCCCATGTCGGCACTAACGACGCCGCGAAACGGGGGTCCGAGGATGTAATGGATTCCGTAAGGGATCTATGCACCGAGTTCCACCGTGTTCGTGGAGGTCTGGGTATCGATATGAGTTGGAATATGCTGCCAGTGTATGGGATCCCTACGAAATCGGTCTAAGTAATGAACTTGAACGTGTGCAGCGAAGATCGGCAAGATTTGTAAAGGGACGATACGATAATTATATTAGCGTAACCAGTCTATTAAATGAATTGAAATGGGAATCATTGACAGATCGCAGGTTGAAATTTAGACTTAATCTCTTCCACAAATTCCAAGGCAATATTTTCAGTGATGATGTTAAAAATATTTTACGAACCCCAACTTACTATGGCAGACTGGACCATAATCATAAAGTTAGAGAAATTGATTGCCGAACTGACCGATTCAAAATGTCCTTTTTCCCTCGCACAATAAGAGATACGAATAACGGTAAATATGTCCTATCGGAGAGTAGCAATGAATAGCATTGGTAGCTGCATGTTGGTATGAGTACTTAAAGCTAACCCTACTAACAGAATGTTTTTGCATGTTTTATTTGCAATTTATATCTTTTTTAAATAGGTTAGTTCTGACTACTATATTAATACTATTCCTTTTTTATGCATGATATGTAGTGCATGTTTGGTGAGCAATCACCCCCTGCCACACACCCTTGTGGTGGCTTGCAGGGTATTATGTAGATGTAGATGTAGATGAGGCTGACTATATGTAGCTTGGTACTTAGGACGGATCGGGGGTCGATGGTTTGGATTTCAGTGATAGTAGTGAATTGTCGTAGTATAAGAAATAAAGTAGCAGAATTTCACCACCTCATTAAGAGTACTAATGCAGATATAATCGTAGGTACAGAAAGCTGGCTTCAGAAGGACATATCAGATCATGAAGTATTTCCGAAGTGTTTTACCGTATACAGAAAGGATAGAGTAAGCAGAAACGGAGGAGTTTTCATAGCTGTGAAGGACCCGTATGTCAGTAGAAGAGAACTTATTTCAGAACGAAATGTAGAAAGTATTTGGTGTTCCGTTAAAAGTAAAAGTAGTAACGCAAAAAAGATATATGTAGGTGCATATTACAGGCCACCGGACGCAGACGTCAATTCTATAATAGAGCTAGAGTCAGAGATACGTACATTACTTTCTGGGAAGAATGATAGAGGAATAATAGTAGGCGGAGATTTAAATCTCCCCTCGATAGACTGGAATACGTGTAGTTTCATTACAGGAGGTAAGGATAAGGAACTCTGCGAATCACTGTTGAACACCTTTACGTCTCATTCTTTACAACAGCTAGTAATAGAACCGACCAGGGGAAACAACATTATAGACTTATTAGCAACAAATATACCCGAGAGAGTTCTAAATACAGTTACAGACACAGGAATTAGTGACCATAAAATAGTGCATGCGAAATTTATTGTAGGCGTTGAAAGACATTATAAACCAAGGAGGAGGGTTTACTTATTTGGCAAGGCAAATTACGACGGTATGAAAGAGGAATAAAGGGAAGCGTTTAATGTATTTAGAGAACAAAGCAAAGGATTAAATACAGAGGATTCGTGGACAGAATTTCTTGAGGTCACCCGTAACACCGTTCACAAATACATACCAAGTAAATTCATCAGTGATAATACAGAGACAAGGTGGTATAACGCGGAGGTTAGGAAATCACTAAAGCGACAAAGGGTATGCCACGCTAAGATGAAAAATGCAGGACGGGGTCTATCGGTAGGGGAAAATAATGAGCTAGTTCAAAACTATAAAAAATCGAGAGCATTAGCAAGGAAATCATGTCGGCAAGCGTTATCACATTTCAAGAGCAAGATGTTAGGAGAATATTTAGATAGCAATCCTAAAGCGTTTTGGTCATATGTGAGAGAGCTTCAGGGAAATAAGTCCACAGTGCACACACTTAAAAATGATAAAGGAATCAGAGTCACCAGCAGTGTAGAAAAAGCCAACACTTTAAACACCTTCTTCCAAAGTGTATTCAACTCATCGTCACAAAACGCAGTGTAATCACCGCCGATCACTTTCAGTGAGCAAATGCCCGAAATAAACATTTCATGTCGCGGAATAGAGCAGCAGTTAAAAAGCATAGGTAAAAACAAATCACCAGGTCCCGATCAAATTCCTTCCAGAGTGTATAAAACATTAGCTTCTGAAATAGCCCCATATCTAGAAATAATATTCAATAAAACACTAAAGAACCACACAGTACCCAAGGATTGGAAAGTAGCTAACATTACACCTATATTTAAAACCGGTGATAGGGAAGAACCTAGTAACTACAAACCCATTTCACTCACGTCAATCTCTTGTAAGATATTTGAGCACATAGTAGTCAGTTCGATCATGGGGCATTTAGATAGTCAGGGATTACTCATAAACAGCCAGCATGGGTTCCGGAAAGGTAGATCTTGCGAGACACAATTAGCTTTATTTGTACACGATATTTTAGTCCACGGCGAAAGCAGTACTGAAGTTGATGCGATATTTTTAGATTTTAAAAAGGCTTTCGATAAAGTTCCTCGTGACAAATTAATCTTGAAGTTAGAGAGTTTTGGTATAAATAAAGACGTTGTATGTTGGGTAAACGAATTCTTAAGTGGGCGAGAGCAGAGGGTTGTCATAGATGGTATCATGTCGGACACAATCGAAGTCACATCGGGAGTTCCCCAGGGTAGCGTAGTAGGTCCACTTCTATTTCTTTTATACATAAACAATTTGGGTACCGTAGTTAGTAGTAACCTTAGACTTTTTGCAGACGATGCGGTGGTGTACAGGGGTATATCAAACGAAGAGGACACGAAATCACTTAGCAAGGATTTAGATGCAATTCAAGAGTGGTGCGACAAATGGCAGTTAGAACTCAACCTTAAAAAGTGTGTAGCTATCAATTTTTGGAGGAGGAATAATTCGATAGAGCGATCCTATAGAATTAATAACACGAAGATCGAAAACGTTGAAACCGTAAGATATTTAGGTGTGACAATCACTAAAGATTTATCGTGGGGTAGACACATCCGGGAAATATGCGGCCGAGCGAAGAGGAAGCTAGGATTTATAAAAAGAGTACTTGGGAAATGTGATGAGAAGACAAAAGAGCGATGCTACTTTTCACTTCACCAATTGATGCATTGAATGTGTTGTGAAGGTACACAATAGTGACTCGCAGAGCTCCTTGTCTTTTACTCCGGTGGTAAACCTATTCGTGTCCCAGTTTACGGACGGAATTATGAAATCTCCACACATTATTATGTTTCAATGGTTTTCGCGCGAATTTAGTTTACTGCTCTTGCCCACCAGGGATGAAACTGAACTGCCGTCGGTATCATGCGGTCTTTAATATACACATATAAAGAATCTATTGGCTTTGGACTCATGTTAAAGCCTCCATCAACCAGGCATTGCACAACGTGGAATGGAATAAGATGTTCAAGATACTGAAAGCCGACAAATAAATACTCTGTCGCCTCTTCAAGGATCAGGCCACGACAGTAAATTTGAAGGATGGAAGTAAAATAGAAGCCAAAATTAATGCTCACACAGTCTGTCTCTTCTTGTTCTCTTTTTCGAAACTAACCATCTCAGGTAGCAACGTTGCGACATCCCACCCGCTTTTTACGCGAAAAATAGGAAAATCCTTAATTTCCATCGTAGAGTGTCAATCAAAAAACGTTTTTCGACGTCTTGGAATGAACGATACAACGAAGAAGATAAATTGTTGATACGTTCCAAAGTTTATAACTTCGAAAAACCATGTCTAGCGGTCAATTTCCCTGAGGACCCCACCCGCTGGGAAAGGTCTGCCTCCGTTGACCTGCCGGGACGGGCGAGGCTCGATTTTCGAGGAGACCGAGGGTGGAACCCTCTAATGACCTACGTCCCCCTAGCTACCTGAAGGAAGGCCCCGCCTAACTACCATTAACCGAAAAATTTATTCCGACATGTTTCGCTACACTGTAACACTGTAGACATGTTCCTGAAGATGCTACAGTGTAGCGAAACATGTCGGAATAAATTTTTCTAACCTGTGGATAGCTAAAGTTTGTCTTTTCATTAATATTGTCTTGGAATTTATTTAAGAGATTAAGTCTAAATTTCAACCTCCAATCCGACAATGATTCCCATTTTAATTCATTAAATAGGAGCTGGCTACGCTAATATAATTATCGTATCGTCCCTATAGAAATCTTGCCGACCTTCGCTGCATGGCTACGCTAATATAATTATCGTATCGTCCCTATAGAAATCTTGCCGACCTTCGCTGCACACGTTCAAGTTCATTATGTAGACCGATTTCGTAGGGATCCCATACACTGGAAGCATTTTCCAAATGAGGTCTAACAAGGGAAAAGTAGCTGATTTCTCGTACATGATCGTCACATTTACCCAATACTCTTTTGATGAATCCCAGTTTACGATTAGCTTGACCCATTTCTTCACGTATGTGCTTACCCTAGGAATAATCATGTGTCAGTCTTATTCCCAGATATTTAATGGATTCCGCGTTTGTTATTTCATTATTACTTATTTTATATGTGCTAGGAGGAGAGCTATTCTTTTTCCAAAAATTCATTACTACACATGTTTTAAAATTTAATTCTAACTGCCACTTATCACACCAATTTTCAATTGCTTTTAGGTCATCATTCAAATATTCTCTAAAATATAGAAGGTGTGCATGGCTAAATGTCATAGAAAGGAATTTGTTTTTTTTTAATTTAACGCATATAACACAAACCCGCATTTAACGCAAACAGCGGGAAAACGGAAAATTTCATGGTGTAAATACGGGGTTGTACATACGCTGGAGATATGAGAAACGGGATGGGACCCGATAAAACGTTGTGTATCGCGGGAAAGCGTAATTTCCGATAAAGCAAATACGAAGTTTAACTGTGCATGGCATTTGTCGATAATTGAGATAACGCACTAGCACCTAAGTTTTTAGCCTGAATGATCATACTGTCTCGCATTTACACTGTTTCACACGACTGATGCACCATGTGAATAAAAGTGCGTGACAAAACACTTTCGTTTACTGACGAAGGTGAAACAAAATGCGCAAAATGTTCCTCTCCTCATTGTGCGGTATATTCATTTTACATACGTGTTTCATTACGTTAAAATTGAAAATATGCTATTTTAATACGTTCATATGATAATTATGATGGTTTTAATGGATAAAAATGGGATATTTCATAAAGAAAAATATAAAAAGATATTTTAATGCCATTTCCTACTAGTTTTTTGTATTCATAACCTCCATAATAAAATCCATAATTTTTCGCATATTTACTAAATTCGCAGATTTTTCGCTTTTATGCCGAATTTTCGCAGAAATCGGAGTAAAGCCGTGAAATAAAAGAATAATAAAATAGCGGTTATATAAAAAAATAAAAAAGCGGTATAAAGGGAAGGTATTCGCCTTTATCGGGACATGCGATTTTTACCGGTCCCTAGTAGTAGCACATGAATAAGGAGGGGAGAGGGTAGCGAAGGAGTTTTTGGCTGATTCTCCGCTTCCACTACTACTGTAGCTACGCGTACAACTGGAAAATGCCATGGGAATGCACATCAGTACGATTGTGAAAGCGAAGGTGCATGGGGAAATCAAAGTAGGTATTGTACATTTTGATATAGTAATTAAAATTAAGTGGTTTCGTTTTTTATAGTGTGTTTAATCACTGCTAACTCATGCATGCCCTCTAAAATACAGGTAAATAACGGAATTACTGGAATAAATGGCTAACTAATCATTAAATCTTGCATTAATGGTAATTATAGCAATTAAGTGTTAATTATATCAATATTTAACGAAGTAGTAACAGCATGCTTAATTTGGTGGTAGCTCTTGGTTAAATGTAAGTAGTGAATAAATACAACAGTATTTCTTTTTGCATGGCTACACGGTGGTAAGTCTCCTCACTGATTGATAAAAGCATTTTTGGTGATGTTCATCCCCTGCTGCAAACCTCTGCGGTGGCTTGAAGGGTATTATGTAGATGTAAATTTAATTCGTAATTCCTAAGGCTGCAAACCTACGATGGATTGGTGCTAGCGGAAGAGCGGAGACTAGGAAAAGCGAATCACGATATTTGCCGAAGACGAACTAAAAGGATAAGTGCCGGGTGAGTGCAGCACTGTGTTTCGATGATAGCGGGATCGTACATCTTGGTTACGCACGTAGCTACGCTCGCAATGGAAACGGGGCATGAGGGGTGACGGTTTCAGTTATGACCCCAACCCCTCTCTCACTTTCACACGCTGACTTCTCTACCCCTCTCAGAGTTTCTAGCATGTATTGACCAAAATAAAGAATGCAGACATATGGGGAAAAAGTATATAACAGAAGCCTGAAGACATCGTGGAATTTCATAACATTGACTCACAGGCAAATGTTGACTATAATTCAGTTATTCGCATTTAAAGGAAATTTAAGTGTCCTACTATTTTACCATTATCCTAACAAAAACTGATGGCCCTGATTGGTTCTGGAGGTGAAGTGGAAAGAATTAAAAAATGAGAATTACGACACAATGCACTTGAAATCTCACATTGTTCTTAAAGTAAAAATCAAGAAGGCCATGAAGGTGGTTGATGGAAAGACAACCGTTAGCATGATAGGGTATTGGTTTGATATTACGTAAAAAAAAGTAGCATTGTTATGCAGACGAATACTTTATATATGAAGTCTAAAATCCAAGGAGGTTTGCTGTTTAAAAAAATAATAATCTGCAATGAATAAAAAAATTAAATTAGTTAGCTAAACGTCCAGAATATAATAATATGTACCAAAAGAAAAAAGTGATTTGAAACGAAATTAAAATTTTATAAGCAATGGATTACTCATTCAAACCTATGCATGTATCATTTTTCTATGTGGTAGTGTGGTGGGATCAATAACAGTAGGGGAATATTCAAGAATGAAAAAATCAAAATACGGCGTTACGGATGAGTAATGAGCAAGTACGCAAGTAGTGAAAAGAAGAAACTTTTAAGAGGAGGAGAAAAAAGATGTTAATTCACCAATTTATGAAGACCGAAAGCCACAGAAAAATTAGGCGAAGGGCTGTGTCGAACCAGTCTGAGGAACGTTAGCAATTGGTGATGATGCCATATAAATGTGATCAGAAAATTATCTTCTCAGAGGAGTAGATAAATTATCACATTGGCTGGAGCAAGAAGTTCAGTAAATAAATGATAAGTACTGGAAACAAAAAGTGTTAGCATGAAAATCTTTTTATGATAAGTGAGAAATTGATGAGATGGAGGGAGTGGTAAACGGTTAGACGTGGTTGGGGAAGGTTAAGATAGAGCAAATTTTGGTAACCCTCTGTGTCTTACAGAGGGTTACCGAAATTTGCTCTATCTTAACCTCGTAAGCTAAATATTTGAAAAACCATAGTGAAATCTACTCTACGCTTCGAATTAAATAGTACGTTTAACTGGGTAACCACTCTTTAATTCTGCATTGCGGAAAGAAGCATGAATTGAGAACGGAAATAGATGATTAATGGTGGGTTCATCACAAGAGGATGTGAAGCAATTCTGGCTGTTAAATGATTTGTGGAGTATTCGACCGGGAAGGAAGTCAGATATCATTTGGGAAGGAGGGAAATTTATTGAGTCATCATCTACGCTCCGCTCATTTGGAATACATACATAGTATTTGAAATAGATTGCACGAGATGCATGAATTGAAATTATAGAGCCAACATACCTTCTGTATGTGTTCCTTTTCAGGCTGGAATGTTGCTCCAACTCGAATTGGACCTTCAGTTATTTGGACCACAATAACTTCTCCCTCCACGCTGGATAGGACGGAGTCAAGAGTGGTTCCATTTCCCGTGCGCTCTCCGAGATCGAATTCGCCGCCCTCGTACGATGCATTCTTCATATCCATGCCTTGCCGAATTCATTGCAGCGGTCACCACTTCAACCTTATCTTTGGATAAGTCTTCACCCTCACCCATAATATCGTCGTCCTCAATCATTGCCAAAGTCGTTACTTTCTCTCCTCTTTTGTCCGGAAGAATGCTATATTTATAACCTTTATCCTCCTCACGGAAGTACACGATGTTGATCATTCCAGGGATATGCGATTTCTTCCTCGAAACCAAATTTAGTGGTTTGGCTAGTAAAATTGTTGGAATTAGGAAGATGATAATAATGGAGGCTGCAATCCTCATTTTGGTGATTTTTTCTAAAACCGTTCGTCACTTTCACAATCCTGCTCTTCGCTTAAACAACTTTCCAATTCCCGTGTAGCTCTCGTGTCTGTCACCAGAGCTCCTATCTCTTCCTCTCACAGACAGAGAATACGGGAAAAGGGGGTAAATTTACACCAGTCCACTAGTGGCTAGTGACGAAAAGTCCCTTAATACCATCACGTGACCCTCTGACTTGATATTTCTCTCGTTCAAGCATATTGACGCCATTGTTAACCACGCACAGTAAACCATGGCCTTGCTTTGAAAACAACTGACTACTGCTGGATTCTTCTCCTGGGTGAACCCTTACTCATAAGGAAGCCAGTGTATACGCAAATTCTTTCCATACTCCGGATAGCTACTGTTGACTGGCGTAGTTATTTTCAGAGTTATTTCTTGTGTCGGAGACGTGCCGATAATTCTCGGAAAACCGCATAATGGTATTCAGGCTTCGTTCATTTTGAAAACGTACTGGCTGCACGTTGCCGATCAAATTGCTCAATTATTCATGAGCTCGTGGCCATCGAATTATTTTGCTATCAATAAAATGTAATGCTGGAATTAGTTCTATAGCACTAAGCCGCAAATCGGATGTCTTACTATTGACGTAGCCCGGTAACTCTATCGCTGGCCATGAGTTTTGTACTCCCTCAGATTTGATATCTCAAAAGTTTTGAGTAACCTAAAAAGGCATGATAAGATTCTACTTTGCGGTTATGGACGGACAGAAAATATATTGAAAAATGCTTGAGGAAAGAGATTTTCTCACCGAAAATCTCTTGCCGGACTTTGGTCAATGGTCCTAGGTTTGATTCCCGGTTGTAGAAAACCCTTTTCTCCTACCTATTTTCAACATACGTAAGGGCAGTGTATAATTTTTCGGTGCCACTTTATCGCCCTTTGTGATAGGTTGCAGGAACTATCCCCACGGACAGTGGTTTCTTTTAAGCCCAATGATGCGTGATAGTGCTTGCGAGTGGAAAAGTCTGACACCGTTGACTCCATTCGTACACTTCTCCCCAGCCACCTCTTGCTCATAAAATGGTCTGTAATCAACGGCCTTCTCTCAATCCTATTATCGAGTCCTGAAGTCTCCTCTCAGCTGAGTAATTGACATTTGCTGGCAATAAAGGTTGACTTGTCCAAAATTGTGTTTTCTTCTTTATCAGTCTCAAGACCGTATCATGGAAGAGAAGCTTCATTAGGAACACTCATATGCGTATTCAAGTCTGTAGACGCACTAATAGGTCCTTCAGGTTGGGATAAAAAATGTACAAGGATGGAAATGGAAGGATAAGGAGGAAGGGTGGAGAGAAACTAGTTATGAGCATGAGACAGCTTTTAAGAAAAAACCGCCAAGGGGTCCCATCCGACGGACGGAGTACTTGCACTGAACTCAAGTTCCCTACACAATGCACTCAATTAGGGGCGTAATTACCCGTGAAAACTATCTTAAACTGCTGACATTCGAACCCGGGCTCTCTAAATGATAGGCAAATACTCTAGTCAAAACACTAACACGACCAACCGTTCCCTATTGGGGAGTGCGTAAAAGTAACAAGAGTTTTAAATAGCAAATGCAGTTATCTTCAAATATGCATTGAAATTCTGGATTTGCGAGACGCCTTATGCATAATATACTGTCAAAGTTAAACGTTCAGAATAAAAAGAATATGGCTAAAAAATTAGTATTAGCTCCGAAAAATTTTCATTTCCATATAGAGCTACATGCAAATTATGTGTAACCAACAGCATTTAATTATAATGTATAATTTGTGATAGTAAATTAGCAGAAAGATAAATATTAGGCGTATTTTAAAAAAAATAGGTACTAGGCAGACAGTCTTGAATTTAAAATTTCGAAGTCATTCATCATGAAAACTAACCAACCGGCGGGTGTTACCACCGCGAAAAAATGATCTGTATCTTCCGGTGATGATATCAACCCTCTGGGTGCTAGAACAACACTCTAACCCCTCCATCATAACCCTCAGTTGGAAACCTGAGCAGGATCACGAGGCGGGATAACCTTTCAGAGCAAGGAGCAGGCATGCGACGAACCGGTGACGCCTAACGGGGATGGAAAAAGGGAAGGTAAGGATTTTGGCGGGGTTCACAGGGATCGGGTGGGTGTGTTGAATAGAGTACTGGTCCCTCACCGGGAGGGCCAGGGTTTGAATTCCGGCAGTGGGGGGTATTTCTATCGGTAATCCGGTACGTACTTGAGTGTTTTGTGGAGAGCGTTCGAGTGCAGAACTCCGTCCGTCACGGTCCCGTTGGTGCCTTTCGTTAAGAGTGGGCTAACGCTGACGATGGGTTCCTCCCGGTCTAAAGCACCTATATGCAGGTACAGACTTGAAAACACAGATCACATAAGGGATTCTCCTGACTCAATGATTTGCATTACATAAGACGTTACTGACACCTAAATAAATACATTGCATTAAAACAAGGACACGAAGAACTCTTTGTCTTAGAAAATTTTGAACAACTCTCCTGAAATTTAAATTACATACTTGAGTACTGAATGGATGGATGATCCTACACTGAATAGGACCTATTAGAGCGCTTCATGTTAAATTCACATCAACCTTCACTTTGGTAACTGTGGCTAAAAAGTCAAGTCACAAATGAAAGGATTCATGATTCATTGCACCAATACCTCACGTACTAGTAAAATTATAAATAAGAATGTAGGAATGCAATTTATTCAATAAAACAAATAGGAAATACGTACCAAGGGCGAACAACAAAAATGTCATTGCTTCATGTAATCAACCGGATTAGGACATTGACATAACATCAATCATGGGCTTCCCATCCGTAATATAATTTTCCTATGTCCTCCGATTCGGCGGTTACCGAGTAATCTAACAATAAACTAACCAATTGGGAGGTTGACCATTTAATCAGAAAAGCTGGAGACAGCTGAATTCATTCAATGTTATTTATATGCGACTATGTCCCCGGCTTTGAAGGACGCAGGCTTCCGATTCCTATCTTATCTCAAGGCTACAGCCTTATTTGTAGTGGACAAGAAACGTTATTTTGGTATCTTTATAAAACCCTCCTTCTGCGACCTAGTGACCCCAGCAGACTCTTGCCATCCCATGTCACACAAGCTTGCGGCATTCCAAACGATGATCCATAGGTTAGTGAGCCTACCCCTCTCCAACCCAGAACTCAACAAAGATCTGGATATAATATGCCACATTGCAACGTCTAATGGGTACAAAAGAGATATTATAAACAAACTCCTGCGCAAAAAACTCACAAAAATAGCTATTTCGGAAATAACCGCTATCCCAGCTTTTAAACAGGATAAAAGAATAAAGGTAGTTGTTTCAGGCTTAATTTGGTGGAATATCATAGCGAAAGAACTTGGTGTAGGCTACCATTTGTTGGTAATCTCTCCTACAAACTTAAGTGAACATTCCCAAAGGACAAATTTGAAGTGTGTTTTTACCATCCGTGTACCTTATCGAACATTTTGAGCAAAAAAAGGGACACTATTGACCCAAAACTCCATTCAGGCGTCTGCAAAGTCAAGTGCCTCAGCTGTGATAAATATTACGTTGGACAGACGGGCAGGGATTTTACCACCAGACTTCAAGAGCATCGAAGGTTTTGGATAAGGGAGACAAATCGTCACCGATGGCCAAAAACCTCCTGGAGACATCGCACCACTGCCTCTTTGGTCCGGAAATTCTGCATATTGAAAGAAAAGGCCCATGATTGGACGCATGGGAACAGTGGGAAATTATGCATAGCGATAATAACCTGTTGTTGAATGACCAACTTTCCCGGATCCATTCCCCATTGCTTGCTATTCATTTTTCAAATAACCTAACACTTCCCTAATCCAGTCCCAAGGACAAACTCCTTAGAGTGCTTCATACAATTCTTTCCTTTCCATAATTCTCCCCCCCCCCCTCACTCACCATCTATTCATTCCCTCCTCTCCCCCCCAACCACTTTCCCCTATCCCCATCCCATTTCATATATATTGCGCTGCCATGCTGTCACGGAAGTTTATGAGTGTACACCTGATGATGGCTTAGTAAGCCGAAACACGTGTTGTGTAATTTTTCAATTTTAAATAATTGTGGAAAAGTGCTGAAGTTTTTTACTCATCTAATTTTGGGGATATGGTGGACAGAACCTGAGGTGCAAAATACCATCCCTTAACGAAAAGCGCCAAGGGGGCAACGTCCCATACGACCGATGGAGTATTGAACTCGAGGTGATTTCCACGTAGACTATCATCAATCTGTCTCATATTATAAATATAAAAAAATGTGGTAGACTCCACTTTATATTGTCATGGAATTTTTTATTTTTCTAAGAAAGACTACATTGCAAAATGTCAATAAAATTAGGATAACTTATAGCTGTTACAAATATAAAGTTTTCCAAAAAATAAATGCTCTAGCCTAAAAAAAGCCAAGTAACAGTAAGTATGAAATCATCTTTAAGGAGTATAAGATTTAAGGAAAAACAATCATTTTGAAATGTGTATAGGAACATCGAATTTGATATCTTGGGCCAATAGTTTTGGATTTCCCATGGGAATATCGGAAGTAATATCTTGGATCGGTGAATTTCAAACTTCCGTGCGGGCACCAGAATTAATACCTCGGGTCGGACACTTTCTGCTGCACGCATGCAGGTTGCCAAAAGCTAGCATCCACAAGCCTATTAACGCGAATATTGCACCACATAAATAGTGGGCAACGAAGGACACGATATCAGAGACGCCGTAGTGGTTCCTGTGGTCTGGCTGAAAAAAGAGAGAAATCATAGGTTAAAATATTTTTGTGCACATGCCTACGAAGTAGGCCATTCATTATATTTCATAATACTTACGGCAAGTTGTAGTGTTCTGAGTGGATACATTTTATGTCAGAATAAATGTGACTGAGGCAGGCGAGATGTAGTGAAAAGTATACATATTGATATCATGTACCTGATGATGACCTAACGCTTGAAACTCGCCGTACCGACATTAAATCTTGTGGAAAAAGTGCCATCTTATTTGATTATTTTTTTGTCAGAATTAGTTTGTCATTAAGCATCTTTTCTATATCATTAAATATGTTTACATCAAACATCTTCCCGCTAAAAATGTCAGCTAACATCCACCGGACACTACTTCTGTTTACTGATCAACGTTTTCTTGCATCTTCCCATGTATTATTTACGTCAAGTAATTCATTGACAAAAAATATAAGAAAATATAAGAAATAAATATCAACGATTTAAGACAATGGCGGTAGTGTATATATCAAGAGAAGTTTTATGTTAAAAGCTAAAAAGAGGAGGCAAGCCTGGAGAACAATGTATGATAGAACGCGAATATGGATCCCGTGGATTAAATATGGGAAACTAAGTGGATTACTCATGAGAAGTTGAACTATCACGAACGCTGGTGCAATGTATAATTTCACAAAAAAACTTAATGAAATGTGATAATGAGTTTCTTTCTTGTGTAAAGGCTATAGATAAGGGGGAAGAGGGTTAAGCAGTGAGGTGGGTGCATGGGAAGGGAGGGTAATACTAATTCGCACTGCCCGGGCCAAGTGAGTTAAAGGCTCGGAAGATCCAAATAAGGATAGCTTGCTATAAAGTTGAGGAGTGGAGGGTGAAATTGGAAGGTATACATTAATGGAAACATCGTAACAACTGTTATCTATTCAATCAATATCAAAGAATCTTAACGGGGATAAGAGTTTTGACAGCGGGGCAGAAGATAATTGAGAGAATGACTTTACAGAAGGAGTAGTTGCCAATTATGCGGATACCAATGGGAGGAGCAATGAGGTGCGAAATAAAACGCAGGACCGAGGAGGGAAAGCAATACGGAAACAAAATTATTGAGGCTATAGGAGAATGATGGACAAGGAGAAAAGAGGAGAGGAATTTTTCCGATAGAGTTGAAATGCTAAGTTCGGGATTGTATTGACCTCGTACGATGGGTGCAGTAGAGAAAGGGTTGCATGCTTGTGGCAATAAGAATGCCAGAGTGATTTAGGGACATTCATTGAAATGAAAGTAATGTGGATTCAAAAGATAGAAAACCATGAGTGTTATTTCGAGAGAGAAACATTATACCGATCACCAAAATTCGTATCCGGTCTAAGTAGATCATGATTACTCGGCGGAAAGTTTGCAATTGTGCACATCAATAAGTTATATCGTGAAGGTTTCGCGACCATTTCGCAATCTTCGAATAGATAAAACGTATCTCAGGCGGGATTTGGATGGTTTTATGGTTGAATGTCATTTTTAAGTTTATAATACACGAGTGCCCAAACACGTTCTGTATCTTATACAAAATGAAACAGTGGAAAAATATTCTTTTATTGTCCTTTGCCAGATATGTTCCCCGAATTCTCGTCGGGCACTATTCTTTATGATGGTGCGGTGTGTATAGAGGGTTCAGCGATAGCCATAATGATGTCTATGGTATCGGGAAATGGAATCAAATTAAGATATTCGGGGAAAGGTGATGTGCGTATGATATGGGATAGGAGTGGAGGCTAAAACTGGAGAATTTTACTGTACTTGGCGTGTGATTAAGGATACAATGTAATAAGTAGCATTTGTTTCGTTTTAGGCAGTTAATAATTGATTGTGATTGAGAAATTTAAGAAAATGGTATTAATATTTGATGTAGAAAGGCTTAGGTAGAAAGATATACATGGAATAGAACAGAGATACGTTGAAAGGAGTGAGTTTTTGGATGGCACTATTGGCCTGACAGCTTTCGATATGTGGGTTTTGTGAGGGATACAGAAACTCGGTATATGCTGGATTAATTAGAAAGATATCGTTATAGGTAACGTATTCACATGTTCATGCTTCACTGTAAACGGAGAAAATTTCCACTGGGTGTTTAAGTGTATAGACATAGGGTATGAAAATAGCTCTCGGGCACGTTTTGAAATTTACCAACGATAGGAATAAACACAATAAATTCCAATAGTGATATTTATTTTTACACTCACACTTGCCCTTCTGGCCATGAATGTATGTAATCGAAGAAAGTTTCTAAATTTCACCCAATTATCTTATAAATCATGGAAACCCGGGTCGTACGAATAAATATTACGATTTGGTTTAACTCTTGCATGATATAAAGTCACATATAATGAAGACATATTCACGGATGGTAACATACCTTTCTTTCGCCGTTTCCTTTCTGCTCCGGCTGTTGGGTCAATTCTTTTCCAAATAAGCCCTTTGTTGTTTGTGCCGTGGTAATATTTCCCTTGACGCTGCTCCCGATGGAGCCTGGAGTGGTAGTGATATTTAAAATGGTGTCTCCAGTAGCGATTTCCTGACCGTCGTATGAAGCAGTTGGTACCTCGACGGAGGGTGACAAGGGCATTGATTCCTTCGAATGGTCATCTCTCCCCACCTGTACAGAATAAATATATTTTTTCACACCTCATTTTCTCTGTGACTTCAATGGATAGTTTTAGCTACTGTATTCTGTTGGCATTTAAAATAAACAATCCGCCAAAATTACTTTTAGGAGGTACGTTTTTATGTGTTTCCTATATAACATTAAATTTGGCGCTTAGTATAGTCATCTCTTGAAAAATACATAAACCAGTAAATTTGGAGATCATTAACTGGATCCCATGGTAACTGGCCAGTTGAAGGTGATCGGCAAATAAGATCCTAAGCGCTATTTTTTAAAAGTGGTGACTTGCATCTGGGCTAGGAGTTCAATTTAATCACGCAATTACTATTAAAGTTTAAAGGGATTCTTCTGGTTGTAATAGTGGAAATTTATAAGTTTTCAGGGACGAAAACTATTAATACAGTAAATAGTGTATTCAGTTGGTATTCAAAGTGATTATGAGGAAATTAGCGTTTCTTAATTCAAATAAATATACCATATTATCTCTTTTAGTAAAAAATATATTTTAAATAAATAATTCTAAACTACACTCTCCTTGTAATAAAAAGATATAAAACCTAACCACCAGCAATTGTTGTTAAAAAATGGCAAATAATTATAGAGGCAAGAAGTACAACCATTCAAAAATAATTAACGAGATTTATTTACGAGTGATGAAAAACCTAATCGCTTTGTTTGGATTCTGGTTCAGGTTGTAGAGTAGACTCTACGCAAAGTGACTACGCGTACAAGCAATTGAAACTTGGTGTGATACATGGCAGTTAGAATTAAACTTTAAATAATATCTTGTAATGAATTTTTGGAAAAAGAATAGCTCTCCACCTACCACTTACAAAATAAGTAATAATGAATTGACAAACGTGGAATCCATTACATATCTTGGAATAAGACTGAAAAATGATCTTTCCTGGGGTAAACACATTCGCGAAATAATGGGTCAAGCTAATCGTAAACTGGGATTCGTCAAAAGAGTACTGGGTAAATGTGACGACCATGTACGAGAAATCAGCTACTTTTCCCTTGTAAGACCTCATTTGGAATATGCTGTCAGAGTATGGGATCCCTACGAAATCGGTCTAAATAACGAACTTGAACGTGTGCAGCGAAGATCGTCAAGATTTGTTAAGGGACGGTATGATAACCTTACTAGCGTAACCAGTCTATTAAGTGAATTAAATTGGGAATCACTGTCAGATCGCAGGTTGAAATTTAGACTTAATCTCTTAAACAAATTCCAAGACCATATTTTCAGTGATGATGTTAAAAATATTTTGCGGACCCCAACTTACTATGGTAGACTGGACCATAATCATATAATTAGAGAAATAGATTGCCGAACTGACAGTTTCAAAATGTCCTTTTTTCCTCATACTATTAGGGATATGAATAACGGTAAATATATGCAGTACGAGTGTAGTAATGGATAACATTGGTAGCTGCATGTTGGTGTAAGGACTTATAGCTAACCCAACTAAAGGCATGTTTTTGCATGTATGTTTTGCTATTTTTATCTTTTTTTAAATAACGTAGTTATGAACAGTACCTATACAAGTACTAACCCTTTTTTTATGCATGATATGTAGTCCATGTTTGGTGAGAGTTCACCCCCTGCCACACACCTTTATGGTGGCTTGCAGGGTATTATGTAGATAGATGTAGATGCATGTATTAACCCCTTAAATGCTATAAATACTAAGAAGGTAGTTACATGAGACCCTATAGTTGCTTGTTTGCATGTTAGTAGTGCATGCTTGGTGATCTTCACCCCCTGCCACACACCCTTGCGGTAGCTTGAAGGGTATCGTGTAGATGTAGATGTAGAAGTGTGTCTTGTATTGTTTAGTTTGAGTTGGGAATTAATTCCCTCAACGTTGATCACGATGGAGTCTGGAGTGGTGGAAATATTTCTGATTGAGTCTCCTGTGGCGAGTTTTCTTTCCTGGACAAAAAGTCTTCCTGCACCAGTATGTGCAAAACGAACAACCTGGTGGCTAAATCTCTCAAAAGTTACGACCCTAGCTCACGTGGTCTTCCTTCCGTGTTCTTATGCTGACGTCAGTCTTTGACACCTTCATACCGTGCTTTGTCCCTTTCCCCACTTTCTCGAACAATGAGTACTGCTCTCTTCCTTTTTTGGCGTCAACATTGCGCGTTTAGAAGCCATAAATTTGAAATTACCTTTAACTGTTCGCTTTATGGTACTCATAACAGCTGTGGTGCCACCAAGCTATTAGGGGAGACTACCTTTTTGTTTTGGGGCAAGTTGCGTAAAATATGGGGAATCCTCCATATAGTTTCATTGTATGACGTATAGGCTGCATTTAGTCATTTAAATGGAAGCGAATATTCATAAGTCGGGAAGAAATAGTTTTTATGCCAAAAACATTCTGCAAATAATCTTTATTGTGATCGGCTGCTAAACCCTGGATTATTTTCTTAACTAGGCCTATCAATTATTTCACCGGCAAAAATATTTTTTCTTTCGTTCCGAAAAGCTGAAAATATAAACAGAGAACGATATTCTTCTCTTTATTTGGATTTCGTCATAAACTCAGAGTACTGTACTGAAAAAATTGACGTTTCAGTCTCTCTTGTGTAGTCAAATGTAGGTGACCTTAATTTTTTAATGGACTAAGCAACCATAGGTTTCTCTATTTTAGAGTATTCTGACTTAACTTGCCATAATTTACTGAAAGAAATATTTACTGTTCATTGGCCATCGTAGCAAAGAACCTAGCTATCTAATTTCACTGGCCCATTATCATAATGCATACTGCAATTGGCATAATTCAATCCAAAGAGAACGCTTCAGATATAAAACATCTAACAATATATAGATTCTTCTTCGACGAATTCTTTTATTGAAATTGGTACAGAAGAATTTTCCATGTTTCTTGATTATAAGCACCCAGCATCCGCAGTCTGTATTTTCTCACGCATTCGTTAAAACCGTGCAAAATTTCCATCGGAGTTTTGCATTAGTTACCGCTTAACAGTTAAATATTCATTTAAAGGGCTAACTACTTTTGCATATGATACATGTCGAACATGTGTACCTAAAAACGTTTACTGTTGAAAATAAACAACAGGTTAATTACTGATTTTGAATCTCTCGATTTGTGATTAAGTCCATTCTTCAGTTAAATCAGCACGGTCCATTAACCGAGCGGGTTTATATGGATTTAAAAATCTGGATAACATAATGTGCTGCCGTACATTTGTCGGAAAAGAGCCGTATTTGTGCGCTTTCCGACTCCTACTACGAGGTCGAAAGCCCAAATTAAACACTAAGGACCTCACTCATAAATATTTCCTGGGGTATAAACTACACGCAAAAAACGTTTATTGCGAAAGAAATCATATACAACTGCTTCATATTAATACTACACCGTACAACCTACGCGGTTAGCATTCGTCATACTGCGTCATACGGATACCATTCGTCTCGATCGGGCGTCTCGATACTAGTCGATAGAAATTAAACACGTTTATTCCAAGTTTGGATAATTGTAAATTGGAACCGGTCAGGACATATGGGTCATAAGGCAACCTAGAACGAAATTCTACTACGCCCTAGTTTGGAAGTGCATTTTACAACATTGAAAAAAACTTTCTTCTGTGAAAGATAAATACCTGCAACTAATAACCTAAGTTTATGTTTTTCTAATGTTTCCTAGATTACGTATATAATCTTTTCGTTAGGATAGGCATGTGAATTTTCCCTAACCTTAAAACCAAATCTACTTCTTCTACAAAAAATTGTAATAACATTAGTAGAATGGAATTGTTGTGTGTCATGAAGTCGCGCGCAATGGAGATATAGTCATTGCTGCCAACATACCTTCTCTATGGCCTTTCCTTCTTGATTGGGTTGTAGTGATGATTCTTCTCCAACTGGTCCTGGTGCTGTTTGGTCTGTGGTAATATTTCCCTCGACGCTTCTCACGTCGGAATCTAGAGTGGATGCAGTGTTTTTCATGGGGTCTTCAGGAGCGAAGTCGCTATCCTCCATTGAAGCAATTGATCCTCCATTTTGGCAATTATCCTCCGTCATTGCCAACACAGTGTCATTCTCCACTTTCGTGTTAATAAGGGTTCTGTTGGCGCCATCATCCTCACCACGCAAGTGCACAGTGGATGTGATTTCAGGGCAATGCGGATGCTTGCTCGAAGTCACCTTCAATGATTTGGCTCTTCCATTAGGAGTAATTAAAAGAGCGATGTAAATCAGGGCCAAAATCTTCCTTGGGGCCATATTTCCCTTAGTCACACGTCTTTTCACTAGCTCTACTTTCGGATCGGTGATTTTTATGCCGGTTTTTCTTCAAAAGTAGCTCTGTGTCTATCACTAACGGACCTTGGGTCTTTCCGCTGCAGACTGAGCACACCTTATAAACCTGGTAGCTCAATCTCTCAAAAGTTACGACCCTAGCTCACGTGGTCTTCCTTCCGTGTTCTTATGCTGACGTCAGTCTTTGACACCTTCATACCGTGCTTTGCCCCTTTCCCCACTTTCTCGAACAATGAGTACTGCTCTCTTCCTTTTTTGGCGTCAACACTGGGCGTTTAGAAGCCATAAATTTGAAATTACCTTTAACTGTTCGCTTTATGGTACTCATAACAGCTGTGGTGTCACCAAGCTATTAGGGGAGACTTCCTTTTTGTCTTGGGGCAAGTTGCGTAAAATATGGGGAATCCTCCATATAGTTTCATTGTATGACGTATAGGCTGCATTTAGTCATTTAAACGGAAGCGAATATTCATAAGTCGGGAAGAAATAGTTTTTATGTCAAAAACATTCTGCAAATAATCTTTATTGTGATCGGCTGCTAAACCCTGGATTATTTTCTTAACTAGGCCTATCAATTATTTCACCGGCAAAACTATTTTTTCTTTCGTTCCGAAAATCTGAAAATATAAACAGAGAACGATATTCTTCTCCAGACTTGGGTTTCGTTTTAAACTCACAGTACTGTACAAAAGAAATTGACGTTTCAGTCTCTCTGTCTTGTCAAATATAGGTGACCCTAATTAATAAATGGACTAAGCAACCATAGTTTTCTCTCTTTCTAGTACTCTGAATTAAATTTTCATATTTTATCAATCACATATTTACTGTATATTGGCCATTGGTTAAAATAGGGCAGATATTCTATCGGAGTATGTAGGAGTTACCGATTCACAGTTAAACGTTTAATAAAGGGTTACTTTAGCATATGATACGTGCCAAACATGCATACAAATTAGTTATCACATAAAAGACAGGCTCAATTGCTGTGAATTAATTGCTGCTTGTGGAATTAATATCCCCGCGAATCCAATCAAAATATTGATGAATTAACCTGAATTTTTGAAATAAATTATAATTTGCTTTGAATTATTTGATATAGTAATGCACCTTAGAACCATAATCAGGGTTGTGATTATTAGTTGCATTGCATGAATTGTGTTTAAAAGAGTTTTCTGAACTGGGAATGAAACTGCAGGCCATTGTTTAGCTTGTTTAGGCTTGTTAGCAAACTGTGTCGAAATTCGTGGTATTCCCTACACGCCAAATGAAAATTTGCCGCAGTTAGTGGTAAAAATAGGTGTATACTTGGATGTTAAATTGAGTGAAGAAGACATCGACATTTGCTACCGTTATAAGCAAAAAGTGGGAAGTGCATCGAGCAGTGAGTCAGGCGCCATTCACGTGAGATTCGTGAGACAGAGCTTCAAAGAGAACGTTTTGACCAAGCGGAGGGTAAAGCGCAACCTGTCGACTCGCCATCTGGGATTTGGTGGATCTGATTCACCTATTTACGTCAATGAAGCACTTTGCCAAGGCCGGCGCCGAGTCCTGAGTGAAGCGAAGCAAGTCAAGAAAGCGAAAAACTACGATTACTTGTGGGTAAGAGGAGGAAAGATATTGATGCGTAAAGCAGAAAAAGAGCCAGTTTTTGTGCTTACGTGTCTTGATGATCTAAAAAACTTGTGGTTAAATTTTTAATGGCAAATGAAAACAGTCAATGCATGTTAAACCGAGTTGGTTCAGAAATTTTGACTACTAATTTAACATTTGTTCACCAAAATATTCGTAGTTTAAGAAGTAACTTCGAATACTTGCTGACTAATCTAAATTCCTTCACCGAAAAAGCAGCAGTAATAATGTTAACAGAAATATGGATAACGAGCTCTGAGGTCGATATGTATAAAATTCCTGGTTATAAATGTTTTTCAAAATGTAATGACAATAGTAGAGCAAAAGGTGTGATGGTGTACGTTAAGGAAGAGATCAAATCTTGTTTAGTTCCAATAACAGTAGGTTCCGCTGACTGTATATTGTTACGCTTATCCTTAAATAGTATAGAAATACATCTGTTGTGTATTTACCGATACCAAAATATACCAGCAAAATCATTTTTTTAGGATATAGAACCTATTTTAAGAGACTGTAAAAATAATTTAGTAGTAATGGGGGATGTTAATATAAATATACTGGCATATGATGACCAACGTGATCACTACATTAATCTGATGAGTTCCTACGGCTTAACCAGTTTAATTGATCAACCTACCAGAATATTTAAAAATTCCGCAACTTGTATTGATCATGTTTTTGCCAGAATTTACCATTCATATAAATATAAAATGTCTGTAAATGTGCACCATTTGGCTATCACTGATCATTCCATGGTTGAATTTAACATTTCTACCTCTGAAATTCATTCCGATGACTGTACCAAGGGGAAAACAAATGTTGTAAAAAAAACAAACATTAAAACTTTCATATCCTTAGTTAACAATGTTGACTGGTGTCCGGTATACACAGAGACCAATGCTTCCACAGCCTTTGATTTGATGATGGATTCTTTGTGTACCAGTCTTGAACAATCGAAATACGAACTAAGTCCAAAAATTTCACCGATGTTTCTGAAACCTTGGATGAATGAAAACCTGCTGAAAATGATTGAAAATAGAAACGATCTCTTAAGGAAAACTAGGCGCCATCCTAACAACAACAGTCTTCGAATGAAATTTCTAAAGTATAGAAATAAACTAAGGAATAAGTTAAGGTCTGCGTCAAATGAACACTGTATGAGCAAATTTCAAGAATTTCGCGGTAATGTTGGACAACATTGGAATTTGTTAAAGGAATTGGTGGGAGAGAAAACAGCATGTCCTGATACTTTAGAATTGAAATTAAATGGTAAAACAATAAAAAATTCATTTGATTTAGCGTCTGAATTTAATAATTACTTAATTAGTATCTTTGATTCAAGTAAAACCCGTATAAACATCAGTAAGCAATTGAAAAACCCTTGTGCTACACAATCTCCCCCCGGTTCTTTTTTCCTAGAGCCAGTTTTACCCTCTGATATTATTAATATAGTCAAATCACTTCCACAGAGGAAATCTCCAGGTCCTGACGGGATAAATACTAAAATGTTAAAGGTTATCATCCAAGATATTGCACCAGTATTTGCTCACGTATGCAACCTGAGCCTGTTAAATGGAGAATTTCCCAGTTCACTTAAGAAGGCTATTGTGATTCCAATTCATAAAAAGGGTGACAAAACTGAAGTACGGAATTACAGGCCTATTTCATTGCTGTCAATTTTTTCCAAGATATTAGAAAAGCTTGTTAAATCTAGGTTGATTAAATTCTTGAACAAGTGCAACTTTTTTAGTCAAAATCAGTTCGGCTTTATGTCAAATAAGTGCACAGAGGATGCACTTGCCTTACACTTCAGTCAAGTGTATTCGGCAATAAACTCCCATAGGAGGGTGATTAGTTTATTTATTGACATTTCGAAAGCATTTGATACTTTGAACCATGACATTCTTTTAAGTAAACTGTATCATTTGGGTATACGTGGAGTCTCACTAAAATGGTTCCAAAGCTATTTACATGACCGTTCCCAGTGTGTACGAGTAAATGATCATCTCAGTGAATACAAAATGATTTGTTCTGGTGTACCTCAAGGTTCTGTATTAGGACCAATCCTTTTTCTAATATATATTAATGACTTATGTGATCACACATTCAAAGGCAAATTAGCTGCTTTTGCGGACGACATAGCTTTTTGCTATGCTTCGTTGACGTGGAAGTAGCTAGAAAACAATGTGAACATGGACTTGTGTACCTTACGTGACTATAACGTTCGACTATAATGGACTGGAATTAAGTGAAAAGACTAAGTTTATATGCTATGATTTATCTAATAGCTGTGTGCACAATTGGAAGATAATTTATCACAACTCTGATTGTGATAAAATATGTTGTTTCTGTCCGAAAATTGAGAAGGTAGAGGTGTATAAATACCTTGGTGTACACGTAGACCAATGTTTAAAATGGAAAAAGCACATTGAAGATGTTACTAAGGTGCTACGGGCCGGCTTATCCAAAATGTATTTTATTCGCAATAAATGCCCATTAATCTTTCGCAAGGCGATTTACTGCGCCCTTGCCCAGTCTAAGTTGACATATGGGTTGATTTGCTGGGGAAGTGCCTATAAAAATGCTTTGCAACCAGTTGTTGTGTTACAAAAGAGGATTGTTCGAATCCTAACTTTAAAAACCCGCTATGAGCACTCATTTCCTTTATTCCTAAAATTGAACTTACTTCCAATAAGGCATTTGTACTTGTACAGAACATTAAGGATGTTTTTCATCCGATCTGGTGATAGGCCTATATTGTTTGGAACGACTATCCAAAAAACTGGTTATAATACAAGAGACAAATACTTTATAAGGTATACCAAACCCAACATTTCTATGTACAAAAGATCATTTGTGTATCTAGGGCCCAAAATGTACAAATTGCTGCCATACCATATAATTCATGCAAATAGTTCACCTGTATTTCTTAAAAGATTAACAAAATGGTTGTTACAAAAAGAGGAAGTAGATTCATACTTGTGCTGATTATAACTGGTTTTTTTTACTTACGATTTTTTGTTGTTAAAAAAAATTAACTTTATGCTGTCTTGTTCTTTATTTTCATAAAATTTTGCTTACCTATGTTGCGAGGAATAAGTTCCCTGTCAGTGTTAAAAACTAAAATTGTTTCATTTTTTTTCCATTTTCTTCGATTTCACATGTGCCAATGTTTGTAAGGGTGTCATATACAGGTACCCTTCTGACACCCTAAATTATCTCCACGTGCTAAGTGTATGCATATATGTCTTGTTATATTTTATGTAATGCTACTGGAGAAAATAAATTCATTCAAAAATTCAAATTCATTGGCTTGCCACACAAATGTGCATAACATCACGCTTCCTGTGATATCTGAACCCTATGTTAGCTATTTTTAGTGGGATTACAGGTTGATTCTTGGAATCGGAATGTAGCGCAATCCCCGTAAAGAGATATTTCAACTCTAATTACGCTCACTAATATTTTTTTCTGTTATCCCCTAAAATCCCTTGATGTAGAACATATTAAGCAGTCGAAAACATTATCCACTTCAATTTGGATTTGAAATTGAATCTCTTGATTTCTGTCTTTGTTCCGTGAAAGTGCATTCGCTAGTTAAACCAGCAAGGGCTCCATACACCGTGAGGATTTCTACGGGATTTCAAAGAGAGGGTTAACGTGATGAGCTGCCGTAGGAAAAAAGCCGAATTTGTGCACATTACGCCATCTACTACGAGGTCAAAAGCCCAAATCAAACCCTAAGGACCTCACTGATAAACATTTCATGGATTTATAACTAGTCGCAAAAAACGATTTAGGTCACAAAATCATAATATACATTGCTAATATTAACACTGCAACGCTTCCCACGTGACTCGTATTCCGAGACCACTCGCCTTGAACAATAAAAATACTCTTGGATAGAATCAGGATCGCCCACATGTATGGGCGTATACCCATATATAGAACATACATATAGAATATACATAGATGGGCGTATACCCAAGTTGCGCCATAGAAAAAAATTGTACGGGGGAATGAAAAAAATTGGGGGGGATTTTTAAAATGCATAAAGAAATTCACAAAATGTAAATATTTTTACCCGTTTACAGTAATTATTTAAGTATCGAATGGTTATGACAATAAATGAATTTTAAGCGTTAAGTGTAGTACAATAAAACATCGCGCAGTTATGGTGAATCATCATGCAGTTGAAAGCTTCGGTCGCATCTCTCTATGTTCTTCCTTGGCTGTGGCACGTTACCTGTTACGGTGATTTCCCTTCCCCTTATTCGACAACTATTCCACTAATAGTTCACATTCAATATGTTTATGCCAATCAAAAATGGTCATCCTTGCCTCGGAAATCAGCTGCGAAGCCGCCTCCAGTACCTTCTAACCTCTTTGCATCTGCTTACCTTACCAAGACTGTCCGTGCCTAACAAAATGGCCAATCTTGCGTCACGAATCAACTGTGATGTTGCGTCAAGTGCATCTAATCTCCTTGTATAGGCCTATCTTCTGCATGAATTGTTAGGATAGCCAACTTTTACCATTCCATTGGTTGTGAAGATGGAGGTTATAAAAACCACAAAATTTATTTGTATTTTAAATTCATTTCAAATATTTTTAAAAATTAATTCTACATTATAACTGAGCAACGGAATATTTTATGGAAGTTTACATGCTTTGAAACAGGCAACTATATTTCTTATTAAAGATTACATTTTTATGGTACTTCCTTTCATCTCGTTCATGTCTGGTGCAGGACAATAAATACACCTAAAATTTTCGGAAAGTCAATACGATTGTAGATTATAAGACAAAGAGCGAATATAGTTGTTGCTATTTTTTTACAAATTTATTGATATACATGCATTGTGGTTGTTCGCAATGAACTAAAATCAATCACTTTCACGAGGAAAAGTCTGGAGCGAAAAATTAGTGATGGTTTCGAGAGAACACGAGCAGCGATTAATATCAGTCTTAGTTATTTAGGTACCATCTACTCATTTCACAATCAGAATATTGCAAAACGCCACAAAAGAACTATTTAAATGGTTGATTACGTATTTCTTAGGACAACATTTTTATTCCCACCTGCCATTGTGTCAGATGTAGTTGCAGGTTGTTCAGTTCAAATTTGCTCTCGGTTGTTAATGTTTTTCATACGCCATATCTTTTTGAATCCCTTAACCCTTCCTAATTTCTAATATACTTTAAAGGAGAAAGAATTCGGGAGTAAAAACCAAATTTATATTGGTAATTATTTATGTAAATGCTGTTTCTTATGTGGGACCACGGAGGGCTAAGTAAGTAATCATATGCTGTAAGTGATAGAAATGAAAGGTGGAAGATAAAGAAACTTTTTTCCCCGAGGAAGGATTGCTGTAGAGAGTATAATAACCCATTAGTAAATGTGGGTTGAATATGGACTTGGAGGGTTATAAAACCTCTGGCAGCATGACTTTAAAAAGGTGAGATCTCGACTAAAGCAATGGAATGGAACCTCTGACTTACGGAAACATTTCTAAGAACTGAACTCAGAGTCTGTATGTAATCCTACCCTCGCCAGACTTCTGGGAGCGACCCACCTTAGAGGGTTGAGGAGGGATGGAGGGAGGGTGGCACAATGTTGCCGCTGACGAGTGAAGGTGGGGGGAATGGAATGGAAAAATGGCTCATAACGGCGCGGTTGACCTCTGCAGCCGCAAAAAATTAAGATTTTCGGCGTGCAGGGGTCCACCGCTTTGATGATAGCGGCATTGAATACTAATTCGGACCTATGTGCTTAAAAGTACTTGTAGAAGAATAATGTCGCTATTTCCTGTTTTTCTGATTTTGAATTTCTGTCTTCGAAGCAAGTTTGAATAAGCCAACGTTCAGCTTGATTTTCTCGCTAACCTAGAAAATAATCTACAATAATAATATACATCATTACTAGAAAATAATATTTTTCCTTTCCAATCCTTTTATGAAATGACATATCCTTCATTAAATAAAGAATACCACAAAGTCTCTATCTTTAATTGTTATCCCGTAGTTGAGTGATACATAAACACGGACAGAGCGAAAAAAGGCCAGAAACGGTCACCCAAAACTGTTCGCGGCTGTCCTTACCATAACGCGTTAATGGCCATCTCCAATACACTCAGGCCCGTATCGTAAAAGTCCCCTCTTCGTAGAGCCACAGGCTGGCCTACTGTGAGGCTGACCTTGCTTGCGAAGGAGGTCCCTCTATCTATTCGTATGTTAAAAGTCTCCTCCCTCTCGGCTTCTAGGAGGAGAGGTTAGAGCCGGAGGAAGTGACGCATTTATCAAGAGAAAGTTTCTGCTTGCGTAGTTGACAGTCCTCTAGTAGTATTCTGAGGTGATTTTTTCGAAGCGTATTCTGTAAAGCAATGCGCAGTGGAGAGACGCTCGAAGTCACACAAAATGGCTCGCTTTGAACGGATGGCCAGGCAGGAACAGGAAATTTTGAGCAGGCTGGTAATAACCTATAAGAATCTTATCGAGTGCAAGAAATCCGATGCGGAGTCAGCGGCAAGCAAGGCAAAATGTTGGCAGAGAATAGCAGATGAGTTTAACAGCCATGGATGTGTAACTAAGGTAAGTACCGTTGAGTACTTATATCGTGAATGATGCTTTTGTCAATATGTAAGTGTGCTTAAGTTATTGGTGTATAATGAGGTTTGTGTGATAGTTGATAGCATATATCTCGAAATGAGTCCAACGGTGCACATTTTTTTATTTTAATCGATTTAATTTATGTCGTGCAAGTCACGAGTTTTTAATGCATAGCCGTAACCATATCAAAAAGTTCACGTCTTTATGCCGACCTCTCTCTTTATATTCAACTTCCTTAGCGCAACCCGAAGCAATTGAGAAAGGCGTGGGATAATATCAAAATGAGGAGGAAAAAGGTGCTAGCAGAGGAAGCACGACGGCGGATGGGTACTGGTGGAGGACCATGCCCATCCACGTCGATAGACGACACGATCCCAGAGGTGGAAGTGGCAATTCCATCGATTGGTCACTAACTTGTGTCCATTGAGGATAGTGATCAATTGATGGAAGTACCCAGAAGCCAAGAGGAATTTGAAATAATGGAGGAAGGAGAAGATGAAGGTAAAGTCGACGGTTTCTTAATATGATTATACTACTTTAGTCTGTATTTTCTGTCCGTTTCTTCGCTATTGCTTTTGTAGCTATTGCTTCGAAACACAATGTTTACTTTGGGATTGGATTGATTCCTTTACCGTTGCAAAACAGAAAAATTCTGGTTGATGTTTTCGTGTGTTTCCTGTCGCAATTGATATTTGGAAATTTCTGATAAAACTGTTCACTCAGCAGTCATGGATTTCACTGTAGGTAGTGACGATGTGTTGGCATACAATATTGACGTTATATTTCTGTGGTGCAATAATGCCAGTGAAACGCCGTTGGTTGTTCTACGATACAAATACATAATTAGACTACAGTATTAAGTAGAGCTGATACACAAATAAACAGAAGTAGATTTGTAGAATTTATCCCATGGCATACATCCTAATCCATAAATGGCCATATTATGTTGTGTGATTACTATGTACATGTTTTCCAATTTATGTTTCAAAATGAAGAGGCTTCTGGGTCATGGAGTGGATCACAGCGGTTGCAGTTCCCGGTACCCATGGGGGAAACAGTAGGGTCCACAGCTGTTGCCTCTTGCTCCACTATGGAGCAAAGGCCGGCTGTGGATACCGTACTGACCCCTGTGAGGTGTGGGCCCTCCCCTCGGTAGTCAACAGACCGTGCGGAGGGACCCAGGAACACCACAACCCCAAGGGCACTGACAAGAGCTGAAGCTCTTTAGAGAGAGATGGATGCCAGGCTGGAAAGAATTAAGGCTGCCTCAGAAGATGAAGGGCGAATGAGGCAGGCTGCCTCAGAGGATGAAGCGCGAATGAGGCAGGCTGCCTCAGAGGATGAAGCGCGAATGAGGCAGGCTGCCTCAGAGGATGAAGCGCGAATGAGGCAGGCTGCCTCAGAGGATGAAGCGCGAATGAGGCAGGCTGCCTCAGAGGATGAAGCGCGAATGAGGCAGGCTGCCTCAGAGGATGAAGCGCGAATGAGGCAGGCTGCCTCAGAGGATGAAGCTCTTCTGAGGCAGATAAGGATTCAGTCAGCACTCAAGGAGTTGGAGCACCAACGGATGTTACGAGCTATGGAGTTGGAGTACAAAAGGGTATATTTTATTTTTATAGGCTGATCCTTAAGTGACATAGTTACTGCATGAACTTGGGTGTTAATGTTTAGTGAGATGTTTTGGTGAGTGGCATTTCATAAGAAACATGCATGCATGAAAAATTCATACCATTCAGGCAGGCTGAAAAGAGTCCCAGAATGAAATGCCTCTTCCATTTCATTGATAAAAATATATTTCTTTCACATCTCATTTCTTTTATATGACCTTGGGTGATTCTTTGCATAACTAAGTACTTTCGAACAGCATATATTTTAAGTTTTTTTATAGGTGCACCATAATATTACCACTGCTAAAGATTTTCTGCTAACCGTTCATAAGGGATATATCTTTGTGCATGCCTATTCTATGAATAATTATGCTATTACATGTGGTTTTTGTTGTTTTCAACTCATTAATTTTATTATTCTTCTTTTAGAAACAGTACAGTGAGTAACTTCCGTTGGTGCTCACCCATTGGTAACTCTCTTGAGTGCTGCATCCTGACTTCCATCTCTCCTGATTGCCCTTGGTGCTGTGGGTGTACCTGCACTACTGTGATCCTCTCTCTTTGCCTACACCTCTGGGATGGTGCTTGTCGAATGCTTCTGCTCATGCACCCTTTTCCTCTGTCCCACGCCTTTCTCTATTGCTGCATGTCCATGGTCATTCTCTGCCTGCAATTTGCCTTGCTGATAACACTATATCCGATTTCTTGCACTCGTGTATATTCTTATAGTATCAGTTTGCTCAAAATATCCTGTTCCTGCTTGCATGTTTGTGATTTTACTTTGTATGTAATATTTAAATAAATTTGTATAGGCTCCGAAAATGTGCTTTATTCTATAACTGATAAATAAAATGCAAGTTTTTCAAGCAGGCAAACAAGGAAGCTTGGTGGCGTGTTCATTCGCATGAAAGGCAGAATGCATTTGCAGAAAGGAAACTAATTATAATAATATTTAATTTATTAATGGGCATTGCCCTTTCTTCATAATACATATGGGGCATTGGCTCCAGGATACAATGTCAGCAATATGTAGTAAATTATGTATCAATATGCTGCAATGATAAAATATTCTCTGTGGAGACTTCAATGTGGGCAAACAACTTTTGCACTCGCAATATTAAGAGTTCATCCATCATTTATAATTTACAACATATTTGTAACTTAAATTTCATGAAAATTTCAATATAAAAACAAAACCTTAGATTATATGTGAAATAAGACATTTATTTTTTAATCATTACCTCAAACCTTGTTTTCTGCTGCTGTCATGATCCATGCTTTGCTGCCATAAAGAAACACGCTCCAGATGTATATTCTGACGAATTGTTTCCTTACTTCTACGCTTGTATTTCCAGTGGTAAGTAGATTCTTTTTTAGATAGAATGCTCTCTTCGCCTGGGCTATTCTGCTGACTATTTCTTTCTTGTTTCGTCCATCGTTGGTTACTCGGCTTCCAAGGTAACAGAACTCTTTCACCTCTTCCAGCTTTTGTTTTCCTAGTTTAATGTTGCTTTTGGCCTCTTCTCTCCTGCCGCACACCTGTATCTTTGTCTTCTTCTTATTGATCTTCAGATGATATCTGGCCATTGTCCTTTCCATGGTTATAAGCATCTTATTCAGATCTTTCTCTGTCTCTGCTATGTCATCATCAGATCGCAGCATGCTAATTTTTTCTCCATAGATATTCACCCCAGAAGACTTACTTTGATTTCATTGATGGCTCTCTTGATGTAAACATTAAAAATTACTGGAGACAGTGCACAGCCTTGTCTCATTCCTTTTCTTATCCTTGCTTCTTCAGAGCTGGTTCCAGATTTTATCACAGTTACCTGGTTTTTAAACAAACTGGATAATTCTTTGATCATTGTAGGACATTCCGATTCCTGTCCGAAGTCCAAGCATTGAATTCCAATCCACGTTGTCAAAAGCCTTCTCTAAGTCCACAAATGCAATGAACGTCAGTTTGTTTTCTCCATTCTCTACGAGCAGCCTAAGGGCCAATATTGCCTCTCTTGTACCTTTACTTTTTCTTAATACAAATTGATCATCCAGGAACTCCTCTGCTTTTCCTTCTATTCATCTGTAGATGATCCTTGTCAATATCTTCAATCTTTTTAAACAATGTGTTGGCAGCCACTAACTTATGCTGTGTGCAGAACAGACCACTACCTTCAACCTTTCAACCCGTTTTTTGCATTTTTCTCCACAGCACAAACTGCTAAAAATACAAAACTACTACCAAATCATACAGACAGAATCCACACTCAATGCACCAAACCTCACTCTTTTAGCTCAAAATTTGGGAGAGAAGTAAACGAAATGGATACAGAATGACTGACAAGCTACAAAATTATATACATATATACATTTTGGAAAAAGACTACATTAAAAATGTAGGTTGAGGTAAGCTAACCTATAAAAATAACCTTGTATTTTTGCAAATAAAATACAACTATGTATCTATTATAATAGTGATAACATAATTTCTCCTATTAAATGAAATACAGCTAATGCACATGACCAAAATGGCGTTCTATGAACACTCTCCTTTCCACAGCAGCCCGAGGATTTCGATTACGAACAGCTGGAAGAGGAACATCTGCAGGGGGCACCAATCTCAGAAGCTGCTCAGGCACTGGTTCCCTGTGCTTCACAGCCACATTGTGAAGCACAGTACAAGCTAGAATGATTTTTGCAGAGGTACGAGTTGCTGTTCTCAGCTTCATGGACAGGCATGGAAATCGCCTCTTCCAAACACCAAATGCCCTCTCCACAGTTGATCTGGTGGCAATGTGTGATGTATTATACCAAAAAATTTGAAATGGAATGTTGATATTCACCACTGTAATTCCAGGTAATGATGTTGTTACTCTATAAAAGCTGATGCAATAGAAATAATTGTGGATGTGTTATCCAACAACTAACCTCCTCTCGGCTGCTGTAGCTGGGTTGCGCACAGGGTTGTATAAATATCTCATCTGTGGACACCCACTATCTCCCAGCAATATCCCATTTATTTCATTGCTGTCAAACCTGAGTCTTAATCGGCTGTTATGAAATATGCGTGCGTCATGTGTTGATCGTGGCCACCTACAGACAATATCCAAAATCTCCATCCTGGGACCAACAACCACCTGTTTGATATACAACAAACGGTTAAAATATTGAAATAATACTTCACATACTGACTAGGAAGTATTCTGAGACTGAGTAGGCATGTTTTTTTTCTACAAAAACATTTACCTGAACGTTCAGGGAGAAATATCCCTTTCTGTTTCTATATAATACAGGGAATTCTCCTCCTGGACTGATGATAGGGATGTGAGTACCATCAATACATCCTACAACTCCAGGGGGGTAAGTCTGTAACTTTAGGCGCTTCGTTTAGGAGAAAGAGCTCTCTCCCAAAGTTTTCTCCCGGCCGAAGTCTGTAACTGGGTGAAGAAAACTTTTTCTACGGACCGGATGGGAGAAAACTCTCGTTATGAAAAATTTGTAAGGCGAAGCTGATGAACTTCGTAAGGACCAATGGAAAGTCTCGTACCTTAAAATAATGGTGGCCACAGCTGTTTTGCCTCGGTAATTTTGTAAACAAACCTTTGGACAATTAGGAATGCAGCTCAATGAGGTTATGCGAGTGATTTTTTCGTTATTTGCTTTCGATAATACTTGTGTGACATCGTGGACATGTGTGCATTTAAAGCCAGCGGTATGAAGTTACCGTCGTTTGCCTCAAAATTTCGATTGTTATGAATGCAAAGAGAATAAATGAGAGATATTTACTTTGAATCCTTTGTTTATAATACTTATTAATGGGGAGAACGAAGGTTACCCAGTGAGAAATGGGTGGTGGAATCAACGTGGAACCCACGTGGAAATTACGGTGGAGATTAGGTGGAAATATAACGTGGATACCATGTAATTTTGGTCGTGGGATCAACGTGGAACCCACGTGGAAATTACAGTGGAGATTAGGTGGAAATATAACGTGGATACCATGTGATTTTGGTCGTGGGATCAACGTGGAACCCTCGTGGAAATTTGGTGGATAAATTAAATCGGCAGTAGGTACTGCCTTAAACTAACAAACCCTCGACAATTCTATATCTATATCAAATACCTTGCAGCCAATGTGCTTCCTTACACCATTCCAACCAAAATACCACCAGAGAATGCAGCAGGAAATTCAGAATTCTTCCCGAAGAATTTGCAGAGTGTTTCTTAATGATGAAAGGACATTGGTTCATCGTATCAATTTTTAAATTAAAAATATTGCATAAATGAGAAAAAGGAATATCTTTGTTAACAAAACAAGTTTAAGAACAATTCACTGCCTTCCATTAATGTCAATATTATCGTCATCATCATCGTTGTCAACTTCCTGCTTCCTCTTCTTGGCATATTTCAGCCAGTCTTTAATTGCTGACTCAGCCACAACGAGAGAACTTTCAGGGTGTTTCAACAGAATTGCACCTGAAAAGAAAACCTTGTTTACTTAGATCATAAAATCTGAGATAAATAATGGGGGAGAATATGAAATGAGCCAGTTAAGCTTGAAGCGTAAATCAAGAACTATTCTCTCAGCGGATTCAAAATATTTTGGTGAATTTTGTAACAATGCCATTGAATTATAACAAAAAGCATAGGATGGCAAGACTACATTTGAATATCATGGTGTCATTCTGATATTATGCAAATGGTACGATATTCTCTGAGGGATGATGAAAAATAATCTTAATGTTATTATTTAAAAATCAGATTAAAGTACTCACCAAGTATAACTTCTTTTAAGCGCAGCTTATTAAATGCCTCTTTAGGAGGTTTGCCATGCTAATTAAAATCCACTGCTAATTTATTCGTTTTCCCATCAGCTGAGATACTGTTTTTGCATCGTCTTGCATTACGTAGCAGTTTAAGTAGTCCATCTAAAAATAGATATCCATTTTTTATCAATGAGACCTTATCATATGACCAAATTTGTAAAATTAAAATTTTTCCATTGGATAAAACAGCTGAATAAGATTAACAGCATGTGTTAAGTTTTTAATTAGGTAATGCTTAACATATTTATACATACAATGGCAGCAAAGTTCGATCTATTTTCCAGAAATCTTTCCACTTGCTCCAATTTCGTGTGAGATGTCACTGGGAAGGGTGGCAGGTTAGGAGGTCTTTCAACTCTTTTCAATGCAGGCATTAACGTCCGGTTTCTCTGTGCCTGATTCATCACCAGGATGTCCATTTTACTTCTTAGCATATTAATCATCTTACTTTAAAATTGAAACATTATTCATTAAAAACATGTGGAGAGTAGCATTTAAAGCATAAGAAAATATTACCTTCTACATCATCGAAATTTCTCAGGGGGTGATCAGTATTCTTCTTTCCAATCTTTTGTGTGGCTGAAACTTCACGAGAAAAAGATAGAAAACCACTGCTGCTGACTTTCTGTATTTTCGCAGGAACTGGCTCATCATTTTCAATTGACTCAATGCACTGCATTGATGCATGCTTTCTGTCACCAGAACACCCTGTTCCTCTTTTGTGGAGGGTGGTATTAGTTTCCCTCTTTCCATCAGCAGTTGATGTGGATGGCTGGTTATTATCAGCCTTGACATAATTGTTCCTGGGTGCAGTAATTTCCTTGCTACTAAAATGTGGAGGTGCTTTAACTTTTGATGAATGTTTATCGTACTGATTATCATCAGAGGATGATTCATCGTATCTCCTTGTTTTATTTCTCCTCCTCTTGCCACATTCATCGCTATCAAGGTTTGACGTCTCCTCAGCAAGCCTTGCACCTTGCCTTGCATCCAGATATGAGGCTGCAATTAAAATTCAGAAATTTACAGATAAGAAAATACAAACGGGATTTGACGAAACAACTCAAGCTTAGAATTGACTTACCATAGTAACGTTTCACAACTGCTGAGTGAACAGACCAGTCACTCTGTGGACCTATCTCCTTCCTTGCCAACTTAGTCACCCCAGTCGACACAGAAAATGCGGCCAAACTGTGGCCAATCTATGGCTAAGCATTGTGGCCATAGTGTATGGCCATTATGGGTCCATAATGGTTTTGACCCCCTGGCCAAAGTGTGGCCACAATCAATGTGGCCACACTTGGAATTTTATTTGCTGGCCATAATTGTGCCGAAATGAAATACGTTATTAATATTAGAAGAAATTATAGAATTTCCAAATGTTAGGAAATTATTCTATCCCTTAAGGAGGGATTACTAACTCTCAAATAAGGGATACTAATTCTACATAGCCAGCAAACTTTCTCATTTTATTTCTTTAGTACAATTGCCACTGAAAGAGAGGTATATGACTTTGCAAGATTATTTTAAACTTTTTTTTCATCAAATAGGTAGTGAATTTCACACTACAGGCAGTTTATGCAAATCCTTCAGGCTGATTTCTTGAAAACAGGTATGAGAAGCAGATCACTATTGGGTCTCCTCGTCGCCGGGAAAACGTTCCATGGCTCTTCCTGATATCCACTTCACCACAGTCTACAACACTGAAATCACCAGCTTTACCGCAGCAAATATAAACGTATATATTTCTAATACTCGCGTTTTCGGGATCTATACAATTGTACGGTTGAACCTCAAGTTTGTGCCAATTCCACTAACACACATGTCCATCACAAACGAACGTAAGCGGAAGCCAAACAAATACGCTACTCAATGATACAACATCGATGAATATTTTTGCTGATTTTAAATATCTTTCATCCATATCATATTGTGGTATGCATTTGATGTACATAGTATACCCATTATGGCCAACCTTGTTATGTGGAAGTGTGGCCGTAGCTCGCAGGTGCTTAGGCCAGCTGCATTGTGGCAAACCGGACATGGGCCACAACAAGGCCACAATGCGGCGAGCCATAGCCATAACTGCCACAAGCAAACCAAACCTCGGCCATTTATTGGCCGTATTTTTTGTGCCGACTGGGACAACATTTGCGGTAGTACTTCGAGGAGGCTAATATATTTTTATTTTCTCTTTAACCATGGGAGGTCCATCTTCTTCAGTAAAGTGGATCCACTTTGTAGGCGCAGCAAAAAACTCTACACCATCAACATTCTCACCTTGGAACTTCACCACTACAAACTGAAAATATGGAGAAATGGTGACATAAGTAATAAGTAGATGATTTATATTTGTTATCTCATTCACACATTTATAAATTACCAATGCACATATGATATATCATGTCACTGTACCTCACACTGAAATAGTAGTCAGAAAGAATGAAGAAGAGGAATGCAAAGGAATCCGTCATCATCATTAGGTAGCAACACACATTTTGATTGCACATCATCGAGGTTGAAGTGCACTGTTTTGCTGTCAAGTCTGTAAACTTTAAGTATGCCCAACTTAGACGAGTTTAAAGGATAATCATAGAAATCATCCTGTCGAAGAAATTTGTTTCCAACAAGTATCACTTTTCCCTCGTGACTATGTACAATATTCTTAATGAGAATGATATCACCAGACTTTGTTCTGCAGCATGAGTCATACCTCCTTTTCTTATTGTAAGTTATCCTATTAAATTTTAACTTTTTGTACTGAATTCCAGGTACTTCTTCAAGTGGATCCTTATGTTTCTGGATCAATTTTACCTCATTTTCTGGCTCACTCAGAATCTTTTTGTTATCATTTCTTTGAAGTTCCCTGAATGCTAGCTGTTGCAGTGGTTTGTAACCAGATCGGAGTGATTCTTTCAATGACTTCAATTTATTTTCAAATTTAAATGTAGAAAATTCCTCCAAGGCACCTTGCTCATGACATTCATTTCCTAAATGTTTTAGTGAATGGACATTATATGAGATGAAACGTTTGCCATAGGTTGCTGCACAATGCTTGATAAAAGCCTCCAAAAATTCTTCTGCCTTCTCAATGTTTTCATTTTGCTGGACATGATAAGGGCACAATGAAAATGGCACAATGGAGAAGTAAAAACTGCTTGTAAATATTCGCATTTAATGCTCTATGTTTAAAAACCAACATGCCATCATAACAGAGAAGGCGTCTCCACTCAGTTCCCTTATACAGCTTCCACTTCTGAAGGTTTCTAGGGGGTCTATTAAATTCACATGGAAAACATGACTTGATTGACACAAGTTTGTCAGAAATATCAGAGAATGCTTTTCTATTTAGTTTCCATGGACCTGGCCACAAAATCCATGTTCCTACAAGCCTCTTGAAAACTCCCCCATACACTAAATGGAAGCTATCTAATCTAAACTGAGAAACCATGCCAGTTCCAATATATTCCAATGGAGTTCTCCATTCACCATTATCATGACCATCAATACCTTCATCAGCTACATTAAGATGGTGTTCTTGTTGGTATCTTCTATGAAATGATTCATCTATGCGAAGAGGACAATTAAACTCTGCATATGTCACTCGGTCATTCACCCATTCACCAATCACTGTACACTTTTTACAGGCAGCATATCCAGTGTGACCTTTGCATTGCTTAACGAAAGCTCTTGCAGGGGCATCAAGAATATAATTACGAATATGAAAAGGAAAAATCCTGCCTTCATATGCATAACCTTCTCCCATGAGCTCCCCACCCTCTTTCACAAAATCATCTAGGAACAGGTTTATATTTTCAGGCTTACCTTTACCACAAAAAACTGTAATTGGAAAAGGCACCTGATATTTACCAGCAAGACACCCCAAAATAGGCCAAAACTCTGTTCCAGAGCTGATAAGGAGAGGGAGACCATCTATGTTTGCATCTATTACAATTTGCTGGTGTGAATGCAAGTGTTACCGAGTCACAATTTTGTTTCAATTTTCAGTGATTCCTCTGTACCACAAATTGCCATTTCCTATGCTTTTGATTGGGAAACTCTTTGGTGTGTTGAAAAGAGTTTTATAACTAGAAGGCAGAATAGGAAACAAAGGCTTTAGATAACACAAAAGTTCATCAACTTTCCTCATAGGAACTCCCGATGACCCCCATTTTCTCAGAGATACGAGCAGATATTTTGCTTTGTCATCTTCATCACGAAATATCACTGCTTCATCCATATCACCATTACTACCATTCTCATCACAACTCGAGTCAGACACATTTTCATCAGAGTCTTGCGCATCTGATGAATAACTAAAACCACGTAGACTTGAAGGACTGTGCTGTAACCCAATGTTACCGAAACTAGTTTCACTACTGATTTGTGGGTTTTGAATGTCGGATTCCGGGTCAGATGAGAAGCACCCCTCTTCACTGCTGTATTCTCCTCTCTCATTTCTTTTAAGTTCTTGCACCCATCTTTGCACTTTGCTTGCTGCAGCAACTAGCCTAGATCTTTCACTAGATATCTTTTCTGCCCGCCTCTTTAGCGCTCGCCCGAAAACCTCGAATTAACAAGAAGGAACAATATTTTGAAATTACACAAATAAGATGATATAAAAAAGAACGGTACCGATAGTTGAACACTTGTGTGCAAAACAGTTCATGCTCCCCACAAAACGTACAAATGGCAAAGATAAACGAAATTTTTCTTTATATCATAAAAAATGTGCATAGCAATGAGAAAACACACAGAAAGACGAAAATTGGTGGTCAAATGAAAAGCCATTAATACGTTAATACCTCAAGTTATAATTTAGTCACCGTAGAAAATAATGATGTAGATTGATGGGAATAAGTCATCACTTTCTGTGACCACAGTTAATTAACTTTAAAATGTTATGATTAACTGTTCTTTATACTCACGTGAAGACTTTCAAAATTGCATGAATAAACGATAAGGGATTAGGTTCCTAAACTATCACGTTTTCATAATTTAATAGTCACAAGTTTAGCGTTTTCCATCCTTCCTTCAAGGCAATCACGATGACTTCGGATTCAGGAGCACGTTTAATCAGCTATTGAACGTCCACACGTCCGGTAGTCACAGTGTTGAATTAATTTCTCACAACTAAAACCACGTTGCTTCACATTTCGTATGCATACTACGCTGGTGACAACTTTTACGCGATGTTGTCACGCGGCACATAGCACGAAACTTAGAACAACTACAGGAGATTAATTAATTAATAAATATTAGAAATATTAATTACTCTTTCAAATGCTATTGCGGCCACTGAACGGAAATGATTGTTGAATCATCAGTAGACAGATTGAGTCCAGTCGTAGTCCGCAGTTTCGGACAAAGCGCGCCGATATAAACTAGCTGATTCTACTATGGAGAAGGATATTCCAAATGTTAATAAAATAGAATTATAAAATGAATTAATAATTTTATGGCGAAATTCCAGCAGGAGTGTAGTGGATACAGAAATGAATTCCGCCTTTTATGCAAATGATTAAAACCGCTGATTCTATTATAAATAAATCTAATCCTGCAGTTCCACGAATAACATAATTTAGAAATACAATTTCCGATGCGTTTTCACATAACTAGCGTGGTTTCAGGATGATAAACGACGCAATGTCACCAGGGAGTTATTTTCCACGAAGTATAAATTCCGTTAAATATTTAATATTAATCACAATAGATCCACTTAAAGTCAATCACTTAAAGTCATCAACGTGGGTTCCACGTTGATTCCACCACCCATTTCTCACTGGGTAGTTTATCGGAGCGAGGCACAAATCTAGAGAATTTTCCTTATCGGGAATTACTTACCCTTGATTTAATTGTTCATTTTAAGTGCATTATAGGGAATAGACTTCCCAGCGTACGGTTTATTTTGTTCAATGAAACTAAACAGTATACTGGCAATAATTAATTACGTTATAACAAGAATAGTTGATGTCTTGTTTTCAAGACCAATAGTACGAAGCTCGCTTATCCACGTCATGCTGTTGGATGTTAGGTAAAAGGAAGTTGAAGCATTACTTATCTTATTTTCGCCACAAGTATCACTGAATTTTGAAAGTGGTAACCCTTATGATCACATTTACATCTCTACCAACATTCACCGGTTTAAGTGCTGTGCTATGATTTAGTTATTTTCATCGGACATTCAGCAAAATACATTGCAATAGTATTTGTCAAGAAACAACACTAACATCAATATCAGAAGGAAATGTCAATATTTTTACCGTCAGTAAATTCATTTAGGAATTTAAAGTGCAATGTTAAAACATAAAACTATCTTGATTGTCCTTCTTTGCTGAATCCCATATATTAAATGGCAGTGGAATAAGGAAAGGTAGTTTGTTCGCAGGTAATCCTGAGAAATCTGAGTTATTAATTTACGGAGCATGTAGGTAGCTCTCGACAATTTATTGGTAAGTTTTGATATATGAGGACCCCACTGTAATTTACGATCTAAATTAAAACCAAGCAGATGTAAGTTGTCACAATGAATTGCCAATGCACTAAATGAAAAGGCTGCCACCGGAGTTTTGTCCTTATTTAAAGCCGAACTATTTGCTTAAAACCACTTTGATGCTATTGACATAACTGAACTGGAGAATTCACTTATAGTGCTAGACATCTCATTGACATCATGCACGCATGTGGTATCATCGGCGTAAATTAAATATATACATGGAACATTGGAAGGCAAGGACAATGTAGGATCGAGGCATTAAAATTAACATCAGTGTTTAAAAATCTGCTGCTTATAACTTCGGTAAACTATGCTTACTTGACTTATTATCAGCACCTGCTATTCAAATCACTCAACACAAATGAACCAGCTTATTGATTTAAAAATCATTACCGTCCGACACCCAGCAATCTATGGAAAGGCATTAGTATAAGTTAAACAGTGTTCTTTAATCATCACCATATCACATTCAATGCCAGCATAAAGTTTCTAAATGGCTATAATAATTCAAAGACCTGAATTTCTTCAAATGTACTTTGTAGCCCTTTAATTTTTGTGGCACACAATCAACTTTTGTGGCAGAATATAGTATAGCATTACCTGAATGTAATTCTCATGAACATTAACACTATAACTACACCATCGTAACATAAAACCATTCTCAAGTCTCAAATACATGGTAAAAAAAAGACACAATGACCCTTGGTCTTATACTTGCCCCATGTTATGCTAAAGAGATTTGATGAGCACTGCACTACGCTGCTACATTACGTTACAGAACGATGCAAATATATTAAGATAAAAAAAAAATTCGGCACCAAATCAATAGCAAAGTATATCTACCTGGTAAAGGCATTGTTTTATTAACTTGAGAGCATCAGACGTAATAAACGCGTTCTCAAAGAAACACATCGCACAGTGAGTACATTTCAACTCAGCTGGCAGGTAAAAGGATTCGGAAATTGAACTATCTTGACTCTAACTGGTAATTCGTATCAGTAACAACACTATCTGTCACCTAATTTGCTAATAAAATTCATAAAACGCAACTCAGGGCCCGAAATAGCTTCTGACGATTCGCAGAGCAATGAATGTTTTGGAAATAATCAACAAATCACTGTCGACATGCGCACTTTCTCCACGGGAGAAAAATATACGTCGGGCTCTCGAGGGGGACGTAACTAGGCGACCGTCTGGGGCGCCGGAAGTCGCTTGAGAGGGCTTACAGACTTGGGTCGGGAGAATAGTTTTCTCCAGGCGACAAATTTGTCTACTTTCTCCGGCGAAAGGCGTTAGAGACTTCGGGCGGGCGACAACTCTCGCGCAGGCGCCTCACGAAGCTCCTTTCTCCCGTTTTCGGGAGAAAACAGAGTTACAGACTTACCCCCCAGGAAAACGAGCCACCTGGTAAAACCGACGTCGGAAATCTGCCAATTCCTCTTCTAACTGTGGGATCCTCACAATTTTTGGCAGTTGCCTGGCTAGTTGTGTGCTTATAACAAAATGAAGAGCATATGTCCCAAATTATCAGTACCTTCGTGTATGACTTACATTGACAGTAAATTGTGTGTATGTTGCCTGTTTGTGCAGAAGTACTGTGCTTTGTACTGTTGTAGCATATTACAAATAATTATTGATTAAATCACCTGTGCACCTTCAAAAGTCAACTAATTAAGTCTCTGTGACGAGGACTGTATCTGCATGTGTGTTAAATACTCTGAAAGCTTGCCGGATACTGCGTTCCAAATGAGTGGGAAATGTAAAAACGCGACGGAACAATTTTTTCACTTACGTGAATAGCAACACAATCGCATACCTCAATCAATCTGGACATAGTAGATTGCGCCAATCCATGAAAATCGCCGGAGACAATCTAAAACAAGAGGCGAAGGTATATAAGTACGTGTGAATGCATTTAAAATCTATGAACCAGACGTAACTTTTCATTTGAATCGCTAATCTGTTGTTACATTTACATTGTGGTATTTATTTACGATGAACTTATTTCCTTTACACCGCATTTTTTCAACTTATTTAACTCTGTCGCCTATAATCACCACAGTTCACCGATATTAATCCAAAATTTCTGGGCGAAATAAAAAAATCCTTCTAACAGAAGTTCTCGAACAAATTCTACCTAATTCCTTGATTCTACTGTTTTTCAACTAACATAAACTCTGTGGTCTTTTCTCTTCACAGTAACCGAAATAATGCAAAAATTTTAATGAGAACAAAATTTCTTCTAACAGCCGTTCTCCTAAATATGAAAAACATTAAACTTAATTCCTTAATACTGCTCTTTTTTAACTAAAATTAACTCTGTCGCCTTTTGTAATCACAGTTAAACGAAAACATTGCAAAATTTTTTAAGCGAACCAAAAAAATTCTTCTAACATCCGTTCTCTCAAAAATTAAATTCGTTCAACTTAAATTCTTTACACTGCTGTTTTTTAACTAAAATTAACACTGTCGCCTCTTATCATAACAGTTAACCGAAAATAATGCAAACTTCTGAGCAAAATAAAAAAATTCTTCTCATAATCGTTCTCAAAAAAATTATATTCTGTCGAATTAATTCCTTTATACCGCCATTTTTCAACTAAAATTAACTCTGTCGACACTTCTCATCATAGTTCACCGAATTTACACAAAATTTCTGGACGAATAGAAAAATCCTACTTACCGGCGTTCTCTCAAAAATTAAATTCTTTCAACTAAATTTTATTATACCGCTGTTTATATTCTAAAATGAACTGAGTTGCCTCTTCTCTTTATAATTCACCGATTTCAATGCTAAGTTTTCAGGCGAAATAAACAAATTCTTCTAACAGCCGTTCCTTCATAAATGAAATTCCTTCAACTTACACCACTTATACGGCTATTTTTCAATTAAAATTAAATCTGTCATCTGTTTGTATTACACTTAACATAAATTATTGAAACATTTCTGGACAACTAAAAACATTTGTCTGACAGGCAACTTTCAAAACACAAATTCTTTAAATTTTATTACTGTAAACTAATGCTTATCAACTAAAATTAACACTTGAGCCTCTTTTTACAACAGATAACCGAAATTAATGCACATATGTGGGTGAAATAAAAATATTCATCTATCAGGGGTTATGCCAAATAAGAAATTTATTCAACGTAATTCCTTCAACCGCTGTTTTTTTACTAAAATTACAAGGTCACCTTTTAAATATCACAGTTCGTCGAAATTATTGCATAAATTAAGGGCGAAATAATAAAATATTTCTAACAGGCGTTCTCTCAAAAAAGAAAGTTGTTCAAATTAATTCCATTATACTGCTGTTCTTTAAACAAAATTAACTCTGTCTCATTTTGTCATTACAGTTAACCTATATTAATGCAAACATTTTTAAGCGAAACAAAAAAATATTCTGACAGCCGATCTCTCAAGAATGAAATTCATGCAACTTTTTTCTTTTATACTGCTGTTTTTACCGAAAATGAATTCTGACACCTATTCTCATCACAGTTTACAGAAAATAATGCAAAATGTTTTCTGCGAAATAAAAAAATTGTTCAAAAAGCCGATTTCTCAAAAAATGAAATTCATTTAACTTATTTCCTTTACACCGCATTTTTTCAACTAATTTCAACTCTGTCGCCTATAATCACGACAGTTCACCGATATTATTGCAAAATATCTGGGCGAAAAAAAAATCGTTCTAACATGCATTCTCGAACAAATTCTACTTAATTCCTTAAGTCTGCTGTTTTTCAACTAAAATAAACACTGTCGTCTTCTCTCTTCACAGTAACCGAAATAATGCAAAAATTTTAATGAGAACAAAAATTCTTCTAACAGCCTCTCTTGTAAATATGTAATTCATTAAATTTAATTCCTTAATACTACTCTTTTTTAACTAAAATTAACTCTTTCGCCTTTTGTAATCACAGTTAAACGAAAACATTGAAAAATTTTTCATGCAAACCAAACAAATTCTTCTAACAGCCGTTCTCTCAAAAATACGTTCGTTCGTTAAAAATTCGTTCAACTTCAATTCTTTACACTGCTGTTTTTTTAACTAAAATTAACACTGTCGCCTCTTATCATCACAGTTCAACGAAATTATTGAAACATTTTTCGGCGAAATAATAAAATTCATCTAACATGCAAATTCCTAAAACGAGAGTTTTTTAAAATCTTTTTCCTTTATTCACCCTTTTTTCAACTAATAACACTTGAGCCTCTTCTAATCACAGTTCATTGAAATTATTACAAAATTTGTGGGCGAAATATTTAAATTTTTTTTACAGCCATTCTATCAAAAATGAAATTCGTTCAACTTAATTCCTTTAAACTGCTGTTTCTAACTAAATTACCTCTGTCGCCTTTTGTCATCACAGTTAACCGAAATTAATGCAAAATTTATATGCGAAGCAAAAAAATTCTTCTAAAAGCCGTTTTCTTAAATATAAAATTTATTCAACGTAATTACTTATTACTGCTTTTTTTAACTAAAATTAACTCTGTTGCCTTTTGTTATCAAAGATAACCGAATTTAAGGCAAAATTTTTTATGTGAAACAAAAAAATTCTTCTAACAGCCGTTCTATCAAAAATTAAATTCGTTAAACTTAATTCCTTTAGGCTGCTGTTTTTCAACTAAAATTAACTCTGGTGCCTTCTGACATCACAGTTAACAAAAATTAATGCAAAATTTTTATGCGAAGCAAAAAAATTCTTCTAAAAGTCGTTTTCTGAAGTAAAAAATTCATTCAACTTATTTCTTTATTACTGCTTTTTTTAAACTAAAATTAACTCTATCGCCTTTTGGTATAACAGTTAAACAAATCAAAGGCTACATTTTTTATGCGAAACAAAAAAATTCTCATAACAGCCGTTCCATCAAAAATAAAATTCGTTCAACTTAATTCCTTTGTGCTGCTGTTTTTTAACTAAAATTAACACTGTTGCCTTTTATCATCACAGTTCAACAAAAATAATGCAAAACTTCTGGGCAACATAAAAAAATTCTTCTAAGAGTCGTTCACAAAAAAATTATATTCCCTCAACTTAATTCCTTTATACCGCCTTTTTTCAATTACAATTATTTCTGTCGAAACTTCTCATCACAGTTCACCGATTTTATGCAAAATTTCTGGACGAAAAAAAATCCTACTTACCGGCGTTCTCTCAAAAATTAAATTGTTTCAACTAAATTTTATGATACCGCTGTGTATCACCTAAAATTAACTCAGCCGTATCTTATCTTCACAATTCACGGAAATTAATACTGTTTCCGGGCGAAATAAACAAATTCTTCTAACAGTAGTTGTCTCAAATATGAACTTCTTTCAACTCAATTAATTTAGCCGCTGTTTTTCAGCTAAAATTCAATCTGTCACCTCTTCTCATCACAGTTCACCGAAATTATTGATACATTTTTGGGCGAAATAAAAAAAAGTCGTCTAACAGGCAAAATCTTAAAATAGAAATTCTTTAAATCTTATTCCTTTATACACCCTTTTTTCAACTAATAACACTTGAGCCTCCTCTTATCACAGTTCATTGAAATTATGAAGACTATATAGGCGAAATATTAAAATTTTTCTAACAGGCGTACTGTCAAAAATGAAATTTGTTCAACTTTATTCTTTTAAACTGCTGTTTTTAACTAAATTAACTCTGTAGCCTTTTGTTATCACAGTTAACCAAAATTAATGCAAAAATTGTATGCGAAGCAAAAAGAGTTTTTGAAAGCCGTTTTCTAAAATGTAAAATTCATTCAACTTTATTCCTTATTACTGATTTTTTTAACTAAAATTAACACTGTTTCCTTTTGTTATCACAGTTAACACAAATTAAGGCAAATTTTTAATGGGAAACAAAAAAATTGTTCTAAGAGCCGTTCTGTCAAAAATGAAATTCGTTCAAGTAAATTCTTTTATGCTGCTGTTTTTCAACTACAATTAACGCTGTTGCCTTTTTTCATCCCGGTTAACCGAAATTAATGCAAAAATGTTTACGCGATTCACAAAAATTCATCTTACAGCCGTTCTCTCAAAAATGAAATTCTTTCAACCTTATTCCTTTATACTGGTGTTTTTCGACGAAAATTAACTCTGTCGCCTCTTCTCATCACAGTTTACCGAATGTTTGCAAAATTTCTGGAAAACATAAAAAAACCATACCTACTGGCGTTCACCCAAAAATTATATTCTTTCAATTCCATTTTTTACCGCTATTTTAAAACTAAAATAATTTTGTTGCATCTTCTCGTTATAGTTCACTGAAATTAATTCAATAATCTGGGCATAATAGAAAAATTCTTCTAACAGGCGTTTAATCAATAATGAAATTAATCAACTTAAATCCTTAATACCGATTTTTTCGACGAAAATTATCTATGTAGCATATTTTTGTCGCGGTTCATTGAAATTTATGTAAAATTTCTGGGCGAAAATAAAATTTTTCCAACAGGCGTTCTCTCACAAATGAAATCCTCTGAAATCAATTTCTTTATACCGCATTTTTTCAACTAATTTCAACTAATTTCAACTCTATTGCATATTATCATCACAGTTAACCGATATCAATGGAAAAATTTCTGGCCGAAATAAAAAAATCCTTCTGACAGGCGTTCTCGAACAAATTCTACTTAATTCCTTGCTTCTGCTGCTTTTCAACTAAAATTAACTCTGTCGTCTATTCTCTTCACAGTTACCCAAATAATGCAAAAATTTTTATAAGAATAAAATTTCTTCTACCAGCCGTTCTCCTAAATATGAAATACATTAAACTTAATCCTTAATAATGCTCTTTTTTAACTTAAATTAACTCTGTGACCTTTTGTTTTCACAGTTAAACGAAACATAGCAAAATTTTTTATGCGAACCAATAAAATTCTTCTAAAAGCTGTTCTCGCAAAAGTCAAATTCCTTCAACTGAAATTCTTTAACTGCTTCTTTTTTAACTAAAATTAAATCTGTGGCCTTTTGTTATCACAGTTAAACGAAAACAATGCAAAAAATTTTATGCGAACCAATAAAATTATTCTAAGAGCCTTTCTCTTAAAAATTAAATTCGTTCAACTGAAATTCTTTAAACTTTTTTTTAACTAAAATTAACAGTATCGCCTCTTATCATCACAGTAATTCTAAAATAATGCAAAACTTTTGGGCAAAATAAAAAATCCTGCTCATAATTGTTTTAAAAAAATTATATTCTGTCGAATTCATTCCTCTATCCCGCCTTTTTTCAACTAAAATTAGCTCTGTTGACACTTCTTATCACAGTTTACCGATTTTACGCAAAATGTCGGGAAGAAAAAAAATCCTACTTACCGGCGTTCTCTCAAAAGCTAAATTCTTTTAAGTAAATTTTATGATACCTCTGTTTATCACCTGAAATTAAGTCAGTCGCATCTTCTCTTCACAATTCACCGAAATTAATGCTAAGTTTCCGGGTGAAATAAACAAATTCTTCTAACAAGTGTTGTCTCAAACATGAACTCCATTCAACTCAATTCATGTTACCGCTGTTTTTTAATTAAATTAAAATCTGTCACCTCTTCTCATCACAGTTCACCGAAATTATTAAAACATTTTTGGGCGAAATAATAAAATACGTCTAACATGCAAATTCTTAAAACAAAGGTTCTTTAAATCTTATTCCTTTATACACCCTTTTTTCAACTAATAACACTTAAGCCTCTTCTAATCACAGTTCATTGAAATTATTACAAAATTTATGAACGACATTTTAAACTTTTTTTAACAGCCCTTCTATCAAAAATGAAATTCGTGCAACTTAATTCCCTTATGCTGCTGTTTTTCAACTAAAATTTGCTCTGTTGCCATTTTTCATCCCAGTTAACCGAAAATAATGCAAAACTTCTGGGCAAAAAAAATCCTTCTAAGAGTCGTTCTCAAAAAAATTATATTCCGTCAACTTATTTCCTTTATACCGACTTTTTTGAACTAAAATTACCTCTGTCGACACTTTTAATCATAGTTTAACGATTTTATGCAAAATTTCTGGACGAAAAAAAATCCTACTTACCGGCGTTCTCTCAAAAATTGAACTCTTTCAACTAATTATTATGATACCGTATTTTATAATAAAATACGTCTAACATGCAAATTCTTAAAACAGAAGTTCTTTAAATCTTATTCCTTCATACACCTATTCTTCAACTAATAACACTTGAGCCTCTTCTAATCACAGTTCATTGAAAATAATACAAAATTTGAGAGCGATTTATTAAAATTTTTTTACAGCCTTTCTATCAAAAATGAAATTCGTTCAACTTAATTCTTTTTGCTGCTGTTTTTCAACTAAAATTAACTCTGTTGCCTTTTGAGACCACAGTTAACCGAAACTAATGCAAAATTTTGTATGCGAAACAAAAAAATGTTTCTAAAAGCCCTTTTCTCAAATATGAAATTAAATCAATTTAATGCCTCATTTCTGCTTTTTTTTAACAGAATTAACTCTGTTGCCTCCTGTTATCACAGTAACCAAAATAATGCAAAATTTTTTATGCGAAACAAAAACATTTCTAAAAGCCGTGCTCTCAAAAATGAAATTCGTTCAACTTAATTCTTTAGGCTGCTGTTTTTCAACTAAAATTTTCTCTGTTGCCATTATTCATCCCAGTTAAGCGAAAATTATGCAAAACTTCTGGGCGAAAAAAAATCCATCTAGGAGTCGTTCTTAAGAAAATTATATTTCGTCCACCTTATTCCTTTATACCGCCTTTTTTCAACAAATATTAACTCTGTCGACACTTTTCATCACAGTTCACCGATTTTATGTAAAATTTCTGGACGAAAAAAAATTCTACTTACCGGCGTTCGCTCAAATATTAAATTCTTTAAACTAACTTTTATGATACCGCTGTTTATCACCTAAAATTAACTCAGTCACCTCTTCTCTTCACAATTAAACGAAATAATGCTAAGTTTCCGGGCGAAATAAACAAATTCTTCTAACAGTTGTTGTCTCAAAAATGAACTTCTTTCAACTCAATTAATTTAGCCGCTGTTTTTCAACTAAAATTAAATCTGTTACCTCTTCTCATCACAGTTCACCGAAATTATTGAATTTAAGGCTAAATGTTTTATGCGAAACGAAAAAATTCTTCCTACGGCCGTTCTATCAAAAATGGAAATCGTTACACTTAATTCCTTTATGCTGCTGTTTTTTCACTAAAATTAACACTGTCGCCTCCTATCATCACAGTTAACCGAAAATAGTGCAAAACTTCTGGGGAAACTAAAAAAATCCTTCTAAGAGTCGTTCTCAAAAAAGTTATTTATTCCGTCAACATAACTCCATTATACCGTGTTTTTACAATTAAAATTAACTCCGTCGAAACTTCTCATCACAGTTCACCGATTTTATGCAAAATTTTTGGACGAAAGTCACCTAAAGTTAACTCAGTCGCCATTTCTCTTCACAATTCACCGAAATTAATTCTTAGTTTCTTGGCGAAATAAACCAAATTCTTCTAACAGTTGTTTTCTCAAAAATGAATTTCTTTCAAGTCAATTCATTTTGCCGCTGTTTTTCAACTACTATTAAATCTGTCACCTCTTCTCATCACATTTCACCGAAAATATTGAAAACTTTTTGGGCGAAATAAAAAGTTCGTCTAACAGGCAAATTCTTAAAGGAGAAATTCTTTAAATCTTATTCCTTTATACACCCTTTTTTCAACTTATAACACTCGTGCCTCTTCTAATCACAGTTCATTGAAATTATGACAAAATTTTTGGGCGATATATTTAAATTTTTCTAACATACGTTCTGTCAAAAATGAAATTTGTTCAACTTAATTCTTTTAAACTGCTGTTTTTAATAATTAACTCTTTCGCCTTTTGTCATCACAGTTAACCGAAATTAATGCAAAACTTGTATGCGAAGCAAAGAATTCTTCTAAAAGCCGTTTTCTCAAATATAAAATTCATTCAACTTAATTCCTTATTACTGCTTTCTTTTTAAGTAAAATTAACTCTGTCGCCTTTTGTTATCAACGATTACAAAATGTAAGGGAAAAATATTTTATGCGAAACAGAAAAATTCTCATAACAGCCGCTCTATGAAAAAAAATTCGTTCAACTTAATTCCTTTATCCTGCTGTTTTTCAACCAAAATATGCGCTGTTGCCATTTTTCTTCCCAGTTAACAGAAATTAATGCAAAATTTGTATTTCAATTCATTTTGCCGCTGTTTTTCAACTACTATTAAATCTGTCACCTCTTCTCATCACATTTCACCGAAAATATTGAAAACTTTTTGGGCGAAATAAAAAGTTCGTCTAACAGGCAAATTCTTAAAGGAGAAATTCTTTAAATCTTATTCCTTTATACACCCTTTTTTCAACTTATAACACTCGTGCCTCTTCTAATCACAGTTCATTGAAATTATGACAAAATTTTTGGGCGATATATTTAAATTTTTCTAACATACGTTCTGTCAAAAATGAAATTTGTTCAACTTAATTCTTTTAAACTGCTGTTTTTAATAATTAACTCTTTCGCCTTTTGTCATCACAGTTAACCGAAATTAATGCAAAACTTGTATGCGAAGCAAAGAATTCTTCTAAAAGCCGTTTTCTCAAATATAAAATTCATTCAACTTAATTCCTTATTACTGCTTTTTTTTTAAGTAAAATTAACTCTGTCGCCTTTTGTTATCAACGATTACAAAATGTAAGGGAAAAATATTTTATGCGAAACAGAAAAATTCTCATAACAGCCGCTCTATGAAAAAAAAATTCGTTCAACTTAATTCCTTTATCCTGCTGTTTTTCAACCAAAATATGCGCTGTTGCCATTTTTCTTCCCAGTTAACAGAAATTAATGCAAAATTTGTATGCGAAGAAAAAAAAATTTTCTACTAACTGTTTTCTGAAATAGAAATTCATTAAACTTAATTCCATATTACAGCTTTTTTTTAACTTAAATTAACTCTGTTGCCTTCTGTTATCACAGTTAAACGAAATAAATGCAAATTTTTATGCGAAAAAAAAAATTCTTCTAACAGCCGTTCTAAGGAAAATGAAATTCGTTCAACTTAATTCCTTTATTCTGCTGTTTTTCAACTAAAATTAACTTGCCTTTTTCATCCCAGTTTACCGAAAATAATGCATAACCTCTGGGCAAAATAAAAAAATCCTCCTCAGAGTCGTTCTCAAAAAAATTATATTCCGTTTTATACTTCTAATCACAGTTCATTGACATTATTAAAAAAATATTGTTAGCGTATTATGAAAATTTTTTTAACAGGCGTTCTGTCGAAAATGAAACTTGTTCAACTTTATTCATTAAAACTGCTGTTTTTAGCTAAATTAACTGTGTAGCCTTTTGTTATCACAGTTAACCAAAATTAATGCAAAATTTGCGTGGGAAGCAAAAAAAGTTTTCTAAAAGCCGTTTTCTAAAATGTAAAATTCCATCAACTTAATTCCTTATTACAAAATTTACGCTGTTGCCATTTTTCTTCCCAGTTAACCGAAATTAATGCAAAATTTTTATGCGAAGAAAAAAAATTTTTCTACTAGCTGTTTTCTCCAATAGAAATTCATTCAACTAAATTCCTTATTGCTGCTTTTTTTAACTAAAATTAACTCTGCTGCCTTCTGTTATCACAGTTAAACGAAATTAATGCAAATTTTTTATGCAACACAAATCATTTCTATCCTTTCTTATCAACGATAACCGAATTTAAGGGAAAAATGTTTTATGCGAAACAGAAAAATTCTCATAACAGCCGCCATATCAAAAAAAAATTTGTTCAACTTAATTCCTTTATGCTGCAGTTTTTCAACTAAAATTTGCTCTGTTAAATTTTTCTTCCCAGTTAACCGAAATTAATGCAAAATTTGTATTCGAAGCAAAAAAAATTTTTTCTAAAAGCCGTTTTCTAAAATGTAAAATTCCATCAACTTTAGTCCTTATTACTGCTTTTTTTTAACTAAAATTAACTCTGTCGCCTTTTGTTATCACAGTTAAAACAATTTAAGGCAAAATGTTTTATGGGAAACAAAAAAATTCTTCTAACAGCCGTTCTATCAAAAATGAAATTCGTTCAACTTCATTCCTTTATGCTGCTGTTTTATAACTAACATAAACTCGGGTCCATTTTGACAATACAGTTAACCGAAATTAATGCAAAAATTTTTATGCGAAGAAAAAATTTTTTTCTATAAGCCATTTTCTCAAATATAAAATTCATTCAACATATTTCCTTATAACTGCTTTTTTTGAACTAAAATTAACTCCGTCACCACTTCTCATCACAGTTCACCGAAATTATTGAAACATTTTTGGGCGAAATAATAAAATTCTCTTACAGGCAAATTCTTAAAACGGAAATTCTTTAAATCTTATTCCTTTATACACCCTTTTTTCAACTAATAACACTTGAGCCTCTTCTAATCATTGTTCATTGAAATTATTACATCATTTGTGGGCGAAATATCAAAAAATTTCTAACAGTCGTTCTGTCAAAAACGAAATTTGTTCAACTTAATTCCTTTAAACTGCTGTTTCTAAATAAATTCACTCTGTCGCCTTTTGTCATCACAGTTAACCGAAATTAATGCAAAATTTGTATGCAAAGCAAAAAAATTCTTATAAAAGCCGTTTTCTCGAATATGAAATTCATTTAACCTAATGCCTCATTTCTGCTTTTTAAACAAAAATAACTCTGTCGCCTTTTGTTATCACAGTTAACGAAATTTAAGGCTAAATTATTATGCGAAACGAAAAAATTCTTCTAACGGCCGTTCTATCAAAAATGAAACTCGATACACTAAATTACTTTATGCTTCTGTTTTTTTAACTAAAATTAAATCTGTCGCCTCCTATCATCACAGTTAACCGAAAATAGTGCAAAACCCTGGGCAACATAAAAAAATCCTTTTAAGAGTCGTTCTCAAAAAATTATATATTCCGTAAACTTAATTCCATTATACCGTCTTTTTTCAATTAAAATTACCTCCGTTGAAACTTCTCATACAAATCACCGATTTTATGCAAAATTTCTGGACGAAAAGAAATCCTACATACCGGCGTTCTCTCAAAAATTAAATTGTTTCAACTAAACTTTATTATTCCGCTGTTTATCACCTAAAGTTAACTCAGTCGCTTCTTCTCTTCACAATTCACCGAAATTATTGAAACATTTTGAGGCGAAATAAAAAAATTCGTCTAACAGGCAAATTCTTAAAACAGAAAATCTTTAAATCTTTTTTCGTATAACAGAAAGTCTTTTCCCCTTTATACACCATTTTTTCAACTAGAAACTCTTGAGCCTCATCTAATCACTGTTCATTGAAATTATTACAAAACTTAAGTGAGCGAAATATTAAAATTTTTCTAACAGGCGTTCTGTCAAAAATGAAACTTGTTCAATTTATTCTTTTAAACTGCTGTTTCTACCTAAATTAACTCTCTAGCCTTTTGTCATCACAGTTAATGGATATTAATGATAATTTGTATGCGAAGGAAGAAAAGTTTTCTAAAAGCCGCTTTCTCAAATATAAAATTCATTCAACATAATTCCTTATTACTGCTTTTTTTAAACTAAAATTATCTGTCGCCTATTGTTATCACAGTTAACCGAATTTTAGGCAAAATTTTTTATGCGAAACGAAAAGATTCTTCTAACAGCCGTTCTATCAAAAATGAAATTCGTTAAACTTGATTCCTTTATGCTGCTGTTTTTCAACTAAAATTAAATCTGTGGCCTTTTTTGATCGTAGTTAACCGAAATTAATGCAAAATTTGTATGCGATGCAAAATAATTCTTCTCAAATCCATTTTCTCAAATAGAAATTCATTCAACTTAATTCCTTATTACTGCTTTTTTTAACTAAAATTAACTCTGTCGGCTTTTGTTATCAACGATAACCGAATTTGAGGGAAAAATGTTTTATGCGAAACAGAAAAATTCTCATTACAGCCGCACTATCGAAAAAAAATTCGTTCAACTTAATTCCTTTATGCTGCAGTTTTTCAACTAAAATTTACTCTGTTGCCATTTTTCTTCCCAGTTAACCGAAATTAATGCAAAATTTGTATTCGAAGGAAAAAAAAATTTTTCTAAAACCGTTTTCTAAAATGCAAAATTCCATCATTTTTAATCCTTATTACTGCTTTTTTTATATATTTTTATGCGAATTTTTTTGGGCTTAATAATAAATTTCTCTAACAGGAAAATTCTTAAAACGGAAATTCGTTAAATCTTATTCCTTTATACACCCTTTTTTCAAGTAATAACACTTGAGCCTCTTCTAATCATTGTTCATTGAAATTATTACATCATTTGTGGGCGAAATATCAAAAAATTTCTAACAGTCGTTCTGTCAAAAACGAAATTTGTTCAACTTAATTCCTTTAAACTGCTGTTTCTAAATAAATTCACTCTGTCGCCTTTTGTCATCACAGTTAACCGAAATTAATGCAAAATTTGTATGCAAAGCAAAAAAATTCTTATAAAAGCCGTTTTCTCATATATGAAATTCATTTAACTTAATGCCTCAGTTCTGCTTTTTAAACAAAAATAACTCTGTCGTCTTTTGTTATCACAGTTAACGAAATTTAAGGCTAAATTTTTATGCGAAAAGAAAAATTTCTTCTAACGGCCGTTCTATCAAAAATGAAACTCGTAACACTAAATTCCTTTATGCTGCTGTTTTTATAACTAAAATTAACACTGTCGCCTCCTATCATCACAGTTAACCGAAAATAGTGCAAAACCCTGGGCAACATAAAAAAATCCTTTTAAGAGTCGTTCTCAAAAAATTATATATTCCGTAAACTTAATTCCATTATACCGTCTTTTTTCAATTAAAATTACCTCCGTTGAAACTTCTCATACAAATCACCGATTTTATGCAAAATTTCTGGACGAAAAGAAATCCTACATACCGGCGTTCTCTCAAAAATTAAATTGTTTCAACTAAATTTTATTATTCCGCTGTTTATCACCTAAAGTAAACTCAGTCGCTTCTTCTCTTCACAATTCACCGAAATTATTGAAACATTTTGAGGCGAAATAAAAAAATTCGTCTAACAGGCAAATTCTTAAAACTGAAAATCTTTAAATCTTTTTTCGTATAACAGAAAGTCTTTTCCCCTTTATACACCATTTTTTCAACTAATAACTCTTGAGCCTCTTCTAATCACTGTTCATTGAAATTATTACAAAACTTAAGTGAGCGAAATATTAAAATTTTTCTAACAGGCGTTCTGTCAAAAATGAAACTTGTTCAATTTATTCTTTTAAACTGCTGTTTCTACCTAAATTAACTCTCTAGCCTTTTGTCATCACAGTTAATGGATATTAATGATAATTTGTATGCGAAGGAAAAAAAGTTTTCTAAAAGCCGCTTTCTCAAATATAAAATTCATTCAACATAATTCCTTATTACTGCTTTTTTTAAACTAAAATTATCTGTCGCCTATTGTTATCACAGTTAACCGAATTTTAGGCAAAATTTTTTATGCGAAACGAAAAGATTCTTCTAACAGCCGTTCTATCAAAAATGAAATTCGTTAAACTTGATTCCTTTATGCTGCTGTTTTTCAAGTAACATTAAATCTGTGGCCTTTTTTGATCGTAGTTAACCGAAATTAATGCAAAATTTGTATGCGATGCAAAACAATTCTTCTCAAATCCATTTTCTCAAATAGAAATTCATTCAACTTAATTCCTTATTACTGCTTTTTTTAACTAAAATTAACTCTGTCGGCTTTTGTTATCAACGATAACCGAATTTGAGGGAAAAATGTTTTATGCGAAACAGAAAAATTCTCATTACAGCCGCACTATCGAAAAAAAATTCGTTCAACTTAATTCCTTTATGCTGCAGTTTTTCAACTAAAATTTACTCTGTTGCCATTTTTCTTCCCAGTTAACCGAAATTAATGCAAAATTTGTATTCGAAGGAAAAAAAAATTTTTCTAAAACCGTTTTCTAAAATGCAAAATTCCATCATTTTTAATCCTTATTACTGCTTTTTTTATATATTTTTATGCGAATTTTTTTGGGCTTAATAATAAATTTCTCTAACAGGAAAATTCTTAAAACGGAAATTCGTTAAATCTTATTCCTTTATACACCCTTTTTTCAAGTAATAACACTTGAGCCTCTTCTAATCATTGTTCATTGAAATTATTACATCATTTGTGGGCGAAATATCAAAAAATTTCTAACAGTCGTTCTGTCAAAAACGAAATTTGTTCAACTTAATTCCTTTAAACTGCTGTTTCTAAATAAATTCACTCTGTCGCCTTTTGTCATCACAGTTAACCGAAATTAATGCAAAATTTGTATGCAAAGCAAAAAAATTCTTATAAAAGCCGTTTTCTCATATATGAAATTCATTTAACTTAATGCCTCAGTTCTGCTTTTTAAACAAAAATAACTCTGTCGTCTTTTGTTATCACAGTTAACGAAATTTAAGGCTAAATTTTTATGCGAAAAGAAAAATTTCTTCTAACGGCCGTTCTATCAAAAATGAAACTCGTAACACTAAATTCCTTTATGCTGCTGTTTTTATAACTAAAATTAACACTGTCGCCTCCTATCATCACAGTTAACCGAAAATAGTGCAAAACCCTGGGCAACATAAAAAAATCCTTTTAAGAGTCGTTCTCAAAAAATTATATATTCCGTAAACTTAATTCCATTATACCGTCTTTTTTCAATTAAAATTACCTCCGTTGAAACTTCTCATACAAATCACCGATTTTATGCAAAATTTCTGGACGAAAAGAAATCCTACATACCGGCGTTCTCTCAAAAATTAAATTGTTTCAACTAAATTTTATTATTCCGCTGTTTATCACCTAAAGTAAACTCAGTCGCTTCTTCTCTTCACAATTCACCGAAATTATTGAAACATTTTGAGGCGAAATAAAAAAATTCGTCTAACAGGCAAATTCTTAAAACTGAAAATCTTTAAATCTTTTTTCGTATAACAGAAAGTCTTTTCCCCTTTATACACCATTTTTTCAACTAATAACTCTTGAGCCTCTTCTAATCACTGTTCATTGAAATTATTACAAAACTTTAGTGAGCGAAATATTAAAATTTTTCTAACAGGCGTTCTGTCAAAAATGAAACTTGTTCAATTTATTCTTTTAAACTGCTGTTTCTACCTAAATTAACTCTCTAGCCTTTTGTCATCACAGTTAATGGATATTAATGATAATTTGTATGCGAAGGAAAAAAAGTTTTCTAAAAGCCGCTTTCTCAAATATAAAATTCATTCAACATAATTCCTTATTACTGCTTTTTTTAAACTAAAATTATCTGTCGCCTATTGTTATCACAGTTAACCGAATTTTAGGCAAAATTTTTTATGCGAAACGAAAAGATTCTTCTAACAGCCGTTCTATCAAAAATGAAATTCGTTAAACTTGATTCCTTTATGCTGCTGTTTTTCAAGTAACATTAAATCTGTGGCCTTTTTTGATCGTAGTTAACCGAAATTAATGCAAAATTTGTATGCGATGCAAAACAATTCTTCTCAAATCCATTTTCTCAAATAGAAATTCATTCAACTTAATTCCTTATTACTGCTTTTTTTAACTAAAATTAACTCTGTCGGCTTTTGTTATCAACGATAACCGAATTTGAGGGAAAAATGTTTTATGCGAAACAGAAAAATTCTCATTACAGCCGCACTATCGAAAAAAAATTCGTTCAACTTAATTCCTTTATGCTGCAGTTTTTCAACTAAAATTTACTCTGTTGCCATTTTTCTTCCCAGTTAACCGAAATTAATGCAAAATTTGTATTCGAAGGAAAAAAAAATTTTTCTAAAACCGTTTTCTAAAATGCAAAATTCCATCATTTTTAATCCTTATTACTGCTTTTTTTATATATTTTTATGCGAATTTTTTTGGGCTTAATAATAAATTTCTCTAACAGGAAAATTCTTAAAACGGAAATTCGTTAAATCTTATTCCTTTATACACCCTTTTTTCAACTAATAACACTTGAGCCTCTTCTAATCATTGTTCATTGAAATTATTACATCATTTGTGGGCGAAATATCAAAAAATTTCTAACAGTCGTTCTGTCAAAAACGAAATTTGTTCAACTTAATTCCTTTAAACTGCTGTTTCTAAATAAATTCACTCTGTCGCCTTTTGTCATCACAGTTAACCGAAATTAATGCAAAATTTGTATGCAAAGCAAAAAAATTCTTATAAAAGCCGTTTTCTCATATATGAAATTCATTTAACTTAATGCCTCAGTTCTGCTTTTTAAACAAAAATAACTCTGTCGTCTTTTGTTATCACAGTTAACGAAATTTAAGGCTAAATTTTTATGCGAAAAGAAAAATTTCTTCTAACGGCCGTTCTATCAAAAATGAAACTCGTAACACTAAATTCCTTTATGCTGCTGTTTTTATAACTAAAATTAACACTGTCGCCTCCTATCATCACAGTTAACCGAAAATAGTGCAAAACCCTGGGCAACATAAAAAAATCCTTTTAAGAGTCGTTCTCAAAAAATTATATATTCCGTAAACTTAATTCCATTATACCGTCTTTTTTCAATTAAAATTACCTCCGTTGAAACTTCTCATACAAATCACCGATTTTATGCAAAATTTCTGGACGAAAAGAAATCCTACATACCGGCGTTCTCTCAAAAATTAAATTGTTTCAACTAAATTTTATTATTCCGCTGTTTATCACCTAAAGTAAACTCAGTCGCTTCTTCTCTTCACAATTCACCGAAATTATTGAAACATTTTGAGGCGAAATAAAAAAATTCGTCTAACAGGCAAATTCTTAAAACTGAAAATCTTTAAATCTTTTTTCGTATAACAGAAAGTCTTTTCCCCTTTATACACCATTTTTTCAACTAATAACTCTTGAGCCTCTTCTAATCACTGTTCATTGAAATTATTACAAAACTTTAGTGAGCGAAATATTAAAATTTTTCTAACAGGCGTTCTGTCAAAAATGAAACTTGTTCAATTTATTCTTTTAAACTGCTGTTTCTACCTAAATTAACTCTCTAGCCTTTTGTCATCACAGTTAATGGATATTAATGATAATTTGTATGCGAAGGAAAAAAAGTTTTCTAAAAGCCGCTTTCTCAAATATAAAATTCATTCAACATAATTCCTTATTACTGCTTTTTTTAAACTAAAATTATCTGTCGCCTATTGTTATCACAGTTAACCGAATTTTAGGCAAAATTTTTTATGCGAAACGAAAAGATTCTTCTAACAGCCGTTCTATCAAAAATGAAATTCGTTAAACTTGATTCCTTTATGCTGCTGTTTTTCAAGTAACATTAAATCTGTGGCCTTTTTTGATCGTAGTTAACCGAAATTAATGCAAAATTTGTATGCGATGCAAAACAATTCTTCTCAAATCCATTTTCTCAAATAGAAATTCATTCAACTTAATTCCTTATTACTGCTTTTTTTAACTAAAATTAACTCTGTCGGCTTTTGTTATCAACGATAACCGAATTTGAGGGAAAAATGTTTTATGCGAAACAGAAAAATTCTCATTACAGCCGCACTATCGAAAAAAAATTCGTTCAACTTAATTCCTTTATGCTGCAGTTTTTCAACTAAAATTTACTCTGTTGCCATTTTTCTTCCCAGTTAACCGAAATTAATGCAAAATTTGTATTCGAAGGAAAAAAAAATTTTTCTAAAACCGTTTTCTAAAATGCAAAATTCCATCATTTTTAATCCTTATTACTGCTTTTTTTATATATTTTTATGCGAATTTTTTTGGGCTTAATAATAAATTTCTCTAACAGGAAAATTCTTAAAACGGAAATTCGTTAAATCTTATTCCTTTATACACCCTTTTTTCAACTAATAACACTTGAGCCTCTTCTAATCATTGTTCATTGAAATTATTACATCATTTGTGGGCGAAATATCAAAAAATTTCTAACAGTCGTTCTGTCAAAAACGAAATTTGTTCAACTTAATTCCTTTAAACTGCTGTTTCTAAATAAATTCACTCTGTCGCCTTTTGTCATCACAGTTAACCGAAATTAATGCAAAATTTGTATGCAAAGCAAAAAAATTCTTATAAAAGCCGTTTTCTCATATATGAAATTCATTTAACTTAATGCCTCAGTTCTGCTTTTTAAACAAAAATAACTCTGTCGTCTTTTGTTATCACAGTTAACGAAATTTAAGGCTAAATTTTTATGCGAAAAGAAAAATTTCTTCTAACGGCCGTTCTATCAAAAATGAAACTCGTAACACTAAATTCCTTTATGCTGCTGTTTTTATAACTAAAATTAACACTGTCGCCTCCTATCATCACAGTTAACCGAAAATAGTGCAAAACCCTGGGCAACATAAAAAAATCCTTTTAAGAGTCGTTCTCAAAAAATTATATATTCCGTAAACTTAATTCCATTATACCGTCTTTTTTCAATTAAAATTACCTCCGTTGAAACTTCTCATACAAATCACCGATTTTATGCAAAATTTCTGGACGAAAAGAAATCCTACATACCGGCGTTCTCTCAAAAATTAAATTGTTTCAACTAAATTTTATTATTCCGCTGTTTATCACCTAAAGTAAACTCAGTCGCTTCTTCTCTTCACAATTCACCGAAATTATTGAAACATTTTGAGGCGAAATAAAAAAAATCGTCTAACAGGCAAATTCTTAAAACTGAAAATCTTTAAATCTTTTTTCGTATAACAGAAAGTCTTTTCCCCTTTATACACCATTTTTTCAACTAATAACTCTTGAGCCTCTTCTAATCACTGTTCATTGAAATTATTACAAAACTTTAGTGAGCGAAATATTAAAATTTTTCTAACAGGCGTTCTGTCAAAAATGAAACTTGTTCAATTTATTCTTTTAAACTGCTGTTTCTACCTAAATTAACTCTCTAGCCTTTTGTCATCACAGTTAATGGATATTAATGATAATTTGTATGCGAAGGAAAAAAAGTTTTCTAAAAGCCGCTTTCTCAAATATAAAATTCATTCAACATAATTCCTTATTACTTCTTTTTTTAAACTAAAATTATCTGTCGCCTATTGTTATCACAGTTAACCGAATTTTAGGCAAAATTTTTTATGCGAAACGAAAAGATTCTTCTAACAGCCGTTCTATCAAAAATGAAATTCGTTAAACTTGATTCCTTTATGCTGCTGTTTTTCAAGTAACATTAAATCTGTGGCCTTTTTTGATCGTAGTTAACCGAAATTAATGCAAAATTTGTATGCGATGCAAAACAATTCTTCTCAAATCCATTTTCTCAAATAGAAATTCATTCAACTTAATTCCTTATTACTGCTTTTTTTAACTAAAATTAACTCTGTCGGCTTTTGTTATCAACGATAACCGAATTTGAGGGAAAAATGTTTTATGCGAAACAGAAAAATTCTCATTACAGCCGCACTATCGAAAAAAAATTCGTTCAACTTAATTCCTTTATGCTGCAGTTTTTCAACTAAAATTTACTCTGTTGCCATTTTTCTTCCCAGTTAACCGAAATTAATGCAAAATTTGTATTCGAAGGAAAAAAAAATTTTTCTAAAACCGTTTTCTAAAATGCAAAATTCCATCATTTTTAATCCTTATTACTGCTTTTTTTATATATTTTTATGCGAATTTTTTTGGGCTTAATAATAAATTTCTCTAACAGGAAAATTCTTAAAACGGAAATTCTTTAAATCTTATTCCTTTATACACCCTTTTTTCAACTAATAACACTTGAGCCTCTTCTAATCATTGTTCATTGAAATTATTACATCATTTGTGGGCGAAATATCAAAAAATTTCTAACAGTCGTTCTGTCAAAAACGAAATTTGTTCAACTTAATTCCTTTAAACTGCTGTTTCTAAATAAATTCACTCTGTCGCCTTTTGTCATCACAGTTAACCGAAATTAATGCAAAATTTGTATGCAAAGCAAAAACATTCTTATAAAAGCCGTTTTCTCGAATATGAAATTCATTTAACTTAATGCCTCATTTCTGCTTTTTAAACAAAAATAACTCTGTCGCCTTTTGTTATCACAGTTAACGAAATTTAAGGCTAAATTATTATGCGAAACGAAAAAATTCTTCTAACGGCCGTTCTATCAAAAATGAAACTCGATACACTAAATTCCTTTATGCTTCTGTTTTTTTAACTAAAATTAAATCTGTCGCCTCCTATCATCACAGTTAACCGAAAATAGTGCAAAACCCTGGGCAACATAAAAAAATCCTTTTAAGAGTCGTTCTCAAAAAAATTATATATTCCGTAAACTTAATTCCATTATACCGTCTTTTTTCAATTAAAATTACCTCCGTTTAAACTTCTCAAACAAATCACCGATTTTATGCAAAATTTCTGGACGAAAAAAAATCCTACTTACCGGCGTTCTCTCAAAAATTAAATTGTTTCAACTAAATTTTATGATACCGCTGTTTATCACCTTAAATTAACTCAGTCGCCTCTTCTCTTCACAATTCACCGAAATCAATGCTAAGTTTCCGGGCGAAATTTAACAAATTCTTCTAACAGTTGCTGTGTCAAAAATGAACTTCTTTCAACTTAATTAATTTAGCCGTTGTTTTTCAACTAAAATTAAATATGTCACCTCTTCTCATCACAGTTCACCGAAATTTTGATATATTTTTGGGCGAAATAAAAAAGTCGACTAACATGCAAAATATTAAAACAGAAATTCTTTAAATCTTATTCCTTTATACACCCTTTTTTCAACTAATAACACTTGAGACTTTTCTAATCACAGTTCATTGAAATTATTACAAAATTTGTGGGCAAAATCTTAAAATTTTTCTAACAGGCGTTCTGTCAAAAATGAAATTTGTTCATCTTATTTCTTTTAAACTGCTGTTTTTAACTACATTAATTCTGTTGCCTTTTGTTATTACAGTTAACCGAAATTAATGCAAAATTTGTATGCGAAGCAAAAAATTCTTCTAAAAGCCGTTTTATCAAATATAGAATTCATTCAGCCTTATTCTTAATTACTGCTTTTTTTTAACTAAAATTAACTCTGTCGCCTTTTGTTATCACAGTTAACGGAATTTGAGGCAAAATTTTTTATGCGAAACGAAAACATTTTTCTAACAAGCGTACTGTCAAAAATGAAATTTGTTCAACTTAATTATTATAAACTGCTGTTTTTAAATAAATTAACTATGTCGCCCTTTGTCATCACAGTAACCCGAAATTAATTCAAAATTTGTATGCGAGGCAAAATAATTCTTCAAAAGCCATTTTCTCAAATATGAAATTCATTCAACATAATTCCTTATTACTGCTTTTTCAACTTAAATTAACTCTGTTCCCTTTTGTTATCAACGATAACCAAGGGTAAGGGAAAATTTTTTTATACGAAACATAAAAATTCTCATAACAGCCGCTCTATCAAAAATAAATTCGTTCAAGTTAATTCTTTTATGCTGCTGTTTTTGTACTAATATTTGCTCTGTTGCCATTTTTCATCCCATTTAACCGAAAATAATGCAAAACTTTTGCGCAAATTAAAAAATCCTTCTAAGAGTCGTTCTAGAAAAATTATAATCTGTCAATTTAATTCCATTATAACGCTTTTTTTCCACTAAAATTAACTCTGTCGACACTTCTCATCATAGTTCACCTATTTTATGCAAAATTTCTGGACGAAAAAAAATCCTATTTACCGGCATACTATCAAAAATTAAATTCTTTCAACTAAATTTTATGATACCGTGTTTTATCACCTAAAATTACCTCAGTCACGTCTTCTCTTCACAATTCACCGAAAGTAATGCTAAGTTTCCGGGCGAAATAAAAAATTTCTTCTAACAGTTGTTGTCTCAAAATGAAGTTTTTCAACTCAATTCATTTTCCGCTGTTTTTCAACTAAAATTAAATCTGTAACCTCTACTCATCACAGTTCACCAAAATTATTGAAACATTTTTGGGCAAAATAAAAAAATTCGTCTAACAGGCAAATCCTTAAAACAGAAATTCTTTAAATCTTTATTCTTATAACAGAAATTCTTTTCTCCTTTATACACCATTTTTTCAACTATTAACTCTTGAGCCTCTTCTAATCACTGTTCATTGAAATAATTACAAAACTTTAGTGAGCGAAATATTAAAATTTTTCTAACAGGCGTTCTGTCAAAAATGAAACTTGTTCAATTTATTCTGTTAAACTGCTGTTTCTACCTAAATTAACTCTCTAGCCTTTTGTCATCACAGTTAACGGATATTAATGATAATTTGTATGCGAAGGAAAAAAAGTTTTCTAATAGCCGCTTTCTCAAATATAAAATTCATTCAACATAATTCCTTATTGCTGCTTTTCTTTAACTAAAATTAACTGTCGCCTATTGTTGTCACAGTTAACCGAATTTTAGGCAAAATTTTTTATGCAAAAAAAAAATCTTCTAACAGCCGTTCTATCAAAAATTGAAATTCGTTAAAATTAATTCCTTTATGATGCTTTTTTTTTAAATTAACTGTCGCCTTTTGTTATCACAGTTAAACAAATAAAAGGCTAGATTTTTTATGCGAAACAAAAAAATTCTCATAAAAGCCAAGAAAAATAAAATTCGTATAACTTAATTCCGTTGTGCTACTGTTTTTTTTACTAAAATTAACACTGTCGCCTTTCATAATCACATTTCACCGAAAATAATGCAAAACTTCTGGGCAACATAAAAAAACCTTTCTAAGAGTCGTTCACAAAAAATTATATTCCCTCAACTTTATTCCTTTATACCGCCTTTTTTCAATTACAATTAACTCTGTCGAAACTTCTCATCACTGTTCACCGATTTTATGCAAAATTTCTGGACGAAAAAAAATCCTACTTACCCGCGTTCTCTCAAAAATTAAATTGTTTCAACTAAATTTTATGATACCGCTGTTTATCACCTAAAATTAACTCAGTCGCCTCTTCTCTTCACAAGTCACCGAAAGTAATGCTAAGTTTCCGGGCAAAATAAAAAATTTCTCCTAACAGTTGTTGTCTCAAAATGAATTTCTTTGAACTCAATTCATTTTTCGCTGTTTTTCAACTAAAATTAAATCTGTCACCTCTACTCATCACAGTTTACCAAAATTATTGAAACATGTTTGGGCAAAATTAAAAAATTCGTCTAACAGGCAAATTCTTAAAACAGAAAATCTTTAAATCTTTATTCTTATAACAGAAATTCTTTTCTCCTTTATACACCATTTTTTCAACAATTTTTTTTTAGAAACTCTTGAGCCTCATCTTATCACTGTTCATTGAAATTATTACTTAAACTTAAGTGAGCTAAATATTAAAATTTTTCTAACAGGCGTTCTGTCAAAAATGAAACTTGTTCAATTTATTCTGTTAAACTGCTGTTTCTACCTAAATTAACTCTCTAGCCTTTTGTCATCACAGTTAACGGATATTAATGATAATTTGTATGCGAAGGAAAAAAAGTTTTCTAAAATCCGCTTTCTCAAATATAAAATTCATTCAACATAATTGCTTATTACTGCTTTTTTTTAACTAAAATTAACTGTCGCCTATTGTTATCACAGTTAACCAAATTTTAGGCCAAATTTTTTATGCGTAACAAAAAATTCTTCTAACAGCCGTTCTATCAACAATGAAATTCGTTAAACTTAATAGCTTTGTGCTGCTGTTTTTCAACTAAAATTAACTCTGTTGCCTTTTGACATCACATTTAAAAGTCGTTTAAAAGTCTAAAAGTATAAATTTCATTCAACTTATTTCTTTATTACTGCTTTTTTTATCTAAAATTAACTGTGTCGCCTTTTGTTATCACAGTTAAACAAATTAAAAGCTACATTTTTTATGCGAAACAAAAAAATTCTCATAACAGCCGTTCCATCAAAAATAAAATTCGTTTAACTTAATTCCTTTGTGCTGCTGTTTTTTTTACTAAAATTAACACTGTCGCCTTTCATAATCACATTTCACCGAATATAATGCAAAACTTCTGGGCAACATAAAAAAATCTTTCTAAGAGTCGTTCACAAAAAATTATATTCCCTCAACTTTATTCCTTTATACCGCCTTTTTTCAATTACAATTAACTCTGTCGAAACTTCTCATCACTGTTCACCGATTTTATGCAAAATTTCTGGACGAAAAAAATCCTACTTACCCGCGTTCTCTCAAAAATTAAATTGTTTCAACTAAATTTTATGATACCGCTGTTTATCACCTAAAATTAACTCAGTCGCATCTTCTCTTCACAATTCACCGAAATTAATTCTAAGTTTCCGGGCGAAATAAACAAATTCTTCTAACAGTTGTTGTCTCAAAAATGAACTTCTTTCAACTCAATTAATTTAGCCGCTGTTTTTCAACTAAAATTAAATCTGCCACCTCTTCTCATCACAGTTCACCGAAATTTTGATACATTTTTGGGCGAAATAAAAAAGTCGTCTAACAGGCAAAATCTTAAAACAGAAATTCTTTAAATCTTATTCCTTTATACACCCTTTTTTCAACTAATAACACTTGAGACTCTTCTAATCACAGTTCATTGAAATTATTACAAAATTTGTGGGCAAAATCTTAACATTTTTCTAAAAGGCGTTCTGTCAAAAATGAAATTTGTTCAACTTATTTCTTTTAAACTGCTGTTTGTAACTACATTAATTCTGATGCCTTTTGTCATTACAGTTAACCGATATAAATGCAAAATTTCTATGCGAAGCAAAAAGAGTTTTTGAAAGCCGTTTTCTAAAATGTAAAATTCATTAACTTTATTACTTATTACCGATTTTTTTTAACTAAAATTAACACTGTTTCCTTTTGTTATCACAGTTATCACAATTTAAGGCAAAATTTTAATGGGAAACAAAAAAATTCTTCTAAGAGCCGTTCTGTCAAAAATGAAATTCGTTCAAGTTAATTCTTTTATGCTGCTGTTTTTCAACTAAAATTAACGCTGTTGCCTTTTTTCATCCCTATTCACCGAAATTATTGCAAAAATGTTTACGCGATTCAAAAAAATTCATCTTACAGCCGTTTTCTCAAAAATGAAATTGTTTCAACCTTATTCTTTTATACTGGTGTTTTTCGACGAAATTTAACTCTGTCGCCTCTTCTCATCACAGTTTACCGAATGTTTGCAAAATTTCTGGAAAACATAAAAAAACCATACCTACTGGCGTTCTCCCAAAAATTATATTCTTTCAATTCCATTTTTTACCGCTATTTTAAAACTAAAATAATTTTGTTGCATCTTGTCGTTATAGTTCACTGAAATTAATTCAAGAATCTGGGCATAATAGAAAAATTCTTCTAACAGGTGTTTTATCAATAATGAAATTCATTCAACTTAAATCCTTAATACCGATTTTTTCGACGAAAATTATCTATGTAGCATATTTTTGTCGCGGTTGATTGAAATTTATGTAAAATTTCTGGGCGAAAATAAAATTTTTCCAACAGGCGTTCTCTCACAAATGAAATCCTCTGAAATTAATTTCTTTATATCGCATTTTTTCAACTAATTTCAACTAATTTCAACTCCATTGCATATTATCATCACAGTTAACCGATATCAATGGCAAAATTTCTGGCCGAATAAAAAAAATTTTCTGACTGGCGTTCTCGAACAAATTCTACTTAATTCCTTGCTTCTGCTGCTTTTCAACTAAAATTAACTCTGTCGTCTTTTCTCTTCACAGTTACCCATATAATGCAAAAGTTTTTATGAGAATAAAATTTCTTCTACCAGCCGTTCTACTAAATATGAAATACATTAAACTTAATCCTTAATAATGCTCTTTTTTTAACTTAAATTAACTTTGTGGCCTTTTCTTATCACAGTTAAACGAAACAGCAAAATTTTTATGCGAACCAAATAAATTCTTCTAAAAGCTATTCTCGCAAAAGTCAAATTCCTTCAACTGAAATTCTTAAAACTGCTTCTTTTTTTACTAAAATTAAATCTGTGGCCTTTTGTGATCGCAGTTAACCAAAATTAATGCAATATTTGTATGCGATGCAAAAAATTTCTTCTCAAAGCTGTTTTCTCAAATAGAAATTGTTTCAACATAATTCCCTATTACTGCATTTTTTTACTAAAATTAATCTGTCGTCTTTTGTTATCAACGATAACCGAATTTAAGGGAAAAATAGTTTATGCGAAACAGAAAAATTCTCATAACAGCCGCTCTATCTAAGTTAACTCAGTCGCTTCTTCTCTTCACAATTCACCGAAATTATTGAAACAATTTTGGGCGAAATAAAAAAATTCGTCTAACAGGCAAATTCTTAAAACAGAAATTCTTTAAATCATTTTATTCTTATACCAGAAATTCTTTTCTCCTTTATACACCATTTTCTCAACTAATAACTCTTGAGCCTCTTCTAATCACTGTTCATTGAAATTATTACAAAACTTTAGTGAGCGAAATATTAAAATTTTTCAAACAGGCGTTCTGTCAAAAATGAAACTTGTTCAATTTATTCTGTTAAACTGCTGTTTCTACCTAAATTAACTCTCTAGCCTTTTGTCATCACAGTTAACAGATATTAATAATAATTTGTATGCGAAGGAAATAAAGTTTTCTAAAAGCCGCATTCTCAAATATGAAATTCATTCAACATATTTCCTTACTACTGTTTTTTTTAACTAAAATTTAATGTCGCCAATTGGTATCACAGTTAACCGAATATTAGGCAAAAATTTTTATGCGAAACAAAAAATTCTTCTAACAGCCGTTCTATCAAAAATGAAATTAGTTAAACTTAACTCCTCTATGCTGCTGTTTTTCAAATAAAATTAACTCTGTTGCCTTTTGACATCACATTTAACCGAAATTACTGCAAAATTATTATGCGAAGCAAAAAAATTCTTCTAAAAGTAGTTTTCTGAAGTATAAATTTCATTCAACTTATTTCTTTATTACTGCTTTTTTTGAACTAAAATTAACTCCATCACCTCTTCTCATAATATTCACCGAAATTATTGCAACATTTTTCGGCGAAATAATAAAATTCTCTAACAGGCAAATTCTTAAAACAGATATTCTTTAAATCTTATTCCTTTATACACCCTTTTTTCAACTAATAACACTTGAGCCTCTTCTAATCACTGTTCATTGAAATTATTACAAAACTTTAGTGAGCGAAATATTAAAATTTTTCTAACAGGCGTTCTGTCAAAAATGAAACTTGTTTAATTTATTCTTTTAAACTGCTGTTTCTACCTAAATTAACTCTCTAGCCTTTTGTCATCACAGTTAATGGATATTAATGATAATTTATATGCGAAGGAAAAAAGTTTTCTAAAAGCCGCTTTCTCAAATATAAAATTCATTCAACATAATTCCTTATTACTGCTTTTTTTAAACTAAAATTATCTGTCGCCTATTGTTATCACAGTTAACCGAATTTTAGGCAAAATTTTTTATGCGAAACGAAAAGATTCTTCTAACAGCCGTTCTATCAAAAATGAAATTCGTTAAACTTAATTCCTTTATGCTGCTGTTTTTCAACTAAAATTAAATATGTGGCCTTTTTTGATCGTAGTTAACCGAAATTAATGCAAAATTTGTATGCGATGCAAAATAATTCTTCTCAAATCCATTTTCTCAAATAGAAATTCATTCAACTTAATTCCTTATTACAGCTTTTTTTAACTAAAATTAACTCTGTCGCCTTTTGTTATCAACGATAACCGAATTTGAGGGAAAAATGTTTTATGCGAAACAGAAAAATTCGTATTACAGCCGCACTATCAAAAAAAATTCGTTCAACTTAATTCCTTTATGCTGCAGTTTTTCAACTAAAATTTACTCTGTTGCCATTTTTCTTCCCAGTTAACCGAAATTAATGCAAAAATTGTATTCGAAGCAAAAAAAAATTTTCTAAAACAGTTTTCTAAAATGCAAAATTCCATAATTTTTAATCCCTATTACTGCTTTTTTTATATATTTTTATGCGCATTTTTTGGGCTCCCGCCTCTGTCTGACTCTGTCGCCTTTTGTTATCACAGTTAACACAATTTAAGGCAAAAACATTTATTGGAAACAAAAAAATTCTTCTAACAGCCGCTCTATCAAAAATGAAATTCGTTCAACTTAATTCCTTTATGCTGCTGTTTTATAACTAACATTAACTCGGGTCCATTTTGACAATACAGGTAACCGAAATTAAGAGAAAATTTTTTAATGCGAAGCAAAAAAATTTTTCTAAAAGCCATTTTCTCAAATATAAAATTCATTCAACATAATTCCTTATAACTGCTTTTTTTGAACTAAAATTAACTACGTCACCACTTCTAATCACAGTTCACCGAAATTATTGAAACATTTTTGGTCTAAATAATAAAATTCTCTAACAGGCAAATTCTCAAAACAGAAATTCTTTAAATCTTATTCCTTTATACACCCTTTTTTCAACTAATAACACTTGAGCCTCTTCTAATCACTGTTCATTGAAATTATTACATCATTTGTGGGCGAAATATCAAATGTTTTTCTAACAGTCGTTCTGTCAAAAACGAAATTTGTTCAACTTAATTCTTTTGAACTGCTGTTTCTAACTAAATTCACTCTGTCGCCTTTTGTCATCACAGTTAACCGAAATTAATGCCAAATTTGTATGAAAAGCAAAAAAATTCTTATAAAAGCCGTTTTCTCAAATATGAAATTCATTTAACGTAATGCCTCATTTCTGCTTTTTAAACAAAAATAACTCTGTCACCTTTTGTTATCACAGTTAACGAAATTTAAGGCTAAATTTTTATGCAAAACGAAAAATTCTTCTAACGGCCGTTCTATCAAAAATGAAACTCGTAACACTATATTCCTTTATGCTGCTGTTTTTTAAACTAAAATTAACACTGTCGCCTCCTATCATCACAGTTAACCGAAAATAGTTCAAAACCCTGGCCAACATAAAAAAATCCTTCTAAGAGTCGTTCTCAAAAAAATTATATATTCCGTAAACTTAATTCCATTATACCGTCTTTTTTCAATTAAAATTACCTCCGTCGAAACTTCTCATACAAATCACCGATTTTATGCAAAATTACTGGACGAAAAAAAATCCTACTTACCGGCGTTCTCTCAAAAATTAAATTGTTTCAACTAAATTTTATGATACCGCTGTTTATCACCTAAAATTAAATCAGTCGCCTCTTCTCTTCACAATTCACCGAAAAAAATGCTAAGTTTCCGGGCGAAATAAACAAATTCTTCTAACAGTTGTTGTCTCAAAAATTACCTTATTTCAATTCAATTAATTTAGCCGCTGTTTTTCAACTAAAATTAAATCTGTCACCTCTTCTCATCACGGTTCACCGAAATTTTGATACATTTTTGGGCGAAATAAAAAAGTCGTCTAACAGGCAAAATCTTAAAACAAATTCTTTAAATCTTATTCCTTTATACACCCTTTTTTCAACTAATAACACTTGATCCTCCTCCAATCACAGTTCATTGAAATTATGAAGACTATATAGGAGAAATATTAAAATTTTTCTAACAGGCGTTCTGTCAAAAATGAAATTTGTTCAACTTTATTCTTTTAAACTGCTGTTTTTAACTAAATTAACTCTGTAGCCTTTTGTTATCACAGTTAACACAATTTAAGGCAAAATTTTAATGGGAAACAAAAAAATTCTTCTAAGAGCCGTTCTGTCAAAAATGAAATTCGTTCAAGTTAATTCTTTTATGCTGATGTTTTTCAACTAAAATTACCCGCTGTTGGCTTTTTTCATCCCTATTAATCGAAATTATTGCAAAAATGTTTACGCAATTCAAAAAAATTCATCTTACAGCCGTTTTCTCAAAAATGAAATTGTTTCAACCTTATTCTTTTATACTGGTGTTTTTCGACGAAAATTAACTCTGTCGCCTCTTCTCATCACAGTTTACCGAATGTTTGCAAAATTTCTGGAAAACATAAAAAAACCATACCTACTGGCGTTCTTCCAAAAATTATATTCTTTCAATTCCATTTTTTACCGCTATTTTAAAACTAAAATAATTTTGTTGCATCTTCTCGTTATAGTTCACTGAAATTAATTCAAAAATCTGGGCATTATAGAAACATTCTTCTAACAGGCGTTTTATCAATAATGAAATTCATTCAACTTAAATCCTTAATACCGATTTTTTCGACGAAAATTATCTTTGTAGCATATTTTTGTCGCGGTTCATTGAAATGTATGTAAAATTTCTGGGCGAAAATAAAATTTTTCCAACAGGCGTTCTCTCACTAATGAAATCCTTTGAAATTAATTTCTTTATACCGCATTTTTTCAACTAATTTCAACTAATATCAACTCTATTGCCTATTATCATCACAGTTAACCGATATCAATAGAAAAATTTCTGGCCGAAATTAAAATTTTTTCTGACTGGCGTTCTCGAACAAATTCTACTTAATTCCTTGCTTCTGCTGCTTTTCAACTAAAAATAACTCTGTCGTCTTTTCTCTTCACAGTTACCCATATAAGGCAAAAGTTTTTATGAGAATAAAATTTCTTCTACCAGCCGTTATCCTAAATATGAAATACATTAAACTTAATCCTTAATAATGCTCTTTTTTAACTTAAATTAACTTTGTGGCCTTTTCTTATCACAGTTAAACGAAACTGCAAAATTTTTATGCGAACCAAATAAATTCTTCTAAAAGCTGTTCTCGCAAAAGTCAAATTCCTTCAACTGAAATTCTTTAAACTGCCTCTTTTTTAACTAAAATTAAATCTGTGGCCTTTTGAGATCGCAGTTAACCAAAATTAATGCAGTATTTGTATGCGATGCAAAAAATTTCTTCTCAAAGCTGTTTTCTCAAATAGAAATTGTTTCAACTTAATTCCCTATTACTGCATTTTTTACTAAAATTAACTCTGTCGTCTTTTGTTATCAACGGTAACCGAATTCAGGGGAAAAATAGTTTATGCGAAACAGAAAAATTCTCATAACAGCCGCTCTATCTAAGTTAACTCAGTCGCTTCTTCTCTTCACAATTCACCGAAATTATTGAAACATTTTTGGACGAAATAAAAAAATTCGTCTAACAGGCAAATTTTGAAACAAAAATTCTTTAAATCTTTATTCTTGTAACAGAAATTCTTTTCTCCTTTATACACCCTTTTTCAACTAATAACTCTTGAGCCTCTTCTAATCACTGTTCATTGAAATTATTACAAAACTTTAGTGAGCGAAATATTAAAATTTTTCTAAAAGGCGTTCTGTCAAAAATGAAACTTGTTCAATTTATTCTTTTAAACTGCTGTTTCTACCTAAATTAACTCTCTAGCCTTTTGTCATCACAGTTAACGGATATTAATGATAATTTGTCTGCGAAGGAAAAAAAGTTTTTTAAAAGCCGCTTTCTCAAATATAAAATTCATTCAACATAATTCCTTATTACTGCTTTTTTAAAAAAAAATTAACTGTCGCCTATTGTTATCACAGTTAACCGAATTTTAGGCAAAATTTTTTATGCGAAACGAAAAGATTCTTCTAACAGCCGTTCTATCAAAAATGAAAATCGTTAAACTTAATTCCTTTATGCTGCTGTTTTTTGAACTAAAATTAACTCTGTTGCCTTTTGACATCACAGTTAACAAAAATTAATGCAAAATTTTTATGCGATGCAAAAAAATTCTTCTCAAAGCCGTTTTCTCAAATAGAAATTCATTCAACTTATTTCCTTATTACTGCTTTTTTTAACTAAAAATTACTCTGTTGCCTTTTGTTATCAACGATAACCGAATTTAAGGGAAAAAATGTTTTATGCGAAACAGAAAAATTCTCATAACAGCCGCTCTATCAAAAAAAAATTCGTTCAACTTAATTCCTTTATGCTCAAGTTTTTCAACTAAAATTTGCTCTGTTGCCATTTTCTTCCCAGTTAACCGAAATTAATGCAAAATTTGTATTCGAAGCAAAAAAAAAATTTTCTAAAAGCCGTTTTCTAAAATGTAAAATTCCATCAACTTTAGTCCTCATTACTGCTTTTTTTAACTAATATTAACTCTGTCGCCTTTTGTTATCACAGTTAACACAATTTAAGGCAAAACGTTTTATGGGAAAAAAAAATTCTTCTAACAGCCGTTCTATCAAAAATGAAATACGTTCAACTTCATTCCTTTATGCTGCTGTTTTATAACTAACATTAACTCGGGTCCATTTTGACAACACAGTTAACCGAAATTAATGCAAAATTTTTTATGCGAAGCAAAAAAATTTTTCTAAAAGCCATTTTCTCAAATATAAAATTCATTCAACATAATTCCTTATAACTGCTTTTTTTGAACTAAATTAACTAATAAAACCTGAGCCTCTTCTAATCACAGTTCATTGAAATTATTACATTATTTGTGGGCGAAATATCAAAAACATTTTAACAGTTGTTCTGTCAAAAACGAAATTTGTTTAACTTAATTCCTTTAAACTGCTGTTTCTAACTAAATTCACTCTGTCGCCTTTTGTCATCACAGTTAACCGAAATTAATGCCAAATTTGTATGCAAAGCAAAAAAATTCTCATAAAAGCCGTTTTCTCAAATATGAAATTCATGTTACGTAATGCCTCATTTCTGCTTTTTAAACAAAAATAACTCTGTAGCCTTTTGTTATCGCAGTTAACGAAATTTAAGGCTTAATTTTTATGCGAAACGAAAAATTTCTTCTAACGGCCGTTCTATCAAAAATGAAACTCGTTACACTAAATTCCTTTATGCTGCTGTTTTTTTAACTAAAATAAACACTGTCACCTCCTATCATCACAGTTAGCCGAAAATAGTGCAAAACACTGGGCAACATAAAAAAATCCTTTTAAGAGTCGTTCTCAAAAAAATTACATATTCCGTAAACTTAATTCCATTATACCGTCTTTTTTCAATTAAAATTACCTCCGTTGAAACTTCTCATACAAATCACCGATTTTATGCAAAATTTCTGGACGAAAAAAAATCCTACATTCCGGCGTTCTCTCAAAAATTAATTTGTTTCAACTACATTTTATTATCCCGCTGTTTATACCGAAAGTTAACTCAGTCACTTCTTCTATTCACAATTCACCGAAATTAATGCTAATTTTCTGGGCGAAATAAACATAATTATTCTAACAGTTGTTGTCTCAAAAATGAACTTCTTTCAACTCAATTCATTTTGCTGCTGTTTTTCAACTTAAATTAAATCTGTCACCTCTTCTCTTCACAGTTCACCGAAATAATTGAAACATTTTTGGGCGAATTAAAAAATTTCGTCTAACAGGCAAATTCTTAAAACAGAAATTCTTTAAATCTTATTCCTTTATACACCCTTTTTTCAACTAATAACACTTGAGACTCTTCTAATCAGAGTTCATTGAAATTAGTACAAAATTTGTGGGCAAAATATTATAATTTTTCTAATAGGCGTTCTGTCTAAAATGAAATTTGTTCAACTTATTTCTTTTAAACTGCTGTTTTTAACTACATTAATTCTGTTGCCTTTTGTCAATACAGTTAACCGAAATTAATGATAATTTGTCTGCGAAGGAAAAAAAGTTTTCTAAAAGCCGCTTTCTCAAATATAAAATTCATTCAACATAATTCCTTATTACTGCTTTTTTAAACAAAAATTAACTGTCGCCTATTGTTATCACAGTTAACCGAATTTTAGGCAAAATTTTTTATGCGAAACGAAAAGATTCTTCTAACAGCCGTTCTATCAAAAATGAAAATCGTTAAACTTAATTCCTTTATGCTGCTGTTTTTTGAACTAAAATTAACTCTGTTGCCTTTTGACATCACAGTTAACAAAAATTAATGCAAAATTTTTATGCGATGCAAAAAAATTCTTCTCAAAGCCGTTTTCTCAAATAGAAATTCATTCAACTTAATTCCTTATTACTGCTTTTTTTAACTAAAAATTACTCTGTTGCCTTTTGTTATCAACGATAACCGAATTTAAGGGAAAAATATTTTATGCGAAACAGAAAAATTCTCATAACAGCCGCTCTATCAAAAAAAATTCGTTCAACTTAATTCCTTTATGCTGCAGTTTTTCAACTAAAATTTGCTCTGTTGCCATTTTCTTCCCAGTTAACCGAAATTAATGCAAAATTTGTATTCGAAGCAAAAAAAAAATTTCTAAAAGCCGTTTTCTAAAATGTAAAATTCCATCAACTTTAGTCCTCATTACTGGTTTTTTTAACTAATATTAACTCTGTCGCCTTTTGTTATCACAGTTAACACAATTTAAGGCAAAACGTTTTATGGGAAAAAAAAATTCTTCTAACAGCCGTTCTATCAAAAATGAAATACGTTCAACTTCATTCCTTTATGCTGCTGTTTTATAACTAACATTAACTCGGGTCCATTTTGACAATACAGTTAACCGAAATTAATGCAAAATTTTTTATGCGAAGCAAAAAAATTTTTCTAAAAGCCATTTTCTCAAATATAAAATTCATTCAACATAATTCCTTATAACTGCTTTTTTTGAACTAAATTAACTAATAAAACTTGAGCCTCTTCTAATCACTGTTCATTGAAATTATTACATCATTTGTGGGCGAAATATCAAAAAATTTTAACAGTTGTTCTGTCAAAAACGAAATTTGTTTAACTTAATTCCTTTAAACTGCTGTTTCTAACTAAATTCACTCTGTCGCCTTTTGTCATCACAGTTAACCGAAATTAATGCCAAATTTGTATGCAAAGCAAAAAAATTCTCATAAAAGCCGTTTTCTCAAATATGAAATTCATGTAACGTAATGCCTCATTTCTGCTTTTTAAACAAAAATAACTCTGTCGCCTTTTGTTATCGCAGTTAACGAAATTTAAGGCTAAATTTCTATGCGAAACGAGAAATTTCTTCTAACGGCCGTTCTATCAAAAATGAAACTCGTTACACTAAATTCCTTTATGCTGCTGTTTTTTTAACTAAAATAAACACTGTCACCTCCTATCATCACAGTTAGCCGAAAATAGTGCAAAACCCTGGGCAACATAAATAAATCCTTTTAAGAGTCGTTCTCAAACAAATTACATATTCCGTAAACTTAATTCCATTATACCGTCTTTTTTCAATTAAAATTACCTCCGTTGAAACTTCTCATACAAATCACCGATTTTATGCAAAATTTCTGGACGAAAAAAAATCCTACATTCCGGCGTTCTCTCAAAAATTAATTTGTTTCAACTAAATTTTATTATCCCGCTGTTTATACCGAAAGTTAACTCAGTCGCTTCTTCTATTCACAATTCACCGAAATTAATGCTAATTTTCTGGGCGAAATAAACAAAATTATTCTAACAGTTGTTGTCTCAAAAATGAACTTCTTTCAACTCAATTCATTTTGCTGCTGTTTTTCAACTTAAATTAAATCTGTCACCTCTTCTCTTCACAGTTCACCGAAATAATTGAAACATTTTTGGGCGAATTAAAAAATTTCGTCTAACAGGCAAATTCTTAAAACAGAAATTCTTTAAATCTTATTCATTTATACACCCTTTTTTCAACTAATAACACTTGAGACTCTTCTATTCAGAGTTCATTGAAAACAGAGGCGAAATTCTTTTCTCCTTTATACACCATTTTTTCAACTAGAAACTCTTGATCCTCATCTAATCACTGTTCATTGAAATTATTACAAAACTTAAGTGAGCGAAATATTAAAATTTTTCTAACAGGCGTTCTGTCAAAAATGAAACTTGTTCAATTTATTCTGTTAAACTGCTGTTTCTACCTAAATTAACTCTCTAGCCTTTTGTCATCACAGTTAACGGATATTAATGATAATTTGTATGCGAAGGAAAAAAAGTTTTCTAAAAGCCGCTTTCTCAAATATAAAATTCATTCAACATAATTCCTTATTGCTGCTTTTCTTTAACTAAAATTAACTGTCGCCTATTGTTGTCACAGTTAACCGAATTTTAGGCAAAATTTTTTATGCAAAAAAAAAAATCTTCTAACAGCCGTTCTATCAAAAATAAATTCGTTCAAGTTAATTCTTTTATGCTGCTGTTTTTGTACTAATATTTGCTCTGTTGCCATTTTTCATCCCATTTAACCGAAAATAATGCAAAACTTTTGCGCAAATTAAAAAATCCTTCTAAGAGTCGTTCTAGAAAAATTATAATCTATCAATTTAATTCCATTATAACGCTTTTTTTCCACTAAAATTAACTCTGTCGACACTTCTCATCATAGTTCACCTATTTTATGCAAAATTTCTGGACGAAAAAAAATCCTATTTACCGGCATACTATCAAAAATTAAATTCTTTCAACTAAATTTTATGATACCGCGTTTTATCACCTAAAATTATCTCAGTCACCTCTTCTATTCACAAGTCACCGAAAGTAATGCTGAGTTTCCGGGCAAAATAAAAAATTTCTCCTAACAGTTGTTGTCTCAAAATGAACTTCTTTGAACTCAATTCATTTTCCGCTGTTTTTCAACTAAAATTAAATCTGTCACCTCTACTCATCACAGTTCACCAAAATTATTGAAACATTTTTGGGCAAAATTAAAAAATTCGTCTAACAGGCAAAGTCTTAAAACAGAAATTCTTTAAATCTTTATTCTTATAACAGAAATTCTTTTCTCATTTATACACCATTTTTTCAACTAGAAACTCTTGAGCCTCATCTAATCACTGTTCATTGAAATTATTACAAAACTTAAGTGAGCGAAATATTAAAATTTTTCTAACAGGCGTTCTGTCAAAAATGAAACTTGTTCAATTTATTCTGTTAACCTGCTGTTTCTACCTAAATATCCTCTCTAGCCTTTTGTCATCGCAGTTAACGGATATTAATGATAATTTGTATGCGAAGGAAAAAAAGTTTTCTAAAATCCGCTTTCTCAAATATAAAATTCATTCAACATAATTGCTTATTACTGCTTTTTTTTAACTAAAATTAACTGTCGCCTATTGTTATCACAGTTAACCAAATTTTAGGCCAAATTTTTTATGCGTAACTAAAAATTCTTCTAACAGCCGTTCTATCAACAATGAAATTCGTTAAACTTAATTCCTTTGTGCTGCTGTTTTTCAACTAAAATTAACTCTGTTGCCTTTTGACATCACAGGTAACCGAAATTAATGCAAAATTTTTATGTGAAGCAAAAAAATTCTTCTAAAAGTCGTCTAAAAGTCTAAAAGTATAAATTTCATTCAACTTATTTCTTTATTACTGCTTTTTTTATCTAAAATTAACTGTGTCGCCTTTTGTTATCACAGTTAAACAAATTAAAGGCTACATTTTTTATGCGAAACAAACAAATTCTCATAACAGCCGTTCCATCAAAAATAAAATTCGTTTAACTTAATTCCTTTTTGCTGCTGTTTTTTTTACTAAAATTAACACTGTCGCCTTTCATAATCACATTTCACCGAATATAATGCAAAACTTCTGGGCAACATAAAAAAATCGTTCTAAGAGTCGTTCACAAAAAATTATATTCCCTCATTTTTATTCCTTTATACCGCCTTTTTTCAATTACAATTAACTCTGTCGAAACTTCTCATCACTGTTCACCGATTTTATGCAAAATTTCTGGACGAAAAAAATCCTACTTACCGGCGTTCTCTCAAAAATTAAATTGTTTCAACTAAATTTTATGATACCGCTGTTTATCACCTAAAATTAACTCAGTCGCCTCTTCTCTTCACAATTCACCGAAATTAATTCTAAGTTTCCGGGCGAAATAAACAAATTCTTCTAACAGTTGTTGTCTCAAAAATGAACTTCTTTCAACTCAATTAATTTAGCCGCTGTTTTTCAACTAAAGTTAAATCTGCCACCTCTTCTCATCACAGTTCACCGAAATTTTTATACATTTTTGGTCGAAATAAAAAAAAGTCGTCTAACAGGCAAATTCTTGAAACAGAAATTCTTTAAATCTTTTTTTTTATAACAGAAATTATTTTCTCCTTTATACACCATTTTTTCAACTAATAACCCTTGAGCCTCTTCTAATCACTGTTCATTGAAATTATTACAAAACTTTAGTGAGCGAAATATTAAAATTTTTCTAAAAGGCGTTCTGTCAAAAATGAAACTTGTTCAATTTATTCTTTTAAACTGCTGTTTCTACCTAAATTAACTCTCTAGCCTTTTGTCATCACAGTTAACGGATATTAATGATAATTTGTATGCGAAGGAAAAAAAGTTTTCTAAAAGCCGCTTTTTCAAATATAAATTTCATTCAACATAATTGCTTATTACTGCTTTTTTAAACAAAAATTAACTGTCGCCTATTGTTATCACAGTTAACCGAATTTTAGCCAAAATTTTTTATGCGAAACGAAAAGATTCTTCCAACAGCCGTTCTATCAAAAATGAAATTCGTTAAACTTAATTCCTTTATGCTGCTGTTTTTCAACTAAAATTAACTCTGTTGCCTTTTGACATCACAGTTAACCGAAATTAATGCAAAATTTTTATGCGATGCAAAAAAATTCTTCTCAAAGCCGTTTTCTCAAATAGAAATTCATACAACTTAATTCCTTATTACTGCTTTTTTTAACTAAAAATTACTCTGTTGCCTTTTGTTGTCAACGATAACCAAATTTAAGGGAAAAATGTTTTATGCGAAACAGAAAAATTCTCATAACAGCCGCTCTATCAAAAAAAAATTCGTTCAACTTAATTCCTTTATGCTCAAGTTTTTCAACTAAAATTTGCTCTGGTGCCATTTTCTTCCCAGTTAACCGAAATTAATGCAAAATTTGTATTGGAAGCAAAAAAAAAATTTTCTAAAAGTCATTTTCTCAAATATAAAATTCATTCAACATAATTCCTTATAACTGCTTTTTTTGAACTAAAATTAACTCCGTCACCTCTTCTCATCACAGTTCACCGAAATTCTTGAAACATTTTTTGGCGAAATAATAAAATTCTCTAACAGGCATATTCTTAAAACAGAAATTCTTTAAATCTTATTCTTTTATACACCCTTTTTTCAACTAATTAAACTTGAGCCTCTTCTAATCACTGTCATCGAAATTATTACATCATTTGTGTTCGAAATATCAAAAAATTTTTAACAGTTGTTCTGTCAAAAACGAAATTTGTTTAACTTAATTCCTTTAAACTGCTGTTTCTAACTAAATTCACTCTGTCGCCTTTTGTCATCACAGTTAACCGAAATTAATGCCAAATTTGTATGCAAAGCAAAAAAATTCTCATAAAAGCCGTTTTCTCAAATATGAAATTCATGTAACGTAATGCCTCATTTCTGCTTTTTAAACAAAAATAACTCTGTCGCCTTTTGTTATCGCAGTTAACGAAATTTAAGGCTAAATTTTTATGCGAAACGAAAAATTTCTTCTAACGGCCGTTCTATCAAAAATGAAAATCGTTACACTAAATTCCTTTATGCTGCTGTTTTTTTAACTAAAATAAACACTGTCACCTCCTATCATCACAGTTAGCCGAAAATAGTGCAAAACCCTGGGCAACATAAAAAAATCCTTTTAAGAGTCGTTCTCAAAAAAATTATATATTCCGTAAACTATTAAAATTACCTCCGTTGAAACTTCTCATACAAATCACCGATTTTATGCAAAATTTCTGGACGAAAAAAAATCCTACATTCCGGCGTTCTCTCAAAAATTAATTTGTTTCAACTAAATTTTATTATCCCGCTGTTTATACCGAAAGTTAACTCAGTCGCTTCTTCTATTCACAATTCACCGAAATTAATGCTAATTTTCTGGGCGAAATAAACAAAATTATTCTAACAGTTGTTGTCTCAAAAATGAACTTCTTTCAACTCAATTCATTTTGCTGCTGTTTTTCAACTTAAATTAAATCTGTCACCTCTTCTCTTCACAGTTCACCGAAATAATTGAAACATTTTTGGGCGAATTAAAAAATTTCGTCTAACAGGCAAATTCTTAAAACAGAAATTCTTTAAATCTTATTCATTTATACACCCTTTTTTCAACTAATAACACTTGAGACTCTTCTATTCAGAGTTCATTGAAAACAGAGGCGAAATTCTTTTCTCCTTTATACACCATTTTTTCAACTAGAAACTCTTGATCCTCATCTAATCACTGTTCATTGAAATTATTACAAAACTTAAGTGAGCGAAATATTAAAATTTTTCTAACAGGCGTTCTGTCAAAAATGAAACTTGTTCAATTTATTCTGTTAAACTGCTGTTTCTACCTAAATTAACTCTCTAGCCTTTTGTCATCACAGTTAACGGATATTAATGATAATTTGTATGCGAAGGAAAAAAAGTTTTCTAAAAGCCGCTTTCTCAAATATAAAATTCATTCAACATAATTCCTTATTGCTGCTTTTCTTTAACTAAAATTAACTGTCGCCTATTGTTGTCACAGTTAACCGAATTTTAGGCAAAATTTTTTATGCAAAAAAAAAATCTTCTAACAGCCGTTCTATCAAAAATAAATTCGTTCAAGTTAATTCTTTTATGCTGCTGTTTTTGTACTAATATTTGCTCTGTTGCCATTTTTCATCCCATTTAACCGAAAATAATGCAAAACTTTTGCGCAAATTAAAAAATCCTTCTAAGAGTCGTTCTAGAAAAATTATAATCTATCAATTTAATTCCATTATAACGCTTTTTTTCCACTAAAATTAACTCTGTCGACACTTCTCATCATAGTTCACCTATTTTATGCAAAATTTCTGGACGAAAAAAAATCCTATTTACCGGCATACTATCAAAAATTAAATTCTTTCAACTAAATTTTATGATACCGCGTTTTATCACCTAAAATTATCTCAGTCACCTCTTCTATTCACAAGTCACCGAAAGTAATGCTGAGTTTCCGGGCAAAATAAAAAATTTCTCCTAACAGTTGTTGTCTCAAAATGAACTTCTTTGAACTCAATTCATTTTCCGCTGTTTTTCAACTAAAATTAAATCTGTCACCTCTACTCATCACAGTTCACCAAAATTATTGAAACATTTTTGGGCAAAATTAAAAAATTCGTCTAACAGGCAAAGTCTTAAAACAGAAATTCTTTAAATCTTTATTCTTATAACAGAAATTCTTTTCTCATTTATACACCATTTTTTCAACTAGAAACTCTTGAGCCTCATCTAATCACTGTTCATTGAAATTATTACAAAACTTAAGTGAGCGAAATATTAAAATTTTTCTAACAGGCGTTCTGTCAAAAATGAAACTTGTTCAATTTATTCTGTTAACCTGCTGTTTCTACCTAAATATCCTCTCTAGCCTTTTGTCATCGCAGTTAACGGATATTAATGATAATTTGTATGCGAAGGAAAAAAAGTTTTCTAAAATCCGCTTTCTCAAATATAAAATTCATTCAACATAATTGCTTATTACTGCTTTTTTTTAACTAAAATTAACTGTCGCCTATTGTTATCACAGTTAACCAAATTTTAGGCCAAATTTTTTATGCGTAACAAAAAATTCTTCTAACAGCCGTTCTATCAACAATGAAATTCGTTAAACTTAATTCCTTTGTGCTGCTGTTTTTCAACTAAAATTAACTCTGTTGCCTTTTGACATCACAGGTAACCGAAATTAATGCAAAAGTTTTATGTGAAGCAAAAAAATTCTTCTAAAAGTCGTCTAAAAGTCTAAAAGTATAAATTTCATTCAACTTATTTCTTTATTACTGCTTTTTTTATCTAAAATTAACTGTGTCGCCTTTTGTTATCACAGTTAAACAAATTAAAGGCTACATTTTTTATGCGAAACAAACAAATTCTCATAACAGCCGTTCCATCAAAAATAAAATTCGTTTAACTTAATTCCTTTTTGCTGCTGTTTTTTTTACTAAAATTAACACTGTCGCCTTTCATAATCACATTTCACCGAATATAATGCAAAACTTCTGGGCAACATAAAAAAATCGTTCTAAGAGTCGTTCACAAAAAATTATATTCCCTCATTTTTATTCCTTTATACCGCCTTTTTTCAATTACAATTAACTCTGTCGAAACTTCTCATCACTGTTCACCGATTTTATGCAAAATTTCTGGACGAAAAAAATCCTACTTACCGGCGTTCTCTCAAAAATTAAATTGTTTCAACTAAATTTTATGATACCGCTGTTTATCACCTAAAATTAACTCAGTCGCCTCTTCTCTTCACAATTCACCGAAATTAATTCTAAGTTTCCGGGCGAAATAAACAAATTCTTCTAACAGTTGTTGTCTCAAAAATGAACTTCTTTCAACTCAATTAATTTAGCCGCTGTTTTTCAACTAAAGTTAAATCTGCCACCTCTTCTCATCACAGTTCACCGAAATTTTTATACATTTTTGGTCGAAATAAAAAAAAGTCGTCTAACAGGCAAATTCTTGAAACAGAAATTCTTTAAATCTTTTTTTTTATAACAGAAATTATTTTCTCCTTTATACACCATTTTTTCAACTAATAACCCTTGAGCCTCTTCTAATCACTGTTCATTGAAATTATTACAAAACTTTAGTGAGCGAAATATTAAAATTTTTCTAAAAGGCGTTCTGTCAAAAATGAAACTTGTTCAATTTATTCTTTTAAACTGCTGTTTCTACCTAAATTAACTCTCTAGCCTTTTGTCATCACAGTTAACGGATATTAATGATAATTTGTATGCGAAGGAAAAAAAGTTTTCTAAAAGCCGCTTTTTCAAATATAAATTTCATTCAACATAATTGCTTATTACTGCTTTTTTAAACAAAAATTAACTGTCGCCTATTGTTATCACAGTTAACCGAATTTTAGCCAAAATTTTTTATGCGAAACGAAAAGATTCTTCCAACAGCCGTTCTATCAAAAATGAAATTCGTTAAACTTAATTCCTTTATGCTGCTGTTTTTCAACTAAAATTAACTCTGTTGCCTTTTGACATCACAGTTAACCGAAATTAATGCAAAATTTTTATGCGATGCAAAAAAATTCTTCTCAAAGCCGTTTTCTCAAATAGAAATTCATACAACTTAATTCCTTATTACTGCTTTTTTTAACTAAAAATTACTCTGTTGCCTTTTGTTGTCAACGATAACCAAATTTAAGGGAAAAATGTTTTATGCGAAACAGAAAAATTCTCATAACAGCCGCTCTATCAAAAAAAAATTCGTTCAACTTAATTCCTTTATGCTCAAGTTTTTCAACTAAAATTTGCTCTGTTGCCATTTTCTTCCCAGTTAACCGAAATTAATGCAAAATTTGTATTGGAAGCAAAAAAAAAATTTTCTAAAAGCCATTTTCTCAAATATAAAATTCATTCAACATAATTCCTTATAACTGCTTTTTTTGAACTAAAATTAACTCCGTCACCTCTTCTCATCACAGTTCACCGAAATTCTTGAAACATTTTTTGGCGAAATAATAAAATTCTCTAACAGGCATATTCTTAAAACAGAAATTCTTTAAATCTTATTCTTTTATACACCCTTTTTTCAACTAATTAAACTTGAGCCTCTTCTAATCACTGTCATCGAAATTATTACATCATTTGTGTTCGAAATATCAAAAAATTTTTAACAGTTGTTCTGTCAAAAACGAAATTTGTTTAACTTAATTCCTTTAAACTGCTGTTTCTAACTAAATTCACTCTGTCGCCTTTTGTCATCACAGTTAACCGAAATTAATGCCAAATTTGTATGCAAAGCAAAAAAATTCTCATAAAAGCCGTTTTCTCAAATATGAAATTCATGTAACGTAATGCCTCATTTCTGCTTTTTAAACAAAAATAACTCTGTCGCCTTTTGTTATCGCAGTTAACGAAATTTAAGGCTAAATTTTTATGCGAAACGAAAAATTTCTTCTAACGGCCGTTCTATCAAAAATGAAAATCGTTACACTAAATTCCTTTATGCTGCTGTTTTTTTAACTAAAATAAACACTGTCACCTCCTATCATCACAGTTAGCCGAAAATAGTGCAAAACCCTGGGCAACATAAAAAAATCCTTTTAAGAGTCGTTCTCAAAAAAATTATATATTCCGTAAACTATTAAAATTACCTCCGTTGAAACTTCTCATACAAATCACCGATTTTATGCAAAATTTCAGGACGAAAAAAAATCCTACATTCCGGCGTTCTCTCAAAAATTAATTTGTTTCAACTAAATTTTATTATCCCGCGGTTTATCACCGAAAGTTAACTCAGTCGCTTCTTCTATTCACAATTCACCGAAATTAATGCTAATTTTCTGGGCGAAATAAAGAAAATTATTCTAACAGTTGTTGTCTCAAAAATGAACTTCTTTCAACTCAATACATTTTGCCGCTGTTTTTCAACTTAAATTAAATCTGTCACCTCTTCTCTTCACAGTTCACCGAAATTATTGAAACATTTTTGGGCGAATTAAAAAATTTCGTCTAACAGGCAAATTCTTAAAACAGAAATTCTTTAAATCTTATTCCTTTATACACCCTTTTTCAACTAATAACATATAAGCCTCTTCTAATCACAGTTCATTGAAATTATTACAAAATTTGTGGGCAAAATCTTAAAATTTTTCTAACAGGCGTTCTGTCAAAAATGAAATTTGTTCATCTTATTTCTTTTAAACTGCTGTTTTTAACTACATTAATTCTGTTGCCTTTTGTTATTACAGTTAACCGAAATTAATGCAAAATTTGTATGCGAAGCAAAAAATTCTTCTAAAAGCCGTTTTATCAAATATAGAATTCATTCAGCCTTATTCTTAATTACTGCTTTTTTTTAACTAAAATTAACTCTGTCGCCTTTTGTTATCACAGTTAACGGAATTTGAGGCAAAATTTTTTATGCGAAACGAAAACATTTTTCTAACAAGCGTACTGTCAAAAATGAAATTTGTTCAACTTAATTATTATAAACTGCTGTTTTTAAATAAATTAACTATGTCGCCCTTTGTCATCACAGTAACCCGAAATTAATTCAAAATTTGTATGCGAAGCAAAAAAATTCATCAAAAGCCATTTTCTCAAATATGAAATTCATTCAACATAATTCCTTATTACTGCTTCTTTAACTTAAATTAACTCTGTTCCCTTTTGTTTTCAACGATAACCTAGGGTAAGGGAAAATTTTTTTATGCGAAACAAAAAAATTCTCATAACAGCCGCTCTATCAAAAATAAATTCGTTCAACTTACTTCTTTTATGCTGCTGTTTTTGTACTAAAATTTGCTCTGTTGCCATTTTCCATCCCAGGTAACCGAAAATAATGCAAAACTTTTGCGCAAATTAAAAAATCCTTCTAAGTGTCGTTCTAGAAAAATTATATTCTGTCAATTTAATTCCATTATAACGCCTTTTTTCAATTACAATTAACTCTGTCGAAACTTCTCATCACTGTTCACCAATTTTATGCAAAATTTCTGGACGAAAAAAAATCCTACTAACCGGCGTTCTCTCAAAAATTAAATTGTTTCAACTAAATTTTATGATACCGCTGTTTATCACCTAAAATTAACTCAGTCGCCTCTTCTCTTCACAAGTCACCGAAAGTAATGCTAAGTTTCCGGGCAAAATAAAAAATTTCTCCTAACAGTTGTTGTCTCAAAATGAACTTCTTTGAACTCAATTCATTTTCCGCTGTTCTTCAACTAAAATTAAATCTGTCACCTCTACTCATCACAGTTCACCAAAATTATTGAAACATTTTTGGGCAAAATTAAAAAATTCGTCTAACAGGCAAATTCTTAAAACAGAAATTCTTTAAATCTTTATTCTTATAACAGAAATTCTTTTCTCCTTTATACACCATTTTTTCAACTAGAAACTCTTGAGCCTCATCTAATCACTGTTCATTGAAATTATTACAAAACTTAAGTGAGCGAAATATTAAAATTTTTCTAACAAGCGTTCTGTCAAAAATGAAACTTGTTCAATTTATTCTGTTAAACTGCTGTTTCTACCTAAATTAACTCTCTAGCCTTTTGTCATCACAGTTAGCGGATATTAATGATAATTTGTATGCGAAGGAAAAAAAGTTTTCTAAAATCCGATTTCTCAAATATAAAATTCATTCAACATAATTGCTTATTACTGCTTTTTTTTAACTAAATTTAACTGTCGCCTATTGTTATCACAGTTAACCAAATTTTAGGCCAAATTTTTTATGCGTAACAAAAAATTCTTCTAACAGCCGTTCTATCAACAATGAAATTCGTTAAACTTAATTCCTTTATGGTGCTGTTTTTCAACTAAAATTAACTCTGTTGCATTTTGACATCACAGGTAACCGAAATTAATGCAAAATTTTTATGTGAAGCAAAAACATTCTTCTAAAAGTCGTCTAAAAGTCTAAAAGTATAAATTTCATTCAACTTATTTCTTTATTATTGCTTTTTTTATCTAAAATTAACTGTGTCGCGTTTTGTTATCACAGTTAAACAAATCAAAGGCTACATTTTTTATGCGAAACAAAAAAATTCTCATATTAGCTGTTCCATCAAAAATAAAATTCGTTTAACTTAATTCCTTTGTGCTGCTGTTTTTTTTACTAAAATTAACACTGTCGCCTTTCATAATCACATTTCACCGAATATAATGCAAAAATTCTGGGCAACATAAAAAAATCTTTCTAAGAGTCGTTCACAAAAAATTATATTCCCTCAACTTTATTCCTTTATACCGCCTTTTTTCAATTACAATTAACTCTGTCGAAACTTCTCATCACTGTTCACCGATTTTATGCAAAATTTCTGGACGAAAAAAAATCCTACTTACCGGCGTTCTCTCAAAAATTAAATTGTTTCAACTAAATTTTATGATACCGCTGTTTATCACCTAAAATTAACTCAGTCGCCTCTTCTCTTCACAAGTCACCGAAAGTAATGCTAAGTTTCCGGGCAAAATAAAAAATTTCTCCTAACAGTTGTTGTCTCAAAATGAACTTCTTTGAACTCAATTCATTTTCCGCTGTTTTTCAACTAAAATTAAATCTGTCACCTCTACGCATCACAGTTTACCAAAATTATTGAAACATGTTTGGGCAAAATTAAAAAATTCGTCTAACAGGCAAATTCTTAAAACAGAAAATCTTTAAATCTTTATTCTTATAACAGAAATTCTTTTCTCCTTTATACACCATTTTTTCAACAATTTTTTTTTAGAAACTCTTGAGCCTCATCTAATCACTGTTCATTGAAATTATTATAAAACTTAAGTGAGCGAAATATTAAAATTTTTCTAACAGGCGTTCTGTCAAAAATGAAACTTGTTCAATTTATTCTGTTAAACTGCTGTTTCTACCTAAATTAACTCTCTAGCCTTTTGTCATCACAGTTAACGGATATTAATGATAATTTGTATGCGAAGGAAAAAAAGTTTTCTAAAATCCGCTTTCTCAAATATAAAATTCATTCAACATAATTGCTTATTACTGCTTTTTTTTAACTAAAATTAACTGTCGCCTATTGTTATCACAGTTAACCAAATTTTAGGCCAAATTTTTTATGCGTAACAAAAAATTCTTCTAACAGCCGTTCTATCAACAATGAAATTCGTTAAACTTAATAGCTTTGTGCTGCTGTTTTTCAACTAAAATTTACTCTGTTGCCTTTTGACATCACAGGTAACCGAAATTAATGCAAACTTTTTATGTGAAGCAAAAAAATTCTTCTAAAAGTCGTCTAAAAGTCTTAAAGTATAAATTTCATTCAACTTATTTCTTTATTACTGCTTTTTTTATCTAAAATTAACTGTGTCGCCTTTTGTTATCACAGTTAAACAAATTAAAGGCTACATTTTTTATGCGAAACAAAAAAATTCTCATATTAGCTGTTCCATCAAAAATAAAATTCGTTTAACTTAATTCCTTTGTGCTGCTGTTTTTTTACTAAAATTAACACTGTCGCCTTTCATAATCACATTTCACCGAATATAATGCAAAACTTCTTGGCAACATAAAAAAATCGTTCTAAGAGTCGTTCACACAAAATTATATTCCCTCAACTTTATTCCTTTATACCGCCTTTTTTCAATTACAATTAACTCTGTCGAAACTTCTCATCACTGTTCACCGATTTTATGCAAAATTTCTGGACGAAAAAAAATCCTACTTACCGGCGTTCTCTCAAAAATTAAATTGTTTCAACTAAATTTTATGATACCGCTGTTTATCACCTAAAATTAACTCAGTCGCCTCTTCTCTTCACAAGTCACCGAAAGTAATGCTAAGTTTCCGGGCAAAATAAAAAATTTCTCCTAACAGTTGTTGTCTCAAAATGAACTTCTTTGAACTCAATTCATTTTCCGCTGTTTTTCAACTAAAATTAAATCTGTCACCTCTACGCATCACAGTTTACCAAAATTATTGAAACATGTTTGGGCAAAATTAAAAAATTTGTCTAACAGGCAAATTCTTAAAACAGAAAATCTTTAAATCTTTATTCTTATAACAGAAATTCTTTTCTCCTTTATACACCATTTTTTCAACAATTTTTTTTTAGAAACTCTTGAGCCTCATCTAATCACTGTTCATTGAAATTATTACAAAACTTAAGTGAGCGAAATATTAAAATTTTTCTAACAGGCGTTCTGTCAAAAATGAAACTTGTTCAATTTATTCTGTTAAACTGCTGTTTCTACCTAAATTAACTCTCTAGCCTTTTGTCATCACAGTTAACGGATATTAATGATAATTTGTATGCGAAGGAAAAAAAGTTTTCTAAAATCCGCTTTCTCAAATATAAAATTCATTCAACATAATTGCTTATTACTGCTTTTTTTTAACTAAAATTAACTGTCGCCTATTGTTATCACAGTTAACCAAATTTTAGGCCAAATTTTTTATGCGTAACAAAAAATTCTTCTAACAGCCGTTCTATCAACAATGAAATTCGTTAAACTTAATAGCTTTGTGCTGCTGTTTTTCAACTAAAATTTACTCTGTTGCCTTTTGACATCACAGGTAACCGAAATTAATGCAAACTTTTTATGTGAAGCAAAAAAATTCTTCTAAAAGTCGTCTAAAAGTCTAAAAGTATAAATTTCATTCAACTTATTTCTTTATTACTGCTTTTTTAATCTAAAATTAACTGTGTCGCCTTTTGTTATCACAGTTAAACAAATTAAAGGCTACATTTTTTATGCGAAACAAAAAAATTCTCATATTAGCTGTTCCATCAAAAATAAAATTCGTTTAACTTAATTCCTTTGTGCTGCTGTTTTTTTTACTAAAATTAACACTGTCGCCTTTCATAATCACATTTCACCGAATATAATGCAAAACTTCTTGGCAACATAAAAAAATCGTTCTAAGAGTCGTTCACACAAAATTATATTCCCTCAACTTTATTCCTTTATACCGCCTTTTTTCAATTACAATTAACTCTGTCGAAACTTCTCATCACTGTTCACCGATTTTATGCAAAATTTCTGGACGAAAAAAAATCCTACTTACCGGCGTTCTCTCAAAAATTAAATTGTTTCAACTAAATTTTATGATACCGCTGTTTATCACCTAAAATTAACTCAGTCGCCTCTTCTCTTCACAATTCACCGAAATTAATTCTAAGTTTCCGGGCGAAATAAACAAATTCTTCTAACAGTTGTTGTCTCAAAAATGAACTTCTTTCAACTCAATTAATTTAGCCGCTGTTTTTCAACTAAAATTAAATCTGTCACCTCTTCTCATCACAGTTCACCGAAATTTTTTATACATTTTTGGTCGAAATAAAAAAAAGTCGTCTAACAGGCAAATTCTTGAAACAGAAATTCTTTAAATCTTTTTTTTTATAACAGAAATTCTTTTCTCCTTCCCACATAGCACAAGATATTTACAAAATGTCTACAAAATATCTCCAATGTCTTCTACTAATATCTAGGAAATATCTTTTAATAACTTGTAAACATCTTCTACACATTTTCTAGATATCTGAATGTCCGCTTTTCCTATGTCTTCTAGATATCTTCACAAGATATTTTCTAGACATTACCTAAGTAAGTGCACCTTACAGAGAAGCTGTAACTATGTACCCAAATGCATTAACTGATACAAATACAATCATTCTATAGTACATTGCATGGGTGCACCTATCACCAAAATTGAAAGAAAGGGAAATGATCGAGGTGATGATTCGAAGGATGGATCCTTGCCAGTAATTTCAGCTGATAGACGAAGTTCTAAGGTGACGGAAGGATGATTCTCACTTAATGATTGATCACTAATTGTACCTTGCATACTACAGATACGCCTACCTAACTACCTACACTTAACTTCTGTGTATCCTATCATCCTTTGATAAAAGTCCTGACACATTTTCCAATTACGGGTAGGAGACTGGGAGGCCATGCAGCTGCTGGCTGGCATTAAGTCGTTTGTGATTATTAACTTTACTAAAAGATTGACACGGAGAATTTGCGCTGTTAAAACATTTCCCTATTAACCATTCTGTGGTTAAAAGTAAGCATGACCATTATTATAAATATACATAACTGATATTCTTTCAACTCCAGGAGAGATAAATAATATAGTTTCCTCCATAATGCTGAGAACCTGTTTCCCGGCGAGCGCAACAGTATTTTTTCCAAGTCCGATACCATCTATGAGGGACAGAGAAAAATCATCCACATACGGATATCCATTTGAATGGATATGAGATGAATATGACATTTGAATCCACATGAGATGAATTAAAAATATAATTTTCAGATCTAGGAGGCGTGAAAGATATTTTCCAGACATCTTGTAAACATTTAAGATATTGAAGATATGCTGTAGATATCTGGTAGATATTTTGTGCTATGTGGGTTTATACACCCTTTTTTCAACTAATAACTCTTGAGCCTCTTCTAACCACTGTTCATTGAAATTATTACAAAACTTTAGTGAGCGAAATATTAAAATTTTTCTAAAAGGCGTTCTGTCAAAAATGAAACTTGTTCAATTTATTCTTTTAAACTACTGTTTCTACCTAAATTAACTCTCTAGCCTTTTGTCATCACAGTTAACGGATATTAATGATAATTTGTATGCGAAGGAAAAAAAGTTTTCTAAAAGCCGCTTTTTCAAATATAAAATTCATTCAACATAATTCCTTATTACTGCTTTTTTAAACAAAAATTAACTGTCGCCTATTGTTATCACAGTTAACCAAATTTTAGGCCAAATTTTTTATCGTAACAAAAAATTCTTCTAACAGCCGTTCTATCAACAATGAAATTCGTTAAACTTAATTCCTTTATGCTGCTGTTTTTCAACTAAAATTAACTCTGTTGCCTTTTGACATCACAGGTAACCGAAATTAATGCAAACTTTTTATGTGAAGCAAAACAATTCTTCTAAAAGTCGTCTAAAAGTCTAAAAGTATAAATTTCATTCAACTTATTTCTTTATTACTGCTTTTTTTATCTAAAATTAACTGTGTCGCCTTTTGTTATCACAGTTAAACAAATCAAAGGCTACATTTTTTATGCGAAACAAAAAAATTCTCATAACAGCCGTTCCATCAAAAATAAAATTTGTTTAACTTAATTCCTTTGTGCTGCTGTTTTTTTTACTAAAATTAACACTGTCGCCTTTCATAATCACATTTCACCGAATATAATGCAAAACTTCTGGGCAACATAAAAAAATCTTTCTAAGAGTCGTTCACAAAAAATTATATTTCCTCAACTTTATTCCTTTATACCGCCTTTTTTCAATTACAATTAACTCTGTCGAAACTTCTCATCACTGTTCACCAATTTTATGCAAAATTTCTGGACGAAAAAAAATCCTACTAACCGGCGTTCTCTCAAAATATTATTGTTTCAACTAAATTTTATGATACCGCTGTTTATCACCTAAAATTAACTCAGTCGCCTCTTCTCTTCACAAGTCACCGAAAGTAATACTAAGTTTCCGGGCAAAATAAAAAATTTCTCCTAACAGTTGTTGTCTCAAAATGAACTTCTTTGAACTCAATTCATTTTCCGCTGTTCTTCAACTAAAATTAAATCTGTCACCTCTACTCATCACAGTTCACCAAAATTATTGAAACATTTTTGGGCAAAATTAAAAAATTCGTCTAACAGGCAAATTCTTAAAACAGAAATTCTTTAAATCTTTATTCTTATAACAGAAATTCTTTTCTCCTTTATACACCATTTTTTCAACTAGAAACTCTTGAGCCTCATCTAATCCCTGTTCATTGAAATTATTACAAAACTTAAGTGAGCGAAATATTAAAATTTTTCTAACAAGCGTTCTGTCAAAAATGAAACTTGTTCAATTTATTCTGTTAAACTGCTGTTTCTACCTAAATTAACATTCTAGCCTTTTGTCATCACAGTTAGCGGATATTAATGATAATTTGTATGCGAAGGAAAAAAAGTTTTCTAAAATCCGATTTCTCAAATATAAAATTCATTCAACATAATTGCTTATTACTGCTTTTTTTTAACTAAATTTAACTGTCGCCTATTGTTATCACAGTTAACCAAATTTTAGGCCAAATTTTTTATGCGTAACAAAAAATTCTTCTAACAGCCGTTCTATCAACAATGAAATTCGTTAAACTTAATAGCTTTGTGCTGCTGTTTTTCAACTAAAATTAACTCTGTTGCATTTTGACATCACAGGTAACCGAAATTAATGCAAAATATTTATGTGAAGCAAAAAAATTCTTCTAAAAGTCGTCTAAAAGTCTAAAAGTATAAATTTCATTCAACTTATTTCTTTATTACTGCTTTTTTATCTAAAATTAACTGTGTCGCCTTTTGTTATCACAGTTAAACAAATCAAAGGCTACATTTTTTATGCGAAACAAAAAAATTCTCATAACAGCCGTTCCATCAAAAATAAAATTTGTTTAACTTAATTCCTTTGTGCTGCTGTTTTTTTTACTAAAATTAACACTGTCGCCTTTCATAATCACATTTCACCGAATATAATGCAAAACTTCTGGGCAACATAAAAAAATCTTTCTAAGAGTCGTTCACAAAAAAATTATATTCCCTCAACTTTATTCCTTTATACCGCCTTTTTTCAATTACAATTAACTCTGTCGAAACTTCTCATCATTGTTCACCGATTTTATGCAAAATTTCTGGACGAAAAGAAATCCTACTTACCGGCGTTCTCTCAAAATATTATTGTTTCAACTAAATTTTATGATACCGCTGTTTAACACCTAAAATTAACTCAGTCGCCTCTTCTCTTCACAAGTCACCGAAAGTAATGCTAAGTTTCCGGGCAAAATAAAATATTTCTCCTAACAGTTGTTGTCTCAATATGAACTTCTTTGAACTCAATTCATTTTCCGCTGTTTTTCAACTAAAATTAAATCTGTCACCTCTACGCATCACAGTTTACCAAAATTATTGAAACATGTTTGGGCAAAATTAAAAAATTCGTCTAACAGGCAAATTCTTAAAACAGAAAATCTTTAAATCTTTATTCTTATAACAGAAATTCTTTTCTCCTTTATACACCATTTTTTCAACAATTTTTTTTAGAAACTCTTGAGCCTCATCTAATCACTGTTCATTGAAATTATTACAAAACTTAAGTGAGCGAAATATTAAAATTTTTCTAACAGGCGTTCTGTCAAAAATGAAACTTGTTCAATTTATTCTGTTAAACTGCTGTTTCTACCTAAATTAACTCTCTAGCCTTTTGTCATCACAGTTAACGGATATTAATGATAATTTGTATGCGAAGGAAAAAAAGTTTTCTAAAATCCGATTTCTCAAATATAAAATTCATTCAACATAATTGCTTATTACTGCTTTTTTTAACTAAAATTAACTGTCGCCTATTGTTATCACAGTTAACCAAATTTTAGGCCAAATGTTTTATGCGTAACAAAAAATTCTTCTAACAGCCGTTCTATCAACAATGAAATTCGTTAAACTTAATAGCTTTGTGCTGCTGTTTTTCAACTAAAATTTACTCTGTTGCCTTTTGACATCACAGGTAACCGAAATTAATGCAAACTTTTTATGTGAAGCAAAAAAATTCTTCTAAAAGTCGTCTAAAAGTCTAAAAGTATAAATTTCATTCAACTTATTTCTTTATTACTGCTTTTTTTATCTAAAATTAACTGTGTCGCCTTTTGTTATCACAGTTAAACAAATTAAAGGCTACATTTTTTATGCGAAACAAAAAAATTCTCATATTAGCTGTTCCATCAAAAATAAAATTCGTTTAACTTAATTCCGTTGTGCTGCTGTTTTTTTTACTAAAATTAACACTGTCGCCTTTCATAATCACATTTCACCGAATATAATGCAAAACTTCTTGGCAACATAAAAAAATCGTTCTAAGAGTCGTTCACACAAAATTATATTCCCTCAACTTTATTCCTTTATACCGCCTTTTTTAAATTACAATTAACTCTGTCGAAACTTCTCATCACTGTTCACCGATTTTATGCAAAATTTCTGGACGAAAAAAAATCCTACTTACCGGCGTTCTCTCAAAAATTAAATTGTTTCAACTAAATTTTATGATACCGCTGTTTATCACCTAAAATTAGCTCAGTCGCCTCTTCTCTTCACAATTCACCGAAATTAATTCTAAGTTTCCGGGCGAAATAAACAAATTCTTCTAACAGTTGTTGTCTCAAAAATGAACTTCTTTCAACTCAATTAATTTAGCCGCTGTTTTTCAACTAAAATTAAATTTGTCACCTCTTCTCATCACAGTTCACCGAAATTTTTATACATTTTTGGTCGAAATAAAAAAAAGTCGTCTAACAGGCAAATTCTTGAAACAGAAATTCTTTAAATCTTTTTTTTTATAACAGAAATTCTTTTCTCCTTCCCACATAGCACAAAATATTTACAAAATGTCTACAATATATCTCCAATGTCTTCTACTAATATCTAGGAAATATCTTGTAATAACTTGTAAACATCTTGTACACATTTTCTAGATATCTGAATGTCCGCTTTTCCTATGTCTTCTAGATATCTTCACAAGATATTTTCTAGACATTACCTAAGTAAGTGCACCTTACAGAGAAGCTGTAACTATGTACCCAAATGCATTAACTGATACAAATACAATCATTCTATAGTACATTGCATGGGTGCACCTATCACCAAAATTGAAAGAAAGGGAAATGATCGAGGTGATGATTCGAAGGATGGATCCTTGCCAGTAATTTCAGCTGATAGACGAAGTTCTAAGGTGACGGAAGGATGATTCTCACTTAATGATTGATCACTAATTGTACCTTGCATACTACAGATACGCCTACCTAACTACCTACACTTAACTTCTGTGTATCCTATCATCCTTTGATAAAAGTCCTGACACATTTTCCAATTACGGGTAGGAGACTGGGAGGCCATGCAGCTGCTGGCTGGCATTAAGTCGTTTGTGATTATTAACTTTACTAAAAGATTGACACGGAGAATTTGCGCTGTTAAAACATTTCCCTATTAACCATTCTGTGGTTAAAAGTAAGCATGACCATTATTATAAATATACATAACTGATATTCTTTCAACTCCAGGAGAGATAAATAATATAGTTTCCTCCATAATGCTGAGAACCTGTTTCCCGGCGAGCGCAACAGTATTTTTTCCAAGTCCGATACCATCTATGAGGGACAGAGAAAAATCATCCACATACGGATATCCATTTGAATGGATATGAGATGAATATGACATTTGAATCCACATGAGATGAATTAAAAATATAATTTTCAGATCTAGGAGGCGTGAAAGATATTTTCCAGACATCTTGTAAACATTTAAGATATTGAAGATATGCTGTAGATATCTGGTAGATATTTTGTGCTATGTGGGTTTATACACCCTTTTTTCAACTAATAACTCTTGAGCCTCTTCTAACCACTGTTCATTGAAATTATTACAAAACTTTAGTGAGCGAAATATTAAAATTTTTCTAAAAGGCGTTCTGTCAAAAATGAAACTTGTTCAATTTATTCTTTTAAACTGCTGTTTCTACCTAAATTAACTCTCTAGCCTTTTGTCATCAAAGTTAACGGATATTAATGATAATTTGTATGCGAAGGAAAAAAAGTTTTCTAAAAGCCGCTTTTTCAAATATAAAATTCATTCAACATAATTCCTTATTACTGCTTTTTTAAACAAAAATTAACTGTCGCCTATTGTTATCACAGTTAACCAAATTTTAGGCCAAATTTTTTATCGTAACAAAAAATTCTTCTAACAGCCGTTCTATCAACAATGAAATTCGTTAAACTTAATTCCTTTATGCTGCTGTTTTTCAACTAAAATTAACTCTGTTGCCTTTTGACATCACAGGTAACCGAAATTAATGCAAACTTTTTATGTGAAGCAAAACAATTCTTCTAAAAGTCGTCTAAAAGTCTAAAAGTATAAATTTCATTCAACTTATTTCTTTATTACTGCTTTTTTTATCTAAAATTAACTGTGTCGCCTTTTGTTATCACAGTTAAACAAATCAAAGGCTACATTTTTTATGATAAACAAAAAAATTCTCATAACAGCCGTTCCATCAAAAATAAAATTTGTTTAACTTAATTCCTTTGTGCTGCTGTTTTTTTTACTAAAATTAACACTGTCGCCTTTCATAATCACGTTTCACCGAATATAATGCAAAACTTCTGGGCAACATAAAAAAATCTTTCTAAGAGTCGTTCACAAAAAATTATATTTCCTCAACTTTATTCCTTTGTACCGCCTTTTTTCAATTACAATTAACTCTGTCGAAACTTCTCATCACTGTTCACCAATTTTATGCAAAATTTCTGGACGAAAAAAAATCCTACTAACCGGCGTTCTCTTAAAAATTAAATTGTTTCAACTAAATTTTATGATACCGCTGTTTATCACCTAAAATTAACTCAGTCGCCTCTTCTCTTCACAAGTCACCGAAAGTAATGCTAAGTTTCCGGGCAAAATAAAAAATTTCTCCTAACAGTTGTTGTCTCAAAATGAACTTCTTTGAACTCAATTCATTTTCCGCTGTTCTTCAACTAAAATTAAATCTGTCACCTCTACTCATCACAGTTCACCAAAATTATTGAAACATTTTTGGGCAAAATTAAAAAATTCGTCTAACAGGCAAATTCTTAAAACAGAAATTCTTTAAATCTTTATTCTTATAACAGAAATTCTTTTCTCCTTTATACACCATTTTTTCAACTAGAAACTCTTGAGCCTCATCTAATCACTGTTCATTGAAATTATTACAAAACTGAAGTGAGCGAAATATTAAAATTTTTCTAACAAGCGTTCTGTCAAAAATGAAACTTGTTCAATTTATTCTGTTAAACTGCTGTTTCTACCTAAATTAACTCTCTAGCCTTTTGTCATCAGAGTTAGCGGATATTAATGATAATTTGTATGCGAAGGAAAAAAAGTTTTCTAAAATCCGATTTCTCAAATATAAAATTCATTCAACATAATTGCTTATTACTGCTTTTTTTTAACTAAATTTAACTGTCGCCTATTGTTATCACAGTTAACCAAATTTTAGGCCAAATTTTTTATGCGTAACAAAAAATTCTTCTAACAGCCGTTCTATCAACAATGAAATTCGTTAAACTTAATTCCTTTATGGTGCTGTTTTTCAACTAAAATTAACTCTGTTGCATTTTGACATCACAGGTAACCGAAATTAATGCAAAATTTTTATGTGAAGCAAAAACATTCTTCTAAAAGTCGTCTAAAAGTCTAAAAGTATAAATTTCATTCAACTTATTTCTTTATTATTGCTTTTTTTATCTAAAATTAACTGTGTCGCGTTTTGTTATCACAGTTAAACAAATCAAAGGCTACATTTTTTATGCGAAACAAAAAAATTCTCATAACAGCCGTTCCATCAAAAATAAAATTTGTTTAACTTAATTCCTTTGTGCTGCTGTTTTTTTTACTAAAATTAACACTGTCGCCTTTCATAATCACATTTCACCGAATATAATGCAAAACTTCTGGGCAACATAAAAAAATCTTTCTGAGAGTCGTTCACAAAAAATTATATTCCCTCAACTTTATTCCTTTATACCGCCTTTTTTCAATTACAATTAACTCTGTCGAAACTTCTCATCACTGTTCACCGATTTTATGCAAAATTTCTGGACGAAAAAAAATCCTACTTACCGGCGTTCTCTCAAAAATTAAATTGTTTCAACTAAATTTTATGATACCGCTGTTTATCACCTAAAATTAACTCAGTCGCCTCTTCTCTTCACAAGTCACCGAAAGTAATGCTAAGTTTCCGGGCAAAATAAAAAATTTCTCCTAACAGTTGTTGTCTCAAAATGAACTTCTTTGAACTCAATTCATTTTCCGCTGTTTTTCAACTAAAATTAAATCTGTCACCTCTACGCATCACAGTTTACCAAAATTATTGAAACATGTTTGGGCAAAATTAAAAAATTCGTCTAACAGGCAAATTCTCAAAACAGAAAATCTTTAAATCTTTATTCTTATAACAGAAATTCTTTTCTCCTTTATACACCATTTTTTCAACAATTTTTTTTTAGAAACTCTTGAGCCTCATCTAATCACTGTTCATTGAAATTATTACAAAACTTAAGTGAGCGAAATATTAAAATTTTTCTAACAGGCGTTCTGTCAAAAATGAAACTTGTTCAATTTATTCTGTTAAACTGCTGTTTCTACCTAAATTAACTCTCTAGCCTTTTGTCATCACAGTTAACGGATATTAATGATAATTTGTATGCGAAGGAAAAAAAGTTTTCTAAAATCCGCTTTCTCAAATATAAAATTCATTCAACATAATTGCTTATTACTGCTTTTTTTTAACTAAAATTAACTGTCGCCTATTGTTATCACAGTTAACCAAATTTTAGGCCAAATGTTTTATGCGTAACAAAAAATTCTTCTAACAGCCGTTCTATCAACAATGAAATTCGTTAAACTTAATAGCTTTGTGCTGCTGTTTTTCAACTAAAATTTACTCTGTTGCCTTTTGACATCACAGGTAACCGAAATTAATGCAAACTTTTTATGTGAAGCAAAAAAGTTCTTCTAAAAGTCGTCTAAAAGTCTAAAAGTATAAATTTCATTCAACTTATTTCTTTATTACTGCTTTTTTTATCTAAAATTAACTGTGTCGCCTTTTGTTATCACAGTTAAACAAATTAAAGGCTACATTTTTTATGCGAAACAAAAAAATTCTCATATTAGCTGTTCCATCAAAAATAAAATTCGTTTAACTTAATTCCGTTGTGCTGCTGTTTTTTTTACTAAAATTAACACTGTCGCCTTTCATAATCACATTTCACCGAATATAATGCAAAACTTCTTGGCAACATAAAAAAATCGTTCTAAGAGTCGTTCACACAAAATTATATTCCCTCAACTTTATTCCTTTATACCGCCTTTTTTCAATTGCAATTAACTCTGTCGAAACTTCTCATCACTGTTCACCGATTTTATGCAAAATTTCTGGACGAAAAAAAATCCTACTTACCGGCGTTCTCTCAAAAATTAAATTGTTTCAACTAAATTTTATGATACCGCTGTTTATCACCTAAAATTAACTCAGTCGCCTCTTCTCTTCACAATTCACCGAAATTAATTCTAAGTTTCCGGGCGAAATAAACAAATTCTTCTAACAGTTGTTGTCTCAAAAATGAACTTCTTTCAACTCAATTAATTTAGCCGCTGTTTTTCAACTAAAATTAAATCTGTCACCTCTACTCATCACAGTTCACCAAAATTATTGAAACATTTTTGGGCAAAATTAAAAAATTCGTCTAACAGGCAAATTCTTAAAACAGAAATTCTTTAAATCTTTATTCTTGTAACAGAAATTCTTTTCTCCTTTATACACCATTTTTTCAACTAGAATCTCTTGAGCCTCATCTAATCCCTGTTCATTGAAATTATTACAAAACTTAAGTGAGCGAAATATTAAAATTTTTCTAACAAGCGTTCTGTCAAAAATGAAACTTGTTCAATTTATTCTGTTAAACTGCTGTTTCTACCTAAATTAACATTCTAGCCTTTTGTCATCACAGTTAGCGGATATTAATGATAATTTGTATGCGAAGGAAAAAAAGTTTTCTAAAATCCGATTTCTCAAATATAAAATTCATTCAACATAATTGCTTATTACTGCTTTTTTTTAACTAAATTTAACTGTCGCCTATTGTTATCACAGTTAACCAAATTTTAGGCCAAATTTTTTATGCGTAACAAAAAATTCTTCTAACAGCCGTTCTATCAACAATGAAATTCGTTAAACTTAATAGCTTTGTGCTGCTGTTTTTCAACTAAAATTAACTCTGTTGCATTTTGACATCACAGGTAACCGAAATTAATGCAAAATATTTATGTGAAGCAAAAAAATTCTTCTAAAAGTCGTCTAAAAGTCTAAAAGTATAAATTTCATTCAACTTATTTCTTTATTACTGCTTTTTTATCTAAAATTAACTGTGTCGCCTTTTGTTATCACAGTTAAACAAATCAAAGGCTACATTTTTTATGCGAAACAAAAAAATTCTCATAACAGCCGTTCCATCAAAAATAAAATTTGTTTAACTTAATTCCTTTGTGCTGCTGTTTTTTTTACTAAAATTAACACTGTCGCCTTTCATAATCACATTTCACCGAATATAATGCAAAACTTCTGGGCAACATAAAAAAATCTTTCTAAGAGTCGTTCACAAAAAAATTATATTCCCTCAACTTTATTCCTTTATACCGCCTTTTTTCAATTACAATTAACTCTGTCGAAACTTCTCATCATTGTTCACCGATTTTATGCAAAATTTCTGGACGAAAAGAAATCCTACTTACCGGCGTTCTCTCAAAATATTATTGTTTCAACTAAATTTTATGATACCGCTGTTTATCACCTAAAATTAACTCAGTCGCCTCTTCTCTTCACAAGTCACCGAAAGTAATGCTAAGTTTCCGGGCAAAATAAAATATTTCTCCTAACAGTTGTTGTCTCAATATGAACTTCTTTGAACTCAATTCATTTTCCGCTGTTTTTCAACTAAAATTAAATCTGTCACCTCTACGCATCACAGTTTACCAAAATTATTGAAACATGTTTGGGCAAAATTAAAAAATTCGTCTAACAGGCAAATTCTTAAAACAGAAAATCTTTAAATCTTTATTCTTATAACAGAAATTCTTTTCTCCTTTATACACCATTTTTTCAACAATTTTTTTTAGAAACTCTTGAGCCTCATCTAATCACTGTTCATTGAAATTATTACAAAACTTAAGTGAGCGAAATATTAAAATTTTTCTAACAGGCGTTCTGTCAAAAATGAAACTTGTTCAATTTATTCTGTTAAACTGCTGTTTCTACCTAAATTAACTCTCTAGCCTTTTGTCATCACAGTTAACGGATATTAATGATAATTTGTATGCGAAGGAAAAAAAGTTTTCTAAAATCCGATTTCTCAAATATAAAATTCATTCAACATAATTGCTTATTACTGCTTTTTTTAACTAAAATTAACTGTCGCCTATTGTTATCACAGTTAACCAAATTTTAGGCCAAATGTTTTATGCGTAACAAAAAATTCTTCTAACAGCCGTTCTATCAACAATGAAATTCGTTAAACTTAATAGCTTTGTGCTGCTGTTTTTCAACTAAAATTTACTCTGTTGCCTTTTGACATCACAGGTAACCGAAATTAATGCAAACTTTTTATGTGAAGCAAAAAAATTCTTCTAAAAGTCGTCTAAAAGTCTAAAAGTATAAATTTCATTCAACTTATTTCTTTATTACTGCTTTTTTTATCTAAAATTAACTGTGTCGCCTTTTGTTATCACAGTTAAACAAATTAAAGGCTACATTTTTTATGCGAAACAAAAAAATTCTCATATTAGCTGTTCCATCAAAAATAAAATTCGTTTAACTTAATTCCGTTGTGCTGCTGTTTTTTTTACTAAAATTAACACTGTCGCCTTTCATAATCACATTTCACCGAATATAATGCAAAACTTCTTGGCAACATAAAAAAATCGTTCTAAGAGTCGTTCACACAAAATTATATTCCCTCAACTTTATTCCTTTATACCGCCTTTTTTCAATTACAATTAACTCTGTCGAAACTTCTCATCACTGTTCACCGATTTTATGCAAAATTTCTGGACGAAAAAAAATCCTACTTACCGGCGTTCTCTCAAAAATTAAATTGTTTCAACTAAATTTTATGATACCGCTGTTTATCACCTAAAATTAGCTCAGTCGCCTCTTCTCTTCACAATTCACCGAAATTAATTCTAAGTTTCCGGGCGAAATAAACAAATTCTTCTAACAGTTGTTGTCTCAAAAATGAACTTCTTTCAACTCAATTAATTTAGCCGCTGTTTTTCAACTAAAATTAAATCTGTCACCTCTTCTCATCACAGTTCACCGAAATTTTTATACATTTTTGGTCGAAATAAAAAAAAGTCGTCTAACAGGCAAATTCTTGAAACAGAAATTCTTTAAATCTTTTTTTTTATAACAGAAATTCTTTTCTCCTTCCCACATAGCACAAAATATTTACAAAATGTCTACAATATATCTCCAATGTCTTCTACTAATATCTAGGAAATATCTTGTAATAACTTGTAAACATCTTCTACACATTTTCTAGATATCTGAATGTCCGCTTTTCCTATGTCTTCTAGATATCTTCACAAGATATTTTCTAGACATTACCTAAGTAAGTGCACCTTACAGAGAAGCTGTAACTATGTACCCAAATGCATTAACTGATACAAATACAATCATTCTATAGTACATTGCATGGGTGCACCTATCACCAAAATTGAAAGAAAGGGAAATGATCGAGGTGATGATTCGAAGGATGGATCCTTGCCAGTAATTTCAGCTGATAGACGAAGTTCTAAGGTGACGGAAGGATGATTCTCACTTAATGATTGATCACTAATTGTACCTTGCATACTACAGATACGCCTACCTAACTACCTACACTTAACTTCTGTGTATCCTATCATCCTTTGATAAAAGTCCTGACACATTTTCCAATTACGGGTAGGAGACTGGGAGGCCATGCAGCTGCTGGCTGGCATTAAGTCGTTTGTGATTATTAACTTTACTAAAAGATTGACACGGAGAATTTGCGCTGTTAAAACATTTCCCTATTAACCATTCTGTGGTTAAAAGTAAGCATGACCATTATTATAAATATACATAACTGATATTCTTTCAACTCCAGGAGAGATAAATAATATAGTTTCCTCCATAATGCTGAGAACCTGTTTCCCGGCGAGCGCAACAGTATTTTTTCCAAGTCCGATACCATCTATGAGGGACAGAGAAAAATCATCCACATACGGATATCCATTTGAATGGATATGAGATGAATATGACATTTGAATCCACATGAGATGAATTAAAAATATAATTTTCAGATCTAGGAGGCGTGAAAGATATTTTCCAGACATCTTGTAAACATTTAAGATATTGAAGATATGCTGTAGATATCTGGTAGATATTTTGTGCTATGTGGGTTTATACACCCTTTTTTCAACTAATAACTCTTGAGCCTCTTCTAACCACTGTTCATTGAAATTATTACAAAACTTTAGTGAGCGAAATATTAAAATTTTTCTAAAAGGCGTTCTGTCAAAAATGAAACTTGTTCAATTTATTCTTTTAAACTGCTGTTTCTACCTAAATTAACTCTCTAGCCTTTTGTCATCAAAGTTAACGGATATTAATGATAATTTGTATGCGAAGGAAAAAAAGTTTTCTAAAAGCCGCTTTTTCAAATATAAAATTCATTCAACATAATTCCTTATTACTGCTTTTTTAAACAAAAATTAACTGTCGCCTATTGTTATCACAGTTAACCAAATTTTAGGCCAAATTTTTTATCGTAACAAAAAATTCTTCTAACAGCCGTTCTATCAACAATGAAATTCGTTAAACTTAATTCCTTTATGCTGCTGTTTTTCAACTAAAATTAACTCTGTTGCCTTTTGACATCACAGGTAACCGAAATTAATGCAAACTTTTTATGTGAAGCAAAAAAATTCTTCTAAAAGTCGTCTAAAAGTCTAAAAGTATAAATTTCATTCAACTTATTTCTTTATTACTGCTTTTTTTATCTAAAATTAACTGTGTCGCCTTTTGTTATCACAGTTAAACAAATCAAAGGCTACATTTTTTATGATAAACAAAAAAATTCTCATAACAGCCGTTCCATCAAAAATAAAATTTGTTTAACTTAATTCCTTTGTGCTGCTGTTTTTTTTACTAAAATTAACACTGTCGCCTTTCATAATCACGTTTCACCGAATATAATGCAAAACTTCTGGGCAACATAAAAAAATCTTTCTAAGAGTCGTTCACAAAAAATTATATTTCCTCAACTTTATTCCTTTGTACCGCCTTTTTTCAATTACAATTAACTCTGTCGAAACTTCTCATCACTGTTCACCAATTTTATGCAAAATTTCTGGACGAAAAAAAATCCTACTAACCGGCGTTCTCTTAAAAATTAAATTGTTTCAACTAAATTTTATGATACCGCTGTTTATCACCTAAAATTAACTCAGTCGCCTCTTCTCTTCACAAGTCACCGAAAGTAATGCTAAGTTTCCGGGCAAAATAAAAAATTTCTCCTAACAGTTGTTGTCTCAAAATGAACTTCTTTGAACTCAATTCATTTTCCGCTGTTCTTCAACTAAAATTAAATCTGTCACCTCTACTCATCACAGTTCACCAAAATTATTGAAACATTTTTGGGCAAAATTAAAAAATTCGTCTAACAGGCAAATTCTTAAAACAGAAATTCTTTAAATCTTTATTCTTATAACAGAAATTCTTTTCTCCTTTATACACCATTTTTTCAACTAGAAACTCTTGAGCCTCATCTAATCACTGTTCATTGAAATTATTACAAAACTGAAGTGAGCGAAATATTAAAATTTTTCTAACAAGCGTTCTGTCAAAAATGAAACTTGTTCAATTTATTCTGTTAAACTGCTGTTTCTACCTAAATTAACTCTCTAGCCTTTTGTCATCAGAGTTAGCGGATATTAATGATAATTTGTATGCGAAGGAAAAAAAGTTTTCTAAAATCCGATTTCTCAAATATAAAATTCATTCAACATAATTGCTTATTACTGCTTTTTTTTAACTAAATTTAACTGTCGCCTATTGTTATCACAGTTAACCAAATTTTAGGCCAAATTTTTTATGCGTAACAAAAAATTCTTCTAACAGCCGTTCTATCAACAATGAAATTCGTTAAACTTAATTCCTTTATGGTGCTGTTTTTCAACTAAAATTAACTCTGTTGCATTTTGACATCACAGGTAACCGAAATTAATGCAAAATTTTTATGTGAAGCAAAAACATTCTTCTAAAAGTCGTCTAAAAGTCTAAAAGTATAAATTTCATTCAACTTATTTCTTTATTATTGCTTTTTTTATCTAAAATTAACTGTGTCGCCTTTTGTTATCACAGTTAAACAAATCAAAGGCTACATTTTTTATGCGAAACAAAAAAATTCTCATAACAGCCGTTCCATCAAAAATAAAATTTGTTTAACTTAATTCCTTTGTGCTGCTGTTTTTTTTACTAAAATTAACACTGTCGCCTTTCATAATCACATTTCACCGAATATAATGCAAAACTTCTGGGCAACATAAAAAAATCTTTCTGAGAGTCGTTCACAAAAAATTATATTCCCTCAACTTTATTCCTTTATACCGCCTTTTTTCAATTACAATTAACTCTGTCGAAACTTCTCATCACTGTTCACCGATTTTATGCAAAATTTCTGGACGAAAAAAAATCCTACTTACCGGCGTTCTCTCAAAAATTAAATTGTTTCAACTAAATTTTATGATACCGCTGTTTATCACCTAAAATTAACTCAGTCGCCTCTTCTCTTCACAAGTCACCGAAAGTAATGCTAAGTTTCCGGGCAAAATAAAAAATTTCTCCTAACAGTTGTTGTCTCAAAATGAACTTCTTTGAACTCAATTCATTTTCCGCTGTTTTTCAACTAAAATTAAATCTGTCACCTCTACGCATCACAGTTTACCAAAATTATTGAAACATGTTTGGGCAAAATTAAAAAATTCGTCTAACAGGCAAATTCTCAAAACAGAAAATCTTTAAATCTTTATTCTTATAACAGAAATTCTTTTCTCCTTTATACACCATTTTTTCAACAATTTTTTTTTAGAAACTCTTGAGCCTCATCTAATCACTGTTCATTGAAATTATTACAAAACTTAAGTGAGCGAAATATTAAAATTTTTCTAACAGGCGTTCTGTCAAAAATGAAACTTGTTCAATTTATTCTGTTAAACTGCTGTTTCTACCTAAATTAACTCTCTAGCCTTTTGTCATCACAGTTAACGGATATTAATGATAATTTGTATGCGAAGGAAAAAAAGTTTTCTAAAATCCGCTTTCTCAAATATAAAATTCATTCAACATAATTGCTTATTACTGCTTTTTTTTAACTAAAATTAACTGTCGCCTATTGTTATCACAGTTAACCAAATTTTAGGCCAAATGTTTTATGCGTAACAAAAAATTCTTCTAACAGCCGTTCTATCAACAATGAAATTCGTTAAACTTAATAGCTTTGTGCTGCTGTTTTTCAACTAAAATTTACTCTGTTGCCTTTTGACATCACAGGTAACCGAAATTAATGCAAACTTTTTATGTGAAGCAAAAAAGTTCTTCTAAAAGTCGTCTAAAAGTCTAAAAGTATAAATTTCATTCAACTTATTTCTTTATTACTGCTTTTTTTATCTAAAATTAACTGTGTCGCCTTTTGTTATCACAGTTAAACAAATTAAAGGCTACATTTTTTATGCGAAACAAAAAAATTCTCATATTAGCTGTTCCATCAAAAATAAAATTCGTTTAACTTAATTCCGTTGTGCTGCTGTTTTTTTTACTAAAATTAACACTGTCGCCTTTCATAATCACATTTCACCGAATATAATGCAAAACTTCTTGGCAACATAAAAAAATCGTTCTAAGAGTCGTTCACACAAAATTATATTCCCTCAACTTTATTCCTTTATACCGCCTTTTTTCAATTGCAATTAACTCTGTCGAAACTTCTCATCACTGTTCACCGATTTTATGCAAAATTTCTGGACGAAAAAAAATCCTACTTACCGGCGTTCTCTCAAAAATTAAATTGTTTCAACTAAATTTTATGATACCGCTGTTTATCACCTAAAATTAACTCAGTCGCCTCTTCTCTTCACAATTCACCGAAATTAATTCTAAGTTTCCGGGCGAAATAAACAAATTCTTCTAACAGTTGTTGTCTCAAAAATGAACTTCTTTCAACTCAATTAATTTAGCCGCTGTTTTTCAACTAAAATTAAATCTGTCACCTCTTCTCATCACAGTTCACCGAAATTTTTATACATTTTTGGTCGAAATAAAAAAAAGTCGTCTAACAGGCAAATTCTTGAAACAGAAATTCTTTAAATCTTTTTTTTTATAACAGAAATTCTTTTCTCCTTCCCACATAGCACAAAATATTTACAAAATGTCTACAAAATATCTCCAATGTCTTCTACTAATATCTAGGAAATATCTTGTAATAACTTGTAAACATCTTCTACACATTTTCTAGATATCTGAATGTCCGCTTTTCCTATGTCTTCTAGATATCTTCACAAGATATTTTCTAGACATTACCTAAGTAAGTGCACCTTACAGAGAAGCTGTAACTATGTACCCAAATGCATTAACTGATACAAATACAATCATTCTATAGTACATTGCATGGGTGCACCTATCACCAAAATTGAAAGAAAGGGAAATGATCGAGGTGATGATTCGAAGGATGGATCCTTGCCAGTAATTTCAGCTGATAGACGAAGTTCTAAGGTGACGGAAGGATGATTCTCACTTAATGATTGATCACTAATTGTACCTTGCATACTACAGATACGCCTACCTAACTACCTACACTTAACTTCTGTGTATCCTATCATCCTTTGATAAAAGTCCTGACACATTTTCCAATTACGGGTAGGAGACTGGGAGGCCATGCAGCTGCTGGCTGGCATTAAGTCGTTTGTGATTATTAACTTTACTAAAAGATTGACACGGAGAATTTGCGCTGTTAAAACATTTCCCTATTAACCATTCTGTGGTTAAAAGTAAGCATGACCATTATTATAAATATACATAACTGATATTCTTTCAACTCCAGGAGAGATAAATAATATAGTTTCCTCCATAATGCTGAGAACCTGTTTCCCGGCGAGCGCAACAGTATTTTTTCCAAGTCCGATACCATCTATGAGGGACAGAGAAAAATCATCCACATACGGATATCCATTTGAATGGATATGAGATGAATATGACATTTGAATCCACATGAGATGAATTAAAAATATAATTTTCAGATCTAGGAGGCGTGAAAGATATTTTCCAGACATCTTGTAAACATTTAAGATATTGAAGATATGCTGTAGATATCTGGTAGATATTTTGTGCTATGTGGGTTTATACACCCTTTTTTCAACTAATAACTCTTGAGCCTCTTCTAACCACTGTTCATTGAAATTATTACAAAACTTTAGTGAGCGAAATATTAAAATTTTTCTAAAAGGCGTTCTGTCAAAAATGAAACTTGTTCAATTTATTCTTTTAAACTGCTGTTTCTACCTAAATTAACTCTCTAGCCTTTTGTCATCACAGTTAACGGATATTAATGATAATTTGTATGCGAAGGAAAAAAAGTTTTCTAAAAGCCGCTTTTTCAAATATAAAATTCATTCAACATAATTCCTTATTACTGCTTTTTTAAACAAAAATTAACTGTCGCCTATTGTTATCACAGTTAACCGAATTTTAGGCAAAATTTTTTATGCGAAACGAAAAGATTCTTCTAACAGCCGTTCTATCAAAAATGAAATTCGTTAAACTTAATTCCTTTATGCTGCTGTTTTTCAACTAAAATTAACTCGGGTCCATTTTGACAATACAGTTAACCGAAATTAATGCAAAATTTTTTATGCGAAGCAAAAAAATTTTTCTATAAGCCATTTTCTCAAATATAAAATTCATTCAACATAATTCCTCATAACTGCTTTTTTTGAACTAAAATTAACTCCGTCACCTCTTCTCATCACAGTTCACCGAAATTCTTGAAACATTTTTGGGCGAAATAATAAAATTCTCTAACAGGCATATTCTTAAAACAGAAATTCTTTAAATCTTATTCTTTTATACACAATTTTTTCAACTAATAAAACTTGAGCCTCTTCTAGTCACTGTTCATTGAAATTATTACATCATTTGTGGGCGAAATATCAAAAAATTTTTAACAGTTGTTCTGTCAAAAACGAAATTTGTTTAACTTAATTCCTTTAAACTGCTGTTTCTAACTAAATTCACTCTGTCGCCTTTTGTCATCACAGTTAACCGAAATTAATGCCAAATTTGTATGCAAAGCAAAAAAATTCTCATAAAAGCCGTTTTCTCAAATATGAAATTCATGTAACGTAATGCCTCATTTCTGCTTTTTAAACAAAAATAACTCTGTCGCCTTTTGTTATCGCAGTTAACGAAAATTAAGGCTAAATTTTTATGCGAAACGAAAAATTTCTTCTAACGGCCGTTCTATCAAAAATGAAACTCGTTACACTAAATTCCTTTATGCTGCTGTTTTTTTAACTAAAATAAACACTGTCACCTCCTATTATCACAGTTAGCCGAAAATAGTGCAAAACCCTGGGCAACATAAAAAAATCCTTTTAAGAGTCGTTCTCAAAAAAATTATATATTCCGTAAACTATTAAAATTACCTCCGTTGACACTTCTCATACAAATCACCGATTTTATGCAAAATTTCTGGACGAAAAAAAATCCTACATTCCGGCGTTCTCTCAAAAATTAATTTGTTTCAACTAAATTTTATTATCCCGCTGTTTATCACCGAAAGTTAACTCAGTCGCTTCTTCTATTCACAATTCACCGAAATTAATGCTAATTTTCTGGGCGAAATAAACAAAATTATTCTAACAGTTGTTGTCTCAAAAATGAACTTCTTTCAACTCAATTCATTTTTCCGCTGTTTTTCAACTTAAATTAAATCTGTCACCTCTTCTCTTCACAGTTCACCGAAATTATTGAAACATTTTTGGGCGAATTAAAAAATTTCGTCTAACAGGCAAATTCTTAAAACAGAAATTCTTGAAATCTTATTCCTTTATACACCCTTTTTTCAACTAATAACACTTGAGACTCTTCTAATCAGAGTTCATTGAAATTATTACAAAATTTGTGGGCAAAATATTAAAATTTTTCTAACAGGCGTTCTGTCAAAAATGAAATTTGTTCAACTTATTTCTTTTAAACTACTGTTTTTAACTACATTATTTCTGTTGCCTTTTGTCAATACAGTTAACCGTAATTAATGCAAAATGTGTATGCGAAGCAAAAAATTCTTCTAAAAGCCGTTTTATCAAATATAGAATTCATTCAGCCTTATTCCTAATTACTGCTTTTTTAACTAAAATTAACTCAGTCGCCTTTTGTTATCACAGTTAACGGAATTTGAGGCAAAATTTTTTATGCGAAACGAAAACATTTTTCTAACAAGCGTTCTGTTAAAAATGAAATTTGTTCAACTTAATTATTATAAACTGCTGTTTTTAAATAAATTAACTATGTCGCCCTTTGTCATCACAGTAACCCGAAATTAATTCAAAATTTGTATGCAAAGCAAAAAAATTCTTCAAAAGCCATTTTCTCAAATATGAAATTCATTCAACATAATTCCTTATTACTGCTTTTTTAACTTAAATTAACTCTGTTCCCTTATGTTATCAACGATAACCGAGAGTAAGGGAAAATTTTTTTATTCGAAACAAAAAAATTCTCATAACAGCCGCTCGATCAAAAATAAATTGATTCAACTTACTTCTTTTATGCTGCTGTTTTTGTACTAAAATTTGCTCTGTTGCCATTTTTCATCCCAGTTAACCGAAAATAATGCAAAACTTTTGCGCAAATTAAAAAATCCTTCTAAGAGTCGTTCTAGAAAAATTATATTCTGTCAATTTAATTCCATTATAACGCCTTTTTTCAATTACAATTAACTCTGTCGAAACTTCTCATCACTGTTCACCGATTTTATGCAAAATTTCTGGACGAAAAAAAATCCTATTTACCGGCATACTATCAAAAATTAAATTCTTTCAACTAAATTTTATGATACCGCGTTTTATCACCTAAAATTATCTCAGTCACCTCTTCTATTCACAAGTCACCGAAAGTAATGCTGAGTTTCCGGGCAAAATAAAAAATTTCTCCTAACAGTTGTTGTCTCAAAATGAACTTCTTTGAACTCAATTCATTTTCCGCTGTTTTTCAACTAAAATTAAATCTGTCACCTCTACTCATCACAGTTCACCAAAATTATTGAAACATTTTTGGGCAAAATTAAAAAATTCGTCTAACAGGCAAAGTCTTAAAACAGAAATTCTTTAAATCTTTATTCTTATAACAGAAATTCTTTTCTCATTTATACACCATTTTTTCAACTAGAAACTCTTGAGCCTCATCTAATCACTGTTCATTGAAATTATTACAAAACTTAAGTGAGCGAAATATTAAAATTTTTCTAACAGGCGTTCTGTCAAAAATGAAACTTGTTCAATTTATTCTGTTAACCTGCTGTTTCTACCTAAATATCCTCTCTAGCCTTTTGTCATCGCAGTTAACGGATATTAATGATAATTTGTATGCGAAGGAAAAAAAGTTTTCTAAAATCCGCTTTCTCAAATATAAAATTCATTCAACATAATTGCTTATTACTGCTTTTTTTTAACTAAAATTAACTGTCGCCTATTGTTATCACAGTTAACCAAATTTTAGGCCAAATGTTTTATGCGTAACAAAAAATTCTTCTAACAGCCGTTCTATCAACAATGAAATTCGTTAAACTTAATTCCTTTGTGCTGCTGTTTTTCAACTAAAATTAACTCTGTTGCCTTTTGACATCACAGGTAACCGAAATTAATGCAAAATTTTTATTCCTTTTCCCTTTTGTTTTCAACGATAACCTAGGGTAAGGGAAAATTTTTTTATGCGAAACAAAAAAAGTCTCATAACAGCCGCTCTATCAAAAATAAATTCGTTCAACTTACTTCTTTTATGCTGCTGTTTTTGTACTAAAATTTGCTCTGTTGCCATTTTTCATCCCAGTTAACCGAAAATAATGCAAAACTTTTGCGCAAATTAAAAAATCCTTCTAAGTGTCGTTCTAGAAAAATTATATTCTGTCAATTTAATTCCATTATAACGCCTTTTTTCAACTAAAATTAACTCTGTCGACACTTCTCATCATAGTTCACCTATTTTATGCAAAATTTCTGGACGAAAAAAAATCCTATTTACCGGCATACTATCAAAAATTAAATTCTTTCAACTAAATTTTATGATACCGCGTTTTATCACCTAAAATTATCTCAGTCTCCTATTCTCTCCACAAGTCACCGAAAGTAATGCTAAGTTTCCGGGCAAAATAAAAAATTTCTCCTAACAGTTGTTGTCTCAAAATGAACTTCTTTGAACTCAATTCATTTTCCGCTGTTTTTCAACTAAAATTAAATCTGTCACCTCTACTCATCACAGTTCACCAAAATTATTGAAACACTTTAGGGGAAAATTAAAAAATTCGTCTAACAGGCAAATTCTTAAAACAGAAATTCTTTTCTCCTTTATACACCATTTTTTCAACTAGAAACTCTTGAGCCTCATCTAATCACTGTTCATTGAAATTATTACAAAACTTAAGTGAGCGAAATATTAAAATTTTTCTAACAGGCGTTCTGTCAAAAATGAAACTTGTTCAATTTATTCTGTTAAACTGCTGTTTCTACCTAAATATCCTCTCTAGCCTTTTGTCATCACAGTTAACGGATATTAATGATAATTTGTATGCGAAGGAAAAAAAGTTTTCTAAAATCCGCTTTCTCAAATATAAAATTCATTCAACATAATTGCTTATTACTGCTTTTTTTTAACTAAAATTAACTGTCGCCTATTGTTATCACAGTTAACCAAATTTTAGGCCAAATTTTATATCGTAACAAAAAATTCTTCTAACAGCCGTTCTATCAACAATGAAATTCGTTAAACTTAATTCCTTTATGCTGCTGTTTTTCAACTAAAATTAACTCTGTTGCCTTTTGACATCACAGGTAACCGAAATTAATGCAAACTTTTTATGTGAAGCAAATCAATTCTTCTAAAAGTCGTCTAAAAGTCTAAAAGTATAAATTTCATTCAACTTATTTCTTTATTACTGCTTTTTTTATCTAAAATTAACTGTGTCGCCTTTTGTTATCACAGTTAAACAAATCAAAGGCTACATTTTTTATGCGAAACAAAAAAATTCTCATAACAGCCGTTCCATCAAAAATAAAATTTTTTTAACTTAATTCCTTTGTGCTGCTGTTTTTTTTACTAAAATTAACACTGTCGCCTTTCATAATCACATTTCACCGAATATAATGCAAAACTTCTGGGCAACATAAAAAAATCTTTCTAAGAGTCGTTCACAAAAAATTATATTTCCTCAACTTTATTCCTTTGTACCGCCTTTTTTCAATTACAATTAACTCTGTCGAAACTTCTCATCACTGTTCACCGATTTTATGCAAAATTTCTGGACGAAAAAAAATCCTACTAACCGGCGTTCTCTCAAAAATTAAATTGTTTCAACTAAATTTTATGATACCGCTGTTTATCACCTAAAATTAACTCAGTCGCCTCTTCTCTTCACAAGTCACCGAAAGTAATGCTAAGTTTCCGGGCAAAATAAAAAATTTCTCCTAACAGTTGTTGTCTCAAAATGAACTTCTTTGAACTCAATTCATTTTCCGCTGTTCTTCAACTAAAATTAAATCTGTCACCTCTACTCATCACAGTTCACCAAAATTATTGAAACATTTTTGGGCAAAATTAAAAAATTCGTCTAACAGGCAAATTCTTAAAACAGAAAATCTTTAAATCTTTATTCTTATAACAGAAATTCTTTTCTCCTTAATACACCATTTTTTCAACAATTTTTTTTTAGAAACTCTTGAGCCTCATCTAATCACTGTTCATTGAAATTATTACAAAACTTAAGTGAGCGAAATATTAAAATTTTTCTAACAGGTGTTCTGTCAAAAATGAAACTTGTTCAATTTATTCTGTTAAACTGCTGTTTCTACCTAAATTAACTCTCTAGCCTTTTGTCATCACAGTTAACGGATATTAATGATAATTTGTATGCGAAGGAAAAAAAGTTTTCTAAAATCCGCTTTCTCAAATATAAAATTCATTCAACATAATTGCTTATTACTGCTTTTTTTTAACTAAAATTAACTGTCGCCTATTGTTATCACAGTTAACAAATTTTAGGCCAAATTTTTTATGCGTAACAAAAAATTCTTCTAACAGCCGTTCTATCAACAATGAAATTCGTTAAACTTAATAGCTTTGTGCTGCTGTTTTTCAACTAAAATTAACTCTGTTGGCTTTTGACATCACAGGTAACCGAAATTAATGCAAAATTTTTATGTGAAGCAAAAAAATTCTTCTAAAAGTCGTCTAAAAGTCTAAAAGTATAAATTTCATTCAACTTATTTCTTTATTACTGCTTTTTTTATCTAAAATTAACTGTGTCGCCTTTTGTTATCACAGTTAAATAAATTAAAGGCTACATTTTTTATGCGAAACAAAAAAATTCTCATATTAGCTGTTCCATCAAAAATAAAATTCGTTTAACTTAATTCCTTTGTGCTGCTGTTTTTTTTACTAAAATTAACACTGTCGCCTTTCATAATCACATTTCACCGAATATAATGCAAAACTTCTGGGCAACATAAAAAAATCTTTCTAAGAGTCGTTCACAAAAAATTATATTCCCTTAACTTTATTCCTTTATACCGCCTTTTTTCAATTACAATTAACTCTGTCGAAACTTCTCATCACTGTTCACCGATTTTATGCAAAATTTCTGGACGAAAAAAAACCTACTTACCGGCGTTCTCTCAAAAATTAAATTGTTTCAACTAAATTTTATGATACCGCTGTTTATCACCTAAAATTAACTCAGTCGCCTCTTCTCTTCACAATTCACCGAAATTAATTCTAAGTTTCCGGCGAAATAAACAAATTCTTCTAACAGTTGTTGTCTCAAAAATGAACTTCTTTTAACTCAATTATTTAGCCGCTGTTTTTTAACTAAAATTAAATCTGTCACCTCTTCTCATCACAGTTCACCGAAATTTTGATACATTTTTGGTCGAAAAAAAAAAAGGTCGTCTAACAGGCAAATTCTTGAAACAGAAATTCTTTAAATCTTTTTTTTTATAACAGAAATTCTTTTCTCCCTTATACACCCTTTTTCAACTAATAACTCTTGAGCCTTTTCTAATCACTGTTCATTGAAATTATTACAAAACTTTAGTGAGCGAAATATTAAAATTTTTCTAAAAGGCGTTCTGTCAAAAATGAAACTCGTTCAATTTATTCTTTTAAACTGCTGTTTCTACCTAAATATCCTCTCTAGCCTTTTGACATCACAGTTAACGGATATTAATGATAATTTGTATGCGAAGGAAAAAAAGTTTTCTAAAAGCCGCTTTCTCAAATATAAAATTCATTCAACATAATTCCTTATTACTGCTTTTTTAAACAAAAATTAACTGTCGCCTATTGTTATCACAGATAACCGAATTTGAGGCAAAATTTTTTATGCGAAACGAAAAGATTCTTCTAACAGCCGTTCTATCAAAAATGAAATTCGTTAAACTTAATTCCTTTATGCTGCTGTTTTTCAACTAAAATTAACTCTGTTGCCTTTTGACATCACAGTTAACCGAAATTAATGCAAAACTTTTATGCGATGCAAAAAAATTCTTCTCAAAGCCGTTTTCTCAAATAGAAATTCATTCAACTTAATTCCTTATTACTGCTTTTTTTAACTAAAAATTATTCTGTTGCCTTTTGTTATCAACGATAACCGAATTTAAGGGAAAAATGTTTTATGCAAAACAGAAAAATTCTCATAACAGCCGCTCTATCAAAAAAAAATTCGTTCAACTTAATTCCTTTATGCTCAAGTTTTTCAACTAAAATTTGCTCTGTTGCCATTTTCTTCCCACTTAACTTTCTGGACGAAAAAAAATCCTATTTACCGGCATACTATCAAAAATTAAATTCTTTCAACTAAATTTTATGATACCGCGTTTTATCACCTAAAATTATCTCAGTCACCTCTTCTCTTCACAAGTCACCGAAAGTAATGCTAAGTTTCCGGGCAAAATAAAAAATTTCTTCTAACAGTTGTTGTCTCAAAATGAACTTCTTTGAACTCAATTCATTTTCCGCTGTTTTTCAACTAAAATTAAATCTGTCACCTCTACTCATCACAGTTCACCAAAATTATTGAAACATTTTTGGGCAAAATTAAAAAATTCGTCTAACAGGCAAATTCTTAAAACAGAAATTCTTTAAATCTTTATTCTTATAACAGAAATTCTTTTCCCCTTTATACACCATTTTTTCAACTAGAAACTCTTGAGCCTCATCTAATCACTGTTCATTGAAATTATTACAAAACTTAAGTGAGCGAAATATTAAAATTTTTCTAACAGGCGTTCTGTCAAAAATGAAACTTGTTCAATTTATTCTGTTAAACTGCTGTTTCTACATAAATTAACTCTCTAGCCTTTTGTCATCACAGTTAACGGATATTAATGATAATTTGTATGCGAAGGAAAAAAAGTTTTCTAAAATCCGCTTTCTCAAATATAAAATTCATTCAACATAATTGCTTATTACTGCTTTTTTTTAACTAAAATTAACTGTCGCCTATTGTTATCACAGTTAACAAATTTTAGGCCAAATTTTTTATGCGTAACAAAAAATTCTTCTAACAGCCGTTCTATCAACAATGACATTCGTTAAACTTAATTCCTTTATGCTGCTGTTTTTCAACTAAAATTAACTCTGTTGCCTTTTGACATCACAGTTAACAAAAATTAATGCAAAATTTTTATGCGATGCAAAAAAATTCTTCTCAAAGCCGTTTTCTCAAATAGAAATTCATTCAACTTAATTCCTTATTACTGCTTTTTTTAACTAAAAATTACTCTGTTGCCTTTTGTTATCAACGATAACCGAATTTAAGGGAAAAATGTTTTATGCGAAACAGAAAAATTCTCATAACAGCCGCTCTATCAAAAAAAAATTCGTTCAACTTAATTCCTTTATGCTGCAGTTTTTCAACTAAAATTTGCTCTGTTGCCATTTTCTTCCCAGTTAACCGAAATTAATGCAAAATTTGTATTCGAAGCAAAAAAAAAAATTTTCTAAAAGCCGTTTTCTAAAATGTAAAATTCCATCAACTTTAGTCCTCATTACTGCTTTTTTTAACTAATATTAACTCTGTCGCCTTTTGTTATCACAGTTAACACAATTTAAGGCAAAACGTTTTATGGGAAAAAAAAATTCTTCTAACAGCCGTTTTATCAAAAATGAAATACGTTCAACTTCATTCCTTTATGCTGCTGTTTTATAACTAACATTAACTCGGGTCCATTTTGACAATACAGTTAACCGAAATTAATGCAAAATTTTTTATGCGAAGCAAAAAAATTTTTCTAAAAGCCATTTTCTCAAATATAAAATTCATTCAACATAATTCCTTATAACTGCTTTTTTTGAACTAAATTAACTAATAAAACTTGAGTCTCTTCTAATCACTGTCATCGAAATTATTACATCATTTGTGTTCGAAATATCAAAAAATTTTTAACAGTTGTTCTGTCAAAAACGAAATTTGTTTAACTTAATTCCTTTAAACTGCTGTTTCTAACTAAATTCACTCTGTCGCCTTTTGTCATCACAGTTAACCGAAATTAATGCCAAATTTGTATGCAAAGCAAAAAAATTCTCATAAAAGCCGTTTTCTCAAATATGAAATTCATGTAACGTAATGCCTCATTTCTGCTTTTTAAACAAAAATAACTCTGTCGCCTTTTGTTATCGCAGTTAACGAAATTTAAGGCTAAATTTTTATGCGAAACGAAAAATTTCTTCTAACGGCCGTTCTATCAAAAATGAAAATCGTTACACTAAATTCCTTTATGCTGCTGTTTTTTTAACTAAAATAAACACTGTCACCTCCTATCATCACAGTTAGCCGAAAATAGTGCAAAACCCTGGGCAACATAAAAAAATCCTTTTAAGAGTCGTTCTCAAAAAAATTATATATTCCGTAAACTATTAAAATTACCTCCGTTGAAACTTCTCATACAAATCACCGATTTTATGCAAAATTTCTGGACGAAAAAAAATCCTACATTCCGGCGTTCTCTCAAAAATTAATTTGTTTCAACTAAATTTTATTATCCCGCGGTTTATCACCGAAAGTTAACTCAGTCGCTTCTTCTATTCACAATTCACCGAAATTAATGCTAATTTTCTGGGCGAAATAAACAAAATTATTCTAACAGTTGTTGTCTCAAAAATGAACTTCTTTCAACTCAATTCATTTTGCCGCTGTTTTTCAACTTAAATTAAATCTGTCACCTCTTCTCTTCACAGTTCACCGAAATTATTGAAACATTTTTGGGCGAATTAAAAAATTTCGTCTAACAGGCAAATTCTTAAAACAGAAATTCTTTAAATCTTATTCCTTTATACACCCTTTTTTCAACTAATAACACTTGAGACTCTTCTAATCAGAGTTCATTGAAATTATTACAAAAATTGTGGGCAAAATATTAAAATTTTTCTAACAGGCGTTCTGTAAAAAATGAAATTTGTTCAACTTATTTCTTTTAAACTGCTGTTTTTAACTACATTAATTCTGTTGCCTTTTGTCAATACAGTTAACCGAAATTAATGCAAAATTTGTATGCGAAGCAAAAAATTCTTCTAAAAGCCGTTTTATCAAATATAGAATTCATTCAGCCTTATTCCTAATTACTGCTTTTTTAACTAAAATTAACTCTGTCGCCTTTTGTTATCACAGTTAACGGAATTTGAGGCAAAATTTTTTATGCGAAACGAAAACATTTTTCTAACAAGCGTTCTGTCAAAAATGAAATTTGTTCAACTTAATTATTATAAATTGCTGTTTTTAAATAAATTAACTATGTCGCCCTTTGTCATCACAGTAACCTGAAATTAATTCAAAATTTGTATGCGAAGCAAAAAAATTCTTCAAAAGCCATTTTTTCAAATATGAAATTCATTCAACATAATTCCATATTACTGCTTTTTTAACTTAAATTAACTCTGTTCCCTTTTGTTATCAACGATAACCGAGGGTAAGGGAAAATTTTTTTATGCGAAACAAAAAAATTCTCATAACAGCCGCTCTATCAAAAATAAATTCGTTCAACTTACTTCTTTTATGCTGCTGTTTTTGTACTAAAATTTGCTCTGTTGCCATTTTTCATCCCAGTTAACCGAAAATAATGCAAAATTTTTGCGCAAATTAAAAAATCATACTAAGAGTCGTTCTAGAAAAATTATATTCTGTCAATTTAATTCCATTATAACGCCTTTTTTCAACTAAAATTAACTCTGTCGACACTTCTCATCATAGTTCACCTATTTTATGCAAAATTTCTGGACGAAAAAAAATCCTATTTACCGGCATACTATCAAAAATTAAATTCTTTCAACTAAATTTTATGATACCGCGTTTTATCACCTAAAATTATCTCAGTCTCCTATTCTCTCCACAAGTCACCGAAAGTAATGCTAAGTTTCCGGGCAAAATAAAAAATTTCTCCTAACAGTTGTTGTCTCAAAATGAACTTCTTTGAACTCAATTCATTTTCCGCTGTTTTTCAACTAAAATTAAATCTGTCACCTCTACTCATCACAGTTCACCAAAATTATTGAAACACTTTAGGGGAAAATTAAAAAATTCGTCAAACAGGCAAATTCTTAAAACAGAAATTCTTTAAATCTTTATTCTTATAACAGAAATTCTTTTCTCCTTTATACACCATTTTTTCAACTAGAAACTCTTGAGCCTCATCTAATCACTGTTCATTGAAATTATTACAAAACTTAAGTGAGCGAAATATTAAAATTTTTCTAACAGGCGTTCTGTCAAAAATGAAACTTGTTCAATTTATTCTGTTAAACTGCTGTTTCTACCTAAATATCCTCTCTAGCCTTTTGTCATCACAGTTAACGGATATTAATGATAATTTGTATGCGAAGGAAAAAAAGTTTTCTAAAATCCGCTTTCTCAAATATAAAATTCATTCAACATAATTGCTTATTACTGCTTTTTTTTAACTAAAATTAACTGTCGCCTATTGTTATCACAGTTAACAAATTTTAGGCCAAATTTTTTATGCGTAACAAAAAATTCTTCTAACAGCCGTTCTATCAACAATGAAATTCGTTAAACTTAATAGCTTTGTGCTGCTGTTTTTCAACTAAAATTAACTCTGTTGGCTTTTGACATCACAGGTAACCGAAATTAATGCAAAATTTTTATGTGAAGCAAAAAAATTCTTCTAAAAGTCGTCTAAAAGTCTAAAAGTATAAATTTCATTCAACTTATTTCTTTATTACTGCTTTTTTTATCTAAAATTAACTGTGTCGCCTTTTGTTATCACAGTTAAATAAATTAAAGGCTACATTTTTTATGCGAAACAAAAAAATTCTCATATTAGCTGTTCCATCAAAAATAAAATTCGTTTAACTTAATTCCTTTGTGCTGCTGTTTTTTTTACTAAAATTAACACTGTCGCCTTTCATAATCACATTTCACCGAATATAATGCAAAACTTCTGGGCAACATAAAAAAATCTTTCTAAGAGTCGTTCACAAAAAATTATATTCCCTTAACTTTATTCCTTTATACCGCCTTTTTTCAATTACAATTAACTCTGTCGAAACTTCTCATCACTGTTCACCGATTTTATGCAAAATTTCTGGACGAAAAAAAACCTACTTACCGGCGTTCTCTCAAAAATTAAATTGTTTCAACTAAATTTTATGATACCGCTGTTTATCACCTAAAATTAACTCAGTCGCCTCTTCTCTTCACAATTCACCGAAATTAATTCTAAGTTTCCGGCGAAATAAACAAATTCTTCTAACAGTTGTTGTCTCAAAAATGAACTTCTTTTAACTCAATTATTTAGCCGCTGTTTTTTAACTAAAATTAAATCTGTCACCTCTTCTCATCACAGTTCACCGAAATTTTGATACATTTTTGGTCGAAAAAAAAAAAGGTCGTCTAACAGGCAAATTCTTGAAACAGAAATTCTTTAAATCTTTTTTTTTATAACAGAAATTCTTTTCTCCCTTATACACCCTTTTTCAACTAATAACTCTTGAGCCTTTTCTAATCACTGTTCATTGAAATTATTACAAAACTTTAGTGAGCGAAATATTAAAATTTTTCTAAAAGGCGTTCTGTCAAAAATGAAACTCGTTCAATTTATTCTTTTAAACTGCTGTTTCTACCTAAATATCCTCTCTAGCCTTTTGACATCACAGTTAACGGATATTAATGATAATTTGTATGCGAAGGAAAAAAAGTTTTCTAAAAGCCGCTTTCTCAAATATAAAATTCATTCAACATAATTCCTTATTACTGCTTTTTTAAACAAAAATTAACTGTCGCCTATTGTTATCACAGATAACCGAATTTGAGGCAAAATTTTTTATGCGAAACGAAAAGATTCTTCTAACAGCCGTTCTATCAAAAATGAAATTCGTTAAACTTAATTCCTTTATGCTGCTGTTTTTCAACTAAAATTAACTCTGTTGCCTTTTGACATCACAGTTAACCGAAATTAATGCAAAACTTTTATGCGATGCAAAAAAATTCTTCTCAAAGCCGTTTTCTCAAATAGAAATTCATTCAACTTAATTCCTTATTACTGCTTTTTTTAACTAAAAATTATTCTGTTGCCTTTTGTTATCAACGATAACCGAATTTAAGGGAAAAATGTTTTATGCAAAACAGAAAAATTCTCATAACAGCCGCTCTATCAAAAAAAAATTCGTTCAACTTAATTCCTTTATGCTCAAGTTTTTCAACTAAAATTTGCTCTGTTGCCATTTTCTTCCCACTTAACTTTCTGGACGAAAAAAAATCCTATTTACCGGCATACTATCAAAAATTAAATTCTTTCAACTAAATTTTATGATACCGCGTTTTATCACCTAAAATTATCTCAGTCACCTCTTCTCTTCACAAGTCACCGAAAGTAATGCTAAGTTTCCGGGCAAAATAAAAAATTTCTTCTAACAGTTGTTGTCTCAAAATGAACTTCTTTGAACTCAATTCATTTTCCGCTGTTTTTCAACTAAAATTAAATCTGTCACCTCTACTCATCACAGTTCACCAAAATTATTGAAACATTTTTGGGCAAAATTAAAAAATTCGTCTAACAGGCAAATTCTTAAAACAGAAATTCTTTAAATCTTTATTCTTATAACAGAAATTCTTTTCCCCTTTATACACCATTTTTTCAACTAGAAACTCTTGAGCCTCATCTAATCACTGTTCATTGAAATTATTACAAAACTTAAGTGAGCGAAATATTAAAATTTTTCTAACAGGCGTTCTGTCAAAAATGAAACTTGTTCAATTTATTCTGTTAAACTGCTGTTTCTACATAAATTAACTCTCTAGCCTTTTGTCATCACAGTTAACGGATATTAATGATAATTTGTATGCGAAGGAAAAAAAGTTTTCTAAAATCCGCTTTCTCAAATATAAAATTCATTCAACATAATTGCTTATTACTGCTTTTTTTTAACTAAAATTAACTGTCGCCTATTGTTATCACAGTTAACAAATTTTAGGCCAAATTTTTTATGCGTAACAAAAAATTCTTCTAACAGCCGTTCTATCAACAATGACATTCGTTAAACTTAATTCCTTTATGCTGCTGTTTTTCAACTAAAATTAACTCTGTTGCCTTTTGACATCACAGTTAACAAAAATTAATGCAAAATTTTTATGCGATGCAAAAAAATTCTTCTCAAAGCCGTTTTCTCAAATAGAAATTCATTCAACTTAATTCCTTATTACTGCTTTTTTTAACTAAAAATTACTCTGTTGCCTTTTGTTATCAACGATAACCGAATTTAAGGGAAAAATGTTTTATGCGAAACAGAAAAATTCTCATAACAGCCGCTCTATCAAAAAAAAATTCGTTCAACTTAATTCCTTTATGCTGCAGTTTTTCAACTAAAATTTGCTCTGTTGCCATTTTCTTCCCAGTTAACCGAAATTAATGCAAAATTTGTATTCGAAGCAAAAAAAAAAATTTTCTAAAAGCCGTTTTCTAAAATGTAAAATTCCATCAACTTTAGTCCTCATTACTGCTTTTTTTAACTAATATTAACTCTGTCGCCTTTTGTTATCACAGTTAACACAATTTAAGGCAAAACGTTTTATGGGAAAAAAAAATTCTTCTAACAGCCGTTTTATCAAAAATGAAATACGTTCAACTTCATTCCTTTATGCTGCTGTTTTATAACTAACATTAACTCGGGTCCATTTTGACAATACAGTTAACCGAAATTAATGCAAAATTTTTTATGCGAAGCAAAAAAATTTTTCTAAAAGCCATTTTCTCAAATATAAAATTCATTCAACATAATTCCTTATAACTGCTTTTTTTGAACTAAATTAACTAATAAAACTTGAGTCTCTTCTAATCACTGTCATCGAAATTATTACATCATTTGTGTTCGAAATATCAAAAAATTTTTAACAGTTGTTCTGTCAAAAACGAAATTTGTTTAACTTAATTCCTTTAAACTGCTGTTTCTAACTAAATTCACTCTGTCGCCTTTTGTCATCACAGTTAACCGAAATTAATGCCAAATTTGTATGCAAAGCAAAAAAATTCTCATAAAAGCCGTTTTCTCAAATATGAAATTCATGTAACGTAATGCCTCATTTCTGCTTTTTAAACAAAAATAACTCTGTCGCCTTTTGTTATCGCAGTTAACGAAATTTAAGGCTAAATTTTTATGCGAAACGAAAAATTTCTTCTAACGGCCGTTCTATCAAAAATGAAAATCGTTACACTAAATTCCTTTATGCTGCTGTTTTTTTAACTAAAATAAACACTGTCACCTCCTATCATCACAGTTAGCCGAAAATAGTGCAAAACCCTGGGCAACATAAAAAAATCCTTTTAAGAGTCGTTCTCAAAAAAATTATATATTCCGTAAACTATTAAAATTACCTCCGTTGAAACTTCTCATACAAATCACCGATTTTATGCAAAATTTCTGGACGAAAAAAAATCCTACATTCCGGCGTTCTCTCAAAAATTAATTTGTTTCAACTAAATTTTATTATCCCGCGGTTTATCACCGAAAGTTAACTCAGTCGCTTCTTCTATTCACAATTCACCGAAATTAATGCTAATTTTCTGGGCGAAATAAACAAAATTATTCTAACAGTTGTTGTCTCAAAAATGAACTTCTTTCAACTCAATTCATTTTGCCGCTGTTTTTCAACTTAAATTAAATCTGTCACCTCTTCTCTTCACAGTTCACCGAAATTATTGAAACATTTTTGGGCGAATTAAAAAATTTCGTCTAACAGGCAAATTCTTAAAACAGAAATTCTTTAAATCTTATTCCTTTATACACCCTTTTTTCAACTAATAACACTTGAGACTCTTCTAATCAGAGTTCATTGAAATTATTACAAAAATTGTGGGCAAAATATTAAAATTTTTCTAACAGGCGTTCTGTAAAAAATGAAATTTGTTCAACTTATTTCTTTTAAACTGCTGTTTTTAACTACATTAATTCTGTTGCCTTTTGTCAATACAGTTAACCGAAATTAATGCAAAATTTGTATGCGAAGCAAAAAATTCTTCTAAAAGCCGTTTTATCAAATATAGAATTCATTCAGCCTTATTCCTAATTACTGCTTTTTTAACTAAAATTAACTCTGTCGCCTTTTGTTATCACAGTTAACGGAATTTGAGGCAAAATTTTTTATGCGAAACGAAAACATTTTTCTAACAAGCGTTCTGTCAAAAATGAAATTTGTTCAACTTAATTATTATAAATTGCTGTTTTTAAATAAATTAACTATGTCGCCCTTTGTCATCACAGTAACCTGAAATTAATTCAAAATTTGTATGCGAAGCAAAAAAATTCTTCAAAAGCCATTTTTTCAAATATGAAATTCATTCAACATAATTCCATATTACTGCTTTTTTAACTTAAATTAACTCTGTTCCCTTTTGTTATCAACGATAACCGAGGGTAAGGGAAAATTTTTTTATGCGAAACAAAAAAATTCTCATAACAGCCGCTCTATCAAAAATAAATTCGTTCAACTTACTTCTTTTATGCTGCTGTTTTTGTACTAAAATTTGCTCTGTTGCCATTTTTCATCCCAGTTAACCGAAAATAATGCAAAATTTTTGCGCAAATTAAAAAATCATACTAAGAGTCGTTCTAGAAAAATTATATTCTGTCAATTTAATTCCATTATAACGCCTTTTTTCAACTAAAATTAACTCTGTCGACACTTCTCATCATAGTTCACCTATTTTATGCAAAATTTCTGGACGAAAAAAAATCCTATTTACCGGCATACTATCAAAAATTAAATTCTTTCAACTAAATTTTATGATACCGCGTTTTATCACCTAAAATTATCTCAGTCTCCTATTCTCTCCACAAGTCACCGAAAGTAATGCTAAGTTTCCGGGCAAAATAAAAAATTTCTCCTAACAGTTGTTGTCTCAAAATGAACTTCTTTGAACTCAATTCATTTTCCGCTGTTTTTCAACTAAAATTAAATCTGTCACCTCTACTCATCACAGTTCACCAAAATTATTGAAACACTTTAGGGGAAAATTAAAAAATTCGTCAAACAGGCAAATTCTTAAAACAGAAATTCTTTAAATCTTTATTCTTATAACAGAAATTCTTTTCTCCTTTATACACCATTTTTTCAACTAGAAACTCTTGAGCCTCATCTAATCACTGTTCATTGAAATTATTACAAAACTTAAGTGAGCGAAATATTAAAATTTTTCTAACAGGCGTTCTGTCAAAAATGAAACTTGTTCAATTTATTCTGTTAAACTGCTGTTTCTACCTAAATATCCTCTCTAGCCTTTTGTCATCACAGTTAACGGATATTAATGATAATTTGTATGCGAAGGAAAAAAAGTTTTCTAAAATCCGCTTTCTCAAATATAAAATTCATTCAACATAATTGCTTATTACTGCTTTTTTTTAACTAAAATTAACTGTCGCCTATTGTTATCACAGTTAACCAAATTTTAGGCCAAATTTTATATCGTAACAAAAAATTCTTCTAACAGCCGTTCTATCAACAATGAAATTCGTTAAACATAATTTCTTTATGCTGCTGTTTTTCAACTAAAATTAACTCTGTTGCCTTTTGACATCACAGGTAACCGAAATTAATGCAAACTTTTTATGTGAAGCAAAACAATTCTTCTAAAAGTCGTCTAAAAGTCTAAAAGTATAAATTTCATTCAACTTATTTCTTTATTACTGCTTTTTTTATCTAAAATTAACTGTGTCGCCTTTTGTTATCACAGTTAAACAAATCAAAGGCTACATTTTTTATGCGTAACAAAAAAATTCTCATAACAGCCGTTCCATCAAAAATAAAATTTTTTTAACTTAATTCCTTTGTGCTGCTGTTTTTTTTACTAAAATTAACACTGTCGCCTTTCATAATCACATTTCACCGAATATAATGCAAAACTTCTGGGCAACATAAAAAAATCTTTCTAAGAGTCGTTCACAAAAAATTATATTTCCTCAACTTTATTCCTTTGTACCGCCTTTTTTCAATTACAATTAACTCTGTCGAAACTTCTCATCACTGTTCACCGATTTTATGCAAAATTTCTGGACGAAAAGAAATCTTACTTACCGGCGTTCTCTCAAAATATTATTGTTTCAACTAAATTTTATGATACCGCTGTTTATCACCTAAAATTAACTCAGTCGCCTCTTCTCTTCACAAGTCACCGAAAGTAATGCTAAGTTTCGGGGCAAAATAAAAAATTTCTCCTAACATTTGATGTCTCAAAACGAACCTCTTTGAACTCAATTCATTTTCCGCTGTTTTTCAACTAAAATTAAATCTGTCACCTCTACTCATCACAGTTCACCTAAATTATTGAAACATTTTTGGGCAAAATTAAAAAATTCGTCTAACAGGCAAATTCTTAAAACAGAAATTCTTTAAATCTTTATTCTTATAACAGAAATTCTTTTCTCCTTTATACACCATTTTTTCAACTAGAAACTCTTGAGCCTCATCTAATCACTGTTCATTGAAATTATTACAAAACTTAAGTGAGCGAAATATTAAAATTTTTCTAACAGGCGTTCTGTCAAAAATGAAACTTATTCAATTTATTCTGTTAAACTGCTGTTTCTACCTAAATTAACTCTCTAGCCTTTTGTCATCACAGTTAACGGATATTAATGATAATTTGTATGCGAAGGAAAATAAGTTTTCTAAAATCCGCTTTCTCAAATATAAAATTCATTCAACATAATTGCTTATTACTGCTTTTTTTTAACTAAAATTAACTGTCGCCTATTGTTATCACAGTTAACCAAATTTTAGGCCAAATTTTTTATGCGTAACAAAAAATTCTTCTAACAGCCGTTCTATCAACAATGAAATTCGTTAAACATAATTCCTTTATGCTGCTGTTTTTCAACTAAAATTAACTCTGTTGCCTTTTGACATCACAGGTAACCGTAATTAATGCATAATTTTTATGCGAAGCAAAAAAATTCATCTGAAAGTCGTTTTCTGAAGTATAAAATCCATTCAACTTATTTCTTTATTACTGATTTTTTAACTAAAATTAACTCTGTCGCCTTTTGTTATCACAGTTAAACAAATCAAAGGCTACATTTTTTATGTGAAACAAAAAAATTCCCATAACAGCCGTTCCATGAAAAAAGAAAAATTCGTTCAACTTAATCCCTTTCTGCTGCTGTTTTTTTTAACTAAAATCAACACTGTCGACTTTTATCATAACAATTCACCGAAAATAATGCAAAACTTCTGGGCAACATAAAACAATCCTTCTAAGAGTCGTTAATAAAAAATATATATTCCCTCAACATAATACCTTTATACCGCCTTTTTTCAATTACAATTAACTCTGTCGAAACTTCTCATCACAATTTACCGATTTTATGCAAAATTTCTGGACGAAAAAAATCCTACTTTCCGGCGTTCTCTCAAAAATTAAATTGTTTCAACTAAATTTTATGATACCGCTGTTTATCACCTAAAATTAACTCAGTCGCCTCTTCTCTTCACAATTCACCGAAATTAATTCTAAGTTTCCTGGCGAAATAAACAAATTCTTCTAACAGTTGTTGTCTCAAAAATGAACTTCTTTCAACTCAATTAATTTAGCCGCTGTTTTTCAACTAAAATTAAATCTGTCACCTCTTCTCATCACAGTTCACCGAAATTTTTATACATTTTTGGTCGAAATAAAAAAAAGTCGTCTAACAGGCAAATTCTTGAAACAGAAATTCTTTAAATCTTTTTTTTTATAACAGAAATTCTTTTCTCCTTTATACACCATTTTTTCAACTAATAACTCTTGAGCCTCTTCTAATCACTGTTCATTGAAATTATTACAAAACTTTAGTGAGCGAAATATTAAAATTTTTCTAAAAGGCGTTCTGTCAAAAATGAAACTTGTTCAATTTATTCCGTTAAACTGCTGTTTCTACCTAAATTAACTCTCTAGCCTTTTGTCATCACAGTTAACGGATATTAATGATAATTTGTATGCGAAGGAAAAAAAGTTTTCTAAAAGCCGCTTTATCAAATATAAATTTCATTCAACATAATTGCTTATTACTGCTTTTTTAAACAAAAATTAACTGTCGCCTATTGTTATCACAGTTAACCGAATTTTAGCCAAAAATTTTTATGCGAAACGAAAAGATTCTTCCAACAGCCGTTCTATCAAAAATAAATTCGTTAAACTTAATTCCTTTATGCTGCTGTTTTTCAACTAAAATTAACTCTGTTGCCTTTTGACATCACAGTTAACCGAAATTAATGCAAAATTTTTATGCGATGCAAAAAAATTCTTCTCAAAGCCGTTTTCTCAAATAGAAATTCGTACAACTTAATTACTTATTACTGCTTTTTTTAACTAAAAATTATTCGGTTGCCTTTTGTTGTCAACGATAACCAAATTTAAGGGAAAAATGTTTTATGCGAAACAGAAAAATTCTCATAACAGCCGCTCTATCAAAAAAAAATTCGTTCAACTTAATTCCTTTATGCTCAAGTTTTTCAACTAAAATTTGCTCTGTTGCCATTTTCTTCCCAGTTAACCGAAATTAATGCAAAATTTGTATTCGAAGCAAAAAAAAAATTTTCTAAAAGCCGTTTTCTAAAATGTAAAATTCCATCAACTTTATTCCTCATTACTGCTTTTTTTAACTAATATAAACTCTGTCGCCTTTTGTTATAACAGTTAACACAATTTAAGGCAAAACGTTTTATGGGAAAAAAAAATTCTTCTAACAGCCGTTCTATCAAAAATGAAATACGTTCAACTTCATTCCTTTATGCTGCTGTTTTATAACTAACATTAACTCGGGTCCATTTTGACAATACAGTTAACCGAAATTAATGCAAAATTTTTTATGCGAAGCAAAAAAATTTTTCTAAAAGCCATTTTCTCAAATATAAAATTCATTCAACATAATTCCTTATAACTGCTTTTTTTGAACTAAAATTAACTCCGTCACCTCTTCTCATCACAGTTCACCGAAATTCTTGAAACATTTTTTGGCGAAATAATAAAATTCTCTAACAGGCATATTCTTAAAACAGAAATTCTTTAAATCTTATTCTTTTATACACCCTTTTTTCAACTAATTAAACTTGAGCCTCTTCTAATCACTGTCATCGAAATTATTATATCATTTGTGTTCGAAATATTAAAAAATTTTTAACAGTTGTTCTGTCAAAAACGAAATTTGTTTAACTTAATTCCTTTAAACTGCAGTTTCTAACTAAATTCACTCTGTCGCCTTTTGTCATCACAGTTAACCGAAATTAATGCCAAATTTGTATGCAAAGCAAAAAAATTCTCATAAAAGCCGTTTTCTCAAATATGTAACGTAATGCCTCATTTTTGCTTTTTAAACAAAAATAACTCTGTCGCCTTTTGTTATCGCAGTTAACGAAATTTAAGGCTAAATTTTTATGCGAAACGAAAAATTTCTTCTAACGGCCGTTCTATCAAAAATGAAAATCGTTACACTAAATTCCTTTATGCTGCTGTTTTTTAACTAAAATAAACACTGTCACCTCCTATCATCACAGTTAGCCGAAAATAGTGCAAAACCCTGGGCAACATAAAAAAATCCTTTTAAGAGTCGTTCTCAAAAAAATTATATATTCCGTAAACTATTAAAATTACCTCCGTTGAAACTTCTCATACAAATCACCGATTTTATGCAAAATTTCTGGACGAAAAAAAATCCTACATTCCGGCGTTCTCTCAAAAATTAATTTGTTTCAACTAAATTTTATTATCCCGCGGTTTATCACCGAAAGTTAACTCAGTCGCTTCTTCTATTCACAATTCACCGAAATTAATCCTAATTTTCTGGGCGAAATAAACAAAATTATTCTAACAGTTGTTGTCTCAAAAATGAACTTCTATCAACTCAATTCATTTTGCCGCTGTTTTTCAACTTAAATGAAATCTGTCACCTCTTCTCTTCACAGTTCACCGAAATTATTGAAACATTTTTGGGCGAATTAAAAAATTTCGTCTAACAGGCAAATTCTTAAAACAGAAATTCTTTAAATCTTATTCCTTTATACACCCTTTTTCAACTAATAACACATAAGCCTCTTCTAATCACAGTTCATTGAAATTATTACAAAATTTGTGGGCAAAATATTAAAATTTTTCTAACAGGCGTTCTGTCAAAAATGAAATTTGTTCAACTTATTTCTTTTAAACTGCTGTTTTTAACTACATTAATTCTGTTGCCTTTTGTCAATACAGTTAACCGAAATTAATGCAAAATTTGTATGCGAACAAAAAATTCTTCTAAAAGCCGTTTTATCAAATATAGAATTCATTCAGCCTTATTCCTAATTACTGCTTTTTTAACTAAAATTAACTCCGTCGCCTTTTGTTATCACAGTTAACGGAATTTGAGGCAAAAATTTATATGCGAAACGAAAACATTTTTCTAACAAGCGTTCTGTCAAAAATGACATTTGTTCAACTTAATTATTATAAACTGCTGTTTTTAAATAAATTAACTATGTCGCCCTTTGTCATCACAGTAACCCGAAATTAATTCAAAATTTGTATGCGAAGCAAAAAAATTCTTCAAAAGCCATTTTCTCAAATATGAAATTCATTCAACATAATTCCTTATTACTGCTTCTTTAACTTAAATTAACTCTGTTCCCTTTTGTTTTCAAGGATAACCTAGGGTAAGGGAAAATTTTTTTATGCGAAACAAAAAAATTCTCATAACAGCCGCTCTATCAAAAATAAATTCGTTCAACTTACTTCTTTTATGCTGCTGTTTTTGTACTAAAATTTGCTCTGTTGCCATTTTTCATCCCAGTTAACCGAAAATAATGCAAAACTTTTGCGCAAATTAAAAAATCCTTCTAAGTGTCGTTCTAGAAAAATTATATTCTGTCAATTTAATTCCATTATAACGCCTTTTTTCAACTAAAATTAACTCTGTCGACACTTCTCATCATAGTTCACCTATTTTATGCAAAATTTCTGGACGAAAAAAAATCCTATTTACCGGCATACTATCAAAAATTAAATTCTTTCAACTAAATTTTATGATACCGCGTTTTATCACCTAAAATTATCTCAGTCTCCTATTCTCTCCACAAGTCACCGAAAGTAATGCTAAGTTTCCGGGCAAAATAAAAAATTTCTCCTAACAGTTGTTGTCTCAAAATGAACTTCTTTGAACTCAATTCATTTTCCGCTGTTATTCAACTAAAATTAAATCTGTCACCTCTACTCATCACAGTTCACCAAAATTATTGAAACACTTTAGGGGAAAATTAAAAAATTCGTCAAACAGGCAAATTCTTAAAACAGAAATTCTTTAAATCTTTATTCTTATAACAGAAATTCTTTTCTCCTTTATACACCATTTTTTCAACTAGAAACTCTTGAGCCTCATCTAATCACTGTTCATTGAAATTATTACAAAACTTAAGTGAGCGAAATATTAAAATTTTTCTAACAGGCGTTCTGTCAAAAATGAAACTTGTTCAATTTATTCTGTTAAACTGCTGTTTCTACCTAAATATCCTCTCTAGCCTTTTGTCATCACAGTTAACGGATATTAATGATAATTTGTATGCGAAGGAAAAAAAGTTTTCTAAAATCCGATTTCTCAAATATAAAATTCATTCAACATAATTGCTTATTACTGCTTTTTTTTAACTAAAATTAACTGTCGCCTATTGTTATCACAGTTAACCAAATTTTAGGCCAAATTTTATATCGTAACAAAAAATTCTTCTAACAGCCGTTCTATCAACAATGAAATTCGTTAAACTTAATTCCTTTATGCTGCTGTTTTTCAACTAAAATTAACTCTGTTGCCTTTTGACATCACAGGTAACCGAAATTAATGCAAAATTTTTATGTGAAGCAAAAAAATTCTTCTAAAAGTCGTCTAAAAGTCTAAAAGTATAATTTTCATTCAACTTATTTCTTTATTACTGCTTTTTTTATCTAAAATTAACTGTGTCGCCTTTTGTTATCACAGTTAAACAAATCAAAGGCTACATTTTTTATGCGAAACAAAAAAATTCTCATAACAGCCGTTCCATCAAAAATAAAATTTTTTTAACTTAATTCCTTTGTGCTGCTGTTTTTTTTACTAAAATTAACACTGTCGCCTTTCATAATCACATTTCACCGAATATAATGCAAAACTTCTGGGCAACATAAAAAAATCTTTCTAAGAGTCGTTCACAAAAAATTATATTTCCTCAACTTTATTCCTTTGTACCGCCTTTTTTCAATTACAATTAACTCTGTCGAAACTTCTCATCACTGTTCACCGATTTTATGCAAAATTTCTGGACGAAAAGAAATCCTACTTACCGGCGTTCTCTCAAAATATTATTGTTTCAACTAAATTTTATGATACCGCTGTTTATCACCTAAAATTAAATCAGTCGCCTCTTCTCTTCACAAGTCACCGAAAGTAATGCTAAGTTTCCGGGCAAAATAAAAAATTTCTCCTAACATTTGATGTCTCAAAACGAACCTCTTTGAACTCAATTCATTTTCCGCTGTTTTTCAACTAAAATTAAATCTGTCACCTCTACTCATCACAGTTCACCAAAATTATTGAAACACTTTAGGGGAAAATTAAAAAATTCGTCAAACAGGCAAATTCTTAAAACAGAAATTCTTTAAATCTTTATTCTTATAACAGAAATTCTTTTCTCCTTTATACACCATTTTTTCAACTAGAAACTCTTGAGCCTCATCTAATCACTGTTCATTGAAATTATTACAAAACTTAAGTGAGCGAAATATTAAAATTTTTCTAACAGGCGTTCTGTCAAAAATGAAACTTGTTCAATTTATTCTGTTAAACTGCTGTTTCTACCTAAATATCCTCTCTAGCCTTTTGTCATCACAGTTAACGGATATTAATGATAATTTGTATGCGAAGGAAAAAAAGTTTTCTAAAATCCGCTTTCTCAAATATAAAATTCATTCAACATAATTGCTTATTACTGCTTTTTTTTAACTAAAATTAACTGTCGCCTATTGTTATCACAGTTAACCAAATTTTAGGCCAAATTTTATATCGTAACAAAAAATTCTTCTAACAGCCGTTCTATCAACAATGAAATTCGTTAAACTTAATTCCTTTATGCTGCTGTTTTTCAACTAAAATTAACTCTGTTGCCTTTTGACATCACAGGTAACCGAAATTAATGCAAACTTTTTATGTGAAGCAAAACAATTCTTCTAAAAGTCGTCTAAAAGTCTAAAAGTATAAATTTCATTCAACTTATTTCTTTATTACTGCTTTTTTTATCTAAAATTAACTGTGTCGCCTTTTGTTATCACAGTTAAACAAATCAAAGGCTACATTTTTTATGCGAAACAAAAAAATTCTCATAACAGAAGTTCCATCAAAAATAAAATTTTTTTAACTTAATTCCTTTGTGCTGCTGTTTTTTTTACTAAAATTAACACTGTCGCCTTTCATAATCACATTTCACCGAATATAATGCAAAACTTCTGGGCAACATAAAAAAATCTTTCTAAGAGTCGTTCACAAAAAATTATATTTCCTCAACTTTATTCCTTTGTACCGCCTTTTTTCAATTACAATTAACTCTGTCGAAACTTCTCATCACTGTTCACCGATTTTATGCAAAATTTCTGGACGAAAAGAAATCCTACTTACCTGCGTTCTCTCAAAATATTATTGTTTCAACTAAATTTTATGATACCGCTGTTTATCACCTAAAATTAACTCAGTCGCCTCTTCTCTTCACAAGTCACCGAAAGTAATGCTAAGTTTCCGGGCAAAATAAAAAATTTCTCCTAACATTTGATGTCTCAAAACGAACCTCTTTGAACTCAATTCATTTTCCGCTGTTTTTCAACTAAAATTAAATCTGTCACCTCTACTCATCACAGTTCACCAAAATTATTGAAACATTTTTGGGCAAAATTAAAAAATTCGTCTAACAGGCAAATTCTTAAAACAGAAATTCTTTAAATCTTTATTCTTATAACAGAAATTCTTTTCTCCTTTATACACCATTTTTTCAACTAGAAACTCTTGAGCCTCATCTAATCACTGTTCATTGAAATTATTACAAAACTTAAGTGAGCGAAATATTAAAATTTTTCTAACAGGCGTTCTGTCAAAAATGAAACTTGTTCAATTTATTCTGTTAAACTGCTGTTTCTACCTAAATTAACTCTCTAGCCTTTTGTCATCACAGTTAACGGATATTAATGATAATTTGTATGCGAAGGAAAAAAAGTTTTCTAAAATCCGCTTTCTCAAATATAAAATTCATTCAACATAATTGCTTATTACTGCTTTTTTTTAACTAAAATTAACTGTCGCCTATTGTTATCACAGTTAACCAAATTTTAGGCCAAATTTTTTATGCGTAACAAAAAATTCTTCTAACAGCCGTTCTATCAACAATGATATTCGTTAAACATAATTCCTTTATGCTGCTGTTTTTCAACTAAAATTAACTCAGTTGCCTTTTGACATCACAGGTAACCGAAATTAATGCAAAATTTTTATGCGAAGCAAAAAAATTCATCTAAAAGTCGTTTTCTGAAGTATAAAATTCATTCAACTTATTTCTTTATTACTGCTTTTTTAACTAAAATTAACTCTGTCGCCTTTTGTTATCACAGTTAAACAAATCAAAGGCTACATTTTTTATGTGAAACAAAAAAATTCCCATAACAGCCGTTCCATGAAAAAAGAAAAATTCGTTCAACTTAATCCCTTTCTGCTGCTGTTTTTTTTTAACTAAAATCAACACTGTCGACTTTTATCATAACAATTCACCGAAAATAATGCAAAACTTCTGGGCAACATAAAACAATCCTTCTAAGAGTCGTTAACAAAAAATATATATTCCCTCAACATAATACCTTTATACCGCCTTTTTTCAATTACAATTAACTCTGTCGAAACTTCTCATCACAATTTACCGATTTTATGCAAAATTTCTGGACGAAAAAAAATCCTACTTTCCGGCGTTCTCTCAAAAATTAAATTGTTTCAACTAAATTTTATGATACCGCTGTTTATCACCTAAAATTAACTCAGTCGCCTCTTCTCTTCACAATTCACCGAAATTAATTCTAAGTTTCCTGGCGAAATAAACAAATTCTTCTAACAGTTGTTGTCTCAAAAATGAACTTCTTTCAACTCAATTAATTTAGCCGCTGTTTTTCAACTAAAATTAAATCTGTCACCTCTTCTCATCACAGTTCACCGAAATTTTTATACATTTTTGGTCGAAATAAAAAAAAGTCGTCTAACAGGCAAATTCTTGAAACAGAAATTCTTTAAATCTTTTTTTTTATAACAGAAATTCTTTTCTCCTTTATACACCATTTTTTCAACTAATAACTCTTGAGCCTCTTCTAATCACTGTTCATTGAAATTATTACAAAACTTTAGTGAGCGAAATATTAAAATTTTTCTAAAAGGCGTTCTGTCAAAAATGAAACTTGTTCAATTTATTCCGTTAAACTGCTGTTTCTACCTAAATTAACTCTCTAGCCTTTTGTCATCACAGTTAACGGATATTAATGATAATTTGTATGCGAAGGAAAAAAAGTTTTCTAAAAGCCGCTTTATCAAATATAAATTTCATTCAACATAATTGCTTATTACTGCTTTTTTAAACAAAAATTAACTGTCGCCTATTGTTATCACAGTTAACCGAATTTTAGCCAAAAATTTTTATGCGAAACGAAAAGATTCTTCCAACAGCCGTTCTATCAAAAATAAATTCGTTAAACTTAATTCCTTTATGCTGCTGTTTTTCAACTAAAATTAACTCTGTTGCCTTTTGACATCACAGTTAACCGAAATTAATGCAAAATTTTTATGCGATGCAAAAAAATTCTTCTCAAAGCCGTTTTCTCAAATAGAAATTCGTACAACTTAATTACTTATTACTGCTTTTTTTAACTAAAAATTATTCGGTTGCCTTTTGTTGTCAACGATAACCAAATTTAAGGGAAAAATGTTTTATGCGAAACAGAAAAATTCTCATAACAGCCGCTCTATCAAAAAAAAATTCGTTCTACTTAATTCCTTTATTCTCAAGTTTTTCAACTAAAATTTGCTCTGTTGCCATTTTCTTCCCAGTTAACCGAAATTAATGCAAAATTTGTATTCGAAGCAAAAAAAAAATTTTCTAAAAGCCGTTTTCTAAAATGTAAAATTCCATCAACTTTATTCCTCATTACTGCTTTTTTTAACTAATATAAACTCTGTCGCCTTTTGTTATAACAGTTAACACAATTTAAGGCAAAACGTTTTATGGGAAAAAAAATTCTTCTAACAGCCGTTCTATCAAAAATGAAATACGTTCAACTTCATTCCTTTATGCTGCTGTTTTATAACTAACATTAACTCGGGTTCATTTTGACAATACAGTTAACCGAAATTAATGCAAAATTTTTTATGCGAAGCAAAAAAATTTTTCTAAAAGCCATTTTCTCAAATATAAAATTCATTCAACATAATTCCTTATAACTGCTTTTTTTGAACTAAAATTAACTCCGTCACCTCTTCTCATCACAGTTCACCGAAATTCTTGAAACATTTTTTGGCGAAATAATAAAATTCTCTAACAGGCATATTCTTAAAACAGAAATTCTTTAAATCTTATTCTTTTATACACCCTTTTTTCATCTAATTAAACTTGAGCCTCTTCTAATCACTGTCATCGAAATTATTACATCATTTGTGTTCGAAATATTAAAAAATTTTTAACAGTTGTTCTGTCAAAAACGAAATTTGTTTAACTTAATTCCTTTAAACTGCTGTTTCTAACTAAATTCACTCTGTCGCCTTTTGTCATCACAGTTAACCGAAATTAATGCCAAATTTGTATGCAAAGCAAAAAAATTCTCATAAAAGCCGTTTTCTCAAATATGAAATTCATGTAACGTAATGCCTCATTTTTGCTTTTTAAACAAAAATAACTCTGTCGCCTTTTGTTATCGCAGTTAACGAAATTTAAGGCTAAATTTTTATGCGAAACGAAAAATTTCTTCTAACGGCCGTTCTATCAAAAATGAAAATCGTTACACTAAATTCCTTTATGCTGCTGTTTTTTTAACTAAAATAAACACTGTCACCTCCTATCATCACAGTTAGCCTAAAATAGTGCAAAACCCTGGGCAACATAAAAAAATCCTTTTAAGAGTCGTTCTCAAAAAAATTATATATTCCGTAAACTATTAAAATTATCTCCGTTGAAACTTCTCATACAAATCACCGATTTTATGCAAAATTTCTGGACGAAAAAACATCCTACATTCCGGCGTTCTCTCAAAAATTAATTTGTTTCAACTAAATTTTATTATCCCGCGGTTTATCACCGAAAGTTAACTCAGTCGCTTCTTCTATTCACAATTCACCGAAATTAATGCTAATTTTCTGGGCGAAATAAACAAAATTATTCTAAAAGTTGTTGTCTCAAAAATGAACTTCTTTCAACTCAATTCATTTTGCCGCTGTTTTTCAACTTAAATTAAATCTGTCACCTCTTCTCTTCACAGTTCACCGAAATTATTGAAACATTTTTGGGCGAATTAAAAAATTTCGTCTAACAGGCAAATTCTTAAAACAGAAATTCTTTAAATCTTATTCCTTTATACACCCTTTTTCAACTAATAACACATAAGCCTCTTCTAATCACAGTTCATTGAAATTATTACAAAATTTGTGGGCAAAATATTAAAATTTTTCTAACAGGCGTTCTGTCAAAAATGAAATTTGTTCAACTTATTTCTTTTAAACTGCTGTTTTTAACTACATTAATTCTGTTGCCTTTTGTCAATACAGTTAACCGAAATTAATGCAAAATTTGTATGCGAACAAAAAATTCTTCTAAAAGCCGTTTTATCAAATATAGAATTCATTCAGCCTTATTCCTAATTACTGCTTTTTTAACTAAAATTAACTCCGTCGCCTTTTGTTATCACAGTTAACGGAATTTGAGGCAAAAATTTATATGCGAAACGAAAACATTTTTCTAACAAGCGTTCTGTCAAAAATGACATTTGTTCAACTTAATTATTATAAACTGCTGTTTTTAAATAAATTAACTATGTCGCCCTTTGTCATCACAGTAACCCGAAATTAATTCAAAATTTGTATGCGAAGCAAAAAAATTCTTCAAAAGCCATTTTCTCAAATATAAAATTCATTCAACATAATTCCTTATTACTGCTTCTTTAACTTAAATTAACTCTGTTCCCTTTTGTTTTCAACGATAACCTAGGGTAAGGGAAAATTTTTTTATGCGAAACAAAAAAATTCTCATAACAGCCGCTCTATCAAAAATAAATTCGTTCAACTTACTTCTTTTATGCTGCTGTTTTTGTACTAAAATTTGCTCTGTTGCCATTTTTCATCCCAGTTAACCGAAAATAATGCAAAACTTTTGCGCAAATTAAAAATCCTTCTAAGTGTCGTTCTAGAAAAATTATATTCTGTCAATTTAATTCCATTATAACGCCTTTTTTCAACTAAAATTAACTCTGTCGACACTTCTCATCATAGTTCACCTATTTTATGCAAAATTTCTGGACGAAAAAAAATCCTATTTACCGGCATACTATCAAAAATTAAATTCTTTCAACTAAATTTTATGATACCGCGTTTTATCACCTAAAATTATCTCAGTCTCCTATTCTCTCCACAAGTCACCGAAAGTAATGCTAAGTTTCCGGGCAAAATAAAAAATTTCTCCTAACAGTTGTTGTCTCAAAATGAACTTCTTTGAACTCAATTCATTTTCCGCTGTTTTTCAACTAAAATTAAATCTGTCACCTCTACTCATCACAGTTCACCAAAATTATTGAAACACTTTAGGGGAAAATTAAAAAATTCGTCAAACAGGCAAATTCTTAAAACAGAAATTCTTTAAATCTTTATTCTTATAACAGAAATTCTTTTCTCCTTTATACACCATTTTTTCAACTAGAAACTCTTGAGCCTCATCTAATCACTGTTCATTGAAATTATTACAAAACTTAAGTGAGCGAAATATTAAAATTTTTCTAACAGGCGTTCTGTCAAAAATGAAACTTGTTCAATTTATTCTGTTAAACTGCTGTTTCTACCTAAATATCCTCTCTAGCCTTTTGTCATCACAGTTAACGGATATTAATGATAATTTGTATGCGAAGGAAAAAAAGTTTTCTAAAATCCGCTTTCTCAAATATAAAATTCATTCAACATAATTGCTTATTACTGCTTTTTTTTAACTAAAATTAACTGTCGCCTATTGTTATCACAGTTAACCAAATTTTAGGCCAAATTTTATATCGTAACAAAAAATTCTTCTAACAGCCGTTCTATCAACAATGAAATTCGTTAAACTTAATTCCTTTATGCTGCTGTTTTTCAACTAAAATTAACTCTGTTGCCTTTTGACATCACAGGTAACCGAAATTAATGCAAAATTTTTATGTGAAGCAAAAAAATTCTTCTAAAAGTCGTCTAAAAGTCTAAAAGTATAATTTTCATTCAACTTATTTCTTTATTACTGCTTTTTTTATCTAAAATTAACTGTGTCGCCTTTTGTTATCACAGTTAAACAAATCAAAGGCTACATTTTTTATGCGAAACAAAAAAATTCTCATAACAGCCGTTCCATCAAAAATAAAATTTTTTTAACTTAAATCCTTTGTGCTGCTGTTTTCTTTACTAAAATTAACACTGTCGCCTTTCATAATCACATTTCACCGAATATAATGCAAAACTTCTGGGCAACATAAAAAAATCTTTCTAAGAGTCGTTCACAAAAAATTATATTTCCTCAACTTTATTCCTTTGTACCGCCTTTTTTCAATTACAATTAACTCTGTCGAAACTTCTCATCACTGTTCACCGATTTTATGCAAAATTTCTGGACGAAAAAAAATCCTACTAACCGGCGTTCTCTCAAAAATTAAATTGTTTCAACTAAATTTTATGATACCGCTGTTTATCACCTAAAATTAACTCAGTCGCCTCTTCTCTTCACAAGTCACCGAAAGTAATGCTAAGTTTCCGGGCAAAATAAAAAATTTCTCCTAACAGTTGTTTTCTCAAAATGAACTTCTTTGAACTCAATTCATTTTCCGCTGTTCTTCAACTAAAATTAAATCTGTCACCTCTACTCATCACAGTTCACCAAAATTATTGAAACACTTTAGGGGAAAATTAAAAAATTCGTCAAACAGGCAAATTCTTAAAACAGAAATTCTTTAAATCTTTATTCTTATAACAGAAATTCTTTTCTCCTTTATACACCATTTTTTCAACTAGAAACTCTTGAGCCTCATCTAATCACTGTTCATTGAAATTATTACAAAACTTAAGTGAGCGAAATATTAAAATTTTTCTAACAAGCGTTCTGTCAAAAATGAAACTTGTTCAATTTATTCTGTTAAACTGCTGTTTCTACCTAAATTAACTCTCTAGCCTTTTGTCATCACAGTTAGCGGATATTAATGATAATTTGTATGCGAAGGAAAAAAAGTTTTCTAAAATCCGATTTCTCAAATATAAAATTCATTCAACATAATTGCTTATTACTGCTTTTTTTTAACTAAATTTAACTGTCGCCTATTGTTATCACAGTTAACCAAATTTTAGGCCAAATTTTTTATGCGTAACAAAAAATTCTTCTAACAGCCGTTCTATCAACAATGAAATTCGTTAAACTTAATTCCTTTATGGCGCTGTTTTTCAACTAAAATTAACTCTGTTGCATTTAGACATCACAGGTAACCGAAATTAATGCAAAATTTTTATGTGAAGCAAAAACATTCTTCTAAAAGTCGTCTAAAAGTCTAAAAGTATAAATTTCATTCAACTTATTTCTTTATTACTGCTTTTTTTATCTAAAATTAACTGTGTCGCCTTTTGTTATCACAGTTAAACAAATTAAAGGCTACATTTTTTATGCGAAACAAAAAAATTCTCATTACAGCCGTTCAATCAAAAATAAAATTCGTTTAACTTAATTCCTTTGTGCTGCTGTTTTTTTTACTAAAATTAACACTGTCGCCTTTCATAATCAAATTTCACCGAATATAATGCAAAAATTCTGGGCAACATAAAAAAATCTTTCTAAGAGTTGTTCACAAAAAATTATATTCCCTCAACTTTATTCCTTTATACCGCCTTTTTTCAATTACAATTAAATCTGTCGAAACTTCTCATCACTGTTCACCGATTTTATGCAAAATTTCTGGACGAAAAGAAATCCTACTTACCGGCGTTCTCTCAAAATATTATTGTTTCAACTAAATTTTATGATACCGCTGTTTATCACCTAAAATTAACTCAGTCGCCTCTTCTCTTCACAAGTCACCGAAAGTAATGCTAAGTTTCCGGGCAAAATAAAAAATTTCTCCTAACATTTGATGTCTCAAAACGAACCTCTTTGAACTCAATTCATTTTCCGCTGTTTTTCAACTAAAATTAAATCTGTCACCTCTACTCATCACAGTTCACCAAAATTATTGAAACATTTTTGGGCAAAATTAAAAAATTCGTCTAACAGGCAAATTCTTAAAACAGAAATTCTTTAAATCTTTATTCTTATAACAGAAATTCTTTTCTCCTTTATACACCATTTTTTCAACTAGAAACTCTTGAGCCTCATCTAATCACTGTTCATTGAAATTATTACAAAACTTAAGTGAGCGAAATATTAAAATTTTTCTAACAGGCGTTCTGTCAAAAATGAAACTTGTTCAATTTATTCTGTTAAACTGCTGTTTCTACCTAAATTAACTCTCTAGCCTTTTGTCATCACAGTTAACGGATATTAATGATAATTTGTATGCGAAGGAAAAAAAGTTTTCTAAAATCCGCTTTCTCAAATATAAAATTCATTCAACATAATTGCTTATTACTGCTTTTTTTTAACTAAAATTAACTGTCGCCTATTGTTATCACAGTTAACCAAATTTTAGGCCAAATTTTATATCGTAACAAAAAATTCTTCAAACAGCCGTTCTATCAACAATGAAATTCGTTAAACTTAATTCCTTTATGCTGCTGTTTTTCAACTAAAATTAACTCTGTTGCCTTTTGACATCACAAGTAACCGAAATTAATGCAAAATTTTTATGCGAAGCAAAAAAATTCATCTAAAAGTCGTTTTCTGAAGTATAAAATTCATTCAACTTATTTCTTTATTACTGCTTTTTTAACTAAAATTAACTCTGTCGCCTTTTGTTATCACAGTTAAACAAATCAAAGGCTACATTTTTTATGTGAAACAAAAAAATTCCCATAACAGCCGTTCCATTAAAAAAGAAAAATTCGTTCAACTTAATCCCTTTCTGCTGCTGTTTTTTTTACTAAAATTAACACTGTCGCCTTTCATAATCACATTTCACCGAAAATAATGCAAAACTTCTGGGCAACATAAAACAATCCTTCTAAGAGTCGTTAACAAAAAATATATATTCCCTCAACATAATACCTTTATACCGCCTTTTTTCAATTACAATTAACTCTGTCGAAACTTCTCATCACAATTTACCGATTTTATGCAAAATTTCTAGACGAAAAAAAAATCCTACTTACCGGCGTTCTCTCAAAAATTAAATTGTTTCAACTAAATTTTATGATACCACTGTTTATCACCTAAAATTAACTCAGTCGCCTCTTCTCTTCACAATTCACCGAAATAAATGTTAAGTTTCCTGGCGAAATAAACAAATTCTTCTAACAGTTGTTGTCTCAAAAATGAACTTCTATCAACTCAACTAATTTAGCCGCTGTTTTTCAACTAAAATTAAATCTGTCACCTCTTCTCATCACAGTTCACCGAAATTATTGATGCATTTTTGGGCGAAATAAAAAAAAAAAGTCGTCTAACAGGCAAAATCTTAAAACAGAAATTCTTTAAACCATATTCCTTTATACACCCTTTTTTCAACTAATAACACTTGAGCCTCCTCTAATCACAGTTCATTCTAATTATGAAGACTATATAGGCGAAATATTTAAATTTTTCCAACAGGCGTTCTGTCAAAAATGAAATTTGTTCAACTTTATTCTTTATAACTGCTGTTTTTAACTAAAATAACTCTGTAGCCTTTTGTTATCACAGTTCACCAAAATTAATGCAAAAATTGTATGCAAAGCAAAAAAAGTTTTTGAAAGCCGTTTTCTAAAATGTAAAATTCATTCAACTTTATTCCTTAATACTGATTTTTTTAGTTAAAATTAACACTGTTTCCTTTTGTTATCAGAGTTAACATAATTTAAGGCAAATTTTTAATGGGAAACAAAAAAATTCTTTTAAGAGCCGTTCTGTCAAAAATGAAATTCGTTCAAGTTAATTTTTTATGCTGCTGTTTTTCAACTAAAATTAACGCTGTTGCCTTTTTCATCCCTATTAACCGAAATTAATGCAAAAAGATTTACGCGATTCAAAAAAATTCATATTACAGCCGTTTTCTCAAAAAAAAAAAATTCTTTCAACCTTATTCTTTTATACTGGTGTTTTTCGACGAAAATTAACTCTGTCGCCTCTTCTCATCACAGTTTACCGAATGTTTGCAAAATTTCTGGAAAACATAAAAAAACCATACCTACTGGCGTTCTCCCAAAAATTATATTCTTTCAATTCCATTTTTTACCGCTATTTTAAAACTAAAATAATTTTGTTGCATCTTCTCGTTATATTTCACTGAAATTAATTCAAAAATCTGGGCATAATAGAAAAATTCTTCTAACAGGCGTTTTATCAATAATGAAATTAATTCAACTTAAATCCTTAATACCGATTTTTTCGACGTAAATTATCTATGTAGCATATTTTTGTCGCGGTTCATTGAAATGTATGTAAAATTTCTGGGCGAAAATAAAATTCTTCCAACAGGCGTTCTCTCACAAATGAAATCCTCTGAAATTAATTTCTTTATATCGCATTTTTTCAAGTAATTTCAACTAATTTCAACTCTTTTGCATATTATCATCACAGTTAACCGATATCAATGGCAAAATTTCTGGCCGAAATAAAAAATTTTTCTGTCTGGCGTTCTCGAACAAATTCTACTTAATTCCTTGCTTCTGCTGCTTTTCAACTAAAATTAACTCTGTCGTCTTTTCTCTTCACAGTTACCCATATAATGCAAAAGTTTTTATGAGAATAAAATTTCTTCTACCAGCCGTTCTCCTAAATATCAATTACATTAAACTTAATCCCTAATAATGCTCTTTTTTTAACTTAAATTAACTTTGTGGCCTTTTCTTATCACAGTTAAACGAAACATAGCAAAATTTTTTATGAGAACCAATAAAATTCTTCTAAAAGCTGTTCTCGCAAAAGTCAAATTCCTTCAACTGAAATTCTTTAACTGCTTCTTTTTTAACTAAAATTAAATCTGTGGCCTTTTGTTATCACAGTTAAACGAAAACAATGCAAAAATTTTTATGCCAACCAAGATAATTATTCTTACAGCCTTTCTCTCAAAAATTAAATTCGTTCAACTGAAATTCTTTAAACTGATGTTTTTTTTAACTAAAATTAACACTATCGCCTCTTATCATCACAGTATTTCTAAAATAATGCAAAACTTTGGGCAAAATAAAAAAATCCCGCTCATAATTGTTTAAAAAAATTATATTCTGTCGAATTTATTCCTTTATCCCGCCTTCTTTCAACTAAAATTATATCTGTTGACACTTCTTATCACAGTTCACCGATTTTACGCAAAATGTCGGGAAGAAAAAAAATCCTACTTACCGGCGTTCTTTCAAAAATTAAATTCTTTAAAGTAAATTTTATGATACCGCTGTTTATCAACTAAAATAACTCAGTCGCCTCTTCTCTTCATAATTAACCGAAATTAATGCTAAGTTTCCGGTCGAAATAAACAAATTATTCTAACAGTTGTTGTCTCAAAAATGAACTTCTTTCAACTCAACTAATTAAGCCACTGTTTTTCAACAAAAATTAAATCTCTTACCTCTTCTCATCACAGTTCACCGAAATTATTGAATTTAAGGCTAAATTTTTTATGCAAAACGAAAAAATTCTTCAAACGGCCGTTCTATCAAAATGAAAATCGTTACACTTAATTCATTTATGCTGCTGTTTTTTAACTAAAATTAACACTGTCGCCTCCTATCATCACAGTTAACCGAAAATAGTGCAGAACTTCTGGGGAAACTAAAATAATCCTTGTAAGAGTCGTTCTCAAAAAAAGTATTTATTCCGTCAACATAATTCCATTATACCGTGTTTTTTCAATTAAAATTAACTCCGTCGAAACTTCTCATCACAGTTCACCGATTTTATATAAAATTTTGGACGAAAAAAAATGCTACTAAATTTTATGATACCGCTGTTTATCACCTAAAGTTAACTCAGTCGCCTCTTCTCTTCACAATTCACCGAAATTAATTCTAAGTTTCCGGGTGAAATAAACAAATTCTTCAAACAAGTGTTGTCTCAAACATGACCTCCTCTCAACTCAATTCATTTTCCCGCTGTTTTTCAATTAAATTAAAATCTGTCACCTCTTCTCATCACAGTTCACCGAAATTATTAAAACATTTTTGGGCGAAATAATAAAATACGTCTAACATGCAAATTCTTAAAACAGAAGTTCTTTAAATCTTATTCCTTTATACACCCTTTTTTCAACTAATAACACATAAGCCTCTTCTAATCACAGTTCATTGAAATTATTACAAAAATTGTGAACGTCATCTTAATATTTTTTTAATGGCCCTTCTATCAAAAATGAAATTCGTGCAACTTATTTCCCTTATGCTGCGGTTTTTCAACTAAAATTTGCTCTGTTGCCTTTTTACATCACAGTTAACCGAAATTAATGCAACATTTTGTATGGGAAACAAAAAAAATTTTCTAAAAGCCGTTTTCTCAAAATTGAAATTCATTCTACTTAATGCCTCATTTCTGCTTTTTTTTTACAAAAATAACTGTATGTCCTGCTTTTATCACAGTTACCCGAAATTAATACAAAATTTTTTATGCGAAACAAAAACATTTCTAACAGCCGTTCTCTCAAAATTGAAATTCGTTCAACTTAATTCCTTTATGCTGCGGTTTTTTAACTAAAATTAACGCTGTTGCCTTTTTTCATCCCGGTAAACCGAAATTAATGCAAAAATGTTTACGTGATTCAAAAAAATTCTTCGGCCAGCCGTTCTCTCAAAAATGAAATCCTTCAACCTTATTCCTTTTGACGGGTGTTTTTCAACTAAATTTAACTCTATCGCATCTGTATCTCCACTGTAAAACCTTGGAACCGCTGCTTTTCAACGAAAATTAACTCTGTAACCACTTCTCATCACAGTTTACCGAAAATATTAAAAATTTCTGGAAAAAATAATGAAACTATACCTACTTGCGTTCTCTCAAAAATTATATTCTTTTAATTCCATTTTTTACCGCTGTTATTAAACTAATATAATTTTGTCGCGTCTTCTCATTTCAGATCACTGAAATTACTACAAAATTTCTGGGCAAAATAGAAAAATTCTTCTTACAGGCGTTTTATCAAATATGAAATTCATTTAACTTAAATCGTTTATATCACTGTTTTTCAACGAAATTTACGTATATCGCAACTTTCGTCACGGTTCATTTTTATTAATGCAAAATTTCTGGGCGAAAAAAATACTTATGACAGGCGTTCTCTCAAAAATGAAATGCTTTCAAATTCATTTCTTTATACCGCATTTTTTCAACTAATTTCAACGCAGTCGCCTATCATCATCACAGTTAACAGATATTAATGAAAAAATTTCTGGACGAAATAAAAAAATCTTTCTAAACGTGTTCTCTAAATAATATAATCCTCTCAACACAATTCCTTTGTGCAGCATTTTTTCAATTAAAATTAACTTTTTGCCACTTCTCATCAGAGTTCACCGATTTGATGAAAAAATTTCTGGACGAAAAAAAATCCTACTTACCAGAGTTCTTTCAAAAATTAAATTCTTTCAACTTTATTCCTTAATGCTGCTATTTGTTAACTAAAATTATCTATGTTGCATTTTTTCATCCCAGTGAACCGAAAATATGGCAAACTTCTGGATAAAAAAAAATTCTTCCACGAGTCTTTCTCAAAAAAATTATATTCCGTCAACTTTATTCCTTTTTACCGCCATTTTTCAACTAAAATTAACTCTGTGGATACTTCTCATCACAGTTCACCGTTTTTATGCAAAATTTCACGACGAAAAAAAATCCTACTTACCGGCGTTCTCTCAAAAATTAAATTCTTTTAACTAAATTTTATGATACCGCTGTTTATCACCTAAAATTAACTCAGTCGCCTCTTCTCTTCACAATTCACCGAAATTAATGCTAAGAATCCGGGCGAAATAAACAAATTCTTCTAACAGTTCTTGTCTCAAAAATGAACTTTTTTCAAACTCAATTATTTTGCCGCGGTTTTTCAACTAAAATCAAATCTGTCACCTCTTCTCATCACAGTTGACCGAGATTATTGAATCTTTTTTGGAATAAATAAAAAAATTCGTCTAACAGGCAAATTCTTAAAACAGAAATTCTTTTAATCTTATTCCTTTGTACACCCTTTTTTCAACTAATAACACTTGAGCCTCTTCTAATCCTTGTTCATTGAAATTATTACAAAATTTTAGTGAGCGAAATATTAAAATTTTTCTAACAGGGGTTCTGTCAAAAATGAAACTTGTTCAATTTATTCTTTTAGACTGCTGTTTCTACCTAAATTAACTCTCTAGCCTTTTGTTATCACAGTTAACGGATATTAATGATAATTTGTATGCGAAGGAAAAAAAGTTATCTAAAACCCGTTTTCTCAAATATAAAATTCATTCAACATAATTGCTTATTACTGCTTTTTTTTAACTAAAATTAACTGTCGCCTATTGTTATCACAGTTAACCAAATTTTAGGCCAAATTTTTTATGCGAAACAAAAAAATTCTTCTAACAGCCGTTTTATCAAAAATGAAATTCGTTCAACTTAATTCCTTTATGCTGCTGTTTTTAAACTAAAATTAACTCTTGAGCCTATTGACATCACAGTTAACCGAAATTATTGCAAAACTTTTTATGCGAACCAAAAAAATTTTTCTAAAAGCCGTTTTCTGAATTATAAAATTCATTTAACTTAATGCCTCATTTCTGCTTATTTTCACAAAAATAACTCTGTAGCCTTCTGTTATCAGAGTTAACCGAAATTAATGCAAAATTGTTTATGCGAACCAAAAACATTTTTCTAAAAGGCGTTTTCTGAAATATAAAATTCATTCAACTTAATTCCATATTACTCGTTTTTTTAACTAAAAATAACTCTGTCGCCTTTTGTTATCAAAGATATCCAAATTTAACGCAAAATGTTTTATGCGGAACAAAAAAATTCTTCTTACAGCCGTTCTCTCAAAAAAGAAATTCTTTCAACCTTATTCCTTTATACTGGTGTTTTTCAACTAAATTTAACTCTGTCTTATCTCGTATCTCTACTATGAATCCTTTATACCGCCTTTTTTCAACGAAAATGAACTCTGTCGCCACTTTTCATCACAGTTACCGAATTTTTGCAAAATTTCTGGAAAAAAAAAACATTCCTACTGGCGTTCTCCCAAAAATTATATTCTTTCAATTCCATTTTTTTACCGCTATTTTAAAACTAAAATAATTTTGTCGCATCTTCTCATTACAGTTCACTGAAATTAATACAAAATTTTTGGGCATAATAGAAAAATTCTTCTAACAAGCGTTTTATAAAAATATGAAATTCATTCAACTTAAATCTTTTATACCAATTTTTTTCGAAGAAAATTATCTATATAGCCTATTTTTGTCACGGTTCATTGAAATTAATGGAAAAATTCTGGGCGAAAAAATTTTTTTTCTAACAGACGTTCTCCCACAAATGAAATCCTTTCAAATGAATTACTTTATCCGGATTTAGTCAACTAATTTTAACTCTATCGCCTATTATCATCACAGTTAACCGATATCAATGGCAAAATTTCTGGGCGAAATAAAAAAATCCTTCTGACAGGCATTCTCCAACAAATTCTACTAAATTCCTTGATTCTGCTGCTTTTCAACTAAAATTAACTCTGTCGTCTTTTCACTTCACAGTTACCGAAATAATGCAAAAATTTTTATGAGAACAAAATTTCTTCTAACAGCCGTTCACCTAAATATGAAATACATTAAACTTAATTCCTAATACTGCTCTTTTTTAACTTAAATTAACTCTGTGGCCTTTTGTTATCACAGTTAAACGAAAACAATGCAAAATTTTTATGCGAGCCAAAAAAATTATTCTAAAAGCCGTTCTCTCAAAAGTTAAATCCGTTCAACTTAAATTCTTTACACTGCTATTTTATAGCTAAAATTAACACTTTCGCCTGTTATCATCACAGTTAACGGAAAATAATGCAAAACTTCTGGCCAAATTAAAAAAATCCTTCTACGAGTCGTTCTCAAAAAAATTATTTTCCGTCAACTTGATTCCTTTATACCGCCTTTTTTCAACTAAAATTAATTCTGTAGACACTTCTCATCACAGTTCACCGATTTTATGTAATATTTCGGGACGAAAAAAAATTCTACTCACCGGCGTTCTCTCAAAAATTGAATTCTTTCAACTAAATTTTATGATACCGCTGTTTATCACCTAAAATAACTCAGTCGCCTCTTCTCTTCACAATTCTCTGAAATTAATGCTAAGTTTCCGGGCGAAATAAACAAATTCTTCTAACAGTTGTTGTCTCAAAAATGAACTTCTTTCATCTCAACTAATTTAGCCACTGTTTTTCAACAAAAATTAAATCTGTTACCTCTTCTCATCACAGTTCACCGAAATTATTGAATTTAAGGCTAAAAATCCTACTAAATTTTATGATACCGCTGTTTATCACCTAAAGTTAACTCAGTCGCCTCTTCTCTTCACAATTCACCGAAATTAATTCTAAGTTTCCGGGTGAAATAAACACATTCTTCTAACAAGTGTTGTCTCAAACATGAACTCCTTTCAACTCAATTCATTTTACAGCCGTTTTTCAATCAAATTAAAATCTGTCACCTCTTCTCATCAGAGTTCACCGAAATTATTAAAACATTTTTGGGCGAAATAATAAAATACGTCTAACATGCAAATTCTTAAAACAGAAGTTCTTTAAATCTTATTCCTTTATACACCCTTTTTTCAACTAATAACACATAAGCCTCTTCTAATCACAGTTCATTGAAATTATTACAAAAATTGTGAACGTCATCTTAATATTTTTTTAATGGCCCTTCTATCAAAAATGAAATTCGTGCAACTTATTTCCCTTATGCTGCGGTTTTTCAACTAAAATTTGCTCTGTTGCCTTTTTACATCACAGTTAACCGAAATTAATGCAACATTTTGTATGGGAAACAAAAAAAATTTTCTAAAAGCCGTTTTCTCAAAATTGAAATTCATTCTACTTAATGCCTCATTTCTGCTTTTTTTTTACAAAAATAACTGTATGTCCTGCTTTTATCACAGTTACCCGAAATTAATACAAAATTTTTTATGCGAAACAAAAACATTTCTAACAGCCGTTCTCTCAAAATTGAAATTCGTTCAACTTAATTCCTTTATGCTGCGGTTTTTTAACTAAAATTAACGCTGTTGCCTTTTTTCATCCCGGTAAACCGAAATTAATGCAAAAATGTTTACGTGATTCAAAAAAATTCTTCGGCCAGCCGTTCTCTCAAAAATGAAATCCTTCAACCTTATTCCTTTTGACGGGTGTTTTTCAACTAAATTTAACTCTATCGCATCTGTATCTCCACTGTAAAACCTTGGAACCGCTGCTTTTCAACGAAAATTAACTCTGTAACCACTTCTCATCACAGTTTACCGAAAATATTAAAAATTTCTGGAAAAAATAATGAAACTATACCTACTTGCGTTCTCTCAAAAATTATATTCTTTTAATTCCATTTTTTACCGCTGTTATTAAACTAATATAATTTTGTCGCGTCTTCTCATTTCAGATCACTGAAATTACTACAAAATTTCTGGGCAAAATAGAAAAATTCTTCTTACAGGCGTTTTATCAAATATGAAATTCATTTAACTTAAATCGTTTATATCACTGTTTTTCAACGAAATTTACGTATATCGCAACTTTCGTCACGGTTCATTTTTATTAATGCAAAATTTCTGGGCGAAAAAAATACTTATGACAGGCGTTCTCTCAAAAATGAAATGCTTTCAAATTCATTTCTTTATACCGCATTTTTTCAACTAATTTCAACGCAGTCGCCTATCATCATCACAGTTAACAGATATTAATGAAAAAATTTCTGGACGAAATAAAAAAATCTTTCTAAACGTGTTCTCTAAATAATATAATCCTCTCAACACAATTCCTTTGTGCAGCATTTTTTCAATTAAAATTAACTTTTTGCCACTTCTCATCAGAGTTCACCGATTTGATGAAAAAATTTCTGGACGAAAAAAAATCCTACTTACCAGAGTTCTTTCAAAAATTAAATTCTTTCAACTTTATTCCTTAATGCTGCTATTTGTTAACTAAAATTATCTATGTTGCATTTTTTCATCCCAGTGAACCGAAAATATGGCAAACTTCTGGATAAAAAAAAATTCTTCCACGAGTCTTTCTCAAAAAAATTATATTCCGTCAACTTTATTCCTTTTTACCGCCATTTTTCAACTAAAATTAACTCTGTGGATACTTCTCATCACAGTTCACCGTTTTTATGCAAAATTTCACGACGAAAAAAAATCCTACTTACCGGCGTTCTCTCAAAAATTAAATTCTTTTAACTAAATTTTATGATACCGCTGTTTATCACCTAAAATTAACTCAGTCGCCTCTTCTCTTCACAATTCACCGAAATTAATGCTAAGAATCCGGGCGAAATAAACAAATTCTTCTAACAGTTCTTGTCTCAAAAATGAACTTTTTTCAAACTCAATTATTTTGCCGCGGTTTTTCAACTAAAATCAAATCTGTCACCTCTTCTCATCACAGTTGACCGAGATTATTGAATCTTTTTTGGAATAAATAAAAAAATTCGTCTAACAGGCAAATTCTTAAAACAGAAATTCTTTTAATCTTATTCCTTTGTACACCCTTTTTTCAACTAATAACACTTGAGCCTCTTCTAATCCTTGTTCATTGAAATTATTACAAAATTTTAGTGAGCGAAATATTAAAATTTTTCTAACAGGGGTTCTGTCAAAAATGAAACTTGTTCAATTTATTCTTTTAGACTGCTGTTTCTACCTAAATTAACTCTCTAGCCTTTTGTTATCACAGTTAACGGATATTAATGATAATTTGTATGCGAAGGAAAAAAAGTTATCTAAAACCCGTTTTCTCAAATATAAAATTCATTCAACATAATTGCTTATTACTGCTTTTTTTTAACTAAAATTAACTGTCGCCTATTGTTATCACAGTTAACCAAATTTTAGGCCAAATTTTTTATGCGAAACAAAAAAATTCTTCTAACAGCCGTTTTATCAAAAATGAAATTCGTTCAACTTAATTCCTTTATGCTGCTGTTTTTAAACTAAAATTAACTCTTGAGCCTATTGACATCACAGTTAACCGAAATTATTGCAAAACTTTTTATGCGAACCAAAAAAATTTTTCTAAAAGCCGTTTTCTGAATTATAAAATTCATTTAACTTAATGCCTCATTTCTGCTTATTTTCACAAAAATAACTCTGTAGCCTTCTGTTATCAGAGTTAACCGAAATTAATGCAAAATTGTTTATGCGAACCAAAAACATTTTTCTAAAAGGCGTTTTCTGAAATATAAAATTCATTCAACTTAATTCCATATTACTCGTTTTTTTAACTAAAAATAACTCTGTCGCCTTTTGTTATCAAAGATATCCAAATTTAACGCAAAATGTTTTATGCGGAACAAAAAAATTCTTCTTACAGCCGTTCTCTCAAAAAAGAAATTCTTTCAACCTTATTCCTTTATACTGGTGTTTTTCAACTAAATTTAACTCTGTCTTATCTCGTATCTCTACTATGAATCCTTTATACCGCCTTTTTTCAACGAAAATGAACTCTGTCGCCACTTTTCATCACAGTTACCGAATTTTTGCAAAATTTCTGGAAAAAAAAAACATTCCTACTGGCGTTCTCCCAAAAATTATATTCTTTCAATTCCATTTTTTTACCGCTATTTTAAAACTAAAATAATTTTGTCGCATCTTCTCATTACAGTTCACTGAAATTAATACAAAATTTTTGGGCATAATAGAAAAATTCTTCTAACAAGCGTTTTATAAAAATATGAAATTCATTCAACTTAAATCTTTTATACCAATTTTTTTCGAAGAAAATTATCTATATAGCCTATTTTTGTCACGGTTCATTGAAATTAATGGAAAAATTCTGGGCGAAAAAATTTTTTTTCTAACAGACGTTCTCCCACAAATGAAATCCTTTCAAATGAATTACTTTATCCGGATTTAGTCAACTAATTTTAACTCTATCGCCTATTATCATCACAGTTAACCGATATCAATGGCAAAATTTCTGGGCGAAATAAAAAAATCCTTCTGACAGGCATTCTCCAACAAATTCTACTAAATTCCTTGATTCTGCTGCTTTTCAACTAAAATTAACTCTGTCGTCTTTTCACTTCACAGTTACCGAAATAATGCAAAAATTTTTATGAGAACAAAATTTCTTCTAACAGCCGTTCACCTAAATATGAAATACATTAAACTTAATTCCTAATACTGCTCTTTTTTAACTTAAATTAACTCTGTGGCCTTTTGTTATCACAGTTAAACGAAAACAATGCAAAATTTTTATGCGAGCCAAAAAAATTATTCTAAAAGCCGTTCTCTCAAAAGTTAAATCCGTTCAACTTAAATTCTTTACACTGCTATTTTATAGCTAAAATTAACACTTTCGCCTGTTATCATCACAGTTAACGGAAAATAATGCAAAACTTCTGGCCAAATTAAAAAAATCCTTCTACGAGTCGTTCTCAAAAAAATTATTTTCCGTCAACTTGATTCCTTTATACCGCCTTTTTTCAACTAAAATTAATTCTGTAGACACTTCTCATCACAGTTCACCGATTTTATGTAATATTTCGGGACGAAAAAAAATTCTACTCACCGGCGTTCTCTCAAAAATTGAATTCTTTCAACTAAATTTTATGATACCGCTGTTTATCACCTAAAATAACTCAGTCGCCTCTTCTCTTCACAATTCTCTGAAATTAATGCTAAGTTTCCGGGCGAAATAAACAAATTCTTCTAACAGTTGTTGTCTCAAAAATGAACTTCTTTCATCTCAACTAATTTAGCCACTGTTTTTCAACAAAAATTAAATCTGTTACCTCTTCTCATCACAGTTCACCGAAATTATTGAATTTAAGGCTAAAAATCCTACTAAATTTTATGATACCGCTGTTTATCACCTAAAGTTAACTCAGTCGCCTCTTCTCTTCACAATTCACCGAAATTAATTCTAAGTTTCCGGGTGAAATAAACACATTCTTCTAACAAGTGTTGTCTCAAACATGAACTCCTTTCAACTCAATTCATTTTACAGCCGTTTTTCAATCAAATTAAAATCTGTCACCTCTTCTCATCAGAGTTCACCGAAATTATTAAAACATTTTTGGGCGAAATAATAAAATACGTCTAACATGCAAATTCTTAAAACAGAAGTTCTTTAAATCTTATTCCTTTATACACCCTTTTTTCAACTAATAACACATAAGCCTCTTCTAATCACAGTTCATTGAAATTATTACAAAAATTGTGAACGTCATCTTAATATTTTTTTAATGGCCCTTCTATCAAAAATGAAATTCGTGCAACTTATTTCCCTTATGCTGCGGTTTTTCAACTAAAATTTGCTCTGTTGCCTTTTTACATCACAGTTAACCGAAATTAATGCAACATTTGGTATGGGAAACAAAAAAAATTTTCTAAAAGCCGTTTTCTCAAAATTGAAATTCATTCTACTTAATGCCTCATTTCTGCTTTTTTTTTACAAAAATAACTGTATGTCCTGCTTTTATCACAGTTACCCGAAATTAATACAAAATTTTTTATGCGAAACAAAAACATTTCTAACGGCCGTTCTCTCAAAATTGAAATTCGTTCAACTTAATTCCTTTATGCTGCGGTTTTTTAACTAAAATTAACGCTGTTGCCTTTTTTCATCCCGGTAAACCGAAATTAATGCAAAAATGTTTACGTGATTCAAAAAAATTCTTCGGCCAGCCGTTCTCTCAAAAATGAAATCCTTCAACCTTATTCCTTTTGACGGGTGTTTTTCAACTAAATTTAACTCTATCGCATCTGTATCTCCACTGTAAAACCTTGAAACCGCTGCTTTTCAACGAAAATTAACTCTGTAACCACTTCTCATCAAAGTTCACCGAATTTATGCAAAATTTTTGGACGAATACATAAATCCTACTTACTGGAGTTCGCTCAAAAATTAAATTCTTTCAACTAAGTTTTATTATACCGCTGTTTTTATTCTAAAATGAACTGATTTGCCTCTTCTATTTACAATTCACCGATTTTAATAATAAGTTTTCAGGCGAAATAAACAAATTCTTCTAACAACCGTTCCTTCATAAATGATATTCCTTCACCTTACTTCATTTATACGGCTATTTTTCAATTAAAATTAAATCTGTCACCTCTTTTAATTACACTTAACCGAAATTTTATAAATTTTAAAACTGTTAACCAATGCTTTTCAACTAAAATTAACACTTGAGTTTCTTCTTACAACAGATAACCGAAATAATGCAAATATGTGGGTGAAATAAAAATATCATCTATCAGGGGTAATGCCAAATAAGAAATTTTTTCAACGCAATTCTTTCAAATACTCTTTTTTTACTAAAATTACAAGTTCGACTGTTAAATATTGCAGTTCAACGAAAATATTGCATAAATTATGTGCGAAATAATAAAATATTTTTAACAGGTGTTCTCTCAAAAAAGACAATTGTTTAACTTAATTCTTTTAAACTGCTGTTTTTAACTAAATTAACTCTGTCGCCTTTTTTCATCACAGTTAACCGAAATAATTGCAAAATTTGTATGCGAAGCACAAAAATTCTTCTAAAATCCGTTTTCTCAAATATAAAATCCATTCAACTTAATTCCTTATTACTGCTTTTTTTAACTAAAATTAACTCTGTCGCCTTTTGTTATCAAAGATAACAAAATTTAAAGCAAAATTTTTAATGTGAAATAAAAATATTCTTCTAACAGCCGTTCTATCAAAAATGAAATTCGTTCAACTTTATTCCTTTATGCTGCTGTTCTTCAACTAAAACAACTCTGTTGCCTTTTTACATCACAGTTAACCGAAATTAATGCAAAATTTTGTATGCGAAACAAAAAAAATTTTCTAAAAGCCGTTTTCTCAAAATTGAAATTCATTCTACTTAATGCCTCATTTCTGCTTTTTTTTACAAAAATAACTGTATGTCCTGCTTTTATCACAGTTACCCGAAATTAATACAAAATTTTTTATGCGAAACAAAAACATTTCTAAGGGCCGTTCTCTCAAAATTGAAATTCGTTCAACTTAATTCCTTTATGCTGCGGTTTTTTAACTAAAATTAACGCTTTGGCCTTTTTTAATCCCAGTTTACGGAAATTAATGCAAAATTTTTACGCGATTCAAAAAAATTCTTCGGCCAGCCGTTCTCTCAAAAATGAAATCCTTCAACCTTATTCCTTTTGACGGGTGTTTTTCAACTAAATTTAACTCTATCGCATCTGTATCACCACTGTTAAACCTTGAAACCGCTGCTTTTCAACGAAAATTAACTCTGTCGCCACTTCTCATCACAGTTTACCGAAATTATTAAAAATTTCTGGAATAAATAATGAAACTATACCTACTGGCGTTCTCTCAAAAATTATATTCTTTTAATTCCATTTTTTACCGCTGTTATTAAACTAATATAATTTTGTCGCGTCTTCTTATTTAAGATCACTGAAATTACTACAAAATTTCTAGGCAAAATAGAAAAATTCTTCTAACAGGCGTTTTATCAAATATGAAATTCATTTAACTTAAATCGTTTATATCACTGTTTTTCAACGAAATTTACGTAAATCGCAACTTTCGTCACGGTTCATTTTTATTAATGCAAAATTTCTGGGCGAAAAAAATAACTCTAACAGGCGTTCTCTCAAAAATGAAATGCTTTCAAATTCATTTCTTTATACCGCATTTTTTCAACTAATTTCAACGCAGTCGCCTATCATCATCACTGTTAACCGATATTAATGAAAAAATTTCTGGGCGAAATAAAAAAATCTTTCTAAACGTGTTCTCTAAATAATATAATCCTCTCAACACAATTCCTTTGTTCAGCATTTTTTCAATTAAAATTAACTCTTTTGCCACTTCTCATCAGAGTTCACCGATTTGATGAAAAAATTTCTTGACGAAAAAAAATCCTACTTACCAGAGTTCTTTCAAAAATTAAATTCTTTCAACTTTATTCCTTAATGCTGCTATATGTTAACTAAAATTATCTATGTTGCATTTTTTCATCCCAGTGAACCGAAAATATGGCAAACTTCTGGATAAAAAAAAATTCTTCCACGAGTCTTTCTCAAAAAAATTATATTCCGTCAACTTTATTCCTTTTTACCGCCATTTTTCAACTAAAATTAACTCTGTGGATACTTCTCATCACAGTTCACCGTTTTTATGCAAAATTTCACGACGAAAAAAAATCCTACTTACCGGCGTTCTCTCAAAAATTAAATTCTTTTAACTAAATTTTATGATACCGCTGTTTATCACCTAAAATTAACTCAGTCGCCTCTTCTCTTCACAATTCACCGAAATTAATGCTAAGAATCCGGGCGAAATAAACAAATTCTTCTAACAGTTCTTGTCTCAAAATGAACTTTTTTCACACTCAATAATGAAACTTGTTCAATTTATTCTTTTAAACTGCTGTTTCTACCTAAATTAACTCTCTAGCCTTTTGTCATCACAGTTAACGGATATTAATGATAATTTGTATGCGAAGGAAAAAAAGTTATCTAAAACCCGTTTTCTCAAATATAAAATTCATTCAACATAACTCCTTATTACTGTTTTTTTTAACTAAAATTAACTGTCGCCTATTGTTATCACAGTTAACCGAATTTTAGGCAAAATTTTTTATGCGAAACAAAAAAATTCTTCTAACAGCCGTTTTATCAAAAATGAAATTCGTTCAACTTAATTCCTTTATGCTGCTGTTTTTAAACTAAAATTAACTCTTGTGCCTATTGACATCACAGTTAACCGAAAATATCGCAAAACTTTTTATGCGAACCAAAAAAATTTTTCTAAAAGCAGTTTTCTGAATTATAAAATTCATTTAACTTAATGCCTCATTTCTGCTTATTTTCACAAAAATAACTCTGTAGCCTTCTGTTATCAGAGTTAACCGAAATTAATGCAAAATTGTTTATGCGAACCAAAAACATTTTTCTAAAAGGCGTTTTCTGAAATATAAAATTCATTCAACTTAATTCCATATTACTCGTTTTTTTAACTAAAAATAACTCTGTCGCCTTTTGTTATCAAAGATATTCAAATTTAACGCAAAATGTTTTATGCGGAACAAAAAAATTCTTCTTACAGCCGTTCTCTCAAAAAAGAAATTCTTTCAACCTTATTCCTTTATACTGGTGTTTTTCAACTAAATTTAACTCTGTCTTATCTCGTATCTCTACTATGAATCCTTAATACCGCCGTTTTTCAACGAAAATTAACTCTGTCGCCACTTTTCATCACAGTTACCGAATTTTTGCAAAATTTCTGGAAAAAATAAAAAAAAACATCCCTCCTGGCGTTCTCCCAAAAATTATATTCTTTCAATTCCATTTTTTTACCGCTATTTTAAAACTAAAATAATTTTGTCGCATCTTCTCATTACAGTTCACTGAAATTAATACAAAATTTCTGGGCATAATAGAAAAATTCTTCCAACAAGTGTTTTATAAAAAAATGAAATTCATTCAACTTAAATCTTTTATACCAATTTTTTTCGAAGAAAATTATCTATATAGCCTATTTTTGTCACGGTTCATTGAAATTAACGGAAAAATTCTGGGCGAAAAAATTTTTTTTCTAACAGACGTTCTCTCACAAATGAAATCCTTTCAAATGAATTACTTTATCCGGATTTAGTCAACTAATTTTAACTCTATCGCCTATTTTCATCACAGTTAACCGATATCAATGGCAAAATTTCTGGGCGAAATAAAAAAATCCTTCTGACAGGCATTCTCCAACAAATTCTACTAAATTCCTTGATTCTGCTGCTTTTCAACTAAAATTTAACTCTGTCGTCTTTTCTCTTCACAGTTACCGAAATAATGCAAAAATTTTTATGAGAACAAAATTTCTTCTAACAGCCGTTCACCTAAATATGAAATACAATAAACTTAATTCCTAATACTGCTCTTTTTTAACTTAAATTAACTCTGTGGCCTTTTATTATCACAGTTAAACGAAAACAATGCAAAATTTTTATGCGAGCCAAAAAAATTATTCTAAAAGCCGTTCTCTCAAAAGTTAAATCCGTTCAACTTAAATTCTTTACACTGCTATTTTATAGCTAAAATTAACACTTTCGCCTGTTATCATCACAGTTCACCGATTTTATGTAATATTTCGGGACGAAAAAAAATTCTACTCACCGGCGTTCTCTCAAAAATTGAATTCTTTCAACTAAATTTTATGATACCGCTGTTTATCACCTAAAATAACTCAGTCGCCTCTTCTCTTCACAATTCTCCGAAATTAATGCTAAGTTTCCGGGCGAAATAAACAAATTCTTCTAACAGTTGTTGTCTCAAAAATGAACTTCTTTCAACTCAACTAATTTAGCCACTGTTTTTCAACAAAAATTAAATCTGTTACCTCTTCTCATCACAGTTCACCGAAATTATTGAATTTAAGGCTAAAAATCCTACTAAATTTTATGATACCGCTGTTTATCACCTAAAGTTAACTCAGTCGCCTCTTCTCTTCACAATTCACCGAAATTAATTCTAAGTTTCCGGGTGAAATAAACACATTCTTCTAACAAGTGTTGTCTCAAACATGAACTCCTTTCAACTCAATTCATTTTACAGCCGTTTTTCAATCAAAATAAAATCTGTCACCTCTTCTCATCACAGTTCACCGAAATTATTAAAACATTTTTGGGCGAAATAATAAAATACGTCTAACATGCAAATTATTAAAACAGAAGTTCTTTAAATCTTATTCCTTTATACACCCTTTTTTCAACTAATAACACATAAGCCTCTTCTAATCACAGTTCATTGAAATTATTACAAAATTTGTGAACGTCATCTTAATATTTTTTTAATGGCCCTTCTATCAAAAATGAAATTCGTGCAACTTAATTCCCTTATGCTGCGGTTTTTCAACTAAAATTTGCTCTGTTGCCATTTTTCATCCCAGTTACCCGAAAATAATGCAAAAGGTCTGTGCAAAAAAAATCCTTCTAAGAGTCGTTCTCAAAAAATTATATTCCCTCAACTTTATTCCTTTATACCGCCTTTTTTCAATTACAATTAACTGTGTCGAAACTTCTCATCACTGTTCACCGATTTTATGCAAAATTTCTGGACGAAAAAAAATCCTACTTACCGGCGTTCTCTCAAAAATTAAATTGTTTCAACTAAATTTTATGATAACGCTGTTTATCACCTAAAATTAACTCAGTCGCCTCTTCTCTTCACAAGTCACCGAAAGTAATGCTAAGTTTCCGGGCAAAATAAAAAATTTCTCCTAACAGTTGTTGTCTCAAAATGAACTTCTTTGAACTCAATTCATTTTCCGCTGTTTTTCAACTAAAATTAAATCTGTCACCTCTACGCATCACAGTTTACCAAAATTATTGAAACATGTTTGGGCAAAATTAAAAAATTTGTCTAACAGGCAAATTCTTAAAACAGAAAATCTTTAAATCTTTATTCTTATAACAGAAATTCTTTTCTCCTTTATACACCATTTTTTCAACAATTTTTTTTTAGAAACTCTTGAGCCTCATCTAATCACTGTTCATTGAAATTATTACAAAACTTAAGTGAGCGAAATATTAAAATTTTTCTAACAGGCGTTCTGTCAAAAATGAAACTATTTCAATTTATTCTGTTAAACTGCTGTTTCTACCTAAATATCCTCTCTAGCCTTTTGTCATCACAGTTAACGGATATTAATGATAATTTGTATGCGAAGGAAAAAAAGTTTTCTAAAATCCGCTTTCTCAAATATAAAATTCATTCAACATAATTGCTTCTTACTGCTTTTTTTTAACTAAAATTAACTGTCGCCTATTGTTATCACAGTTAACCAAATTTTAGGCCAAATTTTTTATCGTAACAAAAAATTCTTCTAACAGCCGTTCTATCAACAATGAAATTCGTTAAACTTAATTCCTTTATGCTCCTGTTTTTCAACTAAAATTAACTCTGTTGCCTTTTGACATCACAGGTAACCGAAATTAATGCAAAATTTTTATGTGAAGCAAAAAAATTCTTCTAAAAGTCGTCTAAAAGTCTAAAAGTATAAATTTCATTCAACTTATTTCTTTATTACTGCTTTTTTTATCTAAAATTAACTGTGTCGCCTTTTGTTATCACAGTTAAACAAATTAAATGCTACATTTTTTATGCGAAACAAAAAAATTCTCATAACAGCCGTTCCATCAAAAATAAAATTCGTTTAACTTAATTCCTTTGTGCTGCTGTTTTTTTTACTAAAATTAACACTGTCGCCTTTTATAATCACATTTCACCGAATATAATGCAAAACTTCTGGGCAACATAAAAAAATCTTTCTAAGAGTCGTTCACAAAAAATTATATTCCCTCAACTTTATTCCTTTATACCGCCTTTTTTCAATTACAATTAACTCTGTCGAAACTTCTCATCACTGTTCACCGATTTTATGCAAAATTTCTGGACGAAAAAAAATCCTACTTACCGGCGTTCTCTCAAAAATTAAATTGTTTCAACTAAATTTTATGATACCGCTGTTTATCACCTAAAATTAACTCAGTCGCCTCTTCTCTTCACAAGTCACCGAAAGTAATGCTAAATTTCCGGGCGAAATAAAAAAATTCTTCTAACAGTTGTTGTCTCAAAAATGAACTTCTTTCAACTCAATTAATTTAGCCGCTGTTTTTCAACTAAAGTTAAATCTGTCACCTCTTCTCATCACAGTTCACCGAAATTTTGATACATTTTTGGTCGAAATAAAAAAAAGTCGTCTAACATGCAAATTCTTGAAACAGAAATTCTTTAAATCATTTTTTTTATAACAGAAATTCTTTTCTCCTTTATACACCCTTTTTTCAACTAATAACTCTTGAGCCTCTTCTAATCACTGTTCATTGAAATTATTACAGCACTTAAGTGATCGAAATATTAAATTTTTTCTAACAGGCGTTCTGTCAAAAATGAAACTTGTGTTTCTTTTGTTCTTGTGTTCAATTTATTCTTTTAAACTGCTGTTTCTACCTAAATTTACTCTCTAGCCTTTTGTGATCACAGGTAACGGATATTAATGATAATTTGTTTGCGAAAGAAAAAAAGTTTTCCAAAAGCCGTTTTCTCAAATATAAAAACAATAACATAATTCCTTATTACTGCTTTTTTTTAACTAAAATGAACTATCACCTATTGTTATCACAGTTAACCGAATTTTAGGCAAAATTTTTTATGCGAAACAAAAAATTCTTCTAACAGCCGTTCTATCAAAAATGAAATTCGTTAAACTTAATTCCTTTATGCTGCTGTTTTTCAACTTAAATTAACTCTGTTGCCTTTTTACATTATAGTTAACCGAAATTAATGCAAAATTTTTACGCGAAGCAAAAAAATTCTTCTAAAAGTCGTTTTCTGAAGTATAAAATTCATTCAACTTATTTCTTTATTACTGCTTTTTTAACTAAAATTAACTCTGTCGCCTTTTGTTATCACAGTTAAACAAATCAAAGGCTACATTTTTTATGCGAAAAAAAAAATTCCCATAACAGCCGTTCCATCAAAAAAGAAAAATTCGTTCAACTTAATTCCTTTCTGCTGCTGTTTTTTTTTAACTAACATCAACACTGTCGACTTTTATCATAACAGTTCACCGAAAATAATGCAGAACTTCTGGGCAACATAAAACAATCCTTCTAAGAGTCGTTAACAAAAAATATATATTCCCTCAACATAATACCTTTATACCGCCTTTTTTCAATTACAATTAACTCTGTCGAAACTTCTCATCACAATTCACCGATTTTATGCAAAATTTCTGGACGAAAAAAAAATCCTACTTACCGGCGTTCTCTCAAAAATTAAATTGTTTCAACTAAATTTTATGATACCGCTGTTTATCACCTAAAATTAACTCAGTCGCCTCTTCTCTTCACAATTCACCGAAATAAATGTTAAGTTTCCTGGCGAAATAAACAAATTCTTCTTACAGTTGTTGTCTCAAAAATGAACTTCTATCAACTCAATTATATTAGCCGCTGTTTTTCAACTAAAATTAAATCTGTCTCCTCTTCTCATCACAGTTCACCGAAATTATTGATGCATTTTTGGGCGAAATAAAAAAAAAGTCGTCTAACAGGCCAAATCTTAAAACAGAAATTCTTTAAACCCTATTGCTTTATACACCCTTTTTTCAACTAATAACACTTGAGCCTCCTCTAATCACAGTTCATTCTAATTATGAAGACTATATAGGCGAAATATTTAAATTTTTCCAACAGGCGTTCTGTCAAAAATGAAATTTGTTCAACTTTATTCTTTTAAACTGCTGTTTTTAACTAAAATAACTCTGTAGCCTTTTGTTATCACAGTTCACCAAAATTAATGCAAAAATTGTATGCAAAGCAAAAAAAGTTTTTGAAAGCCGTTTTCTAAAATGTAAATTTCATTTAACTTTATTCCATAATACTGATTTTTTAGTTAAAATTAACACTGTTTCCTTTTGTTATCACAGTTAACATAATTTAAGGCAAATTTTTAATGGGAAACAAAAAAATTCTTTTAAGAGCAGTTATGTCAAAAATGAAATTCGTTCAAGTTAATTCTTTTATGCTGCTGTTTTATAACTAAAATTAACGCTGTTGCCTTTTTCATCCCTATTAACCGAAATTAATGCAAAAAGATTTACGCGATTCAAAAAAATTCATATTACAGCCGTTTTCTCAAAAATGAAATTCTTTCAACCTTATTCTTTTATACTGGTGTTTTTCGACGGAAATTAACTCTGTCGCCTCTTCTCATCACAGTTTACCGAATGTTTGCAAAATTTCTGGAAAACATAAAAAAACCATACCTACTGGCGTTTTCCAAAAAATTATATTCTTTCAATTCCATTTTTTACCGCTATTTTAAAATTAAAATAATTTTGTTGCATCTTCTCGTTATAGTTCACTGAAATTAATTCAAAAATCTGGGCATAATAGAAAAATTCTTCTAACAGGCGTTTTATCAATAATGAAATTAATTCAACTTAAATCCTTAATACCGATTTTTTCGACGAAAATTATCTATGTAGCATATTTTTGTCGCGGTTCATTGAAATGTATGTAAAATTTCTGGGCGAAAATAAAATTATTCCAACAGGCGTTCTCTCAAAAATGAAATCCTTTGAAATTAATTTCTTTATACCGCATTTTTTCAACTAATTTCAACTAATTTCAACTCTATTGCCTATTATTATCACAGTTAACCGATATCAATGGCAAAATTTCTGGCCGAAATAAAAAATTTTTCTGACTGGCGTTCTCGAACAAATTTTACTTAATTCCTTGCTTCTGCTGCTTTTCAACTAAAATTAACTCTGTCGTCTTTTCTCTGCACAGTTACCCATATAATGCAAAAGTTTTTATGAGAATAAAATTTCTTCTACCAGCCGTTCTCCTAAATATGAAATACATTAAACTTAATCCTTAATAATGCTCTTTTTTAACTTAAATTAACTTTGTGGCCTTTTCTTATCACAGTTAAACGAAACAGCAAAATTTTTATGCGAACCAAATAAATTCTTTTAAAAGCTGTTCTCGCAAAAGTCAAATTCCTTCAACTGAAATTCTTTAACTGCTTCTTTTTTAACTAAAATTAAATCTGTGGCCTTTTGTTATCACAGTTAAACGAAAACAATGCAAAAATTTTTATGCCAACCAATAAAATTATTCTTACAGCCTTTCTCTCAAAAATTAAATTCGTTCAACTGAAATTCTTTAAACTGCTGTTCTTTTTTAACTAAAATTAACACTATCGCCTCTTATCATCACAGTATTTCTAAAATAATGCAAAACTTTTGGGCAAAATAAAAAAATCCTGCTCAAAATTGATTAAAAAAATTATATTCTGTCGAATTTATTCCCTTATTCCCGCCTTATTTCAACTAAAATTATATCTGTTGACACTTCTTATCACAGTTTACCGATTTTACGCAAAATATCGGGAAGAAAAAAAATCCTACTTACCGGCGTTCTTTCAAAAATTAAATTCTTTAAAGTAAATTTAATGATACCGCAATTTATCATCTAAAATAAACTCAGTCGCCTCTTCTCTTCACAATTCACCGAAATTAATTCTAAGTTTCCGGGTGAAATAAACAAATTCTTCTAACAAGTGTTGTCTCAAACATGAACTCCTTTCTACTCAATTCATTTTACCGCTGTTTTTGAATTAAATTAAAATCTGTCACCTCTTCTCATCACAGTTCACTGAATTATTAAAACATTTTTGGGCGAAATAATAAAATACGTCTAACATGCAAATTCTTAAAACAGAAGTTCTTTAAATCTTATTCCTTTTTACACCCTTTTTTCAACTAATAACACTTAGCCTCTGCTAATCACAGTTCATTGAAATTATTACAAAATTTGTGAACGACATGTTTAAATTTTTTTAACAGCCCTTCCATCAAAAATGAAATTCGTGCAACTTAATTCCCTTATGCTGCGGTTTTTCAACTACAATTTGCTCTGTTGCCATTTCTCATCCCAGTTAACCGAAAATAATGCAAAACTTCTGGGCAAAAAAAATCCTTCTAAGAGTCGTTCTCAAAAAAATTATATTCCGTCAACTTATTTCCTTTATACCGACTTTTTTCAACTAAAATTACCTCTGTCGACACTTTTAATCATTGTTCACCGATTTTATGCAAAATTTTTGGACGAAAAAAAATCCTACTTACCGGCGTTCTCTCAAAAATTGAACTCTTTCAACTAAATTTTATGATGCCGCTGTTTATCTCCTAAAATTAACTCATTCGCTTCTTCTCTTCACAATTCATCGAAATTAATGCTAATTATCTGGGCTAAATAAACAAAATTATTCTAACAGTTGTTGTCTCAAAAATGAACTTCTTTCAACTCAATTCATTTTGCCGCTCCTTATACCTCTTCTCATCACAGTTCACCGAATTATTAAATCATTTTTGGGCGAAATAAAAAAATTCGTCTAACATGCAAATTCTTAAAACAGAAATTCTTTAAATCTTATTCCTTTATACACCCTTTCTTCAAATAATAACACTTGAGCCTCTTCTAATCACAATTCATTGAAATTAATACCAAATTTGAGGGCGAAATAGTATAATTTTTTAACTTAATTCTTTTTGCTGCTGTTTTTCAACAAAAATTAAATCTCTTACCTCTTCTCATCACAGTTCACCGAAATTATTGAATTTAAGGCTAAATTTTTTATGCAAAACGAAAAAATTCTTCAAACGGCCGTTCTATCAAAATGAAAATCGTTACACTTAATTCATTTATGCTGCTGTTTTTTAACTAAAATAAACACTGTCGCCTCCTATCATCACAGTTAACCGAAAATAGTGCAAAACTTCTGGGGAAACTAAAAAAATCCTTGTAAGAGTCGTTCTCAAAAAAAGTATTTATTCCGTCAACATAATTCCATTATAGCGTGTTTTTGCAATTAAAATTAACTCCGTCGAAACTTCTCATCACAGTTCACCGATTTTATGTAAAATTTTGGACGAAAAAAAATCCTACTAAATTTTATGATACCGCTGTTTATCACCTAAAATTAACTCAGTCGCCTCTTCTCTTCACAAGTCACCGAAAGTAATGCTAAGTTTCCGGGCAAAATAAAAAATTTCTCCTAACAGTTGTTGTCTCAAAATGAACTTCTTTGAACTCAATTCATTTTCCGCTGTTCTTCAACTAAAATTAAATCTGTCACCTCTACTCATCACAGTTCACCAAAATTATTGAAACATTTTTGGAATAAATAAAAAAATTCGTCTAACAGGCAAATTCTTAAAACAGAAATTCTTTTAATCTTATTCCTTTGTACACCCTTTTTTCAACTAATAACACTTGAGCCTCTTCTAATCCTTGTTCATTGAAATTATTACAAAATTTTAGTGAGCGAAATATTAAAATTTTTCTAACAGGGGTTCTGTCAAAAATGAAACTTGTTCAATTTATTCTTTTAGACTGCTGTTTCTACCTAAATTAACTCTCTAGCCTTTTGTTATCACAGTTAACGGATATTAATGATAATTTGTATGCGAAGGAAAAAAAGTTATCTAAAACCCGTTTTCTCAAATATAAAATTCATTCAACATAACTCCTTAATACTGCTTTTTTAACTGAAATTAACTGTCACCTATTGTTATCACAGGTAACCGAATTTTAGGCAAAATTTTTTATGCGAAACAAAAAAATTTTTCTAACAGCCTTTTTATCAAAAATGAAATTCGTTCAACTTAATTCCTTTATGCTGCTGTTTTTAAACTAAAATTAACTCTTGTGCCCATTGACATCACAGTTAACCGAAATTATTGCAAAACTTTTTATGCGAACCAAAAAAATTTTTCTAAAAGCCGTTTTCTGAATTATAAAATTCATTTAACTTAATGCCTCATTTCTGCTTATTTTCACAAAAATAACTCTGTAGCCTTCTGTTGTCAGAGTTAACCGAAATTAATGCAAAATTGTTTATGCGAACAAAAAACATTTACATTCCATTCACCATTCACAGTTTACCGAAATTATTAAAAATTTCTGGAATAAATAATGAAACTATACCTACTGGCCTTCTCTCAAAAATTATATTCTTTTAATTCCATTTTTTACCTCTGTTATTAAACTCATATAATTTTGTCGCGTCTTCTTATTTCAGATCACAGAAATTACTACAAAATTTCTGGGAAAAATAGAAAAATTCTTCTAACAGGCGTTTTATCAAATATGAAATTCATTTAACTTAAATCGTTTATATCCCTTTTTTTCAACGAAATTAATGTATATCGCAACTTTCGTCACGGTTCATTTTTATTAATGCAAAATTTCTGGGCGAAAAAAATACTTCTAACAGGCGTTCTCTCAAAAATGGAATGCTTTTAAATTCATTTCTTTATACCGCATTTTTTCAACTAATTTCAACGCAGTCGCCTATCATCATCACAGTTAACCGATATTAATGAAAAAATTTCTGGGCGAAATAAAAAAATCTTTCTAAACGTGTTCTCTAAATAATATAATCCTCTCAACACAATTCCTTTGTGCAGCATTTTTTCAATTAAAATTAACTCTTTTGCCACGTCTCATCAGAGTTCACCGATTTGATGAAAAAATTTCTGGACGAAAAAAAATCCTACTTACCAGAGTTCTTTCAAAAATTAAATTCTTTCAACTTAATTCCTTAATGCTGCTATTTGTTAACTAAATTTATCTATGTTGCATTTTTTCATCCCAGTGAACCGAAAATATGGCAAACTTCTGGATAAAAAAAAATTCTTCCACGAGTCTTTCTCAAAAAAATTATATTCCGTCAACTTTATTCCTTTTTACCGCCATTTTTTAACTAAAATTAACTCTGTGGATACTTCTCATCACCGTTCACCGTTTTTATGCAAAATTTCTGGACGAAAAAAAATCCTACTTACCGGCGTTCTCTCAAAAATTAAATTCTTTTAACTAAATTTTATGATACCGCTGTTTATCACCTACAATTAACTCAGTCGCCTCTTCTCTTCACAATTCACCGAAATTAATGCTAAGCATCCGGGCGAAATAAACAAATTCTTCTAACAGTTCTTGTCTCAAAAATGAACTTTTTTCAAACTCAATTATTTTGCCGCGGTTTTTCAACTAAAATCAAATCTGTCACCTCTTCTCATCACAGTTCACCGAGATTATTGAATCTTTTTTGGAATAAATAAAAAAATTCGTCTAACGGGCAAATTCTTAAAACAGAAATTCTTTTAATCTTATTCCTTTGTACACCCTTTTTTCAACTAATAACACTTGAGCCTCTTCTAATCCTTGTTCATTGAAATTATTACAAAATTTTAGTGAGCGAAATATTAAAATTTTTCTAACAGGGGTTCTGTCAAAAATGAAACTTGTTCAATTTATTCTTTTAGACTGCTGTTTCTACCTAAATTAACTCTCTAGCCTTTTGTTATCACAGTTAACGGATATTAATGATAATTTGTATGCGAAGGAAAAAAAGTTATCTAAAACCCGTTTTCTCAAATATAAAATTCATTCAACATAACTCCTTAATACTGCTTTTTTAACTGAAATTAACTGTCACCTATTGTTATCACAGGTAACCGAATTTTAGGCAAAATTTTTTATGCGAAACAAAAAAATTCTTCTAACAGCCGTTTTATCAAAAATGAAATTCGTTCAACTTAATTCCTTTATGCTGCTGTTTTTAAACTAAAATTAACTCTTGTGCCCATTGACATCACAGTTAACCGAAATTATTGCAAAACTTTTTATGCGAACCAAAAAAATTTTTCTAAAAGCCGTTTTCTGAATTATAAAATTCATTTAACTTAATGCCTCATTTCTGCTTATTTTCACAAAAATAACTCTGTAGCCTTCTGTTATCAGAGTTAACCGACGTTAATGCAAAATTGTTTATGCGAACCAAAAACATTTTTCTAAAAGGCGTTTTCTGAAATATAAAATTCATTCAACTTAATTCCATATTACTCGTTTTTTAACTAAAAATAACTCTGTCGCCTTTTGTTATCAAAGATATCCAAATTTAACGCAAAATGTTTTATGCGGAACAAAAAAATTCTTCTTACAGCCGTTCTCTCAAAAAAGAAATTCTTTCAACCTTATTCCTTTATACTGGTGTTTTTCAACTAAATTTAACTCTGTCTTATCTCGTATCTCTACTATGAATCCTTTATACCGCCGTTTTTCAACGAAAATTAACTTTGTCGCCACTTTTCATCACAGTTACCGAATTTTTGCAAAATTTCTAGAAAAAATAAAAAAACCATACCTACTGGCGTTCTCCCAAAAATTATATTCTTTCAATTCCATTTTTTTACCGCTATTTTAAAACTAAAATAATTTTGTCGCATCTTCTCATTACAGTTCACTGAAATTGATACAAAATTTCTGGGCATAATAGAAAAATTCTTCTAACAAGCGTTTTATGAAAATATAAAATTCATTCAACTTAAATCTTTTATACCAATTTTTTTCGAAGAAAATTATATATATAGCCTATTTTTGTCACGGTTCATTGAAATTAATGGAAAAGTTCTGGGCGAAAAAATTTTTTTTCTAACAGACGTTCTCTCACAAATGAAATCCTTTCAAATGAATTACTTTATCCGGATTTAGTCAACTAATTTCAACTCTATCGCCTATTATCATCACAGTTAACCGATATCAATGGCAAAATTTCTGGGCGAAATAAAAAATCCTTCTGACAGGCATTCTCCAACAAATTCTACTAAATTCCTTGATTCTGCTGCTTTTCAACTAAAATTAACTCTGTCGTCTTTTCTCTTCACAGTTACCGAAATAATGCAAAAATTTTTATGAGAACAAAATTTCTTCTAACAGCCGTTCACCTAAATATGAAATACATTAAACTTAATTCCTAATACTGCTCTTTTTTAACTTAAATTAACTCTGTGGCCTTTTGTTATCACAGTTAAACGAAAACAATGCAAAATTTTTATGCGAGCCAAAAAAATTATTCTAAAAGCCGTTCTCTCAAAAGTTAAATCCGTTCAACTTAAATTCTTTACACTGCTATTTTATAGCTAAAATTAACACTTTCGCCTGTTATCATCACAGTTAACGGAAAATAATGCAAAACTTCTGGCCAAATTAAAAAAATCCTTCTAAGAGTCGTTCTCAAAAATATTATATTCCGTCAACTTGATTCCTTTATACCGCCTTTTTTCAACTAAAATTAATTCTGTAGACACTTCTCATCACAGTTCACCGATTTTATGTAAAATTTCTGGACGAAAAAAAATTCTACTCACCGGCGTTCTCTCAAAAATTGAATTCTTTCAACTAAATTTTATGATACCGCTGTTTATCACCTAAAATAACTCAGTCGCCTCTTCTCTTCACAATTCTCCGAAATTAATGCTAAGTTTCCGGGCGAAATAAACAAATTCTTCTAACAGTTGTTGTCTCAAAAATGAACTTCTTTCAACTCAACTAATTTAGCCACTGTTTTTCAACAAAAATTAAATCTGTTACCTCTTCTCATCACAGTTCACCGAAATTATTGAATTTAAGGCTAAATTTTTTATGCAAAACGAAAATATTCTTCTAACGGCCGTTCTATCAAAAATGAAAATCGTTACACTTAATTCATTTATGCTGCTGTTTTTTAACTAAAATTAACACTGTCGCCTCCTATCATCACAGTTAACCGAAAATAGTGCAAAACTTCTGGGGAAACTAAAAAAATCCTTGTAAGAGTCGTTCTCAAAAAAAGTATTTATTCCGTCAACATAATTCCATTATAGCGTGTTTTTTCAATTAAAATTAACTCCGTCGAAACTTCTCATCACAGTTCACCGATTTTTTGTAAAATTTTGCACGAAAAAAAATCCTACTAAATTTTATGATACCGCTGTTTATCACCTAAAGTTAACTCAGTCGCCTCTTCTCTTCACAATTCACCGAAATTAATTCTAAGTTTCCGGGTGAAATAAACACATTCTTCTAACAAGTGTTGTCTCAAACATGAACTCCTTTCAACTCAATACATTTTAAAGCTGTTTTTCAATCAAATTAAAATCTGTCACCTCTTCTCATCACAGTTCACCGAAATTATTAAAACATTTTTGGGCGAAATAATAAAATACGTCTAACATGCAAATTCTTAAAACAGAAGTTCTTTAAATCTTATTCCTTTATACACCCTTTTTCAACTAATAACACATAAGCCTCTTCTAATCACAGTTCATTGAAATTATTACAAAATTTTTGAACGTCATCTTAATATTAATTTAATGGCCCTTCTATCAAAAATGAAATTCGTGCAACTTAATTCCCTTATGCTGCGGTTTTTCAACTAAAATTTGCTCTGTTGCCATTTTTCATCCCAGTTACCCGAAAATAATGCAAAACGTCTGTCCAAAAATATCCTTCTAAGAGTCGTTCTCAAAAAAATTATATTCCGTCAACTTATATCCTTTATACCGACTTTTTTTTAACTAAAATTACCTCTGTCGACACTTTTAATCATAGTTCACCAATTTCATGCAAAATTTCTGGACGAAAAAATACCTACTTACCGGCGTTCTCTCAAAAATTGAACTCTTTCAACTAAATTTTATGATACCGCTGTTTATCACCTAAAATTAAATCATTCGCTTCTTCTATTCACAATTCACCGAAATTAATGCTAATTTTCTGGGCTAAATAAACAAAATTATTCTAACAGTTGTTGTCTAAAAAATGAATTTTTCTCAACTCAAATCATTTTGCCACTGTTTTTAACTTACAATAAATCTGTCACCTCTTCTCTTCACAGTTCACCGAAATTATTGAAACATTTTTTGCGAAATAAAAAAATTCGTCTAACATGCAAATTCTTAAAACAGAAATTCTTTAAATCTTATTCCTTTATACACCCTTTCTTCAACTAATAACACTTAAGCCTCACAGTTCATTGAAATTAATACAAAATTTGAAGGCGAAATATTAAAATTTTTTAACTTTATTCTTTTTGCTGCTGTTTTTTAAATAAAATTAACATTCTTATCTCTTATCATCACAGTAATTCTAAAATAATGCAAAACGTATGGGAAAAATAAAAAATCCTCCTCATAATTGTTTTAAAAAAAATTATATTCTGTCGAATTATTTCCTTTATTGCGCCTTTTTTCAACAAAAATTAACTCTGTCAACACCTCTCATTACAGTTCACCGAATTTATGCAAAATTTCTGGACGATCTAAAAAAATCTTACTAATAGGCGTTCTCTAAATAGATTTATTCTCTTAACTTAATTCCTTTATACCGCTGATTTTTAACTTTAATTAACTCAGTCACCGGTTCTCATTATAATTGAAAGAAAAATGCAAACTTTTTGGGCGAAATAAAAACATTCTTATGACAGATGTTCTCTCAAGGATGATATCATTTCAAATTAATTTCTTTATATCGCATTTCTTCAACTAATTTCAAACCTGTCGCCTATTATCATCACAGTTAACCGATATTAATGAAAAAAATTCTGGCCGAAATAAAAATATCCTTCTAAAAGGCGTTCTCTAAATAATTTAATTCTCCCAACATAATTCCCTTGTACCGCATTTTTTCAAGTAAAATTAACTCTGTCGCCCCTATCATCAAAGTTCACCGAATTTATGCAAAATTTTTGGACGAATACATAAATCCTACTTACTGGCGTTCTCTCAAAAATTAAATTCTTTCAACTAAGTTTTATTATACCGCTGTTTTTATTCTAAAATGAACTGAGTTGCCTCTTCTATTTACAATTCACCGATTTTAATAATAAGTTTTCAGGCGAAATAAACAAATTCTTCTAACAACCGTTCCTTCATAAATGATATTCCTTCACCTTACTTCATTTATACGGCTATTTTTCAATTAAAAATAAATCTGTCACCTCTTTTAATTACACTTAACAGAAATTTTATAAATTTTATAACTGTTTACCAATGCTTTTCAACTAAAATTAACACTTGAGTTTCTTCTTACAACAGATAACCGAAATAATGCAAATATGAGGGTGAAATAAAAATATTCATCTATCAGGGGTAATGCCAAATAAGAAATTTTTCAACGCAATTCTTTCAAACACTCTTTTTTTACTAAAATTACAGGGTTCGACTGTAAAATATTGCAGTTCAACGAAAATATTGCATAAATTATGTGCGAAATAATAAAATATTTTTAACAGGTGTTCTCTCAAAAAAGACAATTGTTTAACTTAATTCTTTTAAACTGCTGTTTTTAACTAAATTAACTCTGTCGCCTTTTTTCATCACAGTTAACCGAAATAATTGCAAAATTTGTATGCGAAGCACAAAAATTCTTCTAAAATCCGTTTTCTCAAATAGAAAATCCATTCAACTTAATTCCTTATTACTGCTTTTTTTAACTAAAATTCACACTGTCGCCTTTTGTTATCAAAGATAACCAAATTTAAAGCAAAATTTTTAATGTGAAATAAAAATATTCTTCTAAAAGCCGTTCTATCAAAAATGAAATTCGTTCAACTTTATTCCTTTATGCTGCTGTTCTTCAACTAAAACAACTCTGTTGCCTTTTTACATCACAGTTAACCGAAATTAATGCAAAATTTTGTTTGCGAAACAAAAAAAATTTTCTAAAAGCCGTTTTCTCAAAATTGAAATTCATTCTACTTAATGCCTCATTTCTGCTTTTTTTTACAAAAATAACTGTATGTCCTGCTTTTATCACAGTTACCCGAAATTAATACAAAATTTTTTATGCGAAACAAAAACATTTCTAAGGGCCGTTCTCTCAAAATTGAAATTCGTTCAACTTAATTCCTTTATGCTGCGGTTTTTTAACTAAAATTAACGCTTTGGCCTTTTTTCATCCCAGTTTACGGAAATTAATGCAAAAATTTTTACGCGATTCAAAAAAATTCTTCGGCCAGCCGTTCTCTCGAAAATGAAATCCTTCAACCTTATTCCTTTTGACGGGTGTTTTTCAACTAAATTTAACTCTATCGCATCTGTATCACCACTGTTAAACCTTGAAACCGCTGCTTTTCAACGAAAATTAACTCTGTCGCCACTTCTCATCACAGTTTACCGAAATTATTAAAAATTTCTGGAATAAATAATAAAACTATACCTACTGGCGTTCTCTCAAAAATTATATTCTTTTAATTCCTTTTTTTACCTCTGTTATTAAACTAATATAATTTTGTCGCGTCTTCTTATTTCAGATCACTGAAATTACTACAAAATTTCTGGGAAAAATAGAAAAATTCTTCTAACAGGCGTTTTATCAAATATGAAATTCATTTAACTTAAATCGTTTATATCACTGTTTTTCAACGAAATTTATGTATATCGCAACTTTCGTCACGGTTCATTTTTATTAATGCAAAATTTCTGGGCGAAAAAAATACTTCTAACAGGCGTTCTCTCAAAAATGGAATGCTTTTAAATTCATTTCTTTATACCGCATTTTTTCAACTAATTTCAACGCAGTCGCCTATCATCATCACAGTTAACCGATATTAATGAAAAAATTTCTGGGCGAAATAAAAAAATCTTTCTAAACGTGTTCTCTAAATAATATAATCCTCTCAACACAATTCCTTTTTGCAGCATTTTTTCAATTAAAATTAACTCTTTTGCCACGTCTCATCAGAGTTCACCGATTTGATGAAAAAATTTCTGGACGAAAAAAAATCCTACTTACCAGAGTTCTTTCAAAAATTAAATTCTTTCAACTTAATTCCTTAATGCTGCTATTTGTTAACTAAATTTATCTATGTTGCATTTTTTCATCCCAGTGAACCGAAAATAAGGCAAACTTCTGGATAAAAAAAAATTCTTCCACGAGTCTTTCTCAAAAAAATTATATTCCGTCAACTTTATTCCTTTATACCGCCATTTTTCAACTAAAATTAACTCTGTGGATACTTCTCATCACAGCTCACCGTTTTTATGCAAAATTTCACGACGAAAAAAAATCCTACTTACCAGAGTTCTTTCAAAAATTAAATTCTTTCAACTTTATTCCTTAATGCTGCTATTTGTTAACTAAAATTATCTTTGTTGCATTTTTTCATCCCAGTGAACCGAAAATATGGCAAACTTCTGGATAAAAAAAAATTCCACCACGAGTCTTTCTCAAAAAAAAATATTCCGTCAACTTTATTCCTTTATACCGCCATTTTTCAACTAAAATTAACTCTGTGGATACTTCTCATCACAGTTCACCGTTTTTATGCAAAATTTCACGACGAAAAAAAATCCTTCTTACCGGCGTTCTCTCAAAAATTAAATTCTTTTAACTAAATTTTATGATACCGCTATTTATCACCTAAAATTAACTCATTCGCTTCTTCTCTTCACAATTCACCGAAATTATTGGTAATTTTCTGGGCTAAATAAACAAAATTATTCTAACAGTTGTTGTCTCAAAAATGAATTTTTCTCAACTCAATTCATTTTGCCGCTGTTTTTAACTTACAATAAATCTGTCACCTCTTCTCTTCACAGTTCACCGAAATTATTGAAACATTTTTGGGCGAAATAAAAAAATTCGTCTTACATGCAAATTCTTAAAACAGAAATTCTTTAAATCTTATTCCTTTATACACCCTTTCTTTAACTAATAACACTTAAGCCTCACAGTTCATTGAAATTAATACAAAATTTGAGGGCGAAATATTAAAATTTTTTAACTTAATTCTTTTTGCTGCTGTTTTTCAACTAAAATTAACTCTGTTGCCTTTTTCATCCCAGTTAACCGAAAATAATGCATAACCCCTGGGAAAAATAAAAAAATCCTTCTCAGAGTCGTTCTCAAAAAAATTATATTCCGCTTTATACTTCTAATCACAGTTCATTGACATTATTAAAAAAATATTGTTAGCGTATTATGAAAATTTTTCTAACAGGCGTTCTGTCGAAAATGAAACTTGTTCAACTTCATTCATTAAAACTGCTGTTTTTAGATAAATTAACTGTGTAGCCTTTTGTCATCACAGTTAACGGATATTAATGATAATTTGTATGCGAAGGAAAAACAAGTTTTCTAAAAGCCGCTTTCTCAAATATAAAATTCATTCAACATAATTCCTTATTACTGCTTTTTTTTTAACTAAAATTAACTGTCGCCTATTGTTATCACAGTTATCAATTTTAGGCAAACAGGCATAGTTTACACAATTTAAGGCAAAATGTTTTATGCGAAACAAAAAAATTCTTCTAACAGCCGTTCTTTCAAAAATGAAATTCGTTAAACTTAATTCCTTTATGCTGCTTTTTTTAACTAAAATTAACTCTTGTGCCTTTTGACATCACAGTTAACCGAAATTATTGCAAAACTTTTATGCGAACCAAAAAATTTTTCTTAAAGGCGTTTTCTGAAATATAAAATTCTTTCAACTTAATTCCATATTACTCGTTTTTTTAACTAAAAATAACTCTGTTGCCTTTTGTTATCAAAGATATCCGAATTTAACGCAAAATGTTTTATGCGAAACAAAAAAATTCTTCTTACAGCCGTTCTCTCAAAAAAGAAATTCTTTCAACCTTATTCCTTTATACTGGTGTTTTTCAACTAAATTTAACTCTATCGCATCTCGTATACAGCCTCTCTGAACAGCCGTTCACCTAAATATGAAATACATTAAACCTAATTCCTTAATACTGCTCTTTTTTAACTTAAATTAACTCTGTGGCCTTTTGTTATCACAGTTAAACGAAAAAAAAAGCAAAATTTTTATGAGAACCAAAAAAAATATTCTAAAAGCCGTTCTTTCAAAAATTAAATTCGTTCAACTGAAATTCTTTAAACTGCTGTTTTTTAACTAAAATTAACATTGTTATCACTTATCATCACAGTAATTCTAAAATAATGCAAAACGTATGGGAAAAATAAAAAATCCTTCTCATAATTGTTTTTAAAAAAAATTATATTCTGTCGAATTATTTCCTTTATAGCGCCTTTTTTCAACAAAAATTAACTCTGTCAACACCTCTCATTACAGTTCTCCGAATTTATGCAAAATTTCTGGACGATCTAAAACAAATCTTACTAATAGGCATTCTATAAATAGATTTATTCTCTTAACTTAATTCCTTTATACCGCTGATTTCTAACTTTAATTAACTCAGTCACCGGTTCTCATTATAATTGAAAGAAAAATGCAAACTTTTTGGGCGAAATAAAAACATTCTTATGACAGATTTAAGTCTTTAATTTAAGTATTAAGATTTAAGACAATTAATACAAAATTTTTTATGCGAAACAAAAACATTTCTAACGGCCGTTCTCTCAAAATTGAAATTCGTTCTACTTAATTCCTTTATGCTGCGGTTTTTTAACTAAAATTAACGCTTTGGCCTTTTTTCATCCCAGTTTACGGAAATTAATGCAAAAATTTTTACGCGATTCAAAAAAATTCTTCGGCCAGCCGTTCTCTCAAAAATGAAATCCTTCAACCTTATTCCTTTTGACGGGTGTTTTTCAACTAAATTTAACCCTATCGCATCTGTATCACCACTGTAAAACCTTGAAACCGCAGCTTTTCAACGAAAATTAACTCTGTCACCACTTCTCATCACAGTTTACCGAAATTATTAAAAATTTCTGGAAAAAATAATGAAACTATACCTACTTGCGTTCTCTCAAAAATTATATTCTTTTAATTCCATTTTTTACCGCTGTTATTAAACTAATATAATTTTGTCGCGTCTTCTTATTTCAGATCACTGAAATTACTACAAAATTTCTGGGCAAAATAGAAAAATTCTTCTAACAGGCGTTTTATCAAATATGAAATTCATTTAACTTAAATCGTTTATATCACTGTTTTTCAACGAAATTTACGTAAATCGCAACTTTCGTCACGGTTCATTTTTATTAATGCAAAATTTCTGGGCGAAAAAAATACTTATAACAGGCGTTCTCTCAAAAATGAAATGCTTTCAAATTCATTTCTTTATACCGCATTTTTTCAACTAATTTCAACGCAGTCGCCTATCATCATCACAGTTAAACGATATTAATGAAAAAATTTCTGGACGAAATAAAAAAATCTTTCTAAACGTGTTCTCTAAATAATATAATCCTCTCAACACAATTCCTTTGTGCATAATTTTTTCAATTAAAATTAACTCTTTTGCCACGTCTCATCAGAGTTCACCGATTTGATGAAAAAATTTCTGGACGAAAAAAAATCCTACTTAGCAGAGTTCTTTCAAAAATTAAATTATTTCAACTTTATTCCTTAATGCTGCTATTTGTTAACTAAAATTATCTATGTTGCATTTTTTCATCCCAGTGAACCGAAAATATGGCAAACTTCTGGATAAAAAAAAATTCTTCCACGAGTCTTTCTCAAAAAAATTATATTCCGTCAACTTTATTCCTTTTTACCGCCATTTTTCAACTAAAATTAACTCTGTGGATACTTCTCATCACCGTTCACCGTTTTTATGCAAAATTTCTGGACGAAAAAAAATCCTACTTACCGGCGTTCTCTCAAAAATTAAATTCTTTTAACTAAAATTTATGATACCGCTGATTATCTCCTAAAATTAACTCAGTCGCCTCTTCTCTTCACAATTCACCGAAATTAATGCTAAGAATCCGGGCGAAATAAACAAATTCTTCTAACAGTTCTTGTCTCAAAAATGAACTTTTTTCAAACTCAATTATTTTGCCGCGGTTTTTCAACTAAAATCAAATCTGTCACCTCTTCTCATCACAGTTCACCGAGATTATTGAATCTTTTTTGGAATAAATAAAAAAATTCGTCTAACAGGCAAATTCTTAAAACAGAAATTCTTTTAATCTTATTCCTTTGTACACCCTTTTTTCAACTAATAACACTTGAGCCTCTTCTAATCCTTGTTCATTGAAATTATTACAAAATTTTAGTGAGCGAAATATTAAAATTTTTTAACAGGGGTTCTGTCAAAAATGAAACTTGTTCAATTTATTCTTTTAGACTGCTGTTTCTACCTAAACTAACTCTCTAGCCTTTTGTTATCACACATGAATCCATTATACCGCCGTTTTTCAACGAAAATTAACTCTGTCGCCACTTTTCATCACAGTTACCGAATGTTTGCAAAATTTCTGGAAAAAATAAAAAAACCATACCTACTGGCGTTCTCCCAAAAATTATATTCTTTCAATTCCATCTTTTTACCGCTATTTTAAAACTAAAATAATTTTGTCGCATCTTCTCATTACAGTTCACTGAAATTGATACAAAATTTCTGGGCATAATAGAAAAATTACTCTAACAAGCGTTTTATGAAAATATAAAATTCATTCAACTTAAATCTTTTATACCAATTTTTTTCGAAGAAAATTATATATATAGCCTATTTTTGTCACGGTTCATTGAAATTAATGGAAAAGTTCTGGGCGAAAAAAATTTTTTTCTAACAGACGTTCTCTCACAAATGAAATCCTTTCAAATGAATTACTTTATCCGGATTTAGTCAACTAATTTCAACTCTATCGCCTATTATCATCACAGTTAACCGATATCAATGGCAAAATTTCTGGGCGAAATAAAAAATCCTTCTGACAGGCATTCTCCAACAAATTCTACTAAATTCCTTGATTCTGCTGCTTTTCAACTAAAATTAACTCTGTCGTCTTTTCTCTTCACAGTTACCGAAATAATGCAAAAATTTTTATGAGAACAAAATTTCTTCTAACAGCCGTTCACCTAAATATGAAATACATTAAACTTAATTCCTAATACTGCTCTTTTTTAACTTAAATTAACTCTGTGGCCTTTTGTTATCACAGTTAAACGAAAACAATGCAAAATTTTTATGCGAGCCAAAAAAATTATTCTAAAAGCCGTTCTCTCAAAAGTTAAATCCGTTCAACTTAAATTCTTTACACTGCTATTTTATAGCTAAAATTAACACTTTCGCCTGTTATCATCACAGTTAACGGAAAATAATGCAAAACTTCTGGCCAAATTAAAAAAATCCTTCTAAGAGTCGTTCTCAAAAATATTATATTCCGTCAACTTGATTCCTTTATACCGCCTTTTTTCAACTAAAATTAATTCTGTAGACACTTCTCATCACAGTTCACCGATTTTATGTAAAATTTCTGGACGAAAAAAAATGCTACTCACCGGCGTTCTCTCAAAAATTGAATTCTTTCAACTAAATTTTATGATACCGCTGTTTATCACCTAAAATAACTCAGTCGCCTCTTCTCTTCACAATTCTCCGAAATTAATGCTAAGTTTCCGGGCGAAATAAACAAATTCTTCTAACAGTTGTTGTCTCAAAAATGAACTTCTTTCAACTCAACTAATTTAGCCACTGTTTTTCAACAAAAATTAAATCTGTTACCTCTTCTCATCACAGTTCACCGAAATTATTGAATTTAAGGCTAAATTTTTTATGCAAAACGAAAATATTCTTCTAACGGCCGTTCTATCAAAAATGAAAATCGTTACACTTAATTCATTTATGCTGCTGTTTTTTAAATAAAATTAACACTGTCGCCTCCTATCATCACAGTTAACCGAAAATAGTGCAAAACTTCTGGGGAAACTAAAAAAATCCTTGTAAGAGTCGTTCTCAAAAAAAGTATTTATTCCGTCAACATAATTCCATTATAGCGTGTTTTTTCAATTAAAATTAACTCCGTCGAAACTTCTCATCACAGTTCACCGATTTTATGTAAAATTTTGCACGAAAAAATTTCCTACTAAATTTTATGATACCGCTGTTTATCACCTAAAGTTAACTCAGTCGCCTCTTCTCTTCACAATTCACCGAAATTAATTCTAAGTTTCCGGGTGAAATAAACACATTCTTCTAACAAGTGTTGTCTCAAACATGAACTCCTTTCAACTCAATTCATTTTACAGCTGTTTTTCGATCAAATTAAAATCTGTCACCTCTTCTCATCACAGTTCACCGAAATTATTAAAACATTTTTGGGCGAAATAATAAAATACGTCTAACATGCAAATTATTAAAACAGAAGTTCTTTAAATCTTATTCCTTTATACACCCTTTTTCAACTAATAACACATAAGCCTCTTCTAATCACAGTTCATTGAAATTATTACAAAATTTGTGAACGTCATCTTTATATTTTTTTAATGGCCCTACTATCAAAAATGAAATTCGTGCAACTTAATTCCCTTATGCTGCGGTTTTTTAACTAAAATTTGCTCTGTTGCCATTTTTCATCCCAGTTACCCGAAAATAATGCAAAACGTCTGTCCAAAAATATCCTTCTAAGAGTCGTTCTCAAAAAAATTATATTCCGTCAACTTATATCCTTTATACCGACTTTTTTTTAACATAAATTACCTCTGTCGACACTTTTAATCATAGTTCACCAATTTCATGCAAAATTTCTGGACGAAAAAATACCTACTTACCGGCGTTTTCTCAAAAATTGAACTCTTTCAACTAAATTTTATGATACCGCTGTTTATCACCTAAAATAACTCAGTCGCCTCTTCTCTTCACAATTCTCCGAAATTAATGCTAAGTTTCCGGGCGAAATAAACAAATTCTTCTAACAGCTGTTGTCTCAAAAATGAACTCCTTTCTACTCAATTCATTTTACCGCTGTTTTTGAATTAAATTAAAATCTGTCACCTCTTCTCATCACAGTTCACCGAATTATTAAAACATTTTTGGGCGAAATAATAAAATACGTCTAACATGCAAATTCTTAAAACAGAAGTTCTTTAAATCTTATTCCTTTTTACACCCTTTTTTCAACTAATAACACTTAGCCTCTGCTAATCACAGTTCATTGAAATTATTACAAAATTTTTGAACGACATGTTTAAATTTTTTTAACAGCCCTTCCATCAAAAATGAAATTCGTGCAACTTAATTCCCTTATGCTGCGGTTTTTCAACTACAATTTGCTCTGTTGCCATTTCTCATCCCAGTTAACCGAAAATAATGCAAAACTTCTGGGCAAAAAAAATCCTTCTAAGAGTCGTTCTCAAAAAAATTATATTCCGTCAACTTATTTCCTTTATACCGACTTTTTTCAACTAAAATTACCTCTGTCGACACTTTTAATCATTGTTCACCGATTTTATGCAAAATTTTTGGACGAAAAAAAATCCTACTTACCGGCGTTCTCTCAAAAATTGAACTCTTTCAACTAAATTTTATGATGCCGCTGTTTATCTCCTAAAATTAACTCATTCGCTTCTTCTCTTCACAATTCATCGAAATTAATGCTAATTATCTGGGCTAAATAAACAAAATTATTCTAACAGTTGTTGTCTCAAAAATGAACTTCTTTCAACTCAATTCATTTTGCCGCTCCTTATACCTCTTCTCATCACAGTTCACCGAATTATTAAATCATTTTTGGGCGAAATAAAAAAATTCGTCTAACATGCAAATTCTTAAAACAGAAATTCTTTAAATCTTATTCCTTTATACACCCTTTCTTCAAATAATAACACTTGAGCCTCTTCTAATCACAATTCATTGAAATTAATACCAAATTTGAGGGCGAAATAGTATAATTTTTTAACTTAATTCTTTTTGCTGCTGTTTTTCAACAAAAATTAAATCTCTTACCTCTTCTCATCACAGTTCACCGAAATTATTGAATTTAAGGCTAAATTTTTTATGCAAAACGAAAAAATTCTTCAAACGGCCGTTCTATCAAAATGAAAATCGTTACACTTAATTCATTTATGCTGCTGTTTTTTAACTAAAATAAACACTGTCGCCTCCTATCATCACAGTTAACCGAAAATAGTGCAAAACTTCTGGGGAAACTAAAAAAATCCTTGTAAGAGTCGTTCTCAAAAAAAGTATTTATTCCGTCAACATAATTCCATTATAGCGTGTTTTTGCAATTAAAATTAACTCCGTCGAAACTTCTCATCACAGTTCACCGATTTTATGTAAAATTTTGGACGAAAAAAAATCCTACTAAATTTTATGATACCGCTGTTTATCACCTAAAATTAACTCAGTCGCCTCTTCTCTTCACAAGTCACCGAAAGTAATGCTAAGTTTCCGGGCAAAATAAAAAATTTCTCCTAACAGTTGTTGTCTCAAAATGAACTTCTTTGAACTCAATTCATTTTCCGCTGTTCTTCAACTAAAATTAAATCTGTCACCTCTACTCATCACAGTTCACCAAAATTATTGAAACATTTTTGGAATAAATAAAAAAATTCGTCTAACAGGCAAATTCTTAAAACAGAAATTCTTTTAATCTTATTCCTTTGTACACCCTTTTTTCAACTAATAACACTTGAGCCTCTTCTAATCCTTGTTCATTGAAATTATTACAAAATTTTAGTGAGCGAAATATTAAAATTTTTCTAACAGGGGTTCTGTCAAAAATGAAACTTGTTCAATTTATTCTTTTAGACTGCTGTTTCTACCTAAATTAACTCTCTAGCCTTTTGTTATCACAGTTAACGGATATTAATGATAATTTGTATGCGAAGGAAAAAAAGTTATCTAAAACCCGTTTTCTCAAATATAAAATTCATTCAACATAACTCCTTAATACTGCTTTTTTAACTGAAATTAACTGTCACCTATTGTTATCACAGGTAACCGAATTTTAGGCAAAATTTTTTATGCGAAACAAAAAAATTTTTCTAACAGCCTTTTTATCAAAAATGAAATTCGTTCAACTTAATTCCTTTATGCTGCTGTTTTTAAACTAAAATTAACTCTTGTGCCCATTGACATCACAGTTAACCGAAATTATTGCAAAACTTTTTATGCGAACCAAAAAAATTTTTCTAAAAGCCGTTTTCTGAATTATAAAATTCATTTAACTTAATGCCTCATTTCTGCTTATTTTCACAAAAATAACTCTGTAGCCTTCTGTTGTCAGAGTTAACCGAAATTAATGCAAAATTGTTTATGCGAACCAAAAACATTTACATTCCATTCACCATTCACAGTTTACCGAAATTATTAAAAATTTCTGGAATAAATAATGAAACTATACCTACTGGCCTTCTCTCAAAAATTATATTCTTTTAATTCCATTTTTTACCTCTGTTATTAAACTCATATAATTTTGTCGCGTCTTCTTATTTCAGATCACAGAAATTACTACAAAATTTCTGGGAAAAATAGAAAAATTGTTCTAACAGGCGTTTTATCAAATATGAAATTCATTTAACTTAAATCGTTTATATCCCTTTTTTTCAACGAAATTAATGTATATCGCAACTTTCGTCACGGTTCATTTTTATTAATGCAAAATTTCTGGGCGAAAAAAATACTTCTAACAGGCGTTCTCTCAAAAATGGAATGCTTTTAAATTCATTTCTTTATACCGCATTTTTTCAACTAATTTCAACGCAGTCGCCTATCATCATCACAGTTAACCGATATTAATGAAAAAATTTCTGGGCGAAATAAAAAAATCTTTCTAAACGTGTTCTCTAAATAATATAATCCTCTCAACACAATTCCTTTGTGCAGCATTTTTTCAATTAAAATTAACTCTTTTGCCACGTCTCATCAGAGTTCACCGATTTGATGAAAAAATTTCTGGACGAAAAAAAATCCTACTTACCAGAGTTCTTTCAAAAATTAAATTCTTTCAACTTAATTCCTTAATGCTGCTATTTGTTAACTAAATTTATCTATGTTGCATTTTTTCATCCCAGTGAACCGAAAATATGGCAAACTTCTGGATAAAAAAAAATTCTTCCACGAGTCTTTCTCAAAAAAATTATATTCCGTCAACTTTATTCCTTTTTACCGCCATTTTTTAACTAAAATTAACTCTGTGGATACTTCTCAGCACCATTCACCGTTTTTATGCAAAATTTCTGGACGAAAAAAAATCCTACTTACCGGCGTTCTCTCAAAAATTAAATTCTTTTAACTAAATTTTATGATACCGCTGTTTATCACCTACAATTAACTCAGTCGCCTCTTCTCTTCACAATTCACCGAAATTAATGCTAAGCATCCGGGCGAAATAAACAAATTCTTCTAACAGTTCTTGTCTCAAAAATGAACTTTTTTCAAACTCAATTATTTTGCCGCGGTTTTTCAACTAAAATCAAATCTGTCACCTCTTCTCATCACAGTTCACCGAGATTATTGAATCTTTTTTGGAATAAATAAAAAAATTCGTCTAACGGGCAAATTCTTAAAACAGAAATTCTTTTAATCTTATTCCTTTGTACACCCTTTTTTCAACTAATAACACTTGAGCCTCTTCTAATCCTTGTTCATTGAAATTATTACAAAATTTTAGTGAGCGAAATATTAAAATTTTTCTAACAGGGGTTCTGTCAAAAATGAAACTTGTTCAATTTATTCTTTTAGACTGCTGTTTCTACCTAAATTAACTCTCTAGCCTTTTGTTATCACAGTTAACGGATATTAATGATAATTTGTATGCGAAGGAAAAAAAGTTATCTAAAACCCGTTTTCTCAAATATAAAATTCATTCAACATAACTCCTTAATACTGCTTTTTTAACTGAAATTAACTGTCACCTATTGTTATCACAGGTAACCGAATTTTAGGCAAAATTTTTTATGCGAAACAAAAAAATTCTTCTAACAGCCGTTTTATCAAAAATGAAATTCGTTCAACTTAATTCCTTTATGCTGCTGTTTTTAAACTAAAATTAACTCTTGTGCCCATTGACATCACAGTTAACCGAAATTATTGCAAAACTTTTTATGCGAACCAAAAAAATGTTTCTAAAAGCCGTTTTCTGAATTATAAAATTCATTTAACTTAATGCCTCATTTCTGCTTATTTTCACAAAAATAACTCTGTAGCCTTCTGTTATCAGAGTTAACCGACGTTAATGCAAAATTGTTTATGCGAACCAAAAACATTTTTCTAAAAGGCGTTTTCTGAAATATAAAATTCATTCAACTTAATTCCATATTACTCGTTTTTTAACTAAAAATAACTCTGTCGCCTTTTGTTATCAAAGATATCCAAATTTAACGCAAAATGTTTTATGCGGAACAAAAAAATTCTTCTTACAGCCGTTCTCTCAAAAAAGAAATTCTTTCAACCTTATTCCTTTATACTGGTGTTTTTCAACTAAATTTAACTCTGTCTTATCTCGTATCTCTACTATGAATCCTTTATACCGCCGTTTTTCAACGAAAATTAACTTTGTCGCCACTTTTCATCACAGTTACCGAATTTTTGCAAAATTTCTAGAAAAAATAAAAAAACCATACCTACTGGCGTTCTCCCAAAAATTATATTCTTTCAATTCCATTTTTTTACCGCTATTTTAAAACTAAAATAATTTTGTCGCATCTTCTCATTACAGTTCACTGAAATTGATACAAAATTTCTGGGCATAATAGAAAAATTCTTCTAACAAGCGTTTTATGAAAATATAAAATTCATTCAACTTAAATCTTTTATACCAATTTTTTTCGAAGAAAATTATATATATAGCCTATTTTTGTCACGGTTCATTGAAATTAATGGAAAAGTTCTGGGCGAAAAAATTTTTTTTCTAACAGACGTTCTCTCACAAATGAAATCCTTTCAAATGAATTACTTTATCCGGATTTAGTCAACTAATTTCAACTCTATCGCCTATTATCATCACAGTTAACCGATATCAATGGCAAAATTTCTGGGCGAAATAAAAAATCCTTCTGACAGGCATTCTCCAACAAATTCTACTAAATTCCTTGATTCTGCTGCTTTTCAACTAAAATTAACTCTGTCGTCTTTTCTCTTCACAGTTACCGAAATAATGCAAAAATTTTTATGAGAACAAAATTTCTTCTAACAGCCGTTCACCTAAATATGAAATACATTAAACTTAATTCCTAATACTGCTCTTTTTTAACTTAAATTAACTCTGTGGCCTTTTGTTATCACAGTTAAACGAAAACAATGCAAAATTTTTATGCGAGCCAAAAAAATTATTCTAAAAGCCGTTCTCTCAAAAGTTAAATCCGTTCAACTTAAATTCTTTACACTGCTATTTTATAGCTAAAATTAACACTTTCGCCTGTTATCATCACAGTTAACGGAAAATAATGCAAAACTTCTGGCCAAATTAAAAAAATCCTTCTAAGAGTCGTTCTCAAAAATATTATATTCCGTCAACTTGATTCCTTTATACCGCCTTTTTTCAACTAAAATTAATTCTGTAGACACTTCTCATCACAGTTCACCGATTTTATGTAAAATTTCTGGACGAAAAAAAATTCTACTCACCGGCGTTCTCTCAAATATTGAATTCTTTCAACTAAATTTTATGATACCGCTGTTTATCACCTAAAATAACTCAGTCGCCTCTTCTCTTCACAATTCTCCGAAATTAATGCTAAGTTTCCGGGCGAAATAAACAAATTCTTCTAACAGTTGTTGTCTCAAAAATGAACTTCTTTCAACTCAACTAATTTAGCCACTGTTTTTCAACAAAAATTAAATCTGTTACCTCTTCTCATCACAGTTCACCGAAATTATTGAATTTAAGGCTAAATTTTTTATGCAAAACGAAAATATTCTTCTAACGGCCGTTCTATCAAAAATGAAAATCGTTACACTTAATTCATTTATGCTGCTGTTTTTTAACTAAAATTAACACTGTCGCCTCCTATCATCATATAAAAATATTATATTCCGTCAACTTAATTCCTTATTACTGCTTTTTTTAACTAAAATTCACACTGTCGCCTTTTGTTATCAAAGATAACCAAATTTAAAGCAAAATTTTTAATGTGAAATAAAAATATTCTTCTAAAAGCCGTTCTATCAAAAATGAAATTCGTTCAACTTTATTCCTTTATGCTGCTGTTCTTCAACTAAAACAACTCTGTTGCCTTTTTACATCACAGTTAACCGAAATTAATGCAAAATTTTGTTTGCGAAACAAAAAAAATTTTCTAAAAGCCGTTTTCTCAAAATTGAAATTCATTCTACTTAATGCCTCATTTCTGCTTTTTTTTACAAAAATAACTGTATGTCCTGCTTTTATCACAGTTACCCGAAATTAATACAAAATTTTTTATGCGAAACAAAAACATTTCTAAGGGCCGTTCTCTCAAAATTGAAATTCGTTCAACTTAATTCCTTTATGCTGCGGTTTTTTAACTAAAATTAACGCTTTGGCCTTTTTTCATCCCAGTTTACGGAAATTAATGCAAAAATTTTTACGCGATTCAAAAAAATTCTTCGGCCAGCCGTTCTCTCGAAAATGAAATCCTTCAACCTTATTCCTTTTGACGGGTGTTTTTCAACTAAATTTAACTCTATCGCATCTGTATCACCACTGTTAAACCTTGAAACCGCTGCTTTTCAACGAAAATTAACTCTGTCGCCACTTCTCATCACAGTTTACCGAAATTATTAAAAATTTCTGGAATAAATAATAAAACTATACCTACTGGCGTTCTCTCAAAAATTATATTCTTTTAATTCCTTTTTTTACCTCTGTTATTAAACTAATATAATTTTGTCGCGTCTTCTTATTTCAGATCACTGAAATTACTACAAAATTTCTGGGAAAAATAGAAAAATTCTTCTAACAGGCGTTTTATCAAATATGAAATTCATTTAACTTAAATCGTTTATATCACTGTTTTTCAACGAAATTTATGTATATCGCAACTTTCGTCACGGTTCATTTTTATTAATGCAAAATTTCTGGGCGAAAAAAATACTTCTAACAGGCGTTCTCTCAAAAATGGAATGCTTTTAAATTCATTTCTTTATACCGCATTTTTTCAACTAATTTCAACGCAGTCGCCTATCATCATCACAGTTAACCGATATTAATGATAAAATTTCTGGGCGAAATAAAAAAATCTTTCTAAACGTGTTCTCTAAATAATATAATCCTCTCAACACAATTCCTTTTTGCAGCATTTTTTCAATTAAAATTAACTCTTTTGCCACGTCTCATCAGAGTTCACCGATTTGATGAAAAAATTTCTGGACGAAAAAAAATCCTACTTACCAGAGTTCTTTCAAAAATTAAATTCTTTCAACTTAATTCCTTAATGCTGCTATTTGTTAACTAAATTTATCTATGTTGCATTTTTTCATCCCAGTGAACCGAAAATAAGGCAAACTTCTGGATAAAAAAAAATTCTTCCACGAGTCTTTCTCAAAAAAATTATATTCCGTCAACTTTATTCCTTTATACCGCCATTTTTCAACTAAAATTAACTCTGTGGATACTTCTCATCACAGCTCACCGTTTTTATGCAAAATTTCACGACGAAAAAAAATCCTACTTACCAGAGTTCTTTCAAAAATTAAATTCTTTCAACTTTATTCCTTAATGCTGCTATTTGTTAACTAAAATTATCTTTGTTGCATTTTTTCATCCCAGTGAACCGAAAATATGGCAAACTTCTGGATAAAAAAAAATTCCACCACGAGTCTTTCTCAAAAAAAAATATTCCGTCAACTTTATTCCTTTATACCGCCATTTTTCAACTAAAATTAACTCTGTGGATACTTCTCATCACAGTTCACCGTTTTTATGCAAAATTTCACGACGAAAAAAAATCCTTCTTACCGGCGTTCTCTCAAAAATTAAATTCTTTTAACTAAATTTTATGATACCGCTATTTATCACCTAAAATTAACTCATTCGCTTCTTCTCTTCACAATTCACCGAAATTATTGTTAATTTTCTGGGCTAAATAAACAAAATTATTCTAACAGTTGTTGTCTCAAAAATGAATTTTTCTCAACTCAATTCATTTTGCCGCTGTTTTTAACTTACAATAAATCTGTCACCTCTTCTCTTCACAGTTCACCGAAATTATTGAAACATTTTTGGGCGAAATAAAAAAATTCGTCTTACATGCAAATTCTTAAAACAGAAATTCTTTAAATCTTATTCCTTTATACACCCTTTCTTTAACTAATAACACTTAAGCCTCACAGTTCATTGAAATTAATACAAAATTTGAGGGCGAAATATTAAAATTTTTTAACTTAATTCTTTTTGCTGCTGTTTTTCAACTAAAATTAACTCTGTTGCCTTTTTCATCCCAGTTAACCGAAAATAATGCATAACCCCTGGGAAAAATAAAAAAATCCTTCTCAGAGTCGTTCTCAAAAAAATTATATTCCGCTTTATACTTCTAATCACAGTTCATTGACATTATTAAAAAAATATTGTTAGCGTATTATGAAAATTTTTCTAACAGGCGTTCTGTCGAAAATGAAACTTGTTCAACTTCATTCATTAAAACTGCTGTTTTTAGATAAATTAACTGTGTAGCCTTTTGTCATCACAGTTAACGGATATTAATGATAATTTGTATGCGAAGGAAAAACAAGTTTTCTAAAAGCCGCTTTCTCAAATATAAAATTCATTCAACATAATTCCTTATTACTGCTTTTTTTTTAACTAAAATTAACTGTCGCCTATTGTTATCACAGTTATCAATTTTAGGCAAACAGGCATAGTTTACACAATTTAAGGCAAAATGTTTTATGCGAAACAAAAAAATTCTTCTAACAGCCGTTCTTTCAAAAATGAAATTCGTTAAACTTAATTCCTTTATGCTGCTTTTTTTAACTAAAATTAACTCTTGTGCCTTTTGACATCACAGTTAACCGAAATTATTGCAAAACTTTTATGCGAACCAAAAAATTTTTCTTAAAGGCGTTTTCTGAAATATAAAATTCTTTCAACTTAATTCCATATTACTCGTTTTTTTAACTAAAAATAACTCTGTTGCCTTTTGTTATCAAAGATATCCGAATTTAACGCAAAATGTTTTATGCGAAACAAAAAAATTCTTCTTACAGCCGTTCTCTCAAAAAAGAAATTCTTTCAACCTTATTCCTTTATACTGGTGTTTTTCAACTAAATTTAACTCTATCGCATCTCGTATACAGCCTCTCTGAACAGCCGTTCACCTAAATATGAAATACATTAAACCTAATTCCTTAATACTGCTCTTTTTTAACTTAAATTAACTCTGTGGCCTTTTGTTATCACAGTTAAACGAAAAAAAAAGCAAAATTTTTATGAGAACCAAAAAAAATATTCTAAAAGCCGTTCTTTCAAAAATTAAATTCGTTCAACTGAAATTCTTTAAACTGCTGTTTTTTAACTAAAATTAACATTGTTATCACTTATCATCACAGTAATTCTAAAATAATGCAAAACGTATGGGAAAAATAAAAAATCCTTCTCATAATTGTTTTTAAAAAAAATTATATTCTGTCGAATTATTTCCTTTATAGCGCCTTTTTTCAACAAAAATTAACTCTGTCAACACCTCTCATTACAGTTCTCCGAATTTATGCAAAATTTCTGGACGATCTAAAACAAATCTTACTAATAGGCATTCTATAAATAGATTTATTCTCTTAACTTAATTCCTTTATACCGCTGATTTCTAACTTTAATTAACTCAGTCACCGGTTCTCATTATAATTGAAAGAAAAATGCAAACTTTTTGGGCGAAATAAAAACATTCTTATGACAGATTTAAGTCTTTAATTTAAGTATTAAGATTTAAGACAATTAATACAAAATTTTTTATGCGAAACAAAAACATTTCTAACGGCCGTTCTCTCAAAATTGAAATTCGTTCTACTTAATTCCTTTATGCTGCGGTTTTTTAACTAAAATTAACGCTTTGGCCTTTTTTCATCCCAGTTTACGGAAATTAATGCAAAAATTTTTACGCGATTCAAAAAAATTCTTCGGCCAGCCGTTCTCTCAAAAATGAAATCCTTCAACCTTATTCCTTTTGACGGGTGTTTTTCAACTAAATTTAACCCTATCGCATCTGTATCACCACTGTAAAACCTTGAAACCGCAGCTTTTCAACGAAAATTAACTCTGTCACCACTTCTCATCACAGTTTACCGAAATTATTAAAAATTTCTGGAAAAAATAATGAAACTATACCTACTTGCGTTCTCTCAAAAATTATATTCTTTTAATTCCATTTTTTACCGCTGTTATTAAACTAATATAATTTTGTCGCGTCTTCTTATTTCAGATCACTGAAATTACTACAAAATTTCTGGGCAAAATAGAAAAATTCTTCTAACAGGCGTTTTATCAAATATGAAATTCATTTAACTTAAATCGTTTATATCACTGTTTTTCAACGAAATTTACGTAAATCGCAACTTTCGTCACGGTTCATTTTTATTAATGCAAAATTTCTGGGCGAAAAAAATACTTATAACAGGCGTTCTCTCAAAAATGAAATGCTTTCAAATTCATTTCTTTATACCGCATTTTTTCAACTAATTTCAACGCAGTCGCCTATCATCATCACAGTTAAACGATATTAATGAAAAAATTTCTGGACGAAATAAAAAAATCTTTCTAAACGTGTTCTCTAAATAATATAATCCTCTCAACACAATTCCTTTGTGCATAATTTTTTCAATTAAAATTAACTCTTTTGCCACGTCTCATTAGAGTTCACCGATTTGATGAAAAAATTTCTGGACGAAAAAAAATCCTACTTAGCAGAGTTCTTTCAAAAATTAAATTATTTCAACTTTATTCCTTAATGCTGCTATTTGTTAACTAAAATTATCTATGTTGCATTTTTTCATCCCAGTGAACCGAAAATATGGCAAACTTCTGGATAAAAAAAAATTCTTCCACGAGTCTTTCTCAAAAAAATTATATTCCGTCAACTTTATTCCTTTTTACCGCCATTTTTCAACTAAAATTAACTCTGTGGATACTTCTCATCACCGTTCACCGTTTTTATGCAAAATTTCTGGACGAAAAAAAATCCTACTTACCGGCGTTCTCTCAAAAATTAAATTCTTTTAACTAAAATTTATGATACCGCTGATTATCTCCTAAAATTAACTCAGTCGCCTCTTCTCTTCACAATTCACCGAAATTAATGCTAAGAATCCGGGCGAAATAAACAAATTCTTCTAACAGTTCTTGTCTCAAAAATGAACTTTTTTCAAACTCAATTATTTTGCCGCGGTTTTTCAACTAAAATCAAATCTGTCACCTCTTCTCATCACAGTTCACCGAGATTATTGAATCTTTTTTGGAATAAATAAAAAAATTCGTCTAACAGGAAAATTCTTAAAACAGAAATTCTTTAAATCTTATTCCTTTGTACACCCTTTTTTCAACTAATAACACTTGAGCCTCTTCTAATCCTTGTTCATTGAAATTATTACAAAATTTTAGTGAGCGAAATATTAAAATTTTTTAACAGGGGTTCTGTCAAAAATGAAACTTGTTCAATTTATTCTTTTAGACTGCTGTTTCTACCTAAACTAACTCTCTAGCCTTTTGTTATCACACATGAATCCATTATACCGCCGTTTTTCAACGAAAATTAACTCTGTCGCCACTTTTCATCACAGTTACCGAATGTTTGCAAAATTTCTGGAAAAAATAAAAAAACCATACCTACTGGCGTTCTCCCAAAAATTATATTCTTTCAATTCCATCTTTTTACCGCTATTTTAAAACTAAAATAATTTTGTCGCATCTTCTCATTTCAGTTCACTGAAATTGATACAAAATTTCTGGGCATAATAGAAAAATTACTCTAACAAGCGTTTTATGAAAATATAAAATTCATTCAACTTAAATCTTTTATACCAATTTTTTTCGAAGAAAATTATATATATAGCCTATTTTTGTCACGGTTCATTGAAATTAATGGAAAAGTTCTGGGCGAAAAAATTTTTTTTCTAACAGACGTTCTCTCACAAATGAAATCCTTTCAAATGAATTACTTTATCCGGATTTAGTCAACTAATTTCAACTCTATCGCCTATTATCATCACAGTTAACCGATATCAATGGCAAAATTTCTGGGCGAAATAAAAAATCCTTCTGACAGGCATTCTCCAACAAATTCTACTAAATTCCTTGATTCTGCTGCTTTTCAACTAAAATTAACTCTGTCGTCTTTTCTCTTCACAGTTACCGAAATAATGCAAAAATTTTTATGAGAACAAAATTTCTTCTAACAGCCGTTCACCTAAATATGAAATACATTAAACTTAATTCCTAATACTGCTCTTTTTTAACTTAAATTAACTCTGTGGCCTTTTGTTATCACAGTTAAACGAAAACAATGCAAAATTTTTATGCGAGCCAAAAAAATTATTCTAAAAGCCGTTCTCTCAAAAGTTAAATCCGTTCAACTTAAATTCTTTACACTGCTATTTTATAGCTAAAATTAACACTTTCGCCTGTTATCATCACAGTTAACGGAAAATAATGCAAAACTTCTGGCCAAATTAAAAAAATCCTTCTAAGAGTCGTTCTCAAAAATATTATATTCCGTCAACTTGATTCCTTTATACCGCCTTTTTTCAACTAAAATTAATTCTGTAGACACTTCTCATCACAGTTCACCGATTTTATGTAAAATTTCTGGACGAAAAAAAATGCTACTCACCGGCGTTCTCTCAAAAATTGAATTCTTTCAACTAAATTTTATGATACCGCTGTTTATCACCTAAAATAACTCAGTCGCCTCTTCTCTTCACAATTCTCCGAAATTAATGCTAAGTTTCCGGGCGAAATAAACAAATTCTTCTAACAGTTGTTGTCTCAAAAATGAACTTCTTTCAACTCAACTAATTTAGCCACTGTTTTTCAACAAAAATTAAATCTGTTACCTCTTCTCATCACAGTTCACCGAAATTATTGAATTTAAGGCTAAATTTTTTATGCAAAACGAAAATATTCTTCTAACGGCCGTTCTATCAAAAATGAAAATCGTTACACTTAATTCATTTATGCTGCTGTTTTTTAAATAAAATTAACACTGTCGCCTCCTATCATCACAGTTAACCGAAAATAGTGCAAAACTTCTGGGGAAACTAAAAAAATCCTTGTAAGAGTCGTTCTCAAAAAAAGTATTTATTCCGTCAACATAATTCCATTATAGCGTGTTTTTTCAATTAAAATTAACTCCGTCGAAACTTCTCATCACAGTTCACCGATTTTATGTAAAATTTTGCACGAAAAAATTTCCTACTAAATTTTATGATACCGCTGTTTATCACCTAAAGTTAACTCAGTCGCCTCTTCTCTTCACAATTCACCGAAATTAATTGTAAGTTTCCGGGTGAAATAAACACATTCTTCTAACAAGTGTTGTCTCAAACATGAACTCCTTTCAACTCAATTCATTTTACAGCTGTTTTTCGATCAAATTAAAATCTGTCACCTCTTCTCATCACAGTTCACCGAAATTATTAAAACATTTTTGGGCGAAATAATAAAATACGTCTAACATGCAAATTATTAAAACAGAAGTTCTTTAAATCTTATTCCTTTATACACCCTTTTTCAACTAATAACACATAAGCCTCTTCTAATCACAGTTCATTGAAATTATTACAAAATTTGTGAACGTCATCTTTATATTTTTTTAATGGCCCTACTATCAAAAATGAAATTCGTGCAACTTAATTCCCTTATGCTGCGGTTTTTTAACTAAAATTTGCTCTGTTGCCATTTTTCATCCCAGTTACCCGAAAATAATGCAAAACGTCTGTCCAAAAATATCCTTCTAAGAGTCGTTCTCAAAAAAATTATATTCCGTCAACTTATATCCTTTATACCGACTTTTTTTTAACATAAATTACCTCTGTCGACACTTTTAATCATAGTTCACCAATTTCATGCAAAATTTCTGGACGAAAAAATACCTACTTACCGGCGTTTTCTCAAAAATTGAACTCTTTCAACTAAATTTTATGATACCGCTGTTTATCACCTAAAATAACTCAGTCGCCTCTTCTCTTCACAATTCTCCGAAATTAATGCTAAGTTTCCGGGCGAAATAAACAAATTCTTCTAACAGTTGTTGTCTCAAAAATGAACTCCTTTCTACTCAATTCATTTTACCGCTGTTTTTGAATTAAATTAAAATCTGTCACCTCTTCTCATCACAGTTCACCGAATTATTAAAACATTTTTGGGCGAAATAATAAAATACGTCTAACATGCAAATTCTTAAAACAGAAGTTCTTTAAATCTTATTCCTTTTTACACCCTTTTTTCAACTAATAACACTTAGCCTCTGCTAATCACAGTTCATTGAAATTATTACAAAATTTGTGAACGACATGTTTAAATTTTTTTAACAGCCCTTCCATCAAAAATGAAATTCGTGCAACTTAATTCCCTTATGCTGCGGTTTTTCAACTACAATTTGCTCTGTTGCCATTTCTCATCCCAGTTAACCGAAAATAATGCAAAACTTCTGGGCAAAAAAAATCCTTCTAAGAGTCGTTCTCAAAAAAATTATATTCCGTCAACTTATTTCCTTTATACCGACTTTTTTCAACTAAAATTACCTCTGTCGACACTTTTAATCATTGTTCACCGATTTTATGCAAAATTTTTGGACGAAAAAAAATCCTACTTACCGGCGTTCTCTCAAAAATTGAACTCTTTCAACTAAATTTTATGATGCCGCTGTTTATCTCCTAAAATTAACTCATTCGCTTCTTCTCTTCACAATTCATCGAAATTAATGCTAATTATCTGGGCTAAATAAACAAAATTATTCTAACAGTTGTTGTCTCAAAAATGAACTTCTTTCAACTCAATTCATTTTGCCGCTCCTTATACCTCTTCTCATCACAGTTCACCGAATTATTAAATCATTTTTGGGCGAAATAAAAAAATTCGTCTAACATGCAAATTCTTAAAACAGAAATTCTTTAAATCTTATTCCTTTATACACCCTTTCTTCAAATAATAACACTTGAGCCTCTTCTAATCACAATTCATTGAAATTAATACCAAATTTGAGGGCGAAATAGTATAATTTTTTAACTTAATTCTTTTTGCTGCTGTTTTTCAACAAAAATTAAATCTCTTACCTCTTCTCATCACAGTTCACCGAAATTATTGAATTTAAGGCTAAATTTTTTATGCAAAACGAAAAAATTCTTCAAACGGCCGTTCTATCAAAATGAAAATCGTTACACTTAATTCATTTATGCTGCTGTTTTTTAACTAAAATAAACACTGTCGCCTCCTATCATCACAGTTAACCGAAAATAGTGCAAAACTTCTGGGGAAACTAAAAAAATCCTTGTAAGAGTCGTTCTCAAAAAAAGTATTTATTCCGTCAACATAATTCCATTATAGCGTGTTTTTTCAATTAAAATTAACTCCGTCGAAACTTCTCATCACAGTTCACCGATTTTTTGTAAAATTTTGCACGAAAAAAAATCCTACTAAATTTTATGATACCGCTGTTTATCACCTAAAATTAACTCAGTCGCCTCTTCTCTTCACAAGTCACCGAAAGTAATGCTAAGTTTCCGGGCAAAATAAAAAATTTCTCCTAACAGTTGTTGTCTCAAAATGAACTTCTTTGAACTCAATTCATTTTCCGCTGTTCTTCAACTAAAATTAAATCTGTCACCTCTACTCATCACAGTTCACCAAAATTATTGAAACATTTTTGGAATAAATAAAAAAATTCGTCTAACAGGCAAATTCTTAAAACAGAAATTCTTTTAATCTTATTCCTTTGTACACCCTTTTTTCAACTAATAACACTTGAGCCTCTTCTAATCCTTGTTCATTGAAATTATTACAAAATTTTAGTGAGCGAAATATTAAAATTTTTCTAACAGGGGTTCTGTCAAAAATGAAACTTGTTCAATTTATTCTTTTAGACTGCTGTTTCTACCTAAATTAACTCTCTAGCCTTTTGTTATCACAGTTAACGGATATTAATGATAATTTGTATGCGAAGGAAAAAAAGTTATCTAAAACCCGTTTTCTCAAATATAAAATTCATTCAACATAACTCCTTAATACTGCTTTTTTAACTGAAATTAACTGTCACCTATTGTTATCACAGGTAACCGAATTTTAGGCAAAATTTTTTATGCGAAACAAAAAAATTTTTCTAACAGCCTTTTTATCAAAAATGAAATTCGTTCAACTTAATTCCTTTATGCTGCTGTTTTTAAACTAAAATTAACTCTTGTGCCCATTGACATCACAGTTAACCGAAATTATTGCAAAACTTTTTATGCGAACCAAAAAAATTTTTCTAAAAGCCGTTTTCTGAATTATAAAATTCATTTAACTTAATGCCTCATTTCTGCTTATTTTCACAAAAATAACTCTGTAGCCTTCTGTTGTCAGAGTTAACCGAAATTAATGCAAAATTGTTTATGCGAACCAAAAACATTTACATTCCATTCACCATTCACAGTTTACCGAAATTATTAAAAATTTCTGGAATAAATAATGAAACTATACCTACTGGCCTTCTCTCAAAAATTATATTCTTTTAATTCCATTTTTTACCTCTGTTATTAAACTCATATAATTTTGTCGCGTCTTCTTATTTCAGATCACAGAAATTACTACAAAATTTCTGGGAAAAATAGAAAAATTCTTCTAACAGGCGTTTTATCAAATATGAAATTCATTTAACTTAAATCGTTTATATCCCTTTTTTTCAACGAAATTAATGTATATCGCAACTTTCGTCACGGTTCATTTTTATTAATGCAAAATTTCTGGGCGAAAAAAATACTTCTAACAGGCGTTCTCTCAAAAATGGAATGCTTTTAAATTCATTTCTTTATACCGCATTTTTTCAACTAATTTCAACGCAGTCGCCTATCATCATCACAGTTAACCGATATTAATGAAAAAATTTCTGGGCGAAATAAAAAAATCTTTCTAAACGTGTTCTCTAAATAATATAATCCTCTCAACACAATTCCTTTGTGCAGCATTTTTTCAATTAAAATTAACTCTTTTGCCACGTCTCATCAGAGTTCACCGATTTGATGAAAAAATTTCTGGACGAAAAAAAATCCTACTTACCAGAGTTCTTTCAAAAATTAAATTCTTTCAACTTAATTCCTTAATGCTGCTATTTGTTAACTAAATTTATCTATGTTGCATTTTTTCATCCCAGTGAACCGAAAATATGGCAAACTTCTGGATAAAAAAAAATTCTTCCACGAGTCTTTCTCAAAAAAATTATATTCCGTCAACTTTATTCCTTTTTACCGCCATTTTTTAACTAAAATTAACTCTGTGGCTACTTCTCATCACCATTCACCGTTTTTATGCAAAATTTCTGGACGAAAAAAAATCCTACTTACCGGCGTTCTCTCAAAAATTAAATTCTTTTAACTAAATTTTATGATACCGCTGTTTATCACCTACAATTAACTCAGTCGCCTCTTCTCTTCACAATTCACCGAAATTAATGCTAAGCATCCGGGCGAAATAAACAAATTCTTCTAACAGTTCTTGTCTCAAAAATGAACTTTTTTCAAACTCAATTATTTTGCCGCGGTTTTTCAACTAAAATCAAATCTGTCACCTCTTCTCATCACAGTTCACCGAGATTATTGAATCTTTTTTGGAATAAATAAAAAAATTCGTCTAACGGGCAAATTCTTAAAACAGAAATTCTTTTAATCTTATTCCTTTGTATACCCTTTTTTCAACTAATAACACTTGAGCCTCTTCTAATCCTTGTTCATTGAAATTATTACAAAATTTTAGTGAGCGAAATATTAAAATTTTTCTAACAGGGGTTCTGTCAAAAATGAAACTTGTTCAATTTATTCTTTTAGACTGCTGTTTCTACCTAAATTAACTCTCTAGCCTTTTGTTATCACAGTTAACGGATATTAATGATAATTTGTATGCGAAGGAAAAAAAGTTATCTAAAACCCGTTTTCTCAAATATAAAATTCATTCAACATAACTCCTTAATACTGCTTTTTTAACTGAAATTAACTGTCACCTATTGTTATCACAGGTAACCGAATTTTAGGCAAAATTTTTTATGCGAAACAAAAAAATTCTTCTAACAGCCGTTTTATCAAAAATGAAATTCGTTCAACTTAATTCCTTTATGCTGCTGTTTTTAAACTAAAATTAACTCTTGTGCCCATTGACATCACAGTTAACCGAAATTATTGCAAAACTTTTTATGCGAACCAAAAAAATTTTTCTAAAAGCCGTTTTCTGAATTATAAAATTCATTTAACTTAATGCCTCATTTCTGCTTATTTTCACAAAAATAACTCTGTAGCCTTCTGTTATCAGAGTTAACCGACGTTAATGCAAAATTGTTTATGCGAACCAAAAACATTTTTCTAAAAGGCGTTTTCTGAAATATAAAATTCATTCAACTTAATTCCATATTACTCGTTTTTTAACTAAAAATAACTCTGTCGCCTTTTGTTATCAAAGATATCCAAATTTAACGCAAAATGTTTTATGCGGAACAAAAAAATTCTTCTTACAGCCGTTCTCTTAAAAAAGAAATTCTTTCAACCTTATTCCTTTATACTGGTGTTTTTCAACTAAATTTAACTCTGTCTTATCTCGTATCTCTACTATGAATCCTTTATACCGCCGTTTTTCAACGAAAATTAACTTTGTCGCCACTTTTCATCACAGTTACCGAATTTTTGCAAAATTTCTAGAAAAAATAAAAAAACCATACCTACTGGCGTTCTCCCAAAAATTATATTCTTTCAATTCCATTTTTTTACCGCTATTTTAAAACTAAAATAATTTTGTCGCATCTTCTCATTACAGTTCACTGAAATTGATACAAAATTTCTGGGCATAATAGAAAAATTCTTCTAACAAGCGTTTTATGAAAATATAAACTTCATTCAACTTAAATCTTTTATACCAATTTTTTTCGAAGAAAATTATATATATAGCCTATTTTTGTCACGGTTCATTGAAATTAATGGAAAAGTTCTGGGCGAAAAAATTTTTTTTCTAACAGACGTTCTCTCACAAATGAAATCCTTTCAAATGAATTACTTTATCCGGATTTAGTCAACTAATTTCAACTCTATCGCCTATTATCATCACAGTTAACCGATATCAATGGCAAAATTTCTGGGCGAAATAAAAAATCCTTCTGACAGGCATTCTCCAACAAATTCTACTAAATTCCTTGATTCTGCTGCTTTTCAACTAAAATTAACTCTGTCGTCTTTTCTCTTCACAGTTACCGAAATAATGCAAAAATTTTTATGAGAACAAAATTTCTTCTAACAGCCGTTCACCTAAATATGAAATACATTAAACTTAATTCCTAATACTGCTCTTTTTTAACTTAAATTAACTCTGTGGCCTTTTGTTATCACAGTTAAACGAAAACAATGCAAAATTTTTATGCGAGCCAAAAAAATTATTCTAAAAGCCGTTCTCTCAAAAGTTAAATCCGTTCAACTTAAATTCTTTACACTGCTATTTTATAGCTAAAATTAACACTTTCGCCTGTTATCATCACAGTTAACGGAAAATAATGCAAAACTTCTGGCCAAATTAAAAAAATCCTTCTAAGAGTCGTTCTCAAAAATATTATATTCCGTCAACTTGATTCCTTTATACCGCCTTTTTTCAACTAAAATTAATTCTGTAGACACTTCTCATCACAGTTCACCGATTTTATGTAAAATTTCTGGACGAAAAAAAATTCTACTCACCGGCGTTCTCTCAAATATTGAATTCTTTCAACTAAATTTTATGATACCGCTGTTTATCACCTAAAATAACTCAGTCGCCTCTTCTCTTCACAATTCTCCGAAATTAATGCTAAGTTTCCGGGCGAAATAAACAAATTCTTCTAACAGTTGTTGTCTCAAAAATGAACTTCTTTCAACTCAACTAATTTAGCCACTGTTTTTCAACAAAAATTAAATCTGTTACCTCTTCTCATCACAGTTCACCGAAATTATTGAATTTAAGGCTAAATTTTTTATGCAAAACGAAAATATTCTTCTAACGGCCGTTCTATCAAAAATGAAAATCGTTACACTTAATTCATTTATGCTGCTGTTTTTTAACTAAAATTAACACTGTCGCCTCCTATCATCACAGTTAACCGAAAATAGTGCAAAACTTCTGGGGAAACTAAAAAAATCCTTGTAAGAGTCGTTCTCAAAAAAAGTATTTATTCCGTCAACATAATTCCATTATAGCGTGTTTTTTCAATTAAAATTAACTCCGTCGAAACTTCTCATCACAGTTCACCGATTTTTTGTAAAATTTTGCACGAAAAAAAATCCTACTAAATTTTATGATACCGCTGTTTATCACCTAAAGTTAACTCAGTCGCCTCTTCTCTTCACAATTCACCGAAATTAATTCTAAGTTTCCGGGTGAAATAAACACATTCTTCTAACAAGTGTTGTCTCAAACATGAACTCCTTTCAACTCAATACATTTTAAAGCTGTTTTTCAATCAAATTAAAATCTGTCACCTCTTCTCATCACAGTTCACCGAAATTATTAAAACATTTTTGGGCGAAATAATAAAATACGTCTAACATGCAAATTCTTAAAACAGAAGTTCTTTAAATCTTATTCCTTTATACACCCTTTTTCAACTAATAACACATAAGCCTCTTCTAATCACAGTTCATTGAAATTATTACAAAATTTTTGAACGTCATCTTAATATTAATTTAATGGCCCTTCTATCAAAAATGAAATTCGTGCAACTTAATTCCCTTATGCTGCGGTTTTTCAACTAAAATTTGCTCTGTTGCCATTTTTCATCCCAGTTACCCGAAAATAATGCAAAACGTCTGTCCAAAAATATCCTTCTAAGAGTCGTTCTCAAAAAAATTATATTCCGTCAACTTATATCCTTTATACCGACTTTTTTTTAACTAAAATTACCTCTGTCGACACTTTTAATCATAGTTCACCAATTTCATGCAAAATTTCTGGACGAAAAAATACCTACTTACCGGCGTTCTCTCAAAAATTGAACTCTTTCAACTAAATTTTATGATACCGCTGTTTATCACCTAAAATTAAATCATTCGCTTCTTCTATTCACAATTCACCGAAATTAATGCTAATTTTCTGGGCTAAATAAACAAAATTATTCTAACAGTTGTTGTCTAAAAAATGAATTTTTCTCAACTCAAATCATTTTGCCACTGTTTTTAACTTACAATAAATCTGTCACCTCTTCTCTTCACAGTTCACCGAAATTATTGAAACATTTTTTGCGAAATAAAAAAATTCGTCTAACATGCAAATTCTTAAAACAGAAATTCTTTAAATCTTATTCCTTTATACACCCTTTCTTCAACTAATAACACTTAAGCCTCACAGTTCATTGAAATTAATACAAAATTTGAAGGCGAAATATTAAAATTTTTTAACTTTATTCTTTTTGCTGCTGTTTTTTAAATAAAATTAACATTCTTATCTCTTATCATCACAGTAATTCTAAAATAATGCAAAACGTATGGGAAAAATAAAAAATCCTCCTCATAATTGTTTTAAAAAAAATTATATTCTGTCGAATTATTTCCTTTATTGCGCCTTTTTTCAACAAAAATTAACTCTGTCAACACCTCTCATTACAGTTCACCGAATTTATGCAAAATTTCTGGACGATCTAAAAAAATCTTACTAATAGGCGTTCTCTAAATAGATTTATTCTCTTAACTTAATTCCTTTATACCGCTGATTTTTAACTTTAATTAACTCAGTCACCGGTTCTCATTATAATTGAAAGAAAAATGCAAACTTTTTGGGCGAAATAAAAACATTCTTATGACAGATGTTCTCTCAAGGATGATATCATTTCAAATTAATTTCTTTATATCGCATTTCTTCAACTAATTTCAAACCTGTCGCCTATTATCATCACAGTTAACCGATATTAATGAAAAAAATTCTGGCCGAAATAAAAATATCCTTCTAAAAGGCGTTCTCTAAATAATTTAATTCTCCCAACATAATTCCCTTGTACCGCATTTTTTCAAGTAAAATTAACTCTGTCGCCCCTATCATCAAAGTTCACCGAATTTATGCAAAATTTTTGGACGAATACATAAATCCTACTTACTGGCGTTCTCTCAAAAATTAAATTCTTTCAACTAAGTTTTATTATACCGCTGTTTTTATTCTAAAATGAACTGAGTTGCCTCTTCTATTTACAATTCACCGATTTTAATAATAAGTTTTCAGGCGAAATAAACAAATTCTTCTAACAACCGTTCCTTCATAAATGATATTCCTTCACCTTACTTCATTTATACGGCTATTTTTCAATTAAAAATAAATCTGTCACCTCTTTTAATTACACTTAACAGAAATTTTATAAATTTTATAACTGTTTACCAATGCTTTTCAACTAAAATTAACACTTGAGTTTCTTCTTACAACAGATAACCGAAATAATGCAAATATGAGGGTGAAATAAAAATATTCATCTATCAGGGGTAATGCCAAATAAGAAATTTTTCAACGCAATTCTTTCAAACACTCTTTTTTTACTAAAATTACAGGGTTCGACTGTAAAATATTGCAGTTCAACGAAAATATTGCATAAATTATGTGCGAAATAATAAAATATTTTTAACAGGTGTTCTCTCAAAAAAGACAATTGTTTAACTTAATTCTTTTAAACTGCTGTTTTTAACTAAATTAACTCTGTCGCCTTTTTTCATCACAGTTAACCGAAATAATTGCAAAATTTGTATGCGAAGCACAAAAATTCTTCTAAAATCCGTTTTCTCAAATATAAAATCCATTCAACTTAATTCCTTATTACTGCTTTTTTTAACTAAAATTCACACTGTCGCCTTTTGTTATCAAAGATAACCAAATTTAAAGCAAAATTTTTAATGTGAAATAAAAATATTCTTCTAAAAGCCGTTCTATCAAAAATGAAATTCGTTCAACTTTATTCCTTTATGCTGCTGTTCTTCAACTAAAACAACTCTGTTGCCTTTTTACATCACAGTTAACCGAAATTAATGCAAAATTTTGTTTGCGAAACAAAAAAAATTTTCTAAAAGCCGTTTTCTCAAAATTGAAATTCATTCTACTTAATGCCTCATTTCTGCTTTTTTTTACAAAAATAACTGTATGTCCTGCTTTTATCACAGTTACCCGAAATTAATACAAAATTTTTTATGCGAAACAAAAACATTTCTAAGGGCCGTTCTCTCAAAATTGAAATTCGTTCAACTTAATTCCTTTATGCTGCGGTTTTTTAACTAAAATTAACGCTTTGGCCTTTTTTCATCCCAGTTTACGGAAATTAATGCAAAAATTTTTACGCGATTCAAAAAAATTCTTCGGCCAGCCGTTCTCTCGAAAATGAAATCCTTCAACCTTATTCCTTTTGACGGGTGTTTTTCAACTAAATTTAACTCTATCGCATCTGTATCACCACTGTTAAACCTTGAAACCGCTGCTTTTCAACGAAAATTAACTCTGTCGCCACTTCTCATCACAGTTTACCGAAATTATTAAAAATTTCTGGAATAAATAATAAAACTATACCTACTGGCGTTCTCTCAAAAATTATATTCTTTTAATTCCTTTTTTTACCTCTGTTATTAAACTAATATAATTTTGTCGCGTCTTCTTATTTCAGATCACTGAAATTACTACAAAATTTCTGGGAAAAATAGAAAAATTCTTCTAACAGGCGTTTTATCAAATATGAAATTCATTTAACTTAAATCGTTTATATCACTGTTTTTCAACGAAATTTATGTATATCGCAACTTTCGTCACGGTTCATTTTTATTAATGCAAAATTTCTGGGCGAAAAAAATACTTCTAACAGGCGTTCTCTCAAAAATGGAATGCTTTTAAATTCATTTCTTTATACCGCATTTTTTCAACTAATTTCAACGCAGTCGCCTATCATCATCACAGTTAACCGATATTAATGAAAAAATTTCTGGGCGAAATAAAAAAATCTTTCTAAACGTGTTCTCTAAATAATATAATCCTCTCAACACAATTCCTTTTTGCAGCATTTTTTCAATTAAAATTAACTCTTTTGCCACGTCTCATCAGAGTTCACCGATTTGATGAAAAAATTTCTGGACGAAAAAAAATCCTACTTACCAGAGTTCTTTCAAAAATTAAATTCTTTCAACTTAATTCCTTAATGCTGCTATTTGTTAACTAAATTTATCTATGTTGCATTTTTTCATCCCAGTGAACCGAAAATAAGGCAAACTTCTGGATAAAAAAAAATTCTTCCACGAGTCTTTCTCAAAAAAATTATATTCCGTCAACTTTATTCCTTTATACCGCCATTTTTCAACTAAAATTAACTCTGTGGATACTTCTCATCACAGCTCACCGTTTTTATGCAAAATTTCACGACGAAAAAAAATCCTACTTACCAGAGTTCTTTCAAAAATTAAATTCTTTCAACTTTATTCCTTAATGCTGCTATTTGTTAACTAAAATTATCTTTGTTGCATTTTTTCATCCCAGTGAACCGAAAATATGGCAAACTTCTGGATAAAAAAAAATTCCACCACGAGTCTTTCTCAAAAAAAAATATTCCGTCAACTTTATTCCTTTATACCGCCATTTTTCAACTAAAATTAACTCTGTGGATACTTCTCATCACAGTTCACCGTTTTTATGCAAAATTTCACGACGAAAAAAAATCCTTCTTACCGGCGTTCTCTCAAAAATTAAATTCTTTTAACTAAATTTTATGATACCGCTATTTATCACCTAAAATTAACTCATTCGCTTCTTCTCTTCACAATTCACCGAAATTATTGGTAATTTTCTGGGCTAAATAAACAAAATTATTCTAACAGTTGTTGTCTCAAAAATGAATTTTTCTCAACTCAATTCATTTTGCCGCTGTTTTTAACTTACAATAAATCTGTCACCTCTTCTCTTCACAGTTCACCGAAATTATTGAAACATTTTTGGGCGAAATAAAAAAATTCGTCTTACATGCAAATTCTTAAAACAGAAATTCTTTAAATCTTATTCCTTTATACACCCTTTCTTTAACTAATAACACTTAAGCCTCACAGTTCATTGAAATTAATACAAAATTTGAGGGCGAAATATTAAAATTTTTTAACTTAATTCTTTTTGCTGCTGTTTTTCAACTAAAATTAACTCTGTTGCCTTTTTCATCCCAGTTAACCGAAAATAATGCATAACCCCTGGGAAAAATAAAAAAATCCTTCTCAGAGTCGTTCTCAAAAAATTATATTCCGCTTTATACTTCTAATCACAGTTCATTGACATTATTAAAAAAATATTGTTAGCGTATTATGAAAATTTTTCTAACAGGCGTTCTGTCGAAAATGAAACTTGTTCAACTTCATTCATTAAAACTGCTGTTTTTAGATAAATTAACTGTGTAGCCTTTTGTCATCACAGTTAACGGATATTAATGATAATTTGTATGCGAAGGAAAAACAAGTTTTCTAAAAGCCGCTTTCTCAAATATAAAATTCATTCAACATAATTCCTTATTACTGCTTTTTTTTTAACTAAAATTAACTGTCGCCTATTGTTATCACAGTTATCAATTTTAGGCAAACAGGCATAGTTTACACAATTTAAGGCAAAATGTTTTATGCGAAACAAAAAAATTCTTCTAACAGCCGTTCTTTCAAAAATGAAATTCGTTAAACTTAATTCCTTTATGCTGCTTTTTTTAACTAAAATTAACTCTTGTGCCTTTTGACATCACAGTTAACCGAAATTATTGCAAAACTTTTATGCGAACCAAAAAATTTTTCTTAAAGGCGTTTTCTGAAATATAAAATTCTTTCAACTTAATTCCATATTACTCGTTTTTTTAACTAAAAATAACTCTGTTGCCTTTTGTTATCAAAGATATCCGAATTTAACGCAAAATGTTTTATGCGAAACAAAAAAATTCTTCTTACAGCCGTTCTCTCAAAAAAGAAATTCTTTCAACCTTATTCCTTTATACTGGTGTTTTTCAACTAAATTTAACTCTATCGCATCTCGTATACAGCCTCTCTGAACAGCCGTTCACCTAAATATGAAATACATTAAACCTAATTCCTTAATACTGCTCTTTTTTAACTTAAATTAACTCTGTGGCCTTTTGTTATCACAGTTAAACGAAAAAAAAAGCAAAATTTTTATGAGAACCAAAAAAAATATTCTAAAAGCCGTTCTTTCAAAAATTAAATTCGTTCAACTGAAATTCTTTAAACTGCTGTTTTTTAACTAAAATTAACATTGTTATCACTTATCATCACAGTAATTCTAAAATAATGCAAAACGTATGGGAAAAATAAAAAATCCTTCTCATAATTGTTTTTAAAAAAAATTATATTCTGTCGAATTATTTCCTTTATAGCGCCTTTTTTCAACAAAAATTAACTCTGTCAACACCTCTCATTACAGTTCTCCGAATTTATGCAAAATTTCTGGACGATCTAAAACAAATCTTACTAATAGGCATTCTATAAATAGATTTATTCTCTTAACTTAATTCCTTTATACCGCTGATTTCTAACTTTAATTAACTCAGTCACCGGTTCTCATTATAATTGAAAGAAAAATGCAAACTTTTTGGGCGAAATAAAAACATTCTTATGACAGATTTAAGTCTTTAATTTAAGTATTAAGATTTAAGACAATTAATACAAAATTTTTTATGCGAAACAAAAACATTTCTAACGGCCGTTCTCTCAAAATTGAAATTCGTTCTACTTAATTCCTTTATGCTGCGGTTTTTTAACTAAAATTAACGCTTTGGCCTTTTTTCATCCCAGTTTACGGAAATTAATGCAAAAATTTTTACGCGATTCAAAAAAATTCTTCGGCCAGCCGTTCTCTCAAAAATGAAATCCTTCAACCTTATTCCTTTTGACGGGTGTTTTTCAACTAAATTTAACCCTATCGCATCTGTATCACCACTGTAAAACCTTGAAACCGCAGCTTTTCAACGAAAATTAACTCTGTCACCACTTCTCATCACAGTTTACCGAAATTATTAAAAATTTCTGGAAAAAATAATGAAACTATACCTACTTGCGTTCTCTCAAAAATTATATTCTTTTAATTCCATTTTTTACCGCTGTTATTAAACTAATATAATTTTGTCGCGTCTTCTTATTTCAGATCACTGAAATTACTACAAAATTTCTGGGCAAAATAGAAAAATTCTTCTAACAGGCGTTTTATCAAATATGAAATTCATTTAACTTAAATCGTTTATATCACTGTTTTTCAACGAAATTTACGTAAATCGCAACTTTCGTCACGGTTCATTTTTATTAATGCAAAATTTCTGGGCGAAAAAAATACTTATAACAGGCGTTCTCTCAAAAATGAAATGCTTTCAAATTCATTTCTTTATACCGCATTTTTTCAACTAATTTCAACGCAGTCGCCTATCATCATCACAGTTAAACGATATTAATGAAAAAATTTCTGGACGAAATAAAAAAATCTTTCTAAACGTGTTCTCTAAATAATATAATCCTCTCAACACAATTCCTTTGTGCATAATTTTTTCAATTAAAATTAACTCTTTTGCCACGTCTCATCAGAGTTCACCGATTTGATGAAAAAATTTCTGGACGAAAAAAAATCCTACTTAGCAGAGTTCTTTCAAAAATTAAATTATTTCAACTTTATTCCTTAATGCTGCTATTTGTTAACTAAAATTATCTATGTTGCATTTTTTCATCCCAGTGAACCGAAAATATGGCAAACTTCTGGATAAAAAAAAATTCTTCCACGAGTCTTTCTCAAAAAAATTATATTCCGTCAACTTTATTCCTTTTTACCGCCATTTTTCAACTAAAATTAACTCTGTGGATACTTCTCATCACCGTTCACCGTTTTTATGCAAAATTTCTGGACGAAAAAAAATCCTACTTACCGGCGTTCTCTCAAAAATTAAATTCTTTTAACTAAAATTTATGATACCGCTGATTATCTCCTAAAATTAACTCAGTCGCCTCTTCTCTTCACAATTCACCGAAATTAATGCTAAGAATCCGGGCGAAATAAACAAATTCTTCTAACAGTTCTTGTCTCAAAAATGAACTTTTTTCAAACTCAATTATTTTGCCGCGGTTTTTCAACTAAAATCAAATCTGTCACCTCTTCTCATCACAGTTCACCGAGATTATTGAATCTTTTTTGGAATAAATAAAAAAATTCGTCTAACAGGCAAATTCTTAAAACAGAAATTCTTTTAATCTTATTCCTTTGTACACCCTTTTTTCAACTAATAACACTTGAGCCTCTTCTAATCCTTGTTCATTGAAATTATTACAAAATTTTAGTGAGCGAAATATTAAAATTTTTTAACAGGGGTTCTGTCAAAAATGAAACTTGTTCAATTTATTCTTTTAGACTGCTGTTTCTACCTAAACTAACTCTCTAGCCTTTTGTTATCACACATGAATCCATTATACCGCCGTTTTTCAACGAAAATTAACTCTGTCGCCACTTTTCATCACAGTTACCGAATGTTTGCAAAATTTCTGGAAAAAATAAAAAAACCATACCTACTGGCGTTCTCCCAAAAATTATATTCTTTCAATTCCATCTTTTTACCGCTATTTTAAAACTAAAATAATTTTGTCGCATCTTCTCATTACAGTTCACTGAAATTGATACAAAATTTCTGGGCATAATAGAAAAATTACTCTAACAAGCGTTTTATGAAAATATAAAATTCATTCAACTTAAATCTTTTATACCAATTTTTTTCGAAGAAAATTATATATATAGCCTATTTTTGTCACGGTTCATTGAAATTAATGGAAAAGTTCTGGGCGAAAAAATTTTTTTTCTAACAGACGTTCTCTCACAAATGAAATCCTTTCAAATGAATTACTTTATCCGGATTTAGTCAACTAATTTCAACTCTATCGCCTATTATCATCACAGTTAACCGATATCAATGGCAAAATTTCTGGGCGAAATAAAAAATCCTTCTGACAGGCATTCTCCAACAAATTCTACTAAATTCCTTGATTCTGCTGCTTTTCAACTAAAATTAACTCTGTCGTCTTTTCTCTTCACAGTTACCGAAATAATGCAAAAATTTTTATGAGAACAAAATTTCTTCTAACAGCCGTTCACCTAAATATGAAATACATTAAACTTAATTCCTAATACTGCTCTTTTTTAACTTAAATTAACTCTGTGGCCTTTTGTTATCACAGTTAAACGAAAACAATGCAAAATTTTTATGCGAGCCAAAAAAATTATTCTAAAAGCCGTTCTCTCAAAAGTTAAATCCGTTCAACTTAAATTCTTTACACTGCTATTTTATAGCTAAAATTAACACTTTCGCCTGTTATCATCACAGTTAACGGAAAATAATGCAAAACTTCTGGCCAAATTAAAAAAATCCTTCTAAGAGTCGTTCTCAAAAATATTATATTCCGTCAACTTGATTCCTTTATACCGCCTTTTTTCAACTAAAATTAATTCTGTAGACACTTCTCATCACAGTTCACCGATTTTATGTAAAATTTCTGGACGAAAAAAAATGCTACTCACCGGCGTTCTCTCAAAAATTGAATTCTTTCAACTAAATTTTATGATACCGCTGTTTATCACCTAAAATAACTCAGTCGCCTCTTCTCTTCACAATTCTCCGAAATTAATGCTAAGTTTCCGGGCGAAATAAACAAATTCTTCTAACAGTTGTTGTCTCAAAAATGAACTTCTTTCAACTCAACTAATTTAGCCACTGTTTTTCAACAAAAATTAAATCTGTTACCTCTTCTCATCACAGTTCACCGAAATTATTGAATTTAAGGCTAAATTTTTTATGCAAAACGAAAATATTCTTCTAACGGCCGTTCTATCAAAAATGAAAATCGTTACACTTAATTCATTTATGCTGCTGTTTTTTAAATAAAATTAACACTGTCGCCTCCTATCATCACAGTTAACCGAAAATAGTGCAAAACTTCTGGGGAAACTAAAAAAATCCTTGTAAGAGTCGTTCTCAAAAAAAGTATTTATTCCGTCAACATAATTCCATTATAGCGTGTTTTTTCAATTAAAATTAACTCCGTCGAAACTTCTCATCACAGTTCACCGATTTTATGTAAAATTTTGCACGAAAAAATTTCCTACTAAATTTTATGATACCGCTGTTTATCACCTAAAGTTAACTCAGTCGCCTCTTCTCTTCACAATTCACCGAAATTAATTCTAAGTTTCCGGGTGAAATAAACACATTCTTCTAACAAGTGTTGTCTCAAACATGAACTCCTTTCAACTCAATTCATTTTACAGCTGTTTTTCGATCAAATTAAAATCTGTCACCTCTTCTCATCACAGTTCACCGAAATTATTAAAACATTTTTGGGCGAAATAATAAAATACGTCTAACATGCAAATTATTAAAACAGAAGTTCTTTAAATCTTATTCCTTTATACACCCTTTTTCAACTAATAACACATAAGCCTCTTCTAATCACAGTTCATTGAAATTATTACAAAATTTGTGAACGTCATCTTTATATTTTTTTAATGGCCCTACTATCAAAAATGAAATTCGTGCAACTTAATTCCCTTATGCTGCGGTTTTTTAACTAAAATTTGCTCTGTTGCCATTTTTCATCCCAGTTACCCGAAAATAATGCAAAACGTCTGTCCAAAAATATCCTTCTAAGAGTCGTTCTCAAAAAAATTATATTCCGTCAACTTATATCCTTTATACCAACTTTTTTTTAACATAAATTACCTCTGTCGACACTTTTAACCCTCTGGTTACCGACCCTCATTTTATTACGGTGGTTGCCGTTGGGGTCCTTTAGGGACCCCATCGTGTTTTTTTATTTACCGTTGAAATGAAAACAATTTTTAACCTCAGTACAATGATTTTATTGAAATAACGTCATAAATGGCCATAAAAATACCTAAATTTAAACAATTTTTGCACGAAAATATTTATAAATAAACAAAAAAAATTGTTTACAAAAAAATGAAAATTTCAGTTATAAAATTCAATTATTTATTTTTTTAATAAAAGATCATAACACACCATAATAATACAGAATATAAAACAATGTTTTCATAAAAATATTTATAATTAAAACAAAATATTTTTTGCAAAAAAGAGGAAAATTCAATTACACCCTTCATTTTTATATGTAGGTAATTGTGACAGTCTTCTTGAGATGTTCAGGACAAACAAATGCTTTACACTTGGAACATGTTACATTTATCTATAAGTCAATATTTCGTGGGCAAATATGGCATTTGCCCCTTTTGGATTTGCCGTAACTTGGTTCAGATTAGGCCATTTCTAAATTTCCTTTTTTTCGCTTCTGAATCTGCGCGTTTTGTCGTGCTTGGTAGGGCAATTTCATGCCCTAAGGACTTGAGAAGGATTCTCCTTCTAATCGAAGTCTTGCCATTCCATTCTGGATTTTTGCACATAAATATGGCAAATGAATTACTAGCTGCCATATATATTATATTCATGAACAGCCTGAATGGCCATCTATAAGTTTTTCTGGCGCATATATACTCTCTCATAAGTTTGTCTTCATTGCCTACAGCTCTTTTGTTCTATTATATTATAATACCATTATTGGTTTCTTACATTCGCTCTCAGATATTTTTTTATCTAAGTATTGCGAAGTTAGTAAGTGCACCATTTTATTTTTCTTTAGCACATACGAGACCATAGCCAATCCTTCTTTATGTAAGAAAGCAAACTTAGAAGAAAATGTTTCACGATCTTTAGTGTTATTCAAGTCATAAGGAGTGTCCGGCTTGTTCTTTCTCACTGTTCCTTGAAGAGTTACGTTTTTCGATGCTAAAAAGAGTGCCAACTCCACAGAAGTGAAACAACTGTCCGTTGTGAGACTGAGGCCAGTGTTATATAGAGATTCAATGAGATCTTTGACCACTCTAGTCCCTTGGTTCTTTTCAGCTCGCTTTCCAGGTAATTTCCCTGTATAAACTTGCAAATTGAAGAGATACGAAGTTTTGACATCAGCTGTAGCCCATATTTTTATCCCATATCTCCCGGGTTTAGAATGAATACATTGCCTAAATGTACACTTTCCTCTGTTCGACACCAGTTGTTCATCAACAGTAACATATTCAAACGGTTCAAACATTTTTTTTGCTACTTCCAACGAAAATATCCCATACATTACGGATAGCAGGTAATTTGTATTTTATTTTCTTTGGGCCCTAGTATCTTTGTCATCAAAGCATATGGATCTCATGATTTGTTGAAATCTTGTGCGGGACATAGACGTGCTGTGAAAAAATCTCTGTGAATGCTAGTATCAGTTGACCACAATTCTTTGACATTTTCTTTTCCGCAACGGAGAGCACCTGCTGTCAATAATATTCCAATAAATGCATCCAGTTCATCAATGTTCAAGTTAGTCCAATTATTTTTAAATTTAGGGTGCTTCACTAACAACTCATTGTAGAATTTTTGGGCGTACAAATTAGTGCTTTCAAAAATAAGGACTTTGACATCGTCGTTAATGAACAAATTAAAAGTTTCTCGAATGGAACTTGCACAATTTGAATGTTTTGAAGGGCCTAGTTTACAATTAATGTTTCGTAAAGTTTTTGTAACTTTTGGAGGATGTTTTCCCATGTACGTCCTGATTTTGACTTTAAAACGTCAAAGTTAGCTGTACTTTTAATTACCTCCACATCACTGTCAATATCATCTTCTGTAGGCAGTTGGTCAAACGGCTCCTTCTCTACTTCTTCCAAATCATCTTCAGATTCAGATGTGCACTCTGCTGGGAGGAATTCTCTATCACTATCACTGTTACAAAAATCATTGCAGTCACTGTCATCTGCGATTCTCTCAATTTCTTCCTCCGTTAGGAATCTTTTCGAAGTCATTTCTAAATAAAAAATAATTTTATCACAGTATGAATATAATTGTAAGTCCCATTATAGTAGGTATTAGGAAAAATTTGAAAAGTCACAATATTTTAAATATTGCTAATATTGTATTGATAGAGTAAAAAAATTGACTAACGCTTTCAATTTTAAAAAATACTTATTTTTCTATTATGATGCTTGTAGGTAGAATAAATTTGACTAATTTACCAATAGGTGTTAACGTAAATAAGTCAAGCTTCAGCACACGCAACATAGTTGTGAGTGACACCGGTACATTTTTGATCTATAAATTTATGAACTTACCTCTATAGGTGTTGCAAACGAAGAATTATCTTCCTTCTGTTGACTGCACTGGTTAGTTGAAGCAGCTGTAGCACACAATTATCTCTGTAGCAATGGCTGTTACTGGAACGGGCACTAAGCTTTGCATGTGAGGTACACACCACCTCAGATAATTGGACTGTTGAATATGCTCATTTCACTTTGAGATACATACAAATTCAGGTGCATTCCGGTAGGAGAGGCAGTGGACTCCGGGCGTTGAAGGATATCCGGTGTCCAATTCCTCTCTTACCGGTACGCAACTCAATTTGTATTTATACTGACGAGAAATGATGCGAAATCTAGGTCGTGAATAAATAACTCGGTTAGTGGTCCATCACAAAGTATGATCTCTACTTTCACTACGGTAAGCAATGTCAAACCTGAAGTTTCGATGCGTAAATGGTATTACAAAACAAAGTTGGATCGAAGAACCGCAGATATTTACCAGCAAGCAAATTAGCTGAAACGTAAAATGAAGAAGAAAAATTTTGAACGCGAATTCCCTCTGTAATAGTGGATGTAACTGAAATGAGCAGAGAACTGCCAATGTGAAGAACACGCACTCACAACCACTGATATATTTTAGATCTTTCACCAATATTGTATAGTTAGATACGACGAAACAATATTTCACGGGGAAAATGTATGGATTATACACACGCACGACATGTGCTAAAGATGCCAAGTGAAGGAACGTAAATCAGGACAGGACCACAATAAATATAGAAAAGTGGAGATAAGATATGAAGAGGCTATTTCGATGCGTAAATTGTAATATTACACTAAGAGTATTCGTACAGTTGGACACGCCTATAACAGAAGGCTAAGTAAACATTATCCCACGATAAAAATTTTCTTGATCACATATTACTCATAAAAACCGCCAAAATCCAAAGCTCGATGATAGTGCATAAATAATAATAATACATAATAATAACAAATGTTTATAATTATATTAGTTAATAAAGCAATAGTAATATATATTTACAATTATTAATAACAGAATCAGTCATACACACATTTTGGCAAAACAGTCAAACATTCAGTCTGGGACGTGGGTTACCAAGTGGGGTCCTTCTGGGACCCCATCCATATTTTCATTGATACAGAATCCAAATAAACGTAATTTTGATCCTACTTTGGAGACTAAAAAGAAATAACAAAGTTGCTCACATACCAGGAGACCCATGAACGTGAAAAAAAAAATTATGAAATTTATTCAATATTTTTCGAGTGTGGGGTCCCTGAAGGACCCCGCTCGGTAACCAGAGGGTTAATCATAGTTCACCAATTTCATGCAAAATTTCTGGACGAAAAAATACCTACTTACCGGCGTTTTCTCAAAAATTGAACTCTTTCAACTAAATTTTATGATACCGCTGTTTATCACCTAAAATTAACTCATTCGCTTCTTCTATTCACAATTCACCGAAATTAATGCTAATTTTCTGGGCTAAATAAACAGTAATTCTAAAATAATGCAAAACGTATGGGAAAACCAAAAAATCCTCCTCATAATTGTTTTTAAAAAAATTTTTTTCTGTCGAATTATTTCCTTTATAGCGCCTTTTTTCAACAAAAATTAACTCTGTCAACACCTCTCATTACAGTTCACCGAATTTATGCAAAATTTCTGGACGATCTAAAAAAAATCTTACTAATAGGCGTTCTCTAAATAGATTTATTCTCTTAACTTAATTCCTTTATACCGCTGATTTTTAACTTTAATTAACTCAGTCACCGGTTCTCATTATAATTGAAAGAAAAATGCAAACTTTTTGGGCGAAATAAAAACATTCTTATGACAGATGTTCTCTCAAGGATGATATCATTTCAAATTAATTTCTTTATATCGCATTTCTTCAACTAATTTCAAAACTGTCGCCTATTATCATCACAGTTAACCGATATTAATGAAAAAAATTCTGGCCGAAATAAAAATATCCTTCTAAAAGGCGTTCTCTAAATAATTTAATTCTCTCAACATAATTCCCTTGTACCGCATTTTTTCAACTAAAATTAACTCTGTCGCCACTTCTCATCAAAGTTCACCGAATTTATGCAATATTTTTGGACGAATACATAAATCCTACTTACTGGCGTTCTCTCAAAAATTAAATTCTTTCAACTAAGTTTTATTATACCGCTGTTTTTATTCTAAAATGAACTGAGTTGCCTCTTCTATTTACAATTCACCGATTTTAATAATAAGTTTTCAGGCGAAATAAACAAATTCTTCTAACAACCGTTCCTTCATAAATGATATTCCTTCACCTTACTTCATTTATACGGCTATTTTTCAATTAAAATTAAATCTGTCACCTCTTTTAATTACACTTAACAGAAATTTTATAAATTTTATAACTGTTTACCAATGCTTTTCAACTAAAATTAACACTTGAGTTTCTTCTTACAACAGATAACCGAAATAATGCAAATATGAGGGTGAAATAAAAATATTCATCTATCAGGGGTAATGCCAAATAAGAAATTTTTCAACGCAATTCTTTCAAACACTCTTTTTTTACTAAAATTACAAGGTTCGACTGTAAAATATTGCAGTTCAACGAAAATATTGCATAAATTATGTGCGAAATAATAAAATATTTTTAACAGGTGTTCTCTCAAAAAAGACAATTGTTTAACTTAATTCTTTTAAACTGCTGTTTTTAACTAAATTAACTCTGTCGCCTTTTTTCATCACAGTTAACCGAAATAATTGCAAAATTTGTATGCGAAGCACAAAAATTCTTCTAAAATCCGTTTTCTCAAATATAAAATCCATTCAACTTAATTCCTTATTACTGCTTTTTTTAACTAAAATTCACTCTGTCGCCTTTTGTTATCAAAGATAACCAAATTTAAAGCAAAATTTTTAATGTGAAATAAAAATATTCTTCTAAAAGCCGTTCTATCAAAAATGAAATTCGTTCAACTTTATTCCTTTATGCTGCTGTTCTTCAACTAAAACAACTCTGTTGCCTTTTTACATCACAGTTAACCGAAATTAATGCAAAATTTTGTTTGCGAAACAAAAAAAATTTTCTAAAAGCCGTTTTCTCAAAATTGAAATTCATTCTACTTAATGCCTCATTTCTGCTTTTTTTTTTACAAAAATAACTGTATGTCCTGCTTTTATCACAGTTACCCGAAATTAATGCAAAAATTTTTACGCGATTCAAAAAAATTCTTCGGCCAGCCGTTCTCTCAAAAATGAAATCCTTCAACCTTATTCCTTTTGACGGGTGTTTTTCAACTAAATTTAACTCTATCGCATCTGTATCACCACTGTTAAACCTTGAAACCGCTGCTTTTCAACGAAAATTAACTATGTCGCCACTTCTCATCACAGTTTACCGAAATTATTAAAAATTTCTGGAATAAATAATGAAACTATACCTAATGGCGTTCTCTCAAAAATTATATTCTTTTAATTCCATTTTTTACCTCTGTTATTAAACTAATATAATTTTGTCGCGTCTTCTTATTTCAGATCACTGAAATTACTACAAAATTTCTGGGAAAAATAGAAAAATTCTTCTAACAGGCGTTTTATCAAATATGAAATTCATTTAACTTAAATCGTTTATATCACTGTTTTTCAACGAAATTTATGTATATCGCAACTTTCGTCACGGTTCATTTTTATTAATGCAAAATTTCTGGGCGAAAAAAATACTTCTAACAGGCGTTCTCTCAAAAATGGAATGCTTTTAAATTCATTTCTTTATACCGCATTTTTTCAACTAATTTCAACGCAGTCGCCTATCATCATCACAGTTAACCGATATTAATGAAAAAATTTCTGGGCGAAATAAAAAAATCTTTCTAAACGTGTTCTCTAAATAATATAATCCTCTCAACACAATTCCTTTTTGCAGCATTTTTTCAATTAAAATTAACTCTTTTGCCACGTCTCATCAGAGTTCACCGATTTGATGAAAAAATTTCTGGACGAAAAAAAATCCTACTTACCAGAGTTCTTTCAAAAATTAAATTCTTTCAACTTAATTCCTTAATGCTGCTATTTGTTAACTAAATTTATCTATGTTGCATTTTTTCATCCCAGTGAACCGAAAATAAGGCAAACTTCTGGATAAAAAAAAATTCTTCCACGAGTCTTTCTCAAAAAAATTATATTCCGTCAACTTTATTCCTTTATACCGCCATTTTTCAACTAAAATTAACTCTGTGGATACTTCTCATCACAGCTAACCGTTTTTATGCAAAATTTCACGACGAAAAAAAATCCTACTTACCAGCGTTCTTTCAAAAATTAAATTCTTTCAACTTTATTCCTTAATGCTGCTATTTGTTAACTAAAATTATCTTTGTTGCATTTTTTCATCCCAGTGAACCGAAAATATGGCAAACTTCTGGATAAAAAAAAATTCTTCCACGAGTCTTTCTCAAAAAAAAATATTCCGTCAACTTTATTCCTTTATACCGCCATTTTTCAACTAAAATTAACTCTGTGGATACTTCTCATCACAGTTCACCGTTTTTTTGCAAAATTTCACGACGAAAAAAAATCCTTCTTACCGGCGTTCTCTCAAAAATTAAATTCTTTTAACTAAATTTTATGATACCGCTATTTATCACCAAAAATTAACTCATTCGCTTCTTCTCTTCACAATTCACCGAAATTATTGGTAATTTTCTGGGCTAAATAAACAAAATTATTCTAACAGTTGTTGTCTCAAAAATGAATTTTTCTCAACTCAATTCATTTTGCCGCTGTTTTTAACTTACAATAAATCTGTCACCTCTTCTCTTCACAGTTCACCGAAATTATTGAAACATTTTTGGGCGAAATAAAAAAATTCGTCTTACATGCAAATTCTTAAAACAGAAATTCTTTAAATCTTATTCCTTTATACACCCTTTCTTTAACTAATAACACTTAAGCCTCACAATTCATTGAAATTAATACAAAATTTGAGGGCGAAATATTAAATTTTTTTAACTTAATTCTTTTTGCTGCTGTTTTTCAACTAAAATTAACTCTGTTGCCTTTTTCATCCCAGTTAACCGAAAATAATGCATAACCCCTGGGCAAAATAAAAAAATCCTTCTCAGAGTCGTTCTCAAAAAAATTATATTCCGCTTTATACTTCTAATCACAGTTCATTGACATTATTAAAAAAATATTGTTAGCGTATTATGAAAATTTTTCTAACAGGCGTTCTGTCGAAAATGAAACTTGTTCAACTTCATTCATTAAAACTGCTGTTTTTAGATAAATTAACTGTGTAGCCTTTTGTCATCACAGTTAACGGATATTAATGATAATTTGTATGCGAAGGAAAAAAAAGTTTTCTAAAAGCCGCTTTCTCAAATATAAAATTCATTCAACATAATTCCTTATTACTGCTTTTTTTTTAACTAAAATTAACTGTCGCCTATTGTTATCACAGTTAACCGAATTTTAGGCAAACAGGCATAGTTTACACAATTTAAGGCAAAATGTTTTATGCGAAACAAAAAAATTCTTCTAACAGCCGTTCTTTCAAAAATGAAATTCGTTAAACTTAATTCCTTTATGCTGCTTTTTTTAACTAAAATTAACTCTTGTGCCTTTTGACATCACAGTTAACCGAAATTATTGCAAAACTTTTATGCGAACCAAAAAATTTTTCTTAAAGGCGTTTTCTGAAATATAAAATTCTTTCAACTTAATTCCATATTACTCGTTTTTTTAACTAAAAATAACTCTGTTGCCTTTTGTTATCAAAGATATCCGAATTTAACGCAAAATGTTTTATGCGAAACAAAAAAATTCTTCTTACAGCCGTTCTCTCAAAAAGAAATTCTTTCAACCTTATTCCTTTATACTGGTGTTTTTCAACTAAATTTAACTCTATCGCATCTCGTATACAGCCTCTCTGAACAGCCGTTCACCTAAATATGAAATACATTAAACCTAATTCCTTAATACTGCTCTTTTTTAACTTAAATTAACTCTGTGGCCTTTTGTTATCACAGTTAAACGAAAAAAAAAGCAAAATTTTTATGAGAACCAAAAAAAATATTCTAAAAGCCGTTCTTTCAAAAATTAAATTCGTTCAACTGAAATTCTTTAAACTGCTGTTTTTTAACTAAAATTAACATTGTTATCACTTATCATCACAGTAATTCTAAAATAATGCAAAACGTATGGGAAAAATAAAAAATCCTTCTCATAATTGTTTTTAAAAAAAATTATATTCTGTCGAATTATTTCCTTTATAGCGCCTTTTTTCAACAAAAATTAACTCTGTCAACACCTCTCATTACAGTTCTCCGAATTTATGCAAAATTTCTGGACGATCTAAAAAAAATCTTACTAATAGGCATTCTATAAATAGATTTATTCTCTTAACTTAATTCCTTTATACCGCTGATTTTTAACTTTAATTAACTCAGTCACCGGTTCTCATTATAATTGAAAGAAAAATGCAAACTTTTTGGGCGAAATAAAAACATTCTTATGACAGATGTTCTCTCAAGGATGATATCATTTCAAATTAATTTCTTTATATCGCATTTCTTCAACTAATTTCAAACCTGTCGCCTATTATCATCACAGTTAACCGATATTAATGAAAAAAATTCTGGCCGAAATAAAAATATCCTTCTAAAAGGCGTTCTATAAATAATTTAATTCTCTCAACATAATTCCCTTGTACCGCATTTTTTCAACTAAAATTAACTCTGTCGCCACTTCTCATCAAAGTTCACCGAATTTATGCAAAATTTTTGGACGAATACATAAATCCTACTTACTGGAGTTCGCTCAAAAATTAAATTCTTTCAACTAAGTTTTATTATACCGCTGTTTTTATTCTAAAATGAACTGATTTGCCTCTTCTATTTACAATTCACCGATTTTAATAATAAGTTTTCAGGCGAAATAAACAAATTCTTCTAACAACCGTTCCTTCATAAATGATATTCCTTCACCTTACTTCATTTACACGGCTATTTTTCAATTAAAATTAAATCTGTCACCTCTTTTAATTACACTTAACCGAAATTTTATAAATTTTATAACTGTTAACCAATGCTTTTCAACTAAAATTAACACTTGAGTTTCTTCTTACAACAGATAACCGAAATAATGCAAATATGAGGGTGAATTAAAAATATTCATCTATCAGGGGTAATGCCAAATAAGAAATTTTTTCAACGCAATTCTTTCAAACACACTTTTTTCATCGAAAATATTGCATAAATTATGTGCGAAATAATAAAATATTTTTAACAGGTGTTCTCTCAAAAAAGACAATTGTTTAACTTATTTCTTTTAAACTGCTGTTTTTAACTAAATTAACTCTGTCGCCTTTTTTCATCACAGTTAACCGAAATAATTGCAAAATTTGTATGCGAAGCACAAAAATTCTTCTAAAATCCGTTTTCTCAAATATAAAATCCATTCAACTTAATTCCTTATTACTGCTTTTTTTAACTAAAATTCACTCTGTCGCCTTTTGTTATCAAAGATAACCAAATTTAAAGCAAAATTTTTAATGTGAAATAAAAATATTCTTCTAAAAGCCGTTCTATCAAAAATGAAATTCGTTCAACTTTATTCCTTTATGCTGCTGTTCTTCAACTAAAACAACTCTGTTGCCTTTTTACATCACAGTTAACCGAAATTAATGCAAAATTTTGTTTGCGAAACAAAAAAAATTTTCTAAAAGCCGTTTTCTCAAAATTGAAATTCATTCTACTTAATGCCTCATTTCTGCTTTTTTTTACAAAAATAACTGTATGTCCTGCTTTTATCACAGTTACCCGAAATTAATACAAAATTTTTTATGCGAAACAAAAACATTTCTAAGGGCCGTTCTCTCAAAATTGAAATTCGTTCAACTTAATTCCTTTATGCTGCGGTTTTTTAACTAAAATTAACGCTTTGGCCTTTTTTCATCCCAGTTTACGGAAATTAATGCAAAAATTTTTACGCGATTCAAAAAAATTCTTCGGCCAGCCGTTCTCTCGAAAATGAAATCCTTCAACCTTATTCCTTTTGACGGGTGTTTTTCAACTAAATTTAACTCTATCGCATCTGTATCACCACTGTTAAACCTTGAAACCGCTGCTTTTCAACGAAAATTAACTCTGTCGCCACTTCTCATCACAATTTACCGAAATTATTAAAAATTTCTGGAATAAATAATAAAACTATACCTACTGGCGTTCTCTCAAAAATTATATTCTTTTAATTCCTTTTTTTACCTCTGTTATTAAACTAATATAATTTTGTCGCGTCTTCTTATTTCAGATCACTGAAATTACTACAAAATTTCTGGGAAAAATAGAAAAATTCTTCTAACAGGCGTTTTATCAAATATGAAATTCATTTAACTTAAATCGTTTATATCACTGTTTTTCAACGAAATTTATGTATATCGCAACTTTCGTCACGGTTCATTTTTATTAATGCAAAATTTCTGGGCGAAAAAAATACTTCTAACAGGCGTTCTCTCAAAAATGGAATGCTTTTAAATTCATTTCTTTATACCGCATTTTTTCAACTAATTTCAACGCAGTCGCCTATCATCATCACAGTTAACCGATATTAATGAAAAAATTTCTGGGCGAAATAAAAAAATCTTTCTAAACGTGTTCTCTAAATAATATAATCCTCTCAACACAATTCCTTTTTGCAGCATTTTTTCAATTAAAATTAACTCTTTTGCCACGTCTCATCAGAGTTCACCGATTTGATGAAAAAATTTCTGGACGAAAAAAAATCCTACTTACCAGAGTTCTTTCAAAAATTAAATTCTTTCAACTTAATTCCTTAATGCTGCTATTTGTTAACTAAATTTATCTATGTTGCATTTTTTCATCCCAGTGAACCGAAAATAAGGCAAACTTCTGGATAAAAAAAAATTCTTCCACGAGTCTTTCTCAAAAAAATTATATTCCGTCAACTTTATTCCTTTATACCGCCATTTTTCAACTAAAATTAACTCTGTGGATACTTCTCATCACAGCTCACCGTTTTTATGCAAAATTTCACGACGAAAAAAAATCCTACTTAACAGAGTTCTTTCAAAAATTAAATTCTTTCAACTTTATTCCTTTATGCTGCTATTTGTTAACTAAAATTATCTTTGTTGCATTTTTTCATCCCAGTGAACCGAAAATATGGCAAACTTCTGGATTAAAAAAAAATTCTTCCACGAGTCTTTCTCAAAAAAAAATATTCCGTCAACTTTACTCCTTTATACCGCCATTTTTCATCTAAAATTAACTCTGTGGATACTTCTCATCACAGTTCACCGTTTTTATGCAAAATTTCACGACGAAAAAAAATCCTACTTACCGGCGTTCTCTCAAAAATTAAATTCTTTTAACTAAATTTTATGATACCGCTATTTATCACCAAAAATTAACTCATTCGCTTCTTCTCTTCACAATTCACCGAAATTATTGGTAATTTTCTGGGCTAAATAAACAAAATTATTGTAACAGTTGTTGTCTCAAAAATGAATTTTTCTCAACTCAATTCATTTTGCCGCTGTTTTTAACTTACAATAAATCTGTCACCTCTTCTCTTCACAGTTCACCGAAATTATTGAAACATTTTTGGGCGAAATAAAAAAATTCGTCTTACATGCAAATTCTTAAAACAGAAATTCTTTAAATCTTATTCCTTTATACACCCTTTCTTTAACTAATAACACTTAAGCCTCACAATTCATTGAAATTAATACAAAATTTGAGGGCGAAATATTAAAATTTTTTAACTTAATTCTTTTTGCTGCTGTTTTTCAACTAAAATTAACTCTGTTGCCTTTTTCATCCCAGTTAACCGAAAATAATGCATAACCCCTGGGCAAAATAAAAAAATCCTTCTCAGAGTCGTTCTCAAAAAAATTATATTCCGCTTTATACTTCTAATCACAGTTCATTGACATTATTAAAAAAATATTGTTAGCGTATTATGAAAATTTTTCTAACAGGCGTTCTGTCGAAAATGAAACTTGTTCAACTTCATTCATTAAAACTGCTGTTTTTAGATAAATTAACTGTGTAGCCTTTTGTCATCACAGTTAACGGATATTAATGATAATTTGTATGCGAAGGAAAAAAAAGTTTTCTAAAAGCCGCTTTCTCAAATATAAAATTCATTCAACATAATTCCTTATTACTGCTTTTTTTTTAACTAAAATTAACTGTCGCCTATTGTTATCACAGTTAACCGAATTTTAGGCAAACAGGCATAGTTTACACAATTTAAGGCAAAATGTTTTATGCGAAACAAAAAAATTCTTCTAACAGCCGTTCTTTCAAAAATGAAATTCGTTAAACTTAATTCCTTTATGCTGCTTTTTTTAACTAAAATTAACTCTTGTGCCTTTTGACATCACAGTTAACCGAAATTATTGCAAAACTTTTATGCGAACCAAAAAATTTTTCTTAAAGGCGTTTTCTGAAATATAAAATTCTTTCAACTTAATTCCATATTACTCGTTTTTTTAACTAAAAATAACTCTGTTGCCTTTTGTTATCAAAGATATCCGAATTTAACGCAAAATGTTTTATGCGAAACAAAAAAATTCTTCTTACAGCCGTTCTCTCAAAAAGAAATTCTTTCAACCTTATTCCTTTATACTGGTGTTTTTCAACTAAATTTAACTCTATCGCATCTCGTATACAGCCTCTCTGAACAGCCGTTCACCTAAATATGAAATACATTAAACCTAATTCCTTAATACTGCTCTTTTTTAACTTAAATTAACTCTGTGGCCTTTTGTTATCACAGTTAAACGAAAAAAAAAGCAAAATTTTTATGAGAACCAAAAAAAATATTCTAAAAGCCGTTCTTTCAAAAATTAAATTCGTTCAACTGAAATTCTTTAAACTGCTGTTTTTTAACTAAAATTAACATTGTTATCACTTATCATCACAGTAATTCTAAAATAATGCAAAACGTATGGGAAAAATAAAAAATCCTTCTCATAATTGTTTTTAAAAAAAATTATATTCTGTCGAATTATTTCCTTTATAGCGCCTTTTTTCAACAAAAATTAACTCTGTCAACACCTCTCATTACAGTTCTCCGAATTTATGCAAAATTTCTGGACGATCTAAAAAAAATCTTACTAATAGGCATTCTATAAATAGATTTATTCTCTTAACTTAATTCCTTTATACCGCTGATTTTTAACTTTAATTAACTCAGTCACCGGTTCTCATTATAATTGAAAGAAAAATGCAAACTTTTTGGGCGAAATAAAAACATTCTTATGACAGATGTTCTCTCAAGGATGATATCATTTCAAATTAATTTCTTTATATCGCATTTCTTCAACTAATTTCAAACCTGTCGCCTATTATCATCACAGTTAACCGATATTAATGAAAAAACTTCTGGCCGAAATAAAAATATCCTTCTAAAAGGCGTTCTCTAAATAATTTAATTCTCTCAACATAATTCCCTTGTACCGCATTTTTTCAACTAAAATTAACTCTGTCGCCACTTCTCATCAAAGTTCACCGAATTTATGCAAAATTTTTGGACGAATACATAAATCCTACTTACTGGCGTTCTCTCAAAAATTAAATTCTTTCAACTAAGTTTTATTATACCGCTGTTTTTATTCTAAAATGAACTGAGTTGCCTCTTCTATTTACAATTCACCGATTTTAATAATAAGTTTTCAGGCGAAATAAACAAATTCTTCTAACAACCGTTCCTTCATAAATGATATTCCTTCACCTTACTTCATTTACACGGCTATTTTTCAATTAAAATTAAATCTGTCACCTCTTTTAATTACACTTAACCGAAATTTTATAAATTTTATAACTGTTAACCAATGCTTTTCAACTAAAATTAACACTTGAGTTTCTTCTTACAACAGATAACCGAAATAATGTAAATATGAGGGTGAATTAAAAATATTCATCTATCAGGGGTAATGCCAAATAAGAAATTTTTTCAACGCAATTCTTTCAAACACACTTTTTTTACTAAAATTACAAGTTCGACTGTAAAATATTGCAGTTCATCGAAAATATTGCATAAATTATGTGCGAAATAATAAAATATTTTTAACAGGTGTTCTCTCAAAAAAGACAATTGTTTAACTTATTTCTTTTAAACTGCTGTTTTTAACTAAATTAACTCTGTCGCCTTTTTTCATCACAGTTAACCGAAATAATTGCAAAATTTGTATGCGAAGCACAAAAATTCTTCTAAAATCCGTTTTCTCAAATATAAAATCCATTCAACTTAATTCCTTATTACTGCTTTTTTTAACTAAAATTCACTCTGTCGCCTTTTGTTATCAAAGATAACCAAATTTAAAAAAAAATTTTTAATGTGAAATAAAAATATTCTTCTAAAAGCCGTTCTATCAAAAATGAAATTCGTTCAACTTTATTCCTTTATGCTGCTGTTCTTCAACTAAAACAACTCTGTTGCCTTTATACATCACAGTTAACCGAAATTAATGCAAAATTTTGTTTGCGAAACAAAAAAAATTTTCTAAAAGCCGTTTTCTCAAAATTGAAATTCATTCTACTTAATGCCTCATTTCTGCTTTTTTTTTTACAAAAATAACTGTATGTCCTGCTTTTATCACAGTTACCCGAAATTAATGCAAAAATTTTTACGCGATTCAAAAAAATTCTTCGGCCAGCCGTTCTCTCAAAAATGAAATCCTTCAACCTTATTCCTTTTGACGGGTGTTTTTCAACTAAATTTAACTCTATCGCATCTGTATCACCACTGTTAAACCTTGAAACCGCTGCTTTTCAACGAAAATTAACTATGTCGCCACTTCTCATCACAGTTTACCGAAATTATTAAAAATTTCTGGAATAAATAATGAAACTATACCTAATGGCGTTCTCTCAAAAATTATATTCTTTTAATTCCATTTTTTACCTCTGTTATTAAACTAATATAATTTTGTCGCGTCTTCTTATTTCAGATCACTGAAATTACTACAAAATTTCTGGGAAAAATAGAAAAATTCTTCTAACAGGCGTTTTATCAAATATGAAATTCATTTAACTTAAATCGTTTATATCACTGTTTTTCAACGAAATTTATGTATATCGCAACTTTCGTCACGGTTCATTTTTATTAATGCAAAATTTCTGGGCGAAAAAAATACTTCTAACAGGCGTTCTCTCAAAAATGGAATGCTTTTAAATTCATTTCTTTATACCGCATTTTTTCAACTAATTTCAACGCAGTCGCCTATCATCATCACAGTTAACCGATATTAATGAAAAAATTTCTGGGCGAAATAAAAAAATCTTTCTAAACGTGTTCTCTAAATAATATAATCCTCTCAACACAATTCCTTTTTGCAGCATTTTTTCAATTAAAATTAACTCTTTTGCCACGTCTCATCAGAGTTCACCGATTTGATGAAAAAATTTCTGGACGAAAAAAAATCCTACTTACCAGAGTTCTTTCAAAAATTAAATTCTTTCAACTTAATTCCTTAATGCTGCTATTTGTTAACTAAATTTATCTATGTTGCATTTTTTCATCCCAGTGAACCGAAAATAAGGCAAACTTCTGGATAAAAAAAAATTCTTCCACGAGTCTTTCTCAAAAAAATTATATTCCGTCAACTTTATTCCTTTATACCGCCATTTTTCAACTAAAATTAACTCTGTGGATACTTCTCATCACAGCTAACCGTTTTTATGCAAAATTTCACGACGAAAAAAAATCCTACTTACCAGCGTTCTTTCAAAAATTAAATTCTTTCAACTTTATTCCTTAATGCTGCTATTTGTTAACTAAAATTATCTTTGTTGCATTTTTTCATCCCAGTGAACCGAAAATATGGCAAACTTCTGGATAAAAAAAAATTCTTCCACGAGTCTTTCTCAAAAAAAAATATTCCGTCAACTTTATTCCTTTATACCGCCATTTTTCAACTAAAATTAACTCTGTGGATACTTCTCATCACAGTTCACCGTTTTTTTGCAAAATTTCACGACGAAAAAAAATCCTTCTTACCGGCGTTCTCTCAAAAATTAAATTCTTTTAACTAAATTTTATGATACCGCTATTTATCACCAAAAATTAACTCATTCGCTTCTTCTCTTCACAATTCACCGAAATTATTGGTAATTTTCTGGGCTAAATAAACAAAATTATTCTAACAGTTGTTGTCTCAAAAATGAATTTTTCTCAACTCAATTCATTTTGCCGCTGTTTTTAACTTACAATAAATCTGTCACCTCTTCTCTTCACAGTTCACCGAAATTATTGAAACATTTTTGGGCGAAATAAAAAAATTCGTCTTACATGCAAATTCTTAAAACAGAAATTCTTTAAATCTTATTCCTTTATACACCCTTTCTTTAACTAATAACACTTAAGCCTCACAATTCATTGAAATTAATACAAAATTTGAGGGCGAAATATTAAAATTTTTTAACTTAATTCTTTTTGCTGCTGTTTTTCAACTAAAATTAACTCTGTTGCCTTTTTCATCCCAGTTAACCGAAAATAATGCATAACCCCTGGGCAAAATAAAAAAATCCTTCTCAGAGTCGTTCTCAAAAAAATTATATTCCGCTTTATACTTCTAATCACAGTTCATTGACATTATTAAAAAAATATTGTTAGCGTATTATGAAAATTTTTCTAACAGGCGTTCTGTCGAAAATGAAACTTGTTCAACTTCATTCATTAAAACTGCTGTTTTTAGATAAATTAACTGTGTAGCCTTTTGTCATCACAGTTAACGGATATTAATGATAATTTGTATGCGAAGGAAAAAAAAGTTTTCTAAAAGCCGCTTTCTCAAATATAAAATTCATTCAACATAATTCCTTATTACTGCTTTTTTTGAACTAAAATTAACTGTCGCCTATTGTTATCACAGTTAACCGAATTTTAGGCAAACAGGCATAGTTTACACAATTTAAGGCAAAATGTTTTATGCGAAACAAAAAAATTCTTCTAACAGCCGTTCTTTCAAAAATGAAATTCGTTAAACTTAATTCCTTTATGCTGCTTTTTTTAACTAAAATTAACTCTTGTGCCTTTTGACATCACAGTTAACCGAAATTATTGCAAAACTTTTATGCGAACCAAAAGATTTTTCTTAAAGGCGTTTTCTGAAATATAAAATTCTTTCAACTTAATTCCATATTACTCGTTTTTTTAACTAAAAATAACTCTGTTGCCTTTTGTTATCAAAGATATCCGAATTTAACGCAAAATGTTTTATGCGAAACAAAAAAATTCTTCTTACAGCCGTTCTCTCAAAAAGAAATTCTTTCAACCTTATTCCTTTATACTGGTGTTTTTCAACTAAATTTAACTATCGCATCTCGTATACAGCCTCTCTGAACAGCCGTTCACCTAAATATGAAATACATTAAACCTAATTCCTTAATACTGCTCTTTTTTAACTTAAATTAACTCTGTGGCCTTTTGTTATCACAGTTAAACGAAAAAAAAAGCAAAATTTTTATGAGAACCAAAAAAAATATTCTAAAAGCCGTTCTTTCAAAAATTAAATTCGTTCAACTGAAATTCTTTAAACTGCTGTTTTTTAACTAAAATTAACATTGTTATCACTTATCATCACAGTAATTCTAAAATAATGCAAAACGTATGGGAAAAATAAAAAATCCTTCTCATAATTGTTTTAAAAAAAAATTATATTCTGTCGAATTATTTCCTTTATAGCGCCTTTTTTCAACAAAAATTAACTCTGTCAACACCTCTCATTACAGTTCTCCGAATTTATGCAAAATTTCTGGACGATCTAAAAAAAATCTTACTAATAGGCATTCTATAAATAGATTTATTCTCTTAACTTAATTCCTTTATACCGCTGATTTTTAACTTTAATTAACTCAGTCACCGGTTCTCATTATAATTGAAAGAAAAATGCAAACTTTTTGGGCGAAATAAAAACATTCTTATGACAGATGTTCTCTCAAGGATGATATCATTTCAAATTAATTTCTTTATATCGCATTTCTTCAACTAATTTCAAACCTGTCGCCTATTATCATCACAGTTAACCGATATTAATGAAAAAAATTCTGGCCGAAATAAAAATATCCTTCTAAAAGGCGTTCTCTAAATAATTTAATTCTCTCAACATAATTCCCTTGTACCGCATTTTTTCAACTAAAATTAACTCTGTCGCCACTTCTCATCAAAGTTCACCGAATTTATGCAAAATTTTTGGACGAATACATAAATCCTACTTACTGGCGTTCTCTCAAAAATTAAATTCTTTCAACTAAGTTTTATTATACCGCTGTTTTTATTCTAAAATGAACTGAGTTGCCTCTTCTATTTACAATTCACCGATTTTAATAATAAGTTTTCAGGCGAAATAAACAAATTCTTCTAACAACCGTTCCTTCATAAATGATATTCCTTCACCTTACTTCATTTACACGGCTATTTTTCAATTAAAATTAAATCTGTCACCTCTTTTAATTACACTTAACCGAAATTTTATAAATTTTATAACTGTTAACCAATGCTTTTCAACTAAAATTAACACTTGAGTTTCTTCTTACAACAGATAACCGAAATAATGCAAATATGAGGGTGAATTAAAAATATTCATCTATCAGGGGTAATGCCAAATAAGAAATTTTTTCAACGCAATTCTTTCAAACACACTTTTTTTACTAAAATTACAAGTTCGACTGTAAAATATTGCAGTTCATCGAAAATATTGCATAAATTATGTGCGAAATAATAAAATATTTTTAACAGGTGTTCTCTCAAAAAAGACAATTGTTTAACTTATTTCTTTTAAACTGCTGTTTTTAACTAAATTAACTCTGTCGCCTTTTTTCATCACAGTTAACCGAAATAATTGCAAAATTTGTATGCGAAGCACAAAAATTCTTCTAAAATCCGTTTTCTCAAATATAAAATCCATTCAACTTAATTCCTTATTACTGCTTTTTTTAACTAAAATTCACTCTGTCGCCTTTTGTTATCAAAGATAACCAAATTTAAAGCAAAATTTTTAATGTGAAATAAAAATATTCTTCTAAAAGCCGTTCTATCAAAAATGAAATTCGTTCAACTTTATTCCTTTATGCTGCTGTTCTTCAACTAAAACAACTCTGTTGCCTTTTTACATCACAGTTAACCGAAATTAATGCAAAATTTTGTTTGCGAAACAAAAAAAATTTTCTAAAAGCCGTTTTCTCAAAATTGAAATTCATTCTACTTAATGCCTCATTTCTGCTTTTTTTTACAAAAATAACTGTATGTCCTGCTTTTATCACAGTTACCCGAAATTAATACAAAATTTTTTATGCGAAACAAAAACATTTCTAAGGGCCGTTCTCTCAAAATTGAAATTCGTTCAACTTAAATCCTTTATGCTGCGGTTTTTTAACTAAAATTAAAGCTTTGGCCTTTTTTCATCCCAGTTCACGGAAATTAATGCAAAAATTTTTACGCGATTCAAAAAAATTCTTCGGCCAGCCGTTCTCTCGAAAATGAAATCCTTCAACCTTATTCCTTTTGACGGGTGTTTTTCAACTAAATTTAACTCTATCGCATCTGTATCACCACTGTTAAACCTTGAAACCGCTGCTTTTCAACGAAAATTAACTCTGTCGCCACTTCTCATCACAGTTTACCGAAATTATTAAAAATTTCTGGAATAAATAATAAAACTATACCTACTGGCGTTCTCTCAAAAATTATATTCTTTTAATTCCTTTTTTTACCTCTGTTATTAAACTAATATAATTTTGTCGCGTCTTCTTATTTCAGATCACTGAAATTACTACAAAATTTCTGGGAAAAATAGAAAAATTCTTCTAACAGGCGTTTTATCAAATATGAAATTCATTTAACTTAAATCGTTTATATCACTGTTTTTCAACGAAATTTATGTATATCGCAACTTTCGTCACGGTTCATTTTTATTAATGCAAAATTTCTGGGCGAAAAAAATACTTCTAACAGGCGTTCTCTCAAAAATGGAATGCTTTTAAATTCATTTCTTTATACCGCATTTTTTCAACTAATTTCAACGCAGTCGCCTATCATCATCACAGTTAACCGATATTAATGAAAAAATTTCTGGGCGAAATAAAAAAATCTTTCTAAACGTGTTCTCTAAATAATATAATCCTCTCAACACAATTCCTTTTTGCAGCATTTTTTCAATTAAAATTAACTCTTTTGCCACGTCTCATCAGAGTTCACCGATTTGATGAAAAAATTTCTGGACGAAAAAAAATCCTACTTACCAGAGTTCTTTCAAAAATTAAATTCTTTCAACTTAATTCCTTAATGCTGCTATTTGTTAACTAAATTTATCTATGTTGCATTTTTTCATCCCAGTGAACCGAAAATAAGGCAAACTTCTGGATAAAAAAAAATTCTTCCACGAGTCTTTCTCAAAAAAATTATATTCCGTCAACTTTATTCCTTTATACCGCCATTTTTCAACTAAAATTAACTCTGTGGATACTTCTCATCACAGCTCACCGTTTTTATGCAAAATTTCACGACGAAAAAAAATCCTACTTACCAGAGTTCTTTCAAAAATTAAATTCTTTCAACTTTATTCCTTAATGCTGCTATTTGTTAACTAAAATTATCTTTGTTGCATTTTTTCATCCCAGTGAACCGAAAATATGGCAAACTTCTGGATTAAAAAAAAATTCTTCCAAGAGTCTTTCTCAAAAAAAAATATTCCGTCAACTTTACTCCTTTATACCGCCATTTTTCATCTAAAATTAACTCTGTGGATACTTCTCATCACAGTTCACCGTTTTCATGCAAAATTTCACGACGAAAAAAAATCCTACTTACCGGCGTTCTCTCAAAAATTAAATTCTTTTAACTAAATTTTATGATACCGCTATTTATCACCAAAAATTAACTCATTCGCTTCTTCTCTTCACAATTCACCGAAATTATTGGTAATTTTCTGGGCTAAATAAACAAAATTATTGTAACAGTTGTTGTCTCAAAAATGAATTTTTCTCAACTCAATTCATTTTGCCGCTGTTTTTAACTTACAATAAATCTGTCACCTCTTCTCTTCACAGTTCACCGAAATTATTGAAACATTTTTGGGCGAAATAAAAAAATTCGTCTTACATGCAAATTCTTAAAACAGAAATTCTTTAAATCTTATTCCTTTATACACCCTTTCTTTAACTAATAACACTTAAGCCTCACAATTCATTGAAATTAATACAAAATTTGAGGGCGAAATATTAAAATTTTTTAACTTAATTCTTTTTGCTGCTGTTTTTCAACTAAAATTAACTCTGTTGCCTTTTTCATCCCAGTTAACCGAAAATAATGCATAACCCCTGGGCAAAATAAAAAAATCCTTCTCAGAGTCGTTCTCAAAAAAATTATATTCCGCTTTATACTTCTAATCACAGTTCATTGACATTATTAAAAAAATATTGTTAGCGTATTATGAAAATTTTTCTAACAGGCGTTCTGTCGAAAATGAAACTTGTTCAACTTCATTCATTAAAACTGCTGTTTTTAGATAAATTAACTGTGTAGCCTTTTGTCATCACAGTTAATGGATATTAATGATAATTTGTATGCGAAGGAAAAAAAAGTTTTCTAAAAGCCGCTTTCTCAAATATAAAATTCATTCAACATAATTCCTTATTACTGCTTTTTTTTAGCTAAAATTAACGCTTTGGCCTTTTTTCATCCCAGTTTACGGAAATTAATGCAAAAATTTTTACGCGATTCAAAAAAATTCTTCGGCCAGCCGTTCTCTCAAAAATGAAATCCTTCAACCTTATTCCTTTTGACGGGTGTTTTTCAACTAAATTTAACTCTATCGCATCTGTATCTCCACTGTAAAACCTTGAAACCGCTGCTTTTCAACGAAAATTAACTCTGTTACCACTTCTCATCACAGTTTACCGAAATTATTAAAAATTTCTGGAAAAAATAATGAAACTATACCTACTGGCGTCCTCTCAAAAATTATATTCTTTTAATTCCATTTTTTACCGCTGTTATTAAACTAATATAATTTTGTCGCGTCTTCTTATTTCAGATTACTGAAATTACTATCAAATTTCTGGGAAAAATAGAAAAATTCTTCTAACAGGCGTTTTATCAAATATGAAATTCATTTAACTTAAATCGTTTATATCACTGTTTTTCAACGAAATTTATGTATATCGCAACTTTCGTCACGGTTCATTTTTATTAATGCAAAATTTCTGGGCGCAAAATATACTTCTAACAGGCGTTCTCTCAAAAATGAAATGCTTTCAAATTCATTTCTTTATACCGCATTTTTTCAACTAATTTCAACGCAGTCGCCTATCATCATCACAGTTAACCGATATTAATGAAAAAATTTCTTGGCGAAATAAAAAAATCTTTCTAAACGTGTTCTTTAAATAATTTAATCCTCTCAACACAATTCCTTTGTGCAGCATTTTTTCAATTAAAATTAACTCTTTTGCCACGTCTCATCAGAGTTCACCGATTTTATGAAGAAATTTCTGGACGAAAAAAAATCCTACTTACCAGAGTTCTTTCAAAAATTAAATTCTTTTAACTTTATTCCTTATTGCTGCTATTTGTGAACTAAAATTATCTATGTTGCATTTTTTCATCCCAGTGAACCGAAAATATGGCAAACTTCTGGACAAAAAAAAATTCTTCCACGAGTCTTTCTCAAAAAAAATATTCCGTCAACTTTATTCCTTTATACCGCCATTTTTCAACTAAAATTAACTCTGTGCATACTTCTCATCACAGTTCACCGTTTTTATGCAAAATTTCACGACGAAAAAAAATCCTACTTACCGGCGTTCTCTCAAAAATTAAATTCTTTTAACTAAATTCGTTTATACCGCCTATTTTCAACTAAAATTAACTCTGTCGACACTTCTCATCACAGTTCACCGATTTTATGCAAATTTTCTGGACAAAAAAAATCCTACTAAAAGACGTTCTCTAAATAATTTTATTCTCTCAACCTAATTCCTTTATACCGCTGATTTTTAACTTAAATTAACTCAGTCTCCTTTTCTCATTATAATTGAAATTCGCTTCGCAAAAATTAAATTCTTTCAACTTAATTTTATGATACACTGTTTATTGCCTAAAATTAACTCAGTCGCCCCTTCTCTTCACAATTCACTAAAATTTAAGCTGTTTCCAGGGGAAATAAAGAAATTCTTCTAACAGTTGTTGTCTCAGAAATGAACTTTTTTCAACTCAATTATTTTTGCCGATGTTGTTCAACTGAAATTAAATCTTTCAACTCTTCTCATCACAGTCCATCGAAATTATTTAAATATTTTTGGGCGAAATAAAAAAATTCGTCTGATAGGCAAAAATTTTAAAAAGAAATTCCTTAAATCTGATTCCTTTATACACATTTTTTTCAACTAATAACACTTGAGCCTCTTCTAATCACAGTTCATTGAAATTTTTAAAAAATTTATGGGCGAAATATTAAAATTTTTCTAACAGGCGTTCTGTCAAAAATGAAATTTGTTCAACTTCATTTTTACACTGCTGTTTCTAACTAATTTAACTCTGTCGCCTTTTGTCATCACAGTTAACCAAAATTAATGCAAAATTTGTATTTATTATAAGTATTCTACAAATACAAAAACAGAAATATTGTTAACTAATTTCTTTGCCAAATAAAAGAAATCATCTAATAGTCGTTATGTCAAAAATGATATTTATTCATACCTATCCCTTAATACGCTCTTTTTTAAATTAGAATAACCTTAGCGCCTGTAATTTTCAGTTTACCAAAATTATTTCAAAATTTCATTGCGGAATAAAAAATTTTTATAATAGGCGACCTGTTAAGAATGAAATTCTCTCAACTTTATTCCTTTAAAACGCTGTTATTCAACTTAAATTAACACTTGCCTCTCTTCTCTCAAAAATATAATTCATTAGACTAAAGTAAAAATTTCTTTAAACAGGCGTTCTCTCAAAAATGAAATTATTGCAACATTTCTAGGCGAAATATAATAATTTTCAAGTAGTCGTTATATAAAGAACGAAATTCTTTTATCTTATCTTCTTTATGCAGCAATATAACATTTATAAATACCTATGTACCCTCTTTATATCACACTTCATTGAATTTTTGCAAAACTTCAGGACGAAATAAACAAATCCTACTAACAGGCGTTCGCTAAATAATTAAATTATTTATAATTTATCGCTTTTTTATCGCTTTTTTTATCGCTTTTTTAAACTAATTATAACTCAGTCGCCTCTACTCTTCACACTGATCTAAATCAATTCAAAATTCTGAGGAAATTAAAAAAATTCTTTAAAGAAAGTTTCTCTTAAGAATAGCAAATATTTTACTTAATCCCTTTAAAAAATAATTTTAAACCTAAATTTAAACTACTCCCTCATTTTGTCACAGTTCACCGAAATTAATCCAACATTTCTAGGCGAAAAAAAGAATTTATCTAACAGTCGTTACGTAAAAACTGAAATTAATTCTTTCCAATTTCTTTATCAAGCTCTTTTTTATAAAAAATAATTCTGTCGCCTATATCAGAATTTACCGAAATTATTTCAAAATTTCGATGTGGAATAAAAACTTTTTCTAAAAGGCTAGCTGTAAAGAATGAAATTCTCTCAACTTTATTCCTTTAAAACACTGTTTTTCAACTAAAATTAACACTTGCCTCACTTCTCGAGAAAATGAAATTCATTCAACTTGATTCCTTTATACTGCTTTTTTCAACTAAAATTAGCTATACCGTCTATTGTCATCACGGTTTATTGAAATTAATCAAAATTTTTGGACGCTAGAAAAAATTCTTCAAACAGGAGTTCTCTCAAAAATGAAATTATTGCATTATTTCTAGGCGAAATATAATAAATTTCAAGTAGTCGTTATGTAAAAAATAAAATTCTTTTATCTTATCTTCTTTATTCAGCAAAATTTCATTTATAAATACCTCTGTACCATCTTTCTATCACATAACATTGAATTTTTGCAAAATTTCAGGACGAAATAAATGAATCCTACTAACAGGCGTTCTCTAAAAAATTAAATTATTTATACTTCATTCCCTTATATCGCTGTTTTTAACTAATTATAACTCAGTCGCCTCTACTCTTTACATTTTATCGAAATCAATTCAAAATTCTGAGGAATGAAAAAAATTCTTTAAACAAAGTTTCTCTTAAAAATTGTATAATTTCTACTCAATCCCTTTATACAGCTAATTTTAAACCTAAATTCACATTTGTTCCCTTATCTCGTCACAGTTCACCGAAATTAATGCAACATTTCTAGGCGAAATAAAAGAATTATCTAACAGTCGTTATGTCAAAAATGAAATTTATCATACAAATTCCTTAATACGCTGTTTTTTTAATAAAATTAAAGTCAGCGCCTCTAATTATCACAGTTTACCAAAATTATTTCAAAATTTCATTGCGGAATAAAAAATTTATCTATAAGGCGACCTGTAAAGATTGAAATTCTCTCAACTTTATTCCTTTAAAACGCTGTTATTCAAGTAAAATTAACACTTTCCTCTCTTCTCTCAAAAATATAATTCATTCAACTTGATTCCTGTATACTGCTTTTTTCAACTAAAATTAGATATACCGCCTACTGTCGTCACGGTTTATTAAAATTAATCAAAATTTTTGGACGAAAGAAAAAATTTCTTTAAACAGGCGTTCTCTCAAAAATGAAATTATTGCAACATTTCTAGGTGAAATAAAATAATTTTCTAGTAGTCGTTATGTAAAGATTAAAATTCTTTTATCTTATCTTCTTTATCGAGCAAAATTACATTTATAAATACCTCTCTACCCTCTTTCTATCACACATCATTGATTATTTGCAAATTTTCAGGACGAAATAAATAAATGCTACTAACAGGCGTTCCCTAAAAAATTAAATTATTTATACTATATTTTGTTATATCGCTGGTTCTCAACTAATTATAACTCAGACACCTCTTGTCTTCACAATTTTTTTGAAATTAATCAAAATTTCTGAGGGAGTTAAAAAAATTCTTCAAGAATATTTGGTCTTAAAAATTGTATTCTTTCTACTAAATTCCTTTAAACAGCTAATTTATACCTAAATTCACTCTATTCCCTCATCACGTCACAGTTTACCGAAATTTATGCAACATTTCTTTGCGAAAAAAAAGAATTTATCTAACAGTCGTGATGTCAAAAATGAAATTTATTCATACTTATTCCTTAATACGCTGTTTTTTTAAATAAAATTAACCTCAGCGCCTGTAATTATTACAGTTTACCAAAATTATTTCAAAATTTCATTACGGAATAAAAAATGTTTCTAAAAGGCGACCTGTAAAGAATGAAATTCTCTCAACTTTGTTCCTTTAAAACGCTGTTGTTCAACTAACATCAACACTTGCCCTTCTTCTCTCAAAAATGAAATTTATTCAATTTGATTCCCTTATACAGCTTTTTTCAAGTAAAATTAGCTAAACCACCTAATGTGGTCACAGTTTATGAGATTATTCAAAACATTTGGACGAGAGTAAAAATTCTTCAAACAGGCGTTTTCTCAAAATTTTAATTATTGCAACATTTGTAAGCCAAATAAAATATTTTTCAAGTTATCATTTTGTAAAGAATAAAATTCTTTTATCTTATCTTCTTTATCTAGTAAATTACATTTATAAATACCTCTGTACCCTCTTTTTATCACACATCATTTAATTTTTACAAAATTTTAGGACGAAATAAATAAATTTACTAACAGGCGTTCTCTAAAAAATTAAACTATTTATACTTCATTTTCTTATATCGCTGTCTTTAAACTAATTATAACTCAGTCGCCTCTACTCTTCACATTTTATGGAAATCAATTCAAAATTCTGAGGGAATCAAAAAAATTCTTAAAACAAAGTTTCTCTTAAAAATTGTAAACTTTCTACTTAATCCCATTAAACAGCTAATTTGTAACCTAATTCTCTCTATTCCCTCATCTCGTCACAGTTCACCGAAATTAATGCACCATTTCTAGGCGACATAAAATAATTTATCTAACAGTCGTTAGGTAAAAAATGAAACTCATTCGTTCCAATTCCTTTATCAAGCTTTTTTTTATAAAAAATAATTCTGTCGCCTGTTATATCACAGTTTACGGAAATTATTTCATAATTTCAGTGTGGAATAAAACCTTAATCTAACAGGCATCTCTCAATAATGAAATTCGTTCAACTTAACTCCTTTATAGTGCTGTTATTCAACTAAAATTACCTCTGTCCCCTTTGTCATTACAACTAACCAAAAGAATGCAAAACTATTTAACGGAATCAAAAAAATTATTTTATCAGCCCTTCAATGAAAAATGAAATTCATTTAAATTTATTGCTTTACACTGCTGTTTTAACAAAAATTAACTCTGACGCCTTTTCTCATAACAGTTTACCAAATTTAATTCCATATTTTTAATGCGAAACAAAAATATTCTTCTAACATCCGTTCTCACATAAATGAAATTCATTTAACTAAATTCCTCTATACTTCTTTTTTCAACTAAAATTAACTCTGTCGCCTCTTGTCATCACAGTTCAACGAAATTAATCAAAATTTTTGGAGGGAATAAAAAAATCCTACAAACAGGCTTTTTCTAAAAAGTTACATTCTTTCTACTTCATTCCATTATATCGCTGTTTTTCAACTAATTATCACTCAGTTACCTCTTGTCTTCACATTTTTTCGAAATTAATTCAAAATTTCTGAGGGAATTAAAAAAATTCTTCAAGAAAAATTTCTCTTAAAAATTGTATTCTTTCTACTTAATCCCTTTAAACAGCTAATTTTAAACCTTAATTCACTCTATTCCCTCATCACGTCACAGTTCACCGAAAATAATGCAACATTTCTTTGCGAAATAAAACAATTTAACTAACAGTCGTTACGTCAAAAATGAAATTTATTTATACTAATTCCTTAATACGCTGTTTTTTAAATTGAATTAACCTCAACGCCTGTAATTATCACAGTTTAACAAAATTATTTCAAAATTTCATTGCGGTATAAAACATTTTCCTAAAAGGCGACCAGTAACATATGAAATTCTCTCAACTTTATTCTCTTTATACAGCTAATTTTAAACCTCAATTCACTCTATTTCCTCATCTCGTCACAGTCAACCAAAATTAATGCAACATTTCTAGGCAAAATAAAAGAATTTATCAAACAGTCGTTTCGTCAAAAGTGAGGTTCATTCATTGCGACTCCTGTATCAAGCTGTTTTTTAACAAAAATAATTCTGTCGCCTTTATATCACAGTTTACGGGAATTATTTCAAAATTTCAGTGTGGAATAAAAACCTTTATCTAACAGGCGTTCTCTGAAAACTTATATTCGTTCAACTTAATTCCTTTATAGTGCTGTTCTTCAACCAAAATTAATTCTGTCCCCTTTTGAAATTACATTTAACCAAAAGAATGCAAAAATATTTAAGAGAATTAAAAAAAATATTTTATCAACCGTTCAATCAAAAATGAAATTCATTTAATTTTATTGCTTTACACTGCTGTTTCAACTAAAATTAACTCAGACGTATTTTCTCATAACAGTTTACCAAATTTAATGCAAAATCTTTATGCGAAACAAAAAAATTCTTCTAACATCCGTTCTCTCAAAAATGAAATTCATTCAACTAAATTCCATTATAATGCTCTTATTCAACTAAAATTAACTCTATCGCCTCTTGTCATCACAGTTCAACGAAAATAATCAAAATATTTGGAGGAAATAAAAAAATCTTGGAAACAGTATTTTTTTTTCAAAAATTAAATTCATTCTACTTCATGCCAATATATTGCTCATTATCAACTATTTATAATTCAGTCGCTCCTTGTCTTCACTTTTTTCAAAATGAATTCAATATTTCTGGGGGAATTAAAAAAATTCTTCAACAAAAATTTATCTAAAAAATTGTATTCATTCAACTTAATCTCTTTAAACACCTATTTTTAAACTTAAATTCACTCTATTCCCTCATGAAGTCACAGTTCAATGAAATTTATGTAACATTTCTTTGCGAAATAAAAGAATTTCTCAAACAGTCGTTATGTCAAAAATTAAATTTATTCGTACTAATTCCTTAATACGCTGTTTTTTTAAATACAATTAACGTGAGCACCTCTAATTATCACAGTTTACCAAACATATTTTAAAATTTCATTGCGGAATAAAAAATCTTTCTAAAAGGCGACCTGTAAAGAATAAAATTCTCTCAAATTTATTCCTTGAAAACGCTGTTATTCAACTAAAATTAACACTTGCCTTCTTTCTCTTAAAAATGATATTCATTCAACTTAATTCCCTTATACTTCTTTTTTCAACTAAAATTAGGTATACCGCCTATTGTCGTCACGGTTTATTGAAATTTAATCAAAATTTTTGGACGAAAGAAAAAATTCTTCAGACAGGCGTTCTCTCGAAAATTAAATTATTGTAACATTTCTAAGCGAAATACAATATTTTTCAAGTAGTCCATATGTAAAGAATAAAATTCTTTTATCTTATCTTCTTTATCTAGCAAAATTACATTTATAAATACCTCTCTACCCTCTGTCTATCACAAATCTTTGAATTTTTGCAAAATTTCAGGACGAAATAAATAAAGCCTACTAACAGGCGTTCTCTAAAAAATTACATAGCTTATTTTTCATTCCCTTATATCGCTGTTTTTAAACTAATTATAACTCAGTCGCCTCTACTCTTCACATTTTATGGAAATCAATTAAAAATTCTAAGGGAATTAAAATTTCTTAATCCTGTTATATCACAGTTTACGTAAATTATTTCAAAATTTCACTGTGGAATAAAAATCTTTATCTAACAGGCGTTTATTCAAATAATAAATTCGTTCAACTTAATTTCTTTATAGTGCTGTTCTTCAACCAAAAGTAACTCTGTCCCCTTTTGTCAGTACATTTAACCAAAAGAATGCAAAAATATTTAAGAGAATCAAAAACATTATTTTATCAGCCCTTCAACCAAAAAATTTTTTTTACTTTATTGCTTTACACTGCTGTTTAAACTAAAATTAACTCTGAGGCATTTTCTCATAACAGTTTACCAAATTTAATGCAAAATTTTTATGCAAAACAATAAAATTCTTCTAACATCCGTTCTCTCAAAAATGAAATTCATTCAACTACATTCCATTATACTGCTCTTTTTCAACTAAAATAACTTCTATTGCTTCTTGTCATCACAGTTCAACGAAACTAATCACAGTATTTTTGTATCTAAAAAAAATTCTTACAAACAGGCTTTTTCTAAAAAATTTCATTCTTTCTACTTCATTCCAATATATCGCTTTTTTTCAACTAATTATAACTCAGTTGCCTATTGTGTTCAATTTTTTTCGAAATTAATTCAAAATTTCTGAGGGATTTAAAAAAATTCTTCAAGAAAATTTTCTGTTAAAAATTGTATTCTTTCTACTTAATCCCTTTAAACAGCTAATATTAAACCTATATTCACTCTATTCTCTCATCGCGTCACAGTTAACCGAAATTAATGCAACATTTCTTTGCGAAATAAAAGAATCTCTCAAACAGTCGTTATGTAAAAAATGAAATTTATTCATACTTATTCCTTAATACGCTGTTTTTTTAATAAAATTACCCTCAGCGCCTGTAATTATCATATTTTACCAAAATTATTTCAAAATGTCATTGCGGAATAAAAAAAGTTCCTATAAGTCGAACTGTTAAGAATATATTTCTCTCAAATTTATTTCTTTAAAACACTGTTATTCAACTAAAATTAACACTTAACTTTCTTCTCTCAAATATGAAATTCATTCAACTTGATTCCCTTATACTCCTTTTTTTCAAATACAATTTGCTATACCGCCTATTGTCCTCACGGTTTATTGAAATCAATCAAAATTTTTGGACGAAAAAAAAAATTCTTCAAACCGGCGTTCTCAAAAATTGAAATTATTGCAACATTTCTAGGCGAAATAAAATAAGTTTTCAAGTAGTCGTTATGTAAAAAATAAAGTTCTTTTATTATATCTTCTTTATCCAGCAACATTACATTTATAAATACCTCTCTAACCGCTTTCTATTCCACATTGGATTTTTTCAAACTTTCTGGACGAAATAAATAAATCCTACTAACAGCCGTTCTCTAAAAAATTAAATTATTTATACTTTATTTTCTTATATTGCTGTCTTTAAACTAATTATAACTCAGTCTCCTCTACATTTCACATTTTATCGAAATCAATTCAAAATTCTGAGGGAATTAAAAAAATTCGTAAAACAACGTTTTTCTTAAATATTGTAAACTTTCTACTTAATCCCATTAAACAGCTAATTTTAAACCTGAATTCACTCTATTCCCTCATCTCGTCACAGTTCACCGAAATTAATTCAACATTTCTAGGCGAAATAAAAGAATTTATCTAACAGTTGTTACGTAAAAAATGAAATTCATTCATTCTCATTAAGTACTTTATCAAGCTATTTTTTAACAAAAATAATTCCGTCGCCTGTTATATCACAGTTTACATAAATTATTTCAAATTTCAGTGTGGAATAAAAATTTTTATCTAACAGGCGTTCACTCAAAAATGAAATTCGTTCAAATAAATTCCTTTATACTGCTCATTTTCTACAAAAATTAACTCTATCGCCTCTTGTCATCACAGCTCAACGAAATTAATCAAAATTTTTGGACGAAATAAACAAAACAGGCCTTTTCTAAAAAATTATATTCTTTCTACTTCATTCCATTATATCGCTGTTTTTCAACCAATTATAACTCAGCCGCCTCTTGTCCTCACATTTTTTCGAAATTAATTCAAAATTTCTGAGGGAATTAAAAAAATTCTTCAAGAAAATTTTCTCTAAAAAATTGTATTCTTTCTACTTAATCCCTTTAAACAGCTAACTTTAAACCTAAGTTCACACTTTTCCCCCATCAAGTAAAGTTCAATGACATTTTTGCAACATTTCTTTGCGAAATAAAAGTTTTTATCTAACAGTCGTTACTAAAAAAATGAAATTCATTAATTCCAATTCCTTTATCAAGCTTTTTTTTAGAAAAATATTTCTATCGCCTATTATAACACAGTTTACCAAAATTATTTCAAAATTTCTTTGCGAAATAGAAGAATTTATCTAACAGACGTTACGTAAAATATGAAATTCATTTCTTTCAATTCCTTTACCAAACTGTTTTTTAACAAAAATAATTTTGTCGCCTGTTATAATACATTTTACTGAAATTATTTTAAAATTTCATTGAGGAATACAAAATTTTTCTAAAAGTCAACCTGTAAAAAATGATTTTCTCTCAAATTTATTCCATTAAAATTTACTGTTTTTTAACTAAAATTTACAATTGCCTCTCTTCTCTCAAAAATGAAATTCAGTCAACTGGATTCCCTTATACTTCTTTCTTCAACTAAAATTAGTTATGCCGCCTATTGTCGTCAGGGTTTATTGAAATTAATCAAAATTTTTGGACGAAAGTAAAAATTATTCAAACAGTCGTTCTCTCAAAAATAAAATTATTATTACAACATTTGTAAGCAAAATAAAATATTTTTCAAGTACTCATTATGAAAAGAATAAAATTCTTTTATCTTATCTTCTTTATCCAGCAACATTACTTTTATAAATACCTCTCTAACCGCTTTCTATTCCACATTGGATTTTTCCAAACTTTCTGGACGAAATAAATAAATCCTACTAACAGCCGTTCTCTAAAAAAGTAAATTGCTTATACTTAATTCCCCTATATCGCTGTTTTTAAACTAATTATAACTCAGTCGCCTCTACTCTTCACATTTTATCGAAATCAATTCAAAATTATGAGGGAATTAAAAAAATTCTTAAAACAAAGTACCTCTTCAAAATTGTAAACTTTCTAATAAATCCAATTAAACAGCTAATTTGTAACCTAAATTCACTATTCCCTCATCTCGTCACAGTTCACCGAAATTAATGCAACATTTCTAGGCGAAATAAAAGAATTTATCTAACAGTCGTTAAGTCAAAAAAGAAATTCATTCATTCCTATTCCTTTATCAAGCTGTTTTTTAACTAAAATAATTCTGTCGCCTGTTATATCACAGTTTACGAAAATTATTTAAAAATTTCAGTGTGGAATTAAAATCTTTATCTAATAGGCGATCTCTCAAAAATTACATTCGTTCAACCTTAATTCTTTATAGTGGTGTTCTTCAACCAAAAGTAAATCTGTCCCCTTTTGTCATTACAACCAAAAGAATGCAAAAAATATTTAAGAGAATGAAAAAACTGTTTTTAACAGCCCTTCAACCAAAAAAAAATTTATTTAACTTTATTGCTTTACACTGCTGTTTTAACTAAAATTAACTCTGAAGCCTATTCTCATATCAGTTTCCCAAATTTAATGGAAAATATTTATGCGAAACAAAAAAAATTCTTTTAACACCCGTTCTCCCAAAAATGAAATTTGTTCAACTAAAGTCCATTATACTGCTCTTTTTCAACTAATATTAACTCTATCACCTCTTGTCATCACAGTTCAACTAAATTATTCAACGTTTTTGAACCTAATAAAAAAATCCTACAAACAGGCTTTTTCTAAGAAATTAAATAATTTATACTTCATTTTCTTATATCGCTGTCTTTAAACTACTTATAACTCATTTGCCTCTTCTCTTCACATTTTATCGAAATCAATTCAAAATTCTGAGGGAATTAAAAAATTCTTAAAACAAAGTTTCTCTTAAAATTTGTATACTTTCTACTTAATCCCATTCAACAACTAATTTTAAACCTAAATTCATTCTATTCCCTCATCTCGTCACAGTTCACCGAAATTAATGCATCATTTCTAGGCGAAAAAAAAGAATTTATCGAATAGTCGATGCGTAAAAAATTAAATTAATTCATTACAATTCCTTTATCAAGCTGTATTTTGACAAAAGTAATTCTGTCTCCTGTTATATCACACTTTACGGAAAATATTTCAAAATTTCATAATGGAATAAAATTCTTTATCTAATATACGTTCTCTCAAAAATTAAATTCGTTCAACTTAATTCCTTTATAGTGCTGTTCTTTAACCAAAAGTAACCCTGTCCCCTTTTGTCATTACATTTAACCAAAAGAATGATAAAATATTTAAGAGAATCAAAAAGATTTTTTTAACAGCCCATCAACCAAAAAAAATGTATTAAACTTTATTGCTATACACTGCTGTTTTAACTAAAATTATCTCTGACATCTTTTCTCATAACAGTTTACCAAATTTAATGCAAAATTTTTATGCTAAACAAAAAAATTCTTCTAACATCCGTTCTCTCAAAAATGAAATTTATTCAACTAAATTCCATTATACTGCTCTTTTTCAACTAAAAATAACTCTATCGCCTCATGTCATCACAGTTCAACGAAATTAATAACACTTTTAGGAGGAAATAAAAAAATCGTACAAACAGGCTTTTTCTAAAAAATTACATTCTTTCTACTTCTCCATTATGTCGCTGTTTTTTAACTAATTATAACTCAGTCGCCTCTTGTCTTCACATTTTTTCGAAATTAATTCAAACTTTCTGAGGGAATTAAAAAAATTCTTCAAGACAATTTTCTCTTAAATATTGTATTCCTTCTACTAAATCCCTTTAAACAGCTAATTTTAAACCTAAATGCACTCTATTTCCTCATTACGCCACAGTTCACTGAAATTAATGCAACATTTCTTTGCGAAATAAAAGAATTTGTCTAACAGTCCTTATGTCAAAATGAAATTTATTCATACTATTTCCTTAATACGCTGTTTTTGAAATAACATTACCCTCAGCGCCTGTAATTGTCACAGTTTACCAAAATTATTTCAAAATGTCATGGTGGAATAAAATTTTTTTCTAAAAGTCGACCTGTTAAGAATGGAATTCTCTCAAATTTATTTCTTTAAAACTCAGTTATTCAACTAAAATTAACACTAGCCTCTCTTCTTTAGAAAATGAAATTCATTCAACTTGATTCCCTTATACTTCTTTTTTCAACTAAAATTAGCTATACCGCCTATTGCCGTCACGGTTTATTGAAATTATTCAAAATTTTTGGACGAAAGAAAAAATTCTTCAAACAGGTGTTCTCTCAAAAAATAAATTATTGCAACATTTCTAACCGAAATAATATATTTCAACTTCTTAACTTAACTCTTAAACTTTCAACTTAAATTCTTTATAGTGCTGTTCTTCAACCAAAAGTAACTCTGTCCTCTTTTGTCACATCATTTAACCAAAAGAATGAAAAATTATTTAAGAGACTCAAAAAAATTTTTTTAACAGCCGTTCAACCAAAAAAATTTTTTTAAACCATATTACTATACAAAATTTCATTTTTTCTACTTCATTCCATTATATCGCTGCTTTTTCAACTAATTATAACTCAGTCGCCTCTTGTCTTCAATTTTTTTCGAAATTAATTCAAAATTTCTGAGGGATTTAAAAAATATTCTTCAAGAACATTTTCTCTTAAAAATTGTATTCTTTCTACTTAATCCCTTTAAACAGCTAATTTTAAACCTTAATTCACTCTTTTTCCTTCATCACTTCACAGTTCACCGAAATTATTGCAACATTTTTTTGCGAAATAAAAGAATTCATCTAACAGTCCTTATGTCAAAAATGAAATTTATTCATACTTATTCCTTAATACGCTGTTTATTTTATAGAATTGCCCTCAGCGCCTATAATTATAACAGTTTACCAAAATTCTTTCAAAATGTCATTGTGGAATAAAAAATGTTTGTAAAAGTCGACCTGTTAAGAATGGAATTCTCTCAAATTTATTTCTTTAAATCTCTGTTATTTAACTAAAATTAACACTTGCCTCTCTTCTCTCAAAAATGAAATTCATTCAACTTGATTTCCTTAAACTGCCATTTTCAAATGATATTAGCTATACCGCCTATTGTCATCACGGTTTATTGAAATTAATCAAACTTTTTGGACGCAAGGAAAAATTCTCCAAACAGGCGTTCTCTCAAAAATGAAATTATTGCAACTTTTATAGATGAAATTAAATAATTTTCAGTAGTCGTTATGTAAAGAATAAAATTCTTTTATCTTATCTTCTTTATCTTCTTATTTATATTCTTTCTACTAAATCCCTTAGAACAGCTAATTTATACCTAAATTCACAGTATTCCCTCATCTCGTCACAGTTCATCGAAACTATCTAACTGTCATTGCGTAAGAAATGATAGTCATTCATTCCAATTCCTTCATCAATCCGTGTTTTAACAAAAATAAGTCTGTCGCCTGTTAAATCACAGTTTACGGAACATATTCCAAATTTCAGTGTGGAATAAAAACCTTTATCTAACAGGCGTTCTCTCAAATATGAAATTCGTCCTACCTAATTCCTTTATAGTGCTGTTCTTCAACCAAAATTAACCCTGTCCCGTTTTGTCATTACATTTAACCAAAAGAATGCAAAAACATTTAAGAGAATCAAGAAAATTATTTTAACAGCCGTTCAATCAAAAATGAAATTCATTTAACTTTATTGCTTTACGCTGCTGTTTTAACTAAAATTAACTCTAGCGCCTTTTCTCATAACAGTTTACCAAAATTAATGCAAAATTATTATGGTAAACAGAAATATTCTTCTAACATCCGTTCTCTCAAAAATGAAATTCATTCAACTAAATTCCTTTATCTTGCTCTAATGCAACTAAACTAACTCTATCGCCTCTTGTCATCACAGTTCAACGAAATTAATAAAATTTTTGGACGAAATAAAAAAATCCTTCAAACAGGCTTTTTCTAAAAAATTACATTCTTTCCACTTTATTCCATTATATTGCTGTTTTTCAACTAACTATAACTCAGTCGCCTTTGTCGTCACATTTTTTAGGAAATTAATTCAAAATATCTGAGGGAATAAAAAAAATTCTTCAAGAAAATTTTCTCCTAAAAATTGTATTATTTCGACTTAATCCCTTTAAACAGCTATTTTAAACCTAAATTCACTCTATTCCCTCATCACGTCACAGTTCACCAAAATAAATGCAAAATTTTTTTCCGAAATAAAATAATTTATCTAACAGTCGTTATGTCAAAAATGAAATTTTTTAATACTTATACCTTAATAGGCTGTCTTTAAATGAAATTAACCTCAGCGCCTGTAATAACATCAGTTTACCAAATTTATTTCAAAACTTCATTGCGGAAAAAAAAGTTTTCTAAAAGGCGACCTGTAAAGAATGAAATTCTTAAAAATTTATCCCTTTAAAACGCTGTTATTCAACTAAAATTAACACTTGCCTCTCTTCTCCCTAAAATGAAATTCACTCAACTAAATTCCATTATACTGGTCTTTTCAACTGAAATTAACTCTATCGCCTCTTGTCATCACAGTTCAACGAAATTAATCAAAATTTAGGATGAAATAAAAAAATCCTAAAAACATGCTTTCTCTAAAAAATTACATTCTTTCTACTTCATTCCCTTATATGGCTGTTTTTAAACTAATTATAACTCAGTCGCCGCTACTCATCACATTATATCGAAATCAATTTAAAACTCTGAGAAAATAAAAAAATTCTTAAAACAAAGTTTTTTTTTAAAAATTGTATTCTTTCTACTCAATCCCTGTAAACAGCTAATTAAAAACCTAAATTCACACTATTCCCTCATAACGTCTCAGTTCAACAAAATTAATGCAATGTTTTTTTGCGAAAAAAAGAATTTATGTAACAGTCGTTACGTAAAAAATGAAATTCATTATTCCAATTCCTTTTTCAAGCTATTTTTTAACAAAAATAATTCTGTCGCCTTTTATATCACAGTTTACCGAAATTATTTCAAAATTTCAGTGTGGAATAAAACTTTTATTTAACAGGTGGTCTCTCAAAAATGAAATTCGTTCAACTTAATTCCTTTATAGAGCTGTTCTTCATCCAAAATTAACTCTGTCCCCTTTTGTCATTACAGTTAACCTAAAGACTGCAAAAATATTTAAGAGAAAATTAAAAAAAATTATTTAACAGCCGTTCAATCAAAAATAAAATTCATTTAACTTTACTCCTTTACACTGCTGTTTTATCTAAAATGAACTCTGACGCCTTTTCTCAAAACAGTTTACCAAATTTAATGCGAAATTTTTTTGCGAAACAAAAAAATTCTTCAAAAAGACGTTCTCTCAAAAATGAAATTCATTTAACTTATTTCCTTTACACCGCATTATCTCAACCTATTTCAACCTGCTAATTGTCATCACAGTTAACCGATATTAATGCAAAATGTCCGGTGTGAAATAATAGTCCTTCTAACAGGCGTTCTCGAACAAATTCTACTAAATTCCTTGATTCTGCTGTTTTTCGATAAAAATTAACTCTGTCGCCTTATCTCCTAACAGTTACCGAAATCATGCAAATATTTTAAGAACAATATTTCTTCTAACAGCCTTTCTCGTAAATATGAAATTCATTTAACTTAATTCCTTACTGCTGCTATTTTCTAACTAAATAAATCTCTGTCGCCTTTTGTCATCACAGTTAAACAAAAACAATGCAAAATTTTTTATGCAAACCAAAAAAAATTCTTCTAACAGCCGTTCTCTCAAAAATTAAATTCGTTTCACTTAATTCCTATAAACTGCTGTTTTTTTAACTAAAAAAACATTATCGCCTCTTATCATCACAGTTAACAGAAAATATTACAAAACTTCTGGGCAAAATAAAAAAATCCCTCTAAGAGTCGTTCTCAAAAAAATTAAATTCTGTCAATTTAATTTTTATATTCCGCCTTTTTTCAACTAAAATTAACTGCGTCAACACTTCTCATCACAGTTCACCGAATATTTACAAAATTTCTGGTCGAATAAAAAAAATCATACTTACATGCGTTCTCTCAAAAATTAAATTCTTTAAAACTATATTGTATTATACCGCTGTTTATCACTAAGAATTAACTGAAACGTCTCTGCTCATCACTTTTCACCGAAATTGATGCTGTTTATCACCTAAAGTTAAGTGAGTCTCATCTTCTCTTCACAATTCACCGAAATTAATGCTTGGTTTCCGGGTGACATAAACAAATTCTTCGAACAGCCGTTCTCTAATAAATGAAATTCCTTCAACTAAATACAATTATACCGATGTTTTTCAATTAAAATTAAATCTGTCACCTCTTCTTATTATACTATGCCGAAATTAATTAAACATTTCCGGACGAATAAAATAATTCGTCTAACAGGCAAACTCTCAAAACACAAATTCTTTAAATTTTATTACTTTACACTGCTGTTTTTCAACTAAAATCAACACTTGAGCCTCTTCTAATCACAGGTCACCGAAATAAGTACAAAATTTGTGGGTGAAATAAAAATATTCATCCACCAATGGTTATGCCAAATATGAAATTTATTCAACGTAATTCCTTTACACCGCTTTTTTTCTAAGATGAACTTGGTCGCCTGTTAAATATCACAGTTTATCGAAATATTGCATATTTTATGGGCGAAATAATAAAATGTTTCTAACAGGCGTTCTCTCAAAAATGAAAATCGCTCAACCTTATTCCTTTATACTGCTGTTCTTTAACCAAAATTAACTCTGGCCCCATTTGTCATCACAGATAACCTAAAAAAATGCAAAAATTTTAAGCGAAATAAAAAAATTCTTCTAACTGCCGTTCTCTCAAAAATGAAATTCATTTAATTAATTACTTTATACTACAGTTCTTTAACCAAAATTAACATTGTCCCCATTTGTATTTCGGTTTACCTAAATTAATGCAAAATTTTTGTGCGAAACGAAAAAAATTCTTCTAAAATCAGTTCTCTCAAAAAATGAAATTAATGCAACTTTATTCTTTTATACCTCTGTTTTTCAACTAAAATTAAATCTGACACCTTTTATCATCACAGTATACCCAAAAGTAATGCAAAATTTTTTATTCGAAACAAAAAAATTATTTTTACTGCCGTTCTCTGAAAATGAAATTCGTTCAACTTAATTCCTTAATGCCCTATTCTAAACTATTTTCAACTCTGTTGCCTAACATCTTCACGGGTCACCGATATTAATGCAAAATTTTTGGGAGAAATAAAAAAATCCTTCTAACAGGCGTTCTATAAATAATTTAATTCTCTCAACATAATTCCTCTGTTCCGCCTTTTTTCAACTAAAATTAACTCTGTAGACAATTTTTATCACAATTCACCGAATTTATGTAAAATTTCTGGACGAATAAAAAAAATCATACTTACATGCGTTCTCTCAAAAATTAAATTCTTTCAACTACATTTTATTATACCGCTGTTGATCACCTAAAATTAACTGAGTCTCCTCTTCTCTTCACAATTCACCGAAATTATTGCTATGTTTCTGGGCGAAATAAACAAATTCCTCTAACAACCGTTCTCTCATAAATTAAATTCCTTCAACTAAATACAATTATACTGATGTTTTTCAATTAAAATTAAATCTGTCACCTCTTCTTATTATACTATGCCGAAATTAATTAAACATTTCTGGACGAATAAAATAATTCGTCTAACAGGCAAACTCTCAAAACACAAATTCTTTAAATTTTATTACTTTACACTGCTGTTTTTCAACTAAAATCAACACTTGAGCCTCTTCTAATCACAGGTCACCGAAATAAGTACAAAATTTGTGGGTGAAATAAAAATATTCATCCACCAATGGTTATGCCAAATATGAAATTTATTCAACGTAATTCCTTTACACCGCTTTTTTTCTAAGATGAACATGGTCGCCTGTTAAATATCACAGTTTATCGAAATATTGCATATTTTATGGGCGAAATAATAAAATGTTTCTAACAGGCGTTCTCTCAAAAATGAAAATCGCTCAACCTTATTCCTTTATACTGCTGTTCTTTAACCAAAATTAACTCTGGCCCCATTTGTCATCACAGATAACCTAAAAAAATGCAAAAATTTTAAGCGAAATAAAAAAATTCTTCTAACTGCCGTTCTCTCAAAAATGAAATTCATTTAATTAATTACTTTATACTACAGTTCTTTAACCAAAATTAACATTGTCCCCATTTGTATTTCGGTTTACCTAAATTAATGCAAAATTTTTGTGCGAAACGAAAAAAATTCTTCTAAAATCAGTTCTCTCAAAAAATGAAATTAATGCAACTTTATTCTTTTATACCTCTGTTTTTCAACTAAAATTAAATCTGACACCTTTTATCATCACAGTATACCCAAAAGTAATGCAAAATTTTTTATTCGAAACAAAAAAATTATTTTTACTGCCGTTCTCTGAAAATGAAATTCGTTCAACTTAATTCCTTAATGCCCTATTCTAAACTATTTTCAACTCTGTTGCCTAACATCTTCACGGGTCACCGATATTAATGCAAAATTTTTGGGAGAAATAAAAAAATCCTTCTAACAGGCGTTCTATAAATAATTTAATTCTCTCAACATAATTCCTCTGTTCCGCCTTTTTTCAACTAAAATTAACTCTGTAGACAATTTTTATCACAATTCACCGAATTTATGTAAAATTTCTGGACGAATAAAAAAAATCATACTTACATGCGTTCTCTCAAAAATTAAATTCTTTCAACTACATTTTATTATACCGCTGTTGATCACCTAAAATTAACTGAGTCTCCTCTTCTCTTCACAATTCACCGAAATTATTGCTATGTTTCTGGGCGAAATAAACAAATTCCTCTAACAGCCGTTCTCTCATAAATTAAATTCCTTCAACTAAATACAATTATACCGATGTTTTTCAATTAAAATTAAATCTGTCACCTCTTCTTATTATACTATGCCGAAATTAATTAAACATTTCTGGACGAATAAAATAATTCGTCTAACAGGCAAACTCTCAAAACACAAATTCTTTAAATTTTATTACTTTACACTGCTGTTTTTCAACTAAAATCAACACTTGAGCCTCTTCTAATCACAGGTCACCGAAATAAGTACAAAATTTGTGGGTGAAATAAAAATATTCATCCACCAATGGTTATGCCAAATATGAAATTTATTCAACGTAATTCCATTACACCGCTTTTTTTCTAAGATGAACTTGGTCGCCTGTTAAATATCACAGTTTATCGAAATATTGCATATTTTATGGGCGAAATAATAAAATGTTTCTAACAGGCGTTCTCTCAAAAATGAAAATCGCTCAACCTTATTCCTTTATACTGCTGTTCTTTAACCAAAATTAACTCTGGCCCCATTTGTCATCACAGATAACCTAAAAAAATGCAAAAATTTTAAGCGAAATAAAAAAATTCTTCTAACTGCCGTTCTCTCAAAAATGAAATTCATTTAATTAATTACTTTATACTACAGTTCTTTAACCAAAATTAACATTGTCCCCATTTGTATTTCGGTTTACCTAAATTAATGCAAAAATATTTGTGCGAAACGAAAAAATTCTTCTAAAATCCGTTCTCTCAAAAAATGAAATTCATGCAACTTTATTCTTTTATACTGCTGTTTTTCAGCTACAATTAACTCTGTCGCCTTTCATTATCACAGTGCGTTCACTCAAAAATTAAATTCTTTCAACTACATTTTATTATATCGCTGTTGATAACCTAAAATTAACCGAGTCTCCTCTTCTCTTCACAATTCATCGAAATTATTGCAAAGTTTCCGGGCGAAATAAACAAATTCGTCTAACAGCTTTTATTTCATAAATGAAATTACTTAATATATGTTTGGGATTTTGAATTGTGCGGTTGTGAAGTGTGGAGTGGTGGCGTTGGCGGCGCAGCCGGTCGTCCGTGACGAGAACGGACGAGCAGCCTGCGACCGCGCTGGACGGGCACTCAGCTCCTGTTCGTGAAAGCGGCTATTCGCCTTGGCAAGGAGTCGGGTCGTAGACGGCGAGCAGTGACAATCGATTTTTTTTCTGAAGTGTATCTTGCAGTCAACGGTCCATTAAAAGACAATCTTTACTGCTACCTAGAGTATTATTTGCTACATTGAAAATTGGTCCTTCGGGCCGGATCCAGGGAGTCGGATCCAGTTGCTTACAGTCGGATTCGGTAGGATATGATTTGACATTCTTCGGAACTTCAAGAAAACGCTCAAGATTTCAGGCAGCACAAGGAGAGAAGAAACTACAGGAATGAACCTACAGCGAGGACTATTGACGAGAGAGATTAGGTTTCTTCGCAACAAAAAGATAAGTTGCTTCCATATCATTCTTATGTTGCTGTTATTTCAAGATAAATTGCTGAATTTGTGCATGTGCTGCTAGTAGCTGCTCGCTGACATTTATTTGCATTGAGTGCATGGCAATTACGTTGTCAGACGTCTCTGTATTGTTTGCTTGTGCTGATAACTACGTAAAGAGTGTGAACGAGTGTGAAGACGCATTATACTGTTACTTACTAATTTCTGCATGAACTTGAACTTTGTTGAATGCGTTTAGCGAGCCACTCGTATCGGCATTTGACGCCACTTACGTACATTTCATTTTGGTGAACGTGGTGTCAACTACGACTCCTGCATAGTGCATTCCATTCTAATTACTAATTCGCTCTATCGCTGCAGACATTTGCTTAATTTTGCTCGTGCTAGTTTGACCTCGAATCAGAAATGGAATATTTCAAGAGAGAGCAGGAGAAATTATTACGGAAAATAACTAATTCCTTCGCAAATTTCCGAAAAGAAGGGAAAAGCAAAATGACCCGAGGTGCTTGCGAGGTTCGTCTTGAAAACCTCGACGAATGCTGGCAAAAAATAAATCGCGAACATAGTGCTATGATTAGGTCGAAAGAAGTTGACTTCGACGACGATTACTTCAAAGGTGACTTTTTGGATACTGCAGAAGAGGTTTATTTGAATCAAAAGGGAGAGTTTAAAGAATTTTTAAACCTTTTATCGCACGCTTCGGCCGCAAAAAATACGAGTGATAATCCTCAAGCTAGGCCGGGGGAAAGTGGCCTTGGCGCTCAACTAGCCAACCTTCCACGAGTAGATTTGCCGAAGTTTTCTGGAGTATTTAACGAATGGATGCCGTTTAAGGAACTTTTTGACTCCATGATTATTCAAGACCAGACTATTGCGGAAATTACGAAGCTCCATTACCTTAGAAGCTGTGTTACTGGTGAAGCAGCTGATTATATTAACTCTATTCCAATTACGGGCGATAATTTTCACTTAGCTTGGCAAACACTGCTTAATACTTATGAAAATAAACGTCGTCAAGTGAATTCCCATATTGACAGTTTGTTTTCAATTTCTCCAGCAAAAAACGAGGCTTCCGCGGAGTTAAAAAGGATTTTAACTTCCACTCTGAATTGCATACGACCACTTGAAATACTGCGACTACCTGCTGAGCAGAGGGATGATTTTTTGATTCACCTCACAACGAACAAGTTAAGTCAGCAAACCCGTAGAGATTGGGAAAATCATCTGAGAAATTCCAGCTCGCCGAGAGAACCCCCAACCCTTGAGACCCTTATTCACTTTCTTGAGGGTACCGTTGTTAGTTTAGAAGCTTACGAGAGGGGTAGCAGAGCTGCTAGTGGTTCACCTAAGCAATTACAAGTTATTCCAAAAACGAAATTAAAAAGTAATTCTAACCCTTTGAAAGTATTTCATGCTGATTGTACAAACAATCGAGCGGAAGATAAGTGCGCTCTGTGCAACCAATCGCATTTCATTATGAACTGTGATACGTTTCGAGCAAAAAGTCCTTCCCAACGCCAAGAGGTTGTCAAGTCATTAAGCCTATGTTTCAATTGCTTATCTCGTCATCTGTTGAAGTCATGCAAGTCTCAAAAAAGATGCAGATTTTGCCATGCTAGACATCATTCATTGCTGCATGAGGAACGGAACGTTTCCAACGATAGCGGACAAGAAGAGCTGAGGCGGCGTCCTAGCACCACTTCTTCGACAGATATTACCCCAATTCCATCTGCAATCGCACCAGAGACTTCGACTTCAATGCATTCAGTCAGTCCCACATCTTATCGACAGACAGTTCTTCTAGCTACGGTGCTCATCAAAGTAATTGGACCGACAGGAAATCACATATTAGCTCGAGCATTAGTGGATCAATGCGCTCAGTCATCATTTATTTCTCAGTCACTTTTTCAACGTTTAAGATTGAAAGGAAGGAGCACTGTCCAGAAAGTAACGGGCCTCAATGGATGCAATCAAGCTGTTAGCAAAAGGGCCGTTTCTTTCATTATCAAACCATATTTTGAATCAACATTTTCCTCTTTAGTTGATGCATACGTAATAGGGAAGGTTTCTTCTTATACTCCTGCTACTAATATTATTTCTTCAGAGTGGGAACATCTCCATGGGCTCACCCTAGCAGATCCAGAATACTATGAGGCAAAGGAGATTGATCTGCTCCTCAGTGCAGCAGTTCATGCCAGGATCATGGAGGGCCAAATCAAGAAAGGAAAACCAGGTGAACCAATTGCCATGCTGACGTCCCTGGGTTGGATACTTTCCGGAGATGCAAAAACTCGGTCTAACGTCTGCGCTACTTCAACTGCTCATCACTGTCAGAATGAGGATAACCTGAACGAACTGTTGACTAGATTTTGGAAACAGGAAGACCTTCAAGTTGCAAGGGAGATCCTTACACCAGATGAACAAGAATGTGAGGAATTTTTTCTTTCTACTTACAGAAGACATATTTCAGGTCGCTACGTCGTCCGACTGCCCTTGAAGGATGGCGAGACTGCAGAAACTATTCAGCTCGGTAGTTCCTTTTTACCAGCCTTAAGAATGCAGCAGCAGATGGAAAGGAAATTTAAACATGATCGGAGATTCAAGGAGGAATACCATGCCTTCATTCAGGAGTACATTGACTTAGGTCACATGAAGGAAACTGAGGGCAAGATCGAGGAAACAGACAGCTGCCTCCATCTTCCACACCATGGGGTTTGGAAGGAATCCAGCACAACTACGAGGCTACGGGTGGTCTTCAATGGCTCCCAACAAACTAACAGAGGAGTATCATTGAATTCTAAGTTGCATATAGGTGCTAATTTGTTACCTGATTTAGGAAATGTTGTTCTACGTTGGAGAAGTTATCGTTTTGCCTTCACAGCGGACATCGAGAAAATGTTCCGTCAAATTTTAGTTGATGAAAAAGATCAACATTTGCAAAATATTCTTTGGAGATTTGATGTTAATGACCCTGTGATTTCCTACAGACTTCAGACTGTTACGTATGGTTTGGCGAGTTCCCCGTATTTGGCTATTCGCTGTATAAAGCAACTAGCCATGGAGGAAGGCCATGCCTTTCCTCTTGCCGTTCCTGTGCTGTTAGAAGAGATGTACATGGACGATGTGCTCTCAGGAGCACATACTTTGCCTGAGGCTCTCTGCAAACAAGAGAGTCTGATCAAGTTGCTCATGGTGGGCGGCTTCCCCCTGAGGAAATGGGCTTCCAATACCCGAGAACTTCTGGAGTGGCTGCCTCGAGAGGATGTTGCGGCCTCTTCCGACCATTCCTTGCCTGAGTCCAGTTCCATGGTCGTGCTTGGGTTGTCATGGTTGCCCCAAGAAGACTCCTTTTATTACCGGATAAGTATAGAATCATTTTCCTGTGACCACCTGACCAAAAGAATTGTCCTGTCAAATATTTCAAAATTATTTGATCCCCTTGGTTGGTTGTCCCCTGTAGTAGTAACGGCAAAAATCTTTATGCAATCATTATGGTTGTTGAAAATAGACTGGGATACTAAATTACCCGCCAAAGAATCTGCTTTTTGGAATAACTGGTATTATTCCCTTCCAGTTCTGTCACAGTTGCGGATCCCTAGATGGATTCACTACTCTCTGGATGCTAAAATTACAGAAATCCATGTCTTTGCGGACGCTTCAAAGAGAGCGTTTGGTGCGGCAGTATACCTACGAATTGTTACCGCGCAAAGTTGTACTTCAATGCTGATTTTTCTGGCTTCCCTCCGCGATTTTACAACTCTGATAATCGAACATTTTCATCGCATGACCCTCCATGGGGGGGTTCAGTTGACCCTAACGACTGTACGGCGAAAGTATTGTGTAATTGGGGGTCGCAAGGCAGTGAAAAGGGTAATTAATAATTGTTTGATTTGCAGGCGATACTCAGCCTCGCCTGTTTATCAAAAAATGAGGATTTTGCCAGATGTAAGAGTAAGAATGAATCGGCATTTTCTAATCTCGGGCGTAGATTATCCTATACCCTATCAAATCAGAGTCTCTCCACGAAGGGGGAATAAAACATATAAAGGATACGTAGCATTATTCATATGCATGAGCACAAAAGCGGTACATCTTGAAGCGGTATCGACCTATGAATCTATTGGTTTCATAGCTGCCTTTAAAAGATTCACAGCTCGTAGAGGACATTGTGCAACCTTATATAGCGATAGAGGTTCTAACTTTGTGGGAGCAGATATAGAATTAAGACGACTTTTCGAAAAATCTTCTAAAAATTGCAAAGATATTGCTCAAAACCTAGCAAACGGTGGAACTAGTTGGTGTTTTAATCCACCTGCAGCCCCACATTTTGGTGGAATATGGGAAGCGGCGGTTAAGTCGACTAAGTATCATTTGCGTAGAGTTTTGGGAACGCATACATTGACGTTTGAAGAATTTTCGACGCTTTTATGTCAAGTTGAGGCATGTCTTAATTCTCGTCCTCTAATTCCTATAGCAGATGACATCGCCGATTTACAACCTTTGACACCATCTCATTTTTTAATCGGGTCCTCGTCCCTCCTGCTTCCTGAGCCAAGGGTCACCGAGGAAAGACTACCTCCTCTGAAACGTTGGTTGCTGATAACGCAAATGGTGCAGCATTTTTGGGACCGCTGGTCAGCTGAATACCTGCAGAATCTTCAGCGGCGATCCAAGTGGGCGAAGGAGTCTCCACCATTGACTGTTGGGGATATCGTCCTCATAAGAAATGAACTGACTGCACCAAACAAGTGGCCTCTTGCTAGAATCATTGATCTTCACAAAGGGACAGACGGCCTTGCCAGAGTAGAAACACTCCGCACGGCTAACTCAGTGCTAAAGCGACCCATTGTGAAATTAATTATTTTACACCAACCGGAGCAAAATTGTTAATTTTCATACTTTGAGTTATTTTTCATATTCTGTAATACTTGTTTTCTCATATTTGTTCTATATGTATTGTTCTTTGTTAAAAGGTTGGTTGTTCATAGAACAAGGTGGGCGGAAATGTTTGGGATTTTGAATTGTGCGGTTGTGAAGTGTGGAGTGGTGGCGTTGGCGGCGCAGCCGGTCGTCCGTGACGAGAACGGACGAGCAGCCTGCGACCGCGCTGGACGGGCACTCAGCTCCTGTTCGTGAAAGCGGCTATTCGCCTTGGCAAGGAATCGGGTCGTAGACGGCGAGCAGTGAGAATCGATTTTTTTTCTGAAGTGTATCTTGCAGTCAACGGTCCATTAAAAGACAATCTTTACTGCTACCTAGAGTATTATTTGCTACAATATATATTCATTTGAACCGACGTTTTGCAATTAAAAATTAAATATGTCACATCGTCTTATTACCCTTATTGAAATGATTAAAATATTTCTGGACAAAGAAAAAAATTCGTCTAACAGGTAATCTCTCAAAACACAAATTCTATAAATTTTATTACTTGATACATTCGATGAACTGTGAAAATTAACATGCGAAGTTAATTTACACAGTTTAAAATACACAGAAATAAAAGAATTTATCTAACAGCCGCTTTTTTCAAACTAAAATTAACACTTGAGCCTCTTCTAATCACAGTTCACCGAAATTAATACAAAATGTGTGTGTGTGAAATATAAATATTCATCTTTTAGAGGTTAGGCCAAATATGAAATTTATTTAACGTAATTCCTTTATACCGCTGTTTTTTACGAAAATTTACTCAGTCGCCTGTTAATTATCACAGTTCATCGAAATAATTGCATAATTTATTGGCGAAAGAAAAAAATTCAACAGGCATTCTCTCAAAAACGAAATTCGTTCAACTTAATTCTTTTATACTACTGTTTATTAACTCAAGTTACCTCTGTCGCCTTTTGTCATCTCTCTCTTTCAAAAATGAAATTCGTTCAACTTAATTCACTTATACTGCAGTTTTTCAACTAAAATTAACTCTCTCGCCTCTTGTCATCACATTTAACCGAAATTAATGCATTTTTTTTAATCCATGCAAAAAAATTCTTATAACAGCCGTTCTCTCAAAAATGAAATAAATTCAACTTAATTCCTTCATACTGCTCTTTTTAACTAAATTTAACTCTGTCGCCTGTTGTATTAAATTTTACCGAAATTATTTCAAAATTTTGGTGTGGAATAAAAACTATTTTCTAACAGCCATTCTCTCATAAATGAAATTCGATCAACTTAATTCCTTTATAGTGCTGTTCTTTAATAATTCCTTTATCAACCTGTTTTTCAACTTGAATAAATCCTTCGCCTGTTATATCACACTTTAGCGAAATATTTTCAAAATTTCAGTGTGAAATAAAAATTTTTTTTTAACAGCCGTTCTCTCAAAAATGAAATTTATTAAAACTTATTCCTTTATACAGCTATATTTCAGCTACAATTAACTCTGTCACCTTTCATTATCACAGTACATCGAAATTATTTAAAAATTTTAGTGCGGAATAAATTTTTTTTTTAAACAGGCGTTCGCCAAAGAATTATTTTCTCTCAACTAAATTAATTTATACCACTGTTATTAAACTAAAATTAACACTTAAGGCTCTTCTAATCACAGTTCACTGAAATTAATGCAAACTTTCTGGGCGAAATAAAAAAATTCTTTCAAAATGTGTTATGTCAAATATGAAATATATTCACCTTTATTCCTTAAACCGCTGTTTTTCAACTTAAATTAACTTGGTCGCCTGTTTTAATCACAGTTCATGGATAGTATTGCATAATTTCTGGGCGAAACAAAAATATTCTTCTAACAGCCGTTCTCTCAAAAATGAATGTCATTCAACTAAGTTCCTTTATACTGCTCTTTTTCATCTAAAATAACTCTGTAGCCTTTTGTCTTCACAGTTCAACGAAATTAATTAAAATTTTTTGTCGAAATAAAAAAATCCTGCTCTCAGGTGTTCTCTAATAAATTAAATTCTTTCTACTTCATTCCAATATATAACTGTTTTTCCACGAATAATAACTCAGTCGCCTCTTCTCTTCACATTTTATAGAAATTAATTCAATTTTTCTGAGGGATTTAAAAAAATTCTTCAAACAAAATTTCTCTTAAAAGTTGTATTCTTTCTACTTAAACCCTTTATACAATTAATTTTAGACCTAAATTCACTCTATCCCCTCATCTATTCACAGTTCACTGAAATTAATGCAACATTTCTAGGCGAATTAAAAGAATTTATCTAACAGTCGTTATGTCAAAAATGAAATGCATTCATACTAACTCCTTAATACGCTGTTTTTTAACGAAAATTAACTCCTGTAATTATCACAGTTTATCAAAGGTATTTCAAAATTTTAGTGCGAAATGAAAAATGTTTCTAAAAGTCGTTCTGTAAAGACTGAAATTTTCTCAACTTTAATCCTTTAAAGTGCTGCAATTCAACTAAAAATAACACTCTTGCCTTTCTTCTCTCAAAAATGAAATTCATTCAACTATATTCCCTTATACTGTTTTTTTCACTCTAAAATAGCTATATCGCCTCTTGCCATCACAGTTCTTTAAAATAATCTATATTTTTGGACGAAAGAAAAAATTCTTCAAACAGGCGTTCTCTCTAAAATGAAATTATTGCAACATTTCTAGACAAAATATAATAATTTTCTAGTAGTCGTTTCAAAATTTCAGTGTGGAATAAAAACTTTTTTCTAAAGGGCTTTCTCTCAAAAATGAAATTCGATCAACTTAATTCCTTTATAGTGCTGTTCTTTAATAATTCCTTTATCAAGCTGTTTTTCAACTTGAATAAATCTGTCGCCTGTTATATCACACTTTAGCGAAATCATTTCAAAAATTCAGTGTGAAATAAAAACTTTTTCTAACAGCCGTTCTCTCAAAAATGAAATTTATTAAAACTTATCCCTTTATACAGCTCTTTTTCAGCTAAAGCTGTCGCTGTAAAGGAATAAACGAATTTCATTTTTGAGAGAAGGGCTGTAGGAAGAATTTTTTTGTTTCGCATAAAAATTTTTCCTTTAATTTAGGTTAACTGTAATGACAAAAGGGGACAGTTAATTTTTGTTAAAGAACAGCACTATAAAAAAATTAAGTTGAACGAATTTCATATTTGTGAGAACGCCTGTTAGAAAAAAGTTTTTATTCAACACTGAAATTTTGAAATAATTTCGGTAAACTGTGATATAACAGGTGACAGAATTTTTTTTTGTTAAAAAACAGCTTGATAAAGGAATTAGAATGAATGAATTTCATTTTTTACGTAACGACTGTTAGATAAAATCTTTTATTTCGCCTAGAAATGTTGCATTAATTTCGGAGATCTGTGAAGAGATGAAGGAATGGTGTGAAATAAGGTTTAACATTACACTTATTGAAATGAATAAAATATTTCTGGACAAATAAAAATATTTATCTAACAGGCAAACTCTCAAAACACAAATTCTTTAAATTTTATTATTTCATACCGCAGTTTTTCAACTAAAATCAGCACTTGATCAGCACAGCCTCTGCTAATCACAGGTCACCGAAATTAATACAAAATTTTTGGGTGAAATAAAAATATTCATCTTTCAATGGTTACGCCAAATATGAAATTTATTCAACGTGATTCCTTTACACCGCTTTTTTTACTAAAATTAACTCGGTCGCCTGTTAAATATCACAATTTATCGAAATTATTGCATATTTTAGGGGCGAAATAATAAAATATTTCTAACAGGCGTTCTCTCGAAATGGAAATTCGTTTAACTTATACTGCTGTTTTTCAACTAAAATTAACTCTTTCGCCTCTTGTCATCACAGTTAACCGAAATTAATGCAAATTTTTTAATCGATACAAAAAAATTCTTTTCACAGCCGTTCTCTGAAAATGAAATTCGTTCAACCTCATTCCTTTATACCGCATTCTGTCAACTATTTTCGACTCTGATGCCAAAAATCATCTAATTTTACCAATAATAATGCAAAATATTTGGGAGAAATAAAAAAATTCTTCTAACAGGCGTTCTCTAAATAATTTCATTCTCTCGACATAATTATTCTGTACCGCCTTTTTCAACTAAAATTACCTCAGTCGACACTTTTCATCACAGTTCACTGAATTTATGTTAACTTTCTGGACGAATTAAAAAAAATCCTACTTACATGCGTTCTCTCAAATATTAAATTGTTTCAACTACATTTTATTATACCGCTGTTTATCACCTAAAGTTAACTGAGTCTCATCTTCTCTTCACAATTCACCGAAATTAATGCTTGGTTTCTGGGCGAAATAAACAAATTCTTATAACAGCCATTCTCTCATAAATGAAATTCCTTCAGCTAAATTCAATTATACCGTTGTATTTCAATTACATTTAAATCTGTCACCTCTTCTTATTACACTTAACTGAAGTTAATTAAACATTTCTGGACATAAAAATATTCGTCTAACAGGCAATCTGTCAAACCAAAAATTCTATAAATTTTATTACTTAATATCGCTATTTTCAAACTAAAATTATCACTTGAGCCTCTTCTAATCACAGTTCACCGAAATTAATACAAAATGTGTGTGAAATAGAAATATTCATCTTTAAGGGGTTATGCTAAATATGAAATTTATTCAACGTAATTCCTTTAAACCGCTGTTTTTTACTAAAATTGACTCGGTCGCCAGTTCAGTATCACAGTTCATCGAAATTATTGCATAATTTATTGGCTAAACAAAAAAATTCTTTTAACAAGCGTTCTCTCATAAGTGAAATTCGTTCAACTCAATTCGTTTACACTTCTGTTTATTAACTAAATTACCTCTGTTGCCTTTTGTCATCTCTCTTTCAAAAATGAAATTCGTTCAACTAAATTCCTTTATATTTCTGTTTATTAACTAAAATTACCTCTGTCGCCTGTTATATCAAATTTTAGCAAAATTATTTCAAAATTTCAGTGTGGATTAAAAACTTTATTTGAGTTACCTAAATTACAGTTAACCTAAATTAAAGGAAAAATTTTTATGCGAAACAAAAATGCATTTCATTCAAAATTCATTCATGCAACTTTTTGGGCGAAATAAAAAAATTCTTATGACTGGTGTTTTCTCAAGAATGAAATCCGTTAAACTCAATTCCTTTATACCGCATTTTTTAACTGATTTCATCTCTGTCGCCTATTATCATCACAGTTCATCGATATTAATGCAACATTTCTGGGAGAAATAATAAAATCCTTCCAACAAGCCTTCTCTAAATCATTTATTTCTCTCAACATAATTCCTTTGTACCGCCTTTTTTCAACTAAAATTAACTCTGTCGACACTTCTAATCACAGTTCGCCGAGTTTATGCAAAACTTCTGGACGAAAAAAAATTAAACTTACATGCGTTCTCTATAATATTAAATTCTTTCTACTTGCTTCCCTTATAACGCGGATTTTCACCCATTTATAATTCAGTCGCCTCTAGTCTTCACATTTTATCGAAATTATTCAAAATATCTTAGGGAATTAAAAAAATTCTTCAAACAATGTTTCTCATAAAAATTGTATTCTTTCGACTTAATCCCTTTATACAGCTAATTTTAAACCTTAATTCTCACTATCACCTCATCTCGTCACAGTTCACCGAAATTAATGCAACATTTCTAGGCGAAATAAAAGAATTTATCGATTAGTCGTTATGTCAAAAATGAAATTCAGTCATACTTATTCCTTAATACGCTGTTTTTTAACTAAAATTAACTCCTACGGCTGTGATTATCACAGGTTACCAGAATTATTTTATAATATCCTGTGGGGAATGAAAAATTTTTCTATTCAGAATGAAATTCTCTCAAATTTAATCCTTTAAAGCGCTGTTATTCAGAACAAATAACACTCTTGCCCATCTTCTCTCAGAAATGAATTTCCTTCAACTTGTATCTTTTATACTGTTTTTTTTACAAAAATTACATATATCGCCTTATGCCATCACAATTAAATGAAATTAATCTAAATTTTTGGACGAAAGAAAAAATTCTTCAAACAGGCGTTCTCTCAAAATGAAAATAATGCTACATTTCTAGGCGAAATAAAATAATTTTCGAGCAGTCGTTACGTAAAGAATAAAATTCTTTCATCTTAACTTCTTTATCCAGCAAAATTACATTTATAAATACTTCTGTACCCTCTTCATATCACACATCACCGAATTTTTGCAAAATTTCAGGATGAATTAAATAAATCCTACTATCAGGCATTCTCTTAAAAATTAAATTATTTATACTTCATTCCCTATATCGCTGTTTTTAAACTAATTACAACTCAGTCGCCTCTACTCTTTACACTTTATCGAAATCAATTTAAAATTCTGAGGAATGAAAAAAATTCTTTAAACAAAGTTTCTCTTAAAAATTGTATAATTTCTACTCAATCCCTTTATACAGCTAATTTTAAACCTAAATTCACATCTATTCCCTTATCTCGTCACAGTTCACCGAAATTAATGCAACATTTCTAGGCGAAATAAAAGAATTATCTAACAGTCGTTATGTAAAAAATGAAATTTAATTAATATACTGATTCCTTAAAAGGCTGTTTTTTAAATATTCCCTATATCGCTGTTTTTAAACTAATTATAACTCAGTCGCCTCTACTCTTCACATTATATCGAAATCAATTCAAAATTCTGAGGGAATTAAAAACATTCTTAAACAAAGTTTCTCTTAAAAAATGTTGACTTTCTACTTATTCTCTTTATACAGGTAATTTTAAACCTAAATTCACTCTATCCCGTCATCTCCTCACAGTTCACCGAAATAAATGCAACATTTCTAGGCGAAATAAAAGAATTTATTTAACAGTCGTTACGTCAAAAATGAAATTCAATCATTCTTATTCCTTTATCAAGCTGTGTTTTAACAAAAATAATTCTGTCACCTGTTATATCACAATTTACCGAAATTATTTCAAAATTTCAGTGTGCAATAAAAACTTTTTTCTAACAGGCGTTCTCTCAAAAATGAAATTCGTTCAACTTAATTTCTTTATAGTGCTATTCTTTAACCAAAATTACTTCTGTCCCCTTTTGTCATTACAGTTCTCTCAAAATGAAAATAATGCTACATTTCTAGGCGAAATAAAATAATTTTCGAGCAGTCGTTACGTAAAGAATAAAATTCTTTCATCTTAACTTCTTTATCCAGCAAAATTACATTTATAAATACTTCTGTACCCTCTTCATATCACACATCACCGAATTTTTGCAAAACTTCAGGATGAATTAAATAAATTCATCCTGAATTTATTTAATTCATCGTTCATTAAACATGTCTGGATAAATAAAAAAATTTACAGTTCACATTTACAGTTGGATAAATAAAAATTCCACAAGAAAAAGAGTGGAAAAATATTTAAGAGAATCAAAAAAATTATATTAACAGCCGTTCTCTCATTAATGAAATTCAATTAACTTTATTGCTTTACACTTATGTTTTAACTAAAATTAACTCTGAGGCCTTTTGTCATCACAGTTAAACGAAAACAATGCAAAAATTTTTATGCAAACCAAAAAAATTCTTATAACAGCCGTTCTCTCAAAAATGAAATTCGTTCAACTTAATTCCTTTAAACAGGTGTTTTTTTAACTAAAACTAACACTATCGCCTTCTATCATTACAGTTAACCGAAAATATTGCAAACCTTCTGGGCAAAATAAAAAAATCCTTCTTAGAGCCGTTCTCTCAAAAATTAAATTCTTTCAACTACATTTTATTATGACGCTGTTTATCACCTAAAATTAACTCAGTCTCATCCTCTCTTTACAATTCACCGAAATTAATGCTATGTTTCTGGGCGAAATAAACAAGTTCTTCTAACAGCCGTTCTCTCATAAATGAAATTCCTTCAACTAAATGCATCTAAACCGCTGTTTTTCAATTAAAATTAAATCTGTCACCTCTTCTTATTACACTTAACCGAAATTAATTAAACATGTCTGGATAAATAAAAAAAATTGGTCTAACAGGCAATCTCTTAAACACAAATTCTATATATTTCATTACTTAATACCGCTATTTTCAAACTAAAATCAACACTTGAGCCTCTTCTAATCACAGTTAACCGAAATTATTACAAAATGTGTTTGTGAAATAGAGATATTCATCTTTTAGAGGTTATGCCAGATATGAAATTTATTCAACGTGATTCCTTTACACCGCTTTTTTTTACTAAAATTAACTCGGTCGCCTGTTAAATACCACAATTTATCGAAATTATTGCATATTTTATGGGCGAAATAATAAAATATTTCTAACAGGCGTTCTTTCGAAATGGAAATTCGTTTAACTTATACTGCTGTTTTTCAACTAAAATTAACTCTTTCGCCTCTTGTCATCACAGTTAACCGAAATTAATGCAAATTTTTTAATCGATACAAAAAAATTTTTTTCACAGCCGTTCTCTGAAAATGAAATTCGTTCAACTTCATTCCTTTATACCGCATTCTGTCAACTATTTTCGACTCTGATGCCAAAAATCATCTAATTTTACCAATAATAATGCAAAATATTTGGGAGAAATAAAAAAATTCTTCTAACAGGCGTTCTCTAAATAATTTCATTCTCTCGACATAATTACTCTGTACCGCCTTTTTCAACTAAAATTACCTCAGTCGACACTTTTCATCACAGTTCACTGAATTTATGTTAACTTTCTGGACGAATTAAAAAAATCCTACTTACATGCGTTCTCTCAAATATTAAATTGTTTCAACTACATTTTATTATACCGCTGTTTATCACCTAAAGTTAACTGAGTCTCATCTTCTCTTCACAATTCACCGAAATTAATGCTTGGTTTCTGGGCGAAATAAACAAATTCTTATAACAGCCGTTCTCTCATAAATGAAATTCCTTCAGCTAAATTCAATTATACCGTTGTATTTCAATTACATTTAAATCTGTCACCTCTTCTTATTACACTTAACTGAAGTTAATTAAACATTTCTGGACATAAAAATATTCGTCTAACAGGCAATCTGTCAAACCAAAAATTCTATAAATTTTATTACTTAATATCGCTATTTTCAAACTAAAATTATCACTTGAGCCTCTTCTAATCACAGTTCACCGAAATTAATACAAAATGTGTGTGAAATAGAAATATTCATCTTTAAGGGGTTATGCTAAATATGAAATTTATTCAACGTAATTCCTTTAAACCGCTGTTTTTTACTAAAATTGACTCGGTCGCCAGTTCAGTATCACAGTTCATCGAAATTATTGCATAATTTATTGGCTAAACAAAAAAATTCTTTTAACAAGCGTTCTCTCATAAGTGAAATTCGTTCAACTCAATTCGTTTACACTTCTGTTTATTAACTAAATTACCTCTGTTGCCTTTTGTCATCTCTCTTTCAAAAATGAAATTCGTTCAACTAAATTCCTTTATATTTCTGTTTATTAACTAAAATTACCTCTGTCGCCTGTTATATCAAATTTTAGCAAAATTATTTCAAAATTTCAGTGTGGATTAAAAACTTTATTTGAGTTACCTAAATTACAGTTAACCTAAATTAAAGGAAAAATTTTTATGCGAAACAAAAATGCATTTCATTCAAAATTCATTCATGCAACTTTTTGGGCGAAATAAAAAAATTCTTATGACTGGTGTTTTCTCAAGAATGAAATCCGTTAAACTCAATTCCTTTATACCGCATTTTTTAACTGATTTCATCTCTGTCGCCTATTATCATCACAGTTCATCGATATTAATGCAACATTTCTGGGAGAAATAATAAAATCCTTCCAACAAGCCTTCTCTAAATCATTTATTTCTCTCAACATAATTCCTTTGTACCGCCTTTTTTCAACTAAAATTAACTCTGTCGACACTTCTAATCACAGTTCGCCGAGTTTATGCAAAACTTCTGGACGAAAAAAAATTAAACTTACATGCGTTCTCTATAATATTAAATTCTTTCTACTTGCTTCCCTTATAACGCGGATTTTCACCCATTTATAATTCAGTCGCCTCTAGTCTTCACATTTTATCGAAATTATTCAAAATATCTTAGGGAATTAAAAAAATTCTTCAAACAATGTTTCTCATAAAAATTGTATTCTTTCGACTTAATCCCTTTATACAGCTAATTTTAAACCTTAATTCTCACTATCACCTCATCTCGTCACAGTTCACCGAAATTAATGCAACATTTCTAGGCGAAATAAAAGAATTTATCGATTAGTCGTTATGTCAAAAATGAAATTCAGTCATACTTATTCCTTAATACGCTGTTTTTTAACTAAAATTAACTCCTACGGCTGTGATTATCACAGGTTACCAGAATTATTTTATAATATCCTGTGGGGAATGAAAAATTTTTCTATTCAGAATGAAATTCTCTCAAATTTAATCCTTTAAAGCGCTGTTATTCAGAACAAATAACACTCTTGCCCATCTTCTCTCAGAAATGAATTTCCTTCAACTTGTATCTTTTATACTGTTTTTTTACAAAAATTACATATATCGCCTTATGCCATCACAATTAAATGAAATTAATCTAAATTTTTGGACGAAAGAAAAAATTCTGCAAACAGGCGTTCTCTCAAAATGAAAATAATGCTACATTTCTAGGCGAAATAAAATAATTTTCGAGCAGTCGTTACGTAAAGAATAAAATTCTTTCATCTTAACTTCTTTATCCAGCAAAATTACATTTATAAATACTTCTGTACCCTCTTCATATCACACATCACCGAATTTTTGCAAAATTTCAGGATGAATTAAATAAATCCTACTATCAGGCATTCTCTTAAAAATTAAATTATTTATACTTCATTCCCTATATCGCTGTTTTTAAACTAATTACAACTCAGTCGCCTCTACTCTTTACACTTTATCGAAATCAATTTAAAATTCTGAGGAATGAAAAAAATTCTTTAAACAAAGTTTCTCTTAAAAATTGTATAATTTCTACTCAATCCCTTTATACAGCTAATTTTAAACCTAAATTCACATCTATTCCCTTATCTCGTCACAGTTCACCGAAATTAATGCAACATTTCTAGGCGAAATAAAAGAATTATCTAACAGTCGTTATGTAAAAAATGAAATTTAATTAATATACTGATTCCTTAAAAGGCTGTTTTTTAAATATTCCCTATATCGCTGTTTTTAAACTAATTATAACTCAGTCGCCTCTACTCTTCACATTATATCGAAATCAATTCAAAATTCTGAGGGAATTAAAAACATTCTTAAACAAAGTTTCTCTTAAAAAATGTTGACTTTCTACTTATTCTCTTTATACAGGTAATTTTAAACCTAAATTCACTCTATCCCGTCATCTCCTCACAGTTCACCGAAATAAATGCAACATTTCTAGGCGAAATAAAAGAATTTATTTAACCCTCTGGTTACCGAGCGGGGTCCTTCAGGGACCCCACACTCGAAAAATATTGAATAAATTTCATAATTTTTTTTTCACGTTCATGGGTCTCCTGGTATGTGAGCAACTTTGTTATTTCTTTTTAGTCTCCAAAGTAGGATCAAAATTACGTTTATTTGGATTCTGTATCAATGAAAATATGGATGGGGTCCCAGAAGGACCCCACTTGGTAACCCACGTCCCAGACTGAATGTTTGACTGTTTTGCCAAAATGTGTGTATAACTGATTCTGTTATTAATAATTGTAAATATATATTACTATTGCTTTATTAACTAATATAATTATAAACAATTGTTATTATTATGTATTATTATTATTATTTATGCACTATCATCGAGCTTTGGATTTTGGCGGTTTTTATGAGTAATATGTGATCAAGAAAATTTTTATCGTGGGATAATGTTTACTTAGCCTTCTGTTATAGGCGTGTCCAACTGTACGAATACTCTTAGTGTAATATTACAATTTACGCATCGAAATAGCCTCTTCATATCTTATCTCCACTTTTCTATATTTATTGTGGTCCTGTCCTGATTTACGTTCCTTCACTTGGCATCTTTAGCACATGTCGTGCGTGTGTATAATCCATACATTTTCCCCGTGAAATATTGTTTCGTCGTATCTAACTATACAATATTGGTGAAAGATCTAAAATATATCTGTGGTTGTGAGTGCGTGTTCTTCACATTGGCAGTTCTCTGCTCATTTCAGTTACATCCACTATTACAGAGGGAATTCGCGTTCAAAATTTTTCTTCTTCATTTTACGTTTCAGCTAATTTGCTTGCTGGTAAATGTCTGCGGTTCTTCGATCCAACTTTGTTTTGTAATACCATTTAAGCATCGAAACTTCAGGTTTGACATTGCTTACCGTAGTGAAAGTAGAGATCATACTTTGTGATGGACCACTAACCGAGTTATTTATTCACGACCTAGATTTCGCATCATTTCACGTCAGTATAAATACAAATTGAGTTGCGTACCGGTAAGAGAGGAATTGGACACCGGATATCCTTCAACGCCCGGAGTCCACTGCCTCTCCTACCGGAATGCACCTGAATTTGTATGTATGCCAAAGTGAAATGAGCATATTCAACAGTCCAATTATCTGAGGTGGTGTGTACCTCACATGCAAAGCTTAGTGCCCGTTCCAGTAACAGCCATTGCTACAGAGATAATTGTGTGCTACAGCTGCTTCAACTAACCAGTGCAGTCAACAGAAGGAAGATAATTCTTCGTTTGCAACACCTATAGAGGTAAGTTCATAAATTTATAGATCAAAAATGTACCGGTGTCACTCACAACTATGTTGCGTGTGCTGAAGCTTGACTTATTTACGTTAACACCTATTGGTAAATTAGTCAAATTTATTCTACCTACAAGCATCATAATAGAAAAATAAGTATTTTTTAAAATTGAAAGCATTAGTCAATTTTTTTACTCTATCAATACAATATTAGCAATATTTAAAATATTGTGACTTTTCAAATGTTTCCTAATACCTACTATAATGGGACTTACAATTATATTCATACTGTGATAAAATTATTTTTTATTTAGAAATGACTTCGAAAAGATTCCTAACGGAGGAAGAAATTGAGAGAATCGCAGATGACAGTGACTGCAATGATTTTTGTAACAGTGATAGTGATAGAGAATTCCTCCCAGCAGAGTGCACATCTGAATCTGAAGATGATTTGGAAGAAGTAGAGAAGGAGCCGTTTGACCAACTGCCTACAGAAGATGATATTGACAGTGATGTGGAGGTAATTAAAAGTACAGCTAACTTTGACGTTTTAAAGTCAAAATCAGGACGTACATGGGAAAACATCCTCCAAAAGTTACAAAAACTTTACGAAACATTAATTGTAAACTAGGCCCTTCAAAACATTCAAATTGTGCAAGTTCCATTCGAGAAACTTTTAATTTGTTCATAAACGACGATGTCAAAGTCCTTATTTTTGAAAGCACTAATTTGTACGCCCAAAAATTCTACAATGAGTTGTTAGTGAAGCACCCTAAATTTAAAAATAATTGGACTAACTTGAACATTGATGAACTGGATGCATTTATTGGAATATTATTGACAGCAGGTGCTCTCCGTTGCGGAAAAGAAAATGTCAAAGAATTGTGGTCAACTGATACTAGCATTCGCAGAGATTTTTTCACAGCACGTCTATGTCCCGCACAAGATTTCAACAAATCATGAGATCCATATGTTTTGATGACAAAGATACTAGGGCCCAGAGAAAATAAAATACAAATTACCTGCTATCCGTAATGTATGGGATATTTTCGTTGGAAGTAGCAAAAAAAATGTTTGAACCGTTTGAATATGTTACTGTTGATGAACAACTGGTGTCGAACAGAGGAAAGTGTACATTTAGGCAATGTATTCATTCTAAACCCGGGAGATATGGGATAAAAATATGGGCTACAGCTGATGTCAAAACTTCGTATCTCTTCAGTTTGCAAGTTTATACAGGGAAATTACCTGGAAAGCGAGCTGAAAAGAACCAAGGGACTAGAGTGGTCAAAGATCTCATTGAATCTCTATATAACACTGGCCTCAGTCTCACAACGGACAGTTGTTTCACTTCTGTGGAGTTGGCACTCTTTTTAGCATCGAAAAACGTAACTCTTCAAGGAACAGTGAGAAAGAACAAGCCGGACACTCCTTATGACTTGAATAACACTAAAGATCGTGAAACTTTTTCTTCTAAGTTTGCTTTCTTACATAAAGAAGGATTGGCTATGGTCTCGTATGTGCTAAAGAAAAATAAAATGGTGCACTTACTAACTTCGCAATACTTAGATAAAAAATATCTGAGAGCGAATGTAAGAAACCAATAATGGTATTATAATATAATAGAACAAAAGAGCTGTAGGCAATGAAGACAAACTTATGAGAGAGTATATATGCGCCAGAAAAACTTATAGATGGCCATTCAGGCTGTTCATGAATATAATATATATGGCAGCTAGTAATTCATTTGCCATGTTTATGTGCAAAAATCCAGAATGGAATGGCAAGACTTCGATTAGAAGGAGAATCCTTCTCAAGTCCTTAGGGCATGAAATTGCCCTACCAAGCACGACAAAACGCGCAGATTCAGAAGCGAAAAAAAGGAAATTTAGAAATGGCCTAATCTGAACCAAGTTACGGCAAATCCAAAAGGGGCAAATGCCATATTTGCCCACGAAATATTGACTTATAGATAAATGTAACATGTTCCAAGTGTAAAGCATTTGTTTGTCCTGAACATCTCAAGAAGACTGTCACAATTACCTACATATAAAAATGAAGGGTGTAATTGAATTTTCCTCTTTTTTGCAAAAAATATTTTGTTTTAATTATAAATATTTTTATGAAAACATTGTTTTATATTCTGTATTATTATGGTGTGTTATGATCTTTTATTAAAAAAATAAATAATTGAATTTTATAACTGAAATTTTCATTTTTTTGTAAACAATTTTTTTTGTTTATTTATAAATATTTTCGTGCAAAAATTGTTTAAATTTAGGTATTTTTATGGCCATTTATGACGTTATTTCAATAAAATCATTGTACTGAGGTTAAAAATTGTTTTCATTTCAACGGTAAATAAAAAAACACGATGGGGTCCCTAAAGGACCCCAACGGTAACCACCGTAATAAAATGAGGGTCGGTAACCAGAGGGTTAACAGTCGTTACGTCAAAAATGAAATTCAATCATTCTTATTCCTTTATCAAGCTGTGTTTTAACAAAAATAATTCTGTCACCTGTTATATCACAATTTACCGAAATTATTTCAAAATTTCAGTGTGCAATAAAAACTTTTTTCTAACAGGCGTTCTCTCAAAAATGAAATTCGTTCAACTTAATTTCTTTATAGTGCTATTCTTTAACCAAAATTACTTCTGTCCCCTTTTGTCATTACAGTTCTCTCAAAATGAAAATAATGCTACATTTCTAGGCGAAATAAAATAATTTTCGAGCAGTCGTTACGTAAAGAATAAAATTCTTTCATCTTAACTTCTTTATCCAGCAAAATTACATTTATAAATACTTCTGTACCCTCTTCATATCACACATCACCGAATTTTTGCAAAACTTCAGGATGAATTAAATAAATTCATCCTGAATTTATTTAATTCATCGTTCATTAAACATGTCTGGATAAATAAAAAAATTTACAGTTCACATTTACAGTTGGATAAATAAAAATTCCACAAGAAAAAGAGTGGAAAAATATTTAAGAGAATCAAAAAAATTATATTAACAGCCGTTCTCTCATTAATGAAATTCAATTAACTTTATTGCTTTACACTTATGTTTTAACTAAAATTAACTCTGAGGCCTTTTGTCATCACAGTTAAACGAAAACAATGCAAAAATTTTTATGCAAACCAAAAAAATTCTTATAACAGCCGTTCTCTCAAAAATGAAATTCGTTCAACTTAATTCCTTTAAACAGGTGTTTTTTTAACTAAAACTAACACTATCGCCTTCTATCATTACAGTTAACCGAAAATATTGCAAACCTTCTGGGCAAAATAAAAAAATCCTTCTTAGAGCCGTTCTCTCAAAAATTAAATTCTTTCAACTACATTTTATTATGACGCTGTTTATCACCTAAAATTAACTCAGTCTCATCCTCTCTTTACAATTCACCGAAATTAATGCTATGTTTCTGGGCGAAATAAACAAGTTCTTCTAACAGCCGTTCTCTCATAAATGAAATTCCTTCAACTAAATGCATCTAAACCGCTGTTTTTCAATTAAAATTAAATCTGTCACCTCTTCTTATTACACTTAACCGAAATTAATTAAACATGTCTGGATAAATAAAAAAAATTGGTCTAACAGGCAATCTCTTAAACACAAATTCTATATATTTCATTACTTAATACCGCTATTTTCAAACTAAAATCAACACTTGAGCCTCTTCTAATCACAGTTAACCGAAATTATTACAAAATGTGTTTGTGAAATAGAGATATTCATCTTTTAGGGGTTATGCCAGATATGAAATTTATTCAACGTGATTCCTTTACACCGCTTTTTTTTACTAAAATTAACTCGGTCGCCTGTTAAATACCACAATTTATCGAAATTATTGCATATTTTATGGGCGAAATAATAAAATATTTCTAACAGGCGTTCTTTCGAAATGGAAATTCGTTTAACTTATACTGCTGTTTTTCAACTAAAATTAACTCTTTCGCCTCTTGTCATCACAGTTAACCGAAATTAATGCAAATTTTTTAATCGATACAAAAAAATTTTTTTCACAGCCGTTCTCTGAAAATGAAATTCGTTCAACTTCATTCCTTTATACCGCATTCTGTCAACTATTTTCGACTCTGATGCCAAAAATCATCTAATTTTACCAATAATAATGCAAAATATTTGGGAGAAATAAAAAAATTCTTCTAACAGGCGTTCTCTAAATAATTTCATTCTCTCGACATAATTACTCTGTACCGCCTTTTTCAACTAAAATTACCTCAGTCGACACTTTTCATCACAGTTCACTGAATTTATGTTAACTTTCTGGACGAATTAAAAAAATCCTACTTACATGCGTTCTCTCAAATATTAAATTGTTTCAACTACATTTTATTATACCGCTGTTTATCACCTAAAGTTAACTGAGTCTCATCTTCTCTTCACAATTCACCGAAATTAATGCTTGGTTTCTGGGCGAAATAAACAAATTCTTATAACAGCCGTTCTCTCATAAATGAAATTCCTTCAGCTAAATTCAATTATACCGTTGTATTTCAATTACATTTAAATCTGTCACCTCTTCTTATTACACTTAACTGAAGGTAATTAAACATTTCTGGACATAAAAATATTCGTCTAACAGGCAATCTGTCAAACCAAAAATTCTATAAATTTTATTACTTAATATCGCTATTTTCAAACTAAAATTATCACTTGAGCCTCTTCTAATCACAGTTCACCGAAATTAATACAAAATGTGTGTGAAATAGAAATATTCATCTTTAAGGGGTTATGCTAAATATGAAATTTATTCAACGTAATTCCTTTAAACCGCTGTTTTTTACTAAAATTGACTCGGTCGCCAGTTCAGTATCACAGTTCATCGAAATTATTGCATAATTTATTGGCTAAACAAAAAAATTCTTTTAACAAGCGTTCTCTCATAAGTGAAATTCGTTCAACTCAATTCGTTTACACTTCTGTTTATTAACTAAATTACCTCTGTTGCCTTTTGTCATCTCTCTTTCAAAAATGAAATTCGTTCAACTAAATTCCTTTATATTTCTGTTTATTAACTAAAATTACCTCTGTCGCCTGTTATATCAAATTTTAGCAAAATTATTTCAAAATTTCAGTGTGGATTAAAAACTTTATTTGAGTTACCTAAATTACAGTTAACCTAAATTAAAGGAAAAATTTTTATGCGAAACAAAAATGCATTTCATTCAAAATTCATTCATGCAACTTTTTGGGCGAAATAAAAAAATTCTTATGACTGGTGTTTTCTCAAGAATGAAATCCGTTAAACTCAATTCCTTTATACCGCATTTTTTAACTGATTTCATCTCTGTCGCCTATTATCATCACAGTTCATCGATATTAATGCAACATTTCTGGGAGAAATAATAAAATCCTTCCAACAAGCCTTCTCTAAATCATTTATTTCTCTCAACATAATTCCTTTGTACCGCCTTTTTTCAACTAAAATTAACTCTGTCGACACTTCTAATCACAGTTCGCCGAGTTTATGCAAAAATTCTGGACGAAAAAAAATTAAACTTACATGCGTTCTCTATAATATTAAATTCTTTCTACTTGCTTCCCTTATAACGCGGATTTTCACCCATTTATAATTCAGTCGCCTCTAGTCTTCACATTTTATCGAAATTATTCAAAATATCTTAGGGAATTAAAAAAATTCTTCAAACAATGTTTCTCATAAAAATTGTATTCTTTCGACTTAATCCCTTTATACAGCTAATTTTAAACCTTAATTCTCACTATCACCTCATCTCGTCACAGTTCACCGAAATTAATGCAACATTTCTAGGCGAAATAAAAGAATTTATCGATTAGTCGTTATGTCAAAAATGAAATTCAGTCATACTTATTCCTTAATACGCTGTTTTTTAACTAAAATTAACTCCTACGGCTGTGATTATCACAGGTTACCAGAATTATTTTATAATATCCTGTGGGGAATGAAAAATTTTTCTATTCAGAATGAAATTCTCTCAAATTTAATCCTTTAAAGCGCTGTTATTCAGAACAAATAACACTCTTGCCCATCTTCTCTCAGAAATGAATTTCCTTCAACTTGTATCTTTTATACTGTTTTTTTACAAAAATTACATATATCGCCTTATGCCATCACAATTAAATGAAATTAATCTAAATTTTTGGACGAAAGAAAAAATTCTTCAAACAGGCGTTCTCTCAAAATGAAAATAATGCTACATTTCTAGGCGAAATAAAATAATTTTCGAGCAGTCGTTACGTAAAGAATAAAATTCTTTCATCTTAACTTCTTTATCCAGCAAAATTACATTTATAAATACTTCTGTACCCTCTTCATATCACACATCACCGAATTTTTGCAAAATTTCAGGATGAATTAAATAAATCCTACTATCAGGCATTCTCTTAAAAATTAAATTATTTATACTTCATTCCCTATATCGCTGTTTTTAAACTAATTATAACTCAGTCGCCTCTACTCTTTACACTTTATCGAAATCAATTTAAAATTCTGAGGAATGAAAAAAATTCTTTAAACAAAGTTTCTCTTAAAAATTGTATAATTTCTACTCAATCCCTTTATACAGCTAATTTTAAACCTAAATTCACATCTATTCCCTTATCTCGTCACAGTTCACCGAAATTAATGCAACATTTCTAGGCGAAATAAAAGAATTATCTAACAGTCGTTATGTAAAAAATGAAATTTAATTAATATACTGATTCCTTAAAAGGCTGTTTTTTAAATATTCCCTATATCGCTGTTTTTAAACTAATTATAACTCAGTCGCCTCTACTCTTCACATTATATCGAAATCAATTCAAAATTCTGAGGGAATTAAAAACATTCTTAAACAAAGTTTCTCTTAAAAAATGTTGACTTTCTACTTATTCTCTTTATACAGGTAATTTTAAACCTAAATTCACTCTATCCCGTCATCTCCTCACAGTTCACCGAAATAAATGCAACATTTCTAGGCGAAATAAAAGAATTTATTTAACAGTCGTTACGTCAAAAATGAAATTCAATCATTCTTATTCCTTTATCAAGCTGTGTTTTAACAAAAATAATTCTGTCACCTGTTATATCACAATTTACCGAAATTATTTCAAAATTTCAGTGTGCAATAAAAACTTTTTTCTAACAGGCGTTCTCTCAAAAATGAAATTCGTTCAACTTAATTTCTTTATAGTGCTATTCTTTAACCAAAATTACTTCTGTCCCCTTTTGTCATTACAGTTCTCTCAAAATGAAAATAATGCTACATTTCTAGGCGAAATAAAATAATTTTCGAGCAGTCGTTACGTAAAGAATAAAATTCTTTCATCTTAACTTCTTTATCCAGCAAAATTACATTTATAAATACTTCTGTACCCTCTTCATATCACACATCACCGAATTTTTGCAAAACCTCAGGATGAATTAAATAAATTCATCCTGAATTTATTTAATTCATCGTTCATTAAACATGTCTGGATAAATAAAAACATTTACAGTTCACATTTACAGTTGGATAAATAAAAATTCCACAAGAAAAAGAGTGGAAAAATATTTAAGAGAATCAAAAAAATTATATTAACAGCCGTTCTCTCATTAATGAAATTCAATTAACTTTATTGCTTTACACTTATGTTTTAACTAAAATTAACTCTGAGGCCTTTTGTCATCACAGTTAAACGAAAACAATGCAAAAATTTTTATGCAAACCAAAAAAATTCTTATAACAGCCGTTCTCTCAAAAATGAAATTCGTTCAACTTAATTCCTTTAAACAGGTGTTTTTTTAACTAAAACTAACACTATCGCCTTCTATCATTACAGTTAACCGAAAATATTGCAAACCTTCTGGGCAAAATAAAAAAATCCTTCTTAGAGCCGTTCTCTCAAAAATTAAATTCTTTCAACTACATTTTATTATGTCGCTGTTTATCACCTAAAATTAACTCAGTCTCATCCTCTCTTTACAATTCACCGAAATTAATGCTATGTTTCTGGGCGAAATAAACAAGTTCTTCTAACAGCCGTTCTCTCATAAATGAAATTCCTTCAACTAAATGCATCTAAACCGCTGTTTTTCAATTAAAATTAAATCTGTCACCTCTTCTTATTACACTTAACCGAAATTAATTAAACATGTCTGGATAAATAAAAAAAATTGGTCTAACAGGCAATCTCTTAAACACAAATTCTATATATTTCATTACTTAATACCGCTATTTTCAAACTAAAATCAACACTTGAGCCTCTTCTAATCACAGTTAACCGAAATTATTACAAAATGTGTTTGTGAAATAGAGATATTCATCTTTTAGGGGTTATGCCAGATATGAAATTTATTAAACGTAATCCTTTAGACCGCCTTTTTTTACTAAAATTGATTCGGTCGCCAGTTAATTATCAGAGTTTACCAAAAGTATTTCAAAATTTTAGTGCGGCACAAAAAATCTTTCTAAAAGACGTTCAGTAAAGAATGAAATTCTCTCAACTTCATTCCTTTAAAGCGCTGTTATTCAAATAAAGATAACACTCTGGCCTCTATTCTCTCAGAAATGAAATCAGAAGTTGATTCCCTTACACTGTTTTTTTTCAGTCTAAAATACCTATATCGCCTCTTGTCATCACAGTTCATTGAAATTAATCTACATTTTTGGACTTAAGAAAAAAACTTCTAATAGGCGTTCATTCAAAAATGAAATTATTGCAAAATTTCTAGACAAAATAAAATAATTTTCTAATAATCGTTATGTAAAGAATAAATTTCTTTTATCTCAAACTTCCTTATTTAGCAAAATTACATTTATCAGTACCTCTGTAACCTCTTTATATCGCACATCACCGAATTTTTGCAAAATTTCAGGACGAAATAAATAAATCCTACTAACAGGCGTTCTCTAAAAAATTAAATTCTTTATACTTCATGCCATTATATCGCTTTTTTTCAACTTATTTTAACTCAGTTGCCTCTTCTCTTCACATTTTATCGAAATTAATTAAAAAATTCAGAGGGAATTAAAAATATGTATCAAACATTTTCCTCTTTACAATTGTCAACTTTCTACTTATTCCCTTTATACAGATTATTCTTAACCTAAATTCGCTCTATCCCGTCATCTCGTCACAGTTTACCGAAATTACTGCAACATTTTTAGGCGAAATAAAAGAATTTATCTAACAGTCGTTACGTCAATAATGAAATTCATCTCACTAATTACTTTTTCAAGCGGTTTTCAACTGAAATAAATCTGTCGCCTGTTATATCACAGTTTACCGAAATTATTTCAAAATTTCATTGTGGAATAAAATTTTTTTTCTAACAGGCGTTCACTCAAAAATGAAATTCGTTCAACTTAATTCCTTTATACCTACTGCTGTTTATTAACTAAAATTACCTCTGTCGCCTTCTGTCATCTCTCTCTTTAAAAAATGATATTCGCTTTACTTAATATACTTATACTGCTGTTTTTCAACTAAAATTATCTCTCTCGCCTCTTGTCATCACAGTAAACCGAAATTAATGCAAATTTTTTTAATCGATAATAAAAAAAATTCTTCTAACATCCGTTCTCTGAAAATGAAATTTGTTCAACTTAATTCCTTGATACCGCATTCTTTCAAATCTGATGCCTAAAATCATCACAGTTCACCGAATTAATGCAAATTTTTCGGGAGAATTAAAAAAATTCTTCTAACAGGCGTTCTCTAAATAATTTAATTCTGTCAACATAATTACTCTGTACCGCCTTTTTCAACTAAAATTAACTTTGTCGACACTTTTCATCACAGTTCACCAAATTTTTGTAAAATTTCTGGACGAATTAAAAAATCCTACTCACAAGCGTTCTCTAAAAAATTAAATTCTTTCAACAAGATTTTATTATACCGCTGTGTATCACCTAAAATTACTGAGTCTCATCTTCTCTTCACAATTCACCGAAATTAATGCTATGGTTCTGGGCGAAATATAAAAATTCTTCTAACAGCCGTTCTCTCATAAATGAAATGCCTTCAACTAAATTCAAATATACCGATGTTTTTCAATTAAAATTAAATCTGTCGTCTCTTCTTATCACACTAAACCGAAATAAATGAAACATTTCTGGACGAATAAAAAATTTCGTCTATCAGGCAATCTCTGAAAACACAAATTGTATAAATTTTATTACATAATCCGCTATTTTCAAACTAAAATTTACACTTCAGCCTCTTCTATCACAGTTCACCGAAATAAATACAAAATGTGTGTGAAATATAATTATTCATCTTTTAGGGGTTACGCCAAATATGAAATTTATTCAATGTAATTTTTTTATAGCGCTTTTTTGTACTAAAATTGACTCGGTCGCCAGTTAATTATCACTGTTCATCGAAATTATTACATAAATTTTTTGCGAAACAAAAAAATTCTTTTAACAGGCGTTCTCTCAAAAATGAAATTCGTTCAACTTAATTCCTTTATATTTCTGTTTAGTAACTAAAATTACCTCTCTCACCTGTTATATCAAATTTTAGCAATTATTTCAAAATTTTAGTGTGGAAAAAAATTTATTTAAGTTACCTAAATTACAGTTTACATTACAAACTTTTTATGCGAAACTAAAAAATTCTTCAAAAAGCCGTTCTCTCTAAAATGAAATTCATTTAACTTATTTCCTTTACACCGCATTTTCTCAACTAATTTCTACTCTGTCGCCTATTATCATCACAGTTCACCAATATTAATGCAAAATTTCTGTACGGAATAATAAAGTCCTTCTAACAGGCGTTATCGAACAAATTCTACTAAATTCCTTGATTCTGCTGTTTTTCAATAAAAATTAACTCTGTCGCCTTTTCTCATCACAGTTACCGAAATCATATTTTAATAAGAACAAAAAAATTCTTCTTACAGCCGTTCTCCTAAATATGAAATACATTTAACTTAATTCCTTGCTGCTGCTCTTTTTTAAGTAAAATTAACTCTGTCACCTTTTGTCATCACAGTTAAACGAAAACAATGCAAAAATTTTTATGCAAACCAAAAAAAATTTTCTAACAGCCGTTCTCTCAAAAATGAAATTCGTTCAACTTAATTCCTTTAAACTGGTGTTTTTTAAACTAAAACTAACACTATCGCCTCCTATCATTACAGTTAACCGTAAAATATTGCAAACCTTCTGGGCAACATAAAAAAAATCCTTATAAGAGTCGTTGTCAAAAAAATTAAATTATGTCAACTTAATTTTTTTTCGGCCTTTTTTTAACTAAAATTAACTTTGTCGACACTTTTCTTCACAGTTCACCGAATTTATGTAAAATTTCTGGACGAATAAAAAAATCCTACTTACATGCGTTCTCTAAAAAATTAAATTCTTTCAACGACATTTTATTACACCGCTGTTTATCACCTAAAATTAACAAAGTCTCATCTTCTCTTCACAATTCACCGAAATTAATGCTATGTTTCTGGGCGAAATATACAAATTCTTCTAACAGCCGTTATCTCATAAATGAAATTCCTTCAACTAAATTCATTATACAGATGTTTTTCAATTAAAATTAAATCTGTCATCTCCCTTATTACACTTAACCGAAATTAGTTAAACATTTCTGGACAAATAAAAAAATTCGTCTAACAGGCAATCTCTCAAAACACAAATTCTATAAATTTTATTATTAATACCGCTATTTTCAAACTAAAATTAACACTTTTATGCCAAATATGAAATTTATTCAAAGTAATTCCTTTATCCCGCTGTTTTTTTACTAAAATTAACTCGGTCACCTGTTAATTATGACAGTTCATCGAAATTATTGCATAATTTATTGGCGAAACAAAAAAAATCTTCTAACAGGTGTTCTCTCAAAAATGAAATTCGTTCAACTTAATTCACTTATACTGCAGTTTTTCAACTAAAATTAACTCTCTTGCCTCTTGTCATCACAGTTAACCGAAATTAATGCAAATTTTTTTAATCGATGCAAAAAAATTCTTCTAACGGCCGTTCTCTCAAAAATGAAATTAATTCAACTTAATTCCTTCATACTTCTCTTTTTCAACTGAATTTAACTCTGTCGCCTGTTATATCAAATTTTACCGAAATTATTTCAAAATTTTAGTGTGGAATAAAAACTTTTTTCTAACAGCCATTCTCTCATAAATGAAATTCGATCAACTTAATACCTTTATAGTGCTGTTCTTAAATAATTCCTTTATCAAGCTGTTTTTCAACTTGAATAAATCTGTCGCCTGTTATATCACACTTTAGCGAAATAATTTCAAAATTTCAATTTGGAATTAAAACATTTTTCTGACTGCCGTTCTCTCAAAAATGAAATTTATTCAAACTAATTTTTTATACTGCTCTTTTTCAGCTAAAATTAACTCTGTCGCCTGTTGTTATCGCAGTTCACCGAAATTATTTAAAAATTTAGGTGCGGAATAATTTTTTTTTTAAAGAGGCGTTCCCCAAAGATTGAAAATCTGTCAACTAAATTCCTTTATACCACTGTTATTCAACTAAAATTATCACTTACGCCTCTTCTAATCACAGTTCACTGAAATTAATGCAAAATTTCTGGGCGAAATAAAAAAATTCTTTCAACATGTATTATGTCAAATATGAAATTTATTTACCTTTTTTCCTTAATACCGCTGTTTTTCAACTTAAATTTACTTGGTCGCCTGTTTTTATCACAGTTCATCGTTAGTATCGTTTAATTTCTGGGCGAAACAAAAATTTTCTTCTAACAGCCGTTCTTTCAAAAATGAATATCATTCAACTATATTCCTTTACACTGCTGTTTTTCAACTAAAATTAACTCTGTAACCTCTTGTCATCACAGTTAAACAAATTAATCAAACATTTTGACGAAATAAAAAAATCCTACTGACAGGCGTAGTCTAATAAATTAAATTCTTTCTACTTCATTCCAGTATATCAGTGTTTTTTAACTAATTATAACTCAGTCGCCTCTTCTTATCACATTTTATCGAAATTTATTCAAAATTTCTAAGGGAATTGAAAAAATTCATCAAACAAATTATCTCTTAAAAATTGTAAACTTTCTACTTATTCCCTATTTCCCTGTAACCTCTTTATATCACACATCACCGAATGTTTGCTAAATTTCAGGACGAAATTAATAAATCCTACTAACAGGCGTTCTCTAAAAAATTAAACTCTTTATACTTCATGCTATATCGCTTTTTTCAGCTAATTATAACTCAATTGCCTCTTCTCTTCACATTTTATCGTAATTAACCCAAACATTCTCGGGGAATTAAAACATTCATCAAACAAAGTTCCTCTTAAAAATTGTCAACTTTCGACTTTACCCTTTATACAGCTAATTTTAAACCGAAATTCACTCTGTATCTCGTCACGTTTACCGAAATAACTGCAACATTTCTAGGCGAAATAAAAGAATTTATCTAACAGCGTTACATCAGAAATGAAACTCATTCAAATTAATTCCTTTTATCAAGCGGTTTTTGAACTGAAATAAATCTGTCGCCCCTTATTTAACAGTTTACCGAAAATATATCAAAATTTCAGTGTGGAATAAAAACATTTGCCTAATAGGCGTTCTCGCAAAAATGAAATTCGTTCAACTTAATTCCTTTATGGTGCTGTTCTTTGACCAAAATAACTCTGTCCTCTTTTTTCATTACAGTTAACCTAAATTAGAGGAAAAATTTTTATGCGAAACAAAAAAATTCTTCTAACAGCCTTTCTCTCAAAAATAAAATTCATGCACCTTTATTCCTTTATACTGCTGTGTTTTACTAAAATTAACTCTGATGTCTTTAATCATCGACTTTTTACATATACATTTACATATATACATTTTACCGAAAAAAGTGCAAATCTTTTTATGCGAATCAAAAAAATTCTTCTAAAAGCCGTTCTCTAAAAAATAAATTCATTTAACCTATTTTCTTTACACCGCATTCATTCAAATAATTTCAACTCTGTCGCCTATTATCATCTCAGTTCACTATTATTATTGCAAAATTTTTGGGAAAAATAAAAAATCCTCCTAACAGGCGTTCTATAAAAAATTCTACTTAATTCCTTGATTCCGCTCTTTTTCAACTAAATTTAACTCTGTCGCCTATTGTCATCACAGTTAAACGACAACAATGCAAATTTTTTTTTGCGAACAAAAACAATTCTTCTAACAGCCGTTCTCTCAAAATGAAGTTCGTTCAACTTGATTCCTTTAAACTGCTGTTTTTTTAACTAAAATAACACTGTCATGTCTTATCAGCACAGTTAACCCAAATTAAAGCAAAACTTCTGGGCAAAATAAAAGAATCCTTTTAATATCCGTTCTCAAAGAATTTATATTCTGGCAACTTAATTACTTTATACCGCTGATTTTTAACTTAAATTAACTTAATCTCCTGTTCTCATTACAATTCCACGAAAAATCCAAATTTTTGTGCGAAATAAAAATATTCTTATGACTGGTGTTTTCTCAAGAATGAAATCCTTTCAACTTCATTATTTTATACCGCATTTTTTAACTAATTTCAACTCTGTCACCAATTATCATCACAGTTCACCGATATTAATGCAATATTTCTGTTAGAAATAATAAAATCCTTCCAACAGGCGTTCTCCAAATAAATTAATTCTGTCAACATAATTCCTTTGTACCGCCTGTTTTCAACTAAAGTTAACTCTGTCGACAATTCTCATCACAGTACACCGAGTTTATGATAAATTCTGAACGAATAAAAAAATGCTACTTACATGCGTTCTCTCGAACATTAAAGTATTTCAACTACATTCTATTATACCGCTGTTTATCACCAAAAATTAACTGAGTCAACTCTTCTCTTCACAATTCACCGAAAGTAATGCTATGTTTCTGGGCGAAATAAACAAATTCTTCTAACAGCCGTTCTCTCATAAATGAAATTCCTTCAACTAAATTCATTTATACCGCTGTTTTTCAACTAAATACAACTCAGTCGCCTCTTCGTCTCATTTTGTCGAAATTATATCAAAGTTTCAGTGCGTAATAAAAATATTTTCTAACAGGCGTTCTGTAAAGATTGACATTCTCTCAACGTTATTCCTTTAAAACGCTGTTATTCAATTAAAATTAAAACTCTTTCCTTTCCTTTCTCAAAAATGAAATTCATTCAACTTGATTCCTTCATACTGCTTATTTCAACTAAAAATACCTATACTGCCTCTTGTCATCAAAGTTCATTGAAATTAATCAAAATTTTTGGACGAAATAAAAAAATTCTTCAAGCAGGCGTTCTCTCAAAAATGAAATTAATGCTACATTTCTAGGCAGAAATAAAATAATTTTCAAGTAGTCGTTATTTAATTTCTTTGTCTTTATCCAGCAAAATTACATTTAAAAATTCCTCTGTAACATCTTTATATCACACACCACCGAATTTTTGCGAAATTTCAGTACGAAATAAATAATTCCTACTAACATACGTTTTCTAAAAAATTGAATTCTTTATACTTTATTCCATTAAATCGCTGTTTTTCAACTAATTGTGACTCAGTCTTTCTCTTCTCTTTTTATCGAAATTAATTCACAATTTCTGAGGGAATTAAAAAAATTCTTAAAACAAAGTGCCTCTTAAAAATTGTGTTCCCACTAATTATACCCTTTATGCAGCTAATTTATACCTGAATACATTCTATCCCGTAATCTCGTCACCGATCACCGAAATTAATTACACATTTCTAGGCGAAATAAAATAATTAATCTAACAGTCGTCCGTCAAAAATGAAATTTATCCATTCTAATTCCTTTATCAAGCAATTTTTAACTAAAATAACTCTGTCACCTTTTATATTACAGTTTACCGAAATTATTTCAAAATTTCAGTGTGGAATAAAAACTTTTTTCTAACAGGCGTTCTCTCAAAAAAGAAATTCGTTCAACTTAATTCCTTTATAGTGCTGTTCTTTAACAAAAATTAACCCTGTCCCCTTTTGTCATTAAAATTAACCAAAATAATGGAATAATATTTAAGAGAAACAAAAAAATTATTCTAACAGCCGTTCTCTCAAAAATGATATTCATTTAATTTATTACTTTACACTGCTGTTCTGTAACTAATATTAATTCTGTCCCTATTTGTCATTAAGTTAACCTAAAAAATGCAAAATTTTTATGTGATACAAAAAAATTCTTCTAACAGCCGTTCTCTCAAAAATGAAATTCATTTAACTTATTTCCATTTCACCGCATTTTCTCAACAATTTCAACTCTGTCGCCTATTATCATCACAGTTCACCGATATTAATGCAAAAATTCTGGGCGAAATAAAAAAATCCTTCTAACAGGCGTTCTTGAACAAATTCCACTTAATTCCTTGATTCTGCTGTTCTGTAACTAAAATTAACTCTTTCGCATTTTCTCCTCACAGTTACCGAAATCATGCAACAGAATGGAAAAATATTTAAGAGAAACCAAAAAATTCTTCTAACAGCCGTTCTCTCAAAAATGTAACTTAATTTTTTAAACTTCTGTTCTTTTACCTAAAATTAACACTATCGCCTCTTATCATCACAGTTAACTGAAAATAATGCAAAACTTCTGGGCAAAATAAAAAAATCCTTCTAATAGTCGTTCTCAAAAAAATTAAATTATGTCAACTAAATTCCTTTATTCCGCCTTTTTTCCACTAAAATTAACTCTGTCGACACTTCTCATCACAATTTTTATCACAATTCACCGAATTTATGTAAAATTTCTGGACTAATAAAAAACTCCTACTTACATGCGTTCTCTCAAAAATTAAATTCTTATAACAATATTTTATTATACCGCTGTTTATCACCTAAAATTAACTGAGTCGCTTCTTTTCTTCACAATTCGCCGAAATTAATGCTAAGTTTCCGGGCGAAATAAACAAATTTTTATAACAGCTATTCTGTCATAAATGAAATTCCTTCAAACAAATTCATTCATACCGCTGTTTTTCAATTAAAATTAAATCTTTCGTCTCTTCTTATTCCACTAAACCGAAATAAATGAAATATTTCTGGACAATTAAAAAATACGTCTAACAGGCAAACTCTCAAAACACAAATTCTTTAAATTTTATTACTTTATACCGCTGTTTTTCAATTAAAATAACACTTGAGCCTCTTCTAATCACAGGTCACCGAAATTAATACAAAATTTGTGGGTGAAATAAAAATATTCATGTATCAGGGGCTATGCCAAATATGAAATTTATTCAACGTCATTCCTTTATACCGCTTTTTTTACTAAAATAAACTCGGTCGCCTGTTAAATATCACAGTTCATCGAAATTATTGCATAATTTATAGGCGAAATAATAAAATATTTCTAAAATGCGTTCTCTCGAAAATGAAAATTGTTCAACCTAATTCCTTTATACTGCTGTTCTTTAACCTAAATTAAATCTGTCCCTATTTTTCATTACAGTTAACGTAAATTATTGCAAAAATTTTTAAGCGAAACCAAAAATTCTTCTAACAGACGTTCTCTCAAAAACGATATTCATTTAATTTATTACTTTACATTGCTGTTCTGTAACTAATTTTAATTCTGTCCCTATTTGTCATTAAGTTAACCTAAAAAATGCAACATTTTTATGTGATACAAAAAAATTCTTCTAACAGCCGTTCTCTTCAAATGAAATTCGTTCAACTTAATTCCTTTTTACCGCATTCTTTCAACTAATTTCAACTCTGTTGCCTATAATGATCACAGTTCACCGATACTAATGCAAAATTTCTTGGAGAAATAAAAAAACCCTTCTAACAGGCGTTTGTAATTAATTTAATCCTTCAATATAATTCCTTTGTACCGCCTTTTTTCAACTAAAATTAACTCTGTCGAGAATTCTCATCACAGTTCACCTAATTAATGTAAAATTTCTGGACAAATTAAAAAAATTCTACCTACATGCGTTCTCTTAAAAATTAAATTCTTTCAACTACATTTTATTATACCGCTGTTTATCACGTAAAATTAACTGAGTCTCCTCTTCCCTTAACAATTCACCGACATTAATGCTATGTTTCTGGGCGAAATAAACAAATCCTTCTAACAGCCGTTCTCTCATAAATGAAATTCCTTCAACTAAATAAATTTATACCGATGTTTAACAATTAAAATTCATTCTTTCACCTCTTGTTATTGCACCTAACCGAAATTAATGAAACATTTCTGGACAAATTAAAAAATTCGTCTAACAGGCAATCACTCAAAACAAATTATTTTAATTTTCTTATTTTACACCGCTGTTATTCAACTAAAATTAACGCTTACGCCTCTTCTAATCACAGTTCACTGAAATTAATGCAAAATTTTTGGGCGAAATAAAATAATTATTTTAACACGTGTTATGTTAAATATGAAATTTATTCCCCTAAATTCCTTTACACCGCTGTTTTTCAACTGAAATTACCTTGGTCGCCTGTTTTTATCACAGTCCATTGATAGTATTGCATAATTTCTGTGCGAAACAAAAATATTCTTCTAACAGCCGATCTCTCAAAAATGAAATTCATTCAACTAAATTCCTTTATACTGCTCTTTTTCAACTAAAATTAAATCTATCGCCTCTTGTCATCACAGTTCAACGAAATTAATCAAAATTTTTGGACGGAATAAAAAAATTCTACAAACAGTATTTTTCTAAAAAATTAAATTCTTTCTACTTCATTCCATTATATCGCTGTTTTCAACTTAATATAACTTTGTCGCCTCTTCTCATCACATTTTACCGAAAATAATTCAAAATATCTGAGGGAATGAAAAATATTCTTTAAAAAAGTTTCCTTTAAAATGGTATTCTTTTCTCTTAATCCCTTTATACAGCTAATTTTAAACCTAAATTCACACTGCCGCCTCCTCTCTTAACAGTTTAATGAATTAAATGCAAAATTTCAAAATAAAAAAATTGTTCTAACAGGCGTTATGTCAAATATGAAAGTTATTCAACTTAATTCCTTTATACCGCTGTTATTAACTAAAGTTAACTCGGTTGCCTGTTTTTATCAGATCTGGGCGTAACAAAAAAATACTTCTACCACGGGTTTTCTCAAAAATGAAATTTGTTCAACTTAATTCCTTTATACAGTTGTATTTTAACTAAAATTACCTCTGTCTTCTTTTGTCATCTCTCTCATTCAAAAATAAAATTTGTTTATCTTAATTCACTTATACAGCTGTTTTTCAACTAAAATTAACTCTCTCGCCTTTTCTCATCACAGTTAACCGAAATTAATGCAAAATTTTTTAATCGATATAAAAAAATTCATCTAACAGCCTCCAGGGCTAAATTTAAAAATTCTTCTAATAGGCGATCACTCAAAACAAATTATTTTAATTTTCTTATTTTACACCGCTGTTATTCAACAAAAATTAACGCTTACGCCTCTTCTAATCACAGATCACTGAAATTGTTGCAAAATTTCTGGGCGAAATAAAAAAATTATTTTAACATGTGTTATGTCAAATATGAAATTTATTCCCCTTAATTCCTTTACACCGCTGTTTTTCAACTGAAATTAACTTGGTCGCCTGTTTTTATCACAGTTCATCGATAGTATTGCATAATTTCTGTGCATAATTAATAAAATGAAATTCTTTTAGCTTAATTTCTTTATACCGCTAAATTACGTCTAAAGTTAACTCTTTCGCCTCTTTTCATAACTGTTTACCGAATTTATTGCAAAATTTTTGGATGAAATAAAAATATTCTTCTGAAGGGAGTTTTTTCCTAAATGAAATTCATTCATCTTACTTCCTATAAACCGCGTTTTTCTACAAAATTAACTCTGTCTTCTATTTTCTTCATATTTTAACAAAATTAATGCATCATTTTTGGGCAAATTCAAAACATTTGGCGTGAAAAAGGAATAAGTATGATGGAATTTCATTTTTGACATAACGACTTTTAGATAAATTCTTTTATTTCGCCTAGAAATGTTTTATTAATTTCGGTGAACTGTGACAAGATGAGGGCACAGAGTGAAATTAGTTTTAAAATTAGCTGTATAAAGCGATTAAGTAGAAAGTAAACAATTTTTAGGAGAAACTTTGTTTGAAGGATTTTTTTAATTCCCTCAGAAATGTTGGATTAATTTCAGTAAAATTTAAAGAGAATAGGCGATTGTGTTAAATTTAGTTGAAAAAGAGCGGTATAATGGAATGAAGTTGAAAGGATTTAATTTTTTAGAGAAAGCCTGTTAGAAGAATTTTTTTGTTCCGACCAAATATTTTGCATTAATTTTGGTGAACTGTGATGAGAAGATGGGACAGAGTTAATTTTAGTTGAAAACAGCACTATAAAGGAATTAGGTTGAAAGGATTACATTTTTAAAATAACGCCTTCTAAACGAATATTTTTATTTCGCTCAAATATTTTTCAACAGTTTCGGTGAACTGTGTTGAGGAGAGGGGACAGAGTTAACTTTAAATGGAATTAGCGGTAAAAAGGATATAAGTTGAATGAATTTCATTTTTTAAAGAACTCCCTTTAGAAGAATATTTTTATTTCATCCAAAAATTTTGCAATAAATTTGGTAAACAGTTATGAGAAGAGGCAACAGAGTTAACTTTAGATGTAATTTACGGGTATAAAGAAATTAAGCTAAAAGAATTTCATTTTTGAGAGAACGCCTATTAGAAGAATTTTTTAATTTAGCCATGAAACGTTGCATTAATTCCGGTGAATATTGAGGAGAAGAGACTTATGAATTGATTGTAGTTGAAAAACAGCGGTATAATGAAATTAAGTTCAAAAAATTTAGTTTATGAGAGAACGTCTGTAAGTAGGATTTTTTTATTTCTTCCAGAAATTTTGCATAAATTCGGTGAACTGTGATATGAAATGGCGGCAGAGGGGCGTTCTTTCAAAAATGAAATTCTTTCAACTTAATTCCTTTATACTGCTGTTTTTCAACTAAAATTAGCTCTATCACCTCTTGTCATCACAGTTCAACCAAATTAATCAAAAATTTTGGACGAAATAAAAAAATCCTACTAACAGGCGTTTTCTAAAAAATTCAATTCTTTATACTTAATTCCATTATATCGCTGTTTTTCAACCTATTATTACTCAGTTGCCTCTTCTCTTCAAATTTTATCGAAATTAAATTTAAACATTCTAAAAATAAAAAAACAGCCGTTCTCTCAAAAATAACATTCATTCAACTTAATTCCTTTATACTGCTGTTTTTCAGCTAAAAATAACTCTATCGCCTATTGACATCACAGTTCACCGAAATTAATGCAAAATATCTCGGCGAAAAAAAAAATTCCTCTAACAGGCGTTCTCTCAAAATTGAAATTCTCATAACTTAATTTCTTTATACCGATAAATTTCATCCAAATTAACTCGGACGTCTCTTCTCAAAACAGTGACCGAAATTATTGCAACATTTTTGGGGAAATAAAAATATTCTTCTAAAAGGCGTTCTTTCAAAAATGAAATTCTTTCACCTTAATTAAGCTGTTTTTCAACTAAAATTAAATGTCACCTCTTCTCATCCAATTCACCGATATTTATGAAAAATTTCTGGGCGAAATAAAAAAATTTTCTAACGAGTTATATCAAATATAAAATTCATTGACTTTAATTACTTTATACCGCTGTTTTTAACTAATATTAATTCTGTTAATATTAGTTAAAAAACACAGTTCTCTTCACAGTTCACCGAAGTTATTGCAAAATTTCTGGGCGATATAAAAACATTCTTCAAACGGCAATCTCTCAAGAATGAAATTCATTCAAATTAATTACCTTACACGGCTGTTTTTGACCCTTTTTTATCGAGATAATTATTAGTTATTACCTGGGAATTGAATTCTGTCAATTTCATTTCTTTATACTGCTGTTTTTCTACGGTTTGTCACTGAAAAATTCGCCACTGCCGGGAAAATAACCCGGACCTTCGGGATGGGAGGCCAGTACTATAGCCAGCACACCAACCCAACCCTTATGATCTCACTCAATGGCAGAAAAGAAAATATATTTGTCATAACGATCGAATTTACAAATAGGTGTGAGAAACACATTGAGGGATTACTTTCAGCCTTCAGATCTCTCTGAAGTAAATTTTCTGAACGTAACATAAAAAAGCATTAAAAAAAGTTTTATCATCCTAGTTCATACTTGCTAAGTACCTATTATAACCCTAAATCTAAAATCACTTGACCACAAATCGGTGACAGTTGTTTCTCCGAGGTGGTTATGTTTAGTGTTCAGCCGATTAGTGTGGATTTTAACTGAGTACCCATGACCTGCTTCGCGTTTTCCCAACGGCTACAACACGCAGCGTATCTCTTAAGCACCAAAAGCCGTCACGACCGCCTGATTAGTAAGGTGATTGAAATTGTCTCTAGATCCCAACTTCAGATGACGCATGAGAATATATTGAGATCATTTTTATTGCCATTGTAGACATTTGTACTCAACGCAATAACCAACAGGACGAAAGGGATCACTTTTCACTTGGTACCTTGCTTTGATAAGAAGGCAAAAGCATACATACTGGAGCCTATTTAAACGAAAGGGACTCGTAATTTTGCAACATATTTCATAGAGAGATGTGGGTGAAAACTGCATAGTGTAAAATGAAGAATGACATGGAAATCTAACCATATTATTTGGATGGCAGAGTGAAAAATAGTCCTGTTCTATTTGCCATACCTACATCAGTCACAATTCCTCGACTTTTCACTTTATGTAAAAGCGTCATTTGTTTCTTGATGCAAAACGGCCTTGAGAGAGGAAGAGACCTGAATGTGCGAGTGTATTGTGAGGTGAATAGTATGTTGAATGAAAGAAGAATGTTGCATAAAAATATTTTATGAAGTTTACATTTTTTATAAACTTTTTTTTATTTTAAATATTTTATGTGAAACATTGTAATCATTCATTTACGAAAAATAATCTCTATAAAAAATAGGCCAATGCTAGCTGCCTTTCTATAGAACAAGTACACAATGAAATACTATTAATGCGTTATCATTCATAGCTCTATCAAAATTCCAGATTGTACATTAAAATATATATTGAAAACTCATTTCCTATTTAATTCATATCTAATCTACGGTTATTCAGATTGCATTCATCCCCAACCCAGGATACATTCTTTTTGACTATGCTGTTCTGTACTGCGTGATGGGGTAAGTATCTAACCCATCGCAACAGTTCCTTACAGTGAACCGCAATAATAGCACGAATTGCTGAGCTTTTCTTGGCAGAGTGCTGCGAAGACATAAACAAAGAGGACTGGTGTCTCCGGAGAGATAAGTAGAGGGGCGGGGTACTAGCGAGTCTGGTATGCAGGGGGAGGAAAAGGGCTGATTGGTGATGGACCTCAAAGCACAGTGGTCGGAGCGGTGGCCCGGCAGAGCCAACTCGACACGTGGCCGCAGAAAGTCAGTCTCGACGCCCGCATCACTCAGCGCGGCATTGCCGTCTCCACGGCATGAGGGGTCATATTTGACGGATCCTTTGCTAAATAGCTTTGAGGCATGAGGGTGAACATTCAGCGGTTGGAGGAGGTGAAGTGCTCCGCGTGTGGAGACGCTCTGATGTCATTTACCTACGGTGTGGCCACGTGCCACGACTGCCGCGTCTTTCTGATGAGAACCTCTTGCCATTTGCTGACGTACAACTGCCGTCGTAGCGGCCGCTGCATCATAACTCCGGAAGCGAAGGAGGCCTGCTCCTTTTGCCGGCTGGTGAAGTGCTTCCGATCGGGGCTGAGCTTGCAGCTGATAGCGAATCGTTGGGAGGCAAAATCATACCCACCCGTACTCCAGGTGGATCTCCGTAATGATAGCCATACATTCCACAGTCATCAGGAGGAGATATTTCTTTGCCGGAAATCTCTGGAAACACCGAGGAAGCGACAATTGCGAGGCTAGACTCCTGCGCATAAATGAGGTGGCTTCTTTCGTGCGCAAATCCCCAGAGGATTTGATAACACGCATACAACTACATACAAATCTTCCGAACTTCTCGATTTTAACGGGAGCCGGATCCCGTCGTGTTTTTGATGAACTTGACGTCCTACCCCTGGGAGTGAGAGCCAATGAGATGTTTCTGTGCCAGAGGTGGAATACACACAATCCTAGCCGAAAATATAAGGGTCTTGCAGCTGGAAAGAAAATTATGGTCTCGCCTTTCACGTTTTCCCCTCTCTGTTTCCCGAAGAAATCTCGGAGGAGGGCTCGAGTGACGAGGGCACATAAGAATTTTAAAACTCCACGCGATGGCCAAACGGTCATATGAGGGGGATTTGGGATGTGGCGGAGAATGTGATGACTCGTGCCGAAGCCTTGGTTATGGTGCGGCTGCTTTTATTTACCCGTGGTGCATATTTCGAGTCCAGTTTTGTGCAGTGTCACGATATGTCACAAACGTGCAGTGTGCAGAGTCCCAGTTTTGTCTCATAGTTTGGAGTGAGAGTAAATTTGCATTTATCTCGATTCTATATTATTCATGAACTTCTCTTTATGTAGTGATGTAATTACAATCTGAACTGCTGGAGCTCTCAGAATGAACATTCAATTGAGAGAAGTGTCGGTAACATCCATATTTATCAGTCTAAACATGATTTTTCTTCCGTGACCACTCCACAACGAAATAGAATTACTGTTTGTGTTCAAAATATTTTGAAATTGAACATTAGTCTGAATTTTTCTCAGGAGTTTTTTTCATCATCAGCTAGTTGATATAATGGTTATGAACCCATTATTTTTCAACCAGTTATTTGAAGTGCAAATGTTATTAAATGCGTTTCTGGTATTTTTGTGATATTAGAGCCCATAGAGGCTGAATATAGATAGATTATAGATAGATAGAGCCGATAGCCGATAGAGGCAACTGAATGACTATGGTAAGTTTATTAATTTTGAGAGGTCCGTCATATTATTATGGATGAAATGCAATACAATGTGTGTTTTCTTTTCATCACCACGGAATTCATACCTAATTTTTATATCGTATCCATTGTTGTCTTTATAGTGAAACATGCTTATTTTCTAATCGCGCGATCGATTGTTGCTTGAATATTTATTGTGATTACTTTTTTTCCAATGAATTCATGTTATATCAAACTTAAGGGATGATAGTGAAAACCTTAACATATTTATATTATATTTAATGTTTTCATGGCAAAATAAACGCAATCTAAAGTGATTTTATTCAGTTTTTCTCGCTCTGTATCTTTTTTTGCCTTTAGGTCATCACCATGTCCATGAGATTTTCCCCTCTCGACAGTTTTTTCATATACTTCTCAGTTTCTCGGCTGCAGGTTTTTCATTGAGGTTATTCTGGGTCTGAATTTCGTCTTCCCATCAGCATCAACAAATAAGCACCCCCCATTCAGCCTCCATTCGCGCTTGCCGCTGGCCCTTGTCGGTAGCTCGGCATGCGTCATGGGGTCATCTGACATCCCTCACCCCGGCGGTTGGTCAATGGGCGCCAGAGTATACTTGGGTGGTATTTCAAGTCAATATTCAATAACTAGCATCTGGAGTTATTAGTGGAGGATAAGCTCCATCCACTGAGAAAGCTAGCACCGCGAGTGACCGCTTACGACATAAATATGAGAAGGAAACCTCAAAACAATGCAAATAAACAGTGATTTTGATAACATAGATACAATGTAATACAATGTGTGTTTTCTTTTCATCATCACGGAAATCATACCTAATTTTCATATTACTAATTTTTGTCTTTATTGTGAAACAAGCTTATTTTCTAATCGCGCGATCGTTTGTTGCTTGAATACTTCATGCTTCCCATTTTCTTCCTTTTTTGCCTTTAGGTCATCACCATGTCCATGAGATTTTCCCCTCTCGACAGTTTTTTCATATATTTCTGACACTCTTACGTCTTTATAGCTGAATTTTCCCGTAATATTTAATTTTTATGCAGTTGAATTATTTTATGCACAAATTATTATTATGCCATGATAAATTGGAATTAGCTGAATTTTGATTTGCACGTGGGGAAAATTATTGAGAAAGATCTTAGAAGATAGATGGGGAGAGGGTGACATACATCTCAGGCACATATTTGTCAGAGTTCAGTAAAGGAAGCGAACACAAGATAAAAAGGGTAGTGAGAATCACAAAAGTTTTTTAGTTCAGAATGAATTTTAATTACTAGTTTATTGTTGGAAGGCTGTTGAATAATGGACAAGGATAAAATTATTGTAGCAGAAATTAATAGCACAAAAGGATTGGTGAATTATTAATAATCTTCTTAAGATTGCAATGTCATTTTGGGAAATTGGGATGGGCAGAGATTGGCAGGGGAGCGTCATTCTGGGCAACCCCTCACTACTAGAAATGATCAACTTGTTATTTCAGGAATTCGTCAAGTAGCTATGAACACAGATGAAATAAAAAAGGAAAGTAACTGGATAGCTATTAGTCTCAGCTATATTTGATAATGATAAGGATTTACTTAACGTAACATCCAAGAAACTTAATATCAACTTCACAGTTCGAACAGCCAATGACGTTTAATGTAAATTTATAATGTAAATTGCAAATAATAAGGTTTTGCAAAGAGTAAAAATGAATTATTATGTTAGATGAGGATAATTTAGAGCGGGGAAGCATTTAAATTTATTGGGTAATATTTTGAAAGAAAAATGGTATTTTTGCAGGTACTTAAGGAGAAAAATTCTGCTTTTTGTGAAGAAAAGTTTTTATACGTCCTTGGCTAAAACTCGCAGCCATTTAGAAAATTATAAATGAACCGCTTTCCTGGAGATTACGTGATGTCTTGAATTAATTAAATGGCAATTAAGGGAGGGAGGGGGAACAAGACATCATACCAGATTAAGAATACCGTCTAGACAACTGAGGATTATTCAGAATTGAATAGCTGAGTAACGGGTAGACTGACTGTGAACAAAACATTTAATAATAATAATAATTGCTATAATGATCACAGGTGACCCCAATTACGATCATTTTAATATATATATATATATATGGACAACATATTTAAAAACACCCATGCCCTGGACAGTTGACTTTTACCCATGCTCGAACCCGCGACCTTCGGAATGGCAGGCGAGGACTTAACCCCGCCGCCACCGAGGCCGGAGGTTCATTTCTTATTTTCTTCCAAAGATAGGCATAATGCATTTAATAGACGAAGATAAACTTTGAAATACGTATTACAGATTTATATAGGAAAATTAACAGTTAAAATTGAGACGCATTTACTCAGTGTAACATCGCGACAGAAATTGCTAATTGCATTGTCCAAAGCTATTTTTCATCCCACCCAGATCATTACCAAGAGAATTTTTACTACTATGCTACATATCATAAATATGATACAATATTTGTTTGGGAACGATTTAAAATACATGAAAAAAAAATTCCAAACGCATAGCGTTATGCTATACAATAAAGAAATTAACATAAGAAGTCTTTGAAAGAAGTTCTCGTTCGTTGCCACACTGGAAAGTTTTCTATTGGAATACCCACGGATTTTTCTCGTATCACTATTTCGTGTTTCTATTGCCTATTCTGATAGCTGTCCCAATGGAAAAAATTCCCGCAGCGCCACCTTTAATTTCACATCTATAATTTAGCGGCATGAAATATTTTGGCGTCGCGTTTTCACGCCGATGCTTTGTTTCACTTTTTAATTAATGACGAAAATACTTAATACATATAGGCATTCGTATGTATAAATTTTGACGATGATAATTGCCAAAAGACCTCGGGTCAGAATTGCTGTGATAAGTTAGCTACAAATTTACACTGATCCTCTGATCAAATTTGAAGCCGATCATTCTGCCGAAGACGTACTTCTTCGTGACTTCTCGATAGATACTGCATTATATTCGTACATGACACAATCACGAAAAACATTTTGAGAGGCTGAATCACAAACTAATTCAAAACATCAGTCTTTCTGTGACCGTTCAAAAGAGTTAAAATCTCAGTTGTCTATATATTATAGTTAGTAACGAATCCGTATAAAATGTATCACTGTAATAACTTACTTTAGCTTCTCTGCCTAGAGAGATATTTTCAAAATGAATTCATAGAAATGCTAAGCCCATTTCAATCAATCAAAATAATATCCATATTGGCCACTAATGTTTTATTTGCACTCGCCTAGTCCTTAATGAACTGGCCAGATCCTCTTGTAAAGCAGAGTGTATATCTTACTTCAAGCTGCAATGTAATTGTTGTTAAAAAATATGTATATATTCGATACAAACCAGCCGCGAAAGCATTCGTTCGATCCACATTTTTTACTCAAAATCTGAAAACATATTGGTCCTCTATGAGGGGGGGACGGGAAACTATGCATTAGTAGTTAATTCCTTGATGAATAAAAGGTGAATAGCAATCACCGGTATTAAAAAATTAACTTTGCAATTTCCTCCTTCGAGAGCGTTTTTATTGAATCTTTACAATTTATTCGACGTCATACCAGACAGTTCTCAGTGACCGATATCCACGACTCATATATTATGAAGCGTATTTATTCCTTATTTTAACATATATTATGTGGAGCTTGCATAACAACAAATAGTATGTATAGTGTATGTACGGGGATATTGATGATATTTCAACGGCAACGGACTGGAATATCACCAATACCTTGGGATTCATCAACAATTTTGGATTATCAACTTTTTGGAGATAGCGTTTTTGTGATAGCTAAAGTAACGTCCATCCCAAGAGCAAGTCCAATTCATGTCTATGGCAGAAATTTTTTTTGGTGAGCCGGCCCTTACCCGAATGCTTTGCGGAGAGAAAACTTAGTTTAGTTATTATTCGGTCTGGTGGATCGTTACACCTTGGACCCAATGACGCCTTACGTAATGAGAAGGATAATGCCGACACAGGGTTTCTCTCTCTACTTCCTCCGCTCCCCGATCGATAATTCTCAAATCTTCCCAATTACCCACCCCAATTCCCAATTGCATGTCCTTTGTTATCAGTCGCCTCCCCAGAACATTTTCTGATACGAAACTTTTCTGGCGGGGAAAAGAACCCCGCCTCTAATTAAATCGTTTCAGTTGAAGTATATGCATCACAAATGAAGTTTATGTTATACATGTAGCGAGATCAGTGAAATGTGATAAGAATATCATCTCAGCCATGATATTGTGATTATCTACGGAGTAAATGTAGGAGATTCTTAACACTAGAATGCCCAGACGGGTCCTTTTGACTCGTGAATTTAGATTTATTTTTTGATCGTATTTTTCAAGAGAGAAGACTTTTATCTCGTGACATCCTTTATTGTAATAGGCGTTCACGTCCAAAATATGACACCTTCCTAAAATTTCCATGCACTAATTATTTTTGAATTTACCTTGAACGCCCATGCGGGTTATTTGGACCCAGGGGTATTTGTATGTTATATCTTTTCCAAGAATTCATTTGTTATTTGTATTACTTCTGTGATTCTGCTACACATATTTTCACTTTCTTGTCGTCATACCTTTTTCATTCGATTATCTTTTAATGTTATTCCATGCTCGTTTCACCTTTCTAATATAATGTTATATGTCGTCTTTCCCTTTCATGTCCGTAAATCTTCGCTATTTATCTCGTTGATGCGAGGTTTATTTAGTAACTCCTCTGTCGATACTAGTATACATTATAAAATTTTAGATGAGTAAATAATGCATATTTATTCCTCATTACGTATGGCCTTAAAGAGGTTATGCAATATATACTGTAGGAGGCAACGCAGCTGATTACAAAAGCCAGCGGCCATCTTGTGAATCACGGACATACGATTTTGCTATTGGCAGTACTTGTACAGATGAGAGGAGGAAACATTGTGAAAAAACCATCCGTCATTCGTTAAACCTTTAGTTGTTTTTTTGGCCAAAAGACCATGGTTACAATTTAGTTACAAGTCCATGGGTGACCGTGTTCATTTGATGGTATCTTAGTAGTTAGGAGAACTGGCCGCAAAATCCAGAAATTGCTTAGAATTTCTTGCTATCAAATTATCGTAGCTTTTTTGATAAAAGAGATCTTTCCTGTTAGGAAGAGTTAAATTTAAATCAAATGGCAACATTTACGTAGTTACGAATCTTATATTTTGATTCTACTCTACTCTACTCCCTACTACTAAAGACTCTACTCCCACGAAACACTTTATGTCAATTTATTTAGAAAAATATCCTGAAGACTAATCGCTTATTCTCAAGATACCAAGTCCAAGCTATATGTTCTCACTGAAAAATAGCACCAACCATTGTTGTAAATGAAAAGCTGATTTAAATACTAAATCAAGGATTTCAAATGGTAAAGATTATTTCGTAAAAAACAATGAAACACCATTTGTACCTTTCATATGAATGAGAACGGCGAATAAGGAGGAATGAATATTAGATGCTCCTCGCTAAATTTCCGCAAGCAGAAGGAGAATTTGATATAAAAATAGTACAGATGACAGAATAGATACTTTGAGACGCGCAAGAGGAGACCGCGTTTTAGTGGCAGAGATAGTACTGCCTTCCTATCACGTAAGGGGGCTTGATTCACGCTAATAGCATTTTTATCTTTTTATGCCATTCGCAGAAAGTGAGTGGGCACGAATCATAGTAATGAAATAGTTATCGCTGTTTACCCCTCTACTTATTTTCAGTATGGGATCATTAGTAGTACGGTATCCCGTTCTTGAAATGGGACTTTATGCGGAGGACATCTCCGTGCCATTCGTGAAGTACAATTTGCTGGTGGTGAAGGGTTTCAAGGAGTAAACGGAAGAAATAGCAGGAAATGCTGATATATATTATAATGCTGAGAATGCTTAGGCGGTGAAAGCTGGGTGAACCCAGCCCTTCCTGCCTTCTCTGACACTATTCCTTCTTCTTCCCGAAAGCCACCATTCCGCAATAGAGTAGACAACCTCAGTTGTTAGTTCTTCACATAAATTAGGCCATCAAAAAGCAATACAGGGTAGAGGATTCGAGATGGTGAGGTGAGACATGGCAGTGAACTTGTTGCCTCTACATTGAGGATACCGCTAAACCAGTAGCCATGCGTATTCGTTTCCTGATTTTTCAAACTGAAAAAAGAAGCATCAGCCGTAGAGGTTTTAGAAGACTTAGGAAGGGAGCCGATTCACCCCTTAACACGACTTTTGTGTGCTGAAAACTTCCTCCGTTCCCTGACAATATTCACTCTTCTTCCTCACAAAAATTATCCTTATGGAATATCAACAGGTTTCAAGGAATAAACGGAAGAAATAGCAGGAAACTTTTCTTCTGATGCTGAAAATCATTTTTTATTTCTTAAGGAGGATATAATTTCTTAATCAATTAAGAAGGAACTGAAAGTTATTATAATTGTGGAAGTTAAAAATTAATATAAATTTAAAAGATGTAAAAATTTAAATGTAAAATGGAGTTTGAGAAGAGTTTTACAGTTAGGTCCATGACTAATCAGTGAGGATGGTACAATTTTTACTATTGCTCGATATCATTCACATAGTATTTAATAATATTTAGGTATTAAGCGAACCTACTTACATTAGCATCTCATTAGGCATGGACAATAATGGTACCCATAATTTACATACTGTTACATGAATACTATTTAGTTTTTCCATACATAAATCTGGTCCGTATTGGTAAAACATATTCTCCTCCAAACTTGTAGGCAATAAATCAAATTATTCTCACAAAAAGTATTCTCATGAATTACTGGCAGGATTCAGAATGAAAGGAAAAAATAACAGGAAACTCCGCTATTGATGCTGAGAGTTATTTTACTAATATAAACATATGCCATTAAATTGCATTGATGCACTGATAAGGTATTGAAGGACTTACAAAGTAATTTAAGTTTGAAATGGAATTTGAGAAGAGCTTTACCGTTGACTTATTTTCTTTTCGGAAAAAATTTCCATAAGCCGTTATCGATTCAAAACGGGGTCACCATGTACCCTAATTCATAAGAGGGATTAGGAAAACCAGAAAATAAATCTCTATCTCTCCTATTAATATCCAGGTTTGGTTCAATTGTGATTGGTTTACGGCAGCACAAGGCCTTCTTTATACGCTTTCGATATGCCGTACACATGACTCCTGCAACCAGCGCCGAAAGTCCAAGGACGACCGATGTGACAATGATTTCACTGTAGTTATGGTGCCCAAGCTGCAATGAGAAAAAAAAACAGGTTAGCAAAATTGCTGAAAAGTTCTCTGCAAATACGGTTTTATTCCAATTCATCAGTTGCAATCTATAAAGAAGGATAAACTAGATTATTTCAAAAACGGAATCGTTATAATTTGGTATTGATTGACGTCAAGTACATCGGAAAATTTCCTGCAATAATTGCGATTAATTTTTGGCACGTGAAAATAAAACGCTGAGAGGTGCTAAAAATTCCGATTCAATTTGAATAATTCTCCGCCGCAGCCAGAAAATGAAATCTCTTCCCCATCTACGCATTAATGAAGTACTCTTCTACTCAATATGCTAGTCGGCATTTCTGCACTCATTTTTCTTTTCTTTCTACGATACGGTCCTCATTCTAGTATTAACTATGCCGTTCTAATGTTCGGTAAAGCAACGTAACTTTGGTATCTTGTTTGCCTAAATTGTTTTTATAGAACACTGCCACTTTCATGATCATAAAGTGTTGCTATTCAGCTACTAATTGCGATATTTGTCGTGTAGTATTTGATGCCTCATACCGTTACTCCGCGAGTGAGTGAATGGATAGCAAATAAATTGTAAAATATGACACAGGATGGGAGAACATATTTGGAGTATCAAGTGGAATTCCCGCATGGATATAGATATTTATATGGAAAAATATAATTAAGTAAGTTTATGCATCGTTGGTGAAGGCTAAAATGCCATGGTAATTGTGTTAGTGAGAATCCAAATTTTCAGTTTCTAAATGGCTCCTTTCCCAATTACAAATCACTCCATAGAGAGGCCAGTAGGTACTATAATTTCATTTTCTGCTGTTTATTGTCAATTAAAGAAATGTTAGTATCATATTTATTACTCCTAAAACTAGGCTATTTTGTTTGAGCTTTGTGCAAAGAACATTCCTTCACGGCAGATATTAATGCAGGCTCTTCTAAATATTAGACAAATTGGCAATATTCGTGAATCCCTCCGCAAGTCCTCCATTCCAAATGTATCATATCCAATAAAATGTTCAGAGGTATGTCCCAAATGAACGATAGAATAACGCCTTTGAAGTTTGCGGTAATGACATCGACCAGTTTCGATGCTGTCCATCATTATCATGTTATTATTATAAAACATTGAGACCGCGTACTATAAGTTATTAGTCCATATTCTATTATTTGGAGTGCGTTTTGCTATAGTCTTGGCTCTCATCTTATTTTCTGCAACTTCATTGGTTTATACCTTTTTTGAATTAGATTTCTATTCCCCTAATCTTAATTTCTGACGCTTCTTATTACATTTGTTTTTTTACGGAAAATGATTCAGTGTTTTCGCAAGGTCATATGGGGTTCCATTTTTAAAGCTTAATTTTATAATATACAAAATTGGGCTGAGAAATGAAGTACTTTGGCGTGCATACTACTACTAGTTAAAAGCTATCATCCTAATGGAAGGACATTGCGACCACACAAATATTAAGCCATTTCTTGACATCCATGCAGAAAGCTGAAATGTGTTTTGCATTACGTTATGTGCAGGCATGCAAAAACATGCTAAATAGTATGGTAAATTGTTCAATTTTCCACTGGTATCGTAGGGTCTTTAAAGATCCCCAGGTTTCAGCAAACGCAATATTTTACCCCATAAAGCATATTAGAATTTGAACTTTCCAGTGCCTTCCCAGAACACTTATACTTACTGCTTGCTTATACTAGCTGAACTTTGCACGTCTCTTATTGGATATTTTCAATGAAATTTTTCCACAGGATATTATAGGATTATATAAATAGCATTATAATAACCTACCTACTAAATACTCAGTGTCGCAGGTAAACTCGTCTGGCCTTTAATTTCGTAAAAGTTGTCGTTGAAAATATCCACCTAAAGACGTGCAAATACCAAAGCAGTAATACCTTTTACTGCACTCTGCACTAGCTCTCGTTCCACAAGAATCACGCGTATTATGAGGGGTGAAGACGAATAGCCTATCACCGTTACCGTTAGTACAGTGGGTGCATTACTACTTGGCTGATCTCAATCGTCACTTGAGCCATTTCGTAATTCATTTTTTTGCACACGCTGTTGGCAGCTACGTAGGAACTCAACGGGCTTATTGAGTTTTCGCTAATACCACCGAATTTTATTATTAACTTCTTCTGCATAATGTGGGACGTATTTTCATTGCACAAGGACTTCGTGTACTATTATATTATATATCATATTATATAGATACTAACCATCTAGTTACACGTGACTGCTATATTAAACATGTGGCCATGGAGTACACATATACATCTACATAATACCCTGCAAGCCACCATAAAGGTGTGTGAGTGGTAGGAGGTGAATTCACACCCTGCAACAACCTTTTAGATCCCTATCAGACACACTCGTTGTGGCTCACAGGATGTTATGTAGCATCTACTGCATAGGCAGAAATTACTGAAACTACGACGGATGAGGAGTTAAGTGAATTGTTTAATTTATTTAGTGACAAAGTAAAGAATTGGATACAAAAGACTCATGGAGAGCATGTCCTGAGGTCACACGTGAAGTAGTTAAAGAATACATACCAATTAAATTGAGAAGTATACAGAGACAAGATGGTATAACGCGGAGGATATGAAATCATTTAAGCGACGAAGGGTATGCCACGCTAGGATAAGGAATTCAGGACAGGGCCTATCAGTAGAGGAAAGAAATAAGTTAGTACAAAAATATAAAAAAATCGAGGGCATTAGCAGGGAAATCATGTCGGAAAGCGTCATCGTATTCCAAGAGAAAAATGTTAGGAGAATATTTAGAAAGCAACCCTAAAGCGTTTAGGTCTTACAGGCCAAAGCCCTCATGAATAGACCTCATATATGAAGCCCTCTCACACACAGGCCATTTTGGCCTGCATGTGAGGGGGCTTCAGAGAAATAGTTCCTCAGTACACACTTTTAAAAGCGATAAAGGAATTAGTCACCAGTAGTTTAGAAAAATCAAGTTTCTAAACACCCTCTTCAAAAGCGTATTCAACTCATCCTCAAACAACACACTCATCCGCCACCGAACACTTTCAGTGAAAAAATACCCGAAATAAAAATTTCATAGAGTGGAATAGAGCACCAGTTAAAGAGCATCAGTACAAACTAATCAACGAGTTCCGATCAAATGCCTTCCAGAGTAAAAAAAACATTAGCTTCTGAAATAGCCCGGAATCTAGAAATAAAATTCAATAAACCACAAATTAATCACATAGTACCCGAGTGTTGGAAAAAAGCGATAATTACACCTATTTTTTAAAATGATGATAGGGAAGAACCTAGTAACAATATACCCGTTTCAGTAACATCAATCTCTTCTAAGGTATTTGAGCACATAGTAGTCAGTTCGATTATGGGGAATTTGGATAGTGAGGAATTCATCAAAAACAGCCAACATGGGTTCCGGAAAAGTAGATCTTGCGAGAAACAATTATATACCATCATACACGATACATTGCACTGTAGCATTTTACATATGATAGAAATATAGATCAGTCAAATTACCTTCTTATTTACATGGTCTTCCAGGTCAGGCTGTAGTTTCCCTTTTCCGTCTGGTGGAGCCTCTGGCGTTTGGCCCGTGGAGGCATTTCCCTGAACGCTACTCGGGACGAAGTCTGGAGCAGGTGTTGATTCCTGGCATTGGTTAAATTGGACGAGTTTTCAATTATCGAAGAGGAATATTTTCGATGAGGTTAAAACAAATTTTTATACACCATACGCATATTACATATCATGCGTAATATTTATGAACAAATCACATCAAATTGAGACATAAAATGGGAATTAAATGTGTTCACTTTTCATTGAACCATTGTTCAATAATGTGAGTACCAATAGTGGAGAGGAAGAGAATAGCATAAAGAGATGAGGTATTGGAAAAGAAAAAAGCAGTCAACGTTGAGAATAGAGAAATGTTTGTGTGAATATGACTAGAATAAAGGCAGAAATAGAACAGAGAGAGAGTTTTTAGGTAAGAGGAAAAACAAGGGCAGTGGACGGAAAAGTGAGATATATAGATAGGAAAAGCTAAAGTTGAAATGAATACAAAGATAAGTGAGGTAGGTGTAGTAGAAGATTTAGTGTAGGGTGAGGAGCAAGAAAAATCAGATATGGAAAATAGTAATGAAGTAAAAGGAATCCACAGTCAATACAACAATTCATTTTTCTCAGGCTCAATGCAGAATAAAGCACAAAGAAGATATTATTTTTTCAATCGCATCATTTACAACGAATCAGTTTAATAAATATTATTTATGAACGTTTATTTCAGCTGGACTCAAGTGCACGACATATAACATGGAATCCTATTCCGAACACCAGTGCGGTGATTTTCAGAGTGAAATAGAGATGTAGATAAATTGGAATATAAGATAATGTTATTGGAGGGGAGGGAGTAATTTTAGAGGACTGCACAACGAAAACAGAGAGAGGAAGTGTAGCGGGTGGGAGAAATGTAACTGGAGTCGAGAAGGTCGAACAGAGTAATATGAAGGTAACAGGAGAGCAAAATGATACCGATGAAAAGCAAATGGAGCAAATGCGAGGAACGCTGAGAACAATAGGCAGGAATGAAATACACTACTATGAGTAAAGATAAGAGTCAAGAAACGGCAACGAGGAGGAAAAGGGGGAAATTTATGAGTTAAAAATTTGAATATTCGGTATATTAAGAGAAGAAAATGAAACCGTTGCTTTGTAGTTTAAAAGACCGTGATAGGACAAAATGGAGAGGTATGTAAGGAATCGAGTAAAGAGAAAGGAGAAGAGGGAAAAACAAGTAGTCACGGAAGGGAGAGATGGAAGAGGTACGTGAGATATGGGGAGAAGAGTAGGAAGTAAGATGTGTGCATATGGCGATAAGGGAGAAAAAGGAAGTTGAAAGGGATGAATGGAGAGAAAGAGAAGTAAGAACAGGGCAGCAGGCAAGCGAAAGAAGAAAGGTGAGAAAAAGAGAATTTATTGAAGCAGGATTAGTTACAAATGGAGAAAAAGTATAAGATATTTAGAATGGAGGTTTCAAAAGTAGACCTGTGCAGAAAAGTTAAGGAGAAATGACGTAATGGTAGCAGAAAGTCAGTTAAACAGGAGTAGGGCGAGAACAGTTATGAATAGGAATATCAAAGACGGGAAGAGATTAGAAAGGTGGCCGATTAAAGTAAGGGAAGTGAAAACACAGCGAAATCGGACTAGGGAAAGAGAAGTGAGTAAATGAAAAACGCTGAGACCGCGACTGGAGGGTAGCGAGAAAATCGTGAGAGACCAACAATGACATCGGAAGCTGAGGAGGAGGAAATGAGATAAGGGGAATATGAGATAAGGGGGAGAGAAATATAAGCAAAATGGAATAATAATAATGGAATGCCGGAGGAGGGATATATTAAAAAGATAAAACCTTACCTTCAATTCAAAGAGTGCGCGATATCTCTTTTTAGAAGTAAAGACCAATTGCGTGATTAGAATAGAAGCATTACACTAAAGCGTTTAACATTGGATATATTTACATCAGGGGGTCAACATACCTTTTTATTATCATGTTCTTGCTGCATTGGCCGTAGTGTCCTTATTCCGTCAGGTGGACCCCCAGGTGTTCCGCCCCTGCTGGCATTTCCGTGAAAGGTTCTTGTGACCGGGTCTTGAGGGGTAATTGGATCCTGGCAGTGGCAGAATCGGACGAGTTATAAATTGACAAAGAGGATTTTTTTATGAGATGCAGGGCATATTTACTATAAAAGTTATGCACATTATATACTTTATACATACTTATGTGTACATTAATATTCAAAAACTATGAGGAAATTTACTCTTCTTAATTCAAGAAGATATATTCAATTATTTAATAGGATTAATCTATAAACATCTTTTCATATACATAATTTCCTCACATTAAAAGCACAAGCTAACCTTATCACTAATAAATAGTTGTAAATAAAGAAAAAAATTTGTAATGTTTGTAGTTATAACCATTCAAGCATAAAAACAAGATATATTATAAGGTGCCACCATACCATCTTTTTCTCCTCTCCTTCTTGATTGGGTTGTGGTGTCGAAACTTCCCCAAGTTGGCCCTGTGTTGCTGGGCCCGTGGTAACTTCTCCCTTGGTGCTGCTCACGACGGAGTCCGGATTGGCAGTGGTGTCATGGGTGTGGTCTCCGCGGGCGAATTTGCCGTCCTCACCTAAAGCACTTGGCAGCTTGCTAGTAGGATGCTCCGACAGATTCTCTCCAGGTTCCGTGCCATTTTTATGTCCTTCCGGAGCAAACGTCTGATCCGGTCCATCAATATCAATTTTTCCGTCCGGGCCGTGATAAGTATTGGACGAACCTGGAATCGGCATGCCCGTGTCATTGGCGGTGGTGGCTGTCTCTCCCCCGCCATCCTTTTCTAGCGAACTTTCGGTTTCTTTCCGCTTCACACTTTTCGATGATTTCGCCGCTATTTTCATCACTGCGTACTCGTCGCTGACTTCGTTTGAACCAATTTCAGCGTTGGTGTCCAGCTTCGTCATCAGTGTTTTGATCTCCCCTGTAGTACCCGAAATTGTGGTGGTGTTGGTGTCCATATTCTTCGTGATGGGGAGTAAACTGTCAAAAAAATTCCGTTTTATCCTTGAAATCAAATCCGGTCGCTTCGCCGATGCAATCGAAAAAGTTAGAAACGAGAGAAAAATTAAGGGTGAAATCTTCATTTTGGCCGTTATTTGCTAACGCAATCCTCGACTCGCCACACCCTTAGCTGGAATGAAGTTAAATCCCCGTTTGTCTTTCAGCAACAACACTATGATCACGGTTAATCACTCTTAACCTTCCCTCTCACCCACAGGCAGAGCACACGAGGCGTATCGCTTAACCGCTCGGCACCACTCTGGCAAGTTACGGCTCGATGGCGTATTTCCTATGCATTCCCGTGATCACGTGATTGACGTCACACTTCCACGTGTCCTCCCCACCAATATGCGGTCTCATTCCTTGCTTTCTCAAGCACTGAATATTGCTAAGCTTTTGCTTAGAAGCAGCGTTGGGGCTCCAGTAGCCATTAAACAAGGGTTTTTCCTTAGCGCTTCTTATCAATATTTTCATAACAACTGCTGAGCCCACACACTATTGTTTTGGACTCGTTTGGTGAATTGGCGGAAGTTACGTAACGTCTGAGGTAATCTACGAAATATATACAAGAATCCTGAATCTTAAAGTTCAAGTTATAGAATGTACTCAAAAACAGTTGAAATAAAATTAAAGTTATGAAATAGATACTTGAATATTTCATAGCTGTGTTATGGTCATAAGGTGCTTCTGAAGGATTAATCCTTGTAATTCATTATGTGGCTATAATGTTTCTTCTCATTCAGATTAAAATACCTCAAATATGCATATAGCCATCTCATATTTTGCATAACTTGTAATTGTTCTCTCATTATCCTTTATTGATAGGGATTGATGATAATCCACTCTAGTACACTTACCTATAAAGCAAATTTTATTTACATGGTGTAATATTCCATTAAACGCTTCGTTAATCATTAGAATGTCACTTTTTTCCATAAGCAACACGAGAACCCTATTATCTAAACGTATTTCAAAGACGTTCCTTCAGATGTACGGTTACCAAAGACATTTTATGAATGCTGTACTTCACTTTTATTGAATTACCACAGAAGAACTGTCTACTCATGAGTTATTCAGCCAACTTAGTAACTGCTTTTTCCGTCCAAAATGAATGAAATTATGCATATACAATTCCATACTGACTCTGAGAAAGTGACACCTCAATCCAGCACTCTCAGAAAGGCTTACTTATGCACTACTGAATATTAGTACAATATCGTAAGGAATAAAGTAATGACTTGGAAAGTCACCATTGAGAGCGGCGCCAAAGTAATCTTAGCATAAATGAATACCTAAGTAGTGCTGATGAGGATGTCACTATTTTATTTCAAGTTAGCTCGAATCCATTGATCGCTGACATCATCTGAATTTATGCAAACAGTCCACGAAATAGGCAAAACCATTCTGATTGCATCCAACTCTTCTGTTTGTACTGATTCCTTTCCGTTAGCATTTTGTAGCAGTAGTTTAGGATTAAGGGTTCACCAAGAACAATGGCCATTTCGCACCCTCAACGATATTATTTGTGTACATTGCATTATTATTTTTACTTAATTTGAATCACTGCTTTTAAATCTATATAATTTATAAAATATTATGGGGTCCCGCTTCTTATAGAAAACTTAAGATAATTTTTTATTTTTATCTCTTCATCGCACATGTTACTAGAAAGTTCCTCGTGAATAGGGTAGTTTCCTTCATCAAAGAAAACAGACTTCATTAATTGCGATTTGTGCCCTGCCATAAATGTATTTAATTTACGCAAAAAGTTTGTATTGAGAAATCCCAGTTTACTAGAGAATTAAATGTTAATTTTAAGGCCATTTGAAAAGGCTCTGAAAAGGCGGGGTGCGCTTCCTTCATGCTGACGTAACAGGTAGGTAGTTTACGTTGCGAAGCATAGGAAAATTCGTCTCCTGAACTTACCGTTGTATTTCAGGGCCCCTCAGCTCTAGTGAATATTTATTAGTATTAACCTGTAAAACTATCAATGTTGGAAAAGAATTCTCAGTTAAACATGGTATTATTAGTCATTTTATAGGCTCAAGGACGTCCTGCTCGCCGTGTCTTCTGCTACGACGAAGCATGGCGTGAAGGTCGTGCGGCGATAGGCGAACTACATGATATGCTTGTGAAAGTTATACTAACTGATTTTAAATGAATCAACTGCATAAGTAATGTTAAATAAATAAATAAAAGTTAATTATATTAAACTAACGGAATAAATATGCCTCCAATACTTGTTCATAAGCTTTAACGGAGTGCGGCGTCTATTTGGAAGCGTCCGCAGCACCACCTGTTGGCAGGTAGAGGAAATAGTTTGATGTCACACGTAGGATTAACCGGCATGCAATAGTTTGCCGTCGCGTTTTCGCGCCATTGATTTTTTTCACCTTTTAATTAATGAGGAAAAATACTTAACGTCATTTAAAAATCGAACGGCTTAAAACACGTACTCCAGAGGTTATAAACTTTCGATCAAGACAATAAAAAAATAATAGGATACTACCCTATTCTAAACTTCTGTCGCATTGAGAGATATTTTTGGCACTCCATCAACAAGTGATTTACACTGAGTAGTGCAGTATCGCATTCTTGGCATCGGGGCGGAATCTTCCCTTCCCTGAAGAGGCACGAGTACGTAACAGCGCAATGCGCAATCCTCAGGGCCGATTGCCACTTCCTCCCTGCGAAAACTTCTGATGGAACTGACACATGCAGATGCGTTAGACCTTATGGATCGTAGCTTGTTATTATCTACGGAACGCTACGATTCCCGCCACTGATTTAGGGCTATGTTCCTTACTGTCGCCTTAAAATCGTCGGCCATCAGAAGTATCGAGTCCTCCTGCGTATGATTCAGCGCCTCCTTAGCCGTCTGCTTTCACGTTACCGTCACGTGCCCTTGTATCCACATAAAGGATATATGCACCCCTCTCTATTCATAGACGATAGAACCATATTGATTTCTTGAATAAGAGGATGCACAGGGGAAAAGCTGGTAATCGCGTTGACTGCGCTCAAGGAATCTGAGCAGACTAAGAACTGAGCTTCGATGTTTTTTATATTTAACAGGGCCATTTTTATGGCATTTGATGGCACTCTTACTTAACCTGTTGAGCCGGGTGAGTACGGTTAAGCGAGACAACCGCCAAGGAGGTTGTCTCGGGAAACCGCCCGAGTAAACTTATGGTAGGTTGAACCCGCGTTACTCTATAAAATTCTTAAATTGAATACTTAGAGGTCTAGTAGACCTTGTCCTCATGTAAAATATATTTAAAAATATAGGTTTAAAAATTAATTTAAAACATGGGTGATTCTACATTAATAAATCTTTGAAATATAATTCAACGTCAAAATCTGCCGCCGTAGTGCCATGGGCAGTTCGCCTGAGTCAGCGTACATACTTAAGACTGGGGACGTCCTGAATGCTCCATTCGCCATCCTTAGTCCATCATTGTGGATTGAATCAGTGGACGAAGGTACGATTCGCGGGCTGATGAGTAAACGACGTAGCGGTGGTCTAATCGTGACCTTACCAGTATTCGATAGAATATAATGAGAGACGTGTGGTCTGCGCCCCAGTTACAATTTAATAAAAACATTACAAGGTTTAAAACTTTAAAACACCTGTCCCAAAAAACCCTCACGTGCTCGCGCCAGTTGAGTCTATAGCCTAAAATCAGACCCAGAAAGCGTGCGATGGGAACGTATGATAATCTCACTTTCCCAAGCGCAGCATAAGAGGTTCGTGTGAACCGCGTAGCCGATAAAAATGAACGCAATTAGTTTATTCCTCCGAAAAACGGATATCGTTCTTTTGAGACCACTTAAATAGTTTGTTAAAAGTGATCTGAACTTGACGTCTAGCTGTGGAGAGTTGAGACAATCGGCAAAATAATGCCAGGTCATCTACGAACACGGTCCCCACAACTGGTGCCTTGATGCACTGAATGACATCGCTTATTGCTATTGCAATCAAGGTGACGCTGAGCACTGAGCCTTAGGGAACTCAATTTCCTTGCACATAAGAATGGGAGAAGGATCTACCAATTCTTACTTTGTAAACCAGGTCTTATAAGAAAATTTTTATGAAGCTGGGCAAATACCCTCTGAAACCGAAGTCATAAAGCTTATTCCAAATTCTCCCATGCCAGACCCTATCCTTCCCTACCCTAACCGTTCTCCAGGTGGAAGAATACTACGACGACATGCTGGCGCAGGAGGAAGGCTTCCTGGATAAAGTTGTGCATTCTGACAAGGTGGTCTATAGTTGATCTACCTTGGCAAAAGCCGCGTTAGATGTCAGTCAGAACGCTTCGCTTCTCCAAGCACCAAACACGACGACGGTTTACCATTTTCTCCATCCATTTACATAGGCAACTAGTGAGAGCGATTGGTCTGTATTTACGAATATAAGAAGTCATTTCAGGCGTGACTTTGTGGAAGTTTGTGATATTCATAATGAAATACAATAGGTGACTAGGTTTCTACCTAGAAAATGACACTGAGTTGCCGAAACCCGGGTCGGTTATTATTAAAAATTAAGTGTGGAATATTACTATTGTATTTCATAATGAACGGTCTGTAATTACTCGGGTTCGAATAGTCTTTCCCCTGTTTTGGTCTTGGTACTACAACGGATTCTCGCCAAGAGGGTGGAAAAATGCCCTCAAACCTGATCTGGTTGAATGTCTTGAGAACCTCTACCACCGCGCACTGTGGTAGATTTCGGAGGAACGCGTTGAGCAGGTCGTTCTTTCCTCGAGAGCAGTCTCGGGAGTATTTAATGGTGGATGTTATTTCTAAGTGAGAAGGGGTCATTATACTCTTATGATTTCGCTCTAAGTTTGAAGTCGAAGGCAGATGTCTCTAGACGCCTTTTAAAGGAAATATTGTCATTGTTGATCAAGACGTCGCCGCAGGTCTTCGCGGAACACTGATTTCGCTTATCTACTCAGGATGACCCGCCGGCTCACTTTCAGGCAGTGGAGACCGTAGTTCGGAACCTGATATGCATCTCACTCTTCACCATACCTGTGTAAGTGGCGTCTGTTGTTTACGTTTGACACAAAATGCATTCAGGATAGACTTTTCGCTTCCTTGATTATCCGTCGCGCCTTTGCACGAAGTTGGCGGAAGGAAACAAGATTTGTCACCTTCGTATACTTCTTCAAAATACGTAACACACGCTTCCGTATTTTACGTGCTTCTGCGCACTCTTTACTCCACCATGGTATAAGCGGTCGTAGTAGTTTAGTCGAAGAACTGGACTTTGCGGCTTGAATACAAGCATTTGTTAGGGCAATCACATTGCCTGTGGAACCAACCGTGTCACTGTGGGTGAAATTCAAATGCTGTCTAAATATCGTCCAGTCAGCGTTCTTAATCCTACACTTACCTGGAGCTACGTAGGTGCCATTTTCACCAGAATATTTCTTGGTAAAAAGGGGAAAGAGATCGCTACCGCAAAGACCGCTGTACACAGTCAGTTTGGTCTTGTTCAGCAGACTGCTCGAGCACAGGCAGAGATCGATAGTAGAAAATTCTCCGTGAAAACTATTAAAACGGGTTTTCTCCCCATCGCTCAGTAGAATGAAATTAAAATCAGTAATAAAACCAGATAAAATATGACCCCTACGGTTTTTTCCTGGACTCTTGTGCTAACCAATTGGGGATCGGGCATTAAAATCACCTAATGAAATGAAAGGCCGAGGAAGCTGGAGGGCAAGGGAGTCCAGATTAAAATGGGTGACCGGTGCATGCTTAGGTAAATAGACGTTGCACAACGTCACCCACTCCCAGGTATGCACCGTTACTGCTACCGCCTGAGATGGCGCGTTGAGATCGATTCGGGAGGTGTAAAGGGCCTCCCTAATGTATACAGCGACTCTACCCTCGGCTCGTTGTCCAAAAACATTAAAACTTTGAAAAAATATCCTTGTCTGTCGTTTAAAAATGTTTCTCTTGTAGACAAAAAGGGCTAAAATCACGCAGTAAAACCTCCAGCCGCTTTCTATGGCCATTAAATCCGTTACAGTTCCACTGTAATATCCACGCATTCCACGTTACAGTTCCGCTAACCATCTAACCATCTAGTTGCATGAGACCCTATTATGTAGCATGTTTCCAATTGGTAGCTGGTTTACATGTCAATAGTGAATGCTTGGTGATCTTCACCCCCTGTAACACACCCGTCCGGTTGCTTGCAGGGTTTCACGTAGATAAAGATGTAATATAAAAGTCGTAAAATTTATAAATTGAATAAAAAATAAATAAATCAATTGAAAAGGCAAGAGTTGGATACCGAACACAGAGGGGACAGCGTCAAAGGCAATTCTTCTTCCCTTTTTGTCTGGCGAAGAGTATTTCCGTCTCTGAGAGACTTTCGTTCTCCTCGATATGTTCCAGCGCTGGTTGTTTTGAGCTGAAGGGTCCGGGAGATGGCATCTTCTCATTTCGTTTCGCTCACATTCATTACCCCGGTTCCGGATTTTTGTGGGGACTTAATGAAGGAACCCACATTGGTGGCATTAGTTTTATCTGCTGGTGCCTTTGCCAGCTTGGCTGATTCTTTCTCTGTTACCTTCTGGGTACTGGATTCTGTTTCAGTACCTGTTGTGCTTCCCGACAGGTGGAGTCACAACAATGGCAAAAGACTTGGAAAATGGTGGTGATCATGGTCCTATACTTCTTACTTCCTCGAAATAAGTTGACTTGTCAGGTGTTTTCATCTCCGTAATATTCCGTTATTCAATTAGTTTAGGACACTTTCCATACAACACAAGATGATCGTCCTCGCAGTTAACACACTTTTGAGACTCTTTGGAGCACTCCGCACCCTCATGCTCCTCGTGGTCAGATGTCCTAGTAGGGCTGGGCGGTGCCGGAAATACTGAACTGGTTCTCGGTTCTGTAAAACCCGTTTAAGGCGGCGGTGCACCGGTTCAATAGGTCGAACTGGTGGTTCCTGCTGAACCGGTGTTTTCTCTTGAACCGGTGTTTTCTACTGAACTTTTTTTTCCTCGTGTACCGCGTTTTTTGTCTTCCAAAAGGTTTCTTTGCCAAAATTTTTATTTTACCTGTTTTTTATGACGTATTTTATTCTATAATAGGATACATCTCATTTACGCGAGTACGCTTTCATAAATTGACCGGTAAAAAGTGAGAGTGTATGCGTCATCCAATGGTTCCATCAGCATGAAGTATGTCATATATTTCAGGCTTACTACAATACTCTTACATTATCGGAAGCGTCGTACGAAAACGCTGTCAATCCATTTACGCCCTAGTCTTTTTTGTCCGAACATTTACATAGAAATTTAGCACATAGGTCAGTTGGCCCTCAGAAACACAAGAAAAATGTTTGAAAAATTCAACTTATTGTCAATTTGGGATTATTTTTCTGTTGGTATGATGTAACGAGGAGTTTTGGATGCAGTCAGTCGTGTCTTGGCGAAATCACCGGCTAAAATTAAAATTGTATAGCAATTTCTTGGGGGAAAACTTTTTCTTTCAAAAAATGTAACTTCTACAAATGGCTTCTTCAAGTAAACTGACTTCTCCGGTGGTTATGAGTGACAGAAGTGAGAATTTAGGAGAGTAAAATTGTTTTCTTCGCGAGATAAGGCGGACTCCTAGCCGATGATGGGCGCTGGTGGATACGCCGTTTATTCCGCCTGCCAGGCAACTGCGGTGGATGGAGCGGACGAGGTGCCACATAATATTTCTATTCAAATATAAAGAAGCTAAATAAAATGTTCTCAAGCATTGGGCCTAGAATGGGATGAGAGGCCAGTACTCCACACTACTACGTAACTACCACGCTAACCCGTTCCTACGCACACTATTTTCAATAACAGTAACAACCAATATGGCAAATGAAAGGCTGTAATAAATATCTAACAATACAAATATTATATATATATATATATCCGGCTGTTATACATATACGAGTCAAATCTGTATCAGATCCAGGTCGGATCTGGATCAGATCCAAACCAGATCACTCATATATACAGATCAGGGGGCCGATTGTGTAACTCGGCTAACGTTCGATCGTTAGAGACCCGTTCACTCTCGATCGAGCTCACCGTCTTCGAACGAGGATGAAAAGTGCGATTGTATAAGCTCGATATTCAGCAGGCAATCGAAAGTTACGGTGTTGTCAGATTTACAGCATATTTCGCACTTGTTTCTCTTGTACGCATGCGCAAAGAGCTTATTTTGAAGTGGTTGCATTTGTTTTGAATGTCAAGAATTAATAATAAACATTACAATGCCTGAAAATTTAAGATAACTTCCTCACGAGTATTTTACAGTGGCCTCAATGCGTTCCCAATTGATAAATTAATTCATAATTACTTGTCATACCCTGACTTTCACAGATAATTATCAAAAACGTCTGCTTAATTCGCAACTCATAATATTTCATTATCACTCAAATTGTGTTCTCTATTGCTGATAATGCATAAAAAAATAGTACGTCATGTTGAAATTCTATATTATCACTCCGGATATTCTCGTCATCTAATTTAACTAATGTTCTACGGTTCACTGTAAATATCATTTAGCAAAACTACGCTCAACGTATTGGCACATATATATGCATCTTCAGACAGAAATTGATTAGGTTATTTATAGATGCACAATTAAATACTATCCTCAATCTAGTCCCCAGCATTAAAGCAATAGTCAACCTTTATTACTATTGAAACACTTTCACAGCGTTCTCCATCACATCAAAGATAAATACCTATGAAACTCACTTTTAAAATTCCGTGCCGCCTGTCTCTCTTGTAGCATACCTATTTTCCCATAACCATATTTCTTGTACGTAGGTAACCGATAACCTACCGTGAGATATATAAGGCAGCATTAAATAATTTCCACAATTTCTCCAGGCACACACAGCGGCACACAAATAAAGGCACAATCCTATGGCTAATGACATCAAGGCGAGTGAATGAAAAGATTATCTTTTGAGAAGGCAAAATTTAATGAATAAAGCATAACGAGACAGCATGTGTTGCATAAGTCGACAAAAATCATCACCCTTTCACTTGGACGTAAACAACAACAGTCATAATAATAATAATAATGTAAAACACTCTCAAACAACACAGTAATCCCTTACGAGGGCAAATCGTAATGCTTATTGATAATTAGACATTACCTGTCTTAAACGTAGACGGAATAATTATTTCAACACAATAACATTGGACACCACTATGCAATGAAATAAAAATATGTCACTTGGGGTAGGAAATTTTACTGAATGAAGAATAACAAAGCACTACACTGTTTATCCTTTCACCACTTTCACTGTGACGTAAACAATCACACTTACAAGACAAGAGAAATCCCCCTCACTTCAATTCACATAGATTGCAAATCTTAATTTAAGGCAATAGGTGAAACGACGAAATAATTGCCGACAACAATTTTCTCTGACATCTGTATAGATACTATAATACATGCAATCCATCACAGTTCACTAAAAACATTGTCAATCGCTGAATTGCCACAATGTGTAGTCACAACACACGCTATATCTTCACTATGTATTATTCTCACCGTAAGTGGCATTGCTCAAGTGAAACTGTTGATGCCAGTGCTGAAATTAAAAGTTGAAATTATATGTAACAGTCCGATAGCTTGTTTTTCTATTGCTATTCATTACATTCACCCACCTAACGTTGCTATAATTATTCTAATTAATTCACTCTGTCACATCATACACAGCTTTTTAAGCAATTTGATACTTCAAATTACATTCTTATTCCGTAATAGTTCAAACAACGTTCCTCACAACGATAATTTATCACTTATACATGAAAATGCAAACAAAAACAAACCTTCCAACGATTGAAAATGGCCGTAACGTCAAGTATATAGCAGTCGACGGGTTTCCTTCGATCGTGAGCCGAAAAACCTTCGAACGTAAAGTTACACAATCGCGCCTTCAATTGTTTTCGAAGAATTACCCACAACACCACGGAATACGGCTCTTTACGTTCGAACGCAAAGTTATACAATCGGCCCCCTGAACGTTGAGCCACCTTCCTTTCTACACGAAGCACTTAAATCGACGCTTCGCCATCTGGTGCCGAAGTTTACAAATGACATTGTAAACACTCAACTAGACTGGCATAGAAAGCTATTGAGATAATGAGATAATTCTACTGGTATATTATCACTTTCTATTTTTCTTCTATTTTCTTATTATTCTTTTATATTCTTATTATATTTCTTTGATTGTCGAACTGACAGATTCAGAATGTCCTTTTTTCCTCATACAATTAGGGATATGAATAGTGTAAATATGTCCAATACGAGTGAATCAATGTATATCATAGGTAGCTGCATGTTAATAATAATAATAAGTTTATTACTCCATACACAAATAACATGTCAATAACAAAAGTGGAGTAATTTTAGGTGGCCTTGAAGGAGAACCTGTTTAAGGCTACCATCAAATAATAATACATACAATATGCTTTGCTTAAAGATACATATTGCTCTTGTAGTGATGCCATAAGAATCTCTTAACAATGTAAGTGCGTATCTTAAAAGCTACTTACTAACAGTTTAATTACAACTCAATTACAATAGTTATTTACAACAATATTGGCTCTACACTCTCTTTAGTGAGAAGCCAAGAATGTACATTTTCCAAAAATTTTTTCACAGACTTAGAAATAGTGCATGACTGGGGTAATAGATTGTATACCTTTGGTCCTATATACAAAAAACATCTTTTGAACAACGTCAAATTTGGTTTTGGCATGGGTATACTTTTTTTACGCAGGGTAAATGGAGAAGGCAGGCACAGAAATATTTCAGAGTTACCACTTCTTGTATAAAAACACCGTAGAAACTTAAATATATGTAGATGCCTCAAGGGAAGCAAACGTAAATGAAGAAAAAGTGGAAAGGATCTTTCAAATCTGTTCTTTTTCAAAATAACACGAATAATTCTTTTTTGTAAAAAAACGGCAGGTTTTAAAGAGTTCAAATAAGCACCACCCCAACAAAAAATTCCATAACTTAGTCTGGATTGTACTAACGCTTTAAAAATTATTCTAAGGAAATTTAAAGGACATTTATTTCTGATGAAGTAAAAATTTGTCAATATTTGTCACATTTTATTTGTTAGACTATCAATATGTTGTTGCCACTTTAAGAGTTCATCAATGGTTATTCCCAGGTATTTTAAACTGGAAAGCCGTTCAATGGGCAAGCAGCTATTGCATGAAGTTATCGGACAGTTTTCTTCATGATAATATAAAACCCAATCAAACTTGTACCTGTTACATAAATTATAACACATATATTTCGTTTAAGTTACACTCATTTTCAATTTGTTGGAGGTAAACCAATGTCGCAAATTGATCAAATCAGACTGCATATCATATTTTACATCACTCCAGTTAATACCTTCATAATTTAAAGTGACATCATCAGCAAATGCTGTCACATGACCTCTAAAATTGAAATTACATAGATCGTTTATATAAACTAGAAATAGGACTGGACCCAAGACAGAGCCTTGTGGAACTCCAGAAGTTATCATATTGTAATTACTGTAAACATCACCAATTTTTACACACTGCATTCTCGATGATAGATAACTGGTAAGCCATTTTAGTGGCATTCCTCGAATACCAGCCTTCTGAAGCTTAAAGGTCAGAATCTTGTGATAAATGGTATCAAAAGCCTTGCTAGTATCAATAAATAGGCTGCCAGTGCGTCGATTAGAGTTTATAGCCTTGTAAACATGAGTAAAATAATTTTCTAGAGCATCTTCTGTCCCCTTTCCACTTAAAAAACCATACTGATTTTTGCTGAAGAAGCAGTTTTTATTGAGAAATTTAATTAATCTCGACTTGACTAGCTTCTCTATAATTTTTGAAAATATCGTCAGCAATGAAATTGGACGATAATTTAGTATACTTGATCGATCACCTTTCTTATATAAGGGCATGACCACCGCCTTTTTCATCTCGTCAGGAAAAACACCACTGGTAAAACTTAGATTAAATATATGTGAAAGAATAGGAATTATTCATTAATAACAAGATTCAAAAGTTCACTGTTAACGTTGTCGTAACCAGGGGCTTTGCTAGCAGGAAAGGATCTTACTAATGTAGTTATTTCAGCAGGATCGACTGGGTCTAACAATAAGTACATAGATTCGAAGCTATGTGAATAATCACAACACTCAGTGACCAATTCATCAATGCCACTGTCGTTACTATTATTATTACCATCGTAGGAGGAAACAAAATAGTCATTAAATGCCCTAGCTATTTTAGAACGACAGATGTTATACTACCGTCTATTTCCAGGCAGATTTCATGGGGACTGAGTGGTATGCGGCCGGATATTTCCTTGAGTATTTTCCATTGCATTTTTGAGTTTCCGTTTGCTCCTTGAAATCTGTGCAAATAGAAATCCTAGCAATCCTAAGTTCATTTTTCAAATTATTTCTACAGTTTATAAATGCCTTTGCTACTTGCACTAATTGCACTAACATGCACTACATATCCTGCATAAAAAAGGAATAGTATGTATTAACATAGTAGTCAGAACTACACTATTTAAAAAAGATAGAAATTGCAAAGCAAACATGCAAAAACATTCTGTTAGTAGGGTTAGCTTTAAGTACTCATACCAACATGCAGCTACCAATGCTATTCATTGCTACTCTCCGATAGGACATATTTACCGTTATTCGTATCTCTAATTGTTCGAGGGAAAAAGGACATTTTGAATCGGTCGGTTCGGCAATCGATTTCTCTAATTTTATGACTATGGTCCAGTCTGCCATAGTAAGTTGGGGTTCGTAAAATATTTTTAACATCATCACTGAAAATATTGCCTTGGAATTTGTTTAAGAGATTAAGTCTACATTTCAACCTGCGATCTGACAATGATTCCCATTTCAATTCATTTAATAGACTGGTTACGCTAATATAATTATCGTATCGTCCCTTTAAAAATCTTGCCGATCTTCGCTGCACACGTTCAAGTTCATTACTTAGACCGATTTCGTAGGGATCCCATACACTGGCAGCATATTCCAAATGAGGTCTAACAAGGGAAAAGTAGCTGATTTCACGTACATGATCGTCACATTTACCCAATACTCTTTTGATGAAACCCAGTTTACGATTAGCTTGACCCATTATTTCACGTATATGTTTACCCCAGGAAAGATCATGTGTCAGTCTTATTCCAAGATATTTAATGGATTCCACGTTTGTTATTTCATTATTACTTATTTTGTATGTGCTAGGAGGAGAGCTATTCATTTTCCAAAAATTCATTACTACACATTTTTTAAAATTTAATTTTAACTGCCATGTATCAAAGACTACGATCTTGATAAGACATTGACAAAGACTTGATCTGAGACTACGGATATTTTGTTGAGCAATACATAATATACTGCTATGAAATAACTTAATATTGGTGTAATCTGACATTCTAAATTTTATAAAAAATTTAAATCGTCCAAACTCGTCAAAACAAACACTGGTTCTTTCTCCGCTTTTTGCATTAAAACTTTACCTCCATGTATCCACAAATATTTATAGCCTTTCTCATTCTTAACAGCCCTTGCAGCATACAGCACTTTTCTCCTCCCAGGACAAAGGGCTTCGTTAATGTAGAGAGGGGTAGGTGTCACATCGAGGTTCAGGTGCCATGTTGAGAAGTCCCTCTTTACTTTTCTTTTTGCCAGTAGATCTTCCTTGATGTGCTGACGGAGGAACTTAACGTGCATACCACACTGCCCACTTTCCGACTTGGTTTTGAAGCGGTAACAACTGTCAATGTCGTCCGCTGTGACTTTAACCCCCAACTCGGCCCCAATATTACTAATTATGCTCGGAAGGTCTTCGTTTTTTTGAAGTGGGTAACCGTGAATCTCGACTGAGTTTGCTAAACTGCGTTGCTCAAGGTCATCGGACTGTTTTGCAAGAAGCGCAATTTGCTTCTTCAGTGATCGATTTTCATTTCTAATAAGTCCATTCTAGCAAGGCACTCGTCGAATTGCTTACTATGAGCCTCAAGCACCGAAGATAAATCGTCCAACCGATCATAGAATTTGTCAATCGAATCTCCAAGATTAGCCTCTGTTGACTTTAGATCAGCTTTGATTTCTTTAAAGAGATCTAAAACTGCATATGATGGAAAACTATGGGATGCACTTTTAATCGGTGCACAAGTAGATTCACTATTCATGCTAGATCTACGAACCACGGTGCACTCACTGCATCGCCAAACTTGCTTGCTGGCTTTAATGGCTTCAATGTCCTGTTTAGTAAGAGGATTATCTAAACAGTTTCCATGGAATTTGTTCCCACAATCGGAGCACTCTAATAATACTGTGTTACGCACTAACTTACTGCAAATTTTGCAAGAACTCATTTCGGTAACACGAAAGGTTGGTTATTGTTGTTATATATATATTGTGGTTATTGTTAATCTGTTGGTATAAGGACTTGAAGGTAACCCAACTAACAGCATGTTTTTGCATGCTTACTTTGCTATATTTATTTGTTTTAATAATGAGGTTTAGACTAGTATATTATTACTAATCCTTTTTCATGCATGAAGTAGCTTACTTGCATGCATGCCTGTAGTGCATGTTTGGTTAGAATTCACCCCCTGCCACACACCTTTATGGTGACTTGCAGGGTATTATTTAGATGTACATAAGAACTGGTAATTTATGATATTCAGTTAATCCACACTGTATCTACACAAGTGTTAATTAACGGGCGAAAAAATTGGTATAGGTTCACAAGTATGGAAGCAATGTTCAGAATGTGACCATTACGTAGTGTTATTGTCATTCTGCAATAACACTATGATTCGTGATTCGTGAACCACACGAATCATATTTAAAGGAAAAATCACATGTTTCATGATTCGAGATTTGAATCAAATTTCCAGCAGTGAATCGTAATTTGTGCTTCGAATCTAATTTCCTTCAAAGATTCGTGATTCGTGACTCGAATCAATATTAGGTGATTCGTGCCCAACCCTGCCTATCATAAACCTGCAAATAACTCAACACCATGGAATAACAAAATATGTTCGTATATATTTTGGTGTGACTAAAAGTGTACTAAAGTTTATTAGCTTATTCACAACTTAAGATGTACCCGAATATACTAATCCGAATATAGTAACAGCCACTTCCATTGGCGGGGACAGCTCTGTGAACCTAGTGTGTTGCTTATTTTTTATTTTTTCTCGAATTTTCGATTTCTACCTCTTAAAATATGCTATGGTGTCCCGAATGGATATGCTAAAATTTCGCCCGATTGTTTAACATTTAGAGGTCGCTCAAAGGGCATAAATGCAATAACATTCAATTTTCCCGATTTGAGGATATAACATCACTTTTAGGGGTAACGCATCATTTTATATCATTTATCGAGCGGAATTCGCTACAATTTTTCGTCCGCCCAACGGTTTTCCACGAATAAAAGATTAATGCGCAAGCTACAGCCGCGCGCCACACCTCTTGACGACGAGCCGGTTGCTCGAGGGTCGCATTTGCGGTCAGCTGTTAGGTCCTGCGTCCCTCACTGCCTCGCGTCTTCCCTGACGAGAGTCTGCTGGGGAGGGAGGAGTCGAATACCTTGGGTAACATTTGCAGACAGCTAATGATTCACTCGAAGGTACAATCCTTACAAGACCCACCTTAAGCTCTGATGTATACATGTGTTCAAAGGGAATCTTATTTACCCTTATGTCATAAAGAGGAAGAAAAATTACTTTTTAACTGTTGGTTGGTGAAAGAGACAAGATCGATTCACAGAAAAACTTCTTTACTTTAATACTGTCACAAAGTCGTAAATAAAGCAGCACAACACATTAAGAACACCTATGCATTATTTAGGTGTTTGGACCTCGAGTCTCTTAAGAATTCACTGGCGTAAGTAACTACAATAAATATTTTTAGATATTATATTTGGAGTGAAACCCAGATGTAGCAGAAAATTCTAAGTGATGTTCCTTCAATCACAGTACAGGAACTCAAATGCTTCGCAGGAATCCTTGTACTCAGTGCGTACAATGTCCTTCTTCATTTCGTAATTACTGGTACCAAAAAGTCGATATGCACAGAGAAATGCTGAGGGACGCTATGCGAAGGAATCGCTTCTTATCCATTCTTAGTTGTATACATGGTGCTGACCATAGTTGGCATTTACGATTAAAATTAATCATTAAAAATATGGATACCTATTCAATTTAATCGTTACTTTTATACGAATTAACTTTCAAATTTTAATCGTTAAAATTTTATATTAACTGATACAAAACTAACTTCAGTTAAAATATTTCGTTAATTTTGGTTAATGTCAATATGCGCGAATTTGCTTGCAAACGTTGCCCAACAGACAAATGGGAAAATAAAACGGTATCTAAGAATGCATTGGTAGTTGTGCAAGAATGCAATGAATAAGCCCAGATGAATACATCCAAACAAAAGTGGGCTGAAGGGAGTGACCGCCAAAGTTTAGGAACGCACCCTCAGACGAGAAATCACGAATCACGCGAATGCCATGTCCTGGAGGGCTCGTATTACATCATGTCGTCAATACTACATAGTTCGAAGCCGAGAAGAAGGGTCGCCTAAAAACCTTTGTACCTGAGGATGGCTTGACAGCCGAAACCGGTAGTTCGTTTAATAAAATTGTGGAAGTCACAACGCTTTTCATTGCTATTATGGAATCCTTCCACTACGTGAAAGCTTCAAATTTCAATTTAAAACCTACGACTGATGAAGAGGGGGAGGGGTTTATTCAAACTAACGTATCTGTTACAATGCGCCAGTCTACGTATGCTTTACTCGGCGTCATTGCGTCGTCAATACATCAGCTCCAAGTGAATCGCGAGAAAAGGTGCGCAGGCACAGCCTCAGCATCTACTGTAACTCTACGTAAGCCGTTTCCACTGCAATTTTATAATTGTGAAGGTATAGGTACTTCACATCGCAATGTGGGGATCGACATCAAAAACTAATCTTAAAGCACTTTCTACTGCTCAGAACAATCTTTTGCGGCAAATTACATACGCACCATGGTTCGTCAAAAAGTCTTACTGTCACCACAACTTTAAAATCCCAGAATTGGAGCCCCGCCTCAGAAAAGTCGCTGAATGCCTTCAGCAGACACTAGGAATAACTGACCAACAACACTCTGGACACTAAATGGAATTACAACGAAAATCCCCAAAAGAAATATATTTAAACAAATGGATACGGATGAAAGAAACCACAATGACAAGATTCAGTGTTCGCGTTGTTTGTCAAAACAAAAAAACCATCAAAGCTTCTATTATCATAGCGTCCAATTTGCCAAAGTAAAAGAAAAAGTAACTTTTAACGTAAAAGCAACTTTTTTTAACTGTAACTTAAAATCATTTACTTTTTCGGAAAAGTAACTTTTAACGTTAACTAGTTACTTTTTACAGAGATTAACTTTAAAATTAATTAGTTAATTTTTTATCACTTTCCTAACTATGGTGCTAATAATGTCACCGACTTTGATCCTATCAACAAAGTTTGTTGTAGAAACTGATGAACATTTTTAAAGGTGTTTGCAACACATTGTTTGCGACACTCCCTGATTTGGACTTGGGTGAAAACATAATCAAGTACTTTCGTAGGCATCACCTGAAGCAATTTATAAGAGGTAAACCGATCAGATTTTGTTTCAAAGCATGACTCCTCCATATTACGGACGGCAATCTCGTAAATTGTGATGTGTGCCAAGGAAAACTGCCAAAACTAGATTCCAACAGCTTGACTCTTTTGGAAAAAGCGGCTGCTTCTCGCCCAAAAATGTTAGCAGAACTTGCGAGCCTCGAAAAAGCCTTAAGCCTTGTGGAGGGTTCATATCGCCATCACGAATGATAAGATGACGTACGGTTTCGCCACAGGGGGCCAATTGCGTCACCCACACTCCAGATAAAAAAAGAAAGAAATGTTCTAAGGCCAGCTACATATCTCAGTAAAGATTTGCCAAGTGAAAATCATGTGCCAAAAGTAGGACTTTGCGCTGATTGTTTTGTGCATTCTCATTCGAAAATGGAAAAAGTTTAATGTATTCTTTTTAATATATCTTTATTTTTGAATAAACATAAATATAAATCCATTGCACTTTTCAGTACATGTACATTCAGTTATTTTAGTATCTATTTATAATAAACGAGATCCTTCTATAAATATGTAGTGGAGATGGTGGAAGTCAAGTTGTACGTACCAACACCTGTGTCGTAAGCGCCCAGCGTCGCCTTATGCCACGGAGCAATTATGCCTAATTGGCAAGAAGTAGAATTTTTCAAGCACATTTCTGGTGTTTCTGAGGCCAAACTCACCTATGTGGCAAATTGTTATGCAAAAATTAAAGCAAAAGAAACTAGTACCGTTATGTAAATGACATTGCGTGGTTAAAATTAGATTTTACTGCAACGAACACTTCGCCTGCAACCCAGTTGAGCCCATTGCGACTCTATGTTTGATATCCTGGAAGAAACACTGCACTGTCTCCGATCTATTCAGTTTTCCATATTTTCGATCCAAAGACTACATCGGTATTCTGAAATATGCAATTTATATTGGCTCCTTTATTCTTTATACTCCGACCAGGCACGTAGCCAGAATTTGCTTCCGGGGGGGCTAAGTATAAAGTGCGTAACTTGTAACAAGTCAGCTTTGATGGTTCGGTGCCGAAATTTTAGCTTAACACTTGAATTATGCGCAGTGTAAACCGGACTGCCTTGCCCGTTTAACATCTGACTGACGAAATTATTGGGAAAATATTCCGGGGGTGGGGAACCGAAGCCCCAGAGTCCCATGGCTACGTGCCTGATTCCGGCAGTTCATTCTATGCTAATTACGCTACTGGTTTTAACTCACTGAATAATAAATTTAAGACGGTGAGAATAAGAGCTTTTCATTTTAATTGTACGGGTATTTATGTATTTTTTCATATTTTTGCACATTTGGAATACATTTTGTATCACTAGCAGTGTTCTTTCAATTATTTTTGCGCAATAAATGCCTTACAATAATGTAGCCTACCCTCCTCTGCCCTCTTTCCTTCCCTTTATGTCTTATGAAAACATTACTCATTAAATGTGATGAGTACACAAAAGAGTCGTGTTACTTTTTACTAAGAAGGCTCCACCTTTAATATACAACCAGTGTATGGATTCCGTATTAATTATGTTTTTGTCCGAAGAGACCCTAATTAGTTAGGTAATTAATATCCGGTAGAAGATCAAAGTACAGATTAAATCTCCCACTAAAGTTTAAGACAGATAGCTTGATGATTAAGATGTTACAGATACATTACAAACCCTTACGTATTACAACACACTTGAAAAGATAAAAAAGTTTAGAGACATATATTATCGTCTCGATGGATTCAGAATGTCATTTATACCCGTACTGTAAGGGATAACGATAGGCAACATAGCAACTGGATACATAGGTGAGATATTGTTATGTTAGTCTCTGGTGCATGAAATGTGCATTGAAAATACTAACCTATACATGGTAGGTAAATATAGATTTAAGTATTTAGATAAATTTCATCATAACGAATAATCTTTTGCTAACATTTAGATACTTATCTAGCTAAATGTGACCCTATTACATAACATGTTTCCAGGTGGTGGCCTTAACCCCTGCCACACACCCTCGCGGTGACTTGCAAGGTATTGCATACATGTAGATGATGACGTCAATAAATGGGAAACTTTGACATCGGCGGTTGCCACTGAGCTCGGTTAGTTGTACTCATTTGAGGAAGGCGACCGACTACTAAGTTCACTTGTTCAATGAAGGACAAGAGGTCTGGGAAAAGCTGATGGGAAAATGGTGGGAATAACGGAAATGGAGACTGGGAGGAGCATTACGCGGCGACAGCATAACCTCGCTCCCAGGAAAAGGAGCCAAGGACTCAACGGCTTAATATCACACCCAGCGGACGATGCACTGCATTCGAAGTGCTCACCACGCAAAACTTATTTAGGGGCACGGAATTCGATGACAAATTCACGGCTGTCCTTGAGGTCAAATTCCAGCATTAGGAACTACGTCATTCGTTGAAGCCAAGGCCGGCCGTGGTAGCAAATTTTTTAACGCGCTGTCCGAAATGAAAGTGGCGGGTTCGAATCCTGCCAAGTGCGTGGATGTTGCTTTCTTCCTTTAACTAAAATCACTCCTTAGATTTTGGCATAAAACCTTAGTTGTAAGACAACCAAGGAAGTAGAAAATATCAGGCAATATTTTTGTAACGTTGTATAATGTAAGAATATCAATTATTTTCATTCATTTTAACATAAAATTCTATTAAAACAAGAGGTAGATTAAGTATTAAATTGCATTTAAAGATTACTTCCTCACGAATCCGGACCCTCACTTTTGGAAATAAGCCCACCAAATTCATCCCCGAAGGCCTCCATAGGCCTTCATATCCTCCTCTCCGGAGCCTTTTGCATCAATATTCTCTATTATAAAATCGTCAAAATTATATAACTTGATTAAATATCATTTCTCTCGATGGCTTTACTTTCTTACTTTTCAGCGTACTTTCAGAATAAATACTCTAAACCACGCGATTCCAAACATGAAAGTTATATAAGTAACTAATTTTGGATTGTCATGTCATGACAATGTCTTTGACATTGGATTAATGTCATTTTGATTTGCAAGTGATTAAAGTCGAAATATTGACTTCTGAAAAACGTAAAAGTGACTACACATCGATTAACCGTGACACGTGGCTTCGGTTACTGCGACTCTGTACGACTTAAGCGGCAGCATATACATTACGTAATGCTACCGCGAAGGAGGGTTCGAGCAATGCCTTATGGACAGCAAGGAAGCCTTTCTTTACGTTGTGAGAAAGAAACGAAACATAGGGGTAAGAAAGGTGTGTGGTATGGGGTGAAGATCACCTAACATGCACCATTCACATGCAACTATGAGTAGTTACCTAGACCTAGATGCATGGAAGTGCCCTGCTGCCATAATTCTAAGCATGAAACTAAGAGGTACCATGCAATACCAACCGTCATACTTAGAGCTACCATGGAATGCTAACTGCAACTAAGAGCCACCAGTAAAGAATACTCATACAATATTTCACCAACCTATCCATTTTCTATACTGCCTGTTATGTTCTTTAATGGGACGCGGGAAAAATGAAATTTTAAATCTATTGTTATGGCAATCTATCTCTCCAATAAAATATAACTGCTAAAATGTAGTATAATACGCAGAGGTTCTTAATATTTATGTAACATCTTCAGTAAACCTATCTGTTTTAAATTTCTGCCGAATTTTAATCGGAATTTCAACCTGCGATCTGATAATGATCCTTAACCTAATCTTCTAATGATCATAGCTTTTGGCCACCTGCCATAAATACCAGGAAAATATTGCTGGAGATGAATATGTCAGACGTCAACAGATTCTCACGCATCAATATGAGGGACCATCTCAGAAGCACCAAAGAAGGAATAGTGAGGGCAGTAATCTAAAGAGATGAAAATTCCCAAGCTCCACAATCCTTCCGGAGCCCACATGAGGTGTAGGTTTACAAAAATTGGCCTAGGTGAATATTTGCTTATACAGTTTTTTTTTTCAAGAACTTTTTTTAAATTAGCATTCAGCATTATCCATCGTTATGAATAATATAAAAACCATTTACGGGGTGTCTCAATCAGGCGGGTGTAAGTTAGTCACCTTAAAAAATTGAATTGAATTGAATTAAAAAATTTGGTTAGTCACATAATATCAATTAAATAGTGTGAGATAATTTTTTTTAATTTATTATATTATTATATGATGTAAATCTTTATGACCAATCACTTTTGAAATTATTGCCTAATTTCATTAAAAATGGCAACCGAAAAAGTTGGTTACAATCGGTACCAACTAATCGATTACCTGATATAGTCATACTTCCCGTAATCGATAAATATATCCCATTAATTATGGCTTAATGATTTACTACTCCATTACTTGCAGCGCTACTTCATGCCGCGGGGATAAAGTTCGCGGGGAAATTTATTTTCCCTTCTCCCCTCAAACCCTCAAAACCCTCTAGTATGTTTTTGTTACAAAACACCTTTTCAACCACCACCATATGCACTCAAAATAGCTTTCCTTCTGTGTAATTATTTCAAAGGAGTATGGATTATAGTGGTAGCTAGATTTGGCCTCCTATTCTGAATGCTATGGTTTGAACCCCTTAGGTAATACAGATTTTTGATTTGTATATCGGACTCTACTTCAAAATTGTGTGAAAATTGTGTGGAGAGAACATCATTTTAAGTACCTCGTCAGTCTCAAGTGAAGTTAAGCCATTTGTTCTCTGAAGCCTTTCGTTTGGAACATGTTATATTGAACGCTAGGCTTACGTCAACTCTCCCAGCATGGAATGAAAAATTATCATCTTGACCCAATCACCAACATTCCCGTTCAATGGCGCAAAACAACTGACTTCTCAGTAAATATACCGGAAAAAACAGGATCTATAACAGAGTTTATTTCAACTAGCGGATCCCCTTCTAATCTACGTATCTTTCTTCCGAGTTTCTTCATGATATGATGGTATCTTCTATTCTTAGGCACGATTTCGGTAACACGCGGAAGCTGCCAACAATAAGCTTCACCAACAACAATAATTTCCGGGAATTATTTCGGCGTTAGCCAACGCCACACAACCATCTGCGTTGCTCTTGATACTTTCCGCTTTTAGTCCACAATCCCAAGAATCCGCCCACTACGCAACCCTCAAAGTCAGCAATTCATGCTACTCGATATTCAAAGAACTCGGCATAAAAATATTGCCCTCCCAAATTTCTATTTAAAAGCCAATTCCGAAATCTCATGAAATATTTTGAACATAAATAACGTCTTCGAAGAAACGTTTTCAAAATACATTCAATGTCATGTTTCCAAGGAATTTTTCCCCTTAATCCCATAAATATAGGGATTCCGACATCTCACTCGCTAGATTGAATGTATAGACTTGGCTTTGATCGTGTGTCATTTTTGACCTCAACTTGTAGTAACTTTCGTTGGTGCCCTGTTGATATAATTTGGCAAAAGCATAGAAAAAAGATTGTATGGTTTGTAGTTTGCAAACAACATTTTAGAAATTTGACCTGTTGAGAACATAATGGGGGTCCTAACCCAAATCCAAATTTTGCCTTATTTCAATGTAAAAAACGGGGTTTCAACGCAAAAAAAACTAAATACAAAAAAGTCGGAATTACTAGGGGAAAATAAGTTTAATTGGGGTTTTGGGTATGGTTAATACGATGAAACCATTTTCGTTTTCGAAAAAACAACCATGACCCCTGAAAGGGCATAGTCAAAGTCACTAGGGCTGATAAAATGAGAATAGGGGCTAAAAACATGTCAAATGATTTCAATGGCTGATAAAAGATCCCTGATCTTTCTTGCCATCACCTGACATTAAAAAAATACGTAGGGGTCAAAGGTCACGAGGTATAGGCAAAGAAATCCAGGCAAAAACGGTCGTATCATAATTTTAAATGGATTCCTATACATATTAAATATTCCAAGATACTTTCTGACTTTCTCTGACCTCCAAGGGTTACCCATGAGTCAAGACGTCTAAGCAAGCACATCGGGAAAAAAACGCGTCCTATCATAGGTTTAAAAATGCCCAGGTAGAAGATAAATTTGGGCCTGTTTAGTGATAGCCAACGGCGATGGATGGAGAATGATGACGATGACAAAATCTTTGCCACATCTCATTTCCATGCTTTTGGTACGGTGTGGTTGATGCGTGAAAAAGGACGGTAGTTTGATCCCTCTTCTTGAAGTTTTCGATGCGGACACAATTTTCTTCCTAACCTGCATGTACTTACACTGAAGTTGCTTACATTGGAGCACGGTATTACCATGCATCAAAAGCATTATGCGAATCCTCACGGAGATTGAGTTTCCGTTCAATATGTGAATTTCGATTATATCGGCCTTGATCTTCGGTACATTGCTTTCATGGTAAATCTAACCACCGTGACTATTATGCATTTCAAATATCTTGGGAGCTACGATGAAAGCCTAAAATTTATGGGGTTAAGCAAAGAGAATATTTCTCACCACGAGACTCTCAGAGCCAATTAGAATGCAGTTGATGTGGCCTAAACTCTAAAAACTTCAATAGCTCTTAACTTCCTTGGTTTACACTTCGTGGATAAGAGTGACTTGTTGCTAATTCCTTCAGTAATGTGAGAACAAGAATGGATATTTGAATGGCAGCATTGCAGATGCAGACCAAGTCATCTTGGCCACTCTGTAAGACCGAAATCACGTCAAGTCGTACTCGTACATTTCGCAACCGACATTCGTAAACGGACATCTCGTAACCGTGACAATCGGTAAGCAGACAACTCGTATCTTATTTCGGAAACGCGACATATACAGAGACATATACGGTATACGGTCATATGGTAAACCGGAAGTGCCGAAATCGACTGCTGGGGAGTATGAGAAATGTTCGTAGTCAAGTTAACAATAACGCGTGGCATGAAATATATAGCTTCTGTGCAGTTTTATTTTGAACAACGTAATATTCGATATAAATTTCACAACATCAATGAAACAGAAGGATGTTAACAAAATGTGTAATAGGCCTCGAAAACATGAGAAGAAAAGCTGTCGTAACACGAGAATTACGAGGGCCGTTTCTATGCCGACGGGCCACACGGAGAGACTGTACTCTGTTAAAACTGTCATATCTCAGGAACAATTCGAAGTCGAGTCAAACTGCAGCAAACTGTATTCGATGCAGTGTGAGAAAACTTATACAATACAAGGACCACACTGAGGCCCGCGGGCCGCACTGGGCACAGCACATTCCTATGTTGAAATCATCATATCTCAGGAGCTATGAACGAAGGAGAAACTCGGCTAACAACATTCGATCGATAGTGCTCACGGCTTAATCATAGTGGAAGCCGCGCAAAGGGCGGCGGGCTGCACGGGGAAGCTGTACTCTGTCAAAGCCGCCATATCTCAGGAACTATTGGGCGAAGAGGCACACGGTATATGATGCAGTGTGTTCAACCTTAGGCACTGCAAGGTTCTTACTGAGGTCCGCGGGTCGCACTGGGTAACTATTACTATGTTGCAATCGTCATATCTCAAGAACTATGCTTGGTAGAGAAAAACAACTACCGGCATTCCACGCAGGGTGATTACAGCTTAATCATAGTAAAATCCCACTAAGACCGGCGGGCCACACTAGGTACATTTCAAAATGTTTAATCGTCATACCTCAAGTATTATTCGCATCAGAGAAAAATGACAAACAGGAGTCATTGCGCAGCACTTTCACCTTACGGGGATCGCACTAGGGTCAGCAGCCGCATTGGGTGGTGATTTCTTTTTTAACCCCCTATCAGTGCTAAGCATTGCAGTTTACACATAGAGTTTGAGACGCATATATTCGTTCATAGCACTGAAGGGATTAAAATGGTCGTATCTCAGGAGTTATTCGCGTTAGGGAATACCGGGAAGCGGAATTCCCTAACTTTATACTTTACTCGGAACCGAAATCAAACTTTTGCACAAAAAATCGTTAGATGAAAACGAAAAATGAATTTTGGAGAAAAAATTAATCTTATGACCAGAGTCGTTCACTCATGAGTAAAAAATTAAAGTAAGCAAAAGGTGACGCCCACCGAACGAGCAGCGTTCAGGATTTCTACGCCATCCACCTCCCGTCCTTGACAGTTTTGAAGAACAAGGGGAGGGGAGCGGAGGTGAGGAGGGGAGGTCTGCCTGAACAGATCCTGTAGCATCCTGTGCATATAATCCAAAACCACTGAACAACAAAATATTTTCGTATGCATTTTGGTGTGACTAAAAGTGTGCTGAAGCTTAATTGCTTATTCACAACTTACGATGTAGTCGAATATGCAATGCCTTTCAAAATAATCCGAATAAATAACAACCACTTCCGTTGGCAGAGTCAGCTGTGTGTCCCTCTTTGTGATTGAGCGAAGGAGCTGCGTAGTCTTAGTAGTGATTGAACGAAGGGGATGACGTACGACTCCTTAGCACGCCCACTACTCCCAAAGCGTTAAACACGTCCGTTTTTCGCTGTTTATAACTCAATAACGACTCGACGGATGGAAAAACGGAAAAAGATGGGTCTTTTTATTTTACTGCCTCTATCAGATTAGGCAATTAAAAAACTATGGTAAGCGACGTCATTGCAGCTTGATCATATTGGAGGTCACAGTAGTCCCTTTCAAACTTACCCTGAGATGGAGGTGGACCGCATAAGAATCAGCATTGTCTTGACACATAAAATGATTCATAGGAATAAGGAAAAATATATTTGTTATTGAAAATCAATAGCGTAATGATTCATAATTTTCCGAGCTACTACAAAAAAGGAAACATTCAGATTGGATAATTTTTTTCGGATGCATAGCCATTTTTACTGCGTGTCTTCAATTTGAAGTTTGGATTTCAGTGTCTCTCGTACTCGATCTAATTTTTGCATGGTCGTTATGACGGGACATAAAATTGCAAAAAATTGCGTAAAATAAGTCTTCTGCTTTTTTTAGGAGGCTGAAATCGTTAATTTATTTTCATGAAGCATGCGGCTTTGATTGAAATAATAAACAATCCTCTTTCGTTTCCTATTTCCAGCTGAGAACTTTTTTGATGGAAATCTGGACATTAAAATTATCTTTTTACATATTTAGGCTATAATTCCGATGAATTAGCTGATGACACTTTAGTTGTATGTGTTTATAAATAATCCTTTTTTCAAACCAAAAAAATCAAACATATTTGATAATAACAAAAATAATTTCATACTTGCTTTATAGCAAATGCCTTAAGAAGAGAACACTTTGATCCGGACATTCAAATCTCATCTATATGATAGCAAGTGATGTCCGTTCACGAAATGTCGGTTACGAAATTATGGTTACAGGTTGACGCAGTGCAGTTTGAGCGGAGATTGAAACTGGGAATGCCTCCTTTTTTGTTTTTTAGCTCCTAAAATTTTTTATGGGATATAGAGACTATTGCTAGCAAAAATATTGTTTTACAATTTTTGGTGCATAAATTTATACTTTGAATGACGAGAATAATATATACAGTTTATTGTTTGGCCTTTTTCCTTTAAGTGTAAATACCTCTGCTGCTTCCATTTTTGGGATTAAAATTTTTGGAAATAGAATTATCCTCTTCCGTATTCAGGTACTTATGCTTTTCACTCTAGACTTCTACCCATGAATGAATCTGTTTGTTCCTTATGTCTACTCTTTTCCGACATGGCCAGTGGGGAAACCCGTGATAAGAATCCCCTGAAAAGAATGTATTGGTCACATTCCGTTTTGTTTCTCGACCTAGGCGAGGGCCAAGCAGAACTCAATTCCACATGTCCACCATAGGAACTCACTCACTGAGAGTCGCGCAGATGATTCAGCTGAAGGAGTTAGAGATAAAACTCACGGCAACGCTGAGCTTTAAAAGACCACTCAAGAACAGTTCCACGCCCCTCATCTGCACAGATTTTCAAACTACTTGGGGATATACCGAAAGGCTAATTTAAGGAAAATAATTTAAGGCTACCGCTCATTCCCCCAGATTTTTGATATGAATCCATAAAGAAAACAACATAAATGCAATTACACGGTGAGGTCACTAATTATGACTCTGGCGTACCCGTGAGGGAAAAAGGACGAAAAGGGGGATATTGGGACATTACCATTGACTTGGCAGCCATTTAAACCTATGACATGACTTTTGTTTCTCCGATTTGCTTTCAATTTCCTCGTGAACTTTGAACCCCTCGTAACACTTGGAGGCCAACAAATTGCAAGCGTGATCTGTGACATTACCATCGACTTTAAAAACCATTTAAACCTAGGATACGACGCATTAAAAGCCCCGATTTGCTTGCTTAGACGTCCAGACCTTTGACCAATGGGTAACCCTTGGAGCATATAAATTCTCTATGATTCTCCATGCAGATGGTGAACGGTGAGAGTTATTTGATGTGTGTGCAAAGATAGAATAGTACAAGGTTTTAATGGACATTTTTATTTCCATATACGATCAAGAATTTTTTACAGCTTCCTCCGTATCTCTCTTCAGTCGATCTGTTTCAAAGACATGGATAAAACAACAGCTACTCGGAGCTTTTTAGTTTATTACATTCTACTACCCAGCTATTAAAAAGTAAGTCTTATCTGTAAATTATTTGGGTAATATAGGAATAATTAATGTGTGTTCAATCCGATGGTTGGTTAGTATTAGGCTAGAGTAGCGTACTAAGCCATTGTAGTGTGAAATTCACACATTCTAAATAGAAGGACCAGTTCCTTTCCCTGGGCTACCTGCGATTTCGAACGAAGTTCTGACACGCAGAAAATCGAATCGCGAGGATTTCAGGTGGAGGCGTCCAAAAAGACTTTCCGGCTACATTTTAATACATATATTTATATATTTTATAATATGTGTTAGATGATTTTATAATATAGTGATATTTTACCCTTAATATGCCTTACCCATTTTTTACCCGTTTTTCCTGAGGCCTAGAGAAGCATATTGAAGTGATGCATCAATCGTTCACTATATGCTACCACTGTGCGCGAAGTACACGATCCTTGCGATGAGACGGATTACCCTTAATATGTATTACCAAATTTCAGCCGTTTCCCCGCGGCTTAGAGACGTAGATTGAAGTGGTGAATCAATCATTCGCTAGATTTTATCATGAAATACACGAGCCTATAGCACTGAGGATCCCGCGGATAGGGTGTTTCACATTTGGTTGGCAGCATGGGATCTTATGGCGTCTCATTTCCCATGCAAATATCCATAAGGAGCATGGTGCAGGTTTGCCAAATGCAGCAAAAAATTTAACATGTCGCTAATTGTACGCAGCGTCAAAAAATATTTCCTGCGGGAAACATAGGTGTAGGATCGAACAGATACATTTGTTTGTCAATATTTTTTAAAGGAAAGTTATCACAAACATATTACACAGTTCAGCGTGTAAGATAATTTTTCCGATTTTAATTTCTTAACACTGTTTAAAACAAAACTTACTTCAGAACAGCTCCAAAATTACAAAGATGGATTTTTAGACATATCTCTTAACAATAATCAGGTTAGAAACGGATTTTAATAATCAATAGCGATGTAATTAATTTCTAACTGTATTTGCGACGGAAGTTTTGAAAAATTTTAGGCAAAAAGTAGTCGCCTGCTAACTTTCGTATCTTAAGAAACAGCTCCACATGTGCAACGTATGAACTTTTGATGAAACCCCAAAGCTATTTTTAGTGAATTACTTAAGACTCCATAGTGATTATCAAGGGTGTTATGAATTTCGAATATTACGAGATTATCCCCGCGGCATAAATCTTCCGCATATCACTTTCCCGCCAGCGTCGACTCTTTGCACAGGGCTGAACTTGAAGAAGATACTGTTCTGTAAGAGCTTAGATACTGAAGATATTCTTCAACAGATCTTCAACAGATATTGAAGGTGACGCCCTGGACAGTTCCTAACGGAACCTACGAAAATACTGTCGGTATTTTCGTAGGTTTTGTTTGGAAGGAGCAATTAAACATTTGTAGGATACGGCCCTTCACAATAAAGCTTCAATAGAGAGTGACGGGCTGCGCTTAATTTGTCATAAGATTCTTATTGGTGAACAATTGCAAGTTTTGCAAGCTGTGTTTTTAAAAAGAATTAAACGATGCCGTGGATTTTCTTCTCTATCCTTGTGTTGCAATCGTTCTGCTACCATGAAATGTCTGAAGAGAAGAGACGAAAAGAGAGAATTTGAGAAGCCATGTGAGGCAGATGGTTTTCAATATACAGTGTCCCATTGATCGTCATTTTTGTCCTGTAATTTTAGACACTTTCTTTCACGCCACATGGATAAAATTTGGTACTTGAGTATAAAAAGGTTGTGAGTTTTGTAGTCTAAGCAAAATTTTATAAATATGACCTTCTGACTCCAGAAATAATGTCTCACCAAAGATTCGAAATTCTCCTTATGGGATTTCAGTGTTAAATTATTCGAGATACAAAAGAGAGAGAATCATTTCAAATGGTGCCTAATACGATGGTAAAGTCCCTCCACGAGTTCTTAGACCTTGAACGGTTGGTCATGGGTCAAACGTCTCCAGATGTAGCCTAAGAAATCAGGGAAACAGACGCGTCGAATTGTAAGTACGAAATGGTGAAGAATTAAACAATGAAATTCTGATCCTGCTCGTCGTCGTCTCCTTACCTCCAAGAGCCACGTGGTGCTCAACTATTAAACCTCTCCCAACATTGTATTATAATGTTATTATTTCATATTGATTAGTGGAATTTACTAATTTACTTAAAACACATCTCTATTTTTTTCGCTGAATGGGCAGGCATATTCATCCACATTAACTTAGTTGCATATTTTGGAGGCCATTCACATATACTTCTTCCTTTCCTGTGTTCAGGGTTGGTCGCACTGGTTGGATTCACTTATGATTACTTGTGATATGAGGGCTGACATTATCAAGATTTATATCTTAAGTTATTATCGGTAAATTTACGGAAAATTGCTTTGAAACACGGAGTCCGCCTTTACAGAACACAAATTCAGCGTTTGTATGAGGAGTTCAGAGAGAAAAATTTGTTCAACATTGAACACCTCAAGGAGAGAGACCACAACATATGGCCTCTGGAAGTATCAACCTCCCCGGAGCAGAGGCAGGCAGTAGTGGCTTCGATCTTGGCATCTCCATCGCGTTCCACCCGCCGCCGCGCGATTTCACTGAACATCCCCAGATCGACATTGCAACAAATATTGAGGATGCTGAGATTGAAGCCGTACAAAGTCAGAATGGTGCGAGGAGAATCGTGATGGAGACTATGGAGAACGCGTCCACTTCTGCAACTGGATGGTGAAAAAACTGAACAAAAACCCTATGTTCACGTTTCAGGTAGATACTTGATGTTCTTTGATGCTTCGTGATGATATTTTCTACCTTATTCGAGTTTTGATATAAAAAAATTTTGCTTGTTTTCGACGAAGCCAAAATCTTTTTAAATGGGGCTATTTCTTCCACATATGATAGGTATTGGGCTGCAAGCAACCCCAGCGTACAGGGTGAGCGGTTCCTCGACAAACTTCATGGCTATGGCGGCTATTCACGTTTTTGGACCGTACTTTTTTTAGGATAACGTGAGAAAGGAAACGTGGAGGAAAACCTGGAGAGAGATATATACGGCACCACTGAGGAAGTGCTGTTTCAACAGGATGGAGCACCTGCCCATAGATCCCGGGCGGTCATTAATGTACTCCAACAGAGGTTTGGCGAGAGGCTTATTTCGATGGGGACGCAAGTCATATGGCCACCAAGAAGCCCTGGCCTCACGCCTTATGATTTCTTTCTTTGGGGATTCTTGAAGCAGTTCATGTACAAGAAAACATTACCGTGCATCGAAGAACTGAATAAAGAACAACTTGTGCAGATGTAGGATCTTGTTTTTTCCCGGCGTATAATGCTGGTGAAGTCTTCACGGGTTCTCCACCGGGTCAGGGAAACGGCTAATTGCCGACCTTAATTCTTGGACCTGACACTCAACGCCCTGAGGACGACGGCAGTGTTAGCCGTTGAAACGTCGGCATTAGCCGTTTCCCTGACCCGGTGGAGAACCCGTGAAGACTTCACCAACTTGTGCATAGTTCATATCCCCAAATACGCTGGAAGACACATTCACACACTCTTCTCTCGAGGGAATTCATTTGGCACGTAATGGAGGGAACGTAGAATGAATAAAAATTGATTTTCCCCTGTTTTTGCTTCGCATTTTCATTTTAAATTTCGATATTAAGTACATTTCGGATATTTAAAAAACCTTTTTTGAATAAAAAATTGATAAATATTTTTAATTAAATATTTATCAATCAATCAAAGGAATTAACTTGAAATTACAATTGAATTTTTTTCATTGATTTTTTAACTCGAAAACACCGACCACCATTTGACCCAAAGAGTTCAAAGGATGATAGATCGGATCTAAAGACCTTACCAATGTCTTTGGGAGTACAAAAATCTCAGATTCATTAGCTTTGTTTCCCCGTCTCGCCATTTCTAACATCTGTGACCATTGATCTCAGTGTAGCCCATGGAGGTCAGGTGAAGACAAACAGGACCAAGGAACTTCATCTAATTCTTCACCCTTTTGAACCTATAATTTGACGCATCTGTTGCCCTGATTTTCTAGGCTACACCTGGTGGCCTTTGACCCATGTCCAACCGTTAAAGGTCAGAGAACTCCTGGATGGAAATTATCATCGTATTGCGCACCCTTTGAAACATATGATTGCACACTGTTGTAGCCACTATTCGATACTTGTCACCCATATGGCCTTTGACCCCTGAGTTCCCCTTGAAGGTCAAGGGATGACAGGAGGGCTCTAAGGTCCTTACCATCGACTTTGGCACCTTTTTAAACCTATCATTTAACAGGGTTTTAGCGGCACACAGTGGTCGGAAATCGAACATTTTTGGACAAAATTCAAAAATAGCTTTTTTTGAGATATGGACTTGAAACTTCACACATATACTCACAAAAGATTACTAATTAAGCAATAGTACGTCATTTGCCATGATTCTAAACCGTTAGCTAGATACAGGGGCTCAAACATGACCAAATTTCCAAAAAACTCCCGACTTCCTATTTCTCCGAATATCTTCAAGGTTATGTTGATGGTGTACTTGTGGGAGGAATTTGATCCAATAAAAAATGGTATAATCGATTAACAAAATGCTTTGTCTTTACTATGCTTTAGCTTCGAGATTTTTTATAACATTTGTGTACTATTACGTTACAAAATGGCGGAAGCTGTTTTTCACATAAAGCAGAGAATATCTAGTATTTTAGGGAGAGACCTGTCAAGTGACTTATAACAGAGCGTCTGTTGAAGACTTTTAAATGCGAAACTGAAGAGAAATAAAAAATAAGTTTGTGATGCCAAAAATTCATATGATTTTCCGACAGCGCGTCCGAGGTCCGACTCCGGACGCCGGGGCTGGAAATAGCGAGACTCGCTTACATTGCTCATGTGGAATGAACCCTAAAGCTTCGGATTCGCCGCGTTTCTGCTGTAAACATTGTCACTAACCTCCACAGATTCTGTATGGACGAAAGTGGTGAGAATATTGTATCGAGCGAGCGGATAATTGTAATCGTAGTTGCGTTCAGTGGCGAATCTATCGGGGGGGGCTAAGGGGTCTAACCCCCCCATTGGGTGGAAACATAGTACACTAGATAAAATCGAAATTTTCGGAGGTTACCACTTTGGAAAAAGGATTTAGTTATATTTTATAAGTATTTAGTTATATTAGTTATTGTTCGCACGAGGACTGGCCACTTTTTTGTTCATTTGATTTCCCTCCCTCTGTTCCCTTTTTGCCGTGGCAAGTGTCCGCGACCGTGTTTTGTTTTTGTGAATACGATTTTGGCCGTTGAGGGCGCTCGAGAGGGAGGAAGAGATTTGTGTGGGCTAGTCCCAGAAGACGCAAGAGATCTGTACGAGCGAGTGAGGGGACTAGTGGCCTGCCGGCACGGCATGTATGTATGTATGTGTGAGTGATTGAAGCCGATCCTCGGAAGACGTCGGACAAGGTATGCGAGCGCAAGCCCGGCCATTTCCTTCTGTTTCACCCCCTTTTTTGTATGACAGTTTTTTTCTTTAGTTTATTCGTTTTTTCCGTTAAAGGCCAGCCTCCTTTTTTTATTTTACCCCTGTGGGGCCTTACTTGTCTGGGGGCATCACGGCAACGGGCGCGAACAGTTATATTTAGTTACAATGGAGAAAGCTCTACATTTCAAAATTCTATGGAATCTGCTCCTGGAATTTCAACCAATGTTGGTCTAATGATCGATAGAAAAAAAACAAAGATAGTTGAGCAAAATGGAAAACGATTGAAACCCATAGTAAAAATAATACTATTTTGTGCCCAGAACAACCTCCCCATTAAAGGCCATCAAGATGATGGCAATTTGAGCAGTGAAGAAGACCAAGAAATGGCTCTTCAAGGAAAACAGGGGGTTTTCAAAGTCTCTTGTCATTTAGAATAGATGCAGGCGACGAAGACTTAAAATAACATCTTTCGACATGCAAACGCAACAACACACTTATTAGCAAAACCATCCAAAATGATGTGATAGAATGAATTGGTGATTTTTTACGTTAGAAAATTGTTGAAGATGTAAAAAAAAGCCAAATATTTCTTCATAATATGTGATGAGACTACCGATGTTAGTAGGAAGGAGCAACTAACATTCTGTGCACGATACATTGATATGAACAAATCCATAGTAAAGGAGGAATTTATTGGCTTCATTGAGCTCAAATCTACAACGAGCTTGGATATAAAATCAACGATAGACGAAGAGATGTCAAAACTTGGCTTGTCATATGATTACCTATGTGGTCAAGGGTACGACGGAGGATCAAATATGGCGGGACATATACACGGCGTGCAAGCCCTAATATCGCACCAACAGCCACTCACAATTTACACTCATTGCTTCACTCACTCCTTGATCTTGTGCATCACAAAATGTTGCGAAATCCCAGCAATAAGAAATGTTATGGGAACAGTTGGAACGGTTTCTGTCTTCCTATCGGCCTCCACTCATCGAGTAAATGCTCTTATCCATGTTCTCGAAAAGATGAATTTCTCCACATCAAAGAAACAGAGACTGAGGGCACTTTACACGATGGGTCAAGAGACATGATAGCGTCATCACCTTTAGAGAGTTAATTGTTCCTGTTGTCACAGTACTGGAAAATTTGATTGACAACAAAGCGCCAGAAGTGTCGTCTGAAGCGTACATGTTATCCTGCACCATCAAAAAAAGCGAATTTGTTGTTGGCCTTGAAGTTGCAGCCTACTGCCTTGGTTTAACTTTAAGACTAAGTCAACGGTTGCAAAGCCCCAAGCAGGATATCTCGTCTGCTTTAGTTAACGTAACTAACATTTTGGAGAACTTCAAAAATATTCGGCGCGAAGCCGAACTTGAGATCAAAAGTCTGTACGAAAGCTCCCTTCAAGTTGCAGATGAGCTGGGGTTTGAAATATCAACACCGAAAACATGCATACGTCAAAGAAACAGAAGCAACGCGCCCGCAGAAAATCCTGAAGAATATTTCAGGAGATCAGTCTTCCTGCCTCTTTTGGATCATTTTATTTCAGAGATTGATGCAAGATTCAGCAGAGGTTTCTATGGAGTCCTTCCTCTTGAAGGCCTCATTCCCTCCAACCTTTCAAGATTCACGGACAAGGAAATTCTAGCTGCTGCGGAAAAAACATCAAACCTATACTGAAGAGATTAGAAGTACCACCTTGATGGTGGGAGAAATCAAGATGTGGAGAAACAAATGAAGCAACATATGCAATCCGCCTGAAACAGTCATTGATACAATCAAAGAATTGCACATTTCATTTTTCTCAATAATCAGTATTCTCCTTCTAGTTTTGGGAACGATCCTTGTTACAACTGCAACAGCGGAACGTTCATTTTCAACGCTAATAAGATAATTATAATTATGTATTATAATCTTTCTAAATCAGTCATGTTATCAAACACTTTTATGTTTGTTGTTTCAAAGATCTTTCTTGTTGTACTACTCTTTAATAATGTATGTAAAATATTTTGTACTTTTTCTAATTACATATTTATAACATGTAAAATGGGTTTTATATTTGGTTTTAGGTTGAAGACTTATTTGAGAAGTACTATGGGAGATGTACGATTAAATGGACTGGCACTCGCAAACGTGTCAAAAGAAAGGGAGATACCAGTAGACGAAATAGTCAGCATATTTAGCATGGTTAAGAATAGACGGATGACTGTATAGAATTGGGAAAATGATTCATAACGCAGCTTCCACAACTAGGCGAAGAATGTCATTATTGCTTTTTAAATTAAACCGCTGTATTCAATCGGAAGTAATTTTTTTTTACTATTTTATAGCACCCATTATAAATTCCCCCTTTTATTGTTAAGTATCTCTAGTTCAAAGATCAACAAGCAGTCAAATTTAAATTCATTATAATTACAATTTGAATGTTTTTCCTATTTTAACCTCCTGACTGTTGTTTAACGTAAAAATTTAGTAATAAAAACAAATGAACTTATTTAATCATAAAATTGATTTGTCTATATTTCTGTTCCTTATCATTAAGTCATACTTTAAAAACTAGATAAAGCATCATCATTAGTTTTTATTATTATTATTACCGGTATTTCAATCTAGGCTCATAATGACCACTATAAACCTTTTACTAATAAAACGACTTACTACATATGCATAGTAGTGTCTTTTTTATCAAAGAATTAGCCTAAAACCGCCGTTTTTGAATCTTGAAAACCCAAAATTTCCAAAATCTACGAACCCCCCTACGGCTGAGGGGAATTACCCAGACCCAATTACCCCGGTTAGCCCCCCCCCTCCCCTTGGTCAAAACCTATATCCGCCACTGGTTGCGTTCAAGTTATTTTTGTTGCGAACGTTCGGGAAACATACTTCTTGATTACGGCCTTTAACCAAAAAAGTGTCAAGTCTTCTTTTGGACCATGCGCCCTTCTAGGAAGACACCGACTGGGATTGTTTTGTATTCCTTTTGCCCCCTGCCCGCACGCACGCGCTAAAAGATTCACCGAAGAGGCCACAGTCCAAGCCCTTGTCCCCCCCAAAATACTTAATTTTCCCCCTTACTTCCATTTCAGAATGGAGCTCTACCTGGAAGCTTAAGGTAAACCCCATCAAGTCCAAAACTCTGACCTTTACATTACGCGCCAACCCTGTAAAATCTTCCTATAGTTTCTCTGCCCAACCAATCCCTAAAGTTACATCCCATAGTGATCTTGGTGTAGGTACTTTTTGACTCCAAGCTAACCTTCGCCCCCCACATTAAACATATCTCTGCCAAAGCCATGGCTCTAGTTGGACTCCTCTATAGATTCACAGAAATAAGAAGTCCTCTGGGTCTGAAATCCATCTTTTCCGGCTGTGTTCATCCATTAATAGATTATTGTTCGCCAATATGGTCCTCTGCTTGTCCTACCAACCTCAAAGCTCTCAATAGACCTCTTACCTTCTTCATCAGTATCGTCAAAAATCGCAACCCCCCTCTTCGGAATCTTTCGGCTAATGCACTGCTCTCGGACCTTGATATTGTTCCTTCAGTGCAACCTCAGCGCACACTTAATGACCTCAAGTTTTTCCACGGAATCATGAATAGCCGTTTCAGGTCTAATGACCGTCTCTCAATGTTCTCTCTTCGTGTCCCTTCACGTACAACCCGAAATTCGTCTCTATTTCATCTACCTCACCACCGTTTATTTGTGACTCAGAGATCCCTAACCTACGGGCTGCCTCTTACCTACAACTCCCTCAATATCCCTCCCATTGACATAACATCATCCATTTCATCATTCACAACCGCTATCAACAGACTTCCTTCCTTATTTGATTCTTCTTGTTTTATTTATTTTTTGTCCTATGTCCTATATTTGTGCTATTTATCATTTGATGAAAAATCCAATGTAAAGGTCTCGTTGGCGGTTTTTGGATTTCGTGTTCAATAAATAAAATAAATCAAAATAAAAATGGGTCCTGCGAAAAGGGACATTTATGACATTGCGGAAACTTTGACGGTCTTAAGCGGGAATATCCGTAGAAAATGTTCTGTTTGTAATATGTTGATATGTCATTGAGTCAATTTTAGATGCATTTGGCATGACTGCAGCTGTCGCGACATTTAAAAAATGTAATCATAGTAGTAGCACCTCATACTTCTACTACCCGTCAATGCATTGCATACCTAAGAGAATTGGTATTTTTTAATGCGCTAATAGCATTTCATAACAATTTCATTATAAAATACATTAGTATTATTTTCCTTTAATCATTGTTAGCAGCAAAGAAAATTTGATGGAGTAGATTCCATTATTGAATGCTTTTAGGTCATCAATTTGTTTTTGAAGATGATTTCTTTCTGCTATTGCTAATTCCCTTGTCTCCTTAACACACTGAAGGCGAATCGGCCGGCAAAATCTTGTAGATGAAGGCCGAGGATTAGACCAGATTATCTCACCTAGAATTAGAGGAAACGGGAGTTTTATTGCCTATGCATTATTTTCAATTCGTCATAAACAACGTTTTGGAAATTAAGTTATGGGATAACTAGAGAATCCAGAGTATGTTACCTGCGGTATCATTTACTAAGCGAAGTGGCACGAAGGAGCTCATGAATAAAAATTCATCAAATGCATTCCCTTGTTGCCACACCTGTTTGTACTGAGAATAGTCCAAACTGCCATCAAACTCATATTTGCAAATCAATGAGCAATTTATTTCCTCTCCCGATGGTTGAGTTGAGTTGAGGAAACACACGCCAGAATCCGTGATACAGAAGAGCTTGAAGATTTACTTCGCACATATTTTCAGTGACAACTATTCCTTCCGAGTATGCTGCGCTTTTAGCTCGTAGTACTCGGTCATAGCAAGGATATAAGTCATATCAGTGGCTAAAGGCTGTGCTACGCAGATTTACGTATCGGTCAACTCCGTAGAAATAATAAGGGATAGAGCCTTCTCAACAGTCATCTCAGTTTGGATAACATTAATTTTCCTCTACTTCGATAAGACTCTTGTTGCCCTAGTTGGTGTGGCAGTTGTTATTTCCGTGAGTAATTTAGCTGCCCTTTCTCCTTTAGACTTATGGTAGCTGCTAAAGTGAGCTCCGCAGTAGAGGCTGTAGTTTTAAGAATTTGAGCTTTTATTCTACTTGTTCTATCACAGAAGGTGTGAAACTCTTTTACCGGCCGCTCCGTTGCGCGTAATAAAATATTAATAAATTTTTCAAATACGAAGTTCAAAGTAGCAAAATTGTTTCATTAAACTTTATCAAAATTTAGTATTAGGAAAAGTTAGCATTTATCCAAAAATACAAGCAACAGGTGTAGAGGTAATTGGAAAATACGTAAGTACAAAGTTAGGAAATGTAATGCACTCCTTTAATTAACCATTCATTATTTCGTCTAATGAAACTGTCATTATTACGACAGCTCTCCTCCCACCTTTTTAGGTATGGTATCAAAAGACGTTTCCGCATGCACCCACTTAGAGAATTCAAAGCGGCTGTATGTTCTGACAAATTTAATCGTCTTGATAGAAATTCCAACAAATACTGTTTCTTCTCAGTCACTGACTTGTTCTTCCACTCCAAAAGTTTTTCATGGAGCTCAAGGCGTGAGACGAGAAAACCAGAAAATTAAAAATGAAATTTCTTAAGTGACCTGTATTAAGGGCAAAAATTATCAAGAAAATAATGAAAAAATTCACGTATTCGTACTAATAATTAAATTGATACGGGAGTGCACGCGGTAAAAGATGCCCTGAGAAGGGTATAGTAAAGAAAATACTTCAAGTCACTTAACAACATTTCAATGAAAAAAAATTATAGGAGCGGTCACATGGCTACAAAATTCTACGGAAATGAATACGATATACAACATACCTTATAAAGGAGTAGCAGGATGAATTAATATAAATCACCTCTGATCGAAGAACAGGAAAAGCTGCCAAAAGTGTAAGAGACTCGACACAATCACAAGCTTAATCACAATCTTTAGATCCTGCAAATTAACCACTGTACGACCTTCTTTCACCACCGCCATGAGAGGACTGATTTACAAAAATTTATTTCTTGAGGAAAAGCACATGTTTCACTTCATGTACCCGCTCAATACCGTCAAAGTTTCCGCAATGTCATAAATGTCCCTTTTCGCAGCACCCATTTTGGGGGGAACAGGGGCTTGGACTGTGGCCTCTTCGGTGAATCTTTTAGCGCGTGCGTGCGGGCAGGGGGGCAAAAGGAATACAAACAATCCCAGTCGGTGTCTTCCTAGCAGGGCACATGGTCCAAAAGAATATTAGACACTTTCTTTGGTTAAAGGCCGTAAATAAGAAGTATGCTTCCCGAACGCTCGCAACAAAAATAACTTGAACGCAACTACACTTACAATTATCCGCTCGCTCGATACAATATTCTCACCACTTTCGTCCATACAGAATCTGTGGAGGTTAGTGACAATGTTTACAGCAGAAACGCGGCGAATCCGAAGCTTTAGGGTTCATTCCACATGAGCAATGTAAGCGAGTCTCGCTATTTCCAGCCCCGGCGCCCGGAGTCGGACCTCGGACGCGCTGTCCGAAAATCATATGAATTTTTAGCATCACAAACTTATTTTTTATTTCTCTTCAGTTTCGCATTTTAAGTCTTCAACAAACGCTCTGTTATAAGTCACTTGACAGGTCTCTCCCTAAAATGCTAGATATTCTCTGCTTTATGTGAAAAACAGCTTCCGCCATTTTGTAACGTAATAGCACACAAATGTTATAAAAAATCTCGAAACTAAAACATAGTAAAGACAAAGCATTTTGTTAATAGATTATACCATTTTTTATTCGATCAAATGCCTCCCACATCGACACCATCAACATAACTTTGAAGATATTCGGAGAAAAAGGAAGTCGGGAGTTTTTTTGGAAATGTGGTCATGTTTGAGCATGGCAAATGACGTACTATTCCTTAATAAACGATCTTTTGTGAGTAAATGTGCGAAGTTTCAAGTCCATATCTCAAAAAAAGCTATTTTTGAATTTTGTTCAAAAATTTTCGATTTCCGACCACTGTGCGGCGGTTCACTTTTTGTAACCCCTGTGACTTTGAATTTGCCCTTTCAGTGGTCACGGTTGCCTTTTCGAACTCAAAAGTTCTTCCATCCTTTCTTTCTGCCCAAAAACCTTATAATATAAAGTTTTGCAAAATAATTGTCTTTTTTGTATTTCGAATAATTTAAAACTGAAAGCCCATAAGGCAAAACTCGGATTTTTGATGGGACCCTATTTCTGAGGTCAAAAGGTCATATTTATAAAATTTTGATTAGACTCGACAAAACTTACAACCTTTTTCGCAGTTATAATATACCGCGATTTCAGCGTCTTGCATTCCAAATAATTACATATAACATGAATGTCATGGACAGTAAATACAACTACGGGTCAATGACGCGAGCGAAAGTTCATTTTTAATAGCTATCTTGATAACATCGCCATTCACAAAAACACCCACCATAAAGGTTAAAATAGAGTAAATTTTTTATGCACTGGCTGTGGAATCATTATTTAAATACCCTCGGTAGAAATGAGAGTTCGAAATAGCGAGTGGTTTTTTGGTTCCTGAGAGCTATCGTTATATAGTGCCTTACTGTACCTACTGCCAAAACTCGCTAGGAGATACCATTCAGCACCACCGGCAACATTGGACAGTGAGACTGTTTAGTATGACTGGCATTATTTGTGATGAAATGAGAATTGGGAATGATCTGGGATGTGTTAAACCACACGTTTTTTAATAAAAAGTTAAAGCTAAAAATGAATCATACTTGTAGTGTTTAATTAAATTGTAGGTATAAAAATTATACTAGAATTCAAAATAAAATATATGATTAAAGATAAGAGAAAATAAAGATTTGAATTTGAAAACATACTTGGGATTTATGGAAATAGTATCATTTAGACGTTTAGACGAGCTTATCATTGACAGATGCCCCATTAAAAAATATTTGGATTGTTTCATCCCGCATTCTAACTAGATCTTTATTGTATGAACCAGTTTCTTGGTTTATTTGGATGGTTAGTGATCTCGTAAGTTTTAAATGGCATATACTGATCGACACCTTCCAACAATATAGTCCAAAATGTCAAAAATTCAGTGGCATGGTCCGTTACAATTCAATGATAAGATGAAAAGCTACACTGAAAGAAAAAAATGTAAATAAAAAATAGTCTGTGTTAACCTTCCTGATCGTTTTATATATAGAAACCAATGGTTAGATAGCGGACGCATAAGTGCATTGAAGCCCATACCGATCTTTGCTCTGGGTTTATTTGGTCATTTAAGATACAACAACCGTGCTTTGCTTCAGTTCTGATCGCATCCCAGACAGCTTTGTTAGTGTTTCTAGCTGTCTGAATTTAATCGCTATTCTCCATGAGTTTACAATATTTATACAACAGTACAAGTCACTCACTTTAATGTGGCAAGCAACCGCAATTCAAGGGGAGTTGAGATCGAATACTTGTCTTCTTCAGCCAGTCCTCAACTTAGTCCAACAAGGTGTTAAACTGAGATATAGACATTCAGGTGGTCTTCTTAAATCTAAATAATTAAGTTCAAACAGCCAAGTAACAAGGAAAGGGTGAAAAGTAGTACTCATAATAAAATACCAAATACAGATTTCACAACCTTTCTTCATCTCCGTTCATTTATTCATGGAATAGGTTTATATGGGCACCATGGATTGTTCTCATGCTTGCATGCAAAGTAGGATGGACTCACCACCTTCTCATAGTCTTACGTCTTTTCGATTGGTGGACATGAAAAGCTGTTAATACGCCTGCCCCTATTATGATAATCAACTTTGTAGCAGCGGCGGCAATCCCTGCGTTCATTTTCGGAAACTTAGTCACAACAGTATATTTGTTGACAGTTTTCTCGATATTCTACGCCAGAAAAAGTTCGACACTCATTTGTCTTCAATATCCACACATATACGACCGGAGCTGTTCCGAATGGTCCGTGATTGTTGTCGATTCTTTCACGGCAAGCGCAGCATCGGAGATTGACTGTCGTAAGGAAATCCTTACGTCTTAAGCACTACTGCTTACGTATTACGGCTTACGTACCCTGTAGAATGGGCTTTAGACTATCACTCACTGACACACGAGTGTGAAATACGTGTGAAAGACTTTAAACGAAAAGCTTGTTACGAAACAGAAACGTCTCCATGCAATCATGCATGGATTTTATACCACTGAACTGAGCTGATCAGAACTTCGTTCTTTCCTCGCTCGAGGACACCCATGGGGCTAAGGCGCAAGAGATTTCTTCATTCTTGAACTTGTAAAGCCGTGGGTTTCACAATTGACATTTTGGACTATATTGTTGGAAGGTGTCGATCAGTATATGACATTTAAAACTTACAAGATCACTAACCATCCAAATAAACCAAGAAACTGGTTCATACAATAAAGATCTAGTTAGAATGCGGGATGAAAGAATCAAAATATTATTCCATGAGGCATCAGTTAATGATAAGCTCGTCTAAACTCGCCATCTTTCAAGTTCACGAACAAAGATTATTTCCAAAACGTCCGCCATTCTGCTCCAAGTCAAAAAAACTTCCACTAAAGCAATTACCCGTGACTGACACCGCCAGTAATAATTAGGCGCTCTGATTGGCTGACATTTTGCCTGCCGTTAGAAGGAAGACGTAGAAATGTGACTTGGCCATTTCCCTTACGACAGCTCCTTATATCTCACAACAGCCCTTACGACAGCTCTTACGGCTTACGTCTTACGCTCATGGTATAGTGGGCTTAAGATTGGTGACGAGTCGTATTGACAGGTATCGCAGATACAAACTATCCACGCGAAGATTACGTTTCTCACAAATACCGCCAACAAAGAAGCCCGCTAGCGAATTGGAACTACTCAAGATGTTGTTCAGAATACCGAGTGCTTTCCAGTGAAATGTGAGAGAGTGCAAATGAAGGCCCGAGCAGTCTTACATCCACGAGCATAGCCTTACAGTGAGATATCTACAGTTATTTAGTCGAGAGAATCAAGTGACAAATGACCAAAAATAATTCATGCAATATTAGTAGTGATCTTTTTCATCATTATGGGTGAACTAGCCTAAGGTTGCTTATACACAGCCTTCCATTAGAATGTGTCATCAGTTACATTTACATAATACCCTGAAAGCCACCGCAAGGGTGTATGGAAGGGGGTAAACCAACACCATGTTTGCAGTATCAACAGCATTATTATATCTACAAATTTTCGTATTTTAAATAATCTTCTCTTATGCACCCCGCAACTGCAACAGCTTGCGCTAATTATATCATACGATATCTACCTCTTCTATTATTTTCATTAACTTTTTTCTTTACGATTAGCTTCATCAATTCATCATGTCTTAACATATGGCCGATGAAATTCTCTTCTTAGGGTTTTCAAAAGACTTCCTATTTTTCTATCCCAATATTCTTTGGAATTATTGTGCTATATTTGAAAAGATAAATAAGAATACAGATATAGAAGGTCGTTCTGAAAGATCCAGTGTGTCATTTTTCCCGCGTACTATTAGTGAACACATTAGGCAGCATAAAAAAGGGATAGTTGGATGAGTATTGTTAGTGTGGACGGTAGTGCATGATACATATATTAGCGTTACTAACCCATGAATGGAGGGTAAATACAGAAAATATTAAAATATATTGCTTTATAACCACTGATCCTTTTTTTTAATGTTAAGATATTAACCATCTAGCTGCATGTGACCCTATTATTTTAGGTCCAGGAAAATAGTTTTATAAAAATTCAAAATTAGTTTTAAAAATCCCAAAATTAGTATAATATATTTAAGAAGTCTTTACGGGTCTTCCACCAGGATAAGCTTTCAATAGAAGCCTTCTATTGAAAGCTTACCCCGGTAGAAAAACCGCGAAGACTTCATAAATATAATTCGCCGGGAAGAAACAGAATCATCGTGTGATATAGTTTTATGCTTATTTTTGCATTTTTCCGGTACAAATAAGATTACAAAAAAAATCACAATATTTTTACTGTACCTTCTGAGGGCGCAAAATTAATTCGTACGATGTGAACATCACACTTCCCCGTTGTACTAAAATATAAGTAGTTAAAAATTAAAAGTATTAAGAAGAGAGGTCATTTCGATTGTACACTAACACCTTGACAAAAAAACTGATGTATTCTTCTGCTTGTCTTCCTTGTCTTGGTATTTCCTAACATTAACAGTGCATAAAAGTGCATTTACTTTAGGTTACCATTATATGCAGAGCCTATGTTTGCTGACTAAAATGGAATACTGAGAGAATGACGTCTCACTGTCCACGTTGTTCGTGGGTATCCACCAGGATGATATTGAAAATTTAGCAAACACTGGGTTGTCTCCAGAAGATTGCCATAATGTCTATGCCTGTGTTTTTCGCGTTTGCCAGCTTATCTCGAGCAGTTTTACATGATATAGCGTAACATTCTCATAGTGCCAAGATAGGAATTCGAGCAAAAACTGAATTTTGACTGAATTTTCTTCAAAGCATCCTGGCTCTTAAGTGTGTTAACTAGAGATTGATTCGAACAAAAAGTGGAATTGATGACTGAATTTTCTTCAAAGCATCCTAGCTAAGATGTGTGTTAACCAGAGACTGACAGAAAAGATTTATCGAATTCAAATATTAAATCATGACTCGAATATTTGAATATCTGGAATTTCGAATACCTCGAAATCTAGAATTACAATTCATATGGTAAAAGTTGTTCAGCTGTAATTAATTTACTTGTTGCTTGGTTAAGGAATATGTTAAACTCGATTAAATTAAATAATTTAATTCAAGTTTTAAAAGTTCAATTGTATAGCAAAATAACTTTACAATTAGTGATGGATTATTGAATACATTAACTGTTATAAGCATTAAAAAGGGGACAGAAAGCGTTAATACACCTTCAAGTTCTGGCCAGTTATAAATCAAACACAAAGTAGTGTATAGTTCAAGTAAATTGAAAATTAACATAAAATATTGAAATGGGAAATATTAACCTCAGATTCTATAAAATGAACTATGGAATTACTATGACCAGGTTTATTACTATGACTATGATTTTGCATGTAATTCACGCACAATTCTGTTAGGACTGTGAGTAAATATATCGGTGTCCCTGAGTTTGAGAGTCTCGATACGGAGTACGATATGGAAGAAAAAGCTCATTGTGTGACCTCTAATAAATTAATGATGAATGTGTAACGGGAGTTAAACGTGGCGAGTTAACCGAGCGGAAACCGTCGACAATGTTTACGAGACTTCTTCGATTTTGAATCGTGACTAGCGGTGATTAGTTTCTTTGTGTTATTTGTCGTGAAAAGACAAAGAGTTTTGCTGGAACTCCATTTGTTAAAACTACTGTCTTTCTACTATAAATTAGAAGCGTAGAGCAGCTAGGTTCGTCAAAAGGTGTTACGATAGGTTGAGTAGTGTATCAGAATTAATACAAGAATTAGGGTGGGAATCATTATCAGAGCGTAGGTTTAAGTACAGATTAAATCTATTGGAGAAATTTCAATCGAATATCTTTACTGAAGATATTACGCACATATTACAAACACCAGCGTATTATGCTAGATTCGACCAGATAAATAAGATTAGAGAGATAGATTTTCGTACCGATAGATTCAAAAAGGCATTATTCCCCCGTACTATAAGGGAACAGAATAGGCAGCATAGGAAAGGGATAGGAAAGGGAAATATTTTAGAGTATTCTGTAGTGCATGATGCATGTCTTACCCTTTAAATACTATAGATACTAACAATCAAGTTGCATGAGACAATATAGTTGCTAGTTTGCATGTTAGTAGTGCATGCTTGGTGATCTTCACCCCCTGCCACACACCCTCGCAGTGGCTTGCAGGGTATCGTGTAGATGTAGATGTAAATTTAGTGGCGATACCCATCAACAGACTCGTACCTCCGTCGTTTGTTATTTTCAAAAAATATCACGTTATGCTTGGCTTAATAGACCTACAATGTTTTTAGTGCGTGTATCTTGTAAAAGATTCGCCACCTACGAATGCAATAAAAATTTGCTATTTTTTTCAATACTTTGACCGAAACATGATGAATTCGTGTATTCGTATTTTCGTGCAATGTCGTGATACGTCGATAAAGTGATTTCCCTAGACCCCTAATTATTATCCATTTAGTGCATTATCTGCAGTTCATTATGTAGCTTCAAGTGACCATATTATGTAGCATGTTTCCTTGTGGTAGCCTAGTTGCATGTCAGTTGTGCATTTTTGGTGAGTTTTACCCCCAGCCACACACCCTCGTGGTGGCCTGCAGGGTATCGCGTGCATATAGATAGTTTCGAATAGGTTCGAATAGATTTGATGAATAACTTGTTGATTTTCCGGAAGTTGGGTTGAAATATAAGCATTATCATTGGTTTAGGAATATTCAGAAATAAAGGTTACATATCGGCCTCCTGTAAGTTTTAGGGAAAACGTAGAAAGCCGACAAACCGTCACCTACTTTGTCTTAAAGTTAAGGATACAATATGAGAGTAATAGAGAAGCAGTTCCTGTCTTGAGAGTAATAGAGAGGCAGATGCTGCGAGATATAATGTCATTTTCTCGTTTCGGCAAGGAAAAAGAAAATTAAATTTCTTCAGTGTTCCATTTAACATTAGAAACTCTGTTATGCCCGAGATAACAGCACTTCGCCAATACGAAAATTCTATGTGCCTAAAATGAAATCCATGAGATTGCTACCCATGGCCGTGGAAGCAAACAACGCCCGTATACAAATTTTAAATTGCCGCCCAACTTTAAAGGCAACAATAAGACAGTGGTAAACCCCTACAAACCTTTCGCACATTCAACTATCCCCTCCCCACTACAAAAAAATTAAATTATCTTTTTTTTTGTTGGCGACATGAAATAGGTAAGTGTATATACCATGTGTTAGTACGTTAGTAATGACACTTTATTAATAAGGACACATTAACCGCTTAAGTAATTTACTTGCACTATTAAAAAAATGTCCGACAAGAATACTTTCTGCTTCATCGTTTCTAGACGTCTCCAACGTCTCAACGTAGTTAGTATTTATGCTTGTGCCAAACCATTTTTTTGTATTAAGTCACAAAAAACTATTATATTTTCTATGTCAGATGTTGCTAAAAATCTTAATTACTGATACCTGATCCACCACTATATTTTTTGTAGTAGTAGAAGAAAACAGAAGTTGATATCAGATGTAATATATGAAAGAGTATTACTTTATCCATAGTACCTATAGGATGCTTTTGAAGGAACGTATTTTTAAGTTGAAATTTTTTCTGTCTTTGCAGTATGAACTGGTGAGATGCGATTTGGTGCGAATCGCTTCCCGAAAGGCGACGGGGATAGGGTGATGGGATGCATGCATGGATGCCCATAACAGAAGAAGACGGTGTAGTCTCAACAGCAGGGGAACTGATCAATTGGCTCATGGGTTTATAATGCTACGGTAACAATAAATTTGTTTCAGGTTCTACCATCTACGAGGTAACGAAGGCTTGTTTAAAGGTTAAATGACTCTTCGATAAATATCAGGAACCAGATGATGAGGTTAAGGAAACAATGCACTTCCACAAAATATATAATTTATTTACTCACGACCATGAGAACTTGCGTAAATCAGAACTGCTTCCTCTTCAATGGGAAGTATTACAGTCAACAAGAAGGTCTTGCAATGGGCTCCCCTCTTTCTCCCCTCTTAGCTGATATCTACATGAAAATCAACTTTTTTCTTTAGGTCACCCCCTCCTTAATAACGTTCGGTACTGGTTCAGATATGTGGATGAGGTATTTTGTGTGTGGTCTGGTTCCAAAAGACAATTAGAGAACTTTTTGAAAGTGTTGAACTCCATTAACAGTGCCATACAGTTCACCATGGAAGTGGAAGCAGATGGTGTGCTTAATTACCTGGACTTGAGTGTGCAGATTATTGACAAAAAGTTGGACTTTTCCATTTACCGCAAACAGTGCTATTCAGACACAATCATTTATTCACACTTCAGACATAATTAATCGCAAAAGTTGGCAGCACTCAACGCCATGGTAAACAGAGTATGTAGAATCCCGCTGTCTAATAAGAACCGAATAAAAGAGTAAGATGTCATAAAACAGATCGCGGAAAATAACGGGTACAAGAGCAGATTGATTGACACATTATACAACAGGAAACAAATAGCTTTAGCAGAGGAGTTGATTTACGATAGTAGACCCTCAAAGGAACAGACATGGCGAAGGATTCCTTTTCTTGGCCACATTTCACTCAGAACACAACACTTTCTCTCCAAAGGCAACATAAAAGCAGCTTTTTACAACTCACACACACTCAAAAACATGTTAAACTCAACCAAAGACAAAGTCCACCCACTACAAAAAAGTGACATCTATAAACTCAGCTGCTCGGACTGCGACCCCACATACATAGGACAGACGAGAAGAACATTCGAAATTAGGGCAAAAGAGCACCGAGCATGCTTCATCAATAGCACTGGGAACTCACAGTTTGCAAAACATTTACAAACTCACGGACACGATAGCAACTTTGTTCCACAAATTTTACACTGTGAGGAGAAAGGCAAAAAATTAGACGCGGTTAATGGTAGTTAAGCGGGGCCGTCGTTCAGGTAGCTAGGGGTACGTAGGTCATTAGAGGGTTCCACCCTCAGTCTCCTCGAAAATCGAGCCTCGCCCGTCCCGGCAGCTCAGCGGAGGCAGACCTTTCCCAGCGGGTGGGGTCTCCAGGGAAATTGACCACTAGACATGGTTTTTCGAAGTTATAACTTTGGAACGTATCAACAATTTATCTTCTTCATTGTATCGTTCATTCCAAGACGCCGAAAAACGTTTTTTGATTGACGCTCTACGATGAAAATTTAGGATTTTCCTATTTTTCGCGGGTGGGATGTGGCAACGTTGCTACCTGAGATGGTGAGTTTCGAAAAAGAGAACGGGAAGAGACAGACTGTGTGAGCATTTATTTTGGCTTCTATTTTCCTTCCATCCTTCATTTTTACTGTAGTGACCTGATTCTTGGAGAGGCGACAGAGTATTTATTTGTCGGCTTTCAGTATCTTGAACATCTTATTCCATTCCACGTTGCGAAATGACTAGTTGATGGAGGCTTTAACATGAGTCCAAAGCCAATAGATTCTTTACATGTGTATATTAAAGACCGCCTGATACCGACAACAGTTCAGTCTCAGGCCTGGTGGGCAAGAGCAGTAAACTAAATTCGCCCGGAAACGATCGAAACATAATAATAGGTGGAGATTTCATAATTCCGTCCGTAGACTGGGACACGAATAGGTTTACCACCGGAGTAAAAGACAAGGAGCTCTGCGAGTCACTATTGTGTACCTTCACAACACACTCAATGGATCAATTGGTAACAGCATCCACCAGAGGAAATAATACTGTCGATTAATTAGCGACAAATGTAAAGCAGTAGAAACTCAAAAAGAATAGCTCTCCTCCTAGCACTTAAAAAATAAATAATAATGAAATAACAAACGTGGAATCCACCAAAGATCTTGGAATAAGACTGACACATGATCTTTCCTGGGGTAAACACATACCTTCGTGAAATAATGGGTCAACAAATCGTAAACTGGGATTCGTCAAAAGAGTACTGGGTAAATGTGACGATCATGCACGAGAAATCAGCTACTTTTCCCTTGTAAGACCTCATTTGGAATGTGCTGCCAGTGTATGGCATCCCTACGAAATCGGTGTAAATAACGAACTTGAACGTGTGCAGCGAAGATCGGCAAGATTTGTAAAGGAACGGTATGATAACGTTATTAGCGTTACCAGTCTATTAAATAAATTCAATTGGGAATCATTGTCAGATCGCAGGTTTAAATTTAGACTTAATCTTTTTAACAAATTCCAAGACCATATTCTCAGTGATGATGTTAAAAATATTTTGCGGACCCCAACTTACTATGGTAGAATGGACCATAATCAGAAAATTAGAAAAATTCATCTACATCTACACGATACCCTGCAAGCCACCGCGAGGGTGTGTAGCAGGGGTTGAAGATCACCAAGCATGCACTACTAACATGCAAACTAGCAACTATATTGTCTCATGCAACTTGATTGTTAATATCTATAGTATTGTATAGTAGATCTGTAGGTCATTAGAGGGTTCCACCCTCGGTCTCCTCGAAAATCGAGCCTCGCCCGTCCCGGCAGGTCAACGGAGGCAGACCTTTCCCAGCGGGTGGGGTCCTCAGGGAAATTAAACGCTAGACATGGTTTTTCGAAGTTATAAACTTTGGAACGTATCAACAATTTATCTTCTTCATTGTATCGTTCATTCCAAGACGTCGAAAAACGTTTTTTGATTGACACTCTACGATGGAAATTAAGGATTTTCCTATTTTTCGCGTAAAAAGCGGGTGGGATGTGGCAACGTTGCTACCTGAGAATGTTAGTTTCGAAAAAGAGAACAAGAAGAGACAGACTGTGTGAGCATTAATTTTGGCTTCTATTTTCCTTCCATCCTTCATTTTTACTGTCGTGGCCTGATTCTTGGAGAGGCGACAGAGTATTTATTTGTCGGCTTTCAGTATCTTGAACATCTTATTCCATTCCACGTTGTGAAAGGCCTGGTTGATAGAGGCTTTAACATGAGTCCAAAGCCAATAGATTCTTTATATGTGTATATTAAAGACCGCATGATACCGACGGCAGTTCAGTTTCAGCCCTGGTGGGCAAGAGCAGTAAACTAAATTCGCGCGAAAACCATCGAAACATAATAATATGTGGAGATTTCATAATTCCGTCCGTAAATTGGGACACGAATAGGTTTACCACCGGAGTAAAAGACAAGGAGCTCTGCGAGTCACTATTGTGTACCTTCACAACACATTCAATGCATCAATTGGTGAAGTGAAAAGTAGCATCGCTCTTTTGTCTTCTCATCACATTTCCCAAGTACTCTTTTTATAAATCCTAGCTTCCTCTTCGCTCGGCCGCATATTTCCCGGATGTGTCTACCCCACGATAAATCTTTAGTGATTGTTACACCTAAATATCTTACGGTTTCAACGTTTTCGATCTTCCTGTTATTAATTCTATAGGATCGCTCTATCGAATTATTCCTCCTCCAAAAATTGATAGCTACACACTTTTTAAGGTTGAGTTCTAACTGCCATTTGTCGCACCACTCTTGAATTGCATCTAAAACTTGCGAAGTGATTTCGTGTCCTCTTCGTTTGATATGCCCCTGTACACCACCGCATCGTCTGCAAAAAGTCTAAGGTTACTACTAACTACGGTACCCAAATCGTTTATGTATAAAAGAAATAGAAGCGGACCTACTACGCTACCCTGGGGAACTCCCGATGTGACTTCGATTGTGTCCGACATGATACCATCTATGACAACCCTCTGCTCTCGCCCACTTAAGAATTCTTTTACCCAACATACAACGTCTTTATTTATACCAAAACTCTCTAACTTCAAGATTAATTTGTCACGAGGAACTTTATCGAAAGCCTTTTTAAAATCTAAAAATATCGCATCAACTTCAGTACTGCTTTCGCCGTGGACTAAAATATCGTGTACGAATAAAGCTAATTGTGTCTCGCAAGATCTATCATTCCGGAACCCATGATGGCTATTTATGAGTAATCCCTGACTATCCAAATGCCCCATGATCGAACTGACTACTATGTGCTCAAATAACTTACAAGAGATTGACGTGAGTGAAATGGGTCTGTAGTTACTAGGTTCTTCCCTATCACCGCTTTTAAATATAGGTGTAATGTTAGCTACTTTCCAATCCTTGGGCACTGTGTGGTTCTTTAGTGTTTTATTGAATATTATTTCTAGATATGGGGCTATTTCAGAAGCTAATGTTTTATATACTCTGGAAGGAATTTGATCGGGACCTGGTGATTTGTTTTTACTTATGCTTTTTAACTGCTGCTCTATTCCGCGACATGAAATGTTTATTTCGGGCATTTGCTCACTGAAAGTGTTCGGCGGTGGTTCCACTGCGTTTTGTGACGATGAGTTGAATACACTTTGGAAGAAGGTGTTTAAAGTGTTGGCTTTTTCTACACTGCTGGTGACTCTGATTCCTTTATCATTTTTAAGTGTGTGCACTGTGGACTTATTTCCCTGAAGCTCTCTCACATATGACCAAAACGCTTTAGGATTGCTATCTAAATATTCTCCTAACATCTTGCTCTTGAAATGTGATAACGCTTGCCGACATGATTTCCTTGCTAATGCTCTCGATTTTTTATAGTTTTGAACTAGCTCATTTTTTTCCTCTACCGATAGACCCCGTCCTGCATTTTTCATCTTAGCGTGGCATACCCTTTGTCAATTTAGTGATTTCCTAACCTCCGCGTTATACCACCTTGGCTCTGTATTATCACTATTATATTTACTTGGTATGTATTTATGAACAGCGTTACGGGTGACCTCAAGAAATTCTCTCCACGAATCCTCTGTATTTAATCCTTTGCTTTGTTCGCTGAATACATTAAACGCTTCCCTTAATTCCTCTTTCATACCGTCGTAATTTGCCTTGCCAAATAAGTATACCCTCCTCCTTGGTTTATAATGTCTTTCAACGCCTACAATAAATTTCGCATGCACTATTTTATGGTCACTAATTCCTGTGTCTGTAACTGTATTTAGAACTCTCTCGGGTATATTTGTTGCTAATAAGTCTAGAATGTTGTTTCTCCTGGTCGGTTCTGTCACTAGCTGTTGTAAAGAATGTGACGTAAAGGTGTTCAACAGTGATTCGCAGAGTTCCTTATCCTTACCTCCTGTAATGAAACTACACGTATTCCAGTCTATCGAGGGGAGATTGAAATCTCCGCCTACTATTATTCCTCTATCATTCTTCCCAGAAAGTAATGTACGTATCTCTGACTCTAGCTCTATTATAGAATTGACGTCTGCGTCCGGTGGCCTGTAATATGCACCTACATATATCTTTTTTGCGTTACTACTTTTACTTTTAACGGAACACCAAATACTTTCTACATTTCGTTCTGAAATAAGTTCTCTTCTACTGACATACGGGTTTTTCACAGCTATGAAAACTCCTCCTCCGTTTCTGCTTACTCTATCCTTTCTGTATACGGTAAATCACTTCGGAAATACTTCATGATCTGATATGTCCTTCGAAAGCCAGCTTTCTGTACCTACGATTATATCTGCATTAGTACTCTTAATGAGGTGGTGAAATTCTGCTACTTTATTTCTTATACTACGACAATTCACTACTATCACTGAAATTTTTTCTTCCAATCTGTTTCTCTCTTGGTGTTCCTTTCCAACTAAAATTTTCTTCGATAATTTTTTGACGGACAAACTATTTGGTCTACCTATTACCTTTGATGAATTATCATGTTCGGTCTCTCCATGTGTTTTTCTCTGACCTTCTAAAACTACTCTGCATGTTCTGTCAAATTCTTGCACGATTTTTCCCCCGCGGATTGACCTGCACTCTAGGCTACCACCTGAGATAAACCCTACGTGTATGCTCCAGTATCCTACGCGCTACCCTAGATGATGCCTCGTCCGTGTAGTGGACACCCGAGCGATTCAGGGGCACCCGACACGTTTCCAGCTCCGGCCCGAGGTCCAAAAACTCAGCTCCCTCGCTCCCACAGACTTCACGGAGTCTCCGGTTTATGCCTAAAACTCGGCTCCAAACCATCGACCCCCGATCCGTCCTAGGTACCAAGCTACATATAGTCAGCCTCATATCGATACCCAGACCTCCACGAACACGGTGGAACTCGGTGCATAGATCCCTTACGGAATCCATTACATCCTCGGACCCCCGTTTCGCGGCGTCGTTAGTGCCGACATGGGCGACTACGTGCAGCTTGGAGCAGTTAGTGGCACTGACCGCTGCTTTCAACGCCTTCGTCACCTGGGGCACCGTACCTCCTGGTATACACCAGGAGCATACCTGTTCTTCATCACCTCTCCCTCGGGATTCACCACCTCCTTCCCGATGGGCCCTGGCACGCATCGAGTCCGCTACCCGGCGGACATTGGAGCTACCTATCACTAATACTCCCTCCCTTCCCTCCCGACCTCCAGTCGGCGAAGTCTCCCGAGGCGGAGCGTTCGATGCGCCGACCTCCGCCAGCCCATCGAACCTATTACTAACGGGGAAAGGCTCAGCCTCTGCCTCTGCATTTCCCCGTTTGTGTAGTGTGACCCCATGGCTCCTCGTACGGACCACTTCCCACTCTCCCCCGGATTTGGAGGTAGGCTCCGCGAGAGGCTCGGGTGTGCGGCGAACGTCCTCAACCCTCCAACCCACGCCTGCGCAAGGGCTCGCCCTCGCACCAACGCGTGCGGAAGGTCTCGGACGACCCCCACTCTCCCTCGACCGTCCCAACCGTAGCCACCAACCGTTTCACGAGAGAGCGAAGAGTATCCACCGTCTTCTCGAGCTCATCGACTCGAGCCCGCTAGGGCTCGCTATCGGGTGAGTCACGGAAGAGGCTGACAGTTGACCTAATCGGAGTCATCCTAATCTAACTCTAACTATCTCTCTCCCTTAGACTCGCAGCGGAGCTATCTGGTAAAAGAATCTACTATTTACTACACACTAATAAATAACTAACAAGCCTCTTGAAGAAACGAGCAAGCAAGCAAATACAGACCACAGATTATCACCAGAAGACAATTAACCCAAAGGGGACAGGGACTAGGAGTAAGCTACACAGGTAGAAAAACTACACGGGTGAGTGGTTGCAATAACTATTTTTAACTAATAATTAGTTAGCTGATGTTTTTAACCCTTTCGGATAAGTGGGCGTGGTGCAACCTCAGACGTATTTCGCCTTCGTTCAATCACAACTGAGCCCGCGAAGCTACTTTGCCTTATCGAAAAGGGGGGTAGGACCCCAGCTGCCTCTGCCAATAGGAGCAGTTACGACAGGATCTGTGTGAGCAGACCAGAGAAACTATAATAATTTACACACTCCCTGGAGCAGACCTTCCGAGAATCCCCCTCCACTCTTTTCCCTTCCCCGAAAAGCAATCAAGTACGTGAGGAAAATGACGTCAATGTTATCACAGCAGCTTTTTCGGTGGGCGTTCATCTTTTGCTTATTTTAGGTTTTGATTTATGAGTGAGTGGTTGTGGTTAGAAGATTAATTTTTTCACTAAAATTCATTTTTCATTTCCATCTAACGATTTCGTGTACAAAATTGCGATTTCAGTTCCAAATAAACATTGCCCCAATTGCGTTCCAAACAGCCTGCGCCTGCGCCCTTCCTGGAGAGCTCTCCAACCTTGGAAATGCAATAAGTTGTTCTTCATTTGCTTATGAAATAACTATCAGGCACGATTTCTAATCAGGCCACAGTTTGCCATACTAGTGAACTGCCACAATAGCTGGTACCCCGTTTTTGACAATTGCCTTTTAATGCTTCCTCTTTCCGTTTTTCTGTTTGAATTCTTTGAATCGAGGACTTACTTAAAGGAAATTCATCAGTATAATACCCAGGTGCCTCAGTGGTAGCTTGAAGAACAAAACTTAATCTGTCATACTTAACTGACACCTATGTAGCTGCTGCTACTAATTTTGGAGTAATGAAATGTTTCTGCATAATGTTTTACTGGTTCCGGGTTGTATGTTCTCGGTTAGAGTTGGAAAATCTTCTTTTGAATGCTTGTCATTTTCATTAGAATCAGAAGATGAGATAAGATGATGTCGAAGGAATTGGTGTCGAATATTATGTAGCACGTCGCTTTTCTTCTCCAATAGTTCTGAGGGCGCGCCCTTTTCTCGTTATTAGCCAGTTGTTGTCCACTCCAGCTAAGTGACCAGGCCTACCTGGCTCTCCCTGTCACTTTAAGAAGATTCTGTCTTATGTGTTATTATTCATGGAAGCGCATCGGCGTATGCCATGTCCAACAAATTATCTAAGTTGATGACAAACTCTTGTTGGTACTGCTCAAATACGTTTAGGGTTTTTTTGTATTTTATTGTAATATCCTCCAAACTTGAAATAGGTTCTCTAGTTTCTTCACACAATTAGGAAAAGATTTGGTTTATGTACGCACCTTTTCTCAAAAGGTAATACATTCGCAAATAGTGATATTTGCCCTTTCATTGACACTTAAATTCACTTCACGAATATTAGAAAATGTGTAAAACTGCCTGAAGTTGACCATTCAAGGGCAGTTATGAACTTTTATTTGATGTCGCGTCACCAGTGATGCCCGATAGTATACAAAGAACTCAGTCTCATTAGTTTATGTAGACACCTTTTACAATTTACAATAGTACAATGTACATAGCATATTTTTCGCTAAATTCCCATCAAAATATAAAAGGTTTTCCGGGACGCCTTACATAGTAAGTACTGAAATGTTTCAATGCAAGTCGGCACGGGTTGCCGAGTTCCTACGTTTATGAACTTTTTTACAACTGTTTTGACATCGTATAAAAAGATTAAGAGGGTGTGCATTAAAAAAAACTTCGATTTTTTTGACACCCTAGTGAGCATGCAGTCATACACATACTAATACAGATTAAGGAAAGATACAGATGAGTTGGTAAAGTTCTGAAGATTAGATTTTGCTCAAATGAACTTTTGACATATTTAATGCATTTTACTAGCATATGACAAACTTTTCAACTACACCTAGATATGCGTAAAAGCCTGCGAGCCACCGTGAAGGTGTGTGGCAGGGGGTTAAAATCACGAAATGTGCACTACTGTCATGCAAATAAGTGCTACAATGCTTCCACTTCATAAAGACATGTTAAAAAAAAGACTGATGCATAACTAGGTGTTAGTATCTACATAGTAATGAAGGTCATACTGGTTAGAAATTTTTGTCTCTAAATATATTTATCTGTATTTCCTTACTACCATGCATGCGTTAGCGAAAACATGCTTCATGCACTGCAGCAACAATATTTCAAATGCCTATCCATTTACTATGCTGCCTCTTATGGTATGTCCACTTATGGTATGCGGGAAAAATGACATTTTAAATCTATTGGTGCAAAAATTAGTGTCCTTAATGTTGTTAATCTTGTTTCCTTGCGTGATAAACATGAAATTGTAATGTTTCAGTTGGTGTCCTGCATCCTATTCATTTCATTAATACGTATTAAATGCCCTTTTCACATTAAATGCACATTCGCGCATGCCCTTTGTGCATGTTTGATGTGACTCACCACCCGTCACAACACTCGAGGTGTCTTGTAAGATAGTTTGTTAAAGAGAAGAACTAATTCCGAGATATAGGTACGTATCTTTCTCAGATGCAGTTTACTTTTACACTCACTGTCTGTATGATCCTGTGTATTAATACAATGTTGAGCCTTAATAATTTTCTTGGTGGCCCAGGAAAATTCGTCAGCCGCCCAAGTCTGCCTTGCTCTCTTCGCGCTTGAAGCATCCCTCATTCTCACCTCTCTAACAGCAAAATTACTACATTTTACATTTACTACATTTACATTATAGATTAATATTATATAGAGCCGTGCCGATGTTACGCTACATGGGCACAGCTCCGCTGTAAAATTGCATGCTCTAGTCAACCATTTCGTGAACGGCTCGTGAATGCTTGTCAACGCTCTCTGGAGCGCGTCGGACGTTCCCAGGCACCTCACCGACCGCTCCACCGCGGACCAGCGTCGCGACGATCCCTTATCGCTTCCGAAACGCTCCCGAAAACGCTCCCAGTGGTCCATAATCTGCTCGCCGGACACTATCGCGACACTTCCTAAAGCCTCCCACAACACTCGGCCGCTACTTCCTTCCAGAGCACTCCGCTCTGCCGCTCCCCCAACACTTTATCGCCGCTCCCGTTCCCACTGGGGAGACTAGGGATAATAATGCAAACAATTTTTAATATCACCAGGGATATGGGTGATTGTATAACTGAGCTAATTTAGCCACGGAGTGCCGTTTAGAGGTAGGAAAGGTTGGAAATAAATACTTTGACAGGGGCGTCGGAACTATTTTCGCTTGGAGGGACCAACCTAGAATAGAACCCGGCTCCTATGCAAAGGGCCCAAATTTTTTTGCGGATAGGAGGGGATAGAGACTAGAATTCCGCTAAACGTGCATATGAAGGAAGTAGAATATGTGTCAGAAGGGAAAAAGCAAGCTGGAAACAGGTGAAATTTAATTTTTATTAATGAAGACTCATTTCTCAAGGGTCCGCGGCAAATTCTGGGGGGGCCGAATGCCCCCCCTGTCCCCCACTTCCGACACCGCTGTACTGCGATGTCGTTTTATGTTGTATACGATAACATTTTTTTGACATTAATGGATGTGAATGAGATTTGTCCTCGGGGAATTTGTCCTATCATGATCGGAATTGAAAAATAGAATAAAGTACAATGGCATCGTAGCTAAACTCATTACCGACTTAACTGTTTATCTTTATAATTTTTCATATCAGTTACTTTTCAGGCTGTTTTACATCCCATGTTCACTCTGTGCAGTACATTAGAAGGGCACAAAGTCGTATATTAAAATGTGCCCACATCATGCTTCGTTATGATTGAATTTTTGAATAGCAATCCTTCTTCCGCACACAGATTGGCAGTCTGTGGATTGGAACTCCCGCGAATTTCAATCCCGCGTCGAGTATGGTCTCAACAGTAAGCTTCGGTATAAGTAAGGTTAGACCAAGTTGTAGCACTTAAAACCTAACGCTATCATTTGTACGACCATTCATACTGACTATTTTTCTTTTATGCATGACATTAAATCATCTTTTAAACCTCTATTCCGTTGTGGATGAATGTTTTTCCCAATACCGATAGGATTAGTTGGCTCATCGGTCGCTGAGTAACGTGCTGATTGTGACATCAGAAGATGAGTTAATTAGATCAATGTGAGCATCACACCGTCGCTTAGCTGGGCGGGAGATCTCAAGGGCCCACCCACGATGCCGCGCTAACACACTCCCCTCCGCTCTTTCTATTTCCGACCAATATTCGTACAAGAGTGGTAAAACTAGGCCTACCAGTTAAATGCCGTTCGGTCCACTTAACTCCGACGAGTGATAATTTGAGTCCATTCAACGCCAGCCATGGCTAGGAATTTCCCCACGGAAACAGTAGTCAAAAGATTCTGGCGTCTCAGTTTTAGAATTCGGACCTTTGGGTCTTGACGGTCTTGACTCAGAACCTTTCCTTCCCTTGGGAGCTGGTGACCCCCGTCTCCTACCGAAACGAAGTGCATTACTCAGAATGGATTTACAATGCTTGAATCTCAAGACCACGGAGGCTTTAAAGTACCAATATTATAAATGGAGTAGTAAAGCTCCTGAGTCATCCTGAATGTCATCAAAATAGCTCCAGTTGAAATGATTAATTAAACCAGCTACAACAACCAAATGTACAATTGCAACTGCGATCAACCAAATAATATTTGGGACAGTAATAGTTTACAGCGAAGATGTATGGGGAAATTAGAACACGTGCTACGATGTTGTTGTAGAAGCATGTAGGGCATTAATTATTTTAGCATATTCATGTTTCGAATAATTATCCACAGTCTGTATAAAAACCAGGTAGCTGTGATTAAATCTGGACCCAGCTGTGAAGAGGTAGGAATATGGAAAGGAGTGAGACAAGGCTGTGCACTGTCTCCCGTAATTTTTAATGTTTACATCGAGAGAGCCATCAAACATATCAAGAATGGAGAAGAACAAATCGACATTCATTGCATTTGTGGATTTAGAGAAAGCGTTTGACAACGTGGATTGGGATTCAATGCTTGGAATTCTGAAGGGAATTGGAGTGTCCTACAATGACCGAAGAATTATAAACAGTCTGTACAAAAACCAAGTTTCGGTGATTAAATTTGGACCCAGTTGTGAAGAGGCAAGAATAAGGAAAGGAGTGAGACAAGGCTGCGCACTGTCTCCCGTAATTTTTAATGTTTACATCGAGAGAGCCATAAATAAAGTCAAGGAGAAGTGTTCTGGGGTGAACATCCACGTAGAAACAATCAGCATGCTACCATTCGCTGATTACATAGCTCTCATAGCAGAGACAGAGAGGGATCTGAACAAGATTCTAGTAACCATGGAAAGGACAATGCAGAGATATCAACTGATGATAAATAAGAAGAAAACTGAGAAAATGCAGTAAGAGAGAGGAGGCCAAAACCAACGTTATATTAGGAAAACAGAAACTGGTGGAGGTGAATGAGTTCTGTTGCCTGGGAAGCAGAGTAACCAACCATGGACGAAGCAAGAAAGAAATAGTAAGTAGAATAGCCCTGGCAAAGAGGGCATTATAGCAAAATAAGAATCTACTTACAGCTGGAAATACAAGCGTAGAAGTGAAGAAACAATTCATCAGGACGTACATCAGGAGCATGTTTCTTTAAGGCAGTGAGGCATGGACGATGACAGCGGCGGAGAAGAAAAGGGTGGAAGAATCTGAAATATGGAGCTATCGAAGAATGATGAACATTAAATGGATCGACCGAGAAGGTAACGAGGAAGTCCTAAGAAGAGTGGGAGAGAAGAGAAGTCTGCTGACAACTCTAAAAAGAAGAAAGGACAACTTAATCGGCCATATCTTGAGACACGATGGGCTGATGAAAGTAATCGTCGAGGGAAAAGTGAACGGGAAGATTGGAAAAGGCCGGCCTCGTATGAGATACATGGAACAGGTTGTGAAGAATGTAAAAGAGAAGAATTACGTCACAATGAAAAGGTTGGCCGATAGAAGAATAGATTGGAGAGCTGCGTCAAACCAATCCTACGATTATTGACCAATGATGATGCTCATGTTTCAAGATTACATTCCCATACATGTTCTAATAACCTAATTATGGATTAATTACTGAAGTTACATAAAGTCTTAAATTATCAAAATTAATACATTACTCTGCACGTATTGGGAATTAATTTATACGGGTATCGAGAATTAGAGTATTACCTACCTACAATTTTCTACCTACAAAGTTACTATACATTTTTGCCAAGCAAAGTTGTAGCATCAGTTGCATGTAAGTGGTGCAATCACGGACTGGTACGTTAGCACACCTGCATGACAAGTAAGTGATAATTTCAATCTCTTTTGATAATCCCTCCCTGCTTCAAACCCTTGCGATGGCTTGCGGGGTATTATGTCTGTTAAGCAAGGGAATGCTGGGGAAATCGCACTTATAACCTACCGAGGGGTTGGGGACAGGATATTATAATCACTGGAAAAACTCATTATTAGATGAGACTAGTGGCGAATTCACACAAAGTTATCGCAGCGGCCTCTTTTACTGCTCTTCCTTGCGCGTTGAAAACAGGTCTGCTTTCACCTCAAAATACTCCACCATTGAGGCTGAACAATGCCGTTTCTCAATGACCTCGGTTAGCTATGCTCTCCATTCAATCATTCTCCTTCCCATCAGTCCCCATCACCGAAATCTTCCATTTGAAACCGCCTTTGTGCTTCACTGCTCTTAATGTTGCAGCAGATCTCATGCGACTACTCAAAGAATAACAAATTCTTCGGCAATGGTCTCCTTGGTCTCTGCGTCGTGATAAGTCTCAGCGAGCTCTTTCGTGAATCCCTCCTGCTATGGGAGGTGATGCATTTTCTTTCTTTATTGCGTCACTCGTTTAAAAATGTGTTCATGCTTTCGTTGAATAGTAATGGTCGTAATTGTTTTGCATACCAACTCAAACCACCTCAACATGTGTGATATGTGTGTAAAAAGAACTTTAGACACAGTATCCTTCGCGAAATATTTCAGTCAAGACCATCTTCTAGTCTTTGAAATTCATGCACCTTTGATAATGATACGGAATTGTAAATAACGTAGAACATGCGCGACTCATATTATTGGTTTCTTTGTGTTAAATAATTGGCAGGTTAGTTTTTGGAGGGTCTTGGTGATGTCCCCTGCCACATATCGCCCCCTGCCACACATCCGCTTCCGCTTCCATTAACGGAAGTTAATTAAACTGTTAATAGTTTTTGGATTTAACTTAAAATTTAATCGTTTGGCAATATGTTAACTTCGTTAATTAACGGATTAACGCTTTTCTGCCCAGCTATGCATATCAGTCATTACACTTAATTCAATACAGTTATTACGTTTCACCCAATGCACTCATTACTTTTAAGTCAATACATTGATTGCGTGCTCATTATATTTCACTCAATTCATCAGTTTCATTGACGGAGTCTGAAATATTTCCGACGAGGTCCGCTTTTCCGAAATTCAATCACCTGCGTCTTTTTCCCAAATGCTTCCCTTTCGACCTCGAGAGCGAAAGTGAGAATGAATCATTTCAGTGTTTGTGAAACCCACGGCCTTCCCAGTTCAAGAGCGAGTCAATTCTTCGATTTAGTTCCTTGCTTTCTTCGTACGAGGCAACAACACAATCCCGAACAGCTGATCAGCGATGTGAAATCTGCGCGAGAATGCTTGGAGGCGTTTCCGTCTCGTAAAAAGAAGTTGCTCGGAATTTGTGAGATGGTTTATCGTGTGTCACCTGTGCAGTGTTTCATCCGCCAACATAACCTCGCAAGTGAGATATGAATATTAGTGGTATAGTTTTGTGAATTACATGATAACTGAGCAAGTTATATTGTGAAGTGTTCGTACGCTTCGCGGTTATAAGTGCCTGGCCAAGAATTGATGCAGTGAAGCTACCCTTGCAGTAATCAGAGCACACTGGTCCTTTTCAAGACTTTCCGTAAAGGTAAGCAATCGCATTGGCTTACTTTCATTCCCAATATTTACGTAGCTACCACGTTCAAATGTGATTTGCGTTCCTGAGTAGTTCTGCGTGATACCGACGAATTTCGTCGTTGTTGCGGTCGGAAGGTTTCTGTTAGCAAGCATCATTCTTTGTTTGGAATTCAACGTATATACGATACACTCGATACTTCCCATTATATCCAGAAAGCAAGCATCTAAAAGGGTGATTGGCAGGGGCTTACAGTGGTTTTATTGATTAATTTATTTAATCTAATTTTCTAACCATGGTCGAGTATAATAAAATTCCCATTTGAACGTCGGGCATGTAAATCTGAAAACATCTGTCATGCAAATAATTCAAAAACTGCAATAATTCTTCTCACCGTTAACTGAAATCAGGTATCGTCTAAATTTAAGAGTTGGTAGACCAGAGATAAAACGTCTGCTCAGTGCAAAATGCTATGATATGTAGTTGTTTGAAAACAATTTCTTTTCTAAATATTTTAATCTAGCACATATTTCAGGTAGTTGAGAATTACAACAGTCCACTGCGTGTTCAGTCACTTTTTCCCGCCAAAACGAGTAGTTAGCTGAAGTAATAGCCGATGGCGCTCTTAATTTTAGAATAAACTATTTTCGAAAACAAACCATGCTACAATTATAGGGAAATATTAATATCCGAAATGTATATCCAGTAATAGAATTAGCAAGAGAATGTTCAAATCCGCGATATTCCTTTTATGTTTTCGAAATTGTTATTCACGACGAATTATGTTTGCACTTTGGTGATTGGTCCAGTTTGGTTGACGTCATGCCAGAACGTGGCATTTACATGCGTGATCAGACATCGGTTATCAGTATTCGTTGGTGCGCGGTGACGGAAGGACAGGTGAGTGTTCAGCCCCAGTTCAAGGAAGTTGTAGTTTTAGTCACTTTGTTTTATCAACGTAAATTGAGTTTGCAGTGACTTTGAGGGGAAATTGAAATAACTTCGTAACTTATCTTCCTCTTTGTACGAAGAATAGAGATATATTTCGAGTGATTTACTTCACGAAATTTAAAATCCTAGTTTTACATAGTAATTCCCCCCTGTAAATATTTCAAGTAATACTCTTTCCGTAGATTGATGGATATTTACAGCAGAAGTGCAGCAAATGTGGTGGTTACAAATGTTAATGGTTTGAATTTGTTACAGGGAGAAGTTGAGTTACGTGCGCCGATAAAGCTGGAACTTCGTCATCGATCACACGGGTGAGGGAAAACTGGGAATTCGAGAGACTGGCTTCGAGGAACTCTCTTCAGTATGGTAAGTCATTATTAATATTTTTCATTCACGAGAGTTTTTATTTTCGCATAAAGTTGTCTGCGTCTTTTATTGTGATTCTATTACTTCTGATCGATACCAGGTCGTGTCTTCTGATATTCTCACTTTCCCGCCAAAAATCTCGAAGGGTTGTTTCGGGTCACTAGAATGTTCTCGGACGTTTCTCGACTGTTCTAGCTACGTTTCGACGCTAGACCATTAACGCTGTTAGATATTGAAGTCTGTTTCTCTATCGATTTGTTTGAAATTAATCTAATTCCGAGATTAAAGGATTTCTGTTTCGAAACTGAAGTTGAACGTACAGTCTCGTATGCTCACTTGCACCCTTTAATATTAATTTATTTTTGCGGATTACTTTAGTTTCGCGATCCAATTTCTTAGCTATCGATATCTATATCATTAGCCTCGTAGTCTTGTATGCATTCAGCAATGCAAAATGTAAAATTTTCCTGTTCTGAGGTCACTTGCATTTTCCTATGAACCTTTGATTACATTGACCACGAAATCAAAAAGTTAAACATTTGTATTTGAAGTTATTTTACTCGTTCTTAATTTGAAATGACCCCAGGCTTTAATTTTCGAATTTTGAAACAAAAATCGACTTTTGAACTACAAATGTATGATAATTTAAGTAGCGTAGCCGGATTGTTACTACAGGTAGGAGACATCTGCATCTACACGATACCCTGCAAGCTACCGCGAGGGTGTGTGGCAGGGGGTAAAGATCACCAAGCATGCACTACCGACATGCAAACAAGCAACTATATTGTCTCAAGCAACCAGATTGTTAGTATCTATAGTATTTAAGGAGTTAATACATGTATCATGCACTACAGAATACTCTAAAATATTTCCCCTACGATAGGTAGCTTTGGCAAAGGCAGCATAGCCTTTGCTATGCTGCCTATTCATCTACATAATACCCTGCAAGCCACCATAAAGGTGTGTGGCAGGGGGTGAACTCTCACCAAACATGCACTACATATCATGCATAAAAATAAAAGGATCAGTACTTTTATAGGTACTGTTCAAAACTACGCTATTTAAAAAAAGGTACTGTTCTGTTCTCTTAAAGTATGGGGGAAAAATGCCATTTTGAATGTATCGGTACGACAATCTATCTCTCTAATCTTATTTAACTGGTCGAATCTAGCATAATACGCTATTTTTTAATATATGCCAAACATCTTCAGTAAATATATCCGATTGAAATTTCTCTAATAGATTTAATCTGTACTTTAACCTACTCTCTGATAATGATTCCCACCCTAATTTTGTACTAGTTCTGAAACACTACTCAACCTATCGTAACACCTTTTGACGAACCTAGCTGCTCTACGCTGCACACTGTCTGGTTCTCTGATCATCCCTAATTCATTAGGATCCCATGCACTGGCTGCATACTCAAGGTGGGGCCTAACTGGTGAAAAATAGCATCGCTCTTTTGTCTTCTCATCACATTTTCCAAGTACTCTTTTTATAAATCCTAGGTTTCTCTTCGCTCGGCCGCATATTTGTCTTATGTGTCTTTCCCACGATAAATCCTTAGTGATTGTTACACCTAAATATCTTATGGTTTCAACGTTTTCGATCTACGGAGACCGAGACGGAGAGCACTAGAAGATAGAAAACGATGCAGCATTATTGATATGCACCAATATTTTTCGTTATGGAGCAGCAGATACGATGGTGCCTTGGAAGTGCATAGTTCGCGAATAGATGGAAAAAGATTTGGCAATGAGGATGCCAATTAACTAGATAGTCTATCGTGAGATTTGCTTTGACTTTTGTGCTTTCCATCGTCGTTCTCGCCTTCGTACGGTCGGGTTCATTTGCATTTTTGGGTTTCATTAAATTTTTCATTTGAGGGTAAATTTGAATTATTGCTAGAGTATTTTTCCTCATTTATTCATATCGATAAATGACTTATTATCCACGCCTTCGCCTGTTAATGTACTCGGAAAGTATAGACAGTTTATATTTTGAGTTGATGATCAAGGACAAGGAAACTTTACTTGAATTCCTACCATCTGCTTTCGTTTTCAGAATTTGACAACTGATATAATATATAAAAAATATTAGTATTTCATTTGTACATTTTTAGATTGTTTTGACGTCACGCAAATTTAAATCAAATTCTTTTTTCCGTCGTAGCAGGACGATGCCGAACATGGTTTGTAAAGTCGATTCACGGAAGGTGACGGGGTTAGAGTGAAGAATCTTCATGGGTGCCCGAAACGGAAGAACAAGAAGCAGTCTCAACAGGAGGACTAACATTGGTTTGCTAATGGCTTGCAATGCTATGGTAAAACTAACTTTGTTTCAGGTTCTACGATCTAAAAGGCAAAGTAAGCATGTTTAAGCGTGGGTAGAATCTATGACTAATTTTGTTTGTTGTATTTGTCATAGGAGCCCATTGCTCCGATTTCTAGACGATATCAGATCTGATATACCTCTAGTGAAATGTGAAGGTAATTGGGTAAATCAAGCTTGATTAATGGTGTTAAGATACGGTAATTGATGTCGGGGCACCGACTCTATCTGGTACCATGGAGAACTGGTCCTCCAAATATAAGGCAAGTGGCCACTTGCCTGGGTTAGCGAGTCGACTCTAGGCAGGGATATGTTGGCATACTGTGTGTTCTATATGATGTGATGTCCTAAATTTTATGTTTATGGTTTTTTCTTGTATGTGTTATATGTGCCTATTTTCATTGGTGTGATGTATCATTTTTGTGAGCAATGTTTTCATTTTTTATGCTGTTTTATTCAGATCCTTTCACAGATAATAAGGCGCCTTACCAACGCCCCGGCCTGATAGTGGGTAGGATATGTAGTCAGTTTGCAATATTTTGAATCAAAGGCCCTTCTGGCCCGTCGTAACTGTAGGTTAGATAGGATAATGCGTTTAGCTGATATATTTATTTTGTGGATGTTGAGCTTGCTCTAGAGTTAATTTTCAAAATTAATGGAATTGGTTCGTCAGTTACGATGTGCATCCAGGTGTACTTAGTTTCTGAGCGACCATTCCTCGCATTTTTAAGAAATGCACTTTCGGCATTCTGCATTAAATGTGAGCAACTTGGCATTCAATCTGTATTGCTTGCATGTTTAATATGTTCATTAACCCGCTCTCTTCTTAGGTACCTCCACAACGCCCCGGCCTGATAGAGAGTAGGATATGTAGTCAGTTTCCAATATTTTGAATCGAAGGCCCTTCTGGCCCGTCGTAACTGTAGGTTAGATAGGATAATGCGTTTAGCTGATAGATTTATTTTGTGGATGTTGAGCTTGCTCTAGAATTAAATTTCAAAATTAATGGAATTGGTTCGTCAGTTACGATGTGCATCCAGGTGTACTTAGTTTCTGAGCGACCATTCCTCGCATTTTTAAGAAATGCACTTTCGGCATTCTGCATTAAATGTGAGCAACTTGGCATTCAATCTGTATTGCTTGCATGTTTAATATGTTCATTAACCCGCTCTCTCCTTAGGTACCTCCACAACGCCCCGGCCTGATAGAGAGTAGGATATGTAGTCAGTTTCCAATATTTTGAATCGAAGGCCCTTCTGGCCCGTCGTAACTGTAGGTTAGATAGAATAATGCGTTTAGCTGATAGATTTATTTTGTGGATGTTGAGCTTGCTCTAGAATTAAATTTCAAAATTAATGGAATTGGTTCGTCAGTTACGATGTGCATCCAGGTGTACTTAGTTTCTGAGCGACCATTCCTCGCATTTTTAAGAAATGCACTTTCGGCATTCTGCATTAAATGTGAGCAACTTGGCATTCAATCTGTATTGCTTGCATGTTTAATATGTTCACTAACCCGCTCTCTCCTTAGGTACCTCCACAACGCCCCGGCCTGATAGAGAGTAGGATATGTAGTCAGTTTTCAATATTTTGAATCGAAGGGCCTTCTGGCCCGTCCTAACGGTAGATTAGATAGGATATTGCGTTTAGCTGATAGCTTTATTTTGTGGATGCGAAGAATGCTCTTGTATTAAAATTCAAAATTCACTGAAATGGTGTCTCTGACGCTGCCTCCCTTTTAATGTGAATAGCACACGTCTCTAGTTTTCTCTATCAGAATTTTTGAATCTTTTTTTTTTGGAATTTACAATTAAATCGAGCAACTTCGCATCCAATTGATTTACTTTGTGTATATTAACCCGCTCTCTCCTTTAGAATCACCACATCGCCCCGGACAGAAGTGCAGTGATAGTGACCAGTGTTTTGTGTGAACGAGAAGAAGTGAGTGTGGTGTCAGTGTGGTGTCAGTGTTGTGTCAGTGTGGAATCAGTGTATTTTAAGTGAGTGCCGAATTTAACAGTTGGTGGGATTCAATAGGACATGTTGGACTCAAGTGTATGGAATTTTATGTAAACGTGTGCTTGTATTTTTTATGCTCCTCCCTGAATCTACCCTTCCCATTGCTTCGCAGTGACAGCGGACACGAAGGAAGAGAGAGCTGCCACGACTACCAACGGCTACAAAGGCGTTATGAATTTACGTTTGTACATTTCGATTGATTTATTTATTTATGGTCTTATATTCTGCCAATATTTTATCTATTACCTTATCTTTAGCACTTATAGTGTGAAGGGCTTGCATATCGGTCGTTTGACCCGGGTCAATCCAGTTGAGGTCGTTGCACTCCGGTTTTGCCTTGTGCACAGGCTCTTAGTTTTCGACATAGGCAGGAAATACTCATTGCGCCATTTTGCGCTACGATATCATTTCATGTGTCACGAAATATGACATAAATTCATATTATTCCCCTTTTTTACGATTTTTTGCAATTGCTTTTTTAATTTTTGACGGTTTAATTCACTTTCTTTTTCAGGTTTTTCGATTAATATGTTTTTCTTTACGGGAATGTCCCCAATTCATTTAATATTCTTTTGCAGGTAAATGTGTGAATGGTACGTTTGTGTTCTGTTGACTGATGTATGCGTGATGATGAACAGGGTCAGCGCCGATAGGTATGCGAATGAAATAGGTAGGCCTAGGGTATAAAGGCAGTAGAATTAGTTTAGCGGGTGGTTGGATTTTAGATGGGGAAGCTAGGGCTTAATGTCTCAGGTTCTTAGTTCTTAGACCGCTTGATCTCGTCGCGTCTCTTGCCCTGGCCCTGGGAGTGAATGCGTGGAATAGACCTCTGCGCAGCCCGGAGGGGAACGCAGGGGGAAACGCCACGTTAAATAAAGGTTAATGTGCCGATGAGCGTAACCTCTTGGGTCGGCATGGAATAACGCTCGTGAGTGAGTGTTGTGTGAATGATATAATTGGATACAATAATAACCCTTTTCAAAGTAATCATAAATGCTACCAAATAAATTTAAAAGTTATTATATGTTGTTTTTATACTGAAATACCCTTGATCAACCTCCTCAGACTTAAAAGGATTACCCACTGAGCGTACAAAAATATTTTCTCTTATGAAAATGTTTCCCTTCTTGTGTCATCCGAAGTCCCCTTTCATTCATTGATCTCCCCATGACCTTGCGTTCTGCGATTATATTTTCTGCAAGCTTCTGTGAGTTTTGAGCGGTTGTATTTTGGCACCAAGTTCTGTCGTCTGTTTTAAACTTGATATGTACCATGGTTTTCAAACCCAGCCTTTCAATAGATTATTTGAATGTTGTTAATATAAATAGACACATTTTTTCTGCCTCATCATTAACGATTTTGATTACGATATCCCTGTTGGTTGATGATTTTCCTCCTCCAATTTCTAGTTTATATTTAATTACGTTTTCATTTCGTAACTATTCTTTGCACTCGTCCTTTTTCTTATTTAGAGTATAAACACCAAAGATTTCCTCCATGAGTAGGCTATCAGGTCAGCACGTTTTACCTGAAAATACCTTGGTAAATTTTTATATTTCAGTTATCACTCAGGCGTTGGTTGCATTGAATTCGCATGGACTTAATTATGTAAAGGAAAACTTTTACTTAGATAAAACTATCTAAAATACTTTAAATGTGAGAATACTTTATATTTTGCTATTTTTTAAACGTGTTTAAGTGTTGAGCAAGTCAAAAATGTTTTAAGGTGTTATGTTTTAAGTCACTCTCCAGTTTTTGATTTGGAATTTTAAATACGCGAATGAGTGCCTAAAAGGTGGTTTTTATGGTAATTTTTATCCTGTGTTTTTATATCATTTTCACTCTGACCCTTACTTTATGTGTGGTATCATTTTATTCTTTGAGATGTACATTTTTTTCAATATTTAGGTCATGAAACGACTCCATTGCATTGAAACTACTTTGTAATAATTGAACAATGATTTGAAAAAAGAGGCTCGAAATAGCTGCAATAACTACAAACGGCTGCCATATCTGAATCATATTTAAATCTTTATAACTTTCATCTACTATCTATAACTTCATTCTATTATTTTTGGAATTTAATTCATCGTTTTTTCGTTAAAACTATGACCTCATTTTACTGCCGAATATTTGCTATTGTCGTTTGCTGTTTATCTTTTGACTTGTATCATATTCTGCTTTTCTTATGTTTTAATGTGTTTATTTCTTCATTTATATCATGGTTTTTTCATTTTTTTTACTGTCCGTGCAAAGCGTTGTTTGACGTATGCAACTCTACTTCCACTTAAATCTAGTGACATGAATTGACTCCATCTATTCCTGCAAATATATTGCAAGTATACCTATGCCTTATAGTGAAATGTATAGAGATTTACACAGTTGACCTGTGAAGTAATGATCATGTAATAATAATTATCATTGTCTCCTGACTGACACCAAAATGGACTAACACCCAAATTTGCATTACATTTTTTTTGGTTTCCTTATTTTTTGTCGCAATAACTACGTAATTAAAGAATACAAGGTTATTATCATTTTAACCTGTTTATGGTTTATCCTACCACATCCGGAACAAGCATACGCTTTACGCTCTGTTTCATTGAAGACCGAGTAAATACTGACGTTTTCGCTAAATGAGACATAAATCTATGCGGTAATAATTTACCTCGTCGTGATTAGTTTGATTAATGTATAAGTAAATAAAGTGTCGTTATTTTCAATATTTTGCCTCTTTGTAGCAGACCTAATTGAGAGCTATAAGGAAAAAAAACTTGTCGAAGGAATTATGTACATCAAAAGTTTATTCTCTGTTATTGTTTTTCATCCTGGGTATTTCAGGCAATGTTCACCTTTTTTCTGTCGAGGGTCCCATTTACAAAGTTTTCATGGAATCTGGTTAAGTTACAACTTTTGTATTGACAATAAATCTTTATTAAATATTTTGTTCATTTATTGACATTCATATTTGTGTGGAAAAGTATTTGTAATATTAATTGTAATGGAGTATGTTGCTCTTTTACTATTCTTCACACATCATGCATATGTTAACCAAATATATTTGTGGTGTAATTCAAAATTAATGCTTTTGATATATGTTATTACGGTGAAATTATACTCTGTATAGTGTCATTAGCTGGTCACTTTTGTTATTAAACCAATTATGGATTGCTACATTTGAACCTTATTCTTGAAAGTTGAAAAAAAACTCCTGCTTACTAACGAAATATTCTTTGAATACCTATTATAAATCTGTGATAAAATATTCGTCGAATGACATATTTCATAAATTGCCAATCGAATGTTTTGCGGTTTATATTGTCATGTGCAATTACATTTATATAAATATTCCACCGTATTTTACCATAGGGATTTTTGAAATCATTAACAAATTTTAAGTTAATTTTAAGTTATGTTAATTAAATTCATATAATGTTTTCGAAAGAATTTGGTGATTTAACATTTTTTCGTTATATTAGGTATACTTATGTTGTCATATTGGGCATTCGTGATTCGACAATTATGGACATCCGACTCGTACTCTTGGACAGGTACCTACATTTCTTCTTGGATCATTGCGTGTTTTGGTGGTAGCATAATTGTCCGTCCCCTTTCCCCGCCAACAATAAATCAGTTGGGGCTCTGCCTGATTATGGATTACAAAGGTAGAAAAATGTACATTTACTGTTCCCATGGCAAGGATTTGTTTACCACAACGTGTCCGTCAACTTTCTATGCTGATTACCGCATCAGTATACCAAATGGCCCTTTCCTGTATTTCAGTTACATTTGAAAGCTAGCTTTCGCTTATCTTCTCCAAAAGTATTATCTGAAAAATTATCATTATCTGAATGCATTTCTGTTCTTAATAATACTGCAAACTCTATACTAATTGCTGCTTTATACATTTTATCGTTAAACATATAATTTATAATTATTAATTTAATTTAATTTAATTTTTTTCCTAATATTGCTTTATCTGTGTCAAGATGACACTACTAATTTGATATTACATTGTAAAAAGAAGGCTTTAATTTTTTCTAGTCTACACTACTAATCGCCATTTGGCAACCTTCAAGTATTAGGGTATACTTAAAGAGATTCCTTCCGTAACGGTTAGAAACTTGGCCATAACAGAACTGAAGTAATTATTACTTTTTTACCATTCATTGAGATCTGATGGTTTAATGTTAGCATTATATGTTGTAGCTAGTATTCTGGGGCTAGGATCCAAGACGAAGAACATTGACCGACTGGACCAATATCCTCCGCATTTTGTGAAAATATATGTATGTCGAATAAAATATTGCTATATTACTCACATAAAACTCTCATATATATTTTTTTTCTCCGTATGCTCTGCTCTAGTAGTATGGTAGATTATGGTAGTATGGTAATAGATATCACATTTAGCAAAAGTGTGTTATTATTTTGGTATCATCGAAATTCCTTGACTACAGCTCAAACTTTCAGCTGCGAAGGATTGATTTTGCGTCAACAAAATACTCGATTATTCAACTTTTTAGGGGAGTGTTGGCAGGTATTTGACCGTGATGTCAACTCCTATGCAAACACTGAGATGCACTGCTTACAACTACTTTCTCACTGGCGCAATGGAGAATCTCTTATTGAACTTTGTAAATTTAAATTTGGGATCTTTGATCTATTTAATGAAATTTTATGATATTTTAGTTCAATTCTGTATCTGTCACTGTCATTTTTTTTTAATTTGATGGTTTGTGATATAATTGTGATACAATGCGTTTTTTAAGCTTCTCTTGGTGAATGACTTTCACTTGGCCGATTCCAATCTGATGGATTCGCTTAAATAGAACTTTAATTTACATGATGTACAAGTTTTAGGCAATGTTCATTTGTCGTAATCGGTCCGAGGGAAAATTTTTTCTCTTATGTGAGAGTATTTTGTTTATTTCGCAGCAGATACATTTTTGTATGCAGATGTAGTTTTAAGAAATATTTTCCGGTATTGTTAAAAATGACGGCAAACAAGCAAAAATTGACCCTGCATTCACTGGATGCTGAGAAATTATACGAAACTATTTGGACTGAAGAAAAATCGTCCATAATATCAAATGTCGTTCTTCAAATGCCCATAGAATTCAGTTTTGACTTCCATTTTGTTGCATTTTAGCTACATGAGATGTAACTTCTTATGACTCTACGACGTTATTTGCTGTGCTCATTATTATCCTGCAGCACTCATTGGATTAACATGCATAAATGAGTGCCATTTGGGGTCAAATTTTTATTTTGTACCTTGAATAAAATATGTTGTCATTTTTAATTTTCTGATTTTTTTCTTTATATGCGGTACATTATAATTTATGGTCACTTTTACATTGTATTTTTTGTTTAATGAATTTAATTTGTATTGAAGGCTTCAATTAGCTGCTTTCACTTTTTTAAATCGAATTTATAAAATTATGGACTCTATGATTTGATTTTTTCTTTTTTACGGTTACCTGAAATAAATGTATGTCGACATACTGTTTTATGGCTCATCAATATATGTAACCATGGTTATACGTATTATTTTTCTTGATCGAGCATTAGAGTATTTACGTTTAAATTAGGTATATTGAAAAAATTACTAAAACTTTGTATTTCCACCGAATATTTTATTCGAACACGACCATGGTTTCGACGGTTAACGTCATCTTCTGGTGAGGAATACATTGATACACCTTCTTAAATACTCGGATGACACGTGACATAGACATACAATCAAATCTGAGAAAGTGGAGGGGGAAGCGGTAGAGGTGAGAGGGAGTTGGGAGGTTGGGTCTTCCCCAGGGTGTAGGAGTCGAGGAATGTGGGGTGGTAGGTAGGGCTGACGCATCTCAAGCTGACTAACTGCAGTGACGGTTGGGCAAGGATTAGGGTGAACCGAGGGTGCAGGAAGGGGATGGGGAAGGAGAGAAAGTCATTAACAGAAATACCAGCGTGCTCAAGTGCGTCAGCGGGGGTGAGGGCGGGTGACGGTTAAGGATTAGGGAGGAAGGGGAGGAAAGGGGAAAAAACCGAAGTGTGTGAAGGTAAGGGGTTAATGGAAGAGGGGGAGGTTGAGGAGTGGAGAGCGGGAAGTATACAACATATCATTTACAATTTCACAATTTGCATTCAACGATTTTAAAATTTCCACTTGTTCAAGAGCGTCAAGCCTGAGGCCTTTCTTCTCGAAATGTAAAATTTCCAATGAGAAGTCACTTGTGTGATCATTGTCCAGCAGGTGTTTTGCGAAGTTAGAATTGGAATTTTGATGTTTGAAACAAGCAATGTGTTCTTTTTGTCTCTCTTTGAATTTTCGTCCAGTCTGTCCAATATAGGTTGCCGAACATTCGCACTTGAGTCTGTATACACCACTTCTTTCCAAATTTGGGATAGCGTCCTTGGACTTGGAGAACAAATTTCTTAAATTAGAGTTATTATAATAGGCAGCTCTCATGTGATTATTTTTAGGAAGGTCTTGGTAGCAAGGAGGGACAAATTCCCCAAGTATAAGAATTTCCTCCATTTATCACTTTCACTTAGCGGAGGGGTTCCGTATATGGTTTGGATAGCCATCTTCTGTAGTTTTTTCCGATATAGTTTATCGATCATGTCTGTTTTGTAGCCGTTGTTGACAGCTATATGTTTAATGATATTGAGCTCTTTTTGTATATTGAGTTGGGACATCGGAATATCTCCCCCTCTTCCATTAACCCCTTACCTTACATCGGAATACCTCCCCCTCTTCCATTAACCCCTTACCTTCACACACTTCGGTTTTTTCCCCTTTCCTCCCCTTCCTCCCTAATCCTTAACCGTCACCCGCCCTCACCCCCGCTGACGCACTTGAGCACGCTGGTAATTCTGTTAATGACTTTCTCTCCTTCCCCATCCCCTTCCTGCACCCTCGGTTCACCCTAATCCTTGCCCAACCGTCACTGCAGTTAGTCAGCTGGAGATGCGTCAGCCCTACCTACCACCCCACATTCCTCGACTCCTACACCCTGGGGAAGACCCAACCTCCCAACTCCCTCTCACCTCTACCGCTTCCCCCTCCACTTTCTCAGATTTGATTGTATGTCTATGTCACGTGTCATCCGAGTATTTAAGAAGGTGTATCAATGTATTCCTCACCAGAAGATGACGTTAACCGTCGAAACCATGGTCGTGTTCGAATAAAATATTCGGTGGAAATACAAAGTTTTAGTAATTTTTTCAATATGTCTAGTAAATTCCACAAAGTTACGCCGGAAACCATCAATTTTTTTAAATTAGGTATTTATATTTATATGCATTCAAATTTAAAAAATATGTGCAATGGACACAGAGAGATCCTTTTTTTCTACACTCTAGTAATTTTTTCTAACATGCAAAGCATCCTTTGATTCTTTAGCTGTCTTCATCAAACTTTTTTATATTCATATGTTTGTGTGCATGAAAACTATCATCGAAGTCCTAAGTGACTTCTACGCTGACTGTATTTTAACTTAATTATTAAGAATAAAACTATATTTTTATGAAAAGTAGTAGTTTTTATGAGATAAAGTAAGAAGTAAAAGGAGAAGAAGAATCACGGTAGGACGAGCAGCTTCTTACTGCGCTAAAAATAGTTAAAATGTTAACATTGGGTAATTTGAGAATTTTTAAATATTAATTTTTCCCGTTTAGAGTTGAACTTTAATATTTAATTGATTTGAGTCTTGTTTATTTTCCATGTGATCATATGTTATATAACTTAATGTTATTATTAGGGGTCCAAGGAAGCCGCTTTATCAAAATACCACGACGTTACACGAAATAGCGGCCATAAAACGATAAAACACGAATTCATTACGTTTCAGGACTAAGTATCGAAAGAAATGCTATTTTTAATGCATTCGTAGGTGGTGCAACTTTTACAAAATATACGCACTGAAATCACTGTTGGTCTATTAAACCAAACATAACGTGATTTTTTTTTCGAAATTACAAACTATGGAAATAAGAGTCTGTTGATGGGTTCTGCCGCATAATTTATGGTGCAAATACAAAAGTTTTAAGAAATGGAATTCCGGCAAAACTCTCGTATTTTCACGACAAATAACATAACGGAACTAATCACCGCTAGTCACGATTCAAAATCGATGAAAGTTCGTAAACATGGTCGACGGTTGATACGAACTACGCTTACCCTAGTTACATATTAATCATTAATTTTTAGGGGGTCACACAATGTGCCTCTTCTTCCATTCATTGTATAAGATAGTAAGAAATGCTGTCCCGGATTCCGTACCATTTTCTTAATTCTCTCCGAATCCATTCACTCGAAGCCTTCCTAACTGCTTGGATGGCGGCTGGTGATCTTGAAGATGTAGTGATGTTCCAGTAGGATGGGGTAAGATTCTGCCGGAGACACATGCTGTTGATGTAGGTATTGAGGGAGGCGATCCGTTTCTTGATGAATAACTTCCTGTATAACTTAACTTGAGTAGCTGTACTTGCTTCAAGAACCACATTAACTAACTCATTCGTAACTTTGTGGTATTCCATTTTAAGGTTTCTGGGATGTATTACTTTTGCTTATACAACTTCTTTTTTTAAAAATAAAGCGACCCGGATTCCGATGAATAATCATCATCATCAGGCTTAAATTATTTATCTTATTATTGTAACCTTAGTTACGTAACGGAAGAAGAGAATTTTGAAAAGGACGCCAGAATGGGGGAAAAAGATGTGTAAATGTATGCGTTGATGAGAGTGTTGTACTGGTTATTAAAAATTTTTAGTATTTCTAACTGCTCTCTAGATTCTAATTCTAATTTGGAAGAAAAAAGTTTTAGTTCAGAAAAAACCCTACTAAATTCTGTGGTATACTGGTACCGGTACGTTGACGATATAATTGTACATACTTTGGAAAGGAACTGATCGGCAACTGGATATGTTCTTGAATTTTGTGAGTGATATCCATCCTACAATTTCATTTACCTGTGAAAGAGACACCAACCATTGCTTAAATTCTCTGGATCTTACAATTAAACTCGATAAGTACCCGCATTCCTTCTCCATTTTTCGGAAACCTTGTTATACCGATCATGTCATCCTGGCAAGTTAAAGACACCATTACTCGCACAAACTTACGACTTTTCATTTCATGATTCATCGCCTGCTCAAGATACCACTGTCAAAAGAAGACTTCAGGAAAGAAATCATCACAATCAAACAAATTGCTTCAGCCAACGGTTATTCACAAAATTTAATAGACAAATTAGCTTTTAAAAAACAGAGAAGACTGGCTATCTACCAAATGTTTTCGGCGGACTAGAGTAAAAAGAAGCAGTGGTGCACGGTGACGTACCTGGACGTACTGTCTATCGACCAAATGTTTTCGGCGGACTAGAGTAAAAAGAAGCAGCGGTGCACGGTGACGTACCTGGATGCAGTTTCTCTGAAAATGGCTCATCATTTACCAAGAGACAAATTCCGCATGGCTTTTAGACCTAATGCCACTCTCCGAAGGCTGCTGGTAAAATGTAAGGATCCGATAGATGAACTGGACAAATGTGGAATATATTCATTAAAATGCGGTGATTGCAATGGTGTCTGCGTGGGGAAGACAGGAAGAAGCTTCGGAGTGAGGAAGAAAGAACATCGTGTATCGTCTACTCGTGTATCTTCTTGATATGAGAGTTATTGTATGAGGACGCAGGTCATTTATAAGTCGGTAAACTGAAAGTAACCAGTCGAGAAATGATGTGCTGATATAATCATTTGGTGATCATTGCGTAAATATAATATGGGGTTTACCACACAGGCAGAAAAGGGGTTCTGGGAACCATCATACTATATTTGATCCACTACTAATTGCTTTAGTCTGAAGAGTGTTTAGCAACGATACATGTTCCCTTTTTTTCCACTTTACCCTGCGTGTGACCAAATGTATCACTAAACCTGCGAATACAATCTTAGCCTCCAATTCAGTTGGTTGGATTCAGTTAAATTTTCTGTGATTCTCTACCCAACTCTGTGCTCATACCAAGAGAAACAGCATCCGAGAATGAAACTGCCAATATTGAATTTTAGGCTAAGCTTTATTTAACGGCTAAAAGAAAGTAGAAGGATAGGGCTTCCTGCTTCTTCAAACAATACAATATTAAGTAAGTAGTGAATCACAGGAGCAGTTATTTATTGCTTAGGGTTTTGAGGATCGTTTGGGTGGCCGTGACATTGAAAATAATGATAGGGTAAAGGGGGGTGAATCGGGCCACAAAAAGGAAAATCGTCGATTTCCTCGTTTGTGTAAACAGTTACATTCTGAAAGCATTATCAGCAAAGGACTTGATGTTTTTCCAGTTTAAAACGCAATTTTCAGCGTGGTTGCTCTGAATAGAACGGTCCTGGAGCAATTTCTTCAAGAGACTGCATGGTCCTATTCGTCCGACGACTTGGAGGGCGAATCGGACCAGATTAGAGGCTGAATCGGACCAGTAAAATAACGTTATAAATTTTAGTTTTCTTAAGTTTTATTCCTTAAAATGTTGAAATTTTGCATCATTGCTATTAACAATGTAGTGCAGTCTGGAGATATTTCAACGACACCTTCTTAGAGTCAAACATAACTTTACAAATAGACATACATCACCAAATCTGAACATACAGAACAAAATAGAACAAATTTACCAAAACAATTAAGCACATTTACCACAAGTAAATTTATCTCGCCCCTTAGCACCTACACACAGCTCATGGTACCAACAATTACACTTCATGCACTTAATCCAGTCTCTAAACTTTGACGAATTCGCACAATTATAAGACTTGGAGCAGAAGCCACAAAGCGTATCATCAGCTGAGTTTTCCCCATTCTCAGTATTGCCGTCCCTATCTGAAGATGATTCATATAAGTTTCTGCAAGTTCCCTTCACGTTCCTAATATTTTGTTTCTTCAGTCGTTGCTTTGTTTCTTCTATTACAGCTGGAGAAGTAAGTATTTGAGCAATTTGCTTTCTTGACCTTTTCACATTGACTTTCATTCTTTTTTCTGGTGTAGGTAGTAAATTATGGAAAGACCTACCCAAAGTATTTGACGATTCCTCAGATGTTGATGTCGAGGATTGGCTTTCTTCATAGGGACTGGCAGTTAATTTTTGATCGGAAGATGAATTTGTCGAAAAAGGAGTTGATGCTTCTTCTGGGGCGTGTGAGCTTCCGAGATTAGAAGGATGAAGATCTAACTCCGTCAGGATACCCGGATTCAGAGGGAATATTCCTGTTGATCGGAATCCATTTTCAGCGTTGCCGATTGTTGCGGCTTTGCTCCATGCATTTCGAAAAAGCCGACCAAAATTAAATTTAGTTATCTTTCTATCCCCCTTACAAACTGTCATATACGCATTTGTTTCAATATCGTAGTATGTCTTTAATGGTTTATAAAAAGACCTGTCCAGAGGTTGCAACCTTTGTGTAGTGTGGCTGGGCAGTGATAAGAGAGTGATCTCATTTCTTTCACAGAACAGTAGAACAGGAAGAGTCTTGTGTGATGCGTGGCCATCGAGGACTAAAATGCATCGGCCAGGAATCCTGTTTGCTTGAAAGTGCTTTAGCCACTCCAAAAAAAGATCCTCATTTATCCACCCTGAATCGGACATAAAAATTTTAGATCCCAACGGAAATCCATCCTCCCATTCCTTATGGAACTTTTTCCCCTTAAAAATTACAAAACGTGGTATGTAATGTCCACTTGCATTGCAGCACGCCACAACTGTCACCAATTCCCCCTTTTCCACTGACGTCTGTTTTATGACTACCTTAGATCCTGTTCTTGCAACATTCTTTTGGGTTTGGCGATTATTTAATACACATCCCGTTTCGTCAACGTTGTATATAAGGTGGGGCCTATCCATAACTCCAGCCTCAGCCATCGAAATAGTTAACTTTGAAAAAAAATCCTCTACATCTTCCTTATTTAAACCCTCAGCTCGAGCCACTGACAAACCTTCGGGTTTTCGAAGACTTAAAGGATGTCTAGATATAAAATTCAAGAACCAATCCTTGCCTGCTCGTTTTTTTAACGCACAGAAATTGTTTTTTATGTTGTTTTCAATGGAAAATTCATATGCCACCTTCATGACATCATCTCTTGTCAATCCGAACCCAATTTCACATAACCTAAGAATTATTCTAATTAATGCTTCCTCTTCTTCCACTGAGAAGACATTTTGCCCCCCTCTTGTCTTCAATTTTTCCGTATCCGCTACTATCCTACGATAGAGGCAAGTACGGGGAACATTGAAAAGTTCGGCAGAATGCCTCATGCTTCTTCCCTCTCTGAAAGCTTTCAGCGCCATTCTCATATCCTCCTCTGTCCATGTCTGTTCCGTTTTTCGCCGGTACTTCCCCATCTTAATCCAAAAGGAAAAACATTAACGGTAAGCGAAAATTATCACTTTCATAAATACGTTTTAAATGAAATTTTGCTAATGTTACGCTATCAAAAGGAGGTTGTAAGGCGTTCCACAACTAATTCTGTTGCCATATATAATATTTAATACTCTGGCAATCCCTCTATCACGTACATTATATCACCTCCTTTTCTTTCAGATTGGAAAATATAGACCACTGAGTAATGTAGAATGTATAGGTATGGAACTCAATGTGAATTATTGACAATAAATTTCCATCACGAAATGCGTATGTTTTATGATATTGTTTCAGCGAATAATTGGTTAATATATATGGAACAGTACACAACATATGTTACATCAAACGAAGGTAGCTTACCTCTCGCTCAGCCTGTAAATCGTGCTCGTCGCCGTAATAATTCACCTCTATGACGGGGAAAATCTCTTTCCTCCTCCTCGTTATACGTAGTAAATGTCTATAACGTGATATAGAATAGCATTAAAATAGGTTTATTCCATTAAACTTCTAATAATACTTAAATAAAAGAGTATGGCCTAAAAACAAATTTTTAGCCACTTTCGCTCAAACATTCTTATAAACATTTGATGTTTTTAATGTAAAACATTAAGTGTAAGTAAGCAATTTATCAATATTAGTTGTATATCTACTTACTTTTCAGTAGCAGAAGGAATTTTTCCAAGTGTCAGTTGAGTATAACTGGTTCAATGCTTCACCCTCGACCAGCGGCTTGGAACTGAACTCCTGCGCGTGCTGGTCCTTTTCACCCGACTAAGTAATATGATTTTGTATCATGTTTGGTAACTCCGATATTCATACAAGGCTCAAAAAAGTAACCTAATGTGGCAGCTATGGTATTATATTTCCTTTCAGGAAAGAAAAACTTTAAATCTGAGTAAGCGCTACAATGTCACCTTACTTTGAACCTATACGAGGTTTTCTAAATACCCAATTTCACACCTCTCTCGTATGGTAGGCTTCCATTCGACAGAGTATCATTTGCTTAAATTCAGTCGTCCAGTTCTCGTTTTCCCTCTACTAGAAGGACAAGATTACAAAGAAGCAATTCCTAAAACGTAGTCAGTCTCAAGTGATACCGTTTCGGGTCTGAGCGCACTTTTTTAAAAGCGTTCCTATTCACCCGCTGGTCCGATTCACCCCCCTTTACCCTATGTTCCAGAAAAAAATAATTTTATTTTTTTAAATTTTTAGCTATCAGAAATAAAATATTTTTCAACTTTATAATAATTTTACCTGAAAAACATGAGTTCTTACTGTGCATATGCTAAAAAATACACATACCTTAAAATTATTACATTTTTTTTTCGTCAAAGAAAAAAACTTCACATTCAAGAAATACATGTTCATCACAGCTATTGAATACGTTCCCATCGAAATGCAGGAAATGATGTAATTCAATACACAGACAATGCATGTGACATACATTTTGTAATTCAGAAAAAACGTAAACTTTAATAATGACATTTAAAAACAGAGTACTTGCAAAGAAAATATGAAATGATTGGAACGGAATGTTTACAAAAGAATTAACACAATCATTGAAGTAATACTAATTTACATTGCAAGGATTACTTCATAAATTAAATTAAATTTTAATAACTGTGGTACAATCGAAAGCATGGTTCTAAGCATAAAGCAGGTTCATCAGGGCACATGGCACAATGAAAAGAAACATCTTTTCTCAGCTTATTTTTTAGACATAATTTGCATTTTCTCCTTTTTCTTTTTCCCTTGGAGTCCCCTTTTATGAACTGTGGCAAATGCATTTTTCCGTGGATTTCCTTCAAAATGTTGTCACATTGGGATCTGTTTCCAACAATTTTCTAATATTAAATTCCCTGAATTGCAATAGGGCCAACTTACTCCCACTAAATCTGTTATAGAGAATATAGGCATTTACTAAAGACATCTCCAAGAAGTGTAGGCCTACCCTGACGTTCCATCTAAGAGTTCGTCTTTTAGCGTAATAATAGGATAAAAGCTGGTCTGCTCTGTCAATTCCGCCCATATGCTTATTATAATGAATGACCTGCTCTGGCCTTTCTTCTGCTTTCCCTCTCCTGTTAATTATTCTCTTTACCTCACCACCAAATTCAGTCGATGAGGTCATGACTTCCCTTCTATCCTTCCATTTAGTGACACAGAGACCTTCACTTGTGTAGCGGCTTATGCATTCACCCTTTTTTAATTTAGCAGGTATAATGTCCTTAAGAACCCCGCGCGTAAAATATGGGGAATCCTCCATATAGTTTCATTGTATGACGTATAGGCTGCATTTAGTCATTTAAATGGAAGCGAATATTCATAAGTCGGGAAGAAATAGTTTTTATGTCAAAAACATTCTGCAAATAATCTTTATTGTGATCGGCTGCTAAACCCTGGATTATTTTCTTAACTAGGCCTATCAATTATTTCACCGGCAAAAATATTTTTTCTTTCGTTCCGAAAAGCTGAAAATATAAACAGAGAACGATATTCTTCTCTTTATTTGGATTTCGTCATAAACTCAGAGTACTGTACTGAAAAAATTGACGTTTCAGTCTCTCTTGTGTAGTCAAATGTAGGTGACCTTAATTTTTTAATGGACTAAGCAACCATAGGTTTCTCTATTTTAGAGTATTCTGACTTAACTTGCCATAATTTACTGAAAAAAATATTTACTGTTCATTGGCCATCGTAGCAAAGAACTACCTGGCATCCTAGCTATCTAATTTCACTGGCCCATTATCATAATGCATACTGCAATTGGCATAATTCAATCCAAACAGAACGCTTCAGATATAAAACATCTAACAATATATTGATTCTTCTTCGACGAATTCTTTTATTGAAATTGGTACAGAAGAATTTTCCATGTTTCTTGATTATAAGCACCCAGCATCCGCAGTCTGTATTTTCTCACGCATTCGTTAAAACCGTGCAAAATTTCCATCGGAGTTTTGCATTAGTTACCGCTTAACAGTTAAATATTCATTTAAAGGGCTAACTACTTTTGCATATGATACATGTCGAACATGTGTACCTAAAAACGTTTACTGTTGAAAATAAACAATAGGTTAATTACTGATTTTGAATCTCTCGATTTGTGATTAAGTCCATTCTTCAGTTAAATCAGCACGGTCCATTAACCGAGCGGGTTTATATGGATTTAAAAAGCTGGATAACATAATGTGCTGCCGTACATTTGTCGGAAAAGAGCCGTATTTGTGCGCTTTGCGACTCCTACTACGAGGTCGAAAGCCCAAATTAAACACTAAGGACCTCACTCATAAATATTTCCTGGGGTATAAACTACACGCAAAAAACGTTTATTGCGAAAGAAATCATATACAACTGCTTCATATTAATACTACACCGTACAACCTACGCGGTTAGCATTCGTCATACTGCGTCATACGGATACCATTCGTCTCGATCGGGCGTCTCGATACTAGTCGATAGAAATTAAACACGTTTATTCCAAGTTTGGATAATTGTAAATTGGAACCGGTCAGGACATATGGGTCATAAGGCAACCTAGAACGAAATTCTACTACGCCCTAGTTCGGAAGTGCATTTTACAACATTGAAAAAAACTTTCTTCTGTGAAAGATAAATACCTGCAACTAATAACCTAAGTTTATGTTTTTCTATTGTTTCCTAGATTACGTATATAATCTTTTCGTTAGAATAGGCATGTGAATTTTCCCTAACCTTAAAACCAAATCTACTTCTTCTACAAAAAATTGTAATAACATTAGTAGAATGGAATTGTTGTGTGTCATGAAGTCGCGCGCAATGGAGATATAGTCATTGCTGCCAACATACCTTCTCTATGGCCTTTCCTTCTTGATTGGGTTGTAGTGATGATTCTTCTCCAACTGGTCCTGGTGCTGTTTGGTCTGTGGTAATATTTCCCTCGACGCTTCTCACGTCGGAGTCTAGAGTGGATGCAGTGTTTTTCATGGGGTCTTCAGGAGCGAAGTCGCTATCCTCCATTGAATCAATTGATCCTCCATTTTGGCAATTATCCTCCGTCATTGCCAACACAGTGTCATTCTCCACTTTCGTGTTAATAAGGGTTCTGTTGGCGCCATCATCCTCACCACGCAAGTGCACAGTGGATGTGATTTCAGGGCAATGCGGATGCTTGCTCGAAGTCACCTTCAATGATTTGGCTCTTCCATTAGGAGTAATTAAAAGAGCGATGTAAATCAGGGCCAAAATCTTCCTTGGGGCCATATTTCCCTTAGTCACACGTCTTTTCACTAGCTCTACTTTCGTATCGGTGATTTTTATGCCGGTTTTTCTTCAAAAGTAGCTCTGTGTCTATCACTAACGGACCTTGGGTCTTTCCGCTGCAGACTGAGCACACCTTATAAACCTGGTAGCTCAATCTCTCAAAAGTTACGACCCTAGCTCACGTGGTCTTCCTTCCGTGTTCTTATGCTGACGTCAGTCTTTGACACCTTCATACCGTGCTTTGTCCCTTTCCCCACTTTCTCGAACAATGAGTACTGCTCTCTTCCTTTTTTGGCGTCAACACTGGGCGTTTAGAAGCCATAAATTTGAAATTACCTTTAACTGTTCGCTTTATGGTACTCATAACAGCTGTGGTGTCACCAAGCTATTAGGGGAGACTTCCTTTTGGTCTTGGGGCAAGTTGCGTAAAATATGGGGAATCCTCCATATAGTTTCATTGTATGACGTATAGGCTGCATTTAGTCATTTAAACGGAAGCGAATATTCATAAGTCGGGAAGAAATAGTTTTTATGTCAAAAACATTCTGCAAATAATCTTTATTGTGATCGGCTGCTAAACCCTGGATTATTTTCTTAACTAGGCCTATCAATTATTTCACCGGCAAAACTATTTTTTCTTTCGTTCCGAAAAGCTGAAAATATAAACAGAGAACGATATTCTTCTCCAGACTTGGGTTTCGTTTTAAACTCACAGTACTGTACAAAAGAAATTGACGTTTCAGTCTCTCTGTCTTGTCAAATATAGGTGACCCTAATTATTAAATGGACTAAGCAACCATAGTTTTCTCTCTTTCTAGTACTCTGAATTAAATTTTCATATTTTATCAATCACATATTTACTGTATATTGGCCATTGGTTAAAATAGGGCAGATATTCTATCGGAGTGTGTAGGAGTTACCGATTCACAGTTAAACGTTTAATAAAGGGTTACTTTAGCATATGATACGTGCCAAACATGCATACAAATTAGTTATCACATAAAAGACAGGCTCAATTGCTGTGAATTAATTGCTGCTTGTGGAATTAATATCCCCGTGAATCCAATCAAAATATTGATGAATTAACCTGAATTTTTGAAATAAATTATAATTTGCTTTGAATTATTTGATATAGTAATGCACCTTAGAACCATAATCAGGGTTGTGATTATTAGTTGCATTGCATGAATTGTGTTTAAAAGAGTTTTCTGAACTGGGAATGAAACTGCAGGCCATTGTTTAGCTTGTTTAGGCTTGTTAGCAAACTGTGTCGAAATTCGTGGTATTCCCTACACGCCAAATGAAAATTTGCCGCAGTTAGTGGCAAAAATAGGTGTATACTTGGATGTTAAATTGAGTGAAGAAGACATCGACATTTGCTACCGTTATAAGCAAAAAGTGGGAAGTGCATCGAGCAGTGAGTCAGGCGCCATTCACGTGAGATTCGTGAGACAGAGCTTCAAAGAGAACGTTTTGACCAAGCGGAGGGTAAAGCGCAACCTGTCGACTCGCCATCTGGGATTTGGTGGATCTGATTCACCTATTTACGTCAATGAAGCACTTTGCCAAGGCCGGCGCCGAGTCCTGAGTGAAGCGAAGCAAGTCAAGAAAGCGAAAAACTACGATTACTTGTGGGTAAGAGGAGGAAAGATATTGATGCGTAAAGCAGAAAAAGAGCCAGTTTTTGTGCTTACGTGTCTTGATGATCTAAAAAACTTGTGGTTAAATTTTTAATGGCAAATGAAAACAGTCAATGCATGTTAAACCGAGTTGGTTCAGAAATTTTGACTACTAATTTAACATTTGTTCACCAAAATATTCGTAGTTTAAGAAGTAACTTCGAATACTTGCTGACTAATCTAAATTCCTTCACCGAAAAAGCAGCAGTAATAATGTTAACAGAAATATGGATAACGAGCTCTGAGGTCGATATGTATAAAATTCCTGGTTATAAATGTTTTTCAAAATGTAATGACAATAGTAGAGCAAAAGGTGTGATGGTGTACGTTAAGGAAGAGATCAAATCTTGTTTAGTTCCAATAACAGTAGGTTCCGCTGACTGTATATTGTTACGCTTATCCTTAAATAGTATAGAAATACATCTGTTGTGTATTTACCGATACCAAAATATACCAGCAAAATCATTTTTTGAGGATATAGAACCTATTTTAAGAGACTGTAAAAATAATTTAGTAGTAATGGGGGATATTAATATAAATATACTGGCATATGATGACCAACGTGATCACTACATTAATCTGTTGAGTTCCTACGGCTTAACCAGTTTAATTGATCAACCTACCAGAATATTTAAAAATTCCGCAACTTGTATTGATCATGTTTTTGCCAGAATTTACCATTCATATAAATATAAAATGTCTGTAAATGTGCACCATTTGGCTATCACTGATCATTCCATGGTTGAATTTAACATTTCTACCTCTGAAATTCATTCCGATGACTGTACCAAGGGGAAAACAAATGTTGTAAAAAAAACAAACATTAAAACTTTCATATCCTTAGTTAACAATGTTGACTGGTGTCCGGTATACACAGAGACCAATGCTTCCACAGCCTTTGATTTGATGATGGATTCTTTGTGTACCAGTCTTGAACAATCGAAATACGAACTAAGTCCAAAAATTTCACCCATGTTTCTGAAACCTTGGATGAATGAAAACCTGCTGAAAATGATTGAAAATAGAAACGATCTCTTAAGGAAAACTAGGCGCCATCCTAACAACAACAGTCTTCGAATGAAATTTCTAAAGTATAGAAATAAACTAAGGAATAAGTTAAGGTCTGCGTCAAATGAACACTGTATGAGCAAATTTCAAGAATTTCGCGGTAATGTTGGACAACAATGGAATTTGTTAAAGGAATTGGTGGGAGAGAAAACAGCATGTCCTGATACTTTAGAATTGAAATTAAATGGTAAAATAATAAAAGATTCATTTGATTTAGCGTCTGAATTTAATAATTACTTAATTAGTATCTTTGATTCAAGTAAAACCCGTATAAACATCAGTAAGCAATTGAAAAACCCTTGTGCTACACAATCTCCCCCCGGTTCTTTTTTCCTAGAGCCAGTTTTACCCTCTGATATTATTAATATAGTCAAATCACTTCCACAGAGGAAATCTCCAGGTCCTGACGGGATAAATACTAAAATGTTAAAGGTTATCATCCAAGATATTGCACCAGTATTTGCTCACGTATGCAACCTGAGCCTGTTAAATGGAGAATTTCCCAGTTCACTTAAGAAGGCTATTGTGATTCCAATTCATAAAAAGGGTGACAAAACTGAAGTACGGAATTACAGGCCTATTTCATTGCTGTCAATTTTTTCCAAGATATTAGAAAAGCTTGTTAAATCTAGGTTGATTAAATTCTTGAACAAGTGCAACTTTTTTAGTCAAAATCAGTTCGGCTTTATGTCAAATAAGTGCACAGAGGATGCACTTGCCTTACACTTCAGTCAAGTGTATTCGGCAATAAACTCCCATAGGAGGGTGATTAGTTTATTTATTGACATTTCGAAAGCATTTGATACTTTGAACCATGACATTCTTTTAAGTAAACTGTATCATTTGGGTATACGTGGAGTCTCACTAAAATGGTTCCAAAGCTATTTACATGACCGTTCCCAGTGTGTACGAGTAAATGATCATCTCAGTGAATACAAAATGATTTGTTCTGGTGTACCTCAAGGTTCTGTATTAGGACCAATCCTTTTTCTAATATATATTAATGACTTATGTGATCACACATTCAAAGGCAAATTAGCTGCTTTTGCGGACGACATAGCTTTTTGCTATGCTTCGTTGACGTGGAAGTAGCTAGAAAACAATGTGAACATGGACTTGTGTACCTTACGTGACTATAACGTTCGACTATAATGGACTGGAATTAAGTGAAAAGACTAAGTTTATATGCTATGATTTATCTAATAGCTGTGTGCACAATTGGAAGATAATTTATCACAACTCTGATTGTGATAAAATATGTTGTTTCTGTCCGAAAATTGAGAAGGTAGAGGTGTATAAATACCTTGGTGTACACGTAGACCAATGTTTAAAATGGAAAAAGCACATTGAAGATGTTACTAAGGTGCTACGGGCCGGCTTATCCAAAATGTATTTTATTCGCAATAAATGCCCATTAATCTTTCGCAAGGCGATTTACTGCGCCCTTGCCCAGTCTAAGTTGACATATGGGTTGATTTGCTGGGGAAGTGCCTATAAAAATGCTTTGCAACCAGTTGTTGTGTTACAAAAGAGGATTGTTCGAATCCTAACTTTAAAAACCCGCTATGAGCACTCATTTCCTTTATTCCTAAAATTGAACTTACTTCCAATAAGGCATTTGTACTTGTACAGAACATTAAGGATGTTTTTCATCCGATCTGGTGATAGGCCTATATTGTTTGGAACGACTATCCAAAAAACTGGTTATAATACAAGAGACAAATACTTTATAAGGTATACCAAACCCAACATTTCTATGTACAAAAGATCATTTGTGTATCTAGGGCCCAAAATGTACAACTTGCTGCCATACCATATAATTCATGCAAATAGTTCACCTGTATTTCTTAAAAGATGAACAAAATGGTTGTTACAAAAAGAGGAAGTAGATTCATAATTGTGCTGATTATAACTGGTTTTTTTTTACTTACGATTTTTTGTTGTTAAAAAAAATTAACTTTATGTTGTCTTGTTCTTTATTTTCATAAAATTTTGCTTACCTTATGTTGCGAGGAATAAGTTCCCTGTCAGTGTTAAAAACTAAAATTGTTTCATTTTTTTTCCATTTTCTTCGATTTCACATGTGCCAATGTTTGTAAGGGTGTCATATACAGGTACCCTTCTGACACCCTAAATTATCTCCACGTGCTAAGTGTATGCATATATGTCTTGTTATATTTTATGTAATGCTACTGGAGAAAATAAATTCATTCAAAAATTCAAATTCATTGGCTTGCCACACAAATGTGCATAACATCACGCTTCCTGTGATATCTGAACCCTATGTTAGCTATTTTTAGTGGGATTACAGGTTGATTCTTGGAATCGGAATGTAGCGCAATCCCCGTAAAGAGATATTTCAACTCTAATTACGCTCACTAATATTTTTTTCTGTTATCCCCTAAAATCCCTTGATGTAGAACATATTAAGCAGTCGAAAACATTATCCACTTCAATTTGGATTTGAAATTGAATCTCTTGATTTCTGTCTTTGTTCCGTGAAAGTGCATTCGCTAGTTAAACCAGCAAGGGCTCCATACACCGTGAGGATTTCTACGGGATTTTAAAGAGAGGGTTAACGTGATGAGCTGCCGTAGGAAAAAAGCCGAATTTGTGCACATTACGCCATCTACTACGAGGTCAAAAGCCCAAATCAAACCCTAAGGACCTCACTGATAAACATTTCATGGATTTATAACTAGTCGCAAAAAACGATTTAGGTCACAAAATCATAATATACATTGCTAATATTAACACTGCAACGCTTCCCACGTGACTCGTATTCCGAGACCACTCGCCTTGAACAATAAAAATACTCTTGGATAGAATCAGGATCGCCCACATGTATGGGCGTATACCCATATATAGAACATACATATAGAATATACATAGATGGGCGTATACCCAAGTTGCGCCATAGAAAAAAATTGTACGGGGGAATGAAAAAAATTGGGGGGGATTTTTAAAATGCATAAAGAAATTCACAAAATGTAAATATTTTTACCCGTTTACAGTAATTATTTAAGTATCGAATGGTTATAACAATAAATGAATTTTAAGCGTTAAGTGTAGTATAATAAAACATCGCGCAGTTATGGAGAATCATCATGCAGTTGAAAGCTTCGGTCGCATCTCTTTATGTTCTTCCTTGGTTGAGGCACGTTACCTGTTACGGTGATTTCCCTTCCCCTTATTCAACAACTATTCCACTAATAGTTCACATTCAATATGTTTATGCCAATCAAAAATGGTCATCCTTGCCTCGGAAATCAGCTGCGAAGCCGCCTCCAGTACCTTCTAACCTCTTTGCATCTGCTTACCTTACCAAGACTGTCCGTGCCTAACAAAATGGCCAATCTTGCGTCACGAATCAACTGTGATGTTGCGTCAAGTGCATCTAATCTCCTTGTATAGGCCTATCTTCTGCATGAATTGTTAGGATAGCCAACTTTTACCATTCCATTGGTTGTGAAGATGGATGTTATAAAAACCACAAAATTTATTTGTATTTTAAATTCATTTCAAATATTTTTAAAAATTAATTCTACATTATAACTGAGCAACGGAATATTTTATGGAAGTTTACATGATTTGAAACAGGCAACTATATTTCTTATTAAAGATTACATTTTTATGGTACTTCCTTTCATCTCGTTCATGTCTGGTGCAGGACAATAAATACACCTAAAATTTTCGGAAAGTCAATACGATTGTAGATTATAAGACAAAGAGCGAATATAGTTGTTGCTATTTTTTTACAAATTTATTGATATACATGCATTGTGGTTGTTCGCAATGAACTAAAATCAATCACTTTCACGAGGAAAAGTCTGGAGCGAAAAATTAGTGATGGTTTCGAGAGAACACGAGCAGCGATTAATATCAGTCTTAGTTATTTAGGTACCATCTACTCATTTCACAATCAGAATATTGCAAAACGCCACAAAAGAACTATTTAAATGGTTGATTACGTATTTCTTAGGACAACATTTTTATTCCCACCTGCCATTGTGTCAGATGTAGTTGCAGGTTGTTCAGTTCAAATTTGCTCTAGGTTGTTAATGTTTTTCATACGCCATATCTTTTTGAATCCCTTAACCCTTCCTAATTTCTAATATACTTTAAAGGAGAAAGAATTCGGGAGTAAAAACCAAATTTATATTGGTAATTATTTATGTAAATGCTGTTTCTTATGTGGGACCACGGAGGGCTAAGTAAGTAATCATATGCTGTAAGTGATAGAAATGAAAGGTGGAAGATAAAGAAACTTTTTTCCCCGAGGAAGGATTGCTGTAGAGAGTATAATAACCCATTAGTAAATGTGGGTTGAATATGGACTTGGAGGGTTATAAAACCTCTGGCAGCATGACTTTAAAAAGGTGAGATCTCGACTAAAGCAATGGAATGGAACCTCTGACTTACGGAAACATTTCTAAGAACTGAACTCAGAGTCTGTATGTAATCCTACCCTCGCCAGACTTCTGGGAGCGACCCACCTTAGAGGGTTGAGGAGGGATGGAGGGAGGGTGGCACAATGTTGCCGCTGACGAGTGAAGGTGGGGGGAATGGAATGGAAAAATGGCTCATAACGGCGCGGTTGACCTCTGCAGCCGCAAAAAATTAAGATTTTCGGCGTGCAGGGGTCCACCGCTTTGATGATAGCGGCATTGAATACTAATTCGGACCTATGTGCTTAAAAGTACTTGTAGAAGAATAATGTCGCTATTTCCTGTTTTTCTGATTTTGAATTTCTGTCTTCGAAGCAAGTTTGAATAAGCCAACGTTCAGCTTGATTTTCTCGCTAACCTAGAAAATAATCTACAATAATAATATACATCATTACTAGAAAATAATATTTTTCCTTTCCAATCCTTTTATGAAATGACATATCCTTCATTAAATAAAGAATACCACAAAGTCTCTATCTTTAATTGTTATCCCGTAGTTGAGTGATACATAAACACGGACAGAGCGAAAAAAGGCCGGAAACGGTCACCCAAAACTGTTCGCGGCTGTCCTTACCATAACGCGTTAATGGCCATCTCCAATACACTCAGGCCCGTATCGTAAAAGTCCCCTCTTCGTAGAGCCACAGGCTGGCCTACTGTGAGGCTGACCTTGCTTGCGAAGGAGGTCCCTCTATCTATTCGTATGTTAAAAGTCTCCTCCCTCTCGGCTTCTAGGAGGAGAGGTTAGAGCCGGCGGAAGTGACGCATTTATCAAGAGAAAGTTTCTGCTTGCGTAGTTGACAGTCTTCTAGTAGTATTCTGAGGTGATTTTTTCGAAGCGTATTCTGTAAAGCAATGCGCAGTGGAGAGACGCTCGAAGTCACACAAAATGGCTCGCTTTGAACGGATGGCCAGGCAGGAACAGGAAATTTTGAGCAGGCTGGTAATAGCCTATAAGAATCTTATCGAGTGCAAGAAATCCGATGTGGAGTCAGCGGCAAGCAAGGCAAAATGTTGGCAGAGAATAGCAGATGAGTTTAACAGCCATGGATGTGTAACCAAGGTAAGTACCGTTGAGTACTTATATCGTGAATGATGCTTTTGTCAATATGTAAGTGTGCTTAAGTTATTGGTGTATAATGAGGTTTGTGTGATAGTTGATAGCATATATCTCGAAATGAGTCCAACGGTGCACATTTTTTTATTTTAATCGATTTAATTTATGTCGTGCAAGTCACGAGTTTTTAATGCATAGCCGTAACCATATCAAAAAGTTCACGTCTTTATGCCGACCTCTCTCTTTATATTCAACTTCCTTAGCGCAACCCGAAGCATTTGAGAAAGGCGTGGGATAATATCAAAATGAGGAGGAAAAAGGTGCTAGCAGAGGAAGCACGACGGCGGATGGGTACTGGTGGAGGACCATGCCCATCCACGTCGATAGACGACACGATCCCAGAGGTGGAAGTGGCAATTCCATCGATTGGTCACTATCTTGTGTCCATTGAGGATAGTGATCAATTGATGGAAGTACCCAGAAGCCAAGAGGAATTTGAAATAATGGAGGAAGGAGAAGATGAAAGTAAAGTCGACGGTTTCTTAATATGATTATACTACTTTAGTCTGTATTTTCTGTCCGTTTCTTCGCTATTGCTTTTGTAGCTATTGCTTCGAAACACAATGTTTACTTTGGGATTGGATTGATTCCTTTACCGTTGCAAAACAGAAAAATTCTGGTGGATGTTTTCGTGTGTTTCCTGTCGCAATTGATATTTGGAAATTTCTGATAAAACTGTTCACTCAGCAGTCATGGATTTCACTGTAGGTAGTGACGATGTGTTGGCATACAATATTGACGTTATATTTCTGTGGTGCAATAATGCCAGTGAAACGCCGTTGGTTGTTCTGCGATACAAATACATAATTAGACTACAGTATTAAGTAGAGCTGATACACAAATAAACAGAAGTAGATTTGTAGAATTTATCCCATGGCATACATCCTAATCCACATATGGCCATATTATTTTGTGTGATTACTATGTACATGTTTTCCAATTTATGTTTCAAAATGAAGAGGCTTCTGGGTCATGGAGTGGATCACAGCGGTTGCAGTTCCCGGTACCCATGGGGGAAACAGTAGGGTCCACAGCTGTTGCCTCTTGCTCCACTATGGAGCAAAGGCCGGCTGTGGATACCGTACTGACCCCTATGAGGTGTGGGCCCTCCCCTCCGTAGTCAACAGACCGTGCGGAGGGACCCAGGAACACCACAACCCCAAGGGCACTGACAAGAGCTGAAGCTTTTTAGAGAGAGATGGATGCCAGGCTGGAAAGAATTAAGGCTGCCTCAGAAGATGAAGGGCGAATGAGGCAGGCTGCCTCAGAGGATGAAGCGCGAATGAGGCAGGCTGCCTCAGAGGATGAAGCTCTTCTGAGGCAGATAAGGATTCAGTCAGCACTCAAGGAGTTGGAGCACCAACGGATGTTACGAGCTATGGAGTTGGAGTACAAAAGGGTATATTTTATTTTATAGGCTGATCCTTAAGTGACATAGTTACTGCATGAACTTGGGTGTTAATGTTTAGTGAGATGTTTTGGTGAGTGGCATTTCATAAGAAACATGCATGCATGAAAAATTCATACCATTCAGGCAGGCTGAAAAGAGTCCCAGAATGAAATGCCTCTTCCATTTCATTGATAAAAACATATTTCTTTCACATCTCATTTCTTTTATATGACCTTGGGTGATGCTTTGCATAACTAAGTACTTTCGAACAGCATATATTTTAAGTTTTTTATAGGTGCACCATAATATTACCATTGCTGAAGATTTTCTGCTAACCGTTCATAAGGGATATATCTTTGTGCATGCCTATTCTATGAATAATTATGCTATAACATGTGGTTTTTGTTGTTTTCAACTCATTAATTTTATTATTCTTCTTTTAGAAACAGTACAGTGAGTAACTTCCGTTGGTGCTCACCCATTGGTAACTCTCTTGAGTGCTGCATCCTGACTTCCATCTCTCCTGATTGCCCTTGGTGCTGTGGGTGTACCTGCACTACTGTGATCCACTCTCTTTGCCTACACCTCTGGGATGGTGCTTGTCGAATGCTTCCGCTCATGCACCCTTTTCCTCTGTCCCACGCCTTTCTCTATTGCTACATGTCCATGGTCATTCTCTGCCTGCAATTTGCCTTGCTGATAACACTGCATCCGATTTCTTGCACTCGTGTATATTCTTATAGTATCAGTTTGCTCAAAATATCCTGTTTCTGCTTGCATGTTTGTGATTTTACTTTGTATGTAATATTTAAATAAATTTGTATAGGCTCCGAAAATGTGCTTTATTCTATAACTGATAAATAAAATGCAAGTTTTTCAAGCAGGCAAACAAGGAAGCTTGGTGGCGTGTTCATTCGCATGAAAGGCAGAATGCATTTACAGAAAGGAAACTAATTATAATAATATTTAATTTATTAATGGGCATTGCTCTTTCTTCATAATACATATGGGGCATTGGCTCCACGATACAATGTCAGCAATATGTAGTAAATTATGTATCAATATGCTGCAATGATAAAATATTCTCTGTGGAGACTTCAATGTGGGCAAACAACTTTTGCACTTGCAATATTAAGAGTTCATCCATCATTTATAATTTACAACATGTTTGTAACTTAAATTTCATGAAAATTTCAATACAAAAACAAAACCTTAGATTATATGTGAAATAAGACATTTATTTTTTAATCATTACCTCAAACCTTGTTTTCTGCTGCTGTCATGATCCATGCTTTGCTGCCATAAAGAAACACGCTCCAGATGTATATTCTGACGAATTGTTTCCTTACTTCTACGCTTGTATTTCCAGTGGTAAGTAGATTCTTTTTTAGATAGAATGCTCTCTTCGCCTGGGCTATTCTGCTGACTATTTCTTTCTTGTTTCGTCCATAGTTGGTTACTCGGCTTCCAAGGTAACAGAACTCTTTCACCTCTTCCAGCTTTTGTTTTCCTAGTTTAATGTTGCTTTTGGCCTCTTCTCTCCTGCCGCACACCTGTATCTTTGTCTTCTTCTTATTGATCTTCAGATGATATCTGGCCATTGTCCTTTCCATGGTTATAAGCATCTTATTCAGATCTTTCTCTGTCTCTGCTATGTCATCATCAGATCGCAGCATGCTAATTTTTTCTCCATAGATATTCACCCCAGAAGACTTACTTTGATTTCATTGATGGCTCTCTTGATGTAAACATTAAAAATTACTGGAGACAGTGCACAGCCTTGTCTCATTCCTTTTCTTATCCTTGCTTCTTCAGAGCTGGTTCCAGATTTTATCACAGTTACCTGGTTTTTAAACAAACTGGATAATTCTTTGATCATTGTAGGACATTCCGATTCCTGTCCGAAGTCCAAGCATTGAATTCCAATCCACGTTGTCAAAAGCCTTCTCTAAGTCCACAAATGCAATGAACGTCAGTTTGTTTTCTCCATTCTCTATGAGCAGCCTAAGGGCCAATATTGCCTCTCTTGTACCTTTACTTTTTCTTAATACAAATTGATCATCCAGGAACTCCTCTGCTTTTCCTTCTATTCATCTGTAGATGATCTTTGTCAATATCTTCAATCATTTTAAACAATGTGTTGGCAGCCACTAACTTATGCTGTGTGCAGAACAGACCACTACCTTCAACCTTTCAACCCGTTTTTTGCATTTTTCTCCACAGTACAAACTGCTAAAAATACAAAACTACTACCAAATCATACAGACAGAGAATCCACACTCAATGCACCAAACCTCACTCTTTTAGCTCAAAATTTGGGAGAGAAGTAAACGAAATGGATACAGAATGACTGACAAGCTACAAAATTATATACATATATACATTTTGGAAAAAGACTACATTAAAAATGTAGGTTGAGGTAAGCTAACCTATAAAAATATCCTTGTAACTATGTATCTATTATAATAGTGATAACATAATTTTTCCTATTAAATGAAATACAGCTAATGCACATGACCAAAATGGCGTTCTATGAACACTCTCATTTCCACAGCAGCCCGAGGATTTCGATTACGAACAGCTGGAAGAGGAACATCTGCAGGGGGCATCAATCTCAGAAGCTGCTCAGGCACTGGTTCCCTGTGCTTCACAGCCACATTGTGAAGCACAGTACAAGCTAGAATGATTTTTGCAGAGGTACGAGTTGCTGTTCTCAGCTTCATGGACAGGCATGGAAATCGCCTCTTCCAAACACCAAATGCCCTCTCCACAGTTGATCTGGTGGCAATGTGTGATGTATTATACCAAAAAATTTGAAATGGAATGTTGATATTCACCACTGTAATTCCAGGTAATGATGTTGTTACTCTATAAAAGCTGATGCAATAGAAATAATTGTGGATGTGTTATCCAACAACTAACCTCCTCTCGGCTGCTGTAGCTGGGTTGCGCACAGGGGTGTATAAATATCTCATCTGTGGACACCCACTATCTCCCAGCAATATCCCATTTATTTCATTGCTGTCAAACCTGAGTCTTAATCGGCTGTTATGAAATATGCGTGCGTCATGTGTTGATCGTGGCCACCTACAGACAATATCCAAAATCTCCATCCTGGGACCAACAACCACCTGTTTGATATACAACAAACGGTTAAAATATTGAAATAATACTTCACATACTGACTAGGAAGTATTCTGAGACTGAGTAGGCATGTTTTTTTTCTACAAAAACATTTACCTGAACGTTCAGGGAGAAATATCCCTTTCTGTTTCTATATAATTCAGGGAATTCTCCTCCTGGACTGATGATAGGGATGTGAGTACCATCAATACATCCTACAACTCCAGGGGGGTAAGTCTGTAACTTTAGGCGCTTCGTTTAGGAGAAAGAGCTCTCTCCCAAAGTTTTCTCCCGGCCGAAGTCTGTAACGAATTACCAGTTAGAGTCAAGATAGTTCAATTTCCGAATCCTTTTACCTGCCAGCTGAGTTGAAATGTACTCACTGTGCGATGTGTTTCTTTGAGAACGCGTTTATTACGTCTGATGCTCTCAAGTTAATAAAACAATGCCTTTACCAGGTAGATATACTTTGCTATTGATTTGGTGCCGAATTTTTTTTTTATCTTAATATATTTGCATCGTTCTGTAACGTAATGTAGCAGCGTAGTGCAGTGCTCATCAAATCTCTTTAGCATAACATGGGGCAAGTATAAGACCAAGGGTCATTGTGTCTTTTTTTTACCATGTATTTGAGACTTGAGAATGGTTTTATGTTACGATGGTGTAGTTATAGTGTTAATGTTCATGAGAATTACATTCAGGTAATGCTATACTATATTCTGCCACAAAAGTTGATTGTGTGCCACAAAAATTAAAGGGCTACAAAGTACATTTGAAGAAATTCAGGTCTTTGAATTATTATAGCCATTTAGAAACTTTATGCTGGCATTGAATGTGATATGGTGATGATTAAAGAACACTGTTTAACTTATACTAATGCCTTTCCATAGATTGCTGGGTGTCGGACGGTAATGATTTTTAAATCAATAAGCTGGTTCATTTGTGTTGAGTGTTTTGAATAGCAGGTGCTGATAATAAGTCAAGTAAGCATAGTTTACCGAAGTTATAAGCAGCAGATTTTTAAACACTGATGTTAATTTTAATGCCTCGATCCTACATTGTCCTTGCCTTCCAATGTTCCATGTATATATTTAATTTACGCCGATGATACCACATGCGTGCATGATGTCAATGAGATGTCTAGCACTATAAGTGAATTCTCCAGTTCAGTTATGTCAATAGCATCAAAGTGGTTTTAAGCAAATAGTTCGGCTTTAAATAAGGACAAAACTCCGGTGGCAGCCTTTTCATTTAGTGCATTGGCAATTCATTGTGACAACTTACATCTGCTTGGTTTTAATTTAGATCGTAAATTACAGTGGGGTCCTCATATATCAAAACTTACCAATAAATTGTCGAGAGCTACCTACATGCTCCGTAAATTAATAACTCAGATTTCTCAGGATTACCTGCGAACAAACTACCTTTCCTTATTCCACTGCCATTTAATATATGGGATTCAGCAAAGAAGGACAATCAAGATAGTTTTATGTTTTAACATTGCACTTTAAATTCCTAAATGAATTTACTGACGGTAAAAATATTGACATTTCCTTCTGATATTGATGTTAGTGTTGTTTCTTGACAAATACTATTGCAATGTATTTTGCTGAATGTCCGATGAAAATAACTAAATCATAGCACAGCACTTAAACCGGTGAATGTTGGTAGAGATGTAAATGTGATCATAAGGGTTACCACTTTCAAAATTCAGTGATACTTGTGGCGAAAATAAGATAAGTAATGCTTCAACTTCCTTTTACCTAACATCCAACAGCATGACGTGGATAAGCGAGCTTCGTACTATTGGTCTTGAAAACAAGACATCAACTATTCTTGTTATAACGTAATTAATTATTGCCAGTATACTGTTTAGTTTCATTGAACAAAATAAACCGTACGCTGGGAAGTCTATTCCCTATAATGCACTTAAAATGAACAATTAAATCAAGGGTAAGTAATTCCCGATAAGGAAAATTCTCTAGATTTGTGCCTCGCTCCGATAAACTAAACCTTCGTTCTCCCCATTAATAAGTATTATAAACAAAGGATTCAAAGTAAATATCTCTCCTTTATTCTCTTTGCATTCATAACAATCGAAATTTTGAGGCAAACGACGGTAACTTCATACCGCTGGCTTTAAATGCACACATGTCCACGATGTCACACAAGTATTATCGAAAGCAAATAACGAAAAAATCACTCGCATAACCTCATTGAGCTCCATTCCTAATTGTCCAAAGGTTAGTTTACAAAATTACCGAGGCAAAACAGCTGTGGCCACCATTATTTTAAGGTACGAGACTTTCCATTGGTCCTTACGAAGTTCATCAGCTTCGCCTTACAAATTTTTCATAACGAGAGTTTTCTCCCATCCGGTCCGTAGAAAAAGTTTTCTTCACCCAGTTACAGACTTCGGCCGGGAGAAAACTTTGGGAGAGAGCTCTTTCTCCTAAACGAAGCGCCTAAAGTTACAGACTTACCCCCCTGGAGTTGTAGGATGTATTGATGGTACTCACATCCCTATCATCAGTCCAGGAGGAGAATTCCCTGAATTATATAGAAACAGAAAGGGATATTTCTCCCTGAACGTTCAGGTAAATGTTTTTGTAGAAAAAAAACATGCCTACTCAGTCTCAGAATACTTCCTAGTCAGTATGTGAAGTATTATTTCAATATTTTAACCGTTTGTTGTATATCAAACAGGTGGTTGTTGGTCCCAGGATGGAGATTTTGGATATTGTCTGTAGGTGGCCACGATCAACACATGACGCACGCATATTTCATAACAGCCGATTAAGACTCAGGTTTGACAGCAATGAAATAAATGGGATATTGCTGGGAGATAGTGGGTGTCCACAGATGAGATATTTATACACCCCTGTGCGCAACCCAGCTACAGCAGCCGAGAGGAGGTTAGTTGTTGGATAACACATCCACAATTATTTCTATTGCATCAGCTTTTATAGAGTAACAACATCATTACCTGGAATTACAGTGGTGAATATCAACATTCCATTTCAAATTTTTTGGTATAATACATCACACATTGCCACCAGATCAACTGTGGAGAGGGCATTTGGTGTTTGGAAGAGGCGATTTCCATGCCTGTCCATGAAGCTGAGAACAGCAACTCGTACCTCTGCAAAAATCATTCTAGCTTGTACTGTGCTTCACAATGTGGCTGTTTTTTAATTCAAAGCATTCAAAGGAAACTTATTTCCTTTACGCCGCATTTTTTCAACTTATTTAACTCTGTCGCCTATAATCACCACAGTTCACCGATATTAATGCAAAATTTCTGGGCGAAATAAAAAAATCCTTCTAACAGAAGTTCTCGAACAAATTCTACCTAATTCCTTGATTCTACTCTTTTTCAACTAAAATAAACTCTGTCGTATTTTCTCTTCACAGTAACCGAAATAATGCAAAAATTTTAATGAGAACAAAATTTCTTCTAACAGCCGTTCTCCTAAATATGAAAAACATTAAACTTAATTCCTTAATACTGCTCTTTTTTTAACTAAAATTAACTCTGTCGCCTTTTGTAATCACAGTTAAACGAAAACATTGCAAAATTTTTAAGCGAACCAAAAAATTCTTCTAACAGCCGTTCTCTCAAAAATTAAATTCGTTCAACTTAAATTCTTTACACTGCTGTTTTTTAACTAAAATTAACACTGTCGCCTCTTATCATAACAGTTAACCGAAAATAATGCAAACTTCTGAGCAAAATAAAAAAATTCTTCTCATAATCGTTCTCAAAAACATTATATTCTGTCGAATTAATTCCTTTATACCGCCATTTTTCAACTAAAATTAACTCTGTCGACACTTCTCATCATAGTTCACCGAATTTACACAAAATTTCTGGACGAATAGAAAAATCCTACTTACCGGCGTTCTCTCAAAAATTAAATTCTTTCAACTAAATTTTATTATACCGCTGTTTATATTCTAAAATGAACTGAGTTGCCTCTTCTCTTTATAATTCACCGATTTCAATGCTAAGTTTTCAGGCGAAATAAAAAAATTCTTCTAACAGCCGTTCCTTCATAAATGAAATTCCTTCAACTTACACCACTTATACGGCTATTTTTCAATTAAAATTAAATCTGTCATCTGTTTGTATTACACTTAACAGAAATTATTGAAACATTTCTGGACAACTAAAAACATTTGTCTGACAGGCAACTTTCAAAACACAAATTCTTTAAATTTTATTACTGTAAACCAATGCTTATCAACTAAAATTAACACTTGAGCCTCTTTTTACAACAGATAACCGAAATTAATGCACATATGTGGGTGAAATAAAAATATTCATCTATCAGGGGTTATGCCAAATAAGAAATTTATTCAACGTAATTCCTTCAACCGCTGTTTTTTTACTAAAATTACAAGGTCACATTTTAAATATCACAGTTCGTCGAAATTATTGCATAAATTAAGGGCGAAATAATAAAATATTTCTAACAGGCGTTCTCTCAAAAAAGAAAGTTGTTCAAATTAATTCCATTATACTGCTGTTCTTTAACCAAAATTAACTCTGTCTCATTTTGTCATTACAGTTAACCTATATTAATGCAAACATTTTTAAGCCAAACAAAAAAATATTCTGACAGCCGATCTCTCAAGAATGAAATTCATGCAACTTTTTTCTTTTATACTGCTGTTTTTACCGAAAATGAATTCTGACACCTTTTCTCATCACAGTTTACCGAAAATAATGCAAAACGTTTTCTGCGAAATAAAAAAATTGTTCAAAAAGCCGATTTCTCAAAAATGAAATTCATTTAACTTATTTCCTTTACACCGCATTTTTTCAACTAATTTCAACTCTGTCACCTATAATCACGACAGTTCACCGATATTATTGCAAAATTTCTGGGCGAAAAAAAAATCGTTCTAACATGCATTCTCGAACAAATACTACTTAATTCCTTAAGTCTGCTGTTTTTCAACTAAAATAAACACTGTCGTCTTCTCTCTTCACAGTAACCGAAATAATGCAAAAATTTTAATGAGAACTAAAATTCTTCTAACAGCCTCTCTTCTAAATATGTAATTCATTAAATTTAATTCCTTAATACTACTCTTTTTTAACTAAAATTAACTCTTTCGCCTTTTGTAATCACAGTTAAACGAAAACATTGAAAAATTTTTCATGCAAACCAAACAAATTCTTCTAACAGCCGTTCTCTCAAAAATACGTTCGTTCGTTAAAAATTCGTTCAACTTCAATTCTTTACACTGCTGTTTTTTTAACTAAAATTAACACTGTCGCCTCTTATCATCACACTTCAACGAAATTATTGAAACATTTTTCGGCGAAATAATAAAATTCATCTAACATGCAAATTCCTAAAACGAGAGTTTTTTTAAATCTTTTTCCTTTATTCACCCTTTTTTCAACTAATAACACTTGAGCCTCTTCTAATCACAGTTCATTGAACTTATTACAAAATTTGTGGGCGAAATATTTAAATTTTTTTTACAGCCATTCTATCAAAAATGAAATTCGTTCAACTTAATTCCTTTAAACTGCTGTTTCTAACTAAATTAACTCTGTCGCCTTTTGTCATCACAGTTAACCGAAATTAATGCAAAATTTATATGCGAAGCAAAAAAATTCTTCTAAAAGCCGTTTTCTTAAATATAAAATTTATTCAACGTAATTACTTATTACTGCTTTTTTTAACTAAAATTAACTCTGTTGCCTTTTGTTATCAAAGATAACCGAATTTAAGGCAAAATTTTATATGTGAAACAAAAAAATTCTTCTAACAGCCGTTCTATCAAAAATTAAATTCATTAAACTTAATTCCTTTAGGCTGCTGTTTTTCAACTAAAATTAACTCTGGTGCCTTTTGACATCACAGTTAACCGAAATTAATGCAAAATTTTTATGCGAAGCAAAAAAATTCTTCTAAAAGTCGTTTTCTGAAGTAAAAAATTCATTCAACTTATTTCTTTATTACTGCTTTTTTTAACTAAAATTAACTCTGTCGCCTTTTGTTATAACAGTAAAACAAATCAAAGGCTACATTTTTTATGCGAAACAAAAAATTCTCATAACAGCCGTTCCATCAAAAATAAAATTCGTTCAACTTAATTCCTTTGTGCTGCTGTTTTTTAACTAAAATTAACACTGTTGCCTTTTATCATCACAGTTCAACAAAAATAATGCAAAACTTCTGGGCAACATAAAAAAATTCTTCTAAGAGTCGTTCACAAAAAAATTATATTCCCTCAACTTAATTCCTTTATACCGCCTTTTTTCAATTACAATTAATCCTGTCGAAACTTCTCATCACAGTTCACCGATTTTATGCAAAATTTCTGGACGAAAAAAAATCCTACTTACCGGCGTTCTCTCAAAAATTTAATTGTCTCAACTAAATTTTATGATACCGCTGTTTATCACCTAATATTAACTCAGCCGTATCTTCTCTTCACAATTCACGGAAATTAATACTGTTTCCGGGCGAAATAAACAAATTCTTCTAACAGTAGTTGTCTCAAATATGAACTTCTTTCAACTCAATTAATTTAGCCGCTGTTTTTCAACTAAAATTAAATCTGTCACCTCTTCTCATCACAGTTCACCGAAATTATTGATACATTTTTGGGCGAAATAAAAAAAAGTCGTCTAACAGGCAAAATCTTAAAATAGAAATTCTTTAAATCTTATTCCTTTATACACCCTTTTTTCAACTAATAACACTTGATCCTCCTCTAATCACAGTTCATTGAAATTATGAAGACTATATAGGAGAAATATTAAAAATTTTCTAACAGGCGTTCTGTCAAAAATAAAATTTGTTCAACTTTATTCTTTTAAACTGCTGTTTTTAACTAAATTAACTCTGTAGCCTTTTGTTATCACAGTTAACCAAAATTAATGCAAAAATTGTATGCGAAGCAAAAAAAGGTTTTGAAAGCCGTTTTCTAAAATGTAAAATTCATTCAACTTTATTCCATAATACTGATTTTTTTAACTAAAATTAACACTGTTTCCTTTTGTTATCACAGTTAACACAAATCCGTTCTGTCAAAAATGAAATTCGTTCAAGTAAATTCTTTTATGCTGCTGTTTTTCAACTAAAATTAACGCTGTTGCCTTTTTTCATCCCGGTTAACCGAAATTAATGCAAAAATATTTACGCGATTCAAAAAAATTCATCTTACAGCCGTTCTCTCAAAAATGAAATTCTTTCAACCTTATTCCTTTATACTGGTGTTTTTCGACGAAAATTAACTCTGTCGCCTCTTCTCATCACAGTTTACCGAATGTGTGCAAAATTTCGGGAAAACATAAAAAAACCATACCTACTGGCGTTCTCCCTAAAATTATATTCTTTCAATTCCATTTTTTACCGCTATTTTAAAACTAAAATAATTTTGTTGCATCTTCTCGTTACAGCTCACTGAAATTAATTCAAAAATCTGGGCATAATAGAAAAATTCTTCTAACAGGCGTGTTATCAATAATGAAATTAATTCAACTTAAATCCTTAATACCGATTTTTTCGACGAAAATTATCTATGTAGCATATTTTTGTCGCGGTTCATTGAAATGTATGTAAAATTTCTGGGCGAAAATAAAATTCTTCCAACAGGCGTTTTCTCACAAATGAAATCCTTTGAAATTAATTTCTTTATACCGCATTTTTTCAACTAAGTTCAACTCTATTGCCTATTATCATCACAGTTAACCGATATCAATAGCAAAATTTCTGGCCGAAATAAAAAAATCCTTCTGACAGGCGTTCTCGAACAAATTCTACTTAATTCCTTGCTTCTGCTGCTTTTCAACTAAAATTAACTCTGTCGTCTATTCTCTTCACAGTTACCCAAATAATGCAAAAATTTTTATAAGAATAAAATTTCTTCTACCAGCCGTTCTCCTAAATATGAAATACATTAAACTTAATCCTTAATAATGCTCTTTTTTAACTTAAATTAACTCTGTGACCTTTTGTTTTCACAGTTAAACGAAACATAGCAAAATTTTTTATGCGAACCAATAAAATTCTTCTAAAAGCTGTTCTCGCAAAAGTCAAATTCCTTCAACTGAAATTCTTTAACTGCTTCTTTTCTAACTAAAATTAAATCTGTGGCCTTTTGTTATCACAGTGAAACGAAAACAATGCAAAAAATTTTATGCGAACCAATAAAATTATTCTCACAGCCTTTCTCTTAAAAATTAAATTCGTTCAACTGAAATTCTTTAAACTGCTGTTTTTTTAACTAAAAACAACAGTATCGCTTCTTATCATCACAGTAATTCTAAAATAATGCAAAACTTTTGGGCAAAATAAAAAATCCTGCTCATAATTGTTTTAAAAAAATTATATTCTGTCGAATTCATTCCTTTATCCCGCCTTTTTTCAACTAAAATTAGCTCTGTTGACACTTCTTATCACAGTTTACCGATTTTACGCAAAATGTCGGGAAGAAAAAAAATCCTACTTACCGGCGTTCTCTCAAAAATTAAATTATTTTAAGTAAATTTTATGATACCTCTGTTTATCACCTAAAATTAAGTCAGTCGCTTCTTCTCTTCACAATTCACCGAAATTAATGCTAATTTTCCGGGTGAAATAAACAAATTCTTCTAACAAGTGTTGTCTCAAACATGAACTTCTTTCAACTCAATTCATTTTACCGCTGTTTTTCAATTAAATTAAAATCTGTCACCTCTACTCATCACAGTTCACCGAAATTATTAAAACATTTTTGGGCGAAATAATAAAATACGTCTAACATGCAAATTCTTAAAACAAAGGATCTTTAAATCTTATTCCTTTATACACCCTTTTTTCAACTAATAACACATAAGCCTCTTCTAATCACAGTTCATTGAAATTATTACAAAATTTATGAACGACATCTTAAACTTTTTTTAACAGCCCTTCTATCAAAAATGAAATTCGTGCAACTTAATTCCCTTATGCTGCTGTTTTTCAACTAAAATTTGCTCTGTTGCCATTTTTCATCCCAGTTAACCGAAAATAATGCAAAACTTCTTGGCAAAAAAAATCCTTCTAAGAGTCGTTCTCAAAAAAATTATATTCCGTCAACTTATTTCCTTTATACCGACTTTTTTCAAATAAAATTACCTCTGTCGACACTTTTAATCATAGTTTACCGATTTTATGCAAAATTTCTGGACGAAAAAAAATCCTACTTACCGGCGTTCTCTCAAAAATTGAACTCTTTCAACTAAATTTTATGATACCGTATTTTATAATAAAATACGTCTAACATGCAAATTCTTAAAACAGAAGTTCTTTAAATCTTATTCCTTCATACACCTATTCTTCAACTAATAACACTTGAGCCTCTTCTAATCACAGTTCATTGAAAATAATACAAAATTTGAGAGCGATTTATTAAAATTTTTTAACAGCCTTTCCTTCAAAAATGAAATTCGTTCAACTTAATTCTTTTTGCTGCTGTTTTTCAACTAAAATTAACTCTGTTGCCTTTTGAGACCACAGTTAACCGAAATTAATGCAAAATTTTGTATGCGAAACAAAAAAATGTTTCTAAAAGCCCTTTTCTCAAATATGAAATTAAATCAAGTTAACGCCTCATTTCTGCTTTTTTTTAACAGAATTAACTCTGTTGCCTCCTGTTATCACAGTAACCAAAATAATGCAAAATATTTTATGCGAAACAAAAACATTTCTAAAAGCCGTGCTCTCAAAAATGAAATTCGTTCAACTTAATTCCTTTAGGCTGCTGTTATTCAACTAGAATTTTCTCTGTTGCCATTATTCATCCCAATTAAGCGAAAATTATGCAAAACTTCTGGGCGAAAAAAAATCCATCTAGGAGTCGTTCTCAAGAAAATTATATTCCGTCCACCTTATTCCTTTATAACGCCTTTTTTCAACAAATATTAACTCTGTCGACACTTTTCATCACAGTTCACCGATTTTATGTAAAATTTCTGGACGAAAAAAAATTCTACTTACCGGCGTTCGCTCAAATATTAAATTCTTTCAACTAAATTTTATGATACCGCTGTTTATCACCTAAAATTAACTCAGTCACCTCTTCTCTTCACAATTAAACGAAATAATGCTAAGTTTCCGGGCGAAATAAACAAATTCTTCTAACAGTTGTTGCCTCAAAAATGAACTTCTTTCAACTCAATTAATTTAGCCGCTGTTTTTCAACTAAAATTAAATCTGTTACCTCTTCTCATCACAGTTCACCGAAATTATTGAATTTGAGGCTAAATGTTTTATGCGAAACGAAAAAATTCTTCCTACGGCCGTTCTATCAAAAATGAAAATCGTTACACTTAATTCATTTATGCTGCTGTTTTTTCACTAAAATTAACACTGTCGCCTCCTATCATCACAGTTAACCGAAAATAGTGCAAAACTTCTGGGGAAACTAAAAAAATCCTTCTAAGAGTCGTTCTCAAAAAAGTATTTATTCCGTCAACATAATTCCATTATAGCGTGTTTTTTCAATTAAAATTAACTCCGTCGAAACTTCTCATCACAGTTCACCGATTTTATGCAAAAGTTTTGGACGAAAGTCACCTAAAGTTAACTCAGTCGCCATTTCTCTTCACAATTCACCGAAATTAATTCTAAGTTTCTTGGCGAAATAAACCAAATTCTTCTAACAGTTGTTCTCTCAAAAATGAATTTCTTTCAAGTCAATTCATTTTGCCGCTGTTTTTCAACTACAATTAAATCTGTCACCTCTTCTCATCACATTTCACCGAAAATATTGAAAACCTTTTGGGCGAAATAAAAAGTTCGTCTAACAGGCAAATTCTTAAAGGAGAAATTCTTTAAATCTTATTCCTTTATACACCCTTTTTTCAACTTATAACACTCGTGCCTCTTCTAATCACAGTTCATTGAATTATGACAAAATTTTTGGGTGATATAATTAAATTATTCTAACATACGTTCTGTCAAAAATGAAATTTGTTCAACTTAATTCTTTTAAACTGCTGTTTTTAATTAATTAACTCTTTCGCCTTTTGTCATCACAGTTAACCGAAATTAATGCAAAACTTGTATACGAAGCAAAGAATTCTTCTAAAAGCCGTTTTCTCAAATATAAAATTCATTCAACTTAATTCCTTATTACTGCTTTTTTTTAACTAAAATTAACTCTGTCGCCTTTTGTTATCAACGATAACAAAATGTAAGGGAAAAATATTTTATGCGAAACAGAAAAATTCTCATAACAGCCACTCTATGAAAAAAAATTCGTTCAACTTAATTCCTTTATCCTGCTGTTTTTCAACCAAAATATGCGCTGTTGCCATTTTTCTTCCCAGTTAACAGAAATTAATGCAAAATTTGTATGCGAAGAAAAAAAATTTTTCTACTAACTGTTTTCTGAAATAGAAATTCATTAAACTTAATTCCATATTACAGCTTTTTTTTAACTTACATTAACTCTGTTGCCTTCTGTTATCACAGTTAAACGAAATAAATGCAAATTTTTATGCGAAACAAAAAAATTCTTCTAACAGCCGTTCTAAGGAAAATGAAATTCGTTCAACTTAATTCCTTTATTCTGCTGTTTTTCAACTAAAATTAACTTGCCTTTTTCATCCCAGTTTACCGAAAATAATGCATAACCTCTGGGCAAAATAAAAAAATCCTTCTCAGAGTCGTTCTCAAAAAAATTATATTCCGTTTTATACTTCTAATCACAGTTCATTGACATTATTAAAAAAATATTGTTAGCGTATTATGAAAATTTTTTTAACAGGCGTTCTGTCGAAAATGAAACTTGTTCAACTTTATTCATTAAAACTGCTGTTTTTAGCTAAATTAACTGTGTAGCCTTTTGTTATCACAGTTAACCAAAATTAATGCAAAATTTGCGTGGGAAGCAAAAAAGTTTTCTAAAAGCCGTTTTCTAAAATGTAAAATTCCATCAACTTAATTCCTTATTACAAAATTTACGCTGTTGCCATTTTTCTTCCCAGTTAACCGAAATTAATGCAAAATTTGTATGCGAAGAAAAAAAATTTTTCTACTAGCTGTTTTCTCCAATAGAAATTCATTCAACTAAATTCCTTATTGCTGCTTTTTTTAACTAAAATTAACTCTGTTGCCTTCTGTTATCACAGTTAAACGAAATTAATGCAAATTTTTTATGCAACACAAATCATTTCTATCCTTTCTTATCAACGATAACCGAATTTAAGGGAAAAATGTTTTATGCGAAACAGAAAAATTCTCATAACAGCCGCCATATCAAAAAAAAAATTCGTTCAACTTAATTCCTTTATGCTGCAGTTTTTCAACTAAAATTTGCTCTGTTAAATTTTTCTTCCCAGTTAACCGAAATTAATGCAAAATTTGTATTCGAAGCAAAAAAAAATTTTTCTAAAAGCCGTTTTCAAAAATGTAAAATTCCATCAACTTTAGTCCTTATTACTGCTTTTTTTTTAACTAAAATTAACTCTGTCGCCTTTTGTTATCACAGTTAACACAATTTAAGGCAAAATGTTTTATGGGAAACAAAAAAATTCTTCTAACGGCCGTTCTATCAAAAATGAAACTCGATACACTAAATTCCTTTATGCTTCTGTTTTTTTAACTATAATTAAATCTGTCGCCTCCTATCATCACAGTTAACCGAAAATAGTGCAAAACCCTGGGCAACATAAAAAATCCTTTTAAGAGTCGTTCTCAAAAAAATTATACATTCCGTAAACTTAATTCCATTATACCGTCTTTTTTCAATTAAAATTACCTCCGTTGAAACTTCTCATACAAATCACCGATTTTATGCAAAATTTCTGGAGGAAAAGAAATCCTACATACCGGCGTTCTCTCAAAAATTAAATTGTTTCAACTAAATTTTATTATTCCGCTGTTTATCACCTAAAGTTAACTCAGTCCATTCTTCTCTTCACAATTCACCGAAATTATTGAAACATTTTTGGGCGAAATAATAAAATTCGTCTAACAGGCAAATTCTTAAAACAGAAAATTTTTAAATCTTTATTCGTATAACAGAAAGTCTTTTCCCCTTTATACACCATTTTTTCAACTAATAACTCTTGAGCCTATTCTAATCACTGTTCATTGAAATTATTACAAAACTTTAGTGAGCGAAATATTAAAATTTTTCTAACAGGCGTTCTGTCAAAAATGAAACTTGTTCAATTTATTCTTTTAAACTGCTGTTTCTACCTTAATTAACTCTCTAGCCTTTTGTCATCACAGTTAATGGATATTAATGATAATTTGTATGCGAAGGAAAACAAGTTTTCTAAAAGCCGCTTTCTCAAATATAAAATTCATTCAACATAATTCCTTATTACTGCTTTTTTTAAACTAAAATTATCTGTCGCCTATTGTTATCACAGTTAACCGAATTTTAGGCAAAATGTTTTATGCGAAACGAAAAGATTCTTCTAACAGCCGTTCTATCAAAAATGAAATTCGTTAAACTTAATTCCTTTATGCTGCAGTTTTTCAACTAAAATTTACTCTGTTGCCATTTTTCTTCCCAGTTAACCGAAATTAATGCAAAATTGGTATTCGAAGCAAAAAAAAATTTTTCTAAAATGCCAAATTCCATCATTTTTAATCCCTATTACTGCTTTTTTTATATATTTTTATGCGAATTTTTTTGGGCTTAATAATAAAATTCTCTAACAGGAAAATTCTTAAAACGGAAATTCTTTAAATCTTATTCCTTTATAGACCCTTTTTTCAACTAATAACACTTGAACCTCTTCTAATCATTGTTCATTGAAATTATTACATCATTTGTGGGCGAAATATCATAAAATTTTCTAACAGTCGTTCTGTCAAAAACGAAATTTGTTCAACTTAATTCCTTTAAACTGCTGTTTCTAAATAAATTCACTCTGTCGCCTTTTGTCATCACAGTTAACCGAAATTAATGCAAAATTTGTATGCAAAGCAAAAAAAATTCTTATAAAAGCCGTTTTCTCAAATATGAAATTCATTTAACTTAATGCCTCATTTCTGCTTTTTAAACAAAAATAACTCTGTTGCCTTTTGTTATCACAGTTAACGAAATTTAAGGCTAAATTTTTATGCGAAAAGAAAAATTTCTTCTAACGGCCGTTCTATCAAAAATGAATCTCGTAACACTAAATTCCTTTATGCTGCTGTTTTTTTAAACTAAAATTAACACTGTCGCCTCCTATCATCACAGTTAACCGAAAATAGTGCAAAACCCTGGGCAACATAAAAAAGTCCTTCTAAGAGTCGTTCTCAAAAAAATTATATATTCCGTAAACTTAATTCCATTATACCGTCTTTTTTCAATTAAAATTACCTCCGTTGAAACTTCTCATACAAATCACCGATTTTATGCAAAATTTCTGGACGAAAAGAAATCCTACATACCAGCGTTCTCTCAAAAATTAAATTGTTTCAACTAAATTTTATGATACCGCTGTTTATCACCTAAAATTAACTCAGTCGCCTCTTCTCTTCACAATTCACCGAAATTAATGCTAAGTTTCCGGGCGAAATAAACAAATTCTTCTAACAGTTGTTGTCTCAAAAATGAACTTCTTTCAACTCAATTAATTTAGCCGCTGTTTTTCAACTAAAATTAAATCTGTCACCTCTTCTCATCACAGTTCACCGAAATTTTGATACATTTTTGGGCGAAATAAAAAAGTCGTCTAACAGGCAAAATCTTAAAACAGAAATTCTTTAAATCTTATTCCTTTATACACCCTTTTTTCAACTAATAACACTTGAGACTCTTCTAATCACAGTTCATTGAAATTATTACAAAATTTGTGGGCAAAATCTTAAAATTTTTCTAACAGGCGTTGTCAAAAATGAAATTTGTTCAACTTATTTCTTTTAAACTGCTGTTTGTAACTACATTAATTCTGTGCCTTTTGTCATTACAGTTAACCGAAATAAATGCAAAATTTCTATGCGAAGCAAAAAAACGTTTTGAAAGCCGTTTTCTAAAATGTAAAATTCATTAACTTTATTCCTTATTACTGATTTTTTTTAACTAAAATTAACACTGTTTCCTTTTGTTATCACAGTTAACACAATTTAAGGGAAAATTTTTAATGGGAAACAAAAAAATTCTTCTAAGAGCCGTTCTGTCAAAAATGAAATTCGTTCAAGTTAACTCTTTTATGCTGCTGTTTTTCAACTAAAATTAACGCTGTTGCCTTTTTTCATCCCTATTAACCGAAATTATTGCAAAAATGTCTACGCGATTCAAAAAAATTCATCTTACAGCCGTTTTCTCAAAAATGAAATTGTTTCAACCTTATTCTTTTATACTGGTGTTTTTCGACGAAAATTAACTCTGTCGCCTCTTCTCATCACAGTTTACCGTATGTTTGCAAAATTTCTGGAAAACATAAAAAAAACCATACCTACTGGCGTTCTTCCAAAAATTATATTCTTTCAATTCCATTTTTTACCGCTATTTTAAAACTAAAATAATTTTCTTGCAACTTCTCGTTACAGCTCACTGAAATTAATTCAAAAATCTGGGCATAATAGAAAAATTCTTCTAACAGGCGTTTTATCAATAATGAAATTAATTCAACTTTAATCCTTAATACCGATTTTTTCGACGAAAATTATCTATGTAGCATATTTTTGTCGCGGTTCATTGAAATGTATGTAAAATATCTGGGCGAAAATAAAATTTTTCCAGCAGGCGTTCTCTCACAAATGAAATCCTTTGAAATTAATTTCTTTATACCGCATTTTTTCAACTAATTTCAACTCTATTGCCTATTATCATCACAGTTAACCGATATCAATGGCAAAATTTCTGGCCGAAATAAAAAATTTTTCTGACTGGCGTTCTCGAACAAATTCTACTTAATTCCTTGCTTCTGCTGCTTTTATACTAAAATTAACTCTGTCGTCTTTTCTCTTCACAGTTACCCATATAATGCAAAAGTTTTTATGAGAATAAAATTTCTTCTACCAGCCGTTCTCCTAAATATGAAATACATTAAACTTAATCCTTAATAATGCTCTTTTTTTAACTTAAATTAACTTTGTGGCCTTTTCTTATCACAGTTAAACGAAACAGCAAAATTTTTATGCGAACCAAATAAATTCTTCTAAAAGCTGTCCTCGCAAAAATCAAATTCCTTTACTGAAATTCTTTAAACTGCTTCTTTTTTAACTAAAATTAAATCTGTGGCCTTTTGTGATCGTAGTTAACCAAAATTAATGCAATATTTGTATGCGATGCAAAAAATTTCTTCTCAAAGCTGTTTTCTCAAATAGAAATTCATTCAACTTAATTCCCTATTACTGCATTTTTTTAATAAAATTAACTCTGTCGTCTTTTGTTATCAACGATAACCGAATTTAAGGGAAAAATAGTTTATGCGAAACAGAAAAATTCTCATAACAGCCGCTCTATCTAAGTTAACTCAGTCGCTTCTTCTCTTCACAATTCACCGAAATTATTGAAACATTTTTTGGCGAAATAAAAAAATTCGTCTAACAGGCAAATTCTTAAAACAGAAATTCTTTAAATCTTTAGTCTTATACCAGAAATTCTTTTCTCCTTTATACACCATTTTCGCAACTAATAACTCTTGAGCCTCTTCTAATCACTGTTCTTTGAAATTATTACAAAACTTTAGTGAGCGAAATATTAAAATTTTTCAAACAGGCGTTCTGTCAAAAATGAAACTTGTTCAATTTATTCTTTTAAACTGCTGTTTCTACCTAAATTAACTATCTAGCCTTTTATCATCACAGTTAACGGATATTAATGATAATTTGTATGCGAAGGAAATAAAGTTTTCTAAAAGCCGCTTTCTCAAATATAAAATTCATTCAATTCATATTTCCTTAATGCTGTTTTTTTTAACTAAAATTAACTGTCGCCAATTGTTATCACAGTTAACCGAATTTTAGGCAAAAATTTTTATGCGAAACAAAAAATTCTTCTAACAGCCGTTCTATCAAAAATGAAATTCGTTAAATTTAATTCCTTTATGCTAATGTTTTTCAACTTAAATTAACTCTGTTGCCTTTTGACATCACATTTAACCGAAATTAATGCAAAATTATTATGCGAAGCAAAAAAATTCTTCTAAAAGTAGTTTTCTGAAGTATAAATTTCATTCAACTTATTTCTTTATTACTGCTTTTTTTGAACTAAAATTAACTCCATCACCTCTTCTCATCACAGTTCACCGAAATTATTGCAACATTTTTCGGCGAAATAACAAAATTCTCTAACAGGAAAATTCTTAAAACAGAAATTCTTTAAATCTTATTCCTTTATACACCCTTTTTTCAACTAATAACACTTGAGCCTCTTCTAATCACTGTTCATTGAAATTATTACAAAATTTTAGTGAGCGAAATATTAAACTTTTCTAACAGGCGTTCTGTCAAAAATGAAACTTGTTTAATGTATTCTTTTAAACTGCTGTTTCTACCTAAATTAACTCTCTACCCTTCTGTCATCACAGTTAACGGATATTAATGATAATTTGTATGCGAAGGAAAAAAGTTTTCTAAAAGCCTCTTTCTCAAATATAAATTTCATTCAACATAATTCCTTATTACTGCTTTTTTTAAATCAAAATTAACTGTCGCCTATTGTTATCACAGTTAACCGAATTTTAGGCATAATTTTTTATGCATAACAAAAAATTCTTCTAACAGCCGTTCTATCAAAAATGAAATTCGTTAAAATTAATTCCTTTATGATGCTTTTTTTTTAAATTAACTGTCGCCTTTTGTTATCACAGTTAAACAAATTAAAGGCTACATTTTTTATGCGAAACAAAAAAATTCTCATAACAGCCGTTCCATCAAAAATAAAATTAGGAATTAAGTTGAACGAATTTCATTTTTGATAAAACGGCTGTGAGAAGAATTTTTTTGTTTCGCATAAAACATTTTGCCTTAAATTGTGTAAACTGTGCCTGTTTGCCTAAAATTCGGTTAACTGTGATAACAATAGGCGACAGTTAATTTTAGTTAAAACAAAGCAGTAATAAGGAATTATGTTGAATGAATTTTATATTTGAGAAAGCGGCTTTTAGAAAACTTTTTTTTCCTTCGCATACAACTTATCATTAATATCCGTTAACTGTGATGACAAAAGGCTAGATAGTTAATTTAGGTAGAAACAGCAGTTTAAAAGAATAAATTGAACAAGTTCCATTTTTGACAGAACGCCTGTTAGAAAAATTTTAATATTTCGCTCACTAAAGTTTTGTAATAATTTCAATGAACAGTGATTAGAAGACGCTCAAGAGTTATTACTTGAAAAAAGGGTGTATAAAGGAGAAAAGAATTTCTGTTATAAGAATAAAGATTTAAAGAATTTCTGTTTTAAGAATTTGCCTGTTAGACGAATTTTTTTATTTTGCCCAAAAATGTTTCAATAATTTTAGGGGTTTCAATAGTTTTCAATAATTCGGTTATCGTTGATAACAAAAGGCGACAGAGTTAATTTTAGATAAAAAAAGCAGTAATAAGGAATTAAGTTGAATGAATTTCTATTTGAGAAAACGGCTTTGAGAAGAATTTTTTTGCATCGCATAAAAATTTTGCATTAATTTCGGTTAACTGCGATCACAAAAGGCGACAGAGTTAATTTTGTTAAAAACAGAAGTTTAAAAGAATTAAGTTTAACAAATTTTATTTTTTACACAACACATGTTAGAAAAATTTTAATATTTCGTCCACAAATTTTGTCATAATTTCAATGAACTATGATAAGAAGAGGGTCAATTGTTATTAGGTGAAAAAAGGGTGTATAAAGGAATAAGATTTAAAAAATGTCTGTTATAAGAGTTTGCCTGTTAGAGGAATTTTTATATTTGCTCAAAAATGTTTCAATAATTTCGGTGAACTGTGATGAGTAGAGGTGACAGATTTAATTTTAGTTGAAAAACAGCGGAAAATGAATTGAGTTGAGAGAAGTTCATTTTGAGACAACAACTGTTAGAAGAATTTTTTTATTTCGCCCGGAAACTTAGCATTACTTTCGGTGAATTGTGAAGAGAAGAGGTGACTGAGTTAATTTTAGGTGATAAACTGCGGTATCATAAACTTTAGTTGAAAGAATTTAATTTTTGATAGTATGCCGGTAAATAGGATTTTTTTTCGTCCAGAAATTTTGAATAAAATAGGTGAACTATGATGAGAAGTTTCGACAGAGTTAATTTTAGTTGAAAAAAGGCGGTATAATGGAATTAAGTTGACAGAATAAAATTTTTTTGAGAACGACTCTTATAAGGATTTTTTTATTTTGCGCAAAAGTTTTGCATTATTTTCGGTTAACTGGGATGAAAAATGGCAGCAGAGCAAATTTTAGTACAAAAACAGCAGCATAAAGGAATTAAGTTGAACGAATTTAGTTTTGATAGAGTGGCTGTTATGAGAATTTTTGTGTTTCGCATAAAAACATTTTCCCTTACACTCTGTTATCGTTGATAACAAGAGGGAAGAGAGTTAATTTAAGTTAAAAAAGCAGTAATAAGGAATTATGTTGAATGAATTTCATATTTGAGAAAATTGCTTTTGAAGAATTTTTGTGCTTCGCATACAAATTTTGCATTAATTTCGGTTAACTGTGATGACAAAAGGCGACAGAGTGAATTTATTTAGAAACAGCAGTTTAAAGGAATTAAGTTGAACAAATTTCGTTTTTGACAGAACGACTGTTAGAAAATTTTTTGATATTTCGCCCACAAATGATGTAATAATTTCAATGAACAATGATTAGAAGAGGCTCAAGTGTTATTAGTTGAAAAAGGGTGTATAAAGGAATAAGATGAGAAGAGGTGACAGATTTAATTTTAGTTGAAAAACAGCGGCAAAATGAATTGAGTTGAAAGAAGTCCATTTTTGATACAGCAACTGTTAGAAGAATTTGTTTTTTCGCCCGGAAACTTAGAATTCCTTTCGTGGAATTGTGAAGAGAAGTGGCGACTGAGTTAACTTTAGGTGATAAAGAGAGGTATGATAAAATTTAGTTGAGACAATTTAATTTTTGAGAGAACGCTGGTAAGTAGGATTTTTTTTCGTCCAGAACTTTTTCATAAAATCAGTGATTTGTATGAGAAGTTTCGATGGAGGTAATTTTAATTGAAAAAAGACGGTATAATGGAATTAAGTTGACGGAATATTTAATTTTTTTGAGAACGACTCTTTGAAGGATGTTTTTCTGTTGCCCAGAAGTTTTGCACTATTTTCGGTTAACTGTGATGATAGCAGGCGACTGTGTTAATTTTAGTTAAAAAACAGCAGCATGAAGCAATTAAGTGTAACGATTTTCATTTTTGATAGAACGGCCGTTAGAGGAATTTTTTCGTTTCGCATAAAAAATTTAGCCTTAAATTCGGTTAACTGTGATAACAAAAGGCAAAGGAGTTACTTATATTTAAAAAAAAGCAGTAATAAGGAATTAAGTTGAACGAATTTCATTTTTGAGAGAACGGCTGTTAGAAATGATTTGTGTTGCATAAAAAATTTGCATTAATTTCGTTTAACTGTGATAACAGAAGGCAACAGAGTTAATTTTAGTTAAAAAAAGCAGCAATAAGGAATTTAGTTGAATGAATTTCTATTGGAGAAAACAGCTATTAGAAAATTTTTTTTTCTTCGCATACAAATTTTGCATTAATTTCGGTTAACTGGGAAGAAAAATGGCAACAGCGTAAATTTTGTAATAAGGAATAAAGTTGATGGAATTTTACATTTTAGAAAACGGCTTTAAAAAAACTTTTTTGCTTCCCACGCAAGTTTTGCATTAATTTTGGTTAACTGTGATAACAAAAGGCTACACAGTTAATTTAGCTAAAAACAGCAGTTTTAATGAATAAAGTTGAACAAGTTTCATTTTCGACAGAACGCCTGTTAGAAAAATTTTCATAATACGCTAACAATATTTTTTTAATAATGTCAATGAACTGTGATTACAAGTATAAAGCGGAATATAAATTTGTTGAGAATGACTCTGAGAAGGATTTTTTTATTTTGCCCAGGGGATATGCATTATTTTCGGTTAACTGGGATGAAAAAGGCAACAGAGTTAATTTTAGTTGAAAAACAGCAGCAAAAAGAATTAAGTTAAAAAATTTTAATATTTCGCCCTCAAATTTTGTTTTAATTTCAATGAACTGTGAGGCTTAAGTGTTATTAGTTGAAGAAAGGGTGTATAAAGGAATAAGATTTAAAGAATTTCTGTTTTAAGAATTTGCATGTTAGACGAATTTTTTTATTTCGCCCAAAAATGTTTCAATAATTTCGGTGAACTGTGAAGAGAAAAGGTGACAGATTTATTGTAAGTTAAAAACAGCGGCAAAATGAATTGAGTTGAGAAAAATTCATTTTTGAGACAACAACTGTTAGAATAATTTTGTTTATTTAGCTCAGAAAATTAGCATTAATTGCGGTGAATTGTGAAGAGAAGAAGCGAATGAGTTAATTTTAGGTGATAAACAGCGGTATCATAAAATTTAGTTGAAAGAGTTCAATTTTTGAGAGAACGCCGGTAAGTAGGATTTTTTTCGTCCAGAAATTTTGCATGAAATTGGTGAACTATGATTAAAAGTGTCGACAGAGGTAATTTTAGTTAAAAAAAAGTCGGTATAAAGGATATAAGTTGACGGAATATAATTTTTTTGAGAACGACACTTAGAAGGATTTTTTTTGCACAGACGTTTTGCATTATTTTCGGGTAACTGGGATGAAAAATGGCAACAGAGCAAATTTTAGTTGAAAAACCGAAGCATAAGGGAATTAAGTTGCACGAATTTCATTTTTGATAGAAGGGCCATTAAAAAAATATTAAGATGACGTTCACAAATTTTGTAATAATTTCAATGTACTGTGATTAGAAGAGGCTTATGTGTTATTAGTTGAAAAAAGGGTGTATAAAGGAATAAGATTTAAAGAACTTCTGTTTTAATAATTTGCATGTTAGACGTATTTTATTATTTCGCCCAAAAATATTTTAATAATTTCGGTGAACTGTGATGAAAAGAGGTGACAGATTTTAATTTGATTGAAAAACAGCTGTAAAATGAATTGAGTTGAAAGGAGTTCATATTTGAGACAACACTTGTTTGAAGAATGTGTTTATTTCACCCGGAAACTTAGAATTAATTTCGGTGAATTGTGAAGAGAAGAGGCGACTGAGTTAACTTTAGGTGATAAACAGCGGTATCATAAAATTTAGTAGGATTTTTTTTGTCCAAAATTTTACATAAAATCGGTGAACTGTGATGAGAAGTTTCGACGGAGTTAATTTTAATTGAAAAAACACGCTATAATGGAATTATGTTGACGGAATAAATACTTTTTTTGAGAACGACTCTTACAAGGATTTTTTTTGTTTCCCCAGAAGTTTTGCACTATTTTCGGTTAACTGTGATGATAGGAGGCGACAGTGTTAATTTTAGTTAAAAAACAGCAGCATAAATGAATTAAGTGTAACGATTTTCATTTTTGATAGAACGGCCGTTAGAAGAATATTTTCGTTTTGCATAAAAAATTTAGCCTTAAATTCAATAATTTCGGTGAACTGTGATGAGAAGAGGTAACAGATTTAATTTTTGTTGAAAAACAGTGGCTAAATTAGTTGAGTTGAAAGAAGTTCATTTTTGAGACAACAACTGTTAGAAGAATTTGTTTATTTCGCCCGGAAACTTAGCATTAATTTCGGAGAATTGTGAAGAGAAGAGGGGAGTGAGTTATTTTAGGTGATAAACAGCGGTATCATAAAATTTAGTTGAAAGAATTCAATTTTTGAGAGAACGCCGGTGAGTAGAATTTTTTTTCGTCCAGAAATTTTACATAAAATCGGTGAACTGTGATGAGAAGTGTCTACAGAATTAGCTTTAGTTGAAAAAAGGCGGTATAAAGGAATCAAGCTGACGGAATATAATTTTTTTGAGAACGACTCTTAGAAGGATTTTTTTAATTTGGCCAGAAGTTTTGCATTATTTTCCGTTAACTGTGATGATAACAGGCGAAAGTGTTAATTTTAGCTATAAAATAGCAGTGTAAAGAATTTAAGTTGAACGGATTTAACTTTTGAGAGAACGGCTTTTAGAATAATTTTTTTGGCTCGCATAAAAATTTTGCATTGTTTTCGTTTAACTGTGATAACAAAAGGCCACAGAGTTAATTTAAGTTAAAAAAGAGCAGTATTAGGAATAAAGTTTAATGTATTTCATATTTAGGTGAACGGCTGTTAGAAGAAATTTTGTTCTCATAAAAAAATTTGCATTATTTCGGTAACTGTGAAGAGAAAAGACGACAGAGTTAATTTTAGTTGAAAAGCAGCAGAATCAAGGAAATTAGTAGAATTTGTTGGAGAATGCCTGTCAGAAGGATTTTTTTATTTCGCCCAGAAATTTTGCCATTGATATCGGTTAACTGTGATGATAATAGGCGATAGAGTTGAAATTAGTTGACTAAATCCGGATAAAGTAAATCATTTGAAAGGATTTCATTTGTGAGAGAACGTCTGTTTGAAAAAAAATTTTTTCGCCCAGAATTTTTCCATTAATTTCAATGAACCGTGACAAAAATAGGCCATATATAGATAATTTTCTTCGAAAAAAATTGGTATAAAAGATTTAAGTTGAATGAATTTCATATTTTTATAAAACGCTTGTTAGAAGAATTTTTCTATTATGCCCAGAAATTTTGTATTAATTTCAGTGAGCTGTAATGAGAAGATGCGACAAAATTATTTTAGTTTTAAAATAGCGGTAAAAAAATGGAATTGAAAGAATATAATTTTTGGGAGAACGCCAGTGGGTATGGTTTCTTTATTTTTTCCAGAAATTTTGCAAACATTCGGTAACTGTGATGAAAAGTGGCGACAGAGTTAATTTTCGTTGAAAAACGGCGGTATAAAGGATTCATAGTAGAGATACGAGATAAGACAGAGTTAAATTTAGTTGAAAAACACCAGCATAAAGGAATAAGGTTGAAAGAATTTCTTTTTTGAGAGAACGGCTGTAAAAAGAATTTTTTTGTTCCGCATAAAACATTTTGCGTTACATTTGGATATCTTTGATAACAAAAGGCGACAGAGTTATTTTTAGTTAAAAAAACGAGTAATATGGAATTAAGTTGAATGAATTTTATATTTCAGAAAACGCCTTTTAGAAAAATGTTTTTGGTTCGCATAAACAATTTTGCATTAACTTCGGTTAACTCTGATAACAGAAGGCTACAGAGTTATTTTTGTGAAAATAAGCAGAAATGAGGCATTAAGTTAAATGAATTTTATAATTCAGAAAACGGCTTTTAGAAAAATTTTTTTGGTTCGCATAAAAAGTTTTGCAATAATTTCGGTTAACTGTGATGCCAATAGGCACAAGAGTTAATTTTAGTTTAAAAACAGCAGCATAAAGGAATTAAGTTGAACGAATTTCATTTTTGATAAAAGGGCTGTTAGAAGAATTTTTTTTTTTCGCATAAAAAATTTTGCCTAAAATTCGGTTAACTGTGATAACAATAGGCGACAGTTAATTTTAGTTAAAAAAAGCAGTAATAAGGAATTATGTTGAATGAATTTTATATTTGAGAAAACGGGTTTTAGATAACTTTTTTCCTTCGCATACAAATTATCATTAATATCCGTTAACTGTGATGACAAAAGGCTAGAGAGTTAATTAAGGTAGAAACAGCAGTTTAAAAGAATAAATTGAACAAGTTTCATTTTTGACAGAACGCCTGTTAGAAAAATTTTAATATTTCGCTCACTAAAATTTTGTAATAATTTCAATGAACAGTGATTAGAAGAGGCTCAAGAGTTATTAGTTGAAAAAAGGGTGTATAAAGGAGAAAGAATTTCTGTTATAAGAATAAAGATTAGAAGAATTTCTGTTTTAAGATTTTGCCTGTTAGACGAATTTTTTTATTTCGCCCAAAAATGTTTCAATAATTTTGGTGAACTGTGATGAGTAGAGGTGACAGATTTAATTTTAGTTGAAAAACAGCGGAAAATGAATTGAGTTGAGAGAAGTTCATTTTGAGACAACAACTGTTAGAAGAATTTTTTTATTTCGTCCGGAAACTTAGCATTACTTTCGGTGAATTGTGAAGAGAAGAGGTGACTGAGTTAATTTTAGGTGATAAACTGCGGTATCATAAACTTTAGTTGAAAGAATTTAATTTTTGATAGTATGCCGGTAAATAGGATTTTTTTTCGTCCAGAAATTTTGAATAAAATAGGTGAACTATGATGAGAAGTTTCGACAGAGTTAATTTTAGTTGAAAAAAGGCGGTATAATGGAATTAAGTTGACAGAATAAAATTTTTTTGAGAACGACTCTTATAAGGATTTTTTTATTTTGCGCAAAAGTTTTGCATTATTTTCGGTTAACTGGGATGAAAAATGGCAACAGAGCAAATTTTAGTACAAAAACAGCAGCATAAAGGAATTAAGTTGAACGAATTTATTTTTGATAGAGCGGCTGTTATGAGAATTTTTGTGTTTCGCATAAAAACATTTTCCCTTACACTCTGTTATCGTTGATAACAATAGGGAAGAGAGTTAATTTAAGTTAAAAAAGCATTAATAAGGAATTATGTTGAATGAATTTCATATTTGAGAAAATTGCTTTTGAAGAATTTTTGTGCTTCGCATACAAATTTTGCATTAATTTCGGTTAACTGTGACGACAAAGGGCGACATAGTTAATTTATTTAAAAACAGCAGTTTATAAGAATTAAGTTGAACAAATTTCATTTTTGACAGAACGCTTGTTAGAAAAATGTTTTCGTTTCGCATAAAAAATTTAGCCTCGAATTCCGTTAACTGTGATAACAAAAGGTGACAGAGTTAATTTTAGTTAAAAAAAGCAGTAATTAGGAATAAGGCTGAATGAATTCTATATTTGAGAAAACGGCTTTTAGAAGAATTTTTTGCTTCGCATACAAATTTTGCATTAATTTCGGTTAACGGTGATGACAAAAGGCGACAGAATTAATGTAGTTAAAAACAGCAGTTTAAAATAAATAAGTTGAACAAATTTCATTTTTGACAGAACGCCTGTTAGAAAAATTTTAATATTTCGCCCACAAATTTTGTAATAATTTCAATGAGCTGTGATTAGAAGAGTCTCAAGTGTTATTAGTTGAAAAAAGGGTGTATAAAGTAATAAGATTTAAAGAATTTCTGTTTTAAGAATTTGCCTGTTAGACGAAATTTTTTAATTCGCCCAAAAATGTTTCAATAATTTCGGTGAACTCTGAAGAGAAGAGGTGACAGATTTAATTTAAGTTGAAAAACTGCGGCAAAATTAATTGAGTTGAAAGAAGTTTATTTTTGAGACAACAACTGTTTTTAACAATAATTTTGTTTATTTCGCCCAAAAAATTAGCATTAATTTCGGAGAATTGTGAAGAGAAGAAGCTACTGAGTTAACTTTAGGTGATAAACAGCGGAATAATAAAATTATGTTGAAACAATATAATTTTTGAGAGAACGCCGGTATGTAGGATTTTTTTTCGTCCAGAAATTTTGCATAAAATCGGTGATTTGTATGAGAAGTTTCGACGGAGTTAATTTTAATTTAAAAAAGACGGTAAAATGGAATCAAGTTTACGGAATATATAATTTTTTTCAGAACGACTCTTAGAAGGATTTTTTTATGTAGCCCAGGGTTTTGCACTATTTTCGGTTAACAGTGATGATAGGAGGCGACAGTGTTAATTTCAGTTAAAAAAACAGCAGCATAAAGGAATTTAGTGTAACGAGTTTCATTTTTGATAGAACGGCCGTTAGAAGAATTTTTTCGTTTCGCATAAAAATTTAGCCTTAAATTTTCTTAACTGTGATAGCAAAAGGCGACAGTTATTTTTGTTTAAAAAGCAGAAATGAGGCATTAAGTTAAATGAATTTCATATTTGAGAAAACGGCTTTTATAAGACTTTTTTTGCTTTGCATACAAATTTTGCATTAATTTCGGTTAACTGTGATGACAAAAGTCGACAGAGTGAATTTAGTTAGAAACAGCAGTTTAAAGGAATTAAGTTGAACAAATTTCGTTTTTGACAGAACGACTGTTAGAAAGTTTTTTGATATTTCGCCCACAATTGATGTAATAATTTCAATGAACAGTGATTAGAAGAGGTGCAAGTGTTATTAGTTGAAAAAGGGTGTATAAAGGAATAAGATTTAAAGAATTTCTGTTTTAAGAATTTGCCTGTTAGAGACTTTTATTATTTCGCCCAAAAATGTTTCTATAATTTCGGTGAACTGTGATGAGAAATGGTGACGGAGTTAATTTTAGTTCAAAAGAAGCAGTAATGAGGAATGATGTTGAATGAATTTTATATTTGAGAAAAAGGCTTTTAGAAAAATTTTTTTGCTTCGCATAAAAAATTTTGCATTAATTTCGGTTAACTGTATAGTCAAAAGGCACCAGAGTTAATGTAATTATAAAACAGCAGCATAAAGTAATTAAGTTGAACGAATTTCATTTTTGATAGAACGGCTGTTAGAAGAATTTTTTTGTTTCCCATAAAACATTTTGTCTTAAATTGTGTTAACTGTGATAACAAAAGGCGACAGAGTTAATTTTAGTTAAAAAAAAGCAGGAATAAGGACTAAAGTTGATGGAATTTTACATTTTAGAAAATGGCTTTTGAAAAACTTTTTTTGCTTCGAATACAAATTTTGCATTAATTTCGGTTGACTGGGAAGAAAAACGGCAACAGAGCAAATTTTAGTTGAAAAACTGCAAAATAAAGGAATTAAGTTGAACGAATTTTTTTTTGATAGAGCGGCTGTTATGAGAATTTCTCAGTTTCGGATAAAACATTTTTCCCTTAAATTCGGTTATCGGTGATAACAAAAGGAGACAGAGTTAATTTTAGTTAAAAATCAGTAATAAGGAATTATGTTGAATAAATTTCTATTTGTGAAAACGGCTTTTAGAAGAATTTTTTTGCATCGCATACAAATTTTGCATTAATTACGGTTAAGTGCGATCACAAAAGGCGACAGAGTTAATTTTGTTAAAAACAGCAGTTTAAAAGAATTAAGTTGAACAAATTTTATTTTTGACAGAACGCCTGTTAGAAACATTTTAATATTTCGTCCACATATTTTGTCATAATTTCAATGAAATATGATATGAAGAGGCTCAATTGTTATTAGGTGAAAAAAGGGTGTATAAAGGAATAAGATTTAAAGAATGTCTGTTGTAAGAGATTGCCTGTTAGACGAATTGTTTTATTTGCTCAAAAATGTTTCAATAATTTCGGTGAACTGTGATGAGAAGAGGTGAAAGATTTAAATTTAGTTGAAAAACAGCGGCAAAATGAATTGAGTTGAAATAAGTCCATTTTTGATACAGCAGTTGTTAGAAGAATTTGTTTTTTCGCCCGGAAACTTAGAATTAATTTCGTGGAATTGTAAAGAGAAGTGGCGACTGAGTTAACTTTAGGTGATAAAGAGAGGTATGATAAAATTTAGTTGAAACAATTTAATTTTTGTGAGAACGCTGGCAAGTAGGATTTTTTTCCGTCCAAAAATTTTTCATAAAATCGGTGATTTGTATGAGAAGCTACGACGTAGGTAATTTTAATTGAAAAAAGACGGTATAATGGAATTAAGTTGACGGAATATATAATTTTTTTGATAACGACACTTTGAAGGATGTTTTTATGAGGCCCAGAAGCTTTGCACTATTTTCGGTTAACTGTGATGATAGGAGGCGACTGTTAATTTTAGTTAAAAAAACAGCAGAATGAAGCAATTAAGTATAACGACTTTCATTTTTGATAGAACGGCCGTTAGAGGAATTTTTTCGTTTCGCATAAAACATTTAGCCTTACATTCGGTTAACTGTGATAAGAAAAGGCGACAGAGTTACTTTTATTCAAACAAAAAGCGGTAATAAGGAATTAAGTTGAACGAATTTCATTTTTGAGAGAACGGCTGTTAGAAATGATTTGTTTCGAATAAAAAAATTTCATTATTTTTTGTTAACTGTGATGACAAAAGGCGACAGAGTGAATTTAGTTAGAAACAGCAGTTTAAAGGAATTAAGTTGAACGAATTTCTATTTGAGAAAAACGCTAGTAGAAAATTTTTTATCTTCGCATACAAATTTTGCATTAATTTCGGTTAACTGGGAAGAAAAATGGAAACAGCGCAAATTTTGTAATAAGGAATTAATTTGATGGAATTTTACATTTTAGAAAACGGCTTTTAGAAAACTTTTTTTGCTTCCCATACACATTTTGCAGTAATTTTGGTTAACTGTGATAACAAAATGTGACAGAGTTACTTATATTAAAAAAAAGCAGTAATAACTAATTAAGTAAAACGAATTTCATTTTTGAGAAAACGGCTGTTAGAAATGATTTGTTTCGCATAAAAAATTTGCGTTAATTTCGTTTAACTATATTAACAGAAGGCAACAGAGTTAATTTTAGTTTAAAAAAGCAGTAATAGGGAATTAAGTTGAATGAATTTCTATTTGAGAAAACAGCTAGTAGAAAAACTTTTTTTCTTCGCATACAAATTTTGCATTAATGTCGGTTAACTGGAAAGAAAAATGGCAAAAGCGCAAATTTTGTAATAAGGAATAAAGTTGATGGAATTTTACATTTTAGAAAACGGCTTTTAGAAAACCTTTTTTTGCTTCCCATACAAATTTTGCATTAATTTTGTTTAACTGTGATAACAAAAGGCTACACAGTTAATTTAGCTAAAAACAGCAGTTTTAATGAATAAAGTTGAACAAGTTTTATTGTTGACAGAACGCCTGTTAGAAAAATTTTCATAATACGCTAACAAAATTTTTTTAATAATTTCAATGAACTGTGATTAGAAGTATAAAACGGAATATAATTATTTTGAAAACGACTCTGAGAAGGATTGTTTTATTTTGCCCAGAAGTTTTGCATCATTTTCGGTTAACTGGGATGAAAAAGGCAACATTATTTTCAGAGCAAATTTTAGTTGAAAAACTGCAGAATAAAGGAATTAAGTTGAACGCATTTTTTTTTCATAGAGCGGCTTTTATGAGAATTTTTCAGTTTCGGATAAAACATTTTTCTCTTAAATTCGGTTATCGTTGATAACATAAGGCGACAGAGTTAATTTTAGTTAAAAAAAGCAATAATAAGGAATTAAGTTGAATGAATTTCTATTTGAGAAAACGGCTTTGAGAAGAATTTTTTTGCATCGCATACAAATTTTGCATTAATTTCGGTTAACTGCGATCACAAAAGGCGACAGAGTTAATTTAGTTAAAAACAGCAGTATAAAAGAATTAAGTTGAACAAATTTTATTTTTTACACAACGCCTGTTAGAAAAATTTTAATATTTCGTCCACAAATTTTGTCATAATTTCAATGAACTATGAGAAGAAGAGGGTCAATTGTTATTAGGTGAAAAAAGGGTGTATAAAGGAATAAGATTTAAAAAATGTCTGTTTTTGGAGTTTGCCTGTTAGACGAATTTTATTATTTGCTCAAAAATGTTTCAATGATTTCGGTGAACTGTGATGAGAAGAGGTGACAGATTTAATTTTAGTTGAAAAACAGCGGCAAAATGAATTGAGTTGAAAGAAGTCCATTTTTGATACAGCAACTGTTAGAAGAATTTGTTTTTTCGCCCGGAAACTTAGAATTCCTTTCGTGGAATTGTGAAGAGAAGTGGCGACTGAGTTAACTTTAGGTGATAAAGAGAGGTATGATAAAATTTAGTTGAGACAATTTAATTTTTGAGAGAACGCTGGTAAGTAGGATTTTTTTTCGTCCAGAAATTTTTCATAAAATCAGTGATTTGTATGAGAAGTTTCGACGGAGGTATTTTTAATTGAAACAAGACGGTGTAATGGAATTAAGTTGACGGAATATATAATTTTTTTGAGAACGACTCATTGAAGGATGTTTTTATGTTGCCCAGAAGTTCTGCACTATTTTCGGTTAACTGTGAGGATAGGAGGCGGCAGTGTTAATTTTAGTTAAAAAAACAGCAGCATGAAGCAATTAAGTGTAACGATTTTCATTTTTGATAGAACGGCCGTTAGAGGAATTTCTTCATTTCGCATAAAAAAATTTAGCCTTAAATTCGGTTAACTGTGATAACAAACGGCGACAGAGTTACTTATATTTAAAAAAAAGCAGTAACAAGAAATAAGTTGAAGGAATTTCATTTTTTAGGAGAGAGGCTGTTAGAAATGATTTGTTTCTCATAAAAAATTTGCAGTAATTTCGTTTTAATGTGATAACAGAAGGCAACAGAGTTAATTTTAGTTAAAAAGAAGTTATAAGGAATTAAGTTGAATGAATTTCTATTTGAGAAAACAGCTAGTAGAAAATTTTTTTATCTTCGCATACAAATTTTGCATTAATTTCGGTTAACTGGGAAGAAAAATGGAAACAGAGTAAATTTTGTAATAAGGAATTAAGTTGATGGAATTTTACATTTTAGAAAATGGCTTTTAGAAAACTTTTTTTGCTTCCCATACAAATTTTGCAGCAATATTGGTTAACTGTGATGACAAAAGGCGACAGAGTTACTTATATTTAATAAAAGTAGTAATAAGGAATTAAGTAGAACGAATTTCATTTTTGAGAGAACGGCTCTTAGAAATGATTTGTTTCGCATAAAACATTTGCAATAATTTCGTTTAACTATATTAACAGAAGGCAACAGAGTTAATTTTAGTTTAAAAAAGTAGTAATAGGGAATTAAGTTGAATAAATTTCTATTTGAGAAAACAGCTAGTAGAAAAAGTTTTTTTCTTCGCATACAAATTTTGCATTAATGTCGGTTAACTGGAAAGAAAAATGGCAACAGCGCATATTTTGTAATAAGGAAAAAGTTTATGGAAATTTACATTTTAGAAAACGGCTTTTAGAAAACCTTTTTTTGCTTCCCATAGAAATGTTGCATTAAATTTGTTAAACTGTGATAACAAAAGGCTACACAGTTAATTTAGCTAAAAACAGCAGTTTTAATGAATAAAGTTGAACAAGTTTTATTGTTGACAGAACGCCTGTTAGAAAAATTTTCATAATACGCTAACAAAATTTTTTTAATAATTTCAATGAACTGTGATTAGAAGTATAAAACGGAATATAATTATTTTGAAAACGACTCTGAGAAGGATTGTTTTATTTTGCCCAGAAGTTTTGCATTATTTTCGGTTAACTAGGATGAAAAAGGCAACAGAGTTAATTTTAGTTGAAAAACAGCAGAATAAAGGAATTAAGTTGAACGAATTTCATTTTCCTTAGAACGGCTGTTAGAAGAATTTTTTGGTTTCGCATAAAAATTTGTATTTATTTCGTTAAACTGTGATAACAGAAGGCAAGAGAGTCAATTTAAGTTAAAAAAAAAGCAGTAATAAGGAATTAAGTTGAATGAATTTCTATTTGAGAAAACAGCTAGTAGAAAAACTTTTTTCTTCGCTTTCTAATTTTGCATTAATTTCGGTTACTGGGAAGAAAAATGGCAAAAGCCAAATTTTGGTTGAAAAAGAGCAGGATAAAGGAATTCAGTTGAACAAATTTTTTTTCATAGAGCGGCTGTTATGAGAGTTTTTCTGTTTCGCATAAAATATTTTTCCCTTAAATTCTGTTATATTGTCAAAATAATTATATTCCGTTTTATACTTCTAATCACAGTTCATTGAAATTATTAAAAAAATTTTGTTAGCGTATTATGAAAATTTTTCTAACAGGCGTTCTGTCAACAATAAAACTTGTTCAACTTTATTCATTAAAACTGCTGTTTTTAGCTAAATTAACTGTGTAGCCTTTTGTTATCACAGTTAAACAAATTTAATGCAACATTTGTATGGGATTTGTAAAAATTTGTAAAAATGTGAAAATTTGTTCAACTGAATTCCTTTATCCTGCTGTTTTTCAACCAAAATTTGCGCTTTTGCCATTTTTCTTCCCAGTAACCGAAATTAATGCAAAATTAGAAAGCGAAGAAAAAAGTTTTTCTACTAGCTGTTTTCTCAAATAGAAATTCATCCAACTTAATTCCTTATTACTGCTTTTTTTTAACTTAAATTGACTCTCTTGCCTTCTGTTATCACAGTTTAACGAAATAAATACAAATTTTTATGCGAAACTAAAAAATTCTTCTAACAGCCGTTCTAAGGAAAATGAAATTCGTTCAACTTAATTCCTTTAAACTGCTGTTTCTAACTAAATTCACTCTGTCGCCTTTTGTCATCACAGTTAACAAAAAATAATGAAATTTTTTTATTCGAAACAAATCATTTCTAACAGCCGTTCTCTCAAAAATGAAATTCGTTCAACTTAATTCCTTATTACCGCTTTTTGTTTGAATAAAAGTAACTCTGTCGCCTTTTCTTATCACAGTTAACCGAATGTAAGGCTAAATGTTTTATGCGAAACGAAAAAATTCCTCTAACGGCCGTTCTATCAAAAATGAAAGTCGTTATACTTAATTGCTTCATTCTGCTGTTTTTTTAACTAAAATTAACAGTCGCCTCCTATCATCACAGTTAACCGAAAATAGTGCAAAGCTTCTGGGCCTCATAAAAACATCCTTCAAAGTGTCGTTATTAAAAAAATTATATATTCCGTCAACTTAATTACATTATACCGTCTTTTTTCAATTAAAATTACCTACGTCGTAGCTTCTCATACAAATCACCGATTTTATGAAAAATTTTTGGACGGAAAAAAATCCTACTTGCCAGCCTTCTCACAAAAATTAAATTGTTTCAACTAAATTTTATCATACCTCTCTTTATCACCTAAAGTTAACTCAGTCGCCACTTCTCTTTACAATTCCACGAAATTAATTCTAAGTTTCCGGGTGAAAAAACAAATTCTTCTAACAACTGCTGTATCAAAAATGGACTTATTTCAACTCAATTCATTTTGCCGCTGTTTTTCAACTAAATTTAAATCTTTCACCTCTTCTCATCACAGTTCACCGAAATTATTGAAACATTTTTGAGCAAATAAAACAATTCGTCTAACAGGCAATCTCTTACAACAGACATTCTTTAAATCTTATTCCTTTATACACCCTTTTTTCACCTAATAACAATTGAGCCTCTTCATATCATATTTCATTGAAATTATGACAAAATATGTGGACGAAATATTAAAATGTTTCTAACAGGCGTTCTGTCAAAAATAAAATTTGTTCAACTTAATTCTTTTAAACTGCTGTTTTTAACAAAATTAACTCTGTCGCCTTTTGTGATCGCACTTAACCGTAATTAATGCAAAATTTGTATGCGATGCAAAAAAATTCTTCTAAAAGCCGTTTTCACAAATAGAAATTTATTCAACATAATTCCTTATTACTGATTTTTAACTAAAATTAACTCTGTCTCCTTTTGTTATCACCGATAACCGAATTTAAGGGAAAAATGTTTTATCCGAAACTGAGAAATTCTCATAACAGCCGCTCTATCAAAAAAAAATTCGTTCAACTTAATTCCTTTATTTTGCAGTTTTTCAACTAAAATTTGCTGTTGCCGTTTTTCTTCCCAGTCAACCGAAATTAATGCAAAATTTGTATTCGAAGCAAAAAAAGTTTTTCAAAAGCCATTTTCTAAAATGTAAAATTCCATCAACTTTAGTCCTTATTCCTGCTTTTTTTTAACTAAAATTAACTCTGTCGCCTTTTGTTATCACAGTTAACACAATTTAAGACAAAATGTTTTATGGGAAACAAAAAAATTCTTCTAACAGCCGTTCTATCAAAAATGAAATTCGTTCAACTTAATTACTTTATGCTGCTGTTTTATAATTACATTAACTCTGGTGCCTTTTGACTATACAGTTAACCGAAATTAATGCAAAATTTTTTATGCTAAGCAAAAAAATTTTTCTAAAAGCCTTTTTCTCAAATATAAAATTCATTCAACATCATTCCTCATTACTGCTTCTTTTGAACTAAAATTAACTCCGTCACCATTTCTCATCACAGTTCACCGAAATTATAGAAAAATTTTTGGGCGAAATAATAAAAGTCTCTAACAGGCAAATTCTTAAAACAGAAATTCTTTAAATCTTATTCCTTTATACACCCTTTTTCAACTAATAACACTTGCACCTCTTCTAATCACTGTTCATTGAAATTATTACATCAATTGTGGGCGAAATATCAAAAAACTTTCTAACAGTCGTTCTGTCAAAAACGAAATTTGTTCAACTTAATTCCTTTAAACTGCTGTTTCTAACTAAATTCACTCTGTCGACTTTTGTCATCACAGTTAACCGAAATTAATGCAAAATTTGTATGCAAAGCAAAAAAAGTCTTATAAAAGCCGTTTTCTCAAATATGAAATTCATTTAACTTAATGCCTCATTTCTGCTTTTTAAACAAAAATAACTGTCGCCTTTTGCTATCACAGTTAAGAAAATTTAAGGCTAAATTTTTATGCGAAACGAAAAAATTCTTCTAACGGCCGTTCTATCAAAAATGAAAATCGTTACACTTGATTGCTTCATGCTGCTGTTTTTTTAACTAAAATTAACACTGTCGCATCCTATCATCACAGTTAAGCGAAATTAATGCAAAATTTGTATTCGAAGCAAAAAAAAGTTTTCTAAAAGCCGTTTTCTAAAATGTAAAATTCCATCAAATTTATTCCTTATTACTTCTTTTTTTTAACTAAAAATAACTCTGTCGCCTTTTGTTATCAAAGTTAGAACAATTTAAGGAAAAATGTTGTATGGGAAACAAAAAAATTCTTCTAACAGCCGTTCTATCAAAAATGAAATTCGTTCAACTTAATTCCTTTATGCTGCTGTTTTATAACTAACATTAACTCTGGTGCCTTTTGACAACACAGTTAACCGAAATTAATGCAAAATTTTTTATGCGAAGCAAAAAAATTTTTCTAAAAGCCATTTTCTCAAATATAAAATTCATTCAACATAATTCCTTATAACTGCTATTTTTGAACTAAAATTAACTCCGTCACCTCTTCTCATCACAGTTCACCGAAATTATTGAAACATTTTTGGGCGTAATAATAAAATTCTCTAACAGGCAAATTCTTAAAACAGAAATTCTTTAAATCTTATTCCTTTATACACCCTTTTTTCAACTAATAACAGTTGAGCCTCTTCTAATCACTGTTCATTGAAATTATTACATCATTTGTGGGCGAAATATCAAAAAATTTTCTAACAGTCGTTCCCTCAAAAACGAAATTTGTTCAACTTAATTCCTTTAAACTGCTGTTTCTAACTAAATTCACTCTGTTGACTTTTGTCATCACAGTTAACCGAAATTAATGCAAAATTTGTATGCAAAGCAAAAAAAGTCTTATAAAAGCCGTTTTCTCAAATATGAAATTCATTTAACTTAATGCCTCATTTCTGCTTTTTAAACAAAAATAACTGTCGCCTTTTGTTATCACAGTTAAGAAAATTTAAGGCTAAATTTTTATGCGAAACGAAAAAATTCTTCTAACGGCCGTTCTATCAAAAATGAAACTCGTTACACTAAATTCCTTTATGCTGCTGTTTCTTTAACTGAAATTAACACTGTCGCCTCCTATCATCACAGTTAACCGAAAATAGTGCAAAACCCTGGGCTACATAAAAAAATCCTTGTAAGAGTCGTTCTGAAAAAAATTATATATATTCCGTAAACTTAATTCCATTTTACCGTCTTTTTTAAATTGAAATTAACTCCGTCGAAACTTCTCATACAAATCACCGATTTTATGCAAAATTTCTGGACGAAAAAAAATCCTACATACCGGCGTTCTCTCAAAAATTATATTGTTTCAACATAATTTTATTATTCCGCTGTTTATCACCTAAAGTTAACTCAGTAGCTTCTTCTCTTCACAATTCTCCGAAATTAATGCTAATTTTTTGGGCGAAATAAACAAAATTATTGTTAAAAACAGTTGTTGTCTCAAAAATAAACTTCTTTCAACTCAATTAATTTTGCCGCAGTTTTTCAACTTAAATTAAATCTGTCACCTCTTCTCTTCAGAGTTCACCGAAATTATTGAAACATTTTTGGGCGAATTAAAAAATTTCGTCTGACAGGCAATTTCTTAAAACAGAAATTCTTTAAATCTTATTACTTTATACACCCTTTTTTCAACTAATAACACTTGAGACTCTTCTAATCACAGCTCATTGAAATTATTACAAAATTTGTGGGCGAAATATTAAAATTTTTCTAACAGGCGTTCTGTCAAAAATGAAATTTGTTCAACTTATTTATTTTAAACTGCTGTTTTTAACTACATTAATTCTGTCGCCTTTTGTCATCACCGTGAACCGAAATTAATGCAAAATTTGTATGCGAAGCAAAAAATTCTTCTAAAAGCCGTTTTCTCAAATATAGAATTCATTCAGCCTTATTCCTAATTACTGCTTTTTTTAACTAAAATTAACTCTGTCACCTTTTGTTATCACAGTTAACGGAATTCGAGGCTAAATTTTTTATGCGAAACGAAAACATTTTTCTAACAAGCGTTCTGTCAAAAATGAAATTTGTTCAACTTATTCTTATAAACCGCTGTTTTTAAATAAATTAACTATGTCGCCCTTTGTCGTCTCAGTTAACCGAAATTAATGCAAAATTTGTATGCGAAGCACAAAAATTCTTCAAAAGCCATTTTCTCAAATATGAAATTCATTCAACATAATTCCTTATTACTGCTTTTTTAACTTAAATTAACTCTCTTCCCTCTTGTTATCAACGATAACAGAGTGTAAGGGAAAATGTTTTTATGCGAAACACAAAAATTCTCATAACAGCCGCTCTATCAAAAATAAATTCGTTCAACTTAATTCCTATATGCTGCTGTTTTTGTACTAAAATTTGCTCTGTTGCCATTTTTCATCCCAGTTAACCGAAAATAATGCAAAACTTTTGCGCAAAATAAAAAAATCCTTATAAGAGTCGTTCTCAAAAAAATTTTATTCTGTCAACTTAATTCCATTATACCGCCTTTTTTCAACTAAAATTAACTCTGTCGAAACTTCTCATCATAGTTCACCTATTTTATTCAAAATTTCTGGACGAAAAAAAATCCTATTTACCGGCATACTATCAAAAATTAAATTCTTTCAACTAAAGTTTATGATACCGCAGTTTATCACCTAAAATTAACTCAGTCACCTCTTCTCTTCACAATTCACCGAAAGTAATGCTAAGTTTCCGGGCGAAATAAAAAAATTCTTCTAACAGCCCTTTTATCAAAAATGAAATTCGTTCAACTTAATTCCTTTATGCTGCTGTTTTTAAACTAAAATTAACTCTTGTGCCTATTGGCATCACAGTTAACCGAAATTATTGCAAAACTTTTTATGCGAACCAAAAAATTTTTCTAAAAGCCGTTTTCTGAATTATAAAATTCATTTAACTTAATGCCTCATTTCTGCTTATTTTCACAAAAATAACTCTGTAGCCTTCTGTTATCAGAGTTAACCGAAATTAATGCAAAATTGTTTATGCGAACCAAAAACATTTTTCTAAAAGGCGTTTTCTGAAATATAAAATTCATTCAACTTAATTCCATATTACTCGTTTTTTAACTAAAAATAACTCTGTCGCCTTTTGTTATCAAAGATATCCAAATTTAACGCAAAATGTTTTATGCGGAACAAAAAAATTCTTCTTACAGCCGTTCTCACAAAAAAGAAATTCTTTCAACCTTATTCCTTTATACTGGTGTTTTTCAACTAAATTTAACTCTGTCTTATCTCGTATCTCTACTATGAATCCTTTATACCGCCGTTTTTCAACGAAAATTAACTCTGTCGCCACTTTTCATCACAGTTACCGAATGTTTGCAAAATTTCTGGAAAAAATAAAAAAACCATACCTACTGGCGTTCTCCCAAAAATTATATTCTTTCAATTCCATTTTTTTACCGCTATTTTAAAACTCAAATAATTTTGTCGCATCTTCTCATTACAGTTCACTGAAATTAATACAAAATTTCTGGGCATAATAGAAAAATTTTTCTAACAAGCGTTTTATAAAAATATGAAATTCATTCAACTTAAATCTTTTATACCAAAATTTTTCGAAGAAAATTATCTATATAGCCTATTTTTGTCACGGTTCATTGAAATTAATGGAAAAATTCTGGGCGAAAAAATTTTTTTTCTAACAGACGTTCTCTCACAAATGAAATCCTTTCAAATGAATTACTTTATCCGGATTTAGTCATCTAATTTCAACTCTATCGCCTATTATCATCACAGTTAACCGATATCAATGGCAAAATTTCTGGGCGAAATAAAAAAATCCTTCTGACAGGCATTCTCCAACAAATTCTACTAAATTCCTTGATTCTGCTGCTTTTCAACTAAAATTAACTCTGTCGTCTTTTCTCTTCACTGTTACCGAAATAATGCAAAATTTTTTATGAGAACAAAATTTCTTCTAACAGCCGTTCACCTAAATATGAAATACATTAAACTTTATTCCTAATACTGCTCTTTTTTAACTTAAATTAACTCTGTGGCCTTTTGTTATCACAGTTAAACGAAAACAATGCAAAATTTTTATGCGAGCCAAAAAAATTATTCTAAAAGCCGTTCTCTCAAAAGTTAAATCCGTTCAACTTAAATTCTTTACACTGCTATTTTATAGCTAAAATTAACACTTTCGCCTGTTATCATCACAGTTAACGGAAAATAATGCAAAACTTCTGGCCAAATTAAAAAAATCCTTCTAAGAGTCGTTCTCAAAAAAATTATATTCCGTCAGCTTGATTCCTTTATACCGCCTTTTTTCAACTAAAGCTAATTCTGTAGACACTTCTCATCACAGTTCACCGATTTTATGTAAAATTTCTGGACGAAAAAAAATTCTACTCACCGGCGTTCTCTCAAAAATTGAATTCTTTCAACTAAATTTTATGATACCGCTGTTTATCACCTAAAATAACTCAGTCGCCTCTTTTCTTCACAATTCTCCGAAATTAATGCTAAGTTTCCGGGCGAAATAAACAAATTCTTCTAACATTTGTTGTCTCAAAAATGAACTTCTTTCAACTCAACTAATTTAGCCACTGTTTTTCAACAAAAATCAAATCTGTTACCTCTTCTCATCACAGTTCACCGAAATTTTTGAATTTAAGGCTAACTTTTTTATGCAAAACGAAAATATTCTTCTAACGGCCGTTCTATCAAAAATGAAAATCGTTACACTTAATTCATTTATGCTGCTGTTTTTTAACTAAAATTAACACTGTCGCCTCCTATCATCACAGTTAACCGAAAATAGTGCAAAACTTCTGGGGAAACTAAAAAATCCTTGTAAGAGTCGTTCTCAAAAAAAGTATTTATTCCGTCAACATAATTCCATTATAGCGTGTTTTTTCAATTAAAATTAACTCCGTCGATACTTCTCATCACAGTTCACCGATTTTATGTAAAATTTTGGACGAAAAAAAATCCTACTAAATTTTATGATACCGCTGTTTATCACCTAAAGTTAACTCAGTCGCCTCTTCTCTTCACAATTCACCGAAATTAATTCTAAGTTTCCGGGTGAAATAAACACATTCTTCTAACAAGTGTTGTCTCAAATATGAACTCCTTTCAACTCAATTCATTTTACAGCTGTTTTTCAATCAAATTAAAATCTGTCACCTCTTCTCATCACAGTTCACCGAAATTATTAAAATATTTTTGGGCGAAATAATAAAATACGTCTAACATGCAAATTCTTAAAACAGAAGTTCTTTAAATCTTATTCCTATATACACCCTTTTTTCAACTAATAACACATAAGCCTCTTCTAATCACAGTTCATTGAAATTATTACAAAAGTTGTGAACGTCATCTTAATATTTTTTTAATGGCCCTTCTATCAAAAATGAAATTCGTGCAACTTAATTCCCTTATGCTTCGGTTTTTCAACTAAAATTTGCTCTGTTGCCATTTTTCATCCCAGTTACCCGAAAATAATGCAAAACGACTGTGCAAAAAAAATCCTTCTAAGAGTCGTTCTCAAAAAAATTATATTCCGTCAACTTATATCCTTTATACCGACTTTTTTTTAACTAAAATTACCTCTGTCGACACTTTTAATCATAGTTCACCAATTTCATGCAAAATTTCTGGACGAAAAAAATCCTACTTACCGGCGTTCTCTCAAAAATTGAACTCTTTCAACTAAATTTTATGATACCGCTGTTTATCACCTAAAATTAACTCATTCGCATCTTCTCTTCACAATTCACCGCAATTAATGCTAATTTTCTGGGCTAAATAAACAAAATTATTCTAACAGTTGTTGTCTCAAAAATGAATTTTTCTCAAATCAATTCATTTTGCCGCTGTTTTTAACTTACAATAAATCTGTCACCTCTTCTCTTCACAGTTCACCGAAATTATTGAAACATTTTTGGGCGAATAAAAAAATTCGTCTAACATGCAAATTATTAAAACAGAAATTCTTTAAATCTTATTCCTTTATACACCCTTTCTTCAACTAATAACACTTAAGCCTCACAGTTCACTGAAATTAAAACAAAATTTGAGGGCGAAATATTAAAATTTTTTAACTTAATTCTTTTTGCTGCTGTTTTTCAACTAAAATTAACTCTGTTGCCTTTTTCATCCCAGTTAACCGAAAATAATGCATAACCCCTGGGCAAGATAAAAAAATCCTTCTCAGAGTCGTTCTCAAAAAAATTATATTCCGCTTTATACTTGTAATCACAGTTCATTGACATTATTAAAAAAATATTGTTAGCGTATTATGAAAATTTTTCTAACAGGCGTTCTGTCGAAAATGAAACTTGTTCAACTTTATTCATTAAAACTGCTGTTTTTAGCTAAATTAACTGTGTAGTCTTTTGTTATCACAGTTAACCAAAATTAATGCAAAACTTGCGTGGGAAGCAAAAAAGTTTTTTAAAAGCCGTTTTCTAAAATGTAAAATTCCATCAACTTTATTCCTTATTACAAAATTTACGCTGTTGCCATTTTTCTTCCCAGTTAACCGAAATTAATGCAAAATTTGTATGCGAAGAAAAAAAAATTTTCTAATAGCTGTTTTCTCCAATAGAAATTCATTCAACTAAATTCCTTATTGCTGCTTTTTTTTTAACTAAAATTAACTCTGTTGCCTTCTGTTATCACAGTTAAACGAAATTAATGCAAATTTTTTATGCAACACAAATCATTTCTAACAGCTGTTCTCTCAAAAATGAAATTCGTTCAACTTAATTCCTTATTACTGCTTTTTTTTAAATATAAGTAACTCCTTTGCCTTTTGTTATCACAGTTAACCGAATTTAAGGCTAAATTTTTTATGCGAAACGAAAAAATTCCTCTAACGGCCGTTCTATCAAAAATGAAAATCGTTACACTTAATTGCTTCATGCTGCTGTTTTTTAACTAAAATTAACACAGTCGCCTGCTATCATCACAGTTAACCGAAAATAGTGCAAAACTTCTGGGCAACAGAAAAACATCCTTCAAAGAGTCGTTCTCAAAAAAATTAAATATTCCGTCAACTTAATTCCATTATACCGTCTTTTTTCAATTAAAATTACCTCCGTCGAAACTTCTCATACAAATCACTGATTTTATGAAAAATTTCTGGACGAAAAAAAATCCTACTTACCAGCGTTCTCTCAAAAATTAAATTGTCTCAACTAAATTTTATCATACCTCTCTTTATCACCTAAAGTTAACTCAGTCGCCACTTCTCTTCACAATTCCACGAAAGGAATTCTAAGTTTCCGGGCGAAAAAACAAATTCTTCTAACAGTTGCTGTATCAAAAATGGACTTCTTTCCACTCAATTCATTTTGCCGCTGTTTTTCAACTAAAATTAAATCTGTCACCTCTTCTCATCACAGTTCACCGAAATTATTGAAACATTTTTGAGCAAATAATAAAATTCGTCTAACAGGCAAACTCTTATAACAGACATTTTTTAAATCTTATTCCTTTATACACCCTTTTTTCACCTAATAACAATTGACCCTCTTCTTATCATAGTTCATTGAAATTATGACAAAATTTGTGGACGAAATATTAAAATTTTTCTAACAGGTGTTGTGTAAAATATAAAATTTGTTCAACTTAATTCTTTTAAACTGCTGATTTTAACAAAATTAACTCTGTCGCCTTTTGTGATCGCAGTTAACCGAAATTAATGCAAAATTTTTATGCGATGCAAAAAAATTCTTCTCAAAGCCGTTTTCTCAAATAGAAATTCATTCAATTTAATTCCTTATTACTGCTTTTTTTATCTATAATTAACTCTGTCGCCTTTTGTTATCAACGATAACCGAATTATTGAAAACTATTGAAACCCGTAAAATTATTGAAACATTTTTGGGCAAAATAAAAAAATTCGTCTAACAGGCAAATTCTTAAAACAGAAATTCTTTAAATCTTTATTCTTATAACAGAAATTCTTTTCTCCTTTATACACCCTTTTTTCAAGTAATAACTCTTGAGCGTCTTCTAATCACTGTTCATTGAAATTATTACAAAACTTTAGTGAGCGAAATATTAAAATTTTTCTAACAGGCGTTCTGTCAAAAATGGAACTTGTTCAATTTATTCTTTTAAACTGCTGTTTCTTTCTAAATTAACTATCTAGCCTTTTGTCATCACAGTTAACGGATATTAATGATAATTTGTATGCGAAGGAAAAAAAAGTTTTCTAAAAGCCGCTTTCTCAAATATAAAATTCATTCAACATAATTCCTTATTACTGCTTTTCTTTAACTAAAATTAACTGTTGCCTATTGTTATCACAGTTAACCGAATTTTAGGCAAACAGGTACAGTTTACACAATTTAAGACAAAATATTTTATGCGAAACAAAAAAATTCTTCTAACATTCTTTCCGTTCTTCAGGCAGGCGTTCGACAGGCATTCTCCAACAAATTCTACTAAATTCCTTGATTCTGCTGCTTTTCAACTAAAATTAACTCTGTCGTCTTTTCTCTTCACAGTTACCGAAATAATGCAAAATTTTTTATGAGAACAAAATTTCTTCTAACAGCCGTTCACCTAAATATGAAATACATTAAACTTTATTCCTAATACTGCTCTTTTTTAACTTAAATTAACTCTGTGGCCTTTTGTTATCACAGTTAAACGTAAAAAATGCAAAATTTTTATGCGAGCCAAAAAAATTATTCTAAAAGCCGTTCTCTCAAAAGTTAAATCCGTTCAACTTAAATACTTTACACTGCTATTTTATAGCTAAAATTAACACTTTCGCCTGTTATCATCACAGTTAACGGAAAATAATGCAAAACTTCTGGCCACATTAAAAAAATCCTTCTAAGAGTCGTTCTCAAAAAAATTATATTCCGTCAACTTGATTCCTTTATACCGCCTTTTTTCAACTAAAATTAATTCTGTAGACACTTCTCATCACAGTTCACCGATTTTATGTAAAATTTCTGGACGAAAAAAAATTCTACTCATCGGCTTTCTCTCAAAAATTGAATTCTTTCAACTAAATTTTATGATACCGCTTTTTTTCACCTAAAATAACTCAGTCGCCTCTTCTCTTCACAATTCTCCGAAGTTAATGCTAAGTTTCCGGGCGAAATAAACAAATTCTTCTAACAGTTGTTGTCTCAAAAATGAACTTCTTTCAACTCAACTAATTTAGCCACTGTTTTTCAACAAAAATTAAATCTGTTACCTCTTCTTATCACAGTTCACCGAAATTATTCACTTTAAGGCTAAATCTTTTATGCAAAACGAAAATATTCATCTAACGGCCGTTCTATCAAAAATGAAAATCGTTACACTTAATTCATTTATGCTGCTGTTTTTTAACTAAAATTAACACTGTCGCTTCCTATCATCACAGTTAACCGAAAATAGTGCAAAACTTCTGGGGAAACAAAAAAAATCCTTGTAAGAGTCGTTCTCAAAAAAAGTATTTATTCCGTCAACATAATTCCATTATAGCGTGTTTTTTCAATTAAAATTAACTCCGTCGAAACTTCTCATCACAGTTCACCGATTTTATGTAAAATTTTGGACGAAAAAAAATCCTACTAAATTTTATGATACCGCTGTTTATCACCTAAAGTTAACTCAGTCGCCTCTTCTCTTCACAATTCACCGAAATTAATTCTAAGTTTCCGGGTGAAATAAACACATTCTTCTAACAAGTGTTGTCTCAAATATGAACTCCTTTCAACTCAATTCATTTTACAGCTGTTTTTCAATCAAATTAAAATCTGTCACCTCTTCTCATCACAGTTCACCGAAATTATTAAAACATTTTTGGGCGAAATAATAAAATACGTCTAACATGCAAATTCTTAAAACAGAAGTTCTTTAAATCTTATTCCTTTATACACCCTTTTTTCAACTAATAACACATAAGCCTCTTCTAATCACACTTCATTGAAATTATTACAAAATTTGTGAACGTCATCTTAATATTTTTTTAATGGCCCTTCTATCAAAAATGAAATTCGTGCAACTTAATTCCCTTATGCTGCGGTTTTTCAACTAAAATTTGCTCTGTTGCCTTTTTACATCACAGATAACCGAAATTAATGCAAAATTTTGTATGCGAAACAAAAAAAAATTTCTAACAGCCGTTTTCTCAAAATTGAAATTCATTCTACTTAATGCCTCATTTCTGCTTTTTTTTTACAAAAATAACTGTATGTCCTGCTTTTATCACAGTTACCCGAAATTCATACAACATTTTTTATGCGAAACAAATACATTTCTAACGGCCGTTCTCTCAAAATTGAAATTCGTTCAACTTAATTCCTTTATGCTGCGGTTTTTTAACTAAAATTAACGCTTTGGCCTTTTTTCATCCCAGTTTACGGAAATTAATGCAAAAATTTTTACGCGATTCAAAAAAATTCTTCGGCCAGCCGTTCTCTCAAAAATGAAATCCTTCAACCTTATTCCTTTTGACGGGTGTTTTTCAACTAAATTTAACTCTATCGCATCTGTATCTCCACTGTTAAACCTTGAAACCGCTGCTTTTAAACGAAAATTAACTCTGTCACCACTTCTCATCACAGTTTACCGAAATTATTAAAAATTTCTGGAAAAAATAATGAAACTATACCTACTGGCGTTCTCTCAAAAATTATATTCTTTTAATTCCATTTTTTATCGCTGTTATTAAACTAATATAATTTTGTCGCGTCTTCTTATTTCAGATCACTGAAATTACTACAAAATTTCTGGGCAAAATAGAAAAATTCTTCTAACAGGCGTTTTATCAAATTTGAAATTCATTTAACTTAAATCGTTTAAAGCACTGTTTTTCAACGAAATTTATGTATATCGCAACTTTCGTCACGGTTCATTTTTATTAATGCAAAATTTCTGGGCGAAAAAAATACTTCTAACAGGCGTTCTCTCAAAAATGAAATGCTTTCAAATTCATTTCTTTATACCGCATTTTTCAACTAAATTCAACGCAGTCGCCTATCATCATCACAGTTAACCGATATTAATGAAAAAATTTCTGGGCGAAATAAAAAAATCTTTCTAAACGTGTTCTCTAAATAATATAATCCTCTCAACACAATTCCTTTGTGCAGCATTTTTTCAATTAAAATTAACTCTTTTGCCACTTCTCATCAGAGTTCACCGATTTGATGAAAAAATTTCTGGACGAAAAAAAATCCTACTTACCAGAGTTCTTTCAAAAATTAAATTCTTTCAACTTAATTCCTTAATGCTGCTATTTGTTAACTAAAATTATCTATGTTGCATTTTTTCATCCCAGTGAACCGAAAATATGGCAAACTTCTGGATAAAAAAAAATTCTTCCACGAGTCTTTCTCAAAAAAATTATATTCCGTCAACTTTATTCCTTTATACCGCCATTTTTCAACTAAAATTAACTCTGTGGATACTTCTCATCACAGTTCACCGTTTTTATGCAAAATTTCACGACGAAAAAAAATCCTACTTACCGGCGTTCTCTCAAAAATTAAATTCTTTTAACTAAATTTTATGATACCGCTGTTTATCACCTAAAATTAACTCAGTCGCCTCTTCTCTTCACAATTCACCGAAATTAATGCTAAGAATCCGGGCGAAATAAACAAATTCTTCTAACAGTTCTTGTCTCAAAAATGAACTTTTTTCAAACTCAATTATTTTGCCGCGGTTTTTCAACTAAAATCAAATCTGTCACCTCTTCTCATCTTAGTTCACCGAAATTATTAAAACATTTTTGGGCGAAATAATAAAATACGTCTAACATGCAAATTCTTAAAACAGATGTTCTTTAAATCTTATTCCTTTATACACCCTTTTTTCAACTAATAACACATAAGCCTCTTCTAATCACAGTTCATTGAAATTATTACAAAATTTGTGAACGTCATCTTAACACTAGAACCGCGGCAATTCGGTTATCCCTAAAACCGCGGTCGGGTCACTTTTGACCCACCTTCCTTTTTTGTGATAAATTGGTAAAATACAAAGAGTAAAGTGAATTCTGAGTATTTAGTCATGCAAATATGCAAGATTTTTATATGAAAAACAACAGTAAAATAGATTTCTTACGTCAAATTATTGCTGAAAAGACAATAAAAAATCATAAAACATTTTGATTGCACTTATAAACATGCAGTGCGTGTCCTTAGGTACTGAATAATGTCACATGCCAAACACGCATAATAATGTCGTGATGAGCATTTTCTGCTAACTGCTTTCTTACATGCATTACACTTCACAAAAGTTTTGTTTCCTGTGCAATTACCCTGATCTCGAGTGCGCTTTTCTTGTTTCTCAGAAACTTCATTTGGGATAGCTACGCAGGCATTTTTAATCAGGGTTGTTGTGTAATTTACAGCGAGCTCTTCCGCGAGCTGTCGCAGAGAATCCCTCAGTTTCATTTTCTTCTCATTCTGAGAATTGTACAATACGCAAGCATTTATTCCTGCCAAATCCAACAAGCTATAAAACGTGTGAACTGGCCAACGTCTGGATGGTGCCTTGATGGAACATTTGCGAGCCATTTGATCCACTACGTGCACTCCATATCTGGCTCTTTCATAAAATGTTACAAAGTCTGGCTTCTTTCTGTTACGAATCCCAATTTTGACATCAGAATGCATACTGCTTAGGAGAACATTTTTTTTTCTTTTTTCCCTGATAGATTGTCAAGGAGATTTCACCATTCTTCACTAACATTGTGCTGTATGATTTACCTTTCGCCTTCTTGACGCATAGTGAAAATTCCCTGCGAGATCTGTTTATGGTACCTACAATACTCAAATCATTTTCCTTCAAAGATTCACAGAGAGACAAGAAGGTGTAAAAATTGTCACATGTGACATTCCTCCCCTAATTAAAAAAATGTTCCATCAATTTATTCACAACAAAGTCACCAAGGCGCTCACCCTTGGGTATATTGTCTTCTCTTCCGAGGTATTGGAAAGAATTTACATCATATTTGGACTCTTTGTCTACGTCCATCCAATATCCGTATTTCCGTACTACCCGTACTTATCTGGTTTTGAGGCCATGAACTGAGTAAATCTGTATCGGCATTTAGATGGGAAAAATTGCTCATCAATGGTTATATATGAGCCTGGAATGTAACTACACTGTGTTTTTCAATAGTCTTACCAAATCTCCGATACCATTGCGAATTTGCCTTCTTTCAGTCTTTTTGACCCTGCGGATTGAATGTCAAACCTCAAGAAACCCATTATGTCTCCGAATCTATCACGAGCCATCGTTGTCGTCAAAAGAATTTCCCCACTTCGCAGACCAAAGTGATTCTAGTTATAAACCCTTAGATCCAAAGGCCCCAACGGCGTATAGTACAGATAGAAAAGCTTCCAACTCTTCAATTTTCAAAGAGCAATTTTCTGACTGCAATACACGATGTGCCTCAGTCTCGGTACATGACACAATATGTTCCCACGTATTATCAGTGATCATAAGTCACCAAGCACTGACGTAAGTTTCATTCACATAACGTTTTGCAAGCGGCGTGGGGCCAGCGCGATCTCTGAAAACATTGTGATACTCACGCCTACCACCTGAAGCATGGTCCACTATCCCAACTCGCTAGGTCGTGCCGTCTGGGTATACGATCTCTGCACCTGCAGACAGCTGAAAGAGGCTACCAACACGGGTCCTTCCTCGTTTCGCTGGTGGTGCGTAATGTCGTCAACTTGCGTGCTACCTGGATTACTCGCGGCGGCCTCTAGTTCTGATGAGTGAGCCAACCTACGCCCCCGGCCACGACCTCGTCCACGATTCCGAGTATGCCTTGCCCATGCACAACTTGGTTAGGTATGCAGATAATAATTATTGCTAAAATAAGTCGTAATAATAGCACAAGGCTTTGGAACACAGAAACGCAATTAAAATTTCCTTACCACAAATATAATTACCACCGTGGTAAATAAATAAATGAGAATAACTGTATGAACATTGAAATTTATGAATTATACCAAATATTTACAAGTACTTTCATGCTCCACTGGGAATTTTAGGAACTGAAAGTGGTGTAGGATCATCTTCTGATGATGACTCTGAAGATGAGAATTGTTGCGATTCATCGTCAGACAAAATAACAAACGGCTCGCACTCAGATTCGTTCTTCGAAATCTCGTGTATGGTTTCAGCAACATCCTTCGATGTTTATGTTCGGCCATAATCAACGACGAGCTACCACAATATATTCATCAGGAAAAACTGCACTACTGACACCGTATTACTCCGGTCAGCGACCGAGAGGCGTGCCACTAGCGAAAAGGATTGAATTCATGGAAAGCAATTAAAACGTATAATTTCACACCCTTTTATTTTCCTACAAGGCGTCAACAGCTAAGCGTCTATTTCCAGGTAATACATCACATTCACCTTCAGAGATTAGACTTGGCTAAAATTTTCTGGGTTGGCGAATCTCTTCCTGTCCTCCCTCCCCCTATTTCCCCTCACCCCTCCCCAGGTGTAAGTAGGGGGCAACTAGTCGCTGAGTGAGCCGAAATCAGAATAACGTTGAATCAGAAACAAAAAAACACAAAAATACGCTAATTAACCCATATAAAACGTAAGTACTCTCAGTGGGTCAAAAATGACCCAACCGCGGTTTAAGGTAAATCTTAATTTATTTCAGAGTGTTTTTCCCCTAGAGATGTGGAATTGCTTAGAGTAATTAAACACACTTATTGGTGAAAAGTCATGGAATATTAGTCCTTTAAATGCAAATCAAAAGGAGCGGGAAAAGAAAAAAATTGCAAATGGGTCAAAAATGACCCAGCCGCGGTTCTAGTGTTAATATTTTTTTAATGGCCCTTCTATCAAAAATAAAATTCGTGCAACTTAATTCCCTTATGCTGCGGTTTTTCAACTAAAATTTGCTCTGTTGCCTTTTTACATCACAGTTAACCGAAATTAATGCAAAATTTTGTATGCGAAACAAAAAAAAATTTCTAACAGCCGTTTTCTCAAAATTGAAATTCATTCTACTTAATGCCTCATTTCTGCTTTTTTTTACAAAAATAACTGTATGTCCTGCTTTTATCACAGTTACCCGAAATTCATACAAAATTTTTTATGCGAAACAAATACATTTCTAACGGCCGTTCTCTCAAAATTGAAATTCGTTCAACTTAATTCCTTTATGCTGCGGTTTTTTAACTAAAATTAACGCTTTGGCCTTTTTTCATCCCAGTTTACGGAAATTAATGCAAAAATTTTTACGCGATTCAAAAAAATTCTTCGGCCAGCCGTTCTCTCAAAAATGAAATCCTTCAACCTTATTCCTTTTGACGGGTGTTTTTCAACTAAATTTAACTCTATCGCATCTGTATCTCCAATGTTAAACCTTGAAACCGCTGCTTTTAAACGAAAATTAACTCTGTCACCACTTCTCATCACAGTTTACCGAAATTATTAAAAATTTCTGGAAAAAATAATGAAACTATACCTACTGGCGTTCTCTCAAAAATTATATTCTTTTAATTCCATTTTTTACAGCTGTTATTAAACTAATATAATTTTGTCGCGTCTTCTTATTTCAGATCACTGAAATAACTACAAAATTTCTGGGCAAAATAGAAAAATTCTTCTAACAGGCGTTTTATCAAATATGAAATTCATTTAACTTAAATCGTTTATATCACTGTTTTTCAACGAAATTTATGTATATCGCAACTTTCGTCACGGTTCATTTTTATTAATGCAAAATTTCTGGGCGAAAAAAATACTTCTAACAGGCGTTCTCTCAAAAATGAAATGCTTTCAAATTCATTTCTTTATACCGCCTTTTTTCAACTAATTTCAACGCAGTCGCCTATCATCATCACAGTTGACCGATATTAATGAAAAAATTTCTGGGCGAAATAAAAAAATCTTTCTAAACGTGTTCTCTAAATAATATAATCCTCTCAACACAATTCCTTTGTGCAGCATTTTTTCAATTAAAATTAACTCTTTTGCCACTTCTCATCAGAGTTCACCGATTTGATGAAAAAATTTCTGGACGAAAAAAAATCCTACTTACCAGAGTTCTTTCAAAAATTAAATTCTGTCAACTTAATTCCTTAATGATGCTATTTGTTAACTAAAATTATCTATGTTGCATTTTTTCATCCCAGTGAACCGAAAATATGGCAAACTTCTGGATAAAAAAAAATTCTTCCACGAGTCTTTCTCAAAAAAATTATATTCTGTCAACTTCATTCCTTTATACCGCCATTTTTCAACTAAAATTAACTCTGTGGATACTTCTCATCACAGTTCACCGTTTTTATGCAAAATTTCACGACGAAAAAAATCCTACTTACCGGCGTTCTCTCAAAAATTAAATTCTTTTAACTAAATTTTATGATACCGCTGTTTATCACCTAAAATTAACTCAGTCGCCTCTTCTCTTCACAATTCACCGAAATTAATGCTAAGAATCCGGGCGAAATAAACAAATTCTTCTAACAGTTCTTGTCTCAAAAATGAACTTTTTTCAAACTCAATTATTTTGCCACGGTTTTTCAACTAAAATCAAATCTGTCACCTCTTCTCATCACAGTTCACCGAGATTATTGAATCTTTTTTGGGATAAATAAAAAAATTCGTCTAACTGGCAAATTCTTAAAACAGAAATTCTTTTAATCTTATTCCTTTGTACACCCTTTTTTCATCTAATAACACTTGAGCCTCTTCTAATCTCTGTTCATTGACATTATTACAAAATTTTAGTGAGCGAAATATTAAAATTTTTCTAACAGGCGTTCTGTCAAAAATGAAACTTGTTCAATTTATTCCTTTAAACTGCTGTTTCTACCTTAATTAACTCTCTAGCCTTTTGTCATCACAGTTAACGGATATTAATGATAATTTGTATGCGAAGAAAAAAAAGTTATCTAAAACCCGTTTTCTCAAATATAAAATTCATTCAACATAATTCCTTATTACTGCTTTTTTCAACTAAAATTAACTGTCGCCTATTGTTATCACAGTTAACCGAATTTTAGGCAAAATTTTTTATGCGAAACAAAAAAATTCTTCTAACAGCCGTTTTATCAAAAATGAAATTCGTTCAACTTAATTCCTTTATGCTGCTGTTTTTAAACTAAAATTAACTCTTGTGCCTATTGACATCACAGTTAACCGAAATTATTGCAAAACTTTTTATGCGAACCAAAAAAATTTTTCTAAAAGCCGTTTTCTGAATTATAAAATTCATTTAACTTAATGCCTCATTTCTGCTTATTTTCACAAAAATAACTCTGTAGCCTTCTGTTATCAGAGTTAACCGAAATTAATGCAAAATTGTTTATGCGAACCAAAAACATTTTTCTAAAAGCCGTTTTCTGAAATATAAAATTCATTCAACTTAATTCCATATTACTCGTTTTTTTAACTAAAAATAACTCTGTCGCCTTTTGTTATCAAAGATATCCAAATTTAACGCAAAATGTTTTATGCGGAACAAAAAAATTCTTCTTACAGCCGTTCTCACAAAAAAGAAATTCTTTCAACCTTATTCCTTTATACTGGTGTTTTTCAACTAAATTTAACTCTGTCTTATCTCGTATCTCTACTATGAATCCTTTATACCGCCGATTTTCAACGAAAATTAACTCTGTCGCCACTTTTCATCACAGTTACCGAATGTTTGCAAAATTTCTAAAAAAAATAAAAAAACCATACCTACTGGCGTTCTCCCAAAAATTATATTCTTTCAATTCCATTTTTTTACCGCTATTTTAAAACTCAAATAATTTTGTCGCATCTTCTCATTACAGTTCACTGAAATTAATACAAAATTTCTGGGCATAATAGAAAAATTCTTCTAACAAGCGTTTTATAAAAATATGAAATTCATTCAACTTAAATCTTTTATACCAAAATTTTTCGAAGAAAATTATCTATATAGCCTATTTTTGTCACGGTTCATTGAAATTAATGGAAAAATTCTGGGCGAAAAAATTTTTTTTCTAACAGACGTTCTCTCACAAATGAAATCCTTTCAAATGAATTACTTTATCCGGATTTAGTCAACTAATTTCAACTCTATCGCCTATTATCATCACAGTTAACCGATATCAATGGCAAAATTTCTGGGCGAAATAAAAAAATCCTTCTGACAGGCATTCTCCAACAAATTCTACTAAATTCCTTGATTCTGCTGCTTTTCAACTAAAATTAACTCTGTCGTCTTTTCTCTTCACAGTTACCGAAATAATGCAAAAATTTTTATGAGAAAAAAATTTCTTCTAACAGCCGTTCACCTAAATATGAAATACATTAAACTTAATTCCTAATACTGCTCTTTTTTAACTTAAATTAACTCTGTGGCCTTTTTTTATCACAGTTAAACGTAAACAATGCAAAATTTTTATGCGAGCCAAAAAAATTATTCTAAAAGCCGTTCTCTCAAAAGTTAAATCCGTTCAACTTAAATACTTTACTCTGCTATTTTACAGCTAAAATTAACACTTTCGCCTGTTATCATCACAGTTAACGGAAAATAATGCAAAACTTCTGGCCACATTAAAAAAATCCTTCTAAGAGTCGTTCTCAAAAAAATTATATTCCGTCAACTTGATTCCTTTATACCGCCTTTTTTCAACTAAAATTAATTCTGTAGACACTTCTCATCACAGTTCACCGATTTTATGTAAAATTTCTGGACGAAAAAAAATTCTACTCACCGGCGTTCTCTCAAAAATTGAATTCTTTCAACTAAATTTTATGATACCGCTGTTTATCACCTAAAATAACTCAGTCGCCTCTTCTCTTCACAATTCTCCGAAATTAATGCTAAGTTTCCGGGCGAAATAAACAAATTCTTCTAACAGTTTTTGTCTCAAAAATGAACTTCTTTCAACTCAACTAAGGCTAAATTTTTTATGCAAAACGAAAATATTCTTCTAACGGCCGTTCTATCAAAAATGAAAATCGTTACACTTAATTCATTTATGCTGCTGTTTTTTAACTAAAATTAACACTGTCGCCTCCTATCATCACAGTTAACCGAAAATAGTGCAAAACTTCTGGGGAAACAAAAAAAATCCTTGTAAGAGTCGTTCTCAAAAAAAGTATATATTCCGTCAACATAATTCCATTATAGCGTGTTTTTTCAATTAAAATTAACTCCGTCGAAACTTCTCATCACAGTTCACCGATTTTATGTAAAATTTTGGACGAAAAAAAATCCTACTAAATTTTATGATACCGCTGTTTATCACCTAAAGTTATCTCAGTCGCCTCTTCTCTTCACAATTCACCGAAATTAATTCTAAGTGTCCGGGTGAAATAAACACATTCTTCTAAAAAGTGTTGTCTCAAACATGAACTCCTTTCAACTCAATTCATTTTACAGCTGTTTTTCAATCAAATTAAAATCTGTCACCTCTTCTCATCACAGTTCACCGAAATTATTAAAACATTTTTGGGCGAAATAATAAAATACGTCTAACATGCAAATTCTTAAAACAGAAGTTCTTTAAATCTTATTCCTTTATACACCTTTTTTTCAACTAATAACACAGAAGCCTCTTCTAATCACAATTCATTGAAATTATTACAAAATTTGTGAACGTCATCTTAATATTTTTTTAATGGCCCTTCTATCAAAAATGAAATTCGTGCATCTTATTTCCCTTATGCTGCGGTTTTTCAACTAAAATTTGCTCTGTTGCCATTTTTCATCCCAGTTACCCGAAAATAATGTAAAACGTCTGTGCAAAAAAATCCTTCTAAGAGTCGTTCTCAAACAAATTTTATTCCGTCAACTTATATCCTTTATACCGACTTTTGTTTAAATAAATTACCTCTGTCGACACTTTTAATCATAGTTCACCAATTTCATGCAAAATTTCTGGACGAAAAAAATCCTACTTACCGGCGTTCTCTCAAAAATTGAACTCTTTCAACTAAATTTTATAATACCACTATTTATCACCTAAAATTAACTCATTCGCTTCTTCTATTCACAATTCACCGAAATTAATGCTAATTTTCTGGGCTAAATAAACAAAATTATTCTAACAGTTGTCTCAAAAATGAATTTTTCTCAACTCAATTCATTTTGCCGCTGTTTTTAACTTACAATAAATCTGTCACCTCTTCTCTTCACAGTTCACCGAAATTATTGAAACATTTTTGGGCGAAATAAAAAAATTCGTCTAACATGCAAATTCTTAAAACAGAAATTCTTTAAACCTTATTCCTTTATACACCCTTTCTTCAACTAATAACACTTAAGCCTCACAGTTCATTGAAATTAATACAAAATTTGAGGGCGAAATATTAAAATTTTTTAACTTTATTCTTTTTGCTGCTGTTTTTTAACTAAAATTAACATTGTTATCTCTTATAATCACAGTAATTCTAAAATAATGCAAAACGTATGGGAAAAATAAAAAATCCTCCTCTTAATTGTTTAAAAAAAATTATATTCTGTCGAATTATTTCCTTTATAGCGCCTTTTTTCAACAAAAATTAACTCTGTCAACACCTCTCATTACAGTTTATCACCTAAAATTAACTCAGTCGCCTCTTCTCTTCACAATTCACCGAAATTAATGCTAAGAATCCGGGCGAAATAAACAAATTCTTCTAACAGTTCTTGTCTCAAAAATGAACTTTTTTCAAACTCAATTATTTTGCCGCGGTTTTTCAACTAAAATCAAATCTGTCACCTCTTCTCATCACAGTTCACCGAGATTATTGAATCTTTTTTGGGATAAATAAAAAAATTCGTCTAACAGGCAAATTCTTAAAACAGAAATACTTTTAATCTTATTCCTTTGTACACCCTTTTTTCATCTAATAACACTTGAGCCTCTTCTTATCACAGTTGATCGAAATTATTACAAAATTTGTAGACGAAATATTAAAATTTTTCTAACCGGCGTTCATCAAAAATGAAATTTGTTCAACTTAATTCTTTTAAACTGCTATTTTTAACTAAATTTACTGTCTCTCCTTTGTCATCAAATTTAATCGAAATTAGTGAAATATTTTTATGCGAAGCAAAACAATTCTTCTAAAAGCCGTTTTCTTAAATATAAAATTCATTCAACCTTATTCCTTATAACTGCTTTTTTTATTTAAAATTAACTCTTTCGCCTTTTGTTATCAAAGATATCCAAATTTAACGCAAAATGTTTTATGCGGAACAAAAAAATTCTTCTTACAGCCGTTCTCACAAAAAAGAAATTCTTTCAACCTTATTCCTTTATACTGGTGTTTTTCAACTAAATTTAACTCTGTCTTATCTCGTATCTCTACTATGAATCCTTTATACCGCCGTTTTTCAACGAAAATTAACTCTGTCGCCACTTTTCATCACAGTTACCGAATGTTTGCAAAATTTCTGGAAAAAATAAAAAAACCATACCTACTGGCGTTCTCCCAAAAATTATATTCTTTCAATTCCATTTTTTTACCGCTATTTTAAAACTCAAATAATTTTGTCGCATCTTCTCATTACAGTTCACTGAAATTAATACAAAATTTCTGGGCATAATAGAAAAATTCTTCTAACAAGCGTTTTATAAAAATATGAAATTCATTCAACTTAAATCTTTTATACCAAAATTTTTCGAAGAAAATTATCTATATAGCCTATTTTTGTCACGGTTCATTGAAATTAATGGAAAAATTCTGGGCGAAAAAATTTTTTTTGTAACAGACGTTCTCTCACAAATGAAATCCTTTCAAATGAATTACTTTATCCGGATTTAGTCAACTAATTTCAACTCTATCGCCTATTATCATCACAGTTAACCGATATCAATGGCAAAATTTCTGGGCGAAATAAAAAAATCCTTCTGACAGGCATTCTCCAACAAATTCTACTAAATTCCTTGATTCTGCTGCTTTTCAACTAAAATTAACTCTGTCGTCTTTTCTCTTCACAGTTACCGAAATAATGCAAAAATTTTTATGAGAACAAAATTTCTTCTAACAGCCGTTCACCTAAATATGAAATACATTAAACTTAATTCCTAATACTGCTCTTTTTTAACTTAAATTAACTCTGTGGCCTTTTTTTATCACAGTTAAACGTAAACAATGCAAAATTTTTATGCGAGCCAAAAAAATTATTCTAAAAGCCGTTCTCTCAAAAGTTAAATCCGTTCAACTTAAATACTTTACTCTGCTATTTTACAGCTAAAATTAACACTTTCGCCTGTTATCATCACAGTTAACGGAAAATAATGCAAAACTTCTGGCCACATTAAAAAAATCCTTCTAAGAGTCGTTCTCAAAAAAATTATATTCCGTCAACTTGATTCCTTTATACCGCCTTTTTTCAACTAAAATTAATTCTGTAGACACTTCTCATCACAGTTCACCGATTTTATGTAAAATTTCTGGACGAAAAAAAATTCTACTCACCGGCGTTCTCTCAAAAATTGAATTCTTTCAACTAAATTTTATGATACCGCTGTTTATCACCTAAAATAACTCAGTCGCCTCTTCTCTTCACAATTCTCCGAAATTAATGCTAAGTTTCCGGGCGAAATAAACAAATTCTTCTAACAGTTTTTGTCTCAAAAATGAACTTCTTTCAACTCAACTAAGGCTAAATTTTTTATGCAAAACGAAAATATTCTTCTAACGGCCGTTCTATCAAAAATGAAAATCGTTACACTTAATTCATTTATGCTGCTGTTTTTTAACTAAAATTAACACTGTCGCCTCCTATCATCACAGTTAACCGAAAATAGTGCAAAACTTCTGGGGAAACAAAAAAAATCCTTGTAAGAGTCGTTCTCAAAAAAAGTATATATTCCGTCAACATAATTCCATTATAGCGTGTTTTTTCAATTAAAATTAACTCCGTCGAAACTTCTCATCACAGTTCACCGATTTTATGTAAAATTTTGGACGAAAAAAAATCCTACTAAATTTTATGATACCGCTGTTTATCACCTAAAGTTATCTCAGTCGCCTCTTCTCTTCACAATTCACCGAAATTAATTCTAAGTGTCCGGGTGAAATAAACACATTCTTCTAAAAAGTGTTGTCTCAAACATGAACTCCTTTCAACTCAATTCATTTTACAGCTGTTTTTCAATCAAATTAAAATCTGTCACCTCTTCTCATCACAGTTCACCGAAATTATTAAAACATTTTTGGGCGAAATAATAAAATACGTCTAACATGCAAATTCTTAAAACAGAAGTTCTTTAAATCTTATTCCTTTATACACCTTTTTTTCAACTAATAACACAGAAGCCTCTTCTAATCACAATTCATTGAAATTATTACAAAATTTGTGAACGTCATCTTAATATTTTTTTAATGGCCCTTCTATCAAAAATGAAATTCGTGCATCTTATTTCCCTTATGCTGCGGTTTTTCAACTAAAATTTGCTCTGTTGCCATTTTTCATCCCAGTTACCCGAAAATAATGTAAAACGTCTGTGCAAAAAAATCCTTCTAAGAGTCGTTCTCAAACAAATTTTATTCCGTCAACTTATATCCTTTATACCGACTTTTGTTTAAATAAATTACCTCTGTCGACACTTTTAATCATAGTTCACCAATTTCATGCAAAATTTCTGGACGAAAAAAATCCTACTTACCGGCGTTCTCTCAAAAATTGAACTCTTTCAACTAAATTTTATAATACCACTATTTATCACCTAAAATTAACTCATTCGCTTCTTCTATTCACAATTCACCGAAATTAATGCTAATTTTCTGGGCTAAATAAACAAAATTATTCTAACAGTTGTCTCAAAAATGAATTTTTCTCAACTCAATTCATTTTGCCGCTGTTTTTAACTTACAATAAATCTGTCACCTCTTCTCTTCACAGTTCACCGAAATTATTGAAACATTTTTGGGCGAAATAAAAAAATTCGTCTAACATGCAAATTCTTAAAACAGAAATTCTTTAAACCTTATTCCTTTATACACCCTTTCTTCAACTAATAACACTTAAGCCTCACAGTTCATTGAAATTAATACAAAATTTGAGGGCGAAATATTAAAATTTTTTAACTTTATTCTTTTTGCTGCTGTTTTTTAACTAAAATTAACATTGTTATCTCTTATAATCACAGTAATTCTAAAATAATGCAAAACGTATGGGAAAAATAAAAAATCCTCCTCTTAATTGTTTAAAAAAAATTATATTCTGTCGAATTATTTCCTTTATAGCGCCTTTTTTCAACAAAAATTAACTCTGTCAACACCTCTCATTACAGTTTATCACCTAAAATTAACTCAGTCGCCTCTTCTCTTCACAATTCACCGAAATTAATGCTAAGAATCCGGGCGAAATAAACAAATTCTTCTAACAGTTCTTGTCTCAAAAATGAACTTTTTTCAAACTCAATTATTTTGCCGCGGTTTTTCAACTAAAATCAAATCTGTCACCTCTTCTCATCACAGTTCACCGAGATTATTGAATCTTTTTTGGGATAAATAAAAAAATTCGTCTAACAGGCAAATTCTTAAAACAGAAATACTTTTAATCTTATTCCTTTGTACACCCTTTTTTCATCTAATAACACTTGAGCCTCTTCTTATCACAGTTGATCGAAATTATTACAAAATTTGTAGACGAAATATTAAAATTTTTCTAACCGGCGTTCATCAAAAATGAAATTTGTTCAACTTAATTCTTTTAAACTGCTATTTTTAACTAAATTTACTGTCTCTCCTTTGTCATCAAATTTAATCGAAATTAGTGAAATATTTTTATGCGAAGCAAAACAATTCTTCTAAAAGCCGTTTTCTTAAATATAAAATTCATTCAACCTTATTCCTTATAACTGCTTTTTTTATTTAAAATTAACTCTTTCGCCTTTTGTTATCAAAGATATCCAAATTTAACGCAAAATGTTTTATGCGGAACAAAAAAATTCTTCTTACAGCCGTTCTCACAAAAAAGAAATTCTTTCAACCTTATTCCTTTATACTGGTGTTTTTCAACTAAATTTAACTCTGTCTTATCTCGTATCTCTACTATGAATCCTTTATACCGCCGTTTTTCAACGAAAATTAACTCTGTCGCCACTTTTCATCACAGTTACCGAATGTTTGCAAAATTTCTGGAAAAAATAAAAAAACCATACCTACTGGCGTTCTCCCAAAAATTATATTCTTTCAATTCCATTTTTTTACCGCTATTTTAAAACTCAAATAATTTTGTCGCATCTTCTCATTACAGTTCACTGAAATTAATACAAAATTTCTGGGCATAATAGAAAAATTCTTCTAACAAGCGTTTTATAAAAATATGAAATTCATTCAACTTAAATCTTTTATACCAAAATTTTTCGAAGAAAATTATCTATATAGCCTATTTTTGTCACGGTTCATTGAAATTAATGGAAAAATTCTGGGCGAAAAAATTTTTTTTGTAACAGACGTTCTCTCACAAATGAAATCCTTTCAAATGAATTACTTTATCCGGATTTAGTCAACTAATTTCAACTCTATCGCCTATTATCATCACAGTTAACCGATATCAATGGCAAAATTTCTGGGCGAAATAAAAAAATCCTTCTGACAGGCATTCTCCAACAAATTCTACTAAATTCCTTGATTCTGCTGCTTTTCAACTAAAATTAACTCTGTCGTCTTTTCTCTTCACAGTTACCGAAATAATGCAAAAATTTTTATGAGAACAAAATTTCTTCTAACAGCCGTTCACCTAAATATGAAATACATTAAACTTAATTCCTAATACTGCTCTTTTTTAACTTAAATTAACTCTGTGGCCTTTTTTTATCACAGTTAAACGTAAACAATGCAAAATTTTTATGCGAGCCAAAAAAATTATTCTAAAAGCCGTTCTCTCAAAAGTTAAATCCGTTCAACTTAAATACTTTACTCTGCTATTTTACAGCTAAAATTAACACTTTCGCCTGTTATCATCACAGTTAACGGAAAATAATGCAAAACTTCTGGCCACATTAAAAAAATCCTTCTAAGAGTCGTTCTCAAAAAAATTATATTCCGTCAACTTGATTCCTTTATACCGCCTTTTTTCAACTAAAATTAATTCTGTAGACACTTCTCATCACAGTTCACCGATTTTATGTAAAATTTCTGGACGAAAAAAAATTCTACTCACCGGCGTTCTCTCAAAAATTGAATTCTTTCAACTAAATTTTATGATACCGCTGTTTATCACCTAAAATAACTCAGTCGCCTCTTCTCTTCACAATTCTCCGAAATTAATGCTAAGTTTCCGGGCGAAATAAACAAATTCTTCTAACAGTTTTTGTCTCAAAAATGAACTTCTTTCAACTCAACTAAGGCTAAATTTTTTATGCAAAACGAAAATATTCTTCTAACGGCCGTTCTATCAAAAATGAAAATCGTTACACTTAATTCATTTATGCTGCTGTTTTTTAACTAAAATTAACACTGTCGCCTCCTATCATCACAGTTAACCGAAAATAGTGCAAAACTTCTGGGGAAACAAAAAAAATCCTTGTAAGAGTCGTTCTCAAAAAAAGTATATATTCCGTCAACATAATTCCATTATAGCGTGTTTTTTCAATTAAAATTAACTCCGTCGAAACTTCTCATCACAGTTCACCGATTTTATGTAAAATTTTGGACGAAAAAAAATCCTACTAAATTTTATGATACCGCTGTTTATCACCTAAAGTTATCTCAGTCGCCTCTTCTCTTCACAATTCACCGAAATTAATTCTAAGTGTCCGGGTGAAATAAACACATTCTTCTAAAAAGTGTTGTCTCAAACATGAACTCCTTTCAACTCAATTCATTTTACAGCTGTTTTTCAATCAAATTAAAATCTGTCACCTCTTCTCATCACAGTTCACCGAAATTATTAAAACATTTTTGGGCGAAATAATAAAATACGTCTAACATGCAAATTCTTAAAACAGAAGTTCTTTAAATCTTATTCCTTTATACACCTTTTTTTCAACTAATAACACAGAAGCCTCTTCTAATCACAATTCATTGAAATTATTACAAAATTTGTGAACGTCATCTTAATATTTTTTTAATGGCCCTTCTATCAAAAATGAAATTCGTGCATCTTATTTCCCTTATGCTGCGGTTTTTCAACTAAAATTTGCTCTGTTGCCATTTTTCATCCCAGTTACCCGAAAATAATGTAAAACGTCTGTGCAAAAAAATCCTTCTAAGAGTCGTTCTCAAACAAATTTTATTCCGTCAACTTATATCCTTTATACCGACTTTTGTTTAAATAAATTACCTCTGTCGACACTTTTAATCATAGTTCACCAATTTCATGCAAAATTTCTGGACGAAAAAAATCCTACTTACCGGCGTTCTCTCAAAAATTGAACTCTTTCAACTAAATTTTATAATACCACTATTTATCACCTAAAATTAACTCATTCGCTTCTTCTATTCACAATTCACCGAAATTAATGCTAATTTTCTGGGCTAAATAAACAAAATTATTCTAACAGTTGTCTCAAAAATGAATTTTTCTCAACTCAATTCATTTTGCCGCTGTTTTTAACTTACAATAAATCTGTCACCTCTTCTCTTCACAGTTCACCGAAATTATTGAAACATTTTTGGGCGAAATAAAAAAATTCGTCTAACATGCAAATTTTTAAAACAGAAATTCTTTAAACCTTATTCCTTTATACACCCTTTCTTCAACTAATAACACTTAAGCCTCACAGTTCATTGAAATTAATACAAAATTTGAGGGCGAAATATTAAAATTTTTTAACTTTATTCTTTTTGCTGCTGTTTTTTAACTAAAATTAACATTGTTATCTCTTATAATCACAGTAATTCTAAAATAATGCAAAACGTATGGGAAAAATAAAAAATCCTCCTCTTAATTGTTTAAAAAAAATTATATTCTGTCGAATTATTTCCTTTATAGCGCCTTTTTTCAACAAAAATTAACTCTGTCAACACCTCTCATTACAGTTTATCACCTAAAATTAACTCAGTCGCCTCTTCTCTTCACAATTCACCGAAATTAATGCTAAGAATCCGGGCGAAATAAACAAATTCTTCTAACAGTTCTTGTCTCAAAAATGAACTTTTTTCAAACTCAATTATTTTGCCGCGGTTTTTCAACTAAAATCAAATCTGTCACCTCTTCTCATCACAGTTCACCGAGATTATTGAATCTTTTTTGGGATAAATAAAAAAATTCGTCTAACAGGCAAATTCTTAAAACAGAAATTCTTTTAATCTTATTCCTTTGTACACCCTTTTTTCATCTAATAACACTTGAGCCTCTTCTTATCACAGTTGATCGAAATTATTACAAAATTTGTAGACGAAATATTAAAATTTTTCTAACCGGCGTTCATCAAAAATGAAATTTGTTCAACTTAATTCTTTTAAACTGCTATTTTTAACTAAATTTACTGTCTCTCCTTTGTCATCACATTTAATCGAAATTAGTGAAATATTTTTATGCGAAGCAAAACAATTCTTCTAAAAGCCGTTTTCTTAAATATAAAATTCATTCAACCTTATTCCTTATAACTGCTTTTTTTATTTAAAATTAACTCTTTCGCCTTTTGTTATCACAGTTATACGAATTTAACGCTAAACTTTTTGATGCGAAACAAAAAAATTCCTCTCACGGCCGTTTTATCAAAAATGAAATTCGTTTTATTTAATTCCTTTATACTGCTGTTTTTTAACTAAAATTAACACTGTCGCGTCCTATCATCACAATTAACCGAAATTAATGCTGTTTCCAGGGGAAATAAACAAATTCTTCTAACAGTTGTTGTCTCAGAAATGAACTTTGTTCAACTCAATTAATTTTGCCGGCGTTGTTCAACTGAAATTAAATCTTTCTACTCTTCTCATCACAGTCTTTCGAACTTATTTAAACATTTTTGGGCGAAATAATAAAATTCGTCTAACAGGCAAATTCTTAAACAGAAATTCCTTAAATCTGATTCCTTTATACACCCTTTTTTCAACTAATAACACTTGAGCCTCTTCTAATCACAGTTCATTGAAATTATTACAAAATTTGTGGGCGAAATATTAAAATTTTTCTAACAGGCGTTCTGTGAAAAATGAAATTTGTTCAACTTAATTTATTTAAACTGCTGTTTCTAACTAAATTAACTCTGTCGCCTTTTGTCATCACAGATAACCAAAATTAATGTAAAATTTGTATGCGAAGGAAAAAAAATCTTCTAAAAGCCGTTATCTTAAATACAAAGTTCATTCAACTAAATTCCTTATTATTGCTTTTTTTATTTAATATTAACTCTTTCGCCTTTTGTTATCACAGATAACCGAATTTAAGGCTAAATGTTTTATGCGAAACAAAAATATTCTTCTAACGGCCGTTCCATCAAAAATGAAATTCGTTCCACTTTATTCCTTTAAGCTGCTGTTTTTTAACTAAAATTGACACTGTCGCCTCCTATCATCACAATTAATCGAAAATAGTGCAACTTAATTCCTTTATACCGCCTTTTGTCAACAATAATTAACTCAGTCTACACTTCTCATCACAGTTTTCAGATTTTATGCATAATTTCTGGACGAAAAAAAATATCCTACTTACCGGCGTTCTCTCAAAAATTAAATTCTTTCAGCTTAATTTTGTGATACCGCTGTTTATCACCTAAAATAAAATCAGTCGTCTCTTCTCTTCACAATTCACCGAAATTAATGCTAAGTTTCCGGGCGAAATAAACAAATACTCCTAACAGCCATTCACTCAAAAATGAAATTCTTGCAACCTTTTTCCTTTATACTGGTGTTTTTCAACTAAATTTAACTCTGTCTTATCTCGTATCTCTACTATGAATCCTTTATACCGCCGTTTTTCAACGAAAATTAACTCTGTCGCCACTTTTCATCACAGTTACCGAATATTTGCAAAATTTCTGGAAAAAATAAAAACACCGTACCTACTGTCGTTCTCCCACAAATTATATTCTTCAAATTCCATTTTCTTATCGCTATTTTAAAATCAAAATAATTTTGTTGCATCTTCGACAGTTCACTGGAAATTTCTCGGCATACTAGAAAAATTCTTCTAACAGGCGTTTTATCAAATATGAAATTCATTCAACTTAAATCTTATACACCAATTTTTTTCGAAGAAAATTATCTATATAGCCTATTTTTGTCTCGGTTCATTGAAATTAATTGAAAATTTCTGGGCGAAAAAAAATTTTTTCTAACAGACGTTCTCTCACAAATGAAATCCTTGCAAATTAATTATTTTATACTGCATTTAGTCAACTAGTTTCAACTCTATCGCCTATTATCATCACAGTTAACCGATATCAATGGCAAAATTTCTGGGCAAAATAAAAAAATCCTTCTGACAGGCATTCTCCAAAAAATTCTACTAAATTCCTTGATTCTGCTGCTTTTCAACTAAAATTAACTCTGACGTCTTTTCTCTTCACAGTTACCGAAATAATGCAAATGTTTTTTAGAGAACAAAATTTCTTCTAACAGCCGATCACCTAAATATGAAATACATTAAACTTAATTCCTAATACTGCTCTTTTATAACTTAAATTAACTCTGTGGCCTTTTGTTATCACAGTTAAACGAAAACAATGCAAAATTTTTATGCGAGCCAAAAAAATTATTCTAAAAGCCGTTCTCTCAAAAGTTAAATCCGTTCAACTTAAATTCTTTACACTGCTATTGTATAGCTAAAATTAACACTTTCGCCTATTATCATCACAGTTAACGGAAAATAATGCAAAACTTCTGGCCAAATTAAAAAAATCCTTCTAAGAGTCGTTCTCAAAAAAATTATATTCCGTCAACTTGATTCCTTTATACCGCCTTTTTTCAACTAAAATTAACTCTGTCGACACTTCTCATCACAGTTCACCGAATTTATGCAAAATTTCTGGACGATATAAAAAAAACCTACTAATTTGCGTTCTCTAAATAGATTTATTCTCTTAACCTTATTCCTTTATACCGCTGATTTTTAACTTAAATTAACTCAGTCAACGGTTCTCATTATAATTGAAAGAAAAATGTAAACTTTTTGGGCGAAATAAAAACATTCTTATGACCGGTGTTCTCTCAAGGATGATATCATTTCAAATTAATTTCTTTATATCGCATTTCTTCAACTAATTTCAAATCTGTCGCCTATTATCATCACAGTTAACCGATATTAATGAAAAAAATTCTGGCCGAAATAAAAAAATCCTTCTAAAAGCCTTCTCTAACTAATTTAATTCTTTCAGCATAAAACATTTGTACCGCATTATTTTAAACTGAAATTAACTCTGTCGTCTTATCTCCTCACAGTTACCGAAATAATGTAAAAATTTTAATGAGAATAAAATTTAAAAAAAAGAACAGCCGTTCTTCTAAATATAAAATTCATTAAACTTAATTCCTAAATACTGCTTATTGTTTACTAAAATTAACTCTGTCGCCTTTTGTCATCACAGTGAGATGGAAACAATTTTAAATTTTTTATGGGAACCAAAAAAATTCTTCTGACTGCCGTTCTCTCAAAAGTTAAATCCGTTCAACTTAAATTCTTTACACTGCTATTTTATAGCTAAAATTAACACTTTCGCCTATTATCATCACAGTTAACGGAAAATAATGCAAAACCTCTGGCCAAAATAAAAAAATCCTTCTAAGAGTCGTTCTCAAAAAAATTATATTCCGTCAACTTCATTCCTTTATACCGCATTTTTTCAACTAAAATTAACTCTGTAGACACTTCTAATCACAGTTTACCGCTTTCATGCAAACTTTCTGGACGAAAAAAATCCTACTTACCGGCGTTCTCTCAAAAATTAAACTAATTCAATTAAATTTTATGATACAGCTCGTTATCACCTAAAATTGACTTATTCGCCTCTTTTCTTCAAAATTCTCCGAAATTAATGCTAAGTTTCCGGGCAAAAAAACAAATTCTTCTAGCAGTTGTTGTCTTAAATATGAACTTCTTTCAACTCAATTCATTTTGCCGCTGTTTTTCAACTAAAATTAAATCTGTCACCTCTTCTCATCACAGTTCACCGAAATTATTAAAACATTTTTGGGCGAAATAATAAAATTCGTCGACCATGCAAATTCTTAAAACAGAAATTCTTTAAATCTCATTCCTTTATGCACCCATCTTTCAACTAATAACACTTGAGCCTCTTCTAATCACAGTTCATTAAAATTATTAAAAAATTAGTGGGCGAAATATTAAAATTTTTCTAACAGCCGTTCCCTTTAAAATGAAATTCGTTTAACTTAATACCTTTATGCTGCTGTTTAACAACTTATTTTAGCTCTGTTGCCATTTTTAATCCCAGTTAACCGGATATAGTGCAAAACTTCTGGGCAAAATAAAAAAAATTCTTCTAACAGCCGTTCTCTCAAATATTAAATTCGTTCAATTTAAATTCTTTACACTGCTGTTTTTTTAACTAAAATTAACACTGTCGCCTCTTACCATAACAGTTAACCGAAAACAATGCAAACTTCTGAGCAAAATAAAAACATCCTTCTCATAATCGATCTCAAAAAAATTATTATGTCGAATACCTTTATACCGCCTTTTTTCAACTAAAATTAACTCTGTCGCCACTTCTCATCAGAGGTCACCGAATTTATGCAAAATTTTTGGACGAATACATAAATCCTACTTACCGGCGTTCTCTCAAAAATTAAATTCTTTCAACTAAGTTTTATTATACCGCTGTTTTTATTCTAAAATGAACTGAGTTGACTCTTCTATTTACAATTCACCGATTTTAATAATAAGTTTTCAGGCGAAGAAAACAAATTCTTCTAACAGCCGTTCCTTCATAAATGATATTCCTTCAACTTACTTCATTTATACGGCTATTTTTCAATTAAAATTAAATCTGCCACCTCTTTTAATTACACTTAACCTAAATTTTATAAATTTTATAACTGTTAACCAATGATTTTCAACTAAAATTAACACTTGAGTTTCTTCTTACAACAGATAACCGAAATTAATGCAAACATGTGGGTGAAATAAAAATATTCATCTATCAGGGGTTATGCAAAATAAGAAATTTATTCAACGTAATTCTTTCAAACGCTGTTTTTTTTATTAAATTACAAGTTCGACTGTTAAATATGGCAGTTCATCGAAATTATTGCATAATTTATGTGCGAAATAATAAAATATTTTTAACAGGTGTTCTCTCAAAAAAGACAATTGTTTAACTTAATTCTTTTAAACTGATGTTTTTAACTAAATTAACTCTGTCGCCTTTTGTCATCACCGTTAACCGAAATTAATGCAAAATTTGTATGCGAAGGAAAAAAAATCTTCTAAAAGCCGTTATCTCAAATACAAAGTTCATTCAACTAAATTCCTTATTATTGCTTTTTTATTTAATATTAACTCTGTCGCCTTTTGTTATCAAAGATAACAGAATTTAAAGCAAAATTTTTAATGTGAAACAAAAATATTCTTCTAACAGCCGTTCTATCAAAAATGAAATTCGTTCAACTTTATTTCTTTATGCTGCTTATCTTCAACTAAAACAACTCTGTTGCCTTTTTACATCCTGGATAACCGAAATTAATGCAAAATTTTGTATGCGAAACAAAAAAATTTTTCTAAAAGCCGTTTTCTCAAAATTGAAATTCATTCTACTTAATGCCTCATTTCTGCTTTTTTTACAAAAATAACTGTATGTCCTGCTTTTATCACTGTTACCCGAAATTCATACAACATTTTTTATGCGAAACAAATACATTTCTAACGGCCGTTCTCTCAAAATTGAAATTCGTTCAACTTAATTCCTTTATGCTGCGGTTTTTTAACTAAAATTAACGCTTTGGCCTTTTTTCATCCCAGTTTACGGAAATTAATGCAAAAATTTTTACGCGATTCATAAAAATTCTTCTTCCAGCCGTTCTCTCAAAAATGAAATCCTTCAACCTTATCTCTTTTGACGGGTGTTTTTCAACTAAATTTAACTATCGAATCTGTATCTCCACTGCAAAACCTTGAAACCGCTGCTTTTCAACGAAAATTAACTCTGTCGCCACTTCTCATCACAGTTTACCGAAATTATTAAAACTTTCTGGAAAAAATAATGAAACTACACCTACTGGCGTTCTCTCAAAAATTATATTCTTTTAATTCCATTTTTTACCGCTGTTATTAAACTAATAAAATTTTGTCGCGTCTTCTTATTTCAGATCACTGAAATTACTACAAAATTTCTGGGCAAAATAGAAAAATTCTTCTAACAGGCGTTTTATCAAATATGAAATTCATTTAACTTAAATCGTTTATATCACTGTTTTTCAACGAAATTTATGTATATCGCAACTTTCGTCACGGTTCATTTTTATTAATGCAAAATTTCTGGGCGAAAAAAATACTTCTAACAGGCGTTCTCTCAAAAATGAAATGCTTTCAAATTCATTTCTTTATACCGCATTTTTTCAACTAATTTCAACGCAGTCGCCTATCATCATCACAGTTAACCGATATTAATGAAAAAATTTCTGGGCGAAATAAAAAAATCTTTCTAAACGTGTTCTCTAAATAATATAATCCTCTCAACACAATTCCTTTGTGCAGCATTTTTTCAATTAAAATTAACTCTTTTTCCACTTCTCATCAGAGTTCACCGATTTTATGAAACTTCTGGACGAAAAAAAATCCCACTTACCAGAGTTCTTTCAAAAATTAAATTCTGTCAACTTAATTCCTTAATGATGCTATTTGTTAACTAAAATTATCTATGTTGCATTTTTTCATCCCAGTGAACCGAAAATATGGCAAACTTCTGGATAAAAAAAAAATTCTTCCACGAGTCTTTCTCAAAAAAATTATATTCCGTCAATTTTATTCCTTTATACCGCCATTTTTGAACTAAAATTAACTCTGTGGATACTTCTAATCACAGTTCACCGTTTTTATGCAAAATTTCACGACGACAAAAAATCCTACTTACCGGCGTTCTCTCAAAAATTAAATTCTTTTAACTAAATTTTATAATACCGCTGTTTATCACCTAAAATTAACTCAGTCACCTCTTCTCTTCACAATTCACCGAAATTAATGCTAAGAATTCGGGCAAAATAAACAAATTCTTCTAACAGCTCTTGTCTCAAAAATGAACTTTTTTCAAACTCAATTAATTTTGCCGCTGTTTTTCAACTAAAATCAAATCTGTCACCTCTTCTCATCACAGTTCACCGAGATTATTGAATCTTTTTTGGGATAAATAAAAAAATTCGTCTAACAGGCAAATTCTTAAAACAGAAATTCTTTTAATCTTATTCCTTTGTACACCCTTTTTTCAACTAATAACACTTGAGCCTCTTCTTATCACAGTTGATCGAAATTATTACAAAATTTGTGGACGAAATATTAAAATTTTTCTAACAGGCGTTCATCAAAAATGAAATTTGTTCAACTTTATTCTTTTAAACTGCTATTTTTAACTAAATTAACTGTTTACTTTGTCATCACATCGAAATTAATGAAATATTTTTATGCGAAGCAAAACAATTCTTCTAAAAACCGTTTTCTTAAATATAAAATTCATTCAACCTAATTCCTTATTACTGCTTTTTTTATTTAATCTTAACTCATTTCGCCTTTTGTTATCACAGTTATACGAATTTAAGGCTAAACTTTTTGATGCGAAACAAAAAAATTCCTCTAACGGCCGTTCTATCAAAAATGAAATTCATTTTATTTATTTCCTTTATACTGCTGTTTTTTAACTAAAATTAACACTGTCGCGTCCTATCATCACAATTAACCGAAAATAGTGCATAAAACCTCTGGGCAACATAAAAAATACCTACTAAGAATCGTTCTCAAAAAAGTTATATTCCGTCAACGCAATTCTTTTATACCGCCTTTTTTCTACTAAAATTAAATCTGTGGACACTACTCATCACAGTTCACCGATTTCATGCAAAATTTCTGGACGAAAAAAAATCCTACCTACAGAAGTTCTTTCAAAAATTAAATTATTTTAACTTAATTCCTTTATACCGCCTATTTTCAACTAAAATTAACTCTGTCGACACTTCTCATCACAGTTCACCGATTTTATGCAAATTTTCTGGACAAAAAAAATCCTACTAAAAGACGTTCTCTAAATAATTTTAGTCTCTCAACCTAATTCCTTTATACCGCTGATTTTTAACTTAAATTAACTCAGTCTCCTTTTCTCATTATAATTGAAATTCGCTTCGCAAAAATTAAATTCTTTCAACTTAATTTTATGATACACTGTTTATTGCCTAAAATTAACTCAGTCGCCTCTTCTCTTCACAATTCACTAAAATTAATGCTGTTTCCAGGGGAAATAAACAAATTCTTCTAACAGTTGTTGTGTCAGAAATGAACTTTTTTCAACTCAATTAATTTTGCCGATGTTGTTCAACTGAAATTAAATCTTTCAACTCTTCTCATCACAGTGCATCGAAATTATTTAAACATTTTTGGGCGAAATAATAAAATTCGTCTGACAGGCAAATTTTTAAAACAGAAATTCCTTAAATCTGATTCCTTTATACACATTTTTTTCAACTAATAACACTTGAGCCTCTTCTAATCACAGTTCATTGAAATTATTACAAAATTTGTGGGCGAAATATTTAAATTTTTCTAACAGGCGTTCTGTCAAAAATGAAATTTGTTCAACTTCATTTTTACACTGCTGTTTCTAACTAATTTAACTCTCTCGCCTTTTGTCATCACAGTTAACCAAAATTAATGCAAAATTTGTATTTATTATAAGTATTCTACAAATACAAAAACAGAAATACTGTTAACTAATTTCTTTGCCAAATAAAAGAAATCATCTAATAGTCGTTATGTCAAAAATGATATTTATTCATACCTATCCCTTAATACGCTCTTTTTTAAATTAGAATAACCTTAGCGCCTGTAATTTTCAGTTTACCAAAATTATTTTAAAATTTCATTGCGGAATAAAAAATTTTTATAATAGGCGACCTGTTAAGAATGAAATTCTCTCAACTTTATTCCTTTAAAACGCTGTTATTCAACTTAAATTAACACTTGCCTCTCTTCTCTCAAAAATATAATTCATTAGACTAAAGCAAAATTTCTTTAAACAGGCGTTCTCTCAAAAATGAAATTATTGCAACATTTCTAGGCGAAATAAAATAATTTTCAAGTAGTCGTTATATAAAGAACGAAATTCTTTTATCTTATCTTCTTTATGCAGCAATATTACATTTATAAATACCTATGTACCCTCTTTATATCACACTTCATTGAATTTTTGCAAAAATTCAGGACGAAAAAAACAAATCCTACTAACAGGCGTTCGCTAAATAATTAAATTATTTATAATTTATCGCTTTTTTATCGCTTTTATATCGCTTTTTTAAACTAATTATAACTCAGTCGCCTCTACTCTTCACATTGATCTAAATCAATTCAAAATTCTGAGGAAATTAAAAAAATTCTTTAAAGAAAGTTTCTCTTAAGAATAGCAAATATTTTACTTAATCCCTTTAAAAAATAATTTTAAACCTAAATTTAAACTACTCCCTCATTTTGTCACAGTTCACCGAAATTAATCCAACATTTCTAGGCGAAAAAAAGAATTTATCTAACAGTCGTAACGTAAAAACTGAAATTAATTCTTTCCAATTTCTTTATCAAGCTCTTTTTTATAAAAAATAATTCTGTCGCCTATATCAGAATTTACCGAAATTATTTCAAAATGTCGATGTGGAATAAAAACTTTTTCTAAAAGGCTAGCTGTAAGGAATGAAATTCTCTCAACTTTATTCCTTTAAAACACTGTTTTTCAACTAAAATTAACACTTGCCTCACTTCTCGAGAAAATGAAATTCATTTAACTTGATTCCTTTATACTGCTTTTTTGAACTAAAAATAGCTATACCGTCTATTGTCGTCACGGTTTATTGAAATTAATCAAAATTTTTGGACGCAAGAAAAAATTCTTCAAACAGGAGTTCTCTCAAAAATGAAATTATTGCAACATTTCTAGGCGAAATATAATAAATTTCAAATAGTCGTTATGTAAAAAATAAAATTCTTTTATCTTATCTTCTTTATTCAGCAAAATTTCATTTATAAATACCTCTGTACCATCTTTCTATCACATAACATTGAATTTTTGCAAAATTTCAGGACGAAATAAATGAATCCTACTAACAGGCGTTCTCTAAAAAATTAAATTATTTATACTTCATTCCCTTATATCGCTGTTTTTAAACTAATTATAACTCAGTCGCCTCTACTCTTTACATTTTATCGAAATCAATTCAAAATTCTGAGGAATGAAAAAAATTCTTTAAACAAAGTTTCTCTTAAAAATTGTATAATTTCTACTCAATCCCTTTATACAGCTAATTTTAAACCTAAATTCACATTTGTTCCCTTATCTCGTCACAGTTCACCGAAATTAAAGCAACATTTCTAGGCGAAATAAAAGAATTATCTAACAGTCGTTATGTCAAAAATGAAATTTATCATACAAATTCCTTAATACGCTGTTTTTTTAATGAAATTAAAGTCAGCGCCTCTAATTATCACAGTTTACCAAAATTATTTCAAAATTTCATTGCGGAATAAAAAATTTATCTATAAGGCGACCTGTAAAGATTGAAATTCTCTCAACTTTATTCCTTTAAAACGCTGTTATTCAAGTAAAATTAACACTTTCCGCTCTTCTCTCAAAAATATAATTCATTCAACTTGATTCCTGTATACTGCTTTTTTCAACTAAAATTAGCTATACCGCCTACTGTCGTCACGGTTTATTTAAATTAATCAAAATTTTTGGACGAAAGAAAAAATTTCTTTAAACAGGCGTTCTCTCAAAAATGAAATTATTGCAACATTTATAGGTGAAATAAAATAATTTTCTAGTAGTCGTTATGTAAAGATTAAAATTCTTTTATCTTATCTTCTTTATCGAGCAAAATTACATTTATAAATACCTCTCTACCCTCTTTCTATCACACATCATTGATTTTTTGCAAAATTTCAGGACGAAATAAATAAATGCTACTAACAGGCGTTCCCTAAAAAATTAAATTATTTATACTATATTTTGTTATATCGCTGGTTCTCTACTAATTATAACTCAGTCACCTCTTGTCTTCACAATTTTTTGAAATTAATCAAAATTTCTGAGGGAGTTAAAAAAATTCTTCAAGAATATTTGGTCTTAAAAATTGTATTCTTTCTACTTAATTCCTTTAAACAGCTAATTTCTACCTAAATTCACTCTATTCCCTCATCACGTCACAGTTTACCGAAATTTATGCAACATTTCTTTGCGAAATAAAAGAATTTATCTAACAGTCGTGATGTCAAAAATGAAATTTATTCATACTAAATCCTTAATACGCTGTTTTTTAAATAAAATTAACCTCAGCGCCTGTAATTATTACAGTTTACCAAAATTATTTCAAAATTTCATTACGGAATAAAAAATGCTTCTAAAAGGCGACCTGTAAAGAATGAAATTCTCTCAACTTTGTTACTTTAAAAAGCTGTTATTCAACTAACATCAACATTTGCCCTTCTTCTCTCAAAAATGAAATTTATTCAATTTGATTCCCTTATACAGCTTTTTTCAAATAAAATTAGCTAAACCACCTAATGTGGTCACAGTTTATGAGATTATTCAAAACATTTGGACGAGAGAAAAAATTCTTCAAACAGGCGTTTTCTCAAAATTTTAATTATTACAACTTTTGTAAGCGAAATAAAATATTTTTCAAGTTATCATTATGTAAAGAATAAAATTCTTTTATCTTATCTTCTTTATCTAGTAAATTACATTTATAAATACCTCTGTACCCTCTTTTTATCACACATCATTTAATTTTTACCAAATTTTAGGACGAAATAAATAAATTTACTAACAGGCGTTCTCTAAAAAATTAAACTATTTATACTTCATTTTCTTAAATCGCTGTCTTTAAACTAATTATAACTCAGTCGCCTCTACTCTTCACATTTTATGGAAATCAATTCAAAATTCTGAGGGAATTAAAAAAATTCTTAAAACAAAGTTTCTCTTAAAAATTGTAAACTTTCTACTTAATCCCATTAAACAGCTAATTTGTAACCTAAATTCTCTCTATTCCCTCATCTCGTCACAGTTCACCGAAATTAATGCACCATTTCTAGGCGACATAAAATAATTTATCTAACAGTCGTTAGGTAAAAAATGAAACTCATTCGTTCCAATTCCTTTATCAAGCTTTTTTTTATAAAAAATAATTCTGTCGCCTGTTATATCACAGTTTACGGAAATTATTTCATAATTTCAGTGTGGAATAAAACCTTAATCTAACAGGCATCTCTCAATAATGAAATTCGTTCAACTTAGCTCCTTTATAGTGCTGTTATTCAACTAAAATTACCTCTGTCCCCTTTGTCATTACATTTAACCAAAAGAATGCAAAACTTTTTAACAGAATCAAAAAAATTATTTTAACAGCCGTTCAATGAAAAATGAAATTCATTTAACTTTATTGCTTTACACTGCTGTTTTAACAAAAATTAATTCTGACGCCTTTTCTCATAACAGTTTACCAAATTTAATTCCATATTTTTAATGCGAAACAAAAATATTCTTCTAACATCCGTTCTCACATAAATGAAATTCATTGAACTAAATTCCTCTATACTTCTTTTTTCAACTAAAATTAACTCTGTCGTCTCTTGTCATCACAGTTCAACGAAATTAATCAAAATTTTTGGACGAAATAAAAAAATCCTACAAACAGGCTTTTTCTAAAAAATTACATTCTTTCCACTTCATTCCATTATATCGCTGTTTTTCAACTAATTATCACTCAGTTACCTCTTGTCTTCACATTTTTTCGAAATTAATTCAAAATTTCTGAGGGAATTAAAAAAATTCTTCAAGAAAATTTTCTCTTAAAAATTGTATTCTTTCTACTTAATCCCGTTAAACAGCTAATTTTAAACCTTAATTCACTCTATTCCCTCATCACGTCACAGTTAACCGAAAATAATGCAACATTTCTTTGCGAAATAAAACAATTTAACTAACAGTCGTTATGTCAAAAATGAATTTTATTTATACTAATTCCTTAATACGCTGTTTTTTAAATTGAATTAACCTCAGCGCCTGTAATTATCACAGTTTAACAAAATTATTTCGAAATTTCATTGCGGTATAAAACATTTTCCTAAAAGGCGACCAGTAACATATGAAATTCTCTCAACTTTATTCTCTTTATACAGCTAATTTTAAACCTCAATTCACTCTATTTCCTCATCTCGTCACAGTCAACCAAAATTAATGCAACATTTCTAGGCAAAATAAAAGAATTTATCAAACAGTCGTTTCGTCAAAAGTGAGGTTCATTCATTGCGACTCCTGTATCAATCCGTGTTTTAACAAAAAAAAGTCTGTCGCCTGTTAAATCACAGTTTACGGAAAATATTCCAAATTTCAGTGTGGAATAAAAACCTTTATCTAACAGGCGTTCTCTCAAATATGAAATTCGTCCTACCTAATTCCTTTATAGTGCTGTTCTTCAACCAAAATTAATTCTGTCCCCTTTTGAAATTACATTTAACCAAAAGAATGCAAAAATATTTAAGAGAATTAAAAAAAATATTTTATCAACCGTTCAATCAAAAATGAAATTCTATTAATTTTATTGCTTTACACTGCTGTTTCACCTAAAATTAACTCAGACGTATTTTCTCATAACAGTTTACCAAATTTAATGCAAAATCTTTATGCGAAACAAAAAAATTCTTCTAACATCCGTTCTCTCAAAAATGAAATTCATTCAACTAAATTCCATTATAATGCTCTTATTCAACTAAAATTAACTCTATCGCTTCTTGTTATCACAGTTCAACGAAAATAATCAAAATTTTTGGAGGAAATAAAAAAATCCTGGAAACAGTATTTTTTTTCAAAAATTAAATTCATTCTACTTCATGCCAATATATTGCTCATTATCAACTATTTATAATTCAGTCGCTCCTTGTCTTCACTTTTTTCAAAATGAATTCAATATTTCTGGGGGAATTAAAAAAATTCTTCAACAAAAATTTATCTTAAAAATTGTATTCATTCAACTTAATCTCTTTAAACACCTATTTTTAAACTTAAATTCACTCTATTCCCTAATGAAGTCACAGTTCAATGAAATTTATGTAACATTTCTTTGCGAAATAAAAGAATTTCTCAAACAGTCGTTATGTCAAAAATTAAATTTATTCGTACTAATTCCTTAATACGCTGTTTTTTTAAAAATACAATTAACGTGAGCACCTCTAATTATCACAGTTTACCAAACATATTTCAAAATTTCATTGCGGAATAAAAAATCTTTCTAAAAGGCGACCTGTAAAGAATAAAATTCTCTCAAATTTATTCCTTGAAAACGCTGTTATTCAACTAAAATTAACACTTGCCTTCTTTCTCTTAAAAATGATATTCATTCAACTTAATTCCCTTATACTTCTTTTTTCAACTAAAATTGGGTATACCGCCTATTGTCGTCACGGTTTATTGAAATTTAATCAAAATTTTTGGACGAAAGAAAAAATTCTTCAGACAGGCGTTCTCTCGAAAATTAAATTATTGTAACATTTCTAAGCGAAATACAATATTTTTCAAGTAGTCCATATGTAAAGAATAAAATTCTTTTATCTTATCTTCTTTATCTAGCAAAATTACATTTATAAATACCTCTGTACCCTCTGTCTATCACACATCTTTATATTTTTGCAAAATTTCAGGACGAAATAAATAAAGCCTACTAAGAGGCGTTCTCTAAAAAATTACATAGCTTATTTTTCATTCCCTTATATCGCTGTTTTTAAACTAATTATAACTCAGTCGCCTCTACTCTTCACATTTTATGGAAATCAATTAAAAATTCTAAGGGAATTAAAATTTCTTAATCCTGTTATATCACACTTTACGTAAATTATTTCAAAATTTCACTGTGGAATAAAAATCTTTATCTTACAGGCGTTTATTCAAAAAATAAATTCGTTCAACTTAATTTCTTTATAGTGCTGTTCTTCAACCAAAAGTAATTCTGTCCCCTTTTGTCAGTACATTTAACCAAAAGAATGCAAAAATATTTAAGAGAATCAAAAACATTATTTTATCAGCCCTTCAACCAAAAAATTTTTTTTACTTTATTGCTTTACACTGCTGTTTAAACTAAAATTAACTCTGAGGCATTTTCTCATAACAGTTTACCAAATTTAATGCAAAATTTTTATGCAAAACAATAAAATTCTTCTAACATCCGTTCTCTCAAAAATGAAATTCATTCAACTACATTCCATTATACTGCTCTTTTTCAACTAAAATAACTTCTATTGCTTCTTGTCATCACAGTTCAACGAAATTAATCAAAGTTTTTGGATCTAAAAAAAATTCCTACAAACAGGCTTTTTCTAAAAAATTTCATTCTTTCTACTTCATTCCAATATATCGCTGTTTTTCAACTAATTATAACTCAGTTGCCTATTGTGTTCAATTTTTTTCGAAATTAATTCAAAATTTCTGAGTGATTTCAAAAAATTCTTCAAGAAAATTTTCTGTTAAAAATTGTATTCTTTCTACTAAATCCCTTCAAACAGCTAATATTAAACCTTAATTCACTCTATTCCCTCATCGCGTCACAGTTAACCGAAATTAATGCAACATTTCTTTGCGAAATAAAAGAATTTCTCAAACAGTCGTTATGTAAAAAATGAAATTTATTCATACTTATTCCTTAATACGCTGTTTTTTTAATAAAATTACCCTCAGCGCCTGTAATTATCTTAGTTTACCAAAATTATTTCAAAATGTCATTGCGGAATAAAAAAAAGTTCCTATAAGTCGAACTGTTAAGAATATATTTCTCTCAAATTTATTTCTTTAAAACGCTGTTATTCAACTAAAATTAACACTTGCCTTCTTTCTCTTAAAAATGATATTCATTCAACTTAATTCCCTTATACTTCTTTTTTCAACTAAAATTAGGTATACCGCCTATTGTCGTCACGGTTTATTGAAATTAATCAAAATTTATGGACGAAAGTAAAAATTATTCAAACAGTCCTTCTCTCAAAAATAAAATTATTATTACAACATTTGTAAGCAAAATAAAATATTTTTCAAGTACTCATTATGAAAAGAATAAAATTCTTTTATCTTATCTTCTTTATCCAGCAACATTACATTTATAAATACCTCTCTAACCGCTTTCTATTCCACATTGGATTTTTCCAAACTTTCTGGACGAAATAAATAAATCCTACTAACAGCCGTTCTCTAAAAAATTAAATTATTTATACTTTATTTTCTTATATTGCTGTCTTTAAACTAATTATAACTCAGTCTCCTCTATATTTCACATTTTATCGAAATCAATTCAAAATTCTGAGGGAATTAAAAAAATTCGTAAAACAACGTATTTCTTAAATATTGTAAACTTTCTACTTAATCCCATTAAACAGCTAATTTAAACCTGAATTCACTCTATTCCCTCACCTCGTCACAGTTCACCGAAATTAATTCAACATTTCTAGGCGAAATAAAAGAATTTATCTAACAGTTGTTACGTAAAAAATGAAATTCATTCATTCTAATTAGTTACTTTATCAAGCTATTTTTTAACAAAAATAATTCCGTCGCCTGTTATATCACAGTTTACATAAATTATTTCAAAATTTCAGTGTGGAATAAAAATTTTTATCTAACAGGCGTTCACTCAAAAATGAAATTCGTTCAAATAAATTCCTTTATACTGCTCATTTTCTACAAAAATTAACTCTATCGCCTCTTGTCATCACAGTTCAACGAAATTAATCAAACTTTTTGGACGAAATAAACAAAACAGGCCTTTTCTAAAAAATTATATTTTTTCTACTTCATTCCATTATATCGCTGTTTTTCAACTAATTATAACTCAGCCGCCTCTTGTCCTCACATTTTTTCGAAATTAATTCAAAATTTCTGAGGGAATTAAAAAAATTCTTCAAGAAAATTTTCTCTTAAAAATTGTATTCTTTCTACTTAATCCCTTTAAACTGCTAACTTTAAACCTAAGTTCACACTTTTCCCCCATCAAGTAAAGTTCAATGACATTTTTGCAACATTTCTTTGCGAAATAAAAGTTTTTATCTAACAGTCGTTACTTAAAAAATGAAATTCATTAATTCCAATTCCTTTATCAAGCTTTTTTTTAGAAAAATATTTCTATCGCCTATTATAACACAGTTTACCAAAATTATTTCAAAATTTCTTTGCGAAATAGAAGAATTTATCTAACAGACGTTACGTAAAAAATGAAATTCATTTATTTCAATTCCTTTACCAAACTGTTTTTTAACAAAAATAATTTTGTCGCCTGTTATAATACATTTTACTGAAATTATTTTAAAATTTCATTGAGGAATACAAAATTTTTCTAAAAGTCAACCTGTAAAAAATGATTTTCTCTCAAATTTATTCCATTAAAATTTACTGTTTTTTAACTAAAATTTACAATTGCCTCTCTGCTCTCGACAATAAAATTCATTCAACTTGATTCCCTTATACTTCTTTCTTCAACTAAAATTAGTTATGCCGCCTATTGTCGTCACGGTTTATTGAAATTAATCAAAATTTTTGGACGAAAGTAAAAATTATTCAAACAGTCGTTCTCTCAAAAATAAAATTATTATTACAACATTTGTAAGCAAAATAAAATATTTTTCAAGTACTCATTATGAAAAGAATAAAATTCTTTTATCTTATCTTCTTTATCCAGCAACATTACATTTATAAATACCTCTCTAACCGCTTTCTATTCCACATTGGATTTTTCCAAACTTTCTGGACGAAATAAAAAAATCCTACTAACAGCCGTTCTCTAAAAAAGTAAATTACTTATACTTAATTCCCCTATATCGCTGTTTTTAAACTAATTATAACTCAGTCGCCTCTACTCTTCACATTTTATCGAAATCAATTCAAAATTATGAGGGAATTAAAAAAATTCTTAAAACAAAGTACCTCTTCAAAATTGTAAACTTTCTACTAAATCCAATTAAACAGCTAATTTGTAACCTAAATTCACTCTATTCCCTCATCTCGTCACAGTTCACCGAAATTAATGCAACATTTCTAGGCGAATTAAAAGAATTTATCTAACAGTCGTTAAGTCAAAAAAGAAATTCATTCATTCCAATTCCTTTATCAAGCTGTTTTTTAACTAAAATAATTCTGTCGCCTGTTATATCACAGTTTACGAAAATTATTTAAAAATTTCAGTGTGGAATTAAAATCTTTATCTAATAGGCGATCTCTCAAAAATTAAATTCGTTCAACCTTAATTCTTTATAGTGGTGTTCTTCAACCAAAAGTAAATCTGTCCCCTTTTGTCATTACATTTAACCAAAAGAATGCAAAAAATATTTAAGAGAATGAAAAAAATTTTTTTAACAGCCCTTCAACCAAAAAAAAATTTATTTAACTTTATTGCTTTACACTGCTGTTTTAACTAAAATTAACTCTGAAGCCTATTCTCATATCAGTTTACCAAATTTAATGGAAAATATTTATGCAAACAAAAAAATTCTTTTAACACCCGTTCTCCCAAAAATGAAATTTGTTCAACTAAAGTCTATTATACTGCTCTTTTTCAACTAATATTAACTCTATCGCCTCTTGTCATCACAGTTCAATGAAATTAATAACACTTTTAGGAGGAAATAAAAAAATCGTACAAACAGGCTTTTTCTAAAAAATTACATTCTTTCTACTTCTCCATTATGTCGCTGTCTTTTAACTAATTATAACTCAGTCGCCTCTTGTCTTCACATTTTTTTGAAATTAATTCAAACTTTCTGAGGGAATTAAAAAAATTCTTCAAGACAATTTTCTCTTAAATATTGTATTCCTTCTACTAAATCCCTTTAAACAGCTAATTTTAAACCTAAATGCACTCTATTTCCTCATTACGGCACAGTTCACTGAAATTAATGCAACATTTCTTTGCGAAATAAAAGAATTTGTCTAACATTCCTTATGTCAAAATGAAATTTATTCATACTATTTCCTTAATACGCTGTTTTTGAAATAACATTACCCTCAGCGCCTGTAATTGTCACGGTTTACCAAAATTATTTCAAAATGTCATGGTGGAATAAAATTTTTTTCTAAAAGTCGACCTGTTAAGAATGGAATTCTCTCAAATTTATTTCTTTAAAACTCAGTTATTCAACTAAAATTAACACTAGCCTCTCTTCTTTAGAAAATGAAATTCATTCAACTTGATTCCCTTATACTTCTTTTTTCAACTAAAATTAGCTATACCGCCTATTGCCGTCACGGTTTATTGAAATTATTCAAAATTTTTGGACGAAAGAAAATTCTTCAAACAGGTGTTCTCTCAAAAAATAAATTATTGCAACATTTCTAACCGAAATAATATATTTCAACTTCTTAACTTAACTCTTAAACTTTCAACTTAAATTCTTTATAGTGCTGTTCTTCAACCAAAAGTAACTCTGTCCTCTTTTGTCACATCATTTAACCAAAAGAATGAAAAAATATTTAAGAGACTCAAAAAAAATTTTTTAACAGCCGTTCAACCAAAAAAAATGTTTTAAACCATATTACTATACAAAATTTCATTTTTTCTACTTCATTCCATTATATCGCTGTTTTTCAACTAATTATAACTCAGTCGCCTCTTGTCTTCAATTTTTTTCGAAATTAATTCAAAATTTCTGAGGGATTTAAAAAATATTCTTCAAGAACATTTTCTCTTAAAAATTGTATTCTTTCTACTTAATCCCTTTAAACAGCTAATTTTAAACCTTAATTCACTCTTTTTCCTTCATCACTTCACAGTTCACCGAAATTATTGCAACATTTCTTTGCGAAATAAAAGAATTCATCTAACAGTCCTTATGTCAAAAATGAAATTTATTCATACTTATTCCTTAATACGCTATTTATTTTATAGAATTGCCCTCAGCGCCTATAATTATAACAGTTTACCAAAATTCTTTCAAAATGTCATTGTGGAATAAAAAATGTTTGTAAAAGTCGACCTGTTAAGAATGGAATTCTCTCAAATTTATTTCTTTAATTCTCTGTTATTTAACTAAAATTAACACTTGCCTCTCTTCTCTCAAAAATGAAATTCATTCAACTTGATTTCCTTAAACCGCCATTTTCAAATAATATTAGTTATACCGCCTATTGTCATCACGGTTTATTGAAATTAATCAAACTTTTTGGACGAATGAAAAAAATTCTTCAAACAGGCGTTCTCTCAAAAATGAAATTATTGCAACTTTTATAGGTGAAATAAAATAATTTTCAGTAGTCGTTATGTAAAGAATAAAATTCTTTTATCTTATCTTCTTTATCTTCTTATTTATATTCATTCTACTAAATCCCTTAGAACAGCTAATTTATACCTAAATTCACAGTATTCCCTCATCTCGTCACAGTTCATCGAAACTATCTAACTGTCATTGCGTAAGAAATGATAGTCATTCATTCCAATTCCTTTATCAATCCGTGTTTTAACAAAAAAAAGTCTGTCGCCTGTTAAATCACAGTTTACGGAAAATATTCCAAATTTCAGTGTGGAATAAAAACCTTTATCTAACAGGCGTTCTCTCAAATATGAAATTCGTCCTACCTAATTCCTTTATAGTGCTGTTCTTCAACCAAAATTAATTCTGTCCCCTTTTGAAATTACATTTAACCAAAAGAATGCAAAAATATTTAAGAGAATTAAAAAAATTATTTTATCAACCGTTCAATCAAAAATGAAATTCATTTAATTTTATTGCTTTACACTGCTGTTTCACCTAAAATTAACTCAGACGTATTTTCTCATAACAGTTTACCAAATTTAATGCAAAATCTTTATGCGAAACAAAAAAATTCTTCTAACATCCGTTCTCTCAAAAATGAAATTCATTCAACTAAATTCCATTATAATGCTCTTATTCAACTAAAATTAACTCTATCGCTTCTTGTCATTACAGTTCAACGAAAATAATCAAAATTTTTGGAGGAAATAAAAAAATCCTGGAAACAGTATTTTTTTTCAAAAATTAAATTCATTCTAATTCATGCCAATATATTGCTCATTATCAACTATTTATAATTCAGTCGCTCCTTGTCTTCACTTTTTTCAAAATGAATTCAATATTTCTGGGGGAATTAAAAAAATTCTTCAACAAAAATTTATCTTAAAAATTGTATTCATTCAACTTAATCTCTTTAAACACCTATTTTTAAACTTAAATTCACTCTATTCCCTAATGAAGTCACAGTTCAATGAAATTTATGTAACATTTCTTTGCGAAATAAAAGAATTTCTCAAACAGTCGTTATGTCAAAAATTTAATTTATTCGTACTAATTCCTTAATACGCTGTTTTTTTAAAAATACAATTAACGTGAGCACCTCTAATTATCACAGTTTACCAAACATATTTCAAAATTTCATTGCGGAATAAAAAATCTTTCTAAAAGGCGACCTGTAAAGAATAAAATTCTCTCAAATTTATTCCTTGAAAACGCTGTTATTCAACTAAAATTAACACTTGCCTTCTTTCTCTTAAAAATGATATTCATTCAACTTAATTCCCTTATACTTCTTTTTTCAACTAAAATTAGGTATACCGCCTATTGTCGTCACGGTTTATTGAAATTTAATCAAAATTTTTGGACGAAAGAAAAAATTCTTCAGACAGGCGTTCTCTCGAAAATTAAATTATTGTAACATTTCTAAGCGAAATACAATATTTTTCAAGTAGTCCATATGTAAAGAATAAAATTCTTTTATCTTATCTTCTTTATCTAGCAAAATTACATTTATAAATACCGCTGTACCCTCTGTCTATCACACATCTTTGAATTTTTGCAAAATTTCAGGACGAAATAAATAAAGCCTACTAACAGGCGTTCTCTAAAAAATTACATAGCTTATTTTTCATTCCCTTATATCGCTGTTTTTAAACTAATTATAACTCAGTCGCCTCTACTCTTCACATTTTATGGAAACCAATTAAAAATTCTAAGGGAATTAAAATTTCTTAATCCTGTTATATCACACTTTACGTAAATTATTTCAAAATTTCACTGTGGAATAAAAATCTTTATCTTACAGGCGTTTATTCAAAAAATAAATTCGTTCAACTTAATTTCTTTATAGTGCTGTTCTTCAACCAAAAGTAACTCTGTCCCCTTTTGTCAGTACATTTAACCAAAAGAATGCAAAAATATTTAAGAGAATCAAAAACATTATTTTATCAGCCCTTCAACCAAAAAATTTTTTTTACTTTATTGCTTTACACTGCTGTTTAAACTAAAATTAACTCTGAGGCATTTTCTCATAACAGTTTACCAAATTTAATGCAAAATTTTTATGCAAAACAATAAAATTCTTCTAACATCCGTTCTCTCAAAAATGAAATTCATTCAACTACATTCCATTATACTGCTCTTTTTCAACTAAAATAACTTCTATTGCTTCTTGTCATCACAGTTCAACGAAATTAATCAAAGTTTTTGGATCTAAAAAAAATTCCTACAAACAGGCTTTTTCTAAAAAATTTCATTCTTTCTACTTCATTCCAATATATCGCTTTTTTTCCACTAATTATAACTCAGTTGCCTATTGTGTTCAATTTTTTTCGAAATTAATTCAAAATTTCTGAGGGATTTAAAAAAATTCTTCAAGAAAATTTTCTGTTAAAAATTGTATTCTTTCTACTTTATCCCTTCAAACAGCTAATATTAAACCTTAATTCACTCTATTCCCTCATCGCGTCACAGTTAACCGAAATTAATGCAACATTTCTTTGCGAAATAAAAGAATTTCTCAACCAGTCGTTATGTAAAAAATGAAATTTATTCATACTTATTCCTTAATACGCTGTTTTTTTAATAAAATTACCCTCAGCGCCTGTAATTATCATAGTTTACCAAAATTATTTCAAAATGTCATTGCGGAATAAAAAAAGTTCCTATAAGTCGAACTGTTAAGAATATATTTCTCTCAAATTTATTTCTTTAAAACACTGTTATTCAACTAAAATTAACACTTAACTTTCTTCTATCAAATATGAAATTCATTCAACTTGATTCCCTTATACTCCTTTTTTCAAATACAATTTGCTATACCGCCTATTGTCCTCACGGTTTATTGAAATCAATCAAAATTTTTGGACGAAAAAAAAAATTCTTCAAACCGGCGTTCTCAAAAATTGAAATTATTGCAACATTTCTAGGCGAAATAAAATAAGTTTTCAAGTAGTCGTTATGTAAAAAATAAAGTTCTTTTATATTATCTTCTTTATCCAGCAACATTACATTTATAAATACCTCTCTAACCGCTTTCTATTCCACATTGGATTTTTCCAAACTTTCTGGACGAAATAAATAAATCCCACTAACAGCCGTTCTCTAAAAAATTAAATTATTTATACTTTATTTTCTTATATTGCTGTCTTTAAACTAATTATAACTCAGTGTCCTCTACATTTCACATTTTATCGAAATCAATTCAAAATTCTGAGGGAATTAAAAAATTCGTAAAACAACGTTTTTCTTAAATATTGTAAACTTTCTACTTAATCCCATTAAACAGCTAATTTTAAACCTGAATTCACTCTATTCCCTCACCTCGTCACAGTTCACCGAAATTAATTCAACATTTCTAGGCGAAATATAAGAATTTATCTAACAGTTGTTACGTAAAAAATGAAATTCATTCATTCTAATTAGTTACTTTATCAAGCTATTTTTTAACAAAAATAATTCCGTCGCCTGTTATATCACAGTTTACATAAATTATTTCAAAATTTCAGTGTGGAATAAAAATTTTTATCTAACAGGCGTTCACTCAAAAATGAAATTCGTTCAAATAAATTCCTTTATACTGCTCATTTTCTACAAAAATTAACTCTATCGCCTCTTGTCATCACAGTTCAACGAAATTAATCAAAATTTTTGGACGAAATAAACAAAACAGGCCTTTTCTAAAAAATTATATTTTTTCTACTTCATTCCATTATATCGCTGTTTTTCAACTAATTATAACTCAGCCGCCTCTTGTCCTCACATTTTTTCGAAATTAATTCAAAATTTCTGAGGGAATTAAAAAAATTCTTCAAGAAAATTTTCTCTTAAAAATTGTATTTTTTCTATTTAATCCCTGTAAACAGCTAAATTTAAACCTAAGTTCACACTTTTCCCCCATCAAGTAAAGTTCAATGACATTTTTGCAACATTTCTTTGCGAAATAAAAGTTTTTATCTAACAGTCGTTACTTAAAAAATGAAATTCATTAATTCCAATTCCTTTATCAAGCTTTTTTTAAGAAAAATATTTCTATCGCCTATTATAACACAGTTTACCAAAATTATTTCAAAATTTCTTTGCGAAATAGAAGAATTTATCTAACAGACGTTACGTAAAAAATGAAATTCATTTATTTCAATTCCTTTACCAAACTTTTTTAACAAAAATAATTTTGTCGCCTGTTATAATACATTTTACTGAAATTATTTTAAAATTTCATTGAGGAATACAAAATTTTTCTAAAAGTCAACCTGTAAAAAATGATTTTCTCTCAAATTTATTCCATTAAAATTTACTGTTTTTTAACCTAAATTTACAATTGCCTCTCTTCTCTCGACAATGAAATTCATTCAACTTGATTCCCTTATACTTCTTTCTTCAACTAAAATTAGTTATGCCGCCTATTGTCGTCACGGTTTATTGAAATTAATCAAAATTTTTGGACGAAAGTAAAAATTATTCAAACAGTCCTTCTCTCAAAAATAAAATTATTATTACAACATTTGTAAGCAAAATAAAATATTTTTCAAGTACTCATTATGAAAAGAATAAAATTCTTTTATCTTATCTTCTTTATCCAGCAACATTACATTTATAAATACCTCTCTAACCGCTTTCTATTCCACATTGGATTTTTCCAAACTTTCTGGACGAAATAAAAAAATCCTACTAACAGCCGTTCTCTAAAAAAGTAAATTACTTATACTTAATTCCCCTATATCGCTGTTTTTAAACTAATTATAACTCAGTCGCCTCTACTCTTCACATTTTATCGAAATCAATTCAAAATTATGAGGGAATTAAAAAAATTCTTAAAACAAAGTACCTCTTCAAAATTGTAAACTTTCTACTAAATCCAATTAAACAGCTAATTTGTAACCTAAATTCACTCTATTCCCTCATCTCGTCACAGTTCACCGAAATTAATGCAACATTTCTAGGCGAAATAAAAGAATTTATCTAACAGTCGTTAAGTCAAAAAAGAAATTCATTCATTCCAATTCCTTTATCAAGCTGTTTTTTAACTAAAATAATTCTGTCGCCTGTTATATCACAGTTTACGAAAATTATTTAAAAATTTCAGTGTGGAATTAAAATCTTTATCTAATAGGCGATCTCTCAAAAATTAAATTCGTTCAACCTTAATTCTTTATAGTGGTGTTCTTCAACCAAAAGTAAATCTGTCCCCTTTTGTCATTACATTTAACCAAAAGAATGCAAAAAATATTTAAGAGAATGAAAAAAATTTTTTTAACAGCCCTTCAACCAAAAAAAAATTTATTTAACTTTATTGCTTTACACTGCTGTTTTAACTAAAATTAACTCTGAAGCCTATTCTCATATCAGTTTACCAAATTTAATGGAAAATATTTATGCGAAACAAAAAAATTCTTTTAACACCCGTTCTCCCAAAAATGAAATTTGTTCAACTAAAGTCCATTATACTGCTCTTTTTCAACTAATATTAACTCTATCGCCTCTTGTCATCACAGTTCAACGAAATTAATAACACTTTTAGGAGGAAATAAAAAAATCGTACAAACAGGCTTTTTCTAAAAAATTACATTCTTTCTACTTCTCCATTATGTCGCTGTCTTTTAACTAATTATAACTCAGTCGCCTCTTGTCTTCACATTTTTTCGAAATTAATTCAAACTTTCTGAGGGAATTAAAAAAATTCTTCAAGACAATTTTCTCTTAAATATTGTATTCCTTCTACTAAATCCCTTTAAACAGCTAATTTTAAACCTAAATGCACTCATTTTCCTCATTACGCCACAGTTCACTCAAATTAATGCAACATTTCTTTGCGAAATAAAAGAATTTGTCTAACAGTCCTTATGTCAAAATGAAATTTATTCATACTATTTCCTTAATACGCTGTTTTTGAAATAACATTACCCTCAGCGCCTGTAATTGTCACGGTTTACCAAAATTATTTCAAAATGTCATGGTGGAATAAATTTTTTTTCTAAAAGTCGACCTGTTAAGAATGGAATTCTCTCAAATTTATTTCTTTAAAACTCAGTTATTCAACTAAAATTAACACTAGCCTCTCTTCTTTAGAAAATGAAATTCATTCAACTTGATTCCCTTCCACTTCTTTTTTCAACTAAAATTAGCTATACCGCCTATTGCCGTCACGGTTTATTGAAATTATTCAAAATTTTTGGACGAAAGAAAAAATTCTTCAAACAGGTGTTCTCTCAAAAAATAAATTATTGCAACATTTCTAACCGAAATAATATATTTCAACTTCTTAACTTAAGTCTTAAACTTTCAACTTAAATTCTTTATAGTGCTGTTCTTCAACCAAAATTAACCCTGTCCCGTTTTGTCATTACATTTAACCAAAAGAATGCAAAAACATTTAAGAGAATCAAGAAAATTATTTTAACAACCGTTCAATCAAAAATGAAATTCATTTAATTTTATTGCTTTACGCTGCTGTTTTAACTAAAATTAACTCTAGCGCCTTTTCTCATAACAGTTTACCAAAATTAATGCAAAATTAATATGCGAAACAGAAATATTCTTCTAACATCCGTTCTCTCAAAAATGAAATTCATTCAACTAAATTCCTTTATCTTGCTCTAATGCAACTAAACTAACTCTATCGCCTCTTGTCATCACAGTTCAACAACATTAATAAAATTTTTGGACGAAATAAAAAAATCCTTCAAACAGGCTTTTTCTAAAAAATTACATTCTTTCTACTTCATGCCAATATATTGCTCATTATCAACTATTTATAATTCAGTCGCTCCTTGTCTTCACTTTTTTCAAAATGAATTCAATATTTCTGGGGGAATTAAAAAAATTCTTCAACAAAAATTTATCTTAGAAATTGTATTCATTCAACTTAATCTCTTTAAACACCTATTTTTAAACTTAAATTCACTCTATTCCCTAATGAAGTCACAGTTCAATGAAATTTATGTAACATTTCTTTGCGAAATAAAGGAATTTCTCATACAGTCGTTATGTCAAAAATTAAATTTATTCGTACTTATTCCTTAATACGCTGTTTTTTTTAAAAATACAATTAACGTGAGCACCTCTAATTATCACAGTTTACCAAACATATTTCAAAATTTCATTGCGGAATAAAAAATCTTTCTAAAAGGCGACCTGTAAAGAATAAAATTCTCTCAAATTTATTCCTTGAAAACGCTGTTATTCAACTAAAATTAACACTTGCCTTCTTTCTCTTAAAAATGATATTCATTCAACTTAATTCCCTTATACTTCTTTTTTCAACTAAAATTAGGTATACCGCCTATTGTCGTCACGGTTTATTGAAATTTAATCAAAATTTTTGGACGAAAGAAAAAATTCTTCAGACAGGCGTTCTCTCGAAAATTAAATTATTGTAACATTTCTAAGCGAAATACAATATTTTTCAAGTAGTCCATATGTAAAGAATAAAATTCTTTTATCTTATCTTCTTTATCTAGCAAAATTACATTTATAAATACCTCTGTACCCTCTGTCTATCACACATCTTTGAATTTTTGCAAAATTTCAGGACGAAATAAATAAAGCCTACTAACAGGCGTTCTCTAAAAAATTACATAGCTTATTTTTCATTCCCTTATATCGCTGTTTTTAAACTAATTATAACTCAGTCGCCTCTACTCTTCACAGTTTATGGAAATCAATTAAAAATTCTAAGGGAATTAAAATTTCTTTATCCTGTTATATCACACTTTACGTAAATTATTTCAAAATTTCACTGTGGAATAAAAATCTTTATCTAACAGGCGTTTATTCAAAAAATAAATTCGTTCAACTTAATTTCTTTATAGTGCTGTTCTTCAACCAAAAGTAACTCTGTCCCCTTTTGTCAGTACGTTTAACCAAAAGAATGCAAAAATATTTAAGAGAATCAAAAACATTATTTTATCAGCCCTTCAACCAAAAAATTTGTTTTTACTTTATTGCTTTACACTGCTGTTTAAACTAAAATTAACTCTGAGGCATTTTCTCATAACAGTTTACCAAATTTAATGCAAAATTTTTATGCAAAACAATAAAATTCTTCTAACATCCGTTCTCTCAAAAATGAAATTCATTCAACTACATTACATTATACTGCTCTTTTTCAACTAAAATAACTTCTATTGCTTCTTGTCATCACAGTTCAACGAAATTAATCAAAGTTTTTGGATCTAAAAAAAATTCCTACAAACAGGCTTTTTCTAAAAAATTTCATTCTTTTTACTTCATTCCAATATATCGCTTTTTTTCAACTAATTATAACTCAGTTGCCTATTGTGTTCAATTTTTTTCGAAATTAATTCCAAATTTCTGAGGGATTTAAAAAAATTCTCCAAGAAAATTTTCTGTTAAAAATTGTATTCTTTCTACTTAATCCCTTCAAACAGCTAATATTAAACCTTAATTCACTCTATTCCCTCATCGCGTCACAGTTAACCGAAATTAATGCAACATTTATTTGCGAAATAAAAGAATTTCTCAACCAGTCGTTATGTAAAAAATGAAATTTATTCATACTTATTCCTTAATACGCTGTTTTTTTAATAAAATTACCCTCAGCGCCTGTAATTATCATAGTTTACCAAAATTATTTCAAAATGTCATTGCGGAATAAAAAAAGTTCCTATAAGTCGAACTGTTAAGAATATATTTCTCTCAAATTTATTTCTTTAAAACACTGTTATTCAACTAAAATTAACACTTAACTTTCTTCTATCAAATATGAAATTCATTCAACTTGATTCCCTTATACTCCTTTTTTCAAATACAATTTGCTATACCGCCTATTGTCCTCACGGTTTATTGAAATCAATCAAAATTTTTGGACGAAAAAAAAAATTCTTCAAACCGGCGTTCTCAAAAATTGAAATTATTGCAACATTTCTAGGCGAAATAAAATAAGTTTTCAAGTAGTCGTTATGTAAAAAATAAAGTTCTTTTATATTATCTTCTTTATCCAGCAACATTACATTTATAAATACCTCTCTAACCGCTTTCTATTCCACATTGGATTTTTCCAAACTTTCTGGACGAAATAAATAAATCCCACTAACAGCCGTTCTCTAAAAAATTAAATTATTTATACTTTATTTTCTTATATTGCTGTCTTTAAACTAATTATAACTCAGTGTCCTCTACATTTCACATTTTATCGAAATCAATTCAAAATTCTGAGGGAATTAAAAAATTCGTAAAACAACGTTTTTCTTAAATATTGTAAACTTTCTACTTAATCCCATTAAACAGCTAATTTTAAACCTGAATTCACTCTATTCCCTCACCTCGTCACAGTTCACCGAAATTAATTCAACATTTCTAGGCGAAATAAAAGAATTTATCTAACAGTTGTTACGTAAAAAATGAAATTCATTCATTCTCATTAGTTACTTTATCAAGCTATTTTTTAACAAAAATAATTCCGACGCCTGTTATATCACAGTTTACATAAATTATTTCAAAATTTCAGTGTGGAATAAAAATTTTTATCTAACAGGCGTTCACTCAAAAATGAAATTCGTTCAAATAAATTCCTTTATACTGCTCATTTTCTACAAAAATTAACTCTATCGCCTCTTGTCATCACAGTTCAACGAAATTAATCAAAATTTTTGGACGAAATAAACAAAACAGGCCTTTTCTAAAAAATTATATTTTTTCTACTTCATTCCATTATATCGCTGTTTTTCAACTAATTATAACTCAGCCGCCTCTTGTCCTCACATTTTTTCGAAATTAATTCAAAATTTCTGAGGGAATTAAAAAAATTCTTCAAGAAAATTTTCTCTTAAAAATTGTATTCTTTCTACTTAATCCCTTTAAACAGCTAACTTTAAACCTAAGTTCACACTTTTCCCCCATCAAGTAAAGTTCAATGACATTTTTGCAACATTTCTTTGCGAAATAAAAGTTTTTATCTAACAGTCGTTACTAAAAAAATGAAATTCATTAATTCCAATTCCTTTATCAAGCTTTTTTTTAGAAAAATATTTCTATCGCCTATTATAACACAGTTTACCAAAATTATTTCAAAATTTCTTTGCGAAATAGAAGAATTTATCTAACAGACGTTACGTAAAATATGAAATTCATTTCTTTCAATTCCTTTACCAAACTGTTTTTTAACAAAAATAATTTTGTCGCCTGTTATAATACATTTTACTGAAATTATTTTAAAATTTCATTGAGGAATACAAAATTTTTCTAAAAGTCAACCTGTAAAAAATGATTTTCTCTCAAATTTATTCCATTAAAATTTTCTGTTTTTTAACTAAAATTTACAATTGCCTCTCTTCTCTCGACAATGAAATTCATTCAACTTGATTCCCTTATACTTCTTTCTTCAACTAAAATTAGTTATGCCGCCTATTGTCGTCACGGTTTATTGAAATTAATCAAAATTTTTGGACGAAAGTAAAAATTATTCAAACAGTCCTTCTCTCAAAAATAAAATTATTATTACAACATTTGTAAGCAAAATAAAATATTTTTCAAGTACTCATTATGAAAAGAATAAAATTCTTTTATCTTATCTTCTTTATCCAGCAACATTACATTTATAAATACCTCTCTAACCGCTTTCTATTCCACATTGGATTTTTCCAAACTTTCTGGACGAAATAAATAAATCCTACTAACAGCCGTTCTCTAAAAAAGTAAATTACTTATACTTAATTCCCCTATATCGCTGTTTTTAAACTAATTATAACTGAGTCGCCTCTACTCTTCACATTTTATCGAAATCAATTCAAAATTATGAGGGAATTAAAAAAATTCTTAAAACAAAGTACCTCTTCAAAATTGTAAACTTTCTACTAAATCCAATTAAACAGCTAATTTGTAACCTAAATTCACTCTATTCCCTCATCTCGTCACAGTTCACCGAAATTAATGCAACATTTCTAGGCGAAATAAAAGAATTTATCTAACAGTCGTTAAGTCAAAAAAGAAATTCATTCATTCCAATTCCTTTATCAAGCTGTTTTTTAACTAAAATAATTCTGTCGCCTGTTATATCACAGTTTACGAAAATTATTTAAAAATTTCAGTGTGGAATTAAAATCTTTATCTAATAGGCGATCTCTCAAAAATTAAATTCGTTCAACCTTAATTCTTTATAGTGGTGTTCTTCAACCAAAAGTAAATCTGTCCCCTTTTGTCATTACATTTAACCAAAAGAATGCAAAAAATATTTAAGAGAATGAAAAAAATTTTTTTAACAGCCCTTCAACCAAAAAAAAATTTATTTAACTTTATTGCTTTACACTGCTGTTTTAACTAAAATTAACTCTGAAGCCTATTCTCATATCAGTTTACCAAATTTAATGGAAAATATTTATGCGAAACAAAAAAATTCTTTTAACACCCGTTCTCCCAAAAATGAAATTTGTTCAACTAAAGTCCATTATACTGCTCTTTTTCAACTAATATTAACTCTATCGCCTCTTGTCATCACAGTTCAACGAAATTAATAACACTTTTAGGAGGAAATAAAAAAATCGTACAAACAGGCTTTTTCTAAAAAATTACATTCTTTCTACTTCTCCATTATGTCGCTGTCTTTTAACTAATTATTACTCTGTCGCCTCTTGTCTTCACATTTTTTCGAAATTAATTCAAACTTTCTGAGGGAATTAAAAAAATTCTTCAAGACAATTTTCTCTTAAATATTGTATTCCTTCTACTAAATCCGTTTAAACAGCTAATTTTAAACCTAAATGCACTCTATTTCCTCATTACGCCACAGTTCACTGAAATTAATGCAACATTTCTTTGCGAAATAAAAGAATTTGTCTAACAGTCCTTATGTCAAAATGAAATTTATTCATACTATTTCCTTAATACGCTGTTTTTGAAATAACATTACCCTCAGCGCCTGTAATTGTCACGGTTTACCAAAATTATTTCAAAATGTCATGGTGGAATAAAAATTTTTTCTAAAAGTCGACCTGTTAAGAATGGAATTCTCTCAAATTTATTTCTTTAAAACTCAGTTATTCAACTAAAATTAACACTAGCCTCTCTTCTTTAGAAAATGAAATTCATTCAACTTGATTCCCTTATACTTCTTTTTTCAACTAAAATTAGCTATACCGCCTATTGCCGTCACGGTTTATTGAAATTATTCAAAATTTTTGGACGAAAGAAAAAATTCTTCAAACAGGTGTTCTCTCAAAAAATAAATTATTGCAACATTTCTAACCGAAATAATATATTTCAACTTCTTAACTTAACTCTTAAACTTTCAACTTAAATTCTTTATAGTGCTGTTCTTCAACCAAAAGTAACTCTGTCCTCTTTTGTCACATCATTTAACCAAAAGAATGAAAAAATATTTAAGAGACTCAAAAAAATTTTTTTAACAGCCGTTCAACCAAAAAAAATGTTTTAAACCATATTACTATACAAAATTTCATTTTTTCTACTTCATTCCATTATATCGCTGCTTTTTCAACTAATTATAACTCAGTCGCCTCTTGTCTTCAATTTTTTTCGAAATTAATTCAAAATTTCTGAGGGATTTAAAAAATATTCTTCAAGAACATTTTCTCTTAAAAATTGTATTCTTTCTACTTAATCCCTTTAAACAGCTAATTTTAAACCTTAATTCACTCTTTTTCCTTCATCACTTCACAGTTCACTGAAATTATTGCAACATTTCTTTGCGAAATAAAAGAATTCATCTAACAGTCCTTATGTCAAAAATGAAATTTATTCATACTTATTCCTTAATACGCTGTTTATTTTATAGAATTGCCCTCAGCGCCTATAATTATAACAGTTTACCAAAATTCTTTCGAAATGTCATTGTGGAATAAAAAATGTTTGTAAAAGTCGACCTGTTAAGAATGGAATTCTCTCAAATTTATTTCTTTAAATCTCTGTTATTTAACTAAAATTAACACTTGCCTCTCTTCTCTCAAAAATGAAATTCATTCAACTTGATTTCCTTAAACCGCCATTTTCAAATAATATTAGTTATACCGCCTATTGTCATCACGGTTTATTGAAATTAATCAAACTTTTTGGACGAATGAAAAAATTCTTCAAACAGGCGTTCTCTCAAAAATGAAATTATTGCAACTTTTATAGGTGAAATAAAATAATTTTCAGTAGTCGTTATGTAAAGAATAAAATTCTTTTATCTTATCTTCTTTATCTTCTTATTTATATTCATTCTACTAAATCCCTTAGAACAGCTAATTTTAAACCTAAATTCACAGTATTCCCTCATCTCGTCACAGTTCATCGAAACTATCTAACTGTCATTGCGTAAGAAATGATAGTCATTCATTCCAATTCCTTTATCAATCCGTGTTTTAACAAAAAAAAGTCTGTCGCCTGTTAAATCACAGTTTACGGAAACTATTCCAAATTTCAGTGTGGAATAAAAACCTTTATCTAACAGGCGTTCTCTCAAATATGAAATTCGTCCTACCTAATTCCTTTATAGTGCTGTTCTTCAACCAAAATTAATTCTGTCCCCTTTTGAAATTACATTTAACCAAAAGAATGCAAAAATATTTAAGAGAATTAAAAAAAATATTTTATCAACCGTTCAATCAAAAATGAAATTCATTTAATTTTATTGCTTTACACTGCTGTTTTAACTAAAATTAACTCAGACGTATTTTCTCATAACAGTTTACCAAATTTAATGCAAAATCTTTATGCGAAACAAAAAAATTCTTCTAACATCCGTTCTCTCAAAAATGAAATTCATTCAACTAAATTCCATTATAATGCTCTTATTCAACTAAAATTAACTCTATCGCTTCTTGTCATCACAGTTTAACGAAAATAATCAAAATTTTTGGAGGAAATAAAAAAATCCTGGAAACAGTATTTTTTTTCAAAAATTAAATTCATTCTAATTCATGCCAATATATTGCTCATTATCAACTATTTATAATTCAGTCGCTCCTTGTCTTCACTTTTTTCAAAATGAATTCAATATTTCTGGGGGAATTAAAAAAATTCTTCAACAAAAATTTATCTTAAAAATTGTATTCATTCAACTTAATCTCTTTAAACACCTATTTTTAAACTTAAATTCACTCTATTCCCTAATGAAGTCACAGTTCAATGAAATTTATGTAACATTTCTTTGCGAAATAAAAGAATTTCTCAAACAGTCGTTATGTCAAAAATTAAATTTATTCGTACTAATTCCTTAATACGCTGTTTTTTTTTAAATACAATTAACGTGAGCACCTCTAATTATCACAGTTTACCAAACATATTTCAAAATTTCATTGCGGAATTTAAAATCTTTCTAAAAGGCGACCTGTAAAGAATAAAATTCTCTCAAATTTATTCCTTGAAAACGCTGTTATTCAACTAAAATTAACACTTGCCTTCTTTCTCTTAAAAATGATATTCATTCAACTTAATTCCCTTATACTTCTTTTTTCAACTAAAATTAGGTATACCGCCTATTGTCGTCACGGTTTATTGAAATTTAATCAAAATTTTTGGACGAAAGAAAAAATTCTTCAGACAGGCGTTCTCTCGAAAATTAAATTATTGTAACATTTCTAAGCGAAATACAATATTTTTCAAGTAGTCCATATGTAAAGAATAAAATTCTTTTATCTTATCTTCTTTATCTAGCAAAATTACATTTATAAATACCTCTGTACCCTCTGTCTATCACACATCTTTGAATTTTTGCAAAATTTCAGGACGAAATAAATAAAGCCTACTAACAGGCGTTCTCTAAAAAATTACATAGCTTATTTTTCATTCCCTTATATCGCTGTTTTTAAACTAATTATAACTCAGTCGCCTCTACTCTTCACATTTTATGGAAATCAATTAAAAATTCTAAGGGAATTAAAATTTCTTAATCCTGTTATATCACACTTTACGTAAATTATTTCAAAATTTCACTGTGGAATAAAAATCTTTATCTTACAGGCGTTTATTCAAAAAATAAATTCGTTCAACTTAATTTCTTTATAGTGCTGTTCTTCAACCAAAAGTAACTCTGTCCCCTTTTGTCAGTACATTTAACCAAAAGAATGCAAAAATATTTAAGAGAATCAAAAACATTATTTTATCAGCCCTTCAACCAAAAAATTTTTTTTACTTTATTGCTTTACACTGCTGTTACACTAAAATTAACTCTGAGGCATTTTCTCATAACAGTTTACCAAATTTAATGCAAAATTTTTATGCAAAACAATAAAATTCTTCTAACATCCGTTCTCTCAAAAATGAAATTCATTCAACTACATTCCATTATACTGCTCTTTTTCAACTAAAATAACTTCTATTGCTTCTTGTCATCACAGTTCAACGAAATTAATCAAAGTTTTTGGATCTAAAAAAAATTCCTACAAACAGGCTTTTTCTAAAAAATTTCATTCTTTCTACTTCATTCCAATATATCGCTTTTTTTCCACTAATTATAACTCAGTTGCCTATTGTGTTCAATTTTTTTCGAAATTAATTCCAAATTTCTGAGGGATTTAAAAAAATTCTTCAAGAAAATTTTCTGTTAAAAATTGTATTCTTTCTACTTAATCCCTTCAAACAGCTAATATTAAACCTTAATTCACTCTATTCCCTCATCGCGTCACAGTTAACCGAAATTAATGCAACATTTCTTTGCGAAATAAAAGAATTTCTCAACCAGTCGTTATGTAAAAAATGAAATTTATTCATACTTATTCCTTAATACGCTGTTTTTTTAATAAAATTACCCTCAGCGCCTGTAATTATCATAGTTTACCAAAATTATTTCAAAATGTCATTGCGGAATAAAAAAAGTTCCTATAAGTCGAACTGTTAAGAATATATTTCTCTCAAATTTATTTCTTTAAAACACTGTTATTCAACTAAAATTAACACTTAACTTTCTTCTATCAAATATGAAATTCATTCAACTTGATTCCCTTATACTCCTTTTTTCAAATACAATTTGCTATACCGCCTATTGTCCTCGCGGTTTATTGAAATCAATCAAAATTTTTGGACGAAAAAAAAAATTCTTCAAACCGGCGTTCTCAAAAATTGAAATTATTGCAACATTTCTAGGCGAAATAAAATAAGTTTTCAAGTAGTCGTTATGTAAAAAATAAAGTTCTTTTATATTATCTTCTTTATCCAGCAACATTACATTTATAAATACCTCTCTAACCCCTTTCTATTCCACATTGGATTTTTCCAAACTTTCTGGACGAAATAAATAAATCCTACTAACAGCCGTTCTCTAAAAAATTAAATTATTTATACTTTATTTTCTTATATTGCTGTCTTTAAACTAATTATAACTCAGTCTCCTCTACATTTCACATTTTATCGAAATCAATTCAAAATTCTGAGGGAATTAAAAAATTTCGTAAAACAACGTATTTCTTAAATATTGTAAACTTTCTACTTAATCCCATTAAACAGCTAATTTTAAACCTAAATTCACTCTATTCCCTCATCTCGTCACAGTTCACCGAAATTAATGCAACATTTCTAGGCGAAATAAAAGAATTTATCTAACAGTCGTTAAGTCAAAAAAGAAATTCATTCATTCCAATTCCTTTATCAAGCTGTTTTTTAACTAAAATAATTCTGTCGCCTGTTATATCACAGTTTACGAAAATTATTTAAAAATTTCAGTGTGGAATTAAAATCTTTATCTAATAGGCGATCTCTCAAAAATTAAATTCGTTCAACCTTAATTCTTTATAGTGGTGTTCTTCAACCAAAAGTAAATCTGTCCCCTTTTGTCATTACATTTAACCAAAAGAATGCAAAAAATATTTAAGAGAATGAAAAAAATTTTTTTAACAGCCCTTCAACCAAAAAAAAATTTATTTAACTTTATTGCTTTACACTGCTGTTTTAACTAAAATTAACTCTGAAGCCTATTCTCATATCAGTTTACCAAATTTAATGGAAAATATTTATGCGAAACAAAAAAATTCTTTTAACACCCGTTCTCCCAAAAATGAAATTTGTTCAAGTAAAGTCCATTATACTGCTCTTTTTCAACTAATATTAACTCTATCGCCTCTTGTCATCACAGTTCAACGAAATTAATAACACTTTTAGGAGGAAATAAAAAAATCGTACAAACAGGCTTTTTCTAAAAAATTACATTCTTTCTACTTCTCCATTATGTCGCTGTCTTTTAACTAATTATTACTCTGTCGCCTCTTGTCTTCACATTTTTTCGAAATTAATTCAAACTTTCTGAGGGAATTAAAAAAATTCTTCAACACAATTTTCTCTTAAATATTGTATTCCTTCTACTAAATCCGTTTAAACAGCTAATTTTAAACCTAAATGCACTCTATTTCCTCATTACGCCACAGTTCACTGAAATTAATGCAACATTTCTTTGCGAAATAAAAGAATTTGTCTAACAGTCCTTATGTCAAAATGAAATTTATTCATACTATTTCCTTAATACGCTGTTTTTGAAATAACATTACCCTCAGCGCCTGTAATTGTCACGGTTTACCAAAATTATTTCAAAATGTCATGGTGGAATAAAAATTTTTTCTAAAAGTCGACCTGTTAAGAATGGAATTCTCTCAAATTTATTTCTTTAAAACTCAGTTATTCAACTAAAATTAACACTAGCCTCTCTTCTTTAGAAAATGAAATTCATTCAACTTGATTCCCTTATACTTCTTTTTTCAACTAAAATTAGCTATACCGCCTATTGCCGTCACGGTTTATTGAAATTATTCAAAATTTTTGGACGAAAGAAAAAATTCTTCAAACAGGTGTTCTCTCAAAAAATAAATTATTGCAACATTTCTAACCGAAATAATATAATTCAACTTCTTAACTTAACTCTTAAACTTTCAACTTAAATTCTTTATAGTGCTGTTCTTCAACCAAAAGTAACTCTGTCCTCTTTTGTCACATCATTTAACCAAAAGAATGAAAAAATATTTAAGAGACTCAAAAAAATTTTTTTAACAGCCGTTCAACCAAAAAAAATGTTTTAAACCATATTACTATACAAAATTTCATTTTTTCTACTTCATTCCATTATATCGCTGCTTTTTCAACTAATTATAACTCAGTCGCCTCTTGTCTTCAATTTTTTTCGAAATTAATTCAAAATTTCTGAGGGATTTAAAAAATATTCTTCAAGAACATTTTCTCTTAAAAATTGTATTCTTTCTACTTAATCCCTTTAAACAGCTAATTTTAAACCTTAATTCACTCTTTTTCCTTCATCACTTCACAGTTCACTGAAATTATTGCAACATTTCTTTGCGAAATAAAAGAATTCATCTAACAGTCCTTATGTCAAAAATGAAATTTATTCATACTTATTCCTTAATACGCTGTTTATTTTATAGAATTGCCCTCAGCGCCTATAATTATAACAGTTTACCAAAATTCTTTCGAAATGTCATTGTGGAATAAAAAATGTTTGTAAAAGTCGACCTGTTAAGAATGGAATTCTCTCAAATTTATTTCTTTAAATCTCTGTTATTTAACTAAAATTAACACTTGCCTCTCTTCTCTCAAAAATGAAATTCATTCAACTTGATTTCCTTAAACCGCCATTTTCAAATAATATTAGTTATACCGCCTATTGTCATCACGGTTTATTGAAATTAATCAAACTTTTTGGACGAATGAAAAAATTCTTCAAACAGGCGTTCTCTCAAAAATGAAATTATTGCAACTTTTATAGGTGAAATAAAATAATTTTCAGTAGTCGTTATGTAAAGAATAAAATTCTTTTATCTTATCTTCTTTATCTTCTTATTTATATTCATTCTACTAAATCCCTTAGAACAGCTAATTTTAAACCTAAATTCACAGTATTCCCTCATCTCGTCACAGTTCATCGAAACTATCTAACTGTCATTGCGTAAGAAATGATAGTCATTCATTCCAATTCCTTTATCAATCCGCGTTTTAACAAAAAAAAGTCTGTCGCCTGTTAAATCACAGTTTACGGAAAATATTCCAAATTTCCGTGTGGAATAAAAACCTTTATCTAACAGGCGTTCTCTCAAATATGAAATTCGTCCTACCTAATTCCTTTATAGTGCTGTTCTTCAACCAAAATTAATTCTGTCCCCTTTTGAAATTACATTTAACCAAAAGAATGCAAAAATATTTAAGAGAATTAAAAAAAATATTTTATCAACCGTTCAATCAAAAATGAAATTCATTTAATTTTATTGCTTTACACTGCTGTTTTAACTAAAATTAACTCAGACGTATTTTCTCATAACAGTTTACCAAATTTAATGCAAAATCTTTATGCGAAACAAAAAAATTCTTCTAACATCCGTTCTCTCAAAAATGAAATTCATTCAACTAAATTCCATTATAATGCTCTTATTCAACTAAAATTAACTCTATCGCTTCTTGTCATCACAGTTCAACGAAAATAATCAAAATTTTTGGAGGAAATAAAAAAATCCTGGAAACAGTATTTTTTTTCAAAAATTAAATTCATTCTACTTCATGCCAATATATTGCTCATTATCAACTATTTATAATTCAGTCGCTCCTTGTCTTCACTTTTTTCAAAATGAATTCAATATTTCTGGGGGAATTAAAAAAATTCTTCAACAAAAATTTATCTTAAAAATTGTATTCATTCAACTTAATCTCTTTAAACACCTATTTTTAAACTTAAATTCACTCTATTCCCTAATGAAGTCACAGTTCAATGAAATTTATGTAACATTTCTTTGCGAAATAAAAGAATTTCTCAAACAGTCGTTATGTCAAAAATTAAATTTATTCGTACTAATTCCTTAATACGCTGTTTTTTTTTAAATACAATTAACGTGAGCACCTCTAATTATCACAGTTTACCAAACATATTTCAAAATTTCATTGCGGAATAAAAAATCTTTCTAAAAGGCGACCTGTAAAGAATAAAATTCTCTCAAATTTATTCCTTGAAAACGCTGTTATTCAACTAAAATTAACACTTGCCTTCTTTCTCTTAAAAATGATATTCATTCAACTTAATTCCCTTATACTTCTTTTTTCAACTAAAATTAGGTATACCGCCTATTGTCGTCACGGTTTATTGAAATTTAATCAAAATTTTTGGACGAAAGAAAAAATTCTTCAGACAGGCGTTCTCTCGAAAATTAAATTATTGTAACATTTCTAAGCGAAATACAATATTTTTCAAGTAGTCCATATGTAAAGAATAAAATTCTTTTATCTTATCTTCTTTATCTAGCAAAATTACATTTATAAATACCTCTGTACCCTCTGTCTATCACACATCTTTGAATTTTTGCAAAATTTCAGGACGAAATAAATAAAGCCTACTAACAGGCGTTCTCTAAAAAATTACATAGCTTATTTTTCATTCCCTTATATCGCTGTTTTTAAACTAATTATAACTCAGTCGCCTCTACTCTTCACATTTTATGGAAATCAATTAAAAATTCTAAGGGAATTAAAATTTCTTAATCCTGTTATATCACACTTTACGTAAATTATTTCAAAATTTCACTGTGGAATAAAAATCTTTATCTTACAGGCGTTTATTCAAAAAATAAATTCGTTCAACTTAATTTCTTTATAGTGCTGTTCTTCAACCAAAAGTAACTCTGTCCCCTTTTGTCAGTACATTTAACCAAAAGAATGAAAAAATATTTAAGAGAATCAAAAACATTATTTTATCAGCCCTTCAACCAAAAAATTTTTTTTACTTTATTGCTTTACACTGCTGTTACACTAAAATTAACTCTGAGGCATTTTCTCATAACAGTTTACCAAATTTAATGCAAAATTTTTATGCAAAACAATAAAATTCTTCTAACATCCGTTCTCTCAAAAATGAAATTCATTCAACTACATTCCATTATACTGCTCTTTTTCAACTAAAATAACTTCTATTGCTTCTTGTCATCACAGTTCAACGAAATTAATCAAAGTTTTTGGATCTAAAAAAAATTCCTACAAACAGGCTTTTTCTAAAAAATTTCATTCTTTCTACTTCATTCCAATATATCGCTTTTTTTCCACTAATTATAACTCAGTTGCCTATTGTGTTCAATTTTTTTCGAAATTAATTCAAAATTTCTGAGGGATTTAAAAAAATTCTTCAAGAAAATTTTCTGTTAAAAATTGTATTCTTTCTACTTAATCCCTTCAAACAGCTAATATTAAACCTTAATTCACTCTATTCCCTCATCGCGTCACAGTTAACCGAAATTAATGCAACATTTCTTTGCGAAATAAAAGAATTTCTCAACCAGTCGTTATGTAAAAAATGAAATTTATTCATACTTATTCCTTAATACGCTGTTTTTTTAATAAAATTACCCTCAGCGCCTGTAATTATCATAGTTTACCAAAATTATTTCAAAATGTCATTGCGGAATAAAAAAAGTTCCTATAAGTCGAACTGTTAAGAATATATTTCTCTCAAATTTATTTCTTTAAAACACTGTTATTCAACTAAAATTAACACTTAACTTTCTTCTATCAAATATGAAATTCATTCAACTTGATTCCCTTATACTCCTTTTTTCAAATACAATTTGCTATACCGCCTATTGTCCTCACGGTTTATTGAAATCAATCAAAATTTTTGGACGAAAAAAAAAATTCTTCAAACCGGCGTTCTCAAAAATTGAAATTATTGCAACATTTCTAGGCGAAATAAAATAAGTTTTCAAGTAGTCGTTATGTAAAAAATAAAGTTCTTTTATATTATCTTCTTTATCCAGCAACATTACATTTATAAATACCTCTCTAACCCCTTTCTATTCCACATTGGATTTTTCCAAACTTTCTGGACGAAATAAATAAATCCTACTAACAGCCGTTCTCTAAAAAATTAAATTATTTATACTTTATTTTCTTATATTGCTGTCTTTAAACTAATTATAACTCAGTCTCCTCTACATTTCACATTTTATCGAAATCAATTCAAAATTCTGAGGGAATTAAAAAATTTCGTAAAACAACGTATTTCTTAAATATTGTAAACTTTCTACTTAATCCCATTAAACAGCTAATTTTAAACCTGAATTCACTCTATTCCCTCACCTCGTCACAGTTCACCGAAATTAATTCAACATTTCTAGGCGAAATAAAAGAATTTATCTAACAGTTGTTACGTTAAAAATGAAATTCATTCATTCTCATTAGTTACTTTATCAAGCTATTTTTTAACAAAAATAATTCCGACGCCTGTTATATCACAGTTTACATAAATTATTTCAAAATTTCAGTGTGGAATAAAAATTTTTATCTAACAGGCGTTCACTCAAAAATGAAATTCGTTCAAATAAATTCCTTTATACTGCTCATTTTCTACAAAAATTAACTCTATCGCCTCTTGTCATCACAGTTCAACGAAATTAATCAAAATTTTTGGACGAAATAAACAAAACAGGCCTTTTCTAAAAAATTATATTTTTTCTACTTCATTCCATTATATCGCTGTTTTTCAACTAATTATAACTCAGCCGCCTCTTGTCCTCACATTTTTTCGAAATTAATTCAAAATTTCTGAGGGAATTAAAAAAATTCTTCAAGAAAATTTTCTCTTAAAAATTGTATTCTTTCTACTTAATCCCTTTAAACTGCTAACTTTAAACCTAAGTTCACACTTTTCCCCCATCAAGTAAAGTTCAATGACATTTTTGCAACATTTCTTTGCGAAATAAAAGTTTTTATCTAACAGTCGTTACTTAAAAAATGAAATTCATTAATTCCAATTACTTTATCAAGCTTTTTTTTAGAAAAATATTTCTATCGCCTATTATAACACAGTTTACCAAAATTATTTCAAAATTTCTTTGCGAAATAGAAGAATTTATCTAACAGACGTTACGTAAAAAATGAAATTCATTTATTTCAATTCCTTTACCAAACTTTTTTAACAAAAATAATTTTGTCGCCTGTTATAATACATTTTACTGAAATTATTTTAAAATTTCATTGAGGAATACAAAATTTTTCTAAAAGTCAACCTGTAAAAAATGATTTTCTCTCAAATTTATTCCATTAAAATTTACTGTTTTTTAACTAAAATTTACAATTGCCTCTCTTCTCTCGACAATGAAATTCATTCAACTTGATTCCCTTATACTTCTTTCTTCAACTAAAATTAGTTATGCCGCCTATTGTCGTCACGGTTTATTGAAATTAATCAAAATTTTTGGACGAAAGTAAAAATTATTCAAACAGTCGTTCTCTCAAAAATAAAATTATTATTACAACATTTGTAAGCAAAATAAAATATTTTTCAAGTACTCATTATGAAAAGAATAAAATTCTTTTATCTTATCTTCTTTATCCAGCAACATTACATTTATAAATACCTCTCTAACCGCTTTCTATTCCACATTGGATTTTTCCAAACTTTCTGGACGAAATAAATAAATCCTACTAACAGCCGTTCTCTAAAAAAGTAAATTACTTATACTTAATTCCCCTATATCGCTGTTTTTAAACTAATTATAACTCAGTCGCCTCTACTCTTCACATTTTATCGAAATCAATTCAAAATTATGAGGGAATTAAAAAAATTCTTAAAACAAAGTACCTCTTCAAAATTGTAAACTTTCTACTAAATCCAATTAAACAGCTAATTTGTAACCTAAATTCACTCTATTCCCTCATCTCGTCACAGTTCACCGAAATTAATGCAACATTTCTAGGCGAAATAAAAGAATTTATCTAACAGTCGTTAAGTCAAAAAAGAAATTCATTCATTCCAATTCCTTTATCAAGTTGTTTTTTAACTAAAATAATTCTGTCGCCTGTTATATCACAGTTTACGAAAATTATTTAAAAATTTCAGTGTGGAATTAAAATCTTTATCTAATAGGCGATCTCTCAAAAATTAAATTCGTTCAACCTTAATTCTTTATAGTGGTGTTCTTCAACCAAAAGTAAATCTGTCCCCTTTTGTCATTACATTTAACCAAAAGAATGCAAAAAATATTTAAGAGAATGAAAAAAATTTTTTTAACAGCCCTTCAACCAAAAAAAAATTTATTTAACTTTCTTGCTTTACACTGCTGTTTTAACTAAAATTAACTCTGAAGCCTATTCCCATATCAGTTTACCAAATTTAATGGAAAATATTTATGCGAAACAAAAAAATTCTTTTAACACCCGTTCTCCCAAAAATGAAATTTGTTCAACTAAAGTCCATTATACTGCTCTTTTTCAACTAATATTAACTCCATCGCCTCTTGTCATCACAGTTCAACGAAATTAATAACACTTTTAGGAGGAAATAAAAAAATCGTACAAACAGGCTTTTTCTAAAAAATTACATTCTTTCTACTTCTCCATTATGTCGCTGTCTTTCAACTAATTATAACTCAGTCGCCTCTTGTCTTCACATTTTTTCGAAATTAATTCAAACTTTCTGAGGGAATTAAAAAAATTCTTCAAGACAATTTTCTCTTAAATATTGTATTCCTTCTACTAAATCCCTTTAAACAGCTAATTTTAAACCTAAATGCACTCTATTTCCTCATTACGCCACAGTTCACTGAAATTAATGCAACATTTCTTTGCGAAATAAAAGAATTTGTCTAACAGTCCTTATGTCAAAATGAAATTTATTCATACTATTTCCTTAATACGCTGTTTTTGAAATAACATTACCCTCAGCGCCTGTAATTGTCACGGTTTACCAAAATTATTTCAAAATGTCATGGTGGAATAAAATTTTTTTCTACAAGTCGACCTGTTAAGAATGGAATTCTCTCAAATTTATTTCTTTAAAACTCAGTTATTCAACTAAAATTAACACTAGCCTCTCTTCTTTAGAAAATGAAATTCATTCAACTTGATTCCCTTATACTTCTTTTTCAACTAAAATTAGCTATACCGCCTATTGCCGTCACGGTTTATTGAAATTATTCAAAATTTTTGGACGAAAGAAAAAATTCTTCAAACAGGTGTTCTCTCAAAAAATAAATTATTGCAACATTTCTAACCGAAATAATATATTTCAACTTCTTAACTTAACTCTTAAACTTTCAACTTAAATTCTTTATAGTGCTGTTCTTCAACCAAAAGTAACTCTGTCCTCTTTTGTCACATCATTTAACCAAAAGAATGAAAAAATATTTAAGAGACTCAAAAAAATTTTTTTAACAGCCGTTCAACCAAAAAAAATGTTTTAAACCATATTACTATACAAAATTTCATTTTTTCTACTTCATTCCATTATATCGCTGCTTTTTCAACTAATTATAACTCAGTCACCTCTTGTCTTCAATTTTTTTCGAAATTAATTCAAAATTTCTGAGGGATTTAAAAAATATTCTTCAAGAACATTTTCTCTTAAAAATTGTATTCTTTCTACTTAATCCCTTTAAACAGCTAATTTTAAACCTTAATTCACTCTTTTTCCTTCATCACTTCACAGTTCACCGAAATTATTGCAACATTTCTTTGCGAAATAAAAGAATTCATCTAACAGTCCTTATGTCAAAAATGAAATTTATTCATACTTATTCCTTAATACGCTGTTTATTTTATAGAATTGCCCTCAGCGCCTATAATTATAACAGTTTACCAAAATTCTTTCAAAATGTCATTGTGGAATAAAAAATGTTTGTAAAAGTCGACCTGTTAAGAATGGAATTCTCTCAAATTTATTTCTTTAAATCTCTGTTATTTAACTAAAATTAACACTTGCCTCTCTTCTCTCAAAAATGAAATTCATTCAACTTGATTTCCTTAAACCGCCATTTTCAAATAATATTAGTTATACCGCCTATTGTCATCACGGTTTATTGAAATTAATCAAACTTTTTGGACGAATGAAAAAATTCTTCAAACAGGCGTTCTCTCAAAAATGAAATTATTGCAACTTTTATAGGTGAAATAAAATAATTTTCAGTAGTCGTTATGTAAAGAATAAAATTCTTTTATCTTATCTTCTTTATCTTCTTATTTATATTCATTCTACTAAATCCCTTAGAACAGCTAATTTTAAACCTAAATTCACAGTATTCCCTCATCTCGTCACAGTTCATCGAAACTATCTAACTGTCATTGCGTAAGAAATGATAGTCATTCATTCCAATTCCTTTATCAATCCGTGTTTTAACAAAAAAAAGTCTGTCGCCTGTTAAATCACAGTTTACGGAAAATATTCCAAATTTCAGTGTGGAATAAAAACCTTTATCTAACAGGCGTTTTCTCAAATATGAAATTCGTCCTACCTAATTCCTTTATAGTGCTGTTCTTCAACCAAAATTAATTCTGTCCCCTTTTGAAATTACATTTAACCAAAAGAATGCAAAAATATTTAAGAGAATTAAAAAAATTATTTTATCAACCGTTCAATCAAAAATGAAATTCATTTAATTTTATCGCTTTACACTGCTGTTTCACCTAAAATTAACTCAGACGTATTTTCTCATTACAGTTTACCAAATTTAATGCAAAATCTTTATGCGAAACAAAAAAATTCTTCTAACATCCGTTCTCTCAAAAATGAAATTCATTCAACTAAATTCCATTATAATGCTCTTATTCAACTAAAATTAACTCTATCGCTTCTTGTCATCACAGTTCAACGAAAATAATCAAAATTTTTGGAGGAAATAAAAAAATCCTGGAAACAGTATTTTTTTTCAAAAATTAAATTCATTCTACTTCATGCCAATATATTGCTCATTATCAACTATTTATAATTCAGTCGCTCCTTGTCTTCACTTTTTTCAAAATGAATTCAATATTTCTGGGGGAATTAAAAAAATTCTTCAACAAAAATTTATCTTAAAAATTGTATTCATTCAACTTAATCTCTTTAAACACCTATTTTTAAACTTAAATTCACTCTATTCCCTAATGAAGTCACAGTTCAATGAAATTTATGTAACATTTCTTTGCGAAATAAAAGAATTTCTCAAACAGTCGTTATGTCAAAAATTAAATGTATTCGTATTAATTCCTTAATACGCTGTTTTTTTTTAAATACAATTAACGTGAGCACCTCTAATTATCACAGTTTACCAAACATATTTCAAAATTTCATTGCGGTATAAAAAATCTTTCTAAAAGACGACCTGTAAAGAATAAAATTCTCTCAAATTTATTCCTTGAAAACGCTGTTATTCAACTAAAATTAACACTTGCCTTCTTTCTCTTAAAAATGATATTCATTCAACTTAATTCCCTTATACTTCTTTTTTCAACTAAAATTAGGTATACCGCCTATTGTCGTCACGGTTTATTGAAATTTAATCAAAATTTTTGGACGAAAGAAAAAATTCTTCAGACAGGCGTTCTCTCGAAAATTAAATTATTGTAACATTTCTAAGCGAAATACAATATTTTTCAAGTAGTCCATATGTAAAGAATAAAATTCTTTTATCTTATCTTCTTTATCTAGCAAAATTACATTTATAAATACCTCTGTACCCTCTGTCTATCACACATCTTTGAATTTTTGCAAAATTTCAGGACGAAATAAATAAAGCCTACTAACAGGCGTTCTCTAAAAAATTACATAGCTTATTTTTCATTCCCTTATATCGCTGTTTTTAAACTAATTATAACTCAGTCGCCTCTACTCTTCACATTTTATGGAAATCAATTAAAAATTCTAAGGGAATTAAAATTTCTTAATCCTGTTATATCACACTACGTAAATTATTTCAAAATTTCACTGTGGAATAAAAATCTTTATCTTACAGGCGTTTATTCAAAAAATAAATTCGTTCAACTTAATTTCTTTATAGTGCTGTTCTTCAACCAAAAGTAACTCTGTCCCCTTTTGTCAGTACATTTAACCAAAAGAATGAAAAAATATTTAAGAGAATCAAAAACATTATTTTATCAGCCCTTCAACCAAAAAATTTTTTTTACTTTATTGCTTTACACTGCTGTTTAAACTAAAATTAACTCTGAGGCATTTTCTCATAACAGTTTACCAAATTTAATGCAAAATTTTTATGCAAAACAATAAAATTCTTCTAACATCCGTTCTCTCAAAAATGAAATTCATTCAACTACATTCCATTATACTGCTCTTTTTCAACTAAAATAACTTCTATTGCTTCTTGTCATCACAGTTCAACGAAATTAATCAAAGTTTTTGGATCTAAAAAAAATTCCTACAAACAGGCTTTTTCTAAAAAATTTCATTCTTTCTACTTCATTCCAATATATCGCTTTTTTTCAACTAATTATAACTCAGTCGCCTCTTGTCTTCACATTTTTTCGAAATTAATTCAAACTTTCTGAGGGAATTAAAAAAATTCTTCAAGACAATTTTCTCTTAAATATTGTATTCCTTCTACTAAATCCCTTTAAACAGCTAATTTTAAACCTAAATGCACTCTATTTCCTCATTACGCCACAGTTCACTGAAATTAATGCAACATTTCTTTGCGAAATAAAAGAATTTGTCTAACAGTCCTTATGTCAAAATGAAATTTATTCATACTATTTCCTTAATACGCTGTTTTTGAAATAACATTACCCTCAGCGCCTGTAACTGTCACGGTTTACCAAAATTATTTCAAAATATCATGGTGGAATAAAATTTTTTTCTACAAGTCGACCTGTTAAGAATGGAATTCTCTCAAATTTATTTCTTTAAAACTCAGTTATTCAACTAAAATTAACACTAGCCTCTCTTCTTTAGAAAATGAAATTCATTCAACTTGATTCCCTTATACTCCTTTTTTCAAATACAATTTGCTACACCGCCTATTGTCCTCACGGTTTATTGAAATCAATCAAAATTTTTGGACGAAAAAAAAAATTCTTCAAACCGGCGTTCTCAAAAATTGAAATTATTGCAACATTTCTAGGCGAAATAAAATAAGTTTTCAAGTAGTCGTTATGTAAAAAATAAAGTTCTTTTATATTATCTTCTTTATCCAGCAACATTACATTTATAAATACCTCTCTAACCCCTTTCTATTCCACATTGGATTTTTCCAAACTTTCTGGACGAAATAAATAAATCCTACTAACAGCCGTTCTCTAAAAAATTAAATTATTTATACTTTATTTTCTTATATTGCTGTCTTTAAACTAATTATAACTCAGTCTCCTCTACATTTCACATTTTATCGAAATCAATTCAAAATTCTGAGGGAATTAAAAAAATTCGTAAAACAACGTATTTCTTAAATATTGTAAACTTTCTACTTAATCCCATTAAACAGCTAATTTTAAACCTGAATTCACTCTATTCCCTCACCTCGTCACAGTTCACCGAAATTAATTCAACATTTCTAGGCGAAATAAAAGAATTTATCTAACAGTTGTTACGTAAAAAATGAAATTCATTCATTCTCATTAGTTACTTTATCAAGCTATTTTTTAACAAAAATAATTCCGACGCCTGTTATATCACAGTTTACATAAATTATTTCAAAATTTCAGTGTGGAATAAAAATTTTTATCTAACAGGCGTTCACTCAAAAATGAAATTCGTTCAAATAAATTCCTTTATACTTCTCATTTTCTACAAAAATTAACTCTATCGCCTCTTGTCATCACAGTTCAACGAAATTAATCAAAATTTTTGGACGAAATAAACAAAACAGGCCTTTTCTAAAAAATTATATTTTTTCTACTTCATTCCATTATATCGCTGTTTTTCAACTAATTATAACTCAGCCGCCTCTTGTCCTCACATTTTTTCGAAATTAATTAAAAATTTCTGAGGGAATTAAAAAAATTCTTCAAGAAATTTTTCTCTTAAAAATTGTATTCTTTCTACTTAATCCCTTTAAACAGCTAACTTTAAACCTAAGTTCACACTTTTCCCCCATCAAGTAAAGTTCAATGACATTTTTGCAACATTTCTTTGCGAAATAAAAGTTTTTATCTAACAGTCGTTACTTAAAAAATGAAATTCATTAATTCCAATTCCTTTATCAAGCTTTTTTTTAGAAAAATATTTCTATCGCCTATTATAACACAGTTTACCAAAATTATTTCAAAATTTCTTTGCGAAATAGAAGAATTTATCTAACAGACGTTACGTAAAAAATGAAATTCATTTATTTCAATTCCTTTACCAAACTTTTTTAACAAAAATAATTTTGTCGCCTGTTATAATACATTTTACTGAAATTATTTTAAAATTTCATTGAGGAATACAAAATTTTTCTAAAAGTCAACCTGTAAAAAATGATTTTCTCTCAAATTTATTCCATTAAAATTTACTGTTTTTTAACTAAAATTTACAATTGCCTCTCTTCTCTCGACAATGAAATTCATTCAACTTGATTCCCTTATACTTCTTTCTTCAACTAAAATAAGTTATGCCGCCTATTGTCGTCACGGATTATTGAAATTAATCAAAATTTTTGGACGAAAGTAAAAATTATTCAAACAGTCGTTCTCTCAAAAATAAAATTATTATTACAACATTTGTAAGCAAAATAAAATATTTTTCAAGTACTCATTATGAAAAGAATAAAATTCTTTTATCTTATCTTCTTTATCCAGCAACATTACATTTATAAATACCTCTCTAACCGCTTTCTATTCCACATTGGATTTTTCCAAACTTTCTGGACGAAATAAATAAATCCTACTAACAGCCGTTCTCTAAAAAAGTAAATTACTTATACTTAATTCCCCTATATCGCTGTTTTTAAACTAATTATAACTCAGTCGCCTCTACTCTTCACATTTTATCGAAATCAATTCAAAATTATGAGGGAATTAAAAAAATTCTTAAAACAAAGTACCTCTTCAAAATTGTAAACTTTCTACTAAATCCAATTAAACAGCTAATTTGTAACCTAAATTCACTCTATTCCCTCATCTCGTCACAGTTCACCGAAATTAATGCAACATTTCTAGGCGAAATAAAAGAATTTATCTAACAGTCGTTAAGTCAAAAAAGAAATTCATTCATTCCAATTCCTTTATCAAGCTGTTTTTTAACTAAAATAATTCTGTCGCCTGTTATATCACAGTTTACGAAAATTATTTAAAAATTTCAGTGTGGAATTAAAATCTTTATCTAATAGGCGATCTCTCAAAAATTAAATTCGTTCAACCTTAATTCTTTATAGTGGTGTTCTTCAACCAAAAGTAAATCTGTCCCCTTTTGTCATTACATTTAACCAAAAGAATGCAAAAAATATTTAAGAGAATGAAAAAAATTTTTTTAACAGCCCTTCAACCAAAAAAAAATTTATTTAACTTTATTGCTTTACACTGCTGTTTTAACTAAAATTAACTCTGAAGCCTATTCTCATATCAGTTTACCAAATTTAATGGAAAATATTTATGCGAAACAAAAAAATTCTTTTAACACCCGTTCTCCCAAAAATGAAATTTGTTCAACTAAAGTCCATTATACTGCTCTTTTTCAACTAATATTAACTCTATCGCCTCTTGTCATCACAGTTCAACGAAATTAATAACACTTTTAGGAGGAAATAAAAAAATCGTACAAACAGGCTTTTTCTAAAAAATTACATTCTTTCTACTTCTCCATTATGTCGCTGTCTTTTAACTAATTATAACTCAGTCGCCTCTTGTCTTCACATTTTTTCGAAATTAATTCAAACTTTCTGAGGGAATTAAAAAAATTCTTCAAGACAATTTTCTCTTAAATATTGTATTCCTTCTACTAAATCCCTTTAAACAGCTAATTTTAAACCTAAATGCACTCTATTTCCTCATTACGCCACAGTTCACTGAAATTAATGCAACATTTCTTTGCGAAATAAAAGAATTTGTCTAACAGTCCTTATGTCAAAATGAAATTTATTCATACTATTTCCTTAATACGCTGTTTTTGAAATAACATTACCCTCAGCGCCTGTAATTGTCACGGTTTACCAAAATTATTTCAAAATGTCATGGTGGAATAAAATTTTTTTCTACAAGTCGACCTGTTAAGAATGGAATTCTCTCAAATTTATTTCTTTAAAACTCAGTTATTCAACTAAAATTAACACTAGCCTCTCTTCTTTAGAAAATGAAATTCATTCAACTTGATTCCCTTATACTTCTTTTTTCAACTAAAATTAGCTATACCGCCTATTGCCGTCACGGTTTATTGAAATTATTCAAAATTTTTGGACGAAAGAAAAAATTCTTCAAACAGGTGTTCTCTCAAAAAATAAATTGTTGCAACATTTCTAACCGAAATAATATATTTCAACTTCTTAACTTAACTCTTAAACTTTCAACTTAAATTCTTTATAGTGCTGTTCTTCAACCAAAAGTAACTCTGTCCTCTTTTGTCACATCATTTAACCAAAAGAATGAAATAATATTTAAGAGACTCAAAAAAATTTTTTTAACAGCCGTTCAACCAAAAAAAAAGTTTTAAACCATATTACTATACAAAATTTCATTTTTTCTACTTCATTCCATTATATCGCTGCTTTTTCAACTAATTATAACTCAGTCGCCTCTTGTCTTCAATTTTTTTCGAAATTAATTCAAAATTTCTGAGGGATTTAAAAAATATTCTTCAAGAACATTTTCTCTTAAAAATTGTATTCTTTCTACTTAATCCCTTTAAACAGCTAATTGTAAACCTTAATTCACTCTTTTTCCTTCATCACTTCACAGTTCACCGAAATTATTGCAACATTTCTTTGCGAAATAAAAGAATTCATCTAACAGTCCTTATGTCAAAAATGAAATTTATTCATACTTATTCCTTAATACGCTGTTTATTTTATAGAATTGCCCTCAGCGCCTATAATTATAACAGTTTACCAAAATTCTTTCAAAATGTCATTGTGGAATAAAAAATGTTTGTAAAAGTCGACCTGTTAAGAATGGAATTCTCTCAAATTTATTTCTTTAAATCTCTGTTATTTAACTAAAATTAACACTTGCCTCTCTTCTCTCAAAAATGAAATTCATTCAACTTGATTTCCTTAAACCGCCATTTTTAAATAATATTAGTTATACCGCCTATTGTCATCACGGTTTATTGAAATTAATCAAACTTTTTGGACGAATGAAAAAATTCTTCAAACAGGCGTTCTCTCAAAAATGAAATTATTGCAACTTTTATAGGTGAAATAAAATAATTTTCAGTTGTCGTTATGTAAAGAATAAAATTCTTTTATCTTATCTTCTTTATCTTCTTATTTATATTCATTCTACTAAATCCCTTAGAACAGCTAATTTTAAACCTAAATTCACAGTATTCCCTCATCTCGTCACAGTTCATCGAAACTATCTAACTGTCATTGCGTAAGAAATGATAGTCATTCATTCCAATTCCTTTATCAATCCGTGTTTTAACAAAAAAATGTCTGTCGCCTGTTAAATCACACTTTACGGAAAATATTCCAAATTTCAGTGTGGAATAAAAACCTTTATCTAACAGGCGTTCTCTCAAATATGAAATTCGTCCTACCTAATTCCTTTATAGTGCTGTTCTTCAACCAAAATTAACCCTGTCCCGTTTTGTCATTACATTTAACCAAAAGAATGCAAAAATATTTAAGAGAATTAAAAAAAAATATTTTATCAACCGTTCAATCAAAAATGAAATTCATTTAATTTTATTGCTTTACACTGCTGTTTTAACTAAAATTAACTCAGACGTATTTTCTCATAACAGTTTACCAAATTTAATGCAAAATCTTTATGCGAAACAAAAAAATTCTTCTAACATCCGTTCTCTCAAAAATGAAATTCATTCAACTAAATTCCATTATAATGCTCTTATTCAACTAAAATTAACTCTATCGCTTCTTGTCATCACAGTTCAACGAAAATAATCAAAATTTTTGGAGGAAATAAAAAAATCCTGGAAACAGTATTTTTTTTCAAAAATTAAATTCATTCTACTTCATGCCAATATATTGCTCATTATCAACTATTTATAATTCAGTCGCTCCTTGTCTTCACTTTTTTCAAAATGAATTCAATATTTCTGGGGGAATTAAAAAAATTCTTCAACAAAAATTTATCTTAAAAATTGTATTCATTCAACTTAATCTCTTTAAACACCTATTTTTAAACTTAAATTCACTCTATTCCCTAATGAAGTCACAGTTCAATGAAATTTATGTAACATTTCTTTGCGAAATAAAAGAATTTCTCAAACAGTCGTTATGTCAAAAATTAAATTTATTCGTACTAATTCCTTAATACGCTGTTTTTTTTTAAATACAATTAACGTGAGCACCTCTAATTATCACAGTTTACCAAACATATTTCAAAATTTCATTGCGGAATAAAAAATCTTTCTAAAAGGCGACCTGTAAAGAATAAAATTCTCTCAAATTTATTCCTTGAAAACGCTGTTATTCAACTAAAATTAACACTTGCCTTCTTTCTCTTAAAAATGATATTCATTCAACTTAATTCCCTTATACTTCTTTTTTCAACTAAAATTAGGTATACCGCCTATTGTCGTCACGGTTTATTGAAATTTAATCAAAATTTTTGGACGAAAGAAAAAATTCTTCAGACAGGCGTTCTCTCGAAAATTAAATTATTGTAACATTTCTAAGCGAAATACAATATTTTTCAAGTAGTCCATATGTAAAGAATAAAATTCTTTTATCTTATCTTCTTTATCTAGCAAAATTACATTTATAAATACCTCTGTACCCTCTGTCTATCACACATCTTTGAATTTTTGCAAAATTTCAGGACGAAATAAATAAAGCCTACTAACAGGCGTTCTCTAAAAAATTACATAGCTTATTTTTCATTCCCTTATATCGCTGTTTTAAAAACTAATTATAACTCAGTCGCCTCTACTCTTCACATTTTATGGAAATCAATTAAAAATTCTAAGGGAATTAAAATTTCTTAATCCTGTTATATCACACTTTACGTAAATTATTTCAAAATTTCACTGTGGAATAAAAATCTTTATCTTACAGGCGTTTATTCAAAAAATAAATTCGTTCAACTTAATTTCTTTATAGTGCTGTTCTTCAACCAAAAGTAATTCTGTCCCCTTTTGTCAGTACATTTAACCAAAAGAATGCAAAAATATTTAAGAGAATCAAAAACATTATTTTATCAGCCCTTCAACCAAAAAATTTTTTTTACTTTATTGCTTTACACTGCTGTTTAAACTAAAATTAACTCTGAGGCATTTTCTCATAACAGTTTACCAAATTTAATGCAAAATTTTTATGCAAAACAATAAAATTCTTCTAACATCCGTTCTCTCAAAAATGAAATTCATTCAACTACATTCCATTATACTGCTCTTTTTCAACTAAAATAACTTCTATTGCTTCTTGTCATCACAGTTCAACGAAATTAATCAAAGTTTTTGGATCTAAAAAAAATTCCTACAAACAGGCTTTTTCTAAAAAATTTCATTCTTTCTACTTCATTCCAATATATCGCTTTTTTTCAACTAATTATAACTCAGTTGCCTATTGTGTTCAATTTTTTTCGAAATTAATTCAAAATTTCTGAGGGATTTAAAAAAATTCTTCAAGAAAATTTTCTGTTAAAAATTGTATTCTTTCTACTTAATCCCTTCAAACAGCTAATATTAAACCTTAATTCACTCTATTCCCTCATCGCGTCACAGTTAACCGAAATTAATGCAACATTTCTTTGCGAAATAAAAGAATTTCTCAACCAGTCGTTATGTAAAAAATGAAATTTATTCATACTTATTCCTTAATACGCTGTTTTTTTAATAAAATTACCCTCAGCGCCTGTAATTATCATAGTTTACCAAAATTATTTCAAAATGTCATTGCGGAATAAAAAAAGTTCCTATAAGTCGAACTGTTAAGAATATATTTCTCTCAAATTTATTTCTTTAAAACACTGTTATTCAACTAAAATTAACACTTAACTTTCTTCTATCAAATAAGAAATTCATTCCACTTGATTCCCTTATACTCCTTTTTTCAAATACAATTTGCTATACCGCCTATTGTCCTCACGGTTTATTGAAATCAATCAAAATTTTTGGACGAAAAAAAAAATTCTTCAAACCGGCGTTCTCAAAAATTGAAATTATTGCAACATTTCTAGGCGAAATAAAATAAGTTTTCAAGTAGTCGTTATGTAAAAAATAAAGTTCTTTTATATTATCTTCTTTATCCAGCAACATTACATTTATAAATACCTCTCTAACCGCTTTCTATTCCACATTGGATTTTTCCAAACTTTCTGGACGAAATAAATAAATCCTACTAACAGCCGTTCTCTAAAAAATTAAATTATTTATACTTTATTTTCTTGTATTGCTGTCTTTAAACTAATTATAACTCAGTCTCCTCTACATTTCACATTTTATCGAAATCAATTCAAAATTCTGAGGGAATTAAAAAAATTCGTAAAACAACGTATTTCTTAAATATTGTAAACTTTCTACTTAATCCCATTAAACAGCTAATTTTAAACCTGAATTCACTCTATTCCCTCACCTCGTCACAGTTCACCGAAATTAATTCAACATTTCTAGGCGAAATAAAAGAATTTATCTAACAGTTGTTACGTAAAAAATGATATTCATTCATTCTCATTAGTTACTTTATCAAGCTATTTTTTAACAAAAATAATTCCGTCGCCTGTTATATCACAGTTTACATAAATTATTTCAAAATTTCAGTGTGGAATAAAAATTTTTATCTAACAGGCGTTCACTCAAAAATGAAATTCGTTCAAATAAATTCCTTTATACTGCTCATTTTCTACAAAAATTAACTCTATCGCCTCTTGTCATCACAGTTCAACGAAATTAATCAAAATTTTTGGACGAAATAAACAAAACAGGCCTTTTCTAAAAAATTATATTTTTTCTACTTCATTCCATTATATCGCTGTTTTTCAACTAATTATAACTCAGCCGCCTCTTGTCCTCACATTTTTTCGAAATTAATTAAAAATTTCTGAGGGAATTAAAAAAATTCTTCAAGAAAATTTTCTCTTAAAAATTGTATTCTTTCTACTTAATCCCTTTAAACAGCTAACTTTAAACCTAAGTTCACACTTTTCCCCCATCAAGTAAAGTTCAATGACATTTTTGCAACATTTCTTTGCGAAATAAAAGTTTTTATCTAACAGTCGTTACTTATAAAATGAAATTCATTAATTCCAATTCCTTTATCAAGCTTTTTTTTAGAAAAATATTTCTATCGCCTATTATAACACAGTTTACCAAAATTATTTCAAAATTTCTTTGCGAAATAGAAGAATTTATCTAACAGACGTTACGTCAAAAATGAAATTCATTTATTTCAATTCCTTTACCAAACTGTTTCTTAACAAAAATAATTTTGTCGCCTGTTATAATACATTTTACTGAAATTATTTTAAAATTTCACTGAGGAATACAAAATTTTTCTAAAAGTCAACCTGTAAAAAATGATTTTCTCTCAAATTTATTCCATTAAAATTTACTGTTTTTTAACTAAAATTTACAATTGCCTCTCTTCTCTCGACAATGAAATTCATTCAACTTGATTCCCTTATACTTCTTTCTTCAACTAAAATTAGTTATGCCGCCTATTGTCGTCACGGTTTATTGAAATTAATCAAAATTTTTGGACGAAAGTAAAAATTATTCAAACAGTCGTTCTCTCAAAAATAAAATTATTATTACAACATTTGTAAGCAAAATAAAATATTTTTCAAGTACTCATTATGAAAAGAATAAAATTCTTTTATCTTATCTTCTTTATCCAGCAACATTACATTTATAAATACCTCTCTAACCGCTTTCTATTCCACATTGGATTTTTCCAAACTTTCTGGACGAAATAAATAAATCCTACTAACAGCCGTTCTCTAAAAAAGTAAATTACTTATACTTAATTCCCCTATATCGCTGTTTTTAAACTAATTATAACTCAGTCGCCTCTACTCTTCACATTTTTTCGAAATTAATTCAAACTTTCTGAGGGAATTAAAAAAATTCTTCAAGACAATTTTCTCTTAAATATTGTATTCCTTCTACTAAATCCCTTTAAACAGCTAATTTTAAACCTAAATGCACTCTATTTCCTCATTACGCCACAGTTCACTGAAATTAATGCAACATTTCTTTGCGAAATAAAAGAATTTGTCTAACAGTCCTTATGTCAAAATGAAATTTATTCATACTATTTCCTTAATACGCTGTTTTTGAAATAACATTACCCTCAGCGCCTGTAATTGTCACAGTTTACCAAAATTATTTCAAAATGTCATGGTGGAATAAAATTTTTTTCTAAAAGTCGACCTGTTAAGAATGGAATTCTCTCAAATTTATTTCTTTAAAACTCAGTTATTCAACTAAAATTAACACTAGCCTCTCTTCTTTAGAAAATGAAATTCATTCAACTTGATTCCCTTATACTTCTTTTTTCAACTAAAATTAGCTATACCGCCTATTGCCGTCACGGTTTATTGAAATTATTCAAAATTTTTGGACGAAAGAAAAAATTCTTCAAACAGGTGTTCTCTCAAAAAATAAATTATTGCAACATTTCTAACCGAAATAATATATTTCAACTTCTTAACTTAACTCTTAAACTTTCAACTTAAATTCTTTATAGTGCTGTTCTTCAACCAAAAGTAACTCTGTCCTCTTTTGTCACATCATTTAACCAAAAGAATGAAATAATATTTAAGAGACTCAAAAAAATTTTTTTAACAGCCGTTCAACCAAAAAAAATGTTTTAAACCATATTACTATACAAAATTTCATTTTTTCTACTTCATTCCATTATATCGCTGCTTTTTCAACTAATTATAACTCAGTCACCTCTTGTCTTCAATTTTTTTCGAAATTAATTCAAAATTTCTGAGGGATTTAAAAAATATTCTTCAAGAACATTTTCTCTTAAAAATTGTATTCTTTCTACTTAATCCCTTTAAACAGCTAATTTTAAACCTTAATTCACTCTTTTTCCTTCATCACTTCACAGTTCACCGAAATTATTGCAACATTTCTTTGCGAAATAAAAGAATTCATCTAACAGTCCTTATGTCAAAAATGAAATTTATTCATACTTATTCCTTAATACGCTGTTTATTTTATAGAATTGCCCTCAGCGCCTATAATTATAACAGTTTACCAAAATTCTTTCAAAATGTCATTGTGGAATAAAAAATGTTTGTAAAAGTCGACCTGTTAAGAATGGAATTCTCTCAAATTTATTTCTTTAAATCTCTGTTATTTAACTAAAATTAACACTTGCCTCTCTTCTCTCAAAAATGAAATTCATTCAACTTGATTTCCTTAAACCGCCATTTTCAAATAATATTAGTTATACCGCCTATTGTCATCACGGTTTATTGAAATTAATCAAACTTTTTGGACGAATGAAAAAATTCTTCAAACAGGCGTTCTCTCAAAAATGAAATTATTGCAACTTTTATAGGTGAAATAAAATAATTTTCAGTAGTCGTTATGTAAAGAATAAAATTCTTTTATCTTATCTTCTTTATCTTCTTATTTATATTCATTCTACTAAATCCCTTAGAACAGCTAATTTTAAACCTAAATTCACAGTATTCCCTCATCTCGTCACAGTTCATCGAAACTATCTAACTGTCATTGCGTAAGAAATGATAGTCATTCATTCCAATTCCTTTATCAATCCGTGTTTTAACAAAAAAAAGTCTGTCGCCTGTTAAATCACAGTTTACGGAAACTATTCCAAATTTCAGTGTGGAATAAAAACCTTTATCTAACAGGCGTTCTCTCAAATATGAAATTCGTCCTACCTAATTCCTTTATAGTGCTGTTCTTCAACCAAAATTAACCCTGTCCCGTTTTGTCATTACATTTAACCAAAAGAATGCAAAAACATTTAAGAGAATCAAGAAAATTATTTTAACAGCCGTTCAATCAAAAATGAAATTCATTTAACTTTATTGCTTTACGCTGCTGTTTTAACTAAAATTAACGCTAGCGCCTTTTCTCATAACAGTTTACCAAAATTAATGCAAAATTAATATGCGAAACAGAAATATTCTTCTAACATCCGTTCTCTCAAAAATGAAATTCATCAACTAAATTCCTTTATCTTGCTCTAATGCAACTAAACTAACTCTATCGCTTCTTGTCATCACAGTTCAACAACATTAATAAAATTTTTCGACGAAATAAAAAAATCCTTCAAACAGGCTTTTTCTAAAAAATTACATTCTTTCCACTTTATTCCATTATATTGCTGTTTTTCAACTAACTATAACTCAGTCGCCTTTGTCGTCACATTTTTTAGGAAATTAATTCAAAATATCTGAGGGAATAAAAAGAATTCTTCAAGAAAATTTTCTCCTCAAAATTGTATTCTTTCGACTTAATCCCTTTAAACAGCTATTTTAAACCTAAATTCACTCTATTCCCTCATCACGTCACAGTTCACCAAAATAAATGCAAAATTTTTTTGCGAAATAAAATAATTTATCTAACAGTCGTTATGTCAAAAATGAAATTTATTAATACTTATACCTTAATAGGCTGTCTTTAAATGAAATTAACCTCAGCGCCTGTAATTACATCAGTTTACCAAATTTATTTTAAAACTTCATTGCGGAAAAAAAAGTTTTCTAAAAGGCGACCTGTAAAGAATGAAATTCTTAAAAATTTATTCCTTTAAAACGCTGTTATTCAACTAAAATTAACACTTGCCTCTCTTCTCCCTAAAATGAAATTCACTCAAATAAATTCCATTATACTGCTCTGAACTGCAACTGAAATTAACTCTATCGCCTCTTGTCATCACAGTTCAACGAAATTAGTCAAAATTTAGGATGAAATAAAAAAATCCTAAAAACATGCTTTCTCTAAAAAATTACATTCTTTCTACTTCATTCCCTTATATGGCTGTTTTTAAACTAATTATAACTCAGTCGCCGCTACTCATCACATTATATCGAAATCAATTTAAAACTCTGAGAAAATAAAAAAATTCTTAAAACAAAGTTTCTTTTAAAAATTGTATTCTTTCTACTCAATCCCTGCAAACAGCTAATTAAAAACCTAAATTCACACTATTCCCTCATAACGTCTCAGTTCAACAAAATTAATGCAATATTTTTTTGCGAAAAAAAGAATTTATGTAACAGTCGTTACGTAAAAAATGAAATTCATTATTCCAATTCCTTTTTCAAGCTATTTTTTAACAAAAATAATTCTGTCGCCTTTTATATCACAGTTTACCGAAATTATTTCAAAATTTCAGTGTGGAATAAAACTTTTATTTAACAGGTAGTCTCTCAAAAATGAAATTCGTTCAACTTAATTCCTTTATAGAGCTGTTCTTCATCCAAAATTAACTCTGTCCCCTTTTGTCATTACAGCTAACCAAAAGACTGCAAAAATATTTAAGAGAAAATTTAAAAAAATTGTTTTAACAGCCGTTCAATCAAAAATAAAATTCATTTAACTTTACTCCTTTACACTGCAGTTTTATCTAAAATTAACTCTGACGCCTTTTCTCAAAACAGTTTACCAAATTTAATGCGAAATTTTTTTGCGAAACAAAAAAATTCTTCAAAAAGACGTTCTCTCAAAAATGAAATTCATTTAACTTATTTCCTTTACACCGCATTATCTCAACCTATTTCAACCTGCTAATTGTCATCACAGTTAACCGATATTAATGCAAAATTTCCGGTGTGAAATAATAGTCCTTCTAACAGGCGTTCTCGAACAAATTCTACTAAATTCCTTGATTCTGCTGTTTTTCAATAAAAATTAACTCTGTCGCCTTTTCTCCTCACAGTTACCGAAATCATGCAAATATTTTAAGAAGAACAATATTTCTTTTAACAGCCTTTCTCGTAAATATGAAATTCATTTAACTTAATTCCTTACTGCTGCGCTTTTCTAACTAAATAAAACTCTGTCGCCTTTTGTCATCACAGTTAAACAAAAACAATGCAAAATTTTTTATGCAAACCAAAAAAAATTCTTCTAACAACCGTTCTCTCAAAAATTAAATTCGTTTCACTTAATTCCTATAAACTGCTGTTTTTTTTAACTAAAATAACATTATCGCCTCTTATCATCACAGTTAACAGAAAATATTACAAAACTTCTGGGCAAAATAAAAAAATCCCTCTAAGAGTCGTTCTCAAAAAAATTAAATTCTGTCAATTTAATTTTTATATTCCGCCTTTTTTCAACTAAAATTAACTGCGTCGACACTTCTCATCACAGTTCACCGAATATTTACAACATTTCTGGACGAATAAAAAAAATCATACTTACATGCGTTCTCTCAAAAATTAAATTCTTTAAAACAATATTGTATTATACCGCTGTTTATCACTAAGAATTAACTGAAACGTCTCTGCTCATCACTTTTCACCGAAATTAATGCTAAGTTTCCGGGCGACATAAACAAATTCTTCGAACAGCCGTTTTCTAATAAATGAAATTACTATAAATAAATTCACTTATACCGCTGTTTTTCAATTAAAATTAAATCTGTCACCTCTTCTTATTATACTAAACCGAAATTAATTAAACATTTCTGGACGAATAAAAAAAATTGTCTAACAGGCAAACTCTCAAAACACAAATTCTTTAAATTTTATTACTTTACACTGCTGTTTTTCATCCAGAATCAACACTTGAGCCTCTTCTAATCACAGGTCACCGAAATAAGTACAAAATTTGTGGGTGAAATAAAAATATTCATCCACCAATGGTTATGCCAAATATGAAATTTATTCAACGTAATTCCTTTACACCGCTTTTTTTCTAAGATGAACTTGGTCGCCTGTTAAATATCACAGTTTATCGAAATATTGCATATTTTATGGGCGAAATAATAAAATGTTTCTAACAGGCGTTCTCTCAAAAATGAAAATCGCTCAACCTTATTCCTTTATACTGCTGTTCTTTAACCAAAATTAACTCTGGCCTCATTTGTCATCACAGATAACCTAAAAAAATTCAAAAATTTTAAGCGAAATAAAATAATTCTTCTAACTGCCGTTCTCTCAAAAATGAAATTCATTTAATTAATTACTTTATACTACAGTTCTTTAACCAAAATTAACATTGTCCCCATTTGTATTTCGGTTTACCTAAATTAATGCAAAAATTTTTGTGCGAAACGAAAAAAATTCTTCTAAAATCAGTTCTCTCAAAAAATGAAATTCATGCAACTTTATTCTTTTATACCTCTGTTTTTCAACTAAAATTAAATCTGACGCCTTTTATCATCACAGTATACCCAAAAGTAATGCAAAATTTTTTATTCGAAACAAAAAAATTATTTTTACTGCCGTTCTCTGAAAATGAAATTCGTTCAACTTAATTCCTTAATGCCATATTCTAAACTATTTTCAACTCTGTTGCCTAACATCTTCACGGGTCACCGATATTAATGCAAAATTTTTGGGAGAAATAAAAAAATCCTTCTAACAGGCGTTCTATAAATAATTTAATTCTCTCAACATAATTCCTCTGTTCCGCCTTTTTTCAACTAAAATTAACTCTGTAGACAATTTTTATCACAATTCACCGAATTTATGTAAAATTTCTGGACGAATAAAAAAAATCATACTTACATGCGTTCTCTCAAAAATTAAATTCTTTCAACTACATTTTATTATACCGCTGTTGATCACCTAAAATTAACTGAGTCTCCTCTTCTCTTCACAATTCACCGAAATTATTGCTATGTTTCTGGGCGAAATAAACAAATTCCTCTAACAGCCGTTCTCTCATAAATTAAATTCCTTCAACTAAATACAATTATACCGATGTTTTTCAATTAAAATTAAATCTGTCACCTCTTCTTATTATACTATGCCGAAATTAATTAAACATTTCTGGACGAATAAAATAATTCGTCTAACAGGCAAACTCTCAAAACACAAATTCTTTAAATTTTATTACTTTACACTGCCGTTTTTCAACTAAAATCAACACTTGAGCCTCTTCTAATCACAGGTCACCGAAATAAGTACAAAATTTGTGGGTGAAATAAAAATATTCATCTATCAATGGTTATGCCAAATATGAAATTTATTCAACGTAATTCCTTTACACCGCTTTTTTTTCTAAGATGAACTTGGTCGCCTGTTAAATATCACAGTTTATCGAAATATTGCATATTTTATGGGCGAAATAATAAAATGTTTCTAACAGGCGTTCTCTCAAAAATGAAAATCGCTCAACCCAATTCCTTTATACTGCTGTTCTTTAACCAAAATTAACTCTGGCCCCATTTGTCATCACAGATAACCTAAAAAAATGCAAAAATTTTAAGCGAAATAAAAAAATTCTTCTAACTGCCGTTCTCTCAAAAATGAAATTCATTTAATTAATTACTTTATACTACAGTTCTTTAACCAAAATTAACATTGTCCCCATTTGTATTTCGGTTTACCTAAATTAATGCAAAAATATTTGTGCGAAACGAAAAAATTCTTCTAAAATCCGCTCTCTCAAAAAATGAAATTCATGCAACTTTATTCTTTTACACTGCTGTTTTTCAGCTAAAATTAACTCTGTCGCCTTTCATTATCACAGTGCGTTCACTCAAAAATTAAATTCTTTCAACTACATTTTATTATATCGCTGTTGATCACCTAAAATTAACTGTCTCCTCTTCTCTTCACAATTCACCGAAATTATTGCAAAGTTTCCGGGCGAAATAAAAAAATTCTTCTAACTGCCGTTCTCTCAAAAATGAAATTCATTTAATTTATTACTTTATACTACAGTTCTTTAACCAAAATTAACATTGTCCCCATTTATATTTTTTTACCTAAATTAATGCAAAAATATTTGTGCGAAACGAAAAAATTCTTCTAAAATCCGTTCTCTCAAAAAATGAAATTCATGCAACTTTATTCTTTTATACTGCTGTTTTTCAGCTAAAATTAACTCTGTCGCCTTTCATTATCACAGTGCGTTCACTCAAAAATTAAATTCTTTCAACTACATTTTATTATATCGCTGTTGATAACCTAAAATTAACTGAGTCTCCTCTTCTCTTCACAATTCACCGAAATTATTGCAAAGTTTCCGGGCGAAATAAACAAATTCGTCTAACAGCCTTTATTTCATAAATGAAATTACTTAATATATATTCACTTGAACCGACGTTTTGCAATTAAAAATTAAATATGTCACATCTTCTTATTACTCTTATTGAAATGAATAAAATATTTCTGGACAAATAAAAAAATTCGTCTAACAGGCAATCTCTCAAAACACAAATTCTATAAATTTTATTACTTGATACATTCCATGAACTGTGAAAATTAACATGCGAAGTTAATTTACACAGTTTAAAATACACAGAAATAAAAGAATTTATCTAACAGCCGCTTTTTTCAAACTAAAATTAACACTTGAGCCTCTTCTAATCACAGTTCACCGAAATTAATACAAAATGTGTGTGTGAAATATAAATATTCATCTTTTAGAGGTTAGGCCAAATATGAAATTTATTCAACGTAATTCCTTTATACCGCTGTTTTTTACGAAAATTTACTCAGTCGCCTGTTAATTATCACAGTTCATCGAAATAATTGCATAATTTATTGGCGAAAGAAAAAAATTCAACAGGCATTCTCTCAAAAACGAAATTCGTTCAACTTAATTCTTTTATACTACTGTTTATTAACTCAAGTTACCTCTGTCGCCTTTAGTCATCTCTCTCTTTCAAAAATGAAATTCGTTCAACTTAATTCACTTATACTGCAGTTTTTCAACTAAAATTAACTCTCTCGCCTCTTGTCATCACAGTTAACCGAAATTAATGCATTTTTTTAATCCATGCAAAAAAATTCTTATAACAGCCGTTCTCTCAAAAATGAAATATATTCAACTTAATTCCTTTATACTGCTCTTTTTAACTAAATTTAACTCTGTCGCCTGTTGTATTAAATTTTACCGAAATTATTTCAAAATTTTGGTGTGGAATAAAAACTTTTTTCTAACAGCCATTCTCTCATAAATGAAATTCGATCAACTTAATTCCTTTATAGTGCTGTTCTTTAATAATTCCTTTATCAACCTGTTTTTCAACTTGAATAAATCCTTCGCCTGTTATATCACACTTTAGCGAAATATTTTCAAAATTTCAGTGTGAAATAAAAATTTTTTTTAACAGCCGTTCTCTCAAAAATGAAATTTATTAAAACTTATTCCTTTATACAGCTATATTTCAGCTAAAATTAACTCTGTCGCCTTTCATTATCACAGTTCATCGAAATTATTTAAAAATTTTAGTGCGGAATAAATTTTTTTTAAACAGGCGTTCGCCAAAGAATTATTTTCTCTCAACTAAATTAATTTATACCGCTGTTATTAAACTAAAATTAACACTTAAGGCTCTTCTAATCACAGTTCACTGAAATTAATGCAAACTTTCTGGGCGAAATAAAAAAATTCTTTCAAAATGTGTTATGTCAAATATGAAATATATTCACCTTTATTCCTTAAACCGCTGTTTTTCAACTTAAATTAACTTGGTCGCCTGTTTTAATCACAGTTCATGGATAGTAATGCATAATTTCTGGGCGAAACAAAAATATTCTTCTAACAGCCGTTCTCTCAAAAATGAATTTCATTCAACTAAGTTCCTTTATACTGCTCTTTTTCATCTAAAATAACTCTGTAGCCTTTTGTCTTCATAGTTCAACGAAATTAATTAAAATATTTTGTCGAAATAAAAAAATCCTGCTGACAGGTGTTCTCTAATAAATTAATTTCTTTCTACTTCATTCCAATATATAACTGTTTTTCCACTAATAATAACTCAGTCGCCTCTTCTCTTCACATTTTATAGAAATTAATTCAATTTTTCTGAGGGATTTAAAAAAATTCTTCAAACAAAATTTCTCTTAAAAGTTGTATTCTTTCTACTTAAACCCTTTATACAATTAATTTTAGAACTAAATTCACTCTATCCCCTTATCTATTCACAGTTCACTGAAATTAATGCAACATTTCTAGGTGAATTAAAAGAATTTATCTAACAGTCGTTATGTCAAAAATGAAATGCATTCATACTAACTCCTTAATACGCTGTTTTTTAACGAAAATTAACTCCTGTAATTATCACAGTTTATCACAGGTATTTCAAAATTTTAGTGCGAAATGAAAAATGTTTCTAAAAGTCGTTCTGTAAAGACTGAAATTTTCTCAACTTTAATCCTTTAAAGTGCTGCAATTCAACTAAAAATAACACTCTTGCCTTTCTTCTCTCAAAAATGAAATTCATTCAACTATATTCCCTTATACTGTTTTTTTCACTCTAAAATAGCTATATCGCCTCTTGCCATCACAGTTCTTTAAAATAATCTATATTTTTGGACGAAAGAAAAAATTCTTCAAACAGGCGTTCTCTCAAAAATGAAATTATTGCAACATTTCTAGACAAAATATAATAATTTTCTAGTAGTCGTTTCAAAATTTCAGTGTGGAATAAAAACTTTTTTCTAAAGGGCTTTCTCTCAAAAATGAAATTCGATCAACTTAATTCCTTTATAGTGCTGTTCTTTAATAATTCCTTTATCAAGCTGTTTTTCAACTTGAATAAATCTGTCACCTGTTATATCACACTTTAGCGAAATCATTTCAAAAATTCAGTGTGAAATAGAAACTCTTTCTAACAGCCGTTCTCTCAAAAATGAAATTTATTAAAACTTATCCCTTTATACAGCTCTTTTTCAGCTAAAGCTGTCGCTGTAAAGGAATAAACGAATTTCATTTTTGAGAGAAGGGCTGTAGGAAGAATTTTTTTGTTTCGCATAAAAATTTTTCCTTTAATTTAGGTTAACTGTAATGACAAAAGGGGACAGTTAATTTTTGTTAAAGAACAGCACTATAAAAAAATTAAGTTGAACGAATTTCATATTTGTGAGAACGCCTGTTAGAAAAAAGTTTTTATTCAACACTGAAATTTTGAAGTAATTTCGGTAAACTGTGATATAACAGGTGACAGAATTTTTTTTTGTTAAAAAACAGCTTGATAAAGGAATTAGAATGAATGAATTTCATTTTTTACGTAACGACTGTTAGATAAAATCTTTTATTTCGCCTAGAAATGTTGCATTAATTTCGGAGATCTGTGAAGAGATGAAGGAATGGTGTGAAATAAGGTTTAACATTACACTTATTGAAATGAATAAAATATTTCTGGACAAATAAAAATATTTATCTAACAGGCAAACTCTCAAAACACAAATTCTTTAAATTTTATTACTTCATACCGCAGTTTTTCAACTAAAATCAGCACTTGATCAGCACAGCCTCTGCTAATCACAGGTCACCGAAATTAATACAAAATTTTTGGGTGAAATAAAAATATTCATCTTTCAATGGTTATGCCAAATATGTAATTTATTAAACGTGATTCCTTTACACCGCTTTTTTTTACTAAAATTAACTCGGTCGCCTGTAAAATATCACAATTTATCGAAATTATTGCATATTTTATGGGCGAAATAATAAAATATTTCTAACAGGCGTTCTCTCGAAATGGAAATTCGTTTAACTTATACTGCTGTTTTTCAACTAAAATTAACTCTTTCGCCTCTTGTCATCACAGTTAACCGAAATTAATGCAAATTTTTTAATCGATACAAAAAAATTCTTTTCACAGCCGTTCTCTGAAAATGAAATTCGTTCAACTTCATTCCTTTATACCGCATTCTGTCAACTATTTTCGACTCTGATGCCAAAAATCATCTAATTTTACCGATAATAATGCAAAATATTTGGGAGAAATAAAAAAATTCTTCTAACAGGCGTTCTCTAAATAATTTCATTCTCTCGACATAATTACTCTGTACCGCCTTTTTCAACTAAAATTAACTCAGTCGACACTTTTCATCACAGTTCACTGAATTTATGTTAACTTTCTGGACTAATTAAAAAAATCCTACTTACATGCGTTCTCTCAAATATTAAATTGTTTCAACTACATTTTATTATACCGCTGTTTATCACCTAAAGTTAACTGAGTCTCATCTTCTCTTCACAATTCACCGAAATTAATGCTTGGTTTCTGGGCGAAATAAACAAATTCTTATAACAGCCGTTCTCTCATAAATGAAATTCCTTCAGCTTAATTCAATTATACCGTTGTATTTCAATTACATTTAAATCTGTCACCTCTTCTTATTACACTTAACTGAAGTTAATTAAACATTTCTGGACAAAAATATTCGTCTAACAGGCAATCTGTCAAACCAAAAATTCTATAAATTTTATTACTTAATATCGCTATTTTCAAACTAAAATTATCAGTTGAGCCTCTTCTAATCACAGTTCACCGAAATTAATACAAAATGTGTGTGAAATAGAAATATTCATCTTTAAGGGGTTATGCTAAATATGAAATTTATTCAACGTAATTCCTTTAAACCGCTGTTTTTTACTAAAATTGACTCGGTCGCCAGTTCAGTATCACAGTTCATCGAAATTATTGCATAATTTATTGGCGAAACAAAAAAATTCTTTTAACAAGCGTTCTCTCATAAGTGAAATTCGTTCAACTCAATTCGTTTACACTTCTGTTTATTAACTAAATTACCTCTGTTGCCTTTTGTTATCTCTCTTTCAAAAATGAAATTCGTTCAACTAAATTCCTTTATATTTCTGTTTATTAACTAAAATTACCTCTGTCGCCTGTTATATCAAATTTTAGCAAAATTATTTCAAAATTTCAGTGTGGATTAAAAACTTTATTTAAGTTACCTAAATTACAGTTAACCTAAATTAAAGGAAAAATTTTTATGCGAAACAAAAATGCATTTCATTCAAAATTCATTCATGCAACTTTTTGGGCGAAATAAAAAAATTCTTATGACTGGTGTTTTCTCAAGAATGAAATCCGTTAAACTCAATTCCTTTATACCGCATTTTTTAACTGATTTCATCTCTGTCGCCTATTATCATCACAGTTCACCGATATTAATGCAACATTTCTGGGAGAAATAATAAAATCCTTCCAACAAGCCTTCTCTAAATCATTTATTTCTCTCAACGTAATTCCTTTGTACCGCCTTTTTTCAACTAAAATTAACTCTGTCGACACTTCTAATCACAGTTCGCCGAGTTTATGCAAAAATTCTGGACGAAAAAAAATTAAACTTACATGCGTTCTCTATAATATTAAATTCTTTCCACTTGCTTCCCTTATATCGCGGATTTTCACCCATTTATAATTCAGTCGCCTCTAGTCTTCACATTTTATCGAAATTATTCAAAATATCTTAGGGAAATAAAAAAAAATTCTTCAAACAATGTTTCTCATAAAAATTGTATTCTTTCGACTTAATCCCTTTATACAGCTAATTTTAAACCTTAATTCTCACTATCACCTCATCTCGTCACAGTTCACCGAAATTAATGCAACATTTCTAGGCGAAATAAAAGAATTTATCGATTAGTCGTCATGTCAAAAATGAAATTCAGTCATACTAATTCCTTAATACGCTGTTTTTTAACTAAAATTAACTCCTACGCCTGTGATTATCACAGGTTACCAGAATTATTTTATAATTTCAGTGGGGAATGAAAAATTTTTCTGTTCAGAATGAAATTCTCTCAAATTTAATCCTTTAAAGCGCTGTTATTCAGAACAAATAACACTCTTGCCCATCTTCTCTCAGAAATGAATTTCCTTCAACTTGTATCTTTTATACTGTTTTTTTTACAAAAATTACCTATATCGCCTTATGCCATCACAATTCAATGAAATTAATCTAAATTTTTGGACGAAAGAAAAAATTCTTCAAACAGGCGTTCTCTCAAAATGAAAATAATGCTACATTTCTAGGCGAAATAAAATAATTTTCCAGCAATCGTTACGTAAAGAATAAAATTCTTTCATCTTAACTTCTTTATCCAGCAAAATTACATTTATAAATACTTCTGTATCCTCTTCATATCACACATCACCGAATTTTTGCAAAATTTCAGGATGAATTAAATAAATCCTACTATCAGGCATTCTCTAAAAAATTAAATTATTTATACTTCATTCCCTATATCGCTGTTTTTAAACTAATTATAACTCAGTCGCCTCTACTCTTTACACTTTATCGGAATGAAAAAAATTCTTTAAACAAAGTTTCTCTTAAAAATTGTATAATTTCTACTCAATCGCTTTATACAGCTAATTTTAAACCTAAATTCACATCTATTCCCTTATCTCGTCACAGTTAACCGAAATTAATGCAACATTTCTAGGCGAAATAAAAGAATTATCTAACAGTCGTTATGCAAAAAATGAAATTTAATTATACTGATTCCTTAAAAGGCTGTTTTTTAAATATTCCCTATATCGCTATTTTTAAACTAATTATAACTCAGTCGCCTCTACTCTTCACATTATATCGAAATCAATTCAAAATTCTGAGGGAATTAAAAACATTCTTAAACAAAGTTTCTCTTAAAAAATGTTGACTTTCTACTTATTCTCTTTATACAGGTAATTTTAAACCTAAATTCACTCTATTCCGTCATCTCCTCACAGTTCACCGAAATAAATGCAACATTTCTAGGCGAAATAAAAGAATTTATCTAACAGTCGTTACGTCAAAAATGAAATTCAATCATTCTTATTCCTTTATCAAGCTGTGTTTTAACAAAAATAATTCTGTCACCTGTTATATCACAATTTACCGAAATTATTTCAAAATTTCAGTGTGCAATAAAAACTTTTTTCTAACAGGCGTTCTCTCAAAAATGAAATGCGTTCAACTTAATTACTTTATAGTGCTATTCTTTAACCAAAATTACTTCTGTCCCCTTTTGTCATTACAGTTAACCAAAAGAGTGGAAAAATATTTAAGAGAATCAAAAAAATTATATTAACAGCCGTTCTCTCATTAATGAAATTCAATTAACTTTATTGCTTTACACTTATGTTTTAACTAAAATTAACTCTGAGGCCTTTTGTCATCACAGTTACACGAAAACAATGCAAAAATTTTTATGCAAACCAAAAAAATTCTTATAACAGCCGTTCTCTCAAAAATGAAATTCGTTCAACTTAATTCCTTTAAACTGGTGTTTTTTTAACTAAAACTAACACTATCGCCTTCTATCATTACAGTTAACCGAAAATATTGCAAACCTTCTGGGCAAAATAAAAAAATCCTTCTTAGAGTCGTTCTCTCAAAAATTAAATTCTTTCAACTACATTTTATTAGGACGCTGTTTATCACCTAAAATTAACTCAGTCTCATCCTCTCTTTACAATTCACCGAAATTAATACTATGTTTCTGGGCGAAATAAACAAGTTCTTCTAACAGCCGTTCTCTCATAAATGAAATTCCTTCAACTAAATGCATCTAAACCGCTGTTTTTCAATTATTATTACACTTAACCGAAATTAATTAAACATGTCTGGATAAATAAAAAAAATTGGTCTAACAGGCAATCTCTTAAACACAAATTCTATATATTTCATTACTTAATACCGCTATTTTCAAACTAAAATCAACACTTGAGCCTCTTCTAATCACAGTTAACCGAAATTATTACAAAATGTGTTTGTGAAATAGAGATATTCATCTTTTAGGGGTTATGCCAGATATGAAATTTATTAAACGTAATCCTTTAGACCGCTGTTTTTTACTAAAATTGATTCGGTCGCCAGTTAATTATCAGAGTTTACCAAAAGTATTTCAAAATTTTAGTGCGGCACAAAAAATCTTTCTAAAAGACGTTCAGTAAAGAATGAAATTCTCTCAACTTCATTCCTTTAAAGCGCTGTTATTCAAATAAAGATAACACTCTGGCCTCTATTCTCTAAGAAATGAAATCAGAAGTTGATTCCTTTACACAGTTTTTTTCAGTCTAAAATACCTATATCGCCTCTTGTCATCACAGTTCATTGAAATTAATCTACATTTTTGGACTTAAGAAAAAAATCTTCTAATAGGCGTTCATTCAAAAATGAAATTATTGCAAAATTTCTAGACAAAATAAAATAATTTTCTAATAATCGTTATGTAAAGAATAAATTTCTTTTATCTCAAACTTCCTTATTTAGCAAAATTACATTTATCAGTACCTCTGTAACCTCTTTATATCGCACATCACCAAATTTTTGCAAAATTTCAGGACGAAATAAATAAATCCTACTAACAGGCGTTCTCTAAAAAATTAAATTCTTTATACTTCATGCCATTATATCGCTTTTTTTCAACTTATTTTCACTCAGTTGCCTCTTCTCTTCACATTTTATCGAAATTAATTAAAAAATTCAGAGGAAATTAAAAATATGTATCAAACATTTTCCTCTTTACAATTGTCAACTTTCTACTTATTCCCTTTATACAGATAATTCTTAACCTAAATTCGCTCTATCCCGTCATCTCGTCACAGTTTACCGAAATTACTGCAACATTTTTAGGCGAAATAAAAGAATTTATCTAACAGTCGTTACGTCAATAATGAAATTCATCTCACTAATTACTTTTTCAAGCGGTTTTCAACTGAAATAAATCTGTCGCCTGTTATATCACAGTTTACCGAAATTATTTCAAAATTTCATTGTGGAATAAAATTTTTTTTCTAACAGGCGTTCACTCAAAAATGAAATTCGTTCAACTTAATTCCTTTATACCTACTGCTGTTTATTAACTAAAATTACCTCTGTCGCCTTCTGTCATCTCTCTCTTCAAAAAATGAAATTCGCTTTACTTAATATACTTATACTGCTGTTTTTCAACTAAAATTATCTCTCTCGCCTCTTGTCATCACAGTTAACCGAAATTAATGCAAATTTTTTTAATCGATAATAAAAAAAATTCTTCTAACATCCGTTCTCTGAAAATGAAATTTGTTCAACTTAATTCCTTGATACCGCATTCTTTCAAATCTGATGCCTAAAATCATCACAGTTCACCGAATTAATGCAAATTTTTCGGGAGAATTAAAAAAATTCTTCTAACAGGCGTTCTCTAAATATTTTAATTCTGTCAACATAATTACTCTGTACCGCCTTTTTCAACTAAAATTAACTCTGTCGACACTTTTAATCACAGTTCACCAAATTTTTGTAAAATTTCTGGACGAATTAAAAAATCCTACTCACAAGCGTTCTCTAAAAAATTAAATTCTTTCAACAAGATTTTATTATACCGCTGTGCATCACCTAAAATTACTGAGTCTCATCTTCTCTTCACAATTCACCGAAATTAATGCTATGGTTCTGGGCGAAATATAAAAATTCTTCTAACAGCCGTTCTCTCATAAATGAAATGCCTTCAACTAAATTTAATTATACCGATGTTTTTCAATTAAAATTAAATCTGTCATCTCTTCTTATCACACTAAACCGAAATAAATGAAACATTTCTGGACGAATAAAAAATTTCGTCTAAAAGGCAAATTGTATAAATTTTATTACATAATCCGCTATTTTCAAACTAAAATTTACACTTCAGCCTCTTCTATCACAGTTCACCGAAATAAATACAAAATGTGTGTGAAATATAATTATTCATCTTTTAGGGGTTACGCCAAATATGAAATTTATTCAACGTAATTTCTTTATAGCGCTTTTTTTTACTAAAATTGACTCGGTTGCCAGTTAATTATCACTGTTCATCGAAATTATTACATAAATTTTTTGCGAAACAAAAAAATTCTTTTAACAGGCGTTCTCTCAAAAATGAAATTCGTTCAACTTAATTCCTTTATATTTCTGTTTATTAACTAAAATTACCTCTCTCACCTGTTATATCAAATTTTAGCGTAATTATTTCAAAATTTTAGTGTGGAAAAAAATTTATTTAAGTTACCTAAATTACAGTTTACATTGCAAAATTTTTATGCGAAACTAAAAAATTCTTCAAAAAGCCGTTCTCTCTAAAATGAAATTCATTTAACCTATTTCCTTTACACAGCATTTTCTCAACTAATTTCTACTCTGTCGCCTATTATCATCACAGTTCACCAATATTAATGCAAAATTTCTGTACGGAATAATAAAGTCCTTCTAACAGGCGTTATCGAACAAATTCTACTAAATTCCTTGATTCTGCTGTTTTTCAATAAAAATTAACTCTGTCGCCTTTTCTCATCACAGTTACCGAAATCATATTTTAATAAGAACAAAAAAATTCTTCTTACAGCCGTTCTCCTAAATATGAAATACATTTAACTTAATTCCTTACTACTGCTCTTTTTTAAGTAAAATTAACTCTGTCGCCTTTTGTCATCACAGTTAAACGAAAACAATGCAAAATTTTTATGCAAACCAAAAAAATTCTTATAACAGCCGTTCTCTCAAAAATGAAATTCGTTCAACTTAATTCCTTTAAACTGGTGTTTTTTTAACTAAAACTAACACTATCGCCTCCTATCATTACAGTTAACCGTAAAATATTGCAAACCTTATGGGCAAAATAAAAAAATCCTTATAAGAGTCGTTCTCACAAAAATTAAATTATGTCAACTTAATTTTTTTTATTCGCCTTTTTTTCAACTAAAATTAACTCTGTCGACACTTCTCATCACAGTTCACCGAATTTATACAAAATTTCTGGACTTCTGGAAAATCATACATGCGTTCTCTCAAAAATTAATTTCTTACAACTATATTGTATTATACCGCTGTTTATCACCAACTGAGACACCTCTTCTATTCACAATTCACCGAAATTATTGCAAAGTTTCCGGGCCAAATAAACAAATTCGTCTAACAGCCTTTCTTTCATAAATGAAATTACTTAATATATATTCATTTAAGCCGACGTTTTTCAATTAAAAATTAAATATGTCACCTCTTCTTATTACACTTATTGAAATGAATAAAATATTTCTGGACAAATAAAAAAATTCGTCTAACAGGCAAACTGTCAAAACACAAATTCTTTAAATTTTATTATTTAATACCGCTGTTTTTCAACTTAAATCAACACTTGAGCCTCTTTTAACCACAGGCAACCGAGATTAATACAAAATTTGTGGGGGAAATAAAAATATTCATCTATTAATGGTTATGTAAAATATGAAATTTATTCAACTTAATTCCTTTACACAGCTTTTTTTACTAAATCTAACTCGTTAGCCTGTTTAATATCACAGTTTATCGAAATTATTGCATATTTTATGGGCGAAATAACAAAATATTTCTAACAGGCGTTCTCTCGAAAATGAAAATCGTTCAACCTAATTCCTTTATACTGCTGTTCCTTGACCAAATTAACCCTCTCCCAATTTGTCATTACTGTTAACCTAAATTAATGCAAAAAATTTTAAGCGAAAAAACATAATTCTTCTAACAGCCGTTCTCTCAAAAAAGAAATTCATTTAATTTATTACTTTGTACTGCAGTTCTTTAACCAAAATTAACTTTTCCCCATTTCTCATTACAGTTTACCTAAATTAAAGTAAAAAATTTTATGCGAAACAAAAAAAATTCTCCTAAAAGCCGTTCTCTCAAGAATTGAAATTCATGCAACTTTATTCCTTTATACTGCTGTTTTTCAACTAAAATTAACTCTGACGCCTTTTATCATCACATTATACCGAAAATAATGTAAACATTTTTATGCGAAACAAAAAACACTCTGTCGCCTATTATCATCACAGTTCACCGATATTAATGCAAAATTTCTGGGCGGAATAATAAAGTCCTTCTAACAGGCGTTATTGAACAAATTCTACTAAATTCCTTGATTCTGCTGTTTTTCAATAAAAATTAACTCTGTCGCCTTTTCTCATCACAGTTACCGAAATCATATTTTAATAAGAACAAAAAAATTCTTCTTACAGCCGTTCTCCTAAATATGAAATACATTTAACTTAATTCCTTACTGCTGCTCTTTTTAAGTAAAATTAACTCTGTCACCTTTTGTCATCACAGTTAAACGAAAACAATGCAAAATTTTTTATGCAAACCAAAAAAATTCTTCTAACAGCCGTTCTCTCAAAAATGAAATTCGTTCAACTTAATTCCTTTAAACTGGTGTTTTTTAAACTAAAACTAACACTATCACCTCCTATCATTACAGTTAACCGTAAAATATTGCAAACCTTCTGGGCAACATAAAAAAATCCTTATAAGAGTCGTTGTCAAAAAAATTAAATTATGTCAACTTAATTTTTTTTCGGCCTTTTTTCAACTAAAATTAACTTTGTCGACATTTTTCTTCACAGTTCACCGAATTTATGTAAAATTTCTGGACGAATAAAAAAATCCTACTTACATGCGTTCTCTAAAAAATTAAATTCTTTCAACGACATTTTATTACACCGCTGTTTATCACCTAAAATTAACAAAGTCTCATCTTCTCTTCACAATTCACCGAAATTAATGCTATGTTTCTGGGCGAAATATACAAATTCTTCTAACAGCCGTTCTCTCATAAATGAAATTCCTTCAACTAAATTCAATTATACAGATGTTTTTCAATTAAAATTAAATCTGTCATCTCCCTTATTACACTTAACCGAAATTAGTTAAACATTTCTGGACAAATAAAAAAATTCGTCTAACAGGCAATCTCTCAAAACACAAATTCTATAAATTTTATTATTAATACCGCTATTTTCAAACTAAAATTAACACTTTTATGCCAAATATGAAATTTATTCAACGTAATTCCTTTATCCCGCTGTTTTTTTACTAAAATTAACTCGGTCGCCTGTTAATTATGACAGTTCATCGAAATTATTGCATAATTTATTGGCGAAACAAAAAAATCTTCTAACAGGCGTTCTCTCAAAAATGAAATTCGTTCAACTTAATTCACTTATACTGCAGTTTTTCAACTAAAATTAACTCTCTTGCCTCTTGTCATCACAGTTAACCGAAATTAATGCAAATTTTTTTTTCGATGCAAAAAAATTCTTCTAACGGCCGTTCTCTCAAAAATGAAATTAATTCAACTTAATTCCTTCATACTCCTCTTTTTCAACTGAATTTACCTCTGTCACCATCAAATTTTACCGAAATTATTTCAAAATTTTAGTGTGGAATAAAAACTTTTTTCCAACAGCCATTCTCTCATAAATGAAATTCGATCAACTTAATACCTTTATAGTGCTGTTCTTAAATAATTCCTTTATCAAGCTGTTTTTCAACTTGAATAAATCTGTCGCCTGTTATATCACACTTTAGCGAAATAATTTCAAAATTTCAATTTGGAATTAAAACATTTTTCTGACTGCCGTTCTCTCAAAAATGAAATTTATTCAAACTAATTTTTTATATTGCTCTTTTTCAGCTAAAATTAACTCTGTCGCCTGTTGTTATCGCAGTTCACCGAAATTATTTAAAAATTTAGGTGCGGAATAATTTTTTTTTTAAAGAGGCGTTCCCCAAAGATTGAAAATCTGTCAACTAAATTCCTTTATACCGCTGTTATTTAACTAAAATTATCACTTACGCCTCTTCTAATCACAGTTCACTGAAATTAATGCAAAATTTCTGGGCGAAATAAAAAAATTCTTTCAACATGTGTTATGTCAAATATGAAATTTATTTACCTTTTTTCCTTAATACCGCTGTTTTTCAACTTAAATTTACTTGGTCGCCTGTTTTTATCACAGTTCATCGTTAGTATCGTTTAATTTCTGGGCGAAACAAAAATTTTCTTCTAACAGCCGTTCTTTCAAAAATGAATATCATTCAACTATATTCCTTTACACTGCTGTTTTTCAACTAAAATTAACTCTATAACCTCTTGTCATCACAGTTAAACAAATTAATCAAACATTTTGACGAAATAAAAAAATCCTACTGACAGGCGTAGTCTAATAAATTAAATTCTTTCTACTTCATTCCATTATATCAGTGTTTTTTAACTAATTATAACTCAGTCGCCTCTTCTTATCACATTTTATCGAAATTTATTCAAAATTTCTAAGGGAATTGAAAAAATTCATCAAACCAATTATCTCTTAAAAATTGTAAACTTTCTACTTATTCCCTATTTCCCTGTAACCTCTTTATATCACACATCACCGAATGTTTGCTAAATTTCAGGACGAAATAAATAAATCCTACTAACAGGCGTTCTCTAAAAAATTAAACTCTTTATACTTCATGCTATATCGCTTTTTTCAGCTAATTATAACTCAATTGCCTCTTCTCTTCACATTTTATCGTAATTAACCCAAACATTCTCAGGGAATTAAAACATTCATCAAACAAAGTTCCTCTTAAAAATTGTCAACTTTCGACTTTACCCTTTATACAGCTAATTTTAAACCGAAATTCACTCTGTATCTCGTCACGTTTACCGAAATAACTGCAACATTTCTAGGCGAAATAAAAGAATTTATCTAACAGCGTTACATCAGAAATGAAACTCATTCAAATTAATTCCTTTTATCAAGCGGTTTTTGAACTGAAATAAATCTGTCGCCCCTTATTTAACAGTTTACCGAAATTATTTCAAGATTTCAGTGTGGAATAAAAACTTTTGCCTAATAGGCGTTCTCGCAAAAATGAAATTCGTTCAACTTAATTCCTTTATGGTGCTGTTCTTTGACCAAAATAACTCTGTCCTCTTTTTTCATTACAGTTAACCTAAATTAGAGGAAAAATTTTTATGCGAAACAAAAAAATTCTTCTAATAGCCTTTCTCTCAAAAATAAAATTCATGCACCTTTATTCCTTTATACTGCTGTGTTTTACTAAAATTAACTCTGATGTCTTTAATCATCGACTTTTTACATATACATTTACATATATACATTTTACCGATAATAATGCAAATCTTTTTATGCGAATCAAAAAATTCTTCTAAAAGCCGTTCTCTAAAAAAGAAATTCATTTAACCGATTTTCTTTACACCGCATTCATTCAAATAATTTCAACTCTGTCGCCTATTATCATCTCAGTTCACTATTATTATTGCAAAATTTTTGGGAAAAATAAAAAATCCTCCTAACAGGCGTTCTATAAAAAATTCTACTTAATTCCTTGATTCCGCTCTTTTTCAACTAAATTTAACTCTGTCGCCTATTGTCATCACAGTTAAACGACAACAATGCAATTTTTTTTTTGCGAACAAAAACAATTCTGCTAACAGCCGTTCTCTCAAAATGAAGTTCGTTCAACTTGATTCCTTTAAACTGCTGTTTTTTTAACTAAAATAACACTGTCATGTCTTATCAGCACAGTTAACCCAAATTAAAGCAAAACTTCTGGGCAAAATAAAAGAATCCTTTTAATAGTCGTTCTCAAAGAATTTATATTCTGGCAACTTAATTACTTTATACCGCTGATTTTTAACTTAAATTAACTTAATCTCCTGTTCTCATTACAATTCCACGAAAAATCCAAATTTTTGTGCGAAATAAAAATATTCTTATGACTGGTGTTTTCTCAAGAATGAAATCCTTTCAACTTCATTCCGTATACCGCTTTTTTTTAACTAATTTCAACTCTGTCGCCAATTATCATCACAGTTCACCGATATTAATGCAATATTTCTGTTAGAAATAATAAAATCCTTCCAACAGGCGTTCTCCAAATAAATTAATTCTGTCAACATAATTCCTTTGTACCGCCTGTTTTCAACTAAAGTTAACTCTGTCGACAATTCTCATCACAGTACACCGAGTTTATGCAAAAATTCTGGACGAATAAAAAAATGCTACTTACATGCGTTCTCTCGAACATTAAAGTATTTCAACTACATTCTATTATACCGCTGTTTATCACCAAAAATTAACTGAGTCACCTCTTCTCTTCACAATTCACCGAAAGTAATGCTATGTTTCTGGGCGAAATAAACAAATTCTTCTAACAGCCGTTCTCTCATAAATGAAATTCCTTCAACTAAATTCATTTATACCGCTGTTTTTCAACTAAATACAACTCAGTTGCCTCTTCGCCTCATTTTCTCGAAATTATATCAAAGTTTCATTGCGTAATAAAAAATATTTTCTAACAGGCGTTCTGTAAAGATTGACATTCTCTCAACGTTATTCCTTTAAAACGCTGTTATTCAATTAAAATTAAAACTCTTTCCTTTCCTTTCTCAAAAATGAAATTCATTCAACTTGATTCCTTCATACTGCTTATTTCAACTAAAAATACCTATACTGCCTCTTGTCATCAAAGTTCATTGAAATTAATCAAAATTTTTGGACGAAATAAAAAAATTCTTCAAGCAGGCGTTCTCTCAAAAATGAAATTAATGCTACATTTCTAGGCAGAAATAAAATAATTTTCAAGTAGTCGCTATTTAATTTCTTTGTCTTTATCCAGCAAAATTACATTTAAAAATTCCTCTGTAACATCTTTATATCACACACCACCGAATTTTTGCGAAATTTCAGTACGAAATAAATAATTCCTACTAACATACGTTTTCTAAAAAATTGAATTCTTTATACTTTATTCCATTAAATCGCTGTTTTTCAACTAATTGTGACTCAGTCTTTCTCTTCTCTTTTTATCGAAATTAATTCACAATTTCTGAGGGAATTAAAAAAATTCTTAAAACAAAGTGTCTCTTAAAAATTATACCCTTTATGCAGCTAATTTATACCTGAATACATTCTATCCCGTAATCTCGTCACCGATCACCGAAATTAATTATACATTTCTAGGCGAAATAAAATAATTAATCTAACAGTCGTCCGTCAAAAATGAAATTTATCCATTCTAATTCCTTTATCAAGCAATTTTTAACTAAAATAACTCTGTCACCTTTTATATTACAGTTTACCGAAATTATTTCAAAATTTCAGTGTGGAATAAAAACTTTTTTCTAACAGGCGTTCTCTCAAAAAAGAAATTCGTTCAACTTAATTCCTTTATAGTGCTGTTCTTTAACAAAAATTAACCCTGTCCCCTTTTGTCATTAAAATTAACCAAAATAATGGAATAATATTTAAGAGAAACAAAAAAATTATTCTAACAGCCGTTCTCTCAAAAATGATATTCATTTAATTTATTACTTTACACTGCTGTTCTGTAACTAATATTAATTCTGTCCCTATTTGTCATTAAGTTAACCTAAAAAATGCAAAATTTTTATGTGATACAAAAAAATTCTTCTAACAGCCGTTCTCTCAAAAATGAAATTCATTTAACTTATTTCCATTTCACCGCATTTTCTCAACAATTTCAACTCTGTCGCCTATTATCATCACAGTTCACCGATATTAATGCAAAAATTCTGGGCGAAATAAAAAAATCCTTCTAACAGGCGTTCTTGAACAAATTCCACTTAATTCCTTGATGCTGCTGTTCTGTAACTAAAATTAACTCTTTCGCATTTTCTCCTCACAGTTACCGAAATCATGCAACAGAATGGAAAAATATTTAAGAGAAACCAAAAAATTCTTCTAACAGCCGTTCTCTCAAAAATGTAACTTAATTTTTTAAACTTCTGTTCTTTTACCTAAAATTAACACTATCGCCTCTTATCATCACAGTTAACTGAAAATAATGCAAAACTTCTGGGCAAAATAAAAAAATCCTTCTAATAGTCGTTCTCAAAAAAATTAAATTATGTCAACTAAATTCCTTTATTCCGCCTTTTTTCCACTAAAATTAACTCTGTCGACACTTCTCATCACAATTTTTATCACAATTCACCGAATTTATGTAAAATTTCTGGACTAATAAAAAACTCCTACTTACATGCGTTCTCTCAAAAATTAAATTCTTATAACGATATTTTATTATACCGCTGTTTATCACCTAAAATTAACGGAGTCGCTTCTTCTCTTCACAATTCGCCGAAATTAATGCTAAGTTTCCGGGCGAAATAAACAAATTTTTATAACAGCTATTCTGTCATAAATGAAATTCCTTCAAATAAATTCATTCATACAGCTGTTTTTCAATTAAAATTAAATCTTTCGTCTCTTCTTATTCCACTAAACCGAAATAAATGAAACATTTCTGGACAATTAAAAAATACGTCTAACAGGCAAACTCTCAAAACACAAATTCTTTAAATTTTATTACTTTATACCGCTGTTTTTCAATTAAAATAACACTTGAGCCTCTTCTAATCACAGGTCACCGAAATTAATACAAAATTTGTGGGTGAAATAAAAATATTCATATATCAGGGGCTATGCCAAATATGAAATTTATTCAACGTCATTCCTTTATACCGCTGTTTTTTACTAAAATAAACTCGGTCGCCTGTTAAATATCACAGTTCATCGAAATTATTGCATAATTTATAGGCGAAATAATAAAATATTTCTAAAATGCGTTCTCTCGAAAATGAAAATTGTTCAACCTAATTCCTTTTTACTGCTGTTCTTTAACCTAAATTAAATCTGTCCCTATTTTTCATTACAGTTAACGTAAATTATTGCAAAAATTTTTAAGCGAAACCAAAAATTCTTCTAACAGACGTTCTCTCAAAAACGATATTCATTTAATTTATTACTTTACACTGCTGTTCTGTAACTAATTTTAATTCTGTCCCTATTTGTCATTAAGTTAACCTAAAAAATGCAACATTTTTATGTGATACAAAAAAATTCTTCTAACAGCCGTTCTCTTAAAATGAAATTCGTTCAACTTAATTCCTTTTTACCGCATCCTTTCAACTAATTTCAACTCTGTTGCCTATAATGATCACAGTTCACCGATACTAATGCAAAATTTCCTGGAGAAATAAAAAAACCCTTCTAACAGGCGTTTGTAATTAATTTAATCCTTCAATATAATTCCTTTGTACCGCCTTTTTTCAACTAAAATTAACTCTGTCGAGAATTCTCATCACAGTTCACCTAATTAATGTACAATTTCTGGACAAATTAAAAAAATTCTACCTACATGCATTCTCTTAAAAATTAAATTCTTTCAACTACATTTTATTATACCGCTGTTTATCACGTAAAATTAACTGAGTCTCCTCTTCTCTTAACAATTCACCGAAATTAATGCTATGTTTCTGGGCGTAATAAACAAATCCTTCTAACAGCCGTTCTCTCATAAATGAAATTCCTTCAACTAAATAAATTTATACCGATGTTTAACAATTAAAATTCATTCTTTCACCTCTTGTTATTGCACCTAACCGAAATTAATGAAACATTTCTGGACAAATTAAAAAATTCGTCTAACAGGCAATCACTCAAAACAAATTATTTTAATTTTCTTATTTTACACCGCTGTTATTCAACTAAAATTAACGCTTACGCCTCTTCTAATCACAGTTCACTGAAATTAATGCAAAATTTTTGGGCGAAATAAAATAATTATTTTAACACGTGTTATGTAAAATATGAAATTTATTCCCCTAAATTCCTTTACACCGCTGTTTTTCAACTGAAATTACCTTGGTCGCCTGTTTTTATCACAGTCCATCGATAGTATTGCATAATTTCTGTGCGAAACAAAAATATTCTTCTAACAGCCGATCTCTCAAAAATGAAATTCATTCAACTAAATTCCTTTATACTGCTCTTTTTCAACTAAAATTAAATCTATCGCCTCTTGTCATCACAGTTCAACGAAATTAATCAAAAATTTTGGACGGAATAAAAAAATTCTACAAACAGTATTTTTCTAAAAAATTAAATTCTTTCTACTTCATTCCATTATATCGCTGTTTTCAACTTAATATAACTTTGTCGCCTCTTCTCATCACATTTTACCGAAAATAATTCAAAATATCTGAGGGAATTAAAAATATTCTTTAAAAAAGTTTCCTTTAAAATGGTATTCTTTTCTCTTAATCCCTTTATACAGCTAATTTTAAACCTAAATTCACACTGCCGCCTCCTCTCTTAACAGTTTAATGAATTAAATGCAAAATTTCAAAATAAAAAAATTGTTCTAACAGGCGTTATGTCAAATATGAAAGTTATTCAACTTAATTCCTTTATACCGCTGTTATTAACTAAAGTTAACTCGGTTGCCTGTTTTTATCAGATCTGGGCGTAACAAAAAAATACTTCTACCACGGGTTTTCTCAAAAATGAAATTTGTTCAACTTAATTCCTTCATACAATTGTTTTTTAACTAAAATTACCTCTGTCTTCTTTTGTCATCTCTCTCATTCAAAAATAAAATTTGTTTATCTTAATTCACTTATACAGCTGTTTTTCAACTAAAATTAACTCTCTCGCCTTTTCTCATCACAGTTAACCGAAATTAATGCAAAAATTTTTAATCGATATAAAAAAATTCATCTAACAGCCTCCAGGGTTAAATTTAAAAATTCTTCTAATAGGCGATCTCTCAAAACACAAATTATTTTAGTTTTTTTATTTTACACCGCTGTTATTCAACAAAAATTAACGCTTACGCCTCTTCTAATCACAGATCACTGAAATTATTGCAAAATTTCTGGGCGAAATAAAAAAATTATTTTAACATGGGTTATGTCAAATATGAAATTTATTCCCCTTAATTCCTTTACACCGCTGTTTTTCAACTGAAATTAACTTGGTCGCCTGTTTTTATCACAGTTCATCGATAGTATTGCATAATTTCTGTGCATAATTAATAAAATGAAATTCTTTTAGCTTAATTTCTTTATACCGCTAAATTACGTCTAAAGTTAACTCTTTCGCCTCTTTTCATAACTGTTTACCGAATTTATTGCAAAATTTTTGGATGAAATAAAAATATTCTTCTGAAGGGAGTTTTTTCCAAAATGAAATTCATTCATCTTACTTCCTATAAACCGCGTTTTTCTACAAAATTAACTCTGTCTTCCATTTTCTTCATATTTTAACAAAATTAATGCATCATTTTTGGGCGAATTCAAAACATTTGGCGTGAAAAAGGAATAAGTATGATGGAATTTCCTTTTTGACATAACGACTTTTAGATAAATTCTTTTATTTCGCCTAGAAATGTTTTATTAATTTCGGTGAACTGTGACAAGATGAGGGGACAGAGTGAAATTAGTTTTAAAATTAGCTGTATAAAGCGATTAAGTAGAAAGTAAACAATATTTAGGAGAAACTTTGTTTGAAGAATTTTTTTAATTCCCTCAGAAATGTTGGATTAATTTCGGTAAAATTTAAAGAGAATAGGCGATTGTGTTAAATTTAGTTGAAAAAGAGCGGTATAATGGAATGAAGTTGAAAGGATTTAATTTTTTAGAGAAAGCCTGTTAGAAGAATTTTTTTGTTCCGACCAAATATTTTGCATTAATTTTGGTGAACTGTGATGAGAAGATGGGACAGAGTTAATTTTAGTTGAAAACAGCACTATAAAGGAATTAGGTTGAAAGGATTACATTTTTAAAATAACGCCTTCTAAACGAATATTTTTATTTCGCTCAAATATTTTTCAATAGTTTCGGTGAACTGTGTTGAGGAGAGGGGACAGAGTTAACTTTAAATGGAATTAGCGGTAAAAAGGATATAAGTTGAATGAATTTCATTTTTTAAAGAACTCCCTTTAGAAGAATATTTTTATTTCATCCAAAAATTTTGCAATACATTTGGTAAACAGTTATGAGAAGAGGCAACAGAGTTAACTTTAGATGTAATTTACGGGTATAAAGAAATTAAGCTAAAAGAATTTCATTTTTGAGAGAACGCCTATTAGAAGAATTTTTTAATTTAGCCATGAAACGTTGCATTAATTCCGGTGAATATTGAGGAGAAGAGACTTATGAATTGATTGTAGTTGAAAAACAGCGGTATAATGAAATTAAGTTCAAAAAATTTAGTTTATGAGAGAACGTCTGTAAGTAGGATTTTTTTATTTCTTCCAGAAATTTTGCATAAATTCGGTGAACTGTGATATGAAATGGCGGCAGAGGGGCGTTCTTTCAAAAATGAAATTCTTTCAACTTAATTCCTTTATACTGCTGTTTTTCAACTAAAATTAGCTCTATCGCCTCTTGTCATCACAGTTCAACCAAATTAATCAAAAATTTTGGACGAAATAAAAAAATCCTACTAACAGGCGTTTTCTAAAAAATTCAATTCTTTATACTTAATTCCATTATATCGCTGTTTTTCAACCTATTATTACTCAGTTGCCTCTTCTCTTCAAATTTTATCGAAATTAAATTTAAACATTCTAAAAATAAAAAAACAGCCGTTCTCTCAAAAATAACATTCATTCAACTTAATTCCTTTATACTGCTGTTTTTCAGCTAAAAATAACTCTATCGCCTATTGACATCACAGTTCACCGAAATTAATGCAAAATATCTCGGCGAAAAAAAAAATTCCTCTAACAGGCGTTCTCTCAAAATTGAAATTCTCGTAACTTAATTTCTTTATACCGATAAATTTCATCCAAATTAACTCGGACGTCTCTTCTCAAAACAATGACCGAAATTATTGCAACATTTTTGGGGAAATAAAAATATTCTTCTAAAAGTCGTTCTTTCAAAAATGAAATTCTTTCACCTTAATTAAGCTGTTTTTCAACTAAAATTAAATGTCACCTCTTCTCATCCAATTCACCGATATTTATGAAAAATTTCTGGGCGAAATAATAAATTTTTCTAACGAGTTATATCAAATATAAAATTCATTGACTTTAATTACTTTATACCGCTGTTTTTAACTAATATTAATTCTGTTAATATTAGTTAAAAAACACAGTTCTCTTCACAGTTCACCGAAGTTATTGCAAAATTTCTGGGCGATATAAAAACATTCTTCAAACGGCAATCTCTCAAGAATGAAATTCATTCAAATTAATTACCTTACACGGCTGTTTTTGACCCTTTTTTATCGAGATAATTATTAGTTATTACTATATTATTATTATTAATATATTTGTCATAACGATCGAATTTACAAATAGGTGTGAGAAACACATTGAGGGATTACTTTCAGCCTTCAGAACTCTCTGAAGTAAATTTTCTGTACGTAACATAAAAAAGCATTAAAAAAAGTTTTATCATCCTAGTTCATACTTGCTAAGTACCTATTATAACCCTAAATCTAAAATCACTTGACCACAAATCGGTGACAGTTGTTTCTCCGAGGTGGTTATGTTTAGTGTTCAGCCGATTAGTGTGGATTTTAACTGAGTACCCATGACCTGCTTCGCGTTTTCCCAACGGCTACAACACGCAGCGTATCTCTTAAGCACCAAAAGCCGTCACGACCGCCTGATTAGTAAGGTGATTGAAATTGTCTCTAGATCCCAACTTCAGATGACGCATGAGAATATATTGAGATCATTTTTATTGCCATTGTAGACATTTGTACTCAACGCAATAACCAACAGGACGAAAGGGATCACTTTTCACTTGGTACCTTGCTTTGATAAGAAGGCAAAAGCATACATACTGGAGCCTATTTAAACGAAAGGGACTCGTAATTTTGCAACATATTTCATAGAGAGATGTGGGTGAAAACTGCATAGTGTAAAATGAAGAATGACATGGAAATCTAACCATATTATTTGGATGGCAGAGTGAAAAATAGTCCTGTTCTATTTGCCATACCTACATCAGTCACAATTCCTCGACTTTTCACTTTATGTAAAAGCGTCATTTGTTTCTTGATGCAAAACGGCCTTGAGAGAGGAAGAGACCTGAATGTGCGAGTGTATTGTGAGGTGAATAGTATGTTGAATGAAAGAAGAATGTTGCATAAAAATATTTTATGAAGTTTACATTTTTTATAAACTTTTTTTTATTTTAAATATTTTATGTGAAACATTGTAATCATTCATTTACGAAAAATAATCTCTATAAAAAATAGGCCAATGCTAGCTGCCTTTCTATAGAACAAGTACACAATGAAATACTATTAATGCGTTATCATTCATAGCTCTATCAAAATTCCAGATTGTACATTAAAATATATATTGAAAACTCATTTCCTATTTAATTCATATCTAATCTACGGTTATTCAGATTGCATTCATCCCCAACCCAGGATACATTCTTTTTGACTATGCTGTTCTGTACTGCGTGATGGGGTAAGTATCTAACCCATCGCAACAGTTCCTTACAGTGAACCGCAATAATAGCACGAATTGCTGAGCTTTTCTTGGCAGAGTGCGGCGAAGACATAAACAAAGAGGACTGGTGTCTCCGGAGAGATAAGCAGAGGGGCGGGGTAGTAGCGAGTCTGGTATGCAGGGGGAGGAAAAGGGCTGATTGGTGATGGACCTCAAAGCACAGTGGTCGGAGCGGTGGCCCGGCAGAGCCAACTCGACACGTGGCCGCAGAAAGTCAGTCTCGACGCCCGCATCACTCAGCGCGGCATTGCCGTCTCCACGGCATGAGGGGTCATATTTGACGGATCCTTTGCTAAATAGCTTTGAGGCATGAGGGTGAACATTCAGCGGTTGGAGGAGGTGAAGTGCTCCGCGTGTGGAGACGCTCTGATGTCATTTACCTACGGTGTGGCCACGTGCCACGACTGCCGCGTCTTTCTGATGAGAACCTCTTGCCATTTGCTGACGTACAACTGCCGTCGTAGCGGCCGCTGCATCATAACTCCGGAAGCGAAGGAGGCCTGCTCCTTTTGCCGGCTGGTGAAGTGCTTCCGATCGGGGCTGAGCTTGCAGCTGATAGCGAATCGTTGGGAGGCAAAATCATACCCACCCGTACTCCAGGTGGATCTCCGTAATGATAGCCATACATTCCACAGTCATCAGGAGGAGATATTTCTTTGCCGGAAATCTCTGGAAACACCGAGGAAGCGACAATTGCGAGGCTAGACTCCTGCGCATAAATGAGGTGGCTTCTTTCGTGCGCAAATCCCCAGAGGATTTGATAACACGCATACAACTACATACAAATCTTCCGAACTTCTCGATTTTAACGGGAGCCGGATCCCGTCGTGTTTTTGATGAACTTGACGTCCTACCCCTGGGAGTGAGAGCCAATGAGATGTTTCTGTGCCAGAGGTGGAAAACACACAATCCTAGCCGAAAATATAAGGGTCTTGCAGCTGGAAAGAAAATTATGGTCTCGCCTTTCACGTTTTCCCCTCTCTGTTTCCCGAAGAAATCTCGGAGGAGGGCTCGAGTGACGAGGGCACATAAGAATTTTAAAACTCCACGCGATGGCCAAACGGTCATATGAGGGGGATTTGGGATGTGGCGGAGAATGTGATGACTCGTGCCGAAGCCTTGGTTATGGTGCGGCTGCTTTTATTTACCCGTGGTGCATATTTCGAGTCCAGTTTTGTGCAGTGTCACGATATGTCACAAACGTGCAGTGTGCAGAGTCCCAGTTTTGTCTCATAGTTTGGAGTGAGAGTAAATTTGCATTTATCTCGATTCTATATTATTCATGAACTTCTCTTTATGTAGTGATGTAATTACAATCTGAACTGCTGGAGCTCTCAGAATGAACATTCAATTGAGAGAAGTGTCGGTAACATCCATATTTATCAGTCTAAACATGATTTTTCTTCCGTGACCACTCCACAACGAAATAGAATTACTGTTTGTGCTCAAAATATTTTGAAATTGAACATTAGTCTGAATTTTTCTCAGGAGTTTTTTTCATCATCAGCTAGTTGATATAATGGTTATGAACCCATTATTTTTCAACCAGTTATTTGAAGTGCAAATGTTATTAAATGCGTTTCTGGTATTTTTGTGATATTAGAGCCCATAGAGGCTGAATATAGATAGATTATAGATAGATAGAGCCGATAGCCGATAGAGGCAACTGAATGACTATGGTAAGTTTATTAATTTTGAGAGGTCCGTCATATTATTATGGATGAAATGCAATACAATGTGTGTTTTCTTTTCATCACCACGGAATTCATACCTAATTTTTATATCGTATCCATTGTTGTCTTTATAGTGAAACATGCTTATTTTCTAATCGCGCGATCGATTGTTGCTTGAATATTTATTGTGATTACTTTTTTTCCAATGAATTCATGTTATATCAAACTTAAGGGATGATAGTGAAAACCTTAACATATTTATATTATATTTAATGTTTTCATGGCAAAATAAACGCAATCTAAAGTGATTTTATTCAGTTTTTCTCGCTCTGTATCTTTTTTTGCCTTTAGGTCATCACCATGTCCATGAGATTTTCCCCTCTCGACAGTTTTTTCATATACTTCTCAGTTTCTCGGCTGCAGGTTTTTCATTGAGGTTATTCTGGGTCTGAATTTCGTCTTCCCATCAGCATCAACAAATAAGCACCCCCCATTCAGCCTCCATTCGCGCTTGCCGCTGGCCCTTGTCGGTAGCTCGGCATACGGCTCGTGCGTCATGGGGTCATCTGACATCCCTCACCCCGGCGGTTGGTCAATGGGCGCCAGAGTATACTTGGGTGGTATTTCAAGTCAATATTCAATAACTAGCATCTGGAGTTATTAGTGGAGGATAAGCTCCATCCACTGAGAAAGCTAGCACCGCGAGTGACCGCTTACGACATAAATATGAGAAGGAAACCTCAAAACAATGCAAATAAACAGTGATTTTGATAACATAGATACAATGTAATACAATTTGTGTTTTCTTTTCATCATCACGGAAATCATACCTAATTTTCATATTACTAATTGTTGTCTTTATTGTGAAACAAGCTTATTTTCTAATCGCGCGATCGTTTGTTGCTTGAATACTTCATGCTTCCCATTTTCTTCCTTTTTTGCCTTTAGGTCATCACCATGTCCATGAGATTTTCCCCTCTCGACAGTTTTTTCATATATTTCTGAATTATCACTCTTACGTCTTTATAGCTGAATTTTCCCGTAATATTTAATTTTTATGCAGTTGAATTATTTTATGCACAAATTATTATTATGCCATGATAAATTGGAATTAGCTGAATTTTGATTTGCACGTGGGGAAAATTATTGAGAAAGATCTTAGAAGATAGATGGGGAGAGGGTGACATACATCTCAGGCACATATTTGTCAGAGTTCAGTAAAGGAAGCGAACACAAGATAAAAAGGGTAGTGAGAATCACAAAAGTGTTTTAGTTCAGAATGTATTTTTAATTACTAGTTTATTGTTGGAAGGCTGTTGAATAATGGACAAGGATAAAATTATTGTAGCAGAAATTAATAGCACAAAAGGATTGGTGATTTATTAATAATCTTCTTAAGATTGCAATGTCATTTTGGGAAATTGGGATGGGCAGAGATTGGCAGGGGAGCGTCATTCTGGGCAACCCCTCACTACTAGAAATGATCAACTTGTTATTTCAGGAATTCGTCAAGTAGCTATGAACACAGATGAAATAAAAAAGGAAAGTAACTGGATAGCTATTAGTCTCAGCTATATTTGATAATGATAAGGATTTACTTAACGTAACATCCAAGAAACTTAATATCAACTTCACAGTTCGAATAGCCAATGACGTTTAATGTAAATTTATAATGTAAATTGCAAATAATAAGGTTTTGCAAAGAGTAAAAATGAATTATTATGTTAGATGAGGATAATTTAGAGCGGGGAAGCATTTAAATATATTGGGTAATATTTTGAAAGAAAAATGGTATTTTTGCAGGTACTTAAGGAGAAAAATTCTGCTTTTTGTGAAGAAAAGTTTTTATACGTCCTTGGCTAAAACTCGCAGCCATTTAGAAAATTATAAATGAACCGCTTTTCTGGAGATTACGTGATGTCTTGAATTAATTAAATGGCAATTAAGGGAGGGAGGGGGAACAAGACATCATACCAGATTAAGAATACCGTCTAGACAACTGAGGATTATTCAGAATTGAATAGCTGAGAAACGGGTAGACTGACTGTGAACAAAACATTTAATAATAATAATAATTGCTATAATGATCACAGGTGACCCCAATTACGATCATTTTAATATATATATATATGGACAACATATTTAAAAACACCCATGCCCTGGACAGTTGACTTTTACCCATGCTCGAACCCGCGACCTTCGGAATGGCAGGCGAGGACTTAACCCCGCCGCCACCGAGGCCGGCGGTTCATTTCTTATTTTCTTCCAAAGATAGGCATAATGCATTTAATAGACGAAGATAAACTTTGAAATACGTATTACAGATTTATATAGGAAAATTAACAGTTAAAATTGACACGCATTTACTCAGTGTAACATCGCGACAGAAATTGCTAATTGCATTGTCCAAAGCTATTTTTCATCCCACCCAGATCATTACCAAGAGAATTTTTACTACTATGCTACATATCATAAATATGATACAATATTTGTTTGGGAACGATTGAAAATACATGAAAAAAAAATTCCAAACGCATAGCGTTATGCTATACATTAAAGAAATTAACATAAGAAGTCTTTGAAAGAAGTTCTCGTTCGTTGCCACACTGGAAAGTTTTCTATTGGAATACCCACGGATTTTTCTCGTATCACTATTTCGTGTTTCTATTGCCTATTCTGATAGCTGTCCCAATGGAAAAAATTCCCGCAGCGCCACCTTTAATTTCACATCTATAATTTAGCGGCATGAAATATTTTGGCGTCGCGTTTTCACGCCGATGCTTTGTTTCACTTTTTAATTAATGACGAAAATACTTAATACATATAGGCATTCGTATGTATAAATTTTGACGATGATAATTGCCAAAAGACCTCGGGTCAGAATTGCTGTGATAAGTTAGCTACAAATTTACACTGATCCTCTGATCAAATTTGAAGCCGATCATTCTGCCGAAGACGTTTAAGATATTCTCGATAGATACTGCATTATATTCGTACATGACACAATCACGAAAAACATTTTGAGAGGCTGAATCACAAACTAATTCAAAACATCAGTCTTTCTGTGACCGTTCAAAAGAGTTAAAATCTCAGTTGTCTATATATTATAGTTAGTAACGAATCCGTATAAAATGTATCACTGTAATAACTTACTTTAGCTTCTCTGCCTAGAGAGATATTTTCAAAATGAATTCATAGAAATGCTAAGCCCATTTCAATCAATCAAAATAATATCCATATTGGCCACTAATGTTTTATTTGCACTCGCCTAGTCCTTAATGAACTGGCCAGATCCTCTTGTAAAGCAGAGTGTATATCTTACTTCAAGCTGCAATGTAATTGTTGTTAAAAAAATATGTATATATTCGATACAAACCAGCCGCGAAAGCATTCGTTCGATCCACATTTTTTACTCAAAATCTGAAAACATATTGGTCCTCTATGAGGGGGGGACGGGAAACTATGCATTAGTAGTTAATTCCTTGATGAATAAAAGGTGAATAGCAATCACCGGTATTAAAAAATTAACTTTGCAATTTCCTCCTTCGAGAGCGTTTTTATTGAATCTTTACAATTTATTCGACGTCATACCAGACAGTTCTCAGTGACCGATATCCACGACTCATATATTATGAAGCGTATTTATTCCTTATTTTAACATATATTATGTGGAGCTTGCATAACAACAAATAGTATGTATAGTGTATGTACGGGGATATTGATGATATTTCAACGGTAACGGACTGGAATATCACCAATACCTTGGGATTCATCAACAATTTTGGATTATCAACTTTTTGGAGATAGCGTTTTTGTGATAGCTAAAGTAACGTCCATCCCAAGAGCAAGTCCAATTCATGTCTATGGCAGAAATTTTTTTTGGTGAGCCGGCCCTTACCCGAATGCTTTGCGGAGAGAAAACTTAGTTTAGTTATTATTCGGTCCGGTGGATCGTTACACCTTGGACCCAATGACGCCTTACGTAATGAGAAGGATAATGCCGACACAGGGTTTCTCTCTCTACTTCCTCCGCTCCCCGATCGATAATTCTCAAATCTTCCCAATTACCCACCCCAATTCCCAATTGCATGTCCTTTGTTATCAGTCGCCTCCCCAGAACATTTTCTGATACGAAACTTTTCTGGCGGGGAAAAGAACCCCGCCTCTAATTAAATCGTTTCAGTTGAAGTATATGCATCACAAATGAAGTTTATATTATACATGTAGCGAGATCAGTGAAATGTGATAAGAATATCATCTCAGCCATGATATCGTGATTATCTACGGAGTAAATGTAGGAGATTCTTAACACTAGAATGCCCAGACGGGTCCTTTTGACTCGTGAATTTAGATTTATTTTTTGATCGTATTTTTCAAGAGAGAAGACTTTTATCTCGTGACATCCTTTATTGTAATACGCGTTCACGTCCAAAATATGACACCTTCCTAAAATTTCCATGCACTAATTATTTTTGAATTTACCTTGAACGCCCATGCGGGTTATTTGGACCCAGGGGTATTTGTATGTTATATCTTTTCCAAGAATTCATTTGTTATTTGTATTACTTCTGTGATTCTGCTACACATATTTTCACTTTCTTGTCGTCATACCTTTTTCATTCGATTATCTTTTAATGTTATTCCATGCTCGTTTCACCTTTCTAATATAATGTTATATGTCGTCTTTCCCTTTCATGTCCGTAAATCTTCGCTATTTATCTCGTTGATGCGAGGTTTATTTAGTAACTCCTCTGTCGATACTAGTATACATTATAAAATTTTAGATGAGTAAATAATGCATATTTATTCCTCATTACGTATGGCCTTAAAGAGGTTATGCAATATATACTGTAGGAGGCAACGCAGCTGATTACAAAAGCCAGCGGCCATCTTGTGAATCACGGACATACGATTTTGCTATTGGCAGTACTTGTACAGATGAGAGGAGGAAACATTGTGAAAAAACCATCCGTCATTCGTTAAACCTTTAGTTGTTTTTTTGGCCAAAAGACCATGGTTACAATTTAGTTACAAGTCCATGGGTGACCGTGTTCATTTGATGGTATCTTAGTAGTTAGGAGAACTGGCCGCAAAATCCAGAAATTGCTTAGAATTTCTTGCTATCAAATTATCGTAGCTTTTTTGATAAAAGAGATCTTTCCTGTTAGGAAGAGTTAAATTTAAATCAAATGGCAACATTTACGTAGTTACGAATCTTATATTTTGATTCTACTCTACTCTACTCCCTACTACTAAAGACTCTACTCCCACGAAACACTTTATGTCAATTTATTTAGAAAAATATCCTGAAGACTAATCGCTTATTCTCAAGATACCAAGTCCAAGCTATATGTTCTCACTGAAAAATAGCAACAACCATTGTTGTAAATGAAAAGCTGATTTAAATACTAAATCAAGGATTTCAAATGGTAAAGATTATTTCGTAAAAAACAATGAAACACCATTTGTACCTTTCATATGAATGAGAACGGCGAATAAGGAGGAATGAATATTAGATGCTCCTCGCTAAATTTCCGCAAGCAGAAGGAGAATTTGATATAAAAATAGTACAGATGACAGAATAGATACTTTGAGACGCGCAAGAGGAGACCGCGTTTTAGTGGCAGAGATAGTACTGCCTTCCTATCACGTAAGGGGGCTTGATTCACGCTAATAGCATTTTTATCTTTTTATGCCATTCGCAGAAAGTGAGTGGGCACGAATCATAGTAATGAAATAGTTATCGCTGTTTACCCCTCTACTTATTTTCAGTATGGGATCATTAGTAGTACGGTATCCCGTTCTTGAAATGGGACTTTATGCGGAGGACATCTCCGTGCCATTCGTGAAGTACAATTTGCTGGTGGTGAAGGGTTTCAAGGAGTAAACGGAAGAAATAGCAGGAAATGCTGATATATATTATAATGCTGAGAATGCTTAGGCGGTGAAAGCTGGGTGAACCCAGCCCTTCCTGCCTTCTCTGACACTATTCCTTCTTCTTCCCGAAAGCCACCATTCCGCAATAGAGTAGACAACCTCAGTTGTTAGTTCTTCACATAAATTAGGCCATCAAAAAGCAATACAGGGTAGAGGATTCGAGATGGTGAGGTGAGACATGGCAGTGAACTTGTTGCCTCTACATTGAGGATACCGCTAAACCAGTAGCCATGCGTATTCGTTTCCTGATTTTTCAAACTGAAAAAAGAAGCATCAGCCGTAGAGGTTTTAGAAGACTTAGGAAGGGAGCCGATTCACCCCTTAACACGACTTTTGTGTGCTGAAAACTTCCTCCGTTCCCTGACAATATTCACTCTTCTTCCTCACAAAAATTATCCTTATGGAATATCAACAGGTTTCAAGGAATAAACGGAAGAAATAGCAGGAAACTTTTCTTCTGATGCTGAAAATTATTTTTTATTTCTTAAGGAGGATATAATTTCTTAATCAATTAAGAAGGAACTGAAAGTTATTATAATTGTGGAAGTTAAAAATTAATATAAATTTAAAAGATGTAAAAATTTAAATGTAAAATGGAGTTTGAGAAGAGTTTTACAGTTAGGTCCATGACTAATCAGTGAGGATGGTACAATGTTTACTATTGCTCGATATCATTCACATAGTATTTAATAATATTTAGGTATTAAGCGAACCTACTTACACTAGCATCTCATTAGGCATGGACAATAATGGTACCCATAATTTACATACTGTTACATGAATACTATTTAGTTTTTCCATACATAAATCTGGTCCGTATTGGTAAAACATATTCTCCTCCAAACTTGTAGGCAATAAATCAAATTATTCTCACAAAAAGTATTCTCATGAATTACTGGCAGGATTCAGAATGAAAGGAAAAAAATAACAGGAAACTCCGCTATTGATGCTGAGAGTTATTTTACTAATATAAACATATGCCATTAAATTGCATTGATGCACTGATAAGGTATTGAAGGCCTTACAAAGTAATTTAAGTTTGAAATGGAATTTGAGAAGAGCTTTACCGTTGACTTATTTTCTTTTCGGAAAAAATTTCCATAAGCCGTTATCGATTCAAAACGGGGTCACAATGTACCCTAATTCATAAGAGGGATTAGGAAAACCAGAAAATAAATCTCTATCTCTCCTATTAATATCCAGGTTTGGTTCAATTGTGATTGGTTTACGGCAGCACAAGGCCTTCTTTATACGCTTTCGATATGCCGTACACATGACTCCTGCAACCAGCGCCGAAAGTCCAAGGACGACCGATGTGACAATGATTTCACTGTAGTTATGGTGCCCAAGCTGCAATAAGAAAAAAAACAGGTTAGCAAAATTGCTGAAAAGTTCTCTGCAAATACGGTTTTATTCCAATTCATCAGTTGCAATCTATAAAGAAGGATAAACTAGATTATTTCAAAAACGGAATCGTTATAATTTGGTATTGATTGACGTCAAGTACATCGGAAAATTTCCTGCAATAATTGCGATTAATTTTTGGCACGTGAAAATAAAACGCTGAGAAGTGCTAAAAATTCCGATTCAATTTGAATAATTCTCCGCCGCAGCCAGAAAATGAAATCTCTTCCCCATCTACGCATTAATGAAGTACTCTTCTACTCAATATGCTAGTCGGCATTTCTGCACTCATTTTTCTTTTCTTTCTACGATACGGTCCTCATTCTAGTATTCACTATGCCGTTCTAATGTTCGGTAAAGCAACGTAACTTTGGTATCTTGTTTGCCTAAATTGTTTTTATAGAACACTGCCATTTTCATGATCATAAAGTGTTGCTATTCAGCTACTAATTGCGATATTTGTCGTGTAATATTTGATGCCTCATACCGTTACTCCGCGAGTGAGTGAATGGATAGCAAATAAATTGTAAAATATGACACAGGATGGGAGAAAATATTTGGAGTATCAAGTGGAATTCCCGCATGGATATAGATATTTATATGGAAAAATATAATTAAGTAAGTTTATGCATCGTTGGTGAAGGCTAAAATGCCATGGTAATTGTGTTAGTGAGAATCCAAATTTTCAGTTTCTAAATGGCTCCTTTCCCAATTACAAATCACTCCATAGAGAGGCCAGTAGGTACTATAATTTCATTTTCTGCTGTTTATTGTCAATTAAAGAAATGTTAGTATCATATTTATTACTCCTAAAACTAGGCTATTTTGTTTGAGCTTTGTGCAAAGAACATTCCTTCACGGCAGCTATTAATGCAGGCTCTTCTAAATATTAGACAAATTGGCAATATTCGTGAATCGCTCCGCAAGTCCTCCATTCCAAATGTATCATATCCAATAAAATGTTCAGAGGTATGTCCCAAATGAACGATAGAATAACGCCTTTGAAGTTTGCGCTAATGACTTCGACCAGTTTCGATGCTGTCCATCATTATCATGTTATTATTATAAAACATTGAGACCGCGTACTATAAGTTATTAGTCCATATTCTATTATTTGGAGTGCGTTTTGCTATAGTCTTGGCTCTCATCTTATTTTCTGCAACTTCATTGGTTTATACCTTTTTTGAATTAGATTTCTATTCCCCTAATCTTAATTTCTGACGCTTCTTATTACATTTGTTTTTTTTTACGGAAAATGATTCAGTGTTTTCGCAAGGTCATATGGGGTTCCGTTTTTAAAGCTTAATTTTATAATATACGAAATTGGGCTGAGAAATGAAGTACTTTGGCGTGCATACTACTACTAGTTAAAAGCTATCATCCTAATGGAAGGACATTGCGACCACACAAATATTAAGCCATTTCTTGACATCCATGCAGAAAGCTGAAATGTGTTTTGCATTACGTTATGTGCAGGCATGCAAAAACATGCTAAATAGTATGGTAAATTGTTCAATTTTCCACTAGTATCGTAGGGTCTTTAAAGACCCCCAGGTTTCAGCAAACGCAATATTTTACCCCATAAAGCATATTAGAATTTGAACTTTCCAGTGCCTTCCCAGAACACTTATACTTACTGCTTGCTTATACTAGCTGAACCTTGCACGTCTCTTATTGGATATTTTCAATGCAATTTTTCCACAGGATATTATAGGATTATATAAATAGCATTATAATAACCTACCTACTAAATACTCAGTGTCGCAGGTAAACTCGTCTGGCCTTTAATTTCGTAAAAGTTGTCGTTGAAAATATTCACCTAAAGACGTGCAAATACCAAAGCAGTAATACCTTTTACTGCACTCTGCACTAGCTCTCGTTCCACAAGAATCACGCGTATTATGAGGGGTGAAGACGAATAGCCTATCACCGTTACCGTTAGTACAGTGGGTGCATTACTACTTGGCTGATCTCAATCGTCACTTGAGCCATTTCGTAATTCATTTTTTTGCACACGCTGTTGGCAGCTACGTAGGAACTCAACGGGCTTATTGAGTTTTCGCTAATACCACCGAATTTTATTATTAACTCCTTCTGCATAATGTGGGACATATTTTCATTGCACAAGGACTTCGTGTACTCCGTATATTATATAGATACTAACCATCTAGTTACACGTGACTGCTATATTAAACATGTGGCCATGGAGTACACATATACATCTACATAATACCCTGCAAGCCACCATAAAGGTGTGTGAGTGGTAGGAGGTGAATTCACACCCTGCAACAACCTTTTAGATCCCTATCAGACACTCGTTGTGGCGCACAGGATGTTATGTAGCATCTACTGCATAGCCAGAGATTATTGAAACTACGACGGATGAGGAGTTAAGTGAATTTTTTAATTTATTTAGTGACAAAGTAAAGAATTGGATACAAAAGACTCATGGAGAGCATGTCCTGAGGTAACACGTGAAGTAGTTAAAGAATACATACCAATTAAATTGAGAAGTATACAGAGACAAGATGGTATAACGCGGAGGATATGAAATCATTTAAGCGACGAAGGGTATGCCACGCTAGGATAAGGAATTCAGGACAGGGCCTATCAGTAGAGGAAAGAAATAAGTTAGTACAAAAATATAAAAAAATCGAGGGCATTGGCAGGGAAATCATGTCGGAAAGCGTCATCGTATTCCAAGAGAAAAATGTTAGGAGAATATTTAGAAAGCAACCCTAAAGCGTTTAGGTCTTACAGGCCAAAGCCCTCATGAATAGACCTCATATATGAAGCCCTCTCACACACAGGCCATTTTGGCCTGCATGTGAGGGGGCTTCAGAGAAATAGTTCCTCAGTACACACTTTTAAAAGCGATAAAGGAATTAGTCACCAGTAGTTTAGAAAAATCAAGTTTCTAAACACCCTCTTCAAAAGCGTATTCAACTCATCCTCAAACAACACACTCATCCGCCACCGAACACTTTCAGTGAAAAAATGCCCGAAATAAAAATTTCATAGAGTGGAATAGAGCACCAGTTAAAGATAATCAGTACTAACAAATCAACGAGTTCCGATCAAATGCCTTCCAGAGTAAAAAAAACATTAGCTTCTGAAATAGCCCGGAATCTAGAAATAAAATTCAATAAACCACAAATTAAGCACATAGTACCCGAGTGTTGGAAAAAAGCGATAATTACACCTATTTTTAAAAATGATGATAGGGAAGAACCTAGTAACAATATACCCGTTTCAGTAACATCAATCTTTTCTAAGGTATTTGAGCACATAGTAGTCAGTTCGATTATGGGGAATTTGGATAGGAATTCATCATAAACAGCCAACATGGGTTCCGGAAAAGTAGATCTTGCGAGAAACAATTAGCTACCATCATACACGATACATTGCACTGTAGAGTTTTACATATGATAGAAATATAGATCAGTCAAATTACCTTCTTATTTTCATGGTCTTCCAGGTCGAGCTGTAGTTTCCCTTTTCCGTCTGGTGGAGCCTCTGGCGTTTGGCCCGTGGAGGCATTTCCCTGAACGCTACTCGGGACGAAGTCTGGAGCAGGTGTTGATTCCTGGCATTGGTTAAATTGGACGAGTTTTCAATTATCGAAGAGGAATATTTTCGATGAGGTTAAAAGAAATTTCTTATACACCATACGCATATTACATATCATGCGTAATTTTTATGAACAAATCACATCAAATTGAGACATAAAATGGGAATTAAATGTGTTCACTTTTTGTTGGACCTTTGTTGAATAATTTGAGTACCAATAGTGGAGAGGAAGAGAATGGCATAAAGAGATGAGGTATTGGAAAAGAAAAATGCAGTCAACGGTGAGAAAAGAGAAATGATTGAGTGAATTGGACTAGAATAAAGGCAGAAATAGAAAAGAGAGAGAGTTTTGAGGTAAGAGGAAAATCAAAGGCAGTGGACGGAAAAGTGAGATATATAGACAGGAAAAGCTAAAGTTGAAATGATGACAAAGATAAGTGAGGTAGGTGTAGTAGAAGATTTAGTGTAGGGTGAGAAGCAAGAAAAGTCAGATATGGAAAATAGTAATGAAGTAAAAGGAATCCACAGTCAATACAACAATTCATTTTTCTCAGGCTCAATGCAGAATAAAGCACAAAGAAGATATTATTTTTTCAATCGCATCATTTACAACGAATCAGTTTAATAAATATTATTTATGAACGATTATTTCAGCTGGACTCAAGTGCACGACATATAACATGGAATCCTATTCCGAACACCAGTGCGGTGGTTTTCAGAGTGAAATAGAGATGTAGATAAATTGGAATATAAGATAATGTTATTGGAGGGGAGGGAGTAATTTTAGAGGACTGCACAACGAAAACAGAGAGAGGAAGTGTAGCGGGTGGGGGAAATGTAACTGGAGTCGAAAAGGTCGAACAGAGTAATATGAAGGTAACAGGAGAGCAAAATGATACCGATGAAAAGCAAATGGAGCAAAGCGAGGAACGCGGAGAACAATAGGCAGGAAGGAGATACAATACTATGAGTAAAGATAAGAGTCAAAAAACGGTAACGAGGGGGAAAAGGGGGAAATTTATGAGTTAAAATTTTAAATATTGGGCATATTCAGAGAAGGAAATAATAATGTTGCTTAGTAGTTCAAAAGCCCGTGATAGGACAAAATGGAGGGGTATGTGAGGAATCTAGAAAGCAGAAAGGAGAAGAGTGAAAAAGAAGAAGTCAAGGAAAGGAGAGATGGAAGGGGTACGTGAGATATGTGGAGAAGAGTAGAAGTAGGATGTGTGTGTGCATAGAGATAAGTGAGAAAAAGGAAGTTGAAAGGGATGAATGGAGAGAAAGAGAAGTAAGAAGAGGCCAGCAGGCAAGCGAAAGAAGAAAGGTGAGAAAAAGAGAATTTATTGAAGCAGGATTAGTTACAAATGGAGAAAAAGTATAAGATATTTAGAATGGAGGTTTCAAAAGTAGACCTGTGCAGAAAAGTTAAGGAGAAATGACGTAATGGTAGCAGAAAGTCAGTTAAACAGGAGTAGGGCGAGAACAGTTATGAATAGGAATATCAAAGACCGGAAGAGATTAGAAAAGTGGCCGATTAAAGTAAGGGAAGTGAAAACACAGCGAAATCGGACTAGGGAAAGAGAAGTGAGTAAATGAAAAACGCTGAGACCGCGAGTGGAGGGTAGCGTGAAAATAGTGACAGAGTAGAATTGACCACGGAAGCTGAGAAGGAGGAAATGAGGTAAAAGGGAAATGAGATAAGAGGGAAAGAAAAGTAAGCGAAATGGAATAATAATCATGGAATGGCGGAGGAAGGAATTATTAAAAAAGATAAAACCATACCTTTAATTTGAAGACTTCGCAATATCTCTTTTTGAATTAAATACTGGTTACATGATTGGAAGGGATACTACATTGCACAGAAACATTTTATATGATAAAAGTATAGATCAGTCAACTTACATTCTTGTTTTCATGGTCTTTCAGGTCCAGCTGTAGATTCCTTTTACCATCTGGTGTTTGGCCCATGGTGCCATTTCCCTGAACGGTACTTGGGACGAAGTCTGGAGCGGGCGTGGAATCCTGGCATTGGCATAATTGGACGAGTTTTCAATTACCGATTAGGAATATTTTCAATGAGGTGTAAAACAAATTTCTTATACACCATACGCATATTACATGTCATGCGTAGGATTATGAAGAAATCACATCCATACCTTCCATTCAACCAAACCATACCTTCAATTCAAAGACTGCGCGATATCTCTTTTTGAAGTAAATACTGGTTACATGATTGGAAGGGATACTACATTGCACTGAAGCATTTTAAATACGATAGAAATTTAGATCAGTCGACTTACCTTCTTATTTTCATGGTCTTCCAGGTCAGGCTGTAGTTTCCCTTTTCCGTCTGGTGGAGCCTCTGGCGTTTGGCCCGTGGAGGCATTTACCACAATGCTACTCGGGACGAAGTCTGGAGCAGGTGTTGAATCCTGGCATTGGTTAAATTGGACGAGTTTTCAATTATCGAAGAGGAATATTTTCGATGAGGTTAAAACAAATTTCTTATACACCATACGCATATTACATATCATGCGTAGGATTTATGAAGAAATCACATCAAATTGAGACACAAAATGGGAATTAAATGTGTTCACTTTTCATTGAACCATTGTTGAATAATGTGAGTACCAATAGTGGAGAGGAAGAGAATAGCATAAAGAGATGAGGTATTGGAAAAGAAAAAAGCAGTCAACGTTGAGAATAGAGAAATGTTTGAGTGGATTGGACTAGAATAAAGGCAGAAATAGAAAAGAGAGAGAGTTTTGAGGTAAGAGGAAAAACAAGGGCAGTGGACGGAAAAGTGAGATATATAGATAGGAAAAGCTAAAGTTGAAATGATGACAAAGATAAGTGAGGTAGGTGTAGTAGAAGATTTAGTGTAGGGTGAGAAGCAAGAAAAATCAGATATGGAAAATAGTAATGAAGTAAAAGGAATCCACAGTCAATACAACAATTCATTTTTCTCAGGCTCAATGCAGAATAAAGCACAAAGAAGATATTATTTTTTCAATCGCATCATTTACAACGAATCAGTTTAATAAATATTATTTATGAACGATTATTTCAGCTGGACTCAAGTGTACGACATATAACATGGAATCCTATTCCGAACACCAGTGCGGTGGTTTTCAGAGTGAAATAGAGATGTAGATAAATTGGAATATAAGATAATGTTATTGGAGGGGAGGGAGTAATTTTAGAGGACTGCACAACGAAAACAGAACAGAAAACGAGAGCAAAATGATACCGATGAAAAGCAAATGGAGCAAATGCGAGGAACGCTGAGAACAATAGGCAGGAATGAGATACACTACTATGAGTAAGGATAAGAGTCAAAAAACGGTAACGAGGGGGAAAAGGGGGAAATTTATGAGTTAAAAATTTGAATATTCGGCATATTAAGAGAAGAAAATGAAACCGTTGCCTTGTAGTTTAAAAGACCGTGATAGGACAAAATGGAGAGGTATGTAAGGAATCGAGTAAAGAGAAAGGAGAAGAGGGAAAAACAAGTATTCACGGAAGGGAGAGATGGAAGAGGTACGTGAGATATGGGGAGAAGAGTAGGAAGTAAGATGTGTGCATATAGCGATAAGGGAGAAAAAGGAAGTTGAAAGGGATGAATGGAGAGAAAGAGAAATAAGAACAGGGCAGCAGGCAAGCGAAAGAAGAAAGGTGAGAAAAAGAGAATTTATTGAAGCAGGATTAGTTACAAATGGAGAAAAAGTATAAGATATTTAGAATGGAGGTTTCAAAAGTAGACCTGTGCAGAAAAGTTAAGGAGAAATGACGTAATGGTAGCAGAAAGTCAGTTAAACAGGAGTAGGGCGAGAACAGTTATGAATAGGAATATCAAAGACCGGAAGAGATTAGAAAGGTGGCCGGTTAAAGTAAGGGAAGTGAAAACACAGCGAAATCGGACTAGGGAAAGAGAAGTGAGTAAATGAAAAACGCTGAGACCGCGAGTGGAGGGTAGCGAGAAAATCGTGAGAGACCAGCAATGACATCGGAAGCTGAGGAGGAGGAAATGAGATAAGGGGAATATGAGATAAGGGGGAGAGAAATATAAGCAAAATGGAATAATTATAATGGAATGCCGGAGGAGGGATATATTAAAAAGATAAAACCTTACCTTCAATTCAAAGAGTGCGCGATATCTCTTTTTAGAAGTAAAGACCAATTGCGTGATTAGAATGGAAGCATTACACTAAAGCGTTTAACATTGGATAGATTTACATCAGGGGGTCAACATACCTTTTTATTATCATTTTCTTGCTGTATTGGCCGTAGTGTCCTTAGTCCGTCAGGTGGACCCCCAGGTGTTCCGCCCCTGCTGGCATTTCCGTGAAAGGTTCTTGTGACCGGGTCTTGAGGGGTAATTGGATCCTGGCAGTGGCAGAATCGGACGAGTTATAAATTGACAAAGAGGATTTTTTTATGAGATGCAGGGCATATTTACTATACAAGTTATGCACATTATATACTTTATACATACTTATGTGTACATTAATATTCAAAAACTATGAGGAAATTTACTCTTCTTAATTCAAGGAGATATATTCAATTATTTAATAGGATTAATCTATAAACATCTTTTCATATACATAATTTCCTCACATTAAAAGCACAAGCTAACCTTATCACTAATAAATAGTTGTAAATAAAGAAATAAATTTGTAATGTTTGTAGTTATAACCATTCAAGCATAAAAACAAGATATATTATAAGGTGCCACCATACCATCTTTTTCTCCTCTCCTTCTTCATTGGGTTGTGGTGTCGAAACTTCCCCAAGTTGGCCCTGTGTTGCTGAGCCCGTGGTAACTTCTCCCTTGGTGCTGCTCACGACGGAGTCCGGATTGGCAGTGGTGTCATGGGTATGGTCTCCGCGGGCGAATTTGCCGTCCTCACCTAAAGCACTTGGCAGCTTGCTAGTAGGATGCCCCGACAGATTCTCTCCAGGTTCCGTGCCATTTTTATGTCCTTCCGGAGCAAACGTCTGATCCGGTCCATCAATATCAATTTTTCCGTCCGGGCCGTGATAAGTATTGGACGAACCTGGAATCGGCATGCCCGTGTCATTGGCGGTGGTGGCTGTCTCTCCCCCGCCATCCTTTTCTAGCGAACTTTCGGTTTCTTTCCGCTTCACACTTTTCGATGATTTCGCCGCTATTTTCATCACTGCATACTCGTCGCTGACTTCGTTTGAACCAATTTCAGCGTTGGTGTCCAGCTTCGTCATCAGTGTTTTGATCTCCCCTGTAGTACCCGAAATTGTGGTGGTGCTGGTGTCCATATTCTTCGTGATGAGGAGTAAACTGTCAAAAATATTCCGTTTTATCCTTGAAATCAAATCCGGTCGCTTCGCCGATGCAATCGAAAAAGTTAGAAACGAGAGAAAAATTAAGGGTGAAATCTTCATTTTGGCCGTTATTTGCTAACGCAATCCTCGACTCGCCACACCCTTAGCTGGAATGAAGTTAAATCCCCGTTTGTCTTTCAGCAACAACACTATGATCACGGTTAATCACTCTTAACCTTCCCTCTCACCCACAAGCAGAGCACACGAGGCGTATCGCTTAACCGCTCGGCACCACTCTGGCAAGTTACGGCTCGATGGCGTATTTCCTATGCATTCCCGTGATCACGTGATTGACGTCACACTTCCACGTGTCCTCCCCACCAATATGCGGTCTCATTCCTTGCTTTCTCAAGCACTGAATATTGCTAAGCTTTTGCTTAGAAGCAGCGTTGGGACTCCAGTAGCCATTAAACAAGGGTTTTTCCTTAGCGCTTCTTATCAATATTTTCATAACAACTGCTGAGCCCACACACTATTGTTTTGGACTCGTTTGGTGAATTGGCGGAAGTTACGTAACGTCTGAGGTAATCTACGAAATATATACAAGAATCCTGAATCTTAAAGTTCAAGTTATAGAATGTACTCAAAAACAGTTGAAATAAAATTAAAGTTATGAAATAGATACTTGAATATTTCATAGCTGTGTTATGGTCATAAGGTGCTTCTGAAGGATTAATCCTTGTATTTCATTATGTGGCTATAATGTTTCTTCTCATTCAGATTAAAATACCTCAAATATGCATATAGCCATCTCATATTTTGCATAACTTGTAATTGTTCTCTCATTATCCTTTATTGATAGGGATTGATGATAATCCACTCTAGTACACTTACCTATAAAGCAAATTTTATTTACATGGTGTAATATTCCATTAAACGCTTCGTTAATCATTAGAATGTCCTTTTTTCCATAAGCAACACGAGAACCCTATAGTTATTTGTTTTTTCCTTCATGCGGAATAACATAAGCTCCTACATATATCCTTTGTCCTGCCCGTCATATAGCACGCCTGGTGTGGAATCATGGATGCATCTTTCGCGTTATCGCAATCTTTATCGTTGACGCTTACCCTTAGCTTGGAGTAGCGCAGGGTTAAAAATAACCGTCTATAAAATTTGCTCCACTGATTGTGATAAGGGATTTAAAGTGCTGTGCGAAAAATGAAGAACGGGGATCACGTTCTCTCTGACATACGTTAAATAAAAAAATAACGATAACGCTAGCGCACACCTTACGAAGATCCATGGTCGAGGCCCTCATTATCTAAACGTATTTCAAAGACGTTCCTTCAGATGTACGGTTACCAAAGACATTTTATGAATGCTGTACTTCACTTTTATTGAATTACCACAGAAGAACTGTCTACTCATGAGTTATTCAGCCAACTTAGTAACTGCTTTTTCCGTCCAAAATGAATGAAATTATGCATGTACAATTCCATACTGACTCTGAGAAAGTGACACCTCAATCCAGCACTCTCAGAAAGGCTTACTTATGCACTACTGAATATTAGTACAATATCGTAAGGAATAAAGTAATGACTTGGAAAGTCACCATTGAGAGCGGCGCCAAAGTAATCTTAGCATAAATGAATACCTAAGTAGTGCTGATGAGGATGTCACTATTTTATTTCAAGTTAGCTCGAATCCATTGATCGCTGACATCATCTGAATTTATGCAAACAGTCCACGAAATAGGCAAAACCATTCTGATTGCATCCAACTCTTCTGTTTGTACTGATTCCTTTCCGTTAGCATTTTGTAGCAGTAGTTTAGGATTAAGGGTTCACCAAGAACAATGGCCATTTCGCACCCTCAACGATATTATTTGTGTACATTGTATTATTATTTTTACTTATTTTGAATCACTGCTTTTAAATCTATATAATTTATAAAATATTATGGGGTCCCGCTTCTTATAGAAAACTTAAGATATTTTTTTATTTTTATCTCTTCATCGCACATGTTACTAGAAAGCTCCTCGTGAATTCTAAAGTTCTGTCGCATTGAGAGATATTTTTGGCACTCCATCAACAAGTGATTTACACTGAGTAGTGCAGTATCGCATTCTTGGCATCGGGGCGGAATCTTCCCTTCCCTGAAGAGGCACGAGTACGTAACAGCGCAATGCGCAATCCTCAGGGCCGATTGCCACTTCCTCCCTGCGAAAACTTCTGATGGAACTGACACATGCAGATGCGTTAGACCTTATGGATCGTAGCTTGTTATTATCTACGGAACGCTACGATTCCCGCCACTGATTTAGGGCTATGTTCCTTACTGTCGCCTTAAAATCGTCGGCCATCAGAAGTATCGAGTCCTCCTGCGTATGATTCAGCGCCTCCTTAGCCGTCTGCTTTCTCGTTACCGTCACGTGCCCTTGTATCCACATAAAGGATAAATGCACCCCTCTCTATTCATAGACGATAGAACCATATTGATTTCTTGAATAAGAGGATGCACAGGGGAAAAGCTGGTAATCGCGTTGACTGCGCTCAAGGAATCTGAGCAGACTAAGAACTGAGCTTCGATGTTTTTTATATTTAACAGGGCCATTTTTATGGCATTTGATGGTACTCTTACTTAACCTGTTGAGCCGGGTGAGTACGGTTAAGCGAGACAACCGCCAAGGAGGTTGTCTCGGGAAACCGCCCGAGTAAACTTATGGTAGGTTGAACCCGCGTTACTCTATAAAATTCTTAAATTGAATACTTAGAGGTCTAGTAGACCTTGTCCTCATGTAAAATATATTTTAAAATATAGGTTTAAAAATTAAGTTAAAACATGGGTGATTCTACATTAATAAATCTTTGAAATATAATTCAACGTCAAAATCTGCCGTCTTAGTGCCATGGGCAGTTCGCCTGAGTCAGCGTACGTACTTAAGACTGGGGACGTCCTGAATGCTCCATTCGCCATCCTTAGTCCATCATTGTGGATTGAATCAGTGGACGAAGGTACGATTCGCGGGCTGATGAGTAAACGACGTAGCGGTAGTCTAATCGTGACCTTACCAGTATTCGATAGAATATAATGAGAGACGTGTGGTCTGCGCCCCAGTTACAATTTAATAAAAACATTACAAGGTTTAAAACTTTAAAACACCTGTCCCAAAAAACCCTCACGTGCTCGCGCCAGTTGAGTCTATAGCCTAAAATCAGACCCAGAAAGCGTGCGATGGGAACGTATGATAATCTCACTTTCCCAAGCGCAGCATAAGAGGTTCGTGTGAACCGCGTAGCCGATAAAAATGAACGCAATTAGTTTATTCCTCCGAAAAACGGATATCGTTCTTTTGAGACCACTTAAATAGTTTGTTAAAAGTGATCTGAACTTGACGTCTAGCTGTGGAGAGTTGAGACAATCGGCAAAATAATGCCAGGTCGTCTACGAACACGGTCCCCACAACTGGTGCCTTGATGCACTGAATGACATCGCTTATTGCTATTGCAATCAAGGTGACGCTGAGCACTGAGCCTTAGGGAACTCAATTTCCTTGCACATAAGAATGGGAGAAGGATCTACCAATTCTTACTTTGTAAACCAGGTCTTAAAAGAAAATTTTTATGAAGCTGGGCAAATACCCTCTGAAACCGAAGTCATAAAGCTTATTCCAAATTCTCCCATGCCAGACCCTATCCTTCCCTACCCTAACCCTTCTCCAGGTGGAAGAATACTACGACGACATGCTGGCGCAGGAGGAAGGCTTCCTGGATAAAGTTGTCCATTCTGACAAGGTGGTCTTTAGTTGATCTACCTTGGCAAAAGCCGCGTTAGATGTCAGTCAGAACGCTTCGCTTCTCCAAGCACCAAACACGACGACGGTTTACCATTTTCTCCATCCATTTACATAGGCAACTAGTGAGAGCGATTGGTCTGTATTTACGAATATAAGAAGTCATTTCAGGCGTGACTTTGTGGAAGTTTGTGATATTCATAATGAAATACAATAGGTGACTAGGTTTCTACCTAGAAAATGACACTGAGTTGCCGAAACCCGGGTCGGTTATTATTAAATATTAAGTGTGGAATATTACTATTGTATTTCATAATGAACGGTCTGTAATTACTCGGGTTCGAATAGTCTTTCCCCTGTTTTGGTCTTGGTACTACAACGGATTCTCGCCAAGAGGGTGGAAAAATGCCCTCAAACCTGATCTGGTTGAATGTCTTGTGAACCTCTACCACCGCGCACTGTGGTAGATTTCGGAGGAACGCGTTGAGCAGGTCGTTCTTTCCTCGAGAGCAGTCTCGGGAGTATTTAATGGTGGATGTTATTTCTAAGTGAGAAGGGGTCATTATACTCTTCTGATTTCGCTCTAAGTTTGAAGTCGAAGGCAGATGTCTCTAGACGCCTTTTAAAGGAAATATTGTCATTGTTGATCAAGACGTCGCCGCAGGTCTTCGCGGAACACTGATTTCGCTTATCTACCCAGGATGACCCGCCCGCTCACTTTCAGGCAGTGGAGACCGTAGTTCGGAACCTGATATGCATCTCACTCTTCACCATACCTGTGTAAGTGGCGTCTGTTGTTTACGTTTGACACAAAATGCATTCAGGATAGACTTTTCGCTTCCTTGATTATCCGTCGCGCCTTTGCACGAAGTTGGCGGAAGGAAACAAGATTTGTCTCCTTCGGATACTTCTTCAAAATACGTAACACACGCTTCCGTATTTTACGTGCTTCTGCGCACTCTTTACTCCACCATGGTATAAGCGGTCGTAGTAGTTTAGTCGAAGAACTGGACTTTGCGGCTTGAATACAAGCATTTGTTAGGGCAATCACATTGCCTCTGGAACCAACCGTGTCACTGTGGGTGAAATTCAAATGCTGTCTAAATATCGTCCAGTCAGCGTTCTTAATCCTACACTTACCTGGAGCTACGTAGGTGCCATTTTCACCAGAATATTTCTTGGTAAAAAGGGGAAAGAGATCGCTACCGCAAAGACCGCTGTACACAGTCAGTTTGGTCTTGTTCAGCAGACTGCTCGAGCACAGGCAGAGATCGATAGTAGAAAATTCTCCGTGAAAACTATTAAAACGGGTTTTCTCCCCATCGCTCAGTAGAATGAAATTAAAATCAGTAATAAAACCAGATAAAATACGACCCCTACGATTTTTTCCTGGACCCTTGTGCTAACCAATTGGGGATCGGGCATTAAAATCACCTAATGAAATGAAAGGCCGAGGAAGCTGGAGGGCAAGGGAGTCCAGATTAAAATGGGTGACCGGTGCATGCTTAGGTAAATAGACGTTGCACAACGTCACCCACTCCCAGGTATGCACCGTTACTGCTACCGCCTGAGATGGCGCGTTGAGATCGATTCGGGAGGTGTAAAGGGCCTCCCTAATGTATACAGCGACTCTACCCTGGGCTCGTTGTCCAAAAACATTAAAACTTTGAAAAAATATCCTTGTCTGTCGTTTAAAAATGTTTCTCTTGTAGACAAAAAGGGCTAAAATCACGCAGTAAAACCTCCAGCCGCTTTCTATGGCCATTAAATCCTTTACAGTTCCACTGTAATATCCACGCATTCCACGTTACAGTTCCGCTAACCATCTAACCATCTAGTTGCATGAGACCCTATTATGTAGCATGTTTCCAATTGGTAGCTGGTTTACATGTCAATAGTGAATGCTTGGTGATCTTCACCCCCTGTAACACACCCGTCCGGTTGCTTGCAGGGTTTCACGTAGATAAAGATGTAATATAAAAGTCGTAAAATTTATAAATTGAATAAAAAATAAATAAATCAATTGAAAAGGCAAGAGTTGGATACCGAACACAGAGGGGACAGCGTCAAAGGCAATTCTTCTTCCCTTTTTGTCTGGCGAAGAGTATTTCCGTCTCTGAGAGACTTTCGTTCTCCTCGATATGTTCCAGCGCTGGTTGTTTTGAGCTGAAGGGTCCGGGAGATGGCATCTTCTCATTTCGTTTCGCTCACATTCATTACCCCGGTTCCGGATTTTTGTGGGGACTTAATGAAGGAACCCACATTGGTGGCATTAGTTTTATCTGCTGGTGCCTTTGCCAGCTTGGCTGATTCTTTCTCTGTTACCTTCTGGGTACTGGATTCTGTTTCAGTACCTGTTGTGCTTCCCGACAGGTGGAGTCACAACAATGGCAAAAGACTTGGAAAATGGTGGTGATCATGGTCCTATACTTCTTACTTCCTCGAAATAAGTTGACTTGTCAGGTGTTTTCATCTCCGTAATATTCCGTTATTCAATTAGTTTAGGACACTTTCCATACAACACAAGATGATCGTCCTCGCAGTTAACACACTTTTGAGACTCTTTGGAGCACTCCGCACCCTCATGCTCCTCGTGGTCAGATGTCCTAGTAGGGCTGGGCGGTGCCGGAAATACTGAACTGGTTCTCGGTTCTGTAAAACCCGTTTAAGGCGGCGGTGCACCAGTTCAATAGGTCGAACTGGTGGTTCCTGCTGAACCGGTGTTTTCTCTTGAACCGGTGTTTTCTACTGAACTTTTTTTTCCTCGTGTACCGCGTTTTTTGTCTTCCAAAAGGTTTTTTGCCAAAATTTTTATTTTACCTGTTTTTTATGGCGTATTTTATTCTATAATAGGATACATCTCATTTACGCGAGTACGCTTTCATAAATTGACCGGTAAAAAGTGAGAGTGTATGCGTCATCCAATGGTTCCATCAGCATGAAGTATGTCATATATTTCAGGCTTACTACAATACTCTTACATTATCGGAAGCGTCGTACGAAAACGCTGTCAATCCATTTACGCCCTAGTCTTTTTTGTCCGAATATTTACATAGAAATTTAGCACATAGGTCAGTTGGCCCTCAGAAACAAAAGAAAAATGTTTGAAAAATTCAACTTATTGTCAATTTGGGATTATTTTTCTGTTGATATGATGTACCGAGGAGTTTTGGATGCAGTCAGTCGTGTCTTGGCAAAATCACCGGCTAAAATTAAAATTGTATAGCAATTTCTTGGGGGAAAACTTTTTCTTTCAAAAAATGTAACTTCTACAAATGGCTTCTTCAAGTAAACTGACTTCTCCGGTGGTTATGAGTGACAGAAGTGAGAATTTAGGAGAGTAAAATTGTTTTCTTCGCGAGATAAGGCGGACTCCTAGCCGATGATGGACGCTGGTGGATACGCCGTTTATTCCGCCTGCCAGGCAACTGCGGTGGATGGAGCGGACGAGGTGCCACATAATATTTCTATTCAAATATAAAGAAGCTAAATAAAATGTTCTCAAGCATTGGGCCTAGAATGGACAAAAGAGCGGAATCTATGGAATTTTAAATTAGGAGTACTTATTATAGTAATCGCTATTCTTTCGGGATAATTGCGTGGTTAAGTAAAGGTAGTATGGGAGGCCCTCGGGATGAGAGGCCAGTACTCCACACTACTACGTAACTACCACGCTAACCCGTTCCTACGCACACTATTTTCAATAACAGTAACAACCAATATGGCAAATGAAAGGCTGTAATAAATATCTAACAATACAAATATTATATACATATATATCCGGCTGTTATACATATACGAGTCAAATCTGTATCAGATCCAGGTCGGATCTGGATCAGATCCAAACCAGATCACTCATATATACAGATCAGGTGCGGGCTGGATAAGATTCTTATCCGTACTGGAATTAAATATTATACTAAAGAGAAAATCTACCAAGGTACTTTGGATCCGGAACATAACCGCTTCGGGTCACATCTATATCAGGAAGAATATACACTGAGTCAGCACATTGTAGCATTATTACTAAGTCACTTGAGCGTAGGACAAGGACCATAGGATAATAGTTATATTGTTTGGATACTGTTTGAGTTTACTCGGAACCGAAAGCGCTCTTTTGTAAACGAAATCGCTCTTTGGAAACGAAAAATAAATTTTAGTGAAAAATTAATCTTCCCACCAGAGCCATCCACTCATTAAATCAAAAATGTAAATAAGCAAGAGATGACGCTCACCGAACGAGCTGCGTGAACGATATCTCCGTCATCTACCTTCCGTCTTTGACTGTTTTGGGGATGAAGGGGAAATTGTGGAGATGGGGAGGATAGGTATACCTGAAGAGATCCTATCATCAGGGATGGGCATGATTCGTCTTCATGAATCACGAATCATGATTCGCGAATCACAAACTGTGATTTGTGATTCGTGATTTGGATCATTTTTTTTTAATGATTCGTGATCCGGGAGTCGACTCTTTTTTTTTAGTTGAGGTGATTCGTGAGCCGAATTTTTGTGATGCAGCTCACGATTCACTGACGAATCACGAATTAATATCACTGATTTCACTGCTAGAAACGTACATCATTCTTTAACCGACAGATGCCGTGTAAGTATAAGTCAGAAGTGTAACACTTATTAACACTGCAACACAGGTTAATGCAAACTTCAATAATATATTTTACACTAAATTATGCCTCTTCTACACGTCCGCCTGCGCTCAGCGTATTTGGCTCAGCCTGAACGTTGAGCCATCTTTCTTTCTACACGAAGCACTTAAATCGACGCTTCGCCATCTGGTGCCGAAGTTTACAAATGACATTGTAAACACTCAACTAGACTGGCATAGAAAGCTATTGAGATAATGAGATAATTCTACTGGTATATTATCACTTTCTATTTTTCTTCTATTTTCTTATTATTCTTTTATATTCTTATTATATTTCTTTGATTGTCGAACTGACAGATTCAGAATGTCCTTTTTTCCTCATACAATTAGGGATATGAATAGTGTAAATATGTCCAATACGAGTGAATCAATGTATATCATAGGTAGCTGCATGTTAATAATAATAATAAGTTTATTACTCCATACACAAATAACATGTCAATAACAAAAGTGGAGTAATTTTAGGTGGCCTTGAAGGAGAACCTGTTTAAGGCTACCATCAAATAATAATACATACAATATGCTTTGCTTAAAGATACATATTGCTCTTTTAGTGATGCCATAAGAATCAGTTTAATTACAACTCAATTACATTAGTTATTTACAACAATATTGGCTCTACACTCTCTTTAGTGAGAAGCCAAGAATGTACATTTTCCAAAAAATTTTTCACAGACTTAGAAATAGTGCATGACTGGGGTAATAGATTGTATACCTTTGGTCCTATATACAAAAAACATCTTTTGAACAACGTCAAATTTGGTTTTGGCATGGGTATACTTTTTTTACGCAGGGTAAATGGAGAAGGCAGGCACAGAAATATTTCAGAGTTACCACTTCTTGTATAAAAACACCGTACAAACTTAAAAATATGTAGATGCCTCAAGGGAAGCAAACGTAAATGAAGAAAAAGTGGAAAGGATCTTTCAAATCTGTTCTTTTTCAAAATAACACGAATAATTCTTTTTTGTAAAAAAACGGCAGGTTTTAAAGAGTTCAAATAAGCACCACCCCAACAAAAAATTCCATAACTTAGTCTGGATTGTACTAACGCTTTAAAAATTATTCTAAGGAAATTTAAAGGACATTTATTTCTGATGAAGTAAAAATTTGTCAATATTTGTCACATTTTATTTGTTAGACTATCAATATGTTGTTGCCACTTTAAGAGTTCATCAATGGTTATTCCCAGGTATTTTAAACTGGAAACCCGTTCAATGGGCAAGCAGCTATTGCATGAAGTTATCGGACAGTTTTCTTCATGATAATATAAAACCCAATCAAACTTGTACCTGTTACATAAATTATAACACATATATTTCGTTTTAGTTACACTCATTTTCAATTTGTTGGAGGTAAACCAATGTCGCAAATTGATCAAATCAGACTGCATATCATATTTTACATCACCCCAGTTAATACCTTCATAATATAAAGCGACATCATCAGCAAATGCTGTCACATGACCTCTAAAATTGAAATTACATAGATCGTTTATATAAACTAGAAATAGGACTGGACCCAAGACAGAGCCTTGTGGAACTCCAGAAGTTATCATATTGTAATTACTGTAAACATCACCAATTTTTACACACTGCATTCTCGATGATAGATAACTGGTAAGCCATTTTAGTGGCATTCCTCGAATACCAGCCTTCTGAAGCTTAAAGGTCAGAATCTTGTGATAAATGGTATCAAAAGCCTTGCTAGTATCAATAAATAGGCTGCCAGTGCGTCGATTAGAGTTTATAGCCTTGTAAACATGAGTAAAATAATTTTCTAGAGCATCTTCTGTCCCCTTTCCACTTAAAAAACCATACTGATTTTTGCTGAAGAAGCAGTTTTTATTGAGAAATTTAATTAATCTCGACTTGACTAGCTTCTCTATAATTTTTGAAAATATCGTCAGCAATGAAATTGGACGATAATTTAGTATACTTGATCGATCACCTTTCTTATATAAGGGCATGACCACCGCCTTTTTCATCTCGTCAGGAAAAACACCACTGGTAAAACTTAGATTAAATATATGTGAAAGAATAGGAATTATTCATTAATAACAAGATTCAAAAGTTCACTGTTAACGTTGTCGTAACCAGGGGCTTTGCTAGCAGGAAAGGATCTTACTAATGTAGTTATTTCAGCAGGATCGACTGGGTCTAACAATAAGTACATAGATTCGAAGCTATGTGAATAATCACAACACTCAGTGACCAATTCATCAATGCCACTGTCGTTACTATTATTATTACCATCGTAGGAGGAAACAAAATAGTCATTAAATGCCCTAGCTATTTTAGAACGACAGATGTTATACTACCGTCTATTTCCAGGCAGATTTCATGGGGACTGAGTGGTATGCGGCCGGATATTTCCTTGAGTATTTTCCATTGCATTTTTGAGTTTCCGTTTGCTCCTTGAAATCTGTGCAAATAGCAATCCTAGCAATCCTAAGTTCATTTTTCAAATTATTTCTACAGTTTATAAATGCCTTTGCTACATGCACTAATTGCACTAACATGCACTACATATCCTGCATAAAAAAGGAATAGTATGTATTAACATAGTAGTCAGAACTACACTATTTAAAAAAGATAGAAATTGCAAAGCAAACATGCAAAAACATTCTGTTAGTAGGGTTAGCTTTAAGTACTCATACCAACATGCAGCTACCAATGCTATTCATTGCTACTCTCCGATAGGACATATTTACCGTTATTCGTATCTCTAATTGTTCGAGGGAAAAAGGACATTTTGAATCGGTCGGTTCGGCAATCGATTTCTCTAATTTTATGACTATGGTCCAGTCTGCCATAGTAAGTTGGGGTTCGTAAAATATTTTTAACATCATCACTGAAAATATTGCCTTGGAATTTGTTTAAGAGATTAAGTCTACATTTCAACCTGCGATCTGACAATGATTCCCATTTCAATTCATTTAATAGACTGGTTACGCTAATATAATTATCGTATCGTCCCTTTAAAAATCTTGCCGATCTTCGCTGCACACGTTCAAGTTCATTACTTAGACCGATTTCGTAGGGATCCCATACACTGGCAGCATATTCCAAATGAGGTCTAACAAGGGAAAAGTAGCTGATTTCACGTACATGATCGTCACATTTACCCAATACTCTTTTGATGAAACCCAGTTTACGATTAGCTTGACCCATTATTTCACGTATATGTTTACCCCAGGAAAGATCATGTGTCAGTCTTATTCCAAGATATTTAATGGATTCCACGTTTGTTATTTCATTATTACTTATTTTGTATGTGCTAGGAGGAGAGCTATTCATTTTCCAAAAATTCATTACTACACATTTTTTAAAATTTAATTTTAACTGCCATGTATCAAAGACTACGATCTTGATAAGACATTGACAAAGACTTGATCTGAGACTACGGATATTTTGTTGAGCAATACATAATATACTGCTATGAAATAACTTAATATTGGTGTAATCTGACATTCTAAATTTTATAAAAAATTTAAATCGTCCAAACTCGTCAAAACAAACACTGGTTCTTTCTCCGCTTTTTGCATTAAAACTTTACCTCCATGTATCCACAAATATTTATAGCCTTTCTCATTCTTAACAGCCCTTGCAGCATACAGCACTTTTCTCCTCCCAGGACAAAGGGCTTCGTTAATGTAGAGAGGGGTAGGTGTCACATCGAGGTTCAGGTGCCATGTTGAGAAGTCCCTCTTTACTCTTCTTTTTGCCAGTAGATCTTCCTTGATGTGCTGACGGAGGAACTTAACGTGCATACCACACTGCCCACTTTCCGACTTGGTTTTGAAGCGGTAACAGCTGTCAATGTCGTCCGCTGTGACTATAACCCCCAACTCGGCCCCAATATTACTAATTATGCTCGGAAGGTCTTCGTTTTTTTGAAGTGGGTAACCGTGAATCTCGACTGAGTTTGCTAAACTGCGTTGCTCAAGGTCATAGGACTGTTTTGCAAGAAGCGCAATTTGCTTCTTCAGTGATCGATTTTCATTTCTAATAAGTCCATTCTAGCAAGGCACTCGTCGAATTGCTTACTATGAGCCTCAAGCACCGAAGATAAATCGTCCAACCGATCATAGAATTTGTCAATCGAATCTCCAAGATTAGCCTCTGTTGACTTTAGATCAGCTTTGATTTCTTTAAAGAGATCTAAAACTGCATATGATGGAAAACTATGGGATGCACTTTTAATCGGTGCACAAGTAGATTCACTATTCATGCTAGATCTACGAACCACGGTGCACTCACTGCATCGCCAAACTTGCTTGCTGGCTTTAATGGCTTCAATGTCCTGTTTAGTAAGAGGATTATCTAAACAGTTTCCATGGAATTTGTTCCCACAATCGGAGCACTCTAATAATACTGTGTTACGCACTAACTTACTGCAAATTTTGCAAGAACTCATTTCGGTAACACGAAAGGTTGGTTATTGTTGTTATACATATATTGTGGTTATTGTTAATCTGTTGGTATAAGGACTTGAAGGTAACCCAACTAACAGCATGTTTTTGCATGCTTACTTTGATATATTTATTTGTTTTAATAATGAGGTTTAGACTAGTATATTATTACTAATCCTTTTTCATGCATGAAGTAGCTTACTTGCATGCATGCCTGTAGTGCATGTTTGGTTAGAATTCACCCCCTGCCACACACCTTTATGGTGACTTGCAGGGTATTATTTAGATGTACATAAGAACTGGTAATTTATGATATTCAGTTAATCCACACTGTATCTACACAAGTGTTAATTAACGGGCGAAAAAATTGGTATAGGTTCACAAGTATGGAAGCAATGTTCAGAATGTGACCATTACGTAGTGTTATTGTCATTCTGCAATAACACTATGATTCGTGATTCGTGAACCGCACGAATCATATTTAAAGGAAAAATCATCGAGTTTCATGATTCGAGATTTGAATCAAATTTCCAGCAGTGAATCGTAATTTGTGCTTCGAATCTAATTTCCTTCAAAGATTCGTGATTCGTGACTCGAATCAATATTAGGTGATTCGTGCCCAACCCTGCCTATCATAAACCTGCAAATAACTCAACACCATGGAATAACAAAATATGTTCGTATATATTTTGGTGTGACTAAAAGTGTACTAAAGTTTATTAGCTTATTCACAACTTAAGATGTACCCGAATATACTAATCCGAATATAGTAACAGCCACTTCCATTGGCGGGGACAGCTCTGTGAACCTAGTGTGTTGCTTATTTTTTATTTTTTCTCGAATTTTCGATTTCTACCTCTTAAAATATGCTATGGTGTCCCGAATGGATATGCTAAAATTTCGCCCGATTGTTTAACATTTAGAGGTCGCTCAAAGGGCATAAATGCAATAACATTCAATTTTCCCGATTTGAGGATATAACATCACTTTTAGGGGTAACGCATCATTTTATATCATTTATCGAGCGGAATTCGCTCCAATTTTTCGTCCGCCCAACGGTTTTCCACGAATAAAAAATTAATGCGCAAGCTACAGCCGCGCGCCACACCTCTTGACGACGAGCCGGTTGCTATAGGGTCGCATTTGCGGTCAGCTGTTAGGTCCTGCGTCCCTCACTGCCTCGCGCCTTCCCTGACGAGAGTCTGCTGGGGAGGGAGGAGTCGAATACCTTGGGTAACATTTGCAGACAGCTAATGATTCACTCGAAGGTACAATCCTTACAAGACCCACCTTAAGCTCTGATGTATACATGTGTTCAAAGGGAATCTTATTTACCCTTATGTCATAAAGAGGAAGAAAAATTACTTTTTAACTGTTGGTTGGTGAAAGAGACAAGATCGATTCACAGAAAAACTTCTTTACTTTAATACTGTCACAAAGTCGTAAATAAAGCAGCACAACACATTAAGAACACCTATGCATTATTTAGGTGTTTGGACCTCGAGTCTCTTAAGAATTCACTGGCGTAAGTAACTACAATAAATATTTTTAGATATTATATTTGGAGTGAAACCCAGATGTAGCAGAAAATTCTAAGTGATGTTCCTTCAATCACAGTACAGGAACTCAAATGCTTCGCAGGAATCCTTGTTCTCAGTGCGTACAATGTCCTTCTTCATTTCGTAATTACTGGTACCAAAAAGTCGATATGCACAGAGAAATGCTGAGGGACGCTATGCGAAGGAATCGCTTCTTATCCATTCTTAGTTGTATACATGGTGCTGACCATAGTTGGCATTTACGATTAAAATTAATCATTAAAAATATGGATACCTATTCAATTTAATCGTTACTTTTATACGAATTAACTTTCAAATTTTAATCGTTAAAATTTTATATTAACTGATACAAAACTAACTTCAGTTAAAATATTTTGTTAATTTTGGTTAATGTCAATATGCGCGAATTTGCTTGCAAACGTTGCCCAACAGACAAATGGGAAAATAAAACGGTATCTAAGAATGCATTGGTAGTTGTGCAAGAATGCAATGAATAAGCCCAGATGAATACATCCAAACAAAAGTGGGCTGAAGGGAGTGACCGCCAAAGTTTAGGAACGCACCCTCAGACGAGAAATCACGAATCACGCGAATGTCATGTCCTGGAGGGCTCGTATGACATCATGTCGTCAATACTACATAGTTGAAGCCGAGAAGAAGGGTCGCCTAAAAACCTATGTACCTGAGGATGGCTTGACAGCCGAAACCGGTAGTTCGTTTAATAAAATTGTGGAAGTCACAACGCTTTTCATTGCTATTATGGAATCCTTCCACTACGTGAAAGCTTCAAATTTCAATTTAAAACCTATGACTGATAAAGAGGGGGAGGGGTTTATTCAAACTAACGTATCTGTTACAATGCGCCAGTCTACGTATGCTTTACTCGGCGTCATTGCGTCGTCAATACATCAGCTCCAAGTGAATCGCGAGAAAAGGTGCGCAGGCACAGCCTCAGCATCTACTGTAACTCTACATAAGCCGTTTCCACTGCAATTTTATAATTGTGAAGGTATACTTCACATCGCAATGTGGGGATCGATATCAAAAACTTATCTTAAAGCACTTTCTACTGCTCAGAACAATCTTTTGCGGCAAATTACATACGCACCATGGTTCGTCAAAAAGTCTTACTGTCACCACAACTTTAAAATCCCAGAATTGGAGCCTCGCCTCAGAAAAGTCGCTCAATGCCTTCAGCAGACACTAGGAATAACTGACCAACAACCATCTGGACACTAAATGGAATTACAACGAAAATCCCCAAAAGAAATATATTTAAACAAATGGATACGGATGAAAGAAACCACAATGACAAGATTCAGTGTTCGCGTTGTTTGTCAAAACAAAAAAACCATCAAAGCTTCTATTATCATAGCGTCCAATTTGCCAAAGTAAAAGAAAAAGTAACTTTTAACGTAAAAGCAACTTTTTTTAACTGTAACTTAAAATCATTTACTTTTTCGGAAAAGTAACTTTTAACGTTAACTAGTTACTTTTTACAGAGATTAACTTTAAAATTAATTAGTTAATTTTTTATAACTTTCCTAACTATGGTGCTAATAATGTCACCGACTTTGATCCTATCAACAAAGTTTGTTGTAGAAACTGATGAACATTTTTAAAGGTGTTTGCAACACATTGTTTGCGACACTCCCTGATTTGGACTTGGGTGAAAACATAATCAAGTACTTTCGTAGGCTCACCTGAAGCAATTTATAAGAGGTAAACCGATCAGATTTTGTTTCAAAGCATGACTCCTCCATATTACGGACGGCAATCTCGTAAATTGTGATGTGTGCCAAGGAAAACTGCCAAAACTAGATTCCAACAGCTTGACTCTTGGAAAAAGCGGCTGCTTCTCGCCCAAAAATGTTAGCAGAACTTGCGAGCCTCGAAAAAGCCTTAAGCCTTGTGGAGGGTTCATATCGCCATCACGAATGATAAGATGACGTACGGTTTCGCCACAGGGGGCCAATTGCGTCACCCACACTCCAGATAAAAAAAGAAAGAAATGTTCTAAGGCCAGCTACATATCTCAGTAAAGATTTGCCAAGTGAAAATCATGTGCCAAAAGTAGGGCTTTGCGCTGATTGTTTTGTGCATTCTCATTCGAAAATGGAAAAAGTTTAATGTATTCTTTTTAATATCTTTATTTTTGAATAAACATAAATATAAATCCATTGCACTTTTCAGTACATGTACATTCAGTTATTTTAGTATCTATTTATAATAAACCAGATCCTTCTATAAATATGTAGTGGAGATGGTGGAAGTCAAGTTGTACGTAGCAACACCTGTGTCGTAAGCGCCCAGCGTCGCCTTATGCCACGGAGCAATTATGCCTAATTGGCAAGAAGTAGAATTTTTCAAGCACATTTCTGGTGTTTCTGAGGCCAAACTCACCTATGTGGCAAATTGTTATGCAAAAATTAAAGCAAAAGATACTAGTACCGTTATGTAAATGACAGTGCGTGGTTAAAATTAGATTTTACTGCAACGAACACTTCGCCTCCAACCCAGTTGAGCCCATTGCGACTCTATGTTTGATATCCTGGAAGAAACACTGCACTGTCTCCGATCTATTCAGTTTTCCATATTTTCGATCCAAAGACTACATCGATATTCCGAAATACGCAATTTATATTGGCTCCTTTATTCTTTATACTCCGACCAGGCACGTAGCCAGAATTTGCTTCCGGGTGGGCTAAGTATAAAGTGCGTAACTTGTAACAAGTCAGCTTTGATGGTTCGGTGCCGAAATTTTAGCTTAACACTTGAATTATGCGCAGTGTAAACCGGACTGCCTTGCCCATTTAACATCTGACTGACGAAATTATTGGGAAAATATTCCGGGGGTGGGGAACCGAAGCCCCAGAGTCCCAAGGCTACGTGCCTGATTCCGGCAGTTCATTCTGTGCTAATTACGCTACTGGTTTTAACTCACTGAATAATAAATTTAAGACGGTGAGAATAAGAGCTTTTCATTTTAATTGTACGGGTATTTATGTATTTTTTCATATTTTTGCACATTTGGAATACATTTTGTATCACTAGCAGTGTTCTTTCAATTATTTTTGCGCAATAAATGCCTTACAATAATGTAGCCTACCCTCCTCTGCCCTCTTTCCTTCCCTTTATATCTTATGAAAACATTACTCATTAAATGTGATGAGTAGACAAAAGAGTCGTGTTACTTTTTACTAAGAAGCCTCCACCTTTAATATACAACCAGTGTATGGATTCCGTATTAATTATGTTTTTGTCTGAAGAGAGCCTAATTAGTTAGGTAATTAATATCCGGTAGAAGATCAAAGTACAGATTAAATCTCCCACTAAAGTTTAAGACAGATAGCTTGATGATTAAGATGTTACAGATACATTACAAACCCTTACGTATTACAACACACTTGAAAAGATAAAAAAGGTTAGAGACATATATTATCGTCTCGATGGATTCAGAATGTCATTTATACCCGTACTGTAAGGGATAACGATAGGCAACATAGCAACTGGATACATAGGTGAGATATTGTTATGTTAGTCTCTGGTGCATGAAATGTGCATTGAAAATACTAACCTATACATGGTAGGTAAATATAGATTTAAGTATTTAGATAAATTTCATCATAACGAATAATCTTTTGCTAACATTTAGATACTTATCTAGCTAAATGTGACCCTATTACATAACATGTTTCCAGGTGGTGGCCTTAACCCCTGCCACACTCCCTCGCGGTGGCTTGCAGGGTATTGCATACATGTAGATGATGACGTCAATAAATGGGAAACTTTGACATCGGCGGTTGCCACTGAGCTCGGTTAGTTGTACTCATTTGAGGAAGGCGACCGACTACTAAGTTCACTTGTTCAATGAAGGACAAGAGGTCTGGGAAAAGCTGATGGGAAAATGGTGGGAATAACGGAAATGGAGACTGGGAGGAGCATTACGCGGCGACAGCATAACCTCGCTCCCAGGAAAAGGAGCCAAGGACTCAACGGCTTACTATCACACCCAGCGGACGATGCACTGCATTCGAAGTGCTCACCACGCAAAACTTATTTAGGGGCACGGAATTCGATGACAAATTCACGGCTGTCCTTGAGGTCGAATTCCAGCATTAGGAACTACGTCATTCGTTGAAGCCAAGGCCGGCCGTGGTAGCAAATTTTTTAACGCGCTGTCCGAAATGAAAGTGGCGGGTTCGAATCCTGCCAAGTGCGTGGATGTTGCTTTCTTCCTTTATCTAAAATCACTTCTTAGATTTTGGCATAAAACCTTAGTTGTAAGACAACCAAGGAAGTAGAAAATATCAGGCAATATTTTTGTAACGTTGTATAATGTAAGAATATCAATTATTTTCATTCATTTTAACATAAAATTCTATTAAAACAAGAGGTAGATTAAGTATTAAATTGCATTTAAAGATTACTTCCTCACGAATCCGGACCCTCACTTTTGGAAATAAGCCCACCAAATTCATCCCCGAAGGCCTCCATAGGCCTTCATATCCTCCTCTCCGGAGCCTTTTGCCTCAATATTCTCTATTATAAAATCGTCAAAATTATATAACTTGATTAAATATCATTTCTCTCGATGGCTTTACTTTCTTACTTTTCAGCGTACTTTCAGAATAAATACTCTAAACCACGCGATTCCAAACATGAAAGTTATATAAGTAACTAATTTTGGATTGTCATGTCATGACAATGTCTTTGACATTGGATTAATGTCATTTTGATTTGCAAGTGATTAAAGTCGAAATATTGACTTCTGAAAAACGTAAAAGTGACTACACATCGATTAACCGTGACACGTGGCTTCGGTTACTGCGACTCTGTACGACTTAAGCGGCAGCATATACATTACGTAATGCTACCGCGAAGGAGGGTTCGAGCAATGCCTTATGGACAGCAAGGAAGCCTTTCTTTACGTTGTGAGAAAGAAACGAAACATAGGGGTAAGAAAGGTGTGTGGTATGGGGTGAAGATCACCTAACATGCACCATTCACATGCAACTATGAGTAGTTACCTAGACCTAGATGCATGGAAGTGCCCTGCTGCCATAATTCTAAGCATGAAACTAAGAGGTACCATGCAATACCAACCGTCATACTTAGAGCTACCATGGGATGCTAACTGCAACTAAGAGCCACCAGTAAAGAATACTCATACAATATTTCACCAACCTATCCATTTTCTATACTGCCTGTTATGTTCTTTAATGGGACGCGGGAAAAATGAAATTTTAAATCTATTGTTATGGCAATCTATCTCTCCAATAAAATATAACTGCTAAAATCTATTATAATACGCAGAGGTTCTTAATATTTATGTAACATCTTCAGTAAACCTATCTGTTTTAAATTTCTGCCGAATTTTAATCGGAATTTCAACCTGCGATCTGATAATGATCCTTAACCTAATCTTCTAATGATCATAGCTTTTGGCCAACTGCCATAAATACCAGGAAAATATTGCTGGAGATGAATATGTCAGACGTCAACAGATTCTCACGCATCAATATGAGGGACCATCTCAGAAGTACCAAAGAAGGAATAGTGAGGGCAGTAATCTAAAGAGATGAAAATTCCCAAGCTCCACAATCCTTCCGGAGCCCACATGAGGTGTAGGTTTACAAAAATTGGCCTAGGTGAATATTTGCTTATACAGTTTTTTTGTCAAGAACGTTTTTTAAATTAGCATTCAGCATTATCCATCGTTATGAATAATATAAAAACCATTTACGGGGTGTCTCAATCAGGCGGGTGTAAGTTAGTCACCTTAAAAAATTGAATTGAATTGAATTAAAAAATTTGGTTAGTCACATAATATCAATTAAATAGTGTGAGATAATTTTTTTAAATTTATTATATTATTATATGATGTAAATCTTTATGACCAATCACTTTTGAAATTATTGCCTAATTTCATTAAAAATGGCAACCGAAAAAGTTGGTTACAATCAGTACCAACTAATCGATTACCTGATATAGTCATACTTCCCGTAATCGATAAATATATCCCATTAATTATGGCTTAATGATTTACTACTCGATTACTTGCAGCGCTACTTCATGCCGCGGGGATAAAGTTCGCGGGGAAATTTATTTTCCCTTCTCCCCTCAAACCCTCAAAACCCTCTAGTATGTTTTTGTTACAAAACACCTTTTCAACCACCAACATATGCACTCAAAATAGCTTTCCTTCTGTGTAATTATTTCAAAGGAGTATGGATTATAGTGGTAGCTAGATTTGGCCTCCTATTCTGAATGCTATGGTTTGAACCCCTTAGGTAATACAGATTTTTGATTTGTATATCGGACTCTACTTCAAAATTGTGTGAAAATTGTGTGGAGAGAACATCATTTTAAGTACCTCGTCAGTCTCAAGTGAAGTTAAGCCATTTGTTCTCTGAAGCCTTTCGTTTGGAACATGTTATATTGAACGCTAGGCTTACGTCAACTCTCCCGGCATGGAATGAAAAATTATCATCTTGACCCAATCACCAACATTCCCGTTCAATGGCGCAAAACAACTGGCTTCTCAGTAAATATACCGGAAAAAACAGGATCTATAACAGAGTTTATTTCAACTAGCGGATCCCCTTCTAATCTACGTATCTTTCTTCCGAGTTTCTTCATGATATGATGGTATCTTCTATTCTTAGGCACGATTTCGGTAACACGCGGAAGCTGCCAACAATAAGCTTCACCAACAACAATAATTTCCGGGAATTATTTCGGCGTTAGCCAACGCCACACAACCATCTGCGTTGCTCTTGATACTTTCCGCTTTTAGTCCACAATCCCAAGAATCCGCCCACTACGCAACCCTCAAAGTCAGCAATTCATGCTACTCGATATTCAAAGAACTCGGCATAAAAATATTGCCCTCCCAAATTTCTATTTAAAAGCCAATTCCGAAATCTCATTAAATATTTTGAACATAAATAACGTCTTCGAAGAAACGTTTTCAAAATACAGTCAATGTCATGTTTCCAAGGAATTTTTCCCCTTAATCCCATAAATATAGGGATTCCGACATCTCACTCGCTAGATTGAATGTATAGACTTGGCTTTGATCGTGTGTCATTTTTGACCTCAACTTGTAGTAACTTTCGTTTGTGCCCTGTTGATATAATTTGGCAAAAGCACAGAAAAAAGATTGTATGGTTTGTAGTTTGCAAACAACATTTTAGAAATTTGACCTGTTGAGAACATAATGGGGGTCCTAACCCAAATCCAAATTTTGCCTTATTTCAATGTAAAAAACGGGGTTTCAACGCAAAAAAACTAGATACAAAAAAGTCGGAATTACTAGGGGAAAATAAGTTTAATTGGGGTTTTTGGTATGGTTAATACGATGAAACCATTTTCGTTTTCGAAAAAACAACCATGACCCCTGAAAGGGCATAGTCAAAGTCACTAGGGCTGATAAAATGAGAATAGGGGCTAAAAACATGTCAAATGATTTCAATGGCTGATAAAAGATCCCTGATCTTTCTTGCCATCACCTGACATTAAAAAAATACGTAGGGGTCAAAGGTCACGAGGTATAGGCAAAGAAATCCAGGCAAAAACGGTCGTATCATAATTTTAAATGGATTCCTATACATATTAAATATTCCAAGATACTTTCTGACTTTCTCTGACCTCCAAGGGTTACCCATGAGTCAAGACGTCTAAGCAAGCACATCGGGAAAAAACGCGTCCTATCATAGGTTTAAAAATGCCCAGGTAGAAGATAAATTTGGGCCTGTTTAGTGATAGCCAACGGCGATGGATGGAGAATGATGACGATGACAAAATCTTTGCCACATCTCATTTCCATGCTTTTGGTACGGTGTGGTTGATGCGTGAAAAAGGACGGTAGTTTGATCCCTCTTCTTGAAGTTTTCGATGCGGACACAATTTTCTTCCTAACCTGCATGTACTTACACTGAAGTTGCTTACATTGGAGCACGGTATTACCATGCATCAAAAGCATTATGCGAATCCTCACGGAGATTGAGTTTCCGTTCAATATGTGAATTTCGATTATATCGGCCTTGATCTTCGGTACATTGCTTTCATGGTAAATCTAACCACCGTGACTATTATGCATTTCAAATATCTTGGGAGCTACGATGCAAGCCTAAAATTTATGGGGTTAAGCAAAGAGAATATTTCTCACCACGAGACTCTCAGAGCCAATTAGAATGCAGTTGATGTGGCCTAAACTCTAAAAACTTCAATAGCTCTTAACTTCCTTGGTTTACACTTCGTGGATAAGAGTGACTTGTTGCTAATTCCTTCAGTTATGTGAGAACAAGAATGGATATTTGAATGGCAGCATTGCAGATGCAGACCAAGTCACCTTGGCCACTCTGTAAGACCGAAATCACGTCAAGTCGTACTCGTACATTTCGCAACCGACATTCGTAAACGGACATCTCGTAACCGTGACAATCGGTAAGCAGACAACTCGTATCTTATTTCGGAAACGCGACATATACAGAGACATATACGGTATACGGTCATATGGTAAACCGGAAGTGCCGAAATCGACTGCTGGGGAGTATGAGAAATGTTCGTAGTCAAGTTAACAATAACGCGTGGCATGAAATATATAGCTTCTGTGCAGTTTTATTTTGAACAACGTAATATTCGATATAAATTTCACAACATCAATGAAACAGAAGGATGTTAACAAAATGTGTAATAGGCCTCGAAAACATGAGAAGAAAAGCTGTCGTAACACGAGAATTACGAGGGCCGTTTCTATGCCGACGGGCCACACGGAGAGACTGTACTCTGTTAAAACTGTCATGTCTCAGGAACAATTCGAAGTCGAGTCAAACTGCAGCAAACTGTATTCGATGCAGTGTGAGAAAACTTATACAATACAAGGACCACACTGAGGCCCGCGGGCCGCACTGGGCACAGCACATTCCTATGTTGAAATCATCATATCTCAGGAGCTATGAACGAAGGAGAAACTCGGCTAACAACATTCGATCGATAGTGCTCACGGCTTAATCATAGTGGAAGCCGCGCAAAGAGCGGCGGGCTGCACGGGGAAGCTGTACTCTGTCAAAGCCGCCATATCTCAGGAACTATTGGGCGAAGAGGCACACGGTATATGATGCAGTGTGTTCAACCTTAGGCACTGCAAGGTTCTTACTGAGGTCCGCGGGTCGCACTGGGTAACTATTACTATGTTGCAATCGTCATATCTCAAGAACTATGCTTGGTAGAGAAAAACAACTACCGGCATTCCACGCAGGGTGATTACAGCTTAATCATAGTAAAATCCCACTAAGACCGGCGGGCCACACTAGGTACATTTCAAAATGTTTAATCGTCATACCTCAAGTATTATTCGCATCAGAGAAAATGACAAACAGGAGTCATTGCGCAGCACTTTCACCTTACGGGGATCGCACTAGGGTCAGCAGCCGCATTGGGTGGTGATTTCTTTTTTAACCCCCTATCAGTGCTAAGCATTGCAGTTTACACATAGAGTTTGAGACACATATATTCGTTCATAGCACTGAAGGGATTAAAATGGTCGTATCTCAGGAGTTCTTCGCGTTAGGGAATACCGGGAAGCGGAATTCCCTAACTTTATACTTTACTCGGAACCGAAATCAAACTTTTGTACAAAAAATCGTTAGATGGAAACGTAAAATGAATTTTGGAGAAAAAATTAATCTTATGACCAGAGTCGTTCACTCATGAGTAAAAAATTAAAGTAAGCAAAAGGTGACTCCCACCGAACGAGCAGCGTTCAGGATTTATACGCCATCCACCTCCCGTCCTTGACAGTTTTGAAGAACAAGGGAAGGGGAGCGGAGGTGAGGAGGGGAGGTCTGCCTGAACAGATCCTGTAGCATCCTGTGCATATAATCCAAAACCACTGAACAACAAAATATTTTCGTATGCATTGTGGTGTGACTAAAAGTGTGCTGAAGCTTAATTGCTTATTCACAACTTACGATGTAGTCGAATATGCAATGCCTTTCAAAATAATCCGAATAAATAACAACCACTTCCGTTGGCAGAGTCAGCTGTGTGTCCCTCTTTGTGATTGAGCGAAGGAGCTGCGTAGTCTTAGTAGTGATTGAACGAAGGGGATGACGTACGACTCCTTAGCACGCCCACTACTCCCAAAGCGTTAAACACGTCAGTTTTTCGCTGTTTATAACTCAATAACGACTTGACGGATGGAAAAACGGAAAAAGATGGGTCTTTTTATTTTACTGCCTCTATCAGATTAGGCAATTAAAAAACTATGGTAAGCGACGTCATTGCAGCTTGATCATATTGGAGGTCACAGTAGTCCCTTTCAAACTTACCCCGAGATGGAGGTGGACCGCATAAGAATCAGCATTGTCTTGACACATAAAATGATTCATAGGAATAAGGAAAAATATATTTGTTATTGAAAATCAATAGCGTAATGATTCATAATTTTCCGAGCTACTACAAAAAAGGAAACATTCAGATTGGATAATTTTTTTCGGATGCATAGCCATTTTTACTGCGTGTCTTCAATTTGAAGTTTGGATTTCAGTGTCTCTCGTACTCGATCTAATTTTTGCATGGTCGTTATGACGGGACATAAAATTGCAAAAAATTGCGTAAAATAAGTCTTCTGCTTTTTTTAGGAGGCTGAAATCGTTAATTTATTTTCATGAAGCATGCGGCTTTGATTGAAATAATAAACAATCCTCTTTCGTTTCCTATTTCCAGCTGAGAAATTTTTTGATGGAAATCTGGACATTAAAATTATCTTTTTACATATTTAGGCTATAATTCCGATGAATTAGCTGATGACACTTTAGTTGTATGTGTTTATTAATAATCCTTTTTTCAAACCAAAAAAAATCAAACATATTTGATAATAACAAAAATAATTTCATACTTGCTTTATAGCAAATGCCTTAAGAAGAGAACACTTTGATCCGGACATTCAAATCTCATCTATATGATAGCAAGTGATGTCCGTTCACGAAATGTCGGTTACGAAATTATGGTTACAGGTTGACGCAGTGCAGTTTGAGCGGAGATTGAAACTGGGAATACCTCCTTTTTTGTTTTTTAGCTCCTAAAATTTTTTATGGGATATAGAGACTATTGCTAGCAAAAATATTGTTTTACAATTTTTCGTGCATAAATTTATACTTTGAATGACGAGAATAATATATACAGTTTATTGTTTGGCCTTTTTCCTTTAAGTGTAAATACCTCTGCTGCTTCCATTTTTGGGATTAAAATTTTTGGAAATAGAATTATCCTCTTCCGTATTCAGGTACTTATGCTTTTCACTCTAGACTTCTACCCATGAATGAATCTGTTTGTTCCTTATGTCTACTCTTTTCCGACATGGCCAGTGGTGAAACCCGTGATAAGAATCCCCTGAAAAGAATGTATTGGTCACATTCCGTTTTGTTTCTCGACCTAGGCGAGGGCCAAGCAGAACTCAATTCCACATGTCCACCATAGGAACTCACTCACTGAGAGTCTCGCAGATGATTCAGCTGAAGGAGTTAGAGATAAAACTCACGGCAACGCTGAGCTTTAAAAGACCACTCAAGAACAGTTCCACGCCCCTCATCTGCACAGATTTTCAAACTACTTGGGGATATACCGAAAGGCTAATTTAAGGAAAATAATTTAAGGCTACCGCTCATTCCCCCAGATTTTTGATATGAATCCATAAAGAAAACAACATAAATGCAATTACACGGTGAGGTCACTAATTATGACTCTGGCGTACCCGTGAGGGAAAAAGGACGACAAGGGGGATATTGGGACATTACCATTGACTTGGCAGCCATTTAAACCTATGACATGACTTTTGTTTCTCCGATTTGCTTTCAATTTCCTCGTGAACTTTGAACCCCTCGTAACACTTGGAGGCCAACAAATTGCAAGAGTGATCTGTGACATTACCATCGACTTTAAAAACCATTTAAACCTAGGATACGACGCATTAAAAGCCCCGATTTGCTTGCTTAGACGTCCAGACCTTTGACCAATGGGTAACCCTTGGAGCATATAAATTCTCTATGATTCTCCATGCAGATGGTGAACGGTGAGAGTTATTTGATGTGTGTGCAAAGATAGAATAGTACAAGGTTTTAATGGACATTTTTATTTCCATATACGATCAAGAATTTTTTACAGCTTCCTCCGTATCTCTCTTCAGTCGATCTGTTTCAAAGACATGGATAAAACAACAGCTACTCGGAGCTTTTTAGTTTATTACATTCTACTACCCAGCTATTAAAAAGTAAGTCTTATCTGTAAATTATTTGGGTAATATAGGAATAATTAATGTGTGTTCAATCCGATGGTTGGTTAGTATTAGGCTAGAGTAGCGTACTAAGCCATTGTAGTGTGAAATTCACACATTCTAAATAGAAGGACCAGTTCCTTTCCCTGGGCTACCTGCGATTTCGAACGAAGTTCTGACACGCAGAAAATCGAATCGCGAGGATTTCAGGTGGAGGCGTCCAAAAAGACTTTCCCGCTACATTTTAATACATATATTTATATATTTTATAATATGTGTTAGATGATTTTATAATATAGTGATATTTTACCCTTAATATGCTTTACCCATTTTTTACCCGTTTTTCCTGAGGCCTAGAGAAGCATATTGAAGTGATGCATCAATCGTTCACTATATGCTACCACTGTGCGCGAAGTACACGATCCTTGCGATGAGACGGATTACCCTTAATATGTATTACCAAATTTCAGCCGTTTCCCCGCGGCTTAGAGACGTAGATTGAAGTGGTGAATCAATCATTCGCTAGATTTTATCATGAAATACACGAGCCTATGGCACTGAGGATCCCGCGGATAGGGTGTTTCACATTTGGTTGGCAGCATGGGATCTTATGGCGTCTCATTTCCCATGCAAATATCCATAAGGAGCATGGTGCAGGTTTGCCAAATGCAGCAAAAAAGTTAACATGTCGCTAATTGTACGCAGCGTCAAAAAATATTTCCTGCGGGAAACATAGGTGTAGGATCGAACAGATACATTTGTTTGTCAATATTTTTTAAAGGAAAGTTATCACAAACATTTCACACAGTTCAGCGTGTAAGATAATTTTTCCGATTTTAATTTCTTAACACTGTTTAAAACAAAACTTACTTCAGAACAGCTCCAAAATTACAAGGATGGATTTTTAGACATATCTCTTAACAATAATCAGGTTAGAAACGGATTTTAATAATCAATAGCGATGTAATTAATTTCTAACTGTATTTACGACGGAAGTTTTGAAAAATTTTAGGCAAAAAGTAGTCGCCTGCTAACTTTCGTATCTTAAGAAACAGCTCCACATGTGCAGCGTATGAACTTTTGATGAAACCCTAAAGCTATTTTTAGTGAATTACTTAAGACTCCATAGTGATTATCAAGGGTGTTATGAATTTCGAATATTACGAGATTATCCCCGCGGCATAAATCTTCCGCATATCACTTTCCCGCCAGCGTCGACTCTTTGCACAGGGCTGAACTTGAAGAAGATACTGTTCTGTAAGAGCTTAGATACTGAAGATATTCTTCAACAGATCTTCAACAGATATTGAAGGTCACGCCCTGGACAGTTCCTAACGGAACCTACGAAAATACTGTCGGTATTTTCGTAGGTTTTGTTTGGAAGGAGCAATTAAACATTTGTAGGATACGGCCCTTCACAATAAAGCTTCAATAGAGAGTGACGGGCTGCGCTTAATTTGTCATAAGATTCTTATTGGTGAACAATTGCAAGTTTTGCAAGCTGTGTTTTTAAAAAGAATTAAACGATGCCGTGGATTTTCTTCTCTATCCTTGTGTTGCAATCGTTCTGCGACCAAGAAATGTCTGAAGAGAAGAGACGAAAAGAGAGAATTTGAGAAGCCATGTGAGGTAGATGGTTTTCAATATACAGTGTCCCATTGATCGTCATTTTTGTCCTGTAATTTTAGACACTTTCTTTCACGCCACATGGATAAAATTTGGTACTTGAGTATAAAAAGGTTGTGAGTTTTGTAGTCTAAGCAAAATTTTATAAATATGACCTTCTGACTCCAGAAATAATGTCTCACCAAAGATTCGAAATTCCCCTTATGGGATTTCAGTGTTAAATTATTCGAGATACAAAAGAGAGAGAATCATTTCAAATGGTGCCCAATACGATGGTAAAGTCCCTCCACGAGTTCTTAGACCTTGAACGGTTGGTCATGGGTCAAACGTCTCCAGATGTAGCCTAAGAAATCAGGGAAACAGACGCGTCGAATTGTAGGTTCGAAAGGGTGAAGAATTAAACAATGAAATTCTGATCCTGTTCGTCGTCGTCTCCTTACCTCCAAGAGCCACATGGTGCTATACTATTAAACCTCTCCCAACATTGTATTATAATGTTATTATTTCATATTGATTAGTGGAATTTACTAATTTACTTAAAACACATCTCTATTTTTTTCGCTGAATAGGCAGGCATATTCATCATTCATTTTTTATTTTACCCCTGTGGGGCCTTACTTGTCTGGGGGCATCACGGCAACGGGCGCGAACAGTTATTTTTAGTTACAATGGAGAAAGCTCTACATTTCAAAATTCTATGGAATCTGCTCCTGGAATTTCAACCAATGTTGGTCTAATGATCGATAGAAAAAAAGCAAAGATAGTTGAGCAAAATGGAAAACGATTGAAACCCATAGTAAAAATAATATTATTTTGTGCCCAGAACAACCTCCCCATTAAAGGCCATCAAGATGATGGCAATTTGAGCAGTGAAGAAGACCAAGAAATGGCTCTTCAAGGAAAACAGGGGGTTTTCAAAGTCTCTTGTCATTTAGAATAGATGCAGGCGACGAAGACTTAAAATAACATCTTTCGACATGCAAACGCAACAACACACTTATTAGCAAAACCATCCAAAATGATGTGATAGAATGAATTGGTGATTTTTTACGTTAGAAAATTGTTGAAGATGTAAAAAAAAGCCAAATATTTCTTCATAATATGTGACGAGACTACCGATGTTAGTAGGAAGGAGCAACTAACATTCTGTGCACGATACATTGATATGAACAAATCCATAGTAAAGGAGGAATGTATTGGCTTCATTGAGCTCAAATCTACAACGAGCTTGGATATAAAATCAACGATAGACGAAGAGATGTCAAAACTTGGCTTGTCATATGATTACCTATGTGGTCAAGGGTACGACGGAGGATCAAATATGGCGGGACATATACACGGCGTGCAAGCCCTAATATCGCACCAACAGCCACTCACAATTTACACTCATTGCTTCACTCACTCCTTGATCTTGTGCATCACAAAATGTTGCGAAATCCCAGCAATAAGAAATGTTATGGGAACAGTTGGAACGGTTTCTGTCTTCCTATCGGCCTCCACTCATCGAGTAAATGCTCTTATCCATGTTCTCGAAAAGATGAATTTCTCCAAATCAAAGAAACAGAGACTGAGGGCACTTTACACGATGGGTCAAGAGACATGATAGCGTCATCACCTTTAGAGAGTTAATTGTTCCTGTTGTCACAGTACTGGAAAATTTGATTGACAACAAAGCGCCAGAAGTGTCGTCTGAAGCGTACATGTTATCCTGCACCATCAAAAAAAGCGAATTTGTTGTTGGCCTTGAAGTTGCAGCCTACTGCCTTGGTTTAACTTTAAGACTAAGTCAACGGTTGCAAAGCCCCAAGCAGGATATCTCGTCTGCTTTAGTTAACGTAACTAACATTTTGGAGAACTTCAAAAATATTCGGCGCGAAGCCGAACTTGAGATCAAAAGTCTGTACGAAAGCTCCCTTCAAGTTGCAGATGAGCTGGGGTTTGAAATATCAACACCGAAAACATGCATACGTCAAAGAAACAGAAGCAACGCGCCCGCAGAAAATCCTGAAGAATATTTCAGGAGATCAGTCTTCCTGCCTCTTTTGGATCATTTTATTTCAGAGATTGATGCAAGATTCAGCAGAGGTTTCTATGGAGTCCTTCCTCTTGAAGGCCTCATTCCCTCCAACCTTTCAAGATTCACGGACAAGGAAATTCTAGCTGCTGCGGAAAAAACATCAAACCTATACTGAAGAGATTAGAAGTACCACCTTGATGGTGGGAGAAATCAAGATGTGGAGAAACAAATGAAGCAACATATGCAATCCGCCTGAAACAGTCATTGATACAATCAAAGAATTGCACATTTCATTTTTCTCAATAATCAGTATTCTCCTTCTAGTTTTGGGAACGATCCTTGTTACAACTGCAACAGCGGAACGTTCATTTTCAACGCTAATAAGATAATTATAATTATGTATTATAATCTTTCTAAATCAGTCATGTTATCAAACACTTTTATGTTTGTTGTTTCAAAGATCTTTCTTGTTGTACTACTCTTTAATAATGTATGTAAAATATTTTGTACTTTTTCTAATTACATATTTATAACATGTAAAATGGGTTTTATATTTGGTTTTAGGTTGAAGACTTATTTGAGAAGTACTATGGGAGATGTACGATTAAATGGACTGGCACTCGCAAACGTGTCAAAAGAAAGGGAGATACCAGTAGACGAAATAGTCAGCATATTTAGCATGGTTAAGAATAGACGGATGACTGTATAGAATTGGGAAAATGATTCATAACGCAGCTTCCACAACTAGGCGAAGAATGTCATTATTGCTTTTTAAATTAAACCGCTGTATTCAATCGGAAGTAATTTTTTTTTACTATTTTATAGCACCCATTATAAATTCCCCCTTTTATTGTTAAGTATCTCTAGTTCAAAGATCAACAAGCAGTCAAATTTAAATTCATTATAATTACAATTTGAATGTTTTTCCTATTTTAACCTCCTGACTGTTGTTTAACGTAAAAATTTAGTAATAAAAACAAATGAACTTATTTAATCATAAAATTGATTTGTCTATATTTCTGTTCCTTATCATTAAGTCATACTTTAAAAACTAGATAAAGCATCATCATTAGTTTTTATTATTATTATTACCGGTATTTCAATCTAGGCTCATAATGACCACTATAAACCTTTTACTAATAAAACGACTTACTACATATGCATAGTAGTGTCTTTTTTATCAAAGAATTAGCCTAAAACCGCCGTTTTTGAATCTTGAAAACCCAAAATTTCCAAAATCTACGAACCCCCCTACGGCTGAGGGGAATTACCCAGACCCAATTACCCCGGTTAGCCCCCCCCCTCCCCTTGGTCAAAACCTATATCCGCCACTGTTTGCGTTCAAGTTATTTTTGTTGCGAACGTTCGGGAAACATACTTCTTGATTACGGCCTTTAACCAAAAAAGTGTCAAGTCTTCTTTTGGACCATGCGCCCTTCTAGGAAGACACCGACTGGGATTGTTTTGTATTCCTTTTGCCCCCTGCCCGCACGCACGCGCTAAAAGATTCACCGAAGAGGCCACAGTCCAAGCCCTTGTCCCCCCCAAAATACTTAATTTTCCCCCTTACTTCCATTTCAGAATGGAGCTCTACCTGGAAGCTTAAGGTAAACCCCATCAAGTCCAAAACTCTGACCTTTACATTACGCGCCAACCCTGTAAAATCTTCCTATAGTTTCTCTGCCCAACCAATCCCTAAAGTTACATCCCATAGTGATCTTGGTGTAGGTACTTTTTGACTCCAAGCTAACCTTCGCCCCCCACATTAAACATATCTCTGCCAAAGCCATGGCTCTAGTTGGACTCCTCTATAGATTCACAGAAATAAGAAGTCCTCTGGGTCTGAAATCCATCTTTTCCGGCTGTGTTCATCCATTAATAGATTATTGTTCGCCAATATGGTCCTCTGCTTGTCCTACCAACCTCAAAGCTCTCAATAGACCTCTTACCTTCTTCATCAGTATCGTCAAAAATCGCAACCCCCCTCTTCGGAATCTTTCGGCTAATGCACTGCTCTCGGACCTTGATATTGTTCCTTCAGTGCAACCTCAGCGCACACTTAATGACCTCAAGTTTTTCCACGGATTCATGAATAGCCGTTTCAGGTCTAATGACCGTCTCTCAATGTTCTCTCTTCGTGTCCCTTCACGTACAACCCGAAATTCGTCTCTATTTCATCTACCTCACCACCGTTTATTTGTGACTCAGAGATCCCTAACCTACGGGCTGCCTCTTACCTACAACTCCCTCAATATCCCTCCCATTGACATAACATCATCCATTTCATCATTCACAACCGCTATCAACAGACTTCCTTCCTTATTTGATTCTTCTTGTTTTATTTATTTTTTGTCCTATGTCCTATATTTGTGCTATTTATCATTTGATGAAAAAATCCAATGTAAAGGTCTCGTTGGCGGTTTTTGGATTTCGTGTTCAATAAATAAAATAAATCAAAATAAAAATGGGTCCTGCGAAAAGGGACATTTATGACATTGCGGAAACTTTGACGGTCTTAAGCGGGAATATCCGTAGAAAATGTTCTGTTTGTAATATGTTGATATGTCATTGAGTCAATTTTAGATGCATTTGGCATGACTGCAGCTGTCGCGACATTTAAAAAATGTAATCATAGTAGTAGCACCTCATACTTCTACTACCCGTCAATGCATTGCATACCTAAGAGAATTGGTATTTTTTAATGCGCTAATAGCATTTCATAACAATTTCATTATAAAATACATTAGTATTATTTTCCTTTAATCATTGTTAGCAGCAAAGAAAATTTGATGGAGTAGATTCCATTATTGAATGCTTTTAGGTCATCAATTTGTTTTTGAAGATGATTTCTTTCTGCTATTGCTAATTCCCTTGTCTCCTTAACACACTGAAGGCGAATCGGCCGGCAAAATCTTGTAGATGAAGGCCGAGGATTAGACCAGATTATCTCACCTAGAATTAGAGGAAACGGGAGTTTTATTGCCTATGCATTATTTTCAATTCGTCATAAACAACGTTTTGGAAATTAAGTTATGGGATAACTAGAGAATCCAGAGTATGTTACCTGCGGTATCATTTACTAAGCGAAGTGGCACGAAAGAGCTCATGAATAAAAATTCATCAAATGCATTCCCTTGTTGCCACACCTGTTTGTACTGAGAATAGTCCAAACTGCCATCAAACTCATATTTGCAAATCAATGAGCAATTTATTTCCTCTCCCGATGGTTGAGTTGAGTTGAGGAAACACACGCCAGAATCCGTGATACAGAAGAGCTTGAAGATTTACTTCGCACATATTTTCAGTGACAACTATTCCTTCCGGGTATGCTGCGCTTTTAGCTCGTAGTACTCGGTCATAGCAAGGATATAAGTCATATCAGTGGCTAAAGGCTGTGCTACGAATATTTACGTATCGGTCAACTCCGTAGAAATAATAAGGGATAGAGCCTTCTCAACAGTCATCTCAGTTTGGATAACATTAATTTTCCTCTACTTCGATAAGACTCTTGTTGCCCTAGTTGGTGTGGCAGTTGTTATTTCCGTGAGTAATTTAGCTGCCCTTTCTCCTTTAGACTTATGGTAGCTGCTAAAGTGAGCTCCGCAGTAGAGGCTGTAGTTTTAAGAATTTGAGCTTTTATTCTACTTGTTCTATCACAGAAGGTGTGAAACTCTTTTACCGGCCGCTCCGTTGCGCGTAATAAAATATTAATAAATTTTTCAAATACGAAGTTCAAAGTAGCAAAATTGTTTAATTAAACTTTATCAAAATTTAGTATTAGGAAAGGTTAGCATTTATCCAAAAATACAAGCAACAGGTGTAGAGGTAATTGGAAAATACGTAAGTACAAAGTTAGGAAATGTAATGCACTCCTTTAATTAACCATTCATTATTTCGTCTAATGAAACTGTCATTATTACGACAGCTCTCCTCCCACCTTTTTAGGTATGGTATCAAAAGACGTTTCCGCATGCACCCACTTAGAGAATTCAAAGCGGCTGTATGTTCTGACAAATTTAATCGTCTTGATAGAAATTCCAACAAATACTGTTTCTTCTCAGTCACTGACTTGTTCTTCCACTCCAAAAGTTTTTCATGGAGCTCAAGGCGTGAGACGAGAAAACCAGAAAATTAAAAATGAAATTTCTTAAGTGACCTGTATTAAGAGCAAAAATTATCAAGAAAATAATGAAAAAATTCACGTATTCGTACTAATAATTAAATTGATACGGGAGTGCACGCGGTAAAAGATGCCCTGAGAAGGGTATAGTAAAGAAAATACTTCAAGTCACTTAACAACATTTCAATGAAAAAAAATTATAGGAGCGGTCACATGGCTACAAAATTCTACGGAAATGAATACGATATACAACATACCTTATAAAGGAGTAGCAGGATGAATTAATATAAATCACTTCTGATCGAAGAACAGGAAAAGCTGCCAAAAGTGTAAGAGACTCGACACAATCACAAGCTTAATCACAATCTTTAGATCCTGCAAATTAACCACTGTACGACCTTCTTTCACCACCGCCATGAGAGGACTGATATACAAAAATTTATTTCTTGAGGAAAAGCACATGTTTCACTTCATGTACCCGCTCAATACCGTCAAAGTTTCCGCAATGTCATAAATGTCCCTTTTCGCAGCACCCATTTTGGGGGGAACAGGGGCTTGGACTGTGGCCTCTTCGGTGAATCTTTTAGCGCGTGCGTGCGGGCAGGGGGGCAAAAGGAATACAAACAATCCCAGTCGGTGTCTTCCTAGCAGGGCACATGGTCCAAAAGAATATTAGACACTTTCTTTGGTTAAAGGCCGTAAATAAGAAGTATGTTTCCCGAACGCTCGCAACAAAAATAACTTGAACGCAACTACACTTACAATTATCCGCTCGCTCGATACAATATTCTCACCACTTTCGTCCATACAGAATCTGTGGAGGTTAGTGACAATGTTTACAGCAGAAACGCGGCGAATCCGAAGCTTTAGGGTTCATTCCACATGAGCAATGTAAGCGAGTCTCGCTATTTCCAGCCCCGGCGCCCGGACCTCGGACGCGCTGTCCGAAAATCATATGAATTTTTGGCATCACAAACTTATTTTTTATTTCTCTTCAGTTTCGCATTTTAAGTCTTCAACAAACGCTCTGTTATAAGTCACTTGACAGGTCTCTCCCTAAAATGCTAGATATTCTCTGCTTTATGTGAAAAACAGCTTCCGCCATTTTGTAACGTAATAGCACACAAATGTTATAAAAAATCTCGAAACTAAAGCATAGTAAAGACAAAGCATTTTGTTAATAGATTATACCATTTTTTATTCGATCAAATGCCTCCCACATCGACACCATCAACATAACTTTGAAGATATTCGGAGAAAAAGGAAGTCGGGAGTTTTTTTGGAAATGTGGTCATGTTTGAGCATGGCAAATGACGTACTATTCCTTAATAAACGATCTTTTGTGAGTAAATGTGCGAAGTTTCAAGTCCATATCTCAAAAAAAGCTATTTTTGAATTTTGTTCAAAAATTTTCGATTTCCGACCACTGTGCGGCGGTTCACTTTTTGTAACCCCTGTGACTTTGAATGTGCCCTTTCAGTGGTCACGGTTGCCTTTTCGAACTCAAAAGTTCTTCCATCCTTTCTTTCTGCCCAAAAACCTTATAATATAAAGTTTTGCAAAATAATTGTCTTTTTTGTATTTCGAATAATTTAAAACTGAAAGCCCATAAGGCAAAACTCGGATTTTTGATGGGACCCTATTTCTGAGGTCAAAAGGTCATATTTATAAAATTTTGATTAGACTCGACAAAACTTACAACCTTTTTCGCAGTTATAATATACCGCGATTTCAGCGTCTTGCATTCCAAATAATTACATATAACATGAATGTCATGGACAGTAAATACAACTACGGGTCAATGACGCGAGCGAAAGTTCATTTTTAATAGCTATCTTGATAACATCGCCATTCACAAAAACACCCACCATAAAGGTTAAAATAGAGTAAATTTTTTATGCACTGGCTGTGGAATCATTATTTAAATACCCTCGGTAGAAATGAGAGTTCGAAATAGCGAGTGGTTTTTTGGTTCCTGAGAGCTATCGTTATATAGTGCCTTACTGTACCTACTGCCAAAACTCGCTAGGAGATACCATTCAGCACCACCGGCAACATTGGACAGTGAGACTGTTTAGTATGACTGGCATTATTTGTGATGAAATGAGAATTGGGAATGATCTGGGATGTGTTAAACCACACGTTTTTTAATAAAAAGTTAAAGCTAAAAATGAATCATACTTGTAGTGTTTAATTAAATTGTAGGTATAAAAATTATATTAGAATTCAAAATAAAATATATGATTAAAGATAAGAGAAAATAAAGATTTGAATTTGAAAACATACTTGGGATTTATGGAAATAGTATCATTTAGACGTTTAGACGAGCTTATCATTGACAGATGCCCCATTAAAAAATATTTGGATTGTTTCATCCCGCATTCTAACTAGATCTTTATTGTATGAACCAGTTTCTTGGTTTATTTGGATGGTTAGTGATCTCGTAAGTTTTAAATGGCATATACTGATCGACACCTTCCAACAATATAGTCCAAAATGTCAAAAATTCAGTGGCATGGTCCGTTACAATTCAATGATAAGATGAAAGGCTACACTGAAAGAAAAAAATGTAAATAAAAAATAGTCTGTGTTAACCTTCCTGATCGTTTTATATATAGAAACCAATGGTTAGATAGCGGACGCATAAGTGCATTGAAGCCCATACCGATCTTTGCTCTGGGTTTATTTGGTCATTTAAGATACAACAACCGTGCTTTGCTTCAGTTCTGATCGCATCCCAGACAGCTTTGTTAGTGTTTCTAGCTGTCTGAATTTAATCGCTATTCTCCATGAGTTTACAATATTTATACAACAGTACAAGTCACTCACTTTAATGTGGCAAGCAACCGCAATTCAAGGGGAGTTGAGATCGAATACTTGTCTTCTTCAGCCAGTCCTCAACTTAGTCCAACAAGGTGTTAAACTGAGATATAGACATTCAGGTGGTCTTCTTAAATCTAAATAATTAAGTTCAAACAGCCAAGTAACAAGGAAAGGGTGAAAAGTAGTACTCATAATAAAATACCAAATACAGATTTCACAACCTTTCTTCATCTCCGTTCATTTATTCATGGAATAGGTTTATATGGGCACCATGGATTGTTCTCATGCTTGCATGCAAAGTAGGATGGACTCACCACCTTCTCATAGTCTTACGTCTTTTCGATTGGTGGACATGAAAAGCTGTTAATACGCCTGCCCCTATTATGATAATCAACTTTGTAGCAGCGGCGGCAATCCCTGCGTTCATTTTCGGAAACTTAGTCACAACAGTATATTTGTTGACAGTTTTCTCGATATTCTACGCCAGAAAAAGTTCGACACTCATTTGTCTTCAATATCCACACATATACGACCGGAGCTGTTCCGAATGGTCCGTGATTGTTGTCGATTCTTTCACGGCAAGCGCAGCATCGGAGATTGACTGTCGTAAGGAAATCCTTACGTCTTAAGCACTACTGCTTACGTATTACGGCTTACGTACCCTGTAGAATGGGCTTTAGACTATCACTCACTGACACACGAGTGTGAAATACGTGTGAAAGACTTTAAACGAAAAGCTTGTTACGAAACAGAAACGTCTCCATGCAATCATGCATGGATTTTATACCACTGAACTGAGCTGATCAGAACTTCGTTCTTTCCTCGCTCGAGGAAACCCATGGGGCTAAGGCGCAAGAGATTTCTTCATTCTTGAACTTGTAAAGCCGTGGGTTTCACAATTGACATTTTGGACTATATTGTTGGAAGGTGTCGATCAGTATATGACATTTAAAACTTACAAGATCACTAACCATCCAAATAAACCAAGAAACTGGTTCATACAATAAAGATCTAGTTAGAATGCGGGATGAAAGAATCAAAATATTATTCCATGAGGCATCAGTTAATGATAAGCTCGTCTAAACTCGCCATCTTTCAAGTTCACGAACAAAGATTATTTCCAAAACGTCCGCCATTCTGCTCCAAGTCAAAAAAACTTCCACTAAAGCAATTACCCGTGACTGACACCGCCAGTAATAATTAGGCGCTCTGATTGGCTGACATTTTGCCTGCCGTTAGAAGGAAGACGTAGAAATGTGACTTGGCCATTTCCCTTACGACAGCTCCTTATATCTCACAACAGCCCTTACGACAGCTCTTACGGCTTACGTCTTACGCTCATGGTATAGTGGGCTTAAGATTGGTGACGAGTCGTATTGACAGGTATCGCAGATACAAACTATCCACGCGAAGATTACGTTTCTCACAAATACCGCCAACAAAGAAGCCCGCTAGCGAATTGGAACTACTCAAGATGTTGTTCAGAATACCGAGTGCTTTCCAGTGAAATGTGAGAGAGTGCAAATGAAGGCCCGAGCAGTCTTACATCCACGAGCATAGCCTTACAGTGAGATATCTACAGTTATTTAGTCGAGAGAATCAAGTGACAAATGACCAAAAATAATTCATGCAATATTAGTAGTGATCTTTTTCATCATTATGGGTGAACTAGCCTAAGGTTGCTTATACACAGCCTTCCATTAGAATGTGTCATCAGTTACATTTACATAATACCCTGAAAGCCACCGCAAGGGTGTATGGAAGGGGGTAAACCAACACCATGTTTGCAGTATCAACAGCATTATTATATCTACAAATTTTCGTATTTTAAATAATCTTCTCTTATGCACCCCGCAACTGCAACAGCTTGCGCTAATTATATCATACGATATCTACCTCTTCTATTATTTTCATTAACTTTTTTCTTTACGATTAGCTTCATCAATTCATCATGTCTTAACATATGGCCGATGAAATTCTCTTCTTAGGGTTTTCAAAAGACTTCCTATTTTTCTATCCCAATATTCTTTGGAACTATTGTGCTATATTTGAAAAGATAAATAAGAATACAGATATAGAAGGTCGTTCTGAAAGATCCAGTGTGTCATTTTTCCCGCGTACTATTAGTGAACACATTAGGCAGCATAAAAAAGGGATAGTTGGATGAGTATTGTTAGTGTAGACGGTAGTGCATGATACATATATTAGCGTTACTAACCCATGAATGGAGGGTAAATACAGAAAATATTAAAATATATTGCTTTATAACCACTGATCCTTTTTTTTTAATGTTAAGATATTAACCATCTAGCTGCATGTGACCCTATTATTTTAGGTCCAGGAAAATAGTTTTATAAAAATTCAAAATTAGTTTTAAAAATCCCAAAATTAGTATAATATATTTAAGAAGTCTTTACGGGTCTTCCACCAGGATAAGCTTTCAATAGAAGCCTTCTATTGAAAGCTTACCCCGGTAGAAAAACCGCGAAGACTTCATAAATATAATTCGCCGGGAAGAAACAGAATCATCGTGTGATATAGTTTTATGCTTATTTTTGCATTTTTCCGGTACAAATAAGATTACAAAAAAAATCACAATATTTTTACTGTACCTTCTGAGGGCGCAAAATTAATTCGTACGATGTGAACATCACACTTCCCCGTTGTACTAAAATATAAGTAGTTAAAAATTAAAAGTATTAAGAAGAGAGGTCATTTCGATTGTACACTAACTAACACCTTGACAAAAAAACTGATGTATTCTTCTGCTTGTCTTCCTTGTCTTGGTATTTCCTAACATTAACAGTGCATAAAAGTGCATTTACTTTAGGTTACCATTATATACAGAGCCTATGTTTGCTGACTAAAATGGAATACTGAGAGAATGACGTCTCACTGTCCACGTTGTTCGTGGGTATCCACCAGGATGATATTGAAAATTTAGCAAACACTGGGTTGTCTCCAGAAGATTGCCATAATGTCTATGCCTGTGTTTTTCGCGTTTGCCAGCTTATCTCGAGCAGTTTTACATGATATAGCGTAACATTCTCATAGTGCCAAGATAGGAATTCGAGCAAAAACTGAATTTTGACTGAATTTTCTTCAAAGCATCCTGGCTCTTAAGTGTGTTAACTAGAGATTGATTCGAACAAAAAGTGGAATTGATGACTGAATTTTCTTCAAAGCATCCTAGCTAAGATGTGTGTTAACCAGAGACTGACAGAAAAGATTTATCGAATTCAAATATTAAATCATGACTCGAATATTTGAATATCTGGAATTTCGAATACCTCGAAATCTAGAATTACAATTCATATGGTAAAAGTTGTTCAGCTGTAATTAATTTACTTGTTGCTTGGTTAAGGAATATGTTAAACTCGATTAAATTAAATAATTTAATTCAAGTTTTAAAAGTTCAATTGTATAGCAAAATAACTTTACAATTAGTGATGGATTATTGAATACATTAACTGTTATAAGCATTAAAAAGGGGACAGAAAGCGTTAATACACCTTCAAGTTCTGGCCAGTTATAAATCAAACACAAAGTAGTGTATAGTTCAAGTAAATTGAAAATTAACATAAAATATTGAAATGGGAAATATTAACCTCAGATCCCATAAAATGAACTATGGAATTACTATGACCAGGTTTATTACTATGACTATGATTTTGCATGTAATTCACGCACAATTCTGTTAGGACTGTGAGTAAATATATCGGTGTCCCTGAGTTTGAGAGTCTCGATACGGAGTACGATATGGAAGAAAAAGCTCATTGTGTGACCTCTAATAAATTAATGATGAAAGTGTAACGGGAGTTAAACGTGGCGAGTTAACCGAGCGGAAACCGTCGACAATGTTTACGAGACTTCTTCGATTTTGAATCGTGACTAGCGGTGATTAGTTTCTTTGTGTTATTTGTCGTGAAAAGACAAAGAGTTTTGCTGGAACTCCATTTGTTAAAACTACTGTCTTTCTACTATAAATTAGAAGCGTAGAGCAGCTAGGTTCGTCAAAAGGTGTTACGATAGGTTGAGTAGTGTATCAGAATTAATACAAGAATTAGGGTGGGAATCATTATCAGAGCGTAGGTTAAAGTACAGATTAAATCTATTGGAGAAATTTCAATCGAATATCTTTACTGAAGATATTACGCACATATTACAAACACCAGCGTATTATGCTAGATTCGACCAGATAAATAAGATTAGAGAGATAGATTTTCGTACCGATAGATTCAAAAAGGCATTATTCCCCCGTACTATAAGGGAACAGAATAGGCAGCATAGGAAAGGGATAGGAAAGGGAAATATTTTAGAGTATTCTGTAGTGCATGATGCATGTCTTACCCTTTAAATACTATAGATACTAACAATCAAGTTGCATGAGACAATATAGTTGCTAGTTTGCATGTTAGTAGTGCATGCTTGGTGATCTTCACCCCCTGCCACACACCCTCGCAGTGGCTTGCAGGGTATCGTGTAGATGTAGATGTAAATTTAGTGGCGATACCCATCAACAGACTCGTGCCTCCGTCGTTTGTTATTTTCAAAAAATATCACGTTATGCTTGGCTTAATAGACCTACAATGTTTTTAGTGCGTGTATCTTGTAAAAGATTCGCCACCTACGAATGCAATAAAAATTTGCTATTTTTTTCAATACTTTGACCGAAACATGATGAATTCGTGTATTCGTATTTTCGTGCAATGTCGTGATACGTCGATAAAGTGATTTCCCTAGACCCCTAATTATTATCCATTTAGTGCATTATCTGCAGTTCATTATGTAGCTTCAAGTGACCATATTATGTAGCATGTTTCCTTGTGGTAGCCTAGTTGCATGTCAGTTGTGCATTTTTGGTGAGTTTTACCCCAGCCACACACCCTCGTGGTGGCCTGCAGGGTATCGCGTGCATATAGATAGTTTCGAATAGGTTCGAATAGATTTGATGAATAACTTGTTGATTTTCCGGAAGTTGGGTTGAAATATAAGCATTATCATTGGTTTAGGAATATTCAGAAATAAAGGTTACATATCGGCCTCCTGTAAGTTTTAGGGAAAACGTAGAAAGCCGACAAACCGTCACCTACTTTGTCTTAAAGTTAAGGATACAATATGAGAGTAATAGAGAAGCAGTTCCTGTCTTGAGAGTAATAGAGAGGCAGATGCTGCGAGATATAATGTCATTTTCTCGTTTCGGCAAGGAAAAAGAAAATTAAATTTCTTCAGTGTTCCATTTAACATTAGAAACTCTGTTATGCCCGAGATAACAGCACTTCGCCAATACGAAAATTCTATGTGCCTAAAATGAAATCCATGAGATTGCTACCCATGGCCGTGGAAGCAAACAACGCCCGTATACAAATTTTAAATTGCCGCCCAACTTTAAAGGCAACAATAAGACAGTGGTAAACCCCTACAAACCTTTCGCACATTCAACTATCCCCTCCCCACTACAAAAAAATTAAATTATCTTTTTTTTTGTTGGCGACATGAAATAGGTAAGTGTATATACCATGTGTTAGTACGTTAGTAATGACACTTTATTAATAAGGACACATTAACCGCTTAAGTAATTTACTTGCACTATTAAAAAAATGTCCGACAAGAATACTTTCTGCTTCATCGTTTCTAGACGTCTCCAACGTCTCAACGTAGTTAGTATTTATGCTTGTGCCAAACCATTTTTTTGTATTAAGTCACAAAAAACTATTATATTTTCTATGTCAGATGTTGCTAAAAATCTTAATTACTGATACCTGATCCACCACTATATTTTTTGTAGTAGTAGAAGAAAACAGAAGTTGATATCAGATGTAATATATGAAAGAGTATTACTTTATCCATAGTACCTATAGGATGCTTTTGAAGGAACGTATTTTTAAGTTGAAATTTTTTCTGTCTTTGCAGTATGAACTGGTGAGATGCGATTTGGTGCGAATCGCTTCCCGAAAGGCGACGGGGATAGGGTGATGGGATGCATGCATGGATGCCCATAACAGAAGAAGACGGTGTAGTCTCAACAGCAGGGGAACTGATCAATTGGCTCATGGGTTTATAATGCTACGGTAACAATAAATTTGTTTCAGGTTCTACCATCTACGAGGTAACGAAGGCTTGTTTAAAGGTTAAATGACTCTTCGATAAATATCAGGAACCAGATGATGAGGTTAAGGAAACAATGCACTTCCACAAAATATATAATTTATTTACTCACGACCATGAGAACTTGCGTAAATCAGAACTGCTTCCTCTTCAATGGGAAGTATTACAGTCAACAAGAAGGTCTTGCAATGGGCTCCCCTCTTAGCTGATATCTACATGAAAATCAACTTTTTTCTTTAGGTCACCCCCTCCTTAATAACGTTCGGTACTGGTTCAGATATGTGGATGAGGTATTTTGTGTGTGGTCTGGTTCCAAAAGACAATTAGAGAACTTTTTGAAAGTGTTGAACTCCATTAACAGTGCCATACAGTTCACCATGGAAGTGGAAGCAGATGGTGTGCTTAATTACCTGGACTTGAGTGTGCAGATTATTGACAAAAAGTTGGACTTTTCCATTTACCGCAAACAGTGCTATTCAGACACAATCATTTATTCACACTTCAGACATAATTAATCGCAAAAGTTGGCAGCACTCAACGCCATGGTAAACAGAGTATGTAGAATCCCGCTGTCTAATAAGAACCGAATAAAAGAGTAAGATGTCATAAAACAGATCGCGGAAAATAACGGGTACAAGAGCAGATTGATTGACACATTATACAACAGGAAACAAATAGCTTTAGCAGAGGAGTTGATTTACGATAGTAGACCCTCAAAGGAACAGACATGGCGAAGGATTCCTTTTCTTGGCCACATTTCACTCAGAACACAACACTTTCTCTCCAAAGGCAACATAAAAGCAGCTTTTTACAACTCACACACACTCAAAAACATGTTAAACTCAACCAAAGACAAAGTCCACCCACTACAAAAAAGTGACATCTATAAACTCAGCTGCTCGGACTGCGACCCCACATACATAGGACAGACGAGAAGAACATTCGAAATTAGGGCAAAAGAGCACCGAGCATGCTTCATCAATAGCACTGGGAACTCACAGTTTGCAAAACATTTACAAACTCACGGACACGATAGCAACTTTGTTCCACAAATTTTACACTGTGAGGAGAAAGGCAAAAAATTAGACGCGGTTAATGGTAGTTAAGCGGGGCCGTCGTTCAGGTAGCTAGGGGTACGTAGGTCATTAGAGGGTTCCACCCTCAGTCTCCTCGAAAATCGAGCCTCGCCCGTCCCGGCAGCTCAGCGGAGGCAGAACTTTCCCAGCGGGTGGGGTCTCCAGGGAAATTGACCACTAGACATGGTTTTTCGAAGTTATAACTTTGGAACGTATCAACAATTTATCTTCTTCATTGTATCGTTCATTCCAAGACGCCGAAAAACGTTTTTTGATTGACGCTCTACGATGAAAATTTAGGATTTTCCTATTTTTCGCGGGTGGGATGTGGCAACGTTGCTACCTGAGATGGTGAGTTTCGAAAAAGAGAACGGGAAGAGACAGACTGTGTGAGCATTTATTTTGGCTTCTATTTTCCTTCCATCCTTCATTTTTACTGTAGTGACCTGATTCTTGGAGAGGCGACAGAGTATTTATTTGTCGGCTTTCAGTATCTTGAACATCTTATTCCATTCCACGTTGCGAAATGACTAGTTGATGGAGGCTTTAACATGAGTCCAAAGCCAATAGATTCTTTACATGTGTATATTAAAGACCGCCTGATACCGACAACAGTTCAGTCTCAGGCCTGGTGGGCAAGAGCAGTAAACTAAATTCGCCCGGAAACGATCGAAACATAATAATAGGTGGAGATTTCATAATTCCGTCCGTAGACTGGGACACGAATAGGTTTACCACCGGAGTAAAAGACAAGGAGCTCTGCGAGTCACTATTGTGTACCTTCACAACACACTCAATGGATCAATTGGTAACAGCATCCACCAGAGGAAATAATACTGTCGATTAATTAGCGACAAATGTAAAGCAGTAGAAACTCAAAAAGAATAGCTCTCCTCCTAGCACTTAAAAAATAAATAATAATGAAATAACAAACGTGGAATCCACCAAAGATCTTGGAATAAGACTGACACATGATCTTTCCTGGGGTAAACACATACCTTCGTGAAATAATGGGTCAACAAATCGTAAACTGGGATTCGTCAAAAGAGTACTGGGTAAATGTGACGATCATGCACGAGAAATCAGCTACTTTTCCCTTGTAAGACCTCATTTGGAATCTGCTGCCAGTGTATGGCATCCCTACGAAATCGGTGTAAATAACGAACTTGAACGTGTGCAGCGAAGATCGGCAAGATTTGTAAAGGAACGGTATGATAACGTTATTAGCGTTACCAGTCTATTAAATAAATTCAATTGGGAATCATTGTCAGATCGCAGGTTTAAATTTAGACTTAATCTTTTTAACAAATTCCAAGACCATATTCTCAGTGATGATGTTAAAAATATTTTGCGGACCCCAACTTACTATGGTAGAATGGACCATAATCAGAAAATTAGAAAAATTCATCTACATCTACACGATACCCTGCAAGCCACCGCGAGGGTGTGTAGCAGGGGTTGAAGATCACCAAGCATGCACTACTAACATGCAAACTAGCAACTATATTGTCTCATGCAACTTGATTGTTAATATCTATAGTATTGTATAGTAGATCTGTAGGTCATTAGAGGGTTCCACCCTCGGTCTCCTCGAAAATCGAGCCTCGCCCGTCCCGGCAGGTCAACGGAGGCGGACCTTTCCCAGCGGGTGGGGTCCTCAGGGAAATTAAACGCTAGACATGGTTTTTCGAAGTTATAAACTTTGGAACGTATCAAAAATTTATCTTCTTCATTGTATCGTTCATTCCAAGACGTCGAAAAACGTTTTTTGATTGACACTCTACGATGGAAATTAAGGATTTTCCTATTTTTCGCGTAAAAAGCGGGTGGGATGTGGCAACGTTGCTACCTGAGAATGTTAGTTTCGAAAAAGAGAACAAGAAGAGACAGACTGTGTGAGCATTAATTTTGGCTTCTATTTTCCTTCCATCCTTCATTTTTACTGTAGTGACCTGATTCTTGGAGAGGCGACAGAGTATTTATTTGTCGGCTTTCAGTATCTTGAACATCTTATTCCATTCCACGTTGTGAAAGGCCTGGTTGATAGAGGCTTTAACATGAGTCCAAAGCCAATAGATTCTTTATATGTGTATATTAAAGACCGCATGATACCGACGGCAGTTTAGTTTCAGCCCTGGTGGACAAGAGCAGTAAACTAAATTCGCGCGAAAACCATCGAAACATAATAATATGTGGAGATTTCATAATTCCGTCCGTAAATTGGGACACGAATAGGTTTACCACCGGAGTAAAAGACAAGGAGCTCTGCGAGTCACTATTGTGTACCTTCACAACACACTCAATGGATCAATTGGTAACAGCATCCACCAGAGGAAATAATACTGTCGATTAATTAGCGACAAATGTAAAGCAGTAGAAACTCAAAAAGAATAGCTCTCCTCCTAGCACTTAAAAAATAAATAATAATGAAATAACAAACGTGGAATCCACCAAAGATCTTGGAATAAGACTGACACATGATCTTTCCTGGGGTAAACACATACCTTCGTGAAATAATGGGTCAACAAATCGTAAACTGGGATTCGTCAAAAGAGTACTGGGTAAATGTGACGATCATGCACGAGAAATCAGCTACTTTTCCCTTGTAAGACCTCATTTGGAATCTGCTGCCAGTGTATGGCATCCCTACGAAATCGGTGTAAATAACGAACTTGAACGTGTGCAGCGAAGATCGGCAAGATTTGTAAAGGAACGGTATGATAACGTTATTAGCGTTACCAGTCTATTAAATAAATTCAATTGGGAATCATTGTCAGATCGCAGGTTTAAATTTAGACTTAATCTTTTTAACAAATTCCAAGACCATATTCTCAGTGATTATGTTAAAAATATTTTGCGGACCCCAACTTACTATGGTAGAATGGACCATAATCAGAAAATTAGAAAAATTCATCTACATCTACACGATACCCTGCAAGCCACCGCGAGGGTGTGTAGCAGGGGTTGAAGATCACCAAGCATGCACTACTAACATGCAAACTAGCAACTATATTGTCTCATGCAACTTGATTGTTAATATCTATAGTATTGTATAGTAGATCTGTAGGTCATTAGAGGGTTCCACCCTCGGTCTCCTCGAAAATCGAGCCTCGCCCGTCCCGGCAGGTCAACGGAGGCAGACCTTTCCCAGCGGGTGGGGTCCTCAGGGAAATTAAACGCTAGACATGGTTTTTCGAAGTTATAAACTTTGGAACGTATCAACAATTTATCTTCTTCATTGTATCGTTCATTCCAAGACGTCGAAAAACGTTTTTTGATTGACACTCTACGATGGAAATTAAGGATTTTCCTATTTTTCGCGTAAAAAGCGGGTGGGATGTGGCAACGTTGCTACCTGAGAATGTTAGTTTCGAAAAAGAGAACAAGAAGAGACAGACTGTGTGAGCATTAATTTTGGCTTCTATTTTCCTTCCATCCTTCATTTTTACTGTCGTGGCCTGATTCTTGGAGAGGCGACAGAGTATTTATTTGTCGGCTTTCAGTATCTTGAACATCTTATTCCATTCCACGTTGTGAAATGCCTGGTTGATAGAGGCTTTAACATGAGTCCAAAGCCAATAGATTCTTTATATGTGTATATTAAAGACCGCATGATACCGATGGCAGTTCAGTTTCAGCCCTGGTGGGCAAGAGCAGTAAACTAAATTCGCGCGAAAACCATCGAAACATAATAATATGTGGAGATTTCATAATTCCGTCCGTAAATTGGGACACGAATAGGTTTACCACCGGAGTAAAAGACAAGGAGCTCTGCGAGTCACTATTGTGTACCTTCACAACACATTCAATGCATCAATTGGTGAAGTGAAAAGTAGCATCGCTCTTTTGTCTTCTCATCACATTTCCCAAGTACTCTTTTTATAAATCCTAGCTTCCTCTTCGCTCGGCCGCATATTTCCCGGATGTGTCTACCCCACGATAAATCTTTAGTGATTGTTACACCTAAATATCTTACGGTTTCAACGTTTTCGATCTTCCTGTTATTAATTCTATAGGATCGCTCTATCGAATTATTCCTCCTCCAAAATTTGATAGCTACACACTTTTTAAGGTTGAGTTCTAACTGCCATTTGTCGCACCACTCTTGAATTGCATCTAAAACTAGCGAAGTGATTTCGTGTCCTCTTCGTTTGATATGCCCCTGTACACCACCGCATCGTCTGCAAAAAGTCTAAGGTTACTACTAACTACGGTACCCAAATCGTTTATGTATAAAAGAAATAGAAGCGGACCTACTACGCTACCCTGGGGAACTCCCGATGTGACTTCGATTGTGTCCGACATGATACCATCTATGACAACCCTCTGCTCTCGCCCACTTAAGAATTCTTTTACCCAACATACAACGTCTTTATTTATACCAAAACTCTCTAACTTCAAGATTAATTTGTCACGAGGAACTTTATCGAAAGCCTTTTTAAAATCTAAAAATATCGCATCAACTTCAGTACTGCTTTCACCGTGGACTAAAATATCGTGTACGAATAAAGCTAATTGTGTCTCGCAAGATCTATCATTCCGGAACCCATGATGGCTATTTATGAGTAATCCCTGACTATCCAAATGCCCCATGATCGAACTGACTACTATGTGCTCAAATAACTTACAAGAGATTGACGTGAGTGAAATGGGTCTGTAGTTACTAGGTTCTTCCCTATCACCGCTTTTAAATATAGGTGTAATGTTAGCTACTTTCCAATCCTTGGGCACTGTGTGGTTCTTTAGTGTTTTATTGAATATTATTTCTAGATATGGGGCTATTTCAGAAGCTAATGTTTTATATACTCTGGAAGGAATTTGATCGGGACCTGGTGATTTGTTTTTACTTATGCTTTTTAACTGCTGCTCTATTCCGCGACATGAAATGTTTATTTCGGGCATTTGCTCACTGAAAGTGTTCGGCGGTGGTTCCACTGCGTTTTGTGACGATGAGTTGAATACACTTTGGAAGAAGGTGTTTAAAGTGTTGGCTTTTTCTACACTGCTGGTGACTCTGATTCCTTTATCATTTTTAAGTGTGTGCACTGTGGACTTATTTCCCTGAAGCTCTCTCACATATGACCAAAACGCTTTAGGATTGCTATCTAAATATTCTCCTAACATCTTGCTCTTGAAATGTGATAACGCTTGCCGACATGATTTCCTTGCTAATGCTCTCGATTTTTTATAGTTTTGAACTAGCTCATTTTTTTCCTCTACCGATAGACCCCGTCCTGCATTTTTCATCTTAGCGTGGCATACCCTTTGTCAATTTAGTGATTTCCTAACCTCCGCGTTATACCACCTTGGCTCTGTATTATCACTATTATATTTACTTGGTATGTATTTATGAACAGCGTTACGGGTGACCTCAAGAAATTCTCTCCACGAATCCTCTGTATTTAATCCTTTGCTTTGTTCGCTGAATACATTAAACGCTTCCCTTAATTCCTCTTTCATACCGTCGTAATTTGCCTTGCCAAATAAGTATACCCTCCTCCTTGGTTTATAATGTCTTTCAACGCCTACAATAAATTTCGCATGCACTATTTTATGGTCACTAATTCCTGTGTCTGTAACTGTATTTAGAACTCTCTCGGGTATATTTGTTGCTAATAAGTCTAGAATGTTGTTTCTCCTGGTCGGTTCTGTCACTAGCTGTTGTAAAGAATGTGACGTAAAGGTGTTCAACAGTGATTCGCAGAGTTCCTTATCCTTACCTCCTGTAATGAAACTACACGTATTCCAGTCTATCGAGGGGAGATTGAAATCTCCGCCTACTATTATTCCTCTATCATTCTTCCCAGAAAGTAATGTACGTATCTCTGACTCTAGCTCTATTATAGAATTGACGTCTGCGTCCGGTGGCCTGTAATATGCACCTACATATATCTTTTTTGCGTTACTACTTTTACTTTTAACGGAACACCAAATACTTTCTACATTTCGTTCTGAAATAAGTTCTCTTCTACTGACATACGGGTTTTTCACAGCTATGAAAACTCCTCCTCCGTTTCTGCTTACTCTATCCTTTCTGTATACGGTAAATCACTTCGGAAATACTTCATGATCTGATATGTCCTTCGAAAGCCAGCTTTCTGTACCTACGATTATATCTGCATTAGTACTCTTAATGAGGTGGTGAAATTCTGCTACTTTATTTCTTATACTACGACAATTCACTACTATCACTGAAATTTTTTCTTCCAATCTGTTTCTCTCTTGGTGTTCCTTTCCAACTAAAATTTTCTTCGATAATTTTTTGACGGACAAACTATTTGGTCTACCTATTACCTTTGATGAATTATCATGTTCGGTCTCTCCATGTGTTTTTCTCTGACCTTCTAAAACTACTCTGCATGTTCTGTCAAATTCTTGCACGATTTTTCCCCCGCGGATTGACCTGCACTCTAGGCTACCACCTGAGATAAACCCTACGTGTATGCTCCAGTATCCTACGCGCTACCCTAGATGATGCCTCGTCCGTGTAGTGGACACCCGAGCGATTCAGGGGCACCCGACACGTTTCCAGCTCCGGCCCGAGGTCCAAAAACTCAGCTCCCTCGCTCCCACAGACTTCACGGAGTCTCCGGTTTATGCCTAAAACTCGGCTCCAAACCATCGACCCCCGATCCGTCCTAGGTACCAAGCTACATATAGTCAGCCTCATATCGATACCCAGACCTCCACGAACACGGTGGAACTCGGTGCATAGATCCCTTACGGAATCCATTACATCCTCGGACCCCCGTTTCGCGGCGTCGTTAGTGCCGACATGGGCGACTACGTGCAGCTTGGAGCAGTTAGTGGCACTGACCGCTGCTTTCAACGCCTTCGTCACCTGGGGCACCGTACCTCCTGGTATACACCAGGAGCATACCTGTTCTTCATCACCTCTCCCTCGGGATTCACCACCTCCTTCCCGATGGGCCCTGGCACGCATCGAGTCCGCTACCCGGCGGACATTGGAGCTACCTATCACTAATACTCCCTCCCTTCCCTCCCGACCTCCAGTCGGCGGAGTCTCCCGAGGCGGAGCGTTCGATGCGCCGACCTCCGCCAGCCCATCGAACCTATTACTAACGGGGAAAGGCTCAGCCTCTGCCTCTGCATTTCCCCGTTTGTGTAGTGTGACCCCATGGCTCCTCATACGGACCACTTCCCACTCTCCCCCGGATTTGGAGGTAGGCTCCGCGAGAGGCTCGGGTGTGCGGCGAACGTCCTCAACCCTCCAACCCACGCCTGCGCAAGGGCTCGCCCTCGCACCAACGCGTGCGGAAGGTCTCGGACGACCCCCACTCTCCCTCGACCGTCCCAACCGTAGCCACCAACCGTTTCACGAGAGAGCGAAGAGTATCCACCGTCTTCTCGAGCTCATCGACTCGAGCCCGCTAGGGCTCGCTATCGGGTGAGTCACGGAAGAGGCTGACAGTTGACCTAATCGGAGTCATCCTAATCTAACTCTAACTATCTCTCTCCCTTAGACTCGCAGCGGAGCTATCTGGTAAAAGAATCTACTATTTACTACACACTAATAAATAACTAACAAGCCTCTTGAAGAAACGAGCAAGCAAGCAAATACAGACCACAGATTATCACCAGAAGACAATTAACCCAAAGGGGACAGGGACTAGGAGTAAGCTACACAGGTAGAAAAACTACACGGGTGAGTGGTTGCAATAACTATTTTTAACTAATAATTAGTTAGCTGATGTTTTTAACCCTTTCGGATAAGTGCAACCTCAGACGTATTTCGCCTTCGTTCAATCACAACTGAGCCCGCGAAGCTACTTTGCCTTATCGAAAAGGGGGGGGGGGGGCCAGCTGCCTCTGCCAATAGGAGCAGTTACGACAGGATCTGTGTGAGCAGACCAGAGAAACTATAATAATTTACACACTCCCTGGAGCAGACCTTCCGAGAATCCCCCTCCACTCTTTTCCCTTCCCCGAAAAGCAATCAAGTACGTGAGGAAAATGACGTCAATGTTATCACAGCAGCTTTTTCGGTGGGCGTTCATCTTTTGCTTATTTTAGGTTTTGATTTATGAGTGAGTGGTTGTGGTTAGAAGATTAATTTTTTCACTAAAATTCATTTTTCATTTCCATCTAACGATTTCGTGTACAAAATTGCGATTTCAGTTCCAAATAAACATTGCCCCAATTGCGTTCCAAACAGCCTGCGCCTGCGCCCTTCCTGGAGAGCTCTCCAACCTTGGAAATGCAATAAGTTGTTCTTCATTTGCTTATGAAATAACTATCAGGCACGATTTCTAATCAGGCCACAGTTTGCCATACTAGTGAACTGCCACAATAGCTGGTACCCCGTTTTTGACAATTGCCTTTTAATGCTTCCTCTTTCCGTTTTTCTGTTTGAATTTTTTGAATCGAGGACTTACTTAAAGGAAATTCATCAGTATAATACCCAGGTGCCTCAGTGGTAGCTTGAAGAACAAAACTTAATCTGTCATACTTAACTGACACCTATGTAGCTGCTGCTACTAATTTTGGAGTAATGAAATGTTTCTGCATAATGTTTTACTAGTTCCGGGTTGTATGTTCTCGGTTAGAGTTGGAAAATCTTCTTTTGAATGCTTGTCATTTTCATTAGAATCAGAAGATGAGATAAGATGATGTCGAAGGAATTGGTGTCGAATATTATGTAGCACGTCGCTTTTCTTCTTCAATAGTTCTGAGGGCGCGCCCTTTTCTCGTTATTAGCCAGTTGTTGTCCACTCCAGCTAAGTGACCAGGCCTACCTGGCTCTCCCTGTCACTTTAAGAAGATTCTGTCTTATGTGTTATTATTCATGGAAGCGCATCGGCGTATGCCATGTCCAACAAATTATCTAAGTTGATGACAAACTCTTGTTGGTACTGCTCAAATACGTTTAGGGTTTTTTTGTATTTTATTGTAATATCCTCCAAACTTGAAATAGGTTCTCTAGTTTCTTCACACAATTAGGAAAAGATTTGGTTTATGTACGCACCTTTTCTCAAAAGGTAATACATTCGCAAATAGTGATATTTGCCCTTTCATTGACACTTAAATTCACTTCACGAATATTAGAAAATGTGTAAAACTGCCTGAAGTTGACCATTCAAGGGCAGTTATGAACTTTTATTTGATGTCGCGTCACCAGTGATGCCCGATAGTATACAAAGAACTCAGTCTCATTAGTTTATGTAGACACCTTTTACAATTTACAATAGTACAATGTACATAGCATATTTTTCGCTAAATTCCCATCAAAATATAAAAGGTTTTCCGGGACGCCTTACATAGTAAGTACTGAAATGTTTCAATGCAAGTCGGCACGGGTTGCCGAGTTCCTACGTTTATGAACTTTTTTACAACTGTTTTGAAATCGTATAAAAAGATTAAGAGGGTGTGCATTAAAAAAAACTTCGATTTTTTTGACACCCTAGTGAGCATGCAGTCATACACATACTAATACAGATTAAGGAAAGATACAGATGAGTTGGTAAAGTTCTGAAGATTAGATTTTGCTCAAATGAACTTTTGACATATTTAATGCATTTTACTAGCATATGACAAACTTTTCAACTACACCTAGATATGCGTAAAAGCCTGCGAGCCACCGTGAAGGTGTGTGGCAGGGGGTTAAAATCACGAAATGTGCACTACTGTCATGCAAATAAGTGCTACAATGCTTCCACTTCATAAAGACATGTTAAAAAAAAGACTGATGCATAACTAGGTGTTAGTATCTACATAGTAATGAAGGTCATACTGGTTAGAAATTTTTGTCTCTAAATATATTTATCTGTATTTCCTTACTACCATGCATGCGTTAGCGAAAACATGCTTCATGCACTGCAGCAACAATATTTCAAATGCCTATCCATTTACTATGCTGCCTCTTATGGTATGTCCACTTATGGTATGCGGGAAAAATGACATTTTAAATCTATTGGTGCAAAAATTAGTGTCCTTAATGTTGTTAATCTTGTTTCCTTGCGTGATAAACTATGAAATTGTAATGTTTCAGTTGGTGTCCTGCATCCTATTCATTTCATTAATACGTATTAAATGCCCTTTTCACATTAAATGCACATTCGCACATGCCCTTTGTGCATGTTTGATGTGACTCACCACCCGTCACAACACTCGAGGTGTCTTGTAAGATAGTTTGTTAAAGAGAAGAACTAATTCCGAGATATAGGTACGTATCTTTCTCAGATGCAGTTTACTTTTACACTCACTGTCTGTATGATCCTGTGTATTAATACAATGTTGAGCCTTAATAATTTTCTTGGTGGCCCAGGAAAATTCGTCAGCCGCCCAAGTCTGCCTTGCTCTCTTCGCGCTTGAAGCATCCCTCATTCTCACCTCTCTAACAGCAAAATTACTACATTTTACATTTACTACATTTACATTATAGATTAATATTATATAGAGCCGTGCCGATGTTACGCTACATGGGCACAGCTCCGCTGTAAAATTGCATGCTCTAGTCAACCATTTCGTGAACGGCTCGTGAATGCTTGTCAACGCTCTCTGGAGCGCGTCGGACGTTCCCAGGCACCTCACCGACCGCTCCACCGCGGACCAGCGTCGCGACGATCCCTTATCGCTTCCGAAACGCTCCCGAAAACGCTCCCAGTGGTCCATAATCTGCTCGCCGGACACTATCGCGACACTTCCTAAAGCCTCCCACAACACTCGGCCGCTACTTCCTTCCAGAGCACTCCGCTCTGCCGCTCCCCCAACACTTTATCGCCGCTCCCGTTCCCACTGGGGAGACTAGGGATAATAATGCAAACGATTTTTAATATCACCAGGGATATGGGTGATTGTATAACTGAGCTAATTTAGCCACGGAGTGCCGTTTAGAGGTAGGAAAGGTTGGAAATAAATACTTTGACAGGGGCGTCGGAACTATTTTCGCTTGGAGGGACCAACCTAGAATAGAACCCGGCTCCTATGCAAAGGGCCCAAATTTTTTTGCGGATAGGAGGGGATAGAGACTAGAATTCCGCTAAACGTGCATATGAAGGAAGTAGAATATGTGTCAGAAGGGAAAAAGCAAGCTGGAAACAGGTGAAATTTAATTTTTATTAATGAAGACTCATTTCTCAAGGGTCCGGGGCAAATTCTGGGGGGGCCGAATGCCCCCCCTGTCCCCCACTTCCGACACCGCTGTACTGCGATGTCGTTTTATGTTGTATACGATAACATTTTTTTGACATTAATGGATGTGAATGAGATTTGTCCTCGGGGAATTTGTCCTATCATGATCGGAAGTGAAAAATAGAATAAAGTACAATGGCATCGTAGCTAAACTCATTACCGACTTAACTGTTTATCTTTATTATTTTTCATATCAGTTACTTTTCAGGCTGTTTTACATCCCATGTTCACTCTGTGCAGTACATTAGAAGGGCACAAAGTCGTATATTAAAATGTGCCCACATCATGCTTCGTTATGATTGAATTTTTGAATAGCAATCCTTCTTCCGCACACAGATTGGCAGTCTGTGGATTGGAACTCCCGCGAAATTCAATCCCGCGTCGAGTATGGTCTCAACAGTAAGCTTCGGTATAAGTAAGGTTAGACCAAGTTGTAGCATTAAAAACCTAACGCTACCATTTGTACGACCACTCATACTGACTGTTTTTCTACTATGCATGACATTAAATCATCTTTTAAACCTCTATTCCGTTGTGGATGAATGTTTTTCCCAATACCGATAGGATTAGTTGGCTCATCGGTCGCTGAGTAACGTGCTGATTGTGACATCAGAAGATGAGTTAATTAGATCAAAGTGAGCATCACACCGTCGCTTAGCTGGGCGGGAGATCTCAAGGGCCCACCCACGATGCCGCGCTTACACACTCCCCTCCGCTCTTTCTATTTCCGACCAATATTCGTACAAGAGTGGTAAAACTAGGCCTACCAGTTAAATGCCGTTCGGTCCACTTAACTCCGACGAGTGATAATTTGAGTCCATTCAACGCCAGCCATGGCTAGGAATTTCCCCACGGAAACAGTAGTCAAAAGATTCTGGCGTCTCAGTTTTAGAATTCGGACCTTTGGGTCTTGACGGTCTTGACTCAGAACCTTTCCTTCCCTTGGGAGCTGGTGACCTCTGTCTCCTACCGAAACGAAGTGCATTACTCAGAATGGATTTACAATGCTTGAATCTCAAGACCACGGAGGCTTTAAAGTACCAATATTATAAATGGAGTAGTAAAGCTCCTGAGTCATCCTGAATGTCATCAAAATAGCTCCAGTTGAAATGATTAATTAAACCAGCTACAACAACCAAATGTACAATTGCAACTGCGATCAACCAAATAATATTTGGGACAGTAATAGTTTACAGCGAAGATGTATGGGGAAATTAGAACACGTGCTACGATGTTGTTGTAGAAGCATGTAGGGCATTAATTATTTTAGCATATTCATGTTTCGAATAATTATCCACAGTCTGTATAAAAACCAGGTAGCTGTGATTAAATCTGGACCCAGCTGTGAAGAGGTAGGAATATGGAAAGGAGTGAGACAAGGCTGTGCACTGTCTCCCGTAATTTTTAATGTTTACATCGAGAGAGCCATCAAACATATCAAGAATGGAGAAGAACAAATCGACATTCATTGCATTTGTGGATTTAGAGAAAGCGTTTGACAACGTGGATTGGGATTCAATGCTTGGAATTCTGAAGGGAATTGGAGTGTCCTACAATGACCGAAGAATTATAAACAGTCTGTACAAAAACCAAGTCCCGGTGATTAAATTTGGACCCAGTTGTGAAGAGGCAAGAATAAGGAAAGGAGTGAGACAAGGCTGCGCACTGTCTCCCGTAATTTTTAATGTTTACATCGAGAGAGCCATAAATAAAGTCAAGGAGAAGTGTTCTGGGGTGAACATCCACGGAGAAACAATCAGCATGCTGCAATTCGCTGATGACATAGCTCTCATAGCAGAGACAGAGAGGGATCTGAACAAGATTCTAGTAACCATGGAAAGGACAATGCAGAGATATCAACTGATGATAAATAAGAAGAAAACTAAGAAAATGCAGTAAGAGAGAGGAGGCCAAAACCAACGTTATATTAGGAAAACAGAAACTGGAAGAGGTGAATGAGTTCTGTTGCCTGGGAAGCAGAGTAACCAACGATGGACAAAGCATGAAAGAAATAGTAAGTAGAATAGCCCTGGCAAAGAGGGCATTATAGCAAAATAAGAATCTACTTACAGCTGGAAATACAAGCGTAGAAGTGAAGAAACAATTCACCAGGACGTACATCAGGAGCATGTTTCTTTAAGGCAGTGAGGCATGGACGATGACAGCGGCGGAGAAGAAAAGGGTGGAAGAATCTGAAATATGGAGCTGTCGAAGAATGATGAACATTAAATGGATTGACCGAGAAGGTAACGAGGAAGTCCTAAGAAGAGTGGGAGAGAAGAGAAGTCTGCTGACAACTCTAAAAAGAAGAAAGGACAACTTAATTGGCCATATCTTGAGACACGATGGGCTGATGAAAGTAATCGTCGAGGGAAAAGTGAACGGGAAGATTGGAAAAGGCCGGCCTCGTATGAGATACATGGAACAGGTTGTGAAGAATGTAAAAGAGAAGAATTACGTCACAATGAAAAGGTTGACCGATAGAAGAATAGATTGGAGAGCTGCGTCAAACCAATCCTACGATTATTGACCAATGATGATGTTCATGTTTCAAGATTACATTCTCATACATGTTCTAATAACCTAATTATGGATTAATTACTGAAGTTACATAAAGTCTTAAATTATCAAAATTAATACATTACTCTGCACGTATTGGGAATTAATTTATACGGGTATCGAGAATTAGAGTATTACCTACCTACAATTTTCTACCTACAAAGTTATTATACATTTTTGCCAAGCAAAGTTGTAGCATCAGTTGCATGTAAGTGGTGCAATCACGGACTGGTACGTTAGCACACCTGCATGACAAGTAAGTGATAATTTCAATCTCTTTTGATAATCCCTCCCTGCTTCAAACCCTTGCGATGGCTTGCGGGGTATTATGTCTGTTAAGCAAGGGAATGCTGGGGAAATCGCACTTATAACCTACCGAGGGGTTGGGGACAGGATATTATAATCACTGGAAAAACTCATTATTAGATGAGACTAGTGGCGAATTCACACAAAGTTATCGCAGCGGCCTCTTTTACTGCTCTTCCTTGCGCGTTGAAAACAGGTCTGTTTTGACCTCAAAATACTCCACCATTGAGGCTGAACAATGCCGTTTCTCAATGACCTCGGTTAGCTATGCTCTCCATTCAATCATTCTCCTTCCCATCAGTCCCCATCACCGAAATCTTCCATTTGAAACCGCCTTTATGCTTCACTGCTCTTAATGTTGCAGCAGATCTCATGCGACTACTCAAAGAATAACAAATTCTTCGGCAATGGTCTCCTTGGTCTATGCGTCGTGATAAGTCTCAGCGAGCTCTTTCGTGAATCCCTCCTGCTATGGGAGGTGATGCATTTTCTTTCTTTATTGCGTCACTCGTTTAAAAATGTGTTCATGCTTTCGTTGAATAGTAATGGTCGTAATTGTTTTGCATACCAACTCAAACCACCTCAACATGTGTGATATGTGTGTAAAAAGAACTTTAGACACAGTATCCTTCGCGAAATATTTCAGTCAAGACCATCTTCTAGTCTTTGAAATTCATGCACCTTTGATAATGATACGGAATTGTAAATAACGTAGAACATGCGCGACTCATATTATTGGTTTCTTTGTGTTAAATAATTGGCAGGTTAGTTTTTGGAGGGTCTTGGTGATGTCCCCTGCCACATATCGCCCCCTGCCACACATCCGCTTCCGCTTCCATTAACGGAAGTTAATTAAACTGTTAATAGTTTTTGGATTTAACTTAAAATTTAATCGTTTGGCAATATGTTAACTTCGTTAATTAACGGATTAACGCTTTTCTGCCCAGCTATGCATATCAGTCATTACACTTAATTCAATACAGTTATTACGTTTCACCCAATGCACTCATTACTTTTAAGTCAATACATTGATTGCGTGCTCATTATATTTCACTCAATTCATCAGTTTCATTGACGGAGTCTGAAATATTTCCGACGAGGTCCGCTTTTCCGAAATTCAATCACCTGCGTCTTTTTCCCAAATGCTTCCCTTTCGACCTCGAGAGCGAAAGTGAGAATGAATCATTTCAGTGTTTGTGAAACCCACGGCCTTCCCAGTTCAAGAGCGAGTCAATTCTTCGATTTAGTTCCTTGCTTTCTTCGTACGAGGCAACAACACAATCCCGAACAGCTGATCAGCGATGTGAAATCTGCGCGAGAATGCTTGGAGGCGTTTCCGTCTCGTAAAAAGAAGTTGCTCGGAATTTGTGAGATGGTTTATCGTGTGTCACCTGTGCAGTGTTTCATCCGCCAACATAACCTCGCAAGTGAGATATGAATATTAGTGGTATAGTTTTGTGAATTACATGATAACTGAGCAAGTTATATTGTGAAGTGTTCGTACGCTTCGCGGTTATAAGTGCCTGGCCAAGAATTGATGCAGTGAAGCTACCCTTGCAGTAATCAGAGCACACTGGTCCTTTTCAAGACTTTCCGTAAAGGTAAGCAATCGCATTGGCTTACTTTCATTCCCAATATTTACGTAGCTACCACGTTCAAATGTGATTTGCGTTCCTGAGTAGTTCTGCGTGATACCGACGAATTTCGTCGTTGTTGCGGTCGGAAGGTTTCTGTTAGCAAGCATCATTCCTTGTTTGGAATTCAACGTATATACGATACACTCGATACTTCCCATTATATCCAGAAAGCAAGCATCTAAAAGGGTGATTGGCAGGGGCTTACAGTGGTTTTATTGATTAATTTATTTAATCTAATTTTCTAACCATGGTCGAGTATAATAAAATTCCCATTTGAACGTCGGGCATGTAAATCTGAAAACATCTGTCATGCAAATAATTCAAAAACTGCAATAATTCTTCTCACCGTTAACTGAAATCAGGTATCGTCTAAATTTAAGAGTTGGTAGACCAGAGATAAAACGTCTGCTCAGTGCAAAATGCTATGATATGTAGTTGTTTGAAAACAATTTCTTTTCTAAATATTTTAATCTAGCACATATTTCAGGTAGTTGAGAATTACAACAGTCCACTGCGTGTTCAGTCACTTTTTCCCGCCAAAACGAGTAGTTAGCTGAAGTAATAGCCGATGGCGCTCTTAATTTTAGAATAAACTATTTTCGAAAACAAACCATGCTACAATTATAGGGAAATATTAATATCCGAAATGTATATCCAGTAATAGAATTAGCAAGAGAATGTTCAAATCCGCGATATTCCTTTTATGTTTTCGAAATTGTTATTCACGACGAATTATGTTTGCACTTTGGTGATTGGTCCAGTTTGGTTGACGTCATGCCAGAACGTGGCATTTACATGCGTGATCAGACATCGGTTATCAGTATTCGTTGGTGCGCGGTGACGGAAGGACAGGTGAGTGTTCAGCCCCAGTTCAAGGAAGTTGTAGTTTTAGTCACTTTGTTTTATCAACGTAAATTGAGTTTGCAGTGACTTTGAGGGGAAATTGAAATAACTTCGTAACTTATCTTCCTCTTTGTACGAAGAATAGAGATATATTTCGAGTGATTTACTTCACGAAATTTAAAATCCTAGTTTTACATAGTAATTCCCCCCTGTAAATATTTCAAGTAATACTCTTTCCGTAGATTGATGGATATTTACAGCAGAAGTGCAGCAAATGTGGTGGTTACAAATGTTAATGGTTTGAATTTGTTACAGGGAGAAGTTGAGTTACGTGCGCCGATAAAGCTGGAACTTCGTCATCGATCACACGGGTGAGGGAAAACTGGGAATTCGAGAGACTGGCTTCGAGGAACTCTCTTCAGTATGGTAAGTCATTATTAATATTTTTCATTCACGAGAGTTTTTATTTTCGCATAAAGTTGTCTGCGTCTTTTATTGTGATTCTATTACTTCTGATCGATACCAGGTCGTGTCTTCTGATATTCTCACTTTCCCGCCAAAAATCTCGAAGGGTTGTTTCGGGTCACTAGAATGTTCTCGGACGTTTCTCGACTGTTCTAGCTACGTTTCGACGCTAGACCATTAACGCTGTTAGATATTGAAGTCTGTTTCTCTATCGATTTGTTTGAAATTAATCTAATTCCGAGATTAAAGGATTTCTGTTTCGAAACTGAAGTTGAACGTACAGTCTCGTATGCTCACTTGCACCCTTTAATATTAATTTATTTTTGCGGATTACTTTAGTTTCGCGATCCAATTTCTTAGCTATCGATATCTATATCATTAGCCTCGTAGTCTTGTATGCATTCAGCAATGCAAAATGTAAAATTTTCCTGTTCTGAGGTCACTTGCATTTTCCTATGAACCTTTGATTACATTGACCACGAAATCAAAAAGTTAAACATTTGTATTTGAAGTTATTTTACTCGTTCTTAATTTGAAATGACCCCAGGCTTTAATTTTCGAATTTTGAAACAAAAATCGACTTTTGAACTACAAATGTATGATAATTTAAGTAGCGTAGCCGGATTGTTACTACAGGTAGGAGACATCTGCATCTACACGATACCCTGCAAGCTACCACGAGGGTGTGTGGCAGGGGGTAAAGATCACCAAGCATGCACTACCGACATGCAAACAAGCAACTATATTGTCTCAAGCAACCAGATTGTTAGTATCTATAGTATTTAAGGAGTTAATACATGTATCATGCACTACAGAATACTCTAAAATATTTCCCCTACGATAGGTAGCTTTGGCAAAGGCAGCATAGCCTTTGCTATGCTGCCTATTCATCTACATAATACCCTGCAAGCCACCATAAAGGTGTGTGGCAGGGGGTGAACTCTCACCAAACATGCACTACATATCATGCATAAAAATAAAAGGATCAGTACTTTTATAGGTACTGTTCAAAACTACGCTATTTAAAAAAAGATACTGTTCTGTTCTCTTAAAGTATGGGGGAAAAATGCCATTTTGAATCTATCGGTACGACAATCTATCTCTCTAATCTTATTTAACTGGTCGAATCTAGCATAATACGCTTTTTTTTAATATATGCCAAACATCTTCAGTAAATATATCCGATTGAAATTTCTCTAATAGATTCAATCTGTACTTTAACCTACTCTCTGATAATGATTCCCACCCTAATTTTGTACTAGTTCTGAAACACTACTCAACCTATCGTAACACCTTTTGACGAACCTAGCTGCTCTACGCTGCACACTGTCTGGTTCTCTGATCATCCCTAATTCATTAGGATCCCATGCACTGGCTGCATACTCAAGGTGGGGCCTAACTGGTGAAAAATAGCATCGCTCTTTTGTCTTCTCATCACATTTTCCAAGTACTCTTTTTATAAATCCTAGGTTTCTCTTCGCTTGGCCGCATATTTGTCTTATGTGTCTTTCCCACGATAAATCCTTAGTGATTGTTACACCTAAATATCTTATGGTTTCAACGTTTTCGATCTACGGAAACCGAGACGGAGAGCACTAGAAGATAGAAAACGATGCAGCATTATTGATATGCACCAATATTTTTCGTTATGGAGCAGCAGATACGATGGTGCCTTGGAAGTGCATAGTTCGCGAATAGATGGAAAAAGATTTGGCAATGAGGATGCCAATTAACTAGATAGTCTATCGTGAGATTTGCTTTGACTTTTGTGCTTTCCATCGTCGTTCTCGCCTTCGTACGGTCGGGTTCATTTGCATTTTTGGGTTTCATAAAAGTTTTCATTTGAGGGTAAATTTGAATTATTGCTAGAGTATTTTTCCTCATTTATTCATATCGATAAATGACTTATTATCCACGCCTTCGCCTGTTAATGTACTCGGAAAGTATAGACAGTTTATATTTTGAGTTGATGATCAAGGACAAGGAAACTTTACTTGAATTCCTACCATCTGCTTTCGTGTTCAGAATTTTTTGATTGAATGTCACTCATCGTTTATTTGAAGGAATAGTGAAATCTATTGGACAGTATTCATTCCTCAATCACAATTTTTAGCGTTCCTTACGTCGTAAATATTTAATGTAGCTGAGCAAATGGAGACTTGAGTTTAAAACCAGTATCTAACTGCATATAACTGTAATTCTTGGTAAATGTAACGAGTTCAAATCTGAGTTTGTGGGTCCACGTCATATGTCATGAGATTTATGGATCATCCGCGAACGGTTAGTTTAGATTTCCGACTTGGTAAGAATACTACACAGTTTACTCGTGAACGTTAGATATTTTGTTATCTGATTGACTGAAATTTTGAATAAGTGTAAGAGCCTTTGGATTAAAATCATATCCCTAGTTAAGAGGGATTGTTAAACAAATTGCTTGAGTCTTTGGTGATCATTATTGAATTCTTTCGCGGTAAATTTCTAGCTAAATAATATTTAATGCTCAATAGTTTGAGTTATTCCGACGGGTAACTTGAAATGTCATAGTTTTTAAGATTAGTGTTGTTTGTGAACTTGTATGACTAATCCGCGTATATGTAATGTAATTGATAGAACTTATGAGCTACCTGTGCCCATCATTTGCATTATTTTGTCTTTGCAATGCAGTTCAATCCGAAGCAGTAATTTCGGCGTTCTAACATGACATGTGTACGTTGTGGGATTTACTATGAGAATAAACTTTTCTTCGATTACATTTAAAACCCATTAATTTTAATGGTCTATGGCAGAAATCCATAGGCTTTAGGTATTTCAGGAAAGTTTATCACGAGGTTTATCACATAGTGAGGTTTAACACTTTGCACACTATCCAAACCATGTAATTGAGGATAGGTTAAAAGTGTTTACATCTTGCCTTCAATTCGCAAGATTAAATTTCAGGATTAATCACGCCGTAGTAAATTAACATCGCATGTTTAAACCATCAAGGTATTTTCGCGCATTCTATTTGGTGTACTTTTTTATTTTAAAATTTTTGTGCTGGTCATTGCATTGAAAAGATCTCTTTGATCATTAGGCGATGTCGAGGAACGTGGGGTAAAGGATATTTGGCTCGCCCGTTTGAATTGCAATACTTGTCACGTGTTGTTGAATCACCTGTAAAATGTTTTAAGTAGTTGAGATTGTAGTTAGTGTACTTCAAGTGATATTAGACTAATCCAAAATGATAGCGAACATGTAAAAATGGATCTCAATCCTGGTTTATTGATTTATATTCAATATTGTCTGACTCACCCCTTTTATTGTCGTGTAAGTGAGAAATATAATACTTTTTTCAGTATGCTGCAAAGTTCAAAGGGAGTGATATTCATTAATCAATCTAATTTAATATAATTGAATGGCTTAGTCCCGTTATCGCCGAGGGTGGAGCAAAGTGATTTAATGCATTAAGTGATTAACAGTGTTATAACTGTTTTTTTATAGAAATTTCAACTAAGAGAATCGAGGCTAGTTCGTAACAGCAACTAATTTAGGCCATCGAAAAATATTCATAAAAATATGATAGCCTAATTTTATATGACGGCCTTCGTAATTCCAGTTTAAATCACACATAGTTCGCTCACTTGAAGGTACATGAAATAGAGCACCTTCGTTCGGCTGCTGAATTAATTCTATTTGTTGCATGTGTACTCATTTCGATGATATTATGCGTGTTTCGGTGACTCATCTTTGTGGCTGTATGCGAGAGGCCAGTTTGTTATTGACTTTCGTGAATATAATAATTATCACGCATTAATGATCAGTGCCTGCCTGTATTAATTTCGTAGAGGCAATGGACAAGTGGGTGGTCCCAGAAGTATCTGATCAAACGAAGAATACAAAACAATTAGGGCGAAGAAGACGGAAGAAATATTAACTTTAACTGATTTTGCTCACCGCAATAGCGGATGTGCGAATTTGTGCAATATCTTGATTAAACAACTTTCTTTCAGGGTAAGTAGGTGTAGAAATTTACTGCGAGTGCACTGTGAGTTTCTGACAAAATATATCTACGAAACTGTGATATGTCCCCGTTTAAAACGCTTATAGTTCACGTAAAGTTTGGCAGAACATTGTTTTATTCCACCAAAGTTAAAAATCTTGCATGAAATATGTCAGTTAACAAACATTATTGAATCCACATGAATAGAGAGAGTGAGAAGGTACATACATGGGCATGTATAATATGAACCCGCCCATTATGTATGTACTGTTTCTCCGCTGGTTCTCCTTTCGACTATAGGTATAGTATTCCATGTTTTTCAGAGACCCGCTCTTTGAGACCGTAAAGGATAGGAGTACATTTTTATTGATGTTGCTGAACACTTATAATTATCTTCAACGTATTAAACTTCCCCTGCTTATTTTAACTTCCTGTCGGCCTGGAATGGAAAGGTTTTTATCATTTTATTTAGCTCGGTAACAGGATCTATTTATAAAATAACAATTTTTTAATTTTAAAGTTATTTTGGAAACATCTTTGCTCAAGACGTTTCAATGCAGCAGATAGCATATATCCTATCGCTTGTAATGTTGAGTGTTTGTACTTGTTGTGATATAACTCAAGCATCAATACGTTGTGCAGTTGTTTTCTACTGCTACTATCCTTATTCTTTTGTTGTTCGTGACTCGGCCCATGCCTGGTCAGCTGTCTCTGTCTTTTCATCAGTCTCTCGATGTACACGTTCTGATGTGCACGTTCTTGTAATCCAAGTACGTACATTAAAGTACTGTTCATTACCTGAACCTGTGAATTACGTTTGTTCTACCTCGGCCTCTAACAGGTTATGGGCCCAGAGTGTCACGACTGCAATATTAATTAACGTATTCACTTTCTGCATTCTCGCAATATATTTGAACTTGCGTTTTGAGCGAAAATGTCGGATAACGAACAGGAACATTCAAATGCTGCTGCAACTGTTCACCATTCGACACCCGTTGACTTCGCACAGTCGGTGTTCGTTGCACCGGCAGGCGTGCCGGGTATTGAGAAGTTGGAAGGCGGAAAGAACTACAACACATGGAAATGGCAAATGAAGATGCTACTCATAGATTATGGCATGTGGGAAAGTGTTACTGGTCAGGACATAGATCCAGGCAAAGATCGACGCGCGCTAGCAAAGATCAGCTTGGCAGTAAAACCCGTATGTGCTTCTCACATTTACGCCTGTAGCACAGCCAAAGAAGCATGGAATATTCTACAAAAGGCTTTTGGCAGCTCAGGGCTGACTCGTGAACTAATGTTAGAGAGACAGTTAATGAGAATGCGTTACGAAGATTTTAGTTCCATGTCCGAATACATTAATGGGATCCTTTCCGTTGTGAATCAGCTGGCAGATATCGGCGTCGTTGTTCCTGATGACAAAGTTGGGAAAATTTTGTTAAGTGGTCTATCGGAGTCTTTTGAGACTTTGGTGCAAGGTTTTGCGTCCACTCACACTGAAGTTAGAAGTGAGGAAGTAAAAAAGCTTTTGATAGAGGAGGACTGTCGAAGAAGTGCCAATGCGTGCGAATCTTCACTAGCATCCGTCAAATTTAAGTCAAGTGCTTCTCATGCCCCTAATTCAAACAAGAAAACTGTTCCCAACAACATTATTTGTCATTACTGTAAGAAAGAAGGACATAAACGACCTCAGTGCACTAAGTGGAAAAGACTGAAAAACAAAAATTCCTCAAGTTTTCAAGATACATCAAAAAATTCCAAGAAATTTGATGGCAATGATGGCTTAGTTCTCATGACTGCTGCGACATATAGTAGAATTAAAATGCCAAAAAATCAGTGGTTCTTCGATAGTGGTGGAAGTCAACATCTGTCATCTCGTGGTGATTGGATTGATGACCTCAAAACTTCTGTGAATGCTGATATCTTAACGGCTAATGGTTCTGTAATGTCATGCCAAGGTGTTGGAAATGTGCCCTTTATTTTTAGTAGTAATAGTTCTCTAGTTAATGGTACAATTACTGATGTGTTGCTTTGTAAACAGAGTGCTGCAAATTTATTGTCAGTTTCTAAAATTGCAGAAAAAGGTAAAGTACTTGTGTTTGACAGATATGGTGTTAATGTGTTTGATGAAAATGAAGTTAACATTACAGGTACAAGTCAGCTTACATGTAGTGCTGTTGGTGGCATTTATAAATTAGACCAAAATGGAAAAACCACAGCAACTGTTTGTGACAATGGAATGCCTAAGATATCTACTATGGCAAGTGCATCTCTTGTATGTCCATCTAAAGGTATTGTCTCTGATATTCCTAAACAAATTCCTCATGTTGTAGACGATGTGAGCAAGGTGAACGATGTGAACTTTATGATGAATGTCTCCAATGTATCTAAGGAAATTTGGCATAAAAGGACAGGGCACCTTAATTACAAATATTTGTCTAAGCTCAAGGATCTAGCTGATGGCATAAAGTTTGTTGAAGGACGACACACAGAGTGTATTCCATGTATTCAGGGTAAGCATAGCAAAAGACCATTTCATCAAACAGTTGGTCGAGCATCTGGCTTGTTAGAACGCATTCATTCTGATGTCTGCTATCCTGAAAAGGGAGTTGTGACGTGGGGTGGTGCCAGATATCTTGTTATTTTACAGATGATTTTTCCAGGAAAACTTTTGGCTATCTTATGAAAACCAAAAATGAAGTGTTTTATAAGTTTAAGGAATTTAAGTCGTCAGTTGAAAAACAGACAGGTCATGTGATTAAATGCCTAAGATCGGATTGTGGTGGTGAATATATTAATGGGCAAATGTCAGAATTTCTTAGAGTTCATGGTATTTCTCATGAAACAACGTGTCCGGATACACCAGAACAGGATGGTTTATCTGAAAGGGCAGGTAGAACTATTTTTGACTGCGCTAGAACTATGTTGTGTGATTCTAAGTTAAACAAGCGCTATTGGGGAGAGGCCGTTTCCACAGCGATCTATCTAAAGAATTGATGCCCAACGGCATCTCTCAACTTTCAAATACCTGAGGAAGTTTGGTCAGGCAAAAGAGTTAATTTATCTCACCTTAGGGTTTTTGGTTGCAAAGCCTTCATTCATGTTCCAAAGAGAAAGCGAGGGAAGTTAGATCCCAAATCAAAAGAAGTAATTATGTTGGGATATGGTCCCGGGAGGAAAGGATACAGATTAGGTGATATACATGATCCTAAAAAGGTTTACATGTCTAGGGAAGTCAAATTTATTGAGACCTTAATGGCTGGTGATATTCCTATTGCAAGTGAAAACAAAGGTATGGATAGAAGTAAGCTTGAAATTGACAATAATGTTATCATTTTTTCAGATAGAAATGTTCAAAATGTGGATGCTATGAATGATGTTGGTACTTTGTCAGAAAACAATATTCAAAATGCACCTATTGTCAATGATATCCCTAATGTTGCGGGTTGTAATAGACCCTCACGCATGCGACAGCCACCTCGTTGGCATGCTGACTATGACATGTCCTTTCAGGCTTTGACTGATATGTCTGTCAATATTCCTAAATCGACTAAGGACGCTTTATTGGATCCCATGTGGAAGTCAGCTATGCAATCCGAATATAATTCTTTAATGAATCATAGAGTATGGGAACTAGTGGACCGACCATCAGATTGTAACGTTGTAAAATCCAAATGGGTTTTTAAATTAAAAAATGGCAGTTCAGGTGAATTTGAAAAGCACAAAGCTCGCCTGGTAGCCCGAGGTTTTTCTGAAACTTATGGGATTGATTTTCATGAAACATTTTCTCCAGTTGTTAGTTACACCACACTGAGATTGTTATTTGCGTTTGCTAATGAAATGGATCTGGATATAAGTCACATGGATATAACCACAGCCTTTCTAAATGCAGATCTTAATGAGAAAATATACATGGAACAGCCATAGGGTTTTTCAGTTCCAGGAAAAGTATGTTTATTGCGAAAGAGCATTTATGGATTAAAGCAATCCAGTAGGATGTGGAATAGAAAAATTTCTGACGTTATAATTAAAACAGGTTTCAAACAGTTAAAATCTGAATCATGTGTTTATGTGTGTCATAGAAATAAAAATCTTACCATAGTGGCTTTGTGTGTAGATGATATTTATATATTCTCAAACTGTAAACAAGACAGTAAAATCTTGTGTGATTCACTGTACAAAAACTTTGATGTGAAGTTACTTGGTAATGTGAAAGATTGTTTGGGAATACGTGTGATCAGAAAAAGAGAAAAGGGAATTATTTCTCTTGACCAGGCTCAATATGTTAAAAGGCTGTTAGAAAGATTCAAACCCTTGCGATGGCTTGCGGGGTATTATGTCTGTTAAGCAAGGGAATGCTGGGGAAATCGCACTTATAACCTACCGAGGGGTTGGGGACAGGATATTATAATCACTGGAAAAACTCATTATTAGATGAGACTAGTGGCGAATTCACACAAAGTTATCGCAGCGGCCTCTTTTACTGCTCTTCCTTGCGCGTTGAAAACAGGTCTGTTTTGACCTCAAAATACTCCACCATTGAGGCTGAACAATGCCGTTTCTCAATGACCTCGGTTAGCTATGCTCTCCATTCAATCATTCTCCTTCCCATCAGTCCCCATCACCGAAATCTTCCATTTGAAACCGCCTTTATGCTTCACTGCTCTTAATGTTGCAGCAGATCTCATGCGACTACTCAAAGAATAACAAATTCTTCGGCAATGGTCTCCTTGGTCTCTGCGTCGTGATAAGTCTCAGCGAGCTCTTTCGTGAATCCCTCCTGCTATGGGAGGTGATGCATTTTCTTTCTTTATTGCGTCACTCGTTTAAAAATGTGTTCATGCTTTCGTTGAATAGTAATGGTCGTAATTGTTTTGCATACCAACTCAAACCACCTCAACATGTGTGATATGTGTGTAAAAAGAACTTTAGACACAGTATCCTTCGCGAAATATTTCAGTCAAGACCATCTTCTAGTCTTTGAAATTCATGCACCTTTGATAATGATACGGAATTGTAAATAACGTAGAACATGCGCGACTCATATTATTGGTTTCTTTGTGTTAAATAATTGGCAGGTTAGTTTTTGGAGGGTCTTGGTGATGTCCCCTGCCACATATCGCCCCCTGCCACACATCCGCTTCCGCTTCCATTAACGGAAGTTAATTAAACTGTTAATAGTTTTTGGATTTAACTTAAAATTTAATCGTTTGGCAATATGTTAACTTCGTTAATTAACGGATTAACGCTTTTCTGCCCAGCTATGCATATCAGTCATTACACTTAATTCAATACAGTTATTACGTTTCACCCAATGCACTCATTACTTTTAAGTCAATACATTGATTGCGTGCTCATTATATTTCACTCAATTCATCAGTTTCATTGACGGAGTCTGAAATATTTCCGACGAGGTCCGCTTTTCCGAAATTCAATCACCTGCGTCTTTTTCCCAAATGCTTCCCTTTCGACCTCGAGAGCGAAAGTGAGAATGAATCATTTCAGTGTTTGTGAAACCCACGGCCTTCCCAGTTCAAGAGCGAGTCAATTCTTCGATTTAGTTCCTTGCTTTCTTCGTACGAGGCAACAACACAATCCCGAACAGCTGATCAGCGATGTGAAATCTGCGCGAGAATGCTTGGAGGCGTTTCCGTCTCGTAAAAAGAAGTTGCTCGGAATTTGTGAGATGGTTTATCGTGTGTCACCTGTGCAGTGTTTCATCCGCCAACATAACCTCGCAAGTGAGATATGAATATTAGTGGTATAGTTTTGTGAATTACATGATAACTGAGCAAGTTATATTGTGAAGTGTTCGTACGCTTCGCGGTTATAAGTGCCTGGCCAAGAATTGATGCAGTGAAGCTACCCTTGCAGTAATCAGAGCACACTGGTCCTTTTCAAGACTTTCCGTAAAGGTAAGCAATCGCATTGGCTTACTTTCATTCCCAATATTTACGTAGCTACCACGTTCAAATGTGATTTGCGTTCCTGAGTAGTTCTGCGTGATACCGACGAATTTCGTCGTTGTTGCGGTCGGAAGGTTTCTGTTAGCAAGCATCATTCTTTGTTTGGAATTCAACGTATATACGATACACTCGATACTTCCCATTATATCCAGAAAGCAAGCATCTAAAAGGGTGATTGGCAGGGGCTTACAGTGGTTTTATTGATTAATTTATTTAATCTAATTTTCTAACCATGGTCGAGTATAATAAAATTCCCATTTGAACGTCGGGCATGTAAATCTGAAAACATCTGTCATGCAAATAATTCAAAAACTGCAATAATTCTTCTCACCGTTAACTGAAATCAGGTATCGTCTAAATTTAAGAGTTGGTAGACCAGAGATAAAACGTCTGCTCAGTGCAAAATGCTATGATATGTAGTTGTTTGAAAACAATTTCTTTTCTAAATATTTTAATCTAGCACATATTTCAGGTAGTTGAGAATTACAACAGTCCACTGCGTGTTCAGTCACTTTTTCCCGCCAAAACGAGTAGTTAGCTGAAGTAATAGCCGATGGCGCTCTTAATTTTAGAATAAACTATTTTCGAAAACAAACCATGCTACAATTATAGGGAAATATTAATATCCGAAATGTATATCCAGTAATAGAATTAGCAAGAGAATGTTCAAATCCGCGATATTCCTTTTATGTTTTCGAAATTGTTATTCACGACGAATTATGTTTGCACTTTGGTGATTGGTCCAGTTTGGTTGACGTCATGCCAGAACGTGGCATTTACATGCGTGATCAGACATCGGTTATCAGTATTCGTTGGTGCGCGGTGACGGAAGGACAGGTGAGTGTTCAGCCCCAGTTCAAGGAAGTTGTAGTTTTAGTCACTTTGTTTTATCAACGTAAATTGAGTTTGCAGTGACTTTGAGGGGAAATTGAAATAACTTCGTAACTTATCTTCCTCTTTGTACGAAGAATAGAGATATATTTCGAGTGATTTACTTCACGAAATTTAAAATCCTAGTTTTACATAGTAATTCCCCCCTGTAAATATTTCAAGTAATACTCTTTCCGTAGATTGATGGATATTTACAGCAGAAGTGCAGCAAATGTGGTGGTTACAAATGTTAATGGTTTGAATTTGTTACAGGGAGAAGTTGAGTTACGTGCGCCGATAAAGCTGGAACTTCGTCATCGATCACACGGGTGAGGGAAAACTGGGAATTCGAGAGACTGGCTTCGAGGAACTCTCTTCAGTATGGTAAGTCATTATTAATATTTTTCATTCACGAGAGTTTTTATTTTCGCATAAAGTTGTCTGCGTCTTTTATTGTGATTCTATTACTTCTGATCGATACCAGGTCGTGTCTTCTGATATTCTCACTTTCCCGCCAAAAATCTCGAAGGGTTGTTTCGGGTCACTAGAATGTTCTCGGACGTTTCTCGACTGTTCTAGCTACGTTTCGACGCTAGACCATTAACGCTGTTAGATATTGAAGTCTGTTTCTCTATCGATTTGTTTGAAATTAATCTAATTCCGAGATTAAAGGATTTCTGTTTCGAAACTGAAGTTGAACGTACAGTCTCGTATGCTCACTTGCACCCTTTAATATTAATTTATTTTTGCGGATTACTTTAGTTTCGCGATCCAATTTCTTAGCTATCGATATCTATATCATTAGCCTCGTAGTCTTGTATGCATTCAGCAATGCAAAATGTAAAATTTTCCTGTTCTGAGGTCACTTGCATTTTCCTATGAACCTTTGATTACATTGACCACGAAATCAAAAAGTTAAACATTTGTATTTGAAGTTATTTTACTCGTTCTTAATTTGAAATGACCCCAGGCTTTAATTTTCGAATTTTGAAACAAAAATCGACTTTTGAACTACAAATGTATGATAATTTAAGTAGCGTAGCCGGATTGTTACTACAGGTAGGAGACATCTGCATCTACACGATACCCTGCAAGCTACCACGAGGGTGTGTGGCAGGGGGTAAAGATCACCAAGCATGCACTACCGACATGCAAACAAGCAACTATATTGTCTCAAGCAACCAGATTGTTAGTATCTATAGTATTTAAGGAGTTAATACATGTATCATGCACCACAGAATACTCTAAAATATTTCCCCTACGATAGGTAGCTTTGGCAAAGGCAGCATAGCCTTTGCTATGCTGCCTATTCATCTACATAATACCCTGCAAGCCACCATAAAGGTGTGTGGCAGGGGGTGAACTCTCACCAAACATGCACTACATATCGGTATTTTTCCTCATTTATTCATATCGATAAATGACTTATTATCCACGCCTTCGCCTGTTAATGTACTCGGAAAGTATAGACAGTTTATATTTTGAGTTGATGATCAAGGACAAGGAAACTTTACTTGAATTCCTACCATCTGCTTTCGTGTTCAGAATTTTTTGATTCAATGTCACTCATCGTTTATTTGAAGGAATAGTGAAATCTATTGGACAGTATTCATTCCTCAATCACAATTTTTAGCGTTCCTTACGTCGTAAATATTTAATGTAGCAGAGCAAATGGAGACTTAAGTTTAAAACCAGTATCTAACTGCATATAACTGTAATTCTTGGTAAATGTAACGAGTTCAAATCTGAGTTTGTGGGTCCACGTACTATGTCATGAGATTTATGGATCATCCGCGAACGGTTAGTTTAGATTTCCGACTTGGTAAGAATACTACACAGTTTACTCGTGAACGTTAGATATTTTGTTATCTGATTGACTGAAATTTTGAATAAGTGTAAGAGCCTTTGGATTAAAATCATATCCCTAGTTAAGAGGGATTGTTAAACAAATTGCTTGAGTCTTTGGTGATCATTATTGAATTCTTTCGCGGTAAATTTCTAGCTAAATAATATTTAATGCTCAATAGTTTGAGTTATTCCGACGGGTAACTTGAAATGTCATAGTTTTTAAGATTAGTGTTGTTTGTGAACTTGTATGACTAATCCGCGTATATGTAATGTAATTGATAGAACTTATGAGCTACCTGTGCCCATCATTTGCATTATTTTGTCTTTGCAATGCAGTTCAATCCGATGCAGTAATTTCGGCGATCTAACATGACATGTGTACGTTGTGGGATTTACTATGAGAATAAACTTTTCTTCGATTACATTTAAAACCCATTAATTTTAATGGTCTATGGCAGAAATCCATAGGCTTTAGGTATTTCAGGAAAGTTTATCACGAGGTTTATCACATAGTGAGGTTTAACACTTTGCACACTATCCAAACCATGTAATTGAGGATAGGTTAAAAGTGTTTACATCTTGCCTTCAATTCGCAAGATTAAATTTCAGGATTAATCACGCCGTAGTAAATTAACATCGCATGTTTAAACCATCAAGGTATTTTCGCGCATTCTATTTGGTGTACTTTTTTATTTTAAAATTTTTGTGCTGGTCATTGCATTGAAAAGATCTCTTTGATCATTAGGCGATGTCGAGGAACGTGGGGTAAAGGATATTTGGCTCGCCCGTTTGAATTGCAATACTTGTCACGTGTTGTTGAATCACCTGTAAAATGTTTTAAGTAGTTGAGATTGTAGTTAGTGTACTTCAAGTGATATTAGACTAATCCAAAATGATAGCGAACATGTAAAAATGGATCTCAATCCTGGTTTATTGATTTATATTCAATATTGTCTGACTCACCCCTTTTATTGTCGTGTAAGTGAGAAATATAATACTTTTTTCAGTATGCTGCAAAGTTCAAAGGGAGTGATATTCATTAATCAATCTAATTTAATATAATTGAATGGCTTAGTCCCGTTATCGCCGAGGGTGGAGCAAAGTGATTTAATGCATTAAGTGATTAACAGTGTTATAACTGTTTTTTTATAGAAATTTCAACTAAGAGAATCGAGGCTAGTTCGTAACAGCAACTAACTTAGGCCATCGAAAAATATTCATAAAAATATGATAGCCTAATTTTATATGACGGCCTTCGTAATTCCAGTTTAAATCACACATAGTTCGCTCACTTGAAGGTACATGAAATAGAGCACCTTCGTTCGGCTGCTGAATTAATTCTATTTGTTGCATGTGTACTCATTTCAATGATATTATGCGTGTTTCGGTGACTCATCTTTGTGGCTGTATGCGAGAGGCCAGTTTGTTATTGACTTTCGTGAATATAATAATTATCACGCATTAATGATCAGTGCCTGCCTGTATTAATTTCGTAGAGGCAATGGACAAGTGGGTGGTCCCAGAAGTATCTGATCAAACGAAGAATACAAAACAATTAGGGCGAAGAAGAAGGAAGAAATATTAACTTTAACTGATTTTGCTCACCGCAATAGCGGATGTGCGAATTTGTGCAATATCTTGATTAAACAACTTTCTTTCAGGGTAAGTAGGTGTAGCAATTTACTGCGAGTGCACTTTGAGTTTCTGACAAAATATTACTACGAAACTGTGATATGTCCCCGTTTAAAACGCTTATAGTTCACGTAAAGTTTGGCAGAACATTGTTCTATTCCACCAAAGTTAAAAAGCTTGCATGAAATATGTCAGTTAACAAACATTATTGAATCCACATGAATAGAGAGAGTGAGAAGGTACATACATGGGCATGTATAATATGAACCCGCCCATTATGTATGTACTGTTTCTCCGCTGGTTCTCCTTTCGACTATAGGTATAGTATTCCATGTTTTTCAGAGACCCGCTCTTTGAGACCGTAAAGGATAGGAGTACATTTTTATTGATGTTGCTGAACACTTATAATTATCTTCAACGTATTAAACTTCCCCTGCTTATTTTAACTTCCTGTCGGCCTGGAATGGAAAGGTTTTTATCATTTTATTTAGCTCGGTAACAGGATCTATTTATAAAATAACAATTTTTTAATCTTAAAGTTATTTTGGAAACATCTTTGCTCAAGACGTTTCAATGCAGCAGATAGCATATATCCTATCGCTTGTAAATGCTTTTACGTTTTGTAATTTAAAAGGTGCAATACAGATGCAGTCATCCCAATCCTCTGAGGGGTTATAAGAGAATTATCATGTTGTAGTAAATTTACTAATCTTTCACTCAATAATGCATGCAAGTTAAGAGGATTACTAAAGGCTTAGAAGAGACAGGTAAATTTAGACAGGCCAACTGTGATGCATCACGCATGTACAATACATCAGTGAAGCTTGATTTCGGCTATAGTTTCGATTTTAGAGTTTATTTTTCTCAGGTTAGAGTTCGAGTATTAAAATTTTGAGCTCAAGGCAACTGGAAGTTAGGGAATGTCACTCTGTTACCCCACCAAATTTACTATGAATATTTATCGATTTCTCTTGCTCCTCAAGCATATTATCGTAAAAAAACTCTGCGTAGCATTTTTAGTTGCTCGCATTTAATTTGTTAAATTTATTAGCGTTAACATGGTTTTGAGTTCATTTTTTCTGCAGATGCGTTATAATAAGGGGTAGGGTCATGGAGATGACAGACTCAAGGTGGGGCTCAGAAGACCGCTCTCGTGTTTGTTTTAGTTTTAGGTCGAAAGTTGCTCTAGTTTTTCCTCGATAATCTCAGTATCCTATCTATCGATATTTGGGCACAATATCTGTACCATTAACCATGTTATTCCACGAATTTAAGTGACTTATACATTTTTCTTAGATCATTGCATTTATGTCGTCATCATAGATCCTAAAGTTTCTTTTAGACCCAGCGCACTTTATTCATTTGTAAGCTAAGATCATCATATTTACATTATTCTTCTCCTTAAATCTGTACCTCCACAATTCTCTTCATCAATATTAAGATATGGCAGATGATATTGTCCCGCCTTCTTCGCCCCCCTACGAACGTTCTCCACCGTCTCGTGATTGGCTAACGTAGTCGGACAAGGACAATACACTTGTTATCAATGGCAGAAGACACAGGCTAAGGATATATTTTGAACGCAGTTTATTGGCTACCTTTATTAGTAATACTTACTTGCGATATGTAAATAGTATGATATGAAAAGTATTCAGCAGCAATCCTACCTTATTGACTCATACATTGAATTGTTAACTTACAACTTCTCCATGTTCTTATGTCGTTATTTTAGTGTCTCTTAAGATTTTTATTTTGCATATTACACGAATGAAAATTTTTTAAATGTAAGCTGTGTATACTATGACCGTAGGTAATAAAAAAATTCTATCCAATATGTTATTCTTCAATATGACCTTTTTATAACTTAGAGAATAGGAATTTTGACAACTGATATAATATATAAAAAATATTAGTATTTCATTTGTACATTTTTAGATTGTTTTGACGTCACGCAAATTTAAATCAAATTCTTTTTTCCGTCGTAGCAGGACGATGCCGAACATGGTTTGTAAAGTCGATTCACGGAAGGTGACGGGGTTAGAGTGAAGAATCTTCATGGGTGCCCGAAACGGAAGAACAAGAAGCAGTCTCAACAGGAGGACTAACATTGGTTTGCTAATGGCTTGCAATGCTATGGTAAAACTAACTTTGTTTCAGGTTCTACGATCTAAAAGGCAAAGTAAGCATGTTTAAGCGTGGGTAGAATCTATGACTAATTTTGTTTGTTGTATTTGTCATAGGAGCCCATTGCTCCGATTTCTAGACGATATCAGATCTGATATACCTCTAGTGAAATGTGAAGGTAATTGGGTAAATCAAGCTTGATTAATGGTGTTAAGATACGGTAATTGATGTCGGGGCACCGACTCTATCTGGTACCATGGAGAACTGGTCCTCCAAATATAAGGCAAGTGGCCACTTGCCTGGGTTAGCGAGTCGACTCTAGGCAGGGATATGTTGGCATACTGTGTGTTCTATATGATGTGATGTCCTAAATTTTATGTTTATGGTTTTTTCTTGTATGTGTTATATGTGCCTATTTTCATTGGTGTGATGTATCATTTTTGTGAGCAATGTTTTCATTTTTTATGCTGTTTTATTCAGATCCTTTGCAACACAAATCCTCGGGCCTATGATCCCTGAGATCTGCCTACCAGGTATTGTTCTCCCGGCAGCTCTCGGTAGGCTCCAATCTCCGTCGTGGGTGTCAACCTCATAGGAATTTATTTTAGTTTGGGCGCCAGACAACCAAAGTTGTCTTCCTAAGGGCAACACAAATCGGGAGAGACCAAAAGGACCACTTGACTGAGCCTAATTACCTCCTACGGAGGACACCAATTACATTTGACAGAACTTCCAATGTATGCAGTTTATTTTTCTTAGACTGCACATAACAATAACAGGATGTAGGAAATTATTCACATCAAATACAACATAAAACAAGTTTAACACAACGTGATCTTTCGTAGTTACATTACTACGTAGGAAATGATTAATGATGGAAATTATGGATAATAGTAAAGGTTGATAACAATTTTAGAAAAAGCAAGTAGAATGAACCATGAAATGATGACATTAACACTGCCAATTGGTATAAACCATGACACAATAAAATCAGCTCTTCTTCCTCTGTCTACAATAGTCTACCAGAGACACAGATCCAGACTTGACGTAGACTTGTGGACTTGGCGGCGACGCATGCTCGATCCCGCTTTCAGTCCCACGGAAACTCTTGAGTCTGTTCAAATCCCGTGCCAAAACTGCACCTGCGGCTCAGCGAGAGCCGTTCTGGGTCCATGCGGCCCAGCGGGAACCGCCCTGTGGAAAGACCAAGAGAAAAGGAGGGACCCACTCCCTCAGCAACCAGCCAGACAGAAACACTCAATGCAATGATGAGTGATAGCAAAGAGACTGATGCTAACTCACCGAAGAGCTGTAGGGGCACAGCCTCAAATCCTTCGGGCGTAAGTTCGCAGCCTAACGGCAACGCTCTTTCGACGGACAACCGACTCCTTCGAGCTTCAACGACAGAGAGCCAGACACCGCACGAGTCCGCTATCACCAGCCCGATGGCCAGACTCGCACACTAGCTGACTCCTCAACTAAACCTGTTTATCATGGCCAGCCGGCCGACCTATCCAGAGGGGGGGGGAGAGGAAGGGGAAGTTGGAGAGCGGGGTTTAAGGAGAAGGAGGGGAAGCTCTTATCTTTCCCAAAACCCTCACGCCTGGCTAAAGGAATGAAGGGGCTATGGGAGGTCATATCAACGCAAAGCCGGCCGGCAAAGGCAAGCTAAGAGGGGTTCAAGAAAGTGAACGTTACACCTCCCCCTTCCTTAAAGAAAAAAATTTTATCCCAATAAAATTTTTTTTTCTAAACTGGCTTTAAATCTTTTATATGCCAGGGTCCATCTGTCTGTCCCTGTTCATCCTGAAGAAGGTATGCCTTGTTACCCACTCTAGAGTGAACTACAAAAGGTCCTAGAAATTTTGGAGCTAATTTGGAAGAAAAGTAATTAGCAGCGTTGGACTGAGAAAAGTTTCTCCTTAAAACTTTCTGTCCGGGCTCTATATTTACATCTCTTCTCCGCAGGTTATAGTAATGGGAATTCCTTTTGTAAGCTTGTAGTAAACGCTCACTAACTTCCTTCCTTATTTCTTTGACTCTATCCAGGTGTTCTAAGTGCCTTTTACGATTCTGAAAATCTGGGATCTCCCTTCCGCTAAATTCAGTGTTCCTCAAAGTCCCATTCAAGAAAATTTCTTCCCCAAATATTAATTTGTGAGGACTACATCCGGTCACCTCATGATCAGCAGAATTTATGGCATAATTTATTTTCGATAAGTTCTTATCCCAATGGCGATGATTGTCGCCAACATAGGCACCTATCATAGTTTTTATTACCCTATTTACTCGCTCAGTGGGATTACTCTGGGGATGGTAGTAAAAATTATAAAGAATTTTTACACCATACTTCTCACATCATTCTTTAATTTTAGTACTCTTGTATTGCACACCATTATCACATAATAATGTGTGGGGAGCTCCGAATTTCAAGAACACATCTTCCTCTAAGTGTTTTCTAACGTTGTCGGCGGTTGCCTTCCTCAATGGTTTCAATATTACATACTTCGAGAACATACAACAGGTTACCACTAAATACATGAATCCATTAATTGACTTAGGCAACGGTCCGATTATGTCAGATGATAATATTTGAAACGGTTTTGTAACAAGTCTTTGATCTCCCATGAATCCCAATGGCGTTTTCTGTGTAACCTTGTATTGATTACAAATTTGACATTTTTTAATATATTTAACAACATCTGCTCTCATCTTAGGCCAGTAATATAATTTTCTCAATCTATTGACTGTTTTCAAACACCCATAATGCCCTGCTGCTGGGTCATCATGACATTCTACTAAGACCTCCTTCCGCTTCTCCTTAGGGATTATCCTAACCCACTGATGAGGTTGACTCCAACCTGGGTCAATATACTTGTAGATCTGATAATCCTGGACCTTAAATTTTGGATATGACTCAGGTTTATCTATTATTCGTTTTTTCAGATTTTCATACCAACTATCTTGACTCTCTCCCATAATTGTAATTAAGTTCATACTTATCCCATCATTCGGTAATGGGTTTCTAGATAAAGCATCCGGAACAGTATGTTCCTTGCCCTTTCTATGCACAATCTTAAACCTGTATTGCTGCATTCTGACAGCCCATCGACCCAATCTCCCTCTTGGGTCCTTTAAATTATTTAACCAAACTAAACTAGCATGGTCTGTTACCACAGTGAACTCATAACCTTCAAGATATCCTCTCAACTTTTCAATAGCCCACAATACCGCTAAACATTCAAGTTCTGTGGCACAGTATTTCTTTTCTGCTTTAGAAGTGCCTCTACTAATGAAAGTAATCACCTTTCCTTCTTGGTACAAGACGGCACCTAGCCCTTGATTGCTCGCATCACAATGTAACTCAAATTCTTTTGAAAAATCTGGACATGACAAAATAGGAGCGGATATCAATTTCTCCTTAATGACCTTAAAAGAATACTCACATTCCTCTGTCCAATCATACTTATTCTTTGTAGAAGTTAAAGCATGTAGTGGCTGCATTATACTTGAGAAATTTTTAATAAATTTCTGATACCAAGAAGCCAACCCTATAAATCGTTTAAGCTCAGTGACATTGGAGGGGCGAGGAAATTCAGCTATGGCTTTAACTTTATCTGGGTTCACTTGTAGTCCATTTTCATTTACTACGTACCCTAAATACTTGAGTTCATTTCTACAGAAACAACACTTATCTAAATTTAATGTCAAGTTAGCTTTTTCCAAACGATCAAGTATCTTATATAAAAGTTCCAAATGGTGTTCAAAAGAAGAGGACACGACTATTATGTCATCTAAATAGCAGAACACATAAGGTTTTAAATCTTCTCCTATCACCTTATCGATAAGGCGCTGCCAGGTGGCAGGACTTGAGTTCAAACCTTGAGGCATTCTTTTGAATTGAAACAAGCCTTTGCCTGGAATCACAAAAGCTGTCTTTTCTCGACTCTTACTCTCTAATGGTATTTGGAAAAAAGCAGACTTTATGTCTAAGGAACTCAGGTACCTAGCATTCCGCAACTGTGTAAGAATGTCTTCAACTTTGGGCAAAGGATAAGCATCTGGTTTAGATACCTTGTTTACCTCCCTAAGATCTACAACCCATCTATATGAGTCATCTGACTTTCTAATTAATAGCACAGGGGAAGCCCAAGCACTGGTAGACACTTCGACTATATCTTGGTCTAAAAGGCCTTCTATTCCTTTATGCAAGATCTCTAGTAATTTAGGGGAATAGGAGTAATAACGTTGTTTTATGGGAGGTGAATTACCTGTGTCTATCACATGTTCTACCAAGTTGGTACACCCTATTCCTTTATTTCCTATAGTTTCCCGAAAGTCTTTAATCAATTTTTCTAGTTGATTTCTTTGGGTTTGATTTAGCTTCCGCCTGGAACTTAATGTCTCCACAGAATTTATACTGATGGCCTTTGTAAGTTTACATGTACCCTTTAACAAATTTGGTTGCAAGCCCATAATATGCCAAAAATCAACACCAAGAATGAATTCATAAGTAATATCTGGGACCACTAGAAATTCACATATCCTAATAATACCCTCTACCTCCACTGGTAGTTTTACTAACCCTCTTATAGAACATTCCTGCCCATTGGCAACTCTTATTACAGTGTATGCTGGGTGTTCAAGAGTCACTTTTAATTTGACCAAGGTTTTCCAACCTAATTTTCCGATAACTGAACGAGTGGCTCCTGAATCCAACAATCCATAAAATCTCAATCCATAAACTGATATTGGCAAATAAGTTCTATTATCTCTTTCTATTTTTAATTTTACTAAATCTAGGTTCAAGTAAGGGGGAACTAAATTATTCAGAGAGTACGAATGCCCCTCGTCGGACTCCCTCCTTAGTTTTCCTGTATTTGTGGCTTATGATAAGTTCCATCCTTTCTGTTCCCTCTTCTACAATTAGGACAGTTTCTGGTTACTTCATTTTTGTATCCACAGCGATGACAAAATATTTTAGGGGAGATTTTACATTCTGAGAATCTATGCCCATATTTGTCACAATTCCAACATTGTATACCCTCTCTTTTTGTCCCTATTGACTGCACTGATGGTTTTGGAGAAACCCTAAAATGGGAAGTTTGTTTATAAGCTAAGTCGGGTTCTAAAGGTTTGATCTTGCTAATTTTCGATGCCTCGTATTGTTCTATTCTGAATTTATTCAAATCTAACTCCTTGCCAATCGATTTTAATTGCCTAATGGACAACACAGGTTGCAAAGCTAACTTTTCAAGATAATAAGGAGCTAAATTTCTTTTAATCTGACTTAACTTTTCTTCTTCTCCGATTTTTGTACTTAGTCTATCATATAGTCCTAATATACAGGCTACAAATGCTCCCACTGACTCATTTATTCCTTGCTTCCTGTTTCTTATTTCCTGTAGCAAATTCTCCTCAAAGTCTAAGGGAAGAAACTCTGAGCGAAGCATAACTTTAAGTTCCTCCCAACTCGAGATATCATTCCTTACAGACCGAAACCAAAGTAGAGCTTGTCCCTCAAACAATTCCACTGCCCCAATAAGTAATCTGGCTTCCGACACTCCACGAGCTATCGCTAGTTCCTCTATCCTAACAATAAACGCATTAACACTCTCTGATGGATTACCACTAAATGTGATACTCCACTTATGTAACTGGGGACTACTCTCGTAATTACGATCTGTTCTCGCATTTTCAAAAGTCTCTCTACGAAATGCGCTAGGTTCCTGACCATTTTCATAACGACCTGTCTCAACATTTACTACAGGTCTTCCGTGACCCTGCATGTTCTGTCTATCTACATCTGGTTCTGAAGAAGAGGACATGGTACAGACCTCTGGGCTTTGGTACTCAATTCCTTCACCCAGGGTACTAAATAATGTACTCAACTGTTTTAAATTGCTATAGATCTCTTTAGCCTTTTTTCTATCTCCCCCTTGACACCTGGGAAAGATATAACTAATTCTATTGTTTACGTGAAATAACAAGGTTTTAATTCTCCTGGGCGAGATCTCCTTCCTACCTTTCTTAATATCGTGTATGGCCAACTGTACTAGAGAAATTTTAGATTCAATTACCAAAAGTTCTGACTCTACTTCAAACCTTTCGTCTTCCTTAAAAGCACCTATCGGTTGGTCGCTACGCATTAAGTCCCTGAGAGCCCTTCTTAAATCATCCATCCCTTCATTGTCACCAACTGAGCCCCCACGCACCTCGACTTCGTAGATCAGCTCATCTTTAGTTAAATGGTTAACCTCCATTCTGGCCAATCACAGAGAAAAAGGGCCTCACCAATCTCGAGCTCTCTCCAATGACAGGAAATTTTTCCCCCGAAGTCCAAATCTCCCAAGCCGAAGATCGAGCACACGACAACCCGCCGCATCCACTGACCACCTCTGCCTGTTTGGCTTAATTTTAGGTACAGTTACATGAAAGAAAAAATTTAAACAAAATTTCAGAGACAATTCAACAAAATATTCCCAAACTATTACAGTGATTTACAGTACACACTAGTCCACTAATAATTACAACAAGTTCAAGACAGCTATAGAAATTAAATCTCAAGTCTTCAAGACTTCAAATCGCTACTTTACTCAAGTCAAATGGGCTCCTCTCTCAGTCAAATGCGCCCCACGTTGGGCGCCATCAAATGCAACACAAATCCTCGGGCCTATGATCCCTGAGATCTGCCTACCAGGTATTGTTCTCCCGGCAGCTCTCGGTAGGCTCCAATCTCCGTCGTGGGTGTCAACCTCATAGGAATTTATTTTAGTTTGGGCGCCAGACAACCAAAGTTGTCTTCCTAAGGGCAACACAAATCGGGAGAGACCAAAAGGACCACTTGACTGAGCCTAATTACCTCCTACGGAGGACACCAATTACATTTGACAGAACTTCCAATGTATGCAGTTTATTTTTCTTAGACTGCACATAACAATAACAGGATGTAGGAAATTATTCACATCAAATACAACATAAAACAAGTTTAACACAACGTGATCTTTCGTAGTTACATTACTACGTAGGAAATGATTAATGATGGAAATTATGGATAATAGTAAAGGTTGATAACAATTTTAGAAAAAGCAAGTAGAATGAACCATGAAATGATGACATTAACACTGCCAATTGGTATAAACCATGACACAATAAAATCAGCTCTTCTTCCTCTGTCTACAATAGTCTACCAGAGACACAGATCCAGACTTGACGTAGACTTGTGGACTTGGCGGCGACGCATGCTCGATCCCGCTTTCAGTCCCACGGAAACTCTTGAGTCTGTTCAAATCCCGTGCCAAAACTGCACCTGCGGCTCAGCGAGAGCCGTTCTGGGTCCATGCGGCCCAGCGGGAACCGCCCTGTGGAAAGACCAAGAGAAAAGGAGGGACCCACTCCCTCAGCAACCAGCCAGACAGAAACACTCAATGCAATGATGAGTGATAGCAAAGAGACTGATGCTAACTCACCGAAGAGCTGTAGGGGCACAGCCTCAAATCCTTCGGGCGTAAGTTCGCAGCCTAACGGCAACGCTCTTTCGACGGACAACCGACTCCTTCGAGCTTCAACGACAGAGAGCCAGACACCGCACGAGTCCGCTATCACCAGCCCGATGGCCAGACTCGCACACTAGCTGACTCCTCAACTAAACCTGTTTATCATGGCCAGCCGGCCGACCTATCCAGAGGGGGGGGGAGAGGAAGGGGAAGTTGGAGAGCGGGGTTTAAGGAGAAGGAGGGGAAGCTCTTATCTTTCCCAAAACCCTCACGCCTGGCTAAAGGAATGAAGGGGCTATGGGAGGTCATATCAACGCAAAGCCGGCCGGCAAAGGCAAGCTAAGAGGGGTTCAAGAAAGTGAACGTTACACCTTTCACAGATAATAAGGCGCCTTACCAACGCCCCGGCCTGATAGTGGGTAGGATATGTAGTCAGTTTGCAATATTTTGAATCAAAGGCCCTTCTGGCCCGTCGTAACTGTAGGTTAGATAGGATAATGCGTTTAGCTGATATATTTATTTTGTGGATGTTGAGCTTGCTCTAGAGTTAATTTTCAAAATTAATGGAATTGGTTCGTCAGTTACGATGTGCATCCAGGTGTACTTAGTTTCTGAGCGACCATTCCTCGCATTTTTAAGAAATGCACTTTCGGCATTCTGCATTAAATGTGAGCAACTTGGAATTCAATCTGTATTGCTTGCATGTTTAATATGTTCATTAACCCGCTCTCTCCTTAGGTACCTCCACAACGCCCCGGCCTGATAGAGAGTAGGATATGTAGTCAGTTTCCAATATTTTGAATCGAAGGCCCTTCTGGCCCGTCGTAACTGTAGGTTAGATAGAATAATGCGTTTAGCTGATAGATTTATTTTGTGGATGTTGAGCTTGCTCTAGAATTAAATTTCAAAATTAATGGAATTGGTTCGTCAGTTACGATGTGCATCCAGGTGTACTTAGTTTCTGAGCGACCATTCGTCGCATTTTTAAGAAATGCACTTTCGGCATTCTGCATTAAATGTGAGCAACTTGGCATTCAATCTCTATTGCTTGCATGTTTAATATGTTCACTAACCCGCTCTCTCCTTAGGTACCTCCACAACGCCCTGGCCTGATAGAGAGTAGGATATGTAGTCAGTTTCCAATATTTTGAATCGAAGGCCCTTCTGGCCCGTCGTAACGGTAGGTTAGATAGGACAATGCGTTTAGCTGGTAGATTTATTTTGTGGATGTTGAGCTTGCTCTAGAATTAAATTTCAAAATTAATGGAATTGGTTCGTCAGTTACGATGTGCATCCAGGTGTACTTAGTTTCTGAGCGACCATTCCTCGCATTTTTAAGAAATGCACTTTCGGCATTCTGCATTAAATGTGAGCAACTTGGCATTCAATCTGTATTGCTTGCATGTTTAATATGTTCACTAACCCGCTCTCTCCTTAGGTACCTCCACAACGCCCCAGCCTGATAGAGAGTAGGATATGTAGTCAGTTTTCAATATTTTGAATCGAAGGCCCTTCTGGCCCGTCCTAACGGTAGATTAGATAGGATATTGCGTTTAGCTGATAGCTTTATTTTGTGGATGCGAAGAATGCTCTTGTATTAAAATTCAAAATTCACTGAAATGGTGTCTCTGACGCTGCCTCCCTTTTAATGTGAATAGCACACGTCTCTAGTTTTCTCTATCAGAATTTTTGAATCTTTTTATTGGAATTTACAATTAAATCGAGCAACTTCGCATCCAATTGATTTACTTTGTGTATATTAACCCGCTCTCTCCTTTAGAATCACCACATCGCCCCGGACAGAAGTGCAGTGATAGTGACCAGTGTTTTGTGTGAACGAGAAGAAGTGAGTGTGGTGTCAGTGTTGTGTCAGTGTGGAATCAGTGTATTTTAAGTGAGTGCCGAATTTAACAGTTGGTGGGATTCAATAGGACATGTTGGACTCAAGTGTATGGAATTTTATGTAAATGTGTGCTTGTATTTTTTATGCTCCTCCCTGAATCTACCCTTCCCATTGCTTCGCAGTGACAGCGGACACGAAGGAAGAGAGAGCTGCCACGACTACCAACGGCTACAAAGGCGTTATGAATTTACGTTTGTACATTTCGATTGATTTATTTATTTATGGTCTTATATTCTGCCAATATTTTATCTATTACCTTATCTTTAGCACTTATAGTGTGAAGGGCTTGCATATCGGTCGTTTGACCCGGGTCAATCCAGTTGAGGTCGTTGCACTCCGGTTTTGCCTTGTGCACAGGCTCTTAGTTTTCGACATAGGCAGGAAATACTCATTGCGCCATTTTGCGCTACGATATCATTTCATGTGTCACGAAATATGACATAAATTCATATTATTCCCCTTTTTTACGATTTTTTGCAATTGCTTGTTTAATTTTTGACGGTTTAATTCACTTTCTTTTTCAGGTTTTTCGATTAATATTTTTTTCTTTACGGGAATGTCCCCAATTCATTTAATATTCTTTTGCAGGTAAATGTGTGAATGGTACGTTTGTGTTCTGTTGACTGATGTATGCGTGATGATGAACAGGGTCAGCGCCGATAGGTATGCGAATGAAATAGGTAGGCCTAGGGTATAAAGGCAGTAGAATTAGTTTAGCGGGTGGTTGGATTTTAGATGGGGAAGCTAGGGCTTAATGTCTCAGGTTCTTAGTTCTTAGACCGCTTGATCTCGTCGCGTCTCTTGCCCTGGCCCTGGGAGTGAATGCGTGGAATAGACCTCTGCGCAGCCCGGAGGGGAACGCAAGGGGAAACGCCACGTTAAATAAAGGTTAATGAGCCGATGAGCGTAACCTCTTGGGTCGGCATGGAATAACGCTCGTGAGTGAGTGTTGTGTGAATGATATAATTGGATACAATAATAACCCTTTTCAAAGTAATCATAAATGCTACCAAATAAATTTAAAAGTTATTATATGTTGTTTTTATACTGAAATACCCTTGATCAACCTCCTCAGACTTAAAAGGATTACCCACTGAGCGTACAAAAATATTTTCTCTTATGAAAATGTTTCCCTTCTTGTGTCATCCGAAGTCCCCTTTCATTCATTGATCTCCCCATGACCTTGCGTTCTGCGATTATATTTTCTGCAAGCTTCTGTGAGTTTTGAGCGGTTGTATTTTGGCACCAAGTTCTGTCGTCTGTTTTAAACTTGATATGTACCATGGTTTTCAAACCCAGCCTTTCAATAGATTATTTGAATGTTGTTAATATAAATAGACACATTTTTTCTGCCTCATCATTAACGATTTTGATTACGATATCCCTGTTCGTTGATGATTTTCCTCCTCCAATTTCTAGTTTATATTTAATTACGTTTTCATTTCGTAACTATTCTTTGCACTCGTCCTTTTTCTTATTTAGAGTATAAACACCAAAGATTTCCTCCATGAGTAGGCTATCAGGTCAGCACGTTTTACCTGAAAATACCTTGGTAAATTTTTATATTTCAGTTATCACTCAGGCGTTGGTTGCATTGAATTCGCATGGACTTAATTATGCAAAGGAAAACTTTTACCTAGATAAAACTATCTAAAATACTTTAAATGTGAGAATACTTTATATTTTGCTATTTTTTAAACGTGTTTAAGTGTTGAGCAAGTCAAAAATGTTTTAAGGTGTTATGTTTTAAGTCACTCTCCAGTTTTTGATTTGGAATTTTAAAAGGTGGTTTTTATGGTAATTTTTATCCTGTGTTTTTATATCATTTTCACTCTGACCCTTACTTTATGTGTGGTATCATTTTATTCTTTGAGATGTACATTTTTTTCAATATTTAGGTCATGAAACGACTCCATTGCATTGAAACTACTTTGTAATAATTGAACAATGATTTGAAAAAAGAGGCTCGAAATAGCTGCAATAACTACAAACGGCTGCCATATCTGAATCATATTTAAATCTTTATAACTTTCATCTACTATCTATAACTTCATTCTATTATTTTTGGAATTTAATTCATCGTTTTTTCGTTAAAACTATGACCTCATTTTACTGCCGAATATTTGCTATTGTCGTTTGCTGTTTATCTTTTGACTTGTATCATATTCTGCTTTTCTTATGTTTTAATGTGTTTATTTCTTCATTTATATCATGGTTTTTTCATTTTTTTTACTGTCCGTGCAAAGCGTTGTTTGACGTATGCAACTCTACTTCCACTTAAATCTAGTGACATGAATTGACTCCATCTATTCCTGCAAATATATTGCAAGTATACCTATGCCTTATAGTGAAATGTATAGAGATTTACACAGTTGACCTGTGAAGTAATGATCATGTAATAATAATTATCATTGTCTCCTGACTGACACCAAAATGGACTAACACCCAAATTTGCATTACATTTTTTTTGGTTTCCTTATTTTTTGTCGCAATAACTACGTAATTAAAGAATACAAGGTTATTATCATTTTAACCTGTTTATGGTTTATCCTACCACATCCGGAACAAGCATACGCTTTACGCTCTGTTTCATTGAAGACCGAGTAAATACTGACGTTTTCGCTAAATGAGACATAAATCTATGCGGTAATAATTTACCTCGTCGTGATTAGTTTGATTAATGTATAAGTAAATAAAGTGTCGTTATTTTCAATATTTTGCCTCTTTGTAGCAGACCTAATTGAGAGCTATAAGGAAAAAAAACTTGTCGAAGGAATTATGTACATCAAAAGTTTATTCTCTGTTATTGTTTTTCATCCTGGGTATTTCAGGCAATGTTCACCTTTTTTCTGTCGAGGGTCCCATTTACAAAGTTTTCATGGAATCTGGTTAAGTTACAACTTTTGTATTGACAATAAATCTTTATTAAATATTTTGATTATTTATTGACATTCATATTTGTGTGGAAAAGTATTTGTAATATTAATTGTAATGGAGTATGTTGCTCTTTTACTATTCTTCACACATCATGCATATGTTAACCAAATATATTTGTGGTGTAATTCAAAATTAATGCTTTTGATATATGTTATTACGGTGAAATTATACTCTGTATAGTGTCATTAGCTGGTCACTTTTGTTATTAAACCAATTATGGATTGCTACATTTGAACCTTATTCTTGAAAGTTGAAAAAAAACTCCTGCTTACCAACGAAATATTCTTCGAATACCTATTATAAATCTGTGATAAAATATTCGTCGAATGACATATTTCATAAATTGCCAATCGAATGTTTTGCGGTTTATATTGTCATGTGCAATTACATTTATATAAATATTCCACCGTATTTTACCATAGGGATTTTTGAAATCATTAACAAATTTTAAGTTAATTTTAAGTTATGTTAATTAAATTCATATAATGTTTTCGAAAGAATTTGGTGATTTAACATTTTTTCGTTATATTAGGTATACTTATGTTGTCATATTGGGCATTCGTGATTCGACAATTATGGACATCCGACTCGTACTCTTGGACAGGTACCTACATTTCTTCTTGGATCATTGCGTGTTTTGGTGGTAGCATAATTGTCCGTCCCCTTTCCCCGCCAACAATAAATCAGTTGGGGCTCTGCCTGATTATGGATTACAAAGGTAGAAAAATGTACATTTACTGTTCCCATGGCAAGGATTTGTTTACCACAACGTGTCCGTCAACTTTCTATGCTGATTACCGCATCAGTATACCAAATGGCCCTTTCCTGTATTTCAGTTACATTTGAAAGCTAGCTTTCGCTTATCTTCTCCAAAAGTATTATCTGAAAAATTATCATTATCTGAATGCATTTCTGTTCTTAATAATACTGCAAACTCTATACTAATTGCTGCTTTATACATTTTATCGTTAAACATATAATTTATAATTATTAAGTTAATTTAATTTAATTTTTTTCCTAATATTGCTTTATCTGTGTCAAGATGACACTACTAATTTGATATTACATTGTAAAAAGAAGGCTTTAATTTTTTCTAGTCTACACTACTAATCGCCATTTGGCAACCTTCAAGTATTAGGGTATACTTAAAGAGATTCCTTCCGTAACGGTTAGAAACTTGGCCATAACAGAACTGAAGTAATTAATACTTTTTTACCATTCATTGAGATCTGATGGTATAATGTTAGCATTATATGTTGTAGCTAGTATTCTGGGGCTAGGATCCAAGACGAAGAACATTGACCGACTGGACCAATATCCTCCGCATTTTGTGAAAATATATGTATGTCGAATAAAATATTGCTATATTACTCACATAAAACTCTCATATATATTTTTTTTTCTCCCTATGCTCTGCTCTAGTAGTATGGTAGATTATGGTCGTATGGTAATAGATATCACATTTAGCAAAAGTGTGTTATTATTTTGGTATCATCGAAATTCCTTGACTACAGCTCAAATTTTCAGCTGCGAAGGATTGATTTTGCGTCAACAAAATACTCGATTATTCAACTTTTTAGGGGAGTGTTGGCAGGTATTTGACCGTGATGTCAACTCCTATGCAAACACTGAGATGCACTGCTTACAACTACTTTCTCACTGGCGCAATGGAGAATCTCTTATTGAACTTTGTAAATTTAAATTTGGGATCTTTGATCTATTTAATGAAATTTTATGATATTTTAGTTTAACACTTTGAACGCGGCACCATTTTTTGAGTTACCTATCCGGTGACTGAAATTTTATTTACCAATTTTCCGATAGATTTCAATGCTAAAAGTCGTTATTTAGTGTTAAAAAATTTGTAATATAAAAATTGTAATTAATATAATTTTTTTAAAAAATGACGGGAATTCCCGTCACGAGTCACCGGAATGAACATGTAGTGCGTGTTGCAATGATACCTCCCGTTAATTTCTAGCGTAGTTTTTGCATTAGGTCTGTGTATTTTTTAATATTCCCATATTATTTCATGAGGGTTATATATACATTCAAATGATGAATTAGAGCAAATATGAATTTGGAAATTGATAAAAGGAACATGACTGCGGTCGTGGGTTTTCCTTACATATTCATAAAACGGCTAACATTTGTGTCTATAAGAGAACTAATTCCTACATGATTCCCTCTTTCAACACCTTTGTTAATAGTAAGTTATATACCTGCTTTAAAATGTCTAAGCAGAAATACACCGCCATGTCCTCTAATTACCTACCTTTGTAGAATATAGTAATTGGTTTAGTTTACGTATTCATCAAAAGAAGAATGAATTCAACGAGAAATAACAAAAGTCGCACGCATTTTTATAATAATTTTTACGTAAGAGACTGATACTCTTTAACTTTTAAACTGATTGACTCTAAAACTAGAGAAGGCACATGCATTACAAAAGTTTAACTAATATTAAATATATTTTTTCCTTAAATGTCCGCTACCTACGTTTTAGAAATAAGAAGATGAATGATCTATTCAAAGAATCAACATGCATTTTCGATGCATAATATGTAGGAAATAATTTTTAAAATAATCATCACTTTTTTATAAATCAATCTTTTATTTATTTAAACACAACTTTTATCTTTTTACACAATTAATTTATATACATCTTATATGATATTTCACAAAACATAGAATGAGACACAAGGGGGTGCAGCCATCGCACTCCGGACAGTAAAAACTTGATTCCTTTGTCCCTTTTCTTAGCACTCCCGGCATCTTTTTTGGCGTGTTCTTTTCTTATTTTTTTCTCATTTAAACTAAGCATGAGTGGGAAATGTTTCAATAAGCCCTTGATCCTTGGAGTAGACGAAGGATAAGGTCGAGGAGTGGGTTTGGAAGAAGAGGGTTGGAGTAGGGATTTTATTGCGCTGAGTCGGAGAGAGTAGGGTGGGATTATAAGTAAAGGAAATTACTGTTTACAAGGAGGAGATGGAAAATGTGGATGCCCAACTTCCGATACCATTTAAGTGTCTTCCTTTCTATTGGGTAGCAAGGCATCATTTGATTCAAATGACAGAGGGATTCCCATTCCGGTTAGATCGGAAAGTGCCGGAGGTTTATCTTGTTCGGGATTTTTTGGGTAGTGGAGGCATCGCAATATATCCATTAACTTGCAACGACTCATGTAGCGTCGAAAACATTGAAAATTGATCAAGGAATCTGTACTCCAATAATCCGACATCCTACTCAGAGGAATGATTCACATGTGGTATAATAATCCAAGAAATATAAGAAATTCCTCAGGGCCCAGACTCTTCCATTTCCGAATCCATGCTTTTGGAGCTAAATTTCCTCGCAATAGTGTGTTAGCAAAGTTGTTAGTCTCTGTCACTGTTATGTGTATAATATTATCCGTCAACTGAATGTCGAAAAAGTCTCGGGGTTCATCTCTAGGTTCAGGAATACTTAGTCCAGGGGTGAGCGTTTAGGGATTTGGTGCAGAACTCTTGTCTGTGGGATGTCCAAGTGTATGTTCTGCCAGGTGTGCGAGTTGTTTCTTCCTGAAAACAAGGACCGGGAGTGCTGATAAATCTGGGTGTAGATGATGTTTGCGGAGAGGGAGCAACATCTTCGCTTTCCCCCTCACTGTTACCCCACTCCATATCCCCAGAATCATCGCTGAAATCGCTTTCTTCCACCAGATATTCTTCTAATTCCTCATCACTGAGAATTTGTTGCCCCAAATCAACCTTATATTACTTCAACGGAGGAGGCTGGGGATCATCAGCTGATGAAGAACCGAATCCCCGCGATGTGGAAGGTTGTGGAGAGGGATTCCATGACAGAGACTTCTGAGCTCCCCAACATCATAGTCCTAATATATAATGCCGAGTTCTCCGAATTTTGCTTGCATGAATCGCTATTGCGTTGCCTTCCCTCAAGGAAAATACACTTGACTTGATGGAACCTAGAAAAATTGAAATATTAATAGCATCCGCATTCATTGCTTCATAGCAGAAGGTGCGACTATTATTCTAGGGATAACTGTTCTTACGTCAAATCGTTTTTGTATTGATTTCTTCAAAAATTTCTTCAATTTCCTTCCCTTAATAAAGTCTATAAAAATAAATAAACTCATTTTAATGCAAAAATAACAAAATATTGTAGTTTCTAAATTTATTTTGAAGATAGCTTTGTACTTAAATCTAAAATCTAAGACAAAAAAGACAATATGTGTCGAAAAACCATCACCATCCGTATCCATCTAGAAAACGACAACACAGGGGCGTAAAATGGACGTACTTTATAACTTAAACAATATAATTTAGAAAACAAATCAGACTAACCCTTGCAAAATAAAAATAAATGCACTTCATTTTAGGAAACCGATAAAAATCGCAGGTACTAATTCATTAAATAAGCTTCAAGTTTATTAGTTGAAAGTAGAGAAAACTAAAAAGGTAAATGTTGTGTTGAGAGTATATAATGATTTAACATAATTTATTACGGAACACATTTGTTTTGAAAATGAAATGTCTATAATAATAGAATTCACCCCTAGCGTTATTATATCAAGAAATCTATAAATGTTACCTTAGATGGACCCAAAAAATGTACAAATTTAGAGATAAAAAATACGTGTCACGGAAGACGAAAAGACGTCGTGCAATTTTTTCCTTTCCTAAGGCATATGTTTATCTGTGATTATAAAATGGTTAAATATACAAGTGACTAAAGATAGCAATGAAACAATAAAATGTCCCGAAAACGTTAAGAAAAATTATTTTTAAAAAAATAGTGTTTATACCCCTGGTGAGTAGGCAAAATGCAGTTACAGGCGATCAAAAAACAATAACAAACAAGTAAAAAAATCTTTATTTCGTTAGAATATTATCCCTGATCTAAAAATTGTTTTAATATGGGAAAAATGAATGGAAAAACACGAAAGACATTAATAACTTTATAAGAAAAAAGAAAGACTAAGTAGCAGTACTCACCAACAAAACGATGTGTAGTCTTCGAAAAAAAAGCTCCCGGAACCAAAACTGAGCGCACTCCCTCAAAGTAGGGTTCGTACTGATGACTGCAGCGCGACGACAGTTCCCTAACGCGTGACTGAGAGCAGCAGGAACCGATAGAAAGACGCATATACCAGTGACGGGAACTCCCGTCATGAGTCACCGGATAGATCCTAGGATACGGGAATTCCCGTCATGCCGCATTGAACGTGTTAATTCTGTATCTTTCACTGTCATTTTTTTTAAATTTGATGGTTTGTGATATAATTGTAATACAATGCGTTTTTTAAGCTTCTCTTGGTGAATGACTTTCACTTGGCCGATTCCAAACTGATGGGTTCGCTTAAATAGAACTTTAATTTACATGATGTACAAGTTTTAGGCAATGTTCATTTGTCGTAATCGGTCCGAGGGAAAATGTTTTCTCTTATGCGAGAGTATTTTGTTTATTTCGCAGCAGATACATTTTTGTATGCAGATGTAGTTTTAAGAAATATTTTCCGGTATTGTTAAAAATGACGGCAAACAAGCAAAAATTGACCCTGCATTCACTGGATGCTGAGAAATTATACGAAACTATTTGGACTGAAGAAAAATCGTCCATGATATCAAATGTCGTTCTTCAAATGCCCATAGAATTCAGTTTTGACTTCCATTTTGTTGCATTTTAGCTACATGAGATGTAACTTCTTATGACTCTACGACGTTATTTGCTGTGCTCATTATTATCCTGCAGCACTCATTGGATTAACATGCATAAATGAGTGCCATTTAGGGTCAAATTTTTATTTTGTACCTTGAATAAAATATGTTGTCATTTTTAATTTTCTGATTTTTTTCTTTATATGCGGTACATTATAATTTATGGTCACTTTTACATTGTATTTTTTGTTTAATGAATTTACTTTGTATTGAAGGCTTCAATTAGCTGCTTTCACTTTTTTAAATCGAATTTATAAAATTATGGACTCTATGATTTGATTTTTTTCTTTTTTACGGTTACCTGAAATAAATGTATGTCGACACACTGTTTTATGGCTCATCAATATATGTAACCATGGTTATACGTATTATTTTTCTTGATCGAGCATTAGAGTATTTACGTTTAAATTAGGTATTTATATTTATATGCATTCAAATTTAAAAAATATGTGCAATGGACACAGAGAGATCCTTTTTTTCTACACTCTAGTAATTTTTTCTAACATGCAAAGCATCCTTTGATTCTTTAGCTGTCTTCATCAAACTTTTTTATATTCATATGTTTGTGTGCATGAAAACTATAATCGAAGTCCTAAGTGACTTCTACGCTGACTGTATTTTAACTTAATTATTAAGAATAAAACTATATTTTTATGAAAAGTAGTAGTTTTTATGAGATAAAGTAAGAAGTAAAAGGAGAAGAAGAATCACGGTAGGACGAGCAGCTTCTTACTGCGCTAAAAATAGTTAAAATGTTAACATTGGGTAATTTGAGAATCTTTAAATATTAATTTTTCCCGTTTAGAGTTGAACTTTAATATTTAATTGATTTGAGTCTTGTTTATTTTCCATGTGATCATATGTTATATAACTTAATGTTATTATTAGGGGTCCAAGGAAGCCGCTTTATCAAAATACCACGACGTTACACGAAATAGCGGCCATAAAACGATAAAACACGAATTCATTACGTTTCAGGACTAAGTATCGAAAGAAATGCTATTTTTAATGCATTCGTAGGTGGTGCAACTTTTACAAAATATACGCACTGAAATCACTGTTGGTCTATTAAACCAAACATAACGTGATTTTTTTTTCGAAATTACAAACTATGGAAATAAGAGTCTGTTGATGGGTTCTGCCGCATAATTTATGGTGCAAATACAAAAGTTTTAAGAAATGGAATTCCGGCAAAACTCTCGTATTTTCACGACAAATAACATAACGGAACTAATCACCGCTAGTCACGATTCAAAATCGATGAAAGTTCGTAAACATGGTCGACGGTTGCCGCTGATACGAACTACGCTTACCCTAGTTACATATTAATCATTAATTTTTAGGGGGTCACACAATGTGCCTCTTCTTCCATTCATTGTATAAGATAGTAAGAAATGCTGTCCCGGATTCCGTACCATTTTCTTAATTCTCTCCGAATCCATTCACTCGAAGCCTTCCTAACTGCTTGGATGGCGGCTGGTGATCTTGAAGATGTAGTGATGTTCCAGTAGGATGGGGTAAGATTCTGCCGGAGACACATGCTGTTGATGTAGGTATTGAGGGAGGCGATCCGTTTCTTGATGAATAACTTCCTGTATAACTTAACTTGAGTAGCTGTACTTGCTTCAAGAACCACATTAACTAACTCATTCGTAACTTTGTGGTATTCCATTTTAAGGTTTCTGGGATGTATTACTTTTGCTTATACAACTTCTTTTTTTAAAAATAAAGCGACCCGGATTCCGATGAATAATCATCATCATCAGGCTTAAATTATTTATCTTATTATTGTAACCTTAGTTACGTAACGGAAGAAGAGAATTTTGAAAAGGACGCCAGAATGGGGGAAAAAGATGTGTAAATGTATGCGTTGATGAGAGTGTTGTACTGGTTATTAAAAATTTTTAGTATTTCTAACTGCTCTCTAGATTCTAATTCTAATTTGGAAGAAAAAAGTTTTAGTTCAGAAAAAACCCTACTAAATTCTGTGGTGTACTGGTACCGGTACGTTGACGATATAATTGTACATACTTTGGAAAGGAACTGATCGGCAACTGGATATGTTCTTGAATTTTGTGAGTGATATCCATCCTACAATTTCATTTACCTGTGAAAGAGACACCAACCATTGCTTAAATTCTCTGGATCTTACAATTAAACTCGATAAGTACCCGCATTCCTTCTCCATTTTTCGGAAACCTTGTTATCCCGATCATGTCATCCTGGCAAGTTAAAGACACCATTACTCGCACAAACTTACGACTTTTCATTTCATGATTCATCGCCTGCTCAAGATACCACCAAAAGAAGACTTCAGGAAAGAAATCATCACAATCAAACAAATTGCTTCAGCCAACGGTTATTCACAAAATTTAATAGACAAATTAGCTTTTAAAAAACAGATAAGACTGGCTATCTACCAAATGTTTTCGGCGGACTAGAGTAAAAAGAAGCAGTGGTGCACGGTGACGTACCTGGACGTACTGTCTATCGACCAAATGTTTTCGGCGGACTAGAGTAAAAAGAAGCAGCGGTGCACGGTGACGTACCTGGATGCAGTTTCTCTGAAAATGGCTCATCATTTACCAAGAGACAAATTCCGCATGGCTTTTAGACCTAATGCCACTCTCCGAAGGCTGCTGGTAAAATGTAAGGATCCGATAGATGAACTGGACAAATGTGGAATATATTCATTAAAATGCGGCGATTGCAATGGTGTCTGCGTGGGGAAGACAGGAAGAAGCTTCGGAGTGAGGAAGAAAGAACATCGTGTATCGTCTACTCGTGTATCTTCTTGATATGAGAGTTATTGTATGAGGACGCAGGTCATTTATAAGTCGGTAAACTGAAAGTAACCAGTCGAGAAATGATGTGCTGATATAATCATTCGGTGATCATTGCGTAAATATAATATGGGGTTTACCACACAGGCAGAAAAGGGGTTCTGGGAACCATCATACTATATTTGATCCACTACTAATTGCTTTAGTCTGAAGAGTGTTTAGCAACGATACATGTTCCCTTTTTTTCCACTTTACCCTGCGTGTGACCAAATGTATCACTAAACCTGCGAATACAATCTTAGCCTCCAATTCAGTTGGTTGGATTCAGTTAAATTTTCTGTGATTCTCTACCCAAATCTGTGCTCATACCAAGAGAAACAGCATCCGAGAATGAAACTGCCAATATTGAATTTTAGGCTAAGCTTTATTTGACGGCTAAAAGAAAGTTGAAGGATAGGGCTTCCTGCTTCTTCAAACAATACAATATTAAGTAAGTAGTGAATCACAGGAGCAGTTATTTATTGCTTATGGTTTTGAGGATCGTTTGGGTGGCCGTGACATTGAAAATAATGATAGGGTAAAGGGGGGTGAATCGGGCCACAAAAAGGAAAATCGTCGATTTCCTCGTTTGTGTAAACAGTTACATTCTGAAAGCATTATCAGCAAAGGACTTGATGTTTTTCCAGTTTAAAACGCAATTTTCAGCGTGGTTGCTCTGAATAGAACGGTCCTGGAGCAATTTCTTCAAGAGACTGCATGGTCCTATTCGTCCGACGACTTGGAGGGCGAATCGGACCAGATTAGAGGCTGAATCGGACCAGTAAAATAACGTTATAAATTTTAGTTTTCTTAAGTTTTATTCCTTAAAATGTTGAAATTTTGCATCATTGCTATTAACAATGTAGTGCAGTCTGGAGATATTTCGACGACACCTTCTTAGAGTCAAACATAACTTTACAAATAGACATACATCACCAAATCTGAACATACAGAACAAAATAGAACAAATTTACCAAAACAATTAAGCACATTTACCACAAGTAAATTTATCTCGCCCCTTAGCACCTACACACAGCTCATGGTACCAACAATTACACTTCATGCACTTAATCCAGTCTCTAAACTTTGACGAATTCGCACAATTATAAGACTTGGAGCAGAAGCCACAAAGCGTATCATCAGCTGAGTTTTCCCCATTCTCAGTATTGCCGTCCCTATCTGAAGATGATTCATATAAGTTTCTGCAAGTTCCCTTCACGTTCCTAATATTTTGTTTCTTCAGTCGTTGCTTTGTTTCTTCTATTACAGCTGGAGAAGTAAGTATTTGAGCAATTTGCTTTCTTGACCTTTTCACATTGACTTTCATTCTTTTTTCTGGTGTAGGTAGTAAATTATGGAAAGACCTACCCAAAGTATTTGACGATTCCTCAGATGTTGATGTCGAGGATTGGCTTTCTTCATAGGGACTGGCAGTTAATTTTTGATCGGAAGATGAATTTGTCGAAAAAGGAGTTGATGCTTCTTCTGGGGCGTGTGAGCTTCCGAGATTAGAAGGATGAAGATCTAACTCCGTCAGGATACCCGGATTCAGAGGGAATATTCCTGTTGATCGGAATCCATTTTCAGCGTTGCCGATTGTTGCGGCTTTGCTCCATGCATTTCGAAAAAGCCGACCAAAATTAAATTTAGTTATCTTTCTATCCCCCTTACAAACTGTCATATACGCATTTGTTTCAATATCGTAGTATGTCTTTAATGGTTTATAAAAAGACCTGTCCAGAGGTTGCAACCTTTGTGTAGTGTGGCTGGGCAGTGATAAGAGAGTGATCTCATTTCTTTCACAGAACAGTAGAACAGGAAGAGTCTTGTGTGATGCGTGGCCATCGAGGACTAAAATGCATCGGCCAGGAATCCTGTTTGCTTGAAAGTGCTTTAGCCACTCCAAAAAAAGATCCTCATTTATCCACCCTGAATCGGACATAAAAATTTTAGATCCCAACGGAAATCCATCCTCCCATTCCTTATGGAACTTTTTCCCCTTAAAAATTACAAAACGTGGTATGTAATGTCCACTTGCATTGCAGCACGCAACAACTGTCACCAATTCCCCCTTTTCCACTGACGTCTGTTTTATGACTACCTTAGATCCTGTTCTTGCAACATTCTTTTGGGTTTGGCGATTATTTAATACACATCCCGTTTCGTCAACGTTGTATATAAGGTGGGGCCTATCCATAACTCCAGCCTCAGCCATCGAAATAGTTAACTTTGAAAAAAAATCCTCTACATCTTCCTTATTTAAACCCTCAGCTCGAGCCACTGACAAACCTTCGGGTTTTCGAAGACTTAAAGGATGTCTAGATATAAAATTCAAGAACCAATCCTTGCCTGCTCGTTTTTTTAACGCACAGAAATTGTTTTTTATGTTGTTTTCAATGGAAAATTCATATGCCACCTTCATGACATCATCTCTTGTCAATCCGAACCCAATTTCACATAACCTAAGAATTATTCTAATTAATGCTTCCTCTTCTTCCACTGAGAAGACATTTTGCCCCCCTCTTGTCTTCAATTTTTCCGTATCCGCTACTATCCTACGATAGAGGCAAGTACGGGGAACATTGAAAAGTTCGGCAGAATGCCTCATGCTTCTTCCCTCTCTGAAAGCTTTCAGCGCCATTCTCATATCCTCCTCTGTCCATGTCTGTTCCGTTTTTCGCCGGTACTTCCCCATCTTAATCCAAAAGGAAAAACATTAACGGTAAGCGAAAATTATCACTTTCATAAATACGTTTTAAATGAAATTTTGCTAATGTTACGCTATCAAAAGGAGGTTGTAAGGCGTTCCACAACTAATTCTGTTGCCATATATAATATTTAATACTCTGGCAATCCCTCTATCACGTACATTATATCACCTCCTTTTCTTTCAGATTGGAAAATATAGACCACTGAGTAATGTAGAATGTATAGGTATGGAACTCAATGTGAATTATTAACAATAAATTTCCATCACGAAATGCGTATGTTTTATGATATTGTTTCAGCGAATAATTGGTTAATATATATGGAACAGTACACAACATATGTTACATCAAACGAAGGTAGCTTACCTCTCGCTCAGCCTGTAAATCGTGCTCGTCGCCGTAATAATTCACCTCTATGACGGGGAAAATCTCTTTCCTCCTCCTCGTTATACGTAGTAAATGTCTATAACGTGATATAGAATAGCATTAAAATAGGTTTATTCCATTAAACTTCTAATAATACTTAAATAAAAGAGTATGGCCTAAAAACAAATTTTTAGCCACTTTCGCTCAAACATTCTTATAAACATTTGATGTTTTTAATGTAAAACATTAAGTGTAAGTAAGCAATTTATCAATATTAGTTGTATATCTACTTACTTTTCAGTAGCAGAAGGAATTTTTCCAAGTGTCAGTTGAGTATAACTGGTTCAATGCTTCACCCTCGACCAGCGGCTTGGAACTGAACTCCTGCGCGTGCTGGTCCTTTTCACCCGACTAAGTAATATGATTTTGTATCATGTTTGGTAACTCCGATATTCATACAAGGCTCAAAAAAGTAACCTAATGTGGCAGCTATGGTATTAGATTTCCTTTCAGGAAAGAAAAACTTTAAATCTGAGTAAGCGCTACAATGTCACCTTACTTTGAACCTATACGAGGTTTTCTAAATACCCAATTTCACACCTCTCTCGTATGGTAGGCTTCCATTCGACAGAGTATCATTTGCTTAAATTCAGTCGTCCAGTACTCGTTTTCACTCTACTAGAAGGACAAGATTACAAAGAAGCAATTCCTAAAACGTAGTCAGTCTCAAGTGATACCGTTTCGGGTCTGAGCGCACTTTTTGAAAAGCGTTCCTATTCACCCGCTGGTCTGATTCACCCCCCTTTACCCTATGTTCCAGAAAAAAATAATTTTATTTTTTTAAATTTTTAGCTATCAGAAATAAAATATTTTTCAACTTTATAATAATTTTACCTGAAAAACATGAGTTCTTACTGTGCATATGCTAAAAAATACACATACCTTAAAATTATTACATTTTTTTTTCGTCAAAGAAAAAAACTTCACATTCAAGAAATACATGTTCATCACAGCTATTGAATACGTTCCCATCGAAATGCAGGAAATGATGTAATTCAATACACAGACAATGCATGTGACATACATTTTGTAATTCAGAAAAAACGTAAACTTTAATAATGACATTTAAAAACAGAGTACTTGCAAAGAAAATATGAAATGATTGGAACGGAATGTTTACAAAAGAATTAACACAATCATTGAAGTAATACTAATTTACATTGCAAGGATTACTTCATAAATTAAATTAAATTTTAATAACTGTGGTACAATCGAAAGCATGGTTCTAAGCATAAAGCAGGTTCATCAGGGCACATGGCACAATGAAAAGAAACATCTTTTCTCAGCTTATTTTTTAGACATAATTTGCATTTTCTCCTTTTTCTTTTTCCCTTGGAGTCCCCTTTTATGAACTGTGGCAAATGCATTTTTCCGTGGATTTCCTTCAAAATGTTGTCACATTGGGATCTGTTTCCAACAATTTTCTAATAATAAATTCCCTGAATTGCAATAGGGCCAACTTACTCCCACTAAATCTGTTATAGAGAATATAGGCATTTACTAAAGACATCTCCAAGAAGTGTAGGCCTACCCTGACGTTCCATCTAAGAGTTCGTCTTTTAGCGTAATAATAGGATAAAAGCTGGTCTGCTCTGTCAATTCCGCCCATATGCTTATTATAATGAATGACCTGCTCTGGCCTTTCTTCTGCTTTCCCTCTCCTGTTAATTATTCTCTTTACCTCACCACCAAATTCAGTCGATGAGGTCATGACTTCCCTTCTATCCTTCCATTTAGTGACACAGAGACCTTCACTTGTGTAGCGGCTTATGCATTCACCCTTTTTTAATTTAGCAGGTATAATGTCCTAAAGAACCCCGCGCCTGGATGAGCGTTATGTTCCTGTGGAAAAAATCTTTTTCAACTCCAGTGACCAACTTGGGCTGTTGTAGAAATTGTCCATATATACTGCATGCCCGGCATTCTCATAATCTGAAAGAAGTTTCTTTACGACTTTTTCTGTGTGGCCAATTCCACCTACTTCTTTGTCGTGAGATCCAGTGTAGATCAAGTTATCTATAACAAGTCCACCTGGCTCTGCTAACATATAAATTTTAACCCCGTACTTGTGCCTTTTGCCTTGAATATATTGTCTAAAATATAATCTACCCCTCCACATAACCATTGACTCGTCCAGACTAAGTTCTTTCTTTGGATAATACATTTTTTTCATGTTGTTTCTGAAGGCTTCAATAATATTTCTAATTTTATAAAGGGGATCAGCTGGCTTCGGCTCACCAGGAAGGGGGTTCCTACCAAAATGGAGAGCCCGCAGTATGGCTTAATATCTATCTCTTGGCATTGCTTCAGTGAAAACAGGAAAATTATAAAGGTCATTTTTGCACCAATATTGAGCAATTGCCGGAAGTCTCACAATAGGCTATTTTCCAATTTTTCATATATGCGTTTATTTTGTCAATCAGCCTTCACTAATCTGCGCCGTGTAGTTACTTTGTCATAAATTTCATGTTATGCGTATCAAGTTAACTAACAAACTTTCGCGCCGTTCCGGTGGGTTAAAACACACCGTCGCCATTTGCAATAGTCAATGACGTCACATGTCGGACGACTGTCTCAATTTTAGTACGTCGGCGGCTGGAAACAACTCGGAATCACAGAATCAGGCGAATTTTAAGCTGAAAAAGCAAATATGACCACACAACCTCGAAGCCGCAAGTGGTGTATTGTACCTTTATGTACGAATACTTCCTCAAATTCACCAGAGAAAGTTTTCGTAACCGTTCCAAAGGAGAAGAAGAGAAGAAAGGCATGGATGAGAGCAGTTCGACGAGATGAACGCTTTGGAATCATCAGTGATAAAACTGTATGTTTTGTATGTGAAGATCACTTTAAGGTAAGTTGATATGTAAAGTCAGTTTCTAAATGACGAAATGCATATCCGAATGGCATTTGTATTGACCGTATTGGTTATTAAAATTAGGCATTTTTGTTTAAGTTTCCGATTTCGATTGCTCTGAGCAAAGTTCCTAAAAATACTTTTATTTGGTCATTATTCCGTAAATACTCCAATTTTTAAGAAGCCAACTGGGTATACCCACGGAAAATACGATGATACAAGATGCTGACCGCGTTAATAATGTAGTTTTTTCGCAAACGATACGCACTCTTATTAAACGACCCATTTAAAATCAGGAATCTTCTGCCCGAAAAAACTGTTAACTTAAAACAAAGGCTGAAAAAGATGACCAGGATTAGCGATTATATTATTTACATTAAGCTTGAATTTTCAATTAGGTACCTATTTGTTAGATAGTGCAACAACTCACTGTAAACTTTTTCCTTTATGTAATAATTATTATGTATATAACTGCTAACAGTTGGAAGAAGACATGGATTCAAGCACAATTCTCCAAGGAGCTTAGTAAGGCGACAAAACAGATTGCAAGTCTTCGCATTCATGTGGAGCGCTTGATTAGACGTTTCAGAGAGTTTAAAATGTTAGCTCCACATGCCTGTTTGGAGCTTAAATCATTAAGGCAAATTGATTTCTGTGTCCAAATAGCTGGAGGGCTCATCAACACCCAAGGCCCATTGATATTGTAATATGTAATTCACGTTATACATTTGGAACCTCAGATTGAAGAGGAAAATTGTTTCTGTGTATGGGATATAAAATTTTGCCCATACTGTATTATTGATATCCTAATGAAGGAACTTTACAATGCATTTCTGTGATCAGCTTTTTATTTCATCAACTTTGTGCCTTCAACTAACAAAACTCCACCTGTGGGTAGTTGCTATCGATTGATATTATGTGCCCTTTAAATTAGGATTGCCTGAATGTTACAAGAAAAAATGAGGTGCACATGACATGTGAACCTACCAGACTTAAGCACTAATCTTAACCATTGTCATTCGCAAGTCAGGGCAGCTCATAGTATTCGTGGTCATTCAACCAGACTTAAGCACTAATCTTAACCATTGTCATTCTTAAGTCAGGGCAGCTCCATATTATTCGTGGTCATTCAAAGTTAAATATCTAATAGTAGAGGCCCCTATGAAAAAATTGTATACAAAATGTATGATTTGTATACAGCGGATTGTATACAGAAAGCCTGCAGGCTGTATACAGAGCATACAAATTTGGCCCAAAACAATTTTTATACAAAATGTATACAATGTATGCAATAAGTATACAAAACGTATTAATTGTGTACTTTTAATACAAGATGTATGGAAAGCATACAAAATGTATGCAAAGCATTCAAAATGTATGCAAAGCATACAATACCCATACAAATTAGGCCCTAAACAATTTGTGTAAAACATTTACACTTTCTACCTATAAAAAATTGGTGAATAAAATTAAAAGGACTTTTAAGGAAAAAAAGACTTAATGCATAAGAGTGATTTAATTAAAAAATTATTGAAACAATATTGTTTGCTTCCACAAAGTTACGGCTACAAACAATAATCGTCATAATATAACTTTCAGGAACAACTCGACAGCACCGCGTACAATTTTAAACAAAAACAGCATTATACCTATTTTAATATTAATTGGCACCACTTCAAATTTCAATGATTGCATTCACTTGCCTATGTAGCACACATTTCAAATAACATTCCACATTTCAGGCATTATCCATCGCGACGCCAAGTCACACCACATGGCATATGGGAATCAAAGGCTGCAATCGAGCTTGCATGTTGCACAACACAAGGTTTATCTGGGTATTCAGTAACCAAGGGTCTTTTAAAAGAATAATAGTCCACTCAAAATTAAAAGTAGATATTTTGAAGAGGGAGTTCTTTGAAATCTCATCGAAAGTCGTGATTGCACTGAGGTAGACACAAATACACAAAAAGTTTCACATTCATTACAAAGTTGATTTGATTCATTTGAACTTCATTGGGTCATTCCTAATGTCCCAATACGTTAATGGTATAACACGTGCCTGTAAAAATAAATAAAGTCACTACCTGTGTTAAGAATTCAATCAAGACTACACGGAAGGCAGGTCAAAACAATGAAAAAGTCGTGAATTTTCTTCAGCAGTCTCGCTTTGTAAAGACAAAATTACTCACCGTACATTATTCGTCCATTCCAGTTTTAGAGTAAGCTTCTTTGGTGACGAACTTCATAAAAACGCTATGCTTCGAGATCAATTTCGTTCCAGTTGCTTGCCTCCGAGTTGACTTTACATGATCAATTAATAATAATTCACAACTGCGAACCGAAAAACGCAAATCACAACTGCCATTTTGAATGTAGAATTCGATTGGATTAGCATTGCGATTATATCGATATAGTTGATACGGTCGATACCTATTCATGGTCGATACCTTTCACAGCCGCGCACTATGAAATGAATATTCGGGTTTAAAATATTCGTGTGCACCTAAGTTGTAATTTATCGTTGATGATAGTGCTCTAATTAAAAACATAAGTTTTCTAAACTTTAGTGCGTTTGAACGTATGTACTTTGAATTTCATCATTGGGAATTAAAACGCAATAGTTAACTTGTTGAGTTGACATGGAGTTTTTGATCCTAGAATTTTACTTATCGTATTAATATATTTAAGTAAGCAATGGTTTTAAGTTTAACTAGAACTGAACTGCCAGTCCGTACTGAATTTTTTTAATGATTGTCGCGGAGGTGAAAATTTAGTCTTTCGGCACATCGGCAAGTCACCCTCGCTCATGTGGCCATGATATGATTTTGAAGAACTCAAAATGAAACATCGGGCCACCATCGTACCAATGTCGGCAAGTGGTGTCGGCAATGCTACTTGAAGCTGGTGTTGGCCCAATGTCGGCAAAGTCGGCCAACCATTGACGATGTCAGCTCGGAGTCGGCTTAGGCTGGCCGACTTTGCCGACACAAAGCCAACATTGGGCCAACACCGGACCGGTAGTTGATGCTGCCTGGGAATACAAAATGAACACAATAAGACAGCACTATACAATTCTTATGTGGTATTAAACCCCTCTACATTTACAATGGCCTTCAACTTTTGTATTTCGTTTAACCTACGGCCCATGGCCGAAACAAGCTCGGCAGGTCTTGTTGTTGGCCGCCATTTCTCCACATTGACTAGGAGCACAATAACATAAATTACATAAAAGAGAATGTATAACTTTTTCATACAAGGAGCATATTTAATTCTCTGTATAAATTCTGTATACAATGTTTACATTTTATACTGAGCATGAATTTTGTGTACAGAGTATACTTTCTATACATTTTCTATACAATGTGTACATTCTTAAAAGAAATTGTATGCATTGTATAAAATGTACAGAATGTATACAGCCCTATGAAATGCATACAACAGTATGAAAAATGTATACATTGTATACAACCCGTGTGCTTTCTGTACACAATATATTCGTATGGGGGACAAAAGTGCTAAAATAATTTAAGATGGAAGTGTTAATCAATCTGCCTCATTGGCAAGGTCCATGCATTCTTGCCAATAAAATCTAGAGAAAACCAACTTTCCTGACAACTCCAAGCATTAATTAATAATATATAGATACCTTCACCTGTAGGAAGTATGGATAGGTCATGCAGAAGTCTGGTGCTTCCTAATGACAAAAGATTATGGTCTTGTTGAATGTTTTCCCAAACAACTGTACCACATAAGAAATGCTATAATAACAGGAACATAAGAAAAGCATTTACAGTAAAAATCTTCAAAATAATAATAATAAAGAATACAAAATACTCTTTAAAGAATGTATTCAAAGTTTTCTTCTCAGTCTAGGAAATACAGCTAATTTCCAGAAGCTTGTTGCTGAGGAAATCATTTCTTTGACATAAGTGCAATCATAGAACACTTCTATTACTGTTATTTTTTTCGTTAACTCAAAATCAGGAGCGGCAACACAAAATAGTCCCTTTTCTCTCCCTGACATATGCATTTGCAATTGAATCTGAGCTTTACACTTAGGTGCCAGATTTCCATTCTCTAAAATATAATTTGCCACAGACCTATCATTGGAAGGACACTTAATTTCAATGACATAATCTTGGCATATGGCATCTGGAGACGCACCAAGAAATGGTTCATGCCTGCTAAGTAACAAGCCTACCCTTTCCAGCTTAATATTCATTCTCCTCTCCACCTCATAAATAACTTGAGACTCCAAATGAAGTCCTCGCTTCATTGCAGGTGTCTGTATAACCTTAGCTCCAAATATTGATTCCACCAGAGTTCCATTGGGAGTCTTGCAATGGGCAGAATCATAAATTTTTGAAGCAGTTATCCGCCCAAAACGTAGCTTTTGCCACAAGACTGAAGTTGCTTGTGACTCAGTGGCTATTGAGGCTCTTTTACAAGCCTCATCCTCCATTTGTTCTTTACAAAAATTACAAAAATTAAAAAACTCCTCATAACCTGAAGCACCTCCACTATAACCACTATAAAATTTTTCGCTTAAATAGTGAAGGCTTAGATTGTCAAAAGCTGATGGCCCAGAGAAATGGTTGAAGATGAGACACCTTCCATCTAAGTTTTTTCCAGTTTCGAGGAATTTGGACAGAAAATCTCTTCTTTGGGTTTGTATTGGAGCACAATTTTCTTTTGCTGTGCTCAGGTCAACTGCATGCATAAATTTTAAATGTGTTCCCACAGTGGAGAGTTTTGATTTCTTCCAATAGCATACAGTTTCCGTGGGTGCTGGCTCCTCACTGCGCCGGTGAAGCCACATCAGGGCAGCAACTGCATGCTTACACCCTCCTGTACAGAAATTTATGGCAGAATTAATTTCTTTAAAAGAGAGAAAAACTTATGTTTTCATAATCATAGTTTGCCTTGTTTTTTAAAGGATAAACATCTGGCTAGGGTAACAAGTAATATTAATATAATATTGCACTTTTCACTGCAACACATGCAGTTCACATTAGTCAGTTTAAAACAGCATCATTCTACTCATAAAAATCCACATTAATGGATGCTTGATTACTGGTTCTGGAATCATTTGCATAATTCAACATGTACTTGGAACAAAACCTTTAAGAATGGAACAGTTAAGCGTATCCCTTCAAATAGTACAGACACCTTTGATAAATTTTGCTCTGTGGATGATGAGAGAGTAATAGCCCAGAAACATGATGAAGTATCTTACATGACACTTAAGCAAAATGAAAAATAAATTTGACCTGGAAATAAATATTAGCATGACTCAGTGTGTTTGAGGAGCACAACAGAACATAGTGCTAGAAGATGGACAACATATACAATACTGCCAAGAACACAATGTGTTAATTTACTCAAATTAAAACCCTGGATGATACTTTAACGACAAATTTACAAGATAGAAGGGCAACATTGATTATGAATAGCATATTATGAGATCAAAGTATATCTAAAGCAAACAAAACAAGAATTTATATCTCAATTATTATCTTTTGCTGGCAGGTATTCACTGGTGGAATGTTTATCCTTACGTCTGAATAATGTATACTGTCCACTGACTAAAGTAAATGGGCTGATTCTCTCACAGCCAAATGTTTCATGTTAGAGTTTATCATAGGCTGTGATACAGGGAGTGATTTAATATAATGTATTTCCATACATATATATTCTTCCATATAGAAGAATAATTTTCCTTACCATAACTTCAAAGTGACTTGTGTTTTAGATAATACTGAGTGAAACAAATAGGTACCAGTCCACTGTTTTCTATATTGACTAGATATACACATGTGTAATGGAAAAGCACTTATTCAATTGTTCTCATTACAATAATGCATATTCAAAGCATGCATTGCCAAAATGATGGAATAAAATAGCAATTTAAACAACCAGCCAAGCATTTGAAACCTTGTTGCATAATGACAAAGAAATATTTCTAGCACCATACCAAATTCTGGAGATTTATGAGTGTGAATTACATGAATTTATTCATGAGTGGTGTCTTAAATTACCAACCTTGAGCTGCAGTACAATCCATGCATTTTGCCTCCTGAATTGAATTGCTCCCTTCATCAATCACCACCTCGACAAGATAACATTTCTGCCGCACCCTGTGCTCTGGTGTTACCCTAGCCCTTACAAAACATAAATTATCATCTCTTTTCAATTGGAGATAACCCACTGCCGCATCTCCGTACGTCACCCGGCCGGACCTGTAAATGATTTAACCAAAATTTGGATATCGCGTATGATTTCCCCACGAATATTATGAGGATGAGAATCACAATAAAACACTAGAACACTTCTACCTATAGACGGTGCGAAACAGAAGAACAGAATCCAAAGCAATGAAACCGATATTGACAAAAAAACATAAGTTTTAACAAGTATGAAATAATCTGCTTACGGCTGATATAAAATTAGTCCTTGTAGGAACAGTTTGATTCATAAGGCTGTACGTAAAGGACGTTTCAAAACTCAATTAATATCATAAAATTATGAATGAAAATGTATATCGAGACATAATACGACAATTTAAAATTATAAATACATTAACTTTCACGTCGGGCGGTAATAAGGTGATATGTATGGCGTGTTTACAAAGTTAGATAAGAACTTATGAGGTCTTACTCCGACTCGGTATAATATTATTCCAGGTCATCTTAAAATAAGAGATTAAACAGTTCATTGATTATATACAGATATAATTAATTTACTTTCGCATAGTTGGGGGTAGGCATATGACTTACCTTGCCATTTTCACTCCCTTCAATTCTGCTCCGACGAAGTTTTCGTTGCTGCAAAAGAAACTTGCCACCATCAGCGAATCAACTATGGGAAGATTCCCCGAGTTAGCTTTGGAAAATCCAGTAGCCGTCATCGACACTTTCTGGTGTCTTCTAATCGCCTGAATAAACGTTTTCTTTTTCTCCTTGCTTCCGTAAAAAGACGCTCCACTAAGCAGAGAGATGGAGATGTTTTCCGGCAGCAAATATGTGACGTCACGATAGCTTCAGCCAATAAGAGCACGTTTTCATTCTTAGTGAAATTCAAATTTTTCTTTAAACTTTGGTACTTTATTATTAATAAATGACAACATATTAAGCCCTGAAACTTTACCATAAATCCAATGGCATTATTTTGTACAAAAAGAAATAGTTAATATCAATATCCCAACTTGTGGAACATACCCTATTCCCATCAAGTAAATAATCTCTAGGAATTTTCGAAACTCTTCCAAACAAATATCAACCCAATTTTCCTTCATTTGCACCTCACCATAAATGTTTGTCTCTTGCAGGATGAAATTGAGCATCGAGTCATTGGCTAAAAGAGTAAAATAAGCCATGGGGTCGTTTCCAGGATTAGGAACCCTCAGTCCAGCATTACCAGTAAATTCAATATTGCCAGTTATTTGTTGCCGGTTGACAAACCAAACAATACCTTTTTCTTCCTCACTCAGGACACTAGGCTGCTCTTCATCACTCCGTTCATCGTCGGATAGGTCGAAAGGTCCGATTTCCTCCAGAATATCCTCTTCTGATGTTTTTGAATTACAGTCACTTTCCTCAATCAAAGCATTTTCCAATTCATCCTCCTTTATAATTTCACACATCCTCCGCCGGCGACCCACTCCGGAGGTTGATGGATGAGAATCCATACCACAATGAATACAACAGCCTAGAGAAGAAAATAAATTTCCAAAAAACTGAGAAAAATATTACATAAATAAATAAAACATTAACAACGAAATTTCTCCAGATAACTTACCTGATATTATTGGGTTCAAGCTGAAGTAATTTTTCCTGGTGAATTTTCCAAGAAAGCGGCGGGAGAGGTCTTGTGATATACGGCAGCGGCAATGAATGATTTTGCTCGAATAAGGCTGCTGCACGACTCAGCTGTCTTATATAGTATTCCTTCTCCGGTAACATTCACTGTGTATACATTTTAGCTAAACACTCATAAGTCTTTTCTATATGTGTTGGCCACTAAAATCAAACATCCTCGCGGGGCGTGTGTCACAAGTTTGGCGTACATAGTCTTGTGGCCATTGCAAACTTTGTCAGAGATTGTGCTAAGGATCACTTTCATTCGTATTCCTTATTCACCCGTATCGTGAATGAAACTTAATATACATACAAACTAGAGGACAATGGTTGGTCTGAATTCTACTGCTCGATGTCAAGCTGAGGACAATGAATACAACACCAAATCTCACCACTCAACCTCTTTCATCCAACACCAAATCACATAGAATGTTCTAAAGGCGGAGGAAATGATTATTCTCCCAAGTATTACGCAAGAAAAGGTTTGATAAGTAACTTATAATTAAGGAATAATGAAACTGATAGGAAATAATACGGTAATATCTTCATTAATCAGGTTTTAGTGACGTCATACATCCAACTACATTTTCATGGAATAATTTTTAAAAAATATAGCCCATTGGAAACTGTTGTCTCTAAAACAAAGAAAAAGGTATAATTAAGGATCTAGCATCGAAAAATAAAGTATTTGTTAAAAAACGAGGAAAAGAGAAATTCATGAAAATCATTCATTCAGAGACGCGAATGCGCGTCCTTCGGTATCCTGGCAATGCACCTCGGACGCGCATTCGCGTCCTTCGGGTTGAACGTGTTAATCGTCCATAATATCAAATGTCGTTCTTCAAATGCCCATAGAATTCAGTTTTGACTTCCATTTTGTTGCATTTTAGCTACATGAGATGTAACTTCTTATGACTCTACGACGTTATTTGCTGTGCTCATTATTATCCTGCAGCACTCATTGGATTAAAATGCATAAATGAGTGCCATTAAGGGTCAAATTTTTATTTTGTACCTTGAATAAAATATGTTGTCATTTTTAATTTTCTGATTTTTTTCTTTATATGCGGTACATTATAATTTATGGTCACTTTTACATTGTATTTTTTGTTTAATGAATTAACTTTGTATTGAAGGCTTCAATTAGCTGCTTTCCCTTTTTTAAATCGAATTTATAAAATTATGGATTCTATGATTTGATTTTGATATGATAAAGCTAATTGTGTCTCGCAAGATCTAACTTTCCGGAATCCAAGTTGGCTATTTATGAGTAATCCCTGATTATCCAAATGTACCCTGATCGAACTGACTACAACGTGCTCAAATATCAAAGGGAATTCGCTATATCAAAATATGAGGAGTGAAATTACAACAAATCAAGAACTTCAGCTATCTCCGCAATAGTTAATATTTTGCGATGGAAGAATGACCAACATCAACCGAAGAATAGCACAGGCCAAGGAGCCTTTCCTGAAGAAGAGGCAACTACATGGCTCAAAAACCTTCAGTTACCAACAAGAAAGCACTCCATCAAGACATAAATATCGAGAAATAATTGACGAATCAAAAAACGGAAAAATACGGGCATTTTTATTTTACAAACTCTATCATATTCGGCAATAAAAAAATATGGTGTACGACCAACTTCCATGAAGAAACATGCTCCATATGTATGTTATGGTGAAATGTTTCCTCACTTCCAAGCCTGTATTCTCAGCTGTAAGCAGATTCATCTTTTGGTAGAATGCCCTCTTTGCCCGGGTCGTTCTACTGATCATGTCCTTCTTTTAACTCCCTTCGCTAGTTTTTCGCCAAAATAGACAGCAATACTACACGTTCACCGCTCCTAACTTTTGCTTCCCTAGTTTAACAATATTGCATTGGCCCTTTTCTTCTCCTGCATACCTTGGTTTTCTTGTTGTTCATCTTCAGAGACAATATATGGCCACCGTCTTTTCCATGTTAACAGAAGTCATCTTAATTATATTAACTAACTCATTCGTAACTTTGTGGTATTCCATTTTAAGGTTTATGGGATGTATTACGTTTACTTATGCCACTTCTTTTTTTCAAAATAAAGCGACCCGGGTTTCAATGAATAATCATCATCATCAGGCGTAAATTATTTACCTTATTATTGTAACCTTAGTTACGTAACGGAAGAAGAGATGAATTTTGAAACGGTAGCCAGAATGGGGAAAAAGATGTGTAAATGTATGCGTTGATGAGGGTGTTGTCCTGGTTATTAAAAATTTTTAGAATTTCTAACTGCTCTCTAGAATCTAATTCGCGGCGGTCATTGCATAATTTTAATATATTCATTTTAAAATCGTTCCTATAGCAGTTACATATTAAGTGCTTAGCAAAATTACTTATATCGTCCTTGCTGTTTTTGTAAGCACTTAAATGTTCTTTCTTCCTCACTCCGAAGCTTCTTCCTGTCTTCCCCACGCAGACACCATTGCAATCGCCGCATTTTAATGAATATATGCCACATTTGTCCAGTTCATCTATCGGATCCTTACATTTTACCAGCAGCCTTCGGAGAGTGGCATTAGGTCTAAAAGCCATGCGGAATTTGTCTCTTGGTAAATGATGAGCCATTTTCAGAGAAACTGCATCCAGGTACGTCACCGTGCACCACTGCTTCTTTTTACTCTAGTCCGCCGAAAACATTTGGTAGATAGACAGTACGTCCAGGTACCTCACCGTGCACCACTGCTTCTTTTTACTCTAGTCCGCCGAAAACATTTGGTCGATAGCCAGTCTTCTCTGTTTTTTAAAAGCTAATTTGTCTATTAAATTTTGTGAATAACCGTTGGCTGAAGCAATTTGTTTGATTGTGATGATTTCTTTCCTGAAGTCTTCTTTTGACAGTGGCATCTTGAGCAGGCGATGAATCATGAAACGAAAAGTCGTAAGTTTGTGCGAGTAATGGTGTCTTTAACTTGCCAGGATGACATGTGGTTCTTGAAGCAAGTACAGCTACTCAAGTTAAGTTATACAGGAAGTTATTCATCAAGAAACGGATCGCCTCCCTCAATACCTACATCAACAGCATGTGTCTCCGGCAGAATCTTACCCCATCCTACTGGAACATCACTACATTTTCAAGATCACCAGCCGCCATCCAAGCAGTTAGGAAGGCTTCGAGTGAATGGATTCGGAGAGAATTAAGAAAATGGTACGGAATCCGGGACAGCATTTCTTACTATCTTATACAATGAATGGAAGAAGAGGCACATTGTGTGACCCCCTAAAAATTAATGATTAATATGTAACTAGGGTAAGCGTAGTTCGTATCAGCGGCAACCGTCGACCATGTTTACGAACTTTCATCGATTTTGAATCGTGACTAGCGGTGATTAGTTCCGTTATGTTATTTGTCGTGAAAATACGAGAGTTTTGCCGGAATTCCATTTCTTAAAACTTTTGTATTTGCACCATAAATTATGCGGCAGAACCCATCAACAGACTCTTATTTCCATAGTTTGTAATTTCGAAAAAAAAATCACGTTATGTTTGGTTTAATAGACCAACAGTGATTTCAGTGCGTATATTTTGTAAAAGTTGCACCACCTACGAATGCATTAAAAATAGCATTTCTTTCGATACTTAGTCCTGAAACGTAATGAATTCGTGTTTTATCGTTTTATGGCCGCTATTTCGTGTAACGTCGTGGTATTTTGATAAAGCGGCTTCCTTGGACCCCTAATAATAACATTAAGTTATATAACATATGATCACATGGAAAATAAACAAGACTCAAATCAATTAAATATTAAAGTTCAACTCTAAACGGGAAAAATTAATATTTAAAGATTCTCAAATTACCCAATGTTAACATTTTAACTATTTTTAGCGCAGTAAGAAGCTGCTCGTCCTACCGTGATTCTTCTTCTCCTTTTACTTCTTACTTTATCTCATAAAAACTACTACTTTTCATAAAAATATAGTTTTATTCTTAATAATTAAGTTAAAATACAGTCAGCGTAGAAGTCACTTAGGACTTCGATGATAGTTTTCATGCACACAAACATATGAATATAAAAAAGTTTGATGAAGACAGCTAAAGAATCAAAGGATGCTTTGCATGTTAGAAAAAATTACTAGAGTGTAGAAAAAAAGGATCTCTCTGTGTCCATTGCACATATTTTTTAAATTTGAATGCATATAAATATAAATACCTAATTTAAACGTAAATACTCTAATGCTCGATCAAGAAAAATAATACGTATAACCATGGTTACATATATTGATGAGCCATAAAACAGTATGTCGACATACATTTATTTCAGGTAACCGTAAAAAAGAAAAAATCAAATCATAGAGTCCATAATTTTATAAATTTGATTTAAAAAAGTGAAAGCAGCTAATTGAAGCCTTCAATACAAATTAAATTCATTAAACAAAAAATACAATGTAAAAGTGACCATAAATTATAATGTACCGCATATAAAGAAAAAAATCAGAAAATTAAAAATGACAACATATTTTATTCAAGGTACAAAATAAAAATTTGACCCTAAATGGCACTCATTTATGCATGTTAATCCAATGAGTGCTGCAGGATAATAATGAGCACAGCAAATAACGTCGTAGAGTCATAAGAAGTTACATCTCATGTAGCTAAAATGCAACAAAATGGAAGTCAAAACTGAATTCTATGGGCATTTGAAGAACGACATTTGATATTATGGACGAGTTTTCTTCAGTCCAAATAGTTTCGTATAATTTCTCAGCATCCAGTGAATGCAGGGTCAATTTTGCTTGTTTGCCGTCATTTTTAACAATACCGGAAAATATTTCTTAAAACTACATCTGCACAAAAAAATGTATCTGCTGCGAAATAAACAAAATACTCTCGCATAAGAGAAAACATTTTCCCTCGGACCGATTACGACAAATGAACATTGCCTAAAACTTGTACATCATGTAAATTAAAGTTCTATTTAAGCGAATCCATCAGATTGGAATCGGCCAAGTGAAAGTCATTCACCAAGAGAAGCTTAAAAAACGCATTGTATCACAATTATATCACAAACCATCAAATTTAAAAAAAATGACAGTGAAAGATACAGAATTGAACTAAAATATCATAAAATTTCATTAAATAGATCAAAGATCCCAAATTTAAATTTACAAAGTTCAATAAGAGATTCTCCATTGCGCCAGTGAGAAAGTAGTTGTAAGCAGTGCATCTCAGTGTTTGCATAGGAGTTGACATCACGGTCAAATACCTGCCAACACTCCCCTAAAAAGTTGAATAATCGAGTATTTTGTTGACGCAAAATCAATCCTTCGCAGCTGAAAATTTGAGCTGTAGTCAAGGAATTTCGATGATACCAAAATAATAACACACTTTTGCTAAATGTGATATCTATTACCATACGACCATAATCTACCATACTACTAGAGCAGAGCATAGGGAGAAAAAAAAATATATATGAGAGTTTTATGTGAGTAATATAGCAATATTTTATTCGACATACATATATTTTCACAAAATGCGGAGGATATTGGTCCAGTCGGTCAATGTTCTTCGTCTTGGATCCTAGCCCCAGAATACTAGCTACAACATATAATGCTAACATTAAACCATCAGATCTCAATGAATGGTAAAAAAGTAATAATTACTTCAGTTCTGTTATGGCCAAGTTTCTAACTGTTACGGAAGGAATCTCTTTAAGTATACCCTAATACTTGAAGGTTGCCAAATGGCGATTAGTAGTGTAGACTAGAAAAAATTAAAGCCTTCTTTTTACAATGTAATATCAAATTAGTAGTGTCATCTTGACACAGATAAAGCAATATTAGGAAAAAAATTAAATTAAATTAACTTAATAATTATAAATTATATGTTTAACGATAAAATGTATAAAGCAGCAATTAGTATAGAGTTTGCAGTATTATTAAGAACAGAAATGCATTCAGATAATGATAATTTTTCAGATAATACTTTTGGAGAAGATAAGCGAAAGCTAGCTTTCAAATGTAACTGAAATACAGGAAAGGGCCATTTGGTATACTGATGCGGTAATCAGCATAGAAAGTTGACGGACACGTTGTGGTAAACAAATCCTTGCCATGGGAACAGTAAATGTACATTTTTCTACCTTTGTAATCCATAATCAGGCAGAGCCCCAACTGATTTATTGTTGGCGGGGAAAGGGGACGGACAATTATGCTACCACCAAAACACGCAATGATCCAAGAAGAAATGTAGGTACCTGTCCAAGAGTACGAGTCGGATGTCCATAATTGTCGAATCACGAATGCCCAATATGACAACATAAGTATACCTAATATAACGAAAAAATGTTAAATCACCAAATTCTTTCGAAAACATTATATGAATTTAATTAACATAACTTAAAATTAACTTAAAATTTGTTAATGATTTCAAAAATCCCTATGGTAAAATACGGTGGAATATTTATATAAATGTAATTGCACATGACAATATAAACCGCAAAACATTCGATTGGCAATTTATGAAATATGTCATTCGACGAATATTTTATCACAGATTTATAATAGGTATTCGAAGAATATTTCGTTAGTAAGCAGGAGTTTTTTTTCAACTTTCAAGAATAAGGTTCAAATGTAGCAATCCATAATTGGTTTAATAACAAAAGTGACCAGCTAATGACACTATACAGAGTATAATTTCACCGTAATAACATATATCAAAAGCATTAATTTTGAATTACACCACAAATATATTTGGTTAACATATGCATGATGTGTGAAGAATAGTAAAAGAGCAACATACTCCATTACAATTAATATTACAAATACTTTTCCACACAAATATGAATGTCAATAAATAATCAAAATATTTAATAAAGATTTATTGTCAATACAAAAGTTGTAACTTAACCAGATTCCATGAAAACTTTGTAAATGGGACCCTCGACAGAAAAAAGGTGAACATTGCCTGAAATACCCAGGATGAAAAACAATAACAGAGAATAAACTTTTGATGTACATAATTCCTTCGACAAGTTTTTTTTTCCTTATAGCTCTCAATTAGGTCTGCTACAAAGAGGCAAAATATTGAAAATAACGACACTTTATTTACTTATACATTAATCAAACTAATCACGACGAGGTAAATTATTACCGCATAGATTTATGTCTCATTTAGCGAAAACGTCAGTATTTACTCGGTCTTCAATGAAACAGAGCGTAAAGCGTATGCTTGTTCCGGATGTGGTAGGATAAACCATAAACAGGTTAAAATGATAATAACCTTGTATTCTTTAATTACGTAGTTATTGCGACAAAAAATAAGGAAACCAAAAAAAATGTAATGCAAATTTGGGTGTTAGTCCATTTTGGTGTCAGTCAGGAGACAATGATAATTATTATTACATGATCATTACTTCACAGGTCAACTGTGTAAATCTCTATACATTTCACTATAAGGCATAGGTATACTTGCAATATATTTGCAGGAATAGATGGAGTCAATTCATGTCACTAGATTTAAGTGGAAGTAGAGTTGCATACGTCAAACAACGCTTTGCACGGACAGTAAAAAAAATGAAAAAACCATGATATAAATGAAGAAATAAACACATTAAAACATAAGAAAAGCAGAATATGATACAAGTCAAAAGATAAACAGCAAACGACAATAGCAAATATTCGGCAGTAAAATGAGGTCATAGTTTTAACGAAAAAACGATGAATTAAATTCCAAAAATAATAGAATGAAGTTATAGATAGTAGATGAAAGTTATAAAGATTTAAATATGATTCAGATATGGCAGCCGTTTGTAGTTATTGCAGCTATTTCGAGCCTCTTTTTTCAAATCATTGTTCAATTATTACAAAGTAGTTTCAATGCAATGGAGTCGTTTCATGACCTAAATATTGAAAAAAATGTACATCTCAAAGAATAAAATGATACCACACATAAAGTAAGGGTCAGAGTGAAAATGATATAAAAACACAGGATAAAAATTACCATAAAAACCACCTTTTAAAATTCCAAATCAAAAACTGGAGAGTGACTTAAAACATAACACCTTAAAACATTTTTGACTTGCTCAACACTTAAACACGTTTAAAAAATAGCAAAATATAAAGTATTCTCACATTTAAAGTATTTTAGATAGTTTTATCTAGGTAAAAGTTTTCCTTTACATAATTAAGTCCATGCGAATTCAATGCAACCAACGCCTGAGTGATAACTGAAATATAAAAATTTACCAAGGTATTTTCAGGTAAAACGTGCTGACCTGATAGCCTACTCATGGAGGAAATCTTTGGTGTTTATACTCTAAATAAGAAAAAGGACGAGTGCAAAGAATAGTTACGAAATGAAAACGTAATTAAATATAAACTAGAAATTGGAGGAGGAAAATCATCAACCAACAGGGATATCGTAATCAAAATCGTTAATGATGAGGCAGAAAAAATGTGTCTATTTATATTAACAACATTCAAATAATCTATTGAAAGGCTGGGTTTGAAAACCATGGTACATATCAAGTTTAAAACAGACGACAGAACTTGGTGCCAAAATACAACCGCTCAAAACTCACAGAAGCTTGCAGAAAATATAATCGCAGAACGCAAGGTCATGGGGAGATCAATGAATGAAAGGGGACTTCGGATGACACAAGAAGGGAAACATTTTCATAAGAGAAAATATTTTTGTACGCTCAGTGGGTAATCCTTTTAAGTCTGAGGAGGTTGATCAAGGGTATTTCAGTATAAAAACAACATATAATAACTTTTAAATTTATTTGGTAGCATTTATGATTACTTTGAAAAGGGTTATTATTGTATCCAATTATATCATTCACACAACACTCACTCACGAGCGTTATTCCATGCCGACCCAAGAGGTTACGCTCATCGGCTCATTAACCTTTATTTAACGTGGCGTTTCCCCTTGCGTTCCCCTCCGGGCTGCGCAGAGGTCTATTCCACGCATTCACTCCCAGGGCCAGGGCAAGAGACGCGACGAGATCAAGCGGTCTAAGAACTAAGAACCTGAGACATTAAGCCCTAGCTTCCCCATCTAAAATCCAACCACCCGCTAAACTAATTCTACTGCCTTTATACCCTAGGCCTACCTATTTCATTCGCATACCTATCGGCGCTGACCCTGTTCATCATCACGCATACATCAGTCAACAGAACACAAACGTACCATTCACACATTTACCTGCAAAAGAATATTAAATGAATTGGGGACATTCCCGTAAAGAAAAAAATATTAATCGAAAAACCTGAAAAAGAAAGTGAATTAAACCGTCAAAAATTAAACAAGCAATTGCAAAAAATCGTAAAAAAGGGGAATAATATGAATTTATGTCATATTTCGTGACACATGAAATGATATCGTAGCGCAAAATGGCGCAATGAGTATTTCCTGCCTATGTCGAAAACTAAGAGCCTGTGCACAAGGCAAAACCGGAGTGCAACGACCTCAACTGGATTGACCCGGGTCAAACGACCGATATGCAAGCCCTTCACACTATAAGTGCTAAAGATAAGGTAATAGATAAAATATTGGCAGAATATAAGACCATAAATAAATAAATCAATCGAAATGTACAAACGTAAATTCATAACGCCTTTGTAGCCGTTGGTAGTCGTGGCAGCTCTCTCTTCCTTCGTGTCCGCTGTCACTGCGAAGCAATGGGAAGGGTAGATTCAGGGAGGAGCATAAAAAATACAAGCACACATTTACATAAAATTCCATACACTTGAGTCCAACATGTCCTATTGAATCCCACCAACTGTTAAATTCGGCACTCACTTAAAATACACTGATTCCACACTGACACAACACTGACACCACACTGACACCACACTCACTTCTTCTCGTTCACACAAAACACTGGTCACTATCACTGCACTTCTGTCCGGGGCGATGTGGTGATTCTAAAGGAGAGAGCGGGTTAATATACACAAAGTAAATCAATTGGATGCGAAGTTGCTCGATTTAATTGTAAATTCCAAAAAAAAAGATTCAAAAATTCTGATAGAGAAAACTAGAGACGTGTGCTATTCACATTAAAAGGGAGGCAGCGTCAGAGACACCATTTCAGTGAATTTTGAATTTTAATACAAGAGCATTCTTCGCATCCACAAAATAAAGCTATCAGCTAAACGCAATATCCTATCTAATCTACCGTTAGGACGGGCCAGAAGGGCCTTCGATTCAAAATATTGAAAACTGACTACATATCCTACTCTCTATCAGGCCGGGGCGTTGTGGAGGTACCTAAGGAGAGAGCGGGTTAGTGAACATATTAAACATGCAAGCAACACAGATTGAATGCCAAGTTGCTCACATTTAATGCAGAATGCCGAAAGTGCATTTCTTAAAAATGCGAGGAATGGTCGCTCAGAAACTAAGTACACCTGGATGCACATCGTAACTGACGAACCAATTCCATTAATTTTGAAATTTAATTCTAGAGCAAGCTCAACATCCACAAAATAAATCTACCAGCTAAACGCATTATCCTATCTAACCTACCGTTACGACGGGCCAGAAGGGCCTTCGATTCAAAATATTGGAAACTGACTACATATCCTACTCTCTATCAGGCCGGGGCGTTGTGGAGGTACCTAAGGAGAGAGCGGGTTAGTGAACATATTAAACATGCAAGCAACACAGATTGAATGCCAAGTTGCTCACATTTAATGCAGAATGCCGAAAGTGCATTTCTTAAAAATGCGAGGAATGGTCGCTCAGAAACTAAGTACACCTGGATGCACATAGTAACTGACGAACCAATTCCATTAATTTTGAAATTTAATTCTAGAGCAAGCTCAACATCCACAAAATAAATCTATCAGGTAAACGCATTATTCTATCTAACCTACAGTTACGACGGGCCAGAAGGGCCTTCGATTCAAAATATTGAAAACTGACTACATATCCTACTCTCTATCAGACCGGGGCGTTGTGGAGGTACCTAAGGAGAGAGCGGGTTAATGAACATATTAAACATGCAAGCAATACAGATTGAATGCCAAGTTGCTCACATTTAATGCAGAATGCCGAAAGTGCATTTCTTAAAAATGCGAGGAATGGTCGCTCAGAAACTAAGTACACCTGGATGCACATCGTAACTGACGAACCAATTCCATTAATTTTGAAAATTAACTCTAGAGCAAGCTCAACATCCACAAAATAAATATATCAGCTAAACGCATTATCCTATCTAACCTACAGTTACGACGGGCCAGAAGGGCCTTTGATTCAAAATATTGCAAACTGACTACATATCCTACCCACTATCAGGCCGGGGCGTTGGTAAGGCGCCTTATTATCTGTGAAAGGATCTGAATAAAACAGCATAAAAAATGAAAACATTGCTCACAAAAATGATACATCACACCAATGAAAATAGGCACATATAACACATACAAGAAAAAACCATAAACATAAAATTTAGGACATCACATCATATAGAACACACAGTATGCCAACATATCCCTGCCTAGAGTCGACTCGCTAACCCAGGCAAGTGGCCACTTGCCTTATATTTGGAGGACCAGTTCTCCATGGTACCAGATAGAGTCGGTGCCCCGACATCAATTACCGTATCTTAACACCATTAATCAAGCTTGATTTACCCAATTACCTTCACATTTCACTAGAGGTATATCAGATCTGATATCGTCTAGAAATCGGAGCAATGGGCTCCTATGACAAATACAACAAACAAAATTAGTCATAGATTCTACCCACGCTTAAACATGCTTACTTTGCCTTTTAGATCGTAGAACCTGAAACAAAGTTAGTTTTACCATAGCATTGCAAGCCATTAGCAAACCAATGTTAGTCCTCCTGTTGAGACTGCTTCTTGTTCTTCCGTTTCGGGCACCCATGAAGATTCTTCACTCTAACCCCGTCACCTTCCGTGAATCGACTTTACAAACCATGTTCGGCATCGTCCTGCTACGACGGAAAAAAGAATTTGATTTAAATTTGCGTGACGTCAAAACAATCTAAAAATGTACAAATGAAATACTAATATTTTTTATATATTATATCAGTTGTCAAAATTCCTATTCTCTAAGTTATAAAAAGGTCATATTGAAGAATAACATATTGGATAGAATTTTTTTATTACCTACGGTCATAGTATACACAGCTTACATTTAAAAAATTTTCATTCGTGTAATATGCAAAATAAAAATCTTAAGAGACACTAAAATAACGACATAAGAACATGGAGAAGTTGTAAGTTAACAATTCAATGTATGAGTCAATAAGGTAGGATTGCTGCTGAATACTTTTCATATCATACTATTTACACATCGCAAGTAAGTATTACTAATAAAGGTAGCCAATAAACTGCGTTCAAAATATATCCTTAGCCTGTGTCTTCTGCCATTGATAACAAGTGTATTGTCCTTGTCCGACTACGTTAGCCAATCACGAGACGGTGGAGAACGTTCGTAGGGGGGCGAAGAAGGCGGGACAATATCATCTGCCATATCTTAATATTGATGAAGAGAATTGTGGAGGTACAGATTTAAGGAGAAGAATAATGTAAATATGATGATCTTAGCTTACAAATGAATAAAGTGCGCTGGGTCTAAAAGAAACTTTAGGATCTATGATGACGACATAAATGCAATGATCTAAGAAAAATGTATAAGTCACTTAAATTCGTGGAATAACATGGTTAATGGTACAGATATTGTGCCCAAATATCGATAGATAGGATACTGAGATTATCGAGGAAAAACTAGAGCAACTTTCGACCTAAAACTAAAACAAACACGAGAGCGGTCTTCTGAGCCCCACCTTGAGTCTGTCATCTCCATGACCCTACCCCTTATTATAACGCATCTGCAGAAAAAATGAACTCAAAACCATGTTAACGCTAATAAATTTAACAAATTAAATGCGAGCAACTAAAAATGCTACGCAGAGTTTTTTTACGATAATATGCTTGAGGAGCAAGAGAAATCGATAAATATTCATAGTAAATTTGGTGGGGTAATAGAGTGACATTCCCTAACTTCCAGTTGCCTTGAGCTCAAAATTTTAATACTCAAACTCTAACCTGAGAAAAATAAACTCTAAAATCGAAACTATAGCCGAAATCAAGCTTCACTGATGTATTGTACATGCGTGATGCATCACAGTTGGCCTGTCTAAATTTACCTGTCTCTTCTAAGCCTTTAGTAATCCTCTTAACTTGCATGCATTATTGAGTGAAAGATTAGTAAATTTACTACAACATGATAATTCTCTTATAACCCCTCAGAGGATTGGGATGACTGCATCTGTATTGCACCTTTTAAATTACAAAACGTAAAAGCATTTACAAGCGATAGGATATATGCTATCTGCTGCATTGAAACGTCTTGAGCAAAGATGCTTCCAAAATAACTTTAAGATTAAAAAATTGTTACTTTATAAATAGATCCTGTTACCGAGCTAAATAAAATGATAAAAACCTTTCCATTCCAGGCCGACAGGAAGTTAAAATAAGCAAGGGAAGTTTAATACGTTGAAGATAATTATAAGTGTTCAGCAACATCAATAAAAATGTACTCCTATCCTTTACGGTCTCAAAGAGCGGGTCTCTGAAAAACATGGAATACTATACCTATAGTCGAAAGGAGAACCAGCGGAGAAACAGTACATACATAATGGGCGGGTTCATATTATACATGCCCATGTATGTACCTTCTCACTCTCTCTATTCATGTGGATTCAATAATGTTTGTTAACTGACATATTTCATGCAAGCTTTTTAACTTTGGTGGAATAGAACAATGTTCTGCCAAACTTTACGTGAACTATAAGCGTTTTAAACGGGGACATATCACAGTTTCGTAGTAATATTTTGTCAGAAACTCAAAGTGCACTCGCAGTAAATTTCTACACCTACTTACCCTGAAAGAAAGTTGTTTAATCAAGATATTGCACAAATTCGCACATCCGCTATTGCGGTGAGCAAAATCAGTTAAAGTTAATATTTCTTCCTTCTTCTTCGCCCTAATTGTTTTGTATTCTTCGTTTGATCAGATACTTCTGGGACCACCCACTTGTCCATTGCCTCTACGAAATTAATACAGGCAGGCACTGATCATTAATGCGTGATAATTATTATATTCACGAAAGTCAATAACAAACTGGCCTCTCGCATACAGCCACAAAGATGAGTCACCGAAACACGCATAATATCATCGAAATGAGTACACATGCAACAAATAGAATTAATTCAGCAGCCGAACGAAGGTGCTCTATTTCATGTCCCTTCAAGTGAGCGAACTATGTGTGATTTAAACTGGAATTACGAAGGCCGTCATATAAAATTAGGCTATCATATTTTTATGAATATTTTTCGATGGCCTAAATTAGTTGCTGTTACGAACTAGCCTCGATTCTCTTAGTTGAAATTTCTATAAAAAAACAGTTATAACACTGTTAATCACTTAATGCATTAAATCACTTTGCTCCACCCTCGGCGATAACGGGACTAAGCCATTCAATTATATTAAATTAGATTGATTAATGAATATCACTCCCTTTGAACTTTGCAGCATACTGAAAAAAGTATTATATTTCTCACTTACACGACAATAAAAGGGGTGAGTCAGACAATATTGAATATAAATCAATAAACCAGGATTGAGATCCATTTTTACATGTTCGCTATCATTTTGGATTAGTCTAATATCACTTGAAGTACACTAACTACAATCTCAACTACTTAAAACATTTTACAGGTGATTCAACAACACGTGACAAGTATTGCAATTCAAACGGGCGAGCCAAATATCCTTTACCCCACGTTCCTCGACATCGCCTAATGATCAAAGAGATCTTTTCAATGCAATGACCAGCACAAAAATTTTAAAATAAAAAAGTACACCAAATAGAATGCGCGAAAATACCTTGATGGTTTAAACATGCGATGTTAATTTACTACGACGTGATTAATCCTGAAATTTAATCTTGCGAATTGAAGGCAAGATGTAAACACTTTTAACCTATCCTCAATTACATGGTTTGGATAGTGTGCAAAGTGTTAAACCTCACTATGTGATAAACCTCGTGATAAACTTTCCTGAAATACCTAAAGCCTATGGATTTCTGCCATAGACCATTAAAATTAATGGGTTTTAAATGTAATCGAAGAAAAGTTTATTCTCATAGTAAATCCCACAACGTACACATGTCATGTTAGATCGCCGAAATTACTGCTTCGGATTGAACTGCATTGCAAAGACAAAATAATGCAAATGATGGGCACAGGTAGCTCATAAGTTCTATCAATTACATTACATATACGCGGATTAGTCATACAAGTTCACAAACAACACTAATCTTAAAAACTATGACATTTCAAGTTACCCGTCGGAATAACTCAAACTATTGAGCATTAAATATTATTTAGCTAGAAATTTACCGCGAAAGAATTCAATAATGATCACCAAAGACTCAAGCAATTTGTTTAACAATCCCTCTTAACTAGGGATATGATTTTAATCCAAAGGCTCTTACACTTATTCAAAATTTCAGTCAATCAGATAACAAAATATCTAACGTTCACGAGTAAACTGTGTAGTATTCTTACCAAGTCGGAAATCTAAACTAACCGTTCGCGGATGATCCATAAATCTCATGACATAGTACGTGGACCCACAAACTCAGATTTGAACTCGTTACATTTACCAAGAATTACAGTTATATGCAGTTAGATACTGGTTTTAAACTTAAGTCTCCATTTGCTCTGCTACATTAAATATTTACGACGTAAGGAACGCTAAAAATTGTGATTGAGGAATGAATACTGTCCAATAGATTTCACTATTCCTTCAAATAAACGATGAGTGACATTGAATCAAAAAATTCTGAACACGAAAGCAGATGGTAGGAATTCAAGTAAAGTTTCCTTGTCCTTGATCATCAACTCAAAATATAAACTGTCTATACTTTCCGAGTACATTAACAGGCGAAGGCGTGGATAATAAGTCATTTATCGATATGAATAAATGAGGAAAAATACCGATATGTAGTGCATGTTTGGTGAGAGTTCACCCCCTGCCACACACCTTTATGGTGGCTTGCAGGGTATTATGTAGATGAATAGGCAGCATAGCAAAGGCTATGCTGCCTTTGCCAAAGCTACCTATCGTAGGGGAAATATTTTAGAGTATTCTGTGGTGCATGATACATGTATTAACTCCTTAAATACTATAGATACTAACAATCTGGTTGCTTGAGACAATATAGTTGCTTGTTTGCATGTCGGTAGTGCATGCTTGGTGATCTTTACCCCCTGCCACACACCCTCGCGGTAGCTTGCAGGGTATCGTGTAGATGCAGATGTCTCCTACCTGTAGTAACAATCCGGCTACGCTACTTAAATTATCATACATTTGTAGTTCAAAAGTCGATTTTTGTTTCAAAATTCGAAAATTAAAGCCTGGGGTCATTTCAAATTAAGAACGAGTAAAATAACTTCAAATACAAATGTTTAACTTTTTGATTTCGTGGTCAATGTAATCAAAGGTTCATAGGAAAATGCAAGTGACCTCAGAACAGGAAAATTTTACATTTTGCATTGCTGAATGCATACAAGACTACGAGGCTAATGATATAGATATCGATAGCTAAGAAATTGGATCGCGAAACTAAAGTAATCCGCAAAAATAAATTAATATTAAAGGGTGCAAGTGAGCATACGAGACTGTACGTTCAACTTCAGTTTCGAAACAGAAATCCTTTAATCTCGGAATTAGATTAATTTCAAACCAATCGATAGAGAAACAGACTTCAATATCTAACAGCGTTAATGGTCTAGCGTCGAAACGTAGCTAGAACAGTCGAGAAACGTCCGAGAACATTCTAGTGACCCGAAACAACCCTTCGAGATTTTTGGCGGGAAAGTGAGAATATCAGAAGACACGACCTGGTATCGATCAGAAGTAATAGAATCACAATAAAAGACGCAGACAACTTTATGCGAAAATAAAAACTCTCGTGAATGAAAAATATTAATAATGACTTACCATACTGAAGAGAGTTCCTCGAAGCCAGTCTCTCGAATTCCCAGTTTTCCCTCACCCGTGTGATCGATGACGAAGTTCCAGCTTTATCGGCGCACGTAACTCAACTTCTCCCTGTAACAAATTCAAACCATTAACATTTGTAACCACCACATTTGCTGCACTTCTGCTGTAAATATCCATCAATCTACGGAAAGAGTATTACTTGAAATATTTACAGGGGGGAATTACTATGTAAAACTAGGATTTTAAATTTCGTGAAGTAAATCACTCGAAATATATCTCTATTCTTCGTACAAAGAGGAAGATAAGTTACGAAGTTATTTCAATTTCCCCTCAAAGTCACTGCAAACTCAATTTACGTTGATAAAACAAAGTGACTAAAACTACAACTTCCTTGAACTGGGGCTGAACACTCACCTGTCCTTCCGTCACCGCGCACCAACGAATACTGATAACCGATGTCTGATCACGCATGTAAATGCCACGTTCTGGCATGACGTCAACCAAACTGGACCAATCACCAAAGTGCAAACATAATTCGTCGTGAATAACAATTTCGAAAACATAAAAGGAATATCGCGGATTTGAACATTCTCTTGCTAATTCTATTACTGGATATACATTTCGGATATTAATATTTCCCTATAATTGTAGCATGGTTTGTTTTCGAAAATAGTTTATTCTAAAATTAAGAGCGCCATCGGCTATTACTTCAGCTAACTACTCGTTTTGGCGGGAAAAAGTGACTGAACACGCAGTGGACTGTTGTAATTCTCAACTACCTGAAATATGTGCTAGATTAAAATATTTAGAAAAGAAATTGTTTTCAAACAACTACATATCATAGCATTTTGCACTGAGCAGACGTTTTATCTCTGGTCTACCAACTCTTAAATTTAGACGATACCTGATTTCAGTTAACGGTGAGAAGAATTATTGCAGTTTTTGAATTATTTGCATGACAGATGTTTTCAGATTTACATGCCCGACGTTCAAATGGGAATTTTATTATACTCGACCATGGTTAGAAAATTAGATTAAATAAATTAATCAATAAAACCACTGTAAGCCCCTGCCAATCACCCTTTTAGATGCTTGCTTTCTGGATATAATGGGAAGTATCGAGTGTATCGTATATACGTTGAATTCCAAACAAAGAATGATGCTTGCTAACAGAAACCTTCCGACCGCAACAACGACGAAATTCGTCGGTATCACGCAGAACTACTCAGGAACGCAAATCACATTTGAACGTGGTAGCTACGTAAATATTGGGAATGAAAGTAAGCCAATGCGATTGCTTACCTTTACGGAAAGTCTTGAAAAGGACCAGTGTGCTCTGATTACTGCAAGGGTAGCTTCACTGCATCAATTCTTGGCCAGGCACTTATAACCGCGAAGCGTACGAACACTTCACAATATAACTTGCTCAGTTATCATGTAATTCACAAAACTATACCACTAATATTCATATCTCACTTGCGAGGTTATGTTGGCGGATGAAACACTGCACAGGTGACACACGATAAACCATCTCACAAATTCCGAGCAACTTCTTTTTACGAGACGGAAACGCCTCCAAGCATTCTCGCGCAGATTTCACATCGCTGATCAGCTGTTCGGGATTGTGTTGTTGCCTCGTACGAAGAAAGCAAGGAACTAAATCGAAGAATTGACTCGCTCTTGAACTGGGAAGGCCGTGGGTTTCACAAACACTGAAATGATTCATTCTCACTTTCGCTCTCGAGGTCGAAAGGGAAGCATTTGGGAAAAAGACGCAGGTGATTGAATTTCGGAAAAGCGGACCTCGTCGGAAATATTTCAGACTCCGTCAATGAAACTGATGAATTGAGTGAAATATAATGAGCACGCAATCAATGTATTGACTTAAAAGTAATGAGTGCATTGGGTGAAACGTAATAACTGTATTGAATTAAGTGTAATGACTGATATGCATAGCTGGGCAGAAAAGCGTTAATCCGTTAATTAACGAAGTTAACATATTGCCAAACGATTAAATTTTAAGTTAAATCCAAAAACTATTAACAGTTTAATTAACTTCCGTTAATGGAAGCGGAAGCGGATGTGTGGCAGGGGGCGATATGTGGCAGGGGACATCACCAAGACCCTCCAAAAACTAACCTGCCAATTATTTAACACAAAGAAACCAATAATATGAGTCGCGCATGTTCTACGTTATTTACAATTCCGTATCATTATCAAAGGTGCATGAATTTCAAAGACTAGAAGATGGTCTTGACTGAAATATTTCGCGAAGGATACTGTGTCTAAAGTTCTTTTTACACACATATCACACATGTTGAGGTGGTTTGAGTTGGTATGCAAAACAATTACGACCATTACTATTCAACGAAAGCATGAACACATTTTTAAACGAGTGACGCAATAAAGAAAGAAAATGCATCACCTCCCATAGCAGGAGGGATTCACGAAAGAGCTCGCTGAGACTTATCACGACGCAGAGACCAAGGAGACCATTGCCGAAGAATTTGTTATTCTTTGAGTAGTCGCATGAGATCTGCTGCAACATTAAGAGCAGTGAAGCATAAAGGCGGTTTCAAATGGAAGATTTCGGTGATGGGGACTGATGGGAAGGAGAATGATTGAATGGAGAGCATTACTAACCGAGGTCATTGAGAAACGGCATTGTTCAGCCTCAATGGTGGAGTATTTTGAGGTCAAAACAGACCTGTTTTCAACGCGCAAGGAAGAGCAGTAAAAGAGGCCGCTGCGATAACTTTGTGTGAATTCGCCACTAGTCTCATCTAATAATGAGTTTTTCCAGTGATTATAATATCCTGTCCCCAACCCCTCGGTAGGTTATAAGTGCGATTTCCCCAGCATTCCCTTGCTTAACAGACATAATACCCCGCAAGCCATCGCAAGGGTTTGAAGCAGGGAGGGATTATCAAAAGAGATTGAAATTATCACTTACTTGTCATGCAGGTGTGCTAACGTACCAGTCCGTGATTGCACCACTTACATGCAACTGATGCTACAACTTTGCTTGGCAAAAATGTATAGTAACTTTGTAGGTAGAAAATTGTAGGTAGGTAATACTCTAATTCTCGATACCCGTATAAATTAATTCCCAATACGTGCAGAGTAATGTATTAATTTTGATAATTTAAGACTTTATGTAACTTCAGTAATTAATCCATAATTAGGTTATTAGAACATGTATGGGAATGTAATCTTGAAACATGAGCATCATCATTGGTCAATAATCGTAGGATTGGTTTGACGCAGCTCTCCAATCTATTCTTCTATCGGCCAACCTTTTCATTGTGACGTAATTCTTCTCTTTTACATTCTTCACAACCTGTTCCATGTATCTCATACGAGGCCGGCCTTTTCCAATCTTCCCGTTCACTTTTCCCTCGACGATTACTTTCATCAGCCCATCGTGTCTCAAGATATGGCCGATTAAGTTGTCCTTTCTTCTTTTTAGAGTTGTCAGCAGACTTCTCTTCTCTCCCACTCTTCTTAGGACTTCCTCGTTACCTTCTCGGTCGATCCATTTAATGTTCATCATTCTTCGATAGCTCCATATTTCAGATTCTTCCACCCTTTTCTTCTCCGCCGCTGTCATCGTCCATGCCTCACTGCCTTAAAGAAACATGCTCCTGATGTACGTCCTGATGAATTGTTTCTTCACTTCTACGCTTGTATTTCCAGCTGTAAGTAGATTCTTATTTTGCTATAATGCCCTCTTTGCCAGGGCTATTCTACTTACTATTTCTTTCTTGCTTCGTCCATCGTTGGTTACTCTGCTTCCCAGGCAACAGAACTCATTCACCTCCACCAGTTTCTGTTTTCCTAATATAACGTTGGTTTTGGCCTCCTCTCTCTTACTGCATTTTCTCAGTTTTCTTCTTATTTATCATCAGTTGATATCTCTGCATTGTCCTTTCCATGGTTACTAGAATCTTGTTCAGATCCCTCTCTGTCTCTGCTATGAGAGCTATGTAATCAGCGAATTGTAGCATGCTGATTGTTTCTACGTGGATGTTCACCCCAGAACACTTCTCCTTGACTTTATTTATGGCTCTCTCGATGTAAACATTAAAAATTACGGGAGACAGTGCGCAGCCTTGTCTCACTCCTTTCCTTATTCTTGCCTCTTCACAACTGGGTCCAAATTTAATCACCGAAACTTGGTTTTTGTACAGACTGTTTATAATTCTTCGGTCATTGTAGGACACTCCAATTCCCTTCAGAATTCCAAGCATTGAATCCCAATCCACGTTGTCAAACGCTTTCTCTAAATCCACAAATGCAATGAATGTCGGTTTGTTCTTCTCCATTCTTGATATGTTTGATGGCTCTCTCGATGTAAACATTAAAAATTACGGGAGACAGTGCACAGCCTTGTCTCACTCCTTTCCATATTCCTACCTCTTCACAGCTGGGTCCAGATTTAATCACAGCTACCTGGTTTTTATACAGACTGTGGATAATTATTCGAAACATGAATATGCTAAAATAATTAATGCCCTACATGCTTCTACATCAAAATCGTAGCACGTGTTCTAATTTCCCCATACATCTTCGCTGTAAACTACTACTGTCCCAAATATTATTTGGTTGATCGCAGTTGCAATTGTACATTTGGTTGTTGTAGCTGGTTTAATTAATCATTTCAACTGGAGCTATTTTGATGACATTCAGGATGACTCAGGAGCTTTCCTACTCCATTTATAATATTGGTACTTTAAAGCCTCCGTGGTCTTGAGATTCAAGCATTGTAAATCCATTCTGAGTAATGCACTTCGTTTCGGTAGGAGACGGAGGTCACCAGCTCCCAAGGGAAGGAAAGGTTCTGAGTCAAGACCGTCAAGACCCAAAGGTCCGAATTCTAAAACTGAGACGCCAGAATCTTTTGACTACTGTTTCCGTGGGGAAATTCCTAGCCATGGCTGGCGTTGAATGGACTCAAATTATCACTCGTCGGAGTTAAGTGGACCGAACGGCATTTAACTGGTAGGCCTAGGTTTACCACTCTTGTACGAATATTGGTCGGAAATAGAAAGAGCGGAGGGGAGTGTGTAAGCGCGGCATTGTGGGTGGGCCCTTGAGATCTCCCGCCCAGCTAAGCGACGGTGTGATGCTCACTTTGATCTAATTGACTCATCTTCTGACGTCACAATCGGCACGTTACTCAGCGACCGATGAGCCAACTAATCCTATCGGTATTGGGAAAAACATTCATCCACAACGGAATAGAGGTTTAAAAGATGATTTAATGTCATGCATAGTAGAAAAACAGTCAGTATGAGTGGTCGTACAAATGGTAGCGTTAGGTTTTTAATGCTACAACTTGGTCTAACCTTACTTATACCGAAGCTTACTGTTGAGACCATACTCGACGCGGGATTGAAATTCGCGAGAGTTCCAATCCACAGACTGCCAACCTGTGTGCGGAAGAAGGATTGCTATTCAAAAATTCAATCATAACGAAGCATGATGTGGACACATTTTAATATACGACTTTGTGCCCTTCTAATGTACTGCACAGAGTGAACATGGGATGTAAAACAGCCTGAAAAGTAACTGATATGAAAAATAATAAAGATAAACAGTTAAGTCGGTAATGAGTTTAGCTACGATGCCATTGTACTTTATTCTATTTTTCACTTCCGATCATGATAGGACAAATTCCCCGAGGACAAATCTCATTCACATCCATTAATGTCAAAAAAATGTTATCGTATACAACATAAAACGACATCGCAGTACAGCGGCGTCGGAAGTGGGGGACAGGGGGGGGCATTCGGCCCCCCCAGAATTTGCCCCGGACCCTTGAGAAATGAGTCTTCATTAATAAAAATTAAATTTCACCTGTTTCCAGCTTGCTTTTTCCCTTCTGACACATATTCTACTTCCTTCATATGCACGTTTAGCGGAATTCTAGTCTCTATCCCCTCCTATCCGCAAAAAAATTTGGGCCCTTTGCATAGGAGCCGGGCCTGTACTATACACTGTAAATTATTATAGTTCCTCTGGTCTGCTCACACAGATCCTGTCGTAGCTGCTCCTATTGGCAGAGTCAGCTGGGGTCCCCCCCCCTTTTCGATAAGGCAAAGTAGCTTCGCGGGCTCAGTTGTGATTGAACGAAGGCGAAATACGTCTGAGGTTGCACCACGCCCACTTATCCGAAAGGGTTAAAACATCAGTTTTTCGCCGCTAATAACTCGAGAAATGGTTAATGGTAGTTACGCGGAATTCTAGTCTCTATCCCCTCCTATCCGCAAAAAAATTTGGGCCCTTTGCATAGGAGCCGGGCCCTATTCTAGGTTGGCCCCTCCAAGCGAAAATATTACCTTGGGGAACTCCCGATGTGACTTCGATGAAATTCCTTTAAGTCCTTATACCAACCTTGTACTAAATAGTCCTTATACCAACCTTATACCAAATAGTCCTTATACCAAATTGATGCCGAACTGACAGATTTAAAATGTCCTTTTATCCTCGTACTATTAGGGAAATGAATAATGGTAAATACATCCAGTACGAGTGTAGCAATGGATAACATTGGTAGCTGCATGTTGGTATAAGGGCTTAAAGCTGACCCAAATAACAGCATGTTTTAGCATGTATGCTTTGCTATTTTTTTTTTGAAATAGTGTAGTTTTGAACAGTACCTATATAAATACTAATCGTTTTTATGCATGATATGTAGTGCATGTTTGGTGAGAATTCACCATCTGCCACATACCTTTATACTGCCTTGCAGGGTATTATGTAGATGTAGTAACCGAGAAAGGCATTAGCGGCCATAAAGTAGTCACGGCTCAATTTTCTCTGAGAGCTAACACACGAGCAGAAAAGATACATTTAATTACTCGGTAAGGCTGATTATGGTGATATCTCTTAGCCGAAAGAGGCGTGTACATGGGAGTCAGCCAAATTCCATATACTTCTTCGTGCCTCATATATTTTGGCGATTAAATGTTCATCCTCCGCTCATGTTCCGGGATTATGGTTTGAAAGCTTCAATTCTTCGCTCTATTGTTTTTCGATGTCCCATGTCTCTGACCTATAGAGTGACTTTCTCCATACGAATGTCTTGATGGAGTGCTTTCTTGTTGGTAACTGAAGGTTTTTGAGCCATGTAGTTGCCTCTTCTTCAGGAAAGGCTCCTTGGCCTGTGCTATTCTTCGGTTGATGTTGGTCATGCTTCCATCGCAAAATATTAACTATTGCGGAGATAGCTGAAGTTCTTGATTTGTTGTAATTTCACTTCTCATATTTTGATATAGCGAGTTCCCTTTGATATTTGAGCACATTGTAGTCAGTTCGATCAAGGGGCATTTGGATAATCAGGGATTACTCATAAACAGCCAACTTGGATTCCGGAAAGTTAGATCTTGCGAGACACAATTAGCTTTATTCGTACACGATATTTTAGCCTACGGCGAAAACAGTACTGAAGTTGATGCGATATCTTTAGATTTAAAAAGGCATTCGATTAAGTTCCTCGGGATAAATTAATCTTGAATTTAGAGAGTTTTGGTATAAATAAAGGCGTTTGTTTGGTAAAAGAATTCTTAAGTGGGCGAGAGCAGAGGGTTGTCGTATATGGTATCATGTCGGACACAATCAAAGTCACATCGGGAGCGTCGAATTTCCACTGGAAACGCTCTTGGATACAAAAAACGCCCTGCGATATGCTTTAATTGCCATGTAGTTTAGTTTATAATTTTGAATAATCACTTTCAACCTCAATGGATGGATTGGTTAGAGAACTTTTCAATCCAGATTGACTCTGCCTTTGTCATTTCAATGACTTCCACACTTATGCGTAGTATATACTATCTAGGTTTTGAGTTTCCCCATTTTATTTTTATAGGTACGCATCTGTTAACTGCTGAGCGGGTATGCTGCAAAAGTTTACTATTTTGGCTTAAAATAACTGCTAAACTTTATTAAACGACTTCAGTAACTCCTGTTCATGTCGTCATATTTAAATCTACAAATGCTTCTCTCAATGCCAACCTTGCTTGACACGTGCTTGAGGTTAGACGCCAAATCCGAATAGAGCGAGTGGCACACTGAAGGGTCTCCAGGGCACAGCGGGAGACCGTTAGGGGAGGATTGGTGGAAAGTGAAAGTTCGTCACGGGGCGACCAAGCTATTGACCGTCTTATGCCGAATAGAAGTGCATGGTTTCTTCTTACCTTTGTTCTCATCTCCAGGTCACGAGGGTCGCGTCCGTTGCTATTAACTCCCAATCTCAAAACCCCCAATATTGGTTTTCTTGGCTTTAAACGTAAGGGTCTTGCATATAGATATTAGTAGCAGACTAGGAACAAAATCTCCAAGTCCAAAGGAGTGTCTATGGGCAGGAGTGAGCTTTTGCAAATGTACATGATGCCTTTAAAAATCTCCTCAAGGGGGTGTGGCAGGGGGCATGCATTAATAAGGAAACTCTACCCAATCTAATAAATAAAGTAGAATGTTTGTATGTATGCATGTATGTGTGAATGTTATCATCAACAAGATATGCCCGTTATGCAATGAAACTGAATGAATCTTTCACAACTTTGCATGGTCATCTATAACGTCCAGAAATAGGTTTTGAAGTAGTTATATCCCAATACGTTGACATTTTTTTATTCCATGTTCGAAAATGTTTCTGCGATGAATTCAATTGGGATACCAGTTTTTTTCGGAGAGAGGGTTCCGATTTTTACTCATTACAATGCCTAAATGTTGGAATTAAAAATTCACCATTTGGAGGCTTAATAACCGCAATAGAAATCCTTAGCTGCAATAAAGAAGAATATAGGAGGCACTAAGAGGAACGTAGCTTGGTGTCAGGTGCATCGAAAAACTTACTAAAATAATCAGCCGAAGGATGGAAGGAAAGATTGGAGGAAACCTCTCGGAGAACATATAAATGGTAAACGATTTTGGAAAAAAATTCATCATCTGCGATTTCGTTTGATAACCAACTTTCTGTCCCTATTATAACATCCGCATCGGTGCTTTTAATGAGATGGTAGCATTAAATTACTTTATTTTTATACTACGGCAGTTTATTATCACCAAATATATTATTTCACCTTTTAGCAACTTCTCTGGCCGTTGGTAGTCACCTCCATTAGCCATCTTAGGAAAACTAATTGCCAATAATTTGTCATCACTGAAAAATTACTTCTGAAATTCCTCATCTTTCCCGTGACTCATGTTAACATCTACATCTACATATACAAAATACCCTGCAAGCCACCATAAAGGTGTGTAGCAGGGGGTGAACTCTCACCAAACATGCACTACATATTATGCATAAAATTTGTAATAAAAATTAAAATAGCAAAGCATGCATGCAAAAACATGCTGTTAGTTAGGTTAGCTTTGACTCCTTATACTAAGTTCATATACATGTTAAAGCCTCCATCAACTAGGCATTTTACAACGTAGAATGTAATAAGATGTTCAAGATACTGAAAGCAGTTGGAATGGACTACAACGACAAATTAATACTCTGTCGCCTCCGCAAGAATCAGGTCACAACAGTACGAATGAATGATGGAAGGAAAATAGAAGCCAAAATAAATGAGGAATTAGACAAAGATAGAGCCTCTCGCAATTATTATTCCATATAATATATAACTAAAATAGTCAAAACGAGAAGCCGAAGAAATTGGTATAAAGTTAATCAAGGTTAATGTTGAATAAATAAACATGCTTCCGGTTCGCAAATGGCTATCGCAGTTCTAACAGAAAGGCAAGTGGACCTGTAAGCATCTTGGAATACTATGAACCTAGTTATTTAGGAATATAATATGAGAATATACAAAAAGAAAGGAGCGAGGCACTCTATGGATCAGAGACATGGAGACAGGGACGGCAGACTTATGGCCTTGCGCATCCCTTACGTACGACAAGAAGACTTTTGGATTTTCTTTCAATTGTTCCCCAAGTGTTTTTCTTTTGAATTCTGCAAATGCATTACTAAGGGCTGACTTTGCAGTGGATTTTGAAATTTTATAATTTTCAATAATTACATTACGCTCATCAGTGGGCATATGTTTACTAATTTTTTTCATTTTAGCATGACATATTCGCTGCCGTCTCAGGGATTTTCTCACTTCGGCATTGTACCACCTAGGTTCAGTGCTTTCTTTTTTGAATTTACTAGGGATAAATCTGTTGATCCCAGAGCGCATGATATTAATGAACGACTTCCATGAATCGTTGGTACATACCTTTATGGAAGACTTTTTGAAATCCGATAAGGAATCTCTTAAATAAATTTTAAAGTTAGCAAAGTCTGCTCTTTTAAAAATGTAAATCTTTCTTTTTTGTTTAAAATTTTTATCTAAAGATAGCGAGAGTTTTGCAGTTATAACTCTGTGGTCACTGATTCCATCAACCGTGTCAATCATTGTCACATGTTGTGGGATATTGGTTGCCAGTAAATCAAGAGTGTTGTCCCCTCTATTAGGTGCTGTAGCTAATTGTGTCAGGGAGTTATTGGAGAAAACATCTAATAGAGTCTCACAGATGTCTTTGTCCCTTCCTCCAGCTTTGAAGCAGTATGTTCTCCAGTCTATTGATGGTGCATTGAAATCTCCACCTATTATTATATTACGTTCGCTGTTACGGGACGTTATAGTATTTATCTGGTTTCCCAGTTCTAATAATGACTCAAAATCAGTGTTTGGGGGCCTATAGAAGGCGCAGACAGATATTGATCTGGATTTAGGGCATGTTAATGAACACCAAACACATTCTAAGGGGTTGTCGGGAAATATTACTGCTTTGCTAATGATTGAGTTCTTGACTGCAATGAAAACACCACCACCTGCACTGTTATGTCTATCTTTTCTATATATTTTAAAAGATTTGGGGAATATTTCTGAGTCAGGAATGTCATCCGTCAGCCAACTTTCAGTGTCTATAATTACATCTGCATCAGTAGTATGAATAAGGTGATGGAACTCAGGTATCTTGTTTTTAAGACTTCGGCAATTAACTACCGCAACGGAAATATTTTCACCTCGACTGTTATTAAGGCTACAAGGGAGAGCTGTAGTCATGTCTGAAGTATTTTGAGGTTCAATTCTGCTTTCATGAAAGTTAGCCGATAAAGCGACTGGCAACGAGAAGTTATTTACCCCACTACATGACCTACTCTCTACCCCTCCATCTACCCTAAAAAAGGCCTGCAATGATCTAATACCCTATCCGCCACGCGTTTGGCGGCGTCCGGAGTGTAATGAACTCCAGAGCTGTTTAAAGGGTGTCTACACGACCGAAGCGACGGCTGAAGGTCAACATCTACATCTACATCTACATCTAAACGATACCCTGCAAGCCACCGTGAGGGTGTGTGGCAGGGGGTGAAGGTCACCAAGCATTCACTACTAGCATGCAAGCAAGCAACTAAAGGGTCTCATGCAACTAGATTGTTAGTATCTATAGTATTTGAGGGGTTAATACATGCATCATGCACTACAGAATACTCTAAAATATTTCCCCTACCTATCCCTTTCCTATGCTGCCTATTCTGTTCTCTTATAGTACGGGGGAAAAATGCCATTTTGAATCTATCTGTACGACAATCTATCTCTCTAATTTAATTTATCTGGTCGAATCTAGCATAATACGCTGGTGTTTTTAATATGTGCCTAACATCTTCAGTAAAGCTATCCGATTGAAATTTCTGCAATAGATTTAATCTGAACTTTAATCTACGCTCTGATAATGATTCCCACCCTAATTCTTGTATTAATTCTGATACACTACTCAACCTATCGTAACACCTTTTGACGAACCTAGCTGCTCTACGCTGCACACTGTCTAGTTCTCTCGTCAAACCTAATTCATTAGGATCCCATACACTGGCTCAAGGTGGGGCCTAACTAGTGAAAAGTAGCATCGCTCTTTTGTCTTCTCATCACATTTCCCAAGTACTCTTTTTATAAATCCTAGCTTTCTCTTCGCTCGGCCGCATATTTCCCTTATGTGTCTTCCCCACGATAAATCTTTAGTGATTGTTACACCTAAATATCTTACGGTCTCAACGTTTTCGATCTTCGTGTTATTAATTCTATAGGATCGCTCTATCGAATTATTCCTCCTCCAAAAATTGATAGCTACACACTTTTTAAGGTTGAGTTCTGACTGCCATTTGTCGCACCACTCTTGAATTGCATCTAAATCCTTGCTAAGTGATTTCGTGTCCTCTTCGTTTGATATACCCCTGTACACCACCGCATCGTCTGCAAAAAGTCTAAGGTTACTACTAACTACGGTACCCAAATCGTTTATGTATAAAAGAAATAGAAGCGGACCTACTACGCTACCCTGGGGAACTCCCGATGTGACTTCGATTGTGTCCGACATGATACCATCTATGACAACCCTCTGCTCTCGCCCAATTAAGAATTCGTTTACCCAACATACAACGTCTTTATTTATACCAAAACTCTCTAACTTCAAGATTAATTTGTCAAGAGGAACTTTATCGAAAGCCTTTTTAAAATCTAAAAATATCGCATCAACTTCAGTACTGCTTTCGCCGTGGACTAAAATATCGTGTACGAATAAAGCTAATTGTGTCTCGCAAGATCTACCTTTCCGGAACGCATGCTGGCTGTTTATGAGTAATCCCTGACTATCAATCAATTTTCAATTGACCGATTGGTTTCGAAGTTAGCAGGGGTTTGCGTTGTTTACAACAAATCCATCAATTTTAGTGGTATAAACAATTTGTTTTTTGCAAACTGTTACTAATAGATCCGGCTTCCTTATATCAAAATCGCAAGTAATTGGAACAAACACTACGGGAATACCAAGCGCTCAAAGTTGGGTAACTTGATTTTACGCGCAAAAAACGGGTACTTTTTTGAGAAAAAATTAAGTACAAGGAATACTACGGAGCCGAAGATTTTTTGAAGTAAATGATCCAACGTAGAAATAAACTCTCTCTCGAATGCTTTTTGTTGCATTGAAATTGATCGCTTCGTTTAGACGATAGAGCTCCTCAAACTCGGGTGTCTTGCTTTTTTTTACAGACAGTAGGTACTTTAGACCGGGAGGAACCCATCGTCAGCGTTAGCCCACTCTTAACGAAAGGCACCAACGGGACCGTGACGGACGGAGTTCTGCACTCGAACGCTCTCCACAAAACACTCAAGTACGTACCGGATTACCGATAGAAATACCCCCCACTGCCGGAATTCAAACCCTGGCCCTCCCGGTGAGGGACCAGTACTCTATTCAACACACCCACCCGACCCCTGTGAACCCCGCCAAAATCCTTACCTTCCCTTTTTCCATCCCCGTTAGGCGTCACCGGTTCGTCGCATGCCTGCTCCTTGCTCTGAAAGGTTATCCCGCCTCGTGATCCTGCTCAGGTTTCCAACTGAGGGTTATGATGGAGGGGTTAGAGTGTTGTTCTAGCACCCAGAGGGTTGATATCATCACCGGAAGATACAGATCATTTTTTCGCGGTGGTAACACCCGCCGGTTGGTTAGTTTTCATGATGAATGACTTCGAAATTTTAAATTCAAGACTGTCTGCCTAGTACCTATTTTTTTTAAAATACGCCTAATATTTATCTTTCTGCTAATTTACTATCACAAATTATACATTATAATTAAATGCTGTTGGTTACACATAATTTGCATGTAGCTCTATATGGAAATGAAAATTTTTCGGAGCTAATACTAATTTTTTAGCCATATTCTTTTTATTCTGAACGTTTAACTTTGACAGTATATTATGCATAAGGTGTCTCGCAAATCCAGAATTTCAATGCATATTTGAAGATAACTGCATGTGCTATTTAAAACTCTTGTTACTTTTACGCACTCCCCAATAGGGAACGGTTGGTCGTGTTAGTGTTTTGACTAGAGTATTTGCCTATCATTTAGAGAGCCCGGGTTCGAATGTCAGCAGTTTAAGATAGTTTTCACGGGTAATTACGGCCCTAATTGAGTGCATTGTGTAGGGAACTTGAGTTCAGTGCAAGTACTCCGTCCGTCGGATGGGACCCCTTGGCGGTTTTTTCTTAAAAGCTGTCTCATGCTCATAACTAGTTTCTCTCCACCCTTCCTCCTTATCCTTCCATTTCCATCCTTGTACATTTTTTATCCCAACCTGAAGCACCTATTAGTGCGTCTACAGACTTGAATACGCATATGAGTGTTCCTAATGAAGCTTCTCTTCCATGATACGGTCTTGAGACTGATAAAGAAGAAAACACAATTTTAGACAAGTCAACCTTTATTGCCAGCAAATGTCAATTACTCAGCTGAGAGGAGACTTCAGGACTCGATAATAGGATTGAGAGAAGGCCGTTGATTACAGACCATTTTATGAGCAAGAGGTGGCTGGGGAGAAGTGTACGAATGGAGTCAACGGTGTCAGACTTTTCCACTCGCAAGCACTATCACGCATCATTGGGCTTAAAAGAAACCACTGTCCGTGGGGATAGTTCCTGCAACCTATCACAAAGGGCGATAAAGTGGCACCGAAAAATTATACACTGCCCTTACGTATGTTGAAAATAGGTAGGAGAAAAGGGTTTTCTACAACCGGGAATCAAACCTAGGACCATTGACCAAAGTCCGGCAAGAGATTTTCGGTGAGAAAATCTCTTTCCTCAAGCATTTTTCAATATATTTTCTGTCCGTCCATAACCGCAAAGTAGAATCTTATCATGCCTTTTTAGGTTACTCAAAACTTTTGAGATATCAAATCTGAGGGAGTACAAAACTCATGGCCAGCGATAGAGTTACCGGGCTACGTCAATAGTAAGACATCCGATTTGCGGCTTAGTGCTATAGAACTAATTCCAGCATTACATTTTATTGATAGCAAAATAATTCGATGGCCACGAGCTCATGAATAATTGAGCAATTTGATCGGCAACGTGCAGCCAGTACGTTTTCAAAATGAACGAAGCCTGAATAGCATTATGCGGTTTTCCGAGAATTATCGGCACGTCTCCGACACAAGAAATAACTCTGAAAATAACTACGCCAGTCAACAGTAGCTATCCGGAGTATGGAAAGAATTTGCGTATACACTGGCTTCCTTATGAGTAAGGGTTCACCCAGGAGAAGAATCCAGCAGTAGTCAGTTGTTTTCAAAGCAAGGCCATGGTTTACTGTGCGTGGTTAACAATGGCGTCAATATGCTTGAACGAGAGAAATATCAAGTCAGAGGGTCACGTGATGGTATTAAGGGACTTTTCGTCACTAGCCACTAGTGGACTGGTGTAAATTTACCCCCTTTTCCCGTATTCTCTGTCTGTGAGAGGAAGAGATAGGAGCTGTGGTGACAGACACGAGAGCTACACGGGAATTGGAAAGTTGTTTAAACGAAGAGCAGGATTGTGAAAGTGACGAACGGTTTTAGAAAAAATCACCAAAATGAGGATTGCAGCCTCCATTATTATCATCTTCCTAATTCCAACAATTTTACTAGCCAAACCACTAAATTTGGTTTCGAGGAAGAAATCGCATATCCCTGGAATGATCAACATCGTGTACTTCCGTGAGGAGGATAAAGGTTATAAATATCGCATTCTTCCGGACAAAAGAGGAGAGAAAGTAACGACTTTGGCAATGATTGAGGACGACGATATTATGGGTGAGGGTGAAGACTTATCCAAAGATAAGGTTGAAGTGGTGACCGCTGCAATGAATTCGGCAAGGCATGGATATGAAGAATGCATCGTACGAGGGCGGCGAATTCGATCTCGGAGAGCGCACGGGAAATGGAACCACTCTTGACTCCGTCCTATCCAGCGTGGAGGGAGAAGTTATTGTGGTCCAAATAACTGAAGGTCCAATTCGAGTTGGAGCAACATTCCAGCCTGAAAAGGAACACATACAGAAGGTATGTTGGCTCTATAATTTCAATTCATGCATCTCGTGCAATCTATTTCAAATACTATGTATGTATTCCAAATGAGCGGAGCGTAGATGATGACTCAATAAATTTCCCTCCTTCCCAAATGATATCTGACTTCCTTCCCGGTCGAATACTCCACAAATCATTTAACAGCCAGAATTGCTTCACATCCTCTTGTGATGAACCCACCATTAATCATCTATTTCCGTTCTCAATTCATGCTTCTTTCCGCAATGCAGAATTAAAGAGTGGTTACCCAGTTAAACGTATTATTTAATTCGAAGCGTAGAGTAGATTTCACTATGGTTTTTCAAATATTTAGCTTACGAGGTTAAGATAGAGCAAATTTCGGTAACCCTCTGTAAGACACAGAGGGTTACCAAAATTTGCTCTATCTTAACCTTCCCCAACCACGTCTAACCGTTTACCACTCCCTCCATCTCATCAATTTCTCACTTATCATAAAAAGATTTTCATGCTAACACTTTTTGTTTCCAGTACTTATCATTTATTTACTGAACTTCTTGCTCCAGCCAATGTGATAATTTATCTACTCCTCTGAGAAGATAATTTTCTGATCACATTTATATGGCATCATCACCAATTGCTAACGTTCCTCAGACTGGTTCGACACAGCCCTTCGCCTAATTTTTCTGTGGCTTTCGGTCTTCATAAATTGGTGAATTAACATCTTTTTTCTCCTCCTCTTAAAAGTTTCTTCTTTTCACTACTTGCGTTCTCTTAATGCTCATTACTCATCCGTAACGCCGTATTTTGATTTTTTCATTCTTGAATATTCCCCTACTGTTATTGATCCCACCACAGTACCACATAGAAAAATGATACATGCATAGGTTTGAATGAGTAATCCATTGCTTATAAAATTTTAATTTCGTTTCAAATCACTTTTTTCTTTTGGTACATATTATTATATTCTGGACGTTTAGCTAACTAATTTAATTTTTTTATTCATTGCAGATTATTATTTTTTTAAACAGCAAACCTCCTTGGATTTTAGACTTCATATATAAAGTATTCGTCTGCATAACAATGCTACTTTTTTTTACGTAATATCAAACCAATACCCTATCATGCTAACGGTTGTCTTTCCATCAACCACCTTCATGGCCTTCTTGATTTTTACTTTAAGAACAATGTGAGATTTCAAGTGCATTGTGTCGTAATTCTCATTTTTTAATTCTTTCCACTTCACCTCCAGAACCAATCAGGGCCATCAGTTTTTGTTAGGATAATGGTAAAATAGTAGGACACTTAAATTTCCTTTAAATGCGAATAACTGAATTATAGTCAACATTTGCCTGTGAGTCAATGTTATGAAATTCCACGATGTCTTCAGGCTTCTGTTATATACTTTTTCCCCATATGTCTGCATTCTTTATTTTGGTCAATACATGCTAGAAACTCTGAGAGGGGTGGAGAAGTCAGCGTGTGAAAGTGAGGGAGGGGTTGGGGTCATAACTGAAACCGTCACCCCTCATGCCCCGTTTCCATTGCGAGCGTAGCTACGTGCGTAACCAAGATGTACGATCCCGCTATCATCGAAACACAGTGCTGCACTCACCCGGCACTTATCCTTTTAGTTCGTCTTCGGCAAATATCGTGATTCGCTTTTCCTAGTCTCCGCTCTTCCGCTAGCACCAATCCATCGTAGGTTTGCAGCCTTAGGAATTACGAGTTAAATTTACATCTACATAATACCCTTCAAGCCACCGCAGAGGTTTGCAGCAGGGGATGAACATCACCAGAAATGCTTTTATCAATCAGTGAGGAGACTTACCACCGTGTAGCCATGCAAAAAGAAATACTGTTGTATTTATTCACTACTTACATTTAACCAAGAGCTACCACCAAATTAAGCATGCTGTTACTACTTCGTTAAATATTGATATAATTAACACTTAATTGCTATAATTACCATTAATGCAAGATTTAATGATTAGTTAGCCATTTATTCCAGTAATTCCGTTATTTACTTGTATTTTAGAGGGCATGCATGAGTTAGCAGTGATTAAACACACTATAAAAAACGAAACCACTTAATTTTAATTACTATATCAAAATGTACAATACCTACTTTGATTTCCCCATGCACCTTCGCTTTCACAATCGTACTGATGTGCATTCCCATGGCATTTTCCAGTTGTACGCGTAGCTACAGTAGTAGTGGAAGCGGAGAATCAGCCAAAAACTCCTTCGCTACCCTCTCCCCTCCTTATTCATGTGCTACTACTAGGGACCGGTAAAAATCGCATGTCCCGATAAAGGCGAATACCTTCCCTTTATACCGCTTTTTTATTTTTTTATATAACCGCTATTTTATTATTCTTTTATTTCACGGCTTTACTCCGATTTCTGCGAAAATTCGGCATAAAAGCGAAAAATCTGCGAATTTAGTAAATATGCGAAAAATTATGGATTTTATTATGGAGGTTATGAATACAAAAAACTAGTAGGAAATGGCATTAAAATATCTTTTTATATTTTTCTTTATGAAATATCCCATTTTTATCCATTAAAACCATCATAATTATCATATGAACGTATTAAAATAGCATATTTTCAATTTTAACGTAATGAAACACGTATGTAAAATGAATATACCGCACAATGAGGAGAGGAACATTTTGCGCATTTTGTTTCACCTTCGTCAGTAAACGAAAGTGTTTTGTCACGCACTTTTATTCACATGGTGCATCAGTCGTGTGAAACAGTGTAAATGCGAGACAGTATGATCATTCAGGCTAAAAACTTAGGTGCTAGTGCGTTATCTCAATTATCGACAAATGCCATGCACAGTTAAACTTCGTATTTGCTTTATCGGAAATTACGCTTTCCCGCGATACACAACGTTTTATCGGGTCCCATCCCGTTTCTCATATCTCCAGCGTATGTACAACCCCGTATATACACCATGAAATTTTCCGTTTTCCCGCTGTTTGCGATAAATGCGGGTTTGCGTTATATGCGTTAAATTAAAAAAAAACAAATTCCTTTCTATGACATTTAGCCATGCACACCTTCTATATTTTAGAGAATATTTGAATGATGACCTAAAAGCAATTGAAAATTGGTGTGATAAGTGGCAGTTAGAATTAAATTTTAAAACATGTGTAGTAATGAATTTTTGGAAAAAGAATAGCTCTCCTCCTAGCACATATAAAATAAGTAATAATGAAATAACAAACGCGGAATCCATTAAATATCTGGGAATAAGACTGACACATGATTATTCCTAGGGTAAGCACATACGTGAAGAAATGGGTCAAGCTAATCGTAAACTGGGATTCATCAAAAGAGTATTGGGTAAATGTGACGATCATGTAAGAGAAATCAGCTACTTTTCCCTTGTTAGACCTCATTTGGAAAATGCTTCCAGTGTATGGGATCCCTACGAAATCGGTCTACATAATGAACTTGAACGTGTGCAGCGAAGGTCGGCAAGATTTCTATAGGAACGATACGATAATTATATTAGCGTAGCCATGCAGCGAAGGTCGGCAAGATTTCTATAGGGACGATACGATAATTATATTAGCGTAGCCAGCTCCTATTTAATGAATTAAAATGGGAATCATTGTCGGATTGGAGGTTGAAATTTAGACTTAATCTCTTAAATAAATTCCAAGACAATATTAATGAAAAGACAAACTTTAGCTATCCACAGGTTAGAAAAATTTATTCCGACATGTTTCGCTACACTGTAGCATCTTCAGGAACATGTCTACAGTGTTACAGTGTAGCGAAACATGTCGGAATAAATTTTTCGGTTAATGGTAGTTAGGCGGGGCCTTCCTTCAGGTAGCTAGGGGGACGTAGGTCATTAGAGGGTTCCACCCTCGGTCTCCTCGAAAATCGAGCCTCGCCCGTCCCGGCAGGTCAACGGAGGCAGACCTTTCCCAGCGGGTGGGGTCCTCAGGGAAATTGACCGCTAGACATGGTTTTTCGAAGTTATAAACTTTGGAACGTATCAACAATTTATCTTCTTCGTTGTATCGTTCATTCCAAGACGTCGAAAAACGTTTTTTGATTGACACTCTACGATGGAAATTAAGGATTTTCCTATTTTTCGCGTAAAAAGCGGGTGGGATGTCGCAACGTTGCTACCTGAGATGGTTAGTTTCGAAAAAGAGAACAAGAAGAGACAGACTGTGTGAGCATTAATTTTGGCTTCTATTTTACTTCCATCCTTCAAATTTACTGTCGTGGCCTGATCCTTGAAGAGGCGACAGAGTATTTATTTGTCGGCTTTCAGTATCTTGAACATCTTATTCCATTCCACGTTGTGAAATGCCTGGTTGATGGAGGCTTTAACATGAGTCCAAAGCCAATAGATTCTTTATATGTGTATATTAAAGACCGCATGATACCGACGGCAGTTCAGTTTCATCCCTGGTGGGCAAGAGCAGTAAACTAAATTCGCGCGAAAACCATTGAAACATAATAATGTGTGGAGATTTCATAATTCCGTCCGTAAACTGGGACACGAATAGGTTTACCACCGGAGTAAAAGACAAGGAGCTCTGCGAGTCACTATTGTGTACCTTCACAACACATTCAATGCATCAATTGGTGAAGTGAAAAGTAGCATCGCTCTTTTGTCTTCTCATCACATTTCCCAAGTACTCTTTTTATAAATCCTAGCTTCCTCTTCGCTCGGCCGCATATTTCCCGGATGTGTCTACCCCACGATAAATCTTTAGTGATTGTTACACCTAAATATCTTACGGTTTCAACGTTTTCGATCTTCGTGTTATTAATTCTATAGGATCGCTCTATCGAATTATTCCTCCTCCAAAAATTGATAGCTACACACTTTTTAAGGTTGAGTTCTGACTGCCATTTGTCGCACCACTCTTGAATTGCATCTAAATCCTTGCTAAGTGATTTCGTGTCCTCTTCGTTTGATATACCCCTGTACACCACCGCATCGTCTGCAAAAAGTCTAAGGTTACTACTAACTACGGTACCCAAATCTCTTATTATTGTAGTCTCTTATTATTGTAGCCTTATTTGTAGTGGACAAGAAACGTTATTTTGGTATCTTTATAAAACCCTCCTTCTGCGACCTAGTGACCCCAGCAGACTCTTGCCATCCCATGTCACACAAGCTTGCGGCATTCCAAACGATGATCCATAGGTTAGTGAGCCTACCCCTCTCCAACCCAGAACTCAACAAAGATCTGGATATAATATGCCACATTGCAACGTCTAATGGGTACAAAAGAGATATTATAAACAAACTCCTGCGCAAAAAACTCACAAAAATAGCTATTTCGGAAATAACCGCTATCCCAGCTTTTAAACAGGATAAAAGAATAAAGGTAGTTGTTTCAGGCTTAATTTGGTGGAATATCATAGCGAAAGAACTTGGTGTAGGCTACCATTTGTTGGTAATCTCTCCTACAAACTTAAGTGAACATTCCCAAAGGACAAATTTGAAGTGTGTTTTTACCATCCGTGTACCTTATCGAACATTTTGAGCAAAAAAAGGGACACTATTGACCCAAAACTCCATTCAGGCGTCTGCAAAGTCAAGTGCCTCAGCTGTGATAAATATTACGTTGGACAGACGGGCAGGGATTTTACCACCAGACTTCAAGAGCATCGAAGGTTTTGGATAAGGGAGACAAATCGTCACCGATGGCCAAAAACCTCCTGGAGACATCGCACCACTGCCTCTTTGGTCCGGAAATTCTGCATATTGAAAGAAAAGGCCCATGATTGGACGCATGGGAACAGTGGGAAATTATGCATAGCGATAATAACCTGTTGTTGAATGACCAACTTTCCCGGATCCATTCCCCATTGCTTGCTATTCATTTTTCAAATAACCTAACACTTCCCTAATCCAGTCCCAAGGACAAACTCCTTAGAGTGCTTCATACAATTCTTTCCTTTCCATAATTCTCCCCCCCCCCCCCTCACTCACCATCTATTCATTCCCTCCTCTCCCCCCCAACCACTTTCCCCTATCCCCATTCCATTTCATATATATTGCGCTGCCATGCTGTCACGGAAGTTTATGAGTGTACACCTGATGATGGCTTAGTAAGCCGAAACACGTGTTGTGTAATTTTTCAATTTTAAATAATTGTGGAAAAGTGCTGAAGTTTTTTACTCATCTAATTTTGGGGATATGGTGGACAGAACCTGAGGTGCAAAATACCATCCCTTAACGAAAAGCGCCAAGGGGGCAACGTCCCATACGACCGATGGAGTATTGAACTCGAGGTGATTTCCACGTAGACTATCATCAATCTGTCTCATATTATAAATATAAAAAAATGTGGTAGACTCCACTTTATATTGTCATGGAATTTTTTATTTTTCTAAGAAAGACTACATTGCAAAATGTCAATAAAATTAGGATAACTTATAGCTGTTACAAATATAAAGTTTTCCAAAAAATAAATGCTCTAGCCTAAAAAAAGCCAAGTAACAGTAAGTATGAAATCATCTTTAAGGAGTATAAGATTTAAGGAAAAACAATCATTTTGAAATGTGTATAGGAACATCGAATTTGATATCTTGGGCCAATAGTTTTGGATTTCCCATGGGAATATCGGAAGTAATATATTGGATCGGTGAATTTCAAACTTCCGTGCGGGCACCAGAAGTAATACCTCGGGTCGGACACTTTCTGCTGCACGCATGCAGGTTGCCAAAAGCTAGCATCCACAAGCCTATTAACGCGAATATTGCACCACATAAATAGTGGGCAACGAAGGACACGATATCAGAGACGCCGTAGTGGTTCCTGTGGTCTGGCTGAAAAAAGAGAGAAATCATAGGTTAAAATATTTTTGTGCACATGCCTACGAAGTAGGCCATTCATTATATTTCATAATACTTACGGCAAGTTGTAGTGTTCTGAGTGGATACATTTTATGTCAGAATAAATGTGACTGAGGCAGGCGAGATGTAGTGAAAAGTATACATATTGATATCATGTACCTGATGATGACCTAACGCTTGAAACTCGCCGTACCGACATTAAATCTTGTGGAAAAAGTGCCATCTTATTTGATTATTTTTTTGTCAGAATTAGTTTGTCATTAAGCATCTTTTCTATATCATTAAATATGTTTACATCAAACATCTTCCCGCTAAAAATGTCAGCTTACATCCACCGGACACTACTTCTGTTTACTGATCAACGTTTTCTTGCATCTTCCCATGTATTATTTACGTCAAGTAATTCATTGACAAAAATATAAGAAAATATAAGAAATAAATATCAACGATTTAAGACAATGGCGGTAGTGTATATATCAAGAGAAGTTTTATGTTAAAAGCTAAAAAGAGGAGGCAAGCCTGGAGAAAAATGTATGATAGAACGCGAATATGGATCCCGTGGATTAAATATGGGAAACTAATTGGATTACTCATGAGAAGTTGAACTATCACGAACGCTGGTGCAATGTATAATTTCACAAAAAAACTTAATGAAATGTGATAATGAGTTTCTTTCTTGTGTAAAGGCTATAGATAAGGGGGAAGAGGGTTAAGCAGTGAGGTGGGTGCATGGGAAGGGAGGGTAATACTAATTCGCACTGCCCGGGCCAAGTGAGTTAAAGGCTTGGAAGATCCAAATAAGGATAGCTTGCTATAAAGTTGAGGAGTGGAGGGTGAAATTGGAAGGTATACATTAATGGAAACATCGTAACAACTGCTATCTATTCAATCAATATCAAAGAATCATAAAGGGGATAAGAGTTTTGACAGCGGGGCAGAAGATAATTGAGAGAATGACTTTACAGAAGGAGTAGTTGCCAATTATGCGGATACCAATGGGAGGAGCAATGAGGTGCGAAATAAAACGCAGGACCGAGGAGGGAAAGCAATACGGAAACAAAATTATTGAGGCTATAGGAGAATGATGGACAAGGAGAAAAGAGGAGAGGAATTTTTCCGATAGAGTTGAAATGCTAAGTTCGGGATTGTATTGACCTCGTACGATGGGTGCAGTAGAGAAAGGGTTGCATGCTTGTGGCAATAAGAATGCCAGAGTGATTTAGGGACATTCATTGAAATGAAAGTAATGTGGATTCAAAAGATAGAAAACCATGAGTGTTATTTCGAGAGAGAAACATTATACCGATCACCAAAATTCGTATCCGGTCTAAGTAGATCATGATTACTCGGCGGAAAGTTTGCAATTGTGCACATCAATAAGTTATATCGTGAAGGTTTCGCGACCATTTCGCAATCTTCGAATAGATAAAACGTATCTCAGGCGGGATTTGGATGGTTTTATGGTTGAATGTCATTTTTAAGTTTATAATACACGAGTGCCCAAACACGTTCTGTATCTTATACAAAATGAAACAGTGGAAAAATATTCTTTTATTGTCCTTTGCCAGATATGTTCCCCGAATTCTCGTCGGGCACTATTCTTTATGATGGTGCGGTGTGTATAGAGGGTTCAGCGATAGCCATAATGATGTCTATGGTATCGGGAAATGGAATCAAATTAAGATATTCGGGGAAAGGTGATGTGCCTATGATATGGGATAGGAGTGGAAGCTAAAACTGGAGAATTTTACTGTACTTGGCGTGTGATTAAGGATACAATGTAATAAGTAGCATTTGTTTCGTTTTAGGCAGTTAATAATTGATTGTGATTGAGAAATTTAAGAAAATGGTATTAATATTTGATGTAGAAAGGCTTAGGTAGAAAGATATACATGGAATAGAACAGAGATACGTTGAAAGGAGTGAGTTTTTGGATGGCACTATTGGCCTGACAGCTTTCGATATGTGGGTTTTGTGAGGGATACAGAAACTCGGTATATGCTGGATTAATTAGAAAGATATCGTTATAGGTAACGTATTCACATGTTCATGCTTCACTGTAAACGGAGAAAATTTCCACTGGGTGTTTAAGTGTATAGACATAGGGTATGAAAATAGCTCTCGGGCACGTTTTGAAATTTACCAACGATAGGAATAAACACAATAAATTCCAATAGTGATATTTATTTTTACACTCACACTTGCCCTTCTGGCCATGAATGTATGTAATCGAAGAAAGTTTCTAAATTTCACCCAATTATCTTATAAATCATGGAAACCCGGGTCGTACGAATAAATATTACGATTTGGTTTAACTCTTGCATGATATAAAGTCACATATAATGAAGACATATTCACGGATGGTAACATACCTTTCTTTCGCCGTTTCCTTTCTGCTCCGGCTGTTGGGTCAATTCTTTTCCAAGTAAGCCCTTTGTTGTTTGTGCCGTGGTAATATTTCCCTTGACGCTGCTCACGATGGAGCCTGGAGTGGTAGTGATATTTAAAATGGTGTCTCCAGTAGCGATTTCCTGACCGTCGTATGAAGCAGTTGGTACCTCGACGGAGGGTGACAAGGGCATTGATTCCTTCGAATGGTCATCTCTCCCCACCTGTACAGAATAAATATATTTTTTCACACCTCATTTTCTCTGTGACTTCAATGGATAGTTTTAGCTACTGTATTCTGTTGGCATTTAAAATAAACAATCCGCCAAAATTACTTTTAGGAGGTACGTTTTTATGTGTTTCCTATATAACATTAAATTTGGCGCTTAGTATAGTCATCTCTTGAAAAATACATAAACCAGTAAATTTGGAGATCATTAACTGGATCCCATGGTAACTGGCCAGTTGAAGGTGATCGGCAAATAAGATCCTAAGCGCTATTTTTTAAAAGTGGTGACTTGCATCTGGGCTAGGAGTTCAATTTAATCACGCAATTACTATTAAAGTTTAAAGGGATTCTTCTGGTTGTAGTAGTGGAAATTTATAAGTTTTCAGGGACGAAAACTATTAATACAGTAAATAGTGTATTCAGTTGGTATTCAAAGTGATTATGAGGAAATTAGCGTTTCTTAATTCAAATAAATATACCATATTATCTCTTTTAGTAAAAAATATATTTTAAATAAATAATTCTAAACTACACTCTCCTTGTAATAAAAAGATATAAATCCTAACCACCAGCAATTGTTGTTAAAAAAATGGCAAATAATTATAGAGGCAAGAAGTACAACCATTCAAAAATAATTAACGAGATTTATTTACGAGTGATGAAAAACCTAATCGTTTTGTTTGGATTCTGGTTCAGGTTGTAGAGTAGACTCTACGCAAAGTGACTACGCGTACAAGCAATTGAAACTTGGTGTGATACATGGCAGTTAGAATTAAACTTTAAAAAATATCTTGTAATGAATTTTTGGAAAAAGAATAGCTCTCCTCCTACCACTTACAAAATAAGTAATAATGAATTGACAAACGTGGAATCCATTAAATATCTTGGAATAAGACTGAAAAATGATCTTTCCTGGGGTAAACACATTCGCGAAATAATGGGTCAAGCTAATCGTAAACTGGGATTCGTCAAAAGAGTACTGGGTAAATGTGACGACCATGTACGAGAAATCAGCTACTTTTCCCTTGTAAGACCTCATTTGGAATATGCTGTCAGAGTATGGGATCCCTACGAAATCGGTCTAAATAACGAACTTGAACGTGTGCAGCGAAGATCGTCAAGATTTGTTAAGGGACGGTATGATAACCTTACTAGCGTAACCAGTCTATTAAGTGAATTAAATTGGGAATCATTGTCAGATCGCAGGTTGAAATTTAGACTTAATCTCTTAAACAAATTCCAAGACCATATTTTCAGTGATGATGTTAAAAATATTTTGCGGACCCCAACTTACTATGGTAGACTGGACCATAATCATATAATTAGAGAAATAGATTGCCGAACTGACAGTTTCAAAATGTCCTTTTTTCCTCATACTATTAGGGATATGAATAACGGTAAATATATGCAGTACGAGTGTAGCAATGGATAACATTGGTAGCTGCATGTTGGTGTAAGGACTTATAGCTAACCCAACTAAAGGCATGTTTTTGCATGTATGTTTTGCTATTTTTATCTTTTTTTAAATAACGTAGTTATGAACAGTACCTATACAAGTACTAACCATTTTTTTATGCATGATATGTAGTCCATGTTTGGTGAGAGTTCACCCCCTGCCACACACCTTTATGGTGGCTTGCAGGGTATTATGTAGATAGATGTAGATGCATGTATTAACCCCTTAAATGCTATAAATACTAAGAAGGTAGTTACATGAGACCCTATAGTTGCTTGTTTGCATGTTAGTAGTGCATGCTTGGTGATCTTCACCCCCTGCCACACACCCTTGCGGTAGCTTGAAGGGTATCGTGTAGATGTAGATGTAGAAGTGTGTCTTGTATTGTTTAGTTTGAGTTGGGAATTAATTCCCTCAACGTTGATCACGATGGAGTCTGGAGTGGTGGAAATATTTCTGATTGAGTCTCCTGTGGCGAGTTTTCTTTCCTGGACAAAAAGTCTTCCTGCACCAGTATGTGCAAAACGAACAACCTGGTGGCTAAATCTCTCAAAAGTTACGACCCTAGCTCACGTGGTCTTCCTTCCGTGTTCTTATGCTGACGTCAGTCTTTGACACCTTCATACCGTGCTTTGTCCCTTTCCCCACTTTCTCGAACAATGAGTACTGCTCTCTTCCTTTTTTGGCGTCAACATTGCGCGTTTAGAAGCCATAAATTTGAAATTACCTTTAACTGTTCGCTTTATGGTACTCATAACAGCTGTGGTGCCACCAAGCTATTAGGGGAGACTACCTTTTTGTTTTGGGGCAAGTTGCGTAAAATATGGGGAATCCTCCATATAGTTTCATTGTATGACGTATAGGCTGCATTTAGTCATTTAAATGGAAGCGAATATTCATAAGTCGGGAAGAAATAGTTTTTATGTCAAAAACATTCTGCAAATAATCTTTATTGTGATCGGCTGCTAAACCCTGGATTATTTTCTTAACTAGGCCTATCAATTATTTCACCGGCAAAAATATTTTTTCTTTCGTTCCGAAAAGCTGAAAATATAAACAGAGAACGATATTCTTCTCTTTATTTGGATTTCGTCATAAACTCAGAGTACTGTACTGAAAAAATTGACGTTTCAGTCTCTCTTGTGTAGTCAAATGTAGGTGACCTTAATTTTTTAATGGACTAAGCAACCATAGGTTTCTCTATTTTAGAGTATTCTGACTTAACTTGCCATAATTTACTGAAAAAAATATTTACTGTTCATTGGCCATCGTAGCAAAGAACTACCTGGCATCCTAGCTATCTAATTTCACTGGCCCATTATCATAATGCATACTGCAATTGGCATAATTCAATCCAAACAGAACGCTTCAGATATAAAACATCTAACAATATATTGATTCTTCTTCGACGAATTCTTTTATTGAAATTGGTACAGAAGAATTTTCCATGTTTCTTGATTATAAGCACCCAGCATCCGCAGTCTGTATTTTCTCACGCATTCGTTAAAACCGTGCAAAATTTCCATCGGAGTTTTGCATTAGTTACCGCTTAACAGTTAAATATTCATTTAAAGGGCTAACTACTTTTGCATATGATACATGTCGAACATGTGTACCTAAAAACGTTTACTGTTGAAAATAAACAATAGGTTAATTACTGATTTTGAATCTCTCGATTTGTGATTAAGTCCATTCTTCAGTTAAATCAGCACGGTCCATTAACCGAGCGGGTTTATATGGATTTAAAAAGCTGGATAACATAATGTGCTGCCGTACATTTGTCGGAAAAGAGCCGTATTTGTGCGCTTTGCGACTCCTACTACGAGGTCGAAAGCCCAAATTAAACACTAAGGACCTCACTCATAAATATTTCCTGGGGTATAAACTACACGCAAAAAACGTTTATTGCGAAAGAAATCATATACAACTGCTTCATATTAATACTACACCGTACAACCTACGCGGTTAGCATTCGTCATACTGCGTCATACGGATACCATTCGTCTCGATCGGGCGTCTCGATACTAGTCGATAGAAATTAAACACGTTTATTCCAAGTTTGGATAATTGTAAATTGGAACCGGTCAGGACATATGGGTCATAAGGCAACCTAGAACGAAATTCTACTACGCCCTAGTTCGGAAGTGCATTTTACAACATTGAAAAAAACTTTCTTCTGTGAAAGATAAATACCTGCAACTAATAACCTAAGTTTATGTTTTTCTATTGTTTCCTAGATTACGTATATAATCTTTTCGTTAGAATAGGCATGTGAATTTTCCCTAACCTTAAAACCAAATCTACTTCTTCTACAAAAAATTGTAATAACATTAGTAGAATGGAATTGTTGTGTGTCATGAAGTCGCGCGCAATGGAGATATAGTCATTGCTGCCAACATACCTTCTCTATGGCCTTTCCTTCTTGATTGGGTTGTAGTGATGATTCTTCTCCAACTGGTCCTGGTGCTGTTTGGTCTGTGGTAATATTTCCCTCGACGCTTCTCACGTCGGAGTCTAGAGTGGATGCAGTGTTTTTCATGGGGTCTTCAGGAGCGAAGTCGCTATCCTCCATTGAATCAATTGATCCTCCATTTTGGCAATTATCCTCCGTCATTGCCAACACAGTGTCATTCTCCACTTTCGTGTTAATAAGGGTTCTGTTGGCGCCATCATCCTCACCACGCAAGTGCACAGTGGATGTGATTTCAGGGCAATGCGGATGCTTGCTCGAAGTCACCTTCAATGATTTGGCTCTTCCATTAGGAGTAATTAAAAGAGCGATGTAAATCAGGGCCAAAATCTTCCTTGGGGCCATATTTCCCTTAGTCACACGTCTTTTCACTAGCTCTACTTTCGTATCGGTGATTTTTATGCCGGTTTTTCTTCAAAAGTAGCTCTGTGTCTATCACTAACGGACCTTGGGTCTTTCCGCTGCAGACTGAGCACACCTTATAAACCTGGTAGCTCAATCTCTCAAAAGTTACGACCCTAGCTCACGTGGTCTTCCTTCCGTGTTCTTATGCTGACGTCAGTCTTTGACACCTTCATACCGTGCTTTGTCCCTTTCCCCACTTTCTCGAACAATGAGTACTGCTCTCTTCCTTTTTTGGCGTCAACACTGGGCGTTTAGAAGCCATAAATTTGAAATTACCTTTAACTGTTCGCTTTATGGTACTCATAACAGCTGTGGTGTCACCAAGCTATTAGGGGAGACTTCCTTTTGGTCTTGGGGCAAGTTGCGTAAAATATGGGGAATCCTCCATATAGTTTCATTGTATGACGTATAGGCTGCATTTAGTCATTTAAACGGAAGCGAATATTCATAAGTCGGGAAGAAATAGTTTTTATGTCAAAAACATTCTGCAAATAATCTTTATTGTGATCGGCTGCTAAACCCTGGATTATTTTCTTAACTAGGCCTATCAATTATTTCACCGGCAAAACTATTTTTTCTTTCGTTCCGAAAAGCTGAAAATATAAACAGAGAACGATATTCTTCTCCAGACTTGGGTTTCGTTTTAAACTCACAGTACTGTACAAAAGAAATTGACGTTTCAGTCTCTCTGTCTTGTCAAATATAGGTGACCCTAATTATTAAATGGACTAAGCAACCATAGTTTTCTCTCTTTCTAGTACTCTGAATTAAATTTTCATATTTTATCAATCACATATTTACTGTATATTGGCCATTGGTTAAAATAGGGCAGATATTCTATCGGAGTGTGTAGGAGTTACCGATTCACAGTTAAACGTTTAATAAAGGGTTACTTTAGCATATGATACGTGCCAAACATGCATACAAATTAGTTATCACATAAAAGACAGGCTCAATTGCTGTGAATTAATTGCTGCTTGTGGAATTAATATCCCCGTGAATCCAATCAAAATATTGATGAATTAACCTGAATTTTTGAAATAAATTATAATTTGCTTTGAATTATTTGATATAGTAATGCACCTTAGAACCATAATCAGGGTTGTGATTATTAGTTGCATTGCATGAATTGTGTTTAAAAGAGTTTTCTGAACTGGGAATGAAACTGCAGGCCATTGTTTAGCTTGTTTAGGCTTGTTAGCAAACTGTGTCGAAATTCGTGGTATTCCCTACACGCCAAATGAAAATTTGCCGCAGTTAGTGGCAAAAATAGGTGTATACTTGGATGTTAAATTGAGTGAAGAAGACATCGACATTTGCTACCGTTATAAGCAAAAAGTGGGAAGTGCATCGAGCAGTGAGTCAGGCGCCATTCACGTGAGATTCGTGAGACAGAGCTTCAAAGAGAACGTTTTGACCAAGCGGAGGGTAAAGCGCAACCTGTCGACTCGCCATCTGGGATTTGGTGGATCTGATTCACCTATTTACGTCAATGAAGCACTTTGCCAAGGCCGGCGCCGAGTCCTGAGTGAAGCGAAGCAAGTCAAGAAAGCGAAAAACTACGATTACTTGTGGGTAAGAGGAGGAAAGATATTGATGCGTAAAGCAGAAAAAGAGCCAGTTTTTGTGCTTACGTGTCTTGATGATCTAAAAAACTTGTGGTTAAATTTTTAATGGCAAATGAAAACAGTCAATGCATGTTAAACCGAGTTGGTTCAGAAATTTTGACTACTAATTTAACATTTGTTCACCAAAATATTCGTAGTTTAAGAAGTAACTTCGAATACTTGCTGACTAATCTAAATTCCTTCACCGAAAAAGCAGCAGTAATAATGTTAACAGAAATATGGATAACGAGCTCTGAGGTCGATATGTATAAAATTCCTGGTTATAAATGTTTTTCAAAATGTAATGACAATAGTAGAGCAAAAGGTGTGATGGTGTACGTTAAGGAAGAGATCAAATCTTGTTTAGTTCCAATAACAGTAGGTTCCGCTGACTGTATATTGTTACGCTTATCCTTAAATAGTATAGAAATACATCTGTTGTGTATTTACCGATACCAAAATATACCAGCAAAATCATTTTTTGAGGATATAGAACCTATTTTAAGAGACTGTAAAAATAATTTAGTAGTAATGGGGGATATTAATATAAATATACTGGCATATGATGACCAACGTGATCACTACATTAATCTGTTGAGTTCCTACGGCTTAACCAGTTTAATTGATCAACCTACCAGAATATTTAAAAATTCCGCAACTTGTATTGATCATGTTTTTGCCAGAATTTACCATTCATATAAATATAAAATGTCTGTAAATGTGCACCATTTGGCTATCACTGATCATTCCATGGTTGAATTTAACATTTCTACCTCTGAAATTCATTCCGATGACTGTACCAAGGGGAAAACAAATGTTGTAAAAAAAACAAACATTAAAACTTTCATATCCTTAGTTAACAATGTTGACTGGTGTCCGGTATACACAGAGACCAATGCTTCCACAGCCTTTGATTTGATGATGGATTCTTTGTGTACCAGTCTTGAACAATCGAAATACGAACTAAGTCCAAAAATTTCACCCATGTTTCTGAAACCTTGGATGAATGAAAACCTGCTGAAAATGATTGAAAATAGAAACGATCTCTTAAGGAAAACTAGGCGCCATCCTAACAACAACAGTCTTCGAATGAAATTTCTAAAGTATAGAAATAAACTAAGGAATAAGTTAAGGTCTGCGTCAAATGAACACTGTATGAGCAAATTTCAAGAATTTCGCGGTAATGTTGGACAACAATGGAATTTGTTAAAGGAATTGGTGGGAGAGAAAACAGCATGTCCTGATACTTTAGAATTGAAATTAAATGGTAAAATAATAAAAGATTCATTTGATTTAGCGTCTGAATTTAATAATTACTTAATTAGTATCTTTGATTCAAGTAAAACCCGTATAAACATCAGTAAGCAATTGAAAAACCCTTGTGCTACACAATCTCCCCCCGGTTCTTTTTTCCTAGAGCCAGTTTTACCCTCTGATATTATTAATATAGTCAAATCACTTCCACAGAGGAAATCTCCAGGTCCTGACGGGATAAATACTAAAATGTTAAAGGTTATCATCCAAGATATTGCACCAGTATTTGCTCACGTATGCAACCTGAGCCTGTTAAATGGAGAATTTCCCAGTTCACTTAAGAAGGCTATTGTGATTCCAATTCATAAAAAGGGTGACAAAACTGAAGTACGGAATTACAGGCCTATTTCATTGCTGTCAATTTTTTCCAAGATATTAGAAAAGCTTGTTAAATCTAGGTTGATTAAATTCTTGAACAAGTGCAACTTTTTTAGTCAAAATCAGTTCGGCTTTATGTCAAATAAGTGCACAGAGGATGCACTTGCCTTACACTTCAGTCAAGTGTATTCGGCAATAAACTCCCATAGGAGGGTGATTAGTTTATTTATTGACATTTCGAAAGCATTTGATACTTTGAACCATGACATTCTTTTAAGTAAACTGTATCATTTGGGTATACGTGGAGTCTCACTAAAATGGTTCCAAAGCTATTTACATGACCGTTCCCAGTGTGTACGAGTAAATGATCATCTCAGTGAATACAAAATGATTTGTTCTGGTGTACCTCAAGGTTCTGTATTAGGACCAATCCTTTTTCTAATATATATTAATGACTTATGTGATCACACATTCAAAGGCAAATTAGCTGCTTTTGCGGACGACATAGCTTTTTGCTATGCTTCGTTGACGTGGAAGTAGCTAGAAAACAATGTGAACATGGACTTGTGTACCTTACGTGACTATAACGTTCGACTATAATGGACTGGAATTAAGTGAAAAGACTAAGTTTATATGCTATGATTTATCTAATAGCTGTGTGCACAATTGGAAGATAATTTATCACAACTCTGATTGTGATAAAATATGTTGTTTCTGTCCGAAAATTGAGAAGGTAGAGGTGTATAAATACCTTGGTGTACACGTAGACCAATTTTTAAAATGGAAAAAGCACATTGAAGATGTTACTAAGGTGCTACGGGCCGGCTTATCCAAAATGTATTTTATTCGCAATAAATGCCCATTAATCTTTCGCAAGGCGATTTACTGCGCCCTTGCCCAGTCTAAGTTGACATATGGGTTGATTTGCTGGGGAAGTGCCTATAAAAATGCTTTGCAACCAGTTGTTGTGTTACAAAAGAGGATTGTTCGAATCCTAACTTTAAAAACCCGCTATGAGCACTCATTTCCTTTATTCCTAAAATTGAACTTACTTCCAATAAGGCATTTGTACTTGTACAGAACATTAAGGATGTTTTTCATCCGATCTGGTGATAGGCCTATATTGTTTGGAACGACTATCCAAAAAACTGGTTATAATACAAGAGACAAATACTTTATAAGGTATACCAAACCCAACATTTCTATGTACAAAAGATCATTTGTGTATCTAGGGCCCAAAATGTACAACTTGCTGCCATACCATATAATTCATGCAAATAGTTCACCTGTATTTCTTAAAAGATGAACAAAATGGTTGTTACAAAAAGAGGAAGTAGATTCATAATTGTGCTGATTATAACTGGTTTTTTTTTACTTACGATTTTTTGTTGTTAAAAAAAATTAACTTTATGTTGTCTTGTTCTTTATTTTCATAAAATTTTGCTTACCTTATGTTGCGAGGAATAAGTTCCCTGTCAGTGTTAAAAACTAAAATTGTTTCATTTTTTTTCCATTTTCTTCGATTTCACATGTGCCAATGTTTGTAAGGGTGTCATATACAGGTACCCTTCTGACACCCTAAATTATCTCCACGTGCTAAGTGTATGCATATATGTCTTGTTATATTTTATGTAATGCTACTGGAGAAAATAAATTCATTCAAAAATTCAAATTCATTGGCTTGCCACACAAATGTGCATAACATCACGCTTCCTGTGATATCTGAACCCTATGTTAGCTATTTTTAGTGGGATTACAGGTTGATTCTTGGAATCGGAATGTAGCGCAATCCCCGTAAAGAGATATTTCAACTCTAATTACGCTCACTAATATTTTTTTCTGTTATCCCCTAAAATCCCTTGATGTAGAACATATTAAGCAGTCGAAAACATTATCCACTTCAATTTGGATTTGAAATTGAATCTCTTGATTTCTGTCTTTGTTCCGTGAAAGTGCATTCGCTAGTTAAACCAGCAAGGGCTCCATACACCGTGAGGATTTCTACGGGATTTTAAAGAGAGGGTTAACGTGATGAGCTGCCGTAGGAAAAAAGCCGAATTTGTGCACATTACGCCATCTACTACGAGGTCAAAAGCCCAAATCAAACCCTAAGGACCTCACTGATAAACATTTCATGGATTTATAACTAGTCGCAAAAAACGATTTAGGTCACAAAATCATAATATACATTGCTAATATTAACACTGCAACGCTTCCCACGTGACTCGTATTCCGAGACCACTCGCCTTGAACAATAAAAATACTCTTGGATAGAATCAGGATCGCCCACATGTATGGGCGTATACCCATATATAGAACATACATATAGAATATACATAGATGGGCGTATACCCAAGTTGCGCCATAGAAAAAAATTGTACGGGGGAATGAAAAAAATTGGGGGGGATTTTTAAAATGCATAAAGAAATTCACAAAATGTAAATATTTTTACCCGTTTACAGTAATTATTTAAGTATCGAATGGTTATAACAATAAATGAATTTTAAGCGTTAAGTGTAGTATAATAAAACATCGCGCAGTTATGGAGAATCATCATGCAGTTGAAAGCTTCGGTCGCATCTCTTTATGTTCTTCCTTGGTTGTGGCACGTTACCTGTTACGGTGATTTCCCTTCCCCTTATTCAACAACTATTCCACTAATAGTTCACATTCAATATGTTTATGCCAATCAAAAATGGTCATCCTTGCCTCGGAAATCAGCTGCGAAGCCGCCTCCAGTACCTTCTAACCTCTTTGCATCTGCTTACCTTACCAAGACTGTCCGTGCCTAACAAAATGGCCAATCTTGCGTCACGAATCAACTGTGATGTTGCGTCAAGTGCATCTAATCTCCTTGTATAGGCCTATCTTCTGCATGAATTGTTAGGATAGCCAACTTTTACCATTCCATTGGTTGTGAAGATGGATGTTATAAAAACCACAAAATTTATTTGTATTTTAAATTCATTTCAAATATTTTTAAAAATTAATTCTACATTATAACTGAGCAACGGAATATTTTATGGAAGTTTACATGATTTGAAACAGGCAACTATATTTCTTATTAAAGATTACATTTTTATGGTACTTCCTTTCATCTCGTTCATGTCTGGTGCAGGACAATAAATACACCTAAAATTTTCGGAAAGTCAATACGATTGTAGATTATAAGACAAAGAGCGAATATAGTTGTTGCTATTTTTTTACAAATTTATTGATATACATGCATTGTGGTTGTTCGCAATGAACTAAAATCAATCACTTTCACGAGGAAAAGTCTGGAGCGAAAAATTAGTGATGGTTTCGAGAGAACACGAGCAGCGATTAATATCAGTCTTAGTTATTTAGGTACCATCTACTCATTTCACAATCAGAATATTGCAAAACGCCACAAAAGAACTATTTAAATGGTTGATTACGTATTTCTTAGGACAACATTTTTATTCCCACCTGCCATTGTGTCAGATGTAGTTGCAGGTTGTTCAGTTCAAATTTGCTCTAGGTTGTTAATGTTTTTCATACGCCAATCTTTTTGAATCCCTTAACCCTTCCTAATTTCTAATATACTTTAAAGGAGAAAGAATTCGGGAGTAAAAACCAAATTTATATTGGTAATTATTTATGTAAATGCTGTTTCTTATGTGGGACCACGGAGGGCTAAGTAAGTAATCATATGCTGTAAGTGATAGAAATGAAAGGTGGAAGATAAAGAAACTTTTTCCCCGAGGAAGGATTGCTGTAGAGAGTATAATAACCCATTAGTAAATGTGGGTTGAATATGGACTTGGAGGGTTATAAAACCTCTGGCAGCATGACTTTAAAAAGGTGAGATCTCGACTAAAGCAATGGAATGGAACCTCTGACTTACGGAAACATTTCTAAGAACTGAACTCAGAGTCTGTATGTAATCCTACCCTCGCCAGACTTCTGGGAGCGACCCACCTTAGAGGGTTGAGGAGGGATGGAGGGAGGGTGGCACAATGTTGCCGCTGACGAGTGAAGGTGGGGGGAATGGAATGGAAAAATGGCTCATAACGGCGCGGTTGACCTCTGCAGCCGCAAAAAATTAAGATTTTCGGCGTGCAGGGGTCCACCGCTTTGATGATAGCGGCATTGAATACTAATTCGGACCTATGTGCTTAAAAGTACTTGTAGAAGAATAATGTCGCTATTTCCTGTTTTTTCTGATTTTGAATTTCTGTCTTCGAAGCAAGTTTGAATAAGCCAACGTTCAGCTTGATTTTCTCGCTAACCTAGAAAATAATCTACAATAATAATATACATCATTACTAGAAAATAATATTTTTCCTTTCCAAACCTTTTATGAAATGACATATCCTTCATTAAATAAAGAATACCACAAAGTCTCTATCTTTAATTGTTATCCCGTAGTTGAGTGATACATAAACACGGACAGAGCGAAAAAAGGCCGGAAACGGTCACCCAAAACTGTTCGCGGCTGTCCTTACCATAACGCGTTAATGGCCATCTCCAATACACTCAGGCCCGTATCGTAAAAGTCCCCTCTTCGTAGAGCCACAGGCTGGCCTACTGTGAGGCTGACCTTGCTTGCGAAGGAGGTCCCTCTATCTATTCGTATGTTAAAAGTCTCCTCCCTCTCGGCTTCTAGGAGGAGAGGTTAGAGCCGGCGGAAGTGACGCATTTATCAAGAGAAAGTTTCTGCTTGCGTAGTTGACAGTCTTCTAGTAGTATTCTGAGGTGATTTTTTCGAAGCGTATTCTGTAAAGCAATGCGCAGTGGAGAGACGCTCGAAGTCACACAAAATGGCTCGCTTTGAACGGATGGCCAGGCAGGAACAGGAAATTTTGAGCAGGCTGGTAATAGCCTATAAGAATCTTATCGAGTGCAAGAAATCCGATGCGGAGTCAGCGGCAAGCAAGGCAAAATGTTGGCAGAGAATGGCAGATGAGTTTAACAGCCATGGATGTGTAACCAAGGTAAGTACCGTTGAGTACTTATATCGTGAATGATGCTTTTGTCAATATGTAAGTGTGCTTAAGTTATTGGTGTATAATGAGGTTTGTGTGATAGTTGATAGCATATATCTCGAAATGAGTCCAACGGTGCACATTTTTTTATTTTAATCGATTTAATTTATGTCGTGCAAGTCACGAGTTTTTAATGCATAGCCGTAACCATATCAAAAAGTTCACGTCTTTATGCCGACCTCTCTCTTTATATTCAACTTCCTTAGCGCAACCCGAAGCAATTGAGAAAGGCGTGGGATAATATCAAAATGAGGAGGAAAAAGGTGCTAGCAGAGGAAGCACGACGGCGGATGGGTACTGGTGGAGGACCATGCCCATCCACGTCGATAGACGACACGATCCCAGAGGTGGAAGTGGCAATTCCATCGATTGGTCACTATCTTGTGTCCATTGAGGATAGTGATCAATTGATGGAAGTACCCAGAAGCCAAGAGGAATTTGAAATAATGGAGGAAGGAGAAGATGAAAGTAAAGTCGACGGTTTCTTAATATGATTATACTACTTTAGTCTGTATTTTCTGTCCGTTTCTTCGCTATTGCTTTTGTAGCTATTGCTTCGAAACACAATGTTTACTTTGGGATTGGATTGATTCCTTTACCGTTGCAAAACAGAAAAATTCTGGTGGATGTTTTCGTGTGTTTCCTGTCGCAATTGATATTTGGAAATTTCTGATAAAACTGTTCACTCAGCAGTCATGGATTTCACTGTAGGTAGTGACGATGTGTTGGCATACAATATTGACGTTATATTTCTGTGGTGCAATAATGCCAGTGAAACGCCGTTGGTTGTTCTGCGATACAAATACATAATTAGACTACAGTATTAAGTAGAGCTGATACACAAATAAACAGAAGTAGATTTGTAGAATTTATCCCATGGCATACATCCTAATCCATAAATGGCCATATTATTTTGTGTGATTACTATGTACATGTTTTCCAATTTATGTTTCAAAATGAAGAGGCTTCTGGGTCATGGAGTGGATCACAGCGGTTGCAGTTCCCGGTACCCATGGGGGAAACAGTAGGGTCCACAGCTGTTGCCTCTTGCTCCACTATGGAGCAAAGGCCGGCTGTGGATACCGTACTGACCCCTGTGAGGTGTGGGCCCTCCCCTCGGTAGTCAACAGACCGTGCGGAGGGACCCAGGAACACCACAACCCCAAGGGCACTGACAAGAGCTGAAGCTTTTTAGAGAGAGATGGATGCCAGGCTGGAAAGAATTAAGGCTGCCTCAGAAGATGAAGGGCGAATGAGGCAGGCTGCCTCAGAGGATGAAGCTCTTCTGAGGCAGATAAGGATTCAGTCAGCACTCAAGGAGTTGGAGCACCAACGGATGTTACGAGCTATGGAGTTGGAGTACAAAAGGGTATATTTTATTTTTATAGGCTGATCCTTACGTGACATAGTTACTGCATGAACTTGGGTGTTAATGTTTAGTGAGATGTTTTGGTGAGTGGCATTTCATAAGAAACATGCATGCATGAAAAATTCATACCATTCAGGCAGGCTGAAAAGAGTCCCAGAATGAAATGCCTCTTCCATTTCATTGATAAAAATATATTTCTTTCACATCTCATTTCTTTTATATAACCTTGGGTGATGCTTTGCATAACTAAGTACTTTCGAACAGCATATATTTTAAGTTTTTTATAGGTGCACCATAATATTACCATTGCTGAAGATTTTCTGCTAACCGTTCATAAGGGATATATCTTTGTGCATGCCTATTCTATGAATAATTATGCTATAACATGTGGTTTTTGATGTTTTCAACTCATTAATTTTATTATTCTTCTTTTAGAAACAGTACAGTGAGTAACTTCCGTTGGTGCTCACCCATTGGTAACTCTCTTGAGTGCTGCATCCTGACTTCCATCTCTCCTGATTGCCCTTGGTGCTGTGGGTGTACCTGCACTACTGTGATCCACTCTCTTTGCCTACACCTCTGGGATGGTGCTTGTCGAATGCTTCCGCTCATGCACCCTTTTCCTCTGTCCCACGCCTTTCTCTATTGCTGCATGTCCATGGTCATTCTCTGCCTGCAATTTGCCTTGCTGATAACACTGCATCCGATTTCTTGCACTCGTGTATATTCTTATAGTATCAGTTTGCTCAAAATATCCTGTTTCTGCTTACATGTTTGTGATTTTACTTTGTATGTAATATTTAAATAAACTTGTATAGGCTCCGAAAATGTGCTTTATTCTATAACTGATAAATAAAATGCAAGTTTTTCAAGCAGGCAAACAAGGAAGCTTGGTGGCGTGTTCATTCGCATGAAAGGCAGAATGCATTTACAGAAAGGAAACTAATTATAATAATATTTAATTTATTAATGGGCATTGCCCTTTCTTCATAATACATATGGGGCATTGGCTCCACGATACAATGTCAGCAATATGTAGTAAATTATGTATCAATATGCTGCAATGATAAAATATTCTCTGTGGAGACTTCAATGTGGGCAAACAACTTTTGCACTCGCAATATTAAGAGTTCATCCATCATTTATAATTTACAACATATTTGTAACTTAAATTTCATGAAAATTTCAATACAAAAACAAAACCTTAGATTATATGTGAAATAAGACATTTATTTTTTAATCATTACCTCAAACCTTGTTTTCTGCTGCTGTCATGATCCATGCTTTGCTGCCATAAAGAAACACGCTCCAGATGTATATTCTGACGAATTGTTTCCTTACTTCTACGCTTGTATTTCCAGTGGTAAGTAGATTCTTTTTTAGATAGAATGCTCTCTTCGCCTGGGCTATTCTGCTGACTATTTCTTTCTTGTTTCGTCCATAGTTGGTTACTCGGCTTCCAAGGTAACAGAACTCTTTCACCTCTTCCAGCTTTTGTTTTCCTAGTTTAATGTTGCTTTTGGCCTCTTCTCTCCTGCCGCACACCTGTATCTTTGTCTTCTTCTTATTGATCTTCAGATGATATCTGGCCATTGTCCTTTCCATGGTTATAAGCATCTTATTCAGATCTTTCTCTGTCTCTGCTATGTCATCATCAGATCGCAGCATGCTAATTTTTTCTCCATAGATATTCACCCCAGAAGACTTACTTTGATTTCATTGATGGCTCTCTTGATGTAAACATTAAAAATTACTGGAGACAGTGCACAGCCTTGTCTCATTCCTTTTCTTATCCTTGCTTCTTCAGAGCTGGTTCCAGATTTTATCACAGTTACCTGGTTTTTAAACAAACTGGATAATTCTTTGATCATTGTAGGACATTCCGATTCCTGTCCGAAGTCCAAGCATTGAATTCCAATCCACGTTGTCAAAAGCCTTCTCTAAGTCCACAAATGCAATGAACGTCAGTTTGTTTTCTCCATTCTCTATGAGCAGCCTAAGGGCCAATATTGCCTCTCTTGTACCTTTACTTTTTCTTAATACAAATTGATCATCCAGGAACTCCTCTGCTTTTCCTTCTATTCATCTGTAGATGATCCTTGTCAATATCTTCAATCTTTTTAAACAATGTGTTGGCAGCCACTAACTTATGCTGTGTGCAGAACAGACCACTACCTTCAACCTTTCAACCCGTTTTTTGCATTTTTCTCCACAGTACAAACTGCTAAAAATACAAAACTACTACCAAATCATACAGACAGAGAATCCACACTCAATGCACCAAACCTCACTCTTTTAGCTCAAAATTTGGGAGAGAAGTAAACGAAATGGATACAGAATGACTGACAAGCTACAAAATTATATACATATATACATTTTGGAAAAAGACTACATTAAAAATGTAGGTTGAGGTAAGCTAACCTATAAAAATATCCTTGTATTTTTGCAAATAAAATACAACTATGTATCTATTATAATAGTGATAACATAATTTTTCCTATTAAATGAAATACAGCTAATGCACATGACCAAAATGGCGTTCTATGAACACTCTCATTTCCACAGCAGCCCGAGGATTTCGATTACGAACAGCTGGAAGAGGAACATCTGCAGGGGGCATCAATCTCAGAAGCTGCTCAGGCACTGGTTCCCTGTGCTTCACAGCCACATTGTGAAGCACAGTACAAGCTAGAATGATTTTTGCAGAGGTACGAGTTGCTGTTCTCAGCTTCATGGACAGGCATGGAAATCGCCTCTTCCAAACACCAAATGCCCTCTCCACAGTTGATCTGGTGGCAATGTGTGATGTATTATACCAAAAAATTTGAAATGGAATGTTGATATTCACCACTGTAATTTCAGGTAATGATGTTGTTACTCTATAAAAGCTGATGCAATAGAAATAATTGTGGATGTGTTATCCAACAACTAACCTCCTCTCGGCTGCTGTAGCTGGGTTGCGCACAGGGGTGTATAAATATCTCATCTGTGGACACCCACTATCTCCCAGCAATATCCCATTTATTTCATTGCTGTCAAACCTGAGTCTTAATCGGCTGTTATGAAATATGCGTGCGTCATGTGTTGATCGTAGCCACCTACAGACAATATCCAAAATCTCCATCCTGGGACCAACAACCACCTGTTTGATATACAACAAACGGTTAAAATATTGAAATAATACTTCACATACTGACTAGGAAGTATTCTGAGACTGAGTAGGCATGTTTTTTTTCTACAAAAACATTTACCTGAACGTTCAGGGAGAAATATCCCTTTCTGTTTCTATATAATTCAGGGAATTCTCCTCCTGGACTGATGATAGGGATGTGAGTACCATCAATACATCCTACAACTCCAGGGGGGTAAGTCTGTAACTTTAGGCGCTTCGTTTAGGAGAAAGAGCTCTCTCCCAAAGTTTTCTCCCGGCCGAAGTCTGTAACTGGGTGAAGAAAACTTTTTCTAGGGACCGGATGGGAGAAAACTCTCGTTATGAAAAATTTGTAAGGCGAAGCTGATGAACTTCGTAAGGACCAATGGAAAGTCTCGTACCTTAAAATAATGGTGGCCACAGCTGTTTTGCCTAGGTAATTTTGTAAACTAACCTTTGGACAATTAGGAATGGAGCTCAATGAGGTTATGCGAGTGATTTTTTCGTTATTTGCTTTCGATAATACTTGTGTGACATCGTGGACATGTGTGCATTTAAAGCCAGCGGTATGAAGTTACCGTCGTTTGCCTCAAAATTTCGATTGTTATGAATGCAAAGAGAATAAAGGAGAGATATTTACTTTGAATCCTTTGTTTATAATACTTATTAATGGGGAGAACGAAGGTTTAGTTTATCGGAGCGAGGCACAAATCTAGAGAATTTTCCTTATCGGGAATTACTTACCCTTGATTTAATTGTTCATTTTAAGTGCATTATAGGGAATAGACTTCCCAGCGTACGGTTTATTTTGTTCAATGAAACTAAACAGTATACTGGCAATAATTAATTACGTTATAACAAGAATAGTTGATGTCTTGTTTTCAAGACCAATAGTACGAAGCTCGCTTATCCACGTCATGCTGTTGGATGTTAGGTAAAAGGAAGTTGAAGCATTACTTATCTTATTTTCGCCACAAGTATCACTGAATTTTGAAAGTGGTAACCCTTATGATCACATTTACATCTCTACCAACATTCACCGGTTTAAGTGCTGTGCTATGATTTAGTTATTTTCATCGGACATTCAGCAAAATACATTGCAATAGTATTTGTCAAGAAACAACACTAACATCAATATCAGAAGGAAATGTCAATATTTTTACCGTCAGTAAATTCATTTAGGAATTTAAAGTGCAATGTTAAAACATAAAACTATCTTGATTGTCCTTCTTTGCTGAATCCCATATATTAAATGGCAGTGGAATAAGGAAAGGTAGTTTGTTCGCAGGTAATCCTGAGAAATCTGAGTTATTAATTTACGGAGCATGTAGGTAGCTCTCGACAATTTATTGGTAAGTTTTGATATATGAGGACCCCACTGTAATTTACGATCTAAATTAAAACCAAGCAGATGTAAGTTGTCACAATGAATTGCCAATGCACTAAATGAAAAGGCTGCCACCGGAGTTTTGTCCTTATTTAAAGCCGAACTATTTGCTTAAAACCACTTTGATGCTATTGACATAACTGAACTGGAGAATTCACTTATAGTGCTAGACATCTCATTGACATCATGCACGCATGTGGTATCATCGGCGTAAATTAAATATATACATGGAACATTGGAAGGCAAGGACAATGTAGGATCGAGGCATTAAAATTAACATCAGTGTTTAAAAATCTGCTGCTTATAACTTCGGTAAACTATGCTTACTTGACTTATTATCAGCACCTGCTATTCAAAACACTCAACACAAATGAACCAGCTTATTGATTTAAAAATCATTACCGTCCGACACCCAGCAATCTATGGAAAGGCATTAGTATAAGTTAAACAGTGTTCTTTAATCATCACCATATCACATTCAATGCCAGCATAAAGTTTCTAAATGGCTATAATAATTCAAAGACCTGAATTTCTTCAAATGTACTTTGTAGCCCTTTAATTTTTGTGGCACACAATCAACTTTTGTGGCAGAATATAGTATAGCATTACCTGAATGTAATTCTCATGAACATTAACACTATAACTACACCATCGTAACATAAAACCATTCTCAAGTCTCAAATACATAGTAAAAAAAAGACACAATGACCCTTGGTCTTATACTTTCCCCATGTTATGCTAAAGAGATTTGATGAGCACTGCACTACGCTGCTACATTACGTTACAGAACGATGCAAATATATTAAGATAAAAAAAAATTCGGCACCAAATCAATAGCAAAGTATATCTACCTGGTAAAGACATTGTTTTATTAACTTGAGAGCATCAGACGTAATAAACGCGTTCTCAAAGAAACACATCGCACAGTGAGTACATTTCAACTCAGCTGGCAGGTAAAAGGATTCGGAAATTGAACTATCTTGACTCTAACTGGTAATTCGTATCAGTAACAACACTATCTGTCACCTAATTTGCTAATAAAATTCATAAAACGCAACTCAGGGCCCGAAATAGCTTCTGACGATTCGCAGAGCAATGAATTTTTTGGAAATAATCAACAAATCACTGTCGACATGCGCACTTTCTCCACGGGAGAAAAATATACGTCGGGCTCTCGAGGGGGACGTAACTAGGCGACCGTCTGGGGCGCCGGAAGTCGCTTGAGAGGGCTTACAGACTTGGGTCGGGAGAATAGTTTTCTCCAGGCGACAAATTTGTCTACTTTCTCCGGCGAAAGGCGTTAGAGACTTCGGGCGGGCGACAACTCTCGCGCAGGCGCCTCACGAAGCTCCTTTCTCCCGTTTTCGGGAGAAAACAGAGTTACAGACTTACCCCCCAGGAAAACGAGCCACCTGGTAAAACCGACGTCGGAAATCTGCCAATTCCTCTTCTAACTGTGGGATCCTCACAATTTAAAGGTTTAAGTGCTGTGCTATGATTTAGTTATTTTCATCGGACATTCAGCAAAATACATTGCAATAGTATTTGTCAAGAAACAACACTAACATCAATATCAGAAGGAAATGTCAATATTTTTACCGTCAGTAAATTCATTTAGGAATTTAAAGTGCAATGTTAAAACATAAAACTATCTTGATTGTCCTTCTTTGCTGAATCCCATATATTAAATGGCAGTGGAATAAGGAAAGGTAGTTTGTTCGCAGGTAATCCTGAGAAATCTGAGTTATTAATTTACGGAGCATGTAGGTAGCTCTCGACAATTTATTGGTAAGTTTTGATATATGAGGACCCCACTGTAATTTACGATCTAAATTAAAACCAAGCAGATGTAAGTTGTCACAATGAATTGCCAATGCACTAAATGAAAAGGCTGCCACCGGAGTTTTGTCCTTATTTAAAGCCGAACTATTTGCTTAAAACCACTTTGATGCTATTGACATAACTGAACTGGAGAATTCACTTATAGTGCTAGACATCTCATTGACATCATGCACGCATGTGGTATCATCGGCGTAAATTAAATATATACATGGAACATTGGAAGGCAAGGACAATGTAGGATCGAGGCATTAAAATTAACATCAGTGTTTAAAAATCTGCTGCTTATAACTTCGGTAAACTATGCTTACTTGACTTATTATCAGCACCTGCTATTCAAAACACTCAACACAAATGAACCAGCTTATTGATTTAAAAATCATTACCGTCCGACACCCAGCAATCTATGGAAAGGCATTAGTATAAGTTAAACAGTGTTCTTTAATCATCACCATATCACATTCAATGCCAGCATAAAGTTTCTAAATGGCTATAATAATTCAAAGACCTGAATTTCTTCAAATGTACTTTGTAGCCCTTTAATTTTTGTGGCACACAATCAACTTTTGTGGCAGAATATAGTATAGCATTACCTGAATGTAATTCTCATGAACATTAACACTATAACTACACCATCGTAACATAAAACCATTCTCAAGTCTCAAATACATAGTAAAAAAAAGACACAATGACCCTTGGTCTTATACTTTCCCCATGTTATGCTAAAGAGATTTGATGAGCACTGCACTACGCTGCTACATTACGTTACAGAACGATGCAAATATATTAAGATAAAAAAAAATTCGGCACCAAATCAATAGCAAAGTATATCTACCTGGTAAAGACATTGTTTTATTAACTTGAGAGCATCAGACGTAATAAACGCGTTCTCAAAGAAACACATCGCACAGTGAGTACATTTCAACTCAGCTGGCAGGTAAAAGGATTCGGAAATTGAACTATCTTGACTCTAACTGGTAATTCGTATCAGTAACAACACTATCTGTCACCTAATTTGCTAATAAAATTCATAAAACGCAACTCAGGGCCCGAAATAGCTTCTGACGATTCGCAGAGCAATGAATTTTTTGGAAATAATCAACAAATCACTGTCGACATGCGCACTTTCTCCACGGGAGAAAAATATACGTCGGGCTCTCGAGGGGGACGTAACTAGGCGACCGTCTGGGGCGCCGGAAGTCGCTTGAGAGGGCTTACAGACTTGGGTCGGGAGAATAGTTTTCTCCAGGCGACAAATTTGTCTACTTTCTCCGGCGAAAGGCGTTAGAGACTTCGGGCGGGCGACAACTCTCGCGCAGGCGCCTCACGAAGCTCCTTTCTCCCGTTTTCGGGAGAAAACAGAGTTACAGACTTACCCCCCAGGAAAACGAGCCACCTGGTAAAACCGACGTCGGAAATCTGCCAATTCCTCTTCTAACTGTGGGATCCTCACAATTTTTGGCAGTTGCCTGGCTAGTTGTGTGCTTATAACAAAATGAAGAGCATATGTCCCAAATTATCAGTACCTTCGTGTATGACTTACATTGACAGTAAATTGTGTGTATGTTGCCTGTTTGTGCAGAAGTACTGTGCTTTGTACTGTTGTAGCATATTACAAATAATTATTGATTAAATCACCTGTGCACCTTCAAAAGTCAACTAATTAAGTCTCTGTGACGAGGACTGTATCTGTATGTGTGTTAAATACTCTGAAAGCTTGCCGGATACTGCGTTCCAAATGAGTGGGAAATGTAAAAACGCGACGGAACAATTTTTTCACTTACGTGAATAGCAACACAATCGCATACCTCAATCAATCTGGACATAGTAGATTGCGCCAATCCATGAAAATCGCCGGAGACAATCTAAAACAAGAGGCGAAGGTATATAAGTACGTGTGAATGCATTTAAAATCTATGAACCAGACGTAACTTTTCATTTGAATCGCTAATCTGTTGTTACATTTACATTGTGGTATTTATTTACGATGAACTTATTTCCTTTACACCGCATTTTTTCAACTTATTTAACTCTGTCGCCTATAATCACCACAGTTCACCGATATTAATGCAAAATTTCTGGGCGAAATAAAAAAATCCTTCTAACAGAAGTTCTCGAACAAATTCTACCTAATTCCTTGATTCTACTCTTTTTCAACTAAAATAAACTCTGTCGTATTTTCTCTTCACAGTAACCGAAATAATGCAAAAATTTTAATGAGAACAAAATTTCTTCTAACAGCCGTTCTCCTAAATATGAAAAACATTAAACTTAATTCCTTAATACTGCTCTTTTTTAACTAAAATTAACTCTGTCGCCTTTTGTAATCACAGTTAAACGAAAACATTGCAAAATTTTTTAAGCGAACCAAAAAATTCTTCTAACAGCCGTTCTCTCAAAAATTAAATTCGTTCAACTTAAATTCTTTACACTGCTGTTTTTTAACTAAAATTAACACTGTCGCCTCTTATCATAACAGTTAACCGAAAATAATGCAAACTTCTGAGCAAAATAAAAAAATTCTTCTCATAATCGTTCTCAAAAAAATTATATTCTGTCGAATTAATTCCTTTATACCGCCATTTTTCAACTAAAATTAACTCTGTCGACACTTCTCATCATAGTTCACCGAATTTACACAAAATTTCTGGACGAATAGAAAAATCCTACTTACCGGCGTTCTCTCAAAAATTAAATTCTTTCAACTAAATTTTATTATACCGCTGTTTATATTCTAAAATGAACTGAGTTGCCTCTTCTCTTTATAATTCGCCGATTTCAATGCTAAGTTTTCAGGCGAAATAAACAAATTCTTCTAACAGCCGTTCCTTCATAAATGAAATTCCTTCAACTTACACCACTTATACGGCTATTTTTCAATTAAAATTAAATCTGTCATCTGTTTGTATTACACTTAACAGAAATTATTGAAACATTTCTGGACAACTAAAAACATTTGTCTGACAGGCAACTTTCAAAACACAAATTCTTTAAATTTTATTACTGTAAACCAATGCTTATCAACTAAAATTAACACTTGAGCCTCTTTTTACAACAGATAACCGAAATTAATGCACATATGTGGGTGAAATAAAAATATTCATCTATCAGGGGTTATGCCAAATAAGAAATTTATTCAACGTAATTCCTTCAACCGCTGTTTTTTTACTAAAATTACAAGGTCACATTTTAAATATCACAGTTCGTCGAAATTATTGCATAAATTAAGGGCGAAATAATAAAATATTTCTAACAGGCGTTCTCTCAAAAAAGAAAGTTGTTCAAATTAATTCCATTATACTGCTGTTCTTTAACCAAAATTAACTCTGTCTCATTTTGTCATTACAGTTAACCTATATTAATGCAAACATTTTTAAGCCAAACAAAAAAATATTCTGACAGCCGATCTCTCAAGAATGAAATTCATGCAACTTTTTTCTTTTATACTGCTGTTTTTACCGAAAATGAATTCTGACACCTTTTCTCATCACAGTTTACCGAAAATAATGCAAAACGTTTTCTGCGAAATAAAAAAATTGTTCAAAAAGCCGATTTCTCAAAAATGAAATTCATTTAACTTATTTCCTTTACACCGCATTTTTTCAACTAATTTCAACTCTGTCGCCTATAATCACGACAGTTCACCGATATTATTGCAAAATTTCTGGGCGAAAAAAAAATCGTTCTAACATGCATTCTCGAACAAATACTACTTAATTCCTTAAGTCTGCTGTTTTTCAACTAAAATAAACACTGTCGTCTTCTCTCTTCACAGTAACCGAAATAATGCAAAAATTTTAATGAGAACAAAAATTCTTCTAACAGCCTCTCTTCTAAATATGTAATTCATTAAATTTAATTCCTTAATACTACTCTTTTTTAACTAAAATTAACTCTTTCGCCTTTTGTAATCACAGTTAAACGAAAACATTGTAAAATTTTTCATGCAAACCAAACAAATTCTTCTAACAGCCGTTCTCTCAAAAATACGTTCGTTCGTTAAAAATTCGTTCAACTTCAATTCTTTACACTGCTGTTTTTTTAACTAAAATTAACACTGTCGCCTCTTATCATCACAGTTCAACGAAATTATTGAAACATTTTTCGGCGAAATAATAAAATTCATCTAACATGCAAATTCCTAAAACGAGAGTTTTTTTAAATCTTTTTCCTTTATTCACCCTTTTTTCAACTAATAACACTTGAGCCTCTTCTAATCACAGTTCATTGAACTTATTACAAAATTTGTGGGCGAAATATTTAAATTTTTTTTACAGCCATTCTATCAAAAATGAAATTCGTTCAACTTAATTCCTTTAAACTGCTGTTTCTAACTAAATTAACTCTGTCGCCTCTTGTCATCACAGTTAACCGAAATTAATGCAAAATTTATATGCGAAGCAAAAAAATTCTTCTAAAAGCCGTTTTCTTAAATATAAAATTTATTCAACGTAATTACTTATTACTGCTTTTTTTAACTAAAATTAACTCTGTTGCCTTTTGTTATCAAAGATAACCGAATTTAAGGCAAAATTTTAATGTGAAACAAAAAAATTCTTCTAACAGCCGTTCTATCAAAAATTAAATTCGTTAAACTTAATTCCTTTAGGCTGCTGTTTTCAACTATAATTAACTCTGGTGCCTTTTGACATCACTGTTAACCGAAATTAATGCAAAATTTTTATGCGAAACAAAAAAATTCTTCTAAAAGTCGTTTTCTGAAGTAAAAAATTCATTCAACTTATTTCTTTATTCCTGCTTTTTTTAACTAAAATTAACTCTGTCGCCTTTTGTTATAACAGTTAAACAAATCAAAGGCTACATTTTTTATGCGCAACAAAAAAATTCTCATAACAGCCGTTCCATCAAAAATAAAATTCGTTCAACTTAATTCCTTTGTGCTGCTGTTTTTTAACTAAAATTAACACTGTTGCCTTTTATCGTCACAGTTCAACAAAAATAATGCAAAACTTCTGGGCAACATAAAAAAATTCTTCTAAGAGTCGTTCACAAAAAAATTATATTCCCTCAACTTAATTCCTTTATACCGCCTTTTTTCAATTACAATTAATCCTGTCGAAACTTCTCAACACAGTTCACCGATTTTATGCAAAATTTCTGGACGAAAAAAAATCCTACTTACCGGCGTTCTCTCAAAAATTTAATTGTTTCAACTAAATTTTATGATACCGCTGTTTATCACCTAAAATTAACTCAGCCGTATCTTCTCTTCACAATTCACGGAAATTAATACTGTTTCCGGGCGAAATAAACAAATTCTTCTAACAGTAGTTGTCTCAAATATGAACTTCTTTCAACTCAATTAATTTAGCCGCTGTTTTTCAACTAAAATTCAATCTGTCACCTCTTCTCATCACAGTTCACCGAAATTATTGATACATTTTTGGGCGAAATAAAAAAAAGTCGTCTAACAGGCAAAATCTTAAAATAGAAATTCTTTAAATCTTATTCCTTTATACACCCTTTTTTCAACTAATAACACTTGATCCTCCTCTAATCACAGTTCATTGAAATTATGAAGACTATATAGGAGAAATATTAAAATTTTTCTAACAGGCGTTCTGTCAAAAATGAAATTTGTTCAACTTTTTTCTTTTAAACTGCTGTTTTTAACTAAATTAACTCTGTAGCCTTTTGTTATCACAGTTAACCAAAATTAATGCAAAAATTGTATGCGAAGCAAAAAAAGGTTTTGAAAGCCGTTTTCTAAAATGTAAAATTCATTCAACTTTATTCCATAATACTGATTTTTTTAACTAAAATTAACACTGTTTCCTTTTGTTATCACAGTTAACACAAATCCGTTCTGTCAAAAATGAAATTCGTTCAAGTAAATTCTTTTATGCTGCTGTTTTTCAACTAAAATTAACGCTGTTGCCTTTTTTCATCCCGGTTAACCGAAATTAATGCAAAAATGTTTACGCGATTCAAAAAAATTCATCTTACAGCCGTTCTCTCAAAAATGAAATTCTTTCAACCTTATTCCTTTATACTGGTGTTTTTCGACGAAAATTAACTCTGTCGCCTCTTCTCATCACAGTTTACCGAATGTGTGCAAAATTTCTGGAAAACATAAAAAAACCTTACCTACTGGCGTTCTCCCTAAAATTATATTCTTTAAATTCCATTTTTTACCGCTATTTTAAAACTAAAATAATTTTGTTGCATCTTCTCGTTACAGCTCACTGAAATTAATTCAAAAATCTGGGCATAATAGAAAAATTCTTCTAACAGGCGTGTTATCAATAATGAAATTAATTCAACTTAAATCCTTAATACCGATTTTTTCGACGAAAATTATCTATGTAGCATATTTTTGTCGCGATTCATTGAAATGTATGTAAAATTTCTGGGCGAAAATAAAATTCTTCCAACAGGCGTTTTCTCACAAATGAAATCCTTTGAAATTAATTTCTTTATACCGCATTTTTTCAACTAAGTTCAACTCTATTGCCTATTATCATCACAGTTAACCGATATCAATAGCAAAATTTCTGGCCGAAATAAAAAAATCCTTCTGACAGGCGTTCTCGAACAAATTCTACTTAATTCCTTGCTTCTGCTGCTTTTCAACTAAAATGAACTCTGTCGTCTATTCTCTTCACAGTTACCCAAATAATGCAAAAATTTCATCTACCAGCCGTTCTCCTAAATATGAAATACATTAAACTTAATCCTTAATAATGCTCTTTTTTAACTTAAATTAACTCTGTGACCTTTTGTTTTCACAGTTAAACGAACATAGCAAAATTTTTTATGCGAACCAATAAAATTCTTCTAAAAGCTGTTCTCGCAAAAGTCAAATTCCTTCAACTGAAATTCTTTAACTGCTTCTTTTCTAACTAAAATTAAATGTGTGGCCTTTTGTTATCACAGTTAAACGAAAACAATGCAAAAAATTTTATGCGAACCAATAAAATTATTCTCACAGCCTTTCTCTTAAAAATTAAATTCGTTCAACTGAAATTCTTTAAACTGCTGTTTTTTTAACTAAAAACAACAGTATCGCCTCTTATCATCACAGTAATTCTAAAATAATGCAAAACTTTTGGGCAAAATAAAAAATCCTGCTCATAATTGTTTTAAAAAAATTATATTCTGTCGAATTCATTCCTTTATCCCGCCTTTTTTCAACTAAAATTAGCTCTGTTGACACTTCTTATCACAGTTTACCGATTTTACGCAAAATGTCGGGAAGAAAAAAAATCCTACTTACCGGCGTTCTCTCCAAAATTAAATTCTTTTAAGTAAATTTTATGATACCTCTGTTTATCACCTAAAATTAAGTCAGTCGCTTCTTCTCTTCACAATTCACCGAAATTAATGCTAAGTTTCCGGGTGAAATAAACAAATTCTTCTAACAAGTGTTGTCTCAAACATGAACTTCTTTCAACTCAATTCATTTTACCGCTGTTTTTCAATTAAATTAAAATCTGTCACCTCTACTCATCACAGTTCACCGTAATTATTAAAACATTTTTGGGCGAAATAATAAAATACGTCTAACATGCAAATTCTTAAAACAAAGGATCTTTAAATCTTATTCCTTTATACACCCTTTTTTCAACTAATAACACTTAAGCCTCTTCTAATCACAGTTCATTGAAATTATTACAAGATTTATGAACGACATCTTAAACTTTTTTTAACAGCCCTTCTATCAAAAATGAAATTCGTGCAACTTAATTCCCTTATGCTGCTGTTTTTCAACTAAAATTTGCTCTGTTGCCATTTTTCATCCCAGTTAACCGAAAATAATGCAAAACTTCTTGGCAAAAAAAATCCTTCTAAGAGTCGTTCTCAAAAAAATTATATTCCGTCAACTTATTTCCTTTATACCGACTTTTTTCAAATAAAATTACCTCTGTCGACACTTTTAATCATAGTTTACCGATTTTATGCAAAATTTCTGGACGAAAAAAAATCCTACTTACCGGCGTTCTCTCAAAAATTGAACTCTTTCAACTAAATTTTATGATACCGTATTTTATAATAAAATACGTCTAACATGCAAATTCTTAAAACAGAAGTTCTTTAAATCTTATTCCTTCATACACCTATTCTTCAACTTATAACACTTGAGCCTCTTCTAATCACAGTTCATTGAAAATAATACAAAATTTGAGAGCGATTTATTAAAATTTTTTAACAGCCTTTCTATCAAAAATGAAATTCGTTCAACTTAATTCTTTTTGCTGCTGTTTTTCAACTAAAATTAACTCTGTTGCCTTTTGAGACCACAGTTAACCGAAATTAATGCAAAATTTTGTATGCGAAACAAAAAAATGTTTCTAAAAGCCCTTTTCTCAAATATGAAATTAAATCAAGTTAACGCCTCATTTCTGCTTTTTTTTAACAGAATTAACTCTGTTGCCTCCTGTTATCACAGTAACCAAAATAATGCAAAATATTTTATGCGAAACAAAAACATTTCTAAAAGCCGTGCTCTCAAAAATGAAATTCGTTCAACTTAATTCCTTTAGGCTGCTGTTATTCAACTAAAATTTTCTCTGTTGCCATTATTCATCCCAGTTAAGTGAAAATTATGCAAAACTTCTGGGCGAAAAAAAATCCATCTAGGAGTCGTTCTCAAGAAAATTATATTCCGTCCACCTTATTCCTTTATACCGCCTTTTTTCAACAAATATTAACTCTGTCGACACTTTTCATCACAGTTCACCGATTTTATGTAAAATTTCTGGACGAAAAAAAATTCTACTTACCGGCGTTCGCTCAAATATTAAATTCTTTCAACTAAATTTTATGATACCGCTGTTTATCACCTAAAATTAACTCAGTCACCTCTTCTCTTCACAATTAAACGAAATAATGCTAAGTTTCCGGGCGAAATAAACAAATTCTTCTAACAGTTGTTGTCTCAAAAATGAACTTCTTTCAACTCAATTAATTTAGCCGCTGTTTTTCAACTAAAATTAAATCTGTTACCTCTTCTCATCACAGTTCACCGAAATTATTGAATTTAAGGATAAATGTTTTATGCGAAACGAAAAAATTCTTCCTACGGCCGTTCTATCAAAAATGAAAATCGTTACACTTAATTCCTTTATGCTGCTGTTTTTTCACTAAAATTAACACTGTCGCCTCCTATCATCACAGTTAACCGAAAATAGTGCAAAACTTCTGGGGAAACTAAAAAAATCCTTCTAAGAGTCGTTCTCAAAAAAGTTATTCATTCCGTCAACATAACTCCATTATACCGTGTTTTTACAATTAAAATTAACTCCGTCGAAACTTCTCATCACAGTTCACCGATTTTATGCAAAAGTTTTGGACGAAAGTCACCTAAAGTTAACTCAGTCACCTCTTCTCTTCACAATTAAACGAAATAATGCTAAGTTTCTTGGCGAAATAAACCAAATTCTTCTAACAGTTGTTCTCTCAAAAATGAATTTCTTTCAAGTCAATTCATTTTTCCGCTGTTTTTCAACTACAATTAAATCTGTCACCTCTTCTCATCACATTTCACCGAAAATATTGAAAACTTTTTGGGCGAAATAAAAAGTTCGTCTAACAGGCAAATTCTTAAAGGAGAAATTCTTTAAATCTTATTCCTTTATACACCCTTTTTTCAACTTATAACACTCGTGCCTCTTCTAATCACAGTTCATTGAAATTATGACAAAATTTTTGGGTGAAATAATTAAATTATTCTAACATACGTTCTGTCAAAAATGAAATTTGTTCAACTTAATTCTTTTAAACTGCTGTTTTTAATTAATTAACTCTTTCGCCTTTTGTCATCACAGTTAACCGAAATTAATGCAAAACTTGTATACGAAGCAAAGAATTCTTCTAAAAGCCGTTTTCTCAAATATAAAATTCATTCAACTTAATTTCTTATTACTGCTTTTTTTTAACTAAAATTAACTCTGTCGCCTTTTGTTATCAACGATAACAAAATGTAAGGGAAAAATATTTTATGCGAAACAGAAAAATTCTCATAACAGCCACTCTATGAAAAAAAAATTCGTTCAACTTAATTCCTTTATCCTGCTGTTTTTCAACCAAAATATGCGCTGTTGCCATTTTTCTTCCCAGTTAACAGAAATTAATGCAAAATTTGTATGCGAAGAAAAAAAATTTTTCTACTAACTGTTTTCTGAAATAGAAATTCATTAAACTTAATTCCATATTACAGCTTTTTTTTAACTTACATTAACTCTGTTGCCTTCTGTTATCACAGTTAAACGAAATAAATGCAAATTTTTATGCGAAACAAAGAAATTCTTCTAACAGCCGTTCTAAGGAGAATGAAATTCGTTCAACTTAATTCCCTTATTCTGCTGTTTTTCAACTAAAATTAACTTGCCTTTTTCATCCCAGTTTACCGAAAATAATGCATAACCTCTGGGCAAAATAAAAAAATCCTTCTCAGAGTCGTTCTCAAAAAAATTATATTCCGTTTTATACTTCTAATCACAGTTCATTGACATTATTAAAAAAATATTGTTAGCGTATTATGAAAATTTTTTTAACAGGCGTTCTGTCGAAAATGAAACTTGTTCAACTTTATTCATTAAAACTGCTGTTTTTAGCTAAATTAACTGTGTAGCCTTTTGTTATCACAGTTAACCAAAATTAATGCAAAATTTGCGTGGGAAGTAAAAAAGTTTTCTAAAAGCCGTTTTCTAAAATGTAAAATTCCATCAACTTAATTCCTTATTACAAAATTTACGCTGTTGCCATTTTTCTTCCCAGTTAACCGAAATTAATGCAAAATTTGTATGCGAAGAAAAAAAATTTTTCTACTAGCTGTTTTCTCCAATAGAAATTCATTCAACTAAATTCCTTATTGCTGCTTTTTTTAACTAAAATTAACTCTGTTGCCTTCTGTTATCACAGTTAAACGAAATTAAATCAAATTTTTTATGCAACACAAATCATTTCTATCCTTTCTTATCAACGATAACCGAATTTAAGGGAAAAATGTTTTATGCGAAACAGAAAAATTCTCATAACAGCCACCATATCAAAAAAAAATTCGTATAGAAAAAGTCTAACATGCAAATTCTTAAAACAGAAGTTCTTTAAATCTTATTCCTTCATACACCTATTCTTCAACTAATAACACTTAAGCCTCTTCTAATCACAGTTCATTGAAATTATTACAAGATTTATGAACGACATCTTAAACTTTTTTTAACAGCCCTTCTATCAAAAATGAAATTCGTGCAGCTTAATTCCTTTATGCTGCAGTTTTTCAACTAAAATTTGCTCTGTTATATTTTTCTTCCCAGTTAACCGAAATTAATGCAAAATTTGTATTCGAAGCAAAAAAAAATTTTTCTAAAAGCCGTTTTCAAAAATGTAAAATTCCATCAACTTTAGTCCTTATTACTGCTTTTTTTTAACTAAAATTAACTCTGTCGCCTTTTGTTATCACAGTTAACACAATTTAAGGCAAAATGTTTTATGGGAAACAAAAAAATTCTTCTAACAGCCGTTCTATCAAAAATGAAATTCGTTCAACCTAATTCCTTTATGCTGCTGTTTTATAACTAACATTAACTCGGGTCCATTTTGACAACACAGTTAAGCGAAATTAATGCAAAAATTTTTATGCGATGAAAAAAATTTTTTCTATAAGCCATTTTCTCAAATATAAAATTCATTCAACATAATTCCTTATAACTGCTTTTTTTGAACTAAAATTAACTCCGTCACCACTTCTCATCACAGTTCACCGAAATTATTGAAACATTTTTGGGCGAAATAATAAAATTCTCTTACAGGCAAATTCTTAAAACAGAAATTCTTTAAATCTTATTCCCTTATATACCCTTTTTTCAACTAATAACACTTGAGCCTCTTCTTATCACTGTTCATTGAAATATTTACATCATTTGTGGGCGAAATATCAAAAAATTTTCTAACAGACGTTCTGTCAAAAACGAAATTTGTTCAACTTAATTTCTTTAAACTGCTCTTTCTAACTAAATTCACTCTGTCGACTTTTGTCATCACAGTTAACCGAAATTAATGCAAAATTTGTATGCAAAGCAAAAAAATTCTTATAAAAGCCGTTTTCTCAAATATGAAATTCATTTAACTTAATGCCTCATTTCTGCTTTTTAAACGAAAATAACTCTGTCGCCTTTTGTTATCACAGTTAACGAAATTTAAGACTAAATTATTATGCGAAACGAAAAAATTCGTCTAACGGCCGTTCTATCAAAAATGAAACTCGATACACTAAATTCTTTTATGCTTCTGTTTTTTTAACTAAAATTAAATCTGTCGCCTCCTATCATCACAGTTAACCGAAAATAGTGCAAAACCCTGGGCAACATAAAAAATCCTTTTAAGAGTCGTTCTCAAAAAAATTATATATTCCGTAACCTTAATTCCATTATACCGTCTTTTTTCAATTAAAATTACCTCCGTTGAAACTTCTCATACAAATCACCGATTTTATGCAAAATTTCTGGACGAAAAGAAATCCTACATACCGGCGTTCTCTCAAAAATTAAATTGTTTCAACTAAATTTTATTATTCCGCTGTTTATCACCTAAAGTTAACTCAGTCCATTCTTCTCTTCACAATTCACCGAAATTATTGAAACATTTTTGGGCGAAATAATAAAATTCGTCTAACAGGCAAATTCTTAAAACAGCAAATCTTTAAATCTTTATTCGTATAACAGAAAGTCTTTTCCCCTTTATACACCATTTTTTCAACTAATAACTCTTGAGCCTATTCTAATCACTGTTCATTGAAATTATTACAAAACTTTAGTGAGCGAAATATTAAAATTTTTCTAACAGGCGTTCTGTCAAAAATGAAACTTGTTCAATTTATTCTTTTAAACTGCTGTTTCTACCTTAATTAACTCTCTAGCCTTTTGTCATCACAGTTAATGGATATTAATGATAATTTGTATGCGAAGGAAAAAAAGTTTTCTAAAAGCCGCTTTCTCAAATATAAAATTCATTCAACATAATTCCTTATTACTGCTTTTTTTAAACTAAAATTATCTGTCGCCTATTGTTATCACAGTTAACCGAATTTTAGGCAAAATTTTTTATGCGAAACGAAAAGATTCTTCTAACAGCCGTTCTATCAAAAATGCTGCAGTTTTTCAACTAAAATTTACTCTGTTGCCATTTTTCTTCCCAGTTAACCGAAATTAATGCAAAATTGGTATTCGAAGCAAAAAAAAATTTTTCTAAAATGCAAAATTCCATCATTTTTAATCCCTATTACTGCTTTTTTTATATATTTTTATGCGAATTTTTTTGGGCTTAATAATAAAATTCTCTAACAGGAAAATTCTTAAAACGGAAATTCTTTAAATCTTATTCCTTTATACACCCTTTTTTCAACTAATAACACTTAAGCCTCTTCTAATCATTGTTCATTGAAATTATTACATCATTTGTGGGCGAAATATCAAAAAATTTTCTAACAGTCGTTCTGTCAAAAACGAAATTTGTTCAACTTAATTCCTTTAAACTGCTGTTTCTAAATAAATTCACTCTGTCGCCTTTTGTCATCACAGTTAACCGAAATTAATGCAAAATTTGTATGCAAAGCAAAAAAAATTCTTATAAAAGCCGTTTTCTCAAATATGAAATTCATTTTACTTAATGCCTCATTTCTGCTTTTTAAACAAAAATAACTCTGTTGCCTTTTGTTATCACAGTTAACGAAATTTAAGGCTAAATTTTTATGCGAAAAGAAAAATTTCTTCTAACGGCCGTTCTATCAAAAATGAAACTCGTAACACTAAATTCCTTTATGCTGCTGTTTTTTTAAACTAAAATTAACACTGTCGCCTCCTATCATCACAGTTAACCGAAAATAGTGCAAAACCCTGGGCAACATAAAAAAGTCCTTCTAAGAGTCGTTCTCAAAAAAATTATATATTCCGTAAACTTAATTCCATTATACCGTCTTTTTTCAATTAAAATTACCTCCGTTGAAACTTCTCATACAAATCACCGATTTAATGCAAAATTTCTGGACGAAAAAAAATCCTACTTACCGGCGTTCTCTCAAAAATTAAATTGTTTCAACTATATTTTATGATACCGCTGTTTATCACCTAAAATTAACTCAGTCGCCTCTTCTCTTCACAATTCACCGAAATTAATGCTAAGTTTCCGGGCGAAATAAACAAATTCTTCTAACAGTTCTTGTCTCAAAAATGAACTTATTTCAACTCAATTAATTTAGCCGCTGTTTTTCAACTAAAATTAAATCTGTCACCTCTTCTCATCACAGTTCACCGAAATTTTGATACATATTTGGGCGAAATAAAAAAGTCGTCTAACAGGCAAAATCTTAAAACAGAAATTCTTTAAATCTTATTCCTTTATACACCCTTTTTTCAACTAATAACACTTGAGACTCTTCTAATCACAGTTCATTGAAATTATTACAAAATTTGTGGGCAAAATCTTAAAATTTTTCTAACAGGCGTTGTCAAAAATGAAATTTGTTCAACTTATTTCTTTTAAACTGCTGTTTGTAACTACATTAATTCTGTTGCCTTTTGTCATTACAGTTAACCGAAATAAATGCAAAATTTCTATGCGAAGCAAAAAAACGTTTTGAAAGCCGTTTTCTAAAATGTAAAATTCATTAACTTTATTCCTTATTACTGATTTTTTTTAACTAAAATTAACACTGTTTCCTTTTGTTATCACAGTTAACACAATTTATGAGAAAATTTTAATGGGAAACAAAAAAATTCTTCTAAGAGCCGTTCTGTCAAAAATGAAATTCGTTCAAGTTAATTCTTTTATGCTGCCGTTTTTCAACTAAAATTAACGCTGTTGCCTTTTTTCATCCCTATTAACCGAAATTATTGCAAAAATGTTTACGCGATTCAAAAAAATTCATCTTACAGCCGTTTTCTCAAAAATGAAATTGTTTCAACCTTATTCTTTTATACTGGTGTTTTTCGACGAAAATTAACTCTGTCGCCTCTTCTCATCACAGTTTACCGAATGTTTGCAAAATTTCTGGAAAACATAAAAAAAACCATACCTACTGGCGTTCTTCCAAAATTATATTCTTTCAATTCCATTTTTTACCGCTATTTTAAAACTAAAATAATTTTGTTGCATCTTCTCGTTACAGCTCACTGAAATTAATTCAAAAATCTGGGCATAATAGAAAAATTCTTCTAACAGGCATTTTATCAATAATGAAATTAATTCAACTTTAATCCTTAATACCGATTTTTTCGACGAAAATTATCTATGTAGCATATTTTTGTCGCGGTTCATTGAAATGTATGTAAAATATATGGGCGAAAATAAAATTTTTCCAGCAGGCGTTCTCTCACAAATGAAATCCTTTGAAATTAATTTCTTTATACCGCATTTTTTCAACTAATTTCAACTCTATTGCCTATTATCACCACAGTTAACCGATATCAATGGCAAAATTTCTGGCCGAAATAAAAAATTTTTCTGACTGGCGTTCTCGAACAAATTCTACTTAATTCCTTGCTTCTGCTGCTTTTCAACTAAAATTTACTCTGTCGTCTTTTCTCTTCACAGTTACCCATATAATGCAAAAGTTTTTATGAGAATAAAATTTCTTCTACCAGCCGTTCTCCTAAATATGAAATACATTAAACCTAATCCTTAATAATGCTCTTTTTTTAACTTAAATTAACTTTGTGGCCTTTTCTTATCACAGTTAAACGAAACAGCAAAATTTTTATGCGAACCAAATAAATTCTTCTAAAAGCTGTTCTCGCAAAAATCAAATTCCTTCAACTGAAATTCTTTAAACTGCTTCTTTTTTAACTAAAATTAAATCTGTGGCCTTTTGTGATCGTAGTTAACCAAAATTAATGCAATATTTGTATGCGATGCAAAAAATTTCTTCTCAAAGCTGTTTTCTCAAATAGAAATTCATTCAACTTAATTCCCTATTATTGCATTTTTTTAATAAAATTAACTCTGTCGTGTTTTGTTATCAACGATAACCGAATTTAAGGGAAAAATAGTTTATGCGAAACAGAAAAATTCTCATAACAGCCGCTCTATCTAAGTTATCTCAGTCGCTTCTTCTCTTCACAATTCACCGAAATTATTGAAACATTTTTTGGCGAAATAAAAAAATTCGTCTAACAGGCAAATTCTTAAAACAGAAATTCTTTAAATCTTTAGTCTTATACCAGAAATTCTTTTCTCCTTTATACACCATTTTCTCAACTAATAACTCTTGAGCCTCTTCTAATCACTGTTCATTGAAATTATTACAAAACTTTAGTGAGCGAAATATTAAAATTTTTCAAACAGGCGTTCTGTCAAAAATGAAACTTGTTCAATTTATTCTGTTAAACTGCTGTTTCTACCTAAAGCTACAATAAGGAATTTCAAATTCAAATTCAAATAAGGAATTATGTTGAATGAATTTTATATTTGAGAAAGCGGCTTTTAGAAAACTTTTTTTTCCTTCGCATACAAATTATCATTAATATCCGTTAACTGTGATGACAAAAGGCTAGATAGTTAATTTAGGTAGAAACAGCAGTTTAAAAGAATAAATTGAACAAGTTCCATTTTTGACAGAACGCCTGTTAGAAAAATTTTAATATTTCGCTCACTAAAGTTTTGTAATAATTTCAATGAACAGTGATTAGAAGACGCTCAAGAGTTATTACTTGAAAAAAGGGTGTATAAAGGAGAAAAGAATTTCTGTTATAAGAATAAAGATTTAAAGAATTTCTGTTTTAAGAATTTGCCTGTTAGACGAATTTTTTTATTTTGCCCAAAAATGTTTCAATAATTTTAGGGGTTTCAATAGTTTTCAATAATTCGGTTATCGTTGATAACAAAAGGCGACAGAGCTAATTTTATATAAAAAAAGCAGTAATAAGGAATTAAGTTGAATGAATTTCTATTTGAGAAAACGGCTTTGAGAAGAATTTTTTTGCATCGCATACAAATTTTGCATTAATTTCGGTTAACTGCGATCACAAAAGGCGACAGAGTTAATTTTGTTAAAAACAGAAGTTTAAAAGAATTAAGTTGAACAAATTTTATTTTTTACACAACACCTGTTAGAAAAATTTTAATATTTCGTCCACAAATTTTGTCATAATTTCAATGAACTATGATAAGAAGAGGGTCAATTGTTATTAGGTGAAAAAAGGGTGTATAAAGGAATAAGATTTAAAAAATGTCTGTTATTAGAGTTTGCCTGTTAGAGGAATTTTTTTATTTGCTCAAAAATGTTTCAATAATTTCGGTGAACTGTGATGAGTAGAGGTGACAGATTTAATTTTAGTTGAAAAACAGCGGAAAATGAATTGAGTTGAGAGAAGTTCATTTTGAGACAACAACTGTTAGAAGAATTTTTTTATTTCGCCCGGAAACTTAGCATTACTTTCGGTGAATTGTGAAGAGAAGAGGTGACTGAGTTAATTTTAGGTGATAAACTGCGGTATCATAAACTTTAGTTGGAAGAATTTAATTTTTGATAGTATGCCGGTAAATAGGATTTTTTTTCGTCCAGAAATTTTGAATAAAATAGGTGAACTATGATGAGAAGTTTCGACAGAGTTAATTTTAGTTGAAAAAAGGCGGTATAATGGAATTAAGTTGACAGAATAAAATTTTTTTGAGAACGACTCTTATAAGGATTTTTTTATTTTGCGCAAAAGTTTTGCATTATTTTCGGTTAACTGGGATGAAAAATGGCAACAGAGCAAATTTTAGTACAAAAACAGCAGCATAAAGGAATTAAGTTGAACGAATTTATTTTTGATAGAGCGGCTGTTATGAGAATTTTTGTGTTTCGCATAAAAAAATTTTCCCTTACACTCTGTTATCGTTGATAACAAGAGGGAAGAGAGTTAATTCAAGTTAAAAAAGCAGTAATAAGGAATTATGTTGAATGAATTTCATATTTAAGAAAATTGCTTTTGAAGAATTTTTGTGCTTCGCATACAAATTTTGCATTAATTTCGGTTAACTGTGATGACAAAAGGCGACAGAGTGAATTTATTTAGAAACAGCAGTTTAAAGGAATTAAGTTGAACAAATTTCGTTTTTGACAGAACGACTGTTAGAAAATTTTTTGATATTTCGCCCACAAATGATGTAATAATTTCAATGAACAATGATTAGAAGAGGCTCAAGTGTTATTAGTTGAAAAAAGGGTGTATTAAGGAATAAGATGAGAAGAGGTGACAGATTTAATTTTAGTTGAAAAACAGCGGCAAAATGAATTTAGTTGAAAGAAGTCCATTTTTGATACAGCAACTGTTAGAAGAATTTGTTTTTTCGCCCGGAAACTTAGAATTCCTTTCGTGGAATTGTGAAGAGAAGTGGCGACGGAGTTAACTTTAGGTGATAAAGAGAGGTATGATAAAATTTAGTTGAGACAATTTAATTTTTGAGAGAACGCTGGTAAGTAGGATTTTTTTTCGTCCAGAACTTTTTCATAAAATCAGTGATTTGTATGAGAAGTTTCGACGGAGGTATTTTTAATTGAAAAAAGACGGTATAATGGAATTAAGTTGACGGAATATTTAATTTTTTTGAGAACGACTCTTTGAAGGATGTTTTTCTGTTGCCCAGAAGTTTTGCACTATTTTCGGTTAACTGTGATGATAGCAGGCGACTGTGTTAATTTTAGTTAAAAAACAGCAGCATGAAGCAATTAAGTGTAACGATTTTCATTTTTGATAGAACGGCCGTTAGAGGAATTTTTTCCTTTCGCATAAAAAATTTAGCCTTAAATTCGGTTAACTGTGATAACAAAAGGCAAAGGAGTTACTTATATTTAAAAAAAAAGCAGTAATAAGGAATTAAGTTGAACGAATTTCATTTTTGAGAGAACGGCTGTTAGAAATGATTTGTGTTGCATAAAAAATTTGCATTAATTTCGTTTAACTGTGATAACAGAAGGCAACAGAGTTAATTTTAGTTAAAAAAAGCAGCAATAAGGAATTTAGTTGAATGAATTTCTATTGGAGAAAACAGCTATTAGAAAATTTTTTTTTCTTCGCATACAAATTTTGCATTAATTTCGGTTAACTGGGAAGAAAAATGGCAACAGCGTAAATTTTGTAATAAGGAATAAAGTTGATGGAATTTTACATTTTAGAAAACGGCTTTAAAAAAACTTTTTTGCTTCCCACGCAAGTTTTGCATTAATTTTGGTTAACTGTGATAACAAAAGGCTACACAGTTAATTTAGCTAAAAACAGCAGTTTTAATGAATAAAGTTGAACAAGTTTCATTTTCGACAGAACTCCTGTTAGAAAAATTTTCATAATACGCTAACAATATTTTTTTAATAATGTCAATGAACTGTGATTACAAGTATAAAGCGGAATATAAATTTGTTGAGAACGACTCTGAGAAGGATTTTTTTCATTTTGCCCAGGGGTTATGCATTATTTTCGGTTAACTGGGATGAAAAAGGCAACAGAGTTAATTTTAGTTGAAAAACAGCAGCAAAAAGAATTAAGTTAAAAAATTTTAATATTTCGCCCTCAAATTTTGTTTTAATTTCAATGAACTGTGATGCTTAAGTGTTATTAGTTGAAGAAAGGGTGTATAAAGGAATAAGATTTAAAGAATTTCTGTTTTAAGAATTTGCATGTTAGACGAATTTTTTTATTTCGCCCAAAAATGTTTCAATAATTTCGGTGAACTGTGAAGAGAAGAGGTGACAGATTTATTGTAAGTTAAAAACAGCGGCAAAATGAATTGAGTTGAGAAAAATTCATTTTTGAGACAACAACTGTTAGAATAATTTTGTTTATTTAGCCCAGAAAATTAGCATTAATTGCGGTGAATTGTGAAGAGAAGAAGCGAATGAGTTAATTTTAGGTGATAAACAGCGGTATCATAAAATTTAGTTGAAAGAGTTCAATTTTTGAGAGAACGCCGGTAAGTAGGATTTTTTTCGTCCAGAAATTTTGCATGAAATTGGTGAACTATGATTAAAAGTGTCGACAGAGGTAATTTTAGTTAAAAAAAGTCGGTATAAAGGATATAAGTTGACGGAATATAATTTTTTTGAGAACGACTCTTAGAAGGATTTTTTTTGCACAGACGTTTTGCATTATTTTCGGGTAACTGCGATGAAAAATGGCAACAGAGCAAATTTTAGTTGAAAAACCGCAGCATAAGGGAATTAAGTTGCACGAATTTCATTTTTGATAGAAGGGCCATGAAAAAAATATTAAGATGACGTTCACAAATTTTGTAATAATTTCAATGAACTGTGATTAGAAGAGGCTTATGTGTTATTAGTTGAAAAAAGGGTGTATAAAGGAATAAGATTTAAAGAACTTCTGTTTTAAGAATTTGCATGTTAGACGTATTTTATTATTTCGCCCAAAAATATTTTAATAATTTCGGTGAACTGTGATGAGAAGAGGTGACAGATTTTAATTTGATTGAAAAACAGCTGTAAAATGAATTGAGTTGAAAGGAGTTCATATTTGAGACAACACTTGTTAGAAGAATGTGTTTATTTCACCCGGAAAGTTAGAATTAATTTCGGTGAATTGTGAAGAGAAGAGGCGACTGAGTTAACTTTAGGTGATAAACAGCGGTATCATAAAATTTAGTAGGATTTTTTTTCGTCCAAAATTTTACATAAAATCGGTGAACTGTGATGAGAAGTTTCGACGGAGTTAATTTTAATTGAAAAAACACGCTATAATGGAATTATGTTGACGGAATAAATACTTTTTTTGAGAACGACTCTTACAAGGATTTTTTTTTGTTTCCCCAGAAGTTTTGCACTATTTTCGGTTAACTGTGATGATAGGAGGCGACAGTGTTAATTTTAGTTAAAAAACAGCAGCATAAATGAATTAAGTGTAACGATTGTCATTTTTGATAGAACGGCCGTTAGAAGAATATTTTCGTTTTGCATAAAAAATTTAGCCTTAAATTCAATAATTTCGGTGAACTGTGATGAGAAGAGGTAACAGATTTAATTTTTGTTGAAAAACAGTGGCTAAATTAGTTGAGTTGAAAGAAGTTCATTTTTGAGACAACAACTGTTGGAAGAATTTGTTTATTTCGCCCGGAATCTTAGCATTAATTTCGGAGAATTGTGAAGAGAAGAGGCGACTGAGTTATTTTAGGTGATAAACAGCGGTATCATAAAATTTAGTTGAAAGAATTCAATTTTTGAGAGAACGCCGGTGAGTAGAATTATTTTTCGTCCAGAAATTTTACATAAAATCGGTGAACTGTGATGAGAACGGTCTACAGAATTAGCTTTAGTTGAAAAAAGGCGGTATAAAGGAATCAAGTTGACGGAATATAATTTTTTTGAGAACGACTCTTAGAAGGATTTTTTTAATTTGGCCAGAAGTTTTGCATTATTTTCCGTTAACTGTGATGATAACAGGCGAAAGTGTTAATTTTAGCTATAAAATAGCAGTGTAAAGAATTTAAGTTGAACGGATTTAACTTTTGAGAGAACGGCTTTTAGAATAATTTTTTTGGCTCGCATAAAAATTTTGCATTGTTTTCGTTTAACTGTGATAACAAAAGGCCACAGAGTTAATTTAAGTTAAAAAAGAGCAGTATTAGGAATTAAGTTTAATGTATTTCATATTTAGGTGAACGGCTGTTAGAAGAAATTTTGTTCTCATAAAAATTTTTGCATTATTTCGGTAACTGTGAAGAGAAAAGACGACAGAGTTAATTTTAGTTTAAAAGCAGCAGATTCAAGGAATTTAGTAGAATTTGTTGGAGAATGCCTGTCAGAAGGATTTTTTTATTTCGCCCAGAAATTTTGCCATTGATATCGGTTAACTGTGATGATAATAGGCGATAGAGTTGAAATTAGTTGACTAAATCCGGATAAAGTAAATCATTTGAAAGGATTTCATTTGTGAGAGAACGTCTGTTAGAAAAAAAATTTTTTCGCACAGAATTTTTCCATTAATTTCAATGAACCGTGACAAAAATAGGCCATATATAGATAATTTTCTTCGAAAAAAATTGGTATAAAAGATTTAAGTTTAATGAATTTTTATATTTTTATAAAACGCTTGTTAGAAGAATTTTTCTATTATGCCCAGAAATTTTGTATTAATTTCAGTGAACTGTAATGAGAAGATGCGACAAAATTATTTTAGTTTTAAAATAGCGGTAAAAAAATGGAATTGAAAGAATATAATTTTTGGGAGAACGCCAGTAGGTATGGTTTTTTTATTTTTTCCAGAAATTTTGCAAACATTCGGTAACTGTGATGAAAAGTGGCGACAGAGTTAATTTTCGTTGAAAAACGGCGGTATAAAGGATTCATAGTAGAGATACGAGATAAGACAGAGTTAAATTTAGTTGAAAAACACCAGTATAAAGGAATAAGGTTGAAAGAATTTCTTTTTTGAGAGAACGGCTGTAAGAAGAATTTTTTTGTTCCGCATAAAACATTTTGCGTTAAATTTGGATATCTTTGATAACAAAAGGCGACAGAATTATTTTTAGTTAAAAAAACGAGTAGTATGGAATTAAGTTGAATGAATTTTATATTTCAGAAAACGCCTTTTAGAAAAATGTTTTTGGTTCGCATAAAAAATTTTGCATTAATTTCGGTTAACTCTGATAACAGAAGGCTACAGAGTTATTTTTGTGAAAATAAGCAGAAATGAGGCATTAAGTTAAATGAATTTTATAATTCAGAAAACGGCTTTTAGAAAAATTTTTTTGGTTCGCATAAAAAGTTTTGCAATAATTTCGGTTAACTGTGATGCCAATAGGCACAAGAGTTAATTTTAGTTTAAAAACAGCAGCATAAAGGAATTAAGTTGAACGAATTTCATTTTTGATAAAAGGGCTGTTAGAAGAATTTTTTTGTTTCGCATAAAAAATTTTGCCTAAAATTCCGTTAACTGTGATAACAAAAGGTGACAGAGTTAATTTTAGTTAAAAAAAGCAGTAATTAGGAATAAGGCTGAATGAATTCTATATTTGAGAAAACGGCTTTTAGAAGAATTTTTTGCTTCGCATACAAATTTTGCATTAATTTCGGTTAACGGTGATGACAAAAGGCGACAGAATTAATGTAGTTAAAAACAGCAGTTTAAAATAAATAAGTTGAACAAATTTCATTTTTGACAGAACGCCTGTTAGAAAAATTTTAATATTTCGCCCACAAATTTTGTAATAATTTCAATGAGCTGTGATTAGAAGAGTCTCAAGTGTTATTAGTTGAAAAAAGGGTGTATAAAGTAATAAGATTTAAAGAATTTCTGTTTTAAGAATTTGCCTGTTAGACGAAATTTTTTAATTCGCCCAAAAATGTTTCAATAATTTCGGTGAACTCTGAAGAGAAGAGGTGACAGATTTAATTTAAGTTGAAAAACTGCGGCAAAATTAATTGAGTTGAAAGAAGTTTATTTTTGAGACAACAACTGTTTTTAACAATAATTTTGTTTATTTCGCCCAAAAAATTAGCATTAATTTCGGAGAATTGTGAAGAGAAGAAGCTACTGAGTTAACTTTAGGTGATAAACAGCGGAATAATAAAATTATGTTGAAACAATATAATTTTTGAGAGAACGCCGGTATGTAGGATTTTTTTTCGTCCAGAAATTTTGCATAAAATCGGTGATTTGTATGAGAAGTTTCGACGGAGTTAATTTTAATTTAAAAAAGACGGTAAAATGGAATTAAGTTTACGGAATATATAATTTTTTTCAGAACGACTCTTAGAAGGATTTTTTTATGTAGCCCAGGGTTTTGCACTATTTTCGGTTAACTGTGATGATAGGAGGCGACAGTGTTAATTTCAGTTAAAAAAACAGCAGCATAAAGGAATTTAGTGTTACGAGTTTCATTTTTGATAGAACGGCCGTTAGAAGAATTTTTTCGTTTCGCATAAAAATTTAGCCTTAAATTTTCTTAACTGTGATAACAAAAGGCGACAGTTATTTTTGTTTAAAAAGCAGAAATGAGGCATTAAGTTAAATGAATTACATATTTGAGAAAACGGCTTTTATAAGACTTTTTTTGATTTGCATACAAATTTTGCATTAATTTCGGTTAACTGTGATGACAAAAGTCGACAGAGTGAATTTAGTTAGAAACAGCAGTTTAAAGGAATTAAGTTGAACAAATTTCGTTTTTGAGGGAACGACTGTTAGAAAATTTTTTGATATTTCGCCCACAAATGATGTAATAATTTCAATGAACAGTGCTCAACTGTTATTAGTTGAAAAAAGGGTGTATAAAGGAATAAGATTTAAAGAATTTCTGTTTTAAGAATTTGCCTGTTAGAGAATTTTATTATTACGCCCAAAAATGTTTCAATAATTTCGGTGAACTGTGATGAGAAGAGGTGACGGAGTTAATTTTAGTTCAAAATCAGTAATAAGGAATTATGTTGAATAAATTTCAACTATTTGTGAAAACGGCTTTTAGAAGAATTTTTTTGCATCGCATACAAATTTTGCATTAATTACGGTTAAGTGCGATCACAAAAGGCGACAGAGTTAATTTTGTTAAAAACAGCAGTTTAAAAGAATTAAGTTGAACAAATTTTATTTTTGACAGAACGCCTGTTAGAAACATTTTAATATTTCGTCCACATATTTTGTCATAATTTCAATGAAATATGATATGAAGAGGCTCAATTGTTATTAGGTGAAAAAAGGGTGTATAAAGGAATAAGATTTAAAGAATGTCTGTTGTAAGAGATTGCCTGTTAGACGAATTGTTTTATTTGCTCAAAAATGTTTCAATAATTTCGGTGAACTGTGATGAGAAGAGGTGAAAGATTTAAATTTAGTTGAAAAACAGCGGCAAAATGAATTGAGTTGAAATAAGTCCATTTTTGATACAGCAGTTGTTAGAAGAATTTGTTTTTTCGCCCGGAAACTTAGAATTAATTTCGTGGAATTGTAAAGAGAAGTGGCGACTGAGTTAACTTTAGGTGATAAAGAGAGGTATGATAAAAATTAGTTGAAACAATTTAATTTTTGTGAGAACGCTGGCAAGTAGGATTTTTTTCCGTCCAAAAATTTTTCATAAAATCGGTGATTTGTATGAGAAGCTACGACGTAGGTAATTTTAATTGAAAAAAGACGGTATTATGGAATTAAGTTGACGGAATATATAATTTTTTTGATAACGACACTTTGAAGGATGTTTTTATGAGGCCCAGAAGCTTTGCACTATTTTCGGTTAACTGTGATGATAGGAAGCGACTGTTAATTTTAGTTAAAAAAACAGCAGAATGAAGCAATTAAGTATAACGACTTTCATTTTTGATAGAACGGCGGTTAGAGGAATTTTTTCGTTTCGCATAAAACATTTAGCCTTAAATTCGGTTAACTGTGATAAGAAAAGGCGACAGAGTTACTTATATTCAAACAAAAAGCGGTAATAAGGAATTAAGTTGAACGAATTTCATTTTTGAGAGAACGGCTGTTAAAAATGATTTGTTTCGAATAAAAAAATTTCATTATTTTTTGTTAACTGTGATGACAAAAGGCGACAGAGTGAATTTAGTTAGAAACAGCAGTTTAAAGGAATTAAGTTGAACGAATTTCTATTTGAGAAAACAGCTAGTAGAAAATTTTTTTATCTTCGCATACAAATTTTGCATTAATTTCGGTTAACTGGGAAGAAAAATGGAAACAGCGCAAATTTTGTAATAAGGAATTAATTTGATGGAATTTTACATTTTAGAAAACGGCTTTTAGAAAACTTTTTTTGCTTCCCATACAAATTTTGCAGTAATTTTGGTTAACTGTGATAACAAAATGTGACAGAGTTACTTATATTAAAAAAAAGCAGTGATAAGGAATTAAGTAGAACGAATTTCATTTTTGAGAGAACGGCTGTTAGAAATGATTTGTTTCGCATAAAAAATTTGCATTAATTTCGTTTAACTATATTAACAGAAGGCAAAAGAGTTAATTTTAGTTTAAAAAAAGCAGTAATAGGGAATTAAGTTGAATGAATTTCTATTTGAGAAAACAGCTAGTAGAAAAATTTTTTTTCTTCGCATACAAATTTTGCATTAATGTCGGTTAACTGGAAAGAAAAATGGCAAAAGCGCAAATTTTGTAATAAGGAATAAAGTTGATGGAAATTTACATTTTAGAAAACGGCTTTTAGAAAACCTTTTTTTGCTTCCCATACAAATTTTGCATTAATTTTGTTTAACTGTGATAACAAAAGGCTACACAGTTAATTTAGCTAAAAACAGCAGTTTTAATGAATAAAGTTGAACAAGTTTTATTGTTGACAGAACGCCTGTTAGAAAAATTTTCATAATACGCTAACAAAATTTTTTTAATAATTTCAATGAACTGTGATTAGAAGTATAAAACGGAATATAATTATTTTGAAAACGACTCTGAGAAGGATTGTTTTATTTTGCCCAGAAGTTTTGCATCATTTTCGGTTAACTGGGATGAAAAAGGCAACATTATTTTCAGAGCAAATTTTATTTGAAAAACTGCAGAATAAAGGAATTAAGTTGAACGCATTTTTTTTTTGATAGAGCGGCTTTTATGAGAATTTTTCAGTTTCGGATAAAACATTTTTCTCTTAAATTCGGTTATCGTTGATAACAAAAGGCGACAGAGTTAATTTTAGTTAAAAAAAGCAATAATAAGGAATTAAGTTGAATGAATTTCTATTTGAGAAAACGGCTTTGAGAAGTATTTTTTTGCATCGCATACAAATTTTGCATTAATTTCGGTTAACTGCGATCACAAAAGGCGACAGAGTTAATTTAGTTAAAAACAGCAGTATAAAAGAATTAAGTTGAACAAATTTTATTTTTTACACAACGCCTGTTAGAAAAATTTTAATATTTCGTCCACAAATTTTGTCATAATTTCAATGAACTATGATAAGAAGAGGGTCAATTGTTATTAGGTGAAAAAAGTGTGTATAAAGGAATAAGATTTAAAAAATGTCTGTTTTTGGAGTTTGCCTGTTAGACGAATTTTATTATTTGCTCAAAAATGTTTCAATGATTTCGGTGAACTGTGATGAGAAGAGGTGACAGATTTAATTTTAGTTGAAAAACAGCGGCAAAATGAATTGAGTTGAAAGAAGTCCATTTTTGATACAGCAACTGTTAGAAGAATTTGTTTTTTCGCCCGGAAACTTAGAATTCCTTTCGTGGAATTGTGATGAGTAGTGGCGACTGAGTTAACTTTAGGTGATAAAGAGAGGTATGATAAAATTTTGTTGAGACAATTTAATTTTTGAGAGAACGCTGGTAAGTAGGATTTTTTTTCGTCCAGAAATTTTTCATAAAATCAGTGATTTGTATGAGAAGTTTCGACGGAGGTAATTTTAATTGAAAAAAGACGGTGTAATGGAATTAAGTTGACGGAATATATAATTTTTTTGAGAACGACTCATTGAAGGATGTTTTTATGTTGCCCAGAAGTTCTGCACTATTTTCGGTTAACTGTGAGGATAGGAGGCGGCAGTGTTAATTTTAGTTAAAAAAAAAAGCAGCATGAAGCAATTAAGTGTAACGATTTTCATTTTTGAAAGAACGGCCGTTAGAGGAATTTCTTCATTTCGCATAAAAAATTTAGCCTTAAATTCGGTTAACTGTGATAACAAAAGGCGACAGAGTTACTTATATTTAAAAAAAAGCAGTAACAAGAAATAAGTTGAAGGAATTTCATTTTTTAGGAGAGAGGCTGTTAGAAATGATTTGTTTCTCATAAAAAAATTGCAGTAATTTCGTTTTAATGTGATAACAGAAGGCAACAGAGTTAATTTTAGTTAAAAAGCAGTTATAAGGCTTTAAGTTGAATGAATTTCTATTTGAGAAAACAGCTAGTAGAAAAGTTTTTTATCTTCGCATACAAATTTTGCATTAATTTCGGTTAACTGGGAAGAAAAATGGAAACAGTAAATTTTTAATAAGGAAAAAGTTTATGGAAATTTACATTTTAGAAAACGGCTTTTAGAAAACCTTTTTTTGCTTCCCATACAAATGTTGCATTAATTTTGTTTAACTGTGATAACAAAAGGCTACACAGTTAATTTAGCTAAAAACACTAGTTTTAATGAATGAAGTTGAACAAGTTTCATTTTTGACAGAACGCCTGTTAAAAAAATTTTCATAATACGCTAACAAAATTTTTTTAATAATTTCAATGAACTGTGATTAGAAGTATAAAACGGAATATAATTATTTTGAAAACGACTCTGAGAAGGATTTTTTTATTTTGCCCAGAAGTTTTGCATTATTTTCGGTTAACTAGGATGAAAAAGGCAACAGAGTTAATTTTAGTTGAAAAACAGCAGAATAAAGGAATTAAGTTGAACGAATTTCATTTTCCTTAGAACGGCTGTTAGAAGAATTTTTTTGTTTCGCATAAAAATTTGTATTTATTTCGTTAAACTGTGATAACAGAAGGCAAGAGAGTCAATTTAAGTTAAAAAAAAGCAGTAATAAGGAATTAAATGAATTTCTATTTGAGAAAACAGCTAGTAGAAAAACTTTTTTCTTCGCTTTTTCTACTAGCTGTTTTCTCAAATAGAAATTCGTTCAACTTAATTCCTTTAAACTGCTGTTTCTAACTAAATTCACTCTGTCGCCTTTTGTCATCACAGTTAACAAAAAATAATGAAATTTTTTTATTCGAAACAAATCATTTCTAACAGCCGTTCTCTCAAAAATGAAATTCGTTCAACTTAATTCCTTATTACCGCTTTTTGTTTGAATATAAGTAACTCTGTCGCCTTTTCTTATCACAGTTAACCGAATTTAAGGCTAAATGTTTTATGCGAAACGAAAAAATTCCTCTAACCGCCGTTCTATCAAAAATGAAAGTCGTTATACTTAATTGCTTCATTCTGCTGTTTTTTTAACTAAAATTAACAGTCGCTTCCTATCATCACAGTTAACCGAAAATAGTGCAAAGCTTCTGGGCCTCATAAAAACATCCTTCAAAGTGTCGTTATCAAAAAAATTATATATTCCGTCAACTTAATTCCATAATACCGTCTTTTTTCAATTAAAATTACCTACGTCGTAGCTTCTCATACAAATCACCGATTTTATGAAAAATTTTTGGACGGAAAAAAATCCTACTTGCCAGCGTTCTCACAAAAATTAAATTGTTTCAACTAAATTTTATCATACCTCTCTTTATCACCTAAAGTTAACTCAGTCGCCACTTCTCTTTACAATTCCACGAAATTAATTCTAAGTTTCCGGGCGAAAAAACAAATTCTTCTAACAACTGCTGTATCAAAAATGGACTTATTTCAACTCAATTCATTTTGCCGCTGTTTTTCAACTAAATTTAAATCTTTCACCTCTTCTCATCACAGTTCACCGAAATTATTGAAACATTTTTGAGCAAATAAAACAATTCGTCTAACAGGCAATCTCTTACAACAGACATTCTTTAAATCTTATTCCTTTATACACCCTTTTTTCACCTAATAACAATTGAGCCTCTTCATATCATATTTCATTGAAATTATGACAAAATATGTGGACGAAATATTAAAATGTTTCTAACAGGCGTTCTGTCAAAAATAAAATTTGTTCAACTTAATTCTTTTAAACTGCTGTTTTTAACAAAATTAACTCTGTCGCCTTTTGTGATCGCACTTAACCGTAATTAATGCAAAATTTGTATGCGATGCAAAAAAATTCTTCTAAAAGCCGTTTTCACAAATAGTTGAAATTTATTCAACATAATTCCTTATTACTGATTTTGAACTAAAATTAACTCCGTCACCTCTTCTCATCACAGTTCACCGAAATTATTGAAACATTTTTGGGCGTAATAATAAAATTCTCTAACAGGCAAATTCTTAAAACAGAAATTCTTTAAATCTTATTCCTTTATACACCCTTTTTTCAACTAATAACAGTTGAGCCTCTTCTAAACACTGTTCATTGAAATTATTACATCATTTGTGGGCGAAATATCAAAAAATTTTCTAACAGTCGTTCCCTCAAAAACGATATTTGTTCAACTTAATTCCTTTCAACTGCTGTTTCTAACTAAATTCACTCTGTCGACTTTTGTCATCACAGTTAACCGAAATTAATGCAAAATTTGTATGCGAAGCACAAAAATTCTTCAAAAGCAATTTTCTCAAATATGAAATTCATTCAACATAGTTCCTTATTACTGCTTTTTTAACTTAAATTAACTCTCTTCCCTCTTGTTATCAACGATAACAGAGTGTAAGGGAAAATGTTTTTATGCGAAACACGAAAATTCTCATAACAGCCGCTCTATCAAAAATAAATTCGTTCAACTTAATTCCTTTATGCTGCTGTTTTTGTACTAAAATTTGCTCTGTTGCCATTTTTCATCCCAGTTAACCGAAAATAATGCAAAACTTTTGCGCAAAATAAAAAAATCCTTATAAGAGTCGTTCTCAAAAATATTTTATTCTGTCAACTTAATTCCATTATACCGCCTTTTTTCAACTAAAATTAACTCTGTCGAAACTTCTCATCATAGTTCACCTATTTTATTCAAAATTTCTGGACGAAAAAAATCCTATTTACCGGCATACTATCAAAAATTAAATTCTTTCAACTAAAGTTTATGATACCGCAGTTTATCACCTAAAATTAACTCAGTCACCTCTTCTCTTCACAATTCACCGAAAGTAATGCTAAGTTTCCGGGCGAAATAAAAAAATTCTTCTAACAGTTGTTGTCTCAAAATGAACTTCTCTCAACTCAATTCATTTTCCGCTGTTTTTCAACTAAAATTAAATCTGTCACCTCTACTCATCACAGTTCACCAAAATTATTGATACATTTTTGGGCGAAATAAAAAAATTCGTCAAACAGGCAAAATCTTAAAACATAAAATTCTTCTAATCTTTATTCTTATAACAGAAATTCTTTCTCCTTTATACACCCTTTTTTCAACTAATCACTCTTGAGCCTCTTCTAATCACTGTTCATTGAAATTATTACAAAATTTTAGTGAGCGAAATATTAAAATTTTTCTAACAGGCGTTCTGTCAAAAATGAAACTTGTTCAATTTATTCTTTTAAACTGCTGTTTCTACCTTAATTAACTCTATAGCCTTTTGTCATCACAGTTAACGGATATTAATGATAATTTGTATGCGAAGGAAAAAAAGTTATCTAAAACCCGTTTTCTCAAATATAAAATTCATTCAACATAATTCCTTATTACTGCTTTTTTTAACTAAAATTAACTGTCGCCTATTGTTATCACAGTTAACAGAATTTTAGGCAAAATTTTTTATGCGAAACAAAAAAATTCTTCTAACAGCCCTTTTATCAAAAATGAAATTCGTTCAACTTAATTCCTTTATGCTGCTGTTTTTAAACTAAAATTAACTCTTGTGCCTATTGGCATCACAGTTAACCGAAATTATTGCAAAACTTTTTATGCGAACCAAAAATATTTTTCTAAAAGCCGTTTTCTGAATTATAAAATTCATTTAACTTAATGCCTCATTTCTGCTTATTTTCACAAAAATAACTCTGTAGCCTTCTGTTATCAGAGTTAACCGAAATTAATGCAAAATTTTTTATGCGAACCAAAAACATTTTTCTAAAAGGCGTTTTCTGAAATATAAAATTCATTCAACTTAATTCCATACTACTCGTTTTTTTAACTAAAAATAACTCTGTCGCCTTTTGTTATCAAAGATATCCAAATTTAACGCAAAATGTTTTATGCGGAACAAAAAAATTCTTCTTACAGCCGTTCTCTCAAAAAAGAAATTCTTTCAACCTTATTCCTTTATACTGGTGTTTTTCAACTAAATTTAACTCTGTCTTATCTCGTATCTCTACTATGAATCCTTTATACCGCCGTTTTTCAACGAAAACTAACTCTGTCGCCACTTTTCATCACAGTTACCGAATGTTTGCAAAATTTCTGGAAAAAATAAAAAAACCATACCTACTGGCGTTCTCCCAAAAATTATATTCTTTCAATTCCATTTTTTTACCGCTATTTTAAAACTCAAATAATTTTGTCGCATCTTCTCATTACAGTTCACTGAAATTAATACAAAATTTCTGGGCATAATAGAAAAATTTTTCTAACAAGCGTTTTATAAAAATATGAAATTCATTCAACTTAAATCTTTTATACCAAAATTTTTCGAAGAAAATTATCTATATAGCCTATTTTTGTCACGGTTCATTGAAATTAATGGAAAAATTCTGGGCGAAAAAATTTTTTTTCTAACAGACGTTCTCTCACAAATGAAATCCTTTTAAATGAATTACTTTATCCGGATTTAGTCAACTAATTTCAACTCTATCGCCTATTATCATTATCTAATTGATCTAATTGATGAATTATAATTATATAATTGATCTTTTTTATCGCTTATTGTTATTGAACTTAGTTGATAATAGTTTTTTTTAGACATATTTATATTTCCTTGACTAGTGCTTAATCTAGTTCGTCTTTCGTTGATTTTTAGTAGTAGATATTTAATACATTTACTTTAGCTTTATACACATAAATTTTATTTATACATATATAGTTTATACTAACTCTGTAGTTTGCGTAACTTATTTTAACCTAGTAGATTCATATAGTTGATTTTTTTATCGCTTATTGTTATTGAAGTTAGTTGGTGATAGTTTTTTAGATATATTTATATTTCCTTGACTAGTGCTTAATCTAGTTCGTCTTTTTCGTTGCTCCTTTAGTAGTAGATATTTAATACATTTACTTTAGCTTTATACACATAAAGTTTTATTTATACATTTATAGTTTATACTATCTCTGCAGTTTGCGTAACTTATTTTTTAACCTAGTAGATTACACAGTTATTTTAATCGCTTATTGTCATTGAAATAATTCGGTAATAGTGTTTTTTTTTTTTTTATAGATATATTTATATTTCCTAGATTAGTGCTTAATTTAGCTCGTCTTTTTCGTTGCTTCTTTTAGTAGTAGATTTTTAATACATTTACTTTAGCTTTACTGTTGACACTTTTTGCTTCATCTCTTCGTAATCGCTGGTCTTGCGCATCCTACAGCCTACATTCCTCTCGTATACATTCCAGAGCTCCCCCCCCTCTCCCCCCCCGTGGTTCCCTTCCCAAACCTCAGCCTAACCAAGGTCAACCGTGACCCACCTCCCATCGCGACTCCCTACCGAGCGCTACCCTTGCAACCACTCACCCGTGTAGTTTTTCTACCTGTGTAGTTTACTCCTAGTCCCTGTCCCCTTTGGGTTAATTGTTTTCTGGTGATAATCTGTGGTCTGTATTTGCTTGCTTGCTCGTTTCTTCAAGAGCCTTGTTAGTTATTTATTAGTGTGTAGTAAATAGTAGATTCTTTTACCAGATAGCTCCGCTGCGAGTCTAAGGGAGAGAGATAGTTAGAGTTAGATTAGGATGACTCCCATTAGGTCAATTGTCAACCTCTTCCGTGACTCACCCGATAGCGAGCCCTTGCGGGCTCGAGTCGATGAGCTCGAGAAGACGGTGGATAGTCTTCGCTCTCTCGTGAAACGGCTGGTGACTACGTTGGAACGGTCGAGGGGGAGTGGGGGTCGGCCAAGGCCTTCCGCACGCGTTGGTGCGGGGGCGAGCCCTTACACTGGCGTGGGTTGGAGGGTTGAGGACGTTCCCCGCACACCCGAGCCTCTAGCGGAGCCTACCTCCGAATCCGGGGGAGAGTGGGAAGTGGTCCGTAGGAGGAGTCGTGGGGTCACACTACACAAACGGGGAAATGCAGAGGCAGGGGCTGAGCCTTTCCCCGTTAGTAATAGGTTCGATGGGCTGGCGGAGGTCGGCGCATCGAACGCTCCGCCTCCGGAGACTTCGCCGACTGGGAGTCGGGAGGGAAGGGAGGGAGTATTAGTGATAGGTAGCTCCAATGTCCGCCGAGTAGCGGACTCGATGCGTGCCAGGGCCCGTCGGGAAGGAGGTGGTGAATCCCGAGGGAAAGGTGACGAAGAACGGGTACGTTCCTGGTGTATACCAGGAGGTACGGTGCCCCAGGTGACGAAGGCGTTGAAAGCAACGGTCAGTGCCACTAACTGCTCCAAGCTGCACGTAGTCGCCCATGTCGGCACTAACGACGCCGCGAAACGGGGGTCCGAGGATGTAATGGATTCCGTAAGGGATCTATGCACCGAGTTCCACCGTGTTCGTGGAGGTCTGGGTATCGATATGAGGCTGACTATATGTAGCTTGGTACCTAGGACGGATCGGGGGTTGATGGTTTGGAGCCGAGTTTTAGGCATAAACCGGAGACTCCGTGAAGTCTGTGGGAGCGAGGGAGCTGAGTTTTTGGACCTCGGGCCGGAGCTGGAAACGTGTCGGGTGCCCCTGAATCGCTCGGGTGTCCACTACACGGACGAGGCATCGTCTAAGGTAGCGAGTAGGATACTGGAGCATACACGTAGGGTTTAGCTCAGGTGGTAGCCCAGAGTGCAGGTCAATCCGCGGGGGAAAAATCGTGCAAGAATTTGACAGAACATGCAGAGTAGTTTTAGAAGGTCAGAGAAAAACACATGGAGAGAACGAACATGATAATTCATCAAAGGTAAGAGGTAGACCAAATAGTTTGTCCGTCAAAAAATTATCGAGGAAAATTTTAGTTGGAAAGGAGCACCAAGAGAGAAACAGATTGGAAGAAAAAATTTCAGTGATAGTAGTGAATTGTCGTAGTATAAGAAATAAAGTAGCAGAATTTCACCACCTCATTAAGAGTACTAATGCAGATATAATCGTAGGTACAGAAAGCTGGCTTTCGAAGGACATATCAGATCATGAAGTATTTCCGAAGTGTTTTACAGTATACAGAAAGGATAGAGTAAGCAGAAACGGAGGAGGAGTTTTCATAGCTGTGAAGGACCCGTATGTCAGTAGAAGAGAACTTATTTCAGAGCGAAATGTAGAAAGTATTTGGTGTTCCGTTAAAAGTAAAAGTAGTAACGCAAAAAAGATATATGTAGGTGCATATTACAGGCCACCGGACGCACACGTCAATTCTATAATAGAGCTAGAGTCAGAGATACGCACATTACTTTCTGGGAAGAATGATAGAGGAATAATAGTAGGCGGAGATTTCAATCTCCCCTCGATAGACTGGAATACGTGTAGTTTCATTGCAGGAGGTAAGGATAAGGAACATTGCGAATCACTGTTGAACACCTTTACGACACATTCTCTACAACAGCTAGTAACAGAGCCGACCAGGGGTAACAACATTCTAGACTTATTAGCAACAAATATACCCGAGAGAGTTCTAAATACAGTTACAGACACAGGAATTAGTGACCATAAAATAGTGCATGCGAAATTTATTGTAGGCGTTGAAAGACATTATAAACCAAGGAGGAGGGTGTACTTATTTGGCAAGGCAAATTACGACGGTATGAAAGAGGAATTAAGGGAAGCGTTTAATGTATTCAGCGAACAAAGCAAAGGATTAAATACAGAGGATTCGTGGAGAGAATTTCTTGAGGTCACCCGTAACGCAGTTCATAAATACATACCAAGTAAATATATTAGTGATAATACAGAGCCAAGGTGGTATAACGCGGAGGTTAGGAAATCACTAAAGCGACAAAGGGTATGCCACGCTAAGATGAAAAATGCCAGACGGGGTCTATCGGTAGAGGAAAAAAATGAGCTAGTTCAAAACTATAAAAAATCGAGAGCATTAGCAAGGAAATCATGTCGGCAAGCGTTATCACATTTCAAGAGCAAGATGTTAGGAGAATATTTAGATAGCAATCCTAAAGCGTTTTGGTCATATGTGAGAGAGCTTCAGGGAAATAAGTCCACAGTGCACACACTTAAAAATGATAAAGGAATCAGAGTCACCAGCAGTGTAGAAAAAGCCAACACTTTAAACACCTTCTTCCAAAGTGTATTCAACTCATCGTCACAAAACGCAGTGGAACCACCGCCGAACACTTTCAGTGAGCAAATGCCCGAAATAAAAATTTCATGTCGCGGAATAGAGCAGCAGTTAAAAAGCATAAGTAAAAACAAAGCACCAGGTCCCGATCAAATTCCTTCCAGAGTTTATAAAACATTAGCTTCTGAAATAGCCCCCTATCTAGAAATAATATTCAATAAAACACTAAAGAACCACACAGTACCCAAGGATTGGAAAGTAGCTAACATTACACCTATATTTAAAAGCGGTGATAGGGAAGAACCTAGTAACTACAGACCCATTTCACTCACGTCAATCTCTTGTAAGATATTTGAGCACATAGTAGTCAGTTCGATCATGGGGCATTTGGATAGTCAGGGATTACTCATAAACAGCCAGCATGGGTTCCGGAAAGGTAGATCTTGCGAGACACAATTAGCTTTATTCGTACACGATATTTTAGTCCACGGCGAAAGCAGTACTGAAGTTGATGCGATATTTTTAGATTTTAAAAAGGCTTTCGATAAAGTTCCTCATGACAAATTAATCTTGAAGTTAGAGAGTTTTGGTATAAATAAAGACGTTGTATGTTGGGTAAAAGAATTCTTAAGTGGGCGAGAGCAGAGGGTTGTCATAGATGGTATCATGTCGGACACAATCGAAGTCACATCGGGAGTTCCCCGATGTGACTTCGATTGTGTCCGATGAACCTTAGACTTTTTGCAGACGATGCGGTGGTGTACAGGGGTATATCAAACGAAGAGGACATGAAATCACTTAGCAAGGATTTAGATGCAATTGAAGAGTGGTGCGACAAATGGCAGTTAGAACTCAACCTTAAAAAGTGTGTAGCTATCAATTTTTGGAGGAGGAATAATTCGATAGAGCGATCCTATAGAATTAATAACACGAAGATCGAAAACGTTGAAACCGTAAGATATTTAGGTGTAACAATCACTAAAGATTTATCGTGGGGAAGACACATAAGGGAAATATGCGGCCGAGCGAAGAGAAAGCTAGGATTTATAAAAAGAGTACTTGGGAAATGTGATGAGAAGACAAAAGAGCGATGCTACTTTTCACTAGTTAGGCCCCACCTTGAGTATGCAGCCAGTGTATGGGATCCTAATGAATTAGGTTTGATGAGAGAACTAGACAGTGTGCAGCGTAGAGCAGCTAGGTTCGTCAAAAGGTGTTACGATAGGTTGAGTAGTGTATCAGAATTAATACAAGAATTAGGGTGGGAATCATTATCAGAGCGTAGATTAAAGTTCAGATTTAATCTATTGCAGAAATTTCAATCGGATAGCTTTACTGAAGATGTTAGGCACATATTGAAAACACCAGCGTATTATGCTAGATTCGACCAGATAAATAAGATTAGAGAGATAGATTGTCGTACAGATAGATTCAAAATGGCATTTTTCCCCCGTACTATAAGAGAACAGAATAGGCAGCATAGGAAAGGGATAGGTAGGGGAAATATTTTAGAGTATTCTGTAGTGCATGATGCATGTATTAACCCCTCAAATACTATAGATACTAACAATCTAGTTGCATGAGACCCTTTAGTTGCTTGCTTGCATGCTAGTAGTGAATGCTTGGTGACCTTCACCCCCTGCCACACACCCTCGCGGTGGCTTGCAGGGTATCGTGTAGATGTAGATGTAGATGTAGATGTTACTTGACGTAGCCCTCGAGTGAATTGGCAGGAGTAAGAATAAGAAATTGACGCGCTCCTTTGTGGTATTGTGTGTTGGCTGGTGTGTTTAGGCTATCGTGCCTTGGTCATTCCTGTTTCTGATCATCCGTGTTCCTGACCATCCGTGTTCCTGATCATCCCTGTTCCTGATTCATCCCCGTTCCTGTTTCATCCCCGTTCCTGTTTCATCCCAGTTCCTGATCATCCCAGTTACTGATCATCCCCGTTCCCGCTCATCACTGGTCGTGATCAGTCGTGCTTTCTTGTCGTCGTCTCAACCCTGTTCCCGGTCATCACCGATCTCCCTGTTTCCCACTACATATTCCCCCTAGTGAAGTGTTGTCCCAGTTTATAAAGTGCTCCCCCAGTGCAAAGTGTCCCTACTTAATTCAAATAGATTCCATAATCTACTAAATTTGTGATCAGTAAGTGTTAATAGTGCTAAATTAAAGTGTGAAGTCTCCCCAAGTTCATATAAGTGCTCCGTAAGCGTAGTTTCTCCCTGGTGTCTAAAATTTTATTTCAGGTCTTCCTCCGCAGTGCCAAGCGTTTCACTTCTTGACTGCTTCCCCTTTCATTTCCCCTGTAAATTTTTTGTGGTTTAAGGTTCCGTGTGATTAACTTTCAGTGCTTACTTGCTGACTATATTAATTTTATTAATTAATAATATTTATCTGTTCTGTAAATTTACTCACACACATTATACATTTCCGTCATCAAAATAATTCTCAGTATGCACCATTCCTCTCCAAAACGATATTTAAATTTTTCTTATGGTAACACGCAATCTCACCTGCTCTCCCTCATCACTGGCAAATATTCCTTAAAAGCATCTACTTCTACGAATGACATCAACTTCAGCGCACTACCTGCCAACGCTACATTCCAATGCTTCCCTCCATCACCCCACGCGGCGACGTCCCTTGGTGCGGGTCAGTCTCAAAATCGCTTCCCTCCCCGTGACTCAGTTCTAAACCCTCTCGCCCCACCTTTTGTTCCTTCACTATATCCGACCCCTACCGGGGCATACCACAGTGCTAGTCAGGCTCTTAATTGCTCCCCACCTCTGGATTCACCACCAAACAATCTCCCTCGGCCTTCTTCCCCTCCGAACCATGCTGAGATACACACCATGAGCACACCTCTTAGCACAAACAACTGCTCAAATACCTACCAGCAGGGATCCCACCTTCCCTTATCCTACACTACTGGACAGATACTAAAGAATAAGCTAAAGCCCTTTCCTCGTTCTCTGCAAATGATTCACCTTAACGTTCAAAGTTTACCTGCTCACTTGAATGAATTACGTTCGTTGTTACCCGGTGACAGTATTCATATCATATCCTTGGCTGAGACATGGCTAAAACCCTCTATTCCCTCAGAATCAGTTGAAATACCAGGTTATTCTCTCTTCCGCAATGATCGAACAGGGAAAGGTGGAGGTGGAGTAGGCGTGTATGTGAGAAATGATTTAAAATGTAAAATAATAACCAAGAGCAACTCTGAGTATGCGAAAAGACCGGAATACCTACTTCTGGAAGTTAAAATTAATGCCATCAAAATTCTAATTGGTACTGTTTATAGACCCCCAAAACTGTGTCATCTATCCGACTTGGATAAATTAATATCAGACTATTCGACTGAATACGAGCACATAGTTTTCACAGGAGATTTCAATGCTAACTTTCATAAAGACGCATATGATACAAATTTTCTCCGGCAAATATTCTCCTCTAACAATCTAAATATTCTTCCATTATCCTCCACTCATACAACGGCCACATCCTCAACTTGGATTGATTTAGCCATAACAGCAAGACAAGATAAAGTTGTCACTCACGGACAGATCCCTGCTCCCGGTATCTCTTCCCATGACTTGATATACCTGGTTTACTCTATCAAATCTCCTAAATTTAAACAGAAGTACATTTGTCAACGTAATATTAGCAGTATAAATGACGATGATCTTTTGACGGAAGCCTATACGTTGCCGTGGCCCTTCATTGAATTCACTGAAAAAGTAGACGACAAAGTGGAAATCGTGAATACATTGCTGATCTACCTCTTAGACAAATTTGCACCTGAAAAAAAGATCCGCATTTCAAAACCTAAAGCACCTTGGTTAAATAATGAAATTCGGCAATCAATGGCGGCGCGTGATTTAGCCTATAGAAATTTTAAAAAATTCAGTAATGCTAGTGCTTTCAGCAGATAAAAATTCCTCCGCAATAAAACGAAGCAACTCGTAAGAAATTCAAAAATTAAATTTTTTCTCTCTGCCACAGCCGTCAAAAACTCTCCAGCCACTCTATGGAATAAGCTTCATTCAGTTGGTATTGGTAAAACTAAAAACTCTACAATTCCGCCTAACGTCTGTCTTAACTCTTTAAATAACAAATTTTCTCAGCCAACGAATCTTATAGCAAAGGATATCAAGGATAAAACCATTCATATGTACAATTCCAAAACCAACTCATTGACAAACAGCAGAAAACAATTCAAATTTTCCCTAGTGAGCCAGATGCAAGTCTTTGCCTCGTTTAATAGAATCAAGTCCAAGGCCAGGGGCGCTGATGGAATCCCAATAGAATTCATTAAAAAATTACTCCCTTTCCTCTTGCCATATATCACCAATATTTTCAACTCATCAATTTCTCAAGAACAATTTCCCAGTCAGTGGAAGGGTGCTTTGATCAAACCAATCCCTAAAAAGACAAGTTCTTCTCAAGAGAAAGAATTTCGTCCAATTTCATTTCTACCGGTTCTATCAAAAGCATTTGAAAAACTAATTTACGAACAAATTACAGATTTTATAAGAGTCAATAATATTCTTGATCAATTTCAATCCGGTTTCCGACATGGACACAGCACTACCTCAGCTCTTGTGAAAATTACTGACGACTTTAGAAGATCAATGGACAAGAAAGAATTATCAGTTCTTGTACTTCTTGATTTCAGCAAAGCCTTTGATTCAATAGATAGAGATATCCTTAGAGCAAAAATGAGGGGTATGGGCTTTTCTTCCTCTGTAGTGAATTGGATTACATCATACCTATCCCACCGGAAACAGAAAGTTATCTCAAATGACTCTTGCTCCTTGTGGGCCGATGTATCTCGAGGAGTACCTCAAGGCTCTATCCTCGGACCTCTTTTATTCTCTCTTTATATTAACGACTGTCCATTATCACTCAGAAACTGCAAACACCATCTTTACGCCGACGATTTTCAAATATATCTAAACTCAACTGTTGACAACTTACGTAATAATTTGGAAAACATCAATAATGATCTTGTAGAAATTAATAACTGGAGCAAAGCCAACTTCTTAACAATTAATCCTGACAAATCACAAGCCATCATAATTGGATATCCGAGAATTCTTGCATCAATTAAAAAATCTGAACTTCCGCCCTTACGAATAAATGGTGATCCAATTCCTTATTGCGAGGCAGTTAGAAATTTGGGGATATTAGTAGATGAAAACCTATCATGGTCGTACCATGTAAATAATATCTGTAAAACCGTCAATAAATCATTATTTCCCCTTCTCAGATTGAAACATGTGATCCCCACATCTCTTAAGGCACAGCTGGTTTCGGCGTTAATATTACCGCACTTTGACTACGCCGATACAGTTTATCAAGATCTATCACAAGAATTGTCACTAAAACTTCAACGCTCTCTGAATGCATGCATCAGGTTCATTTTCAATCTACAGGTATCAGATCACATCACCCAATACATAAATGAACTATCTTGGTTAAAACTTAGTCACAGACGACAACTTCACACCCTCTCTCTTCTTTACCAAATTCTGAATACTAAAACGCCTTCTTACCTCTTTGAAGAATTCAAGAAGCTGAAAAATGTCCATGAATCCAATACGCGAGGAAATCATAAGCTGGTAATACCTCTCCACCGGACTACTATCTTCAATAAATCATTCATTGTCACTGCATGTCGTGAATGGAATAAACTTCCCTTATCCTTAAGAAACTCTCCATCACTTCCATCTTTTAAAAGGGCGCTACACAAAACACTTCTTAAAGTTCAGCAGACGGGCACATGAGTATCACAAGTCACGGGCACTCTCTCAATACACATGATAGATTAGAACACGGATGGCAAGATAAACGGCACACATTTAACACCATGTTGATGTTTGTTTTTGTTTATTAATTTTTCCTTAATTCCCTTTTACCTTTTTTTTCTATTTTTTTTCTCCCTACCTTTTGTATTTATCTTTTCTTGAATTTCATTATAATATACTTATTTTCCTATGTACATGCTATTATATTTGAGTTATTCTTAAACACTAGCTTTACTGTCAGTAGGATTTCGCAGGTTTTTCACACCCCCCTTCTTGTGTGGGTGTTTTCCTGCAGTGGGTTTTTGCGTAAAGGATGTAAGCATAATAATCCTCACGTTTTTCCCACATTGTAAATTCTCTCACACACTATTAGATATGTAATATTGATATATTGTGTATGTGTATTTCTTTTGTGTTAATTTATCATTATTTGATTTCTATAAGTGTATTCTTTACTTATTTTTTTAAACATCGGATTGTAATTGTTTTAAGTATTGACCACTATTTCTTTTATATATTTATTTTGACGAGGGGTTAGATGGCAGAAGGGACAGTTTTGTCTCAATCTCGCCCCAATAAAGACCTTTTATTATTATTATTATTATTATTATTATAACCGAATTTAAGGGAAAAATGTTTTATCCGAAACTGAGAAATTCTCATAACAGCCCCTCTATCAAAAAAAAATTCGTTCAACTTAATTCCTTTATTTTGCAGTTTTTCAACTAAAATTTGCTCTGTTGCCGTTTTTCTTCCCAGTCAACCGAAATTAATGCAAAATTTGTATTCGAAGCAAAAAAAGTTTTTCAAAAGCCATTTTCTAAAATGTAAAATTCCATCAACTTTAGTCCTTATTACTGCTTTTTTTTAACTAAAATTAACTCTGTCGCCTTTTGTTATCACAGTTAACACAATTTAAGACAAAATGTTTAATGGGAAACAAAAAAATTCTTCTAACAGCCGTTCTATCAAAAATGAAATTCGTTCAACTTAATTCCTTTATGCTGCTGTTTTATAATTACATTAACTCTGGTGCCTTTTGACGATACAGTTAACCGAAATTAATGCAAAATTTTTTATGCGAAGCAAAAAAATTTTTCTAAAAGCCTTTTTCTCAAATATAAAATTCATTCAACATCATTCCTCATTACTGCTTCTTTTGAACTAAAATTAACTCCGTCACCATTTCTCATCACAGTTCACCGAAATTATTGAAACATTTTTGGGCGAAATAATAAAAGTCTCTAACAGGCAAATTCTTAAAACAGAAATTCTTTAAATCTTATTCCTTTATACACCCTTTTTCAACTAATAACACTTGCACCTCTTCTAATCACTGTTCATTGAAATTATTACATCAATTGTGGGCGAAATATCAAAAAACTTTCTAACAGTCGTTCTGTCAAAAACGAAATTTGTTCAACTTAATTCCTTTAAACTGCTGTTTCTAACTAAATTCACTCTGTCGCCTTTTGTCATCACAGTTAACCAAAAACAATGAAATTTTTTTATTCGAAACAAATCATTTCTAACAGCCGTTCTGTCAAAAATGAAATTCGTTCAACTTAATTCCTTATTACCGCTTTTTGTTTGAATTAAAATAAGTCTGTCGCCTTTTTTTATCACAGTTAACCGAATTTGAGGCTAAATTTTTTATGCGAAACGAAAAAATTCCTCTAACGGCCGTTCTATGAAAAATGAAAATCGTTACACTTGATTGCTTCATGCTGCTGTTTTTTTAACTAAAATTAACACTGTCGCATCCTATCATCACAGTTAACCCTCTCCCTCCTAACTCGGCCGAAACCGGCCGTATGGCGTTCTCTGCCTTCTCGCCGAATTTAAATGCCCAGTATCCCCAGAATTCGGCCTATTAATTTCCAAGTGGCACCAGCAGCGCTCCTAAGTTCACATCTCAAAATATAATCTAAAAATTCTGAAACCATATCGTCATATTTATAACAGATTTTTATTAAAAATAGATTATTAAACTAATAGACATACCTCCAGGTTCATAGCTTATTATGTATGGCTGGCCTCCATTTCTTCAACAACTTATTTGTGGTACTCGAAGTAACATCCTACTTTACACAATGGTAAGTCACATTGAAGACATTTCCAAGAGGTCTCTACACTCCTTCCAGCTCTTGTCTTTCTTTTTTGGGCACTACAGCAAGCACACACTCTTTTTCTTTCGTCAATTTTCACAAGTTGGTGGGGAGTCACCGGAAAATTAGCGGCACGAGCGTAGGTTCTTTTGCGGCCTTGTATCTTGCGAGAGGAGTAGTTCCCTATCATCTGTCTGTAGAGAGCTAACCGAAAATCCTTTTGTGTTGCTCCATGCCTTGAGGTTGAGGGAGCATTTGTTTCTTTATAAAGTATGTAACTATTTACAATGGCCGTGTTTACTACAAACGCGAAAATATATTTCCACCACTTTTTCGTCTTCCTTCCAAAATCATAGTAAGACCTATTTTGATCGGCTCTATCAACTCCACCCATAAATTTGTTGTACCTTACTATGGGTTCTGGGCACGGAATAAGAATCTGTTTATTGCCCAGCCCAGTTTTCCTGGAAACCATCACACTCACGTTTGGATCGCAGTTTGTTGACAGAACACAAATGTCTCGTCTGTCATGCCAGACAGTGGCCGTCACTTCTGCACTTTGTAAAATTTTACTTTCTCCTCGTTTAAGTTTTAGGCTTTTGGGATTTTTCAATTCAACTGGCCATTCTTTACGTGATGGTCGAGTGGTGGCGCAAGAATAAGTTTTATTTTTATACAATACTTTCATTAAAGAATCACTTGAAAAAAAGCTGTCAAAATATACATGGTGGTATTTACCAAGGTGCTTTTCAAGTAAATTCACCACAACTTGGCTTCCTAACAGCATTTTGTTATTTCTAGTCTCTTTTTTGCCCAAATATACATTTCCTTCTAAAACATAACCGCTCGGACTCGCCAATACCCAAATTTTAAAACCCCATTTTCTTGGCTTTGATTTGACGTACTGTTTTATGTAGTGGCGTCCTTTAAATGCCACCATTGCTTCATCTACAGCTAACTCACGACCTGGCTGGTATTTTGTATTGAACGTATCCAAAACGTCTAGTATTGGTCTCACCTTTTGAAGGATATCAAAACCAACATCACTTTCCTTCTTCTCTTTTGTGATATCACTGACATGAAAATACTTTGTCATGGCTGTAAACCTATTGTAAGTCATGGATTGTCGAATCAGGGGACAGTCTATTTCCTTACTTCTCCAGTAGTCTTCACTTTCTGGCAGATCAAAAACCCCCATATATACTAAGACACCCAAATACGCCCTAATTTCCTCGTCAGTAACGTCAACCCAATGCCTATCTATTTTTTCTGCCTGTCGCTGGCGATATTCTGCGTATTTATTAACATTTTCTGCTATTCTATGAAAGAAATCTTCACCTCCTAACATACATTTCAAATAATCTAATTCATTTGAGCCTACGGGTAAGTCGTGCCTTGGCCCCCTTCCTCCAACAAAAGCGCGTGGAACTTCGAAATGTGATGAATATTCCCATTTAGGGTGGAGTGCATTATCACCTGTCGCATCACTGACACTGGGAGTATCATCCTCTTCTATATCACTATCACCAGAACTGGCACGTTCAAGCAATTCCTCTGCTTCGTCTGAAGAGCTTGGACACTCAGTATCACTTAGAGAATCATCTCTGTCCACTTCTCTCGCTATATCATCTGCACTCAAAGAAGCCATGGTCAGAACTGAGGGGCATTTGGAAGGAGTTCCTTCCCCTGAAAATATTCCGCATTTTCCACGAACACCAGATAAGGAAAACGCATCCTTAGCGATGACAAATCCTCGGAGCCACACAGCTCTAAGAGATTAAAACATCACGCATTTCTTGAGTCAACTTGGGTCTGTTTCTTTTCAGTGTATCTTTTGAACCTCTCTATCTCCCCTAGACCCTCCCTCGGAGAGACCTCACACGTCAAGGGAACTGGAGGCCTTATGACCTAAGGAGCAGTCACTCAGCGCCTCACTCAAAATGAGAAAGGGTCCGGCGGAGTAAAAGATTTTTTTTCTTTTTTTTGCGCCACATGTCTCTTTGAGCGTGATGTAGGAATGGGCGTTTTCTTAGAAAAACAAATACTCCCTAGAGGAGGTGGAAGCGTGGAAGAACCGAAAGAAGACTCTTCGCAAGCCAATGCTGGTCACCCATTTTCGGCTATCTTGCAGGAGAGAGAGAGAGAGCGGACGCCTGGGCCGCCTAAACAAGCCATAGCAGGCGTGGTGTTTTCATCTTCTATTCTCGTATCACAAAGTGTCCCATTCATTCATTCAAGAAACCATGGCTCATCACCTCTCAGTGAACAATCCCTCCTCTGAAATGGCTCCAGAATCTTTTTTCATTACTTCGCTGGTGATAATATGATATCCCAAAGACTCATTAGGTCTTTGGGATCTTGTGGGTGTTGTGACAGATATTATGAGGTTTTGTTTCATCTCAGAGGAACTAAGGATAAGAGACTTGCGTGTATTAGAGACGATAATCACTTTCAAGCGGAAACAGAATCATATGAGGCTCAAAAGTTGGCTCTTAGTATAGCAGAGCAAGACGGCCGGTTTCGGCCGACTTAGAAGGGAGAGGATTAAAAACCACCGGCCGGTTTCGGCCGAGTTAGGAGGGAGAGCGAATTGAGGCATTTAAACTTCGATAGGGAGAGGGTTAAGCGAAATTAATGCAAAATTTGTATTCGAAGCAAAAAAAAGTTTTCTAAAAGCCGTTTTCTAAAATGTAAAATTCCATCAAATTTATTCCTTATTACTGCTTTTTTTTAACTAAAATTAACTCTGTCGCCTTTTGTTATCAAAGTTAGAACAATTTAAGGAAAAATTTTGTATGGGAAACAAAAAAATTCTTCTAACAGCCGTTCTATCAAAAATGAAATTCGTTCAACTTAATTCCTTTATGCTGCTGTTTAATAACTAACATTAACTCTGGTGCCTTTTGACAACACAGTTAACCGAAATTAATGCAAAATTTTTTATGCGAAGCAAAAAAATTTTTCTAAAAGCCATTTTCTCAAATATAAAATTCATTCAACATAATTCCTTATTACTGATTTTGAACTAAAATTAACTCCGTCACCTCTTCTCATCACAGTTCACCGAAATTATGGAAACATTTTTGGGCGTAATAATAAAATTCTCTAACAGGCATATTCTTAAAACAGAAATTCTTTAAATCTTATTACTTTATACACCCTTTTTTCAACTAATAACAGTTGAGCCTCTTCTAATCACTGTTCATTGAAATTATTACATCATTTGTGGGCGAAATATCAAAAAATTTTCTAACAGTCGTTCCCTCAAAAACGAAATTTGTTCAACTTAATTCCTTTAAACTGCTGTTTCTAACTAAATTCACTCTGTCGACTTTTGTCATCACAGTTAACCGAAATTAATGCAAAATTTGTATGCAAATCAAAAAAAGTCTTATAAAAGCCGTTTTCTCAAATATGTAATTCATTTAACTTAATGCCTCATTTCTGCTTTTTAAACAAAAATAACTGTCGCCTTTTGTTATCACAGTTAAGAAAATTTAAGGCTAAATTTTTATGCGAAACGAAAAAATTCTTCTAACGGCCGTTCTATCAAAAATGAAACTCGTAACACTAAATTCCTTTATGCTGCTGTTTTTTTAACTGAAATTAACACTGTCGCCTCCTATCATCACAGTTAACCGAAAATAGTGCAAAACCCTGGGCAACATAAAAACATCCTTCAATGAGTCGTTCTCAAAAAAATTATATATTCCGTCAACTTAATTCCATTACACCGTCTTTTTTAAATTAAAATTAACTCCGTCGAAACTTCTCATACAAATCACCGATTTTATGCAAAATTTCTGGACGAAAAAAAATCCTACATACCGGCGTTCTCTCAAAAATTATATTGTTTCAACATAATTTTATTATTCCGCTGTTTATCACCTAAAGTTAACTCAGTAGCTTCTTCTCTTCACAATTCTCCGAAATTAATGCTAATTTTTTGGGCGAAATAAACAAAATTATTGTTAAAAACAGTTGTTGTCTCAAAAATAAACTTCTTTCAACTCAATTAATTTTGCCGCAGTTTTTCAACTTAAATTAAATCTGTCACCTCTTCTCTTCAGAGTTCACCGAAATTATTGAAACATTTTTGGGCGAATTAAAAAATTTCGTCTAACAGGCAAATTCTTAAAACAGAAATTCTTTAAATCTTATTACTTTATACACCCTTTTTTCAACTAATAACACTTGAGACTCTTCTAATCACAGCTCATTGAAATTATTACAAAATTTGTGGGCGAAATATTAAAATTTTTCTAACAGGCGTTCTGTCAAAAATGAAATTTGTTCAACTTATTTATTTTAAACTGCTGTTTTTAACTACATTAATTCTGTCGCCTTTTGTCATCACCGTTAACCGAAATTAATGCAAAATTTGTATGCGAAGCAAAAAATTCTTCTAAAAGCCGTTTTCTCAAATATAGAATTCATTCAGCCTTATTCCTAATTACTGCTTTTTTTAACTAAAATTAACTCTGTCACCTTTTGTTATCACAGTTAACGGAATTCGAGGCTAAATTTTTTATGCGAAACGAACACATTTTTCTAACAAGCGTTCTGTCAAAAATGAAATTTGTTCAACTTAATTCTTATAAACTGCTGTTTTTAAATAAATTAACTATGTCGCCCTTTGTCGTCACAGTTAACCGAAATTAATGCAAAATTTGTATGCGAAGCACAAAAATTCTTCAAAAGCAATTTTCTCAAATATGAAATTCATTCAACATAATTCCTTATTACTGCTTTTTTAACTTAAATTAACTCTCTTCCCTCTTGTTATCAACGATAACAGAGTGTAAGGGAAAATGTTTTTATGCGAAACACAAAATTTCTCATAACAGCCGCTCTATCAAAAATAAATTCGTTCAACTTAATTCCTTTATGCTGCTGTTTTTGTACTAAAATTTGCTCTGTTGCCATTTTTCATCCCAGTTAACCGAAAATAATGCAAAACTTTTGCGCAAAATAAAAAAATCCTTATAAGAGTCGTTCTCAAAAATATTTTATTCTGTCAACTTAATTCCATTATACCGCCTTTTTTCAACTAAAATTAACTCTGTCGAAACTTCTCATCATAGTTCACCTATTTTATTCAAAATTTCTGGACGAAAAAAATCCTATTTACCGGCATACTATCAAAAATTAAATTCTTTCAACTAAAGTTTATGATACCGCAGTTTATCACCTAAAATTAACTCAGTCACCTCTTCTCTTCACAATTCACCGAAAGTAATGCTAAGTTTCCGGGCGAAATAAAAAAATTCTTCTAACAGTTGTTGTCTCAAAATGAACTTCTCTCAACTCAATTCATTTTCCGCTGTTTTTCAACTAAAATTAAATCTGTCACCTCTACTCATCACAGTTCACCAAAATTATTGAAACATTTTTGGGCGAAATAAAAAAATTCGTCAAACAGGCAAAATCTTAAAACATAAAATTCTTCTAATCTTTATTCTTATAACAGAAATTCTTTCTCCTTTATACACCCTTTTTTCAACTAATAACTCTTGAGCCTCTTCTAATCACTGTTCATTGAAATTATTACAAAATTTTAGTGAGCGAAATATTAAAATTTTTCTAACAGGCGTTCTGTCAAAAATGAAACTTGTTCAATTTATTCTTTTAAACTGCTGTTTCTACATTAATTAACTCTCTAGCCTTTTGTCATCACAGTTAACGGATATTAATGATAATTTGTATGCGAAGGAAAAAAAGTTATCTAAAACCCGTTTTCTCAAATATAAAATTCATTCAACATAATTCCTTATTACTGCTTTTTTTAACTAAAATTAACTGTCGCCTATTGTTATCACAGTTAACCGAATTTTAGGCAAAATTTTTTATGCGAAACAAAAAAATTCTTCTAACAGCCCTTTTATCAAAAATGAAATTCGTTCAACTTAATTCCTTTATGCTGCTGTTTTTAAACTAAAATTAACTCTTGTGCCTATTGGCATCGCAGTTAACCGAAATTATTGCAAAACTTTTTATGCGAACCAAAAACATTTTTCTAAAAGGCGTTTTCTGAAATATAAAATTCATTCAACTTAATTCCATACTACTCGTTTTTTTAACTAAAAATAACTCTGTCGCCTTTTGTTATCAAAGATATCCAAATTTAACGCAAAATGTTTTATGCGGAACAAAAAAATTCTTCTTACAGCCGTTCTCTCAAAAAAGAAATTCTTTCAACCTTATTCCTTTATACTGGTGTTTTTCAACTAAATTTAACTCTGTCTTATCTCGTATCTCTACTATGAATCCTTTATACCGCCGTTTTTCAACGAAAACTAACTCTGTCGCCACTTTTCATCACAGTTACCGAATGTTTGCAAAATTTCTGGAAAAAATAAAAAAACCATACCTACTGGCGATCTCCCAAAAATTATATTCTTTCAATTCCATTTTTTTACCACTATTTTAAAACTCAAATAATTTTGTCGCATCTTCTCATTACAGTTCACTGAAATTAATACAAAATTTCTGGGCATAATAGAAAAATTTTTCTAACAAGCGTTTTATAAAAATATGAAATTCATTCAACTTAAATCTTTTATACCAAAATTTTTCGAAGAAAATTATCTATATAGCCTATTTTTGTCACTGTTCATTGAAATTAATGGAAAAATTCTGGGCGAAAAAATTTTTTTTCTAACAGACGTTCTCTCACAAATGAAATCCTTTTAAATGAATTACTTTATCCGGATTTAGTCAACTAATTTCAACTCTATCGCCTATTATCATCACAGTTAACCGATATCAATGGCAAAATTTCTGGGCGAAATAAAAAAATCCTTCCGACAGGCATTCTCCAACAAATTCTACTAAATTCCTTGATTCTGCTGCTTTTCAACTAAAATTAACTCTGTCGTCTTTTCTCTTCACTGTTACCGAAATAATGCAAAATTTTATATGAGAACAAAATTTCTTCTAACAGCCGTTCACCTAAATATGAAATACATTAAACTTAATTCCTAATACTGCTCTTTTGTAACTTAAATTAACTCTGTGGCCTTTTGTTATCACAGTTAAACGAAAACAATGCAAAATTTTTATGCGAGCCAAAAAAATTATTCTAAAAGCCGTTCTCTCAAAAGTTAAATCCGTTCAACTTAAATTCTTTACACTGCTATTTTATAGCTAAAATTAACACTTTCGCCTGTTATCATCACAGTTAACGGAAAATAATGCAAAACTTCTGGCCAAATTAAAAAAATCCTTCTAAGAGTCGTTCTCAAAAAAATTATATTCCGTCAACTTGATTCCTTTATACCGCCTTTTTTCAACTAAAGCTAATTCTGTAGACACTTCTCATCACAGTTCACCGATTTTATGTAAAATTTCTGGACGAAAAAAAATTCTACTCACCGGCGTTCTCTCAAAAATTGAATTCTTTCAACTAAATTTTATGATACCGCTGTTTATCACCTAAAATAACTCAGTCGCCTCTTCTCTTCACAATTCTCCGAAATTACTGCTAAGTTTCCGGGCGAAATAAACAAATTCTTCTAAGAGTTGTTGTCTCAAAAATGAATTTCTTTCAACTCAACTAATTTAACCACTGTTTTTCAACAAAATATAAATCTGTTACCTCTTCTCATCACAGTTCACCGAAATTTTTGAATTTAAGGCTAACTTTTTTATGCAAAACGAAAATATTCTTCTAACGGCCGTTCTATCAAAAATGAAAATCGTTACACTTAATTCATTTATGCTGCTGTTTTTTAACTAAAATTAACACTGTCGCCTCCTATCATCACAGTTAACCGAAAATAGTGCAAAACTTCTGGGGAAACTAAAAAAATCCTTGTAAGAGTCGTTCTCAAAAAAAGTATTTATTCCGTCAACATAATTCCATTATAGCGTGTTTTTTCAATTAAAATTAACTCCGTCGAAACTTCTCATCACAGTTCACCGATTTTATGTAAAATTTTGGACGAAAAAAAATCCTACTAAATTTTATGATACCGCTGTTTATCACCTAAAGTTAACTCAGTCGCCTCTTCTCTTCACAATTCACCGAAATTAATTCTAAGTTTCCGGGTGAAATAAACACATTCTTCTAACAAGTGTTGTCTCAAATATGAACTCCTTTCAACTCAATTCATTTTACAGCTGTTTTTCAATCAAATTAAAATCTGTCACCTCTTCTCATCACAGTTCACCGATATTATTAAAATATTTTTGGGCGAAATAATAAAATACGTCTAACATGCAAATTCTTAAAACAGAAGTTCTTTAAATCTTATTCCTTTATACACCCTTTTTTCAACTAATAACACATAAGCCTCTTCTAATCACAGTTCATTGAAATTATTACAAAATTTGTGAACGTCATCTTAATATTTTTTTAATGGCCCTTCTATCAAAAATGAAATTCGTGCAACTTAATTCCCTTATGCTGCGGTTTTTCAACTAAAATTTGCTCTGTTGCCATTTTTCATCCCAGTTACCCGAAAATAATGCAAAACGTCTGCGCAAAAAAAATCCTTCTAAGAGTCGTTCTCAAAAAAATTATATTCCGTCAACTTATATCCTTTATACCGACTTTTTTTTTAACTAAAATTACCTCTGTCGACACTTTTAATCAAAGTTAACCAATTTCATGCAAAATTTCTGGACGAAAAAAATCCTACTTACCGGCGTTCTCTCAAAAATTGAACTCTTTCAACTAAATTTTATGATACCGCTGTTTATCACCTAAAATTAACTCATTCGCATCTTCTCTTCACAATTCACCGAAATTAATGCTAATTTTCTGGGCTAAATAAACAAAATTATTCTAACAGTTGTTGTCACAAAAATGAATTTTTCTCAAATCAATTCATTTTGCCGCTGTTTTTAACTTACAATAAATCTGTCACCTCTTCTCTTCACAGTTCACCGAAATTATTGAAACATTTTTGGGCGAAATAAAAAAATTCGTCTAACATGCAAATTCTTAAAACAGAAATTCTTTAAATCTTATTCCTTTTTACACCCTTTCTTCAACTAATAACACTTAAGCCTCACAGTTCATTGAAATTAAAACAAAATTTGAGGGCGAAATATTAAAATTTTTTAACTTAATTCTTTTTGCTGCTGTTTTTCAACTAAAATTAACTCTGTTGCCTTTTTCATCCCAGTTAACCGAAAATAATGCATAACCCCTGGGCAAGATAAAAAAATCCTTCTCAGAGTCGTTCTCAAAAAAATTATATTCCGCTTTATACTTGTAATCACAGTTCATTGACATTATTAAAAAAATATTGTTAGCGTATTATGAAAATTTTTCTAACAAGTGTTGTCTCAAATATGAACTCCTTTCTACTCAATTCATTTTACAGCTGTTTTTCAATTAAATTAAAATCTGTCACCTCTTCTCATCACAGTTCACCGAAATTATTAAAATATTTTTGGGCGAAATAATAAAATACGTCTAACATGCAAATTCTTAAAACAGAAGTTCTTTAAATCTTATTCCTTTATACACCCTTTTTTCAACTAATAACACATAAGCCTCTTCTAATCACAGTTCATTGAAATTATTACAAAATTTGTGAACGTCATCTTAATATTTTTTTAATGGCCCTTCTATCAAAAATGAAATTCGTGCAACTTAATTCCCTTATGCTGCGGTTTTTCAACTAAAATTTGCTCTGTTGCCATTTTTCATCCCAGTTACCCGAAAATAATGCAAAACGTCTGTGCAAAAAAAATCCTTCTAAGAGTCGTTCTCAAAAAAAATTATATTCCGTCAACTTAATTCCATTATACCGTCTTTTTTCAATTAAAATTACCTCCGTCGAAACTTCTCATACAAATCACTGATTTTATGAAAAATTTCTGGACGAAAAAAAATCCTACTTACCAGCGTTCTCTCAAAAATTAAATTGTCTCAACTAAATTTTATCATACCTCTCTTTATCACCTAAAGTTAACTCAGTCGCCACTTCTCTTCACAATTCCACGAAAGGAATTCTAAGTTTCCGGGCGAAAAAACAAATTCTTCTAACAGTTGCTGTATCAAAAATGGACTTCTTTCCACTCAATTCATTTTGCCGCTGTTTTTCAACTAAAATTAAATCTGTCACCTCTTCTCATCACAGTTCACCGAAATTATTGAAACATTTTTGAGCAAATAATAAAATTCGTCTAACAGGCAAACTCTTATAACAGACATTTTTTAAATCTTATTCCTTTATACACCCTTTTTTCACCTAATAACAATTGACCCTCTTCTTATCATAGTTCATTGAAATTATGACAAAATTTGTGGACGAAATATTAAAATTTTTCTAACAGGTGTTGTGTAAAAAATAAAATTTGTTCAACTTAATTCTTTTAAACTGCTGATTTTAACAAAATTAACTCTGTCGCCTTTTGTGATCGCAGTTAACCGAAATTAATGCAAAATTTGTATGCGATGCAAAAAAATTCTTCTCAAAGCCGTTTTCTCAAATAGAAATTCATTCAACTTAATTCCTTATTACTGCTTTTTTTATCTATAATTAACTCTGTCGCCTTTTGTTATCAACGATAACCGAATTATTGAAAACTATTGAAACCCCTAAAATTATTGAAACATTTTTGGGCAAAATAAAAAAATTCGTCTAACAGGCAAATTCTTAAAACAGAAATTCTTTAAATCTTTATTCTTATAACAGAAATTCTTTTCTCCTTTATACACCCTTTTTTCAAGTAATAACTCTTGAGCGTCTTCTAATCACTGTTCATTGAAATTATTACAAAACTTTAGTGAGCGAAATATTAAAATTTTTCTAACAGGCGTTCTGTCAAAAATGGAACTTGTTCAATTTATTCTTTTAAACTGCTGTTTCTACCTAAATTAACTATCTAGCCTTTTGTCATCACAGTTAACGGATATAAATGATAATTTGTATGCGAAGGAAAAAAAAGTTTTCTAAAAGCCGCTTTCTCAAATATAAAATTCATTCAACATAATTCCTTATTACTGCTTTTTTTTAACTAAAATTAACTGTTGCCTATTGTTATCACAGTTAACCGAATTTTAGGCAAACAGGCACAGTTTACACAATTTAAGGCAAAATATTTTATGCGAAACAAAAAAATTCTTCTAACATTCTTTCCGTTCTTCAGGCAGGCGTTCGACAGGCATTCTCCAACAAATTCTACTTAATTCCTTCATTCTGCTGCTTTTCAACTAAAATTAACTCTGTCGTCTTTTCTCTTCACAGTTACCGAAATAATGCAAAAATTTTTATGAGAACAAAATTTCTTCTAACAGCTGTTCACCTAAATATGAAATACATTAAACTTAATTCCTAATACTGCTCTTTTTTAACTTAAATTAACTCTGTGGCCTTTTGTTATCACAGTTAAACGTAAACAATGCAAAATTTTTATGCGAGCCAAAAAAATTATTCTAAAAGCCGTTCTCTCAAAAGTTAAATCCGTTCAACTTAAATTCTTTACACGGCTATTTTATAGCTAAAATTAACACTTTCGCCTGTTATCATCACAGTTAACGGAAAATAATGCAAAACTTCTGGCCAAATTAAAAAAATCCTTCTAAGAGTCGTTCTCAAAAAAATTATATTCCGTCAACTTGATTCCTTTATACCGCATTTTTTCAACTAAAATTAATTCTGTAGACACTTCTCATCACAGTTCACCGATTTTATGTAAAATTTCTGGACGAAAAAAAATTCTACTCACCGGCGTTCTCTCAAAAATTGAATTCTTTCAACTAAATTTTATGATACCGCTGTTTATCACCTAAAATAACTCAGTCGCCTCTTCTCTTCACAATTCTCCGAAATTAATGCTAAGTTTCCGGGCGAAATAAAAAAATTCTTCTAACAGTTGTTGTCTCAAAAATGAACTTCTTTCAACTCAACTAAGGCTAAATTTTTTATGCAAAACGAAAATATTCTTCTAACGGCCGTTCTATCAAAAATGAAAATCGTTACACTTAATTCATTTATGCTGCTGTTTTTTAACTAAAATTAACACTGTCGCCTCCTATCATCACAGTTAACCGAAAATAGTGCAAAACTTCTGGGGAAACTAAAAAAATCCTTGTAAGAGTCGTTCTCAAAAAAAGTATTTATTCCGTCAACATAATTCCATTATAGCGTGTTTTTTCAATTAAAATTAACTCCGTCGAAACTTCTCATCACAGTTCACCGATTTTATGTAAAATTTTGGACGAAAAAAAATTCTACTAAATTTTATGATACCGCTGTTTATCACCTAAAGTTAACTCAGTCGCCTCTTCTCTTCACAATTCACCGAAATTAATTCTAAGTTTCCGGGTGAAATAAACACATTCTTCTAACAAGTGTTGTCTCAAACATGAACTCCTTTCAACTCAATTCATTTTACAGCCGTTTTTCAATCAAATTAAAATATGTCACCTCTTCTCATCACAGTTCACCGAAATTATTAAAACATTTTTGGGCGAAATAATAAAAAACGTCTAACATGCAAATTCTTAAAACAGAAGTTCTTTAAATCTTATTCCTTTATACACCCTTTTTTCAACTAATAACACATAAGCCTCTTCTAATCACAGTTCATTGAAATTATTACAAAATTTGTGAACGTCATCTTAATATTTTTTTAATGGCCCTTCTATCAAAAATGAAATTCGTGCATCTTAATTCCCTTATGCTGCGGTTTTTCAACTAAAATTTGCTCTGTTGCCTTTTTACATCACAGTTAACCGAAATTAATGCAAAATTTTGTATGCGAAACAAAAAAAAATTTCTAACAGCCGTTTTCTCAAAATTGAAATTCATTCTACTTAATGCCTCATTTCTGCTTTTTTTTTACAAAAATAACTGTATGTCCTGCTTTTATCACAGTTACCCGAAATTAATACAAAATTTTTTATGCGAAACAAAAACATTTCTAACGGCCGTTCTCTCAAAATTGAAATTCGTTCAACTTAATTCCTTTATGCTGCGGTTTTTTAACTAAAATTAACGCTTTGGCCTTTTTTCATCCCAGTTTACGGAAATTAATGCAAAAATTTTTACGCGATTCAAAAAAATTCTTCGGCCAGCCGTTCTCTCAAAAATGAAATCCTTCAACCTTATTCCTTTTGACGGGTGTTTTTCAACCAAATTTAACTCTATCGCATCTGTATCTCCACTGTTAAACCTTGAAACCGCTGCTTTTAAACGAAAATTAACTCTGTCACCACTTCTCATCACAGTTTACCGAAATTATTAAAAATTTCTGGAAAAAATAATGAAACTATACCTACTGGCGTTCTCTCAAAAATTATATTCTTTTAATTCCATTTTTTACCGCTGTTATTAAACTAATATAATTTTGTCGCGTCTTCTTATTTCAGATCACTGAAATTACTACAAAATTTCTGGGCAAAATAGAAAAATTCTTCTAACAGGCGTTTTATCAAATTTGAAATTCATTTAACTTAAATCGTTTATATCACTGTTTTTCAACGAAATTTATGTATATCGCAACTTTCGTCACGGTTCATTTTTATTAATGCAAAATTTCTGGGCGAAAAAAATACTTCTAACAGGCGTTCTCTCAAAAATGAAATGCTTTCAAATTCATTTCTTTATACCGCATTTTTCAACTAAATTCAACGCAGTCGCCTATCATCATCACAGTTAACCGATATTAATGAAAAAATTTCTGGGCGAAATAAAAAAATCTTTCTAAACGTGTTCTCTAAATAATATAATCCTCTCAACACAATTCCTTTGTGCAGCATTTTTTCAATTAAAATTAACTCTTTTGCCACTTCTCATCAGAGTTCACCGATTTGATGAAAAAATTTCTGGACGAAAAAAAATCCTACTTACCAGAGTTCTTTCAAAAATTAAATTCTTTCAACTTAATTCCTTAATGCTGCTATTTGTTAACTAAAATTATCTATGTTGCATTTTTTCATCCCAGTGAACCGAAAATATGGCAAACTTCTGGATAAAAAAAAATTCTTCCATGAGTCTTTCTCAAAAAAATTATATTCCGTCAACTTTATTCCTTTATACCGCCATTTTTCAACTAAAATTAACTCTGTGGATACTTCTCATCACAGTTCACCGTTTTTATGCAAAATTTCACGACGAAAAAAAATCCTACTTACCGGCGTTCTCTCAAAAATTAAATTCTTTTAACTAAATTTTATGATACCGCTGTTTATCACCTAAAATTAACTCAGTCGCCTCTTCTCTTCACAATTCACCGAAATTAATGCTAAGAATCCGGGCGAAATAAACAAATTCTTCTAACAGTTCTTGTCTCAAAAATGAACTTTTTTCAAACTCAATTATTTTGCCGCGGTTTTTCAACTAAAATCAAATCTGTCACCTCTTCTCATCTTAGTTCACCGAAATTATTAAAACATTTTTGGGCGAAATAATAAAATACGTCTAACATGCAAATTCTTAAAACAGAAGTTCTTTAAATCTTATTCCTTTATACACCCTTTTTTCAACTAATAACACATAAGCCTCTTCTAATCACAGTTCATTGAAATTATTACAAAATTTGTGAACGTCATCTTAACACTAGAACCGCGGCAATTCGGTTATCCCTAAAACCGCGGTCGGGTCACTTTTGACCCACCTTCCTTTTTTGTGATAAATTAGTAAAATACAAAGAGTAAAGTGAATTCTGAGTATTTAGACATGCAAATATGCAAGATTTTTATATGAAAAACAACAGTAAAATAGATTTCTTACGTCAAATTATTGCTGAAAAGACAATAAAAAATCATAAAACATTTTGATTGCACTTATAAACATGCAGTGCGTGTCCTTAGGTACTGAATAATGTCACATGCCAAACACGCATAATAATGTCGTGATGAGCATTTTCTGCTAACTGCTTTCTTACATGCATTACACTTCACAAAAGTTTTGTTTCCTGTGCAATTACCCTGATCTCGAGTGCGCTTTTCTTGTTTCTCAGAAACTTCATTTGGGATAGCTACGCAGGCATTTTTAACCCTCCCTTGCCCAAGGTATTTCTCACCGTCGTTCGCCTAAGGGGGTATTTCAACTACCCCAAAGCGTTTTTCGGAACTAATACGCTTTAGGGGGGGGGGAAATATTGTGAACACAATACGTATTTAGTAGTTGTACACATATATTAATATTATAATTGTAAATATGATACATAGGTATAGTTCTAGGATGTTATTTTTGTTTTTATTTAGTGACATTGTAACATGGTTTTGATAAACGCTTGTGAATAAATTTGACAATGTTTGTAATGCCGGAAAGTCTTTAAAATGAATCTAATGAACATGAAAATTTATCTGCATTGAGAGATAAAAATTTACTATTTCATACAATTATTGCATTTAATGATTTTTGTATCTTTCGTATGCATGTATGTACATTGCAAACTGGTGCCTTGCATCTCGCACATGCAAATCTCGTTTTACCTGACATGTTTTCGAGGAGATAAAACACACCTAAGAGGAGAGGATAACTTGCTGCCATCTTCATTGATTTCATCACTTGCGCCTTGAGATTTATACCGCAATTTTTTGTTCCATAGTTGCTAAATACAGACAGTTTCTTTTAGATGCTCTTTTCTCACAGGGGGCATCTCACTGATCTGTGAGAGCCATGCTCAGCTCTTGTAAGAAATGTTTCTGTCTACTCCTGCAGCTGATATTCCATTCTGGATGTTTATGAGTCCATATATTATAGGCATTCATTGGTGCAATATCGATTATTCCAAAAAGTAGCCAGAGGGTCACCTTCTAGTCACTCGTACGCAACTTTACTCTCTTGTCATTTTATTCCCAGTGTCTACTGCACCCTTCGTGCTGTTATTATCCATCGGGTTTCATTTTATTCTGCTGCCCACCAACCGATGCTTCATGATGCTGAATGCCAAATAAAATAACACTTTTACGTAGTTTTGGTACATAGGAGACCATAGTCATAATCTTGGTAAAACCAAAAATAGAGGAAAAATCAGCTCGGATTTCATTTGGGAGGAACTCTTTGGGTGGCTCTGCTTTATTCAACCTCATTGTACCAATTAGGGTCGGATTGTTTTGGAGAAGAGTCAGAAAGAGGTAATGACGTAAAAAGGTGTCCACTCTGACCCCTCTTCTGCTTCCTACATATTGTTTCACCAAGTCCAGAACTTCACGCTGCCGTTGATTCACCTCCCGAATATTCCTACATTTCCCTAAGTAGACCTGTGCATTCAAAATGTAAGCAGTTTTCGAATCGGCGCACACCCAAATTTTAATCTCATAACGTCCTGGTTTGGATTTTATATACACACGGAAGTGGTATTTATCACGAAATTTTGCTAGTGGTTCGTTTATTGTTATGTGCGTAGGTATTTGGAGGAAAGTTTTTCATGCAAGGAAACGTGAACATATCGAACATAGCCCTATTTGCTTCCAATTTGTCGCATGCATTTTCCATTCTTTGTGTTCGATTGGATTTATCGTCGAACTGTATGGATCTAAGAATGCTCTTCAACCGTTCTCTTGACATTGCGGCACTAAAGAAAGGAATTTGATAAGTTGATCACTCAGTCCACCGATCACCTAGGGTGTTTTTACACCCATGAACTTTTCCGGCAGCAATGATCATGCCAAAAAACAAGTAACTCTCTGGGTCACGTTTTGCCACTCCATTTCACTATTAGCATGATCTTTATTGACTTTTGCGTACTCTACCAGCTTCTCTGTTTGTCCCAACATATACAATTTCTAATATCTCTGGTGCCAGAAACAATAAAAATGCGTCCTTCAAACTCTCTATTCCCGAACTGCACTCAGTCAACCCAGGTTTTCCGTTGGCAATGTTGCTTACTATTGTGCGACCGAAGTGATACGGTTTTCTGTTTTATTTCAGTCCTGAAATTGCTGTGAAAAAATCTTCCTCAGCTTCTAAAATTCTGTTCTCGTTTTTTGATTCTGATTCACAATCAAATTCATTACAGCATTCTTCCTCATCTTCCACAGCATCTTCCTCTTAATTTTTTGAGGCACTTTCAAACCCAGGTTCATTCTTGTCATCTTCACTCAAATCTGTGTTGTCGCATTCATGACGATGTGGAACATTGAAAAGTATATCGGAATAAATTAATGTATCCAAGAGAATATAGACATTTCGTCTCATCATCTTGAAACTACGAACGTAAAAACAGTCGTCAACGTAGCTATAGCAATGCAGTTTTCTTTTTGAGGTTACCACTAGAATTACAAAGATCCGCATGAAAGTAATAACGTTTCACGCAAACGTTAGAGCTCAAAATACATCAAGGAAAGCTCTCCACAGAAAAAAATTGAAAATATATTTGAGCCGCAGTAGCCCAAGAGGGGTAGTCTAACTACCCCAAGAGTTTAATACAAAATATTTAGGTGATTATAATAAAAATTTCATTGCTTATAAGTGATAATAACATATTATAGTATTAGAAACAAGTACCTTGGACCGTTTTCGTTTTCTAATTCATGATGCTGAGTGATAATAAAATAACGAGGCTTGGGGTATTTAAAATACCCCCCTGGGCAAGGAAGGGTTAATCAGGGGTGTTGTGTAATTTACAGCGAGCTCTTCCGCGAGCTGTCGCAGAGAATCCCTCAGTTTCATTTTCTTCTCATTCTGAGAATTGTACAATACGCAAGCATTTATTCCTGCCAAATCCAACAAGCTATAAAACGTGTGAACTGGCCAACGTCTGGATGGTGCCTTCGAACATTTGCGAGCCATTTGATCCACTACGTGCACTCCATATCTGGCTCTTTCATAAAATGTTACAAAGTCTGGCTTCTTTCTGTTACGAATCCCAATTTTGACATCAGAATGCATACTGCTTAGGAGAACATTTTTTTTTCTTTTTTCCCTGATAAATTGTCAAGGAGATTTCACCATTCTTCACTAACATTGTGCTGTATGATTTACCTTTCGCCTTCTTGACGCATAGTGAAAATTCCCTGCGAGATCTGTTTATGGTACCAACAATACTCAAATCATTTTCCTTCAAAGATTCACAGAGAGACAAGAAGGTGTAAAAATTGTCACATGTGACATTCCTCCCCTAATTAAAAAAATGTTCCATCAATTTATTCACAACAAAGTCACCAAGGCGCTCACCCTTGGGTATATTGTCTTCTCTTCCGAGGTATTGGAAAGAATTTACATCATATTTGGACTCTTTGTCTACGTCCATCCAATATCCGTATTTCCGTACTACCCGTACTTATCTGGTTTTGAGGCCATGAACTGAGTAAATCTGTATCGGCATTTAGATGGGAAAAATTGCTCATCAATGGTTATATATGAGCCTGGAATGTAACTACACTGTGTTTTTCAATAGTCTTACCAAATCTCCGATACCATTGCGAATTTGCCTTCTTTCAGTCTTTTTGACCCTGCGGATTGAATGTCAAACCTCAAGAAACCCATTATGTCTCCGAATCTATCACGAGCCATCGTTGTCGTCAAAAGAATTTCCCCACTTCGCAGACCAAAGTGATTCTAGTTATAAACCCTTAGATCCAAAGGCCCCAACGGCGTATAGTACAGATAGAAAAGCTTCCAACTCTTCAATTTTCAAAGAGCAATTTTCTGACTGCAATACACGATGTGCCTCAGTCTCGGTACATGACACAATATGTTCCCACGTATTATCAGTGATCATAAGTCACCAAGCACTGACGTAAGTTTCATTCACATAACGTTTTGCAAGCGGCGTGGGGCCAGCGCGATCTCTGAAAACATTGTGATACTCACGCCTACCACCTGAAGCATGGTCCACTATCCCAACTCGCTAGGTCGTGCCGTCTGGGGATACGATCTCTGCACCTGCAGACAGCTGAAAGAGGCTACCAACACGGGTCCTTCCTCGTTTCGCTGGTGGTGCGTAATGTCGTCAACTTGCGTGCTACCTGGATTACTCGCGGCGGCCTCTAGTTCTGATGAGTGAGCCAACCTACGCCCCCGGCCACGACCTCGTCCACGATTCCGAGTATGCCTTGCCCATGCACAACTTGGTTAGGTATGCAGATAATAATTATTGCTAAAATAAGTCGTAATAATAGCACAAGGCTTTGGAACACAGAAACGCAATTAAAATTTCCTTACCACAAATATAATTACCACCGTGGTAAATAAATAAATGAGAATAACTGTATGAACATTGAAATTTATGAATTATACCAAATATTTACAAGTACTTTCATGCTCCACTGGGAATTTTAGGAACTGAAAGTGGTGTAGGATCATCTTCTGATGATGACTCTGAAGATGAGAATTGTTGCGATTCATCGTCAGACAAAATAACAAACGGCTCGCACTCAGATTCGTTCTTCGAAATCTCGTGTATGGTTTCAGCAACATCCTTCGATGTTTATATTCGGCCATAATCAACGACGAGCTACCACAATATATTCATCAGGAAAAACTGCACTACTGACACCGTATTACTCCGGTCAGCGACCGAGAGGCGTGCCACTAGCGAAAAGGATTGAATTCATGGAAAGCAATTAAAACGTATAATTTCACACCCTTTTATTTTCCTACAAGGCGTCAACAGCTAAGCGTCTATTTCCAGGTAATACATCACATTCACCTTCAGAGATTAGACTTGGCTAAAATTTTCTGGGTTGGCGAATCTCTTCCTGTCCTCCCTCCCCCTATTTCCCCTCACCCCTCCCCAGGTGTAAGTAGGGGGCAACTAGTCGCTGAGTGAGCCGAAATCAGAATAACGTTGAATCAGAAACAAAAAAACACAAAAATACGCTAATTAACCCATATAAAACGTAAGTACTCTCAGTGGGTCAAAAATGACCCAACCGCGGTTTAAGGTAAATCTTAATTTATTTCAGAGTGTTTTTCCCCTAGAGATGTGGAATTGCTTAGAGTAATTAAACACACTTATTGGTGAAAAGTCATGGAATATTAGTCCTTTAAATGCAAATCAAAAGGAGCGGGAAAAGAAAAAAATTGCAAATGGGTCAAAAATGACCCAGCCGCGGTTCTAGTGTTAATATTTTTTTAATGGCCCTTCTATCAAAAATGAAATTCGTGCAACTTAATTCCCTTATGCTGCGGTTTTTCAACTAAAATTTGCTCTGTTGCCTTTTTACATCACAGTTAACCGAAATTAATGCAAAATTTTGTATGCGAAACAAAAAACAATTTCTAACAGCCGTTTTCTCAAAATTGAAATTCATTCTACTTAATGCCTCATTTCTGCTTTTTTTTACAAAAATAACTATATGTCCTGCTTTTATCACAGTTACCCGAAATTAATACAAAATTTTTCATGCGAAACAAAAACATTTCTAACGGCCGTTCTCTCAAAATTGAAATTCGTTCAACCTTATTCCTTTTGACGGGTGTTTTTCAACCAAATTTAACTCTATCGCATCTGTATCTCCACTGTTAAACCTTGAAACCGCTGCTTTTAAACGAAAATTAACTCTGTCACCACTTCTCATCACAGTTTACCGAAATTATTAAAAATTTCTGGAAAAAATAATGAAACTATACCTACTGGCGTTCTCTCAAAAATTATATTCTTTTAATTCCATTTTTTACCGCTGTTATTAAACTAATATAATTTTGTCGCGTCTTCTTATTTCAGATCACTGAAATTACTACAAAATTTCTGGGCAAAATAGAAAAATTCTTCTAACAGGCGTTTTATCAAATTTGAAATTCATTTAACTTAAATCGTTTATATCACTGTTTTTCAACGAAATTTATGTATATCGCAACTTTCGTCACGGTTCATTTTTATTAATGCAAAATTTCTGGGCGAAAAAAATACTTCTAACAGGCGTTCTCTCAAAAATGAAATGCTTTCAAATTCATTTCTTTATACCGCATTTTTCAACTAATTTCAACGCAGTCGCCTATCATCATCAGAGTTCACCGATTTTATGAAAAAATTTCTGGACGAAAAAAAATCCTACTTACCAGAGTTCTTTCAAAAATTAAATTCTGTCAACTTAATTCCTTAATGATGCTATTTGTTAACTAAAATTATCTATGTTGCATTTTTTCATCCCAGTGAACCGAAAGTATGGCAAACTTCTGGATAAAAAAAAAATTCTTCCACGAGTCTTTCTCAAAAAAATTATATTCCGTCAACTTTATTCCTTTTTACCGCCATTTTTCAACTAAAATTAACTCTGTGGATACTTCTCATCACAGTTCACCGTTTTTATGCAAAATTTCACGACGAAAAAAAATCCTACTTACCGGCGTTCTCTCAAAAATTAAATTCTTTTAACTAAATTTTATGATACCGCTGTTTATCACCTAAAATTAACTCAGTCGCCTCTTCTCTTCACAATTCACCGAAATTAATGCTAAGAATCCGGGCGAAATAAACAAATTCTTCTAACAGTTCTTGTCTCAAAAATGAACTTTTTTCAAACTCAATTATTTTGCCGCGGTTTTTCAACTAAAATCAAATCTGTCACCTCTTCTCATCACAGTTCACCGAGATTATTGAATCTTTTTTGGGATAAATAAAAAAATTCGTCTAACAGGCAAATTCTTAAAACAGAAATTCTTTTAATCTTATTCCTTTGTACACCCTTTTTTCAACTAATAACACTTGAGCCTCTTCTTATCACAGTTGATCGAAATTATTACAAAATTTGTAGACGAAATATTAAAATTTTTCGAACCGGTGTTCATCAAAAATGAAATTTGTTCAACTTAATTCTTTTAAACTGCTATTTTTAACTAAATTTACTGTCTCGCCATTGTCATCACATTTAATCGAAATTAGTGAAATATTTTTATGCGAAGCAAAACAATTCTTCTAAAAGCCGTTTTCTTAAATATAAAATTCATTCAACCTTATTCCTTATAACTGCTTTTTTTATTTAAAATTAACTCTTTCGCCTTTTGTTATCACAGTTATACGAATTTAACGCTAAACTTTTTGATGCGAAACAAAAAAATTCCTCTCACGGCCGTTTTATAAAAAATGAAATTCGTTTTATTTAATTCCTTTATACTGCTGTTTTTTAACTAAAATTAACACTGTCGCGTCCTATCATCACAATTAACCGAAATTAATGCTGTTTCCAGGGGAAATAAACAAATTCTTCTAACAGTTGTTGTCTCAGAAATGAACTTTGTTCAACTCAATTAATTTTGCCGGCGTTGTTCAACTGAAATTAAATCTTTCTACTCTTCTCATCACAGTATTTCGAACTTATTTAAACATTTTTGGGCGAAATAATAAAATTCGTCTAACAGGCAAATTCTTAAACAGAAATTCCTTAAATCTGATTCCTTTATACACCCTTTTTTCAACTAATAACACTTGAGCCTCTTCTAATCACAGTTCATTGAAATTATTACAAAATTTGTGGGCGAAATATTAAAATTTTTCTAACAGGCGTTCTGTGAAAAATGAAATTTGTTCAACTTAATTTATTTAAACTGCTGTTTCTAACTAAATTAACTCTGTCGCCTTTTGTCATCACAGATAACCAAAATTAATGTAAAATTTGTATGCGAAGGAAAAAAAATCTTCTAAAAGCCGTTATCTTAAATACAAAGTTCATTCAACTAAATTCCTTATTATTGCTTTTTTTATTTAATATTAACTCTTTCGCCTTTTGTTATCACAGATAACCGAATTTAAGGCTAAATGTTTTATGCGAAACAAAAATATTCTTCTAACGGCCGTTCCATCAAAAATGAAATTCGTTCCACTTTATTCCTTTAAGCTGCTGTTTTTTAACTAAAATTAACACTGTCGCCTCCTATCATCACAATTAATCGAAAATAGTGCAACTTAATTCCTTTATACCGCCTTTTGTCAACAATAATTAACTCAGTCTACACTTCTCATCACAGTTTTCAGATTTTATGCATAATTTCTGGACGAAAAAAAATATCCTACTTACCGGCGTTCTCTCAAAAATTAAATTCTTTCAACTTAATTTTGTGATACCGCTGTTTATCACCTAAAATAAAATCAGTCGTCTCTTCTCTTCACAATTCACCGAAATTAATGCTAAGTTTCCGGGCGAAATAAACAAATACTCCTAACAGCCATTCACTCAAAAATGAAATTCTTGCAACCTTTTTCCTTTATACTGGTGTTTTTCAACTAAATTTAACTCTTTCGCATCTCGTATCTCTACTATGAATCCTTTATACCGCCGTTTTTCAACGAAAATTAACTCTGTCGCCACTTTTCATCACAGTTACCGAATATTTGCAAAATTTCTGGAAAAAATAAAAACACCGTACCTACTGTCGTTCTCCCACAAATTATATTCTTCAAATTCCATTTTCTTATCGCTATTTTAAAATCAAAATAATTTTGTTGCATCTTCGACAGTTCACTGGAAATTTCTCCGCATACTAGAAAAATTCTTCTAACAGGCGTTATATCAAATATGAAATTCATTCAACTTAAATCTTATACACCAATTTTTTTCGAAGAAAATTATCTATATAGCCTATTTTTGTCTCGGTTCATTGAAATTAATTGAAAATTTCTGGGAGAAAAAAAATTTTTTCTAACCGACGTTCTCTCACAAATGAAATCCTTGCAAATTAATTATTTTATACTGCATTTAGTCAACTAGTTTCAACTCTATCGCCTATTATCATCACAGTTAACCGATATCAATGGCAAAATTTCTGGGCGAAATAAAAAAATCCTTCTGACAGGCATTCTCCAAAAAATTCTACTAAATTCCTTGATTCTGCTGCTTTTCAACTAAAATTAACTCTGTCGTCTTTTCTCTTCACAGTTACCGAAATAATGCAAAAGTTTTTTAGAGAACAAAATTTCTTCTAACAGCCGATCACCTAAATATGAAATACATTAAACTTAATTCCTAATACTGCTCTTTTATAACTTAAATTAACTCTGTGGCCTTTTGTTATCACAGTTAAACGAAAACAATGCAAAATTTTTATGCGAGCCAAAAAAATTATTCTAAAAGCCGTTCTCTCAAAAGTTAAATCCGTTCAACTTAAATTCTTTACACTGCTATTGTATAGCTAAAATTAACACTTTCGCCTATTATCATCACAGTTAACGGAAAATAATGCAAAACTTCTGGCCAAATTAAAAAAATCCTTCTAAGAGTCGTTCTCAAAAAAATTATATTCCGTCAACTTGATTCCTTTATACCGCCTTTTTTCAACTAAAATTAACTCTGTCGACACTTCTCATCACAGTTCACCGAATTTATGCAAAATTTCTGGACGATATAAAAAAAAACCTACTAATTTGCGTTCTCTAAATAGATTTATTCTCTTACCCTAATTCCTTTATACCGCTGATTTTTAACTTAAATTAACTCAGTCAACGGTTCTCATTATAATTGAAAGAAAAATGTAAACTTTTTGGGCGAAATAAAAACATTCTTATGACCGGTGTTCTCTCAAGGATGATATCATTTCAAATTAATTTCTTTATATCGCATTTCTTCAACTAATTTCAAATCTGTCGCCTATTATCATCACAGTTAACCGATATTAATGAAAAAAATTCTGGCCGAAATAAAAAAATCCTTCTAAAAGCCTTCTCTAACTAATTTAATTCTTTCAGCATAAAACATTTGTACCGCATTATTTTAAACTGAAATTAACTCTGTCGTCTTATCTCCTCACAGTTACCGAAATAATGTAAAAATTTTAATGAGAATAAAATTTAAAAAAAAGAACAGCCGTTCTTCTAAATATAAAATTCATTAAACTTAATTCCTAAATACTGCTTATTGTTTACTAAAATTAACTATGTCGCCTTTTGTCATCACAGTGAAATGGAAACAATTTTAAATTATTTATGGGAACCAAAAAAATTCTTCTGACTGCCGTTCTCTCAAAAGTTAAATCCGTTCAACTTAAATTCTTTACACTGCTATTTTATAGCTAAAATTAACACTTTCGCCTATTATCATCACAGTTAACGGAAAATAATGCAAAACCTCTGGCCAAAATAAAAAAATCCTTCTAAGAGTCGTTCTCAAAAAAATTATATTCCGTCAACTTCATTCCTTTATACCGCATTTTTTCAACTAAAATTAACTCTGTAGACACTTCTAATCACAGTTTACCGCTTTCATGCAAACTTTCTGGACGAAAAAAATCCTACTTACCGGCGTTCTCTCAAAAATTAAACTAATTCAATTAAATTTTATGATACAGCTCGTTATCACCTAAAATTGACTTATTCGCCTCTTTTCTTCACAATTCTCCGAAATTAATGCTAAGTTTCCGGGCAAAAAAACAAAGTCTTCTAGCAGTTGTTGTCTTAAATATGAACTTCTTTCAACTCAATTCATTTTGCCGCTGTTTTTCAACTAAAATTAAATCTGTCACCTCTTCTAATCACAGTTCACCAAAATTATTAAAACATTTTTGGGCGAAATAATAAAATTCGTCGACCATGCAAATTCTTAAAACAGAAATTCTTTAAATCTCATTCCTTTATGCACCCATCTTTCAACTAATAACACTTGAGCCTCTTCTAATCACAGTTCATTAAAATTATTAAAAAATTAGTGGACGAAATATTTAACTTTTTCTAACAGCCGTTCCCTTTAAACTGAAATTCGTTTAACTTAATACCTTTATGCTGCTGTTTAACAACTAAATTTAGCTCTGTTGCCATTTTTAATCCCAGTTAACCGGATATAGTGCAAAACTTCTGGGCAAAATAAAAAAAATTCTTCTAACAGCCGTTCTCTCAAATATTAAATTCGTTCAATTTAAATTCTTTACACTGCTGTTTTTTTAACTAAAATTAACACTGTCGCCTCTTACCATAACAGTTAACCGAAAACAATGCAAACTTCTGAGCAAAATAAAAACATCCTTCTCATAATCGTTCTCAAAAAAATTATTATGTCGAATACCTTTATACCGCCTTTTTTCAACTAAAATTAACTCTGTCGCCACTTCTCATCAGAGTTCACCGAATTTATGCAAAATTTTTGGACGAATACATAAATCCTACTTACCGGCGTTCTCTCAAAAATTAAATTCTTTCAACTAAGTTTTATTATACCGCTGTTTTTATTCTAAAATGAACTGAGTTGACTCTTCTATTTACAATTCACCGATTTTAATAATAAGTTTTCAGGCGAAGAAAACAAATTCTTCTAACAGCCGTTCCTTCATAAATGATATTCCTTCAACTCACTTCATTTATACGGCTATTTTTCAATTAAAATTAAATCTGCCACCTCTTTTAATTACACTTAACCTAAATTTTATAAATTTTATAACTGTTAACCAATGATTTTCAACTAAAATTCACACTTGAGTTTCTTCTTACAACAGATAACCGAAATTAATGCAAACATGTGGGTGAAATAAAAATATTCATCTATCAGGGGTTATGCAAAATAAGAAATTTATTCAACGTAATTCTTTCAAACGCTGTTTTTTTTACTAAAATTACAAGTTCGACTGTTAAATATGGCAGTTCATCGAAATTATTGCATAAATTATGTGCGAAATAATAAAATATTTTTAACAGGTGTTCTCTCAAAAAAGACAATTATTTAACTTAATTCTTTTAAACTGCTGTTTTTAACTAAATTAACTCTGTCGCCTTTTGTCATCACCGTTAACCGAAATTAATGCAAAATTTGTATGCGAAGGAAAAAAAATCTTCTAAAAGCCGTTATCTCAAATACAAAGTTCATTCAACTAAATTCCTTATTATTGCTTTTTTATTTAATATTAACTCTGTCGCCTTTTGTTATCAAAGATAACAGAATTTAAAGCAAAATTTTTAATGTGAAACAAAAATATTCTTCTAACAGCCGTTCTATCAAAAATGAAATTCGTTCAACTTTATTCCTTTATGCTGCTTATCTTCAACTAAAACAACTCTGTTGCCTTTTTACATCCTAGATAACCGAAATTAATGCAAAATTTTGTATGCGAAACAAAAAAATTTTTCTAAAAGCCGTTTTCTCAAAATTGAAATTCATTCTACTTAATGCCTCATTTCTGCTTTTTTTTTACAAAAATAACTGTATGTCCTGCTTTTATCACTGTTACCCGAAATTAATACAAAATTTTTTATGCGAAACAAAAACATTTCTAACGGCCGTTCTCTCAAAATTGAAATTCGTTCTACTTAATTCCTTTATGCTGCGGTTTTTTAACTAAAATTAACGCTTTGGCCTTTTTTCATCCCAGTTTACGGAAATTAATGCAAAAATTTTTACGCGATTCAAAAAAATTCTTCGGCCAGCCGTTCTCTCAAAAATGAAATCCTTCAACCTTATCTCTTTTGACGGGTGTTTGTCAACTAAATTTAACACTATCGAATCTGTATCTCCACTGCAAAACCTTGAAACCGCTGCTTTTCAACGAAAATTAACTCTGTCGCCACTTCTCATCACAGTTTACCGAAATTATTAAAACTTTCTGGAAAAAATATGGAAACTACACCTACTGGCGTTCTCTCAAAAATTATATTCTTTTAATTCCATTTTTTACCGCTGTTATTAAACTAATAAAATTTTGTCGCGTCTTCTTATTTCAGATCACTGAAATTACTACAAAATTTCTGGGCAAAATAGAAAAATTCTTCTAACAGGCGTTTTATCAAATATGAAATTCATTTAACTTAAATCGTTTATATCACTGTTTTTCAACGAAATTTATGTATATCGCAACTTTCGTCACGGTTCATTTTTATTAATGCAAAATTTCTGGGCGAAAAAAATACTTCTAACAGGCGTTCTCTCAAAAATGAAATGCTTTCAAATTCATTTCTTTATACCGCATTTTTTCAACTAATTTCAACGCAGTCGCCTATCATCATCACAGTTAACCGATATTTATGAAAAAATTTCTGGGCGAAATAAAAAAATCTTTCTAAACGTGTTCTCTAAATAATATAATCCACTCAACACAATTCCTTTGTGCAGCATTTTTTCAATTAAAATTAACTCTTTTTCCACTTCTCATCAGAGTTCACCGATTTTATGAAAAAATTTCTGGACGAAAAAAAATCCCACTTACCAGAGTTCTTTCAAAAATTAAATTCTGTCAACTTAATTCCTTAATGATGCTATTTGTTAACTAAAATTATCTATGTTGCATTTTTTCATCCCAGTGAACCGAAAATATGGCAAACTTCTGGATAAAAAAAAAATTCTTCCACGAGTCTTTCTCAAAAAAATTATATTCCGTCAATTTTATTCCTTTATACCGCCATTTTTCAACTAAAATTAACTCTGTGGATACTTCTCATCACAGTTCACCGTTTTTATGCAAAATTTCACGACGAAAAAAAATCCTACTTACCGGCGTTCTCTCAAAAATTAAATTCTTTTAACTAAATTTTATAATACCGCTGTTTATCACCTAAAATTAACTCAGTCACCTCTTCTCTTCACAATTCACCGAGATTATTGAATCTTTTTTGGGATAAATAAAAAAATTCGTCTAACAGGCAAATTCTTAAAACAGAAATTCTTTTAATCTTATTCCTTTGTACACCCTTTTTTCAACTAATAACACTTGAGCCTCTTCTTATCACAGTTGATCGAAATTATTACAAAATTTGTGGACGAAATATTAAAATTTTTCTAACAGGCGTTCATCAAAAATGAAATTTGTTCAACTTAATTCTTTTAAACTGCTATTTTTAACTAAATTAACTGTTTACTTTGTCATCACATCGAAATTAATGAAATATTTTTATGCGAAGCAAAACAATTCTTCTAAAAGCCGTTTTCTTAAATATAAAATTCATTCAACCTAATTCCTTATTACTGCTTTTTTTATTTAATCTTAACTCATTTCGCCTTTTGTTATCACAGTTATACGAATTTAAGGCTAAACTTTTTGATGCGAAACAAAAAAATTCCTCTAACGGCCGTTCTATCAAAAATGAAATTCATTTTATTTATTTCCTTTATACTGCTGTTTTTTAACTAAAATTAACACTGTCGCGTCCTATCATCACAATTAACCGAAAATAGTGCATAAAACCTCTGGGCAACATAAAAAAAACCTACTAAGAATCGTTCTCAAAAAAAGTTATATTCCGTCAACGCAATTCTTTTATACCGCCTTTTTTCAACTAAAATTAAATCTGTGGACACTACTCATCACAGTTCACCGATTTCATGCAAAATTTCTGGACGAAAAAAAATCCTACCTACAGAAGTTCTTTCAAAAATTAAATTATTTTAACTTAATTCCTTTATACCGCCTATTTTCAACTAAAATTAACTCTGTCGACACTTCTCATCACAGTTCACCGATTTTATGCAAATTTTCTGGACAAAAAAAATCCTACTAAAAGACGTTCTCTAAATAATTTTAGTCTCTCAACCTAATTCCTTTATACCGCTGATTTTTAACTTAAATTAACTCAGTCTCCTTTTCTCATTATAATTGAAATTCGCTTCGCAAAAATTAAATTCTTTCAACTTAATTTTATGATACACTGTTTATTGCCTAAAATTAACTCAGTCGCCTCTTCTCTTCACAATTCACTAAAATTTATGCTGTTTCCAGGGGAAATAAACAAATTCTTCTAACAGTTGTTGTCTCAGAAATGAACTTTTTTCAACTCAATTAATTTAGCCGATGTTGTTCAACTGAAATTAAATCTTTCAACTCTTCTCATCACAGTCCATCGAAATTATTTAAACATTTTTGGGCGAAATAATAAAATTCGTCTGACAGGCAAATTTTTAAACAGAAATTCCTTAAATCTGATTCCTTTATACACATTTTTTTCTACTAATAACACTTGAGCCTCTTCTAATCACAGTTCATTGAAATTATTACAAAATTTGTGGGCGAAATATTTAAATTTTTCTAACAGGCGTTCTGTCAAAAATGAAATTTGTTGAACTTCATTTTTACACTGCTGTTTCTAACTAATTTAACTCTGTCGCCTTTTGTCATCACAGTTAACCAAAATTAATGCAAAATTTGTATTTATTATAAGTATTCTACAAATACAAAAACAGAAATACTGTTAACTAATTTCTTTGCCAAATAAAAGAAATCATCTAATAGTCGTTATGTCAAAAATGATATTTATTCATACCTATCCCTTAATACGCTCTTTTTTAAATTAGAATAACCTTAGCGCCTGTAATTTTCAGTTTACCAAAATTATTTTAAAATTTCATTGCGGAATAAAAAATTTTTATAATAGGCGACCTGTTAAGAATGAAATTCTCTCAACTTTATTCCTTTAAAACGCTGTTATTCAACTTAAATTAACACTTGCCTCTCTTCTCTCAAAAATATAATTCATTAGACTAAAGTAAAAATTTCTTTAAACAGGCGTTCTCTCAAAAATGAAATTATTGCAACATTTCTAGGCGAAATAAAATAATTTTCAAGTAGTCGTTATATAAAGAACGAAATTCTTTTATCTTATCTTCTTTATGCAGCAATATTACATTTATAAATACCTATGTACCCTCTTTATATCACACTTCATTGAATTTTTGCAAAACTTCAGGACGAAAAAAACAAATCCTACTAACAGGCGTTCGCTAAATAATTAAATTATTTATAATTTATCGCTTTTTTATCGCTTTTATATCGCTTTTTTAAACTAATTATAACTCAGTCGCCTCTACTCTTCACATTGATCTAAATCAATTCAAAATTCTGAGGAAATTAAAAAAATTCTTTAAAGAAAGTTTCTCTTAAGAATAGCAAATATTTTACTTAATCCCTTTAAAAAATAATTTTAAACCTAAATTTAAACTACTCCCTCATTTTGTCACAGTTCACCGAAATTAATCCAACATTTCTAGGCGAAAAAAAGAATTTATCTAACAGTCGTTACGTAAAAACTGAAATTAATTCTTTCCAATTTCTTTATCAAGCTCTTTTTTATAAAAAATAATTCTGTCGCCTATATCAGAATTTACCGAAATTATTTCAAAATGTCGATGTGGAATAAAAACTTTTTCTAAAAGGCTAGCTGTAAAGAATGAAATTCTCTCAACTTTATTCCTTTAAAACACTGTTTTTCAACTAAAATTAACACTTGCCTCACTTCTCGAGAAAATGAAATTCATTCAACTTGATTCCTTTATACTGCTTTTTTCAACTAAAAATAGCTATACCGTCTATTGTCGTCACGGTTTATTGAAATTAATCAAAATTTTTGGACGCAAGAAAAAATTCTTCAAACAGGAGTTCTCTCAAAAATGAAATTATTGCAACATTTCTAGGCGAAATATAATAAATTTCAAATAGTCGTTATGTAAAAAATAAAATTCTTTTATCTTATCTTCTTTATTCAGCAAAATTTCATTTATAAATACCTCTGTACCATCTTTCTATCACATAACATTGAATTTTTGCAAAATTTCAGGACGAAATAAATGAATCCTACTAACAGGCGTTCTCTAAAAAATTAAATTATTTATACTTCATTCCCTTATATCGCTGTTTTTAAACTAATTATAACTCAGTCGCCTCTACTCTTTACATTTTATCGAAATCAATTCAAAATTCTGAGGAATGAAAAAAATTCTTTAAACAAAGTTTCTGTTAAAAATTGTATAATTTCTACTCAATCCCTTTATACAGCTAATTTTAAACCTAAATTCACATTTGTTCCCTTATCTCGTCACAGTTCACCGAAATTAAAGCAACATTTCTAGGCGAAATAAAAGAATTATCTAACAGTCGTTATGTCAAAAATGAAATTTATCATACAATTTTCCTTAATACGCTGTTTTTTTAATGAAATTAAAGTCAGCGCCTCTAATTATCACAGTTTACCAAAATTATTTCAAAATTTCATTGCGGAATAAAAAATTTATCTATAAGGCGACCTGTAAAGATTGAAATTCTCTCAACTTTATTCCTTTAAAACGCTGTTATTCAAGTAAAATTAACACTTTCCTCTCTTCTCTCAAAAATATAATTCATTCAACTTGATTCCTGTATACTGCTTTTTTCAACTAAAATTAGCTATACCGCCTACTGTCGTCACGGTTTATTTAAATTAATCAAAATTTTTGGACGAAAGAAAAAATTTCTTTAAACAGGCGTTCTCTCAAAAATGAAATTATTGCAACATTTCTAGGTGAAATAAAATAATTTTCTAGTAGTCGTTATGTAAAGATTAAAATTCTTTTATCTTATCTTCTTTATCGAGCAAAATTACATTTATAAATACCTCTCTACCCTCTTTCTATCACACATCATTGATTTTTTGCAAAATTTCAGGACGAAATAAATAAATGCTACTAACAGGCGTTCCCTAAAAAATTAAATTATTTATACTATATTTTGTTATATCGCTGGTTCTCAACTAATTATAACTCAGTCACCTCTTGTCTTCACAATTTTTTGAAATTAATCAAAATTTCTGAGGGAGTTAAAAAAATTCTTCAAGAATATTTGGTCTTAAAAATTGTATTCTTTCTACTTAATTCCTTTAAACAGCTAATTTATACCTAAATTCACTCTATTCCCTCATCACGTCACAGTTTACCGAAATTTATGCAACATTTCTTTGCGAAATAAAAGAATTTATCTAACAGTCGTGATGTCAAAAATGAAATTTATTCATACTAAATCCTTAATACGCTGTTTTTTAAATAAAATTAACCTCAGCGCCTGTAATTATTACAGTTTACCAAAATTATTTCAAAATTTCATTACGGAATAAAAAATGCTTCTAAAAGGCGACCTGTAAAGAATGAAATTCTCTCAACTTTGTTCCTTTAAAAAGCTGTTATTCAACTAACATCAACATTTGCCCTTCTTCTCTCAAAAATGAAATTTATTCAATTTGATTCCCTTATACATCTTTTTTCAAATAAAATTAGCTAAACCACCTAATGTGGTCACAGTTTATGAGATTATTCAAAACATTTGGACGAGAGAAAAAATTCTTCAAACAGGCGTTTTCTCAAAATTTTAATTATTACAACTTTTGTAAGCGAAATAAAATATTTTTCAAGTTATCATTATGTAAAGAATAAAATTCTTTTATCTTATCTTCTTTATCTAGTAAATTACATTTATAAATACCTCTGTACCCTCTTTTTATCACACATCATTTAATTTTTACCAAATTTTAGGACGAAATAAATAAATTTACTAACAGGCGTTCTCTAAAAAATTAAACTATTTATACTTCATTTTCTTAAATCGCTGTCTTTAAACTAATTATAACTCAGTCGCCTCTACTCTTCACATTTTATGGAAATCAATTCAAAATTCTGAGGGAATTAAAAAAATTCTTAAAACAAAGTTTCTCTTAAAAATTGTAAACTTTCTACTTAATCCCATTAAACAGCTAATTTGTAACCTAAATTCTCTCTATTCCCTCATCTCGTCACAGTTCACCGAAATTAATGCACCATCTCTAGGCGACATAAAATAATTTATCTAACAGTCGTTAGGTAAAAAATGAAACTCATTCGTTCCAATTCCTTTATCTGTTAAAAAATAATTCTGTCGCCTGTTATATCACAGTTTAGGGAAATTATTTCATATTTTTAGTGTGGAATAAAACCTTAATCTAACAGGCATCTCTCAATAATGAAATTCGTTCAACTTAGCTCCTTTATAGTGCTGTTATTCAACTAAAAATACCTCTGTCCCCTTTGTCATTACATTTAACCAAAAGAATGCAAAACTATTTAACAGAATCAAAAAAAATTATTTTAACAGCCGTTCAATGAAAAATGAAATTCATTTAACTTTATTGCTTTACACTGCTGTTTTAACAAAAATTAACTCTGACGCCTTTTCTCATAACAGTTTACCAAATTTAATTCCATATTTTTAATGCGAAACAAAAATATTCTTCTAACATCCGTTCTCACATAAATGAAATTCATTGAACTAAATTCCTCTATACTTCTTTTTTCAACTAAAATTAACTCTGTCGTCTCTTGTCATCACAGTTCAACGAAATTAATCAAAATTTTTGGACGTAAAAAAAAATCCTACAAACAGGCTTTTTCTAAAAAATTACATTATTTCCACTTCATTCCATTATATCGCTGTTTTTCAACTAATTATCACTCAGTTACCTCTTGTCTTCACATTTTTTCGAAATTAATTCAAAATTTCTGAGGGAATTAAAAAAATTCTTCAAGAAAATTTTCTCTTAAAAATTGTATTCTTTCTACTTAATCCCTTTAAACAGCTAATTTTAAACCTTAATTCACTCTATTCCCTCATCACGTCACAGTTAACCGAAAATAATGCAACATTTCTTTGCGAAAGAAAACAATTTAACTAACAGTCGTTATGTCAAAAATGAAATTTATTTATACTAATTCCTTAATACGCTGTTTTTTAAATTGAATTAACCTCAGCGCCTGTAATTATCACAGTTTAACAAAATTATTTCGAAATTTCATTGCGGTATAAAACATTTTCCTAAAAGGCGACCAGTAACACATGAAATTCTCTCAACTTTATTCTCTTTATACAGCTAATTTTAAACCTCAATTCACTCAATTTCCTCATCTCGTCACAGTCAACCAAAATTAATGCAACATTTCTAGGCAAAATACAAGAATTTATCAAACAGTCGTTTCGTCAAAAGTGAGGTTCATTCATTGCGACTCCTGTATCAAGCTGTTTTTTAACAAAAATAATTCTGTCGCCTTTATATCACAGTTTACGGGAATTATTTCAAAATTTCAGTGTGGAATAAAAACCTTTATCTAACAGGCGTTCTCTGAAAAATTATATTCGTTCAACTTAATTCCTTTATAGTGCTGTTCTTCAACCAAAATTAATTCTGTCCCTTTTTGAAATTACATTTAACCAAAAGAATGCAAAAATATTTAAGAGAATTAAAAAAAATTATTTTATCAACCGTTCAATCAAAAATGAAATTCATTTAATTTTATTGCTTTACACTGCTGTTTCACCTAAAATTAACTCAGACGTATTTTCTCATAACAGTTTACCAAATTTAATGCAAAATCTTTATGCGAAACAAAAAAATTCTTCTAACATCCGTTCTCTCAAAAATGAAATTCATTCAACTAAATTCCATTATAATGCTCTTATTCAACTAAAATTAACTCTATCGCTTCTTGTCATCACAGTTCAACGAAAATAATCAAAATTTTTGGAGGAAATAAAAAAATCCTGGAAACAGTATTTTTTTTCAAAAATTAAATTCATTCTACTTCATGCCAATATATTGCTCATTATCAACTATTTATAATTCAGTCGCTCCTTGTCTTCACTTTTTTCAAAATGAATTCAATATTTCTGGTGGAATTAAAAAAATTCTTCAACAAAAATTTATCTTAAAAATTGTATTCATTCAACTTAATCTCTTGAAACACCTATTTTTAAACTTAAATTCACTCTATTCCCTAATGAAGTCACAGTTCAATGAAATTTATGTAACATTTCTTTGCGAAATAAAAGAATTTCTCAAACAGTCGTTATGTCAAAAATTAAATTTATTCGTACTAATTCCTTAATACGCTGTTTTTTTAAAAATACAATTAACGTGAGCACCTCTAATTATCACAGTTTACCAAACATATTTCAAAATTTCATTGCGGAATAAAAAATCTTTCTAAAAGGCGACCTGTAAAGAATAAAATTCTCTCAAATTTATTCCTTGAAAACGCTGTTATTCAACTAAAATTAACACTTGCCTTCTTTCTCTTAAAAATGATATTCATTCAACTTAATTCCCTTATACTTCTTTTTTCAACTAAAATTAGGTATACCGCCTATTGTCGTCACGGTTTATTGAAATTTAATCAAAATTTTTGGACGAAAGAAAAAATTCTTCAGACAGGCGTTCTCTCGAAAATTAAATTATTGTAACATTTCTAAGCGAAATACAATATTTTTCAAGTAGTCCATATGTAAAGAATAAAATTCTTTTATCTTATCTTCTTTATCTAGCAAAATTACATTTATAAATACCTCTGTACCCTCTGTCTATCACACATCTTTGAATTTTTGCCAAATTTCAGGACGAAATAAATAAAGCCTACTAACAGGCGTTCTCTAAAAAATTACATAGCTTATTTTTCATTCCCTTATATCGCTGTTTTTAAACTAATTATAACTCAGTCGCCTCTACTCTTCACATTTTATGGAAATCAATTAAAAATTATGAGGGAATTAAAAAAATTCTTAAAACAAAGTACCTCTTCAAAATTGTAAACTTTCTACTAAATCCAATTAAGGGAATTAAAATTTCTTAATCCTGTTATATCACACTTTACGTAAATTATTTCAAAATTTCACTGTGGAATAAAAATCTTTATCTTACAGGCGTTTATTCAAAAAATAAATTCGTTCAACTTAATTTCTTTATAGTGCTGTTCTTCAACCAAAAGTAACTCTGTCCCATTTTGTCAGCACATTTAACCAAAAGAATGCAAAAATATTTAAGAGAATCAAAAACATTATTTTATCAGCCCTTCAACCAAAAAATTTTTTTTACTTTATTGCTTTACACTGCTGTTTAAACTAAAATTAACTCTGAGGCATTTTCTCATAACAGTTTACCAAATTTAATGCAAAATTTTTATGCAAAACAATAAAATTCTTCTAACATCCGTTCTCTCAAAAATGAAATTCATTCAACTACATTCCATTATACTGCTCTTTTTCAACTAAAATAACTTCTATTGCTTCTTGTCATCACAGTTCAACGAAATTAATCAAAGTTTTTGGATCTAAAAAAAATTCCTACAAACAGGCTTTTTCTAAAAAATTTCATTCTTTCTACTTCATTCCAATATATCGCTGTTTTTCAACTAATTATAACTCAGTTGCCTATTGTGTTTAATTTTTTTCGAAAATAATTCAAAATTTCTGAGTGATTTAAAAAAATTCTTCAAGAAAATTTTCTGTTAAAAATTGTATTCTTTCTACTTAATCCCTTCAAACAGCTAATATTAAACCTTAATTCACTCTATTCCCTCATCGCGTCACAGTTAACCGAAATTAATGCAACATTTCTTTGCGAAATAAAAGAATTTCTCAAACAGTCGTTATGTAAAAAATGAAATTTATTCATACTTATTCCTTAATACGCTGTTTTTTTAATAAAATTACCCTCAGCGCCTGTAATTATCATAGTTTACCAAAATTATTTCAAAATGTCATTGCGGAATAAAAAAAGTTCCTATAAGTCGAACTGTTAAGAATATATTTCTCTCAAATTTATTTCTTTAAAACACTGTTATTCAACTAAAATTAACACTTAACTTTCTTCTATCAAATATGAAATTCATTCAACTTGATTCCCTTATACTCCTTTTTTCAAATACAATTTGCTATACCGCCTATTGTCCTCACGGTTTATTAAAATCAATCAAAATTTTTGGACGAAAAAAAAAATTCTTCAAACCGGCGTTCTCAAAAATTGAAATTATTGCAACATTTCTAGGCGAAATAAAATAAGTTTTCAAGTAGTCGTTATGTAAAAAATAAAGTTCTTTTATATTATCTTCTTTATCCAGCAACATTACATTTATAAATACCTCTCTAACCGCTTTCTATTCCACATTGGATTTTTCCAAACTTTCTGGACGAAATAAATAAATCCTACTAACAGCCGTTCTCTAAAAAATTAAATTATTTATACTTTATTTTCTTATATTGCTGTCTTTAAACTAATTATAACTCAGTCTCCTCTACATTTCACATTTTATCGAAATCAATTCAAAATTCTGAGGGAATTAAAAAAATTCGTAAAACAACGTTTTTCTTAAATATTGTAAACTTTCTACTTAATCCCATTAAACAGCTAATTTTAAACCTGAATTCACTCTATTCCCTCACCTCGTCACAGTTCACCGAAATTAATTCAACATTTCTAGGCGAAATAAAAGAATTTATCTAACAGTTGTTACGTAAAAAATGAAATTCTTCAAGAAAATTTTCTCTTAAAAATTGTATTCTTTCAACTTAATCCCTTTAAACAGCTAACTTTAAACCTAAGTTCACACTTTTCCCCCATCAAGTAAAGTTCAATGACATTTTTGCAACATTTCTTTGCGAAATAAAAGTTTTTATCTAACAGTCGTTACTTAAAAAATGAAATTCATTAATTCCAATTCCTTTATCAAGCTTTTTTTTAGAAAAATATTTCTATCGCCTATTATAACACAGTTTACCAAAATTATTTCAAAATTTCTTTGCGAAATAGAAGAATTTATCTAACAGACGTTACGTCAAAAATGAAATTCATTTATTTCAATTCCTTTACCAAACTGTTTTTTAACAAAAATAATTTTGTTGCCTGTTATAACACATTTTACTGAAATTATTTTAAAATTTCATTGAGGAATACAAAATTTTTCTAAAAGTCAACCTGTAAAAAATGATTTTCTCTCAAATTTATTCCATTAAAATTTACTGTTTTTTAACTAAAATTTACAATTGCCTCTCTTCTCTCAACAATGAAATTCATTCAACTTGATTCCCTTATACTTCTTTCTTCAACTAAAATTAGTTATGCCGCCTATTGTCGTCACGGTTTATTGAAATTAATCAAAATTTTTGGACGAAAGTAAAAATTATTCAAACAGTCGTTCTCTCAAAAATAAAATTATTATTACAACATTTGTAAGCAAAATAAAATATTTTTCAAGTACTCATTATGAAAAGAATAAAATTCTTTTATCTTATCTTCTTTATCCAGCAACATTACATTTATAAATACCTCTCTAACCGCTTTCTATTCCACATTGGATTTTTCCAAACTTTCTGGACGAAATAAATAAATCCTACTAACAGCCGTTCTCTAAAAAAGTAAATTACTTATACTTAATTCCCCTATATCGCTGTTTTTAAACTAATTATAACTCAGTCGCCTCTACTCTTCACATTTTATCGAAATCAATTCAAAATTATGAGGGAATTAAAAAAATTCTTAAAACAAAGTACCTCTTCAAAATTGTAAACTTTCTACTAAATCCAATTAAACAGCTAATTTGTAACCTAAATTCACTCTATTCCCTCATCTCGTCACAGTTCACCGAAATTAATGCAACATTTCTAGGCGAAATAAAAGAATTTATCTAACAGTCGTTAAGTCAAAAAAGAAATTCATTCATTCCAATTCCTGTATCAAGCTGTTTTTTAACTAAAATAATTCTGTCGCCTGTTATATCACAGTTTACGAAAATTATTTAAAAATTTCAGTGTGGAATTAAAATCTTTATCTAATAGGCGATCTCTCAAAAATTAAATTCGTTCAACCTTAATTCTTTATAGTGGTGTTCTTCAACCAAAAGTAAATCTGTCTCCTTTTGTCATTACATTTAACCAAAAGAATGCAAAAAATATTTCAGAGAATGAAAAAAATTTTTTTAACAGCCCTTCAACCAAAAAAAAATTTATTTAACTTTATTGCTTTACACTGCTGTTTTAACTAAAATTAACTCTGAAGCCTATTCTCATATCAGTTTACCAAATTTAATGGAAAATATTTATGCGAAACAAAAAAATTCTTTTAACACCCGTTCTCCCAAAAATGAAATTTGTTCAACTAAAGTCCATTATACTGCTCTTTTTCAACTAATATTAACTCTATCGCCTCTTGTCATCACAGTTCAACGAAATTAATAACACTTTTAGGAGGAAATAAAAAAATCGTACAAACAGGCTTTTTCTAAAAAATTACATTCTTTCTACTTCTCCATTATGTCGCTGTTTTTTAACTAATTATAACTCAGTCGCCTCTTGTCTTCACATTTTTTCGAAATTAATTCAAACTTTCTGAGGGAATTAAAAAAATTCTTCAAGACAATTTTCTCTTAAATATTGTATTCCTTCTACTAAATCCCTTTAAACAGCTAATTTTAAACCTAAATGCACTCTATTTCCTCATTACGCCACAGTTCACTGAAATTAATGCAACATTTCTTTGCGAAATAAAAGAATTTGTCTAACAGTCCTTATGTCAAAATGAAATTTATTCATACTATTTCCTTAATACGCTGTTTTTGAAATAACATTACCCTCAGCGCCTGTAATTGTCACGGTTTACCAAAATTATTTCAAAATGTCATGGTGGAATAAAATTTTTTTCTAAAAGTCGACCTGTTAAGAATGGAATTCTCTCAAATTTATTTCTTTAAAACTCAGTTATTCAACTAAAATTAACACTAGCCTCTCTTCTTTAGAAAATGAAATTCATTCAACTTGATTCCCTTATACTCCTTTTTTCAAATACAATTAGGTATACCGCCTATTGTCGTCACGGTTTATTGAAATTTAATCAAAATTTTTGGACCAAAAAAAAATTCTTCAGACAGGCGTTCTCTCGAAAATTAAATTATTGTAACATTTCTAAGCGAAATACAATATTTTTCAAGTAGTCCATATGTAAAGAATAAAATTCTTTTATCTTATCTTCTTTATCTAGCAAAATTACATTTATAAATACCTCTGTACCCTCTGTCTATCACACATCTTTGAATTTTTGCAAAATTTCAGGACGAAATAAATAAAGCCTACTAACAGGCGTTCTCTAAAAAATTACATAGCTTATTTTTCATTCCCTTATATCGCTGTTTTTAAACTAATTATAACTCAGTCGCCTCTACTCTTCACATTTTATGGAAATCAATTAAAAATTCTAAGGGAATTAAAATTTCTTAATCCTGTTATATCACACTTTACGTAAATTATTTCAAAATTTCACTGTGGAATAAAAATCTTTATCTTACAGGCGTTTATTCAAAAAATAAATTCGTTCAACTTAATTTCTTTATAGTGCTGTTCTTCAACCAAAAGTAACTCTGTCCCATTTTGTCAGCACATTTAACCAAAAGAATGCAAAAATATTTAAGAGAATCAAAAACATTATTTTATCAGCCCTTCAACCAAAAAATTTTTTTTACTTTATTGCTTTACACTGCTGTTTAAACTAAAATTAACTCTGAGGCATTTTCTCATAACAGTTTACCAAATTTAATGCAAAATTTTTATGCAAAACAATAAAATTCTTCTAACATCCGTTCTCTCAAAAATGAAATTCATTCAACTACATTCCATTATACTGCTCTTTTTCAACTAAAATAACTTCTATTGCTTCTTGTCATCACAGTTCAACGAAATTAATCAAAGTTTTTGGATCTAAAAAAAATTCCTACAAACAGGCTTTTTCTAAAAAATTTCATTCTTTCTACTTCATTCCAATATATCGCTGTTTTTCAACTAATTATAACTCAGTTGCCTATTGTGTTTAATTTTTTTCGAAAATAATTCAAAATTTCTGAGTGATTTAAAAAAATTCTTCAAGAAAATTTTCTGTTAAAAATTGTATTCTTTCTACTTAATCCCTTCAAACAGCTAATATTAAACCTTAATTCACTCTATTCCCTCATCGCGTCACAGTTAACCGAAATTAATGCAACATTTCTTTGCGAAATAAAAGAATTTCTCAAACAGTCGTTATGTAAAAAATGAAATTTATTCATACGTATTCCTTAATACGCTGTTTTTTTAATAAAATTACCCTCAGCGCCTGTAATTATCATAGTTTACCAAAATTATTTCAAAATGTCATTGCGGAATAAAAAAAGTTCCTATAAGTCGAACTGTTAAGAATATATTTCTCTCAAATTTATTTCTTTAAAACACTGTTATTCAACTAAAATTAACACTTAACTTTCTTCTATCAAATAAGAAATTCATTCAACTTGATTCCCTTATACTCCTTTCTTCAAATACAATTTGCTATACAGCCTATTGTCCTCACGGTTTATTGAAATTAATCAAAATTTTTGGACGAAAAAAAAAATTCTTCAAACCGGCGTTCTCAAAAATTGAAATTATTGCAACATTTCTAGGCGAAATAAAATAAGTTTTCAACTAGTCGTTATGTAAAAAATAAAGTTCTTTTATATTATCTTCTTTATCCAGCAACATTACATTTATAAATACCTCTCTAACCGCTTTCTATTCCACATTGGATTTTTCCAAACTTTCTGGACGAAATAAATAAATCCTACTAACAGCCGTTCTCTAAAAAATTAAATTATTTAACTTTATTTTCTTATATTGCTGTCTTTAAACTAATTATAACTCAGTCTCCTCTACATTTCACATTTTATCGAAATCAATTCAAAATTCTGAGGGAATTAAAAAAATTCGTAAAACAACGTTTTTCTTAAATATTGTAAACTTTCTACTTAATCCCATTAAACAGCTAATTTTAAACCTGAATTCACTCTATTCCCTCACCTCGTCACAGTTCACCGAAATTAATTCAACATTTCTAGGCGAAATAAAAGAATTTATCTAACAGTTGTTACGTAAAAAATGAAATTCATTCATTCTCATTAGTTACTTTATCAAGCTATTTTTTAACAAAAATAATTCCGTCGCCTGTTATATCACAGTTTACATAAATTATTTCAAAATTTCAGTGTGGAATAAAAATTTTTATCTAACAGGCGTTCACTCAAAAATGAAATTCGTTCAAATAAATTCCTTTATACTGCTCATTTTCTACAAAAATTAACTCTATCGCCTCTTGTCATCACAGTTCAACGAAATTAATCAAAATTTTTGGACGAAATAAACAAAACAGGCCTTTTCTAAAAAATTATATTTTTTCTACTTCATTCCATTATATCGCTGTTTTTCAACTAATTATAACTCAGCCGCCTCTTGTCCTCACATTTTTTCGAAATTAATTCAAAATTTCTGAGGGAATTAAAAAAATTCTTCAAGAAAATTTTCTCTTAAAAATTGTATTCTTTCAACTTAATCCCTTTAAACAGCTAACTTTAAACCTAAGTTCACACTTTTCCCCCATCAAGTAAAGTTCAATGACATTTTTGCAACATTTCTTTGCGAAATAAAAGTTTTTATCTAACAGTCGTTACTTAAAAAATGAAATTCATTAATTCCAATTCCTTTATCAAGCTTTTTTTTAGAAAAATATTTCTATCGCCTATTATAACACAGTTTACCAAAATTATTTCAAAATTTCTTTGCGAAATAGAAGAATTTATCTAACAGACGTTACGTCAAAAATGAAATTCATTTATTTCAATTCCTTTACCAAACTGTTTTTTAACAAAAATAATTTTGTTGCCTGTTATAACACATTTTACTGAAATTATTTTAAAATTTCATTGAGGAATACAAAATTTTTCTAAAAGTCAACCTGTAAAAATTGATTTTCTCTCAAATTTATTCCATTAAAATTTACTGTTTTTTAACTAAAATTTACAATTGCCTCTCTTCTCTCAACAATGAAATTCATTCAACTTGATTCCCTTATACTTCTTTCTTCAACTAAAATTAGTTATGCCGCCTATTGTCGTCACGGTTTATTGAAATTAATCAAAATTTTTGGACGAAAGTAAAAATTATTCAAACAGTCGTTCTCTCAAAAATAAAATTATTATTACAACATTTGTAAGCAAAATAAAATATTTTTCAAGTACTCATTATGAAAAGAATAAAATTCTTTTATCTTATCTTCTTTATCCAGCAACATTACATTTATAAATACCTCTCTAACCGCTTTCTATTCCACATTGGATTTTTCCAAACTTTCTGGACGAAATAAATAAATCCTACTAACAGCCGTTCTCTAAAAAAGTAAATTACTTATACTTAATTCCCCTATATCGCTGTTTTTAAACTAATTATAACTCAGTCGCCTCTACTCTTCACATTTTATCGAAATCAATTCAAAATTATGAGGGAATTAAAAAAATTCTTAAAACAAAGTACCTCTTCAAAATTGTAAACTTTCTACTAAATCCAATTAAACAGCTAATTTGTAACCTAAATTCACTCTATTCCCTCATCTCGTCACAGTTCACCGAAATTAATGCAACATTTCTAGGTGAAATAAAAGAATTTATCTAACAGTCGTTAAGTCAAAAAAGAAATTCATTCATTCCAATTCCTTTATCAAGCTGTTTTTTAACTAAAATAATTCTGTCGCCTGTTATATCACAGTTTACGAAAATTATTTAAAAATTTCAGTGTGGAATTAAAATCTTTATCTAATAGGCGATCTCTCAAAAATTAAATTCGTTCAACCTTAATTCTTTATAGTGGTGTTCTTCAACCAAAAGTAAATCTGTCCCCTTTTGTCATTACATTTAACCAAAAGAATGCAAAAAATATTTAAGAGAATGAAAAAAATTTTTTTAACAGCCCTTCAACCAAAAAAAAATTTATTTAACTTTATTGCTTTACACTGCTGTTTTAACTAAAATTAACTCTGAAGCCTATTCTCATATCAGTTTACCAAATTTAATGGAAAATATTTATGCGAAACAAAAAAATTCTTTTAACACCCGTTCTCCCAAAAATGAAATTTGTTCAACTAAAGTCCATTATACTGCTCTTTTTCAACTAATATTAACTCTATCGCCTCTTGTCATCACAGTTCAACGAAATTAATAACACTTTTAGGAGGAAATAAAAAAATCGTACAAACAGGCTTTTTCTAAAAAATTACATTCTTTCTACTTCTCCATTATGTCGCTGTTTTTTAACTAATTATAACTCAGTCGCCTCTTGTCTTCACATTTTTTCGAAATTAATTCAAACTTTCTGAGGGAATTAAAAAAATTCTTCAAGACAATTTTCTCTTAAATATTGTATTCCTTCTACTAAATCCCTTTAAACAGCTAATTTTAAACCTAAATGCACTCTATTTCCTCATTACGCCACAGTTCACTGAAATTAATGCAACATTTCTTTGCGAAATAAAAGAATTTGTCTAACAGTCCTTATGTCAAAATGAAATTTATTCATACTATTTCCTTAATACGCTGTTTTTGAAATAACATTACCCTCAGCGCCTGTAATTGTCACGGTTTATCAAAATTATTTCAAAATGTCATGGTGGAATAAAATTTTTTTCTAAAAGTCGACCTGTTAAGAATGGAATTCTCTCAAATTTATTTCTTTAAAACTCAGTTATTCAACTAAAATTAACACTAGCCTCTCTTCTTTAGAAAATGAAATTCATTCAACTTGATTCCCTTATACTTCTTTTTTCAACTAAAATTAGGTATACCGCCTATTGCCGTCACGGTTTATTGAAATTATTCAAAATTTTTGGACGAAAGAAAAAATTCTTCAAACAGGTGTTCTCTCAAAAAATAAATTATTGCAACATTTCTAACCGAAATAATATATTTCAACTTCTTAACTTAACTCTTAAACTTTCAACTTATTGTCTTTATAGTGCTGTTCTTCAACCAAAAGTAACTCTGTCCTCTTTTGTCACATCATTTAACCAAAAGAATGAAAAAATATTTAAGAGACTCAAAAAAATTTTTTTAACAGCCGTTCAACCAAAAAAAATGTTTTAAACCATATTACTATACAAAATTTCATTTTTTCTACTTCATTCCATTATATCGCTGCTTTTTCAACTAATTATAACTCAGTCGCCTCTTGTCTTCAATTTTTTTCGAAATTAATTCAAAATTTCTGAGGGATTTAAAAAATATTCTTCAAGAACATTTTCTCTTAAAAATTGTATTATTTCTACTTAATCCCTTTAAACAGCTAATTTTAAACCTTAATTCACTCTTTTTCCTTCATCACTTCACAGTTCACCGAAATTATTGCAACATTTCTTTGCGAAATAAAAGAATTCATCTAACAGTCCTTATGTCAAAAATGAAATTTATTCATACTTATTCCTTAATACGCTGTTTATTTTATAGAATTGCCCTCAGCGCCTATAATTATAACAGTTTACCAATATTCTTTCAAAATGTCATTGTGGAATAAAAAATGTTTGTAAAAGTCGACCTGTTAAGAATGGAATTCTCTCAAATTTATTTCTTTAAATCTCTGTTATTTAACTAAAATTAACACTTGCCTCTCTTCTCTCAAAAATGAAATTCATTCAACTTGATTTCCATAAACCGCCATTTTCAAATAATATTAGTTATACCGCCTATTGTCATCACGGTTTATTGAAATTAATCAAACTTTTTGGACGAATGAAAAAATTCTTCAAACAGGCGTTCTCTCAAAAATGAAATTATTGCAACTTTTATAGGCCAAATAAAATAATTTTCAGTAGTCGTTATGTAAAGAATAAAATTCTTTTATCTTATCTTCTTTATCTTCTTATTTATATTCATTCTACTAAATCCCTTAGAACAGCTAATTTTAAACCTAAATTCACAGTATTCCCTCATCTCGTCACAGTTCATCGAAACTATCTAACTGTCATTGCGTAAGAAATGATAGTCATTCATTCCAATTCCTTTATCAATCCGTGTTTTAACAAAAAAAGTCTGTCGCCTTTTAAATCACAGTTTACGGAAAATATTCCAAATTTCAGTGTGGAATAAAAACCTTTATCTAACAGGCGTTCTCTGAAAAATTATATTCGTTCAACTTAATTCCTTTATAGTGCTGTTCTTCAACCAAAATTAATTCTGTCCCTTTTTGAAATTACATTTAACCAAAAGAATGCAAAAATATTTAAGAGAATTAAAAAAAATTATTTTATCAACCGTTCAATCAAAAATGAAATTCATTTAATTTTATTGCTTTACACTGCTGTTTCACCTAAAATTAACTCAGACGTATTTTCTCATAACAGTTTACCAAATTTAATGCAAAATCTTTATGCGAAACAAAAAAATTCTTCTAACATCCGTTCTCTCAAAAATGAAATTCATTCAATCAAATTCCATTATAATGCTCTTATTCAACTAAAATTAACTCTATCGCTTCTTGTCATCACAGTTCAACGAAAATAATCAAAATTTTTGGAGGAAATAAAAAAATCCTGGAAACAGTATTTTTTTTCAAAAATTAAATTCATTCTACTTCATGCCAATATATTGCTCATTATCAACTATTTATAATTCAGTCGCTCCTTGTCTTCACTTTTTTCAAAATGAATTCAATATTCCTGGGGGAATTAAAAAAATTCTTCAACAAAAATGTATCTTAAAAATTGTATTCATTCAACTTAATCTCTTTAAACACCTATTTTTAAACTTAAATTCACTCTATTCCCTAATGAAGTCACAGTTCAATGAAATTTATGTAACATTTCTTTGCGAAATAAAAGAATTTCTCAAACAGTCGTTATGTCAAAAATTAAATTTATTCGTACTAATTCCTTAATACGCTGTTTTTTTAAAAATACAATTAACGTGAGCACCTCTAATTATCACAGTTTACCAAACATATTTCAAAATTTCATTGCGGAATAAAAAATCTTTCTAAAAGGCGACCTGTAAAGAATAAAATTCTCTCAAATTTATTCCTTGAAAACGCTGTTATTCAACTAAAATTAACACTTGCCTTCTTTCTCTTAAAAATGATATTCATTCAACTTAATTCCCTTATACTTCTTTTTTCAACTAAAATTAGGTATACCGCCTATTGTCGTCACGGTTTATTGAAATTTAATCAAAATTTTTGGACGAAAGAAAAAATCTTCAGACAGGCGTTCTCTCGAAAATTAAATTATTGTAACATTTCTAAGCGAAATACAATATTTTTCAAGTAGTCCATAGGTAAAGAATAAAATTCTTTTATCTTATCTTCTTTATCTAGCAAAATTACATTTATAAATACCTCTGTACTCTCTGTCTATCACACATCTTTGAATTTTTGCCAAATTTCAGGACGAAATAAATAAAGCCTACTAACAGGCGTTCTCTAAAAAATTACATAGCTTATTTTTCATTCCCTTATATCGCTGTTTTTAAACTAATTATAACTCAGTCGCCTCTACTCTTCACATTTTATGGAAATCAATTAAAAATTCTAAGGGAATTAAAATTTCTTAATCCTGTTATATCACACTTTACGTAAATTATTTCAAAATTTCACTGTGGAATAAAAATCTTTATCTTACAGGCGTTTATTCAAAAAATAAATTCGTTCAACTTAATTTCTTTATAGTGCTGTTCTTCAACCAAAAGTAACTCTGTCCCATTTTGTCAGCACATTTAACCAAAAGAATGCAAAAATATTTAAGAGAATCAAAAACATTATTTTATCAGCCCTTCAACCAAAAAATTTTTTTTACTTTATTGCTTTACACTGCTGTTTAAACTAAAATTAACTCTGAGGCATTTTCTCATAACAGTTTACCAAATTTAATGCAAAATTTTTATGCAAAACAATAAAATTCTTCTAACATCCGTTCTCTCAAAAATGAAATTCATTCAACTACATTCCATTATACTGCTCTTTTTCAACTAAAATAACTTCTATTGCTTCTTGTCATCACAGTTCAACGAAATTAATCAAAGTTTTTGGATCTAAAAAAAATTCCTACAAACAGGCTTTTTCTAAAAAATTTCATTCTTTCTACTTCATTCCAATATATCGCTGTTTTTCAACTAATTATAACTCAGTTGCCTATTGTGTTTAATTTTTTTCGAAAATAATTCAAAATTTCTGAGTGATTTAAAAAAATTCTTCAAGAAAATTTTCTGTTAAAAATTGTATTCTTTCTACTTAATCCCTTCAAACAGCTAATATTAAACCTTAATTCACTCTATTCCCTCATCGCGTCACAGTTAACCGAAATTAATGCAACATTTCTTTGCGAAATAAAAGAATTTCTCAAACAGTCGTTATGTAAAAAATGAAATTTATTCATACTTATTCCTTAATACGCTGTTTTTTTAATAAAATTACCCTCAGCGCCTGTAATTATCATAGTTTACCAAAATTATTTCAAAATGTCATTGCGGAATAAAAAAAGTTCCTATAAGTCGAACTGTTAAGAATATATTTCTCTCAAATTTATTTCTTTAAAACACTGTTATTCAACTAAAATTAACACTTAACTTTCTTCTATCAAATATGAAATTCATTCAACTTGATTCCCTTATACTCCTTTTTTCAAATACAATTTGCTATACCGCCTATTGTCCTCACGGTTTATTAAAATCAATCAAAATTTTTGGACGAAAAAAAAATTCTTCAAACAGCGTTCTCAAAAATTGAAATTATTGCAACATTTCTAGGCGAAATAAAATAAGTTTTCAACTAGTCGTTATGTAAAAAATAAAGTTCTTTTATATTATCTTCTTTATCCAGCAACATTACATTTATAAATACCTCTCTAACCGCTTTCTATTCCACATTGGATTTTTCCAAACTTTCTGGACGAAATAAATAAATCCTACTAACAGCCGTTCTCTAAAAAATTAAATTATTTATACTTTATTTTCTTATATTGCTGTCTTTAAACTAATTATAACTCAGTCTCCTCTACATTTCACATTTTATCGAAATCAATTCAAAATTCTGAGGGAATTAAAAAAATTCGTAAAACAACGTTTTTCTTAAATATTGTAAACTTTCTACTTAATCCCATTAAACAGCTAATTTTAAACCTGAATTCACTCTATTCCCTCACCTCGTCACAGTTCACCGAAATTAATTCAACATTTCTAGGCGAAATAAAAGAATTTATCTAACAGTTGTTACGTAAAAAATGAAATTCATTCATTCTCATTAGTTACTTTATCAAGCTATTTTTTAACAAAAATAATTCCGTCGCCTGTTATATCACAGTTTACATAAATTATTTCAAAATTTCAGTGTGGAATAAAAATTTTTATCTAACAGGCGTTCACTCAAAAATGAAATTCGTTCAAATAAATTCCTTTATACTGCTCATTTTCTACAAAAATTAACTCTATCGCCTCTTGTCATCACAGTTCAACGAAATTAATCAAAATTTTTGGACGAAATAAACAAAACAGGCCTTTTCTAAAAAATTATATTTTTTCTACTTCATTCCATTATATCGCTGTTTTTCAACTAATTATAACTCAGCCGCCTCTTGTCCTCACATTTTTTCGAAATTAATTCAAAATTTCTGAGGGAATTAAAAAAATTCTTCAAGAAAATTTTCTCTTAAAAATTGTATTCTTTCAACTTAATCCCTTTAAACAGCTAACTTTAAACCTAAGTTCACACTTTTCCCCCATCAAGTAAAGTTCAATGACATTTTTGCAACATTTCTTTGCGAAATAAAAGTTTTTATCTAACAGTCGTTACTTAAAAAATGAAATTCATTAATTCCAATTCCTTTATCAAGCTTTTTTTTAGAAAAATATTTCTATCGCCTATTATAACACAGTTTACCAAAATTATTTCAAAATTTCTTTGCGAAATAGAAGAATTTATCTAACAGACGTTACGTCAAAAATGAAATTCATTTATTTCAATTCCTTTACCAAACTGTTTTTTAACAAAAATAATTTTGTTGCCTGTTATAACACATTTTACTGAAATTATTTTAAAATTTCATTGAGGAATACAAAATTTTTCTAAAAGTCAACCTGTAAAAATTGATTTTCTCTCAAATTTATTCCATTAAAATTTACTGTTTTTTAACTAAAATTTACAATTGCCTCTCTTCTCTCAACAATGAAATTCATTCAACTTGATTCCCTTATACTTCTTTCTTCAACTAAAATTAGTTATGCCGCCTATTGTCGTCACGGTTTATTGAAATTAATCAAAATTTTTGGACGAAAGTAAAAATTATTCAAACAGTCGTTCTCTCAAAAATAAAATTATTATTACAACATTTGTAAGCAAAATAAAATATTTTTCAAGTACTCATTATGAAAAGAATAAAATTCTTTTATCTTATCTTCTTTATCCAGCAACATTACCTTTATAAATACCTCTCTAACCGCTTTCTATTCCACATTGGATTTTTCCAAACTTTCTGGACGAAATAAATAAATCCTACTAACAGCCGTTCTCTAAAAAAGTAAATTACTTATACTTAATTCCCCTATATCGCTGTTTTTAAACTAATTATAACTCAGTCGCCTCTACTCTTCACATTTTATCGAAATCAATTCAAAATTATGAGGGAATTAAAAAAATTCTTAAAACAAAGTACCTCTTCAAAATTGTAAACTTTCTACTAAATCCAATTAAACAGCTAATTTGTAACCTAAATTCACTCTATTCCCTCATCTCGTCACAGTTCACCGAAATTAATGCAACATTTCTAGGCGAAATAAAAGAATTTATCTAACAGTCGTTAAGTCAAAAAAGAAATTCATTCATTCCAATTCCTTTATCAAGCTGTTTTTTAACTAAAATAATTCTGTCGCCTGTTATATCACAGTTTACGAAAATTATTTAAAAATTTCAGTGTGGAATTAAAATCTTTATCTAATAGGCGATCTCTCAAAAATTAAATTCGTTCAACCTTAATTCTTTATAGTGGTGTTCTTCAACCAAAAGTAAATCAGTCTCCTTTTGTCATTACATTTAACCAAAAGAATGCAAAAAATATTTAAGAGAATGAAAAAAATTTTTTTAACAGACCTTCAACCAAAAAAAAATTTATTTAACTTTATTGCTTTACACTGCTGTTTTAACTAAAATTAACTCTGAAGCCTATTCTCATATCAGTTTACCAAATTTAATGGAAAATATTTATGCGAAACAAAAAAATTCTTTTAACACCCGTTCTCCCAAAAATGAAATTTGTTCAACTAAAGTCCATTATACTGCTCTTTTTCAACTAATATTAACTCTATCGCCTCTTGTCATCACAGTTCAACGAAATTAATAACACTTTTAGGAGGAAATAAAAAAATCGTACAAACAGGCTTTTTCTAAAAAATTACATTCTTTCTACTTCTCCATTATGTCGCTGTTTTTTAACTAATTATAACTCAGTCGCCTCTTGTCTTCACATTTTTTCGAAATTAATTCAAACTTTCTGAGGGAATTAAAAAAATTCTTCAAGACAATTTTCTCTTAAATATTGTATTCCTTCTACTAAATCCCTTTAAACAGCTAATTTTAAACCTAAATGCACTCTATTTCCTCATTACGCCACAGTTCACTGAAATTAATGCAACATTTCTTTGCGAAATAAAAGAATTTGTCTAACAGTCCTTATGTCAAAATGAAATTTATTCATACTATTTCCTTAATACGCTGTTTTTGAAATAACATTACCCTCAGCGCCTGTAATTGTCACGGTTTATCAAAATTATTTCAAAATGTCATGGTGGAATAAAATTTTTTTCTAAAAGTCGACCTGTTAAGAATGGGATTCTCTCAAATTTATTTCTTTAAAACTCAGTTATTCAACTAAAATTAACACTAGCCTCTCTTCTTTAGAAAATGAAATTCATTCAACTTGATTCCCTTATACTTCTTTTTTCAACTAAAATTAGCTATACCGCCTATTGCCGTCACGGTTTATTGAAATTATTCAAAATTTTTGGACGAAAGAAAAAATTCTTCAAACAGGTGTTCTCTCAAAAAATAAATTATTGCAACATTTCTAACCGAAATAATATATTTCAACTTCTTAACTTAACTCTTAAACTTTCAACTTATTGTCTTTATAGTGCTGTTCTTCAACCAAAAGTAACTCTGTCCTCTTTTGTCACATCATTTAACCAAAAGAATGAAAAAATATTTAAGAGACTCAAAAAAATTTTTTTAACAGCCGTTCAACCAAAAAAAATGTTTTAAACCATATTACTATACAAAATTTCATTTTTTCTACTTCATTCCATTATATCGCTGCTTTTTCAACTAATTATAACTCAGTCGCCTCTTGTCTTCAATTTTTTTCGAAATTAATTCAAAATTTCTGAGGGATTTAAAAAATATTCTTCAAGAACATTTTCTCTTAAAAATTGTATTCTTTCTACTTAATCCCTTTAAACAGCTAATTTTAAACCTTAATTCACTCTTTTTCCTTCATCACTTCACAGTTCACCGAAATTATTGCAACATTTCTTTGCGAAATAAAAGAATTCATCTAACAGTCCTTATGTCAAAAATGAAATTTATTCATACTTATTCCTTAATACGCTGTTTATTTTATAGAATTGCCCTCAGCGCCTATAATTATAACAGTTTACCAAAATTCTTTCAAAATGACATTGTGGAATAAAAAATGTTTGTAAAAGTCGACCTGTTAAGAATGGAATTCTCTCAAATTTATTTCTTTAAATCTCTGTTATTTAACTAAAATTAACACTTGCCTCTCTTCTCTCAAAAATGAAATTCATTCAACTTGATTTCCTTAAACCGCCATTTTCAAATAGTATTAGTTATACCGCCTATTGTCATCACGGTTTATTGAAATTAATCAAACTTTTTGGACGAATGAAAAAATTCTTCAAACAGGCGTTCTCTCAAAAATGAAATTATTGCAACTTTTATAGGTGAAATAAAATAATTTTCAGTAGTCCTTATGTAAAGAATAAAATTCTTTTATCTTATCTTCTTTATCTTCTTATTTATATTCATTCTACTAAATCCCTTAGAACAGCTAATTTTAAACCTAAATTCACAGTATTCCCTCATCTCGTCACAGTTCATCGAAACTATCTAACTGTCATTGCGTAAGAAATGATAGTCATTCATTCCAATTCCTTTATCAATCCGTGTTTTAACAAAAAAAAGTCTGTCGCCTGTTAAATCACAGTTTACGGAAAATATTCCAAATTTCAGTGTGGAATAAAAACCTTTATCTAACAGGCGTTCTCTCAAATATGAAATTCGTCCTACCTAATTCCTTTATAGTGCTGTTCTTCAACCAAAATTAATTCTTCCCCTTTTGAAATTACATTTAACCAAAAGAATGCAAAAATATTTAAGAGAATTAAAAAAATTATTTTATCAACCGTTCAATCAAAAATGAAATTCATTTAATTTTATTGCTTTACACTGCTGTTTTAACTAAAATTAACTCAGACGTATTTTCTCATAACAGTTTACCAAATTTAATGCAAAATCTTTATGCGAAACAAAAAAATTCTTCTAACATCCGTTCTCTCAAAAATGAAATTCATTCAATCAAATTCCATTATAATGCTCTTATTCAACTAAAATTAACTCTATCGCTTCTTGTCATCACAGTTCAACGAAAATAATCAAAATTTTTGGAGGAAATAAAAAAATCCTGGAAACAGTATTTTTTTTCAAAAATTAAATTCATTCTACTTCATGCCAATATATTGCTCATTATCAACTATTTATAATTCAGTCGCCCCTTGTCTTCACTTTTTTCAAAATGAATTCAATATTTCTGGGGGAATTAAAAGAATTCTTCAACAAAAATGTATCTTAAAAATTGTATTCATTCAACTTAATCTCTTTAAACACCTATTTTTAAACTTAAATTCACTCTATTCCCTAATGAAGTCACAGTTCAATGAAATTTATGTAACATTTCTTTGCGAAATAAAAGAATTTCTCAAACAGTCGTTATGTCAAAAATTAAATTTATTCGTACTAATTCCTTAATACGCTGTTTTTTTAAAAATACAATTAACGTGAGCACCTCTAATTATCACAGTTTACCAAACATATTTCAAAATTTCATTGCGGAATAAAAAATCTTTCTAAAAGGCGACCTGTAAAGAATAAAATTCTCTCAAATTTATTCCTTGAAAACGCTGTTATTCAACTAAAATTAACACTTGCCTTCTTTCTCTTAAAAATGATATTCATTCAACTTAATTCCCTTATACTTCTTTTTTCAACTAAAATTAGGTATACCGCCTATTGTCGTCACGGTTTATTGAAATTTAATCAAAATTTTTGGACGAAAGAAAAAATTCTTCAGACAGGCGTTCTCTCGAAAATTAAATTATTGTAACATTTCTAAGCGAAATACAATATTTTTCAAGTAGTCCATATGTAAAGAATAAAATTCTTTTATCTTATCTTCTTTATCTAGCAAAATTACATTTATAAATACCTCTGTACCCTCTGTCTATCACACATCTTTGAATTTTTGCCAAATTTCAGGACGAAATTAATAAAGCCTACTAACAGGCGTTCTCTAAAAAATTACATAGCTTATTTTTCATTCCCTTATATCGCTGTTTTTAAACTAATTATAACTCAGTCGCCTCTACTCTTCACATTTTATGGAAATCAATTAAAAATTCTAAGGGAATTAAAATTTCTTAATCCTGTTATATCACACTTTACGTAAATTATTTCAAAATTTCACTGTGGAATAAAAATCTTTATCTTACAGGCGTTTATTCAAAAAATAAATTCGTTCAACTTAATTTCTTTATAGTGCTGTTCTTCAACCAAAAGTAACTCTGTCCCATTTTGTCAGCACATTTAACCAAAAGAATGCAAAAATATTTAAGAGAATCAAAAACATTATTTTATCAGCCCTTCAACCAAAAAATTTTTTTTACTTTATTGCTTTACACTGCTGTTTAAACTAAAATTAACTCTGAGGCATTTTCTCATAACAGTTTACCAAATTTAATGCAAAATTTTTATGCAAAACAATAAAATTCTTCTAACATCCGTTCTCTCAAAAATGAAATTCATTCAACTACATTCCATTATACTGCTCTTTTTCAACTAAAATAACTTCTATTGCTTCTTGTCATCACAGTTCAACGAAATTAATCAAAGTTTTTGGATCTAAAAAAAATTCCTACAAACAGGCTTTTTCTAAAAAATTTCATTCTTTCTACTTCATTCCAATATATCGCTGTTTTTCAACTAATTATAACTCAGTTGCCTATTGTGTTTAATTTTTTTCGAAAATAATTCAAAATTTCTGAGTGATTTAAAAAAATTCTTCAAGAAAATTTTCTGTTAAAAATTGTATTCTTTCTACTTAATCCCTTCAAACAGCTAATATTAAACCTTAATTCACTCTATTCCCTCATCGCGTCACAGTTAACCGAAATTAATGCAACATTTCTTTGCGAAATAAAAGAATTTCTCAAACAGTCGTTATGTAAAAAATGTAATTTATTCATACTTATTCCTTAATACGCTGTTTTTTTAATAAAATTACCCTCAGCGCCTGTAATTATCATAGTTTACCAAAATTATTTCAAAATGTCATTGCGGAATAAAAAAAGTTCCTATAAGTCGAACTGTTAAGAATATATTTCTCTCAAATTTATTTCTTTAAAACACTGTTATTCAACTAAAATTAACACTTAACTTTCTTCTATCAAATATGAAATTCATTCAACTTGATTCCCTTATACTCCTTTTTTCAAATACAATTTGCTATACCGCCTATTGTCCTCACGGTTTATTAAAATCAATCAAAATTTTTGGACGAAAAAAAAATTCTTCAAACAGCGTTCTCAAAAATTGAAATTATTGCAACATTTCTAGGCGAAATAAAATAAGTTTTCAAGTAGTCGTTATGTAAAAAATAAAGTTCTATTATATTATCTTCTTTATCCAGCAACATTACATTTATAAATACCTCTCTAACCGCTTTCTATTCCACATTGGATTTTTCCAAACTTTCTGGACGAAATAAATAAATCCTACTAACAGCCGTTCTCTAAAAAATTAAATTATTTATACTTTATTTTCTTATATTGCTGTCTTTAAACTAATTATAACTCAGTCTCCTCTACATTTCACATTTTATCGAAATCAATTCAAAATTCTGAGGGAATTAAAAAAATTCGTAAAACAACGTTTTTCTTAAATATTGTAAACTTTCTACTTAATCCCATTAAACAGCTAATTTTAAACCTGAATTCACTCTATTCCCTCACCTCGTCACAGTTCACCGAAATTAATTCAACATTTCTAGGCGAAATAAAAGAATTTATCTAACAGTTGTTACGTAAAAAATGAAATTCATTCATTCTCATTAGTTACTTTATCAAGCTATTTTTTAACAAAAATAATTCCGTCGCCTGTTATATCACAGTTTACATAAATTATTTCAAAATTTCAGTGTGGAATAAAAATTTTTATCTAACAGGCGTTCACTCAAAAATGAAATTCGTTCAAATAAATTCCTTTATACTGCTCATTTTCTACAAAAATTAACTCTATCGCCTCTTGTCATCACAGTTCAACGAAATTAATCAAAATTTTTGGACGAAATAAACAAAACAGGCCTTTTCTAAAAAATTATATTTTTTCTACTTCATTCCATTATATCGCTGTTTTTCAACTAATTATAACTCAGCCGCCTCTTGTCCTCACATTTTTTCGAAATTAATTCAAAATTTCTGAGGGAATTAAAAAAATTCTTCAAGAAAATTTTCTCTTAAAAATTGTATTCTTTCAACTTAATCCCTTTAAACAGCTAACTTTAAACCTAAGTTCACACTTTTCCCCCATCAAGTAAAGTTCAATGACATTTTTGCAACATTTCTTTGCGAAATAAAAGTTTTTATCTAACAGTCGTTACTTAAAAAATGAAATTCATTAATTCCAATTCCTTTATCAAGCTTTTTTTTAGAAAAATATTTCTATCGCCTATTATAACACAGTTTACCAAAATTATTTCAAAATTTCTTTGCGAAATAGAAGAATTTATCTAACAGACGTTACGTCAGAAATGAAATTCATTTATTTCAATTCCTTTACCAAACTGTTTTTTAACAAAAATAATTTTGTTGCCTGTTATAACACATTTTACTGAAATTATTTTAAAATTTCATTGAGGAATACAAAATTGTTCTAAAAGTCAACCTGTAAGAAATGATTTTCTCTCAAATTTATTCCATTAAAATTTATTGTTTTTTAACTAAAATTTACAATTGCCTCTCTTCTCTCAACAATGAAATTCATTCAACTTGATTCCCTTATACTTCTTTCTTCAACTAAAATTAGTTATGCCGCCTATTGTCGTCACGGTTTATTGAAATTAATCAAAATTTTTGGACGAAAGTAAAAATTATTCAAACAGTCGTTCTCTCAAAAATAAAATTATTATTACAACATTTGTAAGCAAAATAAAATATTTTTCAAGTACTCATTATGAAAAGAATAAAATTCTTTTATCTTATCTTCTTTATCCAGCAACATTACATTTATAAATACCTCTCTAACCGCTTTCTATTCCACATTGGATTTTTCCAAACTTTCTGGACGAAATAAATAAATCCTACTAACAGCCGTTCTCTAAAAAAGTAAATTACTTATACTTAATTCCCCTATATCGCTGTTTTTAAACTAATTATAACTCAGTCGCCTCTACTCTTCACATTTTATCGAAATCAATTCAAAATTATGAGGGAATTAAAAAAATTCTTAAAACAAAGTACCTCTTCAAAATTGTAAACTTTCTACTAAATCCAATTAAACAGCTAATTTGTAACCTAAATTCACTCTATTCCCTCATCTCGTCACAGTTCACCGAAATTAATGCAACATTTCTAGGCGAAATAAAAGAATTTATCTAACAGTCGTTAAGTCAAAAAAGAAATTCATTCATTCCAATTCCTTTATCAAGCTGTTTTTTAACTAAAATAATTCTGTCGCCTGTTATATCACAGTTTACGAAAATTATTTAAAAATTTCAGTGTGGAATTAAAATCTTTATCTAATAGGCGATCTCTCAAAAATTAAATTCGTTCAACCTTAATTCTTTATAGTGGTGTTCTTCAACCAAAAGTAAATCTGTCTCCTTTTGTCATTACATTTAACCAAAAGAATGCAAAAAATATTTAAGAGAATGAAAAAAATTTTTTTAACAGACCTTCAACCAAAAAAAAATTTATTTAACTTTATTGCTTTACACTGCTGTTTTAACTAAAATTAACTCTGAAGCCTATTCTCATATCAGTTTACCAAATTTAATGGAAAATATTTATGCGAAACAAAAAAATTCTTTTAACACCCGTTCTCCCAAAAATGAAATTTGTTCAACTAAAGTCCATTATACTGCTCTTTTTCAACTAATATTAACTCTATCGCCTCTTGTCATCACAGTTCAACGAAATTAATAACACTTTTAGGAGGAAATAAAAAAATCGTACAAACAGGCTTTTTCTAAAAAATTACATTCTTTCTACTTCTCCATTATGTCGCTGTTTTTTAACTAATTATAACTCAGTCGCCTCTTGTCTTCACATTTTTTCGAAATTAATTCAAACTTTCTGAGGGAATTAAAAAAATTCTTCAAGACAATTTTCTCTTAAATATTGTATTCCTTCTACTAAATCCCTTTAAACAGCTAATTTTAAACCTAAATGCACTCTATTTCCTCATTACGCCACAGTTCACTGAAATTAATGCAACATTTCTTTGCGAAATAAAAGAATTTGTCTAACAGTCCTTATGTCAAAATGAAATTTATTCATACTATTTCCTTAATACGCTGTTTTTGAAATAACATTACCCTCAGCGCCTGTAATTGTCACGGTTTATCAAAATTATTTCAAAATGTCATGGTGGAATAAAATTTTTTTCTAAAAGTCGACCTGTTAAGAATGGGATTCTCTCAAATTTATTTCTTTAAAACTCAGTTATTCAACTAAAATTAACACTAGCCTCTCTTCTTTAGAAAATGAAATTCATTCAACTTGATTCCCTTATACTTCTTTTTTCAACTAAAATTAGCTATACCGCCTATTGCCGTCACGGTTTATTGAAATTATTCAAAATTTTTGGACGAAAGAAAAAATTCTTCAAACAGGTGTTCTCTCAAAAAATAAATTATTGCAACATTTCTAACCGAAATAATATATTTCAACTTCTTAACTTTACTCTTAAACTTTCAACTTATTGTCTTTATAGTGCTGTTCTTCAACCAAAAGTAACTCTGTCCTCTTTTGTCACATCATTTAACCAAAAGAATGAAAAAATATTTAAGAGACTCAAAAAAATTTTTTTAACAGCCGTTCAACCAAAAAAAATGTTTTAAACCATATTACTATACAAAATTTCATTTTTTCTACTTCATTCCATTATATCGCTGCTTTTTCAACTAATTATAACTCAGTCGCCTCTTGTCTTCAATTTTTTTCGAAATTAATTCAAAATTTCTGAGGGATTTAAAAAATATTCTTCAAGAACATTTTCTCTTAAAAATTGTATTCTTTCTACTTAATCCCTTTAAACAGCTAATTTTAAACCTTAATTCACTCTTTTTCCTTCATCACTTCACAGTTCACCGAAATTATTGCAACATTTCTTTGCGAAATAAAAGAATTCATCTAACAGTCCTTATGTCAAAAATGAAATTTATTCATACTTATTCCTTAATACGCTGTTTATTTTATAGAATTGCCCTCAGCGCCTATAATTATAACAGTTTACCAATATTCTTTCAAAATGTCATTGTGGAATAAAAAATGTTTGTAAAAGTCGACCTGTTAAGAATGGAATTCTCTCAAATTTATTTCTTTAAATCTCTGTTATTTAACTAAAATTAACACTTGCCTCTCTTCTCTCAAAAATGAAATTCATTCAACTTGATTTCCATAAACCGCCATTTTCAAATAATATTAGTTATACCGCCTATTGTCATCACGGTTTATTGAAATTAATCAAACTTTTTGGACGAATGAAAAAATTCTTCAAACAGGCGTTCTCTCAAAAATGAAATTATTGCAACTTTTATAGGTGAAATAAAATAATTTTCAGTAGTCCTTATGTAAAGAATAAAATTCTTTTATCTTATCTTCTTTATCTTCTTATTTATATTCATTCTACTAAATCCCTTAGAACAGCTAATTTTAAACCTAAATTCACAGTATTCCCTCATCTCGTCACAGTTCATCGAAACTATCTAACTGTCATTGCGTAAGAAATGATAGTCATTCATTCCAATTCCTTTATCAATCCGTGTTTTAACAAAAAAAGTCTGTCGCCTTTTAAATCACAGTTTACGGAAAATATTCCAAATTTCAGTGTGGAATAAAAACCTTTATCTAACAGGCGTTCTCTGAAAAATTATATTCGTTCAACTTAATTCCTTTATAGTGCTGTTCTTCAACCAAAATTAATTCTGTCCCTTTTTGAAATTACATTTAACCAAAAGAATGCAAAAATATTTAAGAGAATTAAAAAAAATTATTTTATCAACCGTTCAATCAAAAATGAAATTCATTTAATTTTATTGCTTTACACTGCTGTTTCACCTAAAATTAACTCAGACGTATTTTCTCATAACAGTTTACCAAATTTAATGCAAAATCTTTATGCGAAACAAAAAAATTCTTCTAACATCCGTTCTCTCAAAAATGAAATTCATTCAATCAAATTCCATTATAATGCTCTTATTCAACTAAAATTAACTCTATCGCTTCTTGTCATCACAGTTCAACGAAAATAATCAAAATTTTTGGAGGAAATAAAAAAATCCTGGAAACAGTATTTTTTTTCAAAAATTAAATTCATTCTACTTCATGCCAATATATTGCTCATTATCAACTATTTATAATTCAGTCGCTCCTTGTCTTCACTTTTTTCAAAATGAATTCAATATTTCTGGGGGAATTAAAAAAATTCTTCAACAAAAATGTATCTTAAAAATTGTATTCATTCAACTTAATCTCTTTAAACACCTATTTTTAAACTTAAATTCACTCTATTCCCTAATGAAGTCACAGTTCAATGAAATTTATGTAACATTTCTTTGCGAAATAAAATAATTTCTCAAACAGTCGTTATGTCAAAAATTAAATTTATTCGTACTAATTCCTTAATACGCTGTTTTTTTAAAAATACAATTAACGTGAGCACCTCTAATTATCACAGTTTACCAAACATATTTCAAAATTTCATTGTGGAATAAAAAATCTTTCTAAAAGGCGACCTGTAAAGAATAAAATTCTCTCAAATTTATTCCTTGAAAACGCTGTTATTCAACTAAAATTAACACTTGCCTTCTTTCTCTTAAAAATGATATTCATTCAACTTAATTCCCTTATACTTCTTTTTTCAACTAAAATTAGGTATACCGCCTATTGTCGTCACGGTTTATTGAAATTTAATCAAAATTTTTGGACGAAAGAAAAAAATTCTTCAGACAGGCGTTCTCTCGAAAATTAAATTATTGTAACATTTCTAAGCGAAATACAATATTTTTCAAGTAGTCCATAGGTAAAGAATAAAATTCTTTTATCTTATCTTCTTTATCTAGCAAAATTACATTTATGAATACCTCTGTACCCTCTGTCTATCACACATCTTTGAATTTTTGCCAAATTTCAGGACGAAATAAATAAAGCCTACTAACAGGCGTTCTCTAAAAAATTACATAGCTTATTTTTCATTCCCTTATATCGCTGTTTTTAAACTAATTATAACTCAGTCGCCTCTACTCTTCACATTTTATGGAAATCAATTAAAAATTCTAAGGGAATTAAAATTTCTTAATCCTGTTATATCACACTTTACGTAAATTATTTCAAAATTTCACTGTGGAATAAAAATCTTTATCTTACAGGCGTTTATTCAAAAAATAAATTCGTTCAACTTAATTTCTTTACAGTGCTGTTCTTCAACCAAAAGTAACTCTGTCCCATTTTGTCAGCACATTTAACCAAAAGAATGCAAAAATATTTAAGAGAATCAAAAACATTATTTTATCAGCCCTTCAACCAAAAAATTTTTTTTACTTTATTGCTTTACACTGCTGTTTAAACTAAAATTAACTCTGAGGCATTTTCTCATAACAGTTTACCAAATTTAATGCAAAATTTTTATGCAAAACAATAAAATTCTTCTAACATCCGTTCTCTCAAAAATGAAATTCATTCAACTACATTCCATTATACTGCTCTTTTTCAACTAAAATAACTTCTATTGCTTCTTGTCATCACAGTTCAACGAAATTAATCAAAGTTTTTGGATCTAAAAAAAATTCCTACAAACAGGCTTTTTCTAAAAAATTTCATTCTTTCTACTTCATTCCAATATATCGCTTTTTTTCAACTAATTATAACTCAGTTGCCTATTGTGTTCAATTTTTTTCGAAATTAATTCAAAATTTCTGAGGGATTTAAAAAAATTCTTCAAGAAAATTTTCTGTTAAAAATTGTATTCTTTCTACTTAATCCCTTCAAACAGCTAATATTAAACCTTAATTCACTCTATTCCCTCATCGCGTCACAGTTAACCGAAATTAATGCAACATTTCTTTGCGAAATAAAAGAATTTCTCAACCAGTCGTTATGTAAAAAATGAAATTTATTCATACTTATTCCTTAATACGCTGTTTTTTTAATAAAATTACCCTCAGCGCCTGTAATTATCATAGTTTACCAAAATTATTTCAAAATGTCATTGCGGAATAAAAAAAGTTCCTATAAGTCGAACTGTTAAGAATATATTTCTCTCAAATTTATTTCTTTAAAACACTGTTATTCAACTAAAATTAACACTTAACTTTCTTCTATCAAATATGAAATTCATTCAACTTGATTCCCTTATACTCCTTTTTTCAAATACAATTTGCTATACCGCCTATTGTCCTCACGGTTTATTAAAATCAATCAAAATTTTTGGACGAAAAAAAAATTCTTCAAACCGGCGTTCTCAAAAATTGAAATTATTGCAACATTTCTAGGCGAAATAAAATAAGTATTCAAGTAGTCGTTATGTAAAAAATAAAGTTCTTTTATATTATCTTCTTTATCCAGCAACATTACATTTATAAATACCTCTCTAACCGCTTTCTATTCCACATTGGATTTTTCCAAACTTTCTGGACGAAATAAATAAATCCTACTAACAGCCGTTCTCTAAAAAATTAAATTATTTATACCCTATTTTCTTATATTGCTGTCTTTAAACTAATTATAACTCAGTCTCCTCTACATTTCACATTTTATCGAAATCAATTCAAAATTCTGAGGGAATTAAAAAAATTCGTAAAACAACGTTTTTCTTAAATATTGTAAACTTTCTACTTAATCCCATTAAACAGCTAATTTTAAACCTGAATTCACTCTATTCCCTCACCTCGTCACAGTTCACCGAAATTAATTCAACATTTCTAGGCGAAATAAAAGAATTTATCTAACAGTTGTTACGTAAAAAATGAAATTCATTCATTCTCATTAGTTACTTTATCAAGCTATTTTTTAACAAAAATAATTCCGGCGCCTGTTATATCACAGTTTACATAAATTATTTCAAAATTTCAGTGTGGAATAAAAATTTTTATCTAACAGGCGTTCACTCAAAAATGAAATTCGTTCAAATAAATTCCTTTATACTGCTCATTTTGTACAAAAATTAACTCTATCGCCTCTTGTCATCACAGTTCAACGAAATTAATCAAAATTTTTGGACGAAATAAACAAAACAGGCCTTTTCTAAAAAATTATATTTTTTCTACTTCATTCCATTATATCGCTGTTTTTCAACTAATTATAACTCAGCCGCCTCTTGTCCTCACATTTTTTCGAAATTAATTCAAAATTTCTGAGGGAATTAAAAATATTCTTCAAGAAAATTTTCTCTTAAAAATTGTATTCTTTCTACTTAATCCCTTTAAACAGCTAACTTTAAACCTAAGTTCACACTTTTCCCCCATCAAGTAAAGTTCAATGACATTTTTGCAACATTTCTTTGCGAAATAAAAGTTTTTATCTAACAGTCGTTACTTAAAAAATGAAATTCATTAATTCCAATTCCTTTATCAAGCTTTTTTTTAGAAAAATATTTCTATCGCCTATTATAACACAGTTTACCAAAATTATTTCAAAATTTCTTTGCGAAATAGAGGAATTTATCTAACAGACGTTACGTAAAAAATGAAATTCATTTATTTCAATTCCTTTACCAAACTGTTTTTTAACAAAAATAATTTTGTCGCCTGTTATAACACATTTTACTGAAATTATTTTAAAATTTCATTGAGGAATACAAAATTGTTCTAAAAGTCAACCTGTAAAAAATGATTTTCTCTCAAATTTATTCCATTAAAATTTATTGTTTTTTAACTAAAATTTACAATTGCCTCTCTTCTCTCAACAATGAAATTCATTCAACTTGATTCCCTTATACTTCTTTCTTCAACTAAAATTAGTTATGCCGCTTATTGTCGTCACGGTTTATTGAAATTAATCAAAATTTTTGGACGAAAGTAAAAATTATTCAAACAGTCGTTCTCTCAAAAATAAAATTATTATTACAACATTTGTAAGCAAAATAAAATATTTTTCAAGTACTCATTATGAAAAGAATAAAATTCTTTTATCTTATCTTCTTTATCCAGCAACATTACATTTATAAATACCTCTCTAACCGCTTTCTATTCCACATTGGATTTTTCCAAACTTTCTGGACGAAATAAATAAATCCTACTAACAGCCGTTCTCTAAAAAAGTAAATTACTTATACTTAATTCCCCTATATCGCTGTTTTTAAACTAATTATAACTCAGTCGCCTCTACTCTTCACATTTTATCGAAATCAATTCAAAATTATGAGGGAATTAAAAAAATTCTTAAAACAAAGTACCTCTTCAAAATTGTAAACTTTCTACTAAATCCAATTAAACAGCTAATTTGTAACCTAAATTCACTCTATTCCCTCATCTCGTCACAGTTCACCGAAATTAATGCAACATTTCTAGGCGAAATAAAAGAATTTATCTAACAGTCGTTAAGTCAAAAAAGAAATTCATTCATTCCAATTCCTTTATCAAGCTGTTTTTTAACTAAAATAATTCTGTCGCCTGTTATATCACAGTTTACGAAAATTATTTAAAAATTTCAGTGTGGAATTAAAATCTTTATCTAATAGGCGATCTCTCAAAAATTAAATTCGTTCAACCTTAATTCTTTATAGTGGTGTTCTTCAACCAAAAGTAAATCTGTCTCCTTTTGTCATTACATTTAACCAAAAGAATGCAAAAAATATTTAAGAGAATGAAAAAAATTTTTTTAACAGACCTTCAACCAAAAAAAAATTTATTTAACTTTATTGCTTTACACTGCTGTTTTAACTAAAATTAACTCTGAAGCCTATTCTCATATCAGTTTACCAAATTTAATGGAAAATATTTATGCGAAACAAAAAAATTCTTTTAACACCCGTTCTCCCAAAAATGAAATTTGTTCAACTAAAGTCCATTATACTGCTCTTTTTCAACTAATATTAACTCTATCGCCTCTTGTCATCACAGTTCAACGAAATTAATAACACTTTTAGGAGGAAATAAAAAAATCGTACAAACAGGCTTTTTCTAAAAAATTACATTCTTTCTACTTCTCCATTATGTCGCTGTTTTTTAACTAATTATAACTCAGTCGCCTCTTGTCTTCACATTTTTTCGAAATTAATTCAAACTTTCTGAGGGAATTAAAAAAATTCTTCAAGACAATTTTCTCTTAAATATTGTATTCCTTCTACTAAATCCCTTTAAACAGCTAATTTTAAACCTAAATGCACTCTATTTCCTCATTACGCCACAGTTCACTGAAATTAATGCAACATTTCTTTGCGAAATAAAAAAATTTGTCTAACAGTCCTTATGTCAAAATGAAATTTATTCATACTATTTCCTTAATACGCTGTTTTTGAAATAACATTACCCTCAGCGCCTGTAATTGTCACGGTTTATCAAAATTATTTCAAAATGTCATGGTGGAATAAAATTTTTTTCTAAAAGTCGACCTGTTAAGAATGGGATTCTCTCAAATTTATTTCTTTAAAACTCAGTTATTCAACTAAAATTAACACTAGCCTCTCTTCTTTAGAAAATGAAATTCATTCAACTTGATTCCCTTATACTTCTTTTTTCAACTAAAATTAGCTATACCGCCTATTGCCGTCACGGTTTATTGAAATTATTCAAAATTTTTGGACGAAAGAAAAAATTCTTCAAACAGGTGTTCTCTCAAAAAATAAATTATTGCAACATTTCTAACCGAAATAATATATTTCAACTTCTTAACTTTACTCTTAAACTTTCAACTTATTGTCTTTATAGTGCTGTTCTTCAACCAAAAGTAACTCTGTCCTCTTTTGTCACATCATTTAACCAAAAGAATGAAAAAATATTTAAGAGACTCAAAAAAATTTTTTTAACAGCCGTTCAACCAAAAAAAATGTTTTAAACCATATTACTATACAAAATTTCATTTTTTCTACTTCATTCCATTATATCGCTGCTTTTTCAACTAATTATAACTCAGTCGCCTCTTGTCTTCAATTTTTTTCGAAATTAATTCAAAATTTCTGAGGGATTTAAAAAATATTCTTCAAGAACATTTTCTCTTAAAAATTGTATTCTTTCTACTTAATCCCTTTAAACAGCTAATTTTAAACCTTAATTCACTCTTTTTCCTTCATCACTTCACAGTTCACCGAAATTATTGCAACATTTCTTTGCGAAATAAAAGAATTCATCTAACAGTCCTTATGTCAAAAATGAAATTTATTCATACTTATTCCTTAATACGCTGTTTATTTTATAGAATTGCCCTCAGCGCCTATAATTATAACAGTTTACCAATATTCTTTCAAAATGTCATTGTGGAATAAAAAATGTTTGTAAAAGTCGACCTGTTAAGAATGGAATTCTCTCAAATTTATTTCTTTAAATCTCTGTTATTTAACTAAAATTAACACTTGCCTCTCTTCTCTCAAAAATGAAATTCATTCAACTTGATTTCCATAAACCGCCATTTTCAAATAATATTAGTTATACCGCCTATTGTCATCACGGTTTATTGAAATTAATCAAACTTTTTGGACGAATGAAAAAATTCTTCAAACAGGCGTTCTCTCAAAAATGAAATTATTGCAACTTTTATAGGTGAAATAAAATAATTTTCAGTAGTCCTTATGTAAAGAATAAAATTCTTTTATCTTATCTTCTTTATCTTCTTATTTATATTCATTCTACTAAATCCCTTAGAACAGCTAATTTTAAACCTAAATTCACAGTATTCCCTCATCTCGTCACAGTTCATCGAAACTATCTAACTGTCATTGCGTAAGAAATGATAGTCATTCATTCCAATTCCTTTATCAATCCGTGTTTTAACAAAAAAAGTCTGTCGCCTTTTAAATCACAGTTTACGGAAAATATTCCAAATTTCAGTGTGGAATAAAAACCTTTATCTAACAGGCGTTCTCTGAAAAATTATATTCGTTCAACTTAATTCCTTTATAGTGCTGTTCTTCAACCAAAATTAATTCTGTCCCTTTTTGAAATTACATTTAACCAAAAGAATGCAAAAATATTTAAGAGAATTAAAAAAAATTATTTTATCAACCGTTCAATCAAAAATGAAATTCATTTAATTTTATTGCTTTACACTGCTGTTTCACCTAAAATTAACTCAGACGTATTTTCTCATAACAGTTTACCAAATTTAATGCAAAATCTTTATGCGAAACAAAAAAATTCTTCTAACATCCGTTCTCTCAAAAATGAAATTCATTCAATCAAATTCCATTATAATGCTCTTATTCAACTAAAATTAACTCTATCGCTTCTTGTCATCACAGTTCAACGAAAATAATCAAAATTTTTGGAGGAAATAAAAAAATCCTGGAAACAGTATTTTTTTTCAAAAATTAAATTCATTCTACTTCATGCCAATATATTGCTCATTATCAACTATTTATAATTCAGTCGCTCCTTGTCTTCACTTTTTTCAAAATGAATTCAATATTTCTGGGGGAATTAAAAAAATTCTTCAACAAAAATGTATCTTAAAAATTGTATTCATTCAACTTAATCTCTTTAAACACCTATTTTTAAACTTAAATTCACTCTATTCCCTAATGAAGTCACAGTTCAATGAAATTTATGTAACATTTCTTTGCGAAATAAAATAATTTCTCAAACAGTCGTTATGTCAAAAATTAAATTTATTCGTACTAATTCCTTAATACGCTGTTTTTTTAAAAATACAATTAACGTGAGCACCTCTAATTATCACAGTTTACCAAACATATTTCAAAATTTCATTGTGGAATAAAAAATCTTTCTAAAAGGCGACCTGTAAAGAATAAAATTCTCTCAAATTTATTCCTTGAAAACGCTGTTATTCAACTAAAATTAACACTTGCCTTCTTTCTCTTAAAAATGATATTCATTCAACTTAATTCCCTTATACTTCTTTTTTCAACTAAAATTAGGTATACCGCCTATTGTCGTCACGGTTTATTGAAATTTAATCAAAATTTTTGGACGAAAGAAAAAAATTCTTCAGACAGGCGTTCTCTCGAAAATTAAATTATTGTAACATTTCTAAGCGAAATACAATATTTTTCAAGTAGTCCATAGGTAAAGAATAAAATTCTTTTATCTTATCTTCTTTATCTAGCAAAATTACATTTATGAATACCTCTGTACCCTCTGTCTATCACACATCTTTGAATTTTTGCCAAATTTCAGGACGAAATAAATAAAGCCTACTAACAGGCGTTCTCTAAAAAATTACATAGCTTATTTTTCATTCCCTTATATCGCTGTTTTTAAACTAATTATAACTCAGTCGCCTCTACTCTTCACATTTTATGGAAATCAATTAAAAATTCTAAGGGAATTAAAATTTCTTAATCCTGTTATATCACACTTTACGTAAATTATTTCAAAATTTCACTGTGGAATAAAAATCTTTATCTTACAGGCGTTTATTCAAAAAATAAATTCGTTCAACTTAATTTCTTTACAGTGCTGTTCTTCAACCAAAAGTAACTCTGTCCCATTTTGTCAGCACATTTAACCAAAAGAATGCAAAAATATTTAAGAGAATCAAAAACATTATTTTATCAGCCCTTCAACCAAAAAATTTTTTTTACTTTATTGCTTTACACTGCTGTTTAAACTAAAATTAACTCTGAGGCATTTTCTCATAACAGTTTACCAAATTTAATGCAAAATTTTTATGCAAAACAATAAAATTCTTCTAACATCCGTTCTCTCAAAAATGAAATTCATTCAACTACATTCCATTATACTGCTCTTTTTCAACTAAAATAACTTCTATTGCTTCTTGTCATCACAGTTCAACGAAATTAATCAAAGTTTTTGGATCTAAAAAAAATTCCTACAAACAGGCTTTTTCTAAAAAATTTCATTCTTTCTACTTCATTCCAATATATCGCTTTTTTTCAACTAATTATAACTCAGTTGCCTATTGTGTTCAATTTTTTTCGAAATTAATTCAAAATTTCTGAGGGATTTAAAAAAATTCTTCAAGAAAATTTTCTGTTAAAAATTGTATTCTTTCTACTTAATCCCTTCAAACAGCTAATATTAAACCTTAATTCACTCTATTCCCTCATCGCGTCACAGTTAACCGAAATTAATGCAACATTTCTTTGCGAAATAAAAGAATTTCTCAACCAGTCGTTATGTAAAAAATGAAATTTATTCATACTTATTCCTTAATACGCTGTTTTTTTAATAAAATTACCCTCAGCGCCTGTAATTATCATAGTTTACCAAAATTATTTCAAAATGTCATTGCGGAATAAAAAAAGTTCCTATAAGTCGAACTGTTAAGAATATATTTCTCTCAAATTTATTTCTTTAAAACACTGTTATTCAACTAAAATTAACACTTAACTTTCTTCTATCAAATATGAAATTCATTCAACTTGATTCCCTTATACTCCTTTTTTCAAATACAATTTGCTATACCGCCTATTGTCCTCACGGTTTATTAAAATCAATCAAAATTTTTGGACGAAAAAAAAATTCTTCAAACCGGCGTTCTCAAAAATTGAAATTATTGCAACATTTCTAGGCGAAATAAAATAAGTATTCAAGTAGTCGTTATGTAAAAAATAAAGTTCTTTTATATTATCTTCTTTATCCAGCAACATTACATTTATAAATACCTCTCTAACCGCTTTCTATTCCACATTGGATTTTTCCAAACTTTCTGGACGAAATAAATAAATCCTACTAACAGCCGTTCTCTAAAAAATTAAATTATTTATACCCTATTTTCTTATATTGCTGTCTTTAAACTAATTATAACTCAGTCTCCTCTACATTTCACATTTTATCGAAATCAATTCAAAATTCTGAGGGAATTAAAAAAATTCGTAAAACAACGTTTTTCTTAAATATTGTAAACTTTCTACTTAATCCCATTAAACAGCTAATTTTAAACCTGAATTCACTCTATTCCCTCACCTCGTCACAGTTCACCGAAATTAATTCAACATTTCTAGGCGAAATAAAAGAATTTATCTAACAGTTGTTACGTAAAAAATGAAATTCATTCATTCTCATTAGTTACTTTATCAAGCTATTTTTTAACAAAAATAATTCCGGCGCCTGTTATATCACAGTTTACATAAATTATTTCAAAATTTCAGTGTGGAATAAAAATTTTTATCTAACAGGCGTTCACTCAAAAATGAAATTCGTTCAAATAAATTCCTTTATACTGCTCATTTTGTACAAAAATTAACTCTATCGCCTCTTGTCATCACAGTTCAACGAAATTAATCAAAATTTTTGGACGAAATAAACAAAACAGGCCTTTTCTAAAAAATTATATTTTTTCTACTTCATTCCATTATATCGCTGTTTTTCAACTAATTATAACTCAGCCGCCTCTTGTCCTCACATTTTTTCGAAATTAATTCAAAATTTCTGAGGGAATTAAAAATATTCTTCAAGAAAATTTTCTCTTAAAAATTGTATTCTTTCTACTTAATCCCTTTAAACAGCTAACTTTAAACCTAAGTTCACACTTTTCCCCCATCAAGTAAAGTTCAATGACATTTTTGCAACATTTCTTTGCGAAATAAAAGTTTTTATCTAACAGTCGTTACTTAAAAAATGAAATTCATTAATTCCAATTCCTTTATCAAGCTTTTTTTTAGAAAAATATTTCTATCGCCTATTATAACACAGTTTACCAAAATTATTTCAAAATTTCTTTGCGAAATAGAGGAATTTATCTAACAGACGTTACGTAAAAAATGAAATTCATTTATTTCAATTCCTTTACCAAACTGTTTTTTAACAAAAATAATTTTGTCGCCTGTTATAACACATTTTACTGAAATTATTTTAAAATTTCATTGAGGAATACAAAATTGTTCTAAAAGTCAACCTGTAAAAAATGATTTTCTCTCAAATTTATTCCATTAAAATTTATTGTTTTTTAACTAAAATTTACAATTGCCTCTCTTCTCTCAACAATGAAATTCATTCAACTTGATTCCCTTATACTTCTTTCTTCAACTAAAATTAGTTATGCCGCTTATTGTCGTCACGGTTTATTGAAATTAATCAAAATTTTTGGACGAAAGTAAAAATTATTCAAACAGTCGTTCTCTCAAAAATAAAATTATTATTACAACATTTGTAAGCAAAATAAAATATTTTTCAAGTACTCATTATGAAAAGAATAAAATTCTTTTATCTTATCTTCTTTATCCAGCAACATTACATTTATAAATACCTCTCTAACCGCTTTCTATTCCACATTGGATTTTTCCAAACTTTCTGGACGAAATAAATAAATCCTACTAACAGCCGTTCTCTAAAAAAGTAAATTACTTATACTTAATTCCCCTATATCGCTGTTTTTAAACTAATTATAACTCAGTCGCCTCTACTCTTCACATTTTATCGAAATCAATTCAAAATTATGAGGGAATTAAAAAAATTCTTAAAACAAAGTACCTCTTCAAAATTGTAAACTTTCTACTAAATCCAATTAAACAGCTAATTTGTAACCTAAATTCACTCTATTCCCTCATCTCGTCACAGTTCACCGAAATTAATGCAACATTTCTAGGCGAAATAAAAGAATTTATCTAACAGTCGTTAAGTCAAAAAAGAAATTCATTCATTCCAATTCCTTTATCAAGCTGTTTTTTAACTAAAATAATTCTGTCGCCTGTTATATCACAGTTTACGAAAATTATTTAAAAATTTCAGTGTGGAATTAAAATCTTTATCTAATAGGCGATCTCTCAAAAATTAAATTCGTTCAACCTTAATTCTTTATAGTGGTGTTCTTCAACCAAAAGTAAATCTGTCTCCTTTTGTCATTACATTTAACCAAAAGAATGCAAAAAATATTTAAGAGAATGAAAAAAATTTTTTTAACAGACCTTCAACCAAAAAAAAATTTATTTAACTTTATTGCTTTACACTGCTGTTTTAACTAAAATTAACTCTGAAGCCTATTCTCATATCAGTTTACCAAATTTAATGGAAAATATTTATGCGAAACAAAAAAATTCTTTTAACACCCGTTCTCCCAAAAATGAAATTTGTTCAACTAAAGTCCATTATACTGCTCTTTTTCAACTAATATTAACTCTATCGCCTCTTGTCATCACAGTTCAACGAAATTAATAACACTTTTAGGAGGAAATAAAAAAATCGTACAAACAGGCTTTTTCTAAAAAATTACATTCTTTCTACTTCTCCATTATGTCGCTGTTTTTTAACTAATTATAACTCAGTCGCCTCTTGTCTTCACATTTTTTCGAAATTAATTCAAACTTTCTGAGGGAATTAAAAAAATTCTTCAAGACAATTTTCTCTTAAATATTGTATTCCTTCTACTAAATCCCTTTAAACAGCTAATTTTAAACCTAAATGCACTCTATTTCCTCATTACGCCACAGTTCACTGAAATTAATGCAACATTTCTTTGCGAAATAAAAAAATTTGTCTAACAGTCCTTATGTCAAAATGAAATTTATTCATACTATTTCCTTAATACGCTGTTTTTGAAATAACATTACCCTCAGCGCCTGTAATTGTCACGGTTTATCAAAATTATTTCAAAATGTCATGGTGGAATAAAATTTTTTTCTAAAAGTCGACCTGTTAAGAATGGAATTCTCTCAAATTTATTTCTTTAAAACTCAGTTATTCAACTAAAATTAACACTAGCCTCTCTTCTTTAGAACATGAAATTCATTCAACTTGATTCCCTTATACTTCTTTTTTCAACTAAAATTAGCTATACCGCCTATTGCCGTCACGGTTTATTGAAATTATTCAAAATTTTTGGACGAAAGAAAAAATTCTTCAAACAGGTGTTCTCTCAAAAAATAAATTATTGCAACATTTCTAACCGAAATAATATATTTCAACTTCTTAACTTTACTCTTAAACTTTCAACTTATTGTCTTTATAGTGCTGTTCTTCAACCAAAAGTAACTCTGTCCTCTTTTGTCACATCATTTAACCAAAAGAATGAAAAAATATTTAAGAGACTCAAAAAAATTTTTTTAACAGCCGTTCAACCAAAAAAAATGTTTTAAACCATATTACTATACAAAATTTCATTTTTTCTACTTCATTCCATTATATCGCTGCTTTTTCAACTAATTATAACTCAGTCGCCTCTTGTCTTCAATTTTTTTCGAAATTAATTCAAAATTTCTGAGGGATTTAAAAAATATTCTTCAAGAACATTTTCTCTTAAAAATTGTATTCTTTCTACTTAATCCCTTTAAACAGCTAATTTTAAACCTTAATTCACTCTTTTTCCTTCATCACTTCACAGTTCACCGAAATTATTGCAACATTTCTTTGCGAAATAAAAGAATTCATCTAACAGTCCTTATGTCAAAAATGAAATTTATTCATACTTATTCCTTAATACGCTGTTTATTTTATAGAATTGCCCTCAGCGCCTATAATTATAACAGTTTACCAAAATTCTTTCAAAATGTCATTGTGGAATAAAAAATGTTTGTAAAAGTCGACCTGTTAAGAATGGAATTCTCTCAATTTTATTTCTTTAAATCTCTGTTATTTAACTAAAATTAACACTTGCCTCTCTTCTCTCAAAAATGAAATTCATTCAACTTGATTTCCTTAAACCGCCATTTTCAAATAATATTAGTTATACCGCCTATTGTCATCACGGTTTATTGAAATTAATCAAACTTTTTGGACGAATGAAAAAATTCTTCAAACAGGCGTTCTCTCAAAAATGAAATTATTGCAACTTTTATAGGTGAAATAAAATAATTTTCAGTAGTCCTTATGTAAAGAATAAAATTCTTTTATCTTATCTTCTTTATCTTCTTATTTATATTCATTCTACTAAATCCCTTAGAACAGCTAATTTTAAACCTAAATTCACAGTATTCCCTCATCTCGTCACAGTTCATCGAAACTATCTAACTGTCATTGCGTAAGAAATGATAGTCATTCATTCCAATTCCTTTATCAATCCGTGTTTTAACAAAAAAAGTCTGTCGCCTTTTAAATCACAGTTTACGGAAAATATTCCAAATTTCAGTGTGGAATAAAAACCTTTATCTAACAGGCGTTCTCTGAAAAATTATATTCGTTCAACTTAATTCCTTTATAGTGCTGTTCTTCAACCAAAATTAATTCTGTCCCTTTTTGAAATTACATTTAACCAAAAGAATGCAAAAATATTTAAGAGAATTAAAAAAAATTATTTTATCAACCGTTCAATCAAAAATGAAATTCATTTAATTTTATTGCTTTACACTGCTGTTTCACCTAAAATTAACTCAGACGTATTTTCTCATAACAGTTTACCAAATTTAATGCAAAATCTTTATGCGAAACAAAAAAATTCTTCTAACATCCGTTCTCTCAAAAATGAAATTCATTCAATCAAATTCCATTATAATGCTCTTATTCAACTAAAATTAACTCTATCGCTTCTTGTCATCACAGTTCAACGAAAATAATCAAAATTTTTGGAGGAAATAAAAAAATCCTGGAAACAGTATTTTTTTTCAAAAATTAAATTCATTCTACTTCATGCCAATATATTGCTCATTATCAACTATTTATAATTCAGTCGCTCCTTGTCTTCACTTTTTTCAAAATGAATTCAATATTTCTGGGGGAATTAAAAAAATTCTTCAACAAAAATGTATCTTAAAAATTGTATTCATTCAACTTAATCTCTTTAAACACCTATTTTTAAACTTAAATTCACTCTATTCCCTAATGAAGTCACAGTTCAATGAAATTTATGTAACATTTCTTTGCGAAATAAAAGAATTTCTCAAACAGTCGTTATGTCAAAAATTAAATTTATTCGTACTAATTCCTTAATACGCTGTTTTTTTAAAAATACAATTAACGTGAGCACCTCTAATTATCACAGTTTACCAAACATATTTCAAAATTTCATTGCGGAATAAAAAATCTTTCTAAAAGGCGACCTGTAAAGAATAAAATTCTCTCAAATTTATTCCTTGAAAACGCTGTTATTCAACTAAAATTAACACTTGCCTTCTTTCTCTTAAAAATGATATTCATTCAACTTAATTCCCTTATACTTCTTTTTTCAACTAAAATTAGGTATACCGCCTATTGTCGTCACGGTTTATTGAAATTTAATCAAAATTTTTGGACGAAAGAAAAAATTCTTCAGACAGGCGTTCTCTCGAAAATTAAATTATTGTAACATTTCTAAGCGAAATACAATATTTTTCAAGTAGTCCATATGTAAAGAATAAAATTCTTTTATCTTATCTTCTTTATCTAGCAAAATTACATTTATAAATACCTCTGTACCCTCTGTCTATCACACATCTTTGAATTTTTGCCAAATTTCAGGACGAAATAAATAAAGCCTACTAACAGGCGTTCTCTAAAAAATTACATAGCTTATTTTTCATTCCCTTATATCGCTGTTTTTAAACTAATTATAACTCAGTCGCCTCTACTCTTCACATTTTATCGAAATCAATTCAAAATTATGAGGGAATTAAAAAAATTCTTAAAACAAAGTACCTCTTCAAAATTGTAAACTTTCTACTAAATCCAATTAAACAGCTAATTTGTAACCTAAATTCACTCTTTTCCCTCATCTCGTCACAGTTCACCGAAATTAATGCAACATTTGTAGGCGAAATAAAAGAATTTATCTAACAGTCGTTAAGTCAAAAAAGAAATTCATTCATTCCAATTCCTTTATCAAGCTGTTTTTTAACTAAAATAATTCTGTCGCCTGCTATATCACAGTTTACGAAAATTATTTAAAAATTTCAGTGTGGAATTAAAATCTTTATCTAATAGGCGATCTCTCAAAAATTAAATTCGTTCAACCTTAATTCTTTATAGTGGTGTTCTTCAACCAAAAGTAAATCTGTCCCCTTTTGTCATTACATTTAACCAAAAGAATGCAAAAAATATTTAAGAGAATGAACAAATTTTTTTTAACAGCCCTTCAACCAAAAAAAAATTTATTTAACTTTATTGCTTTACACTGCTGTTTTAACTAAAATTAACTCTGAAGCCTATTCTCATATCAGTTTACCAAATTTAATGGAAAATATTTATGCGAAACAAAAAAATTCTTTTAACACCCGTTCTCTCAAAAATGAAATTTGTTCAACTAAAGTCCATTATACTGCTCTTTTTCAACTAATATTAACACTATCGCCTCTTGTCATCACAGTTCAACGAAATTAATAACACTTTTAGGAGGAAATAAAAAAATCGTACAAACAGGCTTTTTCTAAAAAATTACATTCTTTCTACTTCTCCATTATGTCGCTGTCTTTTATCTAATTATAACTCAGTCGCCTCTTGTCTTCACATTTTTTCGAAATTAATTCAAACTTTCTGAGGGAATTAAAAAAATTCTTCAAGACAATTTTCTCTTAAATATTGTATTCCTTCTACTAAATCCCTTTAAACAGCTAATTTTAAACCTAAATGCACTCTATTTCCTCATTACGCCACAGTTCACTGAAATTAATGCAACATTTCTTTGCGAAATAAAAGAATTTGTCTAACAGTCCTTATGTCAAAATGAAATTTATTCATACTATTTCCTTAATACGCTGTTTTTGAAATAACATTACCCTCAGCGCCTGTAATTGTCACGGTTTACCAAAATTATTTCAAAATGTCATGGTGGAATAAAATTTTTTTCTAAAAGTCGACCTGTTAAGAATGGGATTCTCTCAAATTTATTTCTTTAAAACTCAGTTATTCAACTAAAATTAACACTAGCCTCTCTTCTTTAGAAAATGAAATTCATTCAACTTGATTCCCTTATACTTCTTTTTTCAACTAAAATTAGCTATACCGCCTATTGCCGTCACGGTTTATTGAAATTATTCAAAATTTTTGGACGAAAGAAAAAATTCTTCAAACAGGTGTTCTCTCAAAAAATAAATTATTGCAACATTTCTAACCGAAATAATATATTTCAACTTCTTAACTTAACTCTTAAACTTTCAACTTAAATTTTTTATAGTGCTGTTCTTCAACCAAAAGTAACTCTGTCCTCTTTTGTCACATCATTTAACCAAAAGAATGAAAAAATATTTAAGAGACTCAAAAAAATTTTTTTAACAGCCGTTCAACCAAAAAAAATGTTTTAAACCATATTACTATACAAAATTTCATTTTTTCTACTTCATTCCATTATATCGCTGGTTTTTCAACTAATTATAACTCAGTCGCCTCTTGTCTTCAATTTTTTTCGAAATTAATTCAAAATTTCTGAGGGATTTAAAAAATATTCTTCAAGAACATTTTCTCTTAAAAATTGTATTCTTTCTACTTAATCCCTTTAAACAGCTAATTTTAAACCTTAATTCACTCTTTTTCCTTCATCACTTCACAGTTCACCGAAATTATTGCAACATTTCTTTGCGAAATAAAAGAATTCATCTAACAGTCCTTATGTCAAAAATGAAATTTATTCATTCTTATTCCTTAATACGCTGTTTATTTTATAGAATTGCCCTCAGCGCCTATAATTATAACAGTTTACCAAAATTCTTTCAAAATGTCATTGTGGAATAAAAAATGTTTGTAAAAGTCGACCTGTTAAGAATGGAATTCTCTCAAATTTATTTCTTTAAATCTCTGTTATTTAACTAAAATTAACACTTGCCTCTCTTCTCTCAAAAATGAAATTCATTCAACTTGATTTCCTTAAACCGCCATTTTCAAATAATATTAGTTATAGCGCCTATTGTCATCACGGTTTATTGAAATTAATCAAACTTTTTGGACGAATGAAAAAATTCTTCAAACAGGCGTTCTCTCAAAAATGAAATTCTTGCAACTTTTATAGGTGAAATAAAATAATTTTCAGTAGTCCTTATGTAAAGAATAAAATTCTTTTATCTTATCTTCTTTATCTTCTTATTTATATTCATTCTACTAAATCCCTTAGAACAGCTAATTTTAAACCTAAATTCACAGTATTCCCTCATCTCGTCACAGTTCATCGAAACTATCTAACTGTCATTGCGTAAGAAATGATAGTCATTCATTCCAATTCCTTTATCAATCCGTGTTTTAACAAAAAAAAGTCTGTCGCCTGTTAAATCACAGTTTACGGAAAATATTCCAAATTTCAGTGTGGAATAAAAACCTTTATCTAACAGGCGTTCTCTCAAATATGAAATTCGTCCTACCTAATTCCTTTATAGTGCTGTTCTTCAACCAAAATTAATTCTGTCCCCTTTTGAAATTACATTTAACCAAAAGAATGCAAAAATATTTAAGAGAATTAAAAAAATTATTTTATCAACCGTTCAATCAAAAATGAAATTCATTTAATTTTATTGCTTTACACTGCTGTTTCACCTAAAATTAACTCAGACGTATTTTCTCATAACAGTTTACCAAATTTAATGCAAAATCTTTATGCGAAACAAAAAAATTCTTCTAACATCCGTTCTCTCAAAAATGAAATTCATTCAACTAAATTCCATTATAATGCTCTTATTCAACTAAAATTAACTCTATCGCTTCTTGTCATCACAGTTCAACGAAAATAATCAAAATTTTTGGAGGAAATAAAAAAATCCTGGAAACAGTATTTTTTTTCAAAAATTAAATTCATTCTACTTCATGCCAATATATTGCTCATTATCAACTATTTATAATTCAGTCGCTCCTTGTCTTCACTTTTTTCAAAATGAATTCAATATTTCTGGGGGAATTAAAAGAATTCTTCAACAAAAATGTATCTTAAAAATTGTATTCATTCAACTTAATCTCTTTAAACACCTATTTTTAAACTTAAATTCACTCTATTCCCTAATGAAGTCACAGTTCAATGAAATTTATGTAACATTTCTTTGCGAAATAAAAGAATTTCTCAAACAGTCGTTATGTCAAAAATTAAATTTATTCGTACTAATTCCTTAATACGCTGTTTTTTTAAAAATACAATTAACGTGAGCACCTCTAATTATCACAGTTTACCAAACATATTTCAAAATTTCATTGCGGAATAAAAAATCTTTCTAAAAGGCGACCTGTAAAGAATAAAATTCTCTCAAATTTATTCCTTGAAAACGCTGTTATTCAACTAAAATTAACACTTGCCTTCTTTCTCTTAAAAATGATATTCATTCAACTTAATTCCCTTATACTTCTTTTTTCAACTAAAATTAGGTATACCGCCTATTGTCGTCACGGTTTATTGAAATTTAATCAAAATTTTTGGACGAAAGAAAAAATTCTTCAGACAGGCGTTCTCTCGAAAATTAAATTATTGTAACATTTCTAAGCGAAATACAATATTTTTCAAGTAGTCCATATGTAAAGAATAAAATTCTTTTATCTTATCTTCTTTATCTAGCAAAATTACATTTATAAATACCTCTGTACCCTCTGTCTATCACACATCTTTGAATTTTTGCAAAATTTCAGGACGAAATAAATAAAGCCTACTAACAGGCGTTCTCTAAAAAATTACATAGCTTATTTTTCATTCCCTTATATCGCTGTTTTTAAACTAATTATAACTCAGTCGCCTCTACTCTTCACATTTTATGGAAATCAATTAAAAATTCTAAGGGAATTAAAATTTCTTAATCCTGTTATATCACACTTTACGTAAATTATTTCAAAATTTCACTGTGGAATAAAAATCTTTATCTAACAGGCGTTTATTCAAAAAATAAATTCGTTCAACTTAATTTCTTTACAGTGCTGTTCTTCAACCAAAAGTAGCTCTGTCCCCTTTTGTCAGTACATTTAACCAAAAGAATGCAAAAATATTTAAGAGAATCAAAAACATTATTTTATCAGCCCTTCAACCAAAAAATTTTTTTTACTTTATTGCTTTACACTGCTGTTTAAACTAAAATTAACTCTGAGGCATTTTCTCATAACAGTTTACCAAATTTAATGCAAAATTTTTATGCAAAACAATAAAATTCTTCTAACATCCGTTCTCTCAAAAATGAAATTCATTCAACTACATTCCATTATACTGCTCTTTTTCAACTAAAATAACTTCTATTGCTTCTTGTCATCACAGTTCAACGAATTTAATCAAAGTTTTTGGATCTGAAAAAAATTCCTACAAACAGGCTTTTTCTAAAAAATTTCATTCTTTCTACTTCATTCCAATATATCGCTTTTTTTCAACTAATTATAACTCAGTTGCCTATTGTGTTAAATTTTTTTCGAAATTAATTCAAAATTTCTGAGGGATTTAAAAAAATTCTTCAAGAAAATTTTCTGTTAAAAATTGTATTCTTTCTACTTAATCCCTTCAAACAGCTAATATTAAACCTTAATTCACTCTATTCCCTCATCGCGTCACAGTTAACCGAAATTAATGCAACATTTCTTTGCGAAATAAAAGAATTTCTCAACCAGTCGTTATGTAAAAAATGAAATTTATTCATACTTATTCCTTAATACGCTGTTTTTTTAATAAAATTACCCTCAGCGCCTGTAATTATCATAGTTTACCAAAATTATTTCAAAATGTCATTGCGGAATAAAAAAAGTTCCTATAAGTCGAACTGTTAAGAATATATTTCTCTCAAATTTATTTCTTTAAAACACTGTTATTCAACTAAAATTAACACTTAACTTTCTTCTATCAAATATGAAATTCATTCAACTTGATTCCCTTATACTCCTTTTTTCAAATACAATTTGCTATACCGCCTATTGTCCTCACGGTTTATTAAAATCAATCAAAATTTTTGGACGAAAAAAAAATTCTTCAAACAGCGTTCTCAAAAATTGAAATTATTGCAACATTTCTAGGCGAAATAAAATAAGTTTTCAAGTAGTCGTTATGTAAAAAATAAAGTTCTTTTATATTATCTTCTTTATCCAGCAACATTACATTTATAAATACCTCTCTAACCGCTTTCTATTCCACATTGGATTTTTCCAAACTTTCTGGACGAAATAAATAAATCCTACTAACAGCCGTTCTCTAAAAAATTAAATTATTTATACTTTATTTTCTTATATTGCTGTCTTTAAACTAATTATAACTCAGTCTCCTCTACATTTCACATTTGATCGAAATCAATTCAAAATTCTGAGGGAATTAAAAAAATTCGTAAAACAACGTTTTTCTTAAATATTGTAAACTTTCTACTTAATCCCATTAAACAGCTAATTTTAAACCTGAATTCACTCTATTCCCTCACCTCGTCACAGTTCACCGAAATTAATTCAACATTTCTAGGCGAAATAAAAGAATTTATCTAACAGTTGTTACGTAAAAAATGAAATTCATTCATTCTCATTAGTTACTTTATCAAGCTATTTTTTAACAAAAATAATTCCGTCGCCTGTTCTATCACAGTTTACATAAATTATTTCAAAATTTCAGTGTGGAATAAAAATTTTTATCTAACAGGCATTCACTCAAAAATGAAATTCGTTCAAATAAATTCCTTTATACTGCTCATTTTCTACAAAAATTAACTCTATCGCCTCTTGTCATCACAGTTCAACGAACTTAATCAAAATTTTTGGACGAAATAAACAAAACAGGCCTTTTCTAAAAAATTATATTTTTTCTACTTCATTCCATTATATCGCTGTTTTTCAACTAATTATAACTCAGCCGCCTCTTGTCCTCACATTTTTTCGAAATTAATTCAAAATTTCTGAGGGAATTAAAAAAATTCTTCAAGAAAATTTTCTCTTAAAAATTGTATTCTTTCTACTTAATCCCTTTAAACAGCTAACTTTAAACCTAAGTTCACACTTTTCCCCCATCAAGTAAAGTTCAATGACATTTTTGCAACATTTCTTTGCGAAATAAAAGTTTTTATCTAACAGTCGTTACTTAAAAAATGAAATTCATTAATTCCAATTCCTTTATCAAGCTTTTTTTTAGAAAAATATTTCTATCGCCTATTATAACACAGTTTACCAAAATTATTTCAAAATTTCTTTGCGAAATAGAGGAATTTATCTAACAGACGTTACGTAAAAAATGAAATTCATTTATTTCAATTCCTTTACCAAACTGTTTTTTAACAAAAATAATTTTGTCGCCTGTTATAATACATTTTACTGAAATTATTTTAAAATTTCATTGAGGAATACAAAATTGTTCTAAAAGTCAACCTGTAAAAAATGATTTTCTCTCAAATTTATTCCATTAAAATTTATTGTTTTTTAACTAAAATTTACAATTGCCTCTCTTCTCTCAACAATGAAATTCATTCAACTTGATTCCCTTATACTTCTTTCTTCAACTAAAATTAGTTATGCCGCTTATTGTCGTCACGGTTTATTGAAATTAATCAAAATTTTTGGACGAAAGTAAAAATTATTCAAACAGTCGTTCTCTCAAAAATAAAATTATTATTACAACATTTGTAAGCAAAATAAAATATTTTTCAAGTACTCATTATGAAAAGAATAAAATTCTTTTATCTTATCTTCTTTATCCAGCAACATTACATTTATAAATACCTCTCTAACCGCTTTCTATTCCACATTGGATTTTTCCAAACTTTCTGGACGAAATAAATAAATCCTACTAACAGCCGTTCTCTAAAAAAGTAAATTACTTATACTTAATTCCCCTATATCGCTGTTTTTAAACTAATTATAACTCAGTCGCCTCTACTCTTCACATTTTATCGAAATCAATTCAAAATTATGAGGGAATTAAAAAAATTCTTAAAACAAAGTACCTCTTCAAAATTGTAAACTTTCTACTAAATCCAATTAAACAGCTAATTTGTAACCTAAATTCACTCTTTTCCCTCATCTCGTCACAGTTCACCGAAATTAATGCAACATTTCTAGGCGAAATAAAAGAATTTATCTAACAGTCGTTAAGTCAAAAAAGAAATTCATTCATTCCAATTCCTTTATCAAGCTGTTTTTTAACTAAAATAATTCTGTCGCCTGCTATATCACAGTTTACGAAAATTATTTAAAAATTTCAGTGTGGAATTAAAATCTTTATCTAATAGGCGATCTCTCAAAAATTAAATTCGTTCAACCTTAATTCTTTATAGTGGTGTTCTTCAACCAAAAGTAAATCTGTCCCCTTTTGTCATTACATTTAACCAAAAGAATGCAAAAAATATTTAAGAGAATGAAAAAAATTTTTTTAACAGCCCTTCAACCAAAAAAAAATTTATTTAACTTTATTGCTTTACACTGCTGTTTTAACTAAAATTAACTCTGAAGCCTATTCTCATATCAGTTTACCAAATTTAATGGAAAATATTTATGCGAAACAAAAAAATTCTTTTAACACCCGTTCTCTCAAAAATGAAATTTGTTCAACTAAAGTCCATTATACTGCTCTTTTTCAACTAATATTAACTCTATCGCCTCTTGTCATCACAGTTCAACGAAATTAATAACACTTTTAGGAGGAAATAAAAAAATCGTACAAACAGGCTTTTTCTAAAAAATTACATTCTTTCTACTTCTCCATTATGTCGCTGTCTTTTAACTAATTATAACTCAGTCGCCTCTTGTCTTCACATTTTTTCGAAATTAATTCAAACTTTCTGGGGGAATTAAAAAAATTCTTCAAGACAATTTTCTCTTAAATATTGTATTCCTTCTACTAAATCCCTTTAAACAGCTAATTTTAAACCTAAATGCACTCTATTTCCTCATTACGCCACAGTTCACTGAAATTAATGCAACATTTCTTTGCGAAATAAAAGAATTTGTCTAACAGTCCTTATGTCAAAATGAAATTTATTCATACTATTTCCTTAATACGCTGTTTTTGAAATAACATTACCCTCAGCGCCTGTAATTGTCACGGTTTACCAAAATTATTTCAAAATGTCATGGTGGAATAAAATTTTTTTCTAAAAGTCGACCTGTTAAGAATGGAATTCTCTCAAATTTATTTCTTTAAAACTCAGTTATTCAACTAAAATTAACACTAGCCTCTCTTCTTTAGAAAATGAAATTCATTCAACTTGATTCCCTTATACTTCTTTTTTCAACTAAAATTAGCTATACCGCCTATTGCCGTCACGGTTTATTGAAATTATTCAAAATTTTTGGACGAAAGAAAAAATTCTTCAAACAGGTGTTCTCTCAAAAAATAAATTATTGCAACATTTCTAACCGAAATAATATATTTCAACTTCTTAACTTAACTCTTAAACTTTCAACTTAAATTTTTTATAGTGCTGTTCTTCAACCAAAAGTAACTCTGTCCTCTTTTGTCACATCATTTAACCAAAAGAATGAAAAAATATTTAAGAGACTCAAAAAAATTTTTTTAACAGCCGTTCAACCAAAAAAAATGTTTTAAACCATATTACTATACAAAATTTCATTTTTTCTACTTCATTCCATTATATCGCTGCTTTTTCAACTAATTATAACTCAGTCGCCTCTTGTCTTCAATTTTTTTCGAAATTAATTCAAAATTTCTGAGGGATTTAAAAAATATTCTTCAAGAACATTTTCTCTTAAAAATTGTATTCTTTCTACTTAATCCCTTTAAACAGCTAATTTTAAACCTTAATTCACTCTTTTTCCTTCATCATTTCACAGTTCACCGAAATTATTGCAACATTTCTTTGCGAAATAAAAGAATTCATCTAACAGTCCTTATGTCAAAAATGAAATTTATTCATTCTTATTCCTTAATACGCTGTTTATTTTATAGAATTGCCCTCAGCGCCTATAATTATAAAGTTTACCAAAATTCTTTCAAAATGTCATTGTGGAATAAAAAATGTTTGTAAAAGTCGACTTGTTAAGAATGGAATTCTCTCAAATTTATTTCTTTAAATCTCTGTTATTTAACTAAAATTAACACTTGCCTCTCTTCTCTCAAAAATGAAATTCATTCAACTTGATTTCCTTAAACCGCCATTTTCAAATAATATTAGTTATACCGCCTATTGTCATCACGGTTTATTGAAATTAATCAAACTTTTTGGACGAATGAAAAAATTCTTCAAACAGGCGTTCTCTCAAAAATGAAATTATTGCAACTTTTATAGGTGAAATAAAATAATTTTCAGTAGTCCTTATGTAAAGAATAAAATTCTTTTATCTTATCTTCTTTATCTTCTTATTTATATTCATTCTACTAAATCCCTTAGAACAGCTAATTTTAAACCTAAATTCACAGTATTCCCTCATCTCGTCACAGTTCATCGAAACTATCTAACTGTCATTGCGTAAGAAATGATAGTCATTCATTCCAATTCCTTTATCAATCCGTGTTTTAACAAAAAAAAGTCTGTCGCCTGTTAAATCACAGTTTACGGAAAATATTCCAAATTTCAGTGTGGAATAAAAACCTTTATCTAACAGGCGTTCTCTCAAATATGAAATTCGTCCTACCTAATTCCTTTATAGTGCTGTTCTTCAACCAAAATTAATTCTGTCCCCTTTTGAAATTACATTTAACCAAAAGAATGCAAAAATATTTAAGAGAATTAAAAAAATTATTTTATCAACCGTTCAATCAAAAATGAAATTCATTTAATTTTATTGCTTTACACTGCTGTTTTAACTAAAATTAACTCAGACGTATTTTCTCATAACAGTTTACCAAATTTAATGCAAAATCTTTATGCGAAACAAAAAAATTCTTCTAACATCCGTTCTCTCAAAAATGAAATTCATTCAACTAAATTCCATTATAATGCTCTTATTCAACTAAAATTAACTCTATCGCTTCTTGTCATCACAGTTCAACGAAAATAATCAAAATTTTTGGAGGAAATAAAAAAATCCTGGAAACAGTATTTTTTTTCAAAAATTAAATTCATTCTACTTCATGCCAATATATTGCTCATTATCAACTATTTATAATTCAGTCGCTCCTTGTCTTCACTTTTTTCAAAATGAATTCAATATTTCTGGGGGAATTAAAAGAATTCTTCAACAAAAATGTATCTTAAAAATTGTATTCATTCAACTTAATCTCTTTAAACACCTATTTTTAAACTTAAATTCACTCTATTCCCTAATGAAGTCACAGTTCAATGAAATTTATGTAACATTTCTTTGCGAAATAAAAGAATTTCTCAAACAGTCGTTATGTCAAAAATTAAATTTATTCGTACTAATTCCTTAATACGCTGTTTTTTTAAAAATACAATTAACGTGAGCACCTCTAATTATCACAGTTTACCAAACATATTTCAAAATTTCATTGCGGAATAAAAAATCTTTCTAAAAGGCGACCTGTAAAGAATAAAATTCTCTCAAATTTATTCCTTGAAAACGCTGTTATTCAACTAAAATTAACACTTGCCTTCTTTCTCTTAAAAATGATATTCATTCAACTTAATTCCCTTATACTTCTTTTTTCAACTAAAATTAGGTATACCGCCTATTGTCGTCACGGTTTATTGAAATTTAATCAAAATTTTTGGACGAAAGAAAAAATTCTTCAGACAGGCGTTCTCTCGAAAATTAAATTATTGTAACATTTCTAAGCGAAATACAATATTTTTCAAGTAGTCCATATGTAAAGAATAAAATTCTTTTATCTTATCTTCTTTATCTAGCAAAATTACATTTATAAATACCTCTGTACCCTCTGTCTATCACACATCTTTGAATTTTTGCAAAATTTCAGGACGAAATAAATAAAGCCTACTAACAGGCGTTCTCTAAAAAAATTACATAGCTTATTTTTCATTCCCTTATATCGCTGTTTTTAAACTAATTATAACTCAGTCTCCTCTACTCTTCACATTTTATGTAAATCAATTAAAAATTCTAAGGGAATTAAAATTTCTTAATCCTGTTATATCACACTTTACGTAAATTATTTAAAAATTTCACTGTGGAATAAAAATCTTTATCTAACAGGCGTTTATTCAAAAAATAAATTCGTTCAACTTAATTTCTTTACAGTGCTGTTCTTCAACCAAAAGTAACTCTGTCCCCTTTTGTCAGTACATTTAACCAAAAGAATGCAAAAATATTTAAGAGAATCAAAAACATTATTTTATCAGCCCTTCAACCAAAAAATTTTTTTTACTTTATTGCTTTACACTGCTGTTTAAACTAAAATTAACTCTGAGGCATTTTCTCATAACAGTTTACCAAATTTAATGCAAAATTTTTATGCAAAACAATAAAATTCTTCTAACATCCGTTCTCTCAAAAATGAAATTCATTCAACTACATTCCATTATACTGCTCTTTTTCAACTAAAATAACTTCTATTGCTTCTTGTCATCACAGTTCAACGAAATTAATCAAAGTTTTTGGATCTAAAAAAATTCCTACAAACAGGCTTTTTCTAAAAAATTTCATTCTTTCTACTTCATTCCAATATATCGCTTTTTTTCAACTAATTATAACTCAGTTGCCTATTGTGTTCAATTTTTTTCGAAATTAATTCAAAATTTCTGAGGGATTTAAAAAAATTCTTCAAGAAAATTTTCTGTTAAAAATTGTATTCTTTCTACTTAATCCCTTCAAACAGCTAATATTAAACCTTAATTCACTCTATTCCCTCATCGCGTCACAGTTAACCGAAATTAATGCAACATTTCTTTGCGAAATAAAAGAATTTCTCAACCAGTCGTTATGTAAAAAATGAAATTTATTCATACTTATTCCTTAATACGCTGTTTTTTTAATAAAATTACCCTCAGCGCCTGTAATTATCATAGTTTACCAAAATTATTTCAAAATGTCATTGCGGAATAAAAAAAGTTCCTATAAGTCGAACTGTTAAGAATATATTTCTCTCAAATTTATTTCTTTAAAACACTGTTATTCAACTAAAATTAACACTTAACTTTCTTCTATCAAATATGAAATTCATTCAACTTGATTCCCTTATACTCCTTTTTTCAAATACAATTTGCTATACCGCCTATTGTCCTCACGGTTTATTGAAATCAATCAAAATTTTTGGACGAAAAAAAAAATTCTTCAAACCGGCGTTCTCAAAAATTGAAATTATTGCAACATTTCTAGGCGAAATAAAATAAGTTTTCAAGTAGTCGTTATGTAAAAAATAAAGTTCTTTTATATTATCTTCTTTATCCAGCAACATTACATTTATAAATACCTCTCTAACCGCTTTCTATTCCACATTGGATTTTTCCAAACTTTCTGGACGAAATAAATAAATCCTACTAACAGCCGTTCTCTAAAAAATTAAATTATTTATACTTTATTTTCTTATATTGCTGTCTTTAAACTTATTATAACTCAGTCTCCTCTACATTTCACATTTGATCGAAATCAATTCAAAATTCTGAGGGAATTAAAAAAATTCGTAAAACAACGTTTTTCTTAAATATTGTAAACTTTCTACTTAATCCCATTAAACAGCTAATTTTAAACCTGAATTCACTCTATTCCTTCACCTCGTCACAGTTCACCGAAATTAATTCAACATTTCTAGGCGAAATAAAAGAATTTATCTAACAGTTGTTACGTAAAAAATGAAATTCATTCATTCTCATTAGTTACTTTATCAAGCTATTTTTTAACAAAAATAATTCCGTCGCCTTTTATATCACAGTTTACATAAATTATTTCAAAATTTCAGTGTGGAATAAAAATTTTTATCTAACAGGCGTTCACTCAAAAATGAAATTCGTTCAAATAAATTCCTTTATACTGCTCATTTTCTACAAAAATTAACTCTATCGCCTCTTGTCATCACAGTTCAACGAAATTAATCAAAATTTTTGGACGAAATAAACAAAACAGGCCTTTTCTAAAAAATTATATTTTTTCTACTTCATTCCATTATATCGCTGTTTTTCAACTAATTATAACTCAGCCGCCTCTTGTCCTCACATTTTTTCGAAATTAATTCAAAATTTCTGAGGGATTTAAAAAAATTCTTCAAGAAAATTTTCTCTTAAAAATTGTATTCTTTCTACTTAATCCCTTTAAACAGCTAACTTTAAACCTAAGTTCACACTTTTCCCCCATCAAGTAAAGTTCAATGACATTTTTGCAACATTTCTTTGCGAAATAAAAGTTTTTATCTAACAGTCGTTACTTAAAAAATGAAATTCATTAATTCCAATTCCTTTATCAAGCTTTTTTTTAGAAAAATATTTCTATCGCCTATTATAACACAGTTTACCAAAATTATTTCAAAATTTCTTTGCGAAATAGAAGAATTTATCTAACAGACGTTACGTAAAAAATGAAATTCATTTATTTCAATTCCTTTACCAAACTGTTTTTTAACAAAAATAATTTTGTCGCCTGTTATAATACATTTTACTGAAATTATTTTAAAATTTCATTGAGGAATACAAAATTGTTCTAAAAGTCAACCTGTAAAAAATGATTTTCTCTCAAATTTATTCCATTAAAATTTATTGTTTTTTAACTAAAATTTACAATTGCCTCTCTTCTCTCAACAATGAAATTCATTCAACTTGATTCCCTTATACTTCTTTCTTCAACTAAAATTAGTTATGCCGCCTATTGTCGTCACGGTTTATTGAAATTAATCAAAATTTTTGGACGAAAGTAAAAATTATTCAAACAGTCGTTCTCTCAAAAATAAAATTATTATTACAACATTTGTAAGCAAAATAAAATATTTTTCAAGTACTCATTATGAAAAGAATAAAATTCTTTTATCTTATCTTCTTTATCCAGCAACATTACATTTATAAATACCTCTCTAACCGCTTTCTATTCCACATTGGATTTTTCCAAACTTTCTGGACGAAATAAATAAATCCTACTAACAGCCGTTCTCTAAAAAAGTAAATTACTTATACTTAATTCCCCTATATCGCTGTTTTTAAACTAATTATAACTCAGTCGCCTCTACTCTTCACATTTTATCGAAATCAATTCAAAATTATGAGGGAATTAAAAAAATTCTTAAAACAAAGTACCTCTTCAAAATTGTAAACTTTCTACTAAATCCAATTAAACAGCTAATTTGTAACCTAAATTCACTCTATTCCCTCATCTCGTCACAGTTCACCGAAATTAATGCAACATTTCTAGGCGAAATAAAAGAATTTATCTAACAGTCGTTAAGTCAAAAAAGAAATTCATTCATTCCAATTCCTTTATCAAGCTGTTTTTTAACTAAAATAATTCTGTCGCCTGTTATATCACAGTTTACGAAAATTATTTAAAAATTTCAGTGTGGAATTAAAATCTTTATCTAATAGGTGATCTCTCAAAAATTAAATTCGTTCAACCTTAATTCTTTATAGTGGTGTTCTTCAACCAAAAGTAAATCTGTCCCCTTTTGTCATTACATTTAACCAAAAGAATGCAAAAAATATTTAAGAGAATGAAAAAAATTTTTTTAACAGCCCTTCAACCAAAAAAAAATGTATTTAACTTTATTGCTTTACACTGCTGTTTTAACTAAAATTAACTCTGAAGCCTATTCTCATATCAGTTTACCAAATTTAATGGAAAATATTTATGCGAAACAAAAAAATTCTTTTAACACCCGTTCTCCCAAAAATGAAATTTGTTCAACTAAAGTCCATTATACTGCTCTTTTTCAACTAATATTAACTCTATCGCCTCTTGTCATCACAGTTCAACGAAATTAATAACACTTTTAGGAGGAAATAAAAAAATCGTACAAACAGGCTTTTTCTAAAAAATTACATTCTTTCTACTTCTCCATTATGTCGCTGTCTTTTAACTAATTATAACTCAGTCGCCTCTTGTCTTCACATTTTTTCGAAATTAATTCAAACTTTCTGAGGGAATTAAAAAAATTCTTCAAGACAATTTTCTCTTAAATATTGTATTCCTTCTACTAAATCCCTTTAAACAGCTAATTTTAAACCTAAATGCACTCTATTTCCTCATTACGCCACAGTTCACTGAAATTAATGCAACATTTCTTTGCGAAATAAAAGAATTTGTCTAACATTCCTTAGGTCAAAATGAAATTTATTCATACTATTTCCTTAATACGCTGTTTTTGAAATAACATTACCCTCAGCGCCTGTAATTGTCACGGTTTATCAAAATTATTTCAAAATGTGATGGTGAAATAAAATTTGTTTCTAAAAGTCGACCTGTTAAGAATGGAATTCTCTCAAATTTATTTCTTTAAAACTCAGTTATTCAACTAAAATGAATACTAGCCTCTCTTCTTTAGAAAATGAAATTCATTCAACTTGATTCCCTTATACTTCTTTTTTCAACTAAAATTAGCTATACCGCCTATTGCCGTCGCGGTTTATTGAAATTATTCAAAATTTTTGGACGAAAGAAAAAATTCTTCAAACAGGTGTTCTCTCAAAAAATAAATTATTGTAACATTTCTAACCGAAATAATATATTTCAACTTCTTAACCTAACTCTTAAACTTTCAACTTAAATTCTTTATAGTGCTGTTCTTCAACCAAAAGTAACTCTGTCCTCTTTTGTCACATCATTTAACCAAAAGAATGAAAAAATATTTAAGAGACTCAAAAAAATTTTTTTAACAGCCGTTCAACCAAAAAAAATGTTTTAAACCATATTACTATACAAAATTTCATTTTTTCTACTTCATTCCATTATATCGCTGCTTTTTCAACTAATTATAACTCAATCGCCTCTTGTCTTCAATTTTTTTCGAAATTAATTCAAAATTTCTGAGGGATTTAAAAAATATTCTTCAAGAACATTTTCTCTTAAAAATTGTATTCTTTCTACTTAATCCCTTTAAACAGCTAATTTTAAACCTTAATTCACTCTTTTTCCTTCATCACTTCACAGTTCACCGAAATTATTGCAACATTTCTTTGCGAAATAAAAGAATTCATCCAACAGTCCTTATGTCAAAAATGAAATTTATTCATACTTATTCCTTAATACGCTGTTTATTTTATAGAATTGCCCTCAGCGCCTATAATTATAACAGTTTACCAAAATTCTTTCAAAATGTCATTGTGGAATAAAAAATGTTTGTAAAAGTCGACCTGTTAAGAATGGAATTCTCTCAAATTTATTTCTTTAAATCTCTGTTATTTAACTAAAATTAACACTTGCCTCTCTTCTCTCAAAAATGAAATTCATTCAACTTGATTTCCTTAAACCGCCATTTTCAAATAATATTAGTTATACCGCCTATTGTCATCACGGTTTATTGAAATTAATCAAACTTTTTGGACGAATGAAAAAATTCTTCAAACAGGCGTTCTCTCAAAAATGAAATTATTGCAACTTTTATAGGCCAAATAAAATAATTTTCAGTAGTCGTTATGTAAAGAATAAAATTCTTTTATCTTATCTTCTTTATCTTCTTATTTATATTCATTCTACTAAATCCCTTAGAACAGGTAATTTTAAACCTAAATTCACAGTATTCCCTCATCTCGTCACAGTTCATCGAAACTATCTAACTGTCATTGCGTAAGAAATGATAGTCATTCATTCCAATTCCTTTATCAATCCGTGTTTTAACAAAAAAAAGTCTGTCGCCTGTAAAATCACAGTTTACGGAAAATATTCCAAATTTCAGTGTGGAATAAAAACCTTTATCTAACAGGCGTTCTCTCAAATATGAAATTCGTCCTACCTAATTCCTTTATAGTGCTGTTCTTCAACCAAAATTAACCCTGTCCCGTTTTGTCATTACATTTAACCAAAAGAATGCAAAAACATTTAAGAGAATCAAGAAAATTATTTTAACAGCCGTTCAATCAAAAATGAAATTCATTTAACTTTATTGCTTTACGCTGCTGTTTTAACTAAAATTAACTCTAGCGCCTTTTCTCATAACAGTTTACCAAAATTAATGCAAAATTAATATGCGAAACAGAAATATTCTTCTAACATCCGTTCTCTCAAAAATGAAATTCATTCAACTAAATTCCTTTATCTTGCTCTAATGCAACTAAACTAACTCTATCGCCTCTTGTCATCACAGTTCAACAACATTAATAAAATTTTTGGACGAAATAAAAAAATCCTTCAAACAGGCTTTTTCTAAAAAATTACATTCTTTCCACTTTATTCCATTATATTGCTGTTTTTCAACTAACTATAACTCAGTCGCCTTTGTCGTCACATTTTTTAGGAAATTAATTCAAAATATCTGAGGGAATAAAAGAATTCTTCAAGAAAAATTTCTCCTCAAAATTGTATTCTTTCGACTTAATCCCTTTAAACAGCTATTTTAAACCTAAATTCACTCTATTCCCTCATCACGTCACAGTTCACCAAAATAAATGCAAAATTTTTTTGCGAAATAAAATAATTTATCTAACAGTCGTTATGTCAAAAATGAAATTTATTAATACTTATACCTTAATAGGCTGTCTTTAAATAAAATTAACCTCAGCGCCTGTAATTACATCAGTTTACCAAATTTATTTTAAAACTTCATTGCGGAAAAAAAAGTTTTCTAAAAGGCGACCTGTAAAGAATGAAATTCTTAAAAATTTATTCCTTTAAAACGCTGTTATTCAACTAAAATTAACACTTGCCTCTCTTCTCCCTAAAATGAAATTCACTCAAATAAATTCCATTATACTGCTCTTTTTCAACTGAAATTAACTCTATCGCCTCTTGTCATCACAGTTCAACGAAATTAGTCCAAATTTAGGATGAAATAAAAAAATCCTAAAAACATGCTTTCTCTAAAAAATTACATTCTTTCTACTTCATTCCCTTATATGGCTGTTTTTAAACTAATTATAACTCAGTCGCCGCTACTCATCACATTATATCGAAATCAATTTAAAACTCTGAGAAAATAAAAAAATTCTTAAAACAAAGTTTCTTTTAAAAATTGTATTCTTTCTACTCAATCCCTGTAAACAGCTAATTAAAAACCTAAATTCACACTATTCCCTCATAACGTCTCAGTTCAACAAAATTAATGCAATGTTTTTTTGCGAAAAAAAGAATTTATGTAACAGTCGTTACGTAAAAAATGAAATTCATTATTCCAATTCCTTTTTCAAGCTATTTTTTAACAAAAATAATTCTGTCGCCTTTTATATCACAGTTTACCGAAATTATTTCAAAATTTCAGTGTGGAATAAAACTTTTATTTAACAGGTGGTCTCTCAAAAATGAAATTCGTTCAACTTAGATCCTTTATAGAGCTGTTCTTCATCCAAAATTAACTCTGTCCCCTTTTGTCATTACAGCTAACCAAAAGACTGCAAAAATATTTAAGAGAAAATTTAAAAAAATTATTTTAACAGCCGTTCAATCAAAAATAAAATTCATTTAACTTTACTCCTTTACACTGCTGTTTTATCTAAAATTAACTCTGACGCCTTTTCTCAAAACAGTTTACCAAATTTAATGCGAAATTTTTTTGCGAAACAAAAAAATTCTTCAAAAAGACGTTCTCTCAAAAATGAAATTCATTTAACTTATTTCCTTTACACCGCATTATCTCAACCTATTTCAACCTGCTAATTGTCATCACAGTTAACCGATATTAATGCAAAATTTCCGGTGTGAAATAATAGTCCTTCTAACAGGCGTTCTCGAACAAATTCTACTAAATTCCTTGATTCTGCTGTTTTTCAATAAAAATTAACTCTGTCGCCTTTTCTCCTCACAGTTACCGAAATCATGCAAATATTTTAAGAAGAACAATATTTCTTTTAACAGCCTTTCTCGTAAATATGAAATTCATTTAACTTAATTCCTTACTGCTGCTCTTTTCTAACTAAATAAAACTCTGTCGCCTTTTGTCATCACAGTTAAACAAAAACAATGCAAAATTTTTTATGCAAACCAAAAAAAATTCTTCTAACAGCCGTTCTCTCAAAAATTAAATTCGTTTCACTTAATTCCTATAAACTGCTGTTTTTTTTAACTAAAATAACATTATCGCCTCTTATCATCACAGTTAACAGAAAATATTACAAAACTTCTGGGCAAAATAAAAAAATCCCTCTAAGAGTCGTTCTCAAAAAAATTAAATTCTGTCAATTTAATTTTTATATTCCGCCATTTTTCACCTAAAATTAACTGCGTCGACACTTCTCATCACAGTTCACCGAATATTTACAAAATTTCTGGACGAATAAAAAAAATCATACTTACATGCGTTCTCTCAAAAATTAAATTCTTTAAAACAATATTGTATTATACCGTTGTTTATCACTAAGAATTAACTGAAACGTCTCTGCTCATCACTTTTCACCGAAATTAATTCTAAGTTTCCGGGCGACATAAACAAATTCTTCGAACAGCCGTTTTCTAATAAATGAAATTACTATAAATAAATTCACTTATACCGCTGTTTTTCAATTAAAATTAAATCTGTCACCTCTTCTTATTATACTAAACCGAAATTAATTAAACATTTCTGGACGAATAAAAAAAATTGTCTAACAGGCAAACTCTCAAAACACAAATTCTTTAAATTTTATTACTTTACACTGCTGTTTTTCATCCAGAATCAACACTTGAGCCTCTTCTAATCACAGGTCACCGAAATAAGTACAAAATTTGTGGGTGAAATAAAAATATTCATCCACCAATGGTTATGCCAAATATGAAATTTATTCAACGTAATTCCTTTACACCGCTTTTTTTCTAAGATGAACTTGGTCGCCTGTTAAATATCACAGTTTATCGAAATATTGCATATTTTATGGGCGAAATAATAAAATGTTTCTAACAGGCGTTCTCTCAAAAATGAAAATCGCTCAACCTAATTCCTTTATACTGCTGTTCTTTAACCAAAATTAACTCTGGCCTCATTTGTCATCACAGATAACCTAAAAAAATGCAAAAATTTTAAGCGAAATAAAAAAATTCTTCTAACTGCCGTTCTCTCAAAAATGAAATTCATTTAATTAATTACTTTATACTACAGTTCTTTAACCAAAATTAACATTGTCCCCATTTGTATTTCGGTTTACCTAAATTAATGCAAAAATTTTTGTGCGAAACGAAAAAAATTCTTCTAAAATCAGTTCTCTCAAAAAATGAAATTCATGCAACTTTATTGTTTTATACCTCTGTTTTTCAACTAAAATTAAATCTGACGCCTTTTATCATCACAGTATACCCAAAAGTAATGCAAAATTTTTTATTCGAAACAAAAAAATTATTTTTACTGCCGTTCTCTGAAATGAAATTCGTTCAACTTAATTCCTTAATGCCATATTCTAAACTATTTTCAACTCTGTTGCCTAACATCTTCACGGGTCACCGATATTATTGCAAAATTTTTGGGAGAAATAAAAAAATCCTTCTAAAAGGCGTTCTATAAATAATTTAATTCTCTCAACATAATTCCTCTGTTCCGCCTTTTTTCAACTAAAATTAACTCTGTAGACAATTTTTATCACAATTCACCAAATTTATGTAAAATTTCTGGACGAATAAAAAAAATCATACATGCGTTCTCTCAAAAATTAAATTCTTTCAACTACATTTTATTATACCGCTGTTGATCACCTAAAATTAACTGAGTCTCCTCTTCTCTTCACAATTCACCGAAAGTATTGCTATGTTTCTGGGCGAAATAAACAAATTCCTCTAACAGCCGTTCTCTCATAAATTAAATTCCTTCAACTAAATACAATTATACCGATGTTTTTCAATTAAAATTAAATCTGTCACCTCTTCTTATTATACTATGCCGAAATTAATTAAACATTTCTGGACGAATAAAATAATTCGTCTAACAGGCAAACTCTCAAAACACAAATTCTTTAAATTTTATTACTTTACACTGCTGTTTTTCATCCAGAATCAACACTTGAGCCTCTTCTAATCACAGGTCACCGAAATAAGTACAAAATTAGTGGGTGAAATAAAAATATTCATCCACCAATGGTTATGCCAAATATGAAATTTATTCAACGTAATTCCTTTACACCGCTTTTTTTTCTAAGATGAACTTGGTCGCCTGTTAAATATCACAGTTTATCGAAATATTGCATATTTGATGGGCGAAATAATAAAATGTTTCTAACAGGCGTTCTCTCAAAAATGAAAATCGCTCAACCCAATTCCTTTATACTGCTGTTCTTTAACCAAAATTAACTCTGGCCCCATTTGTCATCACAGATAACCTAAAAAAATGCAAAAATTTTAAGCGAAATAAAAAAATTCTTCTAACTGCCGTTCTCTCAAAAATGAAATTCATTTAATTAATTACTTTATACTACAGTTCTTTAACCAAAATTAACATTGTCCCCATTTGTATTTCGGTTTACCTAAATTAATGCAAAAATATTTGTGCGAAACGAAAAAATTCTTCTAAAATCCGTTCTCTCAAAAAATGAAATTCATGCAACTTTATTCTTTTACACTGCTGTTTTTCAGCTAAAATTAACTCTGTCGCCTTTCATTATCACAGTGCGTTCACTCAAAAATTAAATTCTTTCAACTACATTTTATTATATCGCTGTTGATCACCTAATATTAACTGTCTCCTCTTCTCTTCACAATTCACCGAAATTATTGCAAAGTTTCCGGGCGAAATAAAAAAATTCTTCTAACTGCCGTTCTCTCAAAAATGAAATTCATTTAATTATTTACTTTATACTACAGTTCTTTAACCAAAATTAACATTGTTCCCATTTGTATTTCGGTTTACCTAAATTAATGCAAAAATATTTGTGCGAAACGAAAAAATTCTTCTAAAATCCGTTCTCTCAAAAAATGAAATTCATGCAACTTTATTCTTTTACACTGCTGTTTTTCAGCTAAAATTAACTCTGTCGCCTTTCATTATCACAGTGTGTTCACTCAAAAATTAAATTCTTTCAACTACATTTTATTATATCGCTGTTGATCACCTAAAATTAACTGTCTCCTCTTCTCTTCACAATTCACCGAAATTATTGCAAAGTTTCCGGGCGAAATAAAAAAATTCTTCTAACTGCCGTTCTCTCAAAAATGAAATTCATTTAATTTATTACTTTATACTACAGTTCTTTAACCAAAATTAACATTGTCCCCATTTATATTTTTTTACCTAAATTAATGCAAAAATATTTGTGCGAAACGAAAAAATTCTTCTAAAATCCGTTCTCTCAAAAAATGAAATTCATGCAACTTTATTCTTTTATACTGCTGTTTTTCAGCTAAAATTAACTCTGTCGCCTTTCATTATCACAGTGCGTTCACTCAAAAATTAAATTCTTTCAACTACATTTTATTATATCGCTGTTGATAACCTAAAATTAACTGAGTCTCCTCTTCTCTTCACAATTCACCGAAATTATTGCAAAGTTTCCGGGCGAAATAAACAAATTCGTCTAACAGCCTTTATTTCATAAATGAAATTACTTAATATATATTCACTTGAACCGACGTTTTGCAATTAAAAATTAAATATGTCACATCTTCTTATTACTCTTATTGAAATGAATAAAATATTTCTGGACAAATAAAAAAATTCGTCTAACAGGCAATCTCTCAAAACACAAATTCTATAAATTTTATTCCTTGATACATTAGATGAACTGTGAAAATTAACATGCGAAGTTAATTTACACAGTTTAAAATACACAGAAATAAAAGAATTTATCTAACAGCCGCTTTTTTCAAACTAAAATTAACACTTGAGCCTCTTCTAATCACAGTTCACCGAAATTAATACAAAATGTGTGTGTGAAATATAAATATTCATCTTTTAGAGGGTAGGCCAAATATGAAATTTATTCAACGTAATTCCTTTATACCGCTGTTTTTTACGAAAATTTACTCAGTCGCCTGTTAATTATCACAGTTCATCGAAATAATTGCATAATTTATTGGCGAAAGAAAAAAATTCAACAGGCATTCTCTCAAAAACGAAATTCGTTCAACTTAATTCTTTTATACTACTGTTTATTAACTCAAGTTACCTCTGTCGCCTTTAGTCATCTCTCTCTTTCAAAAATGAAATTCGTTCAACTTAATTCACTTATACTGCAGTTTTTCAACTAAAATTAAATCTCTCGCCTCTTGTCATCACAGTTAACCGAAATTAATGCATTTTTTTTAATCCATGCAAAAAAATTCTTATAACAGCCGTTCTCTCAAAAATGAAATATATTCAACTTAATTCCTTTATACTGCTCTTTTTAACTAAATTTAACTCTGTCGCCTGTTGTATTAAATTTTACCGAAATTATTTCAAAATTTTGGTGTGGAATAAAAACTTTTTTATAACAGCCATTCTCTCATAAATGAAATTCGATCAACTTAATTCCTTTATAGTGCTGTTCTTTAATAATTCCTTTATCAACCTGTTTTTCAACTTGAATAAATCCTTCGCCTGTTATATCACACTTTAGCGAAATATTTTCAAAATTTCAGTGTGAAATAAAAATTTTTTTTAACAGCCGTTCTCTCAAAAATGAAATTTATTAAAACTTATTCCTTTATACAGCTATATTTCAGCTAAAATTAACTCTGTCGCCTTTCATTATCACAGTTCATCGAAATTATTTAAAAATTTTAGTGCGGAATAAATTTTTTTTTTAAACAGGCGTTCGCCAAAGAATTATTTTCTCTCAACTAAATTAATTTATACCGCTGTTATTAAACTAAAATTAACACTTAAGGCTCTTCTAATCACAGTTCACTGAAATTAATGCAAACTTTCTGGGCGAAATAAAAAAATTCTTTCAAAATGTGTTATGTCAAATATGAAATATATTCACCTTTATTCCTTAAACCGCTGTTTTTCAACTTAAATTAACTTGGTCGCCTGTTTTAATCACAGTTCATGGATAGTAATGCATAATTTCTGGGCGAAACAAAAATATTCTTCTAACAGCCGTTCTCTCAAAAATGAATTTCATTCAACTAAGTTCCTTTATACTGCTCTTTTTCATCTAAAATAACTCTGTAGCCTTTTGTCTTCATAGTTCAACGAAATTAATTAAAATATTTTGTCGAAATAAAAAAATCCTGCTGACAGGTGTTCTCTAATAAATTAATTTCTTTCTACTTCATTCCAATATATAACTGTTTTTCCACTAATAATAACTCAGTCGCCTCTTCTCTTCACATTTTATAGAAATTAATTCAATTTTTCTGAGGGATTTAAAAAAATTCTTCAAACAAAATTTCTCTTAAAAGTTGTATTCTTTCTACTTAAACCCTTTATACAATTAATTTTAGACCTAAATTCACTCTATCCCCTCATCTATTCACAGTTCACTGAAATTAATGCAACATTTCTAGGTGAATTAAAAGAATTTATCTAACAGTCGTTATGTCAAAAATGAAATGCATTCATACTAACTCCTTAATACGCTGTTTTTTAACGAAAATTAACTCCTGTAATTATCACAGTTTATCACAGGTATTTCAAAATTTTAGTGCGAAATGAAAAATGTTTCTAAAAGTCGTTCTGTAAAGACTGAAATTTTCTCAACTTTAATCCTATAAAGTGCTGCAATTCAACTAAAAATAACACTCTTGCCTTTCTTCTCTCAAAAATGAAATTCATTCAACTATATTCCCTTATACTGTTTTTTTCACTCTAAAATAGCTATATCGCCTCTTGCCATCACAGTTCTTTAAAATAATCTATATTTTTGGACGAAAGAAAAAATTCTTCAAACAGGCGTTTTCTCAAAAATGAAATTATTGCAACATTTCTAGACAAAATATAATAATTTTCTAGTAGTCGTTTCAAAAATTCAGTGTGAAATAAAAACTTTTTCTAACAGCCGTTCTCTCAAAAATGAAATTTATTAAAACTTATCCCTTTATACAGCTCTTTTTCAGCTAAAGCTGTCGCTGTAAAGGAATAAACGAATTTCATTTTTGAGAGAAGGGCTGTAGGAAGAATTTTTTTGTTTCGCATAAAAATTCTTCCTTTAATTTAGGTTAACTGTAATGACAAAAGGGGACAGTTAATTTTTGTTAAAGAACAGCACTATAAAAAAATTAAGTTGAACGAATTTCATATTTGTGAGAACGCCTGTTAGAAAAAAGTTTTTATTCAACACTGAAATTTTGAAGTAATTTCGGTAAACTGTGATATAACAGGTGACAGAATTTTTTTTTGTTAAAAAACAGCTTGATAAAGGAATTAGAATGAATCAATTTCATTTTTTACGTAACGACTGTTAGATAAAATCTTTTATTTCGCCTAGAAATGTTGCATTAATTTCGGAGATCTGTGAAGAGATGAAGGAATGGTGTGAAATAAGGTTTAACATTACACTTATTGAAATGAATAAAATATTTCTGGACAAATAAAAATATTTATCTAACAGGCAAACTCTCAAAACACAAATTCTTTAAATTTTATTACTTCATACCGCAGTTTTTCAACTAAAATCAGCACTTGATCAGCACAGCCTCTGCTAATCACAGGTCACCGAAATTAATACAAAATTTTTGGGTGAAATAAAAATATTCATCTTTCAATGGTTATGCCAAATATGAAATTTATTCAACGTGATTCCTTTACACCGCTTTTTTTTACTAAAATTAACTCGGTCGCCTGTTAAATATCACAATTTATCGAAATTATTGCATATTTAATGGGCGAAATAATAAAATATTTCTAACAGGCGTTCTCTCGAAATGGAAATTCGTTTAACTTATACTGCTGTTTTTCAACTAAAATTAACTCTTTCGCCTCTTGTCATCACAGTTAACCGAAATTAATGCAAATTTTTTAATCGATACAAAAAAATTCTTTTCACAGCCGTTCTCTGAAAATGAAATTCGTTCAACTTCATTCCTTTATACCGCATTCTGTCAACTATTTTCGACTCTGATGCCGAAAATCATCTAATTTTACCGATAATAATGCAAAATATTTGGGAGAAATAAAAAAATTCTTCTAACAGGCGTTCTCTAAATAATTTCATTCTCTCGACATAATTACTCTGTACCGCCTTTTTCAACTAAAATTAACTCAGTCGACACTTTTCATCACAGTTCATTGAATTTATGTTAACTTTCTGGACGAATTAAAAAAATCCTACTTACATGCGTTCTCTCAAATATTAAATTGTTTCAACTACATTTTATTATACCGCTGTTTATCACCTAAAGTTAACTGAGTCTCATCTTCTCTTCACAATTCACCGAAAGTATTGCTATGTTTCTGGGCGAAATAAACAAATTCCTCTAACAGCCGTTCTCTCATAAATTAAATTCCTTCAACTAAATACAATTATACCGATGTTTTTCAATTAAAATTAAATCTGTCACCTCTTCTTATTATACTATGCCGAAATTAATTAAACATTTCTGGACGAATAAAATAATTCGTCTAACAGGCAAACTCTCAAAACACAAATTCTTTAAATTTTATTACTTTACACTGCTGTTTTTCATCCAGAATCAACACTTGAGCCTCTTCTAATCACAGGTCACCGAAATAAGTACAAAATTAGTGGGTGAAATAAAAATATTCATCCACCAATGGTTATGCCAAATATGAAATTTATTCAACGTAATTCCTTTACACCGCTTTTTTTTCTAAGATGAACTTGGTCGCCTGTTAAATATCACAGTTTATCGAAATATTGCATATTTGATGGGCGAAATAATAAAATGTTTCTAACAGGCGTTCTCTCAAAAATGAAAATCGCTCAACCCAATTCCTTTATACTGCTGTTCTTTAACCAAAATTAACTCTGGCCCCATTTGTCATCACAGATAACCTAAAAAAATGCAAAAATTTTAAGCGAAATAAAAAAATTCTTCTAACTGCCGTTCTCTCAAAAATGAAATTCATTTAATTAATTACTTTATACTACAGTTCTTTAACCAAAATTAACATTGTCCCCATTTGTATTTCGGTTTACCTAAATTAATGCAAAAATATTTGTGCGAAACGAAAAAATTCTTCTAAAATCCGTTCTCTCAAAAAATGAAATTCATGCAACTTTATTCTTTTACACTGCTGTTTTTCAGCTAAAATTAACTCTGTCGCCTTTCATTATCACAGTGCGTTCACTCAAAAATTAAATTCTTTCAACTACATTTTATTATATCGCTGTTGATCACCTAATATTAACTGTCTCCTCTTCTCTTCACAATTCACCGAAATTATTGCAAAGTTTCCGGGCGAAATAAAAAAATTCTTCTAACTGCCGTTCTCTCAAAAATGAAATTCATTTAATTAATTACTTTATACTACCGTTCTTTAACCAAAATTAACATTGTTCCCATTTGTATTTCGGTTTACCTAAATTAATGCAAAAATATTTGTGCGAAACGAAAAAATTCTTCTAAAATCCGTTCTCTCAAAAAATGAAATTCATGCAACTTTATTCTTTTACACTGCTGTTTTTCAGCTAAAATTAACTCTGTCGCCTTTCATTATCACAGTGTGTTCACTCAAAAATTAAATTCTTTCAACTACATTTTATTATATCGCTGTTGATCACCTAAAATTAACTGTCTCCTCTTCTCTTCACAATTCACCGAAATTATTGCAAAGTTTCCGGGCGAAATAAAAAAATTCTTCTAACTGCCGTTCTCTCAAAAATGAAATTCATTTAATTTATTACTTTATACTACAGTTCTTTAACCAAAATTAACATTGTCCCCATTTATATTTTTTTACCTAAATTAATGCAAAAATATTTGTGCGAAACGAAAAAATTCTTCTAAAATCCGTTCTCTCAAAAAATGAAATTCATGCAACTTTATTCTTTTATACTGCTGTTTTTCAGCTAAAATTAACTCTGTCGCCTTTCATTATCACAGTGCGTTCACTCAAAAATTAAATTCTTTCAACTACATTTTATTATATCGCTGTTGATAACCTAAAATTAACTGAGTCTCCTCTTCTCTTCACAATTCACCGAAATTATTGCAAAGTTTCCGGGCGAAATAAACAAATTCGTCTAACAGCCTTTATTTCATAAATGAAATTACTTAATATATATTCACTTGAACCGACGTTTTGCAATTAAAAATTAAATATGTCACATCTTCTTATTACTCTTATTGAAATGAATAAAATATTTCTGGACAAATAAAAAAATTCGTCTAACAGGCAATCTCTCAAAACACAAATTCTATAAATTTTATTCCTTGATACATTAGATGAACTGTGAAAATTAACATGCGAAGTTAATTTACACAGTTTAAAATACACAGAAATAAAAGAATTTATCTAACAGCCGCTTTTTTCAAACTAAAATTAACACTTGAGCCTCTTCTAATCACAGTTCACCGAAATTAATACAAAATGTGTGTGTGAAATATAAATATTCATCTTTTAGAGGGTAGGCCAAATATGAAATTTATTCAACGTAATTCCTTTATACCGCTGTTTTTTACGAAAATTTACTCAGTCGCCTGTTAATTATCACAGTTCATCGAAATAATTGCATAATTTATTGGCGAAAGAAAAAAATTCAACAGGCATTCTCTCAAAAACGAAATTCGTTCAACTTAATTCTTTTATACTACTGTTTATTAACTCAAGTTACCTCTGTCGCCTTTAGTCATCTCTCTCTTTCAAAAATGCAATTCGTTCAACTTAATTCACTTATACTGCAGTTTTTCAACTAAAATTAAATCTCTCGCCTCTTGTCATCACAGTTAACCGAAATTAATGCATTTTTTTTAATCCATGCAAAAAAATTCTTATAACAGCCGTTCTCTCAAAAATGAAATATATTCAACTTAATTCCTTTATACTGCTCTTTTTAACTAAATTTAACTCTGTCGCCTGTTGTATTAAATTTTACCGAAATTATTTCAAAATTTTGGTGTGGAATAAAAACTTTTTTATAACAGCCATTCTCTCATAAATGAAATTCGATCAACTTAATTCCTTTATAGTGCTGTTCTTTAATAATTCCTTTATCAACCTGTTTTTCAACTTGAATAAATCCTTCGCCTGTTATATCACACTTTAGCGAAATATTTTCAAAATTTCAGTGTGAAATAAAAATTTTTTTTAACAGCCGTTCTCTCAAAAATGAAATTTATTAAAACTTATTCCTTTATACAGCTATATTTCAGCTAAAATTAACTCTGTCGCCTTTCATTATCACAGTTCATCGAAATTATTTAAAAATTTTAGTGCGGAATAAATTTTTTTTTTAAACAGGCGTTCGCCAAAGAATTATTTTCTCTCAACTAAATTAATTTATACCGCTGTTATTAAACTAAAATTAACACTTAAGGCTCTTCTAATCACAGTTCACTGAAATTAATGCAAACTTTCTGGGCGAAATAAAAAAATTCTTTCAAAATGTGTTATGTCAAATATGAAATATATTCACCTTTATTCCTTAAACCGCTGTTTTTCAACTTAAATTAACTTGGTCGCCTGTTTTAATCACAGTTCATGGATAGTAATGCATAATTTCTGGGCGAAACAAAAATATTCTTCTAACAGCCGTTCTCTCAAAAATGAATTTCATTCAACTAAGTTCCTTTATACTGCTCTTTTTCATCTAAAATAACTCTGTAGCCTTTTGTCTTCATAGTTCAACGAAATTAATTAAAATATTTTGTCGAAATAAAAAAAATCCTGCTGACAGGTGTTCTCTAATAAATTAATTTCTTTCTACTTCATTCCAATATATAACTGTTTTTCCACTAATAATAACTCAGTCGCCTCTTCTCTTCACATTTTATAGAAATTAATTCAATTTTTCTGAGGGATTTAAAAAAATTCTTCAAACAAAATTTCTCTTAAAAGTTGTATTCTTTCTACTTAAACCCTTTATACAATTAATTTTAGACCTAAATTCACTCTATCCCCTCATCTATTCACAGTTCACTGAAATTAATGCAACATTTCTAGGTGAATTAAAAGAATTTATCTAACAGTCGTTATGTCAAAAATGAAATGCATTCATACTAACTCCTTAATACGCTGTTTTTTAACGAAAATTAACTCCTGTAATTATCACAGTTTATCACAGGTATTTCAAAATTTTAGTGCGAAATGAAAAATGTTTCTAAAAGTCGTTCTGTAAAGACTGAAATTTTCTCAACTTTAATCCTATAAAGTGCTGCAATTCAACTAAAAATAACACTCTTGCCTTTCTTCTCTCAAAAATGAAATTCATTCAACTATATTCCCTTATACTGTTTTTTTCACTCTAAAATAGCTATATCGCCTCTTGCCATCACAGTTCTTTAAAATAATCTATATTTTTGGACGAAAGAAAAAATTCTTCAAACAGGCGTTTTCTCAAAAATGAAATTATTGCAACATTTCTAGACAAAATATAATAATTTTCTAGTAGTCGTTTCAAAAATTCAGTGTGAAATAAAAACTTTTTCTAACAGCCGTTCTCTCAAAAATGAAATTTATTAAAACTTATCCCTTTATACAGCTCTTTTTCAGCTAAAGCTGTCGCTGTAAAGGAATAAACGAATTTCATTTTTGAGAGAAGGGCTGTAGGAAGAATTTTTTTGTTTCGCATAAAAATTCTTCCTTTAATTTAGGTTAACTGTAATGACAAAAGGGGACAGTTAATTTTTGTTAAAGAACAGCACTATAAAAAAATTAAGTTGAACGAATTTCATATTTGTGAGAACGCCTGTTAGAAAAAAGTTTTTATTCAACACTGAAATTTTGAAGTAATTTCGGTAAACTGTGATATAACAGGTGACAGAATTTTTTTTTGTTAAAAAACAGCTTGATAAAGGAATTAGAATGAATCAATTTCATTTTTTACGTAACGACTGTTAGATAAAATCTTTTATTTCGCCTAGAAATGTTGCATTAATTTCGGAGATCTGTGAAGAGATGAAGGAATGGTGTGAAATAAGGTTTAACATTACACTTATTGAAATGAATAAAATATTTCTGGACAAATAAAAATATTTATCTAACAGGCAAACTCTCAAAACACAAATTCTTTAAATTTTATTACTTCATACCGCAGTTTTTCAACTAAAATCAGCACTTGATCAGCACAGCCTCTGCTAATCACAGGTCACCGAAATTAATACAAAATTTTTGGGTGAAATAAAAATATTCATCTTTCAATGGTTATGCCAAATATGAAATTTATTCAACGTGATTCCTTTACACCGCTTTTTTTTACTAAAATTAACTCGGTCGCCTGTTAAATATCACAATTTATCGAAATTATTGCATATTTAATGGGCGAAATAATAAAATATTTCTAACAGGCGTTCTCTCGAAATGGAAATTCGTTTAACTTATACTGCTGTTTTTCAACTAAAATTAACTCTTTCGCCTCTTGTCATCACAGTTAACCGAAATTAATGCAAATTTTTTAATCGATACAAAAAAATTCTTTTCACAGCCGTTCTCTGAAAATGAAATTCGTTCAACTTCATTCCTTTATACCGCATTCTGTCAACTATTTTCGACTCTGATGCCGAAAATCATCTAATTTTACCGATAATAATGCAAAATATTTGGGAGAAATAAAAAAATTCTTCTAACAGGCGTTCTCTAAATAATTTCATTCTCTCGACATAATTACTCTGTACCGCCTTTTTCAACTAAAATTAACTCAGTCGACACTTTTCATCACAGTTCATTGAATTTATGTTAACTTTCTGGACGAATTAAAAAAATCCTACTTACATGCGTTCTCTCAAATATTAAATTGTTTCAACTACATTTTATTATACCGCTGTTTATCACCTAAAGTTAACTGAGTCTCATCTTCTCTTCACAATTCACCGAAATTAATGCTTGGTTTCTGGGCGAAATAAACAAATTCTTATAACAGCCGTTCTCTCATAAATGAAATTCCTTCAGCTAAATTCAATTATACCGTTGTATTTCAATTACATTTAAATCTGTCACCTCTTCTTATTACACTTAACTGAAGTTAATTAAACATTTCTGGACATAAAAATATTCGTCTAACAGGCAATCTGTCAAACCAAAAATTCTATAAATTTTATTACTTAATATCGCTATTTTCAAACTAAAATTATCACTTGAGCCTCTTCTAATCACAGTTCACCGAAATTAATACAAAATGTGTGTGAAATAGAAATATTCATCTTTAAGGGGTTATGCTAAATATGAAATTTATTCAACGTAATTCCTTTAAACCGCTGTTTTTTACTAAAATTGACTCGGTCGCCAGTTCAGTATCACAGTTCATCGAAATTATTGCATAATTTATTGGCGAAACAAAAAAATTCTTTTAACAAGCGTTCTCTCATAAGTGAAATTCGTTCAACTCAATTCGTTTACACTTCTGTTTATTAACTAAATTACCTCTGTTGCCTTTTGTCATCTCTCTTTCAAAAATGAAATTCGTTCAACTAAATTCCTTTATATTTCTGTTTATTAACTAAAATTACCTCTGTCGCCTGTTATATCAAATTTTAGCAAAATTATTTCAAAATTTCAGTGTGGATTAAAAACTTTATTTAAGTTACCTAAATTACAGTTAACCTAAATTAAAGGAAAAATTTTTATGCGAAATAAAAATGCATTTCATTCAAAATTCATTCATGCAACTTTTTGGGCGAAATAAAAAAATCCTACTTACATGCGTTCTCTCAAATATTAAATTGTTTCAACTACATTTTATTATACCGCTGTTTATCACCTAAAGTTAACTGAGTCTCATCTTCTCTTCACAATTCACCGAAATTAATGCTTGGTTTCTGGGCGAAATAAACAAATTCTTATAACAGCCGTTCTCTCATAAATGAAATTCCTTCAGCTAAATTCAATTATACCGTTGTATTTCAATTACATTTAAATCTGTCACCTCTTCTTATTACACTTAACTGAAGTTAATTAAACATTTCTGGACATAAAAATATTCGTCTAACAGGCAATCTGTCAAACCAAAAATTCTATAAATTTTATTACTTAATATCGCTATTTTCAAACTAAAATTATCACTTGAGCCTCTTCTAATCACAGTTCACCGAAATTAATACAAAATGTGTGTGAAATAGAAATATTCATCTTTAAGGGGTTATGCTAAATATGAAATTTATTCAACGTAATTCCTTTAAACCGCTGTTTTTTACTAAAATTGACTCGGTCGCCAGTTCAGTATCACAGTTCATCGAAATTATTGCATAATTTATTGGCAAAACAAAAAAATTCTTTTAACAAGCGTTCTCTCATAAGTGAAATTCGTTCAACTCAATTCGTTTACACTTCTGTTTATTAACTAAATTACCTCTGTTGCCTTTTGTCATCTCTCTTTCAAAAATGAAATTCGTTCAACTAAATTCCTTTATATTTCTGTTTATTAACTAAAATTACCTCTGTCGCCTGTTATATCAAATTTTAGCAAAATTATTTCAAAATTTCAGTGTGGATTAAAAACTTTATTTAAGTTACCTAAATTACAGTTAACCTAAATTAAAGGAAAAATTTTTATGCGAAATAAAAATGCATTTCATTCAAAATTCATTCATGCAACTTTTTGGGCGAAATAAAAAAATTCTTATGACTGGTGTTTTCTCAAGAATGAAATCCGTTAAACTCAATTCCTTTATACCGCATTTTTTAACTGATTTCATCTCTGTCGCCTATTATCATCACAGTTCACCGATATTAATGCAACATTTCTGGGAGAAATAATAAAATCCTTCCAACAAGCCTTCTCTAAATCATTTATTTCTCTCAACGTAATTCCTTTGTACCGCCTTTTTTCAACTAAAATTAACTCTGTCGACACTTCTAATCACAGTTCGCCGAGTTTATGCAAAAATTCTGGACGAAAAAAAATTAAACTTACATGCGTTCTCTATAATATTAAATTCTTTCCACTTGCTTCCCTTATATCGCGGATTTTCACCCATTTATAATTCAGTCGCCTCTAGTCTTCACATTTTATCGAAATTATTCAAAATATCTTAGGGAAATAAAAAAAAATTCTTCAAACAATGTTTCTCATAAAAATTGTATTCTTTCGACTTAATCCCTTTATACAGCTAATTTTAAACCTTAATTCTCACTATCACCTCATCTCGTCACAGTTCACCGAAATTAATGCAACATTTCTAGGCGAAATAAAAGAATTTATCGATTAGTCGTTATGTCAAAAATGAAATTCAGTCATACTAATTCCTTAATACGCTGTTTTTTAACTAAAATTAACTCCTACGCCTGTGATTATCACAGGTTACCAGAATTATTTTATAATTTCAGTGGGGAATGAAAAATTTTTCTGTTCAGAATGAAATTCTCTCAAATTTAATCCTTTAAAGCGCTGTTATTCAGAACAAATAACACTCTTGCCCATCTTCTCTCAGAAATGAATTTCCTTCAACTTGTATCTTTTATACTGTTTTTTTTACAAAAATTACCTATATCGCCTTATGCCATCACAATTCAATGAAATTAATCTAAATTTTTGGACGAAAGAAAAAATTCTTCAAACAGGCGTTCTCTCAAAATGAAAATAATGCTACATTTCTAGGCGAAATAAAATAATTTTCGAGCAGTCGTTACGTAAAGAATAAAATTCTTTCATCTTAACTTCTTTATCCAGCAAAATTACATTTATAAATACTTCTGTATCCTCTTCATATCACACATCACCGAATTTTTGCAAAATTTCAGGATGAATTAAATAAATCCTACTATCAGGCATTCTCTAAAAAATTAAATTATTTATACTTCATTCCCTATATCGCTGTTTTTAAACTAATTATAACTCAGTCGCCTCTACTCTTTACACTTTATCGGAATGAAAAAAATTCTTTAAACAAAGTTTCTCTTAAAAATTGTATAATTTCTACTCAATCCCTTTATACAGCTAATTTTAAACCTAAATTCACATCTATTCCCTTATCTCGTCACAGTTAACCGAAATTAATGCAACATTTCTAGGCGAAATAAAAGAATTATCTAACAGTCGTTATGTAAAAAATGAAATTTAATTATACTGATTCCTTAAAAGGCTGTTTTTTAAATATTCCCTATATCGCTGTTTTTAAACTAATTATAACTCAGTCGCCTCTACTCTTCACATTATATCGAAATCAATTCAAAATTCTGAGGGAATTAAAAACATTCTTAAACAAAGTTTCTCTTAAAAAATGTTGACTTTCTACTTATTCTCTTTATACAGGTAATTTTAAACCTAAATTCACTCTATTCCGTCATCTCCTCACAGTTCACCGAAATAAATGCAACATTTCTAGGCGAAATAAAAGAATTTATCTAACAGTCGTTACGTCAAAAATGAAATTCAATCATTCTTATTCCTTTATCAAGCTGTGTTTTAACAAAAATTATTCTGTCACCTGTTATATCACAATTTACCGAAATTATTTCAAAATTTCAGTGTGCAATAAAAACTTTTTTCTAACAGGCGTTCTCTCAAAAATGAAATTCGTTCAACTTAATTACTTTATAGTGCTATTCTTTAACCAAAATTACTTCTGTCCCCTTTTGTCATTACAGTTAACCAAAAGAGTGGAAAAATATTTAAGAGAATCAAAAAAATTATATTAACAGCCGTTCTCTCATTAATGAAATTCAATTAACTTTATTGCTTTACACTTATGTTTTAACTAAAATTAACTCTGAGGCCTTTTGTCATCACATTTACACGAAAACAATGCAAAAATTTTTATGCAAACCAAAAAAATTCTTATAACAGCCGTTCTCTCAAAAATGAAATTCGTTCAACTTAATTCCTTTAAACTGGTGTTTTTTTAACTAAAACTAACACTATCGCCTTCTATCATTACAGTTAACCGAAAATATTGCAAACCTTCTGGGCAAAATAAAAAAATCCTTCTTAGAGTCGTTCTTTCAAAAATTAATTCTTTCAACTACATTTTATTATGACGCTGTTTATCACCTAAAATTAACTCAGTCTCATCCTCTCTTTACAATTCACCGAAATTAATGCTATGTTTCTGGGCGAAATAAACAAGTTCTTCTAACAGCCGTTCTCTCATAAATGAAATTCCTTCAACTAAATGCATCTAAACCGCTGTTTTTCAATTAAAATTAAATCTGTCACCTCTTCTTATTACACTTAACCGAAATTAATTAAACATGTCTGGATAAATAAAAAAAATTCGTCTAACAGGCAATCTCTTAAACACAAATTCTATATATTTCATTACTTAATACCGCTATTTTCAAACTAAAATCAACACTTGAGCCTCTTCTAATCACAGTTAACCGAAATTATTACAAAATGTGTTTGTGAAATAGAGATATTCATCTTTTAGGGGTTATGCCAGATATGAAATTTATTAAACGTAATCCTTTAGACCGCTGTTTTTTACTAAAATTGATTCGGTCGCCAGTTAATTATCAGAGTTTACCAAAAGTATTTCAAAATTTTAGTGCGGCACAAAAAATCTTTCTAAAAGACGTTCAGTAAAGAATGAAATTCTCTCAACTTCATTCCTTTAAAGCGCTGTTATTCAAATAAAGATAACACTCTGGCCTCTATTCTCTCAGAAATGAAATCAGAAGTTGATTCCTTTACACTGTTTTTTTCAGTCTAAAATACCTATATCGCCTCTTGTCATCACAGTTCATTGAAATTAATCTACATTTTTGGACTTAAGAAAAAAATCTTCTAATAGGCGTTCATTCAAAAATGAAATTATTGCAAAATTTCTAGACAAAATAAAATAATTTTCTAATAATCGTTATGTAAAGAATAAATTTCTTTTATCTCAAACTTCCTTATTTAGCAAAATTACATTTATCAGTACCTCTGTAACCTCTTTATATCGCACATCACCAAATTTTTGCAAAATTTCAGGACGAAATAAATAAATCCTACTAACAGGCGTTCTCTAAAAAATTAAATTCTTTATACTTCATGCCATTATATCGCTTTTTTTCAACTTATTTTCACTCAGTTGCCTCTTCTCTTCACATTTTATCGAAATTAATTAAAAAATTCAGAGGGAATTAAAAATATGTATCAAACATTTTCCTCTTTACAATTGTCAACTTTCTACTTATTCCCTTTATACAGATAATTCTTAACCTAAATTCGCTCTATCCCGTCATCTCGTCACAGTTTACCGAAATTACTGCAACATTTTTAGGCGAAATAAAAGAATTTATCTAACAGTCGTTACGTCAATAATGAAATTCATCTCACTAATTACTTTTTCAAGCGGTTTTCAACTGAAATAAATCTGTCGCCTGTTATATCACAGTTTACCGAAATTATTTCAAAATTTCATTGTGGAATAAAATTTTTTTTCTAACAGGCGTTCACTCAAAAATGAAATTCGTTCAACTTAATTCCTTTATACCTACTGCTGTTTATTAACTAAAATTACCTCTGTCGCCTTCTGTCATCTCTCTCTTTAAAAAATGAAATTCGCTTTACTTAATATACTTATACTGCTGTTTTTCAACTAAAATTATCTCTCTCGCCTCTTGTCATCACAGTTAACCGAAATTAATGCAAATTTTTTTAATCGATAATAAAAAAAATTCTTCTAACATCCGTTCTCTGAAAATGAAATTTGTTCAACTTAATTCCTTGATACCGCATTCTTTCAAATCTGATGCCTAAAATCATCACAGTTCACCGAATTAATGCAAATTTTTCGGGAGAATTAAAAAAATTCTTCTAACAGGCGTTCTCTAAATAATTTAATTCTGTCAACATAATTACTCTGTACCGCCTTTTTCAACTAAAATTAACTCTGTCGACACTTTTCATCACAGTTCACCAAATTTTTGTAAAATTTCTGGATGAATTAAAAAATCCTACTCACAAGCGTTCTCTAAAAAATTAAATACTTTCAACAAGATTTTATTATACCGCTGTGTATCACCTAAAATTACTGAGTCTCATCTTCTCTTCACAATTCACCGAAATTAATGCTATGGTTCTGGGCGAAATATAAAAATTCTTCTAACAGCCGTTCTCTCATAAATGAAATGCCTTCAACTAAATTCAATTATACCGATGTTTTTCAATTAAAATTAAATCTGTCATCTCTTCTTATCACAATAAACCGAAATAAATGAAACATTTCTGGACGAATAAAAAATTTCGTCTAAAAGGCAATCTCTGAAAACACAAATTGTATAAATTTTATTACATAATCCGCTATTTTCAAACTAAAATTTACACTTCAGCCTCTTCTATCACAGTTCACCGAAATAAATACAAAATGTGTGTGATATATAATTATTCATCTTTTAGGGGTTACGCCAAATATGAAATTTATTCTACGTAATTCCTTTATAGCGCTTTTTTTTACTAAAATTGACTCGGTTGCCAGTTAATTATCACTGTTCATCGAAATTATTACATAAATTTTTTGCGAAACAAAAAAATTCTTTTAACAGGCGTTCTCTCAAAAATGAAATTCGTTCAACTTAATTCCTTTATATTTCTGTTTATTAACTAAAATTACCTCTCTCACCTGTTATATCAAATTTTAGCGTAATTATTTCAAAATTTTAGTGTGGAAAAAAATTTATTTAAGTTACCTAAATTACAGTTTACATTGCAAAATTTTTATGCGAAACTAAAAAATTCTTCAAAAAGCCGTTCTCTCTAAAATGAAATTCATTTAACCTATTTCCTTTACACAGCATTTTCTCAACTAATTTCTACTCTGTCGCCTATTATCATCACAGTTCACCAATATTAATGCAAAATTTCTGTACGGAATAATAAAGTCCTTCTAACAGGCGTTATCGAACAAATTCTACTAAATTCCTTGATTCTGCTGTTTTTCAATAAAAATTAACTCTGTCGCCTTTTCTCATCACAGTTACCGAAATCATATTTTAATAAGAACAAAAAAATTCTTCTTACAGCCGTTCTCCTAAATATGAAATACATTTAACTTAATTCCTTACTACTGCTCTTTTTTAAGTAAAATTAACTCTGTCGCCTTTTGTCATCACAGTTAAACGAAAACAATGCAAAAATTTTTATGCAAACCAAAAAAATTCTTATAACAGCCGTTCTCTCAAAAATGAAATTCGTTCAACTTAATTCCTTTAAACTGGTGTTTTTTTAACTAAAACTAACACTATCGCCTCCTATCATTACAGTTAACCGTAAAATATTGCAAACCTTATGGGCAAAATAAAAAAATCCTTATAAGAGTCGTTCTCACAAAAATTAAATTATGTCAACTTAATTTTTTTTAGTCGCCTTTTTTTCAACTAAAATTAACTCTGTCGACACTTCTCATCACAGTTCACCGAATTTATACAAAATTTCTGGACTTCTGGAAAATCATACATGCGTTCTCTCAAAAATTAATTTCTTACTACTATATTGTAGTATACCGCTGTTTATCACCAACAATTAACTGAGACACCTCTTCTCTTCACAATTCACCGAAATTATTGCAAAGTTTCCGGGCCAAATAAACAAATTCGTCTAACAGCCTTTCTTTCATAAATGAAATTACTTAATATATATTCATTTAAGCCGACGTTTTTCAATTAAAAATTAAATATGTCACCTCTTCTTATTACACTTATTGAAATGAATAAAATATTTCTGGACAAATAAAAAAATTCGTCTAACAGGCAAACTCTCAAAACACAAATTCTTTAAATTTTATTATTTAATACCGCTGTTTTTCAACTTAAATCAACACTTGAGCCTCTTTTAACCACAGGCAACCGAGATTAATACAAAATTTGTGGGGGAAATAAAAATATTCATCTATTAATAGTTATGTAAAATATGAAATTTATTCAACTTAATTCCTTTACACAGCTTTTTTTACTAATTCTAACTCGTTAGCCTGTTTAATATCACAGTTTATCGAAATTATTGCATATTTTATGGGCGAAATAACAAAATATTTCTAACAGGCGTTCTCTCGAAAATGAAAATCGTTCAACCTAATTCCTTTATACTGCTGTTCCTTGACCAAATTAACCCTCTCCCAATTTGTCATTACTGTTAACCTAAATTAATGCAAAAAATTTTAAGCGAAAAAACATAATTCTTCTAACAGCCGTTCTCTCAAAAAAGAAATTCATTTAATTTATTACTTTGTACTGCAGTTCTTTAACCAAAATTAACTTTTCCCCATTTTTCATTACAGTTTACCTAAATTAAAGTAAAAAATTTTATGCGAAACAAAAAAAATTCTCCTAAAAGCCGTTCTCTCAAGAATTGAAATTCATGCAACTTTATTCCTTTATACTGCTGTTTTTCAACTAAAATTAACTCTGACGCCTTTTATCATCACATTATACCGAAAATAATGTAAACATTTTTATGCGAAACAAAAAACACTCTGTCGCCTATTATCATCACAGTTCACCGATATTAATGCAAAATTTCTGGGCGGAATAATAAAGTCCTTCTAACAGGCGTTATTGAACAAATTCTACTAAATTCCTTGATTCTGCTGTTTTTCAATAAAAATTAACTCTGTCGCCTTTTCTCATCACAGTTACCGAAATCATATTTTAATAAGAACAAAAAAATTCTTCTTACAGCCGTTCTCCTAAATATGAAATACATTTAACTTAATTCCTTACTGCTGCTCTTTTTAAGTAAAATTAACTCTGTCACCTTTTGTCATCACAGTTAAACGAAAACAATGCAAAATTTTTTATGCAAACCAAAAAAATTCTTATAACAGCCGTTCTCTCAAAAATGAAATTCGTTCAACTTAATTCCTTTAAACTGGTGTTTTTTAAACTAAAACTAACACTATCGCCTCCTATCATTACAGTTAACCGTAAAATATTGCAAACCTTCTGGGCAACATAAAAAAATCCTTATAAGAGTCGTTGTCAAAAAAATTAAATTATGTCAACTTAATTTTTTTCGGCCTTTTTTCAACTAAAATTAACTTTGTCGACATTTTTCTTCACAGTTCACCGAATTTATGTAAAATTTCTGGACGAATAAAAAAATCCTACTTACATGCGTTCTCTAAAAAATTAAATTCTTTCAACGACATTTTATTACACCGCTGTTTATCACCTAAAATTAACAAAGTCTCATCTTCTCTTCACAATTCACCGAAATTAATGCTATGTTTCTGGGCGAAATATACAAATTCTTCTAACAGCCGTTCTCTCATAAATGAAATTCCTTCAACTAAATTCAATTATACAGATGTTTTTCAATTAAAATTAAATCTGTCATCTCCCTTATTACACTTAACCGAAATTAGTTAAACATTTCTGGACAAATAAAAAAATTCGTCTAACAGGCAATCTCTCAAAACACAAATTCTATAAATTTTATTATTAATACCGCTATTTTCAAACTAAAATTAACACTTTTATGCCAAATATGAAATTTATTCAACGTAATTCCTTTATCCCGCTGTTTTTTTACTAAAATTAACTCGGTCGCCTGTTAATTATGACAGTTCATCGAAATTATTGCATAATTTATTGGCGAAACAAAAAAATCTTCTAACAGGCGTTCTCTCAAAAATGAAATTCGTTCAACTTAATTCACTTATACTGCAGTTTTTCAACTAAAATTAACTCTCTTGCCTCTTGTCATCACAGTTAACCGAAATTAATGCAAATTTTTTTTTCGATGCAAAAAAATTCTTCTAACGGCCGTTCTCTCAAAAATGAAATTAATTCAACTTAATTCCTTCATACTCCTCTTTTTCAACTGAATTTACCTCTGTCACCATCAAATTTTACCGAAATTATTTCAAAATTTTAGTGTGGAATAAAAACTTTTTTCCAACAGCCATTCTCTCATAAATGAAATTCGATCAACTTAATACCTTTATAGTGCTGTTCTTAAATAATTCCTTTATCAAGCTGTTTTTCAACTTGAATAAATCTGTCGCCTGTTATATCACACTTTAGCGAAATAATTTCAAAATTTCAATTTGGAATTAAAACATTTTTCTGACTGCCGTTCTCTCAAAAATGAAATTTATTCAAACTAATTTTTTATATTGCTCTTTTTCAGCTAAAATTAACTCTGTCGCCTGTTGTTATCGCAGTTCACCGAAATTATTTAAAAATTTAGGTGCGGAATAATTTTTTTTTTAAAGAGGCGTTCCCCAAAGATTGAAAATCTGTCAACTAAATTCCTTTATACCGCTGTTATTCAACTAAAATTATCACTTACGCCTCTTCTAATCACAGTTCACTGAAATTAATGCAAAATTTCTGGGCGAAATAAAAAAATTCTTTCAACATGTGTTATGTCAAATATGAAATTTATTTACCTTTTTTCCTTAATACCGCTGTTTTTCAACTTAAATTTACTTGGTCGCCTGTTTTTATCACAGTTCATCGTTAGTATCGTTTAATTTCTGGGCGAAACAAAAATTTTCTTCTAACAGCCGTTCTTTCAAAAATGAATATCATTCAACTATATTCCTTTACACTGCTGTTTTTCAACTAAAATTAACTCTATAACCTCTTGTCATCACAGTTAAACAAATTAATCAAACATTTTGACGAAATAAAAAAATCCTACTGACAGGCGTAGTCTAATAAATTAAATTCTTTCTACTTCATTCCATTATATCAGTGTTTTTTAACTAATTATAACTCAGTCGCCTCTTCTTATCACATTTTATCGAAATTTATTCAAAATTTCTAAGGGAATTGAAAAAATTCATCAAACAAATTATCTCTTAAAAATTGTAAACTTTCTACTTATTCCCTATTTCCCTGTAACCTCTTTATATCACACATCACCGAATGTTTGCTAAATTTCAGGACGAAATAAATAAATCCTACTAACAGGCGTTCTCTAAAAAATTAAACTCTTTATACTTCATGCTATATCGCTTTTTTCAGCTAATTATAACTCAATTGCCTCTTCTCTTCACATTTTATCGTAATTAACCCAAACATTCTCAGGGAATTAAAACATTCATCAAACAAAGTTCCTCTTAAAAATTGTCAACTTTCGACTTTACCCTTAATACAGCTAATTTTAAACCGAAATTCACTCTGTATCTCGTCACGTTTACCGAAATAACTGCAACATTTCTAGGCGAAATAAAAGAATTTATCTAACAGCGTTACATCAGAAATGAAACTCATTCAAATTAATTCCTTTTATCAAGCGGTTTTTGAACTGAAATAAATCTGTCGCCCCTTATTTAACAGTTTACCGAAATTATTTCAAAATTTCAGTGTGGAATAAAAACTTTTGCCAAATAGGCGTTCTCGCAAAAATGAAATTCGTTCAACTTAATTCCTTTATGGTGCTGTTCTTTGACCAAAATAACTCTGTCCTCTTTTTTCATTACAGGTAACCTAAATTAGAGGAAAAATGTTTATGCGAAACAAAAAAAATTCTTCTAATAGCCTTTCTCTCAAAAATAAAATTCATGCACCTTTATTCCTTTATACTGCTGTGTTTTACTAAAATTAACTCTGATGTCTTTAATCATCGACTTTTTACATATACATTTACATATATACATTTTACCGATAATAATGCAAATCTTTTTATGCGAATCAAAAAAATTCTTCTAAAAGCCGTTCTCTAAAAAAGAAATTAATTTAACCGATTTTCTTTACACCGCATTCATTCAAATAATTTCAACTCTGTCGCCTATTATCATCTCAGTTCACTATTATTATTGCAAAATTTTTGGGAAAAATAAAAAATCCTCCTAACAGGCGTTCTATAAAAAATTCTACTTAATTCCTTGATTCCGCTCTTTTTCAACTAAATTTAACTCTGTCGCCTATTGTCATCACAGTTAAACGACAACAATGCAATTTTTTTTTGCGAACAAAAACAATTCTGCTAACAGCCGTTCTCTCAAAATGAAGTTCGTTCAACTTGATTCCTTTAAACTGCTGTTTTTTTAACTAAAATAACACTGTCATGTCTTATCAGCACAGTTAACCCAAATTAAAGCAAAACTTCTGGGCAAAATAAAAGAATCCTTTTAATAGTCGTTCTCAAAGAATTTATATTCTGGCAACTTAATTACTTTATACCGCTGATTTTTAACTTAAATTAACTTAATCTCCTGTTCTCATTACAATTCCACGAAAAATCCAAATTTTTGTGCGAAATAAAAATATTCTTATGACTGGTGTTTTCTCAAGAATGAAATCCTTTCAACTTCATTCCGTATACCGCTTTTTTTTAACTAATTTCAACTCTGTCGCCAATTATCATCACAGTTCACCGATATTAATGCAATATTTCTGTTAGAAATAATAAAATCCTTCCAACAGGCGTTCTCCAAATAAATTAATTCTGTCAACATAATTCCTTTGTACCGCCTGTTTTCAACTAAAGTTAACTCTGTCGACAATTCTCATCACAGTACACCGAGTTTATGCAAAAATTCTGGACGAATAAAAAAATGCTACTTACATGCGTTCTCTCGAACATTAAAGTATTTCAACTACATTCTATTATACCGCTGTTTATCACCAAAAATTAACTGAGTCACCTCTTCTCTTCACAATTCACCGAAAGTAATGCTATGTTTCTGGGCGAAATAAACAAATTCTTCTAACAGCCGTTCTCTCATAAATGAAATTCCTTCAACTAAATTCATTTATACCGCTGTTTTTCAACTAAATACAACTCAGTTGCCTCTTCGCCTCATTTTCTCGAAATTATATCAAAGTTTCAGTGCGTAATAAAAAATATTTTCTAACAGGCGTTCTGTAAAGATTGACATTCTCTCAACGTTATTCCTTTAAAACGCTGTTATTCAATTAAAATTAAAACTCTTTCCTTTCCTTTCTCAAAAATGAAATTCATTCAACTTGATTCCTTCATACTGCTTATTTCAACTAAAAATACCTATACTGCCTCTTGTCATCAAAGTTCATTGAAATTAATCAAAATTTTTGGACGAAATAAAAAAATTCTTCAAGCAGGCGTTCTCTCAAAAATGAAATTAATGCTACATTTCTAGGCAGAAATAAAATAATTTTCAAGTAGTCGCTATTTAATTTCTTTGTCTTTATCCAGCAAAATTACATTTAAAAATTCCTCTGTAACATCTTTATATCACACACCACCGAATTTTTGCAAAATTTCAGTACGAAATAAATAATTCCTACTAACATACGTTTTCTAAAAAATTGAATTCTTTATACTTTATTCCATTAAATCGCTGTTTTTCAACTAATTGTGACTCAGTCTTTCTCTTCTCTTTTTATCGAAATTAATTCACAATTTCTGAGGGAATTAAAAAAATTCTTAAAACAAAGTGTCTCTTAAAAATTATACCCTTTATGCAGCTAATTTATACCTGAATACATTCTATCCCGTAATCTCGTCACCGATCACCGAAATTAATTACACATTTCTAGGCGAAATAAAATAATTAATCTAACAGTCGTCCGTCAAAAATGAAATTTATCCATTCTAATTCCTTTATCAAGCAATTTTTAACTAAAATAACTCTGTCACCTTTTATATTACAGTTTACCGAAATTATTTCAAAATTTCAGTGTGGAATAAAAACTTTTTTCTAACAGGCGTTCTCTCAAAAAAGAAATTCGTTCAACTTAATTCCTTTATAGTGCTGTTCTTTAACAAAAATTAACCCTGTCCCCTTTTGTCATTAAAATTAACCAAAATAATGGAATAATATTTAAGAGAAACAAAAAAATTATTCTAACAGCCGTTCTCTCAAAAATGATATTCATTTAATTTATTACTTTACACTGCTGTTCTGTAACTAATATTAATTCTGTCCCTATTTGTCATTAAGTTAACCTAAAAAATGCAAAATTTTTATGTGATACAAAAAAATTCTTCTAACAGCCGTTCTCTCAAAAATGAAATTCATTTAACTTATTTCCATTTCACCGCATTTTCTCAACAATTTCAACTCTGTCGCCTATTATCATCACAGTTCACCGATATTAATGCAAAAATTCTGGGCGAAATAAAAAAATCCTTCTAACAGGCGTTCTTGAACAAATTCCACTTAATTCCTTGATTCTGCTGTTCTGTAACTAAAATTAACTCTTTCGCATTTTCTCCTCACAGTTACCGAAATCATGCAACAGAATGGAAAAATATTTAAGAGAAACCAAAAAATTCTTCTAACAGCCGTTCTCTCAAAAATGTAACTTAATTTTTTAAACTTCTGTTCTTTTACCTAAAATTAACACTATCGCCTCTTATCATCACAGTTAACTGAAAATAATGCAAAACTTCTGGGCAAAATAAAAAAATCCTTCTAATAGTCGTTCTCAAAAAAATTAAATTATGTCAACTAAATTCCTTTATTCCGCCTTTTTTCCACTAAAATTAACTCTGTCGACACTTCTCATCACAATTTTTATCACAATTCACCGAATTTATGTAAAATTTCTGGACTAATAAAAAACTCCTACTTACATGCGTTCTCTCAAAAATTAAATTCTTATAACGATATTTTATTATACCGCTGTTTATCACCTAAAATTAACGGAGTCGCTTCTTCTCTTCACAATTCGCCGAAATTAATGCTAAGTTTCCGGGCGAAATAAACAAATTTTTATAACAGCTATTCTGTCATAAATGAAATTCCTTCAAATAAATTCATTCATACAGCTGTTTTTCAATTAAAATTAAATCTTTCGTCTCTTCTTATTCCACTAAACCGAAATAAATGAAACATTTCTGGACAATTAAAAAATACGTCTAACAGGCAAACTCTCAAAACACAAATTCTTTAAATTTTATTACTTTATACCGCTGTTTTTCAATTAAAATAACACTTGAGCCTCTTCTAATCACAGGTCACCGAAATTAATACAAAATTTGTGGGTGAAATAAAAATATTCATATATCAGGGGCTATGCCAAATATGAAATTTATTCAACGTCATTCCTTTATACCGCTGTTTTTTACTAAAATAAACTCGGTCGCCTGTTAAATATCACAGTTCATCGAAATTATTGCATAATTTATAGGCGAAATAATAAAATATTTCTAAAATGCGTTCTCTCGAAAATGAAAATTGTTCAACCTAATTCCTTTATACTGCTGTTCTTTAACCTAAATTAAATCTGTCCCTATTTTTCATTACAGTTAACGTAAATTATTGCAAAAATTTTTAAGCGAAACCAAAAATTCTTCTAACAGACGTTCTCTCAAAAACGATATTCATTTAATTTATTACTTTACACTGCTGTTCTGTAACTAATTTTAATTCTGTCCCTATTTGTCATTAAGTTAACCTAAAAAATGCAACATTTTTATGTGATACAAAAAAATTCTTCTAACAGCCGTTCTCTTAAAATGAAATTCGTTCAACTTAATTCCTTTTTACCGCATCCTTTCAACTAATTTCAACTCTGTTGCCTATAATGATCACAGTTCACCGATACTAATGCAAAATTTCCTGGAGAAATAAAAAAACCCTTCTAACAGGCGTTTGTAATTAATTTAATCCTTCAATATAATTCCTTTGTACCGCCTTTTTTCAACTAAAATTAACTCTGTCGAGAATTCTCATCACAGTTCACCTAATTAATGTACAATTTCTGGACACATTAAAAAAATTCTACCTACATGCGTTCTCTTAAAAATTAAATTCTTTCAACTACATTTTATTATACCGCTGTTTATCACGTAAAATTAACTGAGTCTCCTCTTCTCTTAACAATTCACCGAAATTAATGCTATGTTTCTGGGCGAAATAAACAAATCCTTCTAACAGCCGTTCTCTCATAAATGAAATTCCTTCAACTAAATAAATTTATACCGATGTTTAACAATTAAAATTCATTCTTTCACCTCTTGTTATTGCACCTAACCGAAATTAATGAAACATTTCTGGACAAATTAAAAAATTCGTCTAACAGGCAATCACTCAAAACAAATTATTTTAATTTTCTTATTTTACACCGCTGTTATTCAACTAAAATTAACGCTTACGCCTCTTCTAATCACAGTTCACTGAAATTAATGCAAAATTTTTGGGCGAAATAAAATAATTATTTTAACACGTGTTATGTAAAATATGAAATTTATTCCCCTAAATTCCTTTACACCGCTGTTTTTCAACTGAAATTACCTTGGTCGCCTGTTTTTATCACAGTCCATCGATAGTATTGCATAATTTCTGTGCGAAACAAAAATATTCTTCTAACAGCCGATCTCTCAAAAATGAAATTCATTCAACTAAATTCCTTTATACTGCTCTTTTTCAACTAAAATTAAATCTATCGCCTCTTGTCATCACAGTTCAACGAAATTAATCAAAAATTTTGGACGGAATAAAAAAATTCTACAAACAGTATTTTTCTAAAAAATTAAATTCTTTCTACTTCATTCCATTATATCGCTGTTTTCAACTTAATATAACTTTGTCGCCTCTTCTCATCACATTTTACCGAAAATAATTCAAAATATCTGAGGGAATTAAAAATATTCTTTAAAAAAGTTTCCTTTAAAATGGTATTCTTTTCTCTTAATCCCTTTATACAGCTAATTTTAAACCTAAATTCACACTGCCGCCTCCTCTCTTAACAGTTTAATGAATTAAATGCAAAATTTCAAAATAAAAAAATTGTTCTAACAGGCGTTATGTCAAATATGAAAGTTATTCAACTTAATTCCTTTATACCGCTGTTATTAACTAAAGTTAACTCGGTTGCCTGTTTTTATCAGATCTGGGCGTAACAAAAAAATACTTCTACCACGGGTTTTCTCAAAAATGAAATTTGTTCAACTTAATTCCTTCATACAGTTGTTTTTTAACTAAAATTACCTCTGTCTTCTTTTGTCATCTCTCTCATTCAAAAATAAAATTTGTTTATCTTAATTCACTTATACAGCTGTTTTTCAACTAAAATTAACTCTCTCGCCTTTTCTCATCGCAGTTAACCGAAATTAATGCAAAAATTTTTAATCGATATAAAAAAATTCATCTAACAGCCTCCAGGGCTAAATTTAATAATTCTTCTAATAGGCGATCTCTCAAAACACAAATTATTTTAGTTTTTTTATTTTACACCGCTGTTATTCAACAAAAATTAACGCTTACGCCTCTTCTAATCACAGATCACTGAAATTATTGCAAAATTTCTGGGCGAAATAAAAAAATTATTTTAACATGGGTTATGTCAAATATGAAATTTATTCCCCTTAATTCCTTTACACCGCTGTTTTTCAACTGAAATTAACTTGGTCGCCTGTTTTTATCACAGTTCATCGATAGTATTGCATAATTTCTGTGCATAATTAATAAAATGAAATTCTTTTAGCTTAATTTCTTTATACCGCTAAATTACGTCTAAAGTTAACTCTTTCGCCTCTTTTCATAACTGTTTACCGAATTTATTGCAAAATTTTTGGATGAAATAAAAATATTCTTCTGAAGGGAGTTTTTTCCAAAATGAAATTCATTCATCTTACTTCCTATAAACCGCGTTTTTCTACAAAATTAACTCTGTCTTCCATTTTCTTCATATTTTAACAAAATTAATGCATCATTTTTGGGCGAATTCAAAACATTTGGCGTGAAAAAGGAATAAGTATGATGGAATTTCATTTTTGACATAACGACTTTTAGATAAATTCTTTTATTTCGCCTAGAAATGTTTTATTAATTTCGGTGAACTGTGACAAGATGAGGGGACAGAGTGAAATTAGTTTTAAAATTAGCTGTATAAAGCGATTAAGTAGAAAGTAAACAATATTTAGGAGAAACTTTGTTTGAAGAATTTTTTTAATTCCCTCAGAAATGTTGGATTAATTTCGGTAAAATTTAAAGAGAATAGGCGATTGTGTTAAATTTAGTTGAAAAAGAGCGGTATAATGGAATGAAGTTGAAAGGATTTAATTTTTTAGAGAAAGCCTGTTAGAAGAATTTTTTTGTTCCGACCAAATATTTTGCATTAATTTTGGTGAACTGTGATGAGAAGATGGGACAGAGTTAATTTTAGTTGAAAACAGCACTATAAAGGAATTAGGTTGAAAGGATTACATTTTTAAAATAACGCCTTCTAAACGAATATTTTTATTTCGCTCAAATATTTTTCAATAGTTTCGGTGAACTGTGTTGAGGAGAGGGGACAGAGTTAACTTTAAATGGAATTAGCGGTAAAAAGGATATAAGTTGAATGAATTTCATTTTTTAAAGAACTCCCTTTAGAAGAATATTTTTATTTCATCCAAAAATTTTGCAATAAATTTGGTAAACAGTTATGAGAAGAGGCAACAGAGTTAACTTTAGATGTAATTTACGGGTATAAAGAAATTAAGCTAAAAGAATTTCATTTTTGAGAGAACGCCTATTAGAAGAATTTTTTAATTTAGCCATGAAACGTTGCATTAATTCCGGTGAATATTGAGGAGAAGAGACTTATGAATTGATTGTAGTTGAAAAACAGCGGTATAATGAAATTAAGTTCAAAAAATTTAGTTTATGAGAGAACGTCTGTAAGTAGGATTTTTTTATTTCTTCCAGAAATTTTGCATAAATTCGGTGAACTGTGATATGAAATGGCGGCAGAGGGGCGTTCTTTCAAAAATGAAATTCTTTCAACTTAATTCCTTTATACTGCTGTTTTTCAACTAAAATTAGCTCTATCGCCTCTTGTCATCACAGTTCAACCAAATTAATCAAAACTTTTGGACGAAATAAAAAAATCCTACTAACAGGCGTTTTCTAAAAAATTCAATTCTTTATACTTAATTCCATTATATCGCTGTTTTTCAACCTATTATTACTCAGTTGCCTCTTCTCTTCAAATTTTATCGAAATTAAATTTAAACATTCTAAAAATAAAAAAACAGCCGTTCTCTCAAAAATAACATTCATTCAACTTAATTCCTTTATACTGCTGTTTTTCAGCTAAAAATAACTCTATCGCCTATTGACATCACAGTTCACCGAAATTAATGCAAAATATCTCGGCGAAAAAAAAAATTCCTCTAACAGGCGTTCTCTCAAAATTGAAATTCTCGTAACTTAATTTCTTTATACCGATAAATTTCATCCAAATTAACTCGGACGTCTCTTCTCAAAACAATGACCGAAATTATTGCAACATTTTTGGGGAAATAAAAATATTCTTCTAAAAGTCGTTCTTTCAAAAATGAAATTCTTTCACCTTAATTAAGCTGTTTTTCAACTAAAATTAAATGTCACCTCTTCTCATCCAATTCACCGATATTTATGAAAAATTTCTGGGCGAAATAATAAATTTTTCTAACGAGTTATATCAAATATAAAATTCATTGACTTTAATTACTTTATACCGCTGTTTTTAACTAATATTAATTCTGTTAATATTAGTTAAAAAACACAGTTCTCTTCACAGTTCACCGAAGTTATTGCAAAATTTCTGGGCGATATAAAAACATTCTTCAAACGGCAATCTCTCAAGAATGAAATTCATTCAAATTAATTACCTTACACGGCTGTTTTTGACCCTTTTTTATCGAGATAATTATTAGTTATTACTATATTATTATTAATATATTTGTCATAACGATCGAATTTACAAATAGGTGTGAGAAACACATTGAGGGATTACTTTCAGCCTTCAGAACTCTCTGAAGTAAATTTTCTGTACGTAACATAAAAAAGCATTAAAAAAGTTTTATCATCCTAGTTCATACTTGCTAAGTACCTATTATAACCCTAAATCTAAAATCACTTGACCACAAATCGGTGACAGTTGTTTCTCCGAGGTGGTTATGTTTAGTGTTCAGCCGATTAGTGTGGATTTTAACTGAGTACCCATGACCTGCTTCGCGTTTTCCCAACGGCTACAACACGCAGCGTATCTCTTAAGCACCAAAAGCCGTCACGACCGCCTGATTAGTAAGGTGATTGAAATTGTCTCTAGATCCCAACTTCAGATGACGCATGAGAATATATTGAGATCATTTTTATTGCCATTGTAGACATTTGTACTCAACGCAATAACCAACAGGACGAAAGGGATCACTTTTCACTTGGTACCTTGCTTTGATAAGAAGGCAAAAGCATACATACTGGAGCCTATTTAAACGAAAGGGACTCGTAATTTTGCAACATATTTCATAGAGAGATGTGGGTGAAAACTGCATAGTGTAAAATGAAGAATGACATGGAAATCTAACCATATTATTTGGATGGCAGAGTGAAAAATAGTCCTGTTCTATTTGCCATACCTACATCAGTCACAATTCCTCGACTTTTCACTTTATGTAAAAGCGTCATTTGTTTCTTGATGCAAAACGGCCTTGAGAGAGGAAGAGACCTGAATGTGCGAGTGTATTGTGAGGTGAATAGTATGTTGAATGAAAGAAGAATGTTGCATAAAAATATTTTATGAAGTTTACATTTTTTATAAACTTTTTTTTATTTTAAATATTTTATGTGAAACATTGTAATCATTCATTTACGAAAAATAATCTCTATAAAAAATAGGCCAATGCTAGCTGCCTTTCTATAGAACAAGTACACAATGAAATACTATTAATGCGTTATCATTCATAGCTCTATCAAAATTCCAGATTGTACATTAAAATATATATTGAAAACTCATTTCCTATTTAATTCATATCTAATCTACGGTTATTCAGATTGCATTCATCCCCAACCCAGGATACATTCTTTTTGACTATGCTGTTCTGTACTGCGTGATGGGGTAAGTATCTAACCCATCGCAACAGTTCCTTACAGTGAACCGCAATAATAGCACGAATTGCTGAGCTTTTCTTGGCAGAGTGCGGCGAAGACATAAACAAAGAGGACTGGTGTCTCCGGAGAGATAAGCAGAGGGGCGGGGTAGTAGCGAGTCTGGTATGCAGGGGGAGGAAAAGGGCTGATTGGTGATGGACCTCAAAGCACAGTGGTCGGAGCGGTGGCCCGGCAGAGCCAACTCGACACGTGGCCGCAGAAAGTCAGTCTCGACGCCCGCATCACTCAGCGCGGCATTGCCGTCTCCACGGCATGAGGGGTCATATTTGACGGATCCTTTGCTAAATAGCTTTGAGGCATGAGGGTGAACATTCAGCGGTTGGAGGAGGTGAAGTGCTCCGCGTGTGGAGACGCTCTGATGTCATTTACCTACGGTGTGGCCACGTGCCACGACTGCCGCGTCTTTCTGATGAGAACCTCTTGCCATTTGCTGACGTACAACTGCCGTCGTAGCGGCCGCTGCATCATAACTCCGGAAGCGAAGGAGGCCTGCTCCTTTTGCCGGCTGGTGAAGTGCTTCCGATCGGGGCTGAGCTTGCAGCTGATAGCGAATCGTTGGGAGGCAAAATCATACCCACCCGTACTCCAGGTGGATCTCCGTAATGATAGCCATACATTCCACAGTCATCAGGAGGAGATATTTCTTTGCCGGAAATCTCTGGAAACACCGAGGAAGCGACAATTGCGAGGCTAGACTCCTGCGCATAAATGAGGTGGCTTCTTTCGTGCGCAAATCCCCAGAGGATTTGATAACACGCATACAACTACATACAAATCTTCCGAACTTCTCGATTTTAACGGGAGCCGGATCCCGTCGTGTTTTTGATGAACTTGACGTCCTACCCCTGGGAGTGAGAGCCAATGAGATGTTTCTGTGCCAGAGGTGGAAAACACACAATCCTAGCCGAAAATATAAGGGTCTTGCAGCTGGAAAGAAAATTATGGTCTCGCCTTTCACGTTTTCCCCTCTCTGTTTCCCGAAGAAATCTCGGAGGAGGGCTCGAGTGACGAGGGCACATAAGAATTTTAAAACTCCACGCGATGGCCAAACGGTCATATGAGGGGGATTTGGGATGTGGCGGAGAATGTGATGACTCGTGCCGAAGCCTTGGTTATGGTGCGGCTGCTTTTATTTACCCGTGGTGCATATTTCGAGTCCAGTTTTGTGCAGTGTCACGATATGTCACAAACGTGCAGTGTGCAGAGTCCCAGTTTTGTCTCATAGTTTGGAGTGAGAGTAAATTTGCATTTATCTCGATTCTATATTATTCATGAACTTCTCTTTATGTAGTGATGTAATTACAATCTGAACTGCTGGAGCTCTCAGAATGAACATTCAATTGAGAGAAGTGTCGGTAACATCCATATTTATCAGTCTAAACATGATTTTTCTTCCGTGACCACTCCACAACGAAATAGAATTACTGTTTGTGCTCAAAATATTTTGAAATTGAACATTAGTCTGAATTTTTCTCAGGAGTTTTTTTCATCATCAGCTAGTTGATATAATGGTTATGAACCCATTATTTTTCAACCAGTTATTTGAAGTGCAAATGTTATTAAATGCGTTTCTGGTATTTTTGTGATATTAGAGCCCATAGAGGCTGAATATAGATAGATTATAGATAGATAGAGCCGATAGCCGATAGAGGCAACTGAATGACTATGGTAAGTTTATTAATTTTGAGAGGTCCGTCATATTATTATGGATGAAATGCAATACAATGTGTGTTTTCTTTTCATCACCACGGAATTCATACCTAATTTTTATATCGTATCCATTGTTGTCTTTATAGTGAAACATGCTTATTTTCTAATCGCGCGATCGATTGTTGCTTGAATATTTATTGTGATTACTTTTTTTCCAATGAATTCATGTTATATCAAACTTAAGGGATGATAGTGAAAACCTTAACATATTTATATTATATTTAATGTTTTCATGGCAAAATAAACGCAATCTAAAGTGATTTTATTGTTTTTCTCGCTCTGTATCTTTTTTTGCCTTTAGGTCATCACCATGTCCATGAGATTTTCCCCTCTCGACAGTTTTTTCATATACTTCTCAGTTTCTCGGCTGCAGGTTTTTCATTGAGGTTATTCTGGGTCTGAATTTCGTCTTCCCATCAGCATCAACAAATAAGCACCCCCCATTCAGCCTCCATTCGCGCTTGCCGCTGGCCCTTGTCGGTAGCTCGGCATACGGCTCGTGCGTCATGGGGTGATCTGACATCCCTCACCCCGGCGGTTGGTCAATGGGCGCCAGAGTATACTTGGGTGGTATTTCAAGTCAATATTCAATAACTAGCATCTGGAGTTATTAGTGGAGGATAAGCTCCATCCACTGAGAAAGCTAGCACCGCGAGTGACCGCTTACGACATAAATATGAGAAGGAAACCTCAAAACAATGCAAATAAACAGTGATTTTGATAACATAGATACAATGTAATACAATTTGTGTTTTCTTTTCATCATCACGGAAATCATACCTAATTTTCATATTACTAATTGTTGTCTTTATTGTGAAACAAGCTTATTTTCTAATCGCGCGATCGTTTGTTGCTTGAATACTTCATGCTTCCCATTTTCTTCCTTTTTTGCCTTTAGGTCATCACCATGTCCATGAGATTTTCCCCTCTCGACAGTTTTTTCATATATTTCTGAATTATCACTCTTACGTCTTTATAGCTGAATTTTCCCGTAATATTTAATTTTTATGCAGTTGAATTATTTTATGCACAAATTATTATTATGCCATGATAAATTGGAATTAGCTGAATTTTGATTTGCACGTGGGGAAAATTATTGAGAAAGATCTTAGAAGATAGATGGGGAGAGGGTGACATACATCTCAGGCACATATTTGTCAGAGTTCAGTAAAGGAAGCGAACACAAGATAAAAAGGGTAGTGAGAATCACAAAAGTGTTTTAGTTCAGAATGTATTTTTAATTACTAGTTTATTGTTGGAAGGCTGTTGAATAATGGACAAGGATAAAATTATTGTAGCAGAAATTAATAGCACAAAAGGATTGGTGATTTATTAATAATCTTCTTAAGATTGCAATGTCATTTTGGGAAATTGGGATGGGCAGAGATTGGCAGGGGAGCGTCATTCTGGGCAACCCCTCACTACTAGAAATGATCAACTTGTTATTTCAGGAATTCGTCAAGTAGCTATGAACACAGATGAAATAAAAAAGGAAAGTAACTGGATAGCTATTAGTCTCAGCTATATTTGATAATGATAAGGATTTACTTAACGTAACATCCAAGAAACTTAATATCAACTTCACAGTTCGAATAGCCAATGACGTTTAATGTAAATTTATAATGTAAATTGCAAATAATAAGGTTTTGCAAAGAGTAAAAATGAATTATTATGTTAGATGAGGATAATTTAGAGCGGGGAAGCATTTAAATATATTGGGTAATATTTTGAAAGAAAAATGGTATTTTTGCAGGTACTTAAGGAGAAAAATTCTGCTTTTTGTGAAGAAAAGTTTTTATACGTCCTTGGCTAAAACTCGCAGCCATTTAGAAAATTATAAATGAACCGCTTTTCTGGAGATTACGTGATGTCTTGAATTAATTAAATGGCAATTAAGGGAGGGAGGGGGAACAAGACATCATACCAGATTAAGAATACCGTCTAGACAACTGAGGATTATTCAGAATTGAATAGCTGAGAAACGGGTAGACTGACTGTGAACAAAACATTTAATAATAATAATAATTGCTATAATGATCACAGGTGACCCCAATTACGATCATTTTAATATATATATATATATGGACAACATATTTAAAAACACCCATGCCCTGGACAGTTGACTTTTACCCATGCTCGAACCCGCGACCTTCGGAATGGCAGGCGAGGACTTAACCCCGCCGCCACCGAGGCCGGCGGTTCATTTCTTATTTTCTTCCAAAGATAGGCATAATGCATTTAATAGACGAAGATAAACTTTGAAATACGTATTACAGATTTATATAGGAAAATTAACAGTTAAAATTGACACGCATTTACTCAGTGTAACATCGCGACAGAAATTGCTAATTGCATTGTCCAAAGCTATTTTTCATCCCACCCAGATCATTACCAAGAGAATTTTTACTACTATGCTACATATCATAAATATGATACAATATTTGTTTGGGAACGATTGAAAATACATGAAAAAAAATTCCAAACGCATAGCGTTATGCTATACATTAAAGAAATTAACATAAGAAGTCTTTGAAAGAAGTTCTCGTTCGTTGCCACACTGGAAAGTTTTCTATTGGAATACCCACGGATTTTTCTCGTATCACTATTTCGTGTTTCTATTGCCTATTCTGATAGCTGTCCCAATGGAAAAAATTCCCGCAGCGCCACCTTTAATTTCACATCTATAATTTAGCGGCATGAAATATTTTGGCGTCGCGTTTTCACGCCGATGCTTTGTTTCACTTTTTAATTAATGACGAAAATACTTAATACATATAGGCATTCGTATGTATAAATTTTGACGATGATAATTGCCAAAATACCTCGGGTCAGAATTGCTGTGATAAGTTAGCTACAAATTTACACTGATCCTCTGATCAAATTTGAAGCCGATCATTCTGCCGAAGACGTTTAAGATATTCTCGATAGATACTGCATTATATTCGTACATGACACAATCACGAAAAACATTTTGAGAGGCTGAATCACAAACTAATTCAAAACATCAGTCTTTCTGTGACCGTTCAAAAGAGTTAAAATCTCAGTTGTCTATATATTATAGTTAGTAACGAATCCGTATAAAATGTATCACTGTAATAACTTACTTTAGCTTCTCTGCCTAGAGAGATATTTTCAAAATGAATTCATAGAAATGCTAAGCCCATTTCAATCAATCAAAATAATATCCATATTGGCCACTAATGTTTTATTTGCACTCGCCTAGTCCTTAATGAACTGGCCAGATCCTCTTGTAAAGCAGAGTGTATATCTTACTTCAAGCTGCAATGTAATTGTTGTTAAAAAAATATGTATATATTCGATACAAACCAGCCGCGAAAGCATTCGTTCGATCCACATTTTTTACTCAAAATCTGAAAACATATTGGTCCTCTATGAGGGGGAGACGGGAAACTATGCATTAGTAGTTAATTCCTTGATGAATAAAAGGTGAATAGCAATCACCGGTATTAAAAAATTAACTTTGCAATTTCCTCCTTCGAGAGCGTTTTTATTGAATCTTTACAATTTATTCGACGTCATACCAGACAGTTCTCAGTGACCGATATCCACGACTCATATATTATGAAGCGTATTTATTCCTTATTTTAACATATATTATGTGGAGCTTACATAACAACAAATAGTATGTATAGTGTATGTACGGGGATATTGATGATATTTCAACGGTAACGGACTGGAATATCACCAATACCTTGGGATTCATCAACAATTTTGGATTATCAACTTTTTGGAGATAGCGTTTTTGTGATAGCTAAAGTAACGTCCATCCCAAGAGCAAGTCCAATTCATGTCTATGGCAGAAATTTTTTTTGGTGAGCCGGCCCTTACCCGAATGCTTTGCGGAGAGAAAACTTAGTTTAGTTATTATTCGGTCTGGTGGATCGTTACACCTTGGACCCAATGACGCCTTACGTAATGAGAAGGATAATGCCGACACAGGGTTTCTCTCTCTACTTCCTCCGCTCCCCGATCGATAATTCTCAAATCTTCCCAATTACCCACCCCAATTCCCAATTGCATGTCCTTTGTTATCAGTCGCCTCCCCAGAACATTTTCTGATACGAAACTTTTCTGGCGGGGAAAAGAACCCCGCCTCTAATTAAATCGTTTCAGTTGAAGTATATGCATCACAAATGAAGTTTATATTATACATGTAGCGAGATCAGTGAAATGTGATAAGAATATCATCTCAGCCATGATATCGTGATTATCTACGGAGTAAATGTAGGAGATTCTTAACACTAGAATGCCCAGACGGGTCCTTTTGACTCGTGAATTTAGATTTATTTTTTGATCGTATTTTTCAAGAGAGAAGACTTTTATCTCGTGACATCCTTTATTGTAATACGCGTTCACGTCCAAAATATGACACCTTCCTAAAATTTCCATGCACTAATTATTTTTGAATTTACCTTGAACGCCCATGCGGGTTATTTGGACCCAGGGGTATTTGTATGTTATATCTTTTCCAAGAATTCATTTGTTATTTGTATTACTTCTGTGATTCTGCTACACATATTTTCACTTTCTTGTCGTCATACCTTTCTCATTCGATTATCTTTTAATGTTATTCCATGCTCGTTTCACCTTTCTAATATAATGTTATATGTCGTCTTTCCCTTTCATGTCCGTAAATCTTCGCTATTTATCTCGTTGATGCGAGGTTTATTTAGTAACTCCTCTGTCGATACTAGTATACATTATAAAATTTTAGATGAGTAAATAATGCATATTTATTCCTCATTACGTATGGCCTTAAAGAGGTTATGCAATATATACTGTAGGAGGCAACGCAGCTGATTACAAAAGCCAGCGGCCATCTTGTGAATCACGGACATACGATTTTGCTATTGGCAGTACTTGTACAGATGAGAGGAGGAAACATTGTGAAAAAACCATCCGTCATTCGTTAAACCTTTAGTTGTTTTTTTGGCCAAAAGACCATGGTTACAATTTAGTTACAAGTCCATGGGTGACCGTGTTCATTTGATGGTATCTTAGTAGTTAGGAGAACTGGCCGCAAAATCCAGAAATTGCTTAGAATTTCTTGCTATCAAATTATCGTAGCTTTTTTGATAAAAGAGATCTTTCCTGTTAGGAAGAGTTAAATTTAAATCAAATGGCAACATTTACGTAGTTACGAATCTTATATTTTGATTCTACTCTACTCTACTCCCTACTACTAAAGACTCTACTCCCACGAAACACTTTATGTCAATTTATTTAGAAAAATATCCTGAAGACTAATCGCTTATTCTCAAGATACCAAGTCCAAGCTATATGTTCTCACTGAAAAATAGCAACAACCATTGTTGTAAATGAAAAGCTGATTTAAATACTAAATCAAGGATTTCAAATGGTAAAGATTATTTCGTAAAAAACAATGAAACACCATTTGTACCTTTCATATGAATGAGAACGGCGAATAAGGAGGAATGAATATTAGATGCTCCTCGCTAAATTTCCGCAAGCAGAAGGAGAATTTGATATAAAAATAGTACAGATGACAGAATAGATACTTTGAGACGCGCAAGAGGAGACCGCGTTTTAGTGGCAGAGATAGTACTGCCTTCCTATCACGTAAGGGGGCTTGATTCACGCTAATAGCATTTTTATCTTTTTATGCCATTCGCAGAAAGTGAGTGGGCACGAATCATAGTAATGAAATAGTTATCGCTGTTTACCCCTCTACTTATTTTCAGTATGGGATCATTAGTAGTACGGTATCCCGTTCTTGAAATGGGACTTTATGCGGAGGACATCTCCGTGCCATTCGTGAAGTACAATTTGCTGGTGGTGAAGGGTTTCAAGGAGTAAACGGAAGAAATAGCAGGAAATGCTGATATATATTATAATGCTGAGAATGCTTAGGCGGTGAAAGCTGGGTGAACCCAGCCCTTCCTGCCTTCTCTGACACTATTCCTTCTTCTTCCCGAAAGCCACCATTCCGCAATAGAGTAGACAACCTCAGTTGTTAGTTCTTCACATAAATTAGGCCATCAAAAAGCAATACAGGGTAGAGGATTCGAGATGGTGAGGTGAGACATGGCAGTGAACTTGTTGCCTCTACATTGAGGATACCGCTAAACCAGTAGCCATGCGTATTCGTTTCCTGATTTTTCAAACTGAAAAAAGAAGCATCAGCCGTAGAGGTTTTAGAAGACTTAGGAAGGGAGCCGATTCACCCCTTAACACGACTTTTGTGTGCTGAAAACTTCCTCCGTTCCCTGACAATATTCACTCTTCTTCCTCACAAAAATTATCCTTATGGAATATCAACAGGTTTCAAGGAATAAACGGAAGAAATAGCAGGAAACTTTTCTTCTGATGCTGAAAATTATTTTTTATTTCTTAAGGAGGATATAATTTCTTAATCAATTAAGAAGGAACTGAAAGTTATTATAATTGTGGAAGTTAAAAATTAATATAAATTTAAAAGATGTAAAAATTTAAATGTAAAATGGAGTTTGAGAAGAGTTTTACAGTTAGGTCCATGACTAATCAGTGAGGATGGTACAATGTTTACTATTGCTCGATATCATTCACATAGTATTTAATAATATTTAGGTATTAAGCGAACCTACTTACACTAGCATCTCATTAGGCATGGACAATAATGGTACCCATAATTTACATACTGTTACATGAATACTATTTAGTTTTTCCATACATAAATCTGGTCCGTATTGGTAAAACATATTCTCCTCCAAACTTGTAGGCAATAAATCAAATTATTCTCACAAAAAGTATTCTCATGAATTACTGGCAGGATTCAGAATGAAAGGAAAAAAATAACAGGAAACTCCGCTATTGATGCTGAGAGTTATTTTACTAATATAAACATATGCCATTAAATTGCATTGATGCACTGATAAGGTATTGAAGGCCTTACAAAGTAATTTAAGTTTGAAATGGAATTTGAGAAGAGCTTTACCGTTGACTTATTTTCTTTTCGGAAAAAATTTCCATAAGCCGTTATCGATTCAAAACGGGGTCACAATGTACCCTAATTCATAAGAGGGATTAGGAAAACCAGAAAATAAATCTCTATCTCTCCTATTAATATCCAGGTTTGGTTCAATTGTGATTGGTTTACGGCAGCACAAGGCCTTCTTTATACGCTTTCGATATGCCGTACACATGACTCCTGCAACCAGCGCCGAAAGTCCAAGGACGACCGATGTGACAATGATTTCACTGTAGTTATGGTGCCCAAGCTGCAATAAGAAAAAAAACAGGTTAGCAAAATTGCTGAAAAGTTCTCTGCAAATACGGTTTTATTCCAATTCATCAGTTGCAATCTATAAAGAAGGATAAACTAGATTATTTCAAAAACGGAATCGTTATAATTTGGTATTGATTGACGTCAAGTACATCGGAAAATTTCCTGCAATAATTGCGATTAATTTTTGGCACGTGAAAATAAAACGCTGAGAAGTGCTAAAAATTCCGATTCAATTTGAATAATTCTCCGCCGCAGCCAGAAAATGAAATCTCTTCCCCATCTACGCATTAATGAAGTACTCTTCTACTCAATATGCTAGTCGGCATTTCTGCACTCATTTTTCTTTTCTTTCTACGATACGGTCCTCATTCTAGTATTCACTATGCCGTTCTAATGTTCGGTAAAGCAACGTAACTTTGGTATCTTGTTTGCCTAAATTGTTTTTATAGAACACTGCCATTTTCATGATCATAAAGTGTTGCTATTCAGCTACTAATTGCGATATTTGTCGTGTAATATTTGATGCCTCATACCGTTACTCCGCGAGTGAGTGAATGGATAGCAAATAAATTGTAAAATATGACACAGGATGGGAGAAAATATTTGGAGTATCAAGTGGAATTCCCGCATGGATATAGATATTTATATGGAAAAATATAATTAAGTAAGTTTATGCATCGTTGGTGAAGGCTAAAATGCCATGGTAATTGTGTTAGTGAGAATCCAAATTTTCAGTTTCTAAATGGCTCCTTTCCCAATTACAAATCACTCCATAGAGAGGCCAGTAGGTACTATAATTTCATTTTCTGCTGTTTATTGTCAATTAAAGAAATGTTAGTATCATATTTATTAGTCCTAAAACTAGGCTATTTTGTTTAAGCTTTGTGCAAAGAACATTCCTTCACGGCAGATATTAATGCAGGCTCTTCTAAATATTAGACAAATTGGCAATATTCGTGAATCCCTCCGCAAGTCCTCCATTCCAAATGTATCATATCCAATAAAATGTTCAGAGGTATGTCCCAAATGAACGATAGAATAACGCCTTTGAAGTTTGCGCTAATGACTTCGACCAGTTTCGATGCTGTCCATCATTATCATGTTATTATTATAAAACATTGAGACCGCGTACTATAAGTTATTAGTCCATATTCTATTATTTGGAGTGCGTTTTGCTATAGTCTTGGCTCTCATCTTATTTTCTGCAACTTCATTGGTTTATACCTTTTTTGAAATAGATTTCTATTCCCCTAATCTTAATTTCTGACGCTTCTTATTACATTTGTTTTTTTTTACGGAAAATGATTCAGTGTTTTCGCAAGGTCATATGGGGTTCCGTTTTTAAAGCTTAATTTTATAATATACGAAATTGGGCTGAGAAATGAAGTACTTTGGCGTGCATACTACTACTAGTTAAAAGCTATCATCCTAATGGAAGGACATTGCGACCACACAAATATTAAGCCATTTCTTGACATCCATGCAGAAAGCTGAAATGTGTTTTGCATTACGTTATGTGCAGGCATGCAAAAACATGCTAAATAGTATGGTAAATTGATCAATTTTCCACTAGTATCGTAGGGTCTTTAAAGACCCCCAGGTTTCAGCAAACGCAATATTTTACCCCATAAAGCATATTAGAATTTGAACTTTCCAGTTCCTTCCCAGAACACTTATACTTACTGCTTGCTTATACTAGCTGAACCTTGCACGTCTCTTATTGGATATTTTCAATGCAATTTTTCCACAGGATATTATAGGATTATATAAATAGCATTATAATAACCTACCTACTAAATACTCAGTGTCGCAGGTAAACTCGTCTGGCCTTTAACCCTTTCGCGCCGGAGTCCTACGCAGGAAAATGCTTTCCTTCTCACGGGTTCCTCTAGAATATTTTTCCACTCCGTGTACGAAGCTCTCTTGAGGCAAGGCTTCGAGCAGGTATTTCTTTCCCCGCTTTGGGACCGGACCCAGCGGGGTTCCCGACCCTTTCCTCGACCACTGACCAGAGATTATCTTCGCCCTTCTCCAAATGAGAACTCACCTCGGTCTCTGTCCGCGGTCAACTATTTTTAATTCAGTGATTTTTGGTAAATAAATAATAGTATGACTTTAAGTGGGGATTAATACAAAAATATATTCCTGTTGTTATAAATACCATTTAGAGATTTTAAACGAAATTCTAATGTTAATATTAAGATATTTAGCACAATAGACATAATATCATTGTTTACAATAATAATTATTTCTGATGTTTCGCAATATAAGACGTCCGCGCATAATCCAACCATACCCGTGTTTTATATAAAAGCACATGCACTTTTTTTGGTGCTATACCTTCATCAGGAAACATTTTTATGTAAATATATTCGCATTGTTGGGCGAGAAAGATTTTTCTGCCTAGCAATTATTCCTTGTACCTCCCAATATTCCATCACGCACGCATGCGGTTTTCTTCTACTTTTAACATAAATGATTACAACATAATTATCACTCTTAGCCACATTACACAGAACAAATTTGAATGCAGAACACCAAAAAGATTCAGTTGCAAGAAAGTAAAGTTTATTGACTGCTAATAAATTAGCATAAACCACACCCTTCAGCGGGATTTTCAACCTATAATGTAGATATAATAGATTTCGCGGTATGTTGCGTGGTATTACCATTACAGTTGTTTTCCAATATATGTTCATAAACAAGTAAAGCGGAGAGAAAAATATCGGTACTACCTTATCGTCAAATCATAAAAAAAACATACGTCTTAGTTCCTCACTGCAATGAAAAATTCTCCCAAATCGGTTTGGACTCTATTTGACAGGTGAACTCTGTTAATAATAACGTTAGAGTTCCGTTTAAAATTTCTAGAGATTCAAAAAAACATCAGGAATTAACTTCTGGAACTCAATAATGCGAATTAGAAACAAATATGATTTTGGTTTTTCAAATGCATAAACAAAAAAGTGACCGCGAACAACTGCCGACAGTGAGGCTCGCGCAGCGAAGAAGGGTCGAGATAATCCCCGCCTTGAAGCCGAGGAAGGGTCTTCAGAGCCGCGAGGAAGGGTCCTTTATGACACCTTGGACCTTTTCTGCCTACCTGACCCCAGCGACGTTTTAAGACGCCCTTCGTTCTCTTGCGTAGAAAAATCTGCGGCGTTTATAAACGGCCTTCGTTCACAGGAGTGAAAAATCAGCGGCGTTTATAAACGGCCTTCGTAGCGAAAGGGTTAATTTCGTAAAAGTTGTCGTTGAAAATATCCACCTGAAGACGTGCAAATACCAAAGCAGTAATACCTTTTACTGCACTCTGCACTAGCTCTCGTTCCACAAGAATCACGCGTATTATGAGGGGTGAAGACGAATAGCCTATCACCGTTACCGTTAGTACAGTGGGTGCATTACTACTTGGCTGATCTCAATCGTCACTTGAGCCATTTCGTAATTCATTTTTTTGCACACGCTGTTGGCAGCTACGTAGGAACTCAACGGGCTTATTGAGTTTTCGCTAATACCACCGAATTTTATTATTAACTCCTTCTGCATAATGTGGGACGTATTTTCATTGCACAAGGACTTCGTGTACTATTATATTATATATCATATTATATAGATACTAACCATCTAGTTACACGTGACTGCTATATTAAACATGTGGACATGGAGTACACATATACATCTACATAATACCCTGCAAGCCACCATAAAGGTGTGTGAGTGGTAGGAGGTGAATTCACACCCTGCAACAACCTTTTAGATCCCTATCAGACACTCGTTGTGGCGCACAGGATGTTATGTAGCATCTACTGCATAGCCAGAGATTACTGAAACTACGACGGATGAGGAGTTAAGTGAATTTTTTAATTTATTTAGTGACAAAGTAAAGAATTGGATACAAAAGACTCATGGAGAGTATGTCCTGAGGTCACACGTGAAGTAGTTAAAGAATACATACCAATTAAATTGAGAAGTATACAGAGACAAGATGGTATAACGCGGAGGATATGAAATCATTTAAGCGATGAAGGGTATGCCACGCTAGGATAAGGAATTCAGGACAGGGCCTATCAGTAGAGGAAAGAAATAAGTTAGTACAAAAATATAAAAAAATCGAGGGCATTAGCAGGGAAATCATGTCGGAAAGCGTCATCGTATTCCAAGAGAAAAATGTTAGGAGAATATTTAGAAAGCAACCCTAAAGCGTTTAGGTCTTACAGGCCAAAGCCCTCATGAATAGACATCATATATGAAGCCCTCTCACACACAGGCCATTTTGGCCTGCATGTGAGGGGGCTTCAGAGAAATAGTTCCTCAGTACACACTTTTAAAAGCGATAAAGGAATTAGTCACCAGTAGTTTAGAAAAATCAAGTTTCTAAACACCCTCTTCAAAAGCGTATTCAACTCATCCTCAAACAACACACTCATCCGCCACCGAACACTTTCAGTGAAAAAATGCCCGAAATAAAAATTTCATAGAGTGGAACAGAGCACCAGTTAAAGAGAATCAGTACTAACAAATCAACGAGTTCCGATCAAATGCCTTCCAGAGTAAAAAAAAACATTAGCTTCTGAAATAGCCCGGAATCTAGAAATAAAATTCAATAAACCACAAATTAATCACATAGTACCCGAGTGTTGGAAAAAAGCGATAATTACACCTATTTTTAAAAATGATGATAGGGAAGAACCTAGTAACAATATACCCGTTTCAGTAACATCAGTCTCTTCTAAGGTATTTGAGCACATAGTAGTCAGTTCGATTATGGGGAATTTGGATAGTGAGGAATTCATCATAAACAGCCAACATGGGTTCCGGAAAAGTAGATCTTGCGAGAAACAATTAGCTACCATCATACACGATACATTGCACTGTAGCATTTTACATATGATAGAAATATAGATCAGTCAAATTACCTTCTTATTTACATGGTCTTCCAGGTCAGGCTGTAGTTTCCCTTTTCCGTCTGGTGGAGCCTCTGGCGTTTGGCCCGTGGAGGCATTTCCCTGAACGCTACTCGGGACGAAGTCTGGAGAAGGTGTTGATTCCTGGCATTGGTTAAATTGGACGAGTTTTCAATTATCGAAGAGGAATATTTTCGATGAGGTTAAAACAAATTTCTTATACACCATACGCATATTACATATCATGCGTGATATTTATGAACAAATCACATCAAATTGAGACATAAAATGGGAATTAAATGTGTTCACTTTTTATTGGACCTTTGTTGAATAATTTGAGTACCAATAGTGGAGAGGAAGAGAATGGCATAAAGAGTTGAGGTATTGAACCATATCTTCAATTCTAAGACTGCGCGATATCTCTTTTTGAAGTAAATACTGGTTACATGATTGGAAGGGATACTACATTGCACAGAAACATTTTATATGATAAAAGTATAGATCAGTCAACTTACATTCTTGTTTTCATGGTCTTTCAGGTCCAGCTGTAGATTCCTTTTACCATCTGGTGTTTGGCCCATGGTGACATTTCCCTGAACGCTACTTGGGACGAAGTCTGGAGCGGGCGTGGAATCCTGGCATTGGCATAATTGGACGAGTTTTCAATTACCGATGAGGAATATTTTCAATGAGGTGTAAAACAAATTTCTAATACACCCAACGCATATTACATATCATGCGTAGGATTATGAAGAAATCACATCCATACCTTCCATTCAACCAAACCATATCTTCAATTCTAAGACTGCGCGATATCTCTTTTTGAAGTAAATACTGGTTACATGATTGGAAGGGATACTACATTGCACAGAAACATTTTATATGATAAAAGTATAGATCAGTCAACTTACATTCTTGTTTTCATGGTCTTTCAGGTCCAGCTGTAGATTCCTTTTACCATCTGGTGTTTGGCCCATGGTGACATTTCCCTGAACGCTACTTGGGACGAAGTCTGGAGCGGGCGTGGAATCCTGGCATTGGCATAATTGGACGAGTTTTCAATTACCGATGAGGAATATTTTCAATGAGGTGTAAAACAAATTTCTAATACACCCAACGCATATTACATATCATGCGTAGGATTATGAAGAAATCACATCCATACCTTCCATTCAACCAAACCATATCTTCAATTCTAAGACTGCGCGATATCTCTTTTTGAAGTAAATACTGGTTACATGATTGGAAGGGATACTACATTGCACTGAAGCATTTTAAATACGATAGAAATTTAGATCAATCGACTTACCTTCTTATTTTCATGGTCTTCCAGGTCAGGCTGCAGTTTCCCTTTTCCGTCTGGTGGAGCCTCTGGCGTTTGGCCCGTGGAGGCATTTCCCTGAACGCTACTCGGGACGAAGTCTGGAGAAGGTGTTGATTCCTGGCATTGGTTAAATTGGACGAGTTTTCAATTATCGAAGAGGAATATTTTCGATGAGGTTAAAACAAATTTCTTATACACCATACGCATATTACATATCATGCGTGATATTTATGAACAAATCACATCAAATTGAGACATAAAATGGGAATTAAATGTGTTCACTTTTTATTGGACCATTGTTGAATAAATGTGAGTACCAATAGTGGAGAGGAAGAGAATAGCATAAAGAGATGAGGTATTGGAAAAGAAAAAAGCAGTCAACATTGAGAATAGAGACATGTTTGAGTGAATTGGACTAGAATAAAGGCAGAAATAGAAAAGAGAGAGAGTTTTGAGGTAAGAGGAAAAACAAAGGCAGTGGACGGAAAAGTGAGATATATAGACAGGAAAAGCTAAAGTTGAAATGATGACAAAGATAAGTGAGGTAGGTGTAGTAGAAGATTTAGTGTAGGGTGAGAAGCAAGAAAAGTCAGATATGGAAAATAGTAATGAAGTAAAAGGAATCCACAGTCAATACAACAATTCATTTTTCTCAGGCTCAATGCAGAATAAAGCACAAAGAAGATATTATTTTTTCAATCGCATCATTTACAACGAATCAGTTTAATAAATATTATTTATGAACGTTTATTTCAGCTGGACTCAAGTGCACGACATATAACATGGAATCCTATTCCGAACACCAGTGCGGTGGTTTTCAGAGTGAAATAGAGATGTAGATAAATTGGAATATAAGATAATGTTATTGGAGGGGAGGGAGTAATTTTAGAGGACTGCACAACGAAAACAGAACAGAAAACGAGAGCAAAATGATACCGATGAAAAGCAAATGGAGCAAATGCGAGGAACGCTGAGAACAATAGGCAGGAATGAGATACACTACTATGAGTAAAGATAAGAGTCAAGAAACGGCAACGAGGGGGAAAAGGGGGAAATTTATGAGTTAAAAATTTGAATATTCGGCATATTAAGAGAAGAAAATGAAACCGTTGCTTTGTAGTTTAAAAGACCTTGATAGGACAAAATGGAGAGGTATGTAAGGAATCGAGTAAAGAGAAAGGAGAAGAGGGAAAAACAAGTAGTCACGGAAGGGAGAGATGGAAGAGGTACGTGAGATATGGGGAGAAGAGTAGGAAGTAAGATGTGTGCATATAGCGATAAGGGAGAAAAAGGAAGTTGAAAGGGATGAATGGAGAGAAAGAGAAGTAAGAACAGGGCAGCAGGCAAGCGAAAGAAGAAAGGTGAGAAAAAGAGAATTTATCGAAGCAGGATTAGTTACAAATGGAGAAAAAGTATAAGATATTTAGAATGGAGGTTGAAAAAGTAGGCCTGTGCAGAAAAGTTAAGGAGAATTGGCGTAATGGTAGCAAAAAGTCAGTTTAAAAGGAATTGGGCGAGAAGAGTTATGGATAGGAATTTAAATGACGGAATGTGATTAGAATGTTGACAGATGAAAGATACGGGGTTTGAAAACACAGCGAAATCGGACAAGGGAAAGGAAGTAAGGAATTGAAAAATGCTGAGACCGCGACTGGAGGGTAGCGAGAAAATCGTGAGAGATCAGCAATGACATCGGAAGCTGAGGAGGAGGAATTGAGATAAGGGGAATATGAGATAAGGGGGAGAGAAATATAAGCAAAATGGAATAATAATAATGGAATGCCGGAGGAGGGATATATTAAAAAGATAAAACCTTACCTTCAATTCAAAGAGTGCGCGATATCTCTTTTTAGAAGTAAAGACCAATTGCGTGATTAGAATAGAAGCATTACACTAAAGCGTTTAACATTGGATAGATTTACATCAGGGGGTCAACATACCTTTTTATTATCATGTTCTTGCTGTATTGGCCGTAGTGTCCTTATTCCGTCAGGTGGATCCCCAGGTGTTCCGCCCCTGCTGGCATTTCCGTGAAAGGTTCTTGTGACCGGGTCTTGAGGGGTAATTGGATCCTGGCAGTGGCAGAATCGGACGTGTTATAAATTGACAAAGAGAATTTTTTTATGAGATGCAGGGCATATTTACTACACAAGTTATGCACATTATATACTTTATACATACTTATGTGTACATTAATATTCAAAAACTATGAGGAAATTTACTCTTCTTAATTCAAGGAGATATATTCAATTATTTAATAGGATTAATCTATAAACATCTTTTCATATACATAATTTCCTCACATTAAAAGCACAAGCTAACCTTATCACTAATAAATAGTTGTAAATAAAAAAAATTGTAATGTTTGTAGTTATAACCATTCAAGCATAAAAACAAGATATATTATAAGGTGCCACCATACCATCTTTTTCTCCTCTCCTTCTTGATTGGGTTGTGGTGTCGAAACTTCCCCAAGTTGGCCCTGTGTTGCTGGGCCCGTGGTAACTTCTCCCTTGGTGCTGCTCACGACGGAGTCCGGATTGGCAGTGGTGTTATGGGTGTGGTCTCCGCGGGCGAATTTGCCGTCCTCACCTAAAGCACTTGGCAGCTTGCTAGTAGGATGCCCCGACAGATTCTCTCCAGGTTCCGTGCCATTTTTATGTCCTTCCGGAGCAAACGTCTGATCCGGTCCATCAATATCAATTTTTCCGTCCGGGCCGTGATAAGTATTGGACGAACCTGGAATCGGCATGCCCGTGTCATTGGCGGTGGTGGCTGTCTCTCCCCCGCCATCCTTTTCTAGCGAACTTTCGGTTTCTTTCCGCTTCACACTTTTCGATGATTTCGCCGCTATTTTCATCACTGCATACTCGTCGCTGACTTCGTTTGAACCAATTTCAGCGTTGGTGTCCAGCTTCGTCATCAGTGTTTTGATCTCCCCTGTAGTACCCGAAATTGTGGTGGTGTTGGTGTCCATATTCTTCGTGATGGGGAGTAAACTGTCAAAAATATTCCGTTTTATCCTTGAAATCAAATCCGGTCGCTTCGCCGATGCAATCGAAAAAGTTAGAAACGAGAGAAAAATTAAGGGTGAAATCTTCATTTTGGCCGTTATTTGCTAACGCAATCCTCGACTCGCCACACCCTTAGCTGGAATGAAGTTAAATCCCCGTTTGTCTTTCAGCAACAACACTATGATCACGGTTAATCACTCTTAACCTTCCCTCTCACCCACAAGCAGAGCACACGAGGCGTATCGCTTAACCGCTCGGCACCACTCTGGCAAGTTACGGCTCGATGGCGTATTTCCTATGCATTCCCGTGATCACGTGATTGACGTCACACTTCCACGTGTCCTCCCCACCAATATGCGGTCTCATTCCTTGCTTTCTCAAGCACTGAATATTGCTAAGCTTTTGCTTAGAAGCAGCGTTGGGGATCCAGTAGCCATTAAACAAGGGTTTTTCCTTAGCGCTTCTTATCAATATTTTCATAACAACTGCTGAGCCCACACACTATTGTTTTGGACTCGTTTGGTGAATTGGCGGAAGTTACGTAACGTCTGAGGTAATCTACGAAATATATACAAGAATCCTGAATCTTAAAGTTCAAGTTATAGAATGTACTCAAAAACAGTTGAAATAAAATTAAAGTTATGAAAATAGATACTTGAATATTTCATAGCTGTGTTATGGTCATAAGGTGCTTCTGAAGGATTAATCCTTGTATTTCATTATGTGGCTATAATGTTTCTTCTCATTCAGATTAAAATACCTCAAATATGCATATAGCCATCTCATATTTTGCATAACTTGTAATTGTTCTCTCATTATCCTTTATTGATAGGGATTGATGATAATCCACTCTAGTACACTTACCTATAAAGCAAATTTTATTTACATGGTGTAATATTCCATTAAACGCTTCGTTAATCATTAGAATGTCCTTTTTTCCATAAGCAACACGAGAACCCTATAGTTATTTGTTTTTTCCTTCATGCGGAATAACATAAGCTCCTACATATATCCTTTGTCCTGCCCGTCATATAGCACGCCTGGTGTGGAATCATGGATGCATCTTTCGCGTTATCGCAATCTTTATCGTTGACGCTTACCCTTAGCTTGGAGTAGCGCAGGGTTAAAAATAACCGTCTATAAAATTTGCTCCACTGATTGTGATAAGGGATTTAAAGTGCTGTGCGAAAAATGAAGAACGGGGATCACATTCTCTCTGACATACGTTAAATAAAAAAATAACGATAACGCTAGCGCACACCTTACGAAGATCCATGGTCGAGGCCCTCATTATCTAAACGTATTTCAAAGACGTTCCTTCAGATGTACGGTTACCAAAGACATTTTATGAATGCTGTACTTCACTTTTATTGAATTACCACAGAAGAACTGTCTACTCATGAGTTATTCAGCCAACTTAGTAACTGCTTTTTCCGTCCAAAATGAATGAAATTATGCATGTACAATTCCATACTGACTCTGAGAAAGTGACACCTCAATCCAGCACTCTCAGAAAGGCTTACTTATGCACTACTGAATATTAGTACAATATCGTAAGGAATAAAGTAATGACTTGGAAAGTCGCCATTGAGAGCGGCGCCAAAGTAATCTTAGCATAAATGAATACCTAAGTAGTGCTGATGAGGATGTCACTATTTTATTTCAAGTTAGCTCGAATCCATTGATCGCTGACATCATCTGAATTTATGCAAACAGTCCACGAAATAGGCAAAACCATTCTGATTGCATCCAACTCTTCTGTTTGTACTGATTCCTTTCCGTTAGCATTTTGTAGCAGTAGTTTAGGATTAAGGGTTCACCAAGAACAATGGCCATTTCGCACCCTCAACGATATTATTTGTGTACATTGTATTATTATTTTTACTTATTTTGAATCACTGCTTTTAAATCTATATAATTTATAAAATATTATGGGGTCCCGCTTCTTATAGAAAACTTAAGATATTTTTTTATTTTTATCTCTTCATCGCACATGTTACTAGAAAGCTCCTCGTGAATTCTAAAATTCTGTCGCATTGAGAGATATTTTTGGCACTCCATCAACAAGTGATTTACACTGAGTAGTGCAGTATCGCATTCTTGGCATCGGGGCGGAATCTTCCCTTCCCTGAAGAGGCACGAGTACGTAACAGCGCAATGCGCAATCCTCAGGGCCGATTGCCACTTCCTCCCTGCGAAAACTTCTGATGGAACTGACACATGCAGATGCGTTAGACCTTATGGATCGTAGCTTGTTATTATCTACGGAACGCTACGATTCCCGCCACTGATTTAGGGCTATGTTCCTTACTGTCGCCTTAAAATCGTCGGCCATCAGAAGTATCGAGTCCTCCTGCGTATGATTCAGCGCCTCCTTAGCCGTCTGCTTTCTCGTTACCGTCACGTGCCCTTGTATCCACATAAAGGATAAATGCACCCCTCTCTATTCATAGACGATAGAACCATATTGATTTCTTGAATAAGAGGATGCACAGGGGAAAAGCTGGTAATCGCGTTGACTGCGCTCAAGGAATCTGAGCAGACTAAGAACTGAGCTTCGATGTTTTTTATATTTAACAGGGCCATTTTTATGGCATTTGATGGTACTCTTACTTAACCTGTTGAGCCGGGTGAGTACGGTTAAGCGAGACAACCGCCAAGGAGGTTGTCTCGGGAAACCGCCCGAGTAAACTTATGGTAGGTTGAACCCGCGTTACTCTATAAAATTCTTAAATTGAATACTTAGAGGTCTAGTAGACCTTGTCCTCATGTAAAATATATTTTAAAATATAGGTTTAAAAATTAAGTTAAAACATGGGTGATTCTACATTAATAAATCTTTGAAATATAATTCAACGTCAAAATCTGCCGTCGTAGTGCCATGGGCAGTTCGCCTGAGTCAGCGTACGTACTTAAGACTGGGGACGTCCTGAATGCTCCATTCGCCATCCTTAGTCCATCATTGTGGATTGAATCAGTGGACGAAGGTACGATTCGGGGGCTGATGAGTGAACGACGTAGCGGTAGTCTTATCGTGACCTTACCAGTATTCGATAGAATATAATGAGAGACGTGTGGTCTGCGCCCCAGTTACAATTTAATAAAAACATTACAAGGTTTAAAACTTTAAAACACCTGTCCCAAAAAACCCTCACGTGCTCGCGCCAGTTGAGTCTATAGCCTAAAATCAGACCCAGAAAGCGTGCGATGGGAACGTATGATAATCTCACTTTCCCAAGCGCAGCATAAGAGGTTCGTGTGAACCGCGTAGCCGATAAAAATGAACGCAATTAGTTTATTCCTCCGAAAAACGGATATCGTTCTTTTGAGACCACTTAAATAGTTTGTTAAAAGTGATCTGAACTTGACGTCTAGCTGTGGAGAGTTGAGACAATCGGCAAAATAATGCCAGGTCGTCTACGAACACGGTCCCCACAACTGGTGCCTTGATGCACTGAATGACATCGCTTATTGCTATTGCAATCAAGGTGACGCTGAGCACTGAGCCTTAGGGAACTCAATTTCCTTGCACATAAGAATGGGAGAAGGATCTACCAATTCTTACTTTGTAAACCAGGTCTTATAAGAAAATTTTTATGAAGCTGGGCAAATACCCTCTGAAACCGAAGTCATAAAGCTTATTCCAAATTCTCCCATGCCAGACCCTATCCTTCCCTACCCTAACCCTTCTCCAGGTGGAAGAATACTACGACGACATGCTGGCGCAGGAGGAAGGCTTCCTGGATAAAGTTGTCCATTCTGACAAGGTGGTCTATAGTTGATCTACCTTGGCAAAAGCAGCGTTAGATGTCAGTCAGAACGCTTCGCTTCTCCAAGCACCAAACACGACGACGGTTTACCATTTTCTCCATCCATTTACATAGGCAACTAGTGAGAGCGATTGGTCTGTATTTACGAATATAAGAAGTCATTTCAGGCGTGACTTTGTGGAAGTTTGTGATATTCATAATGAAATACAATAGGTGACTAGGTTTCTACCTAGAAAATGACACTGAGTTGCCGAAACCCGGGTCGGTTATTATTAAATATTAAGTGTGGAATATTACTATTGTATTTCATAATGAACGGTCTGTAATTACTCGGGTTCGAATAGTCTTTCCCCTGTTTTGGTCTTGGTACTACAACGGATTCTCGCCAAGAGGGTGGAAAAATGCCCTCAAACCTGATCTGGTTGAATGTTTTGAGAACCTCTACCACCGCGCACTGTGGTAGATTTCGGAGGAACGCGTTGAGCAGGTCGTTCTTTCCTCGAGAGCAGTCTCGGGAGTATTTAATGGTGGATGTTATTTCTAAGTGAGAAGGGGTCATTATACTCTTCTGATTTCGCTCTAAGTTTGAAGTCGAAGGCAGATGTCTCTAGACGCCTTTTAAAGGAAATATTGTCATTGTTGATCAAGACGTCGCCGCAGGTCTTCGCGGAACACTGATTTCGCTTATCTACCCAGGATGACCCGCCCGCTCACTTTCAGGCAGTGGAGACCGTAGTTCGGAACCTGATATGCATCTCACTCTTCACCATACCTGTGTAAGTGGCGTCTGTTGTTTACGTTTGACACAAAATGCATTCAGGATAGACTTTTCGCTTCCTTGATTATCCGTCGCGCCTTTGCACGAAGTTGGCGGAAGGAAACAAGATTTGTCTCCTTCGGATACTTCTTCAAAATACGTAACACACGCTTCCGTATTTTACGTGCTTCTGCGCACTCTTTACTCCACCATGGTATAAGCGGTCGTAGTAGTTTAGTCGAAGAACTGGACTTTGCGGCTTGAATACAAGCATTTGTTAGGGCAATCACATTGCCTCTGGAACCAACCGTGTCACTGTGGGTGAAATTCAAATGCTGTCTAAATATCGTCCAGTCAGCGTTCTTAATCCTACACTTACCTGGAGCTACGTAGGTGCCATTTTCACCAGAATATTTCTTGGTAAAAAGGGGAAAGAGATCGCTACCGCAAAGACCGCTGTACACAGTCAGTTTGGTCTTGTTCAGCAGACTGCTCGAGCACAGGCAGAGATCGATAGAAGAAAATTCTCCGTGAAAACTATTAAAACGGGTTTTCTCCCCATCGCTCAGTAGAATGAAATTAAAATCAGTAATAAAACCAGATAAAATACGACCCCTACGGTTTTTTCCTGGACTCTTGTGCTAACCAATTGGGGATCGGGCATTAAAATCACCTAATGAAATGAAAGGCCGAGGAAGCTGGAGGGCAAGGGAGTCCAGATTAAAATGGGTGACCGGTGCATGCTTAGGTAAATAGACGTTGCACAACGTCACCCACTCCCAGGTATGCACCGTTACTGCTACCGCCTGAGATGGCGCGTTGAGATCGATTCGGGAGGTGTAAAGGGCCTCCCTAATGTATACAGCGACTCTACCCTGGGCTCGTTGTCCAAAAACATTAAAACTTTGAAAAAATATCCTTGTCTGTCGTTTAAAAATGTTTCTCTTGTAGACAAAAAGGGCTAAAATCACGCAGTAAAACCTCCAGCCGCTTTCTATGGCCATTAAATCCTTTACAGTTCCACTGTAATATCCACGCATTCCACGTTACAGTTCCGCTAACCATCTAACCATCTAGTTGCATGAGACCCTATTATGTAGCATGTTTCCAATTGGTAGCTGGTTTACATGTCAATAGTGAATGCTTGGTGATCTTCACCCCCTGTAACACACCCGTCCGGTTGCTTGCAGGGTTTCACGTAGATAAAGATGTAATATAAAAGTCGTAAAATTTATAAATTGAATAAAAAATAAATAAATCAATTGAAAAGGCAAGAGTTGGATACCGAACACAGAGGGGACAGCGTCAAAGGCAATTCTTCTTCCCTTTTTGTCTGGCGAAGAGTATTTCCGTCTCTGAGAGACTTTCGTTCTCCTCGATATGTTCCAGCGCTGGTTGTTTTGAGCTGAAGGGTCCGGGAGATGGCATCTTCTCATTTCGTTTTGCTCACATTCATTACCCCGGTTCCGGATTTTTGTGGGGACTTAATGAAGGAACCCACATTGGTGGCATTAGTTTTATCTGCTGGTGCCTTTGCCAGCTTGGCTGATTCTTTCTCTGTTACCTTCTGGGTACTGGATTCTGTTTCAGTACCTGTTGTGCTTCCCGACAGGTGGAGTCACAACAATGGCAAAAGACTTGGAAAATGGTGGTGATCATGGTCCTATACTTCTTACTTCCTCGAAATAAGTTGACTTGTCAGGTGTTTTCATCTCCGTAATATTCCGTTATTCAATTAGTTTAGGACACTTTCCATACAACACAAGATGATCGTCCTCGCAGTTAACACACTTTTGAGACTCTTTGGAGCACTCCGCACCCTCATGCTCCTCGTGGTCAGATGTCCTAGTAGGGCTGGGCGGTGCCGGAAATACTGAACTGGTTCTCGGTTCTGTAAAACCCGTTTAAGGCGGCGGTGCACCGGTTCAATAGGTCGAACTGGTGGTTCCTGCTGAACCGGTGTTTTTTCTTGAACCGGTGTTTTCTACTGAACTTTTTTTTCCTCGTGTACCGCGTTTTTTGTCTTCCAAAAGGTTTTTTTGCCAAAATTTTTATTTTACCTGTTTTTTATGGCGTATTTTATTCTATAATAGGATACATCTCATTTACGCGAGTACGCTTTCATAAATTGACCGGTAAAAAGTGAGAGTGTATGCGTCATCCAATGGTTCCATCAGCATGAAGTATGTCATATATTTCAGGCTTACTACAATACTCTTACATTATCGGAAGCGTCGTACGAAAACGCTGTCAATCCATTTACGCCCTAGTCTTTTTTGTCCGAATATTTACATAGAAATTTAGCACATAGGTCAGTTGGCCCTCAGAAACAAAAGAAAAATGTTTGAAAAATTCAACTTATTGTCAATTTGGGATTATTTTTCTGTTGATATGATGTACCGAGGAGTTTTGGATGCAGTCAGTCGTGTCTTGGCAAAATCACCGGCTAAAATTAAAATTGTATAGCAATTTCTTGGGGGAAAACTTTTTCTTTCAAAAAATGTAACTTCTACAAATGGCTCCTTCAAGTAAACTGACTTCTCCGGTGGTTATGAGTGACAGAAGTGAGAATTTAGGAAAGTAAAATTGTTTTCTTCGCGAGATAAGGCGGACTCCTAGCCGATGATGGGCGCTGGTGGATACGCCGTTTATTCCGCCTGCCAGGCAACTGCGGTGGATGGAGCGGACGAGGTGCCACATAATATTTCTATTCAAATATAAAGAAGCTAAATAAAATGTTCTCAAGCATTGGGCCTAGAATGGACAAAAGAGCGGAATCTATGGAATTTTAAATTAGGAGTACTTATTATAGTAATCGCTATTCTTTCGGGATAATTGCGTGGTTAAGTAAAGGTAGTATGGGAGGCCCTCGGGATGAGAGGCCAGTACTCCACACTACTACGTAACTACCACGCTAACCCGTTCCTACGCACACTATTTTCAATAACAGTAACAACCAATATGGCAAATGAAAGGCTGTAATAAATATCTAACAATACAAATATTATATACATATATATCCGGCTGTTATACATATACGAGTCAAATCTGTATCAGATCCAGGTCGGATCTGGATCAGATCCAAACCAGATCACTCATATATACAGATCAGGTGCGGGCTGGATAAGATTCTTATCCGTACTGGAATTAAATATTATACTAAAGAGAAAATCTACCAAGGTACTTTGGATCCGGAACATAACCGCTTCGGGTCACATCTATATCAGGAAGAATATACACTGAGTCAGCACATTGTAGCATTATTACTAAGTCACTTGAGCGTAGGACAAGGACCATAGGATAATAGTTATATTGTTTGGATACTGTTTGAGTTTACTCGGAACCGAAAGCGCTCTTTTGTAAACGAAATCGCTCTTTGGAAACGAAAAATAAATTTTAGTGAAAAATTAATCTTCCCACCAGAGCCATCCACTCATTAAATCAAAAATGTAAATAAGCAAGAGATGACGCTCACCGAACGAGCTGCGTGAACGATATCTCCGTCATCTACCTTCCGTCTTTGACTGTTTTGGGGATGAAGGGGAAATTGTGGAGATGGGGAGGATAGGTATACCTGAAGAGATCCTATCATCAGGGATGGGCATGATTCGTCTTCATGAATCACGAATCATGATTCGCGAATCACAAACTGTGATTTGTGATTCGTGATTTGGATCATTTTTTTTTAATGATTCGTGATCCGGGAGTCGACTCTTTTTTTTTAGTTGAGGTGATTCGTGAGCCGAATTTTTGTGATGCAGCTCACGATTCACTGACGAATCACGAATTAATATCACTGATTTCACTGCTAGAAACGTACATCATTCTTTAACCGACAGATGCCGTGTAAGTATAAGTCAGAAGTGTAACACTTATTAACACTGCAACACAGGTTAATGCAAACTTCAATAATATATTTTACACTAAATTATGCCTCTTCTACACGTCCGCCTGCGCTCAGCGTATTTGGCTCAGCCTGAACGTTGAGCCACCTTTCTTTCTACACGAAGCACTTAAATCGACGCTTCGCCATCTGGTGCCGAAGTTTACAAATGACATTGTAAACACTCAACTAGACTGGCATAGAAAGCTATTGAGATAATGAGATAATTCTACTGGTATATTATCACTTTCTATTTTTCTTCTATTTTCTTATTATTCTTTTATATTCTTATTATATTTCTTTGATTGTCGAACTGACAGATTCAGAATGTCCTTTTTTCCTCATACAATTAGGGATATGAATAGTGTAAATATGTCCAATACGAGTGAATCAATGTATATCATAGGTAGCTGCATGTTAATAATAATAATAAGTTTATTACTCCATACACAAATAACATGTCAATAACAAAAGTGGAGTAATTTTAGGTGGCCTTGAAGGAGAACCTGTTTAAGGCTACCATCAAATAATAATACATACAATATGCTTTGCTTAAAGATACATATTGCTCTTGTAGTGATGCCATAAGAATCTCTTAACAATGTAAGTGCGTATCTTAAAAGCTACTTACTAACAGTTTAATTACAACTCAATTACATTAGTTATTTACAACAATATTGGCTCTACACTCTCTTTAGTGAGAAGCCAAGAATGTACATTTTCCAAAAATTTTTTCACAGACTTAGAAATAGTGCATGACTGGGGTAATAGATTGTATACCTTTGGTCCTACATGCAAAAAACATCTTTTGAACAACGTCAAATTTGGTTTTGGCATGGGTATACTTTTTTTACGCAGGGTAAATGGAGAAGGCAGGCACAGAAATATTTCAGAGTTACCACTTCTTGTATAAAAACACCGTAGAAACTTAAAAATATATAGATGCCTCAAGGGAAGCAAACGTAAATGAAGAAAAAGTGGAAAGGATCTTTCAAATCTGTTCTTTTTCAAAATAACACGAATAATTCTTTTTTGTAAAAAAACGGCAGGTTTTAAAGAGTTCAAATAAGCACCACCCCAACAAAAAATTCCATAACTTAGTCTGGATTGTACTAACGCTTTAAAAATTATTCTAAGGAAATTTAAAGGACATTAATTTCTGATGAAGTAAAAATTTGTCAATATTTGTCACATTTTATTTGTTAGACTATCAATATGTTGTTGCCACTTTAAGAGTTCATCAATGGTTACTCCCAGGTATTTTAAACTGGAAACCCGTTCAATGGGCAAGCAGCTATTGTATGAAGTTATCGGACAGTTTTCTTCATGATAATATAAAACCCAATCAAACTTGTACCTGTTACATAAATTATAACACATATATTTCGTTTTAGTTACACTCATTTTCAATTTGTTGGAGGTAAACCAATGTCGCAAATTGATCAAATCAGACTGCATATCATATTTTACATCACCCCAGTTAATACCTTCATAATTTAAAGCGACATCATCAGCAAATGCTGTTACATGACCTCTAAAATTGAAATTACATAGATCGTTTATATAAACTAGAAATAGGACTAGACCCAAGACAGAGCCTTGTGGAACTCCAGAAGTTATCATATTGTAATTACTGTAAACATCACCAATTTTTACACACTGCATTCTCGATGATAGATAACTGGTAAGCCATTTTATTGGCATTCCTCGAATACCAGCCTTCTGAAGCTTAAAGGTCAGAATCTTGTGATCAATTGTATCAAAAGTCTTGCTAGTATCAATAAATAGGCTGCCAGTGCGTCGATTAGAGTTTATAGCCTTGTAAATATGAGTAAAATAATTTTCTAGAGCATCTTCTGTCCCCTTTCCACTTAAAAAACCATACTGATTTTTGCTGAAGAAGCAGTTTTTATTGAGAAATTTAATTAATCTCGACTTGACTAGCTTCTCTATAATTTTTGAAAATATCGCCTTTCTTATATAAGGGCATGACCACCGCCTTTTTCATCTCGTCAGGAAAAACACCACTGGTAAAACTTAGATTAAATATATGTGAAAGAATAGGAATTATTCATTAATAACAAGATTCAAAAGTTCACTGTTAACGTTGTCGTAACCAGGGGCTTTGCTAGCAGGAAAGGATCTTACTAATGTAGTTATTTCAGCAGGATCGACTGGGTCTAACAATAAGTACATAGATTCGAAGCTATGTGAATAATCACAACACTCAGTGACCAATTCATCAATGCCACTGTCGTTACTATTATTATTACCATCGTAGGAGGAAACAAAATAGTCATTAAATGCCCTAGCTATTTTAGAACGACAGATGTTATACTACCGTCTATTTCCAGGCAGATTTCATGGTGACTGAGTGGTATGCGGCCGGATATTTCCTTGAGTATTTTCCATTGCATTTTTGAGTTTCCGTTTGCTCCTTGAAATCTGTGCAAATAGCAATCCTAGCAATCCTAAGTTCATTTTTCAAATTATTTCTACAGTTTATAAATGCCTTTGCTACATGCACTAATTGCACTAACATGCACTACATATCCTGCATAAAAAAGGAATAGTATGTATTAACATAGTAGTCAGAACTACACTATTTAAAAAAGATAGAAATTGCAAAGCAAACATGCAAAAACATTCTGTTAGTAGGGTTAGCTTTAAGTACTCATACCAACATGCAGCTACCAATGCTATTCATTGCTACTCTCCGATAGGACATATTTACCGTTATTCGTATCTCTAATTGTTCGAGGGAAAAAGGACATTTTGAATCGGTCGGTTCGGCAATCGATTTCTCTAATTTTATGACTATGGTCCAGTCTGCCATAGTAAGTTGGGGTTCGTAAAATATTTTTAACATCATCACTGAAAATATTGCCTTGGAATTTATTTAAGAGATTAAGTCTACATTTCAACCTGCGATCTGACAATGATTCCCATTTCAATTCATTTAATAGACTGGTTACGCTAATATAATTATCGTATCGTCCCTTTAAAAATCTTGCCGATCTTCGCTGCACACGTTCAAGTTCATTACTTAGACCGATTTCGTAGGGATCCCATACACTGGCAGCATATTCCAAATGAGGTCTAACAAGGGAAAAGTAGCTGATTTCACGTACATGATCGTCACATTTACCCAATACTCTTTTGATGAAACCCAGTTTACGATTAGCTTGACCCATTATTTCACGTATATGTTTACCCCAGGAAAGATCATGTGTCAGTCTTATTCCAAGATATTTAATGGATTCCACGTTTGTTATTTCATTATTACTTATTTTGTATGTGCTAGGAGGAGAGCTATTCATTTTCCAAAAATTCATTACTACACATTTTTTAAAATTTAATTTTAACTGCCATGTATCAAAGACTACGATCTTGATAAGACATTGACAAAGACTTGATCTGAGACTACGGATATTTTGTTGAGCAATACATAATATACTGCTATGAAATAACTTAATATTGGTGTAATCTGACATTCTAAATTTTATAAAAAATTTAAATCGTCCAAACTCGTCAAAACAAACACTGGTTCTTTCCCCGCTTTTTGCATTAAAACTTTACCTCCATGTATCCACAAATATTTATAGCCTTTCTCATTCTTAACAGCCCTTGCAGCATACAGCACTTTTCTCCTCCCAGGACAAAGGGCTTCGTTAATGTAGAGAGGGGTAGGTGTCACATCGAGGTTCAGGTGCCATGTTGAGAAGTCCCTCTTTACTCTTCTTTTTGCCAGTAGATCTTCCTTGATGTGCTGACGGAGGAACTTAACGTGCATACCACACTGCCCACTTTCCGACTTGGTTTTGAAGCGGTAACAGCTGTCAATGTCGTCCGCTGTGACTATAACCCCCAACTCGGCCCCAATATTACAAATTATGCTCGGAAGGTCTTTGTTTTTATGAAGTGGGTAACCGTGAATCTCGACTGAGTTTGCTAAACTGCGTTGCTCAAGGTCATAGGACTGTTTTGCAAGAAGCGCAATTTGCTTCTTCAGTGATCGATTTTCATTTCTAATAAGTCCATTCTAGCAAGGCACTCGTCGAATTGCTTACTATGAGCCTCAAGCACCGAAGATAAATCGTCCAACCGATCATAGAATTTGTCAATCGAATCTCCAAGATTAGCCTCTGTTGACTTTAGATCAGCTTTGATTTCTTTAAAGAGATCTAAAACTGCATATGATGGAAAACTATGGGATACACTTTTAATCGGTGCCCTCCATGTCCTGGAGGGCTCGTATGACATCATGTCGTCAATACTACATAGTTGAAGCCGAGAAGAAGGGTCGCCTAAAAACCTATGTACCTGAGGATGGCTTGACAGCCGAAACCGGTAGTTCGTTTAATAAAATTGTGGAAGTCACAACGCTTTTCATTGCTATTATGGAATCCTTCCACTACGTGAAATCTTCAAATTTCAATTTAAAACCTATGACTGATAAAGAGGGGGAGGGGTTTATTCAAACTAACGTATCTGTTACAATGCGCCAGTCTACGTATGCTTTACTCGGCGTCATTGCGTCGTCAATACATCAGCTCCAAGTGAATCGCGAGAAAAGGTGCGCAGGCACAGCCTCAGCATCTACTGTAACTCTACATAAGCCGTTTCCACTGCAATTTTATAATTGTGAAGGTATACTTCACATCGCAATGTGGGGATCGATATCAAAAACTAATCTTAAAGCACTTTCTACTGCTCAGAACAATCTTTTGCGGCAAATTACATACGCACCATGGTTCGTCAAAAAGTCTTACTGTCACCACAACTTTAAAATCCCAGAATTGGAGCCCCGCCTCAGAAAAGTCGCTGAATGCCTTCAGCAGACACTAGGAATAACTGACCAACAACACTCTGGACACTAAATGGAATTACAACGAAAATCCCCAAAAGAAATATATTTAAACAAATGGATACGGATGAAAGAAACCACAATGACAAGATTCAGTGTTCGCGTTGTTTGTCAAAACAAAAAAACCATCAAAGCTTCTATTATCATAGCGTCCAATTTGCCAAAGTAAAAGAAAAAGTAACTTTTAACGTAAAAGCAACTTTTTTTAACTGTAACTTAAAATCATTTACTTTTTCGGAAAAGTAACTTTTAACGTTAACTAGTTACTTTTTACAGAGATTAACTTTAAAATTAATTAGTTAATTTTTTATAACTTTCCTAACTATGGTGCTAATAATGTCACCGACTTTGATCCTATCAACAAAGTTTGTTGTAGAAACTGATGAACATTTTTAAAGGTGTTTGCAACACATTGTTTGCGACACTCCCTGATTTGGACTTGGGTGAAAACATAATCAAGTACTTTCGTAGGCTCACATGAAGCAATTTATAAGAGGTAAACCGATCAGATTTTGTTTCAAAGCATGACTCCTCCATATTACGGACGGCAATCTCGTAAATTGTGATGTGTGCCAAGGAAAACTGCCAAAACTAGATTCCAACAGCTTGACTCTTGGAAAAAGCGGCTGCTTCTCGCCCAAAAATGTTAGCAGAACTTGCGAGCCTCGAAAAAGCCTTAAGCCTTGTGGAGGGTTCATATCGCCATCACGAATGATAAGATGACGTACGGTTTCGCCACAGGGGGCCAATTGCGTCGCCCACACTCCAGATAAAAAAAGAAAGAAATGTTCTAAGGCCAGCTACATATCTCATTAAAGATTTGCCAAGTGAAAATCATGTGCCAAAAGTAGGGCTTTGCGCTGATTGTTTTGTGCATTCTCATTCGAAAATGGAAAAAGTTTAATATATCCTTTTTAATATATCTTTATTTTTGAATAAACATAAATATAAATCCATTGCACTTTTCAGTACATGTACATTCAGTTATTTTAGTATCTATTTATAATAAACCAGATCCTTCTATAAATATGTAGTGGAGATGGTGGAAGTCAAGTTGTACGTAGCAACACCTGTGTCGTAAGCGCCCAGCGTCGCCTTATGCCACGGAGCAATTATGCCTAATTGGCAAGAAGTAGAATTTTTCAAGCACATTTCTGGTGTTTCTGAGGCCAAACTCACCTATGTGGCAAATTGTTATGCAAAAATTAAAGCAAAAGATACTAGTACCGTTATGTAAATGACAGTGCGTGGTTAAAATTAGATTTTACTGCAACGAACACTTCGCCTCCAACCCAGTTGAGCCCATTGCGACTCTATGTTTGATATCCTGGAAGAAACACTGCACTGTCTCCGATCTATTCAGTTTTCCATATTTTCGATCCAAAGACTACATCGATATTCCGCTTCCGGGGGGGCTAAGTATAAAGTGCGTAACTTGTAACAAGTCAGCTTTGATGGTTCGGTGCCGAAATTTTAGCTTAACACTTGAATTATGCGCAGTGTAAACCGGACTGCCTTGCCCATTTAACATCTGACTGACGAAATTATTGGGAAAATATTCCGGGGGTGGGGAACCGAAGCCCCAGAGTCCCATGGCTACGTGCCTGATTCCGGCAGTTCATTCTATGCTAATTACGCTACTGGTTTTAACTCACTGAATAATAAATTTAAGACGGTGAGAATAAGAGCTTTTCATTTTAATTGTACGGGTATTTATGTATTTTTTTCATATTTTTGCACATTTGGAATACATTTTGTATCACTAGCAGTGTTCTTTCAATTATTTTTGCGCAATAAATGCCTTACAATAATGTAGCCTACCCTCCTCTGCCCTCTTTCCTTCCCTTTATATCTTATGAAAACATTACTCATTAAATGTGATGAGTAGACAAAAGAGTCGTGTTACTTTTTACTAAGAAGGCTCCACCTTTAATATACAACCAGTGTATGGATTCCGTATTAATTATGTTTTTGTCCGAAGAGACCCTAATTAGTTAGGTAATTAATATCCGGTAGAAGATCAAAGTACAGATTAAATCTCCCACTAAAGTTTAAGACAGATAGCTTGATGATTAAGATGTTACAGATACATTACAAACCCTTACGTATTACAACACACTTGAAAAGATAAAAAAGGTTAGAGACATATATTATCGTCTCGATGGATTCAGAATGTCATTTATACCCGTACTGTAAGGGATAACGATAGGCAACATAGCAACTGGATACATAGGTGAGATATTGTTATGTTAGTCTCTGGTGCATGAAATGTGCATTGAAAATACTAACCTATACATGGTAGGTAAATATAGATTTAAGTATTTAGATAAATTTCATCATAACGAATAATCTTTTGCTAACATTTAGATACTTATCTAGCTAAATGTGACCCTATTACATAACATGTTTCCAGGTGGTGGCCTTAACCCCTGCCACACACCCTCGCGGTGGCTTGCAGGGTATTGCATACATGTAGATGATGACGTCAATAAATGGGAAACTTTGACATCGGCGGTTGCCACTGAGCTCGGTTAGTTGTACTCATTTGAGGAAGGCGACCGACTACTAAGTTCACTTGTTCAATGAAGGACAAGAGGTCTGGGAAAAGCTGATGGGAAAATGGTGGGAATAACGGAAATGGAGACTGGGAGGAGCATTACGCGGCGACAGCATAACCTCGCTCCCAGGAAAAGGAGCCAAGGACTCAACGGCTTACTATCACACCCAGCGGACGATGCACTGCATTCGAAGTGCTCACCACGCAAAACTTATTTAGGGGCACGGAATTCGATGACAAATTCACGGCTGTCCTTGAGGTCAAATTCCAGCATTAGGAACTACGTCATTCGTTGAAGCCAAGGCCGGCCGTGGTAGCAAATTTTTTAACGCGCTGTCCGAAATGAAAGTGGCGGGTTCGAATCCTGCCAAGTGCTTGGATGTTGCTTTCTTCCTTTATCTAAAATCACTTCTTAGATTTTGGCATAAAACCTTAGTTGTAAGACAACCAAGGAAGTAGAAAATATCAGGCAATATTTTTGTAACGTTGTATAATGTAAGAATATCAATTATTTTCATTCATTTTAACATAAAATTCTATTAAAACAAGAGGTAGATTAAGTATTAAATTGCATTTAAAGATTACTTCCTCACGAATCCGGACCCTCACTTTTGGAAATAAGCCCACCAAATTCATCCCCGAAGGCCTCCATAGGCCTTCATATCCTCCTCTCCGGAGCCTTTTGCATCAATATTCTCTATTATAAAATCGTCAAAATTATATAACTTGATTAAATATCATTTCTCTCGATGGCTTTACTTTCTTACTTTTCAGCGTACTTTCAGAATAAATACTCTAAACCACGCGATTCCAAACATGAAAGTTATATAAGTAACTAATTTTGGATTGTCATGTCATGACAATGTCTTTGACATTGGATTAATGTCATTTTGATTTGCAAGTGATTAAAGTCGAAATATTGACTTCTGAAAAACGTAAAAGTGACTACACATCGATTAACCGTGACACGTGGCTTCGGTTACTGCGACTCTGTACGACTTAAGCGGCAGCATATACATTACGTAATGCTACCGCGAAGGAGGGTTCGAGCAATGCCTTATGGACAGCAAGGAAGCCTTTCTTTACGTTGTGAGAAAGAAACGAAACATAGAGGTAAGAAAGGTGTGTGGTATGGGGTGAAGATCACCTAACATGCACCATTCACATGCAACTATGAGTAGTTACCTAGACCTAGATGCATGGAAGTGCCCTGCTGCCATAATTCTAAGCATGAAACTAAGAGGTACCATGCAATACCAACCGTCATACTTAGAGCTACCATGGAATGCTAACTGCAACTAAGAGCCACCAGTAAAGAATACTCATACAATATTTCACCAACCTATCCATTTTCTATACTGCCTGTTATGTTCTTTAATGGGACGCGGGAAAAATGAAATTTTAAATCTATTGTTATGGCAATCTATCTCTCCAATAAAATATAACTGCTAAAATCTAGTATAATACGCAGAGGTTCTTAATATTTATGTAACATCTTCAGTAAACCTATCTGTTTTAAATTTCTGCCGAATTTTAATCGGAATTTCAACCTACGATCTGATAATGATCCTTAACCTAATCTTCTAATGATCATAGCTTTTGGCCAACTGCCATAAATACCAGGAAAATATTGCTGGAGATGAATATGTCAGACGTCAACAGATTCTCACGCATCAATATGAGGGACCATCTCAGAAGTACCAAAGAAGGAATAGTGAGGGCAGTAATCTAAAGAGATGAAAATTCCCAAGCTCCACAATCCTTCCGGAGCCCACATGAGGTGTAGGTTTACAAAAATTGGCCTAGGTGAATATTTGCTTATACAGTTTTTTTGTCAAGAACGTTTTTTAAATTAGCATTCAGCATTATCCATCGTTATGAATAATATAAAAACCATTTACGGGGTGTCTCAATCAGGCGGGTGTAAGTTAGTCACCTTAAAAAATTGAATTGAATTGAATTAAAAAATTTGGTTAGTCACATAATATCAATTAAATAGTGTGAGATAATTTTTTTAAATTTATTATATTATTATATGATGTAAATCTTTATGACCAATCACTTTTGAAATTATTGCCTAATTTCATTAAAAATGGCAACCGAAAAAGTTGGTTACAATCGGTACCAACTAATCGATTACCTGATATAGTCATACTTCCCGTAATCGATAAATATATCCCATTAATTATGGCTTAATGATTTACTACTCGATTACTTGCAGCGCTACTTCATGCCGCGGGGATAAAGTTCGCGGGGAAATTTATTTTCCCTTCTCCCCTCAAACCCTCAAAACCCTCTAGTATGTTTTTGTTACAAAACACCTTTTCAACCACCACCATATGCACTCAAAATAGCTTTCCTTCTGTGTAATTATTTCAAAGGAGTATGGATTATAGTGGTAGCTAGATTTGGCCTCCTATTCTGAATGCTATGGTTTGAACCCCTTAGGTAATACAGATTTTTGATTTGTATATCGGACTCTACTTCAAAATTGTGTGAAAATTGTGTGGAGAGAACATCATTTTAAGTACCTCGTCAGTCTCAAGTGAAGTTAAGCCATTTGTTCTCTGAAGCCTTTCGTTTGGAACATGTTATATTGAACGCTAGGCTTACGTCAACTCTCCCGGCATGGAATGAAAAATTATCATCTTGACCCAATCACCAACATTCCCGTTCAATGGCGCAAAACAACTGACTTCTCAGTAAATATACCGGAAAAAACAGGATCTATAACAGAGTTTATTTCAACTAGCGGATCCCCTTCTAATCTACGTATCTTTCTTCCGAGTTTCTTCATGATATGATGGTATCTTCTATTCTTAGGCACGATTTCGGTAACACGCGGAAGCTGCCAACAATAAGCTTCACCAACAACAATAATTTCCGGGAATTATTTCGGCGTTAGCCAACGCCACACAACCATCTGCGTTGCTCTTCATACTTTCCGCTTTTAGTCCACAATCCCAAGAATCCGCCCACTACGCAACCCTAAAAGTCAGCAATTCATGCTACTCGATATTCAAAGAACTCGGCATAAAAATATTGCCCTCCCAAATTTCTATTTAAAAGCCAATTCCGAAATCTCATTAAATATTTTGAACATAAATAACGTCTTCGAAGAAACGTTTTCAAAATACAGTCAATGTCATGTTTCCAAAGAATTTTTCCCCTTAATCCCATAAATATAGGGATTCCGACATCTCACTCGCTAGATTGAATGTATAGACTTGGCTTTGATCGTGTGTCATTTTTGACCTCAACTTGTAGTAACTTTCGTTTGTGCCCTGTTGATATAATTTGGCAAAAGCATAGAAAAAAGATTGTATGGTTTGTAGTTTGCAAACAACATTTTAGAAATTTGACCTGTTGAGAACATAATGGGGGTCCTAACCCAAATCCAAATTTTGCCTTATTTCAATGTAAAAAACGGGGTTTCAACGCAAAAAAACTAGATACAAAAAAGTCGGAATTACTAGGGGAAAATAAGTTTAATTGGGGTTTTTGGTATGGTTAATACGATGAAACCATTTTCGTTTTCGAAAAAACAACCATGACCCCTGAAAGGGCATAGTCAAAGTCACTAGGGCTGATAAAATGAGAATAGGGGCTAAAAACATGTCAAATGATTTCAATGGGTGATAAATGATCCCTGATCTTTCTTGCCATCACCTGACATTAAAAAAATACGTAGGGGTCAAAGGTCACGAGGTATAGGCAAAGAAATCCAGGCAAAAACGGTCGTATCATAATTTTAAATGGATTCCTATACATATTAAATATTCCAAGATACTTTCTGACTTTCTCTGACCTCCAAGGGTTACCCATGAGTCAAGACGTCTAAGCAAGCACATCGGGAAAAAACGCGTCCTATCATAGGTTTAAAAATGCCCAGGTAGAAGATAAATTTGGGCCTGTTTAGTGATAGCCAACGGCGATGGATGGAGAATGATGACGATGACAAAATCTTTGCCACATCTCATTTCCATGCTTTTGGTACGGTGTGGTTGATGCGTGAAAAAGGACGGTAGTTTGATCCCTCTTCTTGAAGTTTTCGATGCGGACACAATTTTCTTCCTAACCTGCATGTACTTACACTGAAGTTGCTTACATTGGAGCACGGTATTACCATGCATCAAAAGCATTATGCGAATCCTCACGGAGATTGAGTTTCCGTTCAATATGTGAATTTCGATTATATCGGCCTTGATCTTCGGTACATTGCTTTCATGGTAAATCTAACCACCGTGACTATTATGCATTTCAAATATCTTGGGAGCTACGATGCAAGCCTAAAATTTATGGGGTTAAGCAAAGAGAATATTTCTCACCACGAGACTCTCAGAGCCAATTAGAATGCAGTTGATGTGGCCTAAACTCTAAAAACTTCAATAGCTCTTAACTTCCTTGGTTTACACTTCGTGGATAAGAGTGACTTGTTGCTAATTCCTTCAGTTATGTGAGAACAAGAATGGATATTTGAATGGCAGCATTGCAGATGCAGACCAAGTCACCTTGGCCACTCTGTAAGACCGAAATCACGTCAAGTCGTACTCGTACATTTCGCAACCGACATTCGTAAACGGACATCTCGTAACCGTGACAATCGGTAAGCAGACAACTCGTATCTTATTTCGGAAACGCGACATATACAGAGACATATACGGTATACGGTCATATGGTAAACCGGAAGTGCCGAAATCGACTGCTGGGGAGTATGAGAAATGTTCGTAGTCAAGTTAACAATAACGCGTGGCATGAAATATATAGCTTCTGTGCAGTTTTATTTTGAACAACGTAATATTCGATATAAATTTCACAACATCAATGAAACAGAAGGATGTTAACAAAATGTGTAATAGGCCTCGAAAACATGAGAAGAAAAGCTGTCGTAACACGAGAATTACGAGGGCCGTTTCTATGCCGACGGGCCACACGGAGAGACTGTACTCTGTTAAAACTGTCATATCTCAGGAACAATTCGAAGTCGAGTCAAACTGCAGCAAACTGTATTCGATGCAGTGTGAGAAAACTTATACAATACAAGGACCACACTGAGGCCCGCGGGCCGCACTGGGCACAGCACATTCCTATGTTGAAATCATCATATCTCAGGAGCTATGAACGAAGGAGAAACTCGGCTAACAACATTCGATCGATAGTGCTCACGGCTTAATCATAGTGGAAGCCGCGCAAAGAGCGGCGGGCTGCACGGGGAAGCTGTACTCTGTCAAAGCCGCCATATCTCAGGAATTATTCGGCGAAGAGGCACACGGTATATGATGCAGTGTGTTCAACCTTAGGCACTGCAAGGTTCTTACTGAGGTCGGTCGCACTGGGTAACTATTACTATGTTGCAATCGTCATATCTCAAGAACTATGCTTGGTAGAGAAAAACAACTACCGGCATTCCACGCAGGGTGATTACAGCTTAATCATAGTAAAATCCCACTAAGACCGGCGGGCCACACTAGGTACATTTCAAAATGTTTAATCGTCATACCTCAAGTATTATTCGCATCAGAGAAAAATGACAAACAGGAGTCATTGCGCAGCACTTTCACCTTACGGGGATCGCACTAGGGTCAGCAGCCGCATTGGGTGGTGATTTCTTTTTTAACCCCCTATCAGTGCTAAGCATTGCAGTTTACACACAGAGTTTGAGACGCATATATTCGTTCATAGCACTGAAGGGATTAAAATGGTCGTATCTCAGGAGTTATTCGCGGTAGGGAATACCGGGAAGCGGAATTCCCTAACTTTATACTTTACTCGGAACCGAAATCAAACTTTTGTACAAAAAATCGTTAGATGGAAACGTAAAATGAATTTTGGAGAAAAAATTCATCTTATGACCAGAGTCGTTCACTCATGAGTAAAAAATTAAAGTAAGCAAAAGGTGACTCCCACCGAACGAGCAGCGTTCAGGATTTTTACGCCATCCACCTCCCGTCCTTGACAGTTTGAAGAACAAGGGGAGGGGAGCGGAGGTGAGGAGGGGAGGTCTGCCTGAACAGATCCTGTAGCATCCTGTGCATATAATCCAAAACCACTGAACAACAAAATATTTTCGTATGCATTGTGGTGTGACTAAAAGTGTGCTGAAGCTTAATTGCTTATTCACAACTTACGATGTAGTCGAATATGCAATGCCTTTCAAAATAATCCGAATAAATAACAACCACTTCCGTTGGCAGAGTCAGCTGTGTGTCCCTCTTTGTGATTGAGCGAAGGAGCAGCGTAGTCTTAGTAGTGATTGAACGAAGGGGATGACGTACGACTCCTTAGCACGCCCACTACTCCCAAAGCGTTAAACACGTCCGTTTTTCGCTGTTTATAACTCAATAACGACTCGACGGATGGAAAAACGGAAAAAGATGGGTCTTTTTATTTTACTGCCTCTATCAGATTAGGCAATTAAAAAACTATGGTAAGCGACGTCATTGCAGCTTGATCATATTGGAGGTCACAGTAGTCCCTTTCAAACTTACCCCGAGATGGAGGTGGACCGCATAAGAATCAGCATTGTCTTGACACATAAAATGATTCATAGGAATAAGGAAAAATATATTTGTTATTGAAAATCAATAGCGTAATGATTCATAATTTTCCGAGCTACTACAAAAAAGGAAACATTCAGATTGGATAATTTTTTTCGGATGCATAGCAATTTTTACTGCGTGTCTTCAATTTGAAGTTTGGATTTCAGTGTCTCTCGTACTCGATCTAATTTTTGCATGGTCGTTATGACGGGACATAAAATTGCAAAAAATTGCGTAAAATAAGTCTTCTGCTTTTTTTAGGAGGCTGAAATCGTTAATTTATTTTCATGAAGCATGCGGCTTTGATTGAAATAATAAACAATCCTCTTTCGTTTCCTATTTCCAGCTGAGAAATATTTTGATGGAAATCTGGACATTAAAATTATCTTTTTACATATTTAGGCTATAATTCCGATGAATTAGCTGATGACACTTTAGTTGTATGTGTTTATAAATAATCCTTTTTTCAAACCAAAAAAATCAAACATATTTGATAATAACAAAAATAATTTCATACTTGCTTTATAGCAAATGCCTTAAGAAGAGAACACTTTGATCCGGACATTCAAATCTCATCTATATGATAGCAAGTGATGTCCGTTCACGAAATGTCGGTTACGAAATTATGGTTACAGGTTGACGCAGTGCAGTTTGAGCGGAGATTGAAACTGGGAATACCTCCTTTTTTGTTTTTTAGCTCCTAAAATTTTTTATGGGATATAGAGACTATTGCTAGCAAAAATATTGTTTTACAATTTTTCGTGCATAAATTTATACTTTGAATGACGAGAATAATATATACAGTTTATTGTTTGGCCTTTTTCCTTTAAGTGTAAATACCTCTGCTGCTTCCATTTTTGGGATTAAAATTTTTGGAAATAGAATTATCCTCTTCCGTATTCAGGTACTTATGCTTTTCACTCTAGACTTCTACCCATGAATGAATCTGTTTGTTCCTTATGTCTACTCCTTTCCGACATGGCCAGTGGTGAAACCCGTGATAAGAATCCCCTGAAAAGAATGTATTGGTCACATTCCGTTTTGTTTCTCGACCTAGGCGAGGGCCAAGCAGAACTCAATTCCACATGTCCACCATAGGAACTCACTCACTGAGAGTCTCGCAGATGATTCAGCTGAAGGAGTTAGAGATAAAACTCACGGCAACGCTGAGCTTTAAAAGACCACTCAAGAACAGTTCCACGCCCCTCATCTGCACAGATTTTCAAACTACTTGGTGATATACCGAAAGGCTAATTTAAGGAAAATAATTTAAGGCTACCGCTCATTCCCCCAGATTTTTGATATGAATCCATAAAGAAAACAACATAAATGCAATTACACGGTGAGGTCACTAATTATGACTCTGGCGTACCCGTGAGGGAAAAAGGACGACAAGGGGGATATTGGGACATTACCATTGACTTGGCAGCCATTTAAACCTATGACATGACTTTTGTTTCTCCGATTTGCTTTCAATTTCCTCGTGAACTTTGAACCCCTCGTAACACTTGGAGGCCAACAAATTGCAAGAGTGATCTGTGACATTACCATCGACTTTAAAAACCATTTAAACCTAGGATACGACGCATTAAAAGCCCCGATTTGCTTGCTTAGACGTCCAGACCTTTGACCAATGGGTAACCCTTGGAGCATATAAATTCTCTATGATTCTCCATGCAGATGGTGAACGGTGAGAGTTATTTGATGTGTGTGCAAAGATAGAATAGTACAAGGTTTTAATGGACATTTTTATTTCCATATACGATCAAGAATTTTTTACAGCTTCCTCCGTATCTCTCTTCAGTCGATCTGTTTCAAAGACATGGATAAAACAACAGCTACTCGGAGCTTTTTAGTTTATTACATTCTACTACCCAGCTATTAAAAAGTAAGTCTTATCTGTAAATTATTTGGGTAATATAGGAATAATTAATGTGTGTTCAATCCGATGGTTGGTTAGTATTAGGCTAGAGTAGCGTACTAAGCCATTGTAGTGTGAAATTCACACATTCTAAATAGAAGGACCAGTTCCTTTCCCTGGGCTACCTGCGATTTCGAACGAAGTTCTGACACGCAGAAAATCGAATCGCGAGGATTTCAGGTGGAGGCGTCCAAAAAGACTTTCCCGCTACATTTTAATACATATATTTATATATTTTATAATATGTGTTAGATGATTTTATAATATAGTGATATTTTACCCTTAATATGCTTTACCCATTTTTTACCCGTTTTTCCTGAGGCCTAGAGAAGCATATTGAAGTGATGCATCAATCGTTCACTATATGCTACCACTGTGCGCGAAGTACACGATCCTTGCGATGAGACGGATTACCCTTAATATGTATTACCAAATTTCAGCCGTTTCCCCGCGGCTTAGAGACGTAGATTGAAGTGGTGAATCAATCATTCGCTAGATTTTATCATGAAATACACGAGCCTATGGCACTGAGGATCCCGCGGATAGGGTGTTTCACATTTGGTTGGCAGCATGGGATCTTATGGCGTCTCATTTCCCATGCAAATATCCATAAGGAGCATGGTGCAGGTTTGCCAAATGCAGCAAAAAAGTTAACATGTCGCTAATTGTACGCAGCGTCAAAAAATATTTCCTGCGGGAAACATAGGTGTAGGATCGAACAGATACATTTGTTTGTCAATATTTTTTAAAGGAAAGTTATCACAAACATTTCACACAGTTCAGCGTGTAAGATAATTTTTCCGATTTTAATTTCTTAACACTGTTTAAAACAAAACTTACTTCAGAACAGCTCCAAAATTACAAGGATGGATTTTTAGACATATCTCTTAACAATAATCAGGTTAGAAACGGATTTTAATAATCAATAGCGATGTAATTAATTTCTAACTGTATTTGCGACGGAAGTTTTGAAAAATTTTAGGCAAAAAGTAGTCGCCTGCTAACTTTCGTATCTTAAGAAACAGCTCCACATGTGCAACGTATGAACTTTTGATGAAACCCCAAAGCTATTTTTAGTGAATTACTTAAGACTCCATAGTGATTATCAAGGGTGTTATGAATTTCGAATATTACGAGATTATCCCCGCGGCATAAATCTTCCGCATATCACTTTCCCGCCAGCGTCGACTCTTTGCACAGGGCTGAACTTGAAGAAGATACTGTTCTGTAAGAGCTTAGATACTGAAGATATTCTTCAACAGATCTTCAACAGATATGGAAGGTCACGCCCTGGACGGTTCCTAACGGAACCTACGAAAATACTGTCGGTATTTTCGTAGGTTTTGTTTGGAAGGAGCAATTAAACATTTGTAGGATACGGCCCTTCACAATAAAGCTTCAATAGAGAGTGACGGGCTGCGCTTAATTTGTCATAAGATTCTTATTGGTGAACAATTGCAAGTTTTGCAAGCTGTGTTTTTAAAAAGAATTAAACGATGCCGTGGATTTTCTTCTCTATCCTTGTGTTGCAATCGTTCTGCGACCAAGAAATGTCTGAAGAGAAGAGACGAAAAGAGAGAATTTGAGAAGCCATGTGAGGCAGATGGTTTTCAATATACAGTGTCCCATTGATCGTCATTTTTGTCCTGTAATTTTAGACACTTTCTTTCACGCCACATGGATAAAATTTGGTACTTGAGTATAAAAAGGTTGTGAGTTTTGTAGTCTAAGCAAAATTTTATAAATATGACCTTCTGACTCCAGAAATAATGTCTCACCAAAGATTCGAAATTCTCCTTATGGGATTTCAGTGTTAAATTATTCGAGATACAAAAGAGAGAGAATCATTTCAAATGGTGCCCAATACGATGGTAAAGTCCCTCCACGAGTTCTTAGACCTTGAACGGTTGGTCATGGGTCAAACGTCTCCAGATGTAGCCTAAGAAATCAGGGAAACAGACGCGTCGAATTGTAAGTACGAAATGGTGAAGAATTAAACAATGAAATTCTGATCCTGCTCGTCGTCGTCTCCTTACCTCCAAGAGCCACGTGGTGCTCAACTATTAAACCTCTCCCAACATTGTATTATAATGTTATTATTTCATATTGATTAGTGGAATTTACTAATTTACTTAAAACACATCTCTATTTTTTTCGCTGAATGGGCAGGCATATTCATCCACATTAACTTAGTTGCATATTTTGGAGGCCATGCACATCTACTTCTTCCTTTCCTGTGTTCAGGGTTGGTCGCACTGGTTGGATTCACTTATGATTACTTGTGATATGAGGGCTGACATCATCAAGATTTATATCTTAAGTTATTATCGGTAAATTTACGGAAAATTGCTTTGAAACACGGAGTCCGCCTTTACAGAACACAAATTCAGCGTTTGTATGAGGAGTTCAGAGAGAAAAATTTGTTCAACATTGAACACCTCAAGGAGAGAGACCACAACATATGGCCTCTGGAAGTATCAACCTCCCCGGAGCAGAGGCAGGCAGTAGTGGCTTCGATCTTGGCATCTCCATCGCGTTCCACCCGCCGCCGCGCGATTTCACTGAACATCCCCAGATCGACATTGCAACAAATATTGAGGATGCTGAGATTGAAGCCGTACAAAGTCAGAATGGTGCGAGGAGAATCGTGATGGAGACTATGGAGAACGCGTCCACTTCTGCAACTGGATGGTGAAAAAACTGAACAAAAACCCTATGTTCACGTTTCAGGTAGACATTTGATGTTCTTTGATGCTTCGTGATGATATTTTCTACCTTATTCGAGTTTTGATATAAAAAAATTTTGCTTGTTTTCGACAAAGCCAAAATCTTTTTAAATGGGGCTATTTCTTCCACATATGATAGGTATTGGGCTGCAAGCAACCCCAGCGTACAGGGTGAGCGGTTCCTCGACAAACTTCATGGCTATGGCGGCTATTCACGTTTTTGGACCGTACTTTTTTTAGGATAACGTGAGAAAGGAAACGTGGAGGAAAACCTGGAGAGAGATATATACGGCACCACTGAGGAAGTGCTGTTTCAACAGGATGGAGCACCTGCCCATAGATCCCGGGCGGTCATTAATGTACTCCAACAGAGGTTTGGCGAGAGGCTTATTTCGATGGGGACGCAAGTCATATGGCCACCAAGAAGCCCTGGCCTCACGCCTTATGATTTCTTTCTTTGGGGATTCTTGAAGCAGTTCATGTACAAGAAAACATTACCGTGCATCGAAGAACTGAATAAAGAACAACTTGTGCAGATGTAGGATCTTGTTTTTTCCCGGCGTATAATGCTGGTGAAGTCTTCACGGGTTCTCCACCGGGTCAGGGAAACGGCTAATTGCCGACCTTAATTCTTGGACCTGACACTCAACGCCCTGAGGACGACGGCAGTGTTAGCCGTTGAAACGTCGGCATTAGCCGTTTCCCTGACCCGGTGGAGAACCCGTGAAGACTTCACCAACTTGTGCATAGTTCATATCCCCAAATACGCTGGAAGACACATTCACACACTCTTCTCTCGAGGGAATTCAATTGTGCCTGGCACGTAATGGAGGGAACGTAGAATGAATAAAAATTGATTTTCCCCTGTTTTTGCTTCGCATTTTCATTTTAAATTTCGATATTAAGTACATTTCGGATATTTAAAAAACCTTTTTGAATAAAAAATTGATAAATATTTTTAATTAAATATTTATCAATCAATCAAAGGAATTAACTTGAAATTACAATTGAATTTTTTTCATTGATTTTTTAACTCGAAAACACCGACCACCATTTGACCCAAAGAGTTCAAAGGATGATAGATCGGATCTAAAGACCTTACCAATGTCTTTGGGAGTACAAAAAATCTCAGATTCATTAGCTTTGTTTCCCCGTCTCGCCATTTCTAACATCTGTGACCATTGATCTCAGTGTAGCCCATGGAGGTCAGGTGAAGACAAACAGGACCAAGGAACTTCATCTAATTCTTCACCCTTTTGAACCTATAATTTGACGCATCTGTTGCCCTGATTTTCTAGGCTACACCTGGTGGCCTTTGACCCATGTCCAACCGTTAAAGGTCAGAGAACTCCTGGATGGACTTTATCATCGTATTGCGCACCCTTTGAAACATATGATTGCACACTGTTGTAGCCACTATTCGATACTTGTCACCCATATGGCCTTTGACCCCTGAATTCCCCTTGAAGGTCAAGGGATGACAGGAGGGCTCTAAGGTCCTTACCATCGACTTTGGCACCTTTTTAAACCTATCATTTAACAGGGTTTTAGCGGCACACAGTGGTCGGAAATCGAACATTTTTGGACAAAATTCAAAAATAGCTTTTTTTGAGATATGGACTTGAAACTTCACACATATACTCACAAAAGATTACTAATTAAGCAATAGTACGTCATTTGCCATGATTCTAAACCGTTAACTAGATACAGGGGCTCAAACATGACCAAATTTCTAAAAAACTCCCGACTTCCTATTTCTCCGAATATCTTCAAAGTTATGTTGATGGTGTACTTGTGGGAGGAATTTGATCCAATAAAAAATGGTATAATCGATTAACAAAATTCTTTGTCTTTACTATGCTTTTGCTTCGAGATTTTTTATAACATTTGTGTACTATTACGTTACAAAATGGCGGAAGCTGTTTTTCACATAAAGCAGAGAATATCTAGCATTTTAGGGAGAGACCTGTCAAGTGACTTATAACAGAGCGTCTGTTGAAGACTTTTAAATGCGAAACTGAAGAGAAATAAAAAATAAGTTTGTGATGCCAAAAATTCATATGATTTTCCGACAGCGCGTCCGAGGTCCGACTCCGGGCGCCGGGGCTGGAAATAGCGAGACTCGCTTACATTGCTCATGTGGAATGAACCCTAAAGCTTCGGATTCGCCGCGTTTCTGCTGTAAACATTGTCACTAACCTCCACAGATTCTGTATGGACGAAAGTGGTGAGAATATTGTATCGAGCGAGCGGATAATTGTAATCGTAGTTGCGTTCAGTGGCGGATCTATCGGGGGGGGCTAAGGGGTCTAACCCCCCCATTGGGTGGAAACATAGTACACTAGATAAAATCGAAATTTTCGGAGGTTACGACTTTGGAAAAAGGATTTAGTTATATTTTATAAGTATTTAGTTATATTACTTATTGTTCGCACGAGGACTGGCCACTTTTTTGTTCATTTGATTTCCCTCCCTCTGTTCCCTTTTTGCCGTGGCAAGTGTCCGCGACCGTGTTTTGTTTTTGTGAATACGATTTTGGCCGTTGAGGGCGCTCGAGAGGGAGGAAGAGATTTGTGTTGGCTAGTCCCAGAAGACGCAAGAGATCTGTACGAGCGAGTGAGGGGACTAGTGGCCTGCCGGCACGGCATGTATGTATGTATGTGTGAGTGATTGAAGCCGATCCTCGGAAGACGTCGGACAAGGTATGCGAGCGCAAGCCCGGCCATTTCCTTCTGTTTCACCCCCTTTTTTGTATGACAGTTTTTTTCTTTAGTTTATTCGTTTTTTCCGTTAAAGGCCAGCCTCCTTTTTTTATTTTACCCCTGTGGGGCCTTACTTGTCTGGGGGCATCACGGCAACGGGCGCGAACAGTTATTTTTAGTTACAATGGAGAAAGCTCTACATTTCAAAATTCTATGGAATCTGCTCCTGGAATTTCAACCAATGTTGGTCTAATGATCGATAGAAAAAAAGCAAAGATAGTTGAGCAAAATGGAAAACGATTGACACCCATAGTAAAAATAATACTATTTTGTGCCCAGAACAACCTCCCCATTAAAGGCCTGCAAGATGATGGCAATTTGAGCAGTGAAGAAGACCAAGAAATGGCTCTTCAAGGAAAACAGGGGGTTTTCAAAGTCTCTTGTCATTTAGAATAGATGCAGGCGACGAAGACTTAAAATAACATCTTTCGACATGCAAACGCAACAACACACTTATTAGCAAAACCATCCAAAATGATGTGATAGAATGAATTGGTGATTTTTTACGTTAGAAAATTGTTGAAGATGTAAAAAAAAGCCAAATATTTCTTCATAATATGTGACGAGACTACCGATGTTAGTAGGAAGGAGCAACTAACATTCTGTGCACGATACATTGATATGAACAAATCCATAGTAAAGGAGGAATTTATTGGCTTCATTGAGCTCAAATCTACAACGAGCTTGGATATAAAATCAACGATAGACGAAGAGATGTCAAAACTTGGCTTGTCATATGATTACCTATGTGGTCAAGGGTACGACGGAGGATCAAATATGGCGGGACATATACACGGTGTGCAAGCCCTAATATCGCACCAACAGCCACTCACAACTTACACTCATTGCTTCAGTCACTCCTTGATCTTGTGCATCACAAAATGTTGCGAAATCCCAGCAATAAGAAATGTTATGGGAACAGTTGGAACGGTTTCTGTCTTCCTATCGGCCTCCACTCATCGAGTAAATGCTCTTATCGATGTTCTCGAAAAGATGAATTTCTCCAAATCAAAGAAACAGAGACTGAGGGCACTTTACACGATGGGTCAAGAGACATGATAGCGTCATCACCTTTAGAGAGTTAATTGTTCCTGTTGTCACAGTACTGGAAAATTTGATTGACAACAAAGCGCCAGAAGTGTCGTCTGAAGCGTACATGTTATCCTGCACCATCAAAAAAAGCGAATTTGTTGTTGGCCTTGAAGTTGCAGCCTACTGCCTTGGTTTAACTTTAAGACTAAGTCAACGGTTGCAAAGGCCCAAGCAGGATATCTCGTCTGCTTTAGTTAACGTAACTAACATTTTGGAGAACTTCAAAAATATTCGGCGCGAAGCCGAACTTGAGATCAAAAGTCTGTACGAAAGCTCCCTTCAAGTTGCAGATGAGCTGGGGTTTGAAATATCAACACCGAAAACATGCATACGTCAAAGAAACAGAAGCAACGCGCCCCGCAGAAAATCCTGAAGAATATTTCAGGAGATCAGTCTTCCTGCCTCTTTTGGATCATTTTATTTCAGAGATTGATGCAAGATTCAGCAGAGGTTTCTATGGAGTCCTTCCTCTTGAAGGCCTCATTCCCTCCAACCTATCAAGATTCACGGACAAGGAAATTCTAGCTGCTGCGGAAAAAACATCAAACCTATACTGAAGAGATTAGAAGTACCACCTTGATGGTGGGAGAAATCAAGATGTGGAGAAACAAATGAAGCAACATATGCAATCCGCCTGAAACAGTCATTGATACAATCAAAGAATTGCACATTTCTTTTTTCTCGATAATCAGTATTCTCCTTCTAGTTTTGGGAACGATCCTTGTTACAACTGCAACAGCGGAACGTTCATTTTCAACGCTAATAAGATAATTATAATTATGTATTATAATCTTTCTAAATCAGTCATGTTATCAAACACTTTTATGTTTGTTGTTTCAAAGATCTTTCTTGTTGTACTACTCTTTAATAATGTATATAAAATATTTTGTACTTTTTCTAATTACATATTTATAACATGTAAAATGGGTTTTATATTTGGTTTTAGGTTGAAGACTTATTTGAGAAGTACTATGGGAGATGTACGATTAAATGGACTGGCACTCGCAAACGTGTCAAAAGAAAGGGAGATACCAGTAGACGAAATAGTCAGCATATTTAGCATGGTTAAGAATAGACGGATGACTGTATAGAATTGGGAAAATGATTCATAACGCAGCTTCCACAACTAGGCGAAGAAAGTCATTATTGCTTTTTAAATTAAACCGCTGTATTCAATCGGAAGTAATTTTTTTTACTATTTTATAGCACCCATTATAAATTCCCTCTTTTATTGTTAAGTATCTCTAGTTCAAAGATCAACAAGCAGTCAAATTTAAATTCATTATAATTACATTTTGAATGTTTTTCCTATTTTAACCTCCTGACTGTTGCTTAACGTAAAAATTTAGTAATAAAAACAAATGAACTTATTTAATCATAAAATTGATTTGTCTATATTTCTGTTCCTTATCATTAAGTCATACTTTAAAAACTAGATAAAGCATCATCATTAGTTTTTATTATTATTATTACCGGTATTTCAATCTAGGCTCATAATGACCACTATAAACCTTTTACTAATAAAACGACTTACTACATATGCATAGTAGTGTCTTTTTTATCAAAGAATTAGCCTAAAACCGCCGTTTTTGAATCTTGAAAACCCAAAATTTCCAAAATCTACGAACCCCCCTACGGCTGAGGGGAATTACTCAGACCCAATTACCCCGGTTAGCCCCCCCCCCCCCCCCCCTTGGTCAAAACCTATATCCGCCACTGGTTGCGTTCAAGTTATTTTTGTTGCGAACGTTCGGGAAACATACTTCTTGATTACGGCCTTTAACCAAAAAAGTGTCAAGTCTTCTTTTGGACCATGCTCCCTTCTAGGAAGACACCGACTGGGATTGTTTTGTATTCCTTTTGCCCCCTGCCCGCACGCACGCGCTAAAAGATTCACCGAAGAGGCCACAGTCCAAGCCCTTGTCCCCCCCAAAATACTTAATTTTCCCCCTTACTTCCATTTCAGAATGGAGCTCTACCTGGAAGCTTAAGGTAAATCCCATCAAGTCCAAAACTCTGACCTTTACATTACGCGCCAACCCTGTAAAATCTTCCTATAGTTTCTCTGCCCAACCAATCCCTAAAGTTACATCCCATAGTGATCTTGGTGTAGATACTTTTTGACTCCAAGCTAACCTTCGCCCCCCACATTAAACATATCTCTTCCAAAGCCATGGCTCTAGTTGGACTCCTCTATAGATTCACAGAAATAAGAAGTCCTCTGGGTCTGAAATCCATCTTTTCCGGCTGTGTTCTTCCATTAATAGATTATTGTTCGCCAATATGGTCCTCTGCTTGTCCTACCAACCTCAAAGCTCTCAATAGACCTCTTACCTTCTTCATCAGTATCGTCAAAAATCGCAACCCCCCTCTTCGGAATCTTTCGGCTAATGCACTGCTCTCGGACCTTGATATTGTTCCTTCAGTGCAACCTCAGCGCACACTTAGTGACCTCAAGTTTTTCCACGGAATCATGAATAGCCGTTTCAGGTCTAATGACCTTCTCTCAATGTTCTCTCTTCGTGTCCCTTCACGTACAACCCGAAATTCGTCTCTATTTCATCTACCTCACCACCGTTTATTTGTGACTCAGAGATCCCTAACCTACGGGCTGCCTCTTACCTACAACTCCCTCAATATCCCTCCCATTGACATAACATCATCCATTTCATCATTCACAACCGCTATCAACAGACTTCCTTCCTTATTTGATTCTTCTTGTTTTATTTATTTTTTGTCCTATGTCCTATATTTGTGCTATTTATCATTTGATGAAAAAATCCAATGTAAAGGTCTCGTTGGCGGTTTTTGGATTTCATGTTCAATAAATAAAATAAATCAAAATAAAAAATAAAAATGGGTCCTGCGAAAAGGGACATTTATGACATTGCGGAAACTTTGACGGTCTTAAGCGGGAATATCCGTAGAAAATGTTCTGTTTGTAATATGTTGATATGTCATTGAGTCAATTTTAGATGCATTTGGCATGACTGCAGCTGTCGCGACATTTAAAAAATGTAATCATAGTAGTAGCACCTCATACTTCTACTACCCGTCAATGCATTGCATACCTAAGAGAATTGGTATTTTTTAATGCGCTAATAGCATTTCATAACAATTTCATTATAAAATACATTAGTATTATTTTCCTTTAATCATTGTTAGCAGCAAAGAAAATTTGATGGAGTAGATTCCATTATTGAATGCTTTTAGGTCATCAATTTGTTTTTGAAGATGATTTCTTTCTGCTATTGCTAATTCCCTTGTCTCCTTAACACACTGAAGGCGAATCGGCCGGCAAAATCTTGTAGATGAAGGCCGAGGATTAGACCAGATTATCTCACCTAGAATTAGAGGAAACGGGAGTTTTATTGCCTATGCATTATTTTCAATTCGTCATAAACAACGTTTTGGAAATTAAGTTATGGGATAACTAGAGAATCCAGAGTATGTTACCTGCGGTATCATTTACTAAGCGAAGTGGCACGAAGGAGCTCATGAATAAAAATTCATCAAATGCATTCCCTTGTTGCCACACCTGTTTGTACTGAGAATAGTCCAAACTGCCATCAAACTCATATTTGCAAATCAATGAGCAATTTATTTCCTCTCCCGATGGTTGAGTTGAGTTGAGGAAACACACGCCAGAATCCGTGATACAGAAGAGCTTGAAGATTTACTTCGCACATATTTTCAGTGACAACTATTCCTTCCGGGTATGCTGCGCTTTTAGCTCGTAGTACTCGGTCATAGCAAGGATATAAGTCATGTCAGTGGCTAAAGGCTGTGCTACGCAGATTTACGTATCGGTCAACTCCGTAGAAATAATAAGGGATAGAGCCTTCTCAACAGTCATCTCAGTTTGGATAACATTAATTTTCCTCTACTTCGATAAGACTCTTGTTGCCCTAGTTGGTGTGGCAGTTGTTATTTCCGTGAGTAATTTAGCTGCCCTTTCTCCTTTAGACTTATGGTAGCTGCTAAAGTGAGCTCCGCAGTAGAGGCTGTAGTTTTAAGAATTTGAGCTTTTATTCTACTTGTTCTATCACAGAAGGTGTGAAACTCTTTTACCGGCCGCTCCGTTGCGCGTAATAAAATATTAATAAATTTTTCAAATACGAAGTTCAAAGTAGCAAAATTGTTTAATTAAACTTTATCAAAATTTAGTATTAGGAAAGGTTAGCATTTATCCAAAAATACAAGCAACAGGTGTAGAGGTAATTGGAAAATACGAAAGTACAAAGTTAGGAAATGTAATGCACTCCTTTAATTAACCATTCATTATTTCGTCTAATGAAACTGTCATTATTACGACAGCTCTCCTCCCACCTTTTTAGGTATGGTATCAAAAGACGTTTCCACATGCACCCACTTAGAGAATTCAAAGCGGCTGTATGTTCTGACAAATTTAATCGTCTTGATAGAAATTCCAACAAATACTGTTACTTCTCAGTCACTGACTTGTTCTTCCACTCCAAAAGTTTTTCATGGAGCTCAAGGCGTGAGACGAGAAAACCAGAAAATTAAAAATGAAATTTCTTAAGTGACCTGTATTAAGGGCAAAAATTATCAAGAAAATAATGAAAAAATTCACGTATTCGTACTAATAATTAAATTGACACGGGAGTGCACGCGGTAAAAGATGCCCTGAGAAGGGTATAGTAAAGAAAATGCTTCAAGTCACTTAACAACATTTCAATGAAAAAAAATTATAGGAGCGGTCACATGGCTACAAAATTCTACGGAAATGAATACGATATACAACATACCTTATAAAGGAGTAACAGGATGAATTAATATAAATCACTTCTGATCGAAGAACAGGAAAAGCTGCCAAAATTGTAAGAGACTCGACACAATCACAAGCTTAATCACAATCTTTAGATCCTGCAAATTAACCACTGTACGACCTTCTTTCACCACCGCCATGAGAGGACTGATTTACAAAAATTTATTTCTTGAGGAAAAGCACATGTTTCACTTCATGTACCCGCTCAATACCGTCAAAGTTTCCGCAATGTCATAAATGTCCCTTTTCGCAGCACCCATTTTGGGGGGAACAGGGGCTTGGACTGTGGCCTCTTCGGTGAATCTTTTAGCGCGTGCGTGCGGGCAGGGGGGCAAAAGGAATACAAACAATCCCAGTCGGTGTCTTCCTAGCAGGGCACATGGTCCAAAAGAATATTAGACACTTTCTTTGGTTAAAGGCCGTAAATAAGAAGTATGTTTCCCGAACGCTCGCAACAAAAATAACTTGAACGCAACTACACTTACAATTATCCGCTCGCTCGATACAATATTCTCACCACTTTCGTCCATACAGAATCTGTGGAGGTTAGTGACAACGTTTACAGCAGAAACGCGGCGAATCCGAAGGGTTCATTCCACATGAGCAATGTAAGCGAGTCTCGCTATTTCCAGCCCCGGCGCCCGGAGTCGGACCTCGGACGCGCTGTCCGAAAATCATATGAATTTTTGGCATCACAAACTTATTTTTTATTTCTCTTCAGTTTCGCATTTTAAGTCTTCAACAGACGCTCTGTTATAAGTCACTTGACAGGTCTCTCCCTAAAATGCTAGATATTCTCTGCTTTATGTGAAAAACAGCTTCCGCCATTTTGTAACGTAATAGCACACAAATGTTATAAAAAATCTCGAAACTAAAGCATAGTAAAGACAAAGCATTTTGTTAATAGATTATACCATTTTTTATTCGATCAAATGCCTCCCACATCGACACCATCAACATAACTTTGAAGATATTCGGAGAAAAAGGAAGTCGGGAGTTTTTTTGGAAATGTGGTCATGTTTGAGCATGGCAAATGACGTACTATTCCTTAATAAACGATCTTTTGTGAGTAAATGTGCGAAGTTTCAAGTCCATATCTCAAAAAAAGCTATTTTTGAATTTTGTTCAAAAATTTTCGATTTCCGACCACTGTGCGGCGGTTCACTTTTTGTAACCCCTGTGACTTTGAATGTGCCCTTTCAGTGGTCACGGTTGCCTTTTCGAACTCAAAAGTTCTTCCATCCTTTCTTTCTGCCCAAAAACCTTATAATATAAAGTTTTGCAAAATAATTGTCTTTTTTGTATTTCGAATAATTTAAAACTGAAAGCCCATAAGGCAAAACTCGGATTTTTGATGGGACCCTATTTCTGAGGTCAAAAGGTCATATTTATAAAATTTTGATTAGACTCGACAAAACTTACAACCTTTTTCGCAGTTATAATATACCGCGATTTCAGCGTCTTGCATTCCAAATAATTACATATAACATGAATGTCATGGACAGTAAATACAACTACGGGTCAATGACGCGAGCGAAAGTTCATTTTTAATAGCTATCTTGATAACATCGCCATTCACAAAAACACCCACCATAAAGGTTAAAATAGAGTAAATTTTTTATGCACTGGCTGTGGAATCATTATTTAAATACCCTCGGTAGAAATGAGAGTTCGAAATAGCGAGTGGTTTTTTGGTTCCTGAGAGCTATCGTTATATAGTGCCTTACTGTACCTACTGCCAAAACTCGCTAGGAGATACCATTCAGCACCACCGGCAACATTGGACAGTGAGACTGTTTAGTATGACTGGCATTATTTGTGATGAAATGAGAATTGGGAATGATCTGGGATGTGTTAAACCACACGTTTTTTAATAAAAAGTTAAAGCTAAAAATGAATCATACTTGTAGTGTTTAATTAAATTGTAGGTATAAAAATTATACTAGAATTCAAAATAAAATATATGATTAAAGATAAGAGAAAATAAAGATTTGAATTTGAAAACATACTTGGGATTTATGGAAATAGTATCATTTAGACGTTTAGACGAGCTTATCATTGACAGATGCCCCATTAAAAAATATTTGGATTGTTTCATCCCGCATTCTAACTAGATCTTTATTGTATGAACCAGTTTCTTGGTTTATTTGGATGGTTAGTGATCTCGTAAGTTTTAAATGGCATATACTGATCGACACCTTCCAACAATATAGTCCAAAATGTCAAAAATTCAGTGGCATGGTCCGTTACAATTCAATGATAAGATGAAAGGCTACACTGAAAGAAAAAAATGTAAATAAAAAATAGTCTGTGTTAACCTTCCTGATCGTTTTATATATAGAAACCAATGGTTAGATAGCGGACGCATAAGTGCATTGAAGCCCATACCGATCTTTGCTCTGGGTTTATTTGGTCATTTAAGATACAACAACCGTGCTTTGCTTCAGTTCTGATCGCATCCCAGACAGCTTTGTTAGTGTTTCTAGCTGTCTGAATTTAATCGCTATTCTCCATGAGTTTACAATATTTATACAACAGTACAAGTCACTCACTTTAATGTGGCAAGCAACCTCAATTCAAGGGGAGTTGAGATCGAATACTTGTCTTCTTCAGCCAGTCCTCAACTTAGTCCAACAAGGTGTTAAACTGAGATATAGACATTCAGGTGGTCTTCTTAAATCTAAATAATTAAGTTCAAACAGCCAAGTAACAAGGAAAGGGTGAAAAGTAGTACTCATAATAAAATACCAAATACAGATTTCACAACCTTTCTTCATCTCCGTTCATTTATTCATGGAATAGGTTTATATGGGCACCATGGATTGTTCTCATGCTTGCATGCAAAGTAGGATGGACTCACCACCTTCTCATAGTCTTACGTCTTTTCGATTGGTGGACATGAAAAGCTGTTAATACGCCTGCCCCTATTATGATAATCAACTTTGTAGCAGCGGCGGAAATCCCTGCGTTCATTTTCGGAAACTTAGTCACAACAGTATATTTGTTGACAGTTTTCTCGATATTCTACGCCAGAAAAAGTTCGACACTCATTTGTCTTCAATATCCACACATATACGACCGGAGCTGTTCCGAATGGTCCGTGATTGTTGTCGATTCTTTCACGGCAAGCGCAGCATCGGAGATTGACTGTCGTAAGGAAATCCTTACGTCTTAAGCACTACTGCTTACGTATTACGGCTTACGTACCCTGTAGAATGGGCTTTAGACTATCACTCACTGACACACGAGTGTGAAATACGTGTGAAAGACTTTAAACGAAAAGCTTGTTACGAAACAGAAACGTCTCCATGCAATCATGCATGGATTTTATACCACTGAACTGAGCTGATCAGAACTTCGTTCTTTCCTCGCTCGAGGAAACCCATGGGGCTAAGGCGCAAGAGATTTCTTCATTCTTGAACTTGTAAAGCCGTGGGTTTCACAATTGACATTTTGGACTATATTGTTGGAAGGTGTCGATCAGTATATGACATTTAAAACTTACAAGATCACTAACCATCCAAATAAACCAAGAAACTGGTTCATACAATAAAGATCTAGTTAGAATGCGGGATGAAAGAATCAAAATATTATTCCATGAGGCATCAGTTAATGATAAGCTCGTCTAAACTCGCCATCTTTCAAGTTCACGAACAAAGATTATTTCCAAAACGTCCGCCATTCTGCTCCAAGTCAAAAAAACTTCCACTAAAGCAATTACCCGTGACTGACACCGCCAGTAATAATTAGGCGCTCTGATTGGCTGACATTTTGCCTGCCGTTAGAAGGAAGACGTAGAAATGTGACTTGGCCATTTCCCTTACGACAGCTCCTTATATCTCACAACAGCCCTTACGACAGCTCTTACGGCTTACGTCTTACGCTCATGGTATAGTGGGCTTAAGATTGGTGACGAGTCGTATTGACAGGTATCGCAGATACAAACTATCCACGCGAAGATTACGTTTCTCACAAATACCGCCAACAAAGAAGCCCGCTAGCGAATTGGAACTACTCAAGATGTTGTTCAGAATACCGAGTGCTTTCCAGTGAAATGTGAGAGAGTGCAAATGAAGGCCCGAGCAGTCTTACATCCACGAGCATAGCCTTACAGTGAGATATCTACAGTTATTTAGTCGAGAGAATCAAGTGACAAATGACCAAAAATAATTCATGCAATATTAGTAGTGATCTTTTTCATCATTATGGGTGAACTAGCCTAAGGTTGCTTATACACAGCCTTCCATTAGAATGTGTCATCAGTTACATTTACATAATACCCTGAAAGCCACCGCAAGGGTGTATGGAAGGGGGTAAACCAACACCATGTTTGCAGTATCAACAGCATTATTATATCTACAAATTTTCGTATTTTAAATAATCTTCTCTTATGCACCCCGCAACTGCAACAGCTTGCGCTAATTATATCATACGATATCTACCTCTTCTATTATTTTCATTAACTTTTTTCTTTACGATTAGCTTCATCAATTCATCATGTCTTAACATATGGCCGATGAAATTCTCTTCTTAGGGTTTTCAAAAGACTTTCTATTTTTCTATCCCAATATTCTTTGGAACTATTCGTTAGTTACTCGGTTTATACATTTTCTCTATTTTTATATTTTGCTCCATTGTTTCTCTGCTTTTATAATGCCTTCTAAAGAGCTTTACATAAGGAATAAGTTTAGAATGATATAATTGATGTTACGAATGACCGGTAGTGTATCAGTGCTATTAGAAGAATTAGGTTGGGAATCATTATCAGATCCTAGGTTATGTACTGATTAAATCTATTGTAGAAATTTAAAACCAATAGGTTAACCGAATATATTAGATATATAAAAATATATTCTGCGTATTGTGCTATATTTGAAAAGATAAATAAGAATACAGATATTGAAGGTCGTTCTGAAAGATCCAGTGTGTCATTTTTCCCGCGTACTATTAGTGAACACATTAGGCTGCATAAAAAAGGGATAGTTGGATGAGTATTGTTAGTGTAGACGGTAGTGCATGATACATATATTAGCGTTACTAACCCATGAATGGAGGGTAAATACAGAAAATATTAAAATATATTGCTTTATAACCACTGATCCTTTTTTTTAATGTTCAGATATTAACCATCTAGCTGCATGTGACCCTATTATTTTAGGTCCAGGAAAATAGTTTTATAAAAATTCAAAATTAGTTTTAAAAATCCCAAAATTAGTATAATATATTTAAGAAGTCTTTACGGGTCTTCCACCAGGATAAGCTTTCAATAGAAGCCTTCTATTGAAAGCTTACCCCGGTAGAAAAACCGCGAAGACTTCATAAATATAATTCGCCGGGAAGAAACAGAATCATCGTGTGATATAGTTTTATGCTTATTTTTTGCATTTTTCCGGTACAAATAAGATTACAAAAAAAATCACAATATTTTTACTGTACCTTCTGAGGGCGCAAAATTAATTCGTACGATGTGAACATCACACTTCCCCGTTGTACTAAAATATAAGTAGTTAAAAATTAAAAGTATTAAGAAGAGAGGTCATTTCGATTGTACACTAACTAACACCTTGACAAAAAAACTGATGTATTCTTCTGCTTGTCTTCCTTGTCTTGGTATTTCCTAACGTTAACAGTGCATAAAAGTGCATTTACTTTAGGTTACCATTATATGCAGAGCCTATGTTTGCTGACTAAAATGGAATACTGAGAGAATGACGTCTCACTGTCCACGTTGTTCGTGGGTATCCACCAGGATGATATTGAAAATTTAGCAAACACTGGGTTGTCTCCAGAAGATTGCCATAATGTCTATGCCTGTGTTTTTCGCGTTTGCCAGCTTATCTCGAGCAGTTTTACATGATATAGCGTAACATTCTCATAGTGCCAAGATAGGAATTCGAGCAAAAAGAGGAATTTATGACTGAATTTTCTTCAAAGCATCCTGGCTCTTAAGTGTGTTAACTAGAGATTGATTCGAACAAAAAGTGGAATTGATGACTGAATTTTCTTCAAAGCATCCTAGCTAAGATGTGTGTTAACCAGAGACTGACAGAAAAGATTTATCGAATTCAAATATTAAATCATGACTCGAATATTTGAATATCTGGAATTTCGAATACCTCGAAATCTAGAATTACAATTCATATGGTAAAAGTTGTTCAGCTGTAATTAATTTACTTGTTGCTTGGTTAAGGAATATGTTAAACTCGATTAAATTAAATAATTTAATTCAAGTTTTAAAAGTTCAATTGTATAGCAAAATAACTTTACAATTAGTGATGGATTATTGAATACATTAACTGTTATAAGCATTAAAAAGGGGACAGAAAGCGTTAATACACCTTCAAGTTCTGGCCAGTTATAAATCAAACACAAAGTAGTGTATAGTTCAAGTAAATTGAAAATTAACATAAAATATTGAAATGGGAAATATTAACCTCAGATCCCATAAAATGAACTATGGAATTACTATGACCAGGTTTATTACTATGACTATGATTTTGCATGTAATTCACGCACAATTCTGTTAGGACTGTGAGTAAATATATCGGTGTCCCTGAGTTTGAGAGTCTCGATACGGAGTACGATATGGAAGAAAAAGCACATTGTGTGACCTCTAATAAATTAATGATGAATGTGTAACGGGAGTTAAACGTGGCGAGTTAACCGAGCGGAAACCGTCGACAATGTTTACGAGACTTCTTCGATTTTGAATCGTGACTAGCGGTGATTAGTTTCTTTGTGTTATTTGTCGTGAAAAGACAAAGAGTTTTGCTGGAACTCCATTTGTTAAAACTACTGTCTTTCTACTATAAATTAGAAGCGTAGAGCAGCTAGGTTCGTCAAAAGGTGTTACGATAGGTTGAGTAGTGTATCAGAATTAATACAAGAATTAGGGTGGGAATCATTATCAGAGCGTAGGTTAAAGTACAGATTAAATCTATTGGAGAAATTTCAATCGAATATCTTTACTGAAGATGTTACGCACATATTACAAACACCAGCGTATTATGCTAGATTCGACCAGATAAATAAGATTAGAGAGATAGATTTTCGTACCGATAGATTCAAAAAGGCATTATTCCCCCGTACTATAAGGGAACAGAATAGGCAGCATAGGAAAGGGATAGGAAAGGGAAATATTTTAGAGTATTCTGTAGTGCATGATGCATGTCTTACCCTTTAAATACTATAGATACTAACAATCAAGTTGCATGAGACAATATAGTTGCTAGTTTGCATGTTAGTAGTGCATGCTTGGTGATCTTCACCCCCTGCCACACACCCTCGCAGTGGCTTGCAGGATATCGTGTAGATGTAGATGTAAATTTAGTGGCGAAACCCATCAACAGACTCGTACCTCCGTCGTTTGTTATTTTCAAAAAATATCACGTTATGCTTGGCTTAATAGACCTACAATGTTTTTAGTGCGTGTATCTTGTAAAAGATTCGCCACCTACGAATGCAATAAAAATTTGCTATTTTTTTCAATACTTTGACCGAAACATGATGAATTCGTGTATTCGTATTTTCGTGCAATGTCGTGATACGTCGATAAAGTGATTTCCCTAGACCCCTAATTATTATCCATTTAGTGCATTATCTGCAGTTCATTTTGTAGCTTCAAGTGACCATATTATGTAGCATGTTTCCTTGTGGTAGCCTAGTTGCATGTCAGTTGTGCATTTTTGGTGAGTTTTACCCCCAGCCACACACCCTCGTGGTGGCTTGCAGGGTATCGCGTGCATATAGATAGTTTCGAATAGGTTCGAATAGATTTGATGAATAACTTGTTGATTTTCCGGAAGTTGGGTTGAAATATAAGCATTATCATTGGTTTAGGAATATTCAGAAATAAAGGTTACATATCGGCCTCCCGTAAGTTTTAGGGAAAACGTAGAAAGCCGACAAACCGTCACCTACTTTGTCTTAAAGTTAAGGATACAATATGAGAGTAATAGAGAAGCAGTTCCTGTCTTGAGAGTAATAGAGAGGCAGATGCTGCGAGATATAATGTCATTTTCTCGTTTCGGCAAGGAAAAAGAAAATTAAATTTCTTCAGTGTTCCATTTAACATTAGAAACTCTGTTATGCCCGAGATAACAGCACTTCGCCATTACGAAAATTCTATGTGCCTAAAAGGAAATCCATGAGATTGCTACCCATGGCCGTGGAAGCAAACAACGCCCGTATACAAATTTTAAATTGCCGCCCAACTTTAAAGGCAACAATAAGACAGTGGTAAACCCCTACAAACCTTTCGCACATTCAACTATCCCCTCCCCACTACAAAAAAATTAAATTATCTTTTTTTTGTTGGCGACATGAAATAGGTAAGTGTATATACCATGTGTTAGTACGTTAGTAATGACACTTTATTAATAAGGACACATTAACCGCTTAAGTAATTTACTTGCACTATTAAAAAAATGTCCGACAAGAATACTTTCTGCTTCATCGTTTCTAGACGTCTCCAACGTCTCAACGTAGTTAGTATTTATGCTTGTGCCAAACCATTTTTTTGTATTAAGTCACAAAAAAACTATTATATTTTCTATGTCAGATGTTGCTAAAAATCTTAATTACTGATACCTGATCCACCACTATATTTTTTGTAGTAGTAGAAGAAAACAGAAGTTGATATCAGATGTAATATATGAAAGAGTATTACTTTATCCATAGTACCTATAGGATGCTTTTGAAGGAACGTATTTTTAAGTTGAAATTTTTTCTGTCTTTGCAGTATGAACTGGTGAGATGCGATTTGGTGCGAATCGCTTCCCGAAAGGCGACGGGGATAGGGTGATGGGATGCATGCATGGATGCCCATAACAGAAGAAGACGGTGTAGTCTCAACAGCAGGGGAACTGATCAATTGGCTCATGGGTTTATAATGCTACGGTAACAATAAATTTGTTTCAGGTTCTACCATCTACGAGGTAACGAAGGCTTGTTTAAAGGTTAAATGACTCTTCGATAAATATCAGGAACCAGATGATGAGGTTAAGGAAACAATGCACTTCCACAAAATATATAATTTATTTACTCACGACCATGAGAACTTGCGTAAATCAGAACTGCTTCCTCTTCAATGGGAAGTATTACAGTCAACAAGAAGGTCTTGCAATGGGCTCCCCTCTTTCTCCCCTCTTAGCTGATATCTACATGAAAATCAACTTTTTTCTTTAGGTCACCCCCTCCTTAATAACGTTTGGTACTGGTTCAGATATGTGGATGTGGTATTTTGTGTGTGGTCTGGTTCCAAAAGACAATTAGAGAACTTTTTGAAAGTGTTGAACTCCATTAACAGTGCCATACAGTTCACCATGGAAGTGGAAGCAGATGGTGTGCTTAATTACCTGGACTTGAGTGTGCAGATTATTGACAAAAAGTTGGACTTTTCCATTTACCGCAAACAGTGCTATTCAGACACAATCATTTATTCACACTTCAGACATAATTAATCGCAAAAGTTGGCAGCACTCAACGCCATGGTAAACAGAGTATGTAGAATCCCGCTGTCTAATAAGAACCGAATAAAAGAGTAAGATGTCATAAAACAGATCGCGGAAAATAACGGGTACAAGAGCAGATTGATTGACACATTATACAACAGGAAACAAATAGCTTTAGCAGAGGAGTTGATTTACGATAGTAGACCCTCAAAGGAACAGACATGGCGAAGGATTCCTTTTCTTGGCCACATTTCACTCAGAACACAACACTTTCTCTCCAAAGGCAACATAAAAGCAGCTTTTTACAACTCACACACACTCAAAAACATGTTAAACTCAACCAAAGACAAAGTCCACCCACTACAAAAAAGTGACATCTATAAACTCAGCTGCTCGGACTGCGACCCCACATACATAGGACAGACGAGAAGAACATTCGAAATTAGGGCAAAAGAGCACCGAGCATGCTTCATCAATAGCACTGGGAACTCACAGTTTGCAAAACATTTACAAACTCACGGACACGATAGCAACTTTGTTCCACAAATTTTACACTGTGAGGAGAAAGGCAGAAAATTAGACGCTTTGGAAGAATTGGAGATATATATCAAAATTTGAATTCTAACGGCTGTACCGTGGTGAACGAAATTTTGTTCCCCTCCCGCTCCCCTCTCTTAAAATTTGTAAGTGAGTCCAATAATCCTGCCTTACCCACTCCTTCCCTCCCTACTTCCCCCCTCCTCCCTCCCTCCCCACAGGACTCCACCGTAACAGCAGGGTATGGTGACACCCACCAACTACGGTTTGGGCCTTCACTCCACACCCCTCCCCCCTCCCCCCTCCCTTTCAACTCACCAGCCCCCCCTTTCCCCCACTCTTAATTTTTATATAAGGGCCTTACAATTCTGTATGTGACACCTGAAGATGATGCTATGCATCGAAACCATGGTCGTGAGTAAATAAAGTATATATTTTGTGGAGGTGCATTGTTTCCTTAACCTTATCATGAAGGAATTCCACGTAGTCAAGCCAGACACCGTCAACTTCATCAGGGCCTTGATTTGATCTGGTACCATGTTGGAGTACTCCACAAGTGTAACTACAAGTGGCCACTTGTATAGCGAGTCATGACTCTCGGCAGGAATATTTTTGCATATTTTGTGTTGAATATGGTGAGTGTGTGCTGATACTCTGAATGTTATTGTTAATGTTATATCACGAGTGAATTTTCGTTGTGACTGTTTTTGTGGGAATTGTGTTTTATAATGAATGCTTTTATATGCTATGGTATTCTAATCAATTTTCCTACCTCAGATGAGAGGATGCCGTGAGAGAACTTCCACGGACATCGTTTGTAGAGTAACCCATGGACTAAAGGACTGATATGACCCATCATATCAGTCCTTTAGTTGAGTAATTTGCTGCTTTTATTTTTTTTTGTTCATTTTGAGCTTGCTCTAGAATTAAAACTCAAAATTCATAGAATTAAATGGCCAATATGGAAGTGCATGCACGTGTACTTAGTTTCCGGGTGACTATTCCTCGCATTTTTTTAAAATGCACTTTCGGCTATCTGCATTAAATGTGAGCAACATTGCATTCAATGTTTCTTGCTTGTTTATAATGTTCACTAAACCGCTCTCTCCTTAGGTAAATCCACAACGCCCCGGCCTGGTAGAGTGTAGGATATGTAGTCAGTTTCATATATTTTGAAACAAAGGCCCTTCTGGGCCATCGTAACTGTAGGTTAGTTAGGATTTGCGTTTAGCTATTAGCGTTATTTCTTGGATGCAAAGACTGCTCTAGTGCTCTATCTCAAAATTGGAGGAATTGGTGCCTCTGACCCTGTCTTCCTTTAATTTTGGAGTGCAGACGTCTTTGGTGTCCTTTTCTGGTATTACAAAAATGGTTTTTTTTTGGCATTTTCAAATAAATATGAGCAATTTGGCATTCAATCTGTTACTTGCTTGTTTATCATGTTCACTAACCCACTCTCTCCTTAGGTAACTCCACAACGCCCCGGCCTGGTAGAGTGTAGGATATGTAGTTAGTTTCCAATATTTTAAATCAAAGGCCCTTCCGGCCCGTCGTAACTGTAGTTTAGAGTATTTGCGTTTAGCTGTTAGCGTTATTTCTCGGATGTGAAGACTGCTAAAGTGTTCAATCTCAAAATTCATAGAATTGGATCATTTTTGTTTTGGAGCAAGTCATTTTTGAAAAGGATTTATTTATTTTCCAGCGTTCTGATGTGAATGGAGTGGAGTAGCATAAGACTGAGATTTTATAGAAGAAGCTTTTGTAATGATTTGTCGTACGGTGTGCCGAGATGACGTGTCTGGAATTTTATTTTCCGTGTGCCATGTCCGGCGTTAAATAGAAGTGATATTATAGGAAGAGCCTTTATCTTACGGTATCTACAGCCAGGAGAATCCTACACCCGTAAGTTTTTTCCAATATTTTGTCTTCAAATTTTAAGGTCTCGCTTTCATTGCCGCGGGAAATGGGAGCGTCCATTAATCACGTGACAAGTCCCGAAGCATCACCAAATGTATTACGTGTATTTTTATTCTCCAGACGAATGCCCTTAATTCTTCTTTATTTGTGTCGTTCAAGCACAAATCCTTTGTTTGTTTTTATCAGACGCTTTGCGTAGAGAGAAAGCTACCCAAACATCACTAAAAACCTGGTTGTGTCCATCGTACAAGAATAAATTGCTCACAACTTATGCTATCCTTGTTTCTGCGCAAACCAGCCTTATAAACATAAAGCTTTCTTAGTTTGTTAATGAGGAAATAGTTATTTTTCTCGACGTTTATCCGGATTATTAAATAATGTTTCTTTTTCCTAGATGCTAAATGATATTTTTTTACATTTTCGTGTTTGTAGACTTTAAGAACTTGAATTATCAATTACGAATTGGAAACTAATTACTGACAAGTATTACTGACGAGGCGTTATTATTGGTGTTTTTAATATTTTTGCTCTTCGTTGTATACTTGATGTGTTCCACTTCTACAACAGCTTGATGATCTTGGTTATTGAAAGGAAGAGGCGTAAGATATTAATTTTAAAATATTGTTATATACTATATTTATAAAATATTTTTTCACCATAGTGTATTTCCCATTGTGTTTTTTGTGTTCTACTTCTTATAGTAATATTGTTATATAAGTATTTATATGTACTCCTGAGCCAGTAAATTCTTTAAACAGGTGTGCAGCCAGTTAAATACATAATAGTGTATTTTTCTCATTTTCAATATGACACTGTTATCTTGCCTAATGATTGCGTTTGTCAATTGCTTGTTTATTTGTCCCTACTTTTATCATATACCGTTTCATTACTGTTTTAATGTCTACGCAAGAAATTTATGGGAATAAACGTCTTGACGATTCACGTCGGGCGTTGCTCGACGTTCATGAGTTTACTCCGAATATGTGAAGTGAATATAGGCAATGTTTTTATATATTTTGTTCTGTTTCTAAATATGTGATGACTAGAGTACCTGGTATGACGTGGTTTCTTTATGATATTGTAATTATTACGTCGCAAATATTAATCAAAAAAATGAATATATTTTTCCTCTGCTTTAGTGATGTGAGTTGCCATGATGACGTAAACGAAAATAACATTTTATTATTTTAGCTCTTTCATGGGTTATCCAGTGACATACAACTTATGCCAACATTTGTGCTACATGACTTTTGTTGCATGCACAGTAACTTTTTAACCTTTTATTGCAAATCCTCGGGGTTGCACGAAGGGTGTTACCTAAGTGTTGAAGTATTATTATTGGTGTTTTTAATATATTTGCTCTTCGTTGTATACTTGATGTGTTCATCTTCGACGACAGCTCGTTAACGCGTAACTTGAACTTGCTGAAGAAATATACCCTTCGCCACAACACCAGTAAAAACCTAACGGAATATTGACTATTTAATTACAACTTTTAAGCGAATGGTGTTTGTTTCATTCTTTCATTCTGGCCATTTCCAGGAAGTGTTCAGCATTTTTTCTATGGTAAAAAAATGTTATCTTGTTTTATCTTTCTGTTTGCGTGTACATCAGTCATTTTCCTGTAATCCTGTAAAGTTTTCCCCTCTCGACAGTTTTTTACTACATTTCTCGGTTGCTCGGCTGCAGGTTTTTCACTGAGATTATTCGGGGTCTGAATTCCGTCTCCCCATCAGCATCAACAAATAGGCACCTCCCATGCAGTCTCCATTCGCTTACGACATATATATGAGGAGTTGCTGCTTAAAGAAACATTAAAACAATGCAAATAAAAGGTGATTTTTAGAACATTTATGTCTTATGTACGAGATAAGGGGGGAATAACTCATTTTCTTTGAGTGCTATAGAATGAAAATAGCAGGAACATGTACTTCCACTTTTTTTGCGCGTCGCGGAAAAATATGAAGGCCTTCTTATTTCTCCGAAATTCGCGTTTTTCTTCTGTGTTTCATGCCTACTGAGAATCAGTTTCACTTCTGAGGTTTGTGCAGCTTAACTTTCATGCTCGCTTTGTGAGAGGTTACAATGATTTCCGATCACGAATTCCCACATGACACCCATTCACAAAACAGTTCACCAGAGAAATAACCCGGAAAGGGTTTCCATCATTAGCTTGGAGTTCTGTATTTCAACGCAAGTAAGATAACGAAAATTGCCTAGATCATTTTAGGTCACCATCAATTCGAGTCTATAGGAAATTAAAAAGATAATAGAATGTCTCCGCGTGGAGAAGGTTCCGTTTCAATATTTCATTCGTCACGCTACGCTGGTGTCAAACCTAATTAAATTTTCAATGCAAATATTATCTCCAGCCATTGGTTGAAGTACTGATTTCGGGGTTAACTTGAGTATTCTGATTCACCCATTTCACTGGTGAGGAGTGAAAAATAATTTTTAATGGTAGCAATTAAATTTGAAAGCATTCCAAGATACAGAATCAAATTTAGCAAATATTATGAATTGTTGATTTTACGTTTTTATAGCAGAATTTTCCCGTAATATTTAATTTTTATCTAGTTGACGTATTTAATGCACAAATTATTATGCCAAGATAAATTGGCAATGAGAATTGATGAGGACTATGAAAAAAAAAGGCACATCCCTGTCTGAAGAGAAAATTTGACGGCGGAAATACGAAATATTTTATGGGCATTTTTAAAACATCCTTGATAACAGCATAGTCGGACTATGAGTGGTAATCTTCTCAAGTGGGTTTCAACTCTTATCCTGGAGATGGTAGATAAGGAACAGATGCTGAAACAACAGAATTTTGATTTGCACGTGACGCAAATTGCTGAGGAAGATTTTAGAAGAGAGATGGGGAGAGGGTGGCATACTCCCCAGGCACATATTTGTCAGAGTTCAGTAAAGGAAGCGAACACAGGATAAAAAGGTTAGTGACAATGACAAAGTCTTTTAGTTTACAATGTATCTTTAATTACTAGTTTATTGGTGGAAGGCTGTTGAATATTGGACAGGGGTAAAATTATTAAAGCAGAAATTAATGCTGCAAAATGACTAGTGATTTATTATTATTAATCTTCTTAGGATTGAAATGTCATTTTGGGAAATTGGAATGGGATGAGATTGGCAGAGCGTCATTTTGGGCAATCCCTTACTACTAAAAATGAACAACTAGTTATCTAACGAATTCGTCAGGTAGCTGTGAACACGGATGAAATAAGGAAAAAATTTACTTGATAAATGTTTGTCTGAGCTATATTTGATAATGATTAGGATTTACTCAACGTAATATCCAAATAATTTAAATCTACTTCAAAGTGCGAAGAGCCAATGACGTTTAATGTAAATTTATAACGTAAAATGCAACTAATTAGGTTCTACAAAGAGTAAAAGCGAATTATTAGGTCAGATGAGGATAATTTGGAACGGGGAAGCATTTAACTTTTTCGGGTAATATTTTGAATTAAAAAGGGTACTTTTTAAGGGTACCTTAGGAGAAAAGTCCTGCTTTTTGTAAAGAAAAATTTTTTAAAAGAAAGAGGTAGACGTCCTTGGCTAAAATTCTAAGCCATTTAGAAAATTATAAGTGAACCACTTTTCTGGGGATGACGTCATGTCTCGCATTTAAGGAGGTTGGGAACAATACATCATACGAGATTAAGAATACCGTCTAGGTAACTGAGGATTATTCAGAATTGGATAGCTGAGTAATGGGTAGGCTAGCCGTGAATGAAACATTTCATGTTTCCCTCTAAAAATAGGTATAGTGCATTTAATAAACGAAGAGAAACTTTGAAATACGTATTACAGATTAATATAGGAAAATTAACAATTAAAATTGACACGCATTCATTCAGTGTAACATCGCGAAATAAATTGCTAATTACATTGTCTAAAGTTATTTTTCATCCCACCCAGATCATTACCAACGGAATTTTTATTACTCTGTTACGTATCATAAATATGATACTATATTTGTTTGGGAACAATTTATAATAAACGAAATTTTTTTCCAAACGATGCACAGTGGACGTAACCCGCTCCTGCCTGACGGCAACCGGGAATACATCGTCGAGGCTAGTATGCTGATGTGCTATGGTGTTACAAACTTTAGGATGGTTATTTTCAAGATCTGCCAATAAAAAGACCCTCCAAAGATGTTTTAATGGCTAAACTATGGGGGTATTGATTCATTGATACCATATAAGCCACGGTATCGGAAGCCGATGTTAGGTACCTAAAACCCGTTTTTTCCTGGAGCGTTTCGGGATCGAACGCCGATATTTCATCTATTTTTTTAACATGACATCACATTTTTAACTACGGCTTTGAGAAAATATGGAGCCTTCGGAGATAGCATGCATTCCTATCAAAATTGCAAACGCTCTTGTGGACACAACCAATAGTTGGTGTAGTATTGCCGTCGCCTTTCTCCCATCAGTGGTAGGCTCGGTGAAAAGGGCCATAGGTATTATAACACTTTGGGTGGTCACGGCTAATTTTGGAAGTCTCAGGATTACATCAAGATTAATTTCTACCTTTTTCATATTGCTTTTTTCCCAGCAGTACATTAACCCTGGAACGAAAAATTGTCCTCTTCTCGCGCTGAATCCTGATTTTTTTCCGCTCAGAAAGAGAACGTTTATAATTAAATTCCGCAAATTCTTTGATTCCTTCGACATGCATAGCGTTATACTAGATATTATAGGATCTAACATAAGAAGTCTTAGAAATAAGTCCTGATTCGTTGCCACACTGGAAAGGTTTTTATTGAAATGCCCACGAAACTTTCCCGTATCACTATTTCGTGTTTCTATTGCATTTTCTGATAGCTGTCCTAATGGAAAAATTCCCACAGTGCCACCTTTAATGTTCCATCTATAATTAACCGGCGTGCAATATTTTGGCGTCGCGTTATCACGCCGATTCTTTTTTCCACTTTTTAATTAATGAGGAAAATACTTTCTAGACCTGAAAAGGTTGAAACCGGTCGAGTCATTCAAAATAAATCGTGGAATTAACTAAGTACTTTCTTTTTTCACTATATCTAAATTCCACCAAGTAAACTTGCCGACCACCGATTTTACTATAAATATAGGCTTTCGTATGCATGTTTTTGGACGATAATAATCACCAGAAGGCCTGGGGTGAGAATGGGGTCGTTTACCATATTTTTTTTATTGCCGAATCTGATAGAGTTTGTAAAATAAAAGGACCCGTATTTTTCCGTCTTCTGATCCGACAATTATTTCCCGAGTTATAAGCGGCAAAAAACTTATGTTTTTAACCCTTTCGGAAAAGTGGGTGTGGTGCAACCTCTGACGTATATCTACTTCGCCTAATCACAACTGAGCCCACGAAGCTATTTCGCCTTATCGCAAAGGGGGGGACACAGCTGACTCTCCCAATGGAAGCGATTTCGACTGCATCTGTGCGAGCAGACCTTCCGAGAACCCCCCTCCACTCCCTTCCCCCTCCCCTGAAAGCAGTCAAGGACGGGAGGAAAATGACGTCAATATTATCACAGCAGTATTTTCGGTGGGCGTCACCTTTTGCTTATTTTAATTTTGATTTATGAGTGAATGGTTGTGGTTAGAAGATTAATTTTTTCACTAAAATTCGTTTTTCGTTTCCATCTAACGATTTCGTGTACAAAATTGCGATTTCGGTTCCGAGTAAACGCCCCCATTGCTGTGATAACGTAGCTAAAAATTTAGACTGATTCTCTAATTAAATTTGAAGCCGATTACTCTGCCGAAGACGTTTAAGATATTCTCGATAGATACTGCATTATAATCGTACATGATATAAACATGAAAAACATTTTGAGAGGCTGCCTCACAAACTAATTCAAAACAACAGTCTTCCCGTGACCGTTCAAAAGAGTTGAATAATTGCTACATAGCCACCGGATTGTTGAGAGTTGTCTATATATGCTAGTCAGTATCGAATCCGTATAAAATTTATCACTGTAATAACTTACGTTAGTTGCACTGCCAAGAGAGATATTTTCAAACTAAATTCATATAAATGCTTAGCCCTTTTAAATCAATCAAAATAATATCCATATTGGCCACTAATGTTTTATTTGCACTCACCTAGTCCATAATTAACTAGCCAGGTGGCCGATTGTGTAACTAGGCTTACGTACGATCGTTAGTGACCCGTTCACTCTCGATAAGCAACATGTTTGGCTATTGCAGTTATATTTTTGTTTACCTCATAGTAATAAATTCCAAATGAAAAAATCATATTGAAGCTTGTGTTTTATTTATATATCTCCACTATCTCTCACTGTAGAGGAGGTGAGAAAGATAGAGAAACATTTCTCATGTAACCTCTGTGGCAATCGAAGTGAATGGCAATAATTTGTGGATAATTTCAGAATTTTTATTCACGATGGTGGACATTAAAGTACGCAATTCAATAACTGACACATCATCCCAAAAATGTTACATTTGTGGAGCTACTCCTAAAAATATGAATGACAGCCAAACAAAGGATGTAGATGTTACCATACACAAATTTGGTCCGTCTACCTAACATGTCCAGATTAGGCTATTCGAATACCTTCTACGTATATCCTACAGGCTAAAGCGAAGAAAAAGCATTAATGGCTTCTGAAAACCTGTCTGTAATGGCGCAATTGACCTTAGCCGTCGGTCCCCTCCTGTTTATAACCACTTCACTCCTATTTACAAGCGATATTATATCGAAAACACAAGCATCTTGATTTTTGCTTTGAGTCCCACTCCCTTTGGCCACTTCTCTCGATCGAGCTCACCGTCTTCGAACGAGGATGAAAAAAGTGATTGTATAAGGGCGATCGTCAGCAGCCAATCGAACGTCACGGTGTTGTCAGATTTACAGCATAATTCGCACTTGCTTCTCTTGCACGCATACGCAAAGAGCTTTAATTTGAAGTGGTTGCTTTTTTTAATCATTTTGAATATTAAGAATTAATAATAAACATTAAAATGCCTGCAAATTGAAAATAACTTCCTCACGAGTATTATACACCGACCTCAATGCGTTCCCATTTGCTAAATTAATTCATAATTACTTGTCATACCTTCATCAATAAATAACAAAAACGTCTGCTTAAATTGCCACTCTTAAAATTTCATTATCACTCAAATTGTGTTCTCTATATCTGAGAGTGGGTAAAAAACGCTCCATCATGTTGAAATTCCACAATATCTTTCCAGATATTCTCGTCATCTAATCTAACTAATGTTTTACGGTTCAATTTAAATATCATTTACCAAAACTACGCTCAGAAGTATTGGCATGTGTATATACAATTTCAGACATAAATTGATTAGGTTATTTATTAATACACAATTAAATACTATCCTCAAGCTAGTCCCCAGCATTAAAGCAATAATCACCCTTTATTACCATTGAAACAATTTCACAACCTTCCCCATCACATCGAAGATAAATGCCTATGAAACTCACTTTTACAAGTCCGTTTTCCGCCTGGCTTTCGTGGTATTTTGTGTAGCATATATTATAACCTACCGTGAGATATATAAGGCAGAATTAAATTATTTCCACTATTTTTCCAGGCACACTCAGCGGCACACAAATATAGGAACAATCCCATAGCTAATGACGTCAAGGCGAGTCAATAAAAAGATAATCGTTTGAGGTGGCTAAATTTACTGAATAAAGCATAACGAAACAGCATATATTGCATAAGTAGACAAAAATCATCACCCTTTCACCTGGACGTAAACAACCACAGTCACAATTTAAAAGTCTCTCAAACAACACAGTAATCCCTTACGAGGGCAAATCCTATTGCTTATTGCTAATTAGACATTACCTGCCTTAAGCATAAACGGATTAATTATTTCAACACAATCACACTGGAATAACACAATGCAATGAAATAAAAATATGAAACTTGGGGTGAGAAATTTCACTGAATGAAGAATAATCAAGCACTACACTGTTTATCCTTTCACTGGGACGTAAACAATTACACTTACAAGACAAGAGAAATCCACCTAACTTCAATTCACATAGATTGCAAATCTTAATTTAAGGCACAAGGTGAAACAACGAAATAATTGCCGACAGCAATTTTCCATCACATCTCTAAAGATACCATAACCATACATGCATCACAGTTCATTAAAAACAGTGTTCATCGCTGAATTGCCAGAGTGTGCAGTCACAACAAACGCTATCTTCATTATATGTCATATTTTCATCGTAAGTGGCATTGCTCAAGTGAAACTGTTGATTCTAGTTCTGCAACTAAAAGTTGAAATTATATGTAACAGTCGGATAGTTGGTTTTAAATTGTTATTCATTGAATAAAAAGGCACATATCTATTCATTGCCTTGACATGAAAAACATTGACACACTCAGCGTTGCTATAATTATTATAATTAAATCACTCCATCACATCATACACAGCTTGTTATGCAATTTGATACTTCAAATTATATTCTTAATCCATAATAGTTCAAACAAAGATCTCCACAACGATAATTTTTTTATTGTGCTTTAGAATGCAAACAAAAACAAACATTCTAACGATTGATCATGGCCGTAACGTCAAGTACTTAGCAGCCGATGTCTTTTCTTCGATCGTGAGCCAAAATATATTCGAACGTAAAGTTACACAATCGCGCCTTCAATTCTTTTCGACGAATTACCCACAACACCACGAAAACCAGCTATATACGTTCGAACGTAAAGTTACACAATCGACCCAAGATTCTCTTGTAAAGCAGAGTGTATCTCTTACTTCAAGATGCAATATAATTTTGTTGTAAAATATATCTATGCACACAAACCAGCCGCGAAGGCAATCGTTCGATCCACATTTTTTACTCAAAATTTTGTGCGGAGTTGATATGATGCCATATAGAGCATGGAAAATAATCATTGATAATTGCAACTCTTTTGGCAACAAAAATTTTTAACTTATACAAAGGTGTCGTCATCCAAGCTAATACAATGCTGGAATCTGTCCAGGCAACTGTAAGTGAAATGTGAGTTCGATCTTTTAGAATATGGAGGATACGATTAAATAATTTAGCGAGTAACAGCGCAGATAAAATCTCTAACTTTGGGATGGTGATTGGTTTAGTAGAAGCCACTCTTGCCTTAGCTGCTAATAAACTGACTTTTAGTTCACCACTAGTAGTTAAGACGCGTACATATACTACCGCAGCGTTAACCCTTTTCGGACGCATCGCAAAAACCAACGAGCTGATTTTCTTGCGCGCTCGGGGAAAATTCGTGCCTAGGAATGCGGATTTTGGTAAGCAATGGCATCTGAGACACGAATTCTGAGATTCAGGAAGTGGATCATCCCAACCAATTTTCAAAGGCCAAAGAGACTGCAAAAAGCATTTTGCCCGAAAAACGACTGGAGCGGCACCACCAATTGGGTCGAATATTCTCGCAATACTTGACAAAATCATCCTCTTAGTATTGGTAGAAGGATCAAACTCAACGTGAAAAGAAAATATATCAGATTTACGGGCCCAAGACATTCCTAATACCTTCAGTGATGCAATTTCTGATGCTTCAAATTGTATAGTAGCTTCACACTCTTCTTTCGGAAAATTAATTAATAATTAATCAGAGTTGCTTGCCCATTTGCCAAATGGGAATCCTAAAGAAAGTAATTCGATGAGCTGTTGCTGCAAGTCCAAAGCATCCGAAATTGAATTGGCTCCCGTAACAACATCGTCAACATACATGTCCCGATGAAGAGATTGAGCGGACAAAGGAAATTTTTCTCCTTCGTAACTCTCTAATTGATGAAGAGTGCGGATGGCAAGATAAGGAGCAGAGACAACTCTACAAGTCACGGTATTTAATTCGAACTCTTGAAGGGCTTGAGAGGAATATCCTCGACACAAAATATGCTGAAAGCCACGGTGTTCAGGAGATATTAATATTTGGCGACACATTTTGGAAATGTCCGTAGGGAACGCAATTAAGTGAGCTCGGAAAACCACTAACAAATCAAAAATATCATTTTGGAGCTCGGGACCGATGAGAAATGCATCGTTAAGTGAATTGCCATTCGAAGAGCGAGAGGAAGCATCGAAAACAACCCTTAATTTCTGACCTTGAGGGGTGGAATTATGAGCTCCATGATGAGGAAGATAATAGAATCCCGATGATGAAGCAATTGACATGTGGCCAAGACTCTCACATTCTTTCAAAAATTTACAATAACTGGCCTTTAACCTTGATCGCTGTGACAATTTAAGTTCCATGCTCGTACACCTCTTTGCAGCCTAGGAATATGATTATCCCAGAGACGGTGACTCGCTTTTGAATGGTAAAGAAACGATAATCTTCCCCAGGCATTCCTTCGATAAGTTTTCGTAAACAACTCCTCGCATTTAACCTCCTCAGGATTTTAAGCGACTTGAACCGTGGATTCCTCTAATTCCCAAAATCTTTTTAGTTGATTAACCAGAGGAATTTCCTCTAAAACACATAAAGAGGTTTCTTAAGAAGGAGCCTTTTGAGAACTATTCAAAATATTTTCCATCGAGATCCATCCAAAAATGGAATCGATTAGAATTAATTCACATTTTTCTATATTTTTCCGCCCCCCCCCCCCCCCCCCCCCCCCCCCCCCCCCAAAGGAAAACCTTAGGAAATAAATCCATTCCCAAAATAAAATCTAAAAAATTCGGTTTGTCAAATTCCGGATCCGCTAAATGAAGCTGAGAAATGCTGTTTCGAATAAAAGGCGGAAGTGGAATTGGTGGAAGCTTCGAAGTTAACTGGGGTAGGATTACATCCTTGGTATTCAATACCGGCAAAGAAGTGTGAGTCGGCGAAAGCGATAAAGCAGTGCAAGCTTCCGGCCACCTCAGAGGGGTTTGAGACAACCCTAAAAGAGATCCATGATAAGGCCACACGGATAGACTCAACCGCCTAACCGCTGCCGAGGAAATAGCAGGGTCAACCATTATTCGAAGAGGAACGGTTAGCCCATGATTATTACCGACATGAACTACTGCCGTTCCGAGAACGGTCAAGTGCGTCGGTTGGCAGCTAACACAATACGCAAGAGCAGAGGAGGGGATCTGCGTCTGTGAAGGCGGGAGAGACTCGGCCGTTTCACTCGGCGAGGATGACGACGGAATGGAAGGACGGTTAATTTGCTCCGAATTTTGTTCCGAGTGCAACGTTGTATTGTGATATCTGTTCCAAATAGTACAGCACATGTCCCTCTGCTGACACCTCGGAGCCCAATGACCTCGCTTCAAACAATTAAGACAGAGTTTTCTCGATTGTAAAAAAGCCGCACGATTAGCAATGGTCATCTCGAGATATTTAGGGCATCTAACAAGAGAATGATTAGATGAGCATAGATAACAGCGTTGAATAACTCGTTGGCCTTGCTCCTTCACGGAGTGCGTATCGCCAACAGAGGTCGGCATTAGAACTCTTCAGTTGGCGAGGACTTGCGCAAAACGGAGGCCTTCGGATTAGGGCCATACGACGTTTGTAAAACCTTGATCCTTTTCTTGATGAAACTCGAAAGTTTAGTAACAGAGGGAAAAGGCTCATCACTCAATGTCTTTTCAAAGAGGACAAGAGTTTCCGCGTCAACCAAACGAGCACCTAATCTAAATAATATAAATTCCCCTAAATCAGGAATATTTAAAGTTCTCAGAGCAGCATGAATTTCAGAAAATGTATTAACAAATTGTTGCATTACCGACAATGACCCCGAAGAAGAAACGGGAAATTCCAGAACTTTGTCGAGATAATCGAATCCCAGAATTCGATGATTGTCATAATGCTCGCATAACTCCTTCCATGCTGAACAATAATGGGCTTCGCCAAATGGGACTGAATCGATAAGCGCTGAGGCCTTTCCTTGAAGAGCTGCCTTCAAATAGGATAATTTCTCTACGGATGCAATGTCGGTTCTATCGTGTACCACAGACTTGAATAAATCACGGAATCCAACCCAATCCGAGAAAGCCCCTGAAAATCGAGATAATTCGATAGTGGGAAGGAGCGACCTTTTATTGTGCGTGGATGCATTATCCGCAGGTGTAAGCTCATTTGTGGCGGAAGGATTCACTGCTCGACGGGAAATGGAAAGATTAAAATAAAAATTTTCTTCCACCTCTTCCACCACACGCATATCCTCCACACAGACATTGCCTTCATTACAATTATGGCAATATTCAAAAATCTAATCTTTAGCCTCGTAGAATCCTGAATAAACGGTTTCCAATTGGGAGCAGCGTATTAGAAACATTTTCCAACTTAGGATGACTTAACATGTCCGATCCGGAGCCGTCGAGCTCTTTAGCAAGAGAAAAAGCTGCACACACAGTGTAACGAAGCTGATCGCGTTTGAAACGCAATAACGTCAACTGCGAATCGAACTGCTCCCGAGTTAACTCTCTCTTCTTTTTCGCTCCTTCACCTTCAGACATGGCTGAATGAAATAATTAAATGAAACTCCCGAAAAGAAAATAAACTTTCTCGTAATAATTACCCCGGGTTTCGACACCAGAACATGTAGCCACACGTGGTCCGTTAGACCGTGACGTGCGACAAACGCAACCAAATAAAGGTTCAATAAAATAAAATAAAAAAGGGATAGAGAGAGAAAGTTGTATAAATGGGAGATGGGAAAAGAAATAATGAGGATAGGCGCTTACCAGAGGATGAATACGGCAGCTCCTTCCGAAGATGTAGGAGACGAAAACCTCTCGAATTGCCCTCCCTTGAAGGTCGAAGCACTGGTTGTTTTCTTGACGAGCACTGGAAACCGAATGTCCATACGCCGGGTTTTTCTCCCCCCTCCTCCTCCTCACGAACTTACCTCACTAGCGTCACAAGGGAAGGTAAGGGAAGTTGGGAAGGGAATTTAAACAGAAACAAAACACCTAATGCGCTTAGCGCAAACATATAGCGTTCTTTAACAAATTAGGTCTCTGGTAGAATTATTACTCGATACTAGTTGCCTATTAGATACGACACAGGTTGATTTGCGAATCCTTTTAGGTGTCAACTGAGATAGATATATAAATAAGCTCATTGTGCGATGTGTCTCCTTCAGAACGCGTCTATTAGGATCGTGCTATCAGGTAAATGGTACAATATTTTCCAACGTAAACACCTTTTTATATTGATTTGGTGCCGAAGTTATTTTTTTCTCTTCACACAACTGCATCGCTCTGTAACGCAATGGATTTTGAAATGCCACTAGCGTAGTGCAGCGCTCATCACAATCTCTTTTCCATTACATGAGGTAGTATAGGGCCTAGGGTCATTATGTCTTGTTTACTATAAATTTGCTACTTGAGAATGATTGTATTTTCGGTGTTGTACTGTTAACAATTATGAAAATTACATTCATATTGTAATGCTATTCCGCATTTTGCCTCAAATATTCAGTATGCTGTGTACCGAGTTATTGAATTTAAGGGACAAAAATTACTTGTTTGAAGAAATGTATGCCGTTAAATAATTACAGCCATGCACACAATACACTTTATGCTGGTATTAAATGTGATTTGGTGATGATTGCACACAAATTTTCAATCTAAAGTGTGTGAACTTACGGTTCTTAGTTAAAGCTTGCGTAAATAACAAAATTTAAGAGATATTTCTGGCGAAAATAAAAACGCAGTAATTCTTCACTTCAATTTTAGCAAACATTCTACAGCATGACATGACTAAATGACTATGTTATTGGTCTTGAAATCAAAATACCTATTATCCTTGCTAAAACGTAACTACTACCTGAATATTTATTAGTTCATGCAATTTCATTGAACATATTAGTACAGTGGGAAGTTCATTTGTCCTAATTAATACCAAACGGATAAAATCACATTGTGGAGAGGTAAGTCTTTCCCGATAGGCAAGTCCTTCGGATTTGTGCCTTCTTTTCGATAAACTAACTTCATTCTTCGCATGAACGTAATGGTGTCCGGTGAGACGTAGTGGAAAGATATCATCATCAAAATGTAAATACAATATGAACTCATGCAAAATGAAGAGTGAATGAATGTTACCTCTGACAGTAAGAGGAATGTTTAGTCGCGCTATCTTTATAAAATATTTACGTTACGCGTGGTGAAGGAAGCAACACAGGAAATGATTTCTCATTCTATGGCTTCACATTGCTGTGGCTCAAATCGCTCAAAGGACCGATTTCACCCCACCCTCCAGTGGGGAGTGTACAAGATAAGGTGCAGTGATTGTGCGAGTTGCTATATTGGGCAGACGGGTAGGAACTTTGCCATCCGTGAGACTGAACAGCGGAAATGTTGGGAGAATGGGGACTCGTCTTCCCTCGTGGCCAAACTTCTTTTGGACGCAGAGCACCACTGCCTGTTTGACCCAGAGATACTCATGGTGAGGGAGAAAGGCTGGATAATGGACGCTCTAGAACCGCTAGAACTATTTGATATTGTTCAGCAAGGGGAGGAGTCCCTTAACAAACAGCTGTTCAAACGTCACTCCCCACTCCTCGCCATTCCATTCCCTAAACCATGCATTGACTCGAGGCCAGTGCCTCCCCACTTACCTCCCTCCCACCTCCCGACATCTACCTCCCCCTTTCCCCCTTCGTTGTGTAAGACTTCTTTGACGGAAAATTTTGCACCTGATGATAGCTTTGAAGTTGAAACACGTACCTTTAATTAAATCAATAAGATAAGTGTTATGCATTCAGTGATTGATTCATTTCTCGCATTAATAAGTATTATTAACAGAGGAACCAATGTTATTATCCCCCTTTATTCTGTTAGAATTGATGAAAATCGAAATTTTGAAGCAAACAAAGGATCTTCATTCACATCAAAGGATCTTCATTCACATCAAAGGATCATGTCATTGAGCTCCATTACTTCTTATACAAATGTTTGCTAAGGAAATTAAAGAAACAAAACAGATTTGGCCACCATTATTATAAGGTAAGAGACGCTCAATTGGTCCTTACGGATTTCATAATCTTTGCCTTAAAAATGTTTTCATAACGTGAGTTTTCCCCCATCCGGTTAGGGGAAAAAGTATTCGCTGCCCTATTACAGACTTCGGCCGGGAGAAAATTTTGGGCGAGAACTCTTTCTCCTAAACGAAGCACCCAAAGTTACAGACCAACCCCCCTAGAAGGGCTCAGGTTGCAACTGAGTGTTTCCTGGGTGGGTGAAATAAAATAAAGGAAAAAAGTGGAGCTTTGCAATTTTACGGTGCGTGGAAGAGAGTGGAAAGAACTGGTGCAAAATAAAGAGTGAAATTACTAATAGTGAGAGAATTGTTTCCTCTCGTTATCTTCATAAAATATTTTGATTGCACGTGGTGAAGGAATCGACACAGGAAATGATTTCTCATTCCGAGGATTCACTTTGCTGAACACTTGAATGTGTTGAGCAAAGAAAAAAAAAGTTGAAGAATCAGAGATATAACAGGAAAAGCAACCACGTAGAATCCCCTCAACCAGCTCACGCAAAACCAGAAGGCGGGTTGACGGCTGCGCCATTCAGATCCAGATACGCGATCCAGAGATAGTATAGGGCTAAAAGGTAGAGGAAAACTATTCGATAAGAATTTAACTCGCTTTAGGATACCAATTTTTCTCCTTGCATTGCTGTTTTGTACAGGTGCAAATAAACTTTACTTTTCTTAAAAACTACGACCACTGCACTGTCAGTATCTACGGCATGCATTGCAATGTTGAAAAAGTTCCTTACGACTTATCAAGTGCATCCTTTCATGCAATGAAAGCACAACAAATATGTCTTGAAGTAGGCTTCTGCGGAGTGGTGTAATAGGAGCCGCTGGGTATAAGAAAAGGCCTCTTCGTGAATTCATTCCTTCGAAGGCAGTTTTGCCGTCGTTGGAGCAGGCATCTTCAGGTCTGCAGTCTGACTGTCCTAGCATTCGTCGCACAGATGAATGCAGAGGACATCCCGGAAAACCAGTTGCTCCACACCAAGTATTCGTTAAAATTGATGACCCCCCTAATTAATCAATGATAGAGTACGGCTTAATTATTGCTAGCTTTACATTCACCATTGTGAATACATTTTTGAAACCCTAACGGTATTTTTACTAGAGATGTGCGAACATTACCCACGAATATTCGAATACCACGAATACTAATAAGTATTCGAGACTTCGAATACTTATGCTGGAAAAAAACGATATTCGAGATCTCGAATAATTGTGATAATTACGTTATTCAGTGAACTATCGTTAGCACGTTTTCCTCGTCAGCTCGTTCGTGTCCTCAGATCCGCGTCACAGTTTATGTAAATAATACAGGTTAGCACGTTTTGATTACCTATTTAGCACGTTCAGAGGAAGACAAACCAAATTTGTGTCAAGAAAATAATCTCCGTATTGGTTGATTTGACGATGGATATCTCGCAAAAGTTTTAAATCTTGCGTTAATTACTTACTTTAATTCTTGTAAAGGGCACCCAGAATCTCTGCATTTTATCGCGATGTTAATTTGTTTTACAAGTGTGGACTAGGCATCAAAACTAACTGAGCACAAATACTTACCTGCATTAAATGTGAGACAAGTGCTTAGCATTAGCCATGGGAAGGTCAGAGGTGAAAAGAAAATTATTAATTGAAAAGCTCAACCTTCTTCGAAAATTAGACCAAAATCCATGTACGAAGCGTGTATAAATAGAGGCAAATATTAAAGTGCTGCCATCAATACTAAACTCGATATCGAGCTCCTCAATTCATGCGTTGTTCGGTGTTTCCCCCTTCGCTACGAACTCGTTTTCAAAAAATATAAAATTATAATAGAGTGTTGTGTAATGGACAAGTGTCATGACGTTAATGGATTCGCATTAGAAATTTTAATATGAAGACGGTGTTTGCTTGCCTCCGATGTTGCACATTTACGAATAAAACCCGATTTCGTAAATTGACTAGAGTGACTGAAACGAATAAAAGAATTTATTTGAAACTTAAGGGACATGATGACAAAAGTACAATTCGTATTCTATCGAAATTCTTTTTCATTTGTGCATTTAATATTGTTATGAAAAACGCCAACGCGTTGCAACGTGACGCTGCCGTCTGCGACTTGAAAAAAATTTAGCCATTTCTCATCCTCACTGCAAGTCATTCAAAAATGTCTGTTACCTGCATTAAACGGAAAACTGAATTGTCTGCACGCTGATATGCTCTTTATGAATATGGCTTCTTCTGTTTTTGAGATAGAAAGCTCAACTTGAGTCTTTTTGCGTGGGTTGTGCACACAAAGCGTGCACTTTGGTCGTTGTCGTCGTAATTAATTATTGAGTGCGCACCAACGTAAGGCATGGCGAGGCTTAGCAATTGCAAATGAAAATTTGTTACAACAGTGGTCTACGGAATAAACGAACCTGTAGGAGCATTGTGTTTCCCTGGAAAGTATGCAGCACACACATCTTCAACTTGCCCGAGAAGTCCTAACGTGTTTGGTACGTTTTCCTCGTTACCACGTACAGAACTATGGGTTCCTACTAAAACGTGCTAGTGAGGGTCTACTTATTTGGCGTGCTGATGAAGTACATTCAAATAATTCAAGACTTGACAGAACATGATATATTAACACTTTCTGCTCACTTATTAAGGCCGAAAAAATTAATGCATTCAATAGTACATAGTTGGGAGGAAAAATATTTTATTATGTATTTGACATTTTGAAACCAGAATTAATTTTTCAAAAATGTAATCAATTAGTAGATTTTTACTACAGCAAGCGACAAATTAATTTGTAGAAAAACATTTAGCATATCAATTGTAAGTCATTCAAGTCAATTGAAGGCATTCGAAATTCGAGACATTCAAGTCATTACTTAATATTCGAATTAGATATTTGAATTCAAGAAATCTGCTATTCGACCCATCTCTAGTTTATTATAAGGAACTATATTGAATGCTTTTTTAAACGTTGACTGTTTATGAGCAACTAAAATGAGCCGGAACTAATGTTGACTGTTCATGAGCAATCCCTGACTATCTAAATACCCTATGATTGAACTGACTGTGATGATGTGCTCAAATACCTTACAAGCACTGATGATGTGCTCAAATACGTTACAAGTGATTAGCGAGAATGAAATGAGTCTGTAGTTACTAGGCTCTTTTCTACCACCGCTTTTAAAAATAGGTGTTATGTTAGCTATTTGCCAGTCCTTGGGTAATGTATGGTTCTTTAGTTTTTTATTGAATGTCATTTTTAGACAGGGAGCTATATCATAAGCTAATGTTTTATGTACTCTGGAAGGACTTTTATCGGGACCTGGCGATTTGTTTTTACTTTTTTTTAACTGGTGCTCTATTTCGCGACATTAAAATATTATTTCGGGAATTTGTTCACAGAAAGCGTTGGACGGTGTGTTGTGTGACGATGAGTTGAATATACTTTTGAAGAAGTTGTTTAAAGAATTGGCGTTTTCTAAACGGATGATGACTAATTCCTATACTAATAATTCCTATAGTAATAATCGGAAAAATAGAGGACTGGTTACATTTTCTCTAAGGTTCAAAATGAAAATTTGAAGCTAAATCGACCACTCATGAGTGTGCATTGCTAATTAATGAGAATTTGAACTAGAAACAATGCCGGCGCATATTAAAAAAAGAACCTGCTGGGCAAATAAAAAAATAAACCTCCCCATAGGTGGTAGACATTTCCGCTGACCGAATACGACATCTTACATAGTTTTAGGTAGAGACCTCATCAATGCACGATATCCTAATCTAGTATCTGATGCAAATTAAGGTTCGGTTGTGTTATTTTAAGCGAGTCCAACCTAAAAAACCTTCATCAACTGAAATTTCAATAAGCATTGATTCCTCTATCAAACCCTCAAAGAATTCCATTTTACTTACTAAACCAAAAATATTAAATTTCCAAAGTTTACTAACGGAGCTCTTGTTGCGCAATGTAGAACGCAATAGGGTAGTTTCCTTCATCAAAGAAAACAGAATTCATTAATTTCAATTCTTACCCTACCATAAATGCATTCATTTTACACAAAAAGATTGGATTGGTAAATTCCAGTTTACTAGAGGCTTAAATGTTAATTTTAAGACCATTCGAATAAGCTCAGAAATGGCGGGATGCGCTGCCTTCTTGATTCCGTTGCAGGAATATAGATTACGTTGCGAGGCATAGGAAGAATTCGTTTCCTGAACTTACCATTGTATTTCAGAGCCCCTAATCTCTAGTGAACAAAGCATTCATGATTCATGATAGCCTATGAAAATTATCAAAGTTGGAAGTCTTCTCCGTTAAACATGGTATTAGTAGTTGCTTTATAGGCTCCAGGGCATCTTGCTCGTGGCATCCTCTAATACTGCGAATCATGGCGTGAACTTTGTACGAATATAAGACAACTTTTTCACACTGTACATTTATTTCACTTTTAATTTAATGAGGAAAAATACCTATGGTCATTTTAAAATCGAGTGGCTTAAAATACGTACTCCAGAGGTTATTGAATTTCGAACGAAACAGTAATGGAAAATAAAAAAAATAATGGGAGGCTACGCCATTGCATGAATAGCTTCCCTAATTATTTACATAGGTCTGTCAATATTTTCATAAAACTTGAGTCAAAAAATTCATTTCATTTTATGAAAATACCAATAACCTGCTGGCAATACTTTGATGACACCAAAATAATAACACTGACTCTTTGCTTCGAGACACCTCACAGTGTATTCGACAATGTATGTCAGATAATACAATGTGCATAAATGACACAACTTGTACTTTCCATGCAGCTTTATACATTCCCCGATCGATTTCGACGACCAAGCGTCATTTTCAAGGGGAGCCAACCAGTTGGCCCCCCTTGAAAATGACGATTAGTCGTCGAAATCGATCGGGGAATATATAAAGCTGTGTGGCAAATACAAAGTTGTTTCATTTACCATGTTGAACGTTCGCAACTTCCACGAAGTATCGCCTTCATCCATTAATTCAATGCACATAAAGGCTGTAATACGTGTGAAAGGCCCGGTCGTTCTTAATTTGCTGGAGGCTAAAGCATCTTCCTCGAATTATCATGAACAGGTTGGCCACGACGGATGAGAGAGGGCTTCCCATGGCAAATTAGGCTGTCCCAAAAAAACTTTTTTTTAAATTTCAAAATCGTCAATCGGATTTCGATGACCCTCGGGTATACAAGGATAGGCAAAAAAAGATTTTTGACATATGTTAAATAATTAGTTAGCGAGAGGCGCCTAAATACCAACACCCTTAATTTGTCATACGATATCGCGAAAACTGCCAAAATAAGGGTAATCAGGGTAAGTTATGAACCAGAGGACAAAAATTTCGTCTGTTTTTGCGTATCTTTCACCGTTTAGGCTTTGCGGCCCGCGCAGCCTGGCGCCAAGAGTGGCGCTAAGCGATGCGGCTCGCGCGACGCGGCGCAACAGACGGCTGAGGCCGTCCCCCTCCCCATCCTCCTCACCTACGGTCGCCCGCCATGCTCACATGCTTCAGTGACTCTCTCTCTCTCTCTCTCCGAAATTCAGATTTTGAACTCGTTTCGTAGACCAAATCATGTCGGCACGTATGGTAATCAATCTTAACTTTATTTTGGAAACTCATTACAAATTTATTAACCTACTGAGAAAATTATTCAACTCTCTCTTCTTCTACTGACGGTGACTAGATCCGGCTTAGTGGCGCATCACTGTCGGCCACGATAGGAAAAATCAGGGCCGTTACTCGGTAAGGAAACGTGACGAAATTCTCATTTATTGGGCATAACTTTTATTCCGAAATTGCATCACTTAGTGATTGCTTTTTAAATATTTCAGTTCACCTACTGCTGCTCAGCGGTATTGACAAAAATGGACTCTGCCGAGGGCATATTTGCCTGGACCACATGTTTTATTGTGGTAAGTTTTGGTAGTTCTTTAATGGAAATTTGACTTGAGAAATCCAACTTTGACTGCTTATACTTTCAAATCTGTATAAATGACTTTCTATGTACACCTAAATATCTACTTAGCTGAATTCAAAATATGCATCTTTAGTGTGAACCCAAACATAGCTTCGTAACTAAATATAAACCTAATATAAGTGTGGCAACAGTTGATATTTTCTTAACCCCTGCAATCACTGTAAACGTCGCTGAAGTAACAGCTGCCCAATTTACGACGAAGATATACCGTAGGTGGTGTTGTAACCGTAACTGTTTAGCACCCGGTACACAGCATAATTTCCTTTCAGAATTTTTTCTCAGTAATTTTTTACTCAGGTACAGACCAATCTGATCAATAACGCCTCAAAAACCCTTCCTCCCCTACCCTCGGAAGGCTGCAGCGCTGAGGAAAAGGAAAACAGATCCGCACGGTATTCTGCACGCGATGCTTTCGCAATTTTTTACGCAGCAATTTATGAATTACGCATTGATGTGATTTCACTACCCTATAGCGCCCTTTGGTACATAAAAAAACTAGCTAAATCGAAGGGGTACCTATTTTTGCAAATCAGTTTCAAAAGTTTAAACATCAAGAAAAATTGCATCCACTTTTTTCCAATTTTAATTTGTCCCCATTTTATCATTTTTCAACTTTCAACAAATAAAACAAGCTTTTTTGGAGATTTCTAGCTCAATTATATCAGGAGATATATACATAAAACTAAGGGCTTATCCCATTTCCGCCCAACGTATCGAAAATGAAACATTATTTTTAATTTTTATTACCCTGATATTATTTTTGTTGTAGCCTCAAATAAGTAGTGATTAGATTAAATGAACCTTTTTTAACAACATAGTATTTTTTCCTAATTTTTCTGAGACCTTATTATAATTTATTTTTTATTTCAAAAGCTTGGTTGAATAAGGTATTTTTTTACCTATATTTCAGTTCAAATTTCTGTGCCCAATATTAAATAATATTCCACAATTAAAAACAGCATTTGTAGAGTTAAGTGTATTATTTTTTATGCTATGATATATTACTATATTATTCCACAAATAATCTAATTTTTTCATGAATATAAATAATGTTTCTGGGATGTATTACTTTTACTTATACCACTTCTTTTTTTTATTAAAGCTTTATTTTTTAAACAATAATTGGTATAAGTAAAAGTAATACATCCCAGAAACCTTAAAATGGAATACCACAAAGTTACGAATCAGTTAGTTAATGTAATTTAAATAATGTTGCGTTCTCGCAACATTGGGCGTAATGCCCTAAGCAAGTACCTATCTCAAGCCGTTGATCACGGAGACAAATACTTCCTTCGTCCCTTTCTATTTATCGATTAACTTAAATAACAATAAGCCTCTTATGAAGACATTTGATCATTTTAACAATTTTTAGCGCGTAGCCTTTATGCTATGTAGAAACAAATAATGGTTCCCAGGGTTGAAATCCACTGTATTGTGTTTCTTTCCACTCACTTGCAGAGCGAATTCTGATCGCTACTTGAGCTTTCCCTCTAAAGCAATGTGATTTAATCTCTTCTGGCTAAACATTTTATTCTTAAATGTAACACAAACGACAATGTGAGTAAATTAGGTGATGCTATATCTCGGATGTCAACATTTGATGTCTTACAGTTGGATGTGGTGTTCAATGAATTACGGTTGCGCTGCAGGAATGGTTACAAACATAGTCTTGTATCATACCATAGCGAGTGTTGACTTTTCTTGTTTAGTACTATTAAACTCCTGTAACTTAGTATCTATTATTACGCACATTCACTCATTCGGGTCTTGAGCGCATCTGGACAAAGTACCTAAGTTCTAAGTCTTCTAGGCTTGAAAGGGACATGTCAGTGACAACGGGAGCTGCATCGACACTCGACATCATTGGAACACAAGGAGCTCTAACTTCTTGAAAATTCAGAGCAACCCATGAAGCAGGTAAAAATAAAGAAAAGAACGTGGATTCCTCATTGGATAAAAGATACACCGATCTATGACGTTTCACCAGTGTGTAATGAGAAAAATTTGCAGTAGGTGCTCAAAAATATGTATGGAGGTTTGAAACCGCTGAATATATTCTATTTGTTTTTGACTGTGATGCAATGGAAGCAATCCCTTCATTTTCTGTAAAGTATGCTTGCAGTAAAAATAATCAGTTTCCAAATTACCCAGAATGAGCTCGGAAAATTTTTTGGTTTACTGATTTTGACGGGGTACCATATTCAAACACAAATTAGGTTTTGTTGGAGTAAAGACTCAGACAAAGAGGTAAAAATTATTCGAGAAAGCATGTCAAGGAATAGGTTCGAGGAAATAAGAAAATATTTACACCTCTCTGACAATCAATCGCTTGACAAGAACAATAAGTTTACTAAGGTTAGACCCTTTTTTGACAAAATCAATGAGAAATTTATTCAATTTGGTGTATTTTCTCATTCACTTTCCATCGATGAGCAAATGGTCCCTTATTTCGGGCTCCACTCATGTAAGGAAACCAATTTGGTTTCAAACTCTGGTGCCTAGCGTCATCATCTAGGTATTTATTAAAAATTTTCCCTATGCTGGAGTGTCTAGAGAACCAAGTGGTGGTTTTAATCTTCAAGAGCGAGTTGTGTTAGAACTTCTAAAAGCTGTGTATATCCCAAAAAATCACATAATATATTTCGACAACTTTTTTACCAGCCATTCTCTCCTTTGTGAACTTGGTAAACAGGGATTTTTTGCAACCTGTACAGTTAGAGAAAACAAAATCTCTAAATGCCCACTAAAATCATTGAAGGATATGCTATATGAGGGAAAAAAAGGAACAATTATTACAAATACAAGAAAGGATTACCAATTCGACCAAAGCAACAAAATATTTATAGTACGTTGGCATGATAATTTTGTGGTCACCGTTGCGACAAATGTGGGCACTCTGGCTCCTTTGGCCACAGCAATAAGATAAAGTAAGGCCAAAAAATTGATTGATTGATCATCTTTTTGATACCCATTTACCAATGCTGTCAGTAACTCTCCCAAAGAAAGTTTAGATTGACTTGTCTATGTAAGCAAACGATCATCAGTTTGATACCCATTTACTAATGCTGTCAGTAACTCTCCCAAAGGAAGTTTAGATTAATTAGTCAACAATGATCAATTCCCAGAAAGAGTACTTAAAATTGAGTAATTAGGCCATATGAGACCATACCACAACAGCAATGTCAAATTCAACCAGTCTGTTGCATCTCATAGGTGAGAAATTCGAATATTTCAGCTTAATCAGTTTAAGGAATTCATTGGAACATTATCAAAAATTCTGATATGGAGTATGAGACTGCTTGGCACCGAAATATGGACATTAAAATGGATGAAAATTTAAGAATGGCTTTTAAGGCTTTTTAAGTTGGTAGAGGAATGGAAAAGGTTAAATAGGTAGAAAAGTATGGCAGATGAAGTTTAATCAATAGGGGAGAATTAGAGTAATTGACTGAAGTGCATGGGGACAAAGCAGACTTTCCACAGAGGTCCAGCCATTTCACCTTCACCATGACTCGAACCCAGAACCCTGATTTCCAGTTTCGCCAATTAGGTTACCAAGGCTTCTTTCTCCCCCGTGTAACTCTACAGGTTTAGGTTCTGGTGAAGGTGGACTTCTTCCTCTTTGAAAATTCAGCTGGTGTATTGAAGCAGGTGACTCTTATAAGGAATTCTAGGCCAGTTCGAAATCCTTGACCATGGAGACACATTGAGTCAATGGGATGGTGAAGATATTTTAAAGGAATCGAAGTAGGGAATAATATGAGGTGGAAGAGCAGAGAAAAATGCACCTTGGATGGAATGATGTAATGTTACAAGTGTGCAGAAATAAAGAAACACATTATGTGAAAGACAGAGCAGTCCAGAAGTCTTTTGTGTCCATCTTAAGCTCCTCAAATCAGTACGACATCGATATAATAATTATTTTCCCAAGAACGTACAATACATCATAGAATTCTTCAAATTTCTCACCTTTACAGTTGAAGCATGTTCATTTTATAGGCTTGAAACATGGAACATCAGCCTTTTTTATTCAGTTTTGTACTAGTTTTCAGTAAATACCCACCAAAGAAGACAAAATCTTTTCAAGCATATTCCTAATCTAAGTAAGATTATTTCACCTTAAATAAAGGGTTACCCGAAAAAAAAAAAAATTTTTTAACATTTCAAAAACAAAAAAATGATAGTTTTCAGTTTTTAATGATCTGAGCATATCACAAGGTATTCAGATAAAATGATATAAATTACATAAAAAAGTCTGAAAAACACTCAAAAATAGTTTCCAAACAACGTACAACAAGGTACAGCGTACATCTTCACAAAAATCGATATACCGAAGGTTGAAAAGAGTGCTTATCCGGCTGGTATTCATTCAGAAAATAAAAAAAAATATCTCCAAAATACCACATCATTTATATCTTAAAAAATTAAAAGCATTAATAGTAGTAGAGGTAGTCATTAACACGAGATGGGCATATTAGATCATTTATGAGAATCAGAAAGTGGTTTGAATTCATCTGAAAATTGAGGTAGGATAAAAGAAACCCAGCACAGAGCAAATAAAGAATAAGCAAAAAAAGCACAGAGCAAACATGAGGTCTCAAATTTTTCTCTAACAAATCTGATGGAAGGAGTACAGCCATCAAAGTAACCTTGCAGGATCGAACTGGAGCAGTGACTAGAGTGAGCCCCTCTTCCTGAGGTCCCACATTTAAATCCTGACTGGGGCAGTTTTTTTATTGCTCTCCCAGACCCCCACTTGAGTTTTGTAGAGAGAAACTCAAGTGCAACACTCCATCCATCAGATGAGATGGTTAACCATGGACCCCTATGCACCTTTTGTGACCTAATACCAATGCTGGGCTCCTCTTCAATCTCCCACCTTTCCCTGAAAATATCATAACTCTCCTCAATTTTCCATACATCCAAATGGTGGACATGATAATACCAGTCAGTCGCCTCCACCTGAAAACTCCCCTACTACCTCTACTACTGGAAATGCTGTCCAAACAAATCTTAGGTGGACGAAGATTAAAAAATGAATAATGACAAGCACCACCCAGATTAAAACCTGAAACCTCAGGAAGGGAAGGCATTGCTATTGCCACCACACTCAACCCAACCCTCATAACTACATGAAAGAGGGCCAAAAAGGTAGATTGTTTCACATATTTTATCAAAAGCAATATATAAAAATATTATGCATAAACATATTTTCTTCAACATTTATAGCAATTGACATCACCATAAAAATCTACATCTAGGTGATAACATGAGATTCTTAACAAGTGACTTTCTCATAGCACACCCTGAAGTCTGTGATAAAATGAATGATTCTTCCCAAGGCACTTTACCACTTTCCGTTTAGTATCCGTAATGATTTTTAAAAAGGACTCTTCATCAATGTATCCTTTCAGTGTGCTCAATAACTCCACGAACAGATTAAAGACCGTCTCATCCTCTCTATCTAATTGTGCACACAGTGCCTTAAGGACTTCCAACATATAAACCTTACCCTTTTTTGAAGCTTTAGAGACACCGATTTCACAATAATACTTTGAAAAAATGAATTTCATCTTTAAAGTTCGGGTACTGGTTTCTCCTAGTGCAATCTTGTAGCATTGGTAGACATATTTCACCACTTCTAAGGCTTGCTTCTCATGTCCATTAGAGTAAATCAGTGGAGAAATCGCATTAAAAAATTCTAAAACTGTCATAATACGAGGGCAAGCATTGACGTCCCTTTGAATTACATCGTAGAGAAGCTGCAGAAATTGTATGGGTACTTCATACTGCCCCTCTAGGAGCAACATCTTCATGTTGTCCACCATAATACTGTTCACTTTTGTAATGAGTTCCTCCTCCCCCACCCCATATTTATAACAATTAATAAAACACTTAACTGATTCGCCATACTCCTGTTTTCCCCAGAGAGCACACCCAGTAAAAAATAAATGCTTGCATTGGAAGCTTTCTCCAGAACAGCTTGTCTTTTCGTATGTGTATTTCCTCAGTTCGCCCAATGCTTCATCATGCTTTTCCATTCCTAGGAGGGCATCACACATTTTTAACCTCAGCGTCATCACTTTCAAGTGATCGTCACTGTGATCTCCTTGTAGAACTTTGATTCCAGCTTTACAATGTTCATAAGCTTCGTCATATTTTCTTTCTTTTTGGCATACATCTGCCAGTATCACCCTGGCACTTAAAAGCTCGTCAGAGTTAACTGGACTCTCAGATCCATACGTCTTCCTCCTCAACTGCAGATACTCCATGGTTTTGGCAGAATGTTGATCACCTTTACCTCCTGGACTATTACTTGCCAGCTCATTGCTGCAAGATTTACCACCATTATACTTTCTGAGGACCCCCTTCGCCCAAGCATACAGCTCCCCACAATACTCTTCTACCTTTCCTTCCTCTTTGCCTAGGATCTCTAAAAGTAAGGAAATATTCTTCTTCGAAGATAGTACAATGGAAGGTTCCTTGCCAATTGGCCAGGAGCCCTGCTCCACAATTGTCTTAAAGATCCTAAGGGCTTCCTCGTTCTCCCCTAAATGCATGATCGAAACCCCATAGTGGTACATGGCAACGAATGTGTCTGGGTCATTCTTTCCTAGCACCCTTTCATGATCATTCAGGACTAGCTTCTGGATCTTAGCAGCTTCCTTGAATTTCCCACTAAAGTAGTGTATCCTACCAATGGACCTTTTGCACAAAAGAGTCTCATAGTCATCTGGGCCAATATGTTGACTGAGTACCTTAACGGCTTTTTCAATGAATTCCAGTGCTACGCCATGCATGAGTTTCTTTGAAAGCTGCTCCGCTATCCGATCTGGAATTCGACAGAAGTTCTTGACAAGCAACTTATGTCCCGAAAGGGATTCCCAAACGGACATCTGGTGCTCAACCTCCATTACTTCAGCGAGGCGCATGGCTTCATAGAGGGCCTCCTTCTCCTTGCCTGTATTCTTTAATATAATCTTGTTAACATACTGGATAAGGTGATGAATTATACCCAGCCTTCCATCAACCTTTATTATTGATAGCTTTCGCAGTACGTTCATAGACGCATCGACTTCATAGGTTGTATACCTAGGGTAGGCCGTCCTTAGGATATCAACATCTATTGTATCTGGAGATAGATAGGTCAGGACATTGAGGAGTGGAATCGCCATTTGCCCATTCTTTGAACTCTTCAAGTGTTTGAGGGCTATACTCATAGTACTAAATGCAGTTTCACCATAGCTATTCAACAACTCCTTCCGGAATGGGCAGTCCAGCAAATATTTCGAGCTCTCCCTGAGGAGCTCTAAATAGTCGGGTATACCATACTCCTTTCCACCAGATTTGGCCCCATGCCTGCCCTTGTCCTCGATGAAAGAAACAGCTTGTTTCAATGCCAAAGGGAAGTTGCTTAGAGTCTTCGCCAATTCCCGAGCATCACCATCATTCCAGTTTGGGATTCCGTACAGAGACAAATGAATAAATTCATAAGCTTCATCTGGTGAAAAATTATCAAGGTCAATCACGTGAAATCCCTTCCATTCATGTGTCCTTGCTGTCATCAATACGTAAATATCATCATCTCCTGAGAAGAATCTTGGAAAAAATTTGCTTAGGTTCTCACTTAACTCAACGTTATCAAACACTATGAGAGTCCTTTTGCCTTTAAAAAAGTCATATGTTTCCTGAACAATGACTTCAAGATCTTTTATATCTCCATTCCTATCTTCCTTTAGAATCCCTAGGCGACCATATGCCAGCATCTTCAAGCAGTTCTCTATTCTCTCATTGTTCTCAGAATTCAACCATATTATGTTGTCATAGTTGATAGAATAGTGTTTAAGTGCATATTTTCTAGCTAATTCACTTTTCCCCATTCCTCCAAGACCACAAACAACCACTGCCCTTGGTACTTGTAAGCACCTCTCATCCATTCTGCTCTGAAGAACCTCGTGGATTTTCATGAGCTGCTGATTCCTGCCAACGAAGTCTGGCACAGAAATCCTGACATTGAATCTTATACCACCTGTCATTTCTTTCTTCCTCTCCTGAAAGAATCTCTTCACATCATCTCCAGTAAGGTATCTCGCATCCTTCCTCTCTGCCCAAGAATACATGTCATTGAAGAATCTCCCATAGGCATTCAAAGCATTGGACACATTCAAAAACTTTGCCACTTCGGCTTTCACGAGAGACTCCATCTCCGCAGTATCTGGTTGGTTCACAGCAAATGAAAGTATCTCCATAAATTCCCGCACATCTTGCTCAAGCCTCTCACCGCAGTACCGTGTGCTAATGTCTCCAATGGAGCCCACTTCAAAAGAATAATCTACGAGGTCCCCAAGATTGATTCCTAGATTCCTCATTCTGGCCTTCAGGCTTTCTCTCAAGTTACCCAAACTTTCCGGGAGCCATTTTCCTTCAAGAAATCCAGGACTGAAAACAACTAATTCTCCTTTCTTCACGAGAACAAAGTCCAACAGCATGTCCATGTTTTTCTGCAGGACTGGAAAGTCATCTTTAATACTCACTTTCTTCCCATCTCGGTTTTTAAAAATAGATTCTGCTAACAATTTGGCCAATGTCTTATGAGAAGTGAGAGTAGTATCTGGCATCTTTGTAAGTTCACCACATATTTCAACCACAGCTCTTGTCAGGAATGATTTGAAAGCATCCTCATCCTGCAATTCAGAATGTTCATCAAGGAACTTGAACCAAAGCACATCACGGAAGTGTGAAGCAGCAGAAGACAAGCCACGGCCTTCCACAAAATCTTTACGAAATATTCTCAAGTCTGTATCTACCACTTCCTTTATTAGAACCACCCTGTAGCAGTCATAAAGTGAAGAACTTTCACATTTACCCACATGAGACTTCAAGAAGAACTTCTTCCCTTTGGTTACCGAAACAGAGAAGTCCCTTGGAAGAGAGATACAACTGTTCTTCAAATATAGCACAACTTCCCTCCTGCCACAAAAATCCTCCTTAAACCTCAGCAGTTCATTGGAAAGTATCTCATCCTTTGCTGAGCTAGTGAAAATGGATTCATCAAAAGTGAAATGACCGAAAGACTGGCCAAAATTGAATCCTATGTTGCTGCATATCACAAGAGACCGTATCTCATCCCCAAAATTTAACAGTTCCGAATTCCGTTTCATATTCCTGTATGACTCGAAGTACTTGATCAAGCTGAAGGGGCCGCCGGATTTGTCGAAGAGTTGAGATGCTTTGATTTCAGCTTTCTTCTTTCTCAGTGTGTGCTTTGCCTGGATGAACTGGTAACTCCTGTTTTAAGGAGAAAAGAATATTATCTCCAAAAGGTAACAATTCTAACCACTCAACTTCATTCTTCTTCAAAAAGTGATACATTACTTTTTCCTCAATATTTTTTTTCCACAACTGCTATGCATAGCAGCTATGCATCCTTGGGAAAATAAATACGAAAATACCTACCCTCCCTACCGTGCTGGTTAGGACCTGCTCAGTTGTGTGCGATTTTATTGAGCGATGAGTGATTATAAGGTGCTACAGACCACAGAATGACACTTTGTGATGAGTTCTAACAGGAGAAAATGCCATTCCATTGGAAATTTCAGAATGATTGAAACAACAGCATGGGGAAGAGAGTCCTTCAAAGACCCACATGTTTAGGTCGTGTGAGTGCTTCAGATATAGGTCCTGCAACCATCACGTGAGCGGTCATACTGATTGACCCACACTCAAGAGAGCACGGCAAAACCATTCTGCAGGAAAAGTGATAGGAATGTTTGGCTGGTATTGGCATGGAATGATCTATTGATCTATGAGATTGTGCCGAGCAGGGTCCGAGTATTTTTAGGAAATCTCATGAGGTAAATTGGAAACCAAAAAACCTTTCCGAGAAGAAAAAGCTACTTGAAATTCTTATTTATACGGGTGTTGTGATTACTGGAGTAAACTTTTCATTCATCATTCTGATCTAGCTCCTTCTCACTTGAGTAGGAGTTATGTTGAATTCTTATTATGAATTCTGAACCCCTCTAAAAATACATCAAAATTCTAATAACTACCATCTACATAAAATTCAGTCATTCCTGGATAAATTTATGAGTAAATTTCAGGAAATTTACACACCTGGGGAAATGTTATGAGTCAATGAATCAATTACAATCAAGCCCGTTTATAACGAAGTTGAGGGGGCCGAATATATACTTCATAACAACCCAACTTCATAATATGCGGACCAGTTTTTCCGAGCTTCTCTTTCACAGGGAATAGCCTTCACTTTTTTATAACCGGAACTTCATTATAATTGGGTTTGATGTAAGTGGGCTTGACTGTAACTTTTCAAGGTAGGTTGGAAATGAAACAGTACATTCCTCAAAAAAGATATAAGTAGGGTATCAAAATTTAAGAAGAGTGCTCTGGAAAGGAGTATGCATGGAACGTGAACCTTTGTTCAGGACATGAGCATGATGCTAGCAATTTTTCCTATGGATGTAGTTTTGTAACCGTAATGGAAGTTGATAGATGTCGGAAGGATGAATGTCACAGAAAATTACTACACCTGCTTAGAGTTGGCAAGTACACTTCTTGATCACTGGATACATTTGCTTGGAACTCTGTGTGAAAACCAGAGGGTAACACCAACAATATAATGACAAAAAATTAAGATAGGGGAGATCGTAATCAGGGAAAATCAAAGATGTTATTTATGATGAAATGGAAATAAAAACTTGATATATTACTTAGTTGACAGTCCACTCAAATGAGATATTACAAGTAAAAAGATAAAGGTCAAGAGTAATAAAACCAGTAGCTAATGTAAAGTACAACGAGGAAACATCTATCAAGTCAACTTTCTTCCTACTCATGCCATTGCATCAATCTTTGAAATGGTTCACACAAGTAGCTTTAGAACTTACTGTGGAAACTTCTGTAAGAGAATGCTTATTTCATGTTTAACCTAATATGCACTAATGGGATGCAAATAGTAAAATTTAGGGAAAACCTAATCAAGCAGCTTTTGGGAAATGAGTCACAAGACAACAGATCTCAGTCAAATTTCATAATGCCACAAACATCATGAAAAAGGAGTATGGGCTCTCATTCATTCAAAACAAAGGAAGAAAGTGAAGGAATCAATCATCAATACAGTCAAGGCTGCTACAAGAAAAAGTACCTGGTAAAATCGCAAAAAACTAACTGAAAAAGGGTGCAACAAACTGTAAATGCAATAAACACTGGTGATTGAAACAAGATACATATAATTGTTGTTTATTTCTCCTATTTGGAAATAAGTTGAGGAAAAGGATAATGCCAAAAGGAATATCTGCATGAAAAGAGCCATAAATGACCCGCAAAGTTTCTGTACTAAGTTACATTCAACTACAGTAAATCCCATAAGATATTTTACTATTGCGCTTCAATTTGTTCATTGAACTGCATAACAAAGCTACATATGTACATGAAAATACAAGAAAATTGAACATGTGGCAATACTTCGTTTTATTATGATCAATTTTTAACATATTGCATACAGATGGCAAGAATTCTCGTCACTTAGGCACATCATGGTAAAGTTTTAAATTGTGTTCTTTAAGTATACAGTGAATATTTTTCATTTGCCTTCCATTATTTACTAAGATTAATAGTAACATAATTTTAAATTACCTGAAGTAATTTCCTTAATTTTAGCTATTTAACTCTACTTAAATCTCAGTCCAGTGTTCTGTAACTTCAATTGAATCAACTTGAAACTTTTAAAAAACATTCTCCGGTTTCTAGCCGAGTAAGATATTTTGTTGCTAACGTTTCGATGGAATACTCCTCCATCGAAACGTTAGCAACAAAACATCTTACTCGGCTAGAAACCCGAGAATGTTTTTTAAATATCATTCGCCGAGAAAGAACGAGATCATATAACTTGAAACTTATTCGTCTTCCCTCTTCATTTTGGAGTATATTTCTTTCATGGCTCCCTCGGTCACCCCACCTCCTCGCCTTATTGTTTACGGAATTTTTATCCACATGGCCAGTGGCAAGGAACCGTATCTCGATCACCTCAAGGACCATATCTGTATTGCCTCACCAAGTTCCTCTCACAGCAGATGGAATGCACTCTCAGCTCTGCTCCATCGATGTAAACATTCATTATGAAAAGAATGAGGGGGCCAATAATGAATCGCTCATTGTTCTTTTACGGTTATGGTTAGGTCCTTCTATCGCTGTGTCTTAAGCAGTTCGTTTCCTAGAGTCCCCGTGAACTGTTATTTTGGTATCGGGTTTGTCTTGTGAGAGGGTTTACTCAACCTGAATTTTTACAAATAAGGAATATTCAATGCAATGGCATCACATAGGAAAGACAGTGCTTTTTGCAAGGAAGAAATTTAGTTAGATCTGTGCGCTGATGATTTATCAGATGTGACATTACAGTATCATGAAGATAGAATAGAATAGAAAACGCTCTTCATTGTTCTGGGACTATAAGTCCCCTGGAACATCGAAAAAAAAATATTACATGCAAAAAAGAAAAAAAATAGAAAAGATAGTGATGAGAGCAGAAGAGATTCCGATATTATAGTGAAGGTCAGCAATAGAATATCTACTTCTCTCTTGATAAGTGAAAGTGACTCCGATAAGAGTGCAAAATGAAGAAAAGACAGCAAGGAATCTCTACTACATGGCAAAAATAATTTCTCAGAGGGATTTAGAGAAATTTTTGGCCAACCCGGAGTAAAAGGCATATGAGAGAAAATGGAAGAAGCAATATTGATACAGAGCACATCAGCATGTATATGATTCAGTTTTTCGTTAAATGCAGGTAACAGACTTTTTTAATAATTACTTTTGTCACATCATTTTTCACTGAGGCAATTTTTTTTTCAAGTCGCAAAGGACAGTGCACTCTGGCGGTTGTCATAACAATATGAAATGTGAAAATGGAAAAGAATTTCAATAGAAAACGAATTGTACTTTTGTCATGATGTCCTTTGAGTTTCAAATGATTAACTTATGTTCGTTTAAGTTATTCTAGCAAATTTATGAAACTGGGTTTTCTAAGTATGCAACATTGGAAGCACGCAAACACCTGTCTTCAATTTAAAATTTCGTCCAAGAAAATGATAATCCATTAACGTCATAACACTTGTCCATGCTGCAATACTTTATTTGAATTTTATATTTTTTGAAAACGAGTACGGAGCGAAGGCGGAAACACCGAACAACGTATGCATTGAGTAGAACAAGATGAAGTTTAGTATTGATGGCAGAACTTTTAAGTTTTGCCGCTATTTTCACATGCTTCATACATAGATTTTTGTCTCATTTTCCAAGAAGATTGATCTTTTCAATTGATAATTTTCTTTTCACCTCAAACCTTCCCATGGCTAATACTAAGCACTTGCCTCACATTTAATATTGGGAAGTATTGGTGCTCACATAGTTTTGATGTCTGGTCAACACTTAGTCTTGCCAAACCATGATGTAATCTAGCTAACTAGATTACATCATGGTTACAGAAACAGCATGAAAAATTTGCATAGTTTCCAAGTGCAGAAGCAGACTCCGATCATAACTTGGTGGCGATGAAATGTGAGATGAGATTAAAAAGGATAAAAGTAGGAAGAACAAAAAAGTGGAACGTAGGAGCTCTGATTGAAATGAAGCAGAGGCCAGGAGCTGGCCAACAGTTGCATGAAGGAAGAGGAGGAAATAGAAACAGTAGATGAAGGGTGGGAAAGAAGATAGATGGGAATAAGAAGAGCAGATAAGAAAACAATTAGAATGTAGATACTGGGAGGATCAAAAAACTATGGGCAGTGGTAGAAATGTCGGGAAAAATTGAGGAAAGAAGGAAATGGAGAAATGTAAACAGAGATAAGCAAAAGTTTTTAAAAACCACAAATATACCACAAACCACATATAATAAACCACAGACTTAAGAGAGAAGCAAAGAGAGCGAGAGAAAAGTGGTGGATTGGGTAATCTGAGGAAATGGGGAGGCTCCAAAAAGAAGGAGAGATAGGCAGTCTGTACTCAAAGGTTAGAATGTTGTAAAGCATCAAGAAATGGAAAACGAGACCGTGCACCAAAGATACAAGGGGAAATATAGCAACAGAACCAGAGGAGATTCAGCATCAGTGGAAGTAATATGTCAAAGAACTGTATGATATCAAAATGAGACCTAGGTACTTACACATAGAAGAGAAAAAGGACAAAGACAAGGAACAGCCAGGACCAGGAATACTGGATAGTGAGATAGAGGATGCAGAGCAAGAAATTAAAACAGGTAAAGCAGTGAAGATAGATAACATCCCAGCTGAACTTCTGAAGAACCTAGGAAAAAGTGGAAGGGAGAGATTTCATGGGTTTCTTCATAAAATATACATTGAGGTGGTCTAGTCAGAGGATTTAGTAAAAAATATACTCATACTCATAACAAAAAAGGTGATAAAAAAATATGAAGACTACAAAACAATAAGTTTGATATCTCATGTGGCGTATTGATTAGAATCACCAACAGAAGGATGGAAAAAAGAGCAAACAAATGTCTAGGCGAGGATCAGTGTCAACTTCGGAAGGGGAGGGACAGTTATTGTAGTGATGAGAATATTAGTAGAAAGTAATTTAGGATATGAACATAAAGTATTTTTGTGCTTTTTTGATTTCAAAAAGGCATTTGACAGAGCGAAGTTCAAAAATTTGATGGGAATACTGCGGAAGATAGGAGTAGACAGAAGAGAGAAGACATTTGGAATTTATGCATGGCACAGGAGATGCAAGTGAGGGCAGCTGATAGAGAATCAGATTGAGCAGTAATTAGGAGGGGGTTAAAAAGGGCTTCTCATAATCACCAGTGTACAGTGGAAACGCAGTAGTACGAGTATGGCCTATTGCAAGACCCCCGCCATTAACACGTTCAACGCTGACGGACGACGATCGTCGTCCACCGGATGCTATCTGCTGACTGCGGACGACGATCGTCGTCCAAGCTCGTAATCCGTTCTCAAGGTCGTCGACGGAAGACACCACCTCGTAGCTCTTCCTTTTTCGTTGTCAGTCATTCGATAGCCCTCGGAGCGTGTGCAGTTGCCGCAGCCGGAGTTGCCCACACCCAGAAGCGCCGTTATAACAATTTGTTTTTTAAAGGTAAGTTATGTTTTTTGGGCGTGTATTAGCTCTGTATTTTCAGTTTTTGTGAGTTTTTCCCATTACTTTTATGAAAAACAATATTCGTTTCGATCTCAAATACTTCGTATATACTTATGTAATTTTTTTAATTGATCGAATCACACTCCCCCCCCCCCCTCCCCCCTTCCACCGCACCCCGAATTTCATTGGATACTATAACATCTGGTTGATTTTTTTCAAAATGTTTTCTTATTTTAATATATTTTATTAAACATCCTCTCACATTTATGTCACACCAATGGATTTATAATAATGATATAAAAATTAGTTTACGAGTATATGAATCGTCTTTTTTTTATTTTTTCCATTATGAAGCCTCATTTTTACAAATGCACTGTTGATATTTTTCGGTGTATTTTCTTTAGTTACTTATATATTTAGCTTTAAAAAAGCTTTCTCATATATTTATTCCCGATTTTATAATTTGCTTCTGCATTGAAAATATAACAATCCTAGACTATTTGCAAATATCCAGAATATACTTTGTTAATAATTCCCAATTGATCAAATATCTGCTTTTTTTCTAGTTTTTCTCATAGTTCCTTTAAAAGACTCGTGATATTTATCAACGTATATGATATAATTCTAATTGATGTTAACATTCATTTAGCAAATAAATTGCTGATTTTGTGGATTTTTGTTTTATAATATTTTTTATCTCTCATTTAGGGACAAGAGAAAGATATCTCAGAAATGTCAGGTCTTGATTTACGCTTTTCTCTACTGGAAGTAGGTAAGTAATTTTACGGATTTTCCTAGGGTTTCAATATTTTTCCTCTGGTATGCACATAAATATGCCGTACTGTCGAGACAAAATTCACATTTTAAAACATTTTTTCTTTCAGAATGGTTTCACTCAACGAGGTGGCTAAAGCAGAGAAGTATGGAAAGGGAAGGCATTACCAGGAAAAGGGAGTGCTCACCGAACCATCCATATTACGATTTCTTATTTACACTTGGTCTTCCGATTCTGATGTACGTGGGCCGGACATGTCAAAAATGCTGTATGGAAATTAATGGAAGGACAGCTGGGCAATGTACAGTCTCTTTTTATGGATAATTACTAAAAAAAGTGTTAACTTGGCCCACCACCTGCTTGAGCGAAGGACCTATTTTACCAGAACTCTTAGAGCTACCCGGAAGGGGAATCTACCTCATCTCATAGTGAAAAAACTGAAACGGGGGAAGGTAGTGGACGTATTCAGCACCAATGGAGTCTACGTTATGAAGTGGAAGGATAATCGGGAGATTGTGATGATCAACTCTGAATTCGAGGGTAACTTTGATCAAATGATGCCATATCACCCATTGAGCTAAGACTCTAAAATGGCATAAGAAGCTTGCTATCCACATACTTCACCTCGTTTTGGTTATTAGTTATTTCCTCTACCGTAAAACCCAGCCCAAAACATCTCTCTACGACTTACGCCTCTCCATGATTAGAACCCTCCTCGGTCATTCCTACTCAGAATCAATTCCTAATTCCTCCTCCAGCCTGCCCTTTGGAAATATTTCGTAAAGAATTATTGCGAAGGATTCGGCGGTCTGTAAACTGGAAGCTGCGAGATCGTGGATTTCAGAAGGAATTGATGAAGGCCGTGAACTACATGAACATTTATAAGATGGTTTTAAAAAATTTTGTAAACAACAATGTAAGTAACAATATGTAATAAAGAAGTCCGCACATATTTCGTCGCAAGTAACAAGAATCAATGGAAGAAACTTCAAAACGGACTATCGTGGAGGGTATGCAACCACACACAACACCCGAGTTGTGCTATCTGGTGGCGGCGGACGACGATCGTCGTCCAAAATAAAAATTCATTTTTTACGCGTAATTTTTATTTTATGGTATTTTTGTTGATTGACTTATTGTTCTGAGTGATATTACATTACGAAACTAAAAAAAAAAATTTCAGCCACCGGCAAAACCGTAAAAAAAGTGCCGCGTTGAATGTGTTAAGAAAGATTGCAGGGGCACCGTCGATTGACCCTATGATTGCCATGTAAAAAAATACGGTATTTACGAGACCCTTTTGGTGTTGGCCCCTGCCATTGCGAGAGTTTCCATCACCGGCAAACAAACACAAAAAGTGGCCAATATCTGCCATAGCTTGCGATCTGTTAGTAATGCAATAATATGCAGTGTTGCGTATCAACTGCACGTTATAAATCACCATCTGATTAATTTATTGTTAATGTTGGTGGAAATACTGCAGTATTAACCGTTACGAATACCTATTTGATCTTCTTTTGTTTCCCGGGTGGTCGAGAGCACACTCACATGTCTGTGAGTTGAGAAAATTTCCAAGATAGACACCATGGCCTAAAAGCACAAAACACTAAGTGTGGGAAGGGAAAAATGGCAAGCTACTCAATTCTCTCTCCTAAATTTTTCATATTTTCTTTCACTATACATTTATCAATGTTGAACATTTTTGTAAGTTAATTTTATAATTTACGAGATTATTGAAGTTAGCAAATTATTATTTGTTACCTACCCTTGATGTAATGTGATAAACGTGGTGTCAAAGGAGTAGCGCTCTTAGTTTATTGACCTGCAATACGTCTATATTCCTTTCTATGTTCTGCTGCCATTATTGAGCAATTATATGAATTGATACTTAACACATTTCTTGGTATAGGAGGGCTCTTCATTAGATCCATTTTTTCAATCCTTTGTACCATGCTACCATTGCGCATAATACCAGACAAAATTACTTTAAGTACGTCGAGGGCCAAACAAAATCTTTAAAAAGATCTTATACAACCGTGATACAACTGCTATTTCAATAAAATTGTTATACATGGTAGAGCAGACTGTTTTTCGATGAGAACATTACATCACACAGCACATACCAGCACATTATGGTGCTGGTATGACAACCTTCCGAAAGAACTTTTTACAAACTGCAAGTCTTACATGAGTGTGGTTGAGATTTTTGAAGAATTTTTTGACGATTAGTTATTGAATCTTATTGCTACACAGAGTACAATAATTGCAACTCAAAAAAAATCCCCATTTCAAATTTGACTAGAATGAATTGAAAATATTTTTGGGGGTATTTATGATTAGTGGTCATCACAAGCTTCCACAGCAGAATATGTATTGGAACAGCTGCCTGACGTTGGAGTTTCTTTAGTCTACCATTCAGTGCCTAAAAACAGGTTCAAAGAGATCAAAAGGTTTCTACACCTAAACAACAATGCTTCTTTAGGTGAGAAAAATGATAAAATGTAAACTGAGACCCTAACTTGAAGCCCGTAGAAAAAGTTTACTACAGTTTGGCATTTTTGATTCCCATCTCTCTGTTGATGAAATGTTGATACGATACTATGGTATGCATTCTGCCAAAATGTTTATGCGAGGTAAGCCAATAAAATTCGGCTATAAACTTTGGTGCCTGTGTAACTCTGATGGTTATCGTTGCAATTTTTCATCGGTCCTTGGGAAAGAGTGTGAAAATAATAAATGCCCTTGGGAATCAGGGTCATAAATGAAATCACAAGTGTCGTTCCTGATAGCGAATCCACAAATTATGAGTTATTCTTCGATAACTTCTTTACAAGCGATTAAACGTAAACTGATTTGAAGAATGAGAAATTGAAAGCATCAGGGACTGTTAGAGAGAGCCGCGTCAAATGGAATTCTGGTAGCTAAGTGACATGACAACACAGTATGCGTTGCTACCAATTATAGTCAGATTTATTCCACAGTTTGTGCAAAACATTACTCTCTGAGGAACAAGAAAGAAATCACCTTTCATTTGCCTACAGTTATTTCCGAGTATATTAATCTTATGGAAGGAGTAGATTTACTGGATAAACTGATCTCACCAGACAGGACAAGAATACGCGGTAAGAAATGGTGGGTCCCTATTTTCACGCAAGTGGTTGACATTGCCGTGGCAAACAGCTGGAGAGTTTACCAGATAATGAATTCAGAATAGAATGTGTCTTTACTTGATGCAAGAAGGAGAATAGTCTTGTCATATTTGTCAAAACCACTTCTGCAGTACGTAAATGTCCTGAGCCCCAACAAAATTGTATTTCTAGTGGAAGAGTAAGCGTACAAATAAGATCTGATGAAGGAAAACATTTAATATTTCCGATACAAACACAACAACGCTGTGCTGTATCCGGAAAGAAAACCATGAGAATTTGTAAACGCTGTAATGTCTCATTGCATGATCGATTTTTTTCCGATTTCCATGAAAGATAAACAATTTCAGTTATCTCTTGTGGATATGCGATGAGCATTCGCTAACAGCAAATTCACTTTTTGAAGTGTTATTCTTTTTCAAACCAGTGCAAGTTTTGATGCTTGAACGTCAATTCAAATGTCATGCAATGAACATTTGTGCATTGCGTATTTTTTATACTACACCTCATGGTTTTATCCCATTCTGGGTGCATCAAATGTTTACATTTTGTCTTTATTGTTCAGTAGAAGCTAAATAATAGTTTTATTACACAATGCTTCAAGCCTAAAAAATTGAAATTGAGCAAATTGAAAAATGTTTTCATGTAATTTTACATAGTATAATGTGACATTATGTCAAATATAGGTCATGATCAAAAACGTTATTGTCAATATAATGAAAAGATAATCACGTATGATTGAAACCAGTCACTTTTCTTCTCGCAGAAGTGTTATAAACATTAATTTTAAGGTAAAAAGTATCCAGAAATAATTTTTTTGTAAATTGCTACTGATGGTCGTATTCTGGAGAGAAAGCTACTGTTTGGGCCAACGTCCCAAAAATGGGACGTCATTTTTTTTGCACTAAATATTAATATTTTTTCGTAAAACTTAGTTTTTGTGATCCTTATGTGATTATATCTTCGAATAAAACGTTAAAAACCAAATTGTTTCAGTGAAATAATTATGGACCTTAACCCTCTCCCTATCGAAGTTTAAATGCCTCATTCTGCGCTCCGTCACAAGCCGCCCAGAACCGCCCGGCCGTTTGAAACGCCCTCCTGCATAACCCGCCCGACCTGCAGAGCTCTGTTCCGAGGGTTCTTTGGAGCCTAATAGGCATCTGCTTCATCTTGAGGGTGTTTATCCTCGCTAGCGCACACATTTTCTTATCTTCTCTCTCAAGCAGATGAAACAGAACCCCATAAATCTGTCACAATACACCTAATTGCTCGAAGGGTCGAATGGTCTAGCTTGGGCCTCTCGGACGGCATGTCATCTTTGGGGAAGTGATGAAAGAATGGTCTCTGGCCGAGGGTCCTTTTAGGGTGGCCCATGTTCGAAGATAGGCGATGAATGAGGCATATTATAGTCTTCGCCCTCCGCAGGACGCAACTGAGAGCTGAAATCTCCAGACGTCTTTTTCCCTCGTATAGGGTTGGCTTCAGTATCACAAAATAATATTTCTCCTTGTGTGGCCACGGGCACTAACTGATACAACATATCTTATCCCATATGGTGAGAAGCTGAGTCAGAGACCAAGCGAAAAAGAAAAATATTTTCCCATACGCCGCCCAGTTCTAACCATGACTTCTTTGAGTGAGGGTGCCATAGCAGAGGAAGTGATCAGAGATTTGTCTAGTGATTCAGATAGCTCTAGTTCCATAAGTGCAGACGGAGAAGGAAGTGTTAGTGATAAGTCGAGTGAATTCGGTTTAGAAGATGAAATTGCTCCAACTGCAAGTAATTTCCCAGCTACTTCACAGTTGCAAGACACATGGAGGGACACACTAATTTATTCAGCATCAGAGGATTTCAAAGAAGATAGTGGACCTATACATAACTTGGCGGTAGGCGACGACGAATTTTCCTTCCTAAAATACATGCTAGGAGGTGAAAGTTTTTTGAGCGTATTGTAGAGAATACAAATAAATACGCAGAATATATCCAACTTTCCACAAGGAAGGTCGATAAAGACTGGGTAGATGTCACCTATAGCGAAGTTGTAGCATACATCGGAGTACTCATATACATGGGTATTTTTGATTTACCTGAAAGTAGGGGTTATTGGCATAGTCAAGATATTGATTGTTCAATAGTTCGCAATTGCATGACATTGGGAAGGTATTCAAAAATATCGAAATATTTTCACATAAGTGACATAACGCAGGAGAAAAAGCAGGGAGGGTTTTGATGTGCTGCAGAAAATAAGAATGGCTCTTGATGTAATGGATACATTCCATACAAAGTATCGACTAGGACGGGATTTAAGTGTTGACGAGGCAATGGTTGCTTTTAAAGGGCGTCATTTCATAAAACAATATATCCGAGGAAAGCCAACGAAATGGGGTTTTTAAATTTGGGTGTTGGCGAGCTCCCTTGGTTATGTCCTTCGTGGAAAAGTATACTTAGGAAAAAAGGATAAAAGAAACTGTGAAAGTTTACTTGGAACGCAAGTAGTTATGAATTTGCTGGGAAACTATTTAGGTAAAAAACATCACGTGTACTTCGATAGCTTTTTTTTCAAGTTTTACACTCATGAATTTGTTACTAGTGAATAACATTTACGAATGCGCTACAACTAGAACTTATCGTAGGGAATGGCGTGCGGAGTTGAAAAATCCAAAGAAACTTAAACTCAAAAGAGGTGAAAGTAAAAGCTTACAATGTGGTAAGGTGACAAACAGTTTGGCACGATAATCGTGATATATGTATTCTGAAAACGAATTCCGACCCAAGAAGGTACACGAATGTCCCAAGAAAAACAGGGATAGGGAACAAGGAAATTATGGTCTCCTGTCCTGAGTCAATTGCTTTATATACTAAATATATGGGTGGCGTTGACAGAGCTGATCAGAGAAGGCGCTACTACGACTTAGGGAGGAAAACGAAAAAGTGGTGGAAGTACGAATTTGCCTTTGTTGTTAATACGGCCATAGTTAACAGCTTTATTCTGTATAAAGAAACTAATCCTCCACCAAAAACTAAGCACGGGGTAACGCAAAAGGTCTTCCGTTTAGCCCTCTATAGGCAGATGATCGGTAATTTCACCTCCCGCACAGTGACAGGCCGTAAACGAAATTTACCCGTGGCCGCTAGTCCACATAGAGCGCTACATTGTTTAGCCAAGATTGACGGAAGAAAGGTGTGCGCTTACTGCAGCTCAAACAAAAGAAGAACCGATGCTGGGCGGAGAATAGAAACAACCTTCAAGTGCAACAGCTTCGATTTATCACTATGCAGAGTGGGATGTTTTCTCCAATATCACCAAGAAAAGGGAGTGGAAGTAGGAAATTAAATACACAGAAAGGTAAGACGATTTATTTTCACAGTATTGACATTTGATTAAAATATTTTCAAAATTTGAAACAAAGTAATCAATTACACACATAGTTATTCAAAGTTAAATGAAGCAATGTCCGCATGCCTCTCATCTCGCAAAAAAATAGGTCTACCACTGGGGATAGAGGGTATTTAAATTTCGTTCGTAGCGGAGACTTATTCGCCGGGCGGTTTTGGGCGGTTTATGACGGAGAGGGTTAATGGGTTAAAGTATATAATAAATGAATAATGGTCATTTAGTCCCCACTCACTGAAATTAAGGACATGTTCGAGGGTAAATATAAAGAATGGGCAATTTCAAAAGGAAATCAAAGTTTAATTTTTCTAAAAATAAAATTGAAAATTCAATAAAAACAATCAGTACTTTTTGCTTAGAAAATGCAGCATTTTCACAACGTTAGGATCTAATCGATTTCTTTTTTTGTTTGGCGTCTACTCTCTACTTGAGTCATCTACTCTCCGGCTGTAGTTTCTACGCCAAGTCAGCATATTTAGCTTGGCACAACATGGATCTGCGGGTGTTATATTTTCACCTGTGGCACCATTATGGCTTGGGTGAAACACCTGTGCTGCCATTTGCACCTGGAGAGATTGAGTCCGTCGTGGAGAACAATAAATGTAAAATCTGGTGGAATTATTCTTTTTCCACCACCAGGCAGTTGACGGCAACTAAGCCTGATGTCGTTCTCCTCGACCACCTCTCCCACTCCATGTAAGTGATTGAGTTTTCAGCGCCTGCCGAAACGAACACGGATGCGAAGGCGGAGGAGAAACGGACGAAATATCAAGACCTGCTGTTTGAACTTCGACAGATGTACCCCGGACACACTGTTAAGTTAGTAGTCCTCATCAAAGGTGTGCTCGGTGGAGTAAAAGGGTCACTGGTGGATAACATCAAGTGTATTCCGGCCTGCGTGGCACAGGCGGAATCGCTTATAGCTCGCATGCAGAAAGCCATTATCTTGGATTCTCTGCGTCTGCTGAGTACGCACAATCCCAAAGCAGCGAAGCCACTCATCCGATGGGCATCGGAGGTGCTATGAAAACTGCAAAATCCCTCTTGAGTCTCCGGTCATTACGACCGCAGTGAAACCTGATGCTAGCCAGAGACTCAAGAGATGGACGTTACTTAATACTAACCATAATAATAAGGGGTCAAAAACGGACCACCGGCCTCCTCGTGCCATCCCCGGTTCCGGCTTCGGCCGGCTAATGGTGGCCGTCTGCTTATGGGGTTAACCTACCCACTCGCGGAAATATTGGGTTCCGAAGAAATCCAGTAACGCCACCCACAACCGGCCCTTCTCGGATGAGGGCCCTAGCAAAGTTGGGTGAGGCAAACCTATGCCATCAAAAAAGGGAGCTCGCATGGAGTGGACGGAAACCCTGAGGGGAGACCTTCTAGCTTGCCATGCTGTCAGTGAGCCAAGTCGCAGGGGATACATGGCGAGGATGCACTCTTTGTGGTGTGAGATGCATCCTGAGCATAACCATCTGTCGCAGCAGAATCTGCGCGACTACGCCAATCACCTGCGCAAGAAAACGACACCCCAACCGCAAGATCAGAGTAGCACACCACCGGCCAAGGCTCTATCTCCTACCAAGGCAGATGAACCTCCTACTGCCGGTGCTTTCGGTGAAGGGAGACGAGCCGAAGGCCGATTCTGATCTACTTCAGCGGTTGGAAAGCATGACAAACTACAATGAGACGACTACCAGGCAGAGAAATATTCATTCTAAAATTTCTCTGCGGGACCAACAGCTGTCCCAGTTGAATGGCATCATAGATATGATCCTGACCGAAACGAGTAGCCTCTGGGAAATAAGACTGCTGCCGCCACACTGTTGGCCTCTCCCCGAGTGCCTGCCACTTGGGAGACTAAAGCAGCAAACAGGCTTAAACAGCTTAATGCCAAAATCACGCTGGCAAGACAACAGGTATCGAGATTTCAGTGTGTGATGGATTACCTTTCCTACGGTGGGGCCTTTACGCCGAAGGTCAAGTGCATTGCACGTTCAATCCGGAGAGACCACCACACACTAAACAAAAGAGTGCAGCTTATCCTTAAGCAGCACGAGGTAGATAGAGTGCAGGAACTTACAACGGCGAGGAAGAAGTTGGTCAAAAGGACCAACGCCAGGGAAGAGAACTCCACCTTCTCCTTTCAGCCATCCCGCCTCTTCCGACCCCCTCCACCTGTTGTCCAAACACCACCAACCCTGCCGGAGGTGGAACGTTTCTGGAAGGACATCTACGAGACTAGGAAGCCATTCAAATGAAGGTACTCCAGCTATTGCCCACTTTAAAGAGTTTTGTGATCGCCACCTAGCGGATATGGATCGTCCCATCTGTCACGGAAAGTGATGTGAAGAAGGCCTTCTCTGGCAAGAAGAACTTCACTGCTCCAGGAATGGACGCAGTGAATAACTTCTGGTGGAAAAAGTTCTCTTCCACGCACAAACACCTGGCCAGAATCCTCACATCCTTCCTGTCAGGGACAGAGCAAATTCCGTCCCGGCCAAAGAACAGCCTTCTGCATTGCACTTGCAAGTGCATCCGCTCGCGCCCTGCATGCCGAAATACACTTGAGATTTTCCACCAGTGAGCTCTTGCCACCACCAGGCACGCCCACCATAAGGACTACCAGTTTCACAGAGTAGCCCACATACATTTGCCGGAGTTTGCGCAGCAGATCTTGATATTTAGTCCTTTTTTCAAACTCCTTCACATCCATGTTCGTTTCGGCAGGCGCTGGAAACTCAATCACGTACATGGAGCGGGAGAGGTGGTCGAGGAGAACGACATCAGGCTTAGTTGCCGTCAACTGCCTGGTGGTGGAATTAGAATAATTCCACCAGATTTAACTCTTATTTATTATCGTTCTCCACGACGGATTCGATGTCTCCAGGGACGTAAGGCAGCACCGGATGCCTTTTTTCGAGCCCCTCTGCTCGTACACTTCCTCCCATGCCGGTTGGATGTGGCGGAGGATAAGGTCGTTCAAGATGGAAGTGAATGCCTTGTATACAGTGTTGAGACAGGTTCTTCGGATCGGACAAGTCTCCCTTTTTCAGTATTAGGACCGTTCACCCCTCAGTCAGCCAGGACGGAATTTGCTCCGTCCCTGACAGGAAGGATGTGAAGATTCTGGCCAGGTGTTTGTGCGTACAACCATCTTTTTGCTGTGCGTACTTTACTTGGAAGCATTCATTCGAAGAAAAGCATCCAAGTAACATCTAATTTTAAAATCCCACCTTCTTCAACTGAATTAATAATGTGTCACATATTTCCTTACTTAGCTACGATCTTCATGACAGTAAAAGCGAGATAAGTGCTTAGAATTGGTTGTGGGAAAGCCTGAGGCCAAAAGCTCAACCTCCTCCAAAAAGTAGATGAAAATCCATATACGAAGAAAGTTCACTGAAATAGTAACAAAAATTAAAGTTCCGCCATCAACTCAGGTTCGTTTTGCTTTATGCTTATGTTGTTCAGTGTTTCCGCCTACATTCCAAGCTCGTTTTCCAAAAATATAAAATTGAAATATTATGGCATGGTCAAGTGTTATGATGTTAATGGATTCACACTAGAAATTTAAAAATGAAGACGAAGGTGTTTTTCACGTGCCTCCAATGTTGCATACTTACAGAGAGGACCCGGTTTCATAAATTGACTAGAATAAAAAATTAAAATAAGTCAATATTTGAAACTTATAGGACGTCATGGCAAAAGTAAGATTCATATTCTATCAAAATTTCCTTTCATTTGTGCTGTTATTATTGTTATGACAATCTGCAAAGTGATGATGGCCTCTGCAACTTTAAGAAATGTTTTCAGAGACTGATGTTATGGTCCTGATAGAGGAACCCTCTTAAATGCTGAGCATGTTCAGCAGCTCTCATTTCTTAAAAAGAATTTTCAGTATTTACAAATCAAGAGGGCTTAGGGTCTGAAATCTAATTCCAGTGATAATTGTAAGAGTAGCAAAATAAAAGAGTTGTCACAATGTCATTTATCTCAATAATTAGGTACTCTATAACACTTTTGATTACTGAATTGACTTCACAAGAAGGAAAGCACTTATCAAATTTATCAAATATTATAGAAAAATAAGTAAGGTATCGACAAATAATACTATTGGTATCGGCCACTGGTAGTGAGGTATCGGTTTGGTATCAGAAAAAGTGGTATCGGTACAAGTCTAGTAATTATGATACATTTGACAACACCATCGCGATGGGAGATGTAGTCCATAATAGGATGAAGCCCTATTAATATATCTTCTAACATGTTCTCTACCATTATGTCTTTGTTCATGAAGAAGCTGCTCTCAACAAAGGCGTTCCCATGAGACAATATAAGTAAAATCATGACACAATGTCAAATACTTTTGAGGTCTTGTTTTTGCCCATGACTGAGTACAAAATGTTATCTAAACGGTCTTTTACTCTCTCAAACCCTCCTAGAATTTTTCCAAGCACAGTTGCGTCATCAAGAAAATTAGAAAACTGAAGATTTGCACGTTCAGCTTGAATTGCACTGACGTGTTTTCACTCCATTAATATTGTCAGACAAGTTTTCATAGAACACTTGCACTTCTCAGGTTCGTTGAGCGTAATGGATGGTTTAAGACAGTGCACTGCCTTTACAAGTTTATACTTTGACTATAAATGTCCTACACTCATTTCTAAAGAAAAGTTCGCCTTCATTACACATGTCTGCTTTATGTAATTCCTCACTAGCTGCTATACCAATGTCAACAATCTTAGAGGTTATCAAGTTCTCGGAATTTGTCAAATCGATTTGCATCAATTTGAAGGAAGTTGTAGCTTCATCAAACACACTTTCCTCAACAAAGCACTTAAGTAAGCCACTAACTAACATCTCCAAATCATCAGGAAGAAAAGACAACAAGGGACGGTTCACCTGAAAATTTGTTAACCATAGAACCCCACTTCGTCACCACCCCTCCGACACATTGCTGTCAGGTAGGGATGGTTGGCTGCGAACATCATGAACACAAATGAGGAAATTAAATATTCTACAGGGAATAATGATCTGCAGAAGTTATAGAGATTGAATATCACTGCTCAGGTGATATTAGTCAATTTTAATGCCAACCATAGCCCATGAGGAGTATTGATTGATGAATATTTTAGTGAGTTTCTCATCCTTTTCATATCTTAACAAATGTACATCAGGTACATGTACCAGACGATGCCCTAGTGGGTGAAACTGGATGCGCGAGTGTATAACTGTTTGTGTGGAAATACAAAGTTTTACTTACTATGTTAATATGCTAGACTTACACAAAATTATGCCAGAAACAGTTAATTTTTTCATATCTTTGTTTAATCTCTGTTGGCGAGATGAATTGATTGAGCCGCTTGAATTCTGGATGCAGAATTCCCTAACATTTCCCTGACTTTTTCTTATTTTCCTATTTCCCTGACTTTTCCCTGATTTCCAGATTTTCCCTGACTGCTGGGTACCCTGCAAAGTGCTAGGGAATCATATGAGCCATCCCCAAAATCTGAAAAATGCACACATGCACCATTGGAAACCAAATTTAATTTCTTCCTCTTCAAGAAAATTTGGTGTTATTTTTTTAAGATACCCATACTTCAGGACACATTTTCATTTTAGATGCTGGAAAGATGATGAGATGATCTTAAGGCCGTTTTACACGGTGAATGACCTTGCGAATGAAATCATGCATGAAGTTCATGCGTTGTGTAATACGGAAATCTCCTCGCATGAAATTCATTCGCATGATTCCTTGAATGAACACGTAATACGAGTGCACAACGTGCATCTTTGTTTTATGGGCGGGTAGAAGAGGATTCAAATTAAACAAGTGCAGGACGAAATGCAATTATAATTGGTTTCTGGAGCTTTTTGTGCTTATACAATTAATTGGCGTTCCCACGAACCTGCATATCCAGGTTCATGGGCGTTCCCATGAAGTATATATAAAATTATGTAATTCTTATGGGTAATTTATATAGGCATTCACCTGGTGAAGTTCAATTAATCACGTTTTGGGCGAAGGTTGAGTTGAAAATAATATATTAAGCGGGTATTCTAAGATTTTGATAATTCTTGTGACAAGCAGGTATAGAATAATCAAGTATTAGGACAGAACATGAAAATTATAACTGAAAACAATACATAGAAATATCACCATCGGCACTTTTCCGTTGTCTCTCACGCCATTCATGAGGATGTCACTTATTGTTTGTTATCACAGCTACCACGAACTGGGATAAATTAGAACAAATGGCACATACCTTTAATTAGTACACTATCTATTCCGATAGATGATCCTACACACTTCATGCATAATTAAACTTATTTTAAATCAGGGAACGTTGTAACCGTATACGGTCATGAAACGATTCGCCCGTCGCTAAAAAACCTTAGCGTGACAGCCAGCCGGAAACGAATTGCAATGTGTCAATATAATTGTAAACATGTACATCAAAGGTTGAATAAGGATCTCTTATCACAGTAATTGCTTCTCTCGTCATCGTGTCCGATCTTTCATAACCATGTCTGGCGAGATTTAATATAGTATGAAATTGCTCCAGCGTCTTTCTTAATAAATTAAGATAGTCCTATAGTAACAAATCATTTTGAATCAGGCCTATCATACCTTAACCTCTATTTCTCCTCTCCCCTTCTAGCTTTCTCCGGCAAAATTGTGACCGTCACCATTATTGTGGGCACTCGTAGCAGTACATGCGAAAATTAAACCATACCGATCCATAAATTTAGAGCTCTACTTTACTTCAGATCAACTTAAACCTCAGAATCTAGAAATCTTAGTTTAATGAATATTATAATTACTAAATATACACCATACTTTATTTAATATATCACGTATATCCTACAATGCAGATGACGTAAACAAACCAATCTGACCAATTTCGAACATCGATACAGCTGTGTTGGTCAGAAATCTCCCATGAATCGATATGTACTATCGATATGCCTACCACTGCGCACCCTTTCTGCACATAACATTCAAGGAATTAATTCGAATGATCATTCACCGTGTAAAACACCCTCATCGATTACATGACACATGAACTTCATGTTCATGATTTCATTTGCATGATCATTCGCTGCGTAAAACGGCCTTTAGAGAGCTAAGTGGACGGTTCCAAATGCTACACATTACCCACAAGCTATTAAAAAATTACACCAAATGATGAGTTCAAAATAGTTATGAGCCCATGACTGATGAGAAGCTAAAATTAACCATGTCCCATTCTTTCCTTGCAACCATTTGCCGTCATAACTCTAGAAAACTTATTAAATACCATATTCTACAACCACATCAATATACCCTACCCTCGAGACCACATCTAATATGTACATGAATCCATTAGTATGCCACATTACAGACACCTGTAACTGTTACTCCCATCCTAAAAAAAAGGTGTGATATGCCCTGCGATCTACAGGCAGGGTGCCACATAGAAAAAGATGTACTTCAGAATGTAATGCAACTATTTACCATTTTCCACTATTTCCTTTCTTTGGAATGCAGAAAATTACATCATCAAACTTCTCTGCATGCACCATTTCAGTTGCCAGTCTGAAATCTTTGTATCCAAGGTTAAGTGCTCTCGTCGCATACAGCATCAAAAGATTGAACTGGAACGTGTAACCATGATGACTATCTTTAGCACCAGATCCCAGGTAAGAGTCACCAGTTCCAGTGGATAGGGGCTCCTCGTGAGGGTGGACTTCTCCTCCCATCTGCAAATCTGCATGATTTTCATCACATTCATGAGTCTTTTCCATCTTGAATCCTATTCTATCCTTATAATTGGTCTCCACATGTCAGAATAAATGGAAAACATAATTATTTTGGTGATTGCACATTTAATACTATGAAAGTCGAATCATAACTTGTTTTAAGAAACACTCCTGACGTGCCAAAACATTCTAGTTGGTTACTTAGGTTTTGTTTATTTTAGTGATTTAAGCACTAATATTTAAACTTAACATGATGTTAGCTAAATGAAAACTACCAAAGCAAACACAACAACATCACCAATAAATAGACTGATATTTAGATTTAATAGATTTCCTTAACCAATAAGGTTTGAGTTTGGGTGGAAATATATTTTTCCAGGTGTTGTGGAGATGATAGCCATAGAAATAAGAATCTTGACCCAACCAATCAGAGAAGAGTCACTGCACCACATGGCCTGCATAACAACAGCCAAAACACGGCATCAAACACTTTGACCTTAAGACACCTGCAGGAATGCAGCCTGAACTGTTGTCCCATCAACGACCAAACGGTGAAACCCGAAGTGAAACCCGGAAGATGCAGCCTTTATTGTCATTGCACTGTGGAAGCTTTCACAACAACATGATCCGTTTAGTTCAAATTTTAATTTCTTATTTGTAAATTCACTATTATGTGATGCTATACGTGAAATTCAATGTTCCTATAAGACAATTGGAAAAATAAATATATACTTTAAAAACGGGAAAAAACCTGGTTTGGGTCAAAATGACCCGATCTTGGCTCTTTAAATAACTATTTTTCGCATCATTGCCTGCAGAAAGTTGTTTTTTACCCAAATGACTATATGACCTTTATCAAATAACCAAATCTTTAAAGTAGGTAAATGTGGCTACTACATGATTATAGATGCCATAACAGAAGCTTCAAATTAGATACATGTCATTATGAGTGGTGCTCTCATCAATTCACAGTGCACTATGGGAAACGATTCCACTGTCACTACCCTTAAAATACAAATATTTTTACTGGTGATAATTTCATACATCCATACAAAAAGACCACTGCAAGAGCAACATAGCCACTGTTCTTGCCATGGTCAACAAAATTTGAAGAAGGCAAGTTCATCATCCAGAGAGTGACGAGAGAGGAGGCAAGCACATTGAGATAAAATAGTTAAGATAACTCTGATGCTAGAAGGTGGTGTTGGCACTAAGTATGCCTATCTGTATTTAAGAGAATTACCGTCCAGGGAAAATGATAGTCTCAAGATACAGCAAGGTCTGTACTGCTACAGACAGACCAGTAAAAAATACACTTTCAAAGAATGATAGACCATGATATTAAATTTGAAGGCAGGAATATGTGCTATGCAAGAAGACTAGATGAATCAGATAGCCGTAGCTCTCAGCCAAAACTCAAAAAGGGAAAAGATAGTGCAAGAAAAAGCTCACTTTAATATGATCAGAAAAATATTGCTACTAAAATAATGTTATCAGACATCAAAGATGATAAATCACTGAATTATTGCATGAGCTATTGGCAGGTAAATCCTAGTTGAGTTTTAATAAAAAAATATGCTTTAAAATATTATAATAAAATTAGGAGATACTGATGTGCACACATTTGAAGGTTTTAAGAATCATAAAGTGCAGATTAGTAGCATCTGTGAATAGATGGAAACAAAATAATGCTGGTTTAAATCCTCAATAAGTCCAAACTATGGCTAAACATGTCTCATGAATTAAACTAAAACATCCAAGCGTATAACATTTTCAAGATCTCTAGAAATATTAATCATGACATCTCTTGAGACAGGCTTTAATCAGCACCATGTTAAAAATAAATTTCTAAAATTCAAAATCTTCAGAACGTTTGCCCAGATTTTTCTTCTCTTGTGTCGCTCTGGCAATCCCCAAGCGTTCTTTGATAAAAACATTTCACCTGGGGGTGGGAATCCGTTGAAACGAAGTTCAGAGTGTAAACTCGCTTTCGAATTGCACCGAGGAACCCAACAATTCCTACTGGATTTGTTCTTCCTCGGATAAAACTTAGTGCCACAATCAGCCATTACCAGAAGTCGCCAAGAATCAGTAACAAAACTACTCCTACCACATGAACGAAAAATGCTGTCAGCTGACAAAACACACGGCATGAACAAAAGAGTAGTAACTAATCTAAAGAAAGCTAACAATTAATAAACGACAGTGAAATAATGTGAAAAGCTACTAATAATCTAAAAAAAATGAAAGTGATGAAAATTAAACGATACAGGAATATAATGAAATCTTTAACCCTTTCGCGCCGGAGTCCTATGCAGGAAAAAGCTTTCCTTTCCACGGGTTCCTCTAGAATATTTTTCGACTCCGTGTACGGAGCTCTCTTGAAGCAAGGCTTCGAGCAGGTATATCTTTCCCCCGCTTTGGGACCGGACCCAGCGCGGTTCCCGACCCTTTCCTCGGCCACTGCAGTGGTCATGATCAGAGATTATCTTCGCCCTTTTCCAAATGAGAATCCACCTTGGCCTGTGTCCGCGGTCAACTATTTTTAATTCAGTGATTTTCTTTAAATAAATAATAGTAAGACTTTAAGTGGGGGTTAATACAGAAATAAATTCCTGTTGTTATAAATACCATTTAGAGATTTTAAACGAAATTCTAATGTTAATATTAAGATATTTACCACAATAGACATCATATCAATGGTTACAATAATAATTATTTGTGTTGTTTCACGATAGAAGACGTCCGCGCATAATCCAAGCATACCAGTGTTTTATATAAAAGCACATGCACTTTTTTGGTGCTATACCTTCATCAGGAAACATTTTTATGTAAATATATTCGCAATGGTAGTGCGAGATAGATTTTTCCGCCTAGCAATTATTTATTGAACCTCCATTGGGAGGAAGCATCCATTCCATCAAGCACGCATGCATTTTCTTCTAGTTTTAACATAAATGATTACAACATAATGATCACTCTTTGCCACATCACACAGAACAAATTTGAATGCTTTACAGCTTTAAAGATACTTTTTATAGCTGAATGGCAGTTGCACCAAAAAGATTCATTTAGAAGAGGTAAAGTTTATTGACTGCTAATGTTAGCATAAACCACACCCTTCAGCGGGATTTTCAGGCCTTCATGTGGATATAATAGATTTCGCGGTATGTGACGTGGTATTACTATTACAGTTCATTTGCCAATATATGTCCAAAAACAAGTAAAACGGAAAGAAAAATATCGGTACTACCTTATTGTCAAATAATAAAAAAACATACGTCTTAGTTCCTCACATGCAATGAAAAATTCTCCCAAATCAGTTTGAAGTCCCTTTGACAGGTGAACTCTGTTAATAATAACGTTAGAGTTTCGTTTAAAACTTCTAGAGATTCAAAAAAACATAAGGAATTAACTTCTGGAACTCAATAATGCGAATTAGAAATAAATATTATTTTTGTTTTTCCACTGCATAAACAAAAAAGTAACTGCGAACAACTGCCGAGAGTGAGGCTCGCGCTGCGAAGAAGGGTCGAGATAATCCCCGCCTCTAAGCCGTGGAAGGGTCCTCATACCCACGAGGAAGGGTCCTTTATGACACCTTGGACCTTTTCTGCCTACCGGGCCCTAGCGACGTTTTAAGACGCCCTTCATTCTCTTGCGTAGAAAAATCTGCGGCGTTTATAAACGGCGTTCGTTCACAGGAGTAAAAATTCTGCGGCGTTTATAAACAGCGTTCGTAGTGAAAGGGTTAATAGAAGGTAAATAAATCAAAATCTAACTTAATGACAAAATGAATCTTAATACTACTTAATTTACTATCAATAAAGATAGGATTATTATAAATATTAAGAAAAACAAGCAAGTCTAGACCACGTTACAACAACAAAGCTAAAACCTAATAATACCTATAAAATAATGCTAATATACAGGTTCTACAAAACACTAAAAAAGGCTATGGTTAATTTTAATAAAATAAAGAAAATAGATGGAAAAATATTATGAAAAATGAAAATAAAATGCTCAAAAATCGCTAAATGCTCCTGGTTCTCAACGTGCTCCTGAAAGGTTCGCCCTCAACTACTGTTTCCGGTTTTTACTGCTAGTTAGTGTCTCTCTTGTCTGGAGTATCGAATAGAGAGGTTAAGAAACTATTTCTTTAAGTTTGGGTATCCGGTGACCATGGTCAGTGATAATAGACCTCCATTTAATTCTTCACATTTTAAGCAGTTTTGTGATGAGCATGGAGTGACTCTAATGCATTCACCACCCATCCTGCTTCGAATGGTCAAGTAGAGATTTGTGCAAACCATAAAAAATATGTTATTTAAGTCTCTTTTGACATTAAATGTTATTTATGTCAATGCAGGAGCGTTTAGAAAAATGTCTTCTTGTGTATAGAAATACTCCTGTAACCACTACAAAAAAAGTCCCTCCGAGGTTATGCTGTCATACTCTCCTAGAACACCTGTGTCTATGTTGTCCCCATGTTTGTCAGCTAATGTCTCTAAAAATATTGTAAACAAATCAAGAGTAGACAAGCATTTTCTCATTAATGACAAGGTATTGGTTAAAAATGTTCAGAAGGGACATATCAAGTGGATTTGTGGTAGAGTAATGGAAATAATAAGTCCAGTGACCTATCTGGTTAGATTAAATTCAGGGGTAATAAGATTTTGCCAAGTAAAAAAATTATGTAAGAGTTATATATCTGAGGATAAACATCCTGAATGTAGATTCATAGAATATGAATTACCTGCATCTAATGTTCTGAATAATGAAACCTCTGAATGTGAATCTCCGGTCCCCATCTCCTAGTGTATAAGGTCGAAGGTTCCTTCCCTATCCGAACGTCCTTTGCGGTGGTCCCGAAGTTCAGTGGTCCCGCAAAATATCCCTTTCCTGGAAAATCCCAGCCTCACCACTCTACCGTCTTCCACAGAACCTAATGCCTTTTTCCGTCTTCTCTTTCCAGAATCCCTCGTTCATGCAGTACTTGAACAGACAAATGCGTTCCCTGTTCATCTTATGCAGACAAATGAATCTCCAAAAGCAAGGATTACAGATTGGAAACAACTGACTTATGCAGAGTTTTTAACTTTCTTAGGTCTTTTGTTTCATATGGGAAGTATTCAGACTACTGGAGCACTGATATCTTGTTTGACCTACCTTGCTATCGGAAATGCATGAGTCATGATCGATTCTTTTGTATTCTTCAAGCCCTTCATTTTTCACCCAACTCCGGTCCCAATGATCCACAACCTGATGATATCCTGTACAAAATCCGTCCCCTTTTAGATTCATTTCACTCTACAATTAATACCTTGATTATCCCTTCCCAAAAGCTTTGCATTGATGAGTCTATGCATCTTTGGAGGGATCGGTTGTGTTTCCGTATTTATATGAAATCCCAGAAGCATAAGTATGGAATCAAAATCTATATGCCGACGGAGCCTTCCGGGTTTGTTCTGCGATTTCTTGTGTATACGGGGGCCAGCGACTCTGAACTTGGAGGGCGTGATCATGTTCATCGCGTTGTCCATAAATTAATGAATGACAATTTAGACAAAGGTCATTCGTTGTTTATGGATAATTATTACACCAGCGTCAATTTGATCCACGAACTGCTTGAGAGGAGAACGTATTGCACAGGAACTCTTAGTGCAAATCGGAAAGGCATCCCCTTCGAAGTGGCAAACGTTAAATTGAGATGAGGTGAAGTTATGGATGCCTTTACTAACGATGGTATCTGCGTTCTAAAGTGTAAGGACAAAAGGGACGTTCTGATGATCAGCTCCGATTTTGGGAGTCGCATGGTTGACGTGCCAACCCGAAGAGGAGACAGGCTTGTTCCTAAACCTGAGGCTGTTGTGAAGTACAACAAGTCAATGGGCGGAATAGACCACTTTGATCAGATGATGTCATACTATCCTACTGAAAGGAAAACCCTTAAATGGTACAAGAAGTTGGGCATCCATATCTTTCACCTCATCCTTGTCAACTGCTTTTTCCTCTACCGTAGACCTCCCGAAAACATTTCTTTATATAAATTCCGGCTCTCTGTTAATAAATCCCTCATTTTACCTTCCTGATCCTAAATCCCTTGTATCCTCAATATCTTTATCCCACTTCCCCGAACTCATCCTTGTAGAAGGCGGCAGAAAGAAGACGTATCGACGCTGTAGGTATTGTTACACCATCGGGTGCAGGAAGGAGACAGCATATTTATGTCCTAATTGTAAGGGTTCTCCAGCACTTTGTCCCGAGAGCTTTGCTCCTTACCACCAAAAAATTGTAAATAAAATTGTAAATAGCATTTTAATTTTGTCAGGAGGTTTTTTTAATTATGTAATTAGAAATTCTGACAAAATCAACAAACAACGTTTGGTAAGTATTTTATTCTATATTTTAAAAAATATTTTTGAAAAAATTAATGTAGTGCTTTCAGTGTCATTTTGTGATAAATATCTTGTTTTTTTTAATATAAGATATTTTCATCGCAAGTATTTCTGTTTTCATTTCTCAATTTGGTTTTACATGTATCATATTCTTTACATATTACATATTTTATTATATTATTTCGTATTTATATATTTATTTGGGATTTCCATTGTATTACGAATCCAATCTTTCCCTCGTATGAGTAGAAAAAACATTAATCATCGTTCTTGCTTTTGGTGAGTGGTACGTAATATAGAATACAGATGCTGTAAATCTCTTCCAACTAATATATGTTATTGAAATTTCAACTCGAACTGAAACCAATTCAGCACCAAAATTCAAAACGTTCATACTACCAGTAAAAAATTAAACTTTAAGCACTTGGTACAATATTCTTCTCAAGATCTGCAATGCGTGACCTGAATGAACCCTGTCAAGCTAACTAAAATTTGTTTTCGGCTTCACTTTGGAAGTGAGTTATGACAAAGTTTGGGGTTGATTTTTTCCTTCTTTCTGCAACCATTTCTACCCTGGCACCAGAGTCACCACCTCAAAGCCCAGAAAAGGGCACGTGTCCGCTAAATCCTTACCTCACACCCATGTTTATGACGTACCGAAGGCTTCCTAAAAAGCTGTCTTTACAGTAAATACAAACGGACCGACTAAATCCTGCCGTTTACAGTGTGCTATTGTCTACACATACATCCTCACACTCCTACCTCTTCTTGGTCTTAACCCTCCAATCTCAGCGTAGCCACCCTGAGTGGTGCACACCAAGGGACGTCCTAATCCACCATCATAAATAAACAAAGAGAAATCTTAAAAGAGGAATATCAAGCAACACACGCAGCTGCGGCAAAATCACCGATGCTATGTGGTACCCTTAGTTGTTTTGTTTCTAACGCTTACGGGTGGTCGTCTGAGCGGAAAGGTTTCGGATGGAGTGAAAAATATGAAAGGAGTAAAACCACCCATCGATCAAAATAATGGGTTGAGAAGGAAAAAGAACAAATATTATTCAATATTCTAGGACCCCATCCTTATACTCAAATGCAGCAGCGCGAGCAGAATTTCACGGAATTTCATCCTATTCAAACAGTTGCCCGCTAAGATTCGTTTTACTTCTAATCTTTATTACTTCCATAAAAACCCTGAATCTTCAATAAAAATTAGCTGCTACCAGTAACAAAAGAAAATACATGCTCTTTGCATACACAACGCCGCTGCTGCATGTGAGAAACGAAGTGGAAAAAAATAGAAGACGACAAAACAATTCATGTGTATGCAACCCGCATCACGTGCCTATCCCTGGTCACGGATGACGTGATATCACGTCATGAAAACAAAACCGAAAAACAAACAAATGAGAGTACTGAAATTTTTTCATTATTTTTCCTGACTTATTTGGCATCCATACTTACATTTTACATAAAAAAAAGAATGCCGCAACGGGGTAAAATTAGACCAAGTATATGGGACGCGTTGAAAGTGTTAAATAATGTGCACATAATATTCAATTATTATGATAACGTACTATTACAGTCAGTCTAGATTCTTCATATTATGCACATAAGAGAGGTCTTTATGTGGACATTAGCCCATTTATAATCACAGTTTATGTACATTTTATGCCACTGCCATGGTATATTTAGTGCATAATATTTGAATAAAGTGTGCGTATTATTCCCTTTGTACTGTGTGGGTGAGGAGACCACCTGACCGATATTCACCTTAAAGGACATGTTGTATTCTGAATGTATGTTGTGCTTGTAAGGGGGAAGGAATGATATGTAATATTTGTATTGATATCCTATTGATTTGTTATGCATCGATTCTGTTGATATCTGATCATGTGATGTGGGCTGGACAGATGTTTTGTGAAGTTGTATGGTCAATATAGTTGGAGCCCATGACCGAATAAATTGCCATGTTCAATCCTGGAACCCAGTGTCTGTTTAATTTACGAACATAATAACTTTGACCTTCAACAAAATGAATATAATTCTGACATCTTAAGGTGTTTTCTCGATGTCATTGTTCTACATGAGTGGAGGTCTTGGAGAAATATACATACCAAAACTAGCGTTTTTCATGAAGAGGCACCAAAATGACCAATTGAACTGCTTATCCCCTTTTGGAAAGCATAGCAACTATGTCAAGGAATTCAATGCATAAGGAAGTTGCCTCCATCTGTGAAGAGATACGACAAATAAACTGATTAATAACATTAAATTTTAAATTTATTACAGTTTCGCTATTTTTGATGCTCTTTATGCCGTTTATATGATCACATAATAAAATACTGTACTACGCACCATACTCGTTTGTCAACAACCGAGGAGTAACAATAGACTTCAACGAAATCACTTCGAATTTTTAACCGCCCGCCCCAATTTATGCTTCGCCTGGCATCTTTGGCCCGTGCCTTGCATCAGGGCATCAATACGACAGAAATGTGGATTTTAAGCAATTCGTTTCCTTGAATTCAATTCTGGAGTATGTACCGCAAAATTCGAAATGATTACAATCGCGTTTCGTTAACAGTGGCACACAATACTTTGCAACATATCATAAATAATTCACAAAATATAGAATGCTCGCAACCGCTTCACTTGACTCTATAAAACCAGTAACACCGTGTGCTGTAATACCATGCACAATGACATCCAAAGCAGTGACTTAGTATATTTACTTAATTAAGGGAAAGACGATTTCAATCACATGCCACTAACATAGGGTAAAAAGGTATTTAACAACAAAGCTAATTTAGACGAATAAATTAGACCATTGGGCAGTCAAAGTAAAATTTTCTCCAAGAACGGAAAAAAGCTATATTACACAACACAGTTGAAATGAAAGCGCCAATGAACACAGTTTTCGCTGGGTAGATATTTGAAGTTCGTGACCCTTAAGCTCACATCTACCGCAGACTGAAACGAATGAGTGTCTCAGTACATTCATAGGCTTCAAAATCAAGCTAAACGCAAGACACATGGGAATCCTTTACAAACTCGTGTACATACATTAGCTTAAGATTACACCAGGTTGGTATACAGTCCAATTCAGCAAATATCCGAAACTCTTGTGGGTACGCCATGCAGACAAGGAAACAATCTCGAACGTCCGTTCTCCCACCGTTGTCATAGACTAATTAACAAATATAATATGCCATAACTCACCACGGTAACTGTCGTCCAGACTCTTCGTAGTTATACGAAAGATAATCCAAAAACATCCATATGGAATTCTGCAAGGGTGTGTACATGTTTTACATTCGCACAATTTGATAGCAAACAACAGACTACCCGGTGAAAGAGGCAAAGTGAAGTTATTCCAAGAAATTAGGTGAAATAACAAATGACACACATGACCGAATTCTTTTTTTCTCGAGCACGTTAGCCGAAAATTGGCTCATACTTACGCAGAGCAAGGTTGCTAGTGGATCTTTCATCACCTTCGCATGACCGCAATTACTTCCTTAACTGTCCAACGATATTTTTAAATGCATGGGGTAGTGGACCAGCAGAAAGATTCCATATACCCACGAGCAGAAGAAATACATGCCAGTACCACGCCTGTCGATAGTCATTTTAGGCGGCGAGGTGCGCGCGGTGGCGCTCTCAAGACGTCTTGAAAAATTTACCGCGAAGAAAAGTAACCTTTACGACGAACATGGCTATATCAACCCCCGTTTTTCAGTTCTGTGGTACAAAAAAGCTGTATACAAGATATTTGATGCTATCATTAATAATTTACGTTCCATATGTTCCTCTACGAATGTTCCATTTGATCACTTAAGCACAATTAAGCTGATGAATCTCAGTCTCTTCTGCGCTGTGCCATGACAATTTGAATACGATTCCTCCAAAATGGATTTCAAATAAGAATGCCGTTACCTTCCACAACAGTGCTTGTAAATCCATGCATGAAAGGCTGTATCAGGGTCAGAAAGACTTAAGTGGCAACAGTCCGTATGCACTCGAAATTTTATTAGTATTAATCGCGATACTGTGGAAATGGATTATTTGCGATCCTTAACGCCACCTTGGAAACAAATATATGCATACCTATTGTGTTCATTTAATTTGAAAACGCCAAATAAAATTTCACTCGACATTCGAGTTTCGTTTAATTAATAAATTAAATGATATGCAAATAATCATACTGAATCCTCATGATCACCATTTTTAGCTGCGTTTTCACCGACATTTATATGACCGAAGGCCCATATAAGCAGCGTTTATGATGTAACGTTTCTCTCATGGGTCATTGCATAACCTATCGCAGACTCAACTCAGTAATGCCGAACACGCAACTAATGCTTGTGATCACGCTCGAAATGGCTGTAAATATCTGGACAATGTTAACCATCATTGCAAATGAAAACGGGACTAATCACTCTTTCGCGATGGAAACCGATAGGATGCACAGAATCAGACATATATAGGATGCACAGAATCAGACATAAGAAAAGGTTTGGCTGTAGACAACTCGAGTACTCAACCGAGGGGGAGATATCGAGATATCACTTGTGATTGGACCCAGAAGATGCTCGGCCCGCTACCTTGTTACATCAAGGGGATCAATTGGGCCCTCCTTTTCCACTTTTCTACACCGCCACTTTGAGGGGAATCTTAGGACTAAACAATAAAGCAGTTGCATCTGAGAATGATCGTAGGTAGAGAGCAGCCTTAATTAATTCTTAAATGCATACATCATACTATGGTAACATTAATATTTCGCAAATTCTACATGCTCCAGTGTAAAAGGTAAGGTAAAAGTAGAAAGAGATTATTACATTTGTCCCACTGAAATCAGCCATTTAATTTCTGTGTGACTTAGGAGTTGCTCTCGCAGCTGCTGAGACATAAGCCTGTGAAACCTGCATATCTGGGCAGAAAAGCGTCAATCCGTTAATTAACGAAGTTAACATATTGCTTAACGATTTAACTTTTAAGTTAAACCCAAAAACTATTATTGGTCTTATTAACCTCCATTAACTTTTAATTCCGTTAATTTAAGACCGTTACTTTCGACTTGTTATATGTTTTTTGGGTTGTCCGCGTCTTGTTAACTGGTTTGAGGGTGGCCGACGTTTCCTCTCCTTTGCCGGAGACTTCCTCAGGGCTACTGAGTGACCGGAGTGGTTATGCATCTATTTATATGCATTTGGGGAGAGGGGGGAGGAGGAGGAGGGGAAGGGAGTTGTGGAACATTCTGGGTTGTTTTATTTCTCGCTAAAACTGGAAGCCAGGAACTGGTGATAGCTTGTCCTTGGTCACGGTTAAAATTGCAAGGGTGTTTCTTTATTTCTAGGGCTTCTCTAACTAGCCTTGTTTTAAAATGCCGGTCTTTGGCAAGGATGATCGGCGTCTCGGTTTCGATTTCGTGGCCTTTTGCTGCGTGTTCGGCGACTGCTGATTTGTCTTGATGTCCGAGGCGTATTGCAGCCGCATGCTCTCTGACTCTCGTTCTAATTGTCCGTCCTGTTTCCCCCCACGTAGACCTTGTCGCACGTATTACATTTTAGCAAGTATACGCCCTCTGTTTCCAATTTTTCTTTCCCTTTTACATTCCTCACAATGTCTCGTATTTGTTTCTTGGGTTTGAATATTGTCTTTATTTCGTATTTCCGTAATATCTGGGATATCCTGTCTGTAGTTCCCTGAATATACGGAAGGTATGCTTTTTTCTGATCTTTTGAGTTTTTCTCCTCCAGTGGCTGGGGCCGAGGTCCTAATTTTTGTGAGATTGTCTTCCTTATCTCATTTTTTCTATATCCATTCTTAGCCAAGATTTCTGTAAGTTTCTTCAGCTCCTCATCTCTACGTTCTTCATCGCTGAGTGTGATGGAACGATGAATCATAGTTTTCATCACTCCATTAATCTGTGCAGGACGGTGGTGCGATCTCGCATATGATACCATTGCCCCATTCCTAAAATTGCTACATCGCCGCTGTTCTACAAGCTCTCGCTTGATCCTGCAACTTGCCTAAATTTCTCGCCTCAGCTGCCTCGGGCGTGAACCGGCAATCATTCGTCAACCTATCCTTTTCCTTGTCTGTGGGAAGCCGTCGCGAGTAACAATCATTATTTTTTATTCATGGTTTTCTGCCATATATTTTTACTCGTTTGATCGGAAGAAGCCGAAGCATGATGACTGGCGAAAAGTTTGAACGATGAGGCGGAAGCCCCGAATCCCGAGGATATTTATTAGAATCCACGCGGTACCTCGAAAACAATCCGCATCACTCTTATTAAATGAAAAATGTTCTTCAGCATGAAAAAGAGTAGGAAATGTTAAGAGTTCCATAATTAGACCGTAGAAGAAATAGGAATTTGTATTCCAACAGCGCATCAGCATATCAAAATTGTGATGATTTTTATTTCATCATCATCGCTCGGCAATCCTAAGATTGGATTGACGCAGCCCTCCACTCGGTTCTTCTACCGGCCATCCTCTTAATATTAGTGTGATTATTCTCTTTTCAATAGTGCACAACCTTTTCTACATATCTCATACGAGGCCTGCCTTTTCGATTCTTCCCATTCACATTTCCCTCGACGATTGTCTTCATCAGGCAATCGTGTCTTAAGATATGGCCGATTACGTCTTTTTTTAGAGTTTTCTGCAGACTTCTCTTTTCTCCCACTCTTCTTAAGACTTCTATGTTTGCCACTCGGTCGATCCATTTCATCTTCATCATCCTTCGGTAGCAAGTCATTTCAAATGCTTCCATCCTTGACTTCTCAGCTGAGTTACTATTTATCATAGTTTTTTTTACCAACTAAAGGTAGAATTTGACGTATCATCTCCATTCACTGTCAGCCCTGTTATCTCGGCATTCAACCATTCATCTCATCTGACATGCTTAACCTCCCTGATCTCATTTTTCTAAGCATTCCACCCTCAATAGCTAGCTGTCTTCAACGCCCTCTTGCAACCAAATACTCTCCCCAGTGAAGCCTTGCCTTATCCTGATTTGCCCAAGCAAATATCTTTCCCTCCCAACATGTCCACCACGTCCGCGTTATTTTTCGGTCATCCATTCTTCTGAGCACCCGCATCACAAACACTTCCATTCGTTTTTATTCCTCATTTGAAAATAAGCTGAAAACATAATTTTCAAATATGGACCCCTAAAGTATGGACTAATGAAAGGGCGAAAGATGATGTGTGTGAGCTGTTGCCACACTTGCAGAGTCAGCCTCACGTGCGCTGAAATGGCAATTTCGCGCTCAGTGGGTTGCGAAATTTTCCTCGTGGAGAAGGATCATATTACGGAAGGGCTTTGGATTTCCGTAGATTTCCACACCTTTCTTGGTATATCTATTTCGCAAGCCTCATCACCCGAAATCCGACACGATGTTTTAAGTGAGGGGGGAGGTGATAGAAAACTGAAGGCTGGGTCGCCTATGAAAACTATGGTCCCTGCTCGCCCAGTAACCCCCCTCTAACTCCCTCCCCTCAAGGTTCACTGTTTTTTCGAACACTAGTGACAACAAGCAGCTAAGTTCTGACCGTATTGACTTTAGCAAACAGCTCAGTCCCTTGCCTACCACACCCGCACCTGATTCTTTCTCCGATGTCACACTATGTGCTCTAACAGTGGAGTTGAGTATACTTACAGTCCCTCCATCATTATTTTAAAAAATTACAGCACAATAGGGTGTTATTTTCAATCGCAAACTCTAATTGTTTGCTACATACCAGCACCTGATACTAGCTATCATAAAAAACTTCTATGAAGTCCCCCATTGACATGTCGCAATGCAATTCAAAATTACCTTCACCAAGTTTTCACAACTTGTATAGGGCAGCATATTGCAATTCTGTCCAAAGTAAGAGGCCGTGAGAAGTTTTCCTCTCATGCCAAGTCATGCCGCTTGACACCTTCAGTCTGTAGAACTGTATCCTCAATGCCGAGAATGTCTTCATCTGATTTTTGATGATCCCTCATAAAAATATACTTTGCTCTAGCGTAGCCTGTGGAAGACATATTGGACCGTTCCGAATTAGGTCCATAGTGAGAACGATCACTCTTCTCTTTAAAAAGTGATTTTCTGGCTACGCCGGCTAGGGCCGACTCTGTTTCCTAACTTACACTTCCTAACTCGTTAGTTATTTTTGCCTTCAATTTCCGTTTCATGTCCGTTCATTTGGCGAATAGCCCCGAACTTGTACAAATGTCTATATGTGTTGTATGCAGCCAATTCCCGGAGTTGTGACGAATACCAGCACATCTTTGATATGACCAGCGCAGTGCGAAATTATTTCGCTTTCCACCGATAATTTTTGCTACAATGGAATTAAATTGCTCCGCTAAGTTGCTGTCCACATCGTGGATAAGACTCATACTGTGCCTACTCAAATTTTGAAATATCTCTTCCAACTTTGGGAAGAGTGAACTTGTATAATCCTCATGGATAGTATTTCCATGCACATTATCTCCGGAACAAAAGTAAGGAGCACATTATGAGTGGTCTCCAAAAATGTGTCTCAGACTGTTGGAAACATCCCTTCGGGGAATTCAAATTTTCCTCGAGAGTAAAAGCTTCAGTTCTTCTTTGCTGAACTATTTTTGTGATTCCGCATCGTAATCGCACAACATTTTTTTCCCAAATGCTTTCTTAATGTTACTGTGCTTTTTTTGCCAATCTTACAACTGGGTTTAGCGACTTCATTTAACTTATTACAAACATTTCTCAATAAGTGATTCCTACATTCTATTTTATGCACATTTAAATTCTTATACGAGCGGGAATCCAAAAATTTTTTGCGCACATTACTATGCCCATCCGCGATTAGATAGGCGTATTGAACGCCATAGAGTTCCTCGCTCTTCTGAAAGCCTTTTTTTAACGCACTAAAGTCTGGCTATTAATAATATTCATTCCCATATTTCATACATATACTCAATTCAATACATGTACTCATTTCCAGCTTTCAAGTATTTTAGATGATGAAGTCAATTCTGTTCCTCCACTGTTAATTTAGAGTGCAACCAGTTTCGGCAGTCGATCCCTTCTCATAAAATATAATTGAAGACAGCTTAGCATGCGATAACGTTTCTAATATATTATTAGCTGTAGAAGTACTAGCTGTGATTAATAATCATCACGTTCTTCCCTTAAGTTAAATTTTGGAATGTTGAATACAAATCGTTTGAGTTTACATCCACGAAAGGGACATGATAGATGAGAGAAGTGGAGACGGAAGAATGTGTCATCGAAAGTGCCATTCATACATGAAACCAACACATTTAGATATAATTATAAAAAAGCTTATTTATAACTACGCAAACTAGGGGTGTACCGCTGTTTTAGATAGAAAACAAAATAAAGATCTCTCCAATGGAGGACGACTTCCTCTTTTTAGCGAAATGCGTTTTCCGTGGATTCGTAAGTAGTACTGTCCGCTTTTTTCAAACCCGTGTCCTCAGCATGGGAAGCCACTACTCCAAACTAAACCCCGGAGCAGAGCCATTTCACTTTCAATTTGCCTCTAAATTGCAATCCTGGTGGCGCCATTATCATAGAAGGCAACGCAGAAAAGACCTAGATTTGAAAGTTTATTTTAGGGACTTATGGCCATCTATTAGGCATTTGGTCCCATTGTGCGGCGCCCCATAATTAGCATTTCGAGCTCGCTTCGCCCTCCTGCATCTCCCAAACGGTTACAGATTGGTGAAAACTAATGAAATTTTAGGCATAGAAACGTAAAATTATAAATTTACTCTAGAAGCAGTTATTGTGATGCGATATTTCCATTTTTTTGAGTGGGGTATTTCAGACCCCGTATTAACGATATCGGAACTCAACAAAAATTTCACATATGTTTTCTCATCAAAATGAATGTTTTGACGGGTGGAACTTTTAGCTTTTCCGATTTGCGAAAAATAAGCCGCACCCTAACGGGAATTGTCCTCATTCACCCTTCCATAGTCCAAGTGAGGAGAATCAAAATTGCTGTACATAATTGATTTTATCACATTTACACAGCCAGTGTAAGGAAGCATTCTACAGACACGCCCAAAATTCGAGGCAGTGAGCATTTTTTGGCGCATCGTTACCCATTCTACACTTTCTCACTGCCTTATCGTTTTCCTCTCTATTTCCTTTGCATCATCCTCGTCCTTTCTTTAGAGAGTCCATAAACAGCCGGCACTCATTCGTAAAGTCCTCAATAGGCATATCAGGCCTTTTAGAATAGGGGCCGTAGTCGGGATCAGGTTTTTTTCCCAGCCGATTAAATATATTCCTTCTCGACTTTCTTTAGTCTTTCTCCGATAAATTAGCTGATGACGCTCTAGCTCTGTATGTTTACAAAAATACCTTTTTTCAAACCATAAAAATATCAAATTATTTGGTAATTATAATTGGTTCTCATTGACGCATGATAACAAAATTTAAGCCCTTTGATCCGGGAATTCAAATCTAAACTGTGTAATACCCTGAAAGGCACCGTAGGGATCTATGGCAACAAAAAAAGAATTCCGTTTTAGCTAACCAGTGGTACTTAAGAGAATTTCTTTTTTCTAAACTGCTGCTTACCCCAATGCCGTTTTTGCATATGTGGGTATGCACTGAGATCTATTTGCTTGAATCGTTCTCGCATGTGACCAAACACGGATTGCTCTCTAAAATGTTCTGTGACTCGCATGTCGTTTACGAAATATAGTTACGGTTACGGGTTGACGTGGAACCAGCGGCAGCTAGAGGAAAGAGTGACCTTTGACATCACACGTAGGATTGACTAGTACGCGAAAGTTTTGCCTAAGCGTTCTCACGTATTGAAAAACTATACTTTTTGATTCATTAGGACGTATACGTAACATCAGTTTGGTATCAAACATCTTCAAATGCAAACTCCTTGGGTTATAAAATTTTGACCAAGACAGTAAAAAACTAGGAAAAAACCCAAAAAGCTGGGGTTTGCGATGGACCATACGGGGCAGGCTAATATGAATTGGGGAGAAAGATGGAAGAAAGGAGAGTAAGGCGGAATCAAGGGAAAGAGCAATATTGCGGTGGAGTATGGGATGGATGGTCATTTGGGATCCGTTGACTTTGTCGAGAACGTATACAATGCGGGAGGTGAAGGCTAGAGTTCGATCTAGGTTGAGGCCAAGAAAGGTGGAAAGGAGGGTTGAGGCATGGATTTATTATTTAAATTGCGGATATAGGATCTTTCTGGAATAAAAGGAGAAGCATACTTTGAAACATTTGCTGGCATTTATCCTATTAACGCCGGAATTTTTTTGCCTCTAAATTAGTGCAACTTTTCAGAAATTGGACTCCATTCTATTTAAAAATTGCATCCTAAATTATATGAGAACATTCGCAGTACTATTATAAAAAAGACCAGTGTCCATATGACCACGCTAAGCGGATTCCGCAGGAACCACATCCCCAATTTCGTGCTTTCAATTTTTCAAATATTTGCAATATATTGTATATTACTTCGCGTAAAGGCTTTAAAAATGTCACTGTGTCAAAGTCGTTTCTATTGATTGTGTTGAACATACTCATGAATTGACAAATTTCGCAAATATCTTGCAAGTACCTACATACACACATACATAAAATAATCAGGAAATTCATGGTTTATGAAAATTTGCAAAACATGGTATATATTGCCCTAAGCTGCAAGTTACACATTCGGCGCAAACAGTACTTTGGCTATACAGCGGCGTTGGTTGCATGCCTCGCCTAAGTGGCCAATACCATCAAGGCAAATTTCGTCCCTTGTTTTATCTTTTAGTCACTTGATTGATCGTCTTCGCGTGTAATGGCCGCCCGACACTAAGTGGATGCTTTTCATGTTTCTTCAGATAGACTTGAACTACGCAGCGACAAAATTCTAGTTGTTAGAGGGAATTTCCTGACACTTTATGGAGGAACTACGTATTGTGCAAATACGCATCCACTAACCATGTAAATATGCACCACCCCCATTTTTACCCTCATATTAATTCAGGGGATAGATGGCAGAAGGGACAGTTTCGTCTCAATCGCACCCGAATAAAGACCTTTTATTATTATTACTATCGGGGGTCGCGGTGGCTTAGCGGATAGAGCGCTGGGCTGAGCTGAGTCAAAACGGTAATTGTGAAATTGTCAACCCACCTTAAGAATAGGACGTTCTCTTTCTTACTGAGGTATTTCTCAAAAGAAACCCGTAGTAGTTATTTTTCGGTGTAATGGCTGGAAATTCATTTGGGATTCGGTTTTCTCTAACTGTTTCTGTGGTTCCATAACCCCTCAATCGTAGCTATTTAAGAAGTGATAACCCCGTTACTAAGTTATAAAAATGTATTTTATACGCAAAGTGTTTTTTCTCTCGAGGTACCAGCATCCAAAATTTGTAGAAGAGGTTCTGCGCATTTTCCAATATGTTCTATATTTGATGAAAGATTTCTGCCTTGACATTCCTCAAAGCTTACTTAATATCTCGCCATGGTATTGAGTAACCCCACCTTAACCGAATCTAATAACTTTACGTTGCAGGGGATATTTACAGGGTTGCCGGCCAAAATACGCAACCATATTCTCGTCAGTCCTTTTGCTTGTCACGATGGAACAAAGCTAGAAAGCGCTTTTTCACTAGATTCATTATTGGCACTAGCTTCCAAATTTTGTGTTTTACGTTAGGCTGAGAATTATTCGCGCAATATAAAAATTTGAGTATATGCAAAAATCTATCCCTATGAATAGCATAATAATAATAATAATACAAATTCATTTCCTAAGTCACTAGCTGAATCCCAGTACTCGCATTTACTGGTAACATTATTATACTTCACCAGAGTATAAATTCCCTGTAGGACCTTCATTCCAGCTGATGTTGTAATCAAGATAGGATGCTTCTGCAAAGCAGCATACTCTATTGACTCCTAAATCAGGAATCAATTAATTCATCAACCAATATGGATTTGAAAATTTCAGTGAGTGACTTATGTCACAATAATTGACAGCTCGAAACCAATTTTTTTCTTTCAAAGTATTCAATTTTCCTTTCACCTCTTTGATGTTAAATTGATCCGTTTTTCTCTTGCCTTGAGTCCATTAAATTCAGCTTCACCCGTTGAATACTCACTAACAATCAACCTCTCCACTCGGAGTAGATGATCTGAGGGATACAGGATAGAGTTATAGGCATATACTAACCTATTAAAATCCATATTCTACGACATACGTGTATTCTACTCCTGGCAAGTCCAGCGTCAGTTGAAAGTACGTGAAGGTGATAACTAACTCAGCTTTTGAGTGGAAGATAAGAACGAGTCTTCTGAATCTGACTTGATATCTACTAGATCTACATAATACCCTGCAAGCTACCACAAAGGTGTGTGACAGGGGGTGAATTCTCACCAAACATGCACTACATATCATGCATAAAAAAAGATTAGTACTTGTATAGATACTGCTCAAAACTACGCTATTTAAAAAAAGATAAAAAGTATTATTTTACTATTGTACTTATTGTATACTAGCAGTATTCTATCGCCTGGTATTCTATCCCTTACTCTGCCTAACTTTTTGTTCACGCGGCCTTTCAGTGGCTTGCAGGGTATTATGCAGAAGAGCAGTTTTCCCTCCTTGACTCTCGTTCCCACTTTATATTACTCCACATCTTTCACTCCAGATATCAACGCTCTCTTCAATCTCACCTCACACTGGCCGGTCGAGTCCAGAATTCTGCTCACCAATACATGCCTCGTATTTTTCAAGACTCGGGCAAGCAAGTGCCTTTCAACACTAATTACCTATTTATTACACAGTGGCCAAGGACACAGTGAGGCTTGGGTGTACGAGGCGCATGGTGCCCAGCACGGCACCATATACACCCAAGCCTATCTCCCATTATCAATTCCTGTTTCATGTTTTCTAACTTCCATCGTTTTGGTTCAATAATTGTTATTAATGGGATGGACAACCTATAGTTTATCCTGTGAGCCGCAGCAAGGGTGTGTGATATGAAATTCTTTTTTCAACATCAAATAATTTCAAGCGGACATGCTTGAAATTCAATAACTGGGCACTAGAGGACTGTGCTACAGCAGCCAAAAACTTCCATCGTTTTGGTCCAATAATGGTTATTAATGGGATGCACAATCTATAGTTTATGCTGTGAGCCGCAGCAAGGGTGTGTGATATGAAATGCTTTTTTCAACATCAAATAATTTCAAGCGGACATGCTTGAAATTCAATAACTGGGCACTAGAGGAATGTACCACAGCAGCAATGCAAACTAAGTTAAATCCAAAACTTCTTGTAGGAGAGAAATTCTTAGCCTTCCAGAAATGAGCAGTTAAACAATGGGGAATTAATAATTGAATACAAACTCTGATTTGGAGCGTAATAATGACGCCGGAACATGGACATATGGTAGAAGGGTGAAAATTGATTGCCGGCTTTCAAGGTGTGGGTGTGGAGAGGAATGGAGAAGCGGATTGAAAAAAAATAGGGGGAAAGAAAGGAGAATGAGAAAGTGCAGTCAATGTAAGGGTATAAGAGGTCTGATTGGAGTCGATTGAAGATGAATAGGAGACGGTGAAAAGTGAATGGAAGGAGTTATGAGAGGTGAGGGTGTTTCAAGTAAGGCATGGTAGGGAAAAATATTTGGTTAACAGGATAGAAAAAGTTGGTTTGTTGAAAACGTGAAAAAGAGAAGAATGTGGGGCTAATGAAGAACACTACATGAAATATAGGTGTCGATTTCCCGATGTGGTATTCTGTCTGGTTATAAACTGTAGAGAAATTTAGAAATACTTTCAAACAATCATGGTAATAAAAGTTTAAAAATTATTTGTAAAAAGTTTTCCGATGAATTATCTTCTATTTATGCGCTTTCAAATGGAATATCCGCAGATTTTGCACTCTATTCTCACCTTTTAAAAAATTACTTACAGAAAAGAGGTTCTTTTCCAGATATTCTCCATGGCATTTAGCGACTCGTGAAAAGGAACAGCCCATTATAAATTTAAGAAGTATCGAACACCCGTAAAAAAAATGTAGCGTTATTTTTGGATTCAGATTTTAATCAGAGTAATACAGCTTATGAGAATACACTGATAATAATGATACAAATAAGGCATAACTGTTCTAACAATATTGAAATTGGCTTTGATACAAGTTTTTTAAACAAATTTGAAACATCAAAACGACAAAGAGTTTTACTAATGATGAAACCAATTATATGCAGAAAATAAAAGAGGAATCGTTCTCCGGGTTAAATAGTATTATTATTATTATTTCTGAAATAATACAACGATACCTGAACAAATTAAGCAAATTAAAACAAATTTGAAACATCAAAACGACAAAGAGTGTTACTAATGATGAAACCAATTATATGCAGAAAATAAAATAGGAATCGTTCTCCGGGTTAAATAGTATCACTATCATTTCTGAAATAATACAACGATACCTGAAATAATAGTAAAATCTAAACTTTCTTATAAAACAAAAAATTCTGTAAAACACAATGATGGACAAAGCCGAATAATGCAATACATAAATCTTGAAAAAAAATCAACTTCAAAAGGGAATCAAAACACTGTTTCAAAAAGGCAACACCTCAAACATTTACTGATACTTGTCCTCAATCATAACTTAACGATTTTCTGTTCTACAGACTTTATATTAAAACTGTACGTAGGCTGTGCAGTCTATGATAAAATGAATGATCCTTTCCAATGCATTTCACCACTTTCCGTTCCGTGTCCATCATTATTTTTGCAAGAGCATCACCGTGATTATGTGTTTTCAGAGTTTTAAACAACTTCACGATCAGATTTGATATATTCACATCTTATCCATCTAACTGTTCACAAAGGGCCTTAAAGACTCCCAACCATAACCTTCTTCGACGGTTTATGGAGACCAATTTCATAGTAATATTTGGAAAAAATGAATTTCACCCTTAACGTTTTAGGACTGAAGTCTCCAAGCGTAATCTTGTAGCATAGGTAGACATATTTCACAACTTCTAAGGCCTGCCTTTCCAGCCCCTTCGTGTTAATCAGTAAGTAAATCATGGAAAAAAAGTCTAAAACAGCCATGGCACGTCGGTCAGCATTGAAGTCCCTCCGCATCACATTGTAGAGATGTTGTAGGAAAAGGATGGGTACCTCGTACTGCCCCACTTCAAGCAATGCATTCATCTTACCAATTATGCTCGCAGTTACCTTCTCGAAGATCTTCTCCCTTTCATCCATCTCACATTCAAAGCAATGAGCAAAATACTTAACCGATTTGCCATACTCCCCTTTGCCCCATAGTGCTACCCCGGTAAGATACAAATACTTGAATTCGAAGCGTACCGGACAAGAGATTATCTTTAAATCTGCGTATTTGCACAATTCGCCCAAAGCCTCATCGTGTTTACCCATTGCTATAAGGGCATCACACAAATTCAGTCTTAGAGTCAACACTTTCAAGTGATCATCGCTGTATTCTTCTCGTAGAAGCTCAAGTCCTGCCTTGCCGTGCTCGTAAGCCTCACGGTATTTTCCTTCATTTTGGCATTGATCCATCAGTATTACCCGGGCACTCAAAATCTCGTCATTGTCGACTATGCCCTTGAAACCTGATATTTCCCTCTTCAGCCGCAAATACTCAAAGGCTTTGGGAGAACAAGGATAGTTACTACCACCAATAATACTTCTCGTGAGGTTATTTCTGTAGGTCCTTCCACCAACATTCTTCCTGAGGACCCCCTTAGCCCAAGAATTCAGCTCCGCAGAATACTCTTCCGCCTCCTCGTCCTCTTTACCCAAGGCATTTGTAAGTAGTAAGATGTTCTTCTTCGATGATATCATTAGGGAATGATCATTTCTGACTGACAAGGAGCCCCACTTCACAATTTCCTTAAAAATCCTATAGGCTTCCTCGTCATCCCCTACCTGCATGATCGAAACTCCGTAGTGGTACATTGCCTCGAACGTGTCGGGATCGTTCCTTCCTAGCACCCTTTCATTCTCGCTAATGACCAGCTTCTGGATGTTAGCGGCTTCCTTAAATTTCCCACTATAGTAACGTATCCTCCCAATGGACCTTTTGGACACAAGAGTCTTGTAATCCTCTGGGCCAATTTTTTCATTGAGTACCTTAACTGCTTTTTCCATGAATACCAGCGCTATGCCATGCATGAGTTTCTTTGAAAGCCGCTCAGCTACCTGGTCCGGAACTTGCCAGAACTTCCTCACGAGTCGCTTATGAACCGAAAGGGATTCCCAAACGGACATCTGGTGCTCAACCTCCATAACTTCAGCGAGGCGCATGGCTTCAATGAGGGCCTCTTCTTCCTTGCCCGCATTCTTCAATATAATCCTGTTAACAGCCTGGATAAGGTGATGAATTATACCCATCTTTCCATCCACCTTTAAAATGGAAAGCTTTTGTAGTATGTTCAAGGACGCATCAATTTCATAGGTCGTATATCTAGGGTAGGCTGTTCGTAGAATATTAATATCAATGGTATCTGGAGATAGATAGGTCAGGACATTCAAGAGCGAGATCGCAATTTTCCCATTACTTGTGGTTCTTATGTGTTTGAGGGCTATACTCATAGTCCTGAAAGCCGTTTCACCGTAGCTATTCAACAATTCCTTCCGGAACGGGCAGTCCAGCAAATATTTTGAGCTCTCCCTGAGGAGAACTGAATAATCGGATATTCGATACTCCTTACCACCAGATTTGGCCGCTAGCCTACACTTGTCCTCAATGAAAGAAACAGCTTGCTTCAACGCTAAAGGGAAGTTGCTTAGGGTTTTTGCCAGCTCCCGTGCGTCACCATCATTCCAGTTCGGGAGTCTACTGAGAGACAAATGAAGAAATTCGAAAGCTTCATCAGGTGAAAAATTGTCAAGGTCTATCACTCGAAATCCCTTCCACTCTCGTGTCCTTGCTGTCATCAATACGCACATATCGTCGTCTCCTGAGAAGAATCTCGGTAAAAACTTGCTTAGGTGCTCACACGGCTCGACATTGTCGAAGACTATGAGAGTCCTTTTGCCTTTACAGAAGCCGTATGTTTCCTGCACGATGACCTCGATGTCTTTTATGACTCCGTTTCTATCTTCCTTGAGAATCCCTAGGCGACCGAAGGCCAGCATTTTAAAACCGTTCTCTAGTCTCTCGCTGTTCTCAGAATCCAACCAGATTATGTTGTCATAGTGAGTTGAATATTGGATCATGGCATATTTTCTAGCTAATTCACTCTTTCCCAGTCCCCCAAGACCACAGACGACTACTGCCCGTGGTGCATGTAACTTCCTCTCGTCCATTTCGCTCTGAAGAACCTCGTGGATTTCCATGAGCTGCCGATTCCTGCCGACGAAGTCTATGACGGAATCTCTCAGGTTGAACCTTATACCACGTGTCATTTCTTTCTTCCTCTCCTGAAAGAAACTTTTCACATCATCTCCAGTAAGGTATCTCGCGTCCTTCCTCTCTGCCCAAGAATACATGGCATTAAAGAATCTCGCATAGGCATTCAAAGCATTGGACACGTTCAAGAACTTTGCCACCTCGGCTTTTACGAGTGACTCCATTTCCGCGATATCGGGTTGTTTTACGGCAAACGAAATTTTTTCCATATATTCCCGCACATCTTGCTCAAGTCTCTCACCGCAGTACCGCGTGCTAATGTCTCCAATGGAGCCCACTTCAAAAGAATAATCTACGAGGTCACCAAGATTGATTCCTACATTTCTTATCCTGGCCTTCAGGCTTTCTCTCAAGTTACCCAACCTTTCCGGGAGCCATTTTCCTTCGAGAAATCCAGGACTGAAAACAACTGATTCCCCTTTCTTGACGAGAACGAAGTCCAACAGCATGTCCATGTTTTTCTGCAGGACTGGAAAGTCATCTTTAATATTCACTTTTTTCCCACCTCGTTATTTCAAAATAGATTCTGCTAACACTTTTGCCAATGTCTTATGAGAAGTGAGAGTAGTATCTGGTATCTTTGTGAGGTCACCACATATTTCAACCACAGCTCTTGTCAGGATTGATTTGAAAGCATCCTCATCCTGCAATTCAGAATGTTCATCAAGGAACTTGAACCAAAGTGCATCACGGAAGTGTGAAGCAGCAGAAGACAATCCACGGCCTTCCACAAAATCTTTGCGAAACATTCTCGAGTCGGTATCTACCACTTCCTTTATTAGAACCACCCTGTAGCAGTCATAAAGTGAAGAACTTTCACATTTACCCACATGAGACTTCAAGAAGAACTTCTTCCCTTTGGTTACCGAAACAGAGAAGTCTCTTGGAAGAGAGATACAACTGTTCTTCAAATATAGCACAACTTCCCTCCTGCCACAAAAATCCTTCTTAAACCTCAGCAGTTCATTGGAAAGTATCTCATCCTTTGCTGAGCTAGTGAAAATGGATTCATCAAAAGTGAAATGACCGAAAGACTGGCCAAAATTGAATCCCATGTTACTGCATATCACAAGAGACCGTATCTCGTCCCCAAAATTTAACAGTTCCGAATTCCGTTTCATATTCCTGTATGACTCGAAGTACTTGATCAAGCTGAAGGGGCCGCCAGATTTGTCGAAGAGTTGAGATGCTTTGATTTCCATTTTCTTTTTGATCAGTGTGTGCTTCGCCTGGACGAACTGGAAACTCCTGTTTTAAGGAAAAAGTGTTCACACCATAAGCTACAGTTCATCAATTTTTTTAGGGCACGCATTATTTTTTTAATACATAATGATAGTGACTTCCATGCCAAAGAAGGTTTTTTCACATTCAAATGAAGTCATAGTTTAAATCGGGATGTTAATCCCGATTTCAATTAATCAATATTTTCAATGTTAATCATTTACCATAGCATAGATAGCATTCGTCGTCGTACAGTTTAAGTGGGTCAGCTCACAGCTCTTAACGAGACAAGTGCTATATTTTATAAACGAAATTCTATCCAGGAATAATCCCAATTAATCCTTATATTTGTTTTTTTCTTGTGCAATTCTCTTTTTCACGCAAACTTACGACTCACCTTACGTCAGTATTCACGTCTCTCTTGGGACTTATTTTACATTTTAAGTAGAGCGTCCGGCAACTTGACCGGATTCCTTAGCAAATTATGCGTTGATGGAGATACCTTTAGCAGCCCATCCCTCACTGACCAAGGCAATAAACTGGGCACAGTTTACATTTTCATAAAATGTATCTTTTATAACCTTAATTCTCATCACTCTTCCCATATGGCCCAATCATATTCCAGAGCTAGCGTATGTATAGTATACATATAGTATGCACAGTATATGCACGAATACCTCTGCTGCCGATTGAGCATACACTTGTTGCCATAGATCACGATGAAAAATTTGGTGTTGTTTTAAAGATACAGAGTGTTGTTTTCAAGAGTTTTTCACTTGTCGGAATTGATTTCTTTAGGGAAAGTTTTACAACCATCACTTTTTTTAAGTTTTTCAAAGTTAGCTCACTTTTAGGTTCTTAAAACCTTTTAACTTTTCAACTTACATTTTTTAGATTAAAACTAAATGTTATTATTTTCGAGTTGCTTGTTACCTGAGAGCCAGAATATATTTTTTTTTAATGCATCATACTAGCTTGAATTTTAGCCTGCTGGCATTTGTTGAAGAACATTTAGCAAACGGTTTAACATCTATCTACCTTATTTCGATACAGCCGCGTCGTGTAAACAACTAAACTATTACTTTTTAATAAGCTTTAAAAACATCATTAGTTGTTGTTAGGCAGATGTACACTTAGCGATACATTTATCGGTCCTGAAAAATACATCATCTGCGAAAAACAATTTTCTTACCTCTTTTGAGCACATTTGGGACCGTAATTACAGAGTGCCACCTTAAGTACATTAGCAGAAAAAATCAACATGGGCAAGATTTAAATAGATGAAATATAGTTCACTTTATTTGTGGCCGCCACATTGATTTCTGAAAAACGAAAGCTAAAAGAGTTCACATTTCACACAGTTCTACTTGTAGTTAACTGTATCCAACTTAACTTAGTGTAACTGCTTCATAATTGAAATAGTAACGTAACTTTGCTGTTCCACATAAAAATTATCTATTGCACGACCCGGGTTTCATTGATGACCGACATCTTCAGGTACCACACTGACATAGCACAGGGTTTATATTGCACTTCCAAAGGGGGAGGGGGAAAAGGAAGTCATGGGAAGGAGAACTAGATTGAAAGGAAAGAGGCTGCTCGAAGACTCAACTGCTCGGAGAAAATTGAAATATTAAAGAATTTGACTCGAGAAAGTATTCTTATCGATGAAGTTTTTTACTCATCTCATTCCCCCAACCTAAACATTGGGAAGCTCTTACGCAAGGACAATTGTCTCTTACCACTAGTGGTGCCTCCTCCCCCTGCCTTAACCTCCATACCTTCCCAAGCTAAAGGACAGAACCCCACTTTCCTTTCAATCTAGTCCACCCTTCAATGATTTCCTTTCCCCCCTCCCCCTTTGGAAGCGAAATATAAACCCTGTGCTATGTCCGTGTGGTACCTGAAGATGTCGATCCTCCATGAGACCCGGGTCGTGTAGTAAATGATTTTTACGTGGAACAACCAAGTTACGTTTCTATTCCAATCAGAGTTGTAGAGCATGCAATTTGCACTGTCAAGGCGGAAAATTCAAAATCAGGTATGTTCACGGATGGGTATATCAGTGAGATGTTCTACTGGAAAAAGTTATCCTCTGAGGGACGTGTCCACACGTGTGGACGAGGGGACATAACCGGGTATATTTAGGCAACGAAGAATTATTTCTCCCTTCCCACCCTGCCAAAGCGTAGTCATGTTTCGATTCCACCAAATTACGCTGGAAACACTCCCACACATGGAATGAGTCCACATGAACATTACTTACGTTGCGCTTACATTGCCTAATCATATTCAGTATATTATATATCGCACAATGAGGCTTCAAGAACCTTGTTGAGATCGCTTTTTTTCCAGGCCTCTACTCGCAATTCAATGATATTTCTCTAAGTGCCAAAGAAATATTCTCCATTGACAGGGATTTGAGCTGGTATGGTGAACAGAGCATTGTCATCCAATTCCTAAGGTTCAGATTTGAGTTTCCTCATAATTGAAGGACAAAATAAGTACTATCTACGCACTATAACCTTGGAGTTCACAGCACAGGGAGACAGTAAACGAATTGAAATGTTAAAAATCCCCTCACTATAGGAAAACAGCATCATCTGATAAAAAAGGCTATGAGCCATAACTGACATGAAAGGTGAAACATTAGCAACCAACATGACAATAGTATTGAATTAATGGATGAAGGCGATACTTTGTGGAAGTTGCGAACGCTAAACATTGTAAATGAAACAACTTTGTACTTTCCACTTTCAGCTTTATATGTTCCCCGATCGATTTCGACGACTCAGCGTCATTTTCAAGGGGGGCCAACTACCATCAGTTGACTTGAAAATGACGCTGTGTCGTCGAAATCGATCGGGGAACATATAAAGCTGAAAGTGGAAAGTACAAAGTTGTTTCATTTACAATGTTTAATGACAATAGTAGACTGAACCCTAGGGAGAGGTTCAGGGAAATATTGTGTTAAACACTTTGTTGTATGACCCATTTCCCCTTAGCAACGATGGTTAGTTCTTAGGGGGAGGCGACAGAACACTAAAATCAATCAATTGGGATCATAATTGTGGTAAACTGATAAATTAATAGATTCTATCATAAAATCAAAGTACACTCTCGATTCCACATCTTGCAATATATATTGATCAGTTTGTCATATTAAGCACACCTGTAATTGTTGCTCCCATGCTAACTTAAAAAGAATCACGTGACCTGCAGTCTGCTGCAAGGTGTCACATAGAAAATGATGTAATTCAGAATGGATTGCAACTATTTACCATTTTCCACTATTTCCTTCTTTTGGACGGCAGAAAATTATGTCATCAAACTTCTCTGCATTCACCATTTCGGTTGCCAACTTGAAATCTTTGTATCCAAGGTTAAGTGCTCTCGTCGCATACAGCATCAAAATATTGAACCGGAACGTGTAACCATGATGACTGTTCTTAGCTCCAGATCCCAGGTAAGCGTCACCAGTTCCAGTGGACAGGGGCTCCTCGTGAGGGTGGACTTCTCCCATCTGCAAATTTGCTTCAGTGCCATTGCCATATCCATCACTCTTTTCCATCTTGAATTCCTATTCTTTCCTTATATATCATGTCCACATGCCAGAATAAACGGTAAACATTATTTTTAGTGGCTGAAAATTTTAAATTATCATAAAAATAAAAGCATAGTGTCAATTTTTATGATCTCCTGCTTAAAAATCAATCACATGCAAGTGTGTACCACTACATAGGCAGGCATGATATCATAAATTTTCCTTATATTTGTGGATACCTTAAATCATGTATTTCATTAGCAACCAAAGGAAAAGATTTTTCTCTGCATTTACTACGCTTTGAATGCTTAAATCAGGTATGATAATTTTGTAACAGTTTTTAAAGTCACTCAAAATTCAACTTCGATATATTTTACAGGCATCTAATATATTTTAGTGCTGATTGAATTATTACATAAATAGATATCATTAGTACTTCTACTTTCTCACTTTTCCTGTTACTGTATTTTCACCTAGTTTTTTAATTATGCGGGTGATTGAAGCATTAAATTTAAATAAAAAACTATGGGTCTTTTGCAAGGCAAGTACATATTTCATCACAAAATTCCCGGAAATGAATATTCGTCTCTGTAATAAAAATCTAATAAAATATTCATGAACTGGAATACTTATAAGACTAGTGATTGTTTACGAATTAAATGTCTATAATAACAGCAATATTAATGGTAAAGAGAAATGTGCAACTGAACGACTGACAGACTTATTTTATTGATTTATTTCACAGACTTATTTAATGGACTTGCAAAGTACGAGAAATTGGAGGGCACTTTGAAAAAATTACTTAACTCACGTGATCGTGTGTATGTAAATACATGACACATGATCTGGATTCTGTTAATGTACTGAGTAAGGAATGGTACTACATGAATATCAGATACCTGAGGACGAACATATTTAATTAGTTGAAAAAACTTCCCCAAATAGCAGCTGTTTCCGTCAAGTTCGGACACTAATAGTGGGATATTTTATCGAAGAATTTGGCTATATCAGTTCCTACTCCTCCTTCATTGTTACCAGAGAAAATTTAATGTACCACGAATATGTTTTTAAATACTATGGTAATCTCAAATGAAACCAAACTAGAGGTGGGGAGAAGCTGAGGAAAAGTAACTCAGGTATTGGTAACGATTAGTTTTAAGGTATTTTTACTTGCAATAATTACATTTAAAAAAGTAACTTTTACTTGAAATTACTCATGGTTTTCTGCAGGTTACCCTCGTTACTTTCTAGATTTGTGCGTCGCATGATAAGTATGTTTCGAGCTCCCTTTTTTGATGGCATAGATTTGTCACACCCAACTCTACAAGGGCCCTCATCCGTTTAGGGCCGGATGTGGGTGGCGTTACTGGAATTCCTAGGAACCCAGGATTTCCGCGAGTGGGGAGGTTAACCCCACAAGCAGACGGCCACCATAAGCCGGCCGAAGACGTCTCCAAGGACGCCACGGGGAGGCCGGTAGTCCGTTTTTGACCCCTTATTATTTTTATTATTATTATAATTTATGGTAAAGTAACATCCGCCACCGAGGCTACCATCAGGTTTTGTTGTCTTCATAATTGCCGGAGACTCGAAAGGTGTCGCACCGACGGGTAGCCACGTCTACCATCGGTGGATAGGTGGCTACCCAGCATTAGGGTCGAGCGTACGAATCAGGCGGCGGGACCCGAGAAGGGCAGACTTCTGCATTACACTTGCAAGTGCATCAACTCGCGCGCTGCACGCTGGGATGTACTTGAGATTTTCAACCAGTGAGCTCTTGACACGTCCAAGCACGCCCACGATGAGGACTACGATCTCCCACAGAGCAGCCCGCGTACGTTTGCCTGAGTTCGCACGGCATATCATGATATTTAGTCCTTTTTTCAATCACCTTCGCTGCCATGTTCGTTTCGGCCGGTGCCGGAAACTCGATCATGAACATGGCATGCGAGAGATTGTCGAGGAGAACGATATCAGGCTTCGTCACCTCCAACTGCTTGGAGGCGGAGAAGGAATAATTCCATCAGGTACTACAATTATCGTTCTCCACGACGCACAGTGGGCGGAAATGAAAATACCTGGCCAAATGTCAAAAAGTGATTTTTTCAAGCTAGGAAGCTGAAACTTTGCATAAATATTCTCAAAAGACATGTGCAGCCGATAATCCAAGGCAATTTTCTTAGTACTCAACAATTAATAATTAGCATGAGGTCAAAAATGAACGAATTCTGCAAAAACTGTCTACCCTCTATTTTCTCACGAAATCTTCAAAATCAAGCCCTTGCTGAACCTTTATGGGTTATTAATTGGAATAGAAGGTGATGTAATTAGACGAAACAGCTTTTTATCTTTGTTTTAATGTAGTATGCATACATTTTTGTTATTATTTATCAAAGATATTAAACAAAATGGTGGACCCTCATTTTTGGTCAATTTCATAACATATGTGGAGAAAATGAAAATTGCATCGCCGAGCATCACGGAGTAACTTATATGGGGAAACTCTACAAAGCTTCCATAGTGTGAATCCGATGAGTTATGCTGCGACCGTTTGCGACGCCGAATTTCACATTAGTTTTTCGATCGTGCGGTCGAGTCTGGTCCAATCCGCCTGCAACGGGGCGGCAAGTGTGTGGAATGGATTGTAGCCGCATCCACTCCGCTATGGAGATTTTCGAGACACAAACATTGACAAGAGCAACTCGCGGCACGCCCTATTGAGAACTACTCTGTCATGAAGGTACTCCAGGTTTATCAGCCCTCTAGCTTTTTCGGTAGATACAGTCTGGCGACGGAAGACTTCGGATGAAGACTACGATTGAGGGTCATCATCTTCCTCGTTCCCCTGTCGAGGTTTTGCAGTCGTTGACATTCCATTTGATGCAACCGAAGGTGTAGAGCAGTGTCAGAACCGCATAGGTGTTGGTCGAAATAACCTTCTTCTTGCCTGACAGGTCTGAGCTCCAGATACGTCTGAGAGTCTGCCTGTATTTGGCTGTAAGCCTTTCCTTCACTGCTCTCACCTCCTGCACCTGGCGCTGGGGGACGCCGAGATATTTGTATGCTTCGTCATCATCAAGATGACGAATAGCGTTTCCGTCAACGAGCTGCACGTCTTCCTGGTCTTCCAAAATCTTTTTTCTCGCCATATGGATGGTCGGGCACTTGTCCAATCCGAATTCCATCCCTATATCCTCACTGTATCTGGGTACAGACTCCAACGCCAAACGCAGGTCTTTTGCGCTTCCAGACTGTATCTCCCGAGAAAGCTAGAGGGCTGATAAGCCTGGAGTGCCTTACTGACAGAGTAGTCCTCAATAAGGCGTGCCGCGTGTTCCACAGCACGGACCCCATTATGCTGCTCGAAGAGAAACACTATTGTGGGCAAAGGGGCGTCCCTGTTCCTGGCGGCTAAAAGGGCAGCAGACGGCCTCGGTTTGGACTGGGACCTTACTTCCAGCGGAGAAGCGTGCGACAAATCAATCTTGTCGCTGAAGGCGGACGTGTTAAAGCTCGAAAAAAAGAATGCGGAGCAAAAGACCCTGCTCTACAAGCATACCGAGAAGCCCATGCATGGAAGTTTCTATGGAAGTTTCTATCGAAACTTGGAAAAGCATGGGCTATCGAAGGTAGGCTTGTGCGATGAGTCGATTAATCGAAGTCACCGACGATGATTTCAGTCATCGCGGTGCGATGACTGAAATCGATGACGATGAATGTCATCGACCATCGAATGCGATGAGTGGATGAGAATCATCGATGTCGATGAGAATCATCGATGTCGATGAGAATCATCGATGCCCATGAGTCGATGCGGATCATCGATGTCGATGAGTTGATGCGAATCATCGATGTCGATGAGTTGATGAGAATCATTGATGTCGATGAGTCGTGATGTGCTGCTGACACGAGAAACGCTACCTCAGGTGTCGACCCCTTCCTGGCGGAGCTCCACAAGTACGAGGAGGTCCCAGCTTTATCCAAATATTCGGACGTTCTACATTGGTATAGGGACAGGAAGGATGTGTTTTCCTTCAGAAGTACGCGAGGAAATACCTCTGTAGTCCTGCCACTTCAGCGTCGTCAGAGGGGTTCTTCAGCGATGCAAGCAACGTTGTGTTGGACGACCGACTTGTACTCACCGATGAAAATGCGGAAATGAGAATTGTATTACACCACAACGAAGAGCTTTTTCTTAATTGTTAACTTGGTGCTTGTTTCACTCTTTAATAAATATGTCATGTCCTTCCCAAATAAGTATGACTCAATTCAATATACACTTAATTGCCACACTAAACTGCCAACCGAGACATCCGCACCGATCATCGATAGTCATCGATCATCGTAATTCATCGATCATCGACAGTCATCGATCATCGTGTACACTATATTTGATGATCGATGACAGCCATCGTCATCGAAGCATTTCGATGAAATTTTTTCATCGAAAATCGATGACCAAAATCGGTCATCGCACAAGCCTAATCGAAGGAGCTCACGTTCGCCTTCCTGCGCTCCGCAGGTCTGAAGTCCGAAACCGAGGGATTCGTGCTCGCGTGCTAAGATGGTGTCATCAACTCCCTCGCGTACCGTTGGCTCATCTTTGGGGTAAACGAGACGGACACGAGATGCAGAGCGTGCCGAAGGCAGCCGGAGACTTTATGTCATCTAGTCTTCGGCTGCAGCTTTTATGCGAAGAACGCTTACATAAACCAGCACAACTCGGCTCTGCGGGTGTTGTATTACCACCTAAGACACCATTACGGCTTAGACACGAGTCCGGTGCTGCCTTACGCCCCTGGAGACACCGAGTCCATCATGGAGTACGATAATTGTAGTACCTGATGGAATTATTCCTTCTCCGCCTCCAAGCAGTTGGAGGCGACGAAGCCTGATATCGTTCTCCTCGACAATCTCTCGCATGCCATGTTCGTAATCGAGTTTCCGGCACCGGCCGAAACGAACATGGCAGTGAAGGAGATAGAAAAAAGGACAAAATATAATGATATACCGTGCGAACTCCAGCAAATGTACGCGGACTACTCTGTGAAAGATCGTAGTCCTCATCGTGGGCGTGCTTGGTGGTATCAAGAGCTCACTGGTTGAGAATCTCAAGTGAATCCCAGCGTTCAGGGCGCGAGTGGATGCACTTGCAAATGCAATGCAGAAGGCTGTCCTTCTCGAGTCCCTCCACCTGATTCGTGCGCATGACCCTAATGCTGGGTAGCCACCTATCCGACGGTGGTGGACGTGGCTACCCGTAAGCGCGACACCTTTCGAGTCTCTGTCAATTATGAAGACAATGAAACCTGATGCTAGCCGGAGACTGGGAGGCGGATGTTACTTTATGTGACAAATAAAAATAATAAATAAATAATATTGTGGTCTAATAAATTATACAGTAATTATATTGCAGTCTATAATTAACAATTAAAAAAAGATAAAAATAACATAGAAAGCATGCTCAAACTTTTGTTTAGTTGGGTTTGCTAAAAGTCCGTATACCAATATTCAAAAAACTATGCTATCCATTGATACACTTGTATTTATGCTGATGGATACATATACGGCCATTCATATCCCTAATTTTACGAAGAAAGAAGAATATTTTGAATCTGTCAGTTCGGCTTTGAATTTCTCTAATTTTGTGATCATGGACCTGCGATCACGATCCAGTATACCAAAATAAGTCTTGAGTTCGCAAAATAGTTTTAACGTTATCGGTGAAAATACAGTCCTGAAATTTAATTAATAATAAAGACGAAATTTCAACCTACGGTCTGATAATGATTCCCATTTTAGTTCATCTACAGACTGGTTACGCTAAAATTGTTATCATACCATCCTTTACAAATCTCGCCGATCTTCGCTGCACACGCTCCTGTTCACTATTTAAGCCTCTTTCGTAAGGATCCCATAAACAGCGTGTTCCAAATAAGGTCTAACGAGGGAAAAGTGGCTAATTTCACGTACATGATCGTCACAATTGCCCATTACTCTTTTGATGAATCCCAGTTTACTTTACATTACCACTTTCCCGGGCTGATCAGAGCCGTTGAACTTCGCGAGATGGCGAGAATGAATACCCACTCGGCTCGACCTGAGATAGAGTGGTCGGACCACGGCGAGGGGCGGCCAATCGGGATACATTTTGAATAAAAGACCTGCAGCCTAGCAGAACGGTCAGGCCCATTAGCAACCAAATACATAACAATAAAATAAATAACAGCTAAATTAATAATTACGGAAATGTTCTAACGACTCGAATGCTCCCCCGGGGTGAAGGCAGAAACGGTTGTCGGAAACACAAAAAACGTGACCGAAATCGTAGAAAAAATAGGTAACCGAAATCGTAGAAAAAATTAAGACACACTAGAGTTATTTGTTGCAACCAAATCATAAATATTACCGAAGTGGGTGTCACTACATCAGCGATCATGCAGCTGTAGTAGTCGAAATAAAGAGAAATTTGGTGAGATTCACCCAGCAGCTCGGAGCATACCGATTTCCAAAAGCAAATTTTCGGTGTTCACGTCAGAAATTACAAAACGAACTTCCAAGCTGAGCACCTTCATTTTAATCTTCGTCACGTCGACCAAAATATGCTCGTAAACATTTTGGGACAATCAATAAAATGAATATATTAAATTTTAGGATTTAGTATCTTCTCAAATCATACGACTCACCGTCAGTTCATCTCCGATGGTGCGACAGCTAATGACCTACCCCGGTTGCAGCCGAGCCTTAGTCCGGATTGGGACAGTTATCGGACCCTCCTATTGACCTACTCAGTACCCCAGAAAACTCACTCCAGGAGAAAAAACTGCCGCTGCCGGAATCCAAACCCACGTCTTTGCGGTGGAAGACAGTTCTCTGGTCACAATAGCAACATGGCCTTCATATAATCATGGAAAAATATTTATGCATGAAAGGAACAAACGTTTTTCGTGTTCTTCCTAATGGAATTGGTCCGGAGAAGGTCTCGAAGGGCAGCATCATTGTTGCTGAGATTAAGCGCTGATTTATTTCAGGCGGACAACAGAGTTTTAATTCCCCCTGAAAAAAATGCACTCGAGGCAATATCTGGGATGGACTTCCTGGATCAGGTTAGTTTGGAGGATAGAGAACTAGCTTCCCATCCGAGGAACCTGGTTAGATCACAGCATTGGCAAAGATTTTTCCCTATACGTTAATAGGCCAGCGATATATTTAATTTGGTACAGTTTTTTAATCAGTTATTATACATTTCTGATCTTTAATTCCCCTTCCGTCTTATCTTTAACTACTTCATTCACATTTTGCGCTGTCAGTTTTTATTCATAACTAATAAAAATGCATTCTATATTTAATAATTAATTACATCCTTCGGTTAACTTTTATTTAGTTCTAACGTTCGTTTTAAGTAACAGTACGTTTCGGGTAATACGTTAATTTATATCATTGCTTTGTGTAGCTACTTCCTTAGGCATACCTTTATTATTATTTGTTAGCAATTAACTTTTGTTCTCTACTATTTTCATTGTTTCTTTTGTTTCGTCGGTATTTGCTGTTTTAGATCATAATAACATGTCCAGACGAGCTCCAGCATTGTGTTATCCTCCTTTTTTGCCGTTTATAAATTATCGGTTTTACAAATTCAAAAACTGCATCAAACGCTTACATTAAACTAGACGTGCCAAATTGCGTTATTTAGTCGCCTAAAGCTTGACCGTAGATTATGATTCATAAAATGATTTGATCGGCCATATCATAAGGCAGGATGGCCTCATTAATACAATAGTCGAGTGAAAAGTAAACGGTGAGAACGGCAAACAAAGACCTCGAATGAGATATATGGAATAGGTCGGGAAGGATGCGAAAGAAAGGAATTACGTTAAAATGAAGAGGTTAGGTGATGGAAGAATTGAGTGGAGGGCTGCAATAACCAATCATAAGCTTGTTGATCGATGATGATGAAAAAGATTAATACGGAAATACGATGTGAGAGTACGGGAAAGATGCTACTTGACTCATGCCAGGCCTCATTAAGAATATACTTCTTGCATAATGTATCCAGACGAGAAAAGTATGGTAAAGGAATTAGAGGATGTGCAAAGGAGATCAGCAACGCTAAATTTTTATAATAAAAGGTGGAGATTTCAATGCTCTCTCAATATACTGCATAATTTACAGTTTTAAAAGTGGAGGAAGGGACAAGAACATCTGTGACAGACTATTAGATGTGTTCTCCACCAACTCCCTAGAACAATTAGCTACAGCACATAATAGAGGGGATAACATTCTTGACTTACTGGCAACCGATATCCCATAAGTGACTAAGATTGACAAGGTTGAAGGAATCAGTGAACACAGAGATCTTACCGCGAAATTATCTCTAACTTCAGAATAGAATTTTAAACAGAAAAAGAGAGATTTATATTTTTAAAAGAATAGAATTTAACTTTAAAAGTTATTCAAGAGATTCTTCATTGGATTTTAAAAAGTCTTCAAAAAATCAACAGATCGCCTAGTAAATTTAAAAAAGAAAGCACTGAACCAATTCTGAAGTTATAACATCCGTGAGATTATAGCGAGTGTGCCATGCAAAAATTAAAGAAATCGTAAATATATATGTCCATCAATGACCGGAATGTGATAATTGAAAATTATAATTTTTCAAAATCTCCGAAAAGACAGTCCTTTGAAATGTATTTGCAGAATAAAAAAACTTAGAAAACAATTAAAAGAATATCCAAAAGCCATTTGGTCGCACGTAAGGGAGGCACAAGGCCATAAGTCTGCTGTCAATTCAATTAAAAATGATAAGGGGGAAATGGCCACAACCATTATGGACAAAGCTAACTTACTAAACTCCTTCTTCGCAAACGTTTCCAGCCCTCCTTCAGGAGTCTCAACTGTCGTCTTACCTGACCTCTTTCAGCGGCTGATGCCACCAATTGAAATTTATTGTACTGGTATAGAAAAGATACTTACAGAAATAAGCCCCAACAAATCCCCTGGCTCAAATTCACTCCCACTTATATAGAAAGTTAACTTCCAATATACTTGGAAATAATATTTTAAAATCCCTGACAGGATTAAGGACACCCTGACAGGACACATACCGAAGAAGTGGAAAATTGCTAAATTGTAACAGCCATATTTAAAAGTGGCGATATGGGGCAGCCAAGTAACTGCAACTACCGACCCACATCCTTAACATCTATTTCATGCAAGGTCCTGGAACATATAATTGTCATTTCAGTCATGGAAGACCTAAATTGCCACGATTTAATGACCAATGTTCAGCAATGCTTCCGGAAGCACAGATCATGTGAAACTCAATGGGCACTCTTTCCTCACCATATGTTCGCCTCTGGCAAAAATAATATTCCAGTGGATGATTATTTCTCGATTACAAGAAAGCTTTTTTCAAGGATTCTCATAGCAAACTAACTGTAGAATTAAAAGTGTTGTTTACAACAACACAGGGTAGTGTTGTTAGGTCCACTCTTGTTCCTTCCGTGCATAAATAGTTGTAATAGAAATAACTCGCTGTAGTTCACCTACCAATAAGGTGGTAAAAAGTAAGCTTCGTCTATTTGCCGATGACGTAGTAGTTTACAGGGAAATTCTATGCCCAAACGATAAAAAATTATTAAATTATGATCCTGAAGCCATTGAAAAATGGTGTGATACATGGCAGCTGGAATTTGATTTGAAATAATATCTATCAATGAATTTTCGGAAAAAGGATAGTTCTCCTCCTCCTTGTTACTCCATTAAGAATAACAAATTTGGAAGCGTTGTATCTGTTAAATATCAAGGAATAAGACCGACATATGGTCTTTATTTGGTTAACACTTCGGTAACTCATAATCGTAGACTGGGGTTTATCAAAAGAGTTTCGGGGAATCAAATTAATCGTAGAATGGGATTTATCAAATGAGTTCCGGGGAAATATGACGATCATGAACGAGAAAATAGCTAAGTTTCCCTTGTTACACCTCATTTGTAATGCGTTGCCCGTATATGGGATCCTTAAAAATAATTTGCGAACTCCAACTTATTATGGTAGCCTGAATTACAATCATAAAATGAAAGAAATTGATTGCCGATTTGACAGATTCAAAATGTCCTTTCCTCGTAGAATTATGAATATGAAGGCTGCAAATATATCCAGTAGTATAAATACAAGTGTATCAATGGATAGCGTAGGTAATTGCACATTGCTACATACAATGACTAAGCTAACCCAGATAACCTATGTTTTTGTATTCTTTCTTTGCAATTTGTATCCCTTATAAAACATTTGCACTAGAAAACAATTACAGGGTGGCTACTGATAACCAATTTTCAAATTCCCTGACTTTTCCCTGATTTTTCCCTGATGGCTTTACCAATTTCCCTGACCGATCGCCAAAAGGTCTCCTATTATCGGAATATTTTATTTCTGCTGAATTAAATTTTCGTCAAAATTCAGAAAATGTTAAAAGCTAAAATCAATACATTAAAAGCTATAAGAATGAAAAAATATATGGAACGTCCACCCTAATGAAAAAATTTGTTAAACCTTCATAAGTTAAGCCCTCACACTAATTGTACACACCTTTAATACATTTATCCGTGTAGCCGTGTACCTATCGCTTTCCGTGTCCGTGTATGTTTCCTTCGGTAAAATTACAAATGCACAATGTCTAATTCTTCAAGGAAGAGGTGGCGTGTCGTAGTAGTTCTGGGAAGTTGAATAATACTGAAAAGGCATCGAAGGGAAAGTTAATGGCCAATTTACTGGCGGACTCCGGCACAGGTATCACGAAGCTACGCGAAAAATACAAACCAAAGCCAATTTCTTGGACTGGATCAAAATCGGATGGCACGAGTTAAAGAAGCGAATAACAATTTGATTATAGTGGTCATGACCCCTTGATTGTAAGAGGGAACCAAAAATGTAAAACTATTTGTATAAACAAACAAAACGAAATCGCGCCACTGCGAGCGAAAACAGGAAGAAATTAGCAACGGCAGCGTCATATTTAGGAATGTCATATTTGAGGTGGTTTGTGACCTGACTAAATTGCTTTGAGAGGGAGCTAAGGGGGCCATTCAATAATTACGTCGAGTGTGAAAGGTGGGGAGGGGAGGAGAACTCTTCTTATGGTCTCACGAAGGGGGGTATGGAAATCGAAGATGATCTCACGCAAGATTTTGTTTACACGTGTGATCGTACTTGTATTACCGTTTTAATAATCATCGTCTCGTATTTTTAGAACTCTAAGCACGTATTTACTGCAAGCTAGTGTGCTCCAACTACCTCTCGACCTGAGTCTCGGAAGTTAAAAAAACGCTAGGTAAAATCTTCCGAAAAACATAGCCTCGGATTCCTTGTGATGATCAGAATACACGGAGATAATGAATTTTAACACTACTAGGCAAATATCGCACTAAGGATATACACAAGGGCTACATTGTACGACTGATTCACAACTAAATAACTAAGAATCACAACTGAAAGTTCAACGAATTGACGGGGCTTATTCTATGCACTTCGGCGACGGACATTAGTTTTAGTCGATGAAATGTTTTGATGAAATAAAGGGTGGGAAAGACAGCGCGGTAAACGTAATGGTAGAAATATACCCAGAATTTCATATCCCAGTTTCTCCCTGACTGTTACGAGAATTCCCTGACTATTCCCTGTCTTTTCCAGATTTCCAAAATTCCCTGACAATTCCAGGTTTTCCCGGTTTTCCCTGACGATCGCCACCCTGAATTACTAATCCTTTTTATGAATGCTATGTAATGCATATTTGACGTGCATTTACCCCCTGCCAAAAACCTTCGTGTTGGCTTGCAGGGCATTGTGTTAAGAGAGAAGTAAGTGAAATATCCTTAGCCTTTAGTGCATGATTCAGGACTTAACATTACTAACCCATGTATGATAACTAAATCTAGATAAATATATTTAGATACGTGCCATTATAACTAAGATGACACAATGCGTTGAAACCCGGGTTCGTGAATAAATTTATAAGGTGACATTTGCAAAGTTTGTTATTTGCACCATGGAAATATTTCACAAAGTTACCCCTGAATCCGCTCGTTTTCTCAAATAATAATCCCTTTGACACTACGTAGATACCAACCATCATGTTGCATGTGACTGTATTATCTGACATGTTTCCATGTAGAAGTAATTAGTTGCATATTTGAGGATATTCACCTCCTGCCACACACCCTCGTGGAGTCTCGCACGTAGATGCAGCAGCCGTTTACCTACCCCAAGGACCTACATTAGCTACTTGATTGCAAATACTGTGAGTATCACGACACATTCGATGGTTTTCTCAAATGAAACAGCGTATATGACGCCATTTTCCTCGTACCACTCCATCATTAAGAGCGGGGCAAGTATTCGAGAAACGTTGCCATCTACATCAAATGGTACCATGCAGGCAATCTCAAAGTGCCGCAGCAAGGGGTGAGTTGTTACCAAAAACGCTACGTAAATGCATTTATGCGATAAAATACGCAACGTAAAAACACCACGTATAGGTACTACTAGGTATATGAAGTAAGAAACTCTCATATACATCTTCTATATACAATATATTGACTCAAAACCCGCTTAGAAAACTAAGGAACCTGTCCTTTAGTAATTTTTATCAGGGTCTTCCCCGATCATTAAAAAACACTTTAAGGTAATAATAATAATAATATTTTATTGTTGTTGTTCTAGGAGTAACCTATGTTGGAGAGTTGTTATTGTTAAAAATAATTTAGCAGTTGACAATTAATAATATATTAAGTACTCACAGGATAACAGAGCAGGTGTAGATAACTGCTTTCGCTGCCGGAGAGTTTGACATTGGTCACTTGATGATGTCTACTCAAAAGGCTGCAGTTTCAAATCTCACACTGGGCCTAGATGCCATTTTTGTCTGAAAACGAAGCTTTAAGTTACATGGAGCAATAAAACCGTAGAGGTTTGAGTCCGAAGCACCGAATTCTACTGTTATGGCTAGCACTTACAAGTTATGGAGATATGAGCAAACAATTCACGCAGGCAGGTCCAAGTTGACAGACTTTAGGTGCCCCTAGACCGGATAGGACGGGCGTCAGTCTCGCACTGGTCTCCAGTCAGCAGAAGAACTCATAATCTCTGCGATAAATTGCCTTGGCTTTTGCAAAGTATTCCCGGAGATGTTTACGGAAGAGTTGGCTCCGGATGGCTGCTCAGAAGTGACTGTCGTTCACCTTCTTTTTGGCTAATGGTGAGTGTCCTATGGTGTGAATCTTCACTGCCAAGATGGAACCATAGTCGACGACTGTCAGCGCTCCATGATAGTAACTAAGTGAGCTGACCATTCCCAAATATGGTCTTCGCCACCCCTCGGGCACCGGCTACATCGCCCATACCCTCATACCATTGCCCCATTCCTAAAATTGCTACATCGCCGCAGTTTTACATTGTCTCGACATGATGACTGGCAAAAAGTTTGAACGATGAGGCGCAAGCCCCGAATCCCGAGGATATTTATTAGAATCCACGCGGTACCTCGAAAACAATCCGCATCACTCTTCTTAAATGAAAAACGCTCTACAGCATGACAAAGGGTAGGAAATGTTAAGAGTTCCATAATTAGACCGTAGAAGAAATAGGAATTTGCATTCCAACAGCGCATCAGCATATCAAAATTGTGATGATTATTATTTCATCATCATCGCTCAGCAATCCTAAGATTGGATTGACGCAGCCCTCCACTCGATTCTTCTACCGGCCATCCTCTTAATATTAGTGTAATTATTCTCTTTTCAATAGTGCACAACCTTTTCTACATATCTCATACGAGGCCTGCCTTTTCGATTCTTCCCATTCACATTTCCCTCGACGATTGTCTTCATCAGGCACTCGTGTCTTAAGATAAGGCCGATTACGTCTTTTTTTAGAGTTTTCTGCAGACTTCTCTTTTCTCCCACTCTTCTTAAGACTTCTTCTATGTTTGCCACTCGGTCGATCCATTTCATCTTCATCATCCTTCGGTAGCGAGTCATTTCAAATGCTTCCATCCTTGACTTCTCAGCTGAGTTACTATTTATCATAGTTTTTTACCAACTAAAGGTAGATTTTGACGCATCATCTCCAGTCAACCCTCATATCTCGGCATTCAACCCTTCATCTCATCTGACATGCTTAACCTCCCTCTTCTCCTTTGGCTCGGTCCCCTAACAACAACGTATCTGGCCACCCCCATAATATGAACTAAGTCATGTAATAGTGATAATTAAGCTTTCATTACTACATCCCGTTTCATTAATAATACGTGTAAGTGAAGGCGACTGCAAAAAAGATGTCAGTACCACTTTTTGATAACAGGTAGCGCACCATAATGTGAATTATGACTTTCTAATTCGTGGTAAATACTTACTTCTATCTTCGATTTTGAAGTGTTATACAGAGCTCAAAGAGGAGTCCGTTTTCTGTTCAAATTTTGAATGAAATATTAATATTCAGATTTAAAAAGGGCTTCAGGTAGGCATGCCTTGATATTGCATCGGATGTAACTTTTTTATTTGCAATTGCACATTTATTAGTTAAGTCGAGTGGCATGCAGAATTTTGAAACGCGTGGTAGAGTGATAAAAGTAAAGCTTTTACACGGATCATTTTCAAGGCAGAAGAATTGGACCCAGCATAAAATATCGCCCTGCATTGGTTTCTTGCAGAACCATCTTGCCTGATTAGAAAGGGCTGCGAGGACTATGTGCTACTCGTAGCAGGACGCAGTACATAATTTTTTTCCACTTCTGGGGGTAAGATAGTTTTCCTGTCGACCGAAAGAGTTACCCGAGTCAGTGCCATCCCAACGGGTGTATTTTTTTAGTGTTTCTTCTACGTCGCTCATCTCGATTTCGTCGAAAAATGCTGCGTGATAACATGACTTATCCGGCCCGAAAGTTTAACTTTTAAGTTAGAAAGTTTAATCACTTTATTTTACCTGTTGCACTAGATAATGCATATGGCGAATTATGTAGTAACTCTATCAGATTGCTTTTAGAATTAACTGACTCCACTAAGTTCCTAGTTTCTGCAGTAGGTATTCCCGTGAAGTATGGCTGTGGTGATCAGTCAATGTCCTCATCAAAATCGACTAAATAAATGAACACATTGCGATTTAATTCTATGTTAGAGTTTACGTTCTCATTTCGGTTGAAGCATCGAGCGTGCTCATCCCTTTCCAATTCTATACTGATCCTTGCTTTTGTAGTTCTTCACCCTATTCACTAGCAGTCGGTTCAGTTTTAGCTCCGACTGTGTTACATGAGAAGTTCAAATCACTCACCTCTCACGTAAAAGGTGCTAACTGGGTACTCTACCCCACCACGGGAGGAAAAAGAAAAAAAATCACATCGGTTTTGAATATGATTTATTTTTTCTGCTTTTTGCATGCCAAATTGCCCATTTCATTCTTCTCTCCCCCTTATCTTTCTTTTCGCAATTTTTGTTCCCTTTGGCAGCAAAAATACAGGGGGATTCCGAATCGGCATTGATCGGGAGAATTTCGGATCGACGAACTCGGGGAGCCTACATTCCAAGTAAATTTTTTTTAAATATTCTACTATGAATTCTTTCTAAAATCCATCGTCCCTGTGAATCCTCTCCACTTTTAATCCTAGTTTGGTCCACACTGCGAATATACAGAAATCTCTTTGAGTTATGTGAAGCTGGCCTTGGATTTGAAAGTAATAGTTGTGCTTCCGGTTAACTTTCATTCCGTCGTTCTTCATCCAAAAATTAACTTTACCTTTCATTGCTGCTTCTTACACAGTCATCTCTGCAGCTGATGATGGGCATTTAATTTACACAATACCCAGGGTTGGGCACGAATCACCTAGTATTGATTCGAGTCACGAATCATGAATATCGAAGGAAATAAGATTCGAAGCACGAATCACGATTCACTGCTGTAAATTTGATTCAAATCTCGAATCATGAATCATGTGATTTTTCCTTTAAATATGATTCGTGCGGTTCACGAATCACGAATCATAGAATTATTGCAGAATGACAATACCACTAAGTAATGGTCACATTCTGAACATTGCTCCCATAATTGGGAACCTATACCAATCTTTTCGCCGGTTAATTAACACTTGTGTAGATACATTGTGGATTAACTGAATATCATAAATTACCAGTTCTGTGTACAAGCCTTCAAGCCACCATAAAGGTGTGTGGCAGGGGGTGAATTTTCACCAAACATGCACTATATATCATGCATGAAAAAGTATTAATAGTATACTAGTCTAAACCTCACTATAAAAAAAAATAAATATAGTAAAGTAAGCATGCAAAAACATGCTGTTAGTTGGGTTACCTTCAAGTCCTTATACCAACATGCAGCTACCTATGATATACATTGATTCACTCGTATTGGACATATTTACCGCTATTCATATCCCTAAATGTACGAGGGAAAAAGGACATTTAGAATCTGTCATTTCGGCAATCAATTTCTCTAACTTTCTGATTATGGTCCAGACTACCATAGTAAGTTGGGGTTCGCAAAATATTTTTAACATCATCACTGAAAATATTATCTTGGAATTTATTTAGGGGAAGAACTCTACATTTCAACCTGAAATCAGACAATGATTCCCATTTTAATTCATGGAATTCATAGACTGGTTACGCTAAAATAGTTATCGTACCATCCCTTTACAAATCTTGCTGATGTTCGCTGCACACGTTCAAGTTCATTTTTTAGACCAATTTCGTCATCATCATCATCATCATTGGTCAACAATCCTAGGATTGGTTTGAAGCAGCTTTCCACTCGATTCTTCTATCGGCCAACCTTTTCATTGTGACGTAATTCTTCTCTTTTACATCCTTCACAACCTGTTCCATGTATCTCATACAAGGCTTGCCTTTTACAATCTTCCCGTTCACTTTTCCCTTGACGATAGTCTTCATCAGGCCATCAAGTCTCACGATATGGCCGATTAAGTTGTCCCTTCTTCTTTTTTGAGTTTTCAGCAGACCTCTCTTTTCTCCTACTCTTCTTAGGACTTCCTCGTTACTTACTCGGTCAATCCATTTAATCTTCGGCATTCTTCTGTAGCACCACATTTCGAATGCATCCACCCTTTTCTTCTCCGCTGCTCTCATCGTCCATGCCTCACTGCCGTAAAGAAACATGCTCCAGATGTATGTTCTGATGAACTGTTTCCTTACTTCTACACTTGTATTTCTAGCTGTAAGTAGATTCTTCTTTTGATAGAATGCCCTCTTTGCCTGGGCTATTCTACTAACTATTTCTTTCTTGCTTCGTCCATCGTAGGTTACTCGGCTCCCTAGGTAACAGAACTCTTTCACCTCTTCAAGTTTTTGTTTTCCTAGTTTGACATTGGTTTTCGCCTCTTCTTTCTTGCTGCACGACAATATCTCAGTCTTCTTCTTATTTATCTTTAGCTGATATCTGGCCATTGTCCTTTCCATGGTTACTAGAATCTTGTTCAGATCCCTCTCTGTCTCTGCTATTAGTTCTATGTGATCAGCGAATCGCAACATGATTATTTTTTCTCCATGGATAGTCACTCTAGAAGACTTCTCTTTGATTTCATTGATGGCTCTCTCGATGTAAACATTAAAAATGACGGGGGACAGTGCATATCCTTTTCTCACTCCTTTCCTTATTCTTGCCTCTTCACAGCTGGGTCCCGATTTAATCACAGGCACTTGGTTTTTATACAGACTATGGATAATTCTTCGGTCATTGTAGGACACTCCATTTCCCTTCAGATTTCCAAGCATTAAATCCCAATCCACGTTGTCAAAAGCCTTCTCTAAATATCTAAATCTAAAGCAGACGTTCATTGCAATCAAATGCAATGAGCATCGACTTGTTCTTCTCCATCCTCTTCTCTATGAGTAGTCTAAGGGCCAATATTGCTTCCCTTGTACTCTAACATTTTACTCTAGCTTTTGCAGTCCTTCACGTGGTTTCTAAATCGCTGCTTCACTTAAATGTAATCTATTTGACATCTTCTTCTGTCTCCTGGCATTTTCCATGTGTATCTTCTTCGGTTGTGATTTTTAAACAATGTGTTGGCTACCACTAACTGATGCTGTGTGCAGAACTCCAGCAGTCTTTCTCCTCTTTCGTTTCGGATTCCCAATCCGTATTTTCCAGTTATTCTTCCATCTTGACCTTCGCCGACGATAGCGTTCCAGTCTCCTAAAATAATTAGGTTTTCTTCTCCTCTTACCTGTTTTATAACTTCCGTGATATCGTCGTAGACGTCTTCCACTTCTTCATCTTCATAGTCCGTCGTATGCGTGTAAACCTGCACCACTCCGGTATCTACAGGTTTGGTTTCGATATTCATCATTATTATCTTTCTTTGTACTGCAGGAAGCCCTTCATACGCATTCCTCCTTCACTCATGTGAAGAAAAGCTTCTGCCCTCTTCTCTGGGTGATGAGAAGCGTAATTATTAGCGGCTTCTCGTCGCCAAGTCATGGCATCTTCACAGGTTCGGTATTATTGAGAGACCTACCTTACCCAGGGATAGACCAATATCCCCTCGGAATGCCGTCGCTTTTTGTCCACCACTGCTTATTCGACGAGTAAACTCGCTTATCTTGCAGCTAACCTCTATATCTAGAGGTCGACCCACCATCCGCAACCCGGTGGATGCACTCGGTGGCTTTAAGTTTAGCCGCGAAACCGATTTCGTAGGGATCCCATACACTGGCAGCATATTCCAAATGAGGTCTAACAAGGGAAAAGTAGCTGATTTCTCGTACATGATCGTCACATTTATACAGTACTCTTTTGATGAATCCCTGTTTATGATTAGCTTGACCCATTATTTCACGTATGTGTTTACCCCAGGAAAGATCATGTGACAGTCTTATTCCAAGATTTAATGGATTCCACGTTTGCTAATTCATTATTACTTAATTTGAAGTGCTAGAAGGAGAACAATTCTTTTTCCAAAAATTCATTACCACGCACTTTTTTTAAATGTAATTCTAACTGCCATATATCACACCATTTTTCAATTTTTTGTAGGTCATCATCAAGGAGTCTACATGTAATAAATGTAATATTCGTGGTCATCATTTAAATGTAGGACATTTCATTGCTATTTTTTCAAAACAATTTAAAGTCACATTTGAACAAATCTGTAATATAGTGTATAATATATTATTGAAGTTTGCATTAACCATATTGTTCCGTTCTGGCGTATACTTACACAGTAACAGTCGGTGAAAGACTGATGTACGTTTCTAGCAGTGAAATCAGTGATATTAATTCATGATTCGTCAGTGAATCGTGAGCTGCATCACAAAAGTTCGGCTCATGAATCACCTCAACTAAAAAAAAAGAGTCGACTCACGAATCTCGATTCATAAAAAAAAAAATGATCCGAATCACGAATCACAAATCACAGTTTGTGATTCGTGATTCATGAAGACGAATCATGCCCATCCCTGACAATACCTCAAAAGAGGAATTGAGGAGAATCAAAATTGCTGTACATAATTGATTTTATCACATTTACACAGCCAGTGTAAGGAAGCATTCTACAAACACGCCCAAAATTCGAGGCAGTGAGTATTTTTTGGCGCATCGTTACCATTTAACACTTTCTCACTGCCTTATCGTTTTCCTCTCTATTTCCTTTGCATCATCCTCGTCCTTTTTTAGAAAGTCCATAAATAGCCGGCACTCATTCGCAAAGTCCTCATTAGGCATATCAGGCCTTTTAGAATAGGGGCCGTAGTCGGGATCAGGTTTTTTTCCCAGCCGATTAAATATATTCCTTCTCGACTTTTTTGCAATTCCCTGCGGATGGAAGTAGAAATTGCCTACCTCAGTCTCCTTCGGAGAGACCTTTTACAGTGGTACCCACGACTCACATTACAAACAGTTTTATAAAGAATCTTCAGAGGGTTTCCCGAATTGAAGGTGCCCCGGCAAATCTTCCCTTATATGACCGGGAAATAGCAAACTTTACCCGCTTTCCACCACTCAGTTTTGCAATGATGGCATTATAATGCTCGACTGGATTATTATCCACATCGAAAATAAGGCTTCGGCTGCGGCGACTAATCATCAGGGAAATATTAGTTAATTTTTCATACACCCCGCATTCTTTCAGCGCTGGCACGTTTTTTTGTCTTCCATGGCTATTGCTCCCATTACAGAAATATCCTATTTCTACACACCGCTCATATTCTCCGAAAACGTGGCTAGGGCTGTTGAGGATATTCTTCCGGAGCAGCTCATTTTTTTGCGCAATTGACACATTTTTGGCATTTCGTAAACTCAACACCTTTTGTGATCGCCGCTCACAAGGGCAAAATGTTTTCGGCTATCAATTTTCTTTGCATGATATCACGTTTTTCACGGTTTCTTGTGATTACAAGTTCATTTATTTTATTACAGTAACTTCTTAGAAGGTGATTACGGCACTCAACCTTTTCCAAGATCAAAGTCTTGTAAGGTCTCGCGTCTAGAACTTTTTTGTACACACTGGAGTCGCCGTTTGCAATGAGACGAGCATGGAAAAAACTTCTCAAATGCGGCTAACGTGTGCGTTACGGATAAATGACTGGTGGCTCAAGCAGTTTGCTAGCAACTCTTGTCAACGACTACCACGCTCCGACTCTTCCCGGGAAAGTCAGACTCCACCCCCCTTTCGTCTTTCTTCCCCCCTGTCGTCTTTCTTCCCACCTCTCTTCATTCTTCCCCCCTTTCGTCTCCCCCCCCTCGTCATTCCAGTGAGCTCTGAGATATATGAGATGGTCAGTTTCGTTTCTGAGAGACCGCTCGCTGCGAGAAAAAAGAGAATTAAGATAACAGGGGGGGCTGCTGTAAACGCCGATTAACACGCTAAAATGTCACAAAATTCATGTTTGTTCTTCCTAAATTATACATTTATTGGAGAAAATTTCTCAGTGGCAGTGGGTATGCCAATGGCAGATATATAACCCTGGGGTGCGACTTTGCCAAAAAGGCCGTTTTCTGAGTCGGTTTTCCGCAACATTTCCCGAAAAAAGGCCCATCTTTGTTGAATATTCCTTCTATTAACATTGGATTCAGAAGATTTTTAAAAATATAGCGCCCTTATTTCACTTGTTTCCTTGATTTAACCAAAACTTTCAAATTGATACAAGCAAAATTGACTGAATTAGAACGGATCGCAGAAGATGCTACAAAATAGGGGGTACTGCGTCCTCTTAAAAAGCGAAGCTAGGAACAGTAGTAGCTGCAGAATGTAGATCATTGGAAGCGATGGAAATGTGGTGTTACAGAAGAATTATGAAGATCAAATATGCAGACTGAAATACGAATAAAGAAGTTCTACGAAGAGCTGGCTATAGACATTGTCTGTGCATGCTTCGAAGTAGGAAATTAACTCATCGGACATACTCTGAGGCATGACATCCTCCTGAAGACAATAATTGAAATAATACTAGTAGATGCATAGAATTACCACGGAAGGCCAAAGATAGATTATCGTAGACAAATAATTAGATACGTAAAGGTATCTAATTATTATGCGGTAGCATAGAGGTTCGCTGTGAAGAGAGCAGATTTAAGAGTTGCAGCATACATTGATATGCTGCAGCTCTTCGGATTGATGGCCGCTGATGACTTGGAGTCGAATTCCACACATTAATATGCATTTCCTATGCGTTATCCGACATCACCAGCTGATTCTGTAATTGAAACTAATTAATTTTTTGTAAATATTTTATTTATTTATGAAAATAATAAATGTACTTAAATGCTGTTCAAACGTTCATTTCTAGTTCTCTTATTTCCATAGATCGGAAAATTCTGGGGTCAATTGTTTCGGGAAACATAACCACTATTAGCGGGACCCTGGAACGAGGGTGTGGGGGAGGCTAATTAGGGTGTGGGGGAGGCTAACTAGGAGTGGGGGAGTTAAATGATATTAGGAAATTGAAGTTGATATTGTTGGCAGTCATTAACTTTTCTCTTGAGTGTGACAATGTGACAATAAGTCGTTGACATATCTTTCAGCCCATAGGTAGGAGGCAGTTGAAAAGTTTCTCTGAATATGGCTATTAAAAGTCCGAACTCTCAACTTAATTTTGGTTTGAGTAGAGTAGGATCCCAGCCTCTAAAGTCAATTCCGTCGGAATTCCCACGGTATTTGCTACCAGGTGGCAGTAGAAAAGCTGACTAATTCGAACTGCGGTGTAGGATGACGCGATACCCTTTTAGCCTTTGGAAAGTGAGAGATAAGAAGATAGATGTTACTTGATCATCTGTTTTCGTGAAAAAAATGCGCCCGCTCAACTACCCAGTGGCACAGCTGTGACGGTGTCAGTTTTCACCCGGGCAAGACCAAAGAAAGAATAAGGAAGGAAGTTAGCCTCGTTTCTCTTCATTTATTACACTGTAGCCTCTTCATGGGCTCCAAAAGTATTTATTCATCTTCTCTTTTCGGTATTGTACAATAATACAATGGGTACTGGTTTGTTTTCACTAATAATTTGTATGTAACTTCTGGGGTTATGAACATCACTGAAATTATGGAGCAATAATTTTCATATTCTCTTTATTTCAGTGCTATCGAGGACATGGCAACGGAAGTCGTTCATGACCCGGCCCTTGATTCAGCGATCAGCCTCATCAATGGGAGATTTATTGTAGATGGGCAACATTTTGTAAAAGAAATTCGGGGCCTCGAAAATCATCGAAATACTTGCCTGAAAAGCCGACTGGGTGTCTCCTTTCATGAAGGACTTCCCGATTTAAAAAATATTCCTTATAAGGCCCAGGCAATGTTGATGGTACTGGACAACCTTATGGGTGAAACTTGTGGCGGTATCGTTGTTGACTTATTTTCTAGAGGAAGTCACCACAGAAATATTAGCGTGATACACTAAACACAAAATATTTTTCATCTAGGTAGAGGTGCGAGAGATATTTCGCTAAATACACACTATATAGCCTACTTTAAAAACCCGCGATAGAGGAGTCAGATCTTAAGTCTGGAGAGACAAATTTTTCCGAAAAATATAAAATTTCTGTAGGACGCATATGACGATACAACAGCCGAGGCACATGGGTACTTGTTTATCGACTTAAACAAGCAACTCCTTACACCCTCCGTTATCGAACCAGAATCTTTCTGAAATTTTATTAGACGGCTGGTGAAGACTGTCTTGCCACATGTGCTAGGCCCTGCCACGAGAGCGCCGAAAGGATGTTTCAGTCGAAAGTCCATTTTTCCGAATAAGACTATTTAATAGGTGTCGTGCGTTTTATCGAGTCTCAAAATCTCCCTCTGGAACTCGCATCTCCACCTGGAATTTTCTCAGTGTCTCCCTCTCCCAAACCTTGCTCTCCCATTCCCCGCGAGGGAGTCTCGAACCGGCGGCCCTTAGCTTAAGAGTCGAGCGCCGTAATCACTTGTCTTCCGTAAAAAACAAAATGATCAAATTTTTTCTTTAGAAAATTCCTTCCGTCTAAAGTACTTAACATTGCACCGATTTCTTCACCTATTACCGGGCTTTTACATTCAGGGAAGGAGGTGAGTTACCAATCTCTGACATATTGACCTCGATACTCGGTAAGTTAACTCTTTACCCACCACTATATTTGGCAACTAATGCCTTATATAATTTGGGAAGATAGTTAATAACGTTATAAATTAAGCTCGCAAAATGTCGGACCAGAAGGGTATTGGCAGATATCAGGTCATCCCAAAGTCGGCATTCTTTTTTCCCTTCTAAATCTGCTTCAAGTTGAAATATTTCTCATATCCGATCACGTGGCATCCAAATCATCGCTACTTGAGAGTTTTGATGATCGATTAACTGGATCACAAAATGATGTCAATGAAAACAAAAATATGCCTATGAATTAATATGCAGTTGAGCGACGATAATTCGGGGTAATGGAGGGGAAAGCCCGATAATCGAAAATGACAGATAACCCGTTCATGATCATTTTCCTGGTAGTTTTGCCCGTGGTTTCAATGCCATGCTTTTCTTTTGCGCCTTCTCAACTGTATTACTCGTTGTATTCGTACAATTTCGTTAATAGACCAATACTTCAAGAAATTTATTTCTACACAATATTTCACCAACTATGTATATTATAATAATGTGTTACGTACGATTACGTACATGGAATACGCTCAATTAATTCGCGGGATATTAACTTAATCTCACACGGTTGGACACATATTCTATGTCGCCAGACGTGATTCATTTGTTTACCACTTGTGTCCAAGATACTGTTTGTTACAAATAAAAACGCGTTTTTCTGCGTTCTGTCTGCAGCCTTCATGAAAAGAATTTTGTTCGATTAAAAATAAGGCTTGAGTTAAGTTCAACCAAGACTAATTATTTCACTATTAGCACCTTTATCACCAAAAACTTTAACAGGTTATGGACCCAGAGAGACCAAGTGCCACCATGATATCGTGAATTCCGATCGTGGATTTTCATATTTCCATGATTTCCAGATGGAATGGCAACTGTCGCGACAAACTCATCCCATATCTACCCACGTCGGACCAGCAGGTGTAACGGGTCTTCAAAAACTCAATGGTTCAGTTAATATGATGTTGAAGTTTTTATAAGAAGATGGTCCTCATTGACTATGGTCTTTGAGGAAGCATTTTCGGTGCTGATGTAGATTCAGATCGGAAGCTGCGGGCCATTTTGTGCTTGGCTGTTGAACCACAGTGCAGAGTTCAACTTAAGGCGTCTGAAGATCATAAAGTTGGCTGAGATAATCTCAGGAATGCGTACCAGAGCAAGGGATTGACGAGACAAATGAACTTGAAGAAGAAACTATACCACACGCGTCGGGAGGACTTCAGGTCTATGAATGATTATGTCTCTGAAATGTCAAATGTAGCTCAGCAACTTTCAGAACTGAACATGACTGTTTCAGAAGATGAAATGCAAACCCTATTGCTTTGTTGTCTGCCTGACTTAGAGGAACACTTAGTAAACGGTAATTGTGCTACCAATAAGTAGATCAAGAAGGATTAGGTTATATCCATGGTTCTAAATATTGAATCCCGTCAGACTTTGAGATAGAAATCGTTAGGAACAACCACGGTGACTCGTGTAAAGAAAACAAGGACTCAAAATTTAAAGTAATCTGCCATGAATGTAAAGAAGAGGGGCATATTCCTCCTAAGTGTCCAAGGTTGAAAGACAAGCAGAAGGACAAGAAGGGAAAGAAGAAGGACTCGATTTCCCACAATTCACACACCAAGACCAAGGAGAAGAAATCTAAACATGATAGGAAGCCTCACTTGCTGTACTCATCAAGTGCTTCTACTGCTGGTTCTCTTGGATCTCGTGAGTTTTACCTGGACAGTTGCGTGAGCAGCAATGTAGGCTACAGGAAGGATTGGTTGAGGAACTATGATCCTATTGTAATAACTAACTTCAGTACAGCTGACAAAGGTATTTTAAGCGCACAAGGATCTGGTAATGTACCTATCAAACTTTTAAATTCTAATGATAGAAATGTTTTTAATGGTGTAATAAGTGATACTATGTATGCTCCAGGTACTGCATTCAATTTTCTTTCAGTTTGCAGGGTTGCTAAGCAAGGTCATATTTTGGTTTTTAGTGCAGATGGTTGTGATTTCTATGAAAATGATTCATTTTGTATCAATGGTAATATTTTGTTCACAGGGTCACAGGTTGGTGGTATTTATAAGTTGGATCAACTAAAAAATTGTTTAAATGATAATGATCGTAGTGCTAGTACAATTGTAATGCCAACAATTCATTGTTTCCAAAGAGCAATGGCATAGAAGGTAGGGTCATGCATCGTACAAGAAGTTGGAATCACTTTTAAATGGGTTAGCAGAGGGTATAAATGTAATACCTACCAGAGTGTCATCACCACTCTGTGTGCCTTGTATTGAAGGTAAAAAAACTTGACAAAGTTTTCCTAAATATCGAATGAAAAGGTCTAAGTTATTGTTGAAACTTATTCATATGTGGGTCTATGTCTATAAATAGTTGGGGTGGAAGCCGCAATGTTTTGTTATTCACAGCCGATTTTTCAAGGAAAATTTTTTGAAGAGCAAAGGTGAATTTGAATTTTGTTTTTTAGAGTTTAAGGCTACGGTAGAAAATCAAACAAATTTTATGATTAAGAAAGTGCGTTCTGACAACGGAGGGGAGATTTGTGATTCCAGGTTTCGTACTGTCTGTAAAAGTTCTGGCTTTGTTCATGAAACCACCATGAATAACGCTGAGTAGAATGGTGAATCTAAAAGACTAAATAGAGCCATTATTGAGAAAGCTAGGTCTATGTTATCAGATTCAGGGTTGCCGAAATTTTTTTGGGCAGAGGCACGGCAGTACCTAATATATCTGAAAACAGACTAACCACTGCAGCAGTACCAGGGGCCCTTCCAGAGGAAATATGGAGTGGGCACGAAGTAAATTTAAGTGGTTTAAGGACATCTGGATGTTTAGCTTATGCCCATGTCCCTAAGAAACTTAGAACGCTGGATTCCGAACCCAGCCCTATGATTTTTGTGGGGTTTGAAGAGCATAGTAAGGGATATAGAATGACTGATCCGCGGAATTCGGGGGAGCTTGTTTGAAATCGTCGGGATTATCTCTAATAGGTAACCAAGGAGTCACGTGGTATAAACACGAATGCTTCGCAAATTTGGTGGGTTAAAACCACTGATTTCAACCTGATTCTTTGTTTACACTTGTGTTTCATCTCAACTGGGGGCTCACTAGTTGGAATAGATGAGAAAAACTGAAAACAATTTAATGATGTTGAAAAGAGCGATTCAGACACAATAAATTTTGAAACCATTCGTGCTTGTATCACGTGACTCCTTGGTTACCTATTAGAGATAATCCCGACGGTTTCAAACACAACTCCACGGGTAAGGTTCAAGCCTACAAGGACGTTACTTTTGCAGGGAATGTCATGCCAGCTAAGATTCCCGAGATTTGTGATGAAAATGACAAAAGTATATTTAATACACATCATATAACCCAGGTAGCCGTAGAGGCAGCCATTAATGAATCCCATAAGAATGTTGAGGTTGTTTTGAGTGATGTAAATTCACGAATTGAAACCATTAATATCGATAATGTTGATGTTATGGAGTCTACTAATCCATTTCAGTCTGACTTATTTTTTTTTAACATCGGATTGTAATTGTTTTAAGTATTGACCACTATTTCTTTTATATATTTATTTTGACGAGGGGTTAGATGGCAGAAGGGACAGTTTTGTCTCAATCTCGCCCCAATAAAGACCTTTTATTATTATTATTATTATTATTATTATGTATCTGAAGGGAATCATTCAGAATTAGAAAGCACTCCTGATGAGGAAATTGAGTCTACCTCATGATGAAGCGTGTGATGGAGAGAGACGTCCTGTCAGAAAAAAGAGACCGCCAGAATATCTCAAAGACTATGATGTGGCTTTAGCTCATGTAGATACTGCAGGAGCCGAGCCCACCAGCTATTCAGAGGCACCAAACAGTCTTGATAATAAATTTTGGATAGAAGTGATTAAAAGCACGTCCAGTCACTTATTAAAAATGATATTTGGAAAATTACTACTTTGCCCAGTGGTAAGAAACCAATTTCATGTAAATGGGTATTTGAACGTAAAATTTGTTTACGTTTTGGTGGTGTTTGTTTGGTGCACCCAAGTACAAGGCTAGACTCGTAGCAAAGGGTTTTTCTCAGAATCATGGAACAGATCACTAGGAAACGTATGCACCAGTAAGTAGAAGGAGTAACTTGAGATTAATGTTTGCGCTGGCTGAAGAACATAATTTAGACATATTTCACATAGATTTTTGTACCGTATTTCCTAATGGAGAATTGAAAGATGAAAATTATATGTCATCCCCAGATGGTTATAATGTTAACAATAAATGCGAAGGCAAAGTTTTGCGCTTGAAGAAGGCTATTTGTGGCCTCAAACAAGCAGCGAGGATAAGGAACTTAAGGATTAGTGATTGCATCTTGCAGATAGGTTTTACCCAGTTCATTAACACTAGAACGCCCATAGGGGTCATTTTGACCCAATCGTGTTTTAAAATTTATTTTTTGATCTCATTTTTTAAGAGAACAGAATTTCTTCTCGTGACTTTTAATAATTTTAATAGGTGCTCACTTGCATAAACTTTTACCTTCCTAAAATAATACATTGAGGAGTTAATTTATATTTTACCTTGAACGCCCAACTGGGGTCATTTTGACCCAAGCGTTCATTTGCGCGCTTTATCTCTGCTAAAGGTCCTTTTTTATTAGCATTTTTGTAACATTCTGCTGCATATGTGTTCACTGCTCTGTCGTCTTATCTTTAACATTCAGTTACTTATCTTCCAAGTTCGTATCAGTTTCCAAAACAGTTTTGTTTCCTTTCCTCATCACGTCCACACATTTCGTTTTGCTTACATGAGGAATATTTAGTAATTACTTTGTTGACATCATCATACACTGTCAATCTCTGCGGGGTGAGGAGAATGCAATTTTGTTTAACTCTTTCGCACGGAATTTATGTACTTGGTTGATTCCAAATGTGATTATCTCTCTTCCGATGACAAGTGGAGAATAAAACTCGTTCTCACATTGGAACAGAAGAACCACTTTGTACATTCCACACAAAGGTTTTATTGGTTTCTGCCATGGTTTCGATAATATATGTCATTATCAAGAATGATAATGACATATGTTGACCTTTTCCAACAAAGTGGTTCCACAAAGTAAAGCCTCAAACTTTGAACTCGTTGTCACAGTTACAGTAAGTGAAGTTCGTGTAAATGTTGTCCGTTGTTCGTGGCTTCGTGGGACGAATTTGCGGTGCGATCGTTATTTTGAAGATAGCTGTGATCAAAAATTTCTCAAAGACCAGCATAATGTTCTGATGACATTCTTGCTGAGCTGCATAGAATTCAATAGGATGAGTCAATGGTAGAGAGTATTCATTTGACAATTCCGACGGCAAGCTGACATTTGAAACTTGTGAAGAATAAACAGAATCCTCAGAATGTGACGATAAGTACCCATTTGATGAACTCAGTAGAGACACTAGGAGGGGTGGATCTAAAGGTAAGCTCACTATTTGATATAATATTCATTCACTATTTTCAAGGCACTCGGGGTCAAAGCAAAAGATACCCTCCTTGGAATAATCAGAGATAGCTATGACAGTGGAAGGCCACCAGAAAATTTCAAGATGAGTGAAATTAGCAGGAAATACGAAGAACACAGAACCTTTAGCCTGGTGTTACACACATCAAAAATACTTAGTAAGATTATTAGCAGAAGAATGGAAGGGATTATCGAAGGGAATCTTTCGGAAAATCAATTCGGATTCAGAAAAAACCAAGGAGCTAGGGAGGCAATACTCAGCTGAAGGATACTGGCCGAGAAAATAATACACGTAAACAAGCTGTTGTTATGTGGCATTCGTGGACTTGGAATAGGCCTTTGACAACGTGGAATAGAACAAGATGTTCAAAATACTGGAAACCATTGGAATGGATTACAAGGATAGAAGAAAAATCTACAGTCTCTACAAGAATCAGGTCACCACAATGCAAATAAAAGACGGAAGGAAGATAGAAGCCAAAATAAATGAAGGAGTCAGAGAGAGATGCAAACCTCTCCTCAGTGCAATTCAATAAATACCTGGAAGAAGCAATAAGAGACGCAGAGGAAATTGGTATCAAGGTGAATGGCGAAGAAATAAACATGCTCTGGTTTGCTGATGACATCGCAGTTGTAGCAGAAAGTCGAGGGAACTAGCAAGCATCCCTGACCACTATGGACCAAGTACTTCAATAATATAATAGGAGCAATACTTAGAGGAAACTAAAACCCTAGTGTGCGGAAGAGAGAATCAAGGGCAAATATCACAATTCGAGGAGTGACATTGGAACAAGTGGAGTACTTCACGTACCTCGGTAGCACTATCACTCACTTGGGATGGAAAAAGCTCAACGGACATCAAGCGAAGAATAGCACAAGCTAAGGAAGAGTTTATTAGGAAGAGACAACTTCTGTGCTCAAAGAACCTACGGTTACAAACAAGGAAGCACTTTATTGTATGGAGCGTGGTAATCTATGGATCAGAGACATGGAAAATTGGGAAAGCAGGCCAGCGAATTATTGAAGCCTTCGAAACATGGTGCTCGAGGAGAATGTTGAAGATTAAATGGCCAGATATAGTGAGGAATGAAGAGGTGTGCAGAAGAGCAGATGAAGAAAGGACGAAGGATGAAGATGGACAAACTTGAGGCACAATAAATTAGTTAGAAATATAATAGCGGGGAAGAATATTGAAGGGAAGGTCCCGCGAGGAAGACCAAGGGGCAAGTATATAAAGCAAATAAAGAAGTACGTGAAAGAGAAAACATACCATGGTGTGAGGGAATTAACACTAAAATAGAGCATAATGGAGGGCTGCAGTAAACCAATCATTGGATTGAAATACTGATGATGATGAAAACTATTTTGATTAGGCTACTCAATTTTTTTTACATTTTTTCAGCTGGTATTTCTAATTTTGGCAGGACAAATCATTCATCATAAAACAGTGCACATTGAAAAAACAATAAATAAATACTTTAAAAAAAAGTATCTGACATTTGTTGTTTACTGAGTGTCACCATTTTAGGCAAGAAAAAAATAAATTGAAGAAAAACGAGAAAATGATTTCAACTCTCAAAGTTGATATTTCAATAAATAGTTATGTTGAGAAAAACATTGCTGTAATGAACTGATAAAATCAATAAATGTGAATAACTAGGGCATTGTAGAGTAGAGTTGATTTAGAGGTGCATCGACGGCCATGGTCATGTCGCACCTTCATAAGCCATTATTACTATGAAACTGATATTTTTCACGCTTTCGGAATTTTTATGCAAATATTAAAAATGTGCTGATAAAAGCTATTCAGATTTTAGAAAAAAGATTGGTCTCACGGAGAAACATAAAAAGATTGTCTATGTTTACAGAGTTATCGCCCAATACATTTCTGAGATCCGCGGGGATTCTAAATTTGTCACGGAGCGCTTGATATGCAATGCAGGTGGTTAAGAGATGAGCTACAGTGAGTCTGAGGTTGCAGTCGGTGCAGGTTGGCGGCTCCTTCTCAGGAGAGAAAAGATATGAGTGAGTTAGGACCGTATGGCCAATTCTCAGCCTCGTTAATACAGCTTCCTCTCGTCTGCTATCCCGCATTGATGACTTCCAAACTCTCACGTCACTTTTAACTTGGCGTAGTTTATTGGAAGCTATGTTACGCCATGACAGATCCCAATTTTTGATGATAGCTGCTCGTAAATATAGTTTCAGGTCATCTACAGGGACTATTTCTACATCAATCTTGTCTTTATTAAGGGCCGCTTTTGCTGATGCGTCGGCTGCTTCGTTCCCAGGAACCCCTACGTGACCTGGGACCCATAGAAATTTTATATCTACACCCTTAACAGTAAGTGACATTATTAAGGAAGATATTTCTTTAACAATCGGATGTGCTGGGGAACCAGTACGAATAGCCTGAAGCGCACTCTTAGAATCGGAACAGATTAAAAATGATTTGTTCCTACCCTTGATCGCAGCAAGAGCGGATTTTATAGCAAATAACTCCGCTGTGTAAACGCTACACATGGGGTGCAACTTATTGGTCGCTGACCCTGCCTCAGATGATACATAGGCACACCCACATGCGGAGGCTGTTCTAGAGCCATCAGTATATATTTTGGCGGATTCCTTGAAATTGTGTAACGCCTCTAGTGCTGCATGTTTCAACACTAGGGGTCCTTCAGTATCTTTCGAACCACTATAGTTTGAATCACAGAAGATCTGAGGGGCCTCCCACGGAGGTCGATTAAAATGGTCTGCCGGGTATACCGTAGGTATATCGAAACCTAAGTCATCAATTAAAATTTTAAAACGTATGCCAAGTGGCTGAGTCGCTCTTGGTCGTCGGTTAAAAATATCTTAAAACTTAGGGTTAAAAATAATTTCGTAGCATGGGTGACGTCGCATAGATAAAATCTTACTTATATAGTTGCAAGCTAAAATCTTCATGCGCGCTTCCAGGGGGGGTTCCCCGGAATCGCAGTAGATGCTGGGAATTGGGCTGGTTCTGAATGCCCCAGTTGATAGTCTCAAACCCATGTTATGAGCAGAGGAAAGAGGCTTTAGATAGCTCTTTCTTGCAGAGAAGTAAATGAAGCATCCGTAATCCAGTTTGGGCCTCACTAGTGCTCGGTAGAGGAGTAGTGTTCTCCGGTCGGCACCCCAGGATGACTTGCTTAAAAACTTAAACATGTTTAGGATCTTATGACACGCTATTTTTGTTCGCTCTATGTGTTCTCGCCAGTTTAGCTTTCTGTCCAGATGTAATCCTAGGAAGCAAGTAGATTCCACAAATGACAGAGCGTGGTCGCCTAGCCTTAAATTTGGCTGTTGAAAAATGCCCCTTAACCTATGGAAATGCATACACTTCGTTTTATCTTCACTGAACCTCATTCCATTCTCACGAGACCATCTATGGAGGCGGTTTAAAGTCATTTGGACTTGCCTCTCAGCGACAGAAAGTTTTGAAGATCTACAAAATATAGCTAGGTCGTCTACGAAAAGAGTGGCCATGGTGGGCGCTTTTATGCAGTTCACAATGCTATTTATAGCAATAGCAAACAAGGTAACACTTAAAACGGAGCCTTGTGGGACTCCGTTCTGCAAGATATGATATTTAGAAAGAGAATTTCCTATTCGGACTCTAAACGTACGCAAATTAAGAAAATTTTTAATAAATACAGGTAGGTTACCTCTAAAACCCCATGTGTACAGAGACTGTAGGACTGCGTGTCTCCAAGTGGTGTCGTACGCTTTTTCAATGTCAAAGAATACTGCTATGACATGTTGCTTAAGAAGGAAAGCCTCTTGAATAAAGTTTTCAATCCTCACCAGGTGATCGATAGTGGACCTGCCCCGTCGAAAGCCACACTGGATGTTGGATATTAAATTTTGATTCTCTAAACACCAAACAAGTCGCCTATTGATCATTCTTTCCATTAATTTGCATAGACAACTTGTTAGAGAAATCGGACGAAAATTAGAAGGGTTGGATCTATCCTTGCCCGTTTTAGGAATAGGGACAACAATTGATTCTCTCCAGCTCTCCGGGAAAGCGTGTTCTATCCACACTTGGTTAAAGGTGGCGAGCACTTCCGCCAAGGAGGACATAGGTAGGTTCTTCAGAAAAGCATTATGAATCAAGTCTCCTCCAGGAGACGTGTCCTTGGAATCGCCAATGGCCGATATAAGCTCCCGCATGGTGAAGGGAGAGTTGTAAGGAGCAGTGGGTATCGGTTCATTGAAATTGGGATTAACCTTCTCCTGGCGATTTTTAACGACCTTGAATGACGGGTGATAATGGTCAGTGCTACTAATTGATTCATAAAGCTCGCCGAAAACCTCCGCAATATCGGTTGGGGCCGAAAGAATTTGTCCATTAATTTTTAACCCTGAGACTGAGGAGATTCTATGCTGGCCCATTATTGCTTGTACTTTGGTCCAGACCATTGCAATAGGAGTTCGAGAGTTTATGCTGGAGACGTACTTTCTCCAGGAAGTCTTTTTGGCTTCCCTAACAACTTTTCGAGCCTTGGCCCTAAGTCGTCTAAAAGCAGCTAAGTTAGTCGAGGTTGGATATCTGTTAAAAATACGCAGGGCCTTTTTCCGCTTGCGAATAGCTTCTGCACACTCCTCACTCCACCACGGAACTGGAGGACGGCGGGGATTGCCAGATGCTTTAGGGATGCTGAGTTCCGCGGCTTCGCATATTGCGTTCGTAAGCATCTCGATATTTTTCAGCGCTGACAGGCTGCAGTCAAAATTATATTTAAAACTACTTCTAAAATCAGCCCAATTGGCTTTCCTAATAAGCCACGTTTTTGGCAAAATGGAATTACAAACATTCCCAGCTTTTTTAATAATAAGGGGGAAGTGATCACTTCCGCAGAGATCGTCATGGGTTTCCATGGTGAAAATAGGAGCTATGGCTTCAGTGGTAATCCATAGGTCTATGGAAGAGTACTCTCCACTAAAAACATTAAAACGGGTTTTTTCTTTGTCGTTTAGTAAAATCAGGTTAAAAGCATCGATAAAAGCTTCTAAAAGACGCCCTCGACCGTTAAAATCACGCATTTGGTAACCCCTTGAGGGTGTTGAGTGCATTAAAATCTCCCAGTAACACAAACGGCCTTGGAAGCTGATTAATCAAGTCTTCCAGGTTTCGTCTGGTAACTGGAGCCCACTCTGGAAGATACAGATTGCAAAACGTAATTACTTCTGGAGTGGATATTGTGACTGCAACAGCCTGGAATGGCGTCCGCAAGTCCACCAGGGAGGTGTAAACGGTCTCCCTAATGAACGTTGCAACTCCCCCTCGTGCCCTGTTGTCTATTGTGTTGTCTACTCTGAATACATTAAAGCCTTTAAGAGAAAAATTGTCGGTGGCCTTTAGATGTGTTTCTTGTAAAAAGATGCACGATGGGTTAAAATTATGGGTAAAAAGTTTCACTTCTTCTAAGTGGCGATACAAACCATTGCAGTTCCATTGTATGGTTAAAAACATAATAAATAGAAAAATATAAGGAAGACTAGAGAAGATTGCTTCGAGCTAAGGGTGTCCCTAGGATCGCTTGATCCTAGGCTTTACCCCTTTCTTACGAAGTGTGCGGAATTTTTCCACTTCACTCTCGGATACAATCTCCTCCTCTGAATTTGAGCGACTCTGGTGATTAGGTGACTGCGTCCTCGTATTCTTCGCTTCCGTCATTTTTACTGCGGACCCGTTCTTCTTCGGTGAAGAAGTACGGCTTGAAGAAGCACCATCGTATTTTATGTCAATTTCCATTGACTCAGAGTCGCAGGGTTTCGGATGTTTTACCTTTTTACCATTTGTGCCTTGTACCCGGTTATTTGATGTTGTTGCTTTGGGGGTTGCAGATTCTGCTGGCTTAATAGGAGATTGCTGTGGAAAAGGGTCTTCGGTTTGAGTACCTATAGTCGACGTTTCTACTGCATGGGAGGTAACAGCAGCAAAGGAGCGAGAGAACGTCGGGCACATAAGGGATCTATATTTTTTCCGGGCTTCTCCGTAAGCTATTTTGTCTATTGTTTTAATTTCCATTATTTTCCTTTCCTGTTGAACTATCTTGCAGTCTCGAGAGTAGACTGGATGCGGCCCCTCACAGTTGACACAAGTAACTGGGGAAGAACAAGGACTATCGCTATGCTGCTTCTGAGCGCATTTGGGGCAGGTTGCCTCCCCTCTACATTTTGTAGCTATGTGGCCGAATCTTTGGCATACAAAACAGCGCATAGGACTTGGTATGAACGGCCGGACAGGGCATGAAAGGTAGCCAACCATAACCTTCGTCGGGAGAGTAGGAAGAGCAAAGGTGAGTACCACCGACGTGGCATCAATTCTCTCTCCATTCCTTTTGGTTGTTAGTCGACGGGCAGCTGTAACGCCTTGAGGAGCCATTTCACGGGTAAGTTCTTCGAGATCCACGTACAACAGGTCATAGTCCGAGATTATGCCTTTGCTGGTGTTAAGTGTCCTATGCGGGAAAACCTCGACTTGAATATTTCCGACATTCTTCATTCGTAATAATTTTGCACTTTGTTTTTCTGTTTTTGTTTGGATCATAATTGTGCCGTCTCGTAATTTCTTAATAGCTTCTACTCCATCGGGTACTATTTGATTAATCACTTTATGGATTAGGAAAGGTGAAGCCTTAGTTAGGCTTTCGCCTTCTTTTACACATTTCACAGTTATGTACTTCACACCACGCGCACCCTCATCGGGGACTAAGCTGATATCTCCCCCGCCCACATCGGAGCGGGATCTTTTATTTGGAGGGAGTGTATCGTTCTCCATGTATACTATCCAATTCATCCCCCGGGCTCCCCACCCACCACGGAGCCACACATTTGGGACGCCACACCGCAAACCGGTGTGGTCGCCAGGGCTACCCGAGGGATATAGCACTTCTTGCATGGTTTTCTGCTTCTGGGTTGGTCTCTGGCTACGCGGGTCCTCCAAACCCACGCGCCTTCGACGCCCTTCCGCCAGACCCCCATGCCGTCCGCACTCACCTGCTGAACGCCAATACGAAACAGCTAGCCGATTGATCAGAAGCGGCTACTCCCTGACCTCCCGTTTCGGTGGAGTCCAAGGCCAAAGTGGTGTGTTGCAACTCGGCTTTCAGAGGATCCGACCCCCATCCAGACCGGGAAGCTCAACCACCAGGATCCTCTTTCCCCACCTTACGGGTCTCCACGCACGGCAAACACGCGGGTGAGTCAGTTGGCCAGATGTCGTGGCTGTACTCAGCACAGTAGACTCACATACTGTCCGGAACTGCCCAATGGGGTCGTTTACCATATTTTTTTTATTGCCGAATCTGATAGAGTTTGTAAAATAAAAGGACACGTATTTTTCCGTTTTCTGATCCGACAATTATTTCCCGAGTTATAAGCGGCGAAAAACTGATGCTTTTAACCCTTTCGGAAAAGTGGGTGTGGTGCAACCTCTGACGTATATTGACTTCGTCCAATCACAACTGAGCCCGCGAAGCTACTTCGCCTTATCGCAAAGGGGGGGACACAGCTGACTCGGCCAATGGGAGCGATTTCGACAGCATCTGTGCGAGCAGACCTTCCGAGAACCCCCCTCCACTCCCTTCCCCCTCCCCTGAAAGCAGTCAAGGACGGGAGGAAAATGACCTCAATGTTATCACAGCAGCATTTTCGGTGGGCGTCACCTTTTGCTTATTTTAATTTTTGATTTATGAGTGAATGGTTGTGGTTAGAAGATTAATTTTTTCACTAAAATTCGTTTTTCGTTTCCATCTAACGATTTCGTGTACAAAATTGCGATTTCGGTTCCGAGTAAACGCCCCCATTGCACTGTGGGTTTTTTCACGAGGTTGTCTCCTCGGTGGGCTCGGGTCCGTGGGGGCGCTACTCCCCTTAGGAAGAGATCATCCTCTTCCCCCCGTGCGGGGACTAGGGCATTATTTAATGAAAAAACAATAAAAATGTAAACATATAAACGCTTGTGAAAAATTAACTTATTAATTACCGGGGGTCAAAATGACCCCATTTGGGCGTTGAATGATGTCGGGAAGTCTGGGCGTCCTAGTGTTAATGAGTCTTGTATATTTTTTAGGAAATCAAATTCCGCAATTTTTTATTTTGCAAGTAGGACTTGGAACGATTGTGGACGAGACGAAGATTTTGCTGGGACGAAACGGGGACATGAAAATTTGCGGAACGAGGCGAGACGGAAATTTCGGAACGAAAGTTTTTTCACTGTCGTTCCAAGCCCTGCTACTTAGCGAGGAATTAGATATTTCGGAAACTTATGAAAAATAAAACTGCCACCGAAGCAATAAAAGCTCGCTCGCCCGGGGCGCGCAAATAGTTAGCAGTGATTCGGGAGACGCACAATAATACAACGTTGACAAGTGCATAATTGGACTCTGCTGCAGTAAAACCTTTGTGTGGGCAAAACAAAGATATAGGGGCAAGAGGAAGCAATTTTCTAGACTTGAACACGGCCGGTCGCTGTCTGCAGGAGCGAACAGAAGCGGGAGGGGAGGGTAGTCAAGGGAGAATACGGGAGGGAGTGGGGCGACTAATTGAGGGACTGATAGACGCATAATCCGACTAATAGTCGGATATTCGGCGCGTTTCTGTACTATTGCTATCATCATCATCAGTCAACAATACTTGGCTTGGCGGAGTATTTCACTCGATTCTCCTTTCAGCTAATCTCATCATATTCATTAATTTCATCTTTTTCTCATACTTCATCACTTGTTCTGCATATATCATACAAGGCCTTCCTTTACCGTTCTTCCCTTTCACTTGCCCTTGGACGACTGTCTTCATCAGTCCATCATGCCTCATGACATGGCCGTTGTCCCGTCTTCTTCATAGGGTTTTCGAAAGACATTTCTTTTCTCCCACTCTTCTAAGGATTTCCTTGTTACTCACTCGTTCGATCCATTTAGTCTTCATAATTCTTCTGAAACACCGAATGTCGAATGATTCCGGACTGCTGCTGTTATCACCCATGCCTCACTTCCATAAACATGAGTTCTAATGAACCTTTTCCATACTTATACGCTTGTATTCCCAGCTGAAAGTAAATTCTTCTTTTAGTAGGATTCCCTCTTCAACTGGGTTATTCTTCTGACTATTTATTTCTTGCTCCGTCCATCGCTGGTTACTCGGCTTCCCAGGTAACAGTTCTCCTCCGCCTCCTCAAGTTTCAGTGCTCCTAGCTTAACAGTAGCCTCTTCTCTTCTGCCGCATACCAATATCTAAGATTTCTTCTTATTGATCATCAGCTGGCCATTGTCCTTTCCATAGTTACTAGTCTTCTTCAAATCCCTCTCTGTCTCTACTCTGACTTATTTGTCTTCGGCGAATAGCAGTATGCTAATTTTTCCGTGGATCCTGAAGCCTTCTCTTTGATTTCATTGATGGCCTTATCGATGTAAACATTATAAATTACGGGAGACAGTGCATGACGCCATTCCTTTCTTTATTCTTGCTACTCCACATCTGGGATTGATGCAGAAATTAGAATTAAGAGATTTAGCAACGTGTTTTTTATTACTACTAACTCATGTACAGTCAAGCAGGCACGTAGCCAGGGGAGGGGGGGGGGGCTTCTGGTGCTTCAGCGAGCCCCCCCGAAATTTTTCCCAATAATTTTGTTGTTCTGATTTTAGCAGTGAACTTTACCAGTGAGAGGAGAGAAGTATGGGCACTGTAAAAGTAAATACCAAGCACTGAAAATTTAGGGAAGAGATTTGCAACATGTAGGCACCGAATGGACAAGGCTGATTTGTTACAAGTTATGCAAGACTTAGCCCCCCCCCCCTCCCGAAGTAAATTTCTGGCTACGTGCTCGCGGTCAAGGAAATATAAGTTAAAATTTTAATTCATTTATAGGAATGACTGAATAATCAGCAACTATTACATTACCTTGTATAAAATAACAATTTAATGTATTTAATAGCTAACAGTTCACGTGTCTCATTACTGCATGTCATTATTTTCCTCGGGGTTTTTGCAATTCGACGTCTCTCAGTTGCATGCCAGTTATGTATGCACGGAGTAGTATTTTTGCATAGTTACATGGTAATACATGTTCTTGATTCAAAATGAATGCCTAGTGATGGTTCACTTTCTACCACACACCCTTGCAGCGGTTTTCAGGGTTTTATTTAGATACAGATGAGACCCGGCGTCGGCATCAGCCTTCTCTAAGGTGATTACGCCTTATCAATCCCTCGGACGGACGTAGTACTGAACTCGAATGCTTTCAAAAAAGCACACACGAAGGAAAAGATTCTTCCATTACCGGGATTCGAACCCGGGACCTCAACGTGAGAGTCCAATACTCTAACCTCATCTCTGCTTCTCTCGTCGCCTTCACTTCCGAAGAAAACTCTCCGCATACGATCTCAGCGCCTTCCGGTGCACGGTCCCAGGAATATTACCAGGAGGGGGATTTTCGTACTTGCGAATTCTGGAATGCTCTAACTCCCCGAGCTCGATATCCGGATAAATATATCTATTTCTACTACATCCTCTAGCTCAGGAAATCCAATTTTTCATGATGGCGCTCGGCGAGCAGAATGTGATAGTCACTTTTGCTTGGGTCGCTGGACACGTGAATGTCGTAGCGGGCAACAAGAAAGCTGCCGCGGCATCCAAAGTATCTCTCGGAGCCGCCGAGATTGCATCTTCGCTTGTGTCAGAGGAGGGCCTCAAGAGGAACATAAGGATAATGGCGGGAATCGGGGCAGTCTCTAATTAGTAACAAGCTGAGGTCCAAGGTCCAAGTGAAATCAAGGCACGCCTCCTTCAGGAGCAGTCGCGGGGAGGAAGTCGGAATCGCACGCCCGAAGACAGATAAGGCACAGCGCCCGAACTCACTCGATCCTCATCACCGAGGAGAAGATACCACCAGCTGCTGCTGCGATTGGGACACTGCCATAAGCATAAAATACCTTCTGGCGGATTATAATAAATATCGGTAAATGAGAGAATATCTAAATGCAATTGGAAAAATGTCGTGATATCTCAGGAATTATCTATGCAAGGGCCAGTTGAAATTCTAAATGGATATGGCACAGTCAAACTTTTATAAAAATGTGGGATAGTAAACAACGGGATTCTTTATGCTCCTAACTTTCTGCGCTCACGGTATTTCGGGTTTTCATTCCCAGAAAGCTCACGGTTCAATCTTGGAAAGATTAAATCTTGGTTTGAACATATTTTGGCCAGCATCACAATTGACCTAGATGTTTGAAATTTTAAGCATATTTTAGACACCTTTCACCTTATTTTGTGAAATGAAAGCTGTAACCTTGTAATTCCACGTAAACTTTATTGACGACTTAAGTTTCGACTTATGAAGTCATCATTAGAGTCGAAACATAGGTCGTCAATAAAGTTCATATGGAATTACAAGGTCACAGCACGATTACAAGTCTTTCATTTCACAATGTTAAGAAAACTTCACAAAGTTTCACCTGACACAACCAACATTTCACCTTAATTAAATTTTTTTAAAGATTCAATTTAGTATTGTTTTTTATATAAAATAATGTTTTAAGGAAAGCTATTTTTATCAACAGTCGATATATCGGCACTTTGAGCGTCTAAGGGTGTGTAAGGATGTGTAAGGACGGAATGTGCAGAAGGTGAGCAATGATTATTGCTGACCAAGCGCCACCTAAATAAAAATATTTCATGTAATCTAACGGATTACATGACTGACGGGAGTTTTTAGTCGGTCCACGCATCCAGCGTATCCGTAAGCAGCAGATGATAGAGCACATTGCGAACCGATTTATTCGGTAAATATATAGTCGTTTCTGTGCAGCATTAGCGTTCGCAAAACTCTCACAGCCGTACCCGACTTACCAAAACGAGATACGGTATCATTGCCTACGGTCTCTCGAGTGATTGCTCTTGGCGTCACTGTAGAAAATGCTCTATTTAAGTCTTCTTGATTCTTTTCCCAATCTGGAAAATGAATGGTCTCAAGTCATTGGAACAGCAAGCTACCTGCCATAGTGGATCGAATAGTGCTCCATATAGTTCTCTAGCCGATTCAACTTCGAAATGTGCTCCAAAAAAATCGAAGACAATGATTCAGTGCGGTTTGAAATGGAATTTAGTTGGAAGAGAAAAATTAACGAGGGGAAACCTGCTGTCGACTGTCATATACGTGCATATTTATTTGCGTCAAACCAATTGATGTCACAGCATGTTGTGTAACAATATTGTGTTTAATGGCTATTGTTGTGTCGTATTTCCATGTTCGACACGATTCAAGCAGGCGTCCCGCTTAGGTGGGCCCCGTTAGCCAGGGGCCGAGAGAGCAAAGGGGCGTCGCGGGCGATAGTCGCTTGGGGCTTCCCTGCCTTCCACAAGCGCAGGGAAGAAGGGGAATACCAGACGCTCCTGGCAATGCCACAGTAAGGTGGGTATTGCCAGGCTCTCGAAAGCACGCCTCCACATGGTAGATGTGCTTTCGGGAGTCACTTGCACATCCCTCCCCCGACACCCTTCTTGGAATTGTCACCGCTACAGCAAGTAGAGGGCTTGGCGGGGCGGAACCAGCGCACAGTGGTCCCAAATGAAAAAAATATCTTCCCGACCTTAATACCGTCGTTACATCTACGCACTTACTAAGAACCTGCTACAAAGAAGACCTGCTTACAAAGTACACCTGCTAAATCGAATTTTGAAGTTATATTTATTGTGTCTCTAAATGTTAACATTTCAATAAGATATAATTATTTAAATTATTTTCAGATATTCTACGGAAGTAATAATCGGGGTACAAAGGACCCACAACCATTTAGATCCTATCCCCCCAAAATATTTACGAAATCAACAAATGCAGAGTGCTTCGAGATCCATACAAAGCTTCGACCGTGTCATTCACGGGATTCGAGCCCGCGACCTTCAGCTACCAACTTACGCGTTAGCTTCCCCTTTAAATTAATTAAATACTCAAATTTAGGTTAAGGAATATGAAATGAGTGATACATAACTACCTGAATAATTGGGAAAAAATAAATTTGATGTTTTACTTCAGGTATTTTTATTTTGGCATAATCATTTTGATCTAATAAAAGTCTTCTTCCGACATCAGTATATCGGACTCATTGCCTCTGTGCTATCAGCCGGGGCAAGAAGATTCTTAACTTCAGTTGGTAAGTTTACCTCAGTTTTCTTCGGCACGCCTGATACTGAGGAAATTAATGAATCTGAGGTTAACAATTATCTCTGGACTAAATCTTCATTTGTTGCCAACCTAGACGATTTCCTCGTGCGATAATCCCGGTATCTTCTTATATCCTTGTTATTTGACACTATGGCTTCTTCTGGCAAGTACCCAATCGAATAAATGATTCCTTGGCAATGGCCGCTAAGTGAATCAGCATTTTGTACACAGTAGGTGGCATCTGATACCATGCGTAGAGTCGGACATATAGATCTGTTCTTTGATTAGCTTTGCAGCCGTCTCATGGCCTTTGCTGCGATAGTTCATGGAAGCAGCGAAGGCTAACTCAGCTGGCGATGTGCTGGCTATTGAGTTCTTCCGTTCTTCTTCACTTTTCTCTTTCGCTGGACTCCTCAAATAATTTTTTTGGCCGTCCCATTTCAGCACACTCTGGCTAACCTGCAAAATATTAATTTATAATTAACCAATGAAATATGGACGTATTCTAAATTGATCATAATTGTTTTAATTCAATTTAATGATGGATACTCACCTTGTGTTCTGGGAAAATATTTACATACACATGAAGGAAGTTTTAACTCCAAATGTAACCAGTGTTTAAACTTTATCCTGAAAATTTTATCCATGCGCGAGCTTTATTCCCACTTTTCCAGATACTTGGGGAAAAAATGTTTCTGCACGAAGCGCGTCAGAATGTTGTCGGCAGCATCATCTCGGTTTAGATACAATTTCGCTATCAAACATTCCAGAGCGTATTGTTCCTTTGAAGCTGACGATTATATATTTCGTTCTATGAATTTCTCGTGCACCTCAAGGCGCGTCGTATTTATGACATCCATGACAACTCTAAATAAAGAGTATTTTAGGGCTGAAACGAGAAAAATAAACCAAGTGTAAAGAAATTCTATGCCAATGAGTTTTAGGTTAAAAGTGGAAAACTAAGAAAGGATGTAGAAGTAAAATAGGAAGGGGAATGTCAATAATCGTATCTCTTCAGTTTTAGCATATCTCGGTAGTTCGACGTCAGACAGGCGAGGCGTTTCTACTTTCTTTCCTCTGAGCAAGATAATGTGCTTTCCACTGGGCGTAGCACAACCTAAAACATACGCTCCTACACAAGGCAATAAGTAAAAAGAATTATGGAGAGCTTTCAAAGTGCCAATGATTAAAACTACGGCCGAGTTTGTGGGGTCAAAACAATCATCCTCGTTCCGTAGCATTATAAGAAATTTTAACGCACGTGCAGAAAGAGTCCTGTCCTGGTGGCCTACGTCCCATCCTCATCGAATAACACTTTTCTGGGTCCTTTTTGCTTAAAGGCAATAAAAGTACAGCCGAAAGCTACCCTTCACAGTCGAAATATCCCGTACGTGAGGCGCGGTGACAACAGGGGTATTTGGGAACATTTGTTGCTCCGTGGAAGGGATTATCCTATTTCCAGAAACAAGACATGGACAGGCTGGTCCGGACGTAATACAAAACAACAATTATTTGCTGAGGAAACATTTGCAACTCTTCGCTTGGGATATAGTTTGTAGCTTGGTATAAATAGGTATATAGGTACGTAGATCGAGCCTCATAGAATCAGAGCTAGGTCTCATTAATTAACTCCGGATTTAGAGAAGAAAATCCAATACTCGATGAAAGAATGAGCTAGCACATAAAAGCGCAAATTATACATGAAGATGCAAACTCTATAACAGTGCGTGAGGGTAACTATCGTAAAAAACCCTTGGATTACTGCACAACAGCCCGGCCGCTTCCGACGCGGCCGGGCGATGCGGAGCTGAGCGTTGTACCGCCCGTTTGAAGGTCAGACAGGCAAGTATATGCAAGTTTTTTTTCTTCTTCATGTTGAATACACTGTCCTGTTCAATTCCGCGTAAAATATTAGAGCAGCAAAGAGAAGCTCAGAACGTAATGATGCATTTGATAAAAAAATTACTAAATAAAAGATAAACTTACTAAAAAAACATTTTAAATGGTTAACCAACAGCTCAATCGGAATAAAATTACCGGGATGTTATTCTAAAAGGTATCATCATTCTTTGATAAATCTGGTGAATCACACTAACGTACCGAAAGCCATCTTCTATTAAGGTGAATTTCACTGAAATTGACAGATTGAACGCGGCGGGAGTTTAACCCTTGATTTATTCAACTTTCATGAGTTATACACATTTCTGTGTACAATAGAGAGACCAATTTATTGCCCTAATTTGTAGGTCATATCCTGTACAATACGAAAACGCCATTTGGAGTTCACTTGTAAAAAAGTCGAAAAATTGACTCTTGGCAGCCTTTTTCCATGTCGGACCACTGTGCAGCGCCGCTCACCGGGAGTCAGTCGTCCCTCACCACTCGCCGAAAGCACACGCGTATGCACTACTCATTGCATATTGTTTAAATTTAATTTACTCCAAACCAACGCGCCGGTAGAACCACCGCGAGCTGTACGACCTGGCGGCGCGCTCGAGGCATTCTTTTCCAACTATAAATCGCTAACACATTTTACATTCTAAGGATGACGAAATAAACAAGCTCATTGAAAAAAATGTTTTAATGATTTCCAATATTTTATGTCGTATCCAGGGTTCTCATAAAAATCCTTCTCTTTACATCGTAGTCCAGGGGCAGCCAACTCCATCTAAAACTTTTAGGGGTTGACATACCCAGTTCCATAATACCTGGGCCTCTGGCCTTCAGTGAAGAGTGAGGCTGATTGATAATTTCGTACATATTTATCACCATTATACATAAGAACTCCTCAGAGGAACTCCCCGGCCCAGCGGTCCGGATATGAGCAGAGCCACCTAGAAGAGCGCTCATACCAGAGCCACCTAGAGGAGCGCTCATACCAGAGCCACCTAGAATCTCTTCTAGCTATGACCCTTTCACTGGCAGCCCATCGGGCCATTCCCGGGTGACCACACTCATGAACAAGAATCCTGTGGCGCTGCAAGAATCACGGTTGGAAAACCATTAATTTCGATGTAATCTAGCAGTTTTTGGCAACTATCTGAGTCGCAGATTCTCGGCAGTATCGCCGGCTATAAGCTTAAATCGAATCAGGAGATGTCAGATCGGAGTCCTGTTAGCGTGGTATCTACAGTATTAGATTTCCATTCAAATGGCCTGGCTTCCCATCCAAATGGCCGGGGTTTGAATCCCGGCAGTGAAGGGTTCTTCCGTGGACTACTTGAGTACTGCATGGTGTTTGCTTTGAGTTCAATACTCTGTCAGATTGGATGTGTTAAGCTGTGATCACCTTAGAGCCTTACATTACGATCAAGCTAATGCCAAAGCCAGGTCACTCCTCCTTCAATTCCTATCCCTGTACCTTTCCTCACGGTTTGAAGGGCCTTTAGCTGCAAGGGCAAACGTGAAACTACATGTAAAATGAGCAGTCAGATCTTCCCTGGCTAGAACTCCCTGAATAAAAATTTTGTATCAGCCTAGCAAGTCACCTCTGCAGACTAAGTGACCTGACACAGTGCACTGAGCATCATCATACACGAGTAATACATTTTTATAATTTGGATGTGTGCTACTCTAGCCTCCATCCATACAGCACTCAGCCTACTTTCATGACATGAAGACCCAAATCCTTCTTGCAATCCACAAGAAATAAAAAGTTCAATATTTACTCAGGTACCTACTCCATCACTATCATATGGTGGCATCAGATCACAATAATGGGGATGTACTTTTAGGCTTAAGAAACTTTGTTCCCTTTTGAGTTTCATAATTCTTGATAAGATGCAATAAAGTATCATCTGCTAGTAAATTGGACAATAAAAAAGCTTCGGCTTGATGAACAGGTAGTAGTGTTGATACTGCAAACTTGCAAAAAATAGTTGCCTGAAAATTCTAATGCAACAAACATTTATTTAGAGGAAAGCACTCATATTGCTTTCAAGAACCAGAGTGACCAGCTGCTTTGTTGAGTAGCCACCCTATTAACTGTTCTTCATCCACGAACATAAATTTAAATCTTGAGCATGAGGATAGTTAGTTTTTTTATGGGTGAAATTACATCGAATTTTCACAAATGAATTAAAATTTCTACCTTTTCACATTAAGTGAAGGACCTTCTGAAATTATAATCAGTAACATGCTAAATGAAATACAGTGAATTCTAAAATACTGAAGGCATTAACTCTTAGCTTGGAGTTCACTGTATTTGATGGCATATTAAACACACTTTTCCCCTAAATTGTGGTTCAATAATCATCCCGGGTCTTACATATGAAGGTTTGGCCTCAGAAACTTGCCTTACTGAAATAGGTCTTATATGAAGTCAAATATGATATGTTGATAATAATTTTTTCCCTTTCTAAATTAAAAGTTTTGGAAATATATTACTTAAAGTTAGAGCATCATTTGCAAAACTTTGTATCCATTCCAACAATGGGGAACCCTTGCTTTAAATTCATTGATTTAAATCTGAGATCCATGAAGAATCATTTTATTTCCATTTTTTTTTAGAAATTTATCAACATTAGAATGAATTGCATGTCACGTATCGAGCTCAAACAATGAAATTACTGAATCCAAGCTTTTATGCAAAAAACTTTTAAAATTACCTAAATTTACACTGCCAATGCACAGAAAATTCTAAAAGACCATTTAAATCAGCTCAGTCTGGACTTCCTCTTCAGGTTAGACCAGAGATCACCGTACTACACTTTTAATATTCTCCTTCCCATGGATGATAAGTTATTTAAAATAAGGCCAACATCATGCATGAAAAACCGTTTTCCTTTATAGTGACAAAACACTGAGCATATACATAATGCATACAATAAAACAATATTATAAATGTAATTATGGCAGGGAGACCACCAATGTTCAAAGGGTTTTATGAAAGCTCAGACAGGACATTCAGTACACCCAATAACTAAGGTTAAAAACAAAATATGAACATGCACAACTGTTACATCTCCTTGTCATTCCACAGAAGCAATTGAACAAGTTGGCCCCCCAAGGCTGATTTTCCACATTTTATGAAGGTCAAATTGAAAAGGATCCAGTCTTATAAATTCACTTGTGTTGCTGCAAGGCTCCACTACACAATCAATGGAAACTCACTACAGAATTTTCCTGAGTTTTGACACATGTCACATTTCTTCCTCTTCAAAATGAAGCAGAAATAATGATTCACACAAATAAAGTCTTACAGTCAATGACAGAAAAGATGATGCTCTTATGTTTTTTTTTTCAGGGTATCAGGATAACTGACTGCTTGGTCCTCATAGCCAATGATGCACTCCGGCCAGACATCACAATGGTCATTTTATGCACCCAACACTGACACATCAATCAGTTACAAAAATGGGCAGACGAGAAAGAATTCATTCGACACAGTACAGCATTTCATCTACCAACAAAAAGCTGGACAACGCAGTCATCAAGATCTGCTTTTCTTAAGAGATGGCTTGTATTTTTTTTACAAGGTCAAGTTCAATGTACCATCAATATTAAGTGCTGCATGCATGTGCATCTTGAAAAAACAGAAACAGCCTCACACTGACATCTACACAAACACCTATGCTAGTTATTGGCAAGTCCAAGCTGTAATTTGGACATTTGAGGAGCACCTGAATACACAAATTACATGGGAACACTTTAGTAGTACAATAAAATGAATTATACAGCATTACTATGTACTGTACACCTTATCCCCAGTACTCAAGTGCTTGAAGCTAGGGGTTTTCTTTTTTTCCAAGGAAACTGTACAAATTTACATTACGTCAAGCATCCCGTGCTTGTCCATTGGACAGGAACTGTGCTCTGAGCAGGGAAACTTGGTGCAAGAAGGAAACATGGAAGACATCAAATGATCAACATTCACTTTCAAAACTTAAAAGTTCTTAGGAGAGGATTTCCTGCAGGAACACAAGCAATGTAAAAGAGCATATTAACAAATGTGATAAAATCCTGATACTATAAGTAAACATTAAAGACAGTGTAACTTTTCACACATGGTAATCATTTTGCCATCAGAAAAACATCATCAAATGTGCGACTGCCCTTTTGCGTTAACTCCATGTTCCCTACTTCTGCATGAGACTGACTTCACACAACTATTTAACAAAGTCAAAAAGTCATGAGAAAAATACTGCCGCAACTACTAAATAATGGAATTTGACTCTTGCAGGAAGGTGAAAATCATATCGAGCTGCACCAACAAGCCAAATATTTAGTATCTCCATAGGCAGTATGTCAGTCTAATGTAAAAAAAATATGATTGTTACCCAACTTCACACGCTTGCCATTCTACCAGAGGCACTTCAGGGATAGTTCGAATACACACTTCCTTAGCGAGCACTGGAAAAAACTGTGTCATTCGACTTGGAGGTCTTCCTTTACAACACTGGTCTGGTACTGACTGACTTGTTATTGAGCAAAGAATTAATGTTCTGGGATTGTTTCTTACTTTGTTTTCTAGCATCCCACTCCCTGTAACACCATTTCAATCTGCTTCATGGGACTTTTACTTAAGCGAAGGTCATTCCAAGTTCACCATTTTTCGCCAACAGATAGTAAAGCACTCACACACACACACATCCTACACATCCATAAAGACCCATAAAGATAGGCATAGATCATCATAATGATTCCACTTAATAATGTAGAATCAGAAAGGATTCTTTTTGCCATGAAAATCTGAAGCTTTCATGGATGAAACATAGCAAACCATGATTTATCATTAACTCCAGATTAGCATTGGCTAAAATTAGTTTTTTTTTGTTGAGAAAAATCATCCTCCTAACACACACATTTCCATATTCACATCCACTGACACTTATCATACACAATCATACACAAATACTCAGAGAACATTGTCATCACGGCAGCACATTTGGTATGTGAGACTCAGAAGGGATGTTTCCTTGCTTAGAGTCTGGGGCTATCATGGATTAGACTCAGCTGCCATGATATTATGAACTTGCTCCAGTTTATAAGCTAGTCTTTGCTTTTGAGAAAATTCATCCTCTTCTAATGTCACAGTTAATTGTTCATTATATTTCATTGCATATGTATACAACTCATGCAGAGCACAATTTGTGTTGAATTCATTTGTATGTAGCTGAAAGAGACAATATTCACATTATTGCATTGTATTTGGCTGCATGTTAGTGAAATATAATATTTCAAGTAATTTCCATAAAATGAATTACAGTACATCAACAATACTAACCCTAGATTCTTCTGCTAGCATAGCATTCATGTCCTGGTCTGAGATGGCTGACATTATCTTTATGTCTGAGTAATATCTTTCAACCCACTCCTTGTACACTGGAATGTCCTTGGCATACAATAATTTTGAACTAGGCGAATCCTTGCCTGTAAATGGAAGCAAAAGATTATGGGTGGATCTCATTGCATGGAATTTAATTAATGTCCCGATAACATTCTTGTTCTTATGATTTGGAAATGTTGCATAACTAAACAACAATGCCTTAAGAGTTGATAGATTTTTGAAGTAATAATGTGTATCATGGAATTAGGGACACACATTAACTGATACAGTAAGGTAACTTCAAGCCAGATAATGGAAAAATTACATAATGAAGCATTAATAATAAAAAAACATAAAAAAGTAGAAACCCAAAAGTATTCACATTATCAAATATTGAGCATTTTATCGAAAAAAAATTATATGGAGTTTCCCTAAATAAAATAATTTTAAGATTGGTACGAACCTAATCTATGATCAGATGTAGAACATGAGTCCATGAATGTCTGGGCAACCACAGATAAGCAGGAATCCACAATATTGGACTTGTGGATATCAAAAACAAAATTTGGATTTTTTATCAAATTAACCCAAAACCGCAGTGGCAGACTGGAAAAATAGAAAAAAATCATCAGTACAGAGTAAATTAAATTCTTGAAACACCAAAGTATCTACATTGCAAAGGCATGAGTAGTATTTGAGAAAATTACCTGTTACTCTTCCAGGTATGTACTACTTCTGGGTCAGATATACCGTGGTGCAATGCTTGATCATCCAAGAAATCAAACATGTATTTGATAGCCAGTGGCAAGGCACTCCCTCGGTGAGCAGTGCTGAATATTGTTTCAAAGAGATCATCTACAAACTTTTGTAAAGTACCCTGGAATAGTAAGATAAAATATTTTTCATTAAAATCTGGTCTGTTGAAAATTAAAAAAAATAAACTAAAAAGGTTGTGATGTCTTTTTAAAAAATTGTGCATCCCTCTTTTGTTACATAAGTACAACATTCTATACAAATACAGTCAAGCCACCTTTCTAAACACAGAATGCCCATAGGCCAAAACGCCCAGGATATAAAAGAAAGCACTTCAAAATTTCACTCTCTCTAGTCCTTTTGCAACATTGTTTGAAGGACCCAATTTTCATACTAAAAATCAATGTGTTCTGAATGAAGGGCAGGCAGAGTATAGCAGTATTGATGAGGACACCATTTAAAATTCATCATGATATTCGGAGATCATCATTATGTATTTTCATATTGAAAAAGATCAGTAAAAAATAACACAATGAAGTATTGAACAAAATGCTGTCAGGAAGAAGTCATTGTATTGTTCATGAGATTACCAACTGATAGTAATTTCACTGAGCCTTCTTTCTCAGCCATCCATTTCATATTATTCATCATTAGCATAACATAATTTTGAAAATACTTAGTACAACATCAAACAGAGAGTCCATTATGTTATTCAAAATAGTGAAATGTTAGAGTAAGTGTATAAATTTAAGTACAACAAAGGACAAGGTTAAAAATCTCCCCTCAACTAACATAGTATCAATAACCTTAGCTTATAAAACTGAACTTTGCCTAAAACACAACATCTCTCAAAAACGAAAGATTATTGGGACATTGAGGAACAATATGAAAATTCTGAAGCCCTGATTAAAATTCAAATCTGTTTACTTGGTCAAAGAATCGGTTTAATCTAGCTTTGATTTTTACACATGTGATGACTAATTTAGATTAGGTACCTAAAAGGTACAATTCAGATACAAGGTCAAATTTGTGTAGGTACCTACTGGCAATCTGAATCATCACTTTTGTTATATCACCATGATGTAACAACAATCAATTTATCAGTACAGGAGATGATACTGCAAATTCAAGGGGATCAATTCATTTGAAATATAGGTGCACCAATTGGATAAGAATTACCTTAGTTGCAAGCAACCGTGTCAGATATATCTCAGACACCATTTTGTTGCCTCGTTCTCCTTCCTTCTGGGCATCAGTATCATGGTGTTTCACCAAGTGCCATACCTAGATGGAAGGAAGATGGTTGAATTACATAAATGAAGGGCACCACAGATTAATTACTCAGTAATTCATTACTCAGCACTAAAATGTTTCCTCGATACCCATCAAAGAAATTCTGAATGTGGCTTAAGAATTGAAACCCTTTTACCAATAAAGTTAAGTGCATGACACATAACTTCAGACATACTTTTATTCTCAAGTGACATTTAGTTTTTTCAATCACCCAGGATCATTCATTTAAATAAATGGAATATGCAACATGACAATATATAAAGAGTAAAAAAAATTATACATACTTTTATGCCTCCCTCATGATCATTATTGAGAGGTGAAGTGGCACGACTTAGTGGAGGACTTGCAGAGCTAAATTTGGATAAGTTCAGAGTCTCATATTTGTGAGATTTATCCGTCTTTTCTGATAAAATTGATAGATTATAAATGGACGACTGTTTTGGGACTAGATTCAGTGAAGCTCCATCTGGTACCTGAGGAAAAAGAAAATTATTCCATTAATACCCATTTAAAATACATTTTTAAAAATCTAACCAAATTGATTATCATAATATTAAAGTCAGTCTTACCCTGTAATGATTCAAGGTGTTTCTCTTTTTCCATTCCCCTTCACTTTTGGTGGTGGTATCCTCATCATACAGAATTAATCGGCCAGATGTTCCTGTTCTCCATTCTAAAGGAAAAAACATGGTTTATTATACCCGTACATTCACAAAATTAAAATCAGGCACTAAGTACAAAAACATGGAGAATTCATTTGAAATCTTGTACACTTACCCAGATCTAAATCATCCTTCCGGGGACGCTGGCTGTAAGGTGTAGCACGATATATTGTGTCCAGGGCTTTCTCCTTCACTTGAGAAATTGTATCACAATCTAAGACCTTGACAGGCACATTCTCTGTTTGAGGATCAAGACCACTTACAAATACAGTTTGCTGTGATATGGATACATATACAGTCTGGAAAAAAGAAAAATAGATTGTTCAACAAAACTCTGTTACCATATCCACTTCTTTTTGTTAACACATTTAGCAAAGAAATCCTTTTCAGTAAGTCAATGAGTTCCAACACTATCCATGCATATACTGCAATGACACCTACCAACATTTTAAATCTGATACTGAATAAAATTGTCTATTGTCAATGTCTTTACTCTCCGAAAAAAATCTATATGTGACAATTGTTAGCAGGAAACTAAATTATCATCAGCATTACTCACCATGGGCTTGAAATCTATAGACTGTCTGATGAGTTTCTCCTCACTCAGGGAATATCGTGCTTCGCTGCTGACAGCATCGACTGGCCCTTTGTCCACTTGCTGTTTCATTGCACGAAAGAGCATGTACAGGGGTTCTCCAGCACATTCCCTCAGGAACTTGTAGAGAAGGAATGTAAACCAAGCAGAAAGCATTTTCTCTGCGACACTCTCAGTCCTAAGGGTCAAAATACAATTGAATGATTTCAGTGTTTAAGGAACCTAATCATCAATTTATTCCTAAAAATTTAATTTGAAATTGAACACATGTATAGTATTAAGAAAAAAATGTCTAAATAAAGGTGAGAAAAACCACAGTTCTCACACAATGAAAGTGTTTAGCTAGACATAGCTGGACCTAGAAGAAAGAACCTCCGAAACTTATACATGAGTAAATTTCTAAAAAAATTGCATGCAAGTTACCTCAAAAATATACAGTACTTTCTCATCTTGAACAATGTTTATCATTCCATCATAATAAGTTATTAAAGTAAAATTTAAAATCAGTAAGTGCACTTTCATTTTCTATGCAAAAGGCATTACTGGCAAAAGCAGTTATTATTTGCTTAGTGCTGTAAAGGGCCTTACAGAAAAACATTTGTAAAACTTGGCCATAAGATTAAATAATTCCATTTTTTTCATCATTCCAATGCATCTAAATGAAAATTAAACATATTTTGAAAAATCTGAACTGAAAACTGAATATATGAACCATGTGAAAAGTTTTCATGAAAAATCTTGCAAGGCATATTTTATTTTGAAACAATTGAACTAGTTCAGTATCCACTATCAAATTTGGACTTCACCAGGCATGGCAGATCTGATGCATCAGTATCAGTGATCCTATGAATGAAACTTCATTATTGTTACATCAAGACCAAGAAATGATATGTAACATATAATTGGAATTCTACTTTGTTATTTTGTGTTTCGTAGGCAGAGGGTATATCAAATAATAAATGAGTTCATAAGAATATATCACAATGGGATCATTTACCATATTTTTTATTGCCAAATTTGATAGAGTTTGTAAATTAAAAAGACACGTCTTTTTCCTTTCATTGATATGTCAACTAGTTCTTGAGTTATAAGCAGCGACAAACTGATGTTTTTAACCCTTTCAGAAAAGTGGGTGTGCAAAGGACTTGTACACCATCCTTTTCATCCAATCAGAGCTGAGACCACGAAGCTCCTTTGCCTTATCACAATGGGGGACACACAGCTGGCTCTGCCAATGGAATTGGTTGCTACAGAATGTATTCTGGCAGACCCCCCTTCCCAACCCTTTCCCTCAGTACAGTCAAGGACAGGAGGTGGATGAAGTAGATATCCTTAATGCAGCTTGTTTGATGGTCGTCACCTTTTACTTATTTTAATTTTCGATTTATGAGTGAATGACCCTGGTTTGAAAATTAATTTTTTCACTAAAATTCATTTCTCATTTCCATCCAATGATTTTGTGTTCAAAATAGCAAATTTGGTCATGAGTAAATGGCCCCATTGAATGAGAATATTGAGAGTGCAGTGACCTTACCTTCGTAATAGCAGCTTGGGATGGCTTTTCCCTTCCATGCATTTTTCAATCAGTTCAGCCAACAAGGTCTTCAAAATATCTGTACAATATTCCATTTTGCTTTGCAATGTGACCATGATTAATGATGCAACATTTACCCTATAAAAAGAACCAAGTAAAAATATTTACTTAATCTGGATGGAATTACATACTTATATTAAGGATGAACCTTGATTTATAATCACTGTACAACAAGAATGCATCCACACAATAATTAAAATCAACTTGTTACCTGTCTCTCATGGAAAAATAACGATTGCTTTCTAAAGTCCTGATAAATAGAAGAAGAAATGTCTTGTTCATTATCAATTGGCCAAACAAGCGCAGTCCTTTATCCTTATGCAAAAGCTCTGGACGTTCCCACTGTAGCACAGCATGCTCCTCCATGTTAGGGAATAGAATCTTCATTGCATATGTGCGGTAATCCAAGAAAGGTATTCCACCGGAGGTTAAATCGCCAGTCAAATCAGTCATCTCAGTCTGCAACTCTGCAAATGCTGCAAAGTGGAAAAACACCCTTTATCAATGACAGCCAAGAACAATATAAAAATATCCCATAATATTTTCCAATTGTAACCTACGTCTTGGATTCAATGGATTCACTAAAGCCCATGGTAAATGGACCAGTAGTAAATATAAATTAACATATACCTATCAACGGAATATTCTAAACACCAAGAGTATTATTATCCATCTTTAAACTGTTTACTGCAGTTCTATTTTGACCTTAAAGTTGGATGGCATTCATAAACTGAGATGCTTTTCTATTATTTTGAACAAATCAGTGGTTTCACGCCTGAGAGAGAGTCCTTGATTTTCATGAAAATGCAAGAAAGTATTCATATATAAAGGACATTACTACTATTATCAGTGTTCTAAATGAAAAACAACTGCTATAACCAAAAAATCATTTTTCAATTCTATGGGAACAGTGTATACCACAATTGAAAGAAGATACATAATGAAAACAGTAGAGAACTTCATAGACCAAAATAAGGAACGCTGGTCAGGTATGAAATACATCAACTTAAATCAGCATTTAACAGGATAAAATTGTGGAAGTGAACTGAGCAATTCAGAAACATTTTGTTTGTTAATATAAATTTGCACAAAAACATGAAATCATATATATTAAGCCTAGGTTTTGAGACGTAATTTATTCAGAAATTTTTTCAGTTTCTCCCTCATATAATGCCAATTAAACCTGTAGGTACTACAATACTTTACGGAGTATTTTCTACTCTTCTCCTCCATTTCCAATTCCATTAATATTTATATTTTCTTTGCACAAAATAATATTAGAGCAGTATTGAATGCGGGATAACTCAAAATCTGTAGCAATCAATGATTGAAAAGATCAAATTTCATTTAATCATTCATTTACTGGTACATATGAGGTGTTCCCTTGCTTTAGTTAATGCACCCTCTTCAAAAGAAAATCTACTAGAAAACCAGGAATGTCTATTTTAACAGTGTGTGAAGAACTGCAACTTTAGATGTCCATTAATAAAAGAAATTATCTATGTTCAATTTAAATAAATGAAAGTCATGCATCCATTTTAATAACAAGAACTACCAAAGACTTCAACCGTTGGTCTATACACAAATGAATGGCAGTTCACCAGCGTGTCATCTGAAAATGTCTACACAGCCAGAAAAATGCCAATCAGTGCACCAGGATTGTCCAATGGACTTGGTGTTTGATGAAAACTAGTGAAATCCATTTACGTAGCTTATATCTGGACTCTAGCCTTCACCAACTCATAGGTAAAAACATGAATAATTGTCATGGTTGATATCCTTGAATGATTGCTTTTACTGTATAGTTCCCCTGGGGCAAAAAATTAATTTCAAGCATGAAACTATCAAAGACTTACTAGAATTAGATGCTCAGAAAAGATTTTTACAGCAAAAATCTGAAAACTCATTTGATAAATATAAAAGTACTCATAAATTTCAATCTACTCATGTCTAGCAAGAATCCTACAGTACATCACGTTTGATGCATCACTACAGACAAGATATGGTATCAAAGATTTCATAATCAGTTATTGATCATTGAATTAACATTGAGACTCTAATTTTCATTGCCATTTTTTAGAATGGATAATATGTGGCATCTGTACAAGAAGAGGTGAATTAGAGTTTTGAAAATGAACATATATATTGTACAATTGAAAAGTACGAAAGTGAAATCAAATTTAAAGATAAAAGTAAATGAAAATATTGGGGTTGACATTACAAATCACGTGTGCATTATGAATTTGCCAAACTTTTAAAATTGGGCATTTATGGAATCATCCCATGCATGGATTTTGGATGGAATCCCATATCCTGATACCCAGATATACATAAGATGCATGCAAAATAACAGAGCCGATCACCCATAGGAGATGTTATTGCCATAAGATTTTGGAAACAGCCCCTAGAGTGTATAATGCTCTCCATTTCTTAAGTTTCCGCAGCCAATTGTGCAATGCTAACATGTTTAAATACTCACTCATTGGCTGGAAAAAGTTTACATTTTAAAACACTTCATTTTTTAACCTTTTTGTGTATAGGAATTGAGAATGGACCAAATAAAATTGCCAAAAAAACATGTCCTGGTGGCACAAAAACATTTTTAACCCTCTGCACTCAGATTTTTTTCACCCTCTATACCAGTAGTCCACTCGGAATTTATTTTTAAATGCCCCTGGATTATGCGTATAGTGTGTTCAGTGACACTGGACATGCAAGTTGGTAGTGAGCTATGCTGTTTCGAGTATCACTCAACACCCAAGTGGAAAAGGTAAAAAATCAACCTAAAACAATATTTTAACTTATATTCCTTATTAATAACTGGTGGTTATACGAACATAATTTTGCTACACCCCATTAGAATACAGTTCCATCACCTCCCATTTTAGCCACATGGGTTTTGACAATCATAAAGATGAGATTATTCATAAGGAGAGAAGTGAATCAGGTTTTGGAATTGAAAATGCAAGTTAATACTAGGATTTTACATGAGAGGGAGAGAGGGATTGGAAATCTAGGCAAGGTGTTTAAAGCAAGTGATTGATCAGGTTTTTCAAATTGAGAGGACTCTCTTCAGTTCTTCATTTCACAATTTTAGTTAAATTAATTTTAAGACTGCAATTCTTAATTACCTTCTTTACACTCTGCAGCTACACGCAATTCCAAGATGTCCATCTGTTCTTGCATGTTCTTGAGCACTCGATTGCTCTCCGTTGACTTTCTACGATATGCAATGAGGAATGCAATGAAGATGAAGACCAAGAACACAATGCCCACAATAGCTCCAATTAGAGCTGGTCTGGTGAGGGGCCCATTTAGTCCAGCTGGAGAGGCATAGCTCAGCTTTCCAATCACATAGCGAAGTGTACCACCAACTATGACCTGTTGAAGGTTAGATAAGGAATGTTGGAAATATTAGAAACCAATATGAATAACGTAGACAGTATAAAAGAGGAGGAAATAACAAGCAATGGTAATAAGTCATATGCAATATCTCACCACTACTTCCGGCAATTCCTCAGGGATTGGAGTCCCATCCAGCCCCAAAGCAGGAGGCTGAGTCTCTGGTGGCCTACAAGTCAACTGCTGTCGTGACAATGATGTTACATTGCAATAGCTGTTTCCAATTTGTACCACTACATCAGATTCCTGGCAAGCTCGATCCAAATGTTGACCCTGTCAAAGATTGGACAAGAAATCTTTTAAATGGCAAGCCAAACTTCCTGCATTTGAGCATCAAGCTATTTTGGGAGTCATTAAATTTATAGGTATGATGATGAGACAAAAGAATTTTCATTATGCACTCCCAAATATAATATAAAATGCAATATCATGCATATTGTATGTGGTCTAGCTAGACTGGATGTATTATTACAATGTAAAATAAGAAATTGAACTGAGTAAATGACGATAAAAGGTGATAATTTCATAATGTATTCTGGCTTCGTGAGTGAAGCATCCAATTACTTGTGAACAAGCAAGCACATAGATGGAAATCTCAAGATATATTCACTCAAATATCATCATTCATCAGAAATTTCAATGCATCTTCTAAGGTATCTTTCATTTGGCTACAGCTTAATATCTCCTTTTTCATTTGTTAGTGAATCTGCCAATATTTGTATCACAATTCTTAATTGCTTTTAATAATTAGTGATAAACAGAATAAAACTAGAAGTGAGTCACCTACACTATAATTACAACCCATTAGCACTTGGAACATATGGATGAAAAGAGTTGGAATTTCTGGAAGGAACTTTATCGATTGTTCCCAGGGAAAAGATGACTCCCAAAATGTTTCAAGGCTGCTTAAAGGCAATGATATTTTGTTTATGGATGAGTCAATCAACAAGTTTCATGCATTGGCAAGCCAAATGACATGCTTGTTGCAATAGGAATGCTGTGATATAATGAATTATCTCATTATATATTTGGCACTTGTACAGTCTAAACTAAACTATGGTTTAAATTGGTGGGGAGGAGCCTACAGAAATGCAATAAATCCTGTACTATTTCTTTTCCCATTGTTCTTGGAACTGAACATATTGTCTCTTAGGTACATATATTTATTTTTATAAAGTACTAAAAAATTTTTATTTAAGAAGTGGCGACGAAGCAAATTTGTTACCGAAGTCACATAACCTCAGTTAGCATGAAGTAAATGACGTTTCTTTACCAAAACCTAATCTGACGTTATACCAAAGATGTTTTATATATATCCCAAGAAAAATATTTAATGCCCTTCCAAAATACATCAAGGAAGAATAAAACAACACATGAAAATTTCTTTATGAAATAAAAAACTGGCTACTTATAATAAAAAATATACCTAGAGGTTTTGTTCTGCAATATTCATGCAATAAATATTGAATTAAGTGTAAAAAAATGAAAGCTTTTGAAATATTATTGTTATTGTTCTACATTATATCTAACCATGTATTTATCTATCTCACTCATAATCACTGTCATCACTGTTTATCTTTGTATTAATTTCCATATTATTGTCATAATTTTCAAAGGATTCTATAAATATTTGATGCGTAAAATTCTAATTATGCATTGTTTGTTAGCATTGTTTTTCATGGATTACATGATAGTAGCCTCAATACATGTGTATTCCTTAAGGGCTATAATACCTAATTACTGTTTTTGTAATACCAGATTGAAAAATAAATATTCAGTTCTATTCTATTCATGCACAGCCCTGATTCCAGAATATATGGAATTGAACAGACTAATATTCATGACAATGGAAAGAAGAGTTGAAAGAGCAATATTCTCACAAAATATCTCCTTTGGCACTATTTTTTTATTTTGGTTGAAATTCATAAAATCTTTAAATAGAAAGATTTAATTAATTCATGACACTAGCCAAAAAATTATGCTGAAAATAAGTCAGAGAAAGTCAGCAGTGGCAGTTGGTTTAAAATACAATCTTTATTTTAGACAAAATAAAGATCAAGGACATCTTCTAAGCAATTAAAAAAACTCATAAAACCAGAACTCACATTTATGGTCAAGTAGTCACTCTTGTAGTATTTCACCTCCTCATCAAATGGCTCGTACACAGGGTTTGGGTACATCAGGAATGAACTATATCCATCTTGAAGCGATAGATTCATCACACCAGTGACATTATCCATTCTGAAACCATACTCCAAAGGCATGGGTCGCTCCGCATCAAGCAGGGAGTCCTGAATCTCTATATGCGGTGATCGGCAGGCCATATTGGAGTTGCTCAAGACAACACATGGCTGCAAGTGAAACAATAGATGAGGATTAGACACTATTCATCATTGGAAAACTGGTCAATGCAAGCAAAGTAAGCCAGAGCAATCAAAGATAAGGCTGATGCACTTACTAAATGAAATGGTTGCACAATAAGAGAAGCCCAAGAATGATTCAAAATGTATTTGTGCTTTGAGAAAATTACAGCTATGCTGTGAAGTCAGAAGAAGAAGAACATGGGCAAGAAAAATTCTCATGATATTAAATATATTAATATCCCCTCTGATACTTACGCTGGTATACATTTTGCCTTCATAGTACACATACATCTTTGGATTTTGTATGTACACTAAGTTCTTCCCGGAGACTGATATTTTTATTCCACCAGCAGGAATGCCTTTAGGGATTTTTATCTGTGAAAAAAGAAGCAGATATGAGTAAAACAATAATACATGTGTTTTAGCAAATTCTCATATGAATGAAATGCTTGAATGAACTAAAAAAACTTTATGACACTTAAATGTGGCTTCAGTGTGATTAAATTAAACAGTAAATATATATGATGCATGCATCAATCCAAAGGATTAGCTTTATGCAATGACTTCTGCCACATTTGGCTATGGCTTCAAGTGAACCATCACTGAACAGCTACTGGCAGTTGTTTAGCTCATACAAGGCAACTTTCTTTTCCATGACAGTGATATGTGATGGCAAGCTTCTTCATAGCTTAAGAAATGCAAAGTAATACAGCCCAATCAGATTGAGATATTAAGAGATATTAAGAGATTATATATTGGGATTTTTTGATAATTTCCGACTCAAATGGTAACTCCCACTGAATGATTTCCACTTTTTTAAATGGAGTTTCATTATTCTCCATGGTCAAAGGAGAATGAGAAGTTGAAAAAACTAATGCAAAATTGCCACATTAACATACGAGGGACTGAAAAGGTGAGACCTAGAGAAAAAAAGATTTTAACCCACTACGATGAGTGTTAAGGAAAATACTACATTACTGAAAAACCCTACTACAGAATAAAATTTAGCAACGATGCAAATAAGTCAAAAATAAGCAAACAATTAATATTTCTATTAATAAAAAACTTTAAAATTATATGATATTTTCATAGTAGATCACTTTCAAAATCTGAAACTTACCATTTACAGCATTTAAAAATCATCACAATGGAAAAACCCAAACAATGGAACTCCTAATATTACTAGATGCTTCATGAACTGATGGGAAAACCTCCAATACATCTTGAAGGCTATAGCTCTAATTCCAAATTCATTCATTTCATTCATCAAAGAACTAAACATGCAGAATAAACCAGAATAAACAACAATCCAATATTGTTGGACACTAATGTGAAAATAATTGACTCCATGAAAAAGAGGTACATACTTCTTCTGGAATGGATAAAAAATACAAAATATCTAAGATTTAATTACCTGTCCAGCAACACCAGATTCTGCAGACTCTATGGTTGGGTCCTTGACATATTCAAAGAGCACTTTGTCAAAATATCTATCACCCTTGTCGAACTTCATTATGAGCTTTCCACTCCTAGGTCTGTCAGATGCACTGGTAATGCACACAGCATCTTCTGGACTTGTACTACAGTTGGGCAAATGAGAAAGGAATGAATGAACATGTCCACCAAGTAACATGATTAGCATAGCAAACCATACTTAGGGTTAAACATTAAAATAGTTAAAATAAAATGTATAGGCTATGTGAAATCCAGAACATGAAATCATCGCAAATGATTACCTGATGATGTCGCAGGGGAGATTATCAATGAATGCTTGTATACGGCTGCCAGCATTCATGTACTTTCCTGAGATCTTCAAAGTGGTTCCACCAGAGCGGGGACCAAATTGTGGACTGATTGAGTCAATCACAGGGTCGACAAACTCATAGTTCTGCTTGGATTCCCCTCTGAAATCTTCAACTCTCACAATGACTGGGCCACGCCTTGGTTCCATGGTTCCTGGCCCATCAACTCTGCATACTATTTGCTTTGTCCTAATGTACAAGCTCTCATATGGCTCACATGGTATGCCAGCAACATTGACACCGCCATAAATATCTTGGAAAGTTTTCCCCAGATTGATTCCTCGGATAGTTATGTTTGTGCCACCCTCCCAAGGGCCAAGCTGAGGCTCAAATGAGTGCACCTCGGGGTTTGGGCATGTCTGATTACGATTGAGCCAGACGCCAGATCCTCGGTCACACTGCTCCTTCACTTCGCAGCGGTCTGAACTTTGGCACCACCCACAACCATACTTCTCAGCCAGAGCTAGACACATGCCACAGTTGTCAGCCATGTCACGGCATCGATAAATAACCACTGGAAAAATAAAAGTTACAATTAAAAACGGTCTTATGAGACTCATTTCATGTACTGACTCATGGCACATGGTTTGACCCATCATACATTAATGTGCAAGGGCAATAAACTGCAACTATAACTATGCTTATGAAAACAATTTAGCTTACCATGAATGTTGTCAGGATTGTCCAATGGTTTTGAGCCTCCCCATATGACGGCAAATGTGGCAGTGATATTTGGAGCCCGTGAGGTGTAAGAAAACTCCATTTGGTCGCAATAGATGGTGTCACCAAGGAGCTGAGCATTAACACTGGTCACTCTTCCTTCAATGTTGAATTGACACACAAAGCGAGTCTGGACAATGAACTGCTGCTCAAATAAAAAGGAGAAACAATCATTATTATATGAGAAGAGCAATGAGTACCTATCGGATATAGAAATGTAATGAAAAATCAGATACCGGCATGGAAGTCTTCCAATAAGACTAAAAGGATAAATCTGGGGCTTATTATGCAAAAAATTGTTTCCTCAAGTAGTTAGGACTTATGATAGGACAACCTTTTTTAACATGTTTTGCATAGCATGGTCTTCATTGAATGCTTCAAAGAAATCGAAATGCAGTAGCTACTAAAAATACAAAGCAACAACCCTAATAATTACCACTCTGGAATATCTGGAAATCTGGAATACATTACCACTGAAAATTAGACTCGCACCTAACGGCAACTTCAAAGAACAATTGTACTTGTATTTGTTCAGTGATGAGAAATGTTGTAAGTAATTTTTACATCTGGCATATTACCAAGTGCACAATAAAATATATTCAAAATGTGTAAACTTAATAGTTGCATCCCAGAAGTAATACTTATTGGGGTGGAGGTTGGTGCTATGGAGGTAGGTGATGAGGATTGTTATTTTTTGGTACCCTGGCCAACCATTCACCTCAAACAAGTATTCCGAAATACATTGGCTGTAAATCATATTTTTATTACTTACACATGTAGCCCATTATTTTTATTTCTGTATTTCCCTGTCACACAGATTCTGAGTGTGTGCACCTATTCTTTTATTTTTTTCCATTTTCTTTTGGTCGTCATATGTATATTGTTTTTATATGTTGCCCATCATATTTTTTATTTTTGTTTTTTATTTACCACAGTATCTGAAAGAGTTTAGATTCTATTTTTTTCAATTCTATATGTCATTCATTTTTTTGCAATGGTTTTTCTGCACTGTATTGAAATATAACTGGGAGAGCGCATTTATTCCATAAATTTCAACATATTTGAACCTAGAGTCTGGAGGACTAGTTTCTATAAATAAATTCTATTCTATTCTAATACCTTAGCCAACAGAATAAGCTTCAACCACAGAACATTTATGAGTTGAATGCTTAAAGCCAGGCTAATAGAACTTACCCCTATGATGTGGACCTTGACTTTGATACTCTTCTTTATTCCAGACGACACCAGTATCTCGGTAGAGCCACCCGCAGTTGCATTTATGGTTGGACAGAATCCGGGACCACTTCGATAACTGGGGCCGATCCTCTGAAAAAATTAAATGAATATGAGAAAATATTTGGATAATTTGAATTGGGAGGAAAATGAAAAAAAAATCTCCAATTATCATATTTAGCTTCAGGGAAAACAAAAAAAGAACATGAATTACTTTATGGCATCAGTCTACAACGGAAAGTATTAGTACTTTCTGTAACAAATTCCAAACTTTTGGAAGAGCTTGGTTGGGAAACTCGTGGGGGCTAGAGGGTTGATTGCAAGGTTTAATTTGGTCAAAAATTTCAAATATGACGAATTGGAATCTGATGTTGCAGACATTTATCCAAGCTTCATCATCAGGACAGACACATGAAACGAATTAAGAGAAATCAACTGTTGGACTTGGCATTGCAAGACTTCGTGTTTTCCATGCACAATACACGGTTACAACGCGAACAATGTATAATTCTTTCAAACAGATTACACATCATACCTCATTATCAAGTGAATAATTTAACAAAGTGTTTTTTCAGCTTTTATTTCAAACTTGTGGCCTACGACCCACTGCCATTGCGGCGATTAGTTGAGTAAAATGTAGCTATGGATGATGCATCTTTACATTTACTGAAATTAGCAGTGATACAAGAGAATAATTTCAATGTAAAGTGGCGAAGCTCCTCTCCGTAATCCTTTCAGCATTGAAACAACAAAAGTTAAAGAAGAGAATCATTGAATGGAACACTGCGACTCAAAGAAATTGAAAAATTTCCCCGTTACCCTGCTGGGGCTGTAAAAAATGTACTTACACTGACACCCGTGACCAAGATGTCATTGCGACAATTTTCTGCGGTGTCGTGCGTGCAGCGGTGCCCATCCACGCACCAATCGCACGGGAATGAGGACGAGACGCATTGCGTGCAGGAACTGTAGGTGTTACAGTCGAAGAACGTGAAGTTCGTCGCAACGAAGTCCGGCCCTGAGGTCATCCTCACGGACAGTTTGGCAGTGAAATGATCTGCAAAGAAAATACAACAGGAATTAACTTCCTAATCTTGACAGCCGCTGGAGAGCATCACTGATTACGAGATATTGCAAAAACAAAGTTCAGGACCGTGGGAAAACACAATGCTCTCTTGGTAGAGTTGGTAAAGGAAAACAAAGCACCAAACAATATTTGCATTGACAAAATTGTACGGGGCAACGTCCCGTAAGCATCAGCCTTCAGCTACTGATGAGCGTATAGACGAGTAAATAAAAGTGCAGCAGAGATTTGGGTTTGTACGGAGGTTGGACTATAGTCTGCCGTCCCAAGTGCCTGGGGTTTGAATTCCGGGCCTGGCAGAGATTTTCCATTGGATTTCCGGTCCCTACTTCAGTACTGTAAGGAAAGAACTTCAAGTTCAGTACTCCGTCCGTCGGATAGGACATTACACTGCGAACCTCTTGCCGCCTTTCGTATCTGTAGTTATTCGGGAGAGCCATTACATTAGCGCCATTAAAACAGGTGGGTAATGGGTTAGAGGTGTTCATTTTTCAAGGGATGGAGGAAGGGTCGAGTGAAATCTGACGTCGGCATTAGCCTACTCTTAACGAATTATGCCTAGGGTTTCACGAATTTAACGTCCCAACCGACTGACGGAGCACTGAACTCGAAGTCTCCACACAGCACCCAAGTGGGGACCGATATACCAATGAAAAATCTCCTTCAGCTGGGATTCGAACCCAGCAATCTAGCAACCATAATAGCTCGAACCTCTCGCCTTTCGTTAAGTGCCGGCGCCAAGTTTATCTCCACCCTTTCCAAGTCACCCGAAAAATCCATACCCCAACCGAATTACGTACCTTCCTTAAATGTTGCAAAAGACCAATGCCGTCGGTCACAAACCCCAAGTAACTTCTACAAATATTAGCAAACGAAAAGAAAAAAAATCCCAGGTAAATATTTCAGAGTTACTTGTAACAGCCACAATAGGAAAACACAAATCTGTGATTCCGTCCTTTCTTAACACCTGGGGTGGTCCCCAGCAAAGCTGGATGAACTCAGCGAAGCCCATTACAACGTAGACTTTTGAATGCATTGGCTCACCGAATACGTAAACTATTCTGTTTCAAACATGGCGCTCATTTTCGGTTTGTGATGTTGATCAGTAGGCATCGGGAGATGGTTTCATTGGCTTGAAATTTAAGTCAATCAGAGCATAGTAATAATAATCGGAGCGGGGATGATTGAAATGAATCGTATTTGTGAGATATTTATCAAAGCTTTAGATCTTATCGGAAATTAGTTTCCAACCCCTTCCTCAGTCACGGGATGAGAGTTTGGGAGACATTGGGGGTTTTTCTTCAACAATTTCTCGAGGACAATATTAGAGCTACGGCGATGGATTTGTATCAAATGATTCCAGAAATCATTTCCAGAAATCATTTCACCAAACGTTCTTTACGAAAATTGCCTAAGAAGGCTTGTTAGCTACAAGTGTAATTTATCAAAGACGGATATGCTCGGACAAACCCTGTTGCAAAGTGCAACCGCATTACAGATGAAACAATCCCTTTTAGCCGTCGAAAATTGTTTGATTTCGGTTGTGTGCTTTCCTCAACGCCAACACACATCGATCACGTTCACTTTCTCCACGCAATGCTTCCACCACTGACATTCCACAGGGCCATGCCAAATTTTGTTTTCCCAATTTTTTTCCATGTGAACACATTGGATTCGGGTTGGTGTAGTTTGTTAGAGTACTGGCCTCTAACCCAGGGGGTCGAATCCCGGTAGAGGAAGATATTTTTCAATGGTGAACCGATCCCTACTTGAGTGTTTGTGCAGAGCATTCGAGTATTGTAATCCGCCCGTCGGATGGGACGTTAATTCATGATCCCCACGGTGCCTTTCGTAAAGAGCAGACACCGGGTTTCCCGCCACCCTTCCTCCTTGCCCTCCCATTCCCATCATTATACCTTTTCTCACGGTCTGAAGCGCCTTTAAGAGCGGGTACAGACTGAGAAACAGATGAATGAAAGAGTGGACCCGAAGCAAGACGGCGCCACGATTTTCAAGCGCGCCACGTTGTCTCGAGTGCCTTCCTCGTTAAATTAAGACATTCATCATCTTGTCTCCTCCCTAGCCTCCACCGGCTGGACGAACGCCGCGGCCGCGCCTTTGCGGTAGGCGGACCAACAGCCTCGACTAAGGCAACGCTACGCTGCCACCTGCGAAGGTTCCGACTACAGTTGCCATTTCAGCCATTTTTCTTCCAAATTTATAAATCTTTTAGTAACAGTTGGCAACATTTTTTTTAAGCGTAAGCAACTTGAGGGTAATACTTGCTAAATTAACAACTTGTTGCAGAATGTTTAGAAACAAAAAAAGTTTTGCCTTGTCCTAAAATTTTCAAACTAGCTAAACATGCAGAGAGCGTGGCCAAATTATCTAAACAATGCCGTATTAGGCCACAGCAATTAATTGCAAAGATAAAGACCGATATCACGAACGACATTTTTTTGGGGATCGGGTGGGGTGGCTAGAGTACTGGCCTCCCATCCCGGGGGCCCGGGATCGATTCCCGGCAGTGGCGGATTTTTCAGTGGCTTTCAGTTCACTTGAGTGCCTAGTGGAGGGCATTTCAAGTTCAGTACTCCGTCCATCGGATGGGACGTTAAGCCGTGGTCCCCTTGGCGCCTTTCGTTAAGAGTAGAATAATACCGACGCCGGGTTTCTCTCCACCCTTCCTCCGTTCCCTGAAAACTCCATTACCCAACCATTACCCACCTATTCTGAATGGCGCAAATGACCTCAGCTGTCGGTCGCCTCCCTGAATAACCAACCAACGACATTTTTATTAATAACATAAAATACCTTAAAACCGTCAGTATATATATCAAAGATGTTTTATTGTATTTGTATACGAACACTTAAACGTATTTCATATAATTATCTTCTAGTTTAGATTATATTATAAAAACTGAATTGACAACGAAAATGTCATTCTCCCCAACTGATGCACCACTGAATGAATCGGAACAACTTCCTAGCAACTTTTGAAGGTGGGTTTCGTGACACAATTTTCAAATGGCAACCCTGGAACGGACCGCTTCGAAGAAGGGGCGAGAGCTTCGGGAGGGGCACGTACAGGGGTGGTGCTGCATGTCTAGTCGCTTTATCTTGGGCCCCTAGGGGCTGCCCCTGCCCTCCCAAGACCCTTCCACGCCCATCTGCGAGAAGAAAACCGGCGAAAAGTGAGGCAAAGCCAATATCCATCCCTTAATGAAGTTACCATGGCGACGAGGAAACGTCCCCCCCCTTCTCCCGGTCCTTGAGCAGGCGTTTCCCTTTCAAAGGGCCTCCACAGATACACGCACATGTTCAGTAGCACAATCTCACCTAACCCGGGACATCCAATCGGAGGCGGCGCCGCTTGGGAGAGAATATGCGTTTCGTTCGCCCACGAATCGCTGGAGGAGAAATAAAGCAACTTCAAAACTTCACCCACCTGGTTTTCCGGGAGTGGATTCCACGAGAATTCAAAATTGCGATGGTTCACCGAAGTATACCTACTATCTCTAATGTTCTACCGTAACTTACTTCGTACAGCTAAACTATGCTAACTTTTCAAAAGAACACTTACAAAATCATATATCTTATCTGTTACATTTTTCTGCTAATAAACTGATTTGTCCAATTTAAATAATGATCTGTCATCGAGTCGAGTTTTATTTTGAGTCCCGCCTGGGTAAAAGTCAACTGTCCAGGGCATGAGTGTTTTTAAATGCGTTGTCCATATATATATTAAAATGATCGTAATTGGGGTCACCTGTGATCATTATAGAAATTATTATAAAACAAGTATTTTACTTTTTATTATTCGATTTGAGTAATGAAACGTTTCACTTAATGTATTAATGTAGTAATCGAACGTATACACCTGTTTTCAACTGATATATTGTCGTCTGATGTGTTTTTGGTTTATTTTTGTTTTCAATATTTGTTTAGATGCCCTTTGAGGCATTTATCATTATTTATGTATGCATTTGTATTTTTGCAATTAAATTCATAATGTTTTATGTATCCACATGAACCTAGAGGACATGGGATCCCAGGTTCTAAATAAAAGTTATTCTATTCTATTTTAAAATCATGGCATACGTCCAAGCAACGGTAGAGGAAAAGATTAACTTATTGCATATTTTCCACGCAATAATTTTTTCGACCACTCAACTACGCATGCGTAGATGCGACGGCATCAATTCGTCATTCCATTGCAGTGAAACCAAGCATTTCACGCCACAATGTTGAACACGTTCGGTTTCCGTCTTGGAACCATTTCACTTCGCCGTGATTCTGGTCCTCTTCGTTGAGATTCCCTCCTGAATTAGAGACGCTAATCCCTAGAGGCCTACTTCCCGACTTCCAACTTCCAATTCCCAATAATCGACCGTAACATCCCGTGAGCGCGTGGCTCACGGGAGCCGAACGTGAGCATGCTGCATCCACAATGGAATCAGGTGCACGGCGCTTCGCTTCGAATAATCAATCCATCGCGGACTGCAGGGCGTGTACGCAGAATAACGAGGCGCGTCAGGAACCTGAAGAGTTTTAAACAACTCGCAATGAAACAGGTAGAGTTAGTTATCAAAACGTCGTCGGAAGCAACCGTTTCCCTGACCCGGTAGAAGGTCCGAAGGGCTTCTTCCATAAACAATTTTAATTGGACACCTACGAGAAATCACTTTTCGACTATCGAGTGTGGTTTCCGAACGGATAATCTTCGTTAACAGAGGTAGTAACGTACTTCTCTTACTCCCATGGACCATACACTTTAAATGTCATCTTTACATGATGCCAAATTAATCGATGGGTTGGTGTGGCCGGTCGAGTACTCTTCTCCCATCCCAACGACCCGGGCTAAAATACCGACTTGCCAGAGCCTTCTCAGTGGCATCCTAAGGTATTGGAACACCGGTGTCGAGAGGAGCACTTCAGGATCATTAGTCCTTCCGTCAGGTAGGACCTCAAGTCGTGGAACCCTTGGCGCGTCTTATTATGAGCAGGCTGATGCCAATGCCAGGTTTCCCTCCATCCGCCCCGTTCTCTATTTATCACTTCTATACCTCTCCAACCGTATCCCAATTGTTAATGGTACAAACGACTCTGAGCTTTGTACGGTCCCCTGAGACAGTCAAAGAGTAATCCATTCGCACTTTTTCAGCATAGTATCCCAACCATTGCATGCTCTTGCAACGGCCTACAAAGTTTTCTAGGCGTAATAAACCGCAGCCGCGAGAGTCAGGTAAGTAATACGCCTGCCTGCGGCCCCAAACGGTCATGGGTGCGATTCCCGCCTCGGACAAGGGTATCGTGTATTTGTTTCAACATTATGCTTAGTAGTAATCAAGATACACCAGTTAAGAATTCTCTCTTAAATGGTAGCATAAGTGGTAAAGCACCTGGCCGGAGTCAGTGGGTTCCGGGTTCGAGTCCCGGTTGAGGTGGGTTTTTTCCTTTTGGAAATTCTGCTGCAGTGCATTCCAGTGAGTCACTACGCTCAGGTGTTCACAGTTTTTCGCAATCACTGAATTAGACTAGCTAAGGCGCGATGGAACCTTAAACTAAACCTTGGAGCACCTAGCAACCTAGTTCTCCTACCAACCGAACCGTCCAAATCAACCTCCCCGCGGCGTACGGCGGAGGGCCTATCGAAAAACACGAAGAAAATTCTCTCGCACTCCTACTCACTTCTCGGAGACCGGCAGTTAGAGGGCGCAGAGCGGAGTAGTCAGGGATCCTACGCCCTCGGAGATGTGACGTTTTGAAGGAGCGTTGCGTGCCTTCGGTAGTAGCGTTTGGGGATGAGCGATGGGGTCTATACTATCACACCCGCGAAGCTCCTGAGCCTCGCCTTTTCACTCTTCTGCGGCGGGGAGTGGTGGAACCAAGTTGGAACTTATTTCGGGTCGCGTGACGTTTTGGAATAAATGTCCTCGACTGCAACTCTCAGAGGGGTCGCAGCCCCAGACCGTGGTAGAGGGGTTGGGGAAAAGGGGGCGGCTCCGCCTCGGATAGAGCCAACGCGAGTCTGACGCCCCCAACTGGCTCCTCTGCAGGGACAAGCCTCGCTGTAAAGACTAGCTGCAGGCTTGCACCAACTTGCCCTCGAACGGAGAAGGAGAATAATAGGGGTTTAGGATCTCTCTAGTATAATCCCGGAAGGAGAAGGTGACCCGAGACGTGCGTTTCACCTTGAGGTTGCTAACGCTTCACAGATCACGGCCACCGATCGATCTCGTGAAGTGGGACTTGGCGAACGGGAAATTTTTGCAGTATCGCATCAAAATCCAGCACTACCTGCGACATGCATTCATCAGTGACTTATGAGACAAATATTAATTTAGTGAAATCGAATGATTTTACTATTAGAGTTGGCATTCATGAGTAATGCAACTATGTTATTGCAGTTGCTTCATTATTATGTTCTCGAAGGTAAAGTTTAGTTGAGATAAAATGACTACTCTTTCACTTCCTCACTTCCTAGTAAAAGTAAATTGTGATATCTACGTGATCGTATTAAATGCAAGAAAACACTGCGGATAAAAAGTTAAAATACCACCGATAAATGACTTTTTCCTACAATGATAACTTAAATATTACTCATACATATCGCAAAGCAAAAAAGATTTCATTCTCAAGTCACAAAAACTTCATTACCTTGAACGCACTTGTCATGATTGTGGCTTAACTTTTCAGATGGAATATAAAAAGCACCACGCAATTATTGTACCATCTGGGACATAAATAGCGACGAGTATTCAACATATCCAACCTAGTTCTAAGACCAAACGTTTTTCCAAGTTATCTCAGCTTTGATTTCATTTAAGCGTCGGAGAAAAAGCAAACGACACTGCCGCTAAGTCTAAATGCTAGAGATTCCTCTCTCTTGGAGCAAAATCACGAATGAACGCGCAAAGAAGAAAAGCGGGCTCGTCGCTCTTGAACGCCAACATTCGTTCCCAGGGGATCAAATTGCGATTAAAAATGAGGTTAAACATTCAACAAGCTCGGGATCCCATGCAATTAGAGTCATCAAATATTCTCTCATGAAAAGCGTTCGTTTTATACGCAGCAAGCAACGGGGAGTACATTCAGAGCGCTGCCATTTGAAGCGTTTCTCTAGCAACTCCGCCATTGCTCTGGCTGCTCACAAGCATCTTCCCGAGGAGTTTCCTTCCTCGACAGAATGCATGCGGGGAGTAATGGAAAAAAGAACGCGTCCCGTGCCAAAACCACGTCATATGGCACAAGGGATTGTTTGAATAGGTTTTCACGGGACAACCCCCTCCCGGTCTGAGTTAAAACTCTCTCATTTATTTACCATTTGCGGGGAGGGATCTGGGATTGTCTTTATTTCAGCGACGGGCGTCGGTTTGGGAGTAAACGCGTCAACTGGAGCTGGCTGCGACGGGAGCATTTCCACCGCGAGGCCACCCACCCTCGCAAACGCCAGCGAAGTTCCCGATTAAAATGCTTGTTTCGCTCAAGAATGAGAAAATTCTCTCGGTAACAAGCCCCGGGAAAATGCACCCCTTTCAGTAGAGATCCCAGCAGAGAAATCATAAAGAAAGCACGAGACACAGCTCTTAATTTCTAAGTGCTCCGTGCCTGTGATTCTCGAGTCGCCGAGCGCGTTCCAGGAGGGCGCCCATTAATAGAGGAGCCAGAGGATTGTGACGCGGTGGGGGAGGGACGAGGCCAACAGGGAGGAGAAAAGGCCTGGGGCGGCGGTGAGCCTCGGCGGGAACACCTTTGCAGGGCTGCGAGATGAATCGGCGGGCCTCGCCGAGGATAAATGCTCCGAAAACAGCCACCAAGCTATCAAATCATCTACGAACGACACTGGAGAGACGGCATTCGTGTAAAGCGGAGATGAAATTCTGAGTAAAAAATTCCTCTTAGTTATCAGATTCAAAGAATGCAATGCTTTTGACTCTCACGCAAATGGTACATGTGCGGGAGAGAGAAAGAGGGGCGAATTTAAAGAGTCCTCGGAACAATGAAGCGTATGCCAATGCTTTAACGTAAAAAGAGGAGGTGCACTAGGACATGGCACTGCGGAAATAATTCACGACAAATAGCCAGTTTTTAAGGTATAGCACCAAAGATGAGACACGTACCCGCAATCCATTCCGAATGGGAGCGGCGCAGCACGCGACGCCTAACAGCGCGAAAAGTCTGTTTTATTCATGCTCCTAGAATTTTCATATTTTTATTCTCATTCGTTCACATGGTTCCCATTCATTCAACGGAGCAATTCCACCTTAAATTATGCACAACGCACCACGATCCACCAAAAGCAAGCTCAGCCAGTGGTTCAGCGATGCTTTCCCCGCGGAAATTATTCCTACGTTTCGCTTTCGTGCACACTCCTCCTTCCCGCTAGTCCAGCCTCGGGCCCAGCTCCCATCGCAACGAAAACATCTCTCCGTTCACGTCGATTTGATGCGAGCATCGAGCTCCTCGCACGTGAAACATTCACGAGACGCGGAGTTATGCGCGGATGCCCCACGTGCAAGGACGACCACGCGGTCCGCCCAAGGTTGGCCGCGCAGGAAAACATTAATAAGCCTCTTTGAAGCCGTCGTGAATATTCCACCACCACCACGGAGCGGCTCTCCCACGACTATTCCACCGAGAATTAGGCCTCCTCCCGTTCCGATAGCTTACTTAACACCTTCCTCCCACCAGTATTTCCGGATCAACCCCGCGGCCAGGATTCACTCTCGGCCACCGTATCTCTCCCCGTTTCACGACGATCATTAAGTCTCACACGGGGCTGCTTCCCGAGTGATCGCGTGCGCAGTCAATACCAAGAGTTTTCTGTCTGCTTTCTACCTCCAAGTTCCATCTTGACTAGTTACTCATATGTGTTCACACATCTGCACCCGCACTTATGGGCGCTTCAGACGTGGAGGAAAGGTACATACAAGGATGGGGCTGGAAAGGTGGAGAGAAAACCAGCGCTTATGGGTGCTTCAGACGCGGAGAAATGGTACAAGGATGGAGAGAAACTCGGCATCAGCATTAGTCTGCACTTAACGAAAGGTGCCAAGGGGATGACCGTTCAACGTCCCATCTGACGGAAGGAGCACTGAACTCAAAGTATTCAAGTAATGGGCCTGATTACCACGAAATATATCTGCCACTGCTCTGATCCGAACCCGGGCCCTCGCCCTTATAACTGCCACTACACCTAAGGGCGGGACATATTCCTAAATAATGCCTCTTGCATACTATAAGCTTCGTGCAGTAACATACACGCTTTCCACCTCAAGACTCAGAGTGATAAAGGGATTTTTCCTCAAGCATAATACCAACGGTGGGCGGGGCCGTAATCAATGTTTTATAAAATCTTTTCGAGTCAAAGTCCCAGCAAAAAAATGGCAATCGGCAGCAGGAGGAAAAAATGCAACAACAAACTGCTTTGGGCATGTTATCTATGTTACGACTCCATCAATATGGGAAAAACTCTTGGGATGTACCGGACGGTGTTTCGCATGACTACATTTCCATTCACTCAGCAATTCTGGCTGGTTCAAGACTCTCTCCCCTAATTTGGTCACGTCTAATTGCAACGGTGAAAACAGACTGCAGCCAAAACAGAATCGAATTTAGCATTTAACATGCTCTTTTGATGAGGGCGAAAAGTGCAGTGTACTATTTCTCGTGCAACATTCCCTCAATCACAGCTTGGTTTTCACCGCGCAGATTCCGTTGAGTTCTACGAAGCGGGATAATTTTTAAGTTGAAAGCTGGACACGGCTACAATCTTCCCACCACGGCCAATGTCGCCGGCCGACTGTTGATTACGCTGTTCCTCCATGTTCCCGCCGCGGGCCAACTAATTGTTAATTTCGTTACATTCACTTTCCGCCGGCGCAGTGCGTGGCCGAAGGGTCTCGGGACCAAATCACCGTGGGGATCAAAAGTGCAGGCGGGAGACGGGGGCGGCCCTACGCGTTTCACGCGCACAACGAATGACGATCGCCGGCAAATTGTTTGCAGACCCACAATCTCTCTGTGTGGAACCGATGGGCCGAGGGACACCGCACCGTCGATGGAACGCCCGTCCGCAGCGGGAAAACAACACTACACGGGGCGCGGGCAAATAATTTATGCGCCCCGGGACTAACAAGCAGGGAATGAGACGCGGACATGGGCAAAAATGGCGCGCACAATTGCAAACACGCCGGCGACTCTTTCGCCGAGGATAGTAAATTCGAGATGGGGCAAGCCGGTGTCGGGACAGTACGAGAGCGTCCAATCAGACCGAAAGGTGGGGGGGGGGGGGGGGAGGGGAGCAGGGGTTCGGAGACGAATAGCGCACTACCGGAGGACTCGGGCAAACGGGAATCCACTGACACGGCTCTAGTTTACGGAGCACTCAACATTTTTTGTTCCGCGGGATTTCCATCGACTTCCGGGAAAGAGGGACGAGGGTCGAGGCGGGGAGCGGGCACGGACGGCATGAATATTTCGGGAAGCGCGCACCAAATATCAAAAATTCAATACGCTTATCAGACCGAATGTGTGCCTACTCTAACGCTGCCTCTTTTGTTCGTAAAATCGATGCGTACCAATTGTTTACTTTGTTTAGGGTGTAGTTTTGTCTCGCGGCAAGCTCGGAATTGCGATTGATGGGGGTTAAATTCCTGATGATTTAAGTATCGGGAAATATTCGTGCGGCATGAAAACGATCAATGGACACCAGTCGCTAAGAACCCGGCGCCCTCTTTAATAATTCATCGAATGATCTGAAAGGACAAAAAACGATGATTCTCCCCCTTGCATTGATCCCCTGTGCCTGGAGACTAGAAAATTCAGGAAAATATACAAAGGCGAGACATAAACGTGGGAGGATATTAACTATTGTTTTCCTTACACGGTTGGTATGAACTTTAGGAGAGGATAATGCGGTAAGATCGCCGAGCAGAAATAAAACTCCTTGCGGATTAATATTTCGTTCTTCCCTCGCGTTCGCACGGAGTCATCATCTCAGCCGTAATAATTCAAACCCCAAACACCACGCAAAGCTTTTCCACGGCTCTCCCGTTGCACCCATTAGTTTCAAGTGCATAAAGGTCTCGAGGAAGACAATGCAATTAAAAGTGTCCAATGTGAAGTCGTGGCGTCCATTTGGGCTTCAATTTACAACCAACAACACGTAAACAGGCTACCAAAATATTCAGGAAACCAGATATTTCATAAATAATGCGTCACTATATGAAAATAGTCGGCGTTCATTACTGCAACTTGAGGGCATCGACCGACAGCTGAAGTCCTTTGAGCCATTTTAGCATATTGGGATGACTGAACACTGGTAGGAAAAAATGATTCGTAACTCCGGAAGGATGGAGCGAAACCCGGCGTCGGCACTATCCTGCTCTTAACGAAAGGCGCCCGAGAGATCCACAATTTTACGCCCAATGCGACGGACGGAGTACTGAACTCAAGTACTTTCCACTTGGAACTGAAGTAGGGACCAAAATACCGATGAAAAATCTCTACCACCGATTCGAACCTGGATCCTCGGAATGGAAGATCTGTACTAGTTACCACATAAACCACATATCCCGTCAATGTTCACAATTAATACTATATAATAAGTGCTATTTTAAAACCAGATTTAATTAAAGAAGTCCGACCGTGATTTCAGCAGACGAGGGCTTTATTAGGCATACGTTAATGGATTTGAATACTCAACACCGAAGACTTTGAGAGGATATTTTGGGAGGGGAGGAGCTCTAAATGAAATAGATAAGGATCATTCAACCCGACCGACAGAGGGAAACGAAATGCTCAAACATGAGTGGCAGGCATTTAATACGAAACTTGAAGGAGGGGGCGGGAGCATTTAATGGTGATATTTAAGACACGTAATGCTGAAACATTCATAAACTGACTAACAAACAATATACCGTAGCTTTATTGCGCAAACCTATGTGATTTCTACTGATACCTTACAAACAACAGAAAAATAACCAACGGAAGCAAAATTATTCTTAACAAAGTGATGTAGGGGCATGAACTGCAATAAATTTTGAGAGGCTTGTTTTCTTTCATTGCTTTACTAATTCGCAATTTGTATCCTTAAGAGTAGTCTGCCATTCTTGATGGACTTGAAAAGTTTACTCACGCAAAGGAACTGTGTTCTTTATTTATATCTACCTAAAATATTCCTTCCTTGATTCGGAAGCTAAGGCTGCAGAGGTAACTGCCATTACAAATGATTGGTTTGGAAAGGGCAGATGGCCATAGGTAATAAAAAATGTGGGCCAATTAATCTTGGACAGAAGGATGGAGACTTGATCGCGGTTCGATTTCTTTAATCGCTGGCTTCTTCAAGGACGACTCAAATGGAAATATGCCTGGGGAAAAGTTAGGGCGTTTTCACTAATACATGGGACTGGTCTTCGCTTGGACGAGCAGGTGCGGCGAGATTTCAATAGTTATCGCTGGCGCATCAGCTCATCCGGACAGCCATGAACCTAAATGCTCCGGAATCCAATAATTCCGAGTGGGGGCCCACTCTCTCACTCGAGACCACACGCAGCCTCCGACAGCATTTTCGTACCCCAGATACTAAAACAATTGGATTAGGGTTGTGGGTGCTCGGAGACACCATATTAAGACCCTGAACTCTCCGCTTTACCGTTGAAAATCCCACCAACTTGATGTGCTTAGTCCATCGTTACCATAATTTAATACCAATAGCTCGATAAAGCCAGGCTTAGTAGAAATTCATCTTGAAAAACGCAGCAACAACCAACACCGCTATTTCATGTACTACCAGAATCAATGTGTAGGTATGACCTCCAGGTACTTGAAAACGAAGCGTGTGCGTTGAAACTAGTAGCACCTGTACTAAAAGCATGTGAAATATTACCAGGAGTTCGTCATCCTACCATAAAAGATTTAAAATGTTTGCAATTCGGCAATTGTAAAACTTCATATGCGAAAACAGCAAAGGGAACAAATCCGAAACTTATGCTCGTCAACGAAAGACATCAGTTTTAGCGAAAAAATTACATTTAAAAGAGAGGTAATGAACTTCGAATTTAGGGGTTTTATGTGCCCAAGTAGATAAGGTTACTTACCCTCCGTTTACCCTAAGAATTTATTCCTAGGACAATCACAAAATTTGCGCCTTGGGAGGATTCAAACTCACGACCTGTGGGTTGCAAGGCCAGTGCTCTACCAACATGGCTATCACGGCAGATGTCAATCAATATAATGACGGAAGATATGCGAAAGGGAGCTCAAGTTCAAGCTATTCGCCCCATTTTACTCCGTTCATTCGATGAGGCGCGAGCGAGAACTGATTTTGTGACACCGGAGATTGACGAAGAGGAAGTCATAAGGAAGCTTTCCTCTTTAAAAGAACAAATTAAATCGCCGCGCGTGCAAAAGTATGCAGGGTGATAGGTGTTCCATCTGCACTTGCTCGTTTACAGAAGCATTTAGTGCATGGACCAGGGTGATTCCCCAGAGTGTTTCGGACTACCCTCGCAATATCTCGCGGGGCAGAATCTTCACTGTGAATTGCACATAACTACGGCAAAGGCCTGACGTGAAGGGGGACGTGGAACGTGGATGTTGAGTACTGACCGCGGTTCGGGACGGGAGCTTAAAGCGCCATACTCAATATAGCGTTCAGCTGGACTAGTCGGGGTTGATTTTATAATTCTAATTTGATTCGACGCTGCTCGGAAAACAATTAGTACCGCGTCAACTGCTAATGAAGACAAGTGGACACGCAGATTCCGCACACTATTACGTCAGAGATCCGAGGCAGTTCAGAATATCGTCGCTACGAGCAGAATTAAACGGGAAAAGTAATCCGCTCTATGCTAGAAAAGCGGATCCCTTGTGTACACCATTAAAACCGACAAGCAAATCCACTGCTATAAAAACTGAGACTATTCTTTTTCATTGTGCGTTTTCGTTTCTTTTCCATGATAAGCATATGGCACAAGTTTGGCAAAAAAAACTCGGAAAAACGATATTATCTACATTTTCAATTCTATCGACTGGGACACTACATTAACTCAGCAATTATCTCCACAGGGTCTGGTCATCAATTCCTACCTCTCCCCAATCAGCAATTATCTCCACAGGTAATGATGCACGCCACCATTTTCAAATATTGAGCAAAATTAATTCGACGTGATGAACCATTTCCACTTCACGTCGCGTCACCAGAAAATGTTTACTGAAGTAAAAAAATGGGGGCTATTACGGCCTTTCCTCCGAAAGAAAAAAAGAAAACGCGCCACAACAGAGTAGGTCGCACTGCAAAATCCCCCCCCCCCCCCCCCCCCCCATCCCACCCACATAACTCGAGTGACCAGGCTCCCACTCTAGTACGACTGTCTGTGCAAGATGACGCCACACTCGATGAGCCAGCGAGAGAAGAAATGGCTTAACGTCAAATTAATACGGCCGAACCGATTGCGGAATAGGCATTAACGTCTATCAAGTGCAAACCGTGGTCATAAACTATCGAGAGGCGGATTTCATCGCCGCTACGCGGAGCTATCGCGGTCGAGAGCAGGTGCACTCGTTGCATTGGGGATGATGTGGCCCGACGACCCGGCCGTCGCAGCTGTGGAGATTCATGGAATCGCGGTGATCTACGTCAGTCTTTAATGGATTGTTTTCCTTCAGCCTCGCACCCCCTTCCCTCCAATTCCCATTCACGCGTCAAAACATGGAAATTCAGAAAGTAGTCATCAGCGAACGATAGCAGTTAATTAAGCCGCGGCCATACAGAAAGTCTAAAAACAAAAAGGGGGGAAAATACCGCTCCAAGAGACCATTATCCCCTACGCCCCCCCCCCTCCCTTCGAGCAAGCATTCGATTACTCGAATTGTAGACACCTTTATGCCCTAATCTCGTTCGCGACGATCAATAAGGCCGGTAATGGAAAAGCACACTTACCGACGAGGGGTCCATTATCCTACGGAGGCATGGAGGGCCGCTGGAAGACTATTTGTTTAGCCACACCACGGTGTGTTTGTGGAGCGGAGGTCTCCACAGGCCTCGCCGCGATGAACGGGCGGATGGACGTGGGGCCCGATCAATACACGGGAGGCCCCAAAGCCAACCGTCGATGCGTACTAATCATCGCTCAACGACGGGTATTTATTTGTCCCCCCACCCTCTCCCTAGCAGGGGGCCGCAGAGGAACCAAATCCCGAGCCATGCAGCGTCTCGGAGACGGGAGGTGCAGTCGACGCCGGCTGGGAGTCTCTCGGGCCGTGTTTGCGTCGATGTTTCCGCGGACGACTTGGCCGATGCGATGAGTTACAGCCGAGCCAGCCTCCCCTCATGGGAGAGGAGCCTAGACTACGCCCGAGAACACATATGATGGGAAACACCCCCGGCTTGCTTCACTGTTGTGTTTGAAAAATTACGCGTCCCCCCAGACGCATCGAAAAGATGTTCAAACCATGCCCACCCTCCGCATTGTAAGTAGCTATTCCAGGAGGGTGACCGACAGCTATGGTAACTTGCGCCACTAGGATAGGAGGGCAGCTTGGGAAGAGGTGTGAAGAAAGGATGGGCGAAACCCAGCGTCGGCATTAGCCTTCTCTTAATGAAATGCATCAATGGGTGCAGGGTGTTACGTCCCATCCGACGGACGAAGTAGTGGACTTGAAGTTCTCTCCACACAACGCTCAAAGCGGGTAATATTTCACTCAAATCATAAATATAACCCCTTCTACAAATGGAAAAAAAAACATTTTTTTCTCTTCTCTCTGTTTAGGACTTCTACCAAATAGCGTTTTTTATTTTCGTGTTATTTTGTGCTATATAATGCGCAACATGTGTCAATTACATTCGTTTATATTGTAAATTAGAGAAAAATGGCGATAATTTTTTTAAAATCACGGTTTCGTACCTGCGTTTCTTCTTCGCATCAGATATTTTACAATTACGAAACCGGTCGTGTTTAACAAAAAGTGTGGAATAGCAAATGCATTGTTTTTCATTGTGTCAAAATGAGACAACATCACAGAGTAGAACCTGCGTCCGTATCTTAAACCCGGAAGTTTATTGTAGCATGCAACCATCAGCTAGTATAGTTAGCGCCATTTATGATAGTTGAGTGGTTGGGAAGAATTCTTCAGGGAACGGGGGAAGAATGTAGTGAAACCCGGCTTCTTGTCTTCTCTTAAACAAATGGTAACAAGGACACATCAGTCAAGGAGGGAGTGGTGTGCCATTGAAAAAAACTCTGCCACAGCCGGAATTCAAATTCGGACTCTCGGGAAGGGATAACAGTGCTGCAAGCCGCAACACCAACCAGATCATCCGCACCCTCCGAGTTCATTTAAAATACATAATGAGTATTTTTCACATCACCTAACTAATCCGCTTACCCTTGAGATATTGTTGAGATGATAATCAACGAGGATCCATGGAAACCACAATCAAGGCCAATCAAGTTTGCATTCAAAACAACTATTTTTAAGCTCCAAAATCGAAAGTTCTGTTTCTAAATTCCTTGGAGAATGATCCAATTGGTTGAACCTCGTCAACACCACGAAATGTTACTGGTCATTCTGGTTATGCAATTGAGAACTCAGCAATGGAACTAGATGGAAGTCGATTGTCACATTACTCGCGATGGAATTACGAATGGCCGAAGACTGACTTTCTTACCGTAAACTCATTTTAAAACTCTAACATCCGCTGGTGTACCGCAAAGTTTTTATCCCAAAGGCAGAGGGGACATGAAAGTGTCTTAATTTCTGAATTTGTTCACTGATACCGAGTCAACCTTGAAAAATTAAGTCTAAACTTCTGAATTAACAAACGGGCAACTTTCGGTACACATGAGTGGGGCGCTCATTTTAAAGTTCAAGTCAGCAATTAGAGAAGGATAAAAAATGTAAGGCTTACGCAAATACGAAGTGATTAGTCGTATGGAAAATTGCGTCCAACCAATCTTAAGATTGCGCGCCAAAGAATACAGCAGAGTCTCGTTAAAAAAGATAAGTATTCCATGTGCTTATTGCTAAAAAAAACTCAGAGGATAGCGAGAATCAGGCTAAACACCAGCTGAATTCGAGGGACTAAGAGTATGGTTTTTGAGAAACAGAAATAACGCAGTGAAAGTTCATTGCAAGGAATGACTATATCCTCTCCTTGGTTCAAGTGACGCAGAGGATACATCCTCCCAGTGGCCACACTCAAGTCATTCAACCCCTTCGCTTGATAGCTGGATCAATACTCACGTTGTCCTTGCGGGATGGAGGGCAGCAGATCTGTCCTTGGCGTTGTGCAGTTCACGCCGTAGGATTTTCGCGTGGCATTTGTGATGAGCGTCTTGTCCAGCGCGGTGAAAGCACATAGGAACTGGCCGGAAAGCGAAGGGAGATTTTCAATCACCAGCTCCAGCTGAAAAGAGAAGAGGAAACATTCTTATTAAAAATAATTCATCGGTCAGCGGGGAAAACAACTAGCTACTTAAAGGAACCAAAATACCGCGCTAGAAAAAGAAGAAGCACTGCGCCATAAACGACGCTAGGAACTGAAAACAGTTGAAACACGTCGTAGAAAAAAATCACCTTCCGAGACGAAAATTATCATCACACTCTTTTTCTATTTAATAAAACGAAAACTTTGGAAGAGTTTGAAAATAAACTTTCGCTCAAGTAAAACTATGATTCTCCCTACTGAATGCGTTAGGTATTGACTGAAGTCGTGGTAGCGGTCCAATCGGTGTCACGTCAGTGCCACAACAAGACCTAACCACTTCAGGGGAGGATGATATTAACTGAGGGGCCTCAAGGGATTTGACAGCATAATCTTCAAGGGATTAGGGAGCAGCGATAGAAGGCGACCAGGTGTCAAACCCGCGAGATCTAAGTCCGAGAGTGGGAAACATGTGGCGAGTTCGGAAACAAATCAGGCAACCCACACTCCTATCATTCATCTTTCCCCGATTCGATTCTCCTGTGCGAGCGGTTGAACCTTTGAAAGGGAAAATACGGCGTAGGAAGTGAAAACAACAGTTCCACCACCTTAAATGTCGGCAAGGTAGAAATAGTGCAAGTGGGGAGACGGAGGGGGGCGAAAAACGGCCCCCTCACGGCGACACCGCGCTATGGTAAAATAACGGCGGTCGTAGAGGCCTCTCTTCGGACTTCACCTATAGGGTAGTAGTCAACACGGTTGGAAATGAAATTCAACGAATTAATCATCTAATAGGAGGAGCGATAGTACAATTAAGCATAAACAAATGGATTTACGTGTTTTTTAGGATGCACAACAAAAAACCATTCTCCTTAAAACATTTCGTCAAACCCGCGGCTTAGCGATAAAACAGACAATGAAAAATGGCAGGGATGGTAAGGAAAAGCTCGGTTGAAACTAGTCTGAAAACTCAGTATCCGAAATATTCTTGAATTAGGGAGTATCCCTCTGCCAAAAGAGACCAAACTAACTGCATTTTCCTAAGGACAATCCTTGCGGAATTAATCGTATTTAATTTACTTAATCTGGAAGTCACTAGACTTGAATCCAAGGGAATACGGCCAACGTGAAATGAAATGGTTTTTCTCTGCAATGAAGCTTGAAAATGATGATACCCTAAATTTGAGAACCAAAATGCTGGAATTTAACTACGTGTTCAACTTAACACCAATTTCAAATTCAAAACGTGATAACGACGTCTTTTCGGCCGAGTCTGATCGAGTCTCTAAACCGAGTCTCTCTGAATTATGCGACTCCCATGCTCGGGAGCACACAACCACGCACTTCATTCGAGATGAGAACATGGAGGAGAGAGATGGAGTAGAGCAAAATCAGCGGCTGGAGAATGATTGCAATTGAGCCGCGAACAATGGGAGACACTTTAGCCCCGAGCAGTCCATTTGGGAGCGGGATTACAGAGAAGGGAAACGAGGAGGAAAGACTAGAAGAACGGCGAGGTGTGAATGCAGAGATCTGAGGGGAACGCGGGCGCCGAGAGAAGAGAGGGAACCAAGGTGCTTAGCAAGGAGCTGGCCGGTTGAGATTAGGCGGAAGGAAGCAAAATCGGCGACTGTATTGCTCGCATTGAAGAGGGCGCTTAGTGAACGCCACAACTATGCGGTCCGTTTCCCATCGAGCACTAAGCCCTTATCGCTCGATACCCGGTGTAACACCTACCATGGTAATTTCGAAGATTCTGGCGTGATATGGTAGAAATATGACACAATGCTATCCGAAATTATGTCAATTTTCAGCTAGAAACTCATTCATTGCGACCATTTTTCAAAGTCACTACCTCATCATCCAGATCACACTTAGATAAAACATGATGATGAAGCAATGACTTCGCAACACTGGTCGCAATAAATAAATTTCGAGTGGAAAATTGAAATCATTTCACTCAATATCTAGTGTGCTATCAAGCGAGGACTAAGAGCATGATTCATATTTCCCACGAAGCACTCACGCGATCACTAGACTTGTACAAGTTCAGAGCAATCTTTGGCGTGGGGGTTGACAATAGAAGATCAAACAACGAGAACAAATGCAACCGTGATTGCTCATCAGACTCTAACTGGGTCATTCCACGTCAATTCAACCAGAAAATCAGCAAAAATGACCCTTGGGGTCACCGATTTTGACCAAATTTGGCACTACAGCTCAATTTGGTAACAAAATGAAAATCCCAAAGCCGTTTAGCAAAAAACGCAACCGTTTACGAGAAATTGAAACGTTACAAAATTCGAATTTTGCAAAAGTTATTACACATTTTACGGTATATCTCCGAGACTATTAAAGTTAAATATGTGATTAAGAGCTTATTTTAAAGGTCTTGAATTGGACCAATATAATAAGGGATTATATTGTGAAATATAGACAATTTATCAAGTTTATAACAATTTTAAATTTTGAAATCGAATTTTGACGATGTACATACCTACCTTCGATTTTGCTCATTTTTTTATATGTTGCAGACACAACCCACCCCTACAATTGAAAAACGTTTGCCAGAGGTAATATTTCATTTAAGAAACAAAAATATTTTTGAGTGAAGGCGTAACGCCTGCCGGTCACCGGGGCCGACCGTATGGTGCTTAGGTGTCTTCAGATATCTGTAACTCGCTCATTCATCTTCTTCTAACCAATTTCAACCATACACCAACTCTTTTCCCGTGCATATCGCTATTTGCTTCGCCCAGGTGTGACCACAGCTTTAGAATATATGAAGTGCGGCATCTGGCCTTATAGCAGCCGACCTCGGAGAACAATAGGAAAACCTTATCTTGTCTTCGGCTTCCAATGCTACTGATTGTTTTTATATTTTTTAAAAATTGGTATTAACTTGATCTAAAGAATTTGTTTAGCAATAGTAGATGTTTGATCCAACGATTTTAAAGTCTTGTTCAAACTGTTCAATGATTTTTTTGCTGGGCTTACCGACTCCCTGTTTTCTTCTCCAGATTCCATTAGTCCCGCTTTCTTTCGTGGCACTAATCCTCGCTCAGGCCTCTGACTGAGACCCTTAAGATGTATTTCCTAAAGCAGCACCGTATGAAGGTGCAGCTGCGCCATACACTGTCCTCTGGTAGTCGTCATCGGAGGCATGAACTGATAATTATTAACTCATGCACTATTACTGACCCATTACCTAAGCCATCTTTTTCGTCTTGCTGAATTTACCCACACCCACTTTGCGTGATAAAAAGTTTCAGACAATGACTTCAGGAAACTTTCTGTACCTTAACAACTCAGATTAAGTTTCTAAAAATGTACTGCGGAGCTTTCCCTGAGAATATTATGCGAGTACGACGGCATGGGTATATTGCTCGTATGCAAATCAGCAGGGCCGAATGGACCAGGAAGAGGGCGGAGCACCATTGCCCAAGCAACAAGGTGGGAGAGGGAGCGGAGGTGCCCTCCAAAGGTCTGAGCTATCCGTGCTCGCCAATTGCTGGCGGCGGGAAGGATCTTGTCGGCTACGGAGACTCAAGTGGAAAATGAGGGGACGGGAGAAAGCGTCCTAAGAAATGCACTCCAGTATCGATTCCATACATTTTCCCCCTAATTGCTCTAGCCTCGACGGAAGGCAGCGGACATTAGACACAGAAAAGGAACATCAAAGCGGCTCGTTAAAAATATTATTCATGAATGGAGAGCAGAGCATTAAATGGTCCCATTTTTTCCGCCTGGACGATTTTCAAAGATCACATCAGGACTCCAATTCAACCAGACATCAAAAATGAAAGAAATCCTACGGACGAGAACTTGGAATAGCTGCGAGAAATAAAGAGGATGAAAGAATACGTGGAAATCAAAGGATTTCAAGGAACTGGATTATTAAAAAATTGAACATCTAGATAGAAATATTGATAAAATAGTTCAAAATATTTTATTTACATGTGCAATTAAATTTATTAGGAAGCTATATATTTTGATGTACGGGGCGAACTCCATGCACCGGATGATATCAAACTACATCGCCAAGAAACCAACTTTGTGAAGTTTGATTGCGCTACAATACGTAACGAAATCTGATCAGAATCGACGAGAAGTAATGCGTTTGAGTGAAAACATGCGACTCCTTCAAACGCTAAGATAAGGTTTGGGAGCGAAGCCAGCAAAAGGATACTTGAGTAAGTCAGACACCAAGCAATATAGTGGCTTTTCCGTTTCAGTGTCTATGAACTAATGAGAAGTGCATTATACCTGTGGCTATTCTGTATTTCACAACAACTACCTCCTTGAATTAAATAACTACGATGAAAGAAAAATCATATATACGTACGATCAAGAAAAAAGTGAAAATAAAAAAAATTAAACATATTATTCGTTGATTCCGACGAAAATCGCCAGAGAATAGCTATGGGTCATTTCAAGACAAAAAAAGAGACCATACCCAGACAATCTCCAATTTCCACAAACATTTGTACACATGTTTCCTGATTGTCTATTAGTAGGTATGCATGAAAAACAGTTTTCCCAAATATCGAGTTTATTGAGATTTAGAGCTATTTATAATTTTTTATTTTTACAATTAAGTCCTTAGCTTTATGTTTAAGCTCAATTAGATCAACAGATATTAGCCCTTAGCTAATATCTATTGATCTAATTGAGCTAGAAATCTCCAAAAAAACTTGTTTTATTTGCTGAAAGTTGATAAATGATATTATGGGGACAGATTAAAATTTATAAAAAGTTTTCGACATTTTTCAAAATGTTTCAACTTTTGAACGCGATTTGCAAAAATACGTAGCCCTTCAATTTCGCTAGTTTTTTATGGACCAAAGGGCTGTGTGTCCACTACAGGATTGTAAAATCACATCAATGCGCAATTCATAAGTTACTGCGTACAAAATCCGAATTAATCGCGTGCAGAGTACCGAGAAGCCCAGCGGCGGATCTGTTTTCCGTTTGCTCAGCGCTGGAGCCTTCCGAGGGTAAGGGAGTAGGGGAGATTGGGGTGGAGACGGGTCTATGTATACCTGAGTAAAAAAGTACTGAGAAAAAATTCTGAAAGGGAATTATGCTGTGTACCGGGTGCCACACTAACTGTTACAACACCTCCTAAGGATATCTTCCTCGTAGATTTGGCAGTTGTTACTTCAGCGACCTTCACTGTGATTGCAGGTATTAAAAAAAAATACTAACTGTTGCCACACTTATATTAGGTTTATATTTAGATACAAAGCTATATTTGGGTTCACACTAAAGATACATATTTTGAAATCAGCTAAGTAGATATTTAAGCGTGCATCGAAAGTCATTAACACAGATTTGAACCTATAAGCAGTCAAAGTTGGATTTCTCAAGTCAAATTTCCATTAAGGAACTACCAAAACTTTCTAAATAAAACATGTGGCCCAGACAAAAGATGATAACAGATAAAACAAGAAAATAACAAATAAAACACGCTTTTTTGGAGATTTCTAGCTCAATTAGATCAACAGATATAGGCATAAAGCTAAGGGCTTAGTAGTAAAAATCTAAAAATAACAAATAGCTATAACTCTCATTAAACTCGATATTTGAGAAAACTATTTTGTACACATACTAATACACGAACAGGAAACATATGTATACATTTTTGTGAAAATGGGACATGGTCGGGGCAAAACTTCCTGTTTTCCCCATTTTTGACATGAAATCACCCCTATAACACAACGAAATGCGGATATAAATACTTTTAAACGAAGTGTCCTATTTTTGCGCACGTTTCACATTTTGTGGCATAATAATAAATAAAAATTAGGAGTTAACATTTTATGACGTAGGCAATTTAGATATATTTTAACCTCATTATAGCTATGATATATTCATTTGAAAGAACAAATCTATTGTTATATAAGAAGCTTGAACCTTCTTCTGCGATCCCCAAATACTCTTAAATTTCCTTAATTTTAAATTATTTTAGTATTAGTACGAAATGAAATATTTAAACTAGTTACTGGTACGGAACAGATAATTAACGAATATTTTCTGCTACCCTCGAAAAAAATCGATGCATTTTCTCTAATTGTGCGGAAGCGAAGTAAAATTGTGAAAAATATTTCCACAATTACGATATGATTTAATGGTGAAGACAACCGCAGAGACAATCCGGTCGAAAACCCCTGAAAACTTCATTAGAAGACGTAACAAGTATTCTAGGTGAGGGTGCAATGGAAAAACCAGCATTGCTCTCACTAAATCGAAACATAGCATCAATATCGACTTCATATTCTTCTCAGGATCATTGAATGAGGATATACGTGATCACATCATACTGCATAGCTCTCAAAAGATTTTTCAAACGTCACCGAGTGTGTTAGAATATTTACTCCGATTCTGGAAGCAATACCTGATTCTCTTTTTTGCTAAGCGCCGATTACGAATGAACGAGATGGATACTCATTAACCGGGAAGGGAAACTTCTATGTATTCTCTTAAAATGAAATCCGATTTTATAATTTATATGGCAAATGACGTTAATAGACTTGCTCACGGAGCACTGACGCTTCAAAAAAGTGAGGCAACGTCTATTCATTTCCATGTCTCTCGAATAAAACCAAAGCTCGTGCTACAAGGTTGCTTTTTCAGGGAGAGGGAAGCGAAAATTCCTGCGCGTACCCAATCCATGCGCTGTCACAAACGAAATGGGCGTAATGGAATGGAAGCACGTTGAATTATCGTTGAATCTTTGTCTTTTCATCGTATCAAATTCCATGCGCATGCTTAAAAATCAATACAAGCGCTTATGTGCCACAGATCACGACTGCATAAGGACTAACTGGCACACTGGCTAAAGCGATTTGTACCCGAGCACGAGTCCCATGCTCAAATCCACGGAGGTTTTTTCGTGCGCGTCAAATAAATATGTGTGATATATATATCGTGCGATTGGTAGAGAATCAAGCACTCATAGAAAACCACAGGATGCATTCAAAAATACCATTAATGATACTCAAAAAGCATTACTTACGCCAATAATACCTAAAATAATAGTTGTTATCAGGGTAAGGTATTGCTGGGCTGATACCATTAAACACTTGTTCCATTAAGGAAAAATATATGGCGTGGTATTGGTATTGGCGTATAATTATTGGATTTTAATGGCGTGGTATTCCATATTAGCGTGGAAAGAAATTCTTATCAGTACTCCGTCCGTCGGCTGGGGCGTTAAACCTTGTACCCGTTGGCGCCTCCGTTAGTAGCAGCCAAATGCCGGCGCTGGATTTATCTCCACCCTTCCCCCGTTCACTAATAATTACTTCCTCTACCCTGCCCAGGTAACATGTCCTAATTGGAACAAATTTTAAAGAAAAAACAAAAATTGAAATGATTTTGCTACTTGTTTCCCACAAAATTCGCCAAAGAATGACAATAACAAAAAATGGTTGACGTAATTACTTTGGAGCTAAGTACCCTACGTATGCGAATGTTTCACATGAAAAAGAAATTAAAATAAGTACCTAATGTTTTATGACATATAGTTTGGATATATATTAACTTCATAATCAATTAAATTTTCGGTCGAAAGAATATTATTTTTAATCAAAAAACTGCGATCCTCATGCCCCCAACTACTATTTAAAAATTAAGTACTTCATAATTATTTTAATGGTGGTAGAAAATGAAATATTTAAAGTAGTAACTGGTGCAAATGAAATAATAAACGAAGTCAACTATCCTCATCGGATCAAGTGATCTACGCTGAAGGGATCGCCTTACCGAATAACCAAAGTGACCAACCGCGAGTGCTTTCAAATCGAGACGCTTCCTTCGTCCTTTCGTGACCGCTACAGGACCGATCACCTCCCCCACAGCACGGCGACCTCCCTTCAAGGTGGTTGGGTCCCTCGAAACGCGCCCTACCAAATGGAGATTCGATTCGGAGGCAAAACAAAACGAATTTCTCTCCCGCCCAATCTCTTACTTCGGCCGCCTGGCCCTGAAAACGCGACTTCGCACAGTGGTCGGAAATCGAAAATTCCTTGACAAAAATTACAAAATAGCTTTTTTTGAGATATAGACTTGAGACTTCACACAAATACTAAGAAAAGATTGCTGATTAAGGAATAGTGAATCATTTGCCATGATTCTCATCCGTTATTCAGATACAGGGGCTCAAACATGACCAAATTAAAAAAAAACTCCTGGGGGTCAATTCTGTGAATGTCATAGGCGTCATAAGGGTGATAGCTATGACGGGCAACATATGACGGCTATGACATTCGAGCAATTCCATAAGCTACCGTCATAAGGTTTATGACGCCTATGCCGGATGACGAGAGAACAGTTGCGCATCGCCATGAAAATCTAGAATTTAGTATGTTGGTAGTCCTACGAAAATGAGAAAAGCCAATTAGAGCCTTCGACACATTTCATCAACTGTGACTTGGAGCAAATTTTTAAACAAATAATGAAGATGAAGTCTGTTCAAGAGAGTATAAAAGTCAAATCTTTCGAAAGTAATTATTGCATGTCATGAACTGATGTTATTTTCATTCATGAATCCATATTAATGTGGCTGAATATCAACTTAAGAACGAATGGGTTTTAGTTTATGACGAAAAATCGAACGTAGTGTATAACTAGTACTGACGTTCTACAAAACGGATGTAATCTGAGATAGTCCACTAAAATATACTTAATGCATTCGTAAATGCGTAGCGTTAGAAATACGATTTGATGAGGACATGAATTAAAATTACTTTGCAACTATTCCACATAAATTTATTTCGAACGAGTCAACATGTTTCACTGCACTGCAGCATCATCAGGACTAACATGGAAGTTAAACATGCCAGAATATATAGTAACGTAAGGAGGGTGGGGGTGGCGGGTGAATATTGTCCTATTCCTGGGTTAGAGGGGAGGGGGAGAGAGTTGAAGGCAGGGGTGAGGAAAGGTTTGGGAATTTTGAGCTGAGCGTTGGTCTGTGGTGAGGAAGGGGAGGTGGGACGGGTGACGGACTTCAGGTGCTGGGAGGGTTTGTTTTGGATTAACTGCGGGAGGTCAAGGAGTGGGGAATGGAAGGGAAAAACGTGGTCATTAGTGATGTTTTCTTTCATATTCACAGCCGAAAGGATGAACAATTGTTCCCAAATGTCCATTCTGGTACCCTTTTTCTCTCTTCGAAGCATTTCTGGGATAAAATCCGCCTGGTGTCCTTCTGCCAAGAGGTGAGCCGCGGATCACGTATATGTTCTCTTAGCGGCTCATATGGCTTGTATTTTCATAATTTCATCGTACTAGCGTACTAGACAATTACGAATGAATTAAGATGGAACACAAACATACTGGAGGGAAAAGAAGCAAGAGAAAGGTTCACCTCTGCCATCGATTCAAAACTTGAAGTGAAGGAGACAACCGTTACGGGAAGATGGAATACAATATAAAGAAGATCATTACAGAGGTAGCAGATAAGCAACTGATGAGTAAAGAGATAGAAACAAAACGGCCATGGATAACGACCCAAATAAGAGACCTCGTAGTGGAAAGAAGAAAATTCAAGAATCCAAGAAATGAAAATGAGGAGGTCCAATATAAGAAGTTGAGAAACCAAGTAAATAGAGAGTGCAAGAAAGCCAAGGACGAATGGATAGAAAACTGCTGCGAAGAAATAAATAACAACATAATGAAAGGAAACGTAGAAATGGCTTATAAACTGGTGACGAGACAATTCGGAGAAAGGAATACAAGATCCCACAACATAAGAGACTCAAACGGAAAGATACTCATAGAACAGGAGAACATAGGGAAGAAATGGAATCAATACTATGAAGAGCTCTATCAAGCACCCAAACCACTGGAAGCTGACTTAACGGAAGAAGAAATCAGGGAGGATGATGATGAATGGGGGCTCGAGATACTGAGAAGCAAATTTGACAGAGTCGTGAAAGACCTAAGGAACAAGGTCGGAAAATCATATGTATTTTTCGGCGTCGCTAACTTATTTTCGATTTCTCTTCAGTTTCATGTTTATGAGTCTTCGGCGAGTGCCCTGACCACTTGACAGGTATCTCCATAAAACGCTAGATATTCTCTACTTTATGTAAAAGTATTGTCTGAAAACAGCGTGCGCCATTTTGTAATGGAATAGCACTAAAATACTTCAAAAATATTTAAAACTTACGTATTGTAAAGGAAAAGGATTGTGTTAATAGATCATCCTATTTTTTATTCGATCAAATTCCTCCCACAACGTCACCTTCAACTTAACTTGGACGATATTCGGAGAAAAATGAGTTCAGGAGTTTTGTTTTGGAAATTTGGTCATGTTTGAGCCCCTGCATCTGACTAACGGATGAGAATCATGACAAATTATTCACTATTCCTCAGTCAGCAATCTTCTATGAGTATTTGTGTGAAGTCTCAAGTCTATATCTCTAAAAAAGCTATTTTGTAATTTCGTGCAGGAATTTTCAATTTCCCACCACTGCGCGTCGCTCCAAACTCTCATTCGCCAACGCGACGACGGCGTCAGAAGCGAAGCATTAGGCGCTGGGGTTCGAGGCTCGCGAGACGCCGAAATACACCCGAGACAGTGCACTCTCGGCTTCTCCGTCCAAATGGACTCCGGGAGAGCGGAACGTGGGTGGACCAAAGGGGCTTTTTACCGCGGCTCGCTCCCTCACTAAGTACGGAGGCTCTCTGCTCTGAAGGGATGCCGAGGTTGGAGGGCGTGAGCCGGAATCGAGATTTTTTCGAAGTGGGCTGGCGGGGGTGGGCGAATCGGGAAAGTATCGACTCTCGCTGTTGCAGTCGCGGTATCATTATTTATTCTGGGGTTAACGAGAGACTGCTTACGCCATTTAGGATAGGCGGGCAATCATGGAGAGGTAGGAATTGTTCAGGGAACGGATGGTGGACCAGACAGAGACTTATAAGTGGATTGGAATGAGATATATACTCCCATGATGCTAGAAAAACATCGAGAGCGCCCACGTATTACGCTAGTCTTCCCCAGAGAAACAAGATTAGTGAGATTTACCCTCATACCGATACATTTAAAATGTCGCTTTTCACGAGTACAGCATGAGAACATGTCAGGCAATGAGATAGGCGGGCGAAATATTGTTGGAGTCGTTTTTAGAACATGAAGTACCCCTGCTTTCACTTTCCTTACTCACGCATGATTGGGAAGTAAAAATTAATCTGTTTAAAGAAATTCCCATCTAATCAATAATTATTACATTTCACTGTATATACTAAGCAAGCTGCACATGACTCTTGAATGGATATCTAACACTTTTCCTTAAAGTAGCATCATTTTACCTCTTAGCCGCATGTGAGTAGCGAACGTACGGAGAACTATTCAACCCCTACCACACATCCTCGCGGTAGCTCGCAGGGAATTGCGTAGACGTAGATGGTGGGGAACCATCTGCGTCGCGGACGAGTAAATATTGTCAATGTGGCATGACGAGCCAAAGAAGAAACGCCAACAAAACAAATGACATCGTTGGGCATCAAAGCGATGGTAAACTGAAAGCAAAGAAACCCTAAACTTACACCAGTCACCACAGAGGGCGTTCGTATGTAGCACTAAATGAGTACTGGGTAGAGTAAACAACTGGGGTCCCGATTTCCCATCGAATGTTCCATGAATGCCCGAATTCCATGAATGCCATGCCCAAACGGACGGCTTTGCAAAACGATACCAGGATCCTGATGGAACTTCTGAGTCCGGAGAATAATGTCGCCGAAGTGCACGGAGCTCGCAATCGCGGGAGTTCATTCGAAACCGGATCGACGGTCAGGTGCAGCGAAACCCACGTCCGGAGACATAATAAAGAGGTTCACCTGTGCTTTGAAAGTCACGGAATTTTTTCGAACGCCAACGCATTTTCTCGCATATCCCTGTCAAGTTGGAAACATAAGTTGCTCCTTCATTCTATGTCGCCAGAGCACGAGCTTTCCACATCAAAATCCCCACGTGCAATTCTAGGAGTGACATACGCCTAATGATTGTGGGCACGCAGTAGCAGCTATCAAGATGATGTTGAGTGACATCTGAGGCCATTTGAGCCATTAAGGGGTGAGCGGGGAGTTGGATATGTGCGGACTGCAATCATTCATTGATCAGAGGGAGAGGGGAGAAACGCTCAGCGTCGGCATTCACGTATTCTTCAAAGAAAGACGCCAAGGGGTCAACGGTTTAACGTACCATCCCGGGGACAGAGAGCTGAAATCTAAGTGCTTTGAAAACGGCACACTAGCAGGACCGGGGTACACTGAAACACCTTTACCATGAACGGCATTCAAAGCTGAGAATTTGACATCGGAATAGAGCACTTTCCGTCGTAAACCCGATCAAGGCTTTATGTTGAAGACTGGCATACATGAAAAAAATCTTTTGTGACGACGAGTTATAGCGTCGAATTAGCCAATAATTGTAAAATATTCGCAGTTTTAGGTAAAATTAAAATGTAATATTTAAGATAATTCCGTACGTCTTACTTTTGAAGCTATTTTAGACTTGGGATCTTGGGTGCTCAAAAGGCTCAAAAGTCAAAAATGGACTGCCAACTATGACGTATCAACTAACCTAACATCTTAATCTAAGAGAGACATCCATAGGCGGACTTCAAACCCGCAACATTTGGATTTCGAGGACGGCAGGTAATCGACCTGGACGGCAGGTAATAAACCGCAGCCGGTTACTGAACCTATAACCGCATAGAACGAAAAATATAGGCAACTTTATGCGGCAATAGGTCGAATAATCTTCACCTTGGTGCCAGACTAATATTACCCAACAGTTCGGACATGTCATCTAAAATAGGAGCATCGTCTTTCCGTACGGAATAAATTAAAAGAGGGCAGAGCGACTCATCTTCGTGGCCGGCGCCGCGGCAAGGAAACCGAACGAAAAGTCCTTCCCCGACTACCGATCGGATCCCCGTCGAACACTTCGCTCGATTCATTTTCAATGCGTCGACCACCATGCGTGGTGGAACGAGTTAGGCACGGGGGTGGAGTCGGGGGGAAGGGAGGGATTCAACCATGCTGCTAAAACACTCAAAACCCTGGGAATACGGCCGATCGATCCCGAAACGGGAGGACTTGAAATGGCACACCGAGTGGGGGGTGCGGTGGATAAGGCCCGGGGTGAAGGCGGGAACGGAAGGAAAACGGCACCAAGCAATGCCGATCACGTCCCGACCTACGCCCGGCTTTACGTGCGGTCATCCTCCGCGGCCGGGCCCCCCCACTCGGCCCGGCGCCTTCCCTCGGGACGCCCGCTCCGGAGAGTACCGTGGGCGACGCGCCCGGGAAGATGAGGTGGGCGGGGCCGCACGGAGGAGGAGGTTCGAGCCGGCACGACGGACCCGAGCCCGCCCGACCCGGAGAAGCGACGTGCCCAGATTGGATTTTGTCCACCTCTCTCTCTCTGCTCCTTCCAACCCCCCAACAGTTATTCCGGCAAAACCGTTCCCGCCCTAACCCAGCCCCCGACGATCCACCTTAAAGCGTCGGCAACCCCCCACCGCCACCTTCACCTCCGTTTTAATTAAACTCGACTAAGATAAATAGTTAGCAGGGGGAGGGGGTTAAGGGGTGGAGAGAAGGGAACCGCGTCCCCCAACTTTGGCCAAGACGAGGCACAAAACTTTCCACGGTTTCCGGCAAATATGCAAACTAATGATTCGCTTCCTCTCCCCGTGGATTTGCCGCCTCCTCCCTCCACCCAACGCCCCCTCCCCCCGACGGAAATGATTTGATCCCGCCAACCCAATCCTCAGGAAAGAATGGACCGAAGACCCTCCCGAGAGATAAGATAGAACAAAGACAAGGTGTATTGACATGCAGATCAACTCTCGAGTGGGTTTTATGAATTTGAAGGCGACGTTGGGAGAAAAATGCAAGCGTATTTCCCACGAAACTCCGGGCCGGGACGCATATCGGTGGCCCTTATAATTTTGCGGGGCTATCCATACGCCTAAAAGTACACAACCGGCAAAGTCAAATTTGTGCTCGGTCACGTCTCACTCGGCTGGGAAATTGAGATTGATATTGCACCGGCGGTCAAAGACGCCAAAAGAGGGTTCATGCCCTTTGACAATTAAGGCAACAGAGACATTGGTGGAGCTGATTATTCGGTGGCCATGCACGACGCGAAGCGCTTTACCTTTGACACGAAGGCCAAACAACGAGTTCCGCTAAGGAAAGATATTCACAAACGGTGGAAATATTAAGTGATATACTTCAACTCATTGGAGATAAACTTGAAATTTTGATACCTGAGCGTCCCATTGCTCACAGACAAAATTCTTACGCAATTATCACCTGTAAAAAGCAGAATATAATTATGAAACACGCACATTGATGGCAGGGAATTATCCAACGATCAAGATACGCTCTTGGGGTGGAGTAAGCTCGACGAGTCATATCTACCGCTTCTATGACCCAAGTAACGTCACTGTGCGTGAAGAGCTCGGACCACACACTCTAAATCTGTACCTGGTCTATCTTGTTTCGATAGTAAAAATTGTAAGCGCAATGTACATACACTTGAAATAACGGTTTCGACAGTAAAATTGCAAGCACAATGCCCACTTGAAATAGTATCGCGAAATTACAAGTTGAAAACTATCAAATGACAACGACAAACTCTGCACCTTTGGAAACGCGACATGATGTGAATCTCATTCTTGTGAGGCAAACACATTTCGGTCTTAACAGTCTAGGAAAGTACCATCTGAGCCGCGGTTTTACCATTGGTCGGTCAATCCAGCGTATACGCTCCATAGCTTTGACAGAAATCACTCTTCACTACGTGCCTTAGCTGCTTCGGAGATGTCTGATACCGTTTTTCCACGCGAGTCCCCACGCTCAAGATTTAACGACACGCAAGATACCCCCGCAAGGGAAGTCAATCGCCACCGACGAATCTGAAACTTGGATACGCATTGGCAGCAGAGCTCAGACAATAATGACACTGCAGCTGCTTCAAAGAAAGAAAATTTCATGAATTTGAAGGCAATAGTTTTTTTCTTAATTGAAACCGATAACACCGTCAAGGCAGGAAGTAATTTTCAAGGTTGCTCTTCGATTTAGCATCTTCACGCATCAACATATATGGTATACGCAGGTGTACACATTTAAGCAAACAATTAAAACAGCTTAAAATATCTTTCTCCCCCTTTTCCACTCAGTGGTGCATAAAAAGTCTTCTCATATCTTACATAACGCTAACGAGAGAGAGAAGGGCTGGTGTACGATTACTCTACGAGAGAAAGGAAGGGGTTGTGCTAACCATTACGATACATTATGGACAAGGAGAGGGTACCCAGCCTTCCGTTAAATTTAAAGATAAACACATTATATATTCATTCATTGCTCAAACAGTAATGATGATACCAACAATAATCAGTTAATAAACAATAGTATTGAGAAATAAATAAGGTTTTAATAAATAACGTCTATTTTGTCATCCGCTAAACAGATGCTGCTTGTTATCAGTGCAACGTAATTTATGGTGGGAACTAAGAAAATGTTACGGAGGGATATAGGGGAGGAAGAGGTGAAAACAGGTAAAAATCAGCGGTAAGTGATACATGGATGCCCCCTAACATGACAGTTTTCCGACCGGGATCTTAATATCACACCTGATGATCGTCCTGTCTCGCAGAAGCCATACTGGGATCAACAAAACTGAGTTGGGGAATTGAAAACAATTAACACGAAACGGCGACAGAATAGAAACTTTGTGGGAGTAAAACTAATTCAACTGCTTCATTGCTCAATGTATATCGCGCAAATATTTTCTGGCTGACGCTACATCAGTTCCAATACACATTTGTCATACCATATTGGCATTCGCTTTCAGATTCAATACCCCTCATTCACACCCGAAAATGTGGTGGGTCCGGTGGGTTTTGCAGCGCACACATTACCGGGCAATTTTTCGCTAGTATTTTCTCTCGTCCATAATCTGCTTTTTACCAACTTTTTACCTCGTCTTTAGAAAAAGTCCGGTAGCGGCATACTACACGGCACCAACACAAATAACTTCCCTCGGGCCAAATATTCGAGGGAAGCATTTCATGAACGACAAGGACGCAGGCAGGATAAATTGACGGTCATCCTATAGACGGCACAACGAATATCGTCACAATCACAGATACGACATTTAGGAACAAAATGCACCCCATTTAAGCCACAACTCGGGAGCCGCAACATCCGAAGGAAGGAACGGTGGGTGGGTGAAGGGTGCACAGCCCCCGGGGGACTGCCCCCGCACCATTTCCTCCCTAAGCATCCCCCGGTGCCGGAAATCCCAAACCCAACTTTCCCGACACACCATGACCTTCGAGTCACTGGGGCGGGGGGCATAAGGAAAAACCTTCGCTAATCGGTCTCGAATAATCATCTCGCACAACTGCTTTCATCATAAAACTTCAGCACGCAATCTAAACCTGTGAGTAAGCAAACAAGTGGAAGATAGGCCGAAGCCGCAGGAATTCATTTCATTTATTCACGATGCTAAAGCGTTCAACCCGTAAGTCGGCCAGGGTTGTGAGGATGGAGATGGTTAAGTACCGAGCTCAGTAGCGCGTGAAATTCACTCATTGGGGCAGCGGGATTGGTTCCATACCGAGCATCACTTCCACTGGTTTCCCGATTGATTCGTAGATTAGAACATCACAAAGGTTGTTATAAAAGTCGCCACGGGTCCTACGACTTTACGTTCCATTCCACGGGTGGAGGACTGAACTTATGCTATCCGCAAAGAACTTCAGTAGAGACGAGGGTTCACTGAAAAATCTTCCACCGCCGGAGTTAGGACCCGGGCTCGGAAGTTAAACTCTGGCCACAACACCAACTTCATCCCGGAAAATCAAAAAGTTAGCATGACTTATCCTAGGAGACCTTTCCAAATAATCATAGATATTCAGTCTCATTCAGGTCATTAACAATCCTCTGACATCCCTTAAATAATCAGTGCTTCCTCTCGTTGATTAGAAGTTTAAGCTCAAAAGGCGTCCAGTCGCCAGCCAGATATTATGGTCGTGTTCATCATTGACGTCCAGGGCAATACCGGCCACAGAGGGAAATGCGGATTAAACACAACGACGCGTAATGAGAATGAAAGGCGAATTCCACTCCATGTTTCCTGGCGCAGCCTCGAGTTAGTTTTTCCTGTTGAGAGAGACCTTGACATATAGGCAAGAGTCATTCCGGGGTGCTCGGCAATGTAAACAAGAATGAGATATTGAGCGCGAGGAAGGCTGGGACGGGGAACGCAATTAGGTCTCGGGGGCATCGGATGCTCAAGCCCTCAAGGCAAACAAAAATGCATGGGAAATTGGTAGCATGACGGGCACATTATATGATGTAACAGTCAGCGCAGACACCCTTCCATAAAAATGATTTCAACATAGTGACACTCACATAAACTGCACAAAATCCCTACAAATATTTAGCTCCTAATTTCTCTTCATTACCAGTGCAGAGCCCTAATGTGTAAGGGCGACAAAGGAAGCACTGTAGCATTAGTCCTCTATCCAATAAATTAAAAACTGGTATAAGTGCACGCTAATGTGTGTAAATAATGCGCAATGATACGAAACGACCACGAAGTCACGGTGCAAAGTACTAGTGACCATTTTCTTTCATTGTGGAGGAAAATTATGCCTATCCTGCCAGAACACGAATTAGTAGCGGAAATTAGTAATTAAAAGTTTCTTTTCTGAAAAACTATGAAACAAAACCCAGTTATCATAAAAATTCTCGATATTCTGATTGTATCGTCGCCGTTTATACCAGCAGATCCCATCTCAAATAATAAGGAAAGCTTGTAGAAGTGCTGCTTCGGCGATACATGGTTATCATCTACTCACATGTCACGCTTGATCGCCTTAAAAAAAGACTGCAAACATGTCCCTCAAAGACAGCACGTTATCACAAACGCAGTCGAGTTCCTGTTGCACGTGTTGGTGACCAGGGGAACTGGGTGGAGAGAGCTCCAGTGGTGAAGTTTGACCGGGCCCCTTGGCAGCCATTATCGGAAAAGTTTCAACTATCACAGCGATATGCCCACGCAAAGGGCGGTGAAAGAAGGCGCATCTCCAATTAGTGGCATCGAAAGAATGCGGAGAGTCCTCACCTCAAAGTGCGAATCCAAATAGGGGACACGCTGTAAATGCCGAGAGAGAATACTTCATAAACAGGCGGACGGAAGAGGGAATGGAATGATAACAGGCTCTACTGAGGAGGGTTGAGGAACACATTTGCAACAAAAGAGAAGACGATGCTAATAGGGAATGCTTCCCATCAAATACTAAGTTACTCGTACAAATCATTGGTGGTTACAATTAAACAAACATTACCGTCGATCAATCTTCACAGAATAACGTGTTGGGCAAAATTATATCAAAACGAGCTGATACAATTAATTTCAACGCAATAAACGTTATAATAAATATTGTGTTCTCAAAGGCAGAAAATAAGATTATTAATTCGTGATTAAAGAAGTAAAATGTAATTGATGTGTACAAAATGAATTATAAAACCAACTTGAACGAACTTAAGCGCTACATTACAAATACTTTGAGGATAAGTTATTTTAATCCGGAAAATAATATTAAGCCACATTATTTTTGAAAAATGGTTCACTGAAATAAGGCAAATGTATTGAATAATAATAGAAATATAGCTAGGGCCTAAGCGTAGAAATGTATGGAACCAGTAATCATAAAAAAATTCAGGGAATTCAAGAACAAATCACCGTTTGTGAAATGGCCAACATTTTCCGACGTTGATGAGAAAATGAGTGACAACGACGCTTTGGGGAATACAATTCATTAAACAAGGTATGTTGACCGGAAGACTGAAAAGATCTCTCAACATCAGTCGAGATTTAAGAAACATATCTATAGCTATGGGAAATTTTATTTAGTCTGGTAATGCTCAGAATGATCAAATAACCAGAGAGGTAACTTTTATACACGTGAACCATTGGAATTCCGATAAGTATCACACAAATTGACCAATCATTTACAATATTCACACGGAGGATGATATTAAAAAATTTATATATTAGACAGTTTTATTTCACAGATAATTGCTTAATGGTTGTTCCAGCGATCTTAATTTCTATCGACGCTCAAGGGCCAAGAAACAAGTATGGGTATCTAATTCAGAAGAGGAATAGGAAGAAATTTAATGAAGTTCCATTTTACTCCTCGGGTGTGCGGAAAAAAGTTTTAGGGAAGGAGACGGGATTTGTAAGTATTCTCCGCGAATTTTCTCTAACGAGCTTTTCATTTGCCTCCGATTTTCAAGTGTAGAATCAAATTGCAGGTTTCAGCGTAAATGGGACGCAAATTCGCGCAAACAGAGTCGGATGACATCGAAGAGAACTTTTCTGAAGCCGCATTCCCCAACCCATATGTAAGAAAACGTGAGATACCTAGGGAATACGTCATTGGAATAAATTACAGATGCTACCGAACAAGAGCCTTGATTTATGTTTCCCCAACCTGAAACTTTTCGCATTTGGCTCCCCTCCAGCGAACTAGTTCCCTTCCGGATGTCATCCCTTTTCAGACGAGACTCCAGATGCTAGAAGAATCCTCAAGAATGCACGAAACATGAAACCTGATAATAATTTAAATTCTTTTAGTTAAAGTCCATTATTTTACGATGAATATTGTATATTTCCATTTCAACTAATATTTTAACTTTAAACTGACCGATCTACCGATATTTCATTGATTGTTTGGTATTTTCTTCATTGCTCCTTGCTTTTTCAGCTCGTAAATGCATGGTGAAGGTGTTATCAAACCTCGTGTCACTGTGAGGCTCGGATTTAAGCGAAAACTTAACAGAGAGAATGGAAGGGACAAGATCTCCCCTGGAGGCAGGTCAGCTGTAAGTTCTCTCTCACAGTAATCCCAGAGATTATTCAGTAATTACAATTAGTCTGGGGAAATACTTTTTTAAATGATAGTACCTCGGTTTCCAAGATGTGTTTTTGAGTTCAATGATAAAATCTTTCCGTATCCCCATGTTTCAGGTAAACAAAGAAGGTGTCATTATATAATCGATTATATTGCTTTCCGCAGATTGAATTCCTTGAAATGGGTTACTGCGAGGAGCCAGATTTGTGCTGAGTACGAAAATAAGGTGTGTATCATGAAGCTGCCAATTGCATTATTTACTTTAATGTGAAATTGGGTGTGAGATTTGGAACTGTCACCATGTAGAAACCAATATGATCCACCACGCTTAATATACCCTCCCAGTTTTGAAGAGATTAGTACACAACAAGAAGGCTGGAACTTATTGGAGGGGGCCTCCGCATGCTACCCTACGCATGACAATGATAGGGTGGTACGTAAGGTATTGGGGGTTTTTGGAGAGGATAAGATCCCATCTCCTCGGAACAAAACATTCCGTTTTATAAGGCCTCTTAAATGGACACTGCATATGCATTACAACATAAATAACAATGAAATCTTTACCAAATTTCATCACAGCGCTGTCTGTTAAGCTTCAAAAGGCTATTCACGGGAGGAATGAATGCATTTGATTCCCGTTGGACTTAAATGTATTCCTAAAAGCTGGTTCGAAACAGAACTGTTGAAATTAAATATTTGGCACTTGCTTTCGTGTTTGCAGAGTTTCCTTTGCGTAATTGACCAAATTTTGTAATGCATTCCATCAGTTATTTTACTTATCTAAGTTTTTCTGCCGGCAAGAACAATTTCACCAGTGAGTGGTGTCACCAGTCTCGAGCAGCGAGCCCGTAGGTTGATGGCCAGTCTTGCAACTCAAATCAGCCGCGACGCCACCTCCAGTGCATCCTAACCTCCTGGGTGCAAACTAACTACCTTTTCATGAAGCCTTAGAGTGGGATATTGGTTTAGAAGGAAAAATGAGTGCCTCTTCAGGATAGCAACAGTCCTGATCTAGAATCCAAATCCACCTTGCTTAATACAACTCTTAGTTTTTTAACGGATTATCTAACCCCATTCGCGATGAGCTACAGGGTTGGGAAAATGAAGGGTCACGCCAAAATACCATTTCTTTCGAACGATCACTACACGACCGGGAAATAATCCCATTAGTGGCCTCGTGAGCAAATTTTGGGCTTGGACAATGAGACCGCTTCCGAAGGGCGGAATCCTCGCGCTAATCCTCCCTCGTAAACGGTAACGCTGAAGATTAAAGTTCCCGGTCGCGTCTCGCGAAAGCAATGCTAATGAGGTGAAAGGCGTCGCGAGGAATGAGCCGGATTCTTCGCGTGCCCGGATGCAGTTGGGAGCGCAGGGGGCAGATGGTTTGGGGATGGCGAACCGTCGGATTGCTTGGGGGTGAGGGCGGATTACACAATTGGGGGCATTCGCAGCGGACAACGGGGGCGCGCGAGTCCCAAGTCAGGCGATGTTCGCGGGTACCCACTCCACGACAACAAGTCGACGCTCTCGGCGCGGGACAAGCGACCGCAGGCCTCGAAATTGCGACCATCCGCTCGACAGGAGGGGGCAGAGCTGACCTCACTCCCAGCCCTAAATCGCTCCTTGCCCCGGCCCTCCAGGGCTTTTCATGTCACCCGAAAATACACACGGTTTGACCTTTGGCCAAGGGTACGCCGGGTGAAGGCTTCACGATCGATATCGTCGAGAACATAGGCATCACGTAAAAATGGGCAGCTGTTTTAGGACTTCCGAGCTAATGAGGATAAAATATAGAGGGAAGATTTAAGGTGGCCCAACACGATTAGAATTGAAAAGATTAAAACGAAATTCTCGAACGCACCAAAGGGGTTTTCTAGAACGATTTAGTCATCTCCCAGACGAGAGTCCTACGACACAAAATCATCAGCATGAAATAGGTTTGGAGTTTAAGATACCACTAGGTTACCGTCATGAATCATTCTCATTCCAAGAAGTCGGTGAAATATAATGTGAGCGATTGGAGAAATATTTGCGGAGGCCAGGGAAACATGGTTTCTGTAAAAGAAGCAACTTCACACACACCGGAGAAAAGACACATAAAACGAGGAAGTAAATCTACTTCAAAGCACCATATATCATTTAAAGCGCGACGTCAGTTGAGGGGCGTGAAAATGGAGCGTGCTACTTGCGCTATTATATTTTGCCGTTATAAAAGTTCTCTAGTGTAGATAATCGAAACCATGGTCTTGCTAGGCAAATCACAGACTACCACACTACCCAGAAGCCCAGGTTATAGTTATAGAATTCGGCATTAGGTGCCCCTAACAGTGGAGGTAATATTGCACAATCTAGTTTAGTGTACGCATGATGCTCAGGCAAACGCGACAACCTTGCTCGAGATGGGATACGAAACGACTCATTTGGGTTGGCGAGTCCGGAAGTTACACATTTGACTTTCGCGGCCGGCCTCAAGGCCACCGATCCTACTCCCAATATAATTAACATCTAAAGGAGTGTGACGTCCTATTCCTACGACCTTTTTCTCAGGGAAGTTTTACAAACGTTATAGCCACAGTTAGCTACAGGTGAAGGTTCCATCGGTATGGGATGACAGTTATAATACTTCGCACTCTCGAGGGAAATATTAAAACTTCCAGTGAAGCTTCTCAGGCTTTGCTACATACACCCACGAAAATACGTATTTTCGTAGACTGAAAGCAGTAGCGGCAAACAAGAATACAGTCTATTTGTCGAATAAAGTGAATTTAGCGATTCTCACTGAAGTTGTTACCTTTTCGCGATCTACGGCCATCCTTGCAAGCATCCGTTCGCAAATGTTTCAAATATCATTGTGCGTACATTACTATCGCAAGGGCGAATATTTATGAAACATTAAAATTTTATTACCGTGCGAAAGTTAAAAAAATGACTTTAACAGCCATTCGACACAGATAGGAAGTCCGGGAGAGATTTAAGACGATTAGACGTCAAAGGGCGAGCCATTCGCTTAAAAGGTGACGGCGCTGGAATCATATCGCCCTCATGTGAAGGACTCCCGTCACGCACCAGGTGCTAATACCTTGGCATAACAAGCTTTAATGAGCATCAGGCTTTTATAGCATTGCCGATATAAGAACGCTCAATTGACTCAACTACAGTGTAAATCATTGGTCCCTTCGTCTCCAAACTGTCGTAAAAGTCACAGTGTTATTCGCAGATTACCATTTATACTCCTTTGTACGAGGTTTTGCTTTACATGCATTGGAAAAGGATATGAAAGCATCTCAATCACATCAAACAAATTATAAGATTACTATCACTCGAGCGGGAAGATTCAAGGTGAAGCGTGGCTTGAGCAACCAGCGATTAACCAAGGAATGTTTTTCCAGAATCCGGATGTAAGAATAGTCTCCAAGAAGTGTCGGCTGCGGTAGTCACAGTTAGTAAAGCGTCGACCTAGCGAACCAAAGGACGTGTGTTCGAGTATCGCCTAGGGTATAGATGTCTGACACGCGTTAGGATAAAGTTAGGCTAGAGGGTTAAATGTAACCTAAGCAGTTGTATTTTACAGTTAACTATACCATGAATCACGCGGGTTCCTGGCATGGTTTTGGCAAGAATAGCGGGGACCTGACTCGACTTAATAGTTGCAACGGCCAATCCAATATAAATAGATCTCATATACTGCAATTCCAAAGCAAATCCTGTGTACTAACGGTGCACTGATTGCAAACAGCAAACGTTAGTGGGTGAGATCACTGAGGCTATCTTCGAAATTCCCTCCACGGATTTTAAATAATGAATACTTGTCAACCACAAGTAATCTAAAAACTGAGCAGTGCGTTTACACTCTCAAAGCCCATTTTTTGTAGACATTCTAATCAAACACTAACCCAAGATTCTTCAAAAATCGAGGCGGAAAAGAGCAGCTATTAACGCCAAGTATGAAAAACCTCAGAGAGCTACCAAATTGTAATTCAATCCAACCGATACCTCATTTCATGAACACCCACAACATGAGGCTTTAAAGAATCTCGCAAAAACGGTTTCGCGGAGAGATTTTATCCACTCGAATATATCCATTTTGGTGATACAATAGCTATGCAGTGAGTGACAGGAGGGCCTCGCGCAAAGCAGGAAATGAAAACCTGCAGTCACGGACGCGAGAAGCCGCTATGTGAACCACGAAAACTCGCATGAACACGCGCGTATTTTATTTCGCAGATTGGCCGCCACAAAGTTTTTACTCCTTCTCCAGGTGTTACCCACGGCCCGTCCTAACCCTCATCACTTCCTCGATTCCTTTGCTCTCATTTTTTTTCGCGACACACCCACTAAATTTCCGCACAAAAAGTGTCTCGATTAATTTCGAGATTCAATGCAACGCGATTAGAAAGTTTCGGTCAATATTTTCGAAGATGATACCCGCATGCGTAGAATACCACGAAATGATTCGTACTAATGTGGGAAAGAACTTTTACAAGGATACAAATATCTGAATTTATATCCCGTCATTAGTGGATTTCTACAGTAAGAAAGCGGCAGGATATTTTCGACGATTACATCTGACTACAGGTTTGATGCCGCTTTAAAACTCGTAAAATTATTACCAGGGATCGAAATCCAATGTAAAAGTCTACGACGTCAAACACGGGAAAGTCATTTGGCGAAATTTCAATAAGAACGACATCGAAAAACATACTTATATTCCAGGGTATATTTATGAGGCTATACCACAGACCCTCTGAACAGAATAAAAATTCACCATTCATGTCCTTTGACGGGAGTGAGTGGATTGAAATTTTTGGGGAGTCTTACAACTAGTGTGTTCATATTCACAATGCGTAACATTTTTTTGCGAATGCAGGCTAGCTTCCCCACAAAACCTGGGACTTATTCACAGATCTTCATAACGCTCGCCCTCGCGTTATGAAGATCCCTGATGAAGAAACGTAATTTTAGAATCTTTCAAATTGGCTGGCATTATAAATCCAATATTACGATTAGCAGTGATAATTACTAGGATATTTATCGTCAAGAGTTACGTGATCCCACTACTGATCTCTTGCCTACCTCACTAATAGTAGGTGGGAAATGATGGTCTCATTAATTGCAACCTAACCCTCTCACAGCGGTGACTCATTGTTCACCCACGGTAAAGCTTCCAATTGAGTAATCTCATAATTCTGAAACCCATTCCATTTCCCTCCAAAAATATGCCGGCAAAATCAAACATCGCGCAAATCCTCGAACAAAACCTGGATCCGTAATGCTGGCAAACACATCAGGGCCATTAAAAACATCCCTAGGCCATACATGAGGGCGAGCGAAAGAGTACATCAAGCCTCTCGCGAAATTTCTAGATCCTTCAGTGATTAGCCCCCATCTAGCCAGACGAGGATGAGCTTCAGCCGCGTGATGAATGCACGGACCCATCGAGCGACATAACATGGGACGGCGGGACATGTCGGAGAGAGGAAGTGAGGAGGAGAGTCGAAAGCGCTATTCCGACTCTTAATTAAATTCTTCGCGTTTCACTCGGATGCTATTTTTCGAGAAGTACGTCGGCGTACTGCGGAGCGGTCCTCTCGTTTCCCAGGAACAGAAATTACGGCTGAACGACAGCGGATGCGTAGTCTCCCCCTCCAGCTCGATAGCCACCGGCTATATCATGAAAACTCTCTTTTGCTGGCGGACGCATCGTTTGTAATTGTATCCGTAAAAAAATTGTGCTAACATTGCTGCCGAACTGAAAAGAAGCCTTATTATTTCCTACTGACTAACTCAACTATGTCCACATCAGAATGTACGAAACTGCTTCATTGATAGCGAAAGCACCATTTTGAATGGAGGTAGTGTTAGAGTGCGTCTGAGAACATTTCAGCCTTGTAGATTAAACCTCTTGTTTCGATGCTAGGGAAGGGAGCACAGATTATCCTTTCACGAAGCCATGTCGCAATTTGAGTTTAAGTAATATAGCTATATTCAAAAAGCAACATCAAAGTGTATGGCTGGTAAATTTAAAATAAAATAGAATATAAAATAGGAAATACTTGTCGTAAAAATTATACCATAACCGCGAGTGGATGTTGGCATTCATTCTGCGAGAATATAAGTTCCGTATTCATACACGGGACGTTTTGCGAAGTAAGACAGGTCTTTGATGCTCGTTTTTGTGAAACTTTGTTCTATCGAAAAATTAACCTTAGTTAATTTCGCTTACGTACATTTGACACGACCAGTTTCATGGAATATATAATGTCGACCCCACCTAATGATTTCAACCTTTCTACAAAACCAGTCGTGTTAATTATAAATGTGTGAAATGTACATAAAAAGTATAGCTTTTCTATAAAACATTAAGTTTCACAAAATCATCGAATTGTAGCGTTTTAGTGGTGTGATAGTACGGTATGTAGTGTGATAGTACTGTAGTTAAGACCATACGACCCGAAGTAGAACTCCTCAATACTTACAACCATTTTTAGTATCCGTGAACACGCCTTTGTTGCTAAATAACATCATTATATTTCCTTCCTGCAAGTGTCACGATCCGCCAAATTTTGAGCTATCAAAAATCAAGGCACTTTCGATGAGTTATGGTATTTAGTCAATGCCTAATGCTTGACGAATTTGGTAAAGGCTTGGGACTCGCCGGAAAAAGACAACGAGGAGAAGAAGTAATTAGAGCCCGGATAATGGACGCTGCGGCCAAAGAGACCGCCAGCCACTGTGGCTTCCGCCCGCTAAACACGGGCGACCGAATGTTTCCAATGGGAAAAAAATACTCTCGTCCTCTCGCGTAAAAGAGGAACCGTGACGGGCACGGGGCCCTGGTGTCCTCCGGGGGTCGTTTGGGTCGGTTCCCCACCTCCCTTACAGACGCCCCACAGACGGACGGACACAATGCGGAGAACTCGAATGCAAACTTGTGGAGCGAGGAGGGGACGAGTCGGGAGATGCCTTCTTTTCACATCCCGTCCCGTCTCTGAATGGGAAACGCTGACGTGGGACAGAAAGGGAACGAACGCTCGCTCGGACCAGCGCACTCGGCATGTGGCGAGGCCGATAAAATCCTATCAGGGAAGCAGCGGAATCAATGCTTTAGCGTCCTCCGCCTCGCTCCGGGAACGGAGGAAAATGACGCGGAGGAAATGGACGGCGTCGCTGAAACGTCGCGTCCACGGCACTTTTCCCGCGAACCGACTGCCCGACGTCGGGGACCGGCGGAGGGCAAAAAGTTGAACAAAAGATGCTGACGCGGCTCGCACGTACAAACACGTCAAGATCACGAGAGCGATGCCTGTGCTTCTCGCTCGCCGTAAACGTTCATCATCCTCGTCAGACGGTTTAAAATTTCGCAGAGAGAGAAATTTCCCAAAATTACCCATTCACGAATTCTCAAAAATAAAATAATCCGGATCAAAAAATTCGTCAAAGTTGAGCGAGAAAAGTGTTCACAAATGCTAACACCGAGAGAGGTACTCGCAGCATCAAAATTATTTCCATTGATCTTCATGAATTTTTCCACGATGCGGCCCTAAAATGTACATCAAAGACTTGAAAATCCGTTTCTCCCTTTTACATATTCATTGAAGTTAACCGATAGCAATATATTTTATTTATGTGTGAAGCAAAGGCGGGAGCAAAATCATTTCTATTGCCTTCAGAGGCACACGAATTACTAGTCTCAGTGAATGTCCATACGAGGCTTGAGTCTGTTATCCAATAGTCATCAAGTTAATTGGACTAATTGCAGCGAATATGAGCAACCGGCGTCCTATAGCGCAAGCATCGAAAATTACCTGCATATTCAACTCTCCATAAATATTATAACAGCCTATTATTAATATAAAGAGGCATAGATTTATTTCTTTTGATGCATAGGACTCCAGCTCTTTACTAAAGGCTGTGAAAATATTTCGCTTCCTTAGGCTATTAATGAAAAATGCACTTGTTTGGCCTCATACCGTACAGAAAGTCCCCGAATTTGTATCATCCGGATCCACTACACGACTCATCAACCAGATGCACTTTTCAGTAATGAGTGAGGACAATCACCGAAAAATTATAATATTTACGAGTTGCGAGTGAAGTAAACACACTAAGTGGGAATTGAGAGGTGAATATCGAAAAAAAAATGATTCCCTTCCTAGTCTTGTTCAAAAAGAAGGAAACGGAAGCCTGCCTCATAAATGTTTGAGAAGAGCATTGTAGAGCGTCGGTCTTCAAGTCAACGTAATCGGTAAGTGAATATTACGATTCAACTGAATCAAAAACCGACCCAACCGAGAGATAAAAAGCTAATCTGCACCATATACAACCTAAGGCTTCGCCGGTAAAAATATTGCAAAGTAGTGATAATGAAGAGGGGGCAATCATCAGCTAAGTTAACTTGCGGAAGGAAAGTAGGTAAGAAAGAAAGGTTGGTTGGTTTGGTTGTTTAGGGGAGGCGACCGCCAACTGAGTTTATTTGCGCTAGAGGGGATAGGTGGGCAAAGGTAGGAGTTTTCAGGGAACAGAATAAGGGTGGAGAGAAACCCGACGTTGGCATTAGCCTGCTCTTAACGAAAGGCGCCAAGGGGTCACGGCGTAACGTCCCATCCGACGGACGAGGTACTAAACTCGAAGTGCTCTCCACAATACAGTGAAGTAGGGATCGGTATACCTATAAAAAATTCGACTTGGCCGGGATTCGAACCCCGGCCACGGGATGGGAGGACAGTACCCTAGTGACCATACTAATCTGACCCACCGGCACAGATTGGAGGCACGGCACACCAGACAGACTTTTCAGCTGTATACCGGCCACTACTTTAGTCAGAAGGGACGCTAAATCTTGGATCACCTGATGCCATTCGTTAAAGAGTACCTGAGCTAATGCCGATGCCGGGTTTCACTCCAACCTTCCTCCGTTACCCGCAAAATTCCTGCCCATATCCAATTACCCACCAATTACATACGGCGCCAATGGCCAGAGCTGTCTACATCTATATAATACCCTGCCAGCCACCGCAAGAATGTATGGCAGGGATGAACCATCAACAGGCACACATTATCATGACTGTCACCTCTCCCGAATAACTACTATTCTCCATAGCACTATTCTCAAAATATAGTAACGATTACCGACGAGTGGTTAGGTGGAAGAAGGTACTATTACGACTCAACTTCGTCCCAAATAAAGACAGTTTATTTTAATTATTATTGCTACTACTAATCAAACCTGGACCCCAGGGATGTGGTGCCCGGCCAGCCAAAACAAACTGGTCACATCGAAGGAAAACTTTCAGAGAGGGCCGCGCGTGTCGAGGCAGGGTTTATATAAATCACGTCGTGCGGGAAGAGTGCCTCCCCGAGGATAACTTCCTTCGCGCGCTGATCCATTATCGCTCGGCGCAGTCCAGCTAGACGTCGCCTTCCTTCCGCTCTGCGCGTCGCACAGGCCGGCGGGAGGGGCTGAGAACTCAACTCCGTTTCCGCCGGCAACCCGGCAATAGACAACGCTCCTCAATATTAATTGCCGATGCTCCACGGGGTCAGGGGGCGGAGGAGGGCAACGGCCCGCGCTGAATCACGGCTCTCGAGGTCCAAGGGCAACCCCCGGGCAGGTGTTCCCGGGGATTTGCGAAGGGTGGTTCAGGGAGGGGGAGCCCCGGATGATGATGGTGCGCGGCAGCTGGCGGAGTGTGGCGGACGCGGTGCGTGAGCCCGTGGTGCGTCCTCGGATTTGCCGCTGCGTGAGCCCCGGATGAGGGAGGCAAGCACACCGACGAGGGCAAGCCGGGCGCGACGCCACGCTGACAACTCTTTCGGCGGGGCCGAGAGCTCTACAAACGAGGGGGCAGATGGCCACGTCCGTCGGATAACAGCCAAGCATTATTGCGGCAGGGGGAGATCCCACGTTTACGTAAGCCCCCGACTCCAATATTTACGTCCGGTTTCACAATCTCTGATCGAGCTTAACATTTAGTTTATACCGAAATTAAGGTACTTCAGCGTATTTAAATAACTTCTTACTGCCGCCAAAAGTTCATTAGACCAACTTAGCTTATAAGTATCTTTGGCAAGAGAAGAATAGTTGGAGTTGTGTTCGAGCGTGATAAATAAATTACCAGGAATCACAAAAAAGAACACAAAGTTTTCGGATGGGTTAGGCAATGGTTACTGGAGCACGGTAATAGATCTTGAATATGAGTCCACTCCCGTTACCTTCATCTACTCCATGGTACATATTGGAGTGGGGCGTTGAGGCTGTCTATATTTTTTTCTGGTTCTTCAAGGTGCAAAAATCATCCCTGAGAACAGTTACTGCAAACGTACGTCTTAAAACGAGGCATACGTTATGGATAGCAAAAGCGATAAAGAGCTTTTAAGATCCCACCCCATATCCGATAAGGAACGAAAAGAACAAAAAAAATCACTCTCCATTAGAATTACAATAATGCAATGCCGATGACAATAGGAGGACTAATAGAACAGGGATAGCAATGATGGGATATCCGAAACATTTACCCACGCACATTCATCGATTGCTCAGCCGAATAATAAATCAGAAGCATGAAAAATGTTACAGAAAGCTCTGTGAAACATGACGATAATGAAACGCGCGGTTATGAAGATGATAAAAACTAAGTTAAGGGTTTTGTTCAAACGCTATATTCTTCAGGTAGCTCTATCTATATGTAAGCAAGCAGCGCAACTAGACATTTCCCGAAGTACTGTTGACGTTGGACAGAAATTTTGCCTATTCACGGATTAACAGAATAAGGTGTCTTAGAAGAAACACTCGAGGGTGAATTTGACGTCCATTAAGCATTAATGGAAGTGTTTACCAGGAATATAATACACAACATCTTCTCCCCTGCATCACAGCCGGTAGTAAACTCAATAACGGAGCTCAAACAATTCGGTTCTGAAAACCCTGGCCATCGTCTACTGGCGAGGGAGAGGAATTATCCAATCAACTACAGCGATTCTTACAATATGATTTGAGGAATTGTAGTAGACAGGCTCACACTGTACATGAATATATGGTTGATTTATCCTCGTATCCATAAGATAACGGCTGCACGCGTGAACTAATCAGGATATGCGACCACATTTATTCATGCAAACGCCTTCGTACTAGGGAGATGGGGAGGGAGGAATGGGGCACATACTGTGCGAAAGAGATGCACATAATGAAACACAAAGGAATCCCGGGACGTCAACGCTCATTCCACGTGCGAGGAGATTACAGCAACACCCTCCGCATGAGTAACGACAGCTCATCTCCGGCCCGCGGGCGAGATACTGTCCAGGGCTTATTCCCAAGCGGCCGGGACCCTTTTCCGCTATCATTCCGGGAATCCCAAACACTCGTAAATCATTTACTTCGTTCACCCCTTTCACGTCACCTCTCAACAGAGCAAAGGTGAGCGAAGGCCGATCGCCAATATTTATGCGCACGTCTCTCTACATGCATATGCATTTTTTTGGCAGGTGACGCAAGTTGACCTCATGCCCCCCCGTCGCCAAAGGCCCGGATTGAGCGTGCTGGTCAGGTCCTTGACAGATGCAATGCCGAACCGAGATTCTCTCCTGAGTTCCATTCCCATCCTCTTCCCCGTGGTGTCATACTTCGAGTTCCCACTTCCGAACAGTTTCGATCGTAATTACAAACTGCGACACTAACTGCTACCCTGTGTTACGCCTGATTCATCACCGTCTCCACAAATCGTAATAACAGACCAATCCGCGGCAATCAGCTGCGGGGAAGAGCGAATCAAATGCGGATCAAGAGCGGGTACGATAAACGATTGTGCACGGTTGTAAACGACGGGCCTTTCATCGTCAGAAGTTGGCCTATTATGATGGAATTCCCGAAAAATAAGACGCACTCCAATGGTTACCCTAGTAGTAACATGGGTTTCGTGGCCGCTCTGTAAGCTGAACTCTTTAAAGGACGAAAAAATCCTCCTAAATTACGAAATCCCATCCCGTGGAACTGGATACTTGGCTGACATAGCTAAAAAGATTTGCACTGAACACTGAAAGAATCCCACTTCCATAAAATTCGACACTCTTGAATTTAAGATATCCTTTTTATCCTAGAGCGCAATATATAAAATTATTAAATTGATTAGACTACACGTAAGGCCACGGATAAAGACTATATAATACGAGTGACCTCTTTTCTAGGCACCCAAACTCGATTGAATAAGAAAACATGCGTATGAAACTCGAATTCGACGACTAAATTTACCGGTGGTAAGAGGTGGAGAAGGAAGTAGGAAACCGATGCCAAAAAACTTAATTACTGAAACAGTTGTTTTAACCATTTGGTACTATAGACATCTACAAACAATCGAAAACATTTCCCGACAGCGAGAATCCACCCAGAGAGAAAAGAATACTCGTGCCACTGTCGCGTTTTCAGATTATACTGCACCGATGATATTACCTTCGGACGTAAAGCGAACGTGAAACTACGCCAGAAACACGGAATGCAGCAAATGATCGTGAATAAATTTCGGAAGTTAAACGGGGAGGCTATCAAGATGTACCGGGTGCGCACGTTAATGGCTCGCAACTTCATGGGCATAGAAAACATACCATTAAGCGGTAATGGGGAGAGCTTTGAAAGCTATTGACAAGGGTATTGGAGGTTGGAAGCATAGAGGCACACAAATAGCGCTACTTCATTAACACATTAGGGAGAGCCTCAGTCAACACCTGGATTCCATTCTCCGGCACTGATAGGCTCGGTGATCCAAAGTTTGCGCTCGGAAAGAACAACAATTCGCGTTGATCATGTTGCATAACACGACACTACACAACTTAGATTGGACGGGCACTTATGGCTGGCCATAAATCGGGCATTTAATGCTCAGTCCATCCCATCGCCGGCATGAATAAGTGAAACGCAACGCGAGCGGTAAAACGAGATCTTTATGTGCTCCAACGGTTCTGTTCATTCCGCGCCGTAAATTGATCCCATAGTATCCCCTTGCGTGATGACACGTTCACACCGAGGGTCGGGGTTCGATGTTGGTTCCACCGGGCTGATCGGCAAGAGCCCATCGTTCGCACCAGATCGATAAAAGTAACAGAATACGGATCCAAGTTACGAGAAAACGTAACGCCAAGTAAAATGAAAAATCTTCCTGCAACCTTTCCAAACCAAGGACTTCTACGACACTTCCCAAACTATGTAGTTTGATAAATGAATAAGCAATACTAAGTATTATATTGTTCCAGGCAAAGAATTAAAAAATACTTCGAGATAAAACTTGACATAGATTTCACGAGTACGCCTCAGCGAATACATCTCAAGTACTCATTTGGAAAAATGCTGCTAGGCGAGAGTGGCGTCGTACTTTGGAGTGACGCGTCATTCATCACAGATTCAGAAGCGAGTCATCCACTCTCTTATGAGCAAGAGCACGAACTGCACGAGCACTGAAATTATAAGCTATGAATTGCCCGCGATCTGTGCGGGGCGTGGGAAAAAAGAATGGGACTTATTCTCGGCGTAGAGCGAGGTGACGGAGGTGAGGGCACGAAGAGCGTTTTCGAAGATTACTCCTCCGTCATAGATCATTCAAACCTAGAAGTTCAACAATGGTTGCACTCCTAGGGGCAAGAGTCCGGGAAAACTTGGAAAACGGGGTTTGTCATGAGAATTTCACCGGCGGAGAAAGTCCGAAGATGGCCCTCATTTTCTGGAATTTAGTGTGAGCCTCCGATGCCAGCGGGTAAGTGATTTATCACCAACGGTTAACGTGCGCACGGCTCCTCAACTTTGCTGCCGTGAATTTTATCGCCATCCTTTTAATTCGAAGATTGGCTTGCTGCAACCACTCATTCTTCCTAGTCCCATGCCAATTGTCTCCCAATAATAGGCCATCCTTCTTTATTTGTGTACTAGTGTCTTCCTCGTGAGCCCTTCATTTCAATTATCCTCAAAACATTCTAAAGCGACTTAAGGCGTTGTCCACGTCATGACGGCCTACACCCGGCCACTTCCCGTGATGCTCGTCATCAGGTCTTTCCTTCAGTACGTAATCTTCAGAACATTTTTATTATCATGAGGACACTTATCGGTCTTTCATATGCTACAGATAAAATTCATTAACTGAGTTTAAATCGGTTACATTTCGACAACGAATTTCTTGCACTTTGCGAGCAAAAATAAATGTAAACAGAGAGAAGTGGATGGTGAGAGAGAAAATTTGAAAACTTCAATTGCGATGAGTAGACAAGTAGTATGCGCAAGAAAGAGTACATAAGCTTATTGGCGGAAGTAAGGTAGTACAATATAATAAGGACACTTATCAAAGGGGATTCCCATAAAGAATGGACAGGCGTTAAGCAAAATCTGAAATATACTTCACAAGTTATCTCACTCCATGGGCTATTATCGAGGATAAGTCCTCTCTAACTACGGAGCGAAAATTGGATTACTATCTACCATACATAAGCACAATATTCAAGGAATGTAGCCAAATATGTCCCCGGGGAATATAACACGAAAACATGTACAGTATTTTGACTTTACAATAATTAATCGATAGTTGTTGCTCTGATCGACAGGTTATTGTCACACATTTAATCAAAGAACTAGAATAAGGACATAGTTTCCAATAGTTTAGTTTGCTCGTGAAATGGAAAATAAAGTACATTCAATTAGGGACAAATAGCGAGAATTCAATCAGAACAATGAAAATGGCTGCCAACGGTGTTGGCAGAATAAAAATTGATTATGGCACTCCGGGCATTATAAAGGCTTAACAAATGCTAAATTATTTGAGTTTTGAAAGTTTTTTAATATTAATTTTTATTACACGCTAAGGGATTTAATTGAATGAAGCATGTAGTGCACTACGGGCATTGATAAAATATATCTGGTAATATTATTTTTACTTTAGTGTGTGCGTTTTAACTTTAATACACGCAGAACAATACATTAGGTAAAAGTACATAAATGTTGAAAATGGGCGGGATATTGAGAACAAGCTTCGTCACGACAATAAGAGAGCGTAATTGTAAAAAGAAAATTACACTGGGAACAGCTAAGATAGCAAATTCTGCAATAGCAGGGTTTAGCAAGGTTTGATAGCAAGAAACCCCCAAGACAAACTCAACAAGATACATGAAGCCATTGAACCCGTACAGAGATTACAATCCTAGGGGACAAACACAGAAATGCACCAATAGCCAATTTCATGCGAGCATTTATCGTTCCATAGATTTCTGCATCAGATGAGGTAGGACAGAGGCACTCGCTCTTACCGTTCTGGCTGTGGTTCTCTGCAGCTGGTTCGGCAGAACTGACGTAATGGTGGTGCAGCGACCGCTCTTGTAGGATATCCAATACAGCGGGTCTTTGGCAGCGTCCTGGCAGTCGCTCCGCAAGCTGCACCTAAGGTGGAGAGAAACGTCGAGAATTAACTCCAGCTCCGAGACAAATCCAAGGGAGGGAGGGAACGGACCAGATGTCAAAACGGTGACACCGCGGAAGAGAGTTGCATATATACGAGCGAATATTTTAAAAGCCCGCGGCAGACGTTGACACAAAGACGGACGCACGACCACGACACGAGCCGAATTTTTAAGGATGAAACACGGATCTGCGGGGGCGGGGACGTTCCCCGGGAATATACATATAAAAAAAGCAGGGAGAGAAAGAGATAGAGACAATACCGAACACGGAATTGCTTTTAATGTTCCGCGAGCGGCGAGATGAATATATAGCCGCGGAAAGCTCCGCGCTCGCGCGGAAAATTTCAATTACCGCAAACGCTCCCGGTCCCGCCTCCCACTCCCTCCTGGGAAATGGAGCCGGTAATCGCGACTTTGGCCGGGCAAGGGAGGAGGAAACCGCCACCCGACCGCCCTCCGCGGCTCCGATAGAGGTGGCATTGACGGCGATCCGACCCCCGGACACACCCCTCTCATTGTCCGCGAGCGCCGGCAGGCGAAGTGCGTGCATCGGACGGGAAGTGGAAATGCCGAAGTCAACCTCCCCCTTTCCCTCACTCGCAGCGAAGGGGAAAAACACGACGACTGTGACGGGTGCAACGAAACTCCCACAAAGGCCCCGACACTTCTACGCTAGACTTTTGGCGTGAAAAAAGATACATAACGAAGTGACGTCCGTATGCCGAACGCTCGTGAAAACTGGATTCACGGACGAATATCGGCGGAGCGTTTATTAGGAATTTTGTTCATGTTTCATGAAAGACGACGTAGTGGTAAGAATTCAGGGGATTATACGAGCGTGCAAAAATCAGGTAGGTATATTTCTGGCTGTCACGATTCTAGTCCCGTTGAAAAATCAGATATGCAAATTCTGTTTCATGTAGTTTGATTCCCCTAGTAAAATCACATCATCAATGAATGTAAAATCCAGTAAATTTTCCATATACTTGATAAAATTACCTAACGACTTCATCCTATATAATTCAGCGTCTTAATCAAGATTATAACCCGATGGTTCAAGTAAAACAAATTAAGTTATTATTTTTTACGACTTTTGAAAATTATTTTGCTATTCCACAGGAAAATACTGCGCGCACATTCTTACTGTCGATTTTCAGAAGGAACGTATAACTCTGCTCGCCGGGATTAGACGAAAATTTTACCCATGTGCGCATTAAGTGCAGAAAACATTACCCAACTTTTGCTCTACCAATTGAACTCCTACAGAGACACTCGGGGGAATCCAGGCTTGTACCTTCCGTCCGTAGTCGGAAGTGACCACAAGTGGTGGCGTGACGTTAATCCTCGAGAGAGAGCAAGGGTAGGACCGCAGTCGAGGTGCCCACGATGACCTGCCCCCCTTCGTGGAGGATGAAGGCGAGCGGTCAGTTGGTCTAGGAGCGCGCTCATCATCCCCCGCGCAGCAAGACGCAGGGCGGGCCTATGAAACTGAGCTGCTGACTGCACAAGAGGACTGAATCCCGGGCCTTGATGACCAACACACGGACCAGCGGAAGAGAGACAAGGCATTCCCATCCATTAAGAGTCACGATTTCCGCAACAGATGACCAGCATCCGGTGGGAACGGGTCCGAGCATACCACATGTCGCAATGTCGATTACCGACCACGACAAAAATGGAGGCAGATTTCCTTCGTCGTCCAAATCGGGAGGAATTCAAATAACATCAACAGAAACAAAAACGTGTGTAAAAATCTACTATATGAACACGAAATGGTGGAAACGAACACGAACATGAAATAATGGTGCAAAATCGCAAGAAGATTATTGAAGAATATTTTACAAGGCCATCCGAGGACTCATCACCGTAAGAATATATGACATTACAAACCACCCCCAAGATTTCATTGGCAAAATCCACTGTGCTGCACGAAGATACTTTAAATCTAAAGAGGAAAATATTGGGCATCATTTTATTTAATGAAAATTAAATAAAATGATGGTACCATTAACAATAGCTGAAAAACACAGGCCCTTCAATTTAATTTTGTTTTTTTAAATTCGTAGTTGCCGAGAAAATGATTTCAGGTTTATAATTCGCAAAAGTTTTGTTCGTTCATAAGGTGAAAAACTTATAATTACATCAAGAGAAGTCGAAACATCGAGTTAATTTGAAAAATATATAGCGATATCTCTGTTAACATTTTTCAATAACAGCTTCACATTTTTTCCCTAGCTCCGTAAAATACACAAGGAACAAACATGTTTCCGAATTTCTCAGGCGACATCCTTGCTGCATTCGAGTTATTTTTAGGACATAACAAGTCATACCTTACAAACGATAAATTCTCGACTCGAACCATTTGACACGACCATGAGAACGACTATCCGCGTGAGGCTGCGAACACGATTAATTCGCTAAGGACGAGGCGATACCAAGGCAGGACAAGAAGACGATCGGTGCTGAAAATATTTGCCTGAATCTGTCTCAGTCGAGAAAATACACCGCACATCTGAGTTATTCCCGACAACAAGGATGCCGATTTCCAGAGAATCCATCCGGAATGACCCACATTGAGCAAACACCTATTTTACAGCCACCACGAGCACAAATTTCAGAGGTCCGGGGAAGGAGACTAAAATTTCGTCGCGCCTAATGCACTCCGGGGGATGGGTTTAAAAAAGATCAGGGAAGCGTGCATTTTTCTTCCACGAGCTTATGCAACATTCATGACGGTTTCAAGACTGGATAATCTCCGGCAATTCAAACAAATCCCCGCCGAAGAAGCCCGACGCGTCTAGGGGAACATGCCGAAAAAGAAATCTGAGCGAAGATTAAACTCGGAAAAGTAAACAATGGTGAAGAAAAGGAGAGAGATTGTTGGAGCCCGTTTCCAAACTCGGGGGAATTTAACGCGGGGCCAAACCTGGTTTCCCCAGAGAGATGAGCAAAGAGCGAGAGTGGTAGAACGGCAAAAAGCACGGAGTGCACGGTGAGGGCATGAGGTCCAGGGGAGTGGTGAGCGCGCGAGGACAGCTGGGAGGATGTTACACGACGGCGGTGGAGGATTTGCGCCCGCGGATTATGAATATTCAGGAAGTTGAAGCCCGGGGATCCCGTCGGAAGAAGGAGAACAGGCAACCACTCCGTAGAGATGGAGAAGGGAAAGAGAGAGAGAGGGATTGATGCAAAGCTTGCTAGCGAAGAAGCTGTCGCTGGGATAGTGAAGGAAGAAGCCTGACGGAGGCCGTGTTTGAACTCTTGTCCATGTCTCGGCCCGCTTTTATCGTCGACGAAGGATTATTCTTCGCGAGTGCGATCTTCGAGACAAGGAGGACGAAGCCCAGCTCCTTACCTAGACGTCTCCGTAGTCTCGGCCAGGCCTACTTAAAATTTTTGACTGACAACGTTTCCGAATACAAATCTCAGCGAATACTAAGTTTGGCTTCGAAATGACGGCGTGATGAATATATAAGCCCTAGAAACGAATAAAAATACGGTATAAGACAATGTACACTGCACTGAAATTTAACTTAGTTAAATACGTTACTCGCGGGCGTTTCGTGTACTTCGTTACAAAGTTCTTTGGCTCCTTGGTAAATGGTCCTCGATTACTGCAGTTGCGGGAATCAAAAGGCTTTTATATGAATCTCTGTTCATATTTATTACGCTTTGAATTCGGAACAATTACTTTATTATTGTTAAGAGTTTGGAAAGGATTTGAAGAGAATTTTTGTTTATTTGCCGAGGCTCCAGAAAAGTTTTATACTTACGAGTGTGTCACACGGTACGTTACTTCTAACTCAGCTCTAAGTCGGGATTTTGCGAAGGCACAATCAGTAACTCGGCACCAAAAACATCATTTCCGTAGACGGAAAAATAAATGCACGCGATTGAGATTGCCGAAGCCAAATTCACTCCCGTCACCGGATTAGCCATTATTTTCGTACTATAGTCAGGCAATGGCACTTTCTAATCGCCACTACACACGGCATCAATGAGTCTGTAGCCCCGACACTTTCGTCGCTTGCTTCAGGACCTCTCACTTTTATTACGGTGTGTGCCCCTTATGCATGGTTTACCTCCTGATTTTAGTGACGCGGAAAAGGTTCACCCTTGGCCATAACATATACAGGCATGCATCAGATGCTCATGCTGTTCCGAACGGTCACAAATAGCTTTAAAAATGCGCAACGACACGGTTTCCATTTATTTCCCGGTGAGAGCCAGATTCCATCCGCCTTATTGCATTTTTTAACAAATTCATACGACGATGTTAAAATGACTGAGAAATAAAAGAAACTTCAAGTAAGTATGTTCTTTTCATATTGAATGTCTTACTATACAAGACAATATAGAGATGTAAAATGGGGAAAGAAGTGATTTCATATTTTGTTATATGTATTGTCTTGGCCAAAATTTTATAACCTTCGGAGTAGGCATTTCAAGCTAACCCATTTTAAAAACACGTTAAGTATTTTTCTTCATAAATTAAAAGGCGAAAAATTTCAAGGGCACCAAAAACGCGACAGCAAACTATTGCATGTCCATCAATTATAAGTGTGACGTAGTAAACTTGCCGACCATCGATTTATACGCGTGACGTCAAAGGTGCGCACACACTTTATTCTCCATAATACTACGTGGTGTTGCGGACACTACTGCAGACGGTGCACTCTGTGAATGGTTATATCAAGGTATCTGAGGACCATTTATTCAGCTTAATCATTACGATTTACGTTTTGTATTTATTTTAAAATCATTTATTCAGTTCATTATTTAAAAACAAATTAGTATTCATGTTACTACGCGGAAGTGAACTTGGGCCATAGTCGTGCCAAGATCACGCCATACCTCGCGGTGACATAGGACTCCACGAGCAGGAAGCATAGGAACCTATAAAATGACTACTAATATTATATTTAGCGGAGAATACTTAACATGCCGTACGAATATTCATAGATATTTATTTATGCATGTTCTTCAGAGCATAGGGAATCTGATATACAATGGTAAGTACAGGAGACGGATATTTTTTATGCCTCTCAACGTAAACTATGTGCCTCATGCATCAGCAACAAGGGTGCCGCAATTCCGCCACTTCCGAGCTTCATAGAGTTACTTTAAATTAATATTTACTTTTATAGCAAAGTGGGATTTCTCAGTTCAAGTTATTAGTGGATAATAAATACATTTACGGCGGGGCACGAATCGTAATTAATGAATAATGTTTGCTTTGACGAAGGAAACTACGCTATTGAGAGACATAAGTACCATTTTGCGTATCAAACAGATAACGGAATTCAGGCTGAAGGATGGAACGACTCTTTATGCGAAAGAAAAATGATGTGTCCAAAAACCTCGCCTCAAAGTTGAAAACATATTATTCTTTACTATACTATGCACGATCGCTGGGTCTTTTCTTCAAAAATTTAGATATGACAGACATGGAACTCAAAAGGTACGGAAGGATAAAATTGCTAGAGACTAAGTTGCCAGTTGGGTATTACAGAAAGAGTAGTCGAAAAAAATGGTGGGGAGACAAATTACGTGGCCTTCTATTCACTAAAAAAAGGGCGTAAAAAATCGCTTCGGCGTTATACGAAATTGGGACGGTAACAGCCTTCTTCGAACCCCCGAAGCCTCCAGTCCTTCAATTAACAGAGGCGAAGCCGTAAAAGCAGGAATTAAGAGCACGCGAAGTGAAAGGCCACCCCCTTCGCCACCAACAGCAGCCCCTCCATAATCTCGCCAGGATCTGAAAGCCGCTCGCCACACTACTGACAGCGGTCAGGCAATACGTGCGCGCACCCGACTCCATCACAAAACCAGCCGTAATATCCACGGGGGCACACTTACAGTGGGTTGCTTTGACGATTATCTCGCGACTCGTTGCATTCCGTGGTAATACTGAGATGATTATGCCCACGTGTAGTCCGCGAAAATGCTCACGCTACGAGTTCATAAGCTGTTGACGATAGACGACAACGTGAAGCTATCAATCATCCGTTTCTTTGGCGATTATCTTTTCAATCCGATGCACGTTATCCAGGAACCTAGTACATGAGTAACTTGTTCATTTAAAATATATTAAGCTGCAATTTCAAATCTATGGCCACTTAGAAGTGATAAAAATAATTTTTAAGCAACGTCAGAATGAAAGAACCACGTAAAGGTGCAACTAAATTCATGAATTCAGACTAAAATGATGCGAGTCACCGGAAAACTAAACCCTAGCGAATGATTCACATGTAATATAACCCCATTCATATCAAGAATACTTCGTTGCAAGGTTCGTAGGCGAGCCTTCGGGAAAAGCAGAGGACTTCAATATCCAACGACATATGCGTCATCCCAACATCTTCAAATATAATTCAATGTGATGAAGGTAAACTTACTCCCGTGCAAAGTGAGTTGGGAAGACGATCCAAGCGCTGGTTACGTGAGCTAGGCACAATTTAGGAATTGAACACATCTTACTTAATATACCTGAATACGAGGAAACGTAAGAATACTCGAGAGACTACCTGACCACCGCATCGACTGAGTAAATAACCGTTTATTTACATTCTACCACCAGGTTACACAGTTATCACTACGCTTAGTGCCGTTGAGCATTCGCATTTATTAAGAAATCTATTGCATACCAAGGTTTCATTGAGGTAATCGGATAGTAACCTAGGTATACGTTGCGGTGTTTGTATTCAGGGTTAGAGAACCAGAATTCCAGTGAACCAGTAATAATTCAACATTCCCCAAGGTACTCAAGTGGTTGCCTAAGCATCCATCCGGGTACTCCTGAACTCAATGGGGTATTCATGCACTTATCCAGGTACGCACGTATTCATTCAAGTTCTTCAATATCTATGGATAAAAAACATAGCACTCTTCAAGCTATGCGACATAGAAATATATTCAATGTGACATCACAACGTACATGCAGACAATCGGTACAATTCATAGACAGTAACCAATAAGATTTTCGACTCGCCATACACGATATATGACTCGATGCGACATCAGATGTTACCAATTTACGTCGTGAAGTCAAAATAGCGTGTACTGTATTCGTGTAGTCATACGCTTATCGACGCATTCATAATCCATCCAGGTGCCCGTCAGGTACCGCCTATGTATTCATTCACTCGGGTACTCAAATACCAGTGCGATGGAAACACGCAGCGCACTCCAGCTTCGAACGTTCCCTCGGCGGTGACATTCGTGCACAATTTGTCCACCGCCTCCCACAAATATCCAAAATGAGGCAGGTAAGGAGGAAACATCCAAAGCCGCTCCACGCCCCCTTGGACGCTCGTAAAGGCCGAGTAATCGCCACTAAAAAGAGAGCGGGGGGCAAGAGAATTATTTTCCTCCACCACCACCGCCGGAGACTTAACGCGGCAGCCGAGCTGACGGGCACGTACCCCTGGCACGGAAGCCCGGGATAAGGGAAAGAGATTAAGGGGGGCGAGAGAACAGGGTCTGATGAGAGGAAGGGCGCTGGGGGAGGGTCAGGGAAGGCTTTCGTGCCAGCGGGTGCCGAGGAGGGCGTTGGACCCGGGAACGCCGCGACGGCAGGTTGACACGGGGCTGGGCCGCGGGCCCTCGCTAGGGGCCCCAGATGAAGTCCGACCGGAGTGAGTCACACCTCGAGCATAGGTGCGTGGGAGGGGACCTTCGTACAGCGAGAACCCTCACGCATGCGATTCGCGGAGGACTACGGATTGGGTGGGAGGGTTGCGGTATGCATGGACGCGAGGCTAGAAATATTTTCGGAAGATTATAGCCAGAATTACTACAATACTTGTCCAGCATCTCCCCTTAATCATGATAGGTTGAGGAAGGTAGAAGCTATTGCGCGCGAAGTCCATGTGTTCCATTGCTAAATTATATTTCAACCATAAAATCGGTACCGTAGTTACTATCAACAATATTGTTTGGCATTACTTGTAAAAGTGCCGGCTGGCACGTTACAGTGCGGGCACTGACGAATGCGTGCCGCTTTGGGAAACTCGAGAAAGCGACGCCAAGATTGGATCTGCGCCGGGGGAGGAGAGGGTTTTCCCCTGGACTCGTTTGACGACGGGAGCTCACGGAAAGAGACATAAAACCCCTGGATGCGAGGGGATCGCCGGAGAGCGAGGGCTCCGCCCACGACCAAATCGACGATCTAAAAGACACGGTCAACACGACCCTAACTAGACGCTTCGACGAGACAATCTTGTAAGCCGGCGCTGGCACGCGGGCCAAGAACTTTTCGGGTGGCGCCCAAACAAGTTTATCGCCTTGGCGTATTAAGCCCTCAACCCTGAGATCGGTCAACGCCATTTTTGTATTCATCCACGTTTTGATTTCAATCCGTTTACCATCACTCAGGCTACGACAGAGACCTCCGTGGTTAGAACATCCAAAATAAAAATAGCATAGAGTATGTTGTTGGTATAGGCGGGTTGCGGACGCACCCGGTAATTAATGCCAACAATTTATTCGGCATCGGCATATGGTGGACTATTGAACATATTCGTGTTGATCTCCTAAACAGGTACATACATTTAGAGATAGGTTATTAATCAATAAAGCCTAATCTTGATCGATAAATATCACTGCGACTTTACTGCCACAGAAGATCAACATATTAAACTCGCTAATAAAGTAACAAGCTTGGGCATGTGGACATAGGCGCGCAAAGTAAACCACAAAGGTTTAGAGCTTCTTCTACGTTCCCATCAGCTCAATCCCCTACTTGAATTACCCTGATTTTTGTTTCAGAAATCGTATATTTTCGCCAACCATCTCTTTCAGACCAAGGAGTTTCCTTAACTACTTCTTACCCTTGGAAAAATTCCCCAACTACTGTATAACAATTCTCACGGCAAATTCCAAAAAAAGTACGTAAACCGCACAGGTAGGTAGGTAAACTTTGTAATCCAGCGAAAGGAAGGAAGTTAGGAAAGTAAGTAGAAAAAACAAGGTTATCATATTCCTTCGCATAATTTCTAACAGTTAAAGTGGTGAACCCGTCCCCACTTGAGTGCTGTGTAGAGAGCACTTCAAATTCAGCACTACAGCATGTACGTCGGATGGGACGGAGTGCTGAGTGGGATGGGTTATACCCGTGGCTTCCATTGCCGCATTTTGTTTAAATAAGGCCAATGCTGACGCTGGGTTTCTCTTCACCCTTCCTTCATTCCCTGCAATATTCCTACCTCTACTCAATTGACTACCCATCCCAAATGGCGCAAATGGCCTTAGCTCTCGGTCTAAGCCCCCCTCCCCCGCCCCCCGAAAAACAACAGAAAAGGTCCATTGCGAATGGCACACATCACACCTTTCTCTCTTCTACGTTGATTGGTAGGGGTTGATCGAAACGACATACTCTTAAAAAGCTTTTTGTTCACACGCCTAATGCATGGCGACAAATTGACGTGCCAGCCGGAGCCGTAACTAGGGAAGCCCGTGAGGAGCTCAATATTGAGTTGCACAACTACACTAACTTCTTTACACAAACTCTGAAGAGGCATATAGCCTATAACAGGGTAGCCAGAGGAAAAAGTTTAATCGCATGTATAGTAAATCCTGTTGTGTTGTTCATTTTCAACATGGCATAAAAAAACAACTCTTTGAATTGAACTGAGCATAATGTTCATCATATCACCTATATCAGGCGTCAATTAATATATCGTTGCGCAAAATTTTAATCCGGACCTGGTAAAGAGAACACGAAAGTTCGGTCTGAGCTCGAAAACTCCTGACGTCGTTAGAGCATGGTATATTTTGCCGGGATCACTCGCGGTGACGATGGAAGAATGCGGAGGTTTTTCCGGCTTGGAATTCAGCGTGAGGGGGGGGGGGGGGCGGGTGTATGGAAATATTCATGACCCCGGCTGCAGCGGATTGAGGAGTGAGCATGCCACCGACACGGATCGAGGATGAAGTCTGGACGGCGAGTGCATCTCGTCGGAAAGGAAAAACTTCCACCGGGGGGGCGGCGTGGAAGTCGTCCACCCGAAAGAACTTGCCCCATCGGCGAGAGGCGACCGAGTTGGGAACTTAGTCACTGGCATCACGTGACGCCTGCTCGACACCCGAGCAACGACCAAACTATTGGTCGCCGCCTTCGACTTTCGCAAGTTTAGGGAAAACGGACCCAACTCACAGTTCACGAGAACATTGGGAATTGTCGTAGAAACCATGACGGAGTTCACAGTAAATCACAAAATGTGCTCGTGAAGAATTTTATACCGTACCACCTACGTATACATTGTTTTTCGTGAGATACTCTTTATCGTCCTGTCACATCAATCGAGCAAACGATTTCCTGAAAGTTAGTGAAGCCTTCTGCTAATGTCTGTAACTTTAGTACGACATGTCCTTTAGAAGGCGCATAGTGTTTTTTCAGTGTCCTTTGTAACTCTGTATCTGCAAAATTATATTGAAAATATACTGATGAGAGCAACGTTTGAACGCGTATATATAATTACTTATAACATTATCATTATCTGTAATTACGACTTCTTTTATTTTGAACCAGCTCTGGTGAAGCATTTTTACCATCTAGTTTTTCGCAAAATATTCTGGTCATTTATCGCAAATTCTTAGTCAGGTTTCCAGGGTGATCTTGCTGCAAGTGTTCTCAAGTAGGATCTGAAGAGAAAATTCGTTTCACGACAAAAGAAGCGCTTCACACGGCCCGGATAATATACACAATTCCGGTCAACGCTTTCCGTTTCAGTTCGATGCCTCGTTAGCCCAATTAATTGACCCAGAAACTTATTTCTTGCGCATTTTTTCAATAATAATGATTAACCATAGTAGTTTATCCTTCACAAAGTTTGAGAGACATCTCTTTCTGCTCTCCTCGACACGCTCTACAGACATTAATATTGGTTCGATGAGGTAGACATCACGCTCCCCTTGCTCTACGAAACCCATAGCATGTGAAATTCCCAAATATCCATGTAAAAAAGGCAGCTTCTTTCGGTGTGACATTATCATGTACATTAACTCAGCAGGGTATTGACGAAGGTCATCTACTACGGATAATGAGAACTAGTGCGAGGTAGTAGAAGTGGAATTTAATACTACGAGTTGATACTCCACCACATAAGCGAGCAGAATGAATGTAACCATGAAGAAAAAACGCGACATCCATGCGTGATGCAGGATTTTATAGGGCGTGCCCTGGGTTGTCAAGATGGCGCGGTACCATCCTGGCTATAGCGACCAGCATCAAATTCTGATCGGAATGAACACGAACGCATCTTAGGGAGGAAACAATCTAACGCGAGAGCAAGTCTCAGTCGAGTCGCAAGCAAGCAGCTTTCACAGTCAATTCGCAAGCGAGCTGCGACTTCCTGCGGACCAAGCACCCTGATCAGATCCCAAACAATTACGGATCGTTCCACATCCGAGGCCGGACTAAGCTCGCACACGTCAGGGTCAGTTGAAAACGAAAGGGGAGCGAAGGGGATGCTCCCGAGTGCAGTGACACAACCCCTTCCCACCCCTCCTTTCGCTGCACGCACCGCACCGAGCACCGCGGGAGCCGTCGGAGGTCGACGTCGCCGGGTCGTTGACGTATCGCGGATGGAGGTGGCGCGCGCCACAGCCCCCCAACGCCCTCCTCCTCCCGCCGCCCTCCCGGCCCTTGATCGATCCGACCCCCGCAGAAACCCTGCGCCCCCTCCCCTGCAACCCTCCGCCCACGCAGATCCTTCCCCCGGGAGCGCCACCTGCCGTCGTGCCGCTGGCGTCTGTTCGCGGACTCGCGCACGCAGACAGGTGTCCGATGCCAGGGGGAGGGGTTCGAACCGCGACGGCGGCCTCCCACTTTCCCAGAACCCCTGGGGCGTCTTCGCTCACTTTCAGCGGATAGCGGGCGACGGAACCAGACGTTAAACCTCCGAAATTCCATTCCATTACACTCGTATCACACTACGTAGAATTAGAAATCAATAATCATTATATTACTGCGTAGATAATGCCCAATAAATTTCCCGCGCCTTGAGCAAAAGTACCTAACAAGCACCTAAAAGGTACAAACTCCTCCTATAGCTCTTAGTTGCATGTGCATATTGTAGCTATAGTGATCAATCAGCGCTGCCACACTCACTTGAGGCAGCTTCCTGGGCAATCCACAAATATAGACGTAGCACTCTCACCTGAGCGCCAGGGTTTGAATCCCAGTGGTAGCATGGAACTGATTTGGTACTGCGTCTAGAGCACTGACTTTCCTGCCTTGAGCCTGCCATCGAGTCATGACTGGGTTTCCTCAACAGTTCTATTTCCTAGTTCCGAAGCTTCCAATTTACCAGCTGCCAACTACCCACTTAAACTTCATCGCGCAGATGACCTCAGCTGGCGAACTCGTCTCCTAATGACGTCCAAATTAGATGTTGCCGAGCTATTTCAATAGCATCCAGGTTCCTACTCGGAACGCTGCGTGAATAGTAAGCTACAGCACTACTGTTTTCCAATCGGTCACTTCTCTTAAGACCCCTTGGCGCCTCTCTTCATAAGAAGGCTAATGCATACTCGTGTTATACTCCACTCTTCACTTTCCTATGATCTTAACGATACTCAACTGCCCACCCATCTCCGATTACCTGAGATGCCAGTCTTATCTCCAAATAACATCTACTACATATTAAAAGACAATACCACATACTTCCACTCAACTGATTCAATGTTGTTTCTGCTACAAAAGACCTCGAGTTTGCGAAAGTTCCTGATTCCCTGGTGCAACGAAAAACTCACCTAGTCATTCAGCAAGTGATTTAATTCAAAATGTCTCTTTACTAACTGTGGTGAAAGCGCAAGCTCTGGTGTGTTTCCTAAAAGCCCGTATATTACCAAACAAATAATAAATTTCACCTTGCTCTATGCCTGGACATTTTTGCTCCATGATCAATATAACAGCCTCCATGAATGAGAATCGAGTAATTAGGCTTCAAATCTCCCGCAAAAAGCTCCCATTTTAACAAGCTCCACGAAGAGAAAATTTGAAGATCATTTGTGTCGCCCACTTATTCCATTAAGCTTCGAGTTTGGAGCTTGAATAACATTGGAGAGTCAAGCGAAGAAATCTTTTTTTTTTTCACCGGATGCATTTCCACCCGGAAATTACAGTTATGAAGCCAACTCTAAGATGTCCAGCTTACTAAAATCGACTACAACATTAATATACAGTAGTCATTAAGCTCGTTAAGGTATTAGCATCATTTAATTATTAAACCTAACCTGACAGATCGGAACTTTTTACTTCCGGGAGGGAAAGTGGAAAACTATTTTTGCTTTAAAAGTGATTCTTCCCACCAATCAACAAAGAATAAAAGACAAAGAAGATAAATGTAATTCCCAGAGAAGATGAAAACATTTGAATCAACCTCTCTAAATGAGGGTGTATTCCGATAAGGAATGTTTGCTAGATGTGAAAAACACGGAAGTATTAACGCACTTAAATTAATCAAACCCACAGCAATAAGCCACGAGAGAGGCTTTTCAAGTCAAATTTTCAAGAGTATATGGGTCAAAGAATTGTAACTCCGGTTTCTATTGCTTCGGATAAATTATTTTTGAAATTTGTAATTATTATTAAATTAGAACCAATATGCCAACCATCAACCTTGAAAAACGAATCTGTCAATAGTGAGCCTGCGGAGTGATTGCAATTGAAAGCTGATACCGCAATAGTATAGCAAAAGTTGGTGAAAAAAAGAGGTGGAAGAAGTGCCTCCATACTCAAGATCTTCATTATACACTCTGGAAGGTACTGAATGGAAGAAGAAAATTAGCATCGTGTGGTCGTATTGGTGAGAAACAATCACCGAACTCAGGTTTAGTAAAGTAATTTTTACATGGATGAAAGAACACAACAAAGCAATGAATGACCATAACTTAAAAATACTAATGAATCCTATGAACCAACGAACACTTAAGCCAAATGAACACGCGACTACCTGGAGCAAGTGAAATAAAATTGTAGAAATGACGTCTAACAATTTAAAAAAAAATGCACGAAAGAATTGCATGGTATTACTCCGTCATTTTTAAGTCCCAGTTCCATCCGTTATGCGCACTCATGCAATCCTCATAAATACGCATACAGAGAGTTTTTAAACTCTTGTTCCATTGTCTGAAAGACAGTAAACAACAGACATATTCTGTCAATAATCCTGAGACCTTTAACGCAAAATAGCTTCGCAGAGAGGACGTTTCATATTTTCTCACGCGAGTTATAAAACGGGTAGCGTAATATTTGAAGAGTTTTCAAGACTCAGATGAACAATTCCCCAGCGTGAGAAAAACTTGTATGAATAACTTTTGTATGAGTCACCGAAAAATCAATCCTCCCTCTTTTACATTAAGCTTCAGGGCAGACGATGCTCAAAGGTTACATTTCGGCTTCGTTGGCCACCGAGGGAATAATCGAATAGAAACTCCAGGGGAATTTCAACCGTTAATTGTGGAATGGTGTCCAAGTTTGATGTAACGTTAAAAAAATGAAATGCATTTGTCGAGAACCTCCCTGATACAGAGGAACCATTTGCAGTGAGTACTCTGTAGAATCGGCGTTCCACTGATTATACCACTAGTGCATCTATGAAAGATACGCTGGGAACCGCGAAACCCCGATACGAGACGTCAGATTTAGAATCGATGCATACTCCGCGATCTCATAAAGCTAATAGGCTAAATTCCACTAATCACCACCACATCGAAAGGTTAAGCCTGTTATGTTGAGGTTGACAAGGAAGGAGCTTGAAAGTAGGCCGATCGAAGTAATAGCAAAACTCAAATATAAAAGGTCGTTCAAGGGAGGCGGCAAACAGCAAAGTTCACATGAGCCATTAAAGACAAGAGGTAGGATGTTTCAGCGGCCAAAGTATGGATGGTTGAAACCTGCCATCAGTATCAGTATATCCTTAAAGAAAGGCGCCGAAGGTTCCACTGTCTAACGTCCCCGACGGACGGAGCACAACAACTAAAGTAATATCCGGACACTAACAAAGCAGGGACCATTAGACCACAGAAAAGTCATACAAAGTCTGCATTCGAGCCCGGGTCATCGGGGTGGGAATCCAGTACTCTAACCACCAGAAAAACCCGCCCCCCAAATTCAACTTTTCCCAATTTCTTCCTGAATACTGACCTACATCACACGCACTTACTATGGATCGCCGGGCAATACGCAGACGTGTGCTTATATACTTGGAAAAGGTTAAAATGTCCAACGAAGCTCAACACATACAAGACATGCCCGAAACTCAAGCTATTTCACTGTTAACTTTAATTACATACAATTTTCGGCACTTTGTCAGCACGTATATACATGAATATGCAAGGATACGAGAAGATGGGTATAAAAACGACGCTAGAAATTCCCCGCCGCAATTCACAGGACGTTACGTGAATAAAATAGACAGGAATATGTTTCCTTTAGTCATACCTCCCCCCCAGTTTTAACTTTTGTGGTGGATTATTTTTTTCCCTAGTATTGAATCCTGGAGCACAAAGACCAGCCACGAGTTTCACATCGATTACCATAAATGATTCCGATCCACTTTCCACTGGGTTACACTTGGGTTCCTCAAGACTTTCCTTTCTGTCCGCAGCGCGATAACAATCAACTCCACACCGAAACTCAAATTTGGGATAGCAGGAAAGCGCTCAAGCATTCAAAAATATCGGAGAGCGAATACAGAGCCGCACGAAGCTTTATATGTACATCAAAAGCAACGGTTGGTTTGAACTGTATTGGCCTTTTACAGGGGAAAATGGACTTCCGGCAGGAAATAGGTGTGGGACGACCATATTTGAGTGAAAAATGGATTTTATCACAAACTTGTTCATCAAAGACGTCTGCTTTTCAAAACATAAAAAAATTCTGCAAAGGGCCTTTACCCATAAATATCACTTCTGTTGTCAACATCCCTTTTTCTCAACTTAGCCTATAGCTATAAAACCTATAGCGAGGAATATGGTACCAGTGGATGGGTTATTTTCTGACATAGCATACTCAGTACACGTTAGAACACATGGTTCACTTATAATTTAAGTTAAAAGTAATATCTTTCAGACAAAAGCGTAGTGACACAAAAACGCCACCACGGAGACGACGTAAATGGAAAAGGAAGAAGAAAAGATTATTGTCGGCAGGAGACCGGTATGCTGCTTTCAATCTTGCAAATAAATGACTTGCAAGAGATATCATAAATTCTAAGTACGTTCACATCAATGAAATGTCTTTTCTAATCCGTATTTTCATATGTACACCCCCTTGAATATATCACTTCAACAACCCCAAAAACGACTGGATTATTTTTGCGGAGGGGACGGTTAAATGTACGAAATAATTGCACAGGTTTACTTTAATTCCATAATGTTCTAGGAGAACGGAATCGTAATCAATGACTTCCACTATCTAGATCTATAAATATTTACACACGTTGCAGACAGAAAACATTAATTGCACTAGATATAATACTTCAAAGAGCTCACCACATTTTCATTTGACTATTTTGTTCTACATTGGATTCAAACATAATGCTGAAGAGCGGTGTGATGCGATTCAATCAGCGACTAAAATATCGAGCAGAATGGGCCGCAGTGCTATCAGCTGGATCGCATACACCAACGCACGCAAAAATAAGAACACATCAAATACGTACGACTAAAAGAACTGTACAAATAAGACAGAAACATGCAACCAATATGACTCACGCGCAGCGTAAATATTTTAAGGGATTATCCCCGAGACGTTCCGAGTCCTTAGCAATTAAATTCATCGCCATTAGGAGCAAGACTGAAGAAAGGCGGAAAATAATCCTTAGATTTCCAATTAGACCTCCGAAGCAGCCGAAGTAAAGGAGGCGTTCCAGCGTGTTATTAACGGCCGCCTGCCACTCCGCTTCCAACGAGAAACACGCGGTGAGACCCAAGAAGGTAAAGAACATAAATTTTGGTTTCCGCCAGGCCAACCGATATTCAGTCTGCTGCAGCCATGAATGCATGAGTATGCTTTGCCGCACGGAGGAACAGAATATATTTTACAGCGGGTGAGGCGTAATTACGATTGCACATGCCAAACGCCTTCCTCCCACTTACAACGGCGACGGTTGAACAAAGAGAAATAATTTATTGCAAAGAAAATTGTTTCGCTATAAGACCTAAATAATTCCTGCTTGCCGATGATTTGGCGTGGAGGATGAAAATAAAGAGATAGCTGATGCGTTTACAAAGAGATTTGAAAATGTGCTCAATATTGAAAATAACAACTAAATACAAGGAAAAAATAAATAAGAGGATCCTGAAAAAGTGGAAAAACCTAACAGGCCGAGAAAGTGCGCCGATTTTCTACATTTCCACTTTTTTAAAAAGATATGAAGTTCGAGCCGTCGGATGAGTCTTTAAATTCTGGATCTCGGTCGCAATCGTCGGCCTTCCTCCTACACTCCTTCAGGCCCAATAAAATGTATACTTTCAGCAAACTGTGCACCAAATTCAGACGCAAATTAACTTAACCCCAATTAACTACGACCCCAACTTGTAGAAAAAGGGACGAAGACGAAAAAGGTAACGAACAAAAGTCAGGCAGACCGGACAAAACCAGATCGGACCTGAGCAGACCGAACTGAACTAGACTGCACCGGACCTAATTGTACATTTTACCTGACCTGCCCGAACCATCAGAGGAATCGAAGAATGCCCTGCCATGGTGTTTGCCATGAAAACAAGGGACCTGCGCACCGAGGGTTGAGTGTGACAGGCATATTGGCGACGGCATCTCATTCGTATTTCATGTGCATGATACTCCAAAGCCGACTTTCATGAGAGACGTCTCGGGAGTCACTCATAATCCTAACTATTTCTCGAAAATTTCGAGCCTCAAAGGTTTGCTGTGGATCACGAAAAACGGCGCCTTGACAATTTGAAAAGCACGCACAAAAGATCCAGAGATATGTCACAGACTCGGACTCAACTCAACTCAAGACGATCGGACAGTGAGAAGAAATCCCATTAATTTTATCCTTTCCCCACTTGGTCCATTGGCTGGCATTTCCTCGCAAAAATTTCATGAAGAAACTTACCAATTCTAGCGCAAACAAAGACGTGTTTGCCATTTTTCTTAGGCTACAGTCATTATCAGGAGGCACTCAGCCAATGTGCTCAGAACTAGAGATATTCTCACAGCGTACTTTCTCCTATAATCCTATAGATCCCGACAAGTTCCCCTGTCATCAGCCGGAGCCTTCCTCGCCTTCAAGAAACCAGGAAAAGATAAGCTCACCTGGATTAAAAGCAGTGCATACTGTCATTTGGGAAAAAGGGTAGGAGCTCCTGAACAAATTGGACCTCATTCGCACGGGATAAAATAATATTATGAACTCTTAAGACCCTTTAGACCCGAGTTTCTTCTTCCATTTAGTTTTAATAGTCCCGATTACCGGAGGAAGAAAAATATCACACGGACCACTCAAAGAGTATTCAGGTCTTAGATATCTACGAAGACTTTGCCCGCATTTTTTAGGACAAATTTCAGCAAAACCACAGAAGACATTCACTTATGAGGAATGCAGCTTATTTTTTCCGAGGAAAACAGCTCACGTAATTTTCCATTGAGTAGCTTTCACTAAGGAAAGAACCTCTCTCAGCATAGAGTCATGAAATGGATTAGTTCATTTTATCACAATATTACATACTTGAATCATGTTAATATATAATTCATTCGGAAACGGGTTCCAAGCAAAACTGACACAAAGTTAACAGCATTCATAATGTAGGGTTAACCTGAAATTAATCTACTTCCCCAAGACCAATTTTAACAAAATGGTACATAGATAAGTCGACCTATACGTGTTTGATTCGCACCAACAATTACAATGCACTGTGTAGGTACCCTTAATTATTGTTTACCGATTAATTAATGCCTTTACAAAAATTTAACGGCGCGATTTCTTTAGAAAAAAAAGAGAAACATTGATTTACGTCTAGTGTAACCAGGTTTTCACCACCTAGATGTGATGAAAATAAATTAATGACTAAAGCAGAAAGGTAAAATTAAATTGCCGCTAATAACGATATAACGGATGATGTACAACGATTACACGCAAAAACAAAAAGCTGCTCTCCGTAAAAAAAATGCCATTATGTTATGAAAACCATTTGGTTCTTACAAGTGGTGATCAAAACCATCTTTCTTAGGTTGAAATTGCAACATATATGCGTGCAGAAGGAGTGCACAAACATTTTTATAACCTTGAACGGCAAAATTATTAGTTACTTGGAAGAGTCAACCGGCAGCTACGGTCATTGGCACCATCTAATGGAAAATTTCAAGGATGAAGAGTGGAGAAATAAACCCGGTGTCGGCTTTAGCCAGCTAATAATGAAAATGGCACCAAGTAGTCACTGTTTAACACTCATCCACCTAGCAGAGTATTTCACTCGACGTTCGCTCCACATAGCCACTGAATTAGGGACTGGCATACACCTGAAAAGTCTTTCTGCCCCTGCCGGGATTCGAACCAACGCCCTAGGGATTGGGAGTCATCACTCATGTAACCACAACAACCCAAACCCTATCAAGAGTAGTTCACCAACGCAGCAGCTAATTTACGCATGACGTGTCTACACGTGTAAAGAGTAATTACATTAACTTTTTTCCACATGCGTTCGATCCAAAAGTGTTCACGTATACATTGCAGGTCAGTACAATAAAAAGCAAGAGCGAAATGCGTTTTGGTAGAAGTTATTCGAGGCAGGCGACCGACAGCTAAGACCATTTGCGCCATTTATTATAGGTGGATTCATACGGCTAGGGATTTTTCAAGGACTGAAGGACGGGTAGAATATCCTCCATCGATATTATACTTCTCTCATCGACAGCCATCATGTGGTTCACGGTTTAACGTCGCATCCGACGGACGTAGTATTGAACACGATGGAGGGCCATGGAGCACCAAAGTTGGGACCGGTACACCAATAAAAATCTTAACCATTACCGGGGTTCGAACCCAGCCACCCCATTCCTAGAGTGAAAGGATTATCGAAAGGGAGGAACTACCACGCGACCCACGCCAACGTTTGCCTATTCTTAATGGAGCGATACAGGCGCGCGGATCGGCTCAGGAATTACTTGCTCAAAAGGGGCAATCGATGGACACTTTCGTGGGACGTCCCATCAGTCCTCCCTATGGTTGACACATAATCAATAAATTTTACCATCCGGGGGAACAAGTGGTATTCACGCCGCAGTAGTCCGTCATTGACATGTGCATATAGGTGCGCGGCGCCCGAGAGTAAGTTGAAACTCAAATAACTGTCCGACCCCGAGTGGCGCCCACAATATTTTACACACTTCCGCCCCGGCGAAAACCAAAGAAAAGCCCTATAAATTATGCACGGACAACAAACTCGTTTCAAAAGCATTTAGATCTCATGCGCGGGCTGTTATTGATCCCCGCATGCATATTCCATTTGCGGCGATTACTATCGATTCACTCATCGCCACCGGGTCGCCAGCGATAAAAACGGTCGAGAGCAGGCGCCATGACATTCTCAACAAGTTTCATCAGAGCACCTCGCCTCGCTGTTCAATTTCCCGATTCCATTCCTCCGACGCGACGACAGCGCAAGACGTTGACCGGTCCGCCATTCCACCGGGGCTTTGAAAGAGCCGTCCGTGGGCCACAATAGCCACATCTCAAGCAAAACGAGAAGCAAAGAGAGCAGCAAAAAGACTTGTACTGAGCCTGAGCCAAGTCAATAATGGGGGCGTTTCCTCGGAACCGAAATCGCAATTTTGTACACGAAATCGTTAGATGGAAACGAAAAAAGAATTTTAATGAAAAAATTAATTTTCTATCCACAACCACTAACTCATAAATCAAAAATTAAAATATGCAAAGGGTGACGCCCACCGAAAAAGCTGCTTTGATAACATTGACGTCATTTTCCTCCCGCCCTTGACTGCTTTTGGAGGAGGGGAAGGGAGTTGAGGGAGTGTCTCGGAAGGTCTGCTTGCACTGATGCTGTCGCAACTGCTCCCATTGGCAGAGTCAGCTGTGTCCCCCCCATTGCGATGAGGCGAAGTAGCTTAGCGGGCTCAGTTGTGATTGACGAAGTCGATATACGTCAGAGGTTGCACCACGCCCACTTTTCCGAAAGGGTTAAAAACATCAGTTTTTCGCCGCTTATAACTCGGGAAATAATTGACGGATCAAAAAACGAAAAAATACTGGTCTTTTTATTTTACAAACTATCAGATTTGGCAATAAAAATATGGTAAACGACCCCATTAAACTCTTCGCGAAAAATAGGTATAATACTTATCCGAGTCACCTGACTTGAAAATAATTCGCTGAATCCAATCTGCGAAGGGCGACACATTAGTCCCTTCTTACGTTATAAATATGAATATGTAATCGAAGATTTATACAAAATCGACCAGTGCTCGCGCTCGGCAGAACAGCGTTCATCAACCACGAATAGCCTGATGGCTTGTATTCTGATTTGATGTGCAGAGGTAGCGGATGCAAATCCTGGAGTGATAATATAGATTTCGGCGGTACATAGAGCCCTGATTTAATGTCCGAAACATATACCTTGGAGAGCAGTGTTCCATCCGTCGGATGGGACTAATGGGAATAATGCCGCATTTCTCTCCACGCTACCACCATTCCCAGCTTATCCTCCCTATATTTCATTACTCAGCGCTTTAAATGGCGAAAACGACCTAGCATGCCGGCCACCTCAACCTAATAAATGACACTAATTCCACCACCGATCAACCATTAGTACACCAGAATGTATATCAAACTTTAACAATTGGTTCTAGCGGCGAATGGCACAGTCTAAGGTGAGGTGAGTACAACCTAGAGGGTGAAAGAACTCCAGATTCTAAATTACCAAGACAAAGCAATTATTATAATGCGTCTTTCATGAGTATATCGAAATATTAATTCAGAGTACATCTGTGTGCAAGCTGCCTCTCTGGGGTAGAAAAATATTTCAGAGGATTAATAAAGATTGAGAATCAGTACGCAATTACCGTGTTACGTATGAGTGTATTGCGCCTCGTCGAGAGCGGCGTATAATGATGGTAAAGTCCACAGGGGTTATGTTGATCTTCCCTCGCCGGAATCTTCTTTTCCACAGCACTGCGAAATGTACTGCCCAGAGTACGATCAAAAAATGTTCCGCCATCGAAACAAGAATGTATGGTACCCCTCCTGTGAAGGAACCACTCCTCTCGAAATAAGGAAACCCAAAATAAATGGAAACGGACTCTCCATGATGCGGGAAGAGCTGGCGACGAGCACGGAGGCAAAACAGACGAGGACGACAGGCTTGAGAAACGTTGAGAGAAATTGAAGACGTTTCCGTCCCCGGAGTGAAATCAATATGCACGAATGAGGAATCGATCTATCGAGGCGTAGACGAAGCATAGCCGCGTGACAACTTCGAGGGTCTCAGGAGCGGGTAAATATTAGTTTCAATCGCCGATGTCATCACAAGTGCTTCAACGTCAAACCGGTCACATATTTCTGTCGCCATTGGGGCTCTTGAACGTGAGTGCATCGCGACTGACCGCCACAAAAGAGTGCAGAGAAACACTCGACGTCAAATCTTTCTACTTAAGAAGGAGGGGAAAATGCAATAAGTTGAAGTAAGACGGAGTCGAGCATCGAGTATTACTGGAGGATAAAATTTCCGGCATTGAAAATATAAGTAAATTAATTGATTTATCTGAGGAAATGTCTGACTAATTAATAATTACATCCCTTTGTATATACTGACAATTTAGTGTCATATTATAGCTAACATTTTCCGTGCCTCATGACTGCATTTTCCACAAAGTAGTAGCATTTGGCCTCTCAGTTGCACGTAAGTAGGGCATGCACGGAGAATTATTTTTTTATGCCTGTATGTTAGATAGTAAGCGTAAACTAAGTTCTTTTAAATTCAAAATGTATGTCAGGTGATGGATCACCCCCTGCTGCACACCCTTTGGGAAGCTTGTAGGGTATTACATCAATATGTATGTTTCCGACGTACCACAGCTGTACCGAACCAAAAATTAAACTTTTAACGGTGTCGAAAGAAAATTGGGTTCACGAAGCCGAGAGATGAAACCCTACTGCCATTACGGCGCACTGTATGAGTTAAGCGGAACGGCAAAAATAGAAACTAAGCACCTGCAATCATGTCTAGTTGCCAGGTACGGATTTCCGGCATGAGACCCAGAACAAAGCGTGATTAATTAGTGATGACTTCGGGCCGCACGAGGGAGAAAACTTAATACTTCGTCTCTCCTTCCCATTTGAACGACAGAGGGAGCAAAGCTGGGGGAGGGAGGCTGTCAGACAAAAGACAGCGCATTAAATGAGAAGATGGGGTATTAGCAGCAAAGCATGGCCTGGCAGTTACAGTAACGACGCTCATTTTAAAGTTGCTCCACATAAAATGAAGAAAAGAAAAGGGTTTGATGGCGGGGGCTGGTCGATGCCCTACTTACTCGCATTCCCTGAACGATGCGTCCTCAACGCGGGAAAATCCTCGATACCTCGGAGCCACGATACGCATCGAGAGAAGACTATCCTTTCCGCCGATGGCATCACGCAACTCACATCTGTCACACAAAAGCGGACGATTCCAACTCGCAGAAAATTCCCCGGATGGAAGGAAGGGGGGAGAGCGATCGATGGAACATTGACGACTGCGACACAATGCGAGTGAAAAGCTTTTGGGTGATTGGAATCGTTCCGAGGACGAAACAAGGGTTATGCACCGTCACAAATACACTTCGAGAAAACAAAAGATGGACGAATTTTCAGAAGCGGTGACAATGTTACTGTGCGACTTTGGGCTGACCTCATTTGGGATTAAAACATTCAAATTTCTCCTGTTCGTAATCTTGGACGCTAAGTCACCGAAAAACAGTGGGCCGACAACCTTCCCAGGAGACTTCAGCGTAAGACACATCTCAGAATTAATCCAATTCCACCCTTAACATGACTGGAACAGATTGAAACAGAGCATTCTACTTGATTTGTCATAGCTTTCCTTTACCAAACTCATGAATGTTACGAGCGGTCTTTTTGAAAGGCATCACACTAAACTAATGTGGATACGGTTACGCATAAATATTTTAACGAATGCTAAGCAGATTTTTCTAACACTCAAGCAAAAGTTTTTAAAAATATCGGAAAAAGAGAAAAGATGATTTCATTTTCACATCTAGATTTTTTGTCTCTGGTTTTAAGAATATAAAGACAAGAAACGGATACTTTAAATTTGTGCACATGCTCCACGAAAAACAAGGAACACGAAACGATGGACCAGGATACAAAACTGACCCAAGAAAACACTCCCAAAACTCAGCAAGGTATCTTAAGAAGTAGTACGTAACAGGAGGAGGAATAGACTCTCCCAACCAGGCATTATTTATTCCAGGAAGGATTATTTAAGGCAAAACATCATTATAAAAAGGTGACTGACATCACCCTCGATTACAGATAGGTGGGCGATAGCTTGTTTACATTTGATGGCTTGCACAACATTGATAAAAATATATGCAACAGTTTATTTAATACTCATTCAAACGAGACTAAAATACTGACCAAATGTGAAGAGCAGTATCAAATAATGGGGATGTTGAAGTGGTGAAAGATGAGATTGGGGAATTCGGCCAAAAAACGATGTATATGATTCATTGAAATTGTTTTGCGAGTAATGAAACGATATTTCGCACAGCAGACTCCACCCTGGAGAGGGCTGAAATATTTTAATTGACGACATATACTAAATCAATGGCGACACTATGAGCACATAGAGTCACTCAAAAGAGAAACCGGGGAAAATTTAAGCGCATTTCATTACTGCCTAAATAAGATTCCGTCAAGCGAGGGTCGACACGGTGGATTCAAGGCATGACTTCCGCAGGACCTCTCGACGACGACCTGCTGCAGATTGCAGGTGTAGGCGCGACAAGGGCCGAGTGTTTTCGTAGGCCGAGGGAGCCGGGATGTTTCCCCAACGCCAACACGGGGTATCGCAACATGTCAAACCCCAGCGAGCGGGTCTGGGGGAAATCGGCGAGGGGTCAGCGACGAGAGTGATTGGGGCTTTCCGCTGCGACACGCACTCTTCCCCGCCCACGACAAATAATCCGCCGGCAACGGCCATCGAGGGCGCGGGCAAACACGCTTCCTTTGCGGAGATAGAGGAAGAACGGCCCTCGTGTGTCTGGGAGGGGGAAGGAAGGAGCAGTTTGTCTAGGCGGGGAGGGGCGGAGCGACAATGCCGGGGGGATGCTGCTGCTTCCGGCCGGGAGGCTGAGGGCGTGCCCCTGGGTGCGGGAAAAACAGGGTGGGGCACAGCGTGCGTGAGGGGGCGAGGGTGGAGGGGAGCGTGTAACTCCGCGACACGCGGGGGCTGCTGGGAAGATCGCGACTGAATTACGATGGTTGCGCCTCGTGTGGGGGGAGTAGGCTGGAGGTTATTGCCCGGGGTCCACGCCCCCAGGGGGGGAATGGAGGGATGGGGGTTCCTAGGGTTGTCGGGACACGCCTCCTCGGCTGCAAACCGCCAGGTTTCTCCCCCGGAGTGCCGCGACTCATTCACGCGCTCCAGCAACGCCTTTTGTCCCACCTCTCGCGCCTTTTGACGGCCCCATTCTCCCCGCAGGCTCCCTTCGGGAAGTTTGGGAGGCCGACCCCTGGACCGACCGTCGATCACACATACGGCCTATCCACCCCGCTGTTTGCGGCGTGCGATGAATGAATGAGTCGCGCCCACGACTTGTGCGCCCCGATCCCAAGGCAACGACTGACTTCCTCTCCGAAGGGTGATGGCGTACTTTAGCCACGACTTTTCGCAAAGAAGCGTCGGTATACGAGTGGAATTAGATTTCGATTGGGTTCAATCGGGCCGTTTAACCTAACTTAACCATAAGACAAGCAGAAAACCTATGCTCGAGGTGGAATTTGAACCTGGTCCCTTCCAGGTGATACGCCATTGCGTAACGAACCTGACTACCGTCACCGGAATTGCAGTAGGACTTTAAATAGCTCCAAAAGGGGCAAAATAAACAATTGTGGACAGAGTTTCATAGATTAATAATCATACTAAATGAACAAAGGACTGAACATCTCTGTTTGTTAAATATGCCCCGTATTTTTATAATTTTACGATAGCTTCTATACGAGTCATGTCTGGTAAAATATATTGACGCGGCGGGGAGGCAATTAGATTGCTCACTGCTGTAATAGCCTCCATCCCCCAAGGACAAGGTTAGATTCCTGGAAGTAGCAGATCTTCTAAGGGTTTAACGGTTACAACCATCAGCGCTCCGATTTAGTTTAGAGCATACCAAGGATGACGCCGGGTTTCTCGCCTACCACTAGAAAACTCCCACGATTTCCCAACACCCATACATCCTATATAACAAAAATGACATGAGTATTCGATCGTACACGCAAATTAGAGCAAAATCTGCTAGCATACAATAAAAGGAGCTGGAAAGAGTGTTTTTTTAAAATATTTTCTCCTGAAAACAATGGAAATGCACTCCAGGCGACTTGCAGACGAACTCATAACGAATGTGCCTATGCTTAGAGAATCAGAAGGATTCCCTTAGCCATCAAAGGCGCCAAAAACTCTCGAAGGCCTAAAATTCACTTGATGCGACATCGAGAGTGTTTCTATCCAACTCACAAAAACCTAGACATAGAAACCACATTTGGAGACGGTATTTGTTAACGCGAGTCATGTTTCTCGCTTCCACGAAATTTGGGTAAAATTTCCAGCAGTCACACGCTTCACATTGTCAATTTTCCTAAGCGGTTGAAAAAATATCGACAAAATGTGCAACAGACACGAGATGTGAGTGGAAATTTGATACACTCGTCGCTTCCTTCGCTGATGGCAACAATGGATGCATTAACTCGGCGAGTATAATGAAGCTTGACAAATTAAGACGGCTTCCTCCCGTCTCAAAGGAGCGAGTAGGCATCAAGTTGCCAGGTAGTGATGAGGTATCCGGGAGTGATATATATATATATAAGTTTTCTACCACGAACCATTACGAGCTCCGCGTAGGACCCAATTCCATTATCCTCCTGTAGAAACGTATCCAAGTAGGAGAAAGCTGCCTGGACCAAAACCACATTGAGCAAATTGTTTTTGTTACTAAGTCAGATAACGCACTGACATTTCGCTCCGCAGAGTTCAGGACTCTGGAGCAAAGAGCTCTCCTCGTATTTCCCACTCCCCCATGCGATTTTCAAAACCATTGAGCAAATCTCTCCCTCGACTTTTTTACGATTCGAAAAAAAACTTTACTTTGCGTGACATTGGACACGGACGCCAGAAATATCATTCGGATCAACCTCTTCATCAACCTTACCTTTTCCATCCCATTTCTTACGCATTCGCGACCCTCGTATGCATCCAGCTTGGTTTCCAACCATTCGGAAAATGGAGCCCCAACGAAGAACCGCAGCAAGCGCATTTCGTCTCAGACTAGGTCAAGGAAAAGGCATTTTGCAATACTTTTTCGCATTTCCTGCCGTAAAAAAACTCATTTCGCAATACACACAAGCGGCTGGATAGGCTACAGCGACAAGGAAACATTTTGCACCTAATTTTGTGCCACAATTCTGTGCCTAATTTACTTAATCTTTTTCCTGCCTAAATGGACGTACTAAATAGTTAAGAGTAATTTGCATACATTCTCGGGAGAAGACTTTTTTAACAGTCGACGTAAGGCTAACTTCACTCCCTTTTTTCATGTGTTCTCGGAAGAAGTTCTATGAAAGTTGACCTAAGCTAAACTCTACTTCCCCTTTTTCGTGTGTTCCGTAATTTCCAAGGTATAAGGTCTGAAATTCGGAAGCGAAACAACTCTTTCAATGGAGTAGCCGCGTTGGTAGGGTTCGTGGGTCGTGGGTTCGAATTCCGTGGATGTATGGATGCTGTTTATCTCAGCCATAAGATCTTAGGTTGAACGATACAATATAAACTTGGCGATATCAGAATATAAAACCGTCGTCTCCCATCACTGCCTGAATTTCGTTTGTATTTCTTCCGGAGTATTTACCGCGTAGGTTCACAGATCCACCGGAAGGAATTCAAATTCAACGTTTCACCGCGGAAGGCTTCATAAGGAATTACTCCCTGAACTCATACTTCCACGTTTTGGATTTGAGCCGGAGTAAAATGAAAATTCGGGAGTTTTTGGAATAATTATAGACAACATTTCTCCTGAAAAAATTGGAAAATTCGTATGCAATTTACTTTTGAGCAGTTCCATCACTTCTACCTAGGAACAGTATTGCAATTCAAGAAAATCTGTAGGGGCCATTTCCACTAATATTGGACAAGATTACTCAAAAAATTACATCAAAAATTCGCAAAAAATATGGATGATAACGTAGTTTCCTGTGATACCGTGAGGAGAGAAATATGTTTCGCCGCTAATTCAGACTCGATTATGCCGCAACGCACCATTATCGCACGCACCTTGTCGGGTGGGCCGCCGGGCTAGCGTCCCCTTTCCACCCGCGGCCACCCGCGACGCCCGAAGCCAACGGGATCCACGGATTGGCTGCAATCGATTCGAGCGACGAGTCACGGCCGTGAAAGGAAGCCGCGGGCCCCCCTTCCGCGTCGTGCAACACTCCCGAGTGACGATGCTCCCATTCGGTCACGACTCCGCAAAACACCTCCTCGAGGCACGCCCGTGTAACGGTCGGGTGGAAAATGCTGACTGAGAGGAAGTGGGGGGCGCGAGCGAGGAACACAATAAATACGCCAAGAATAACTGCTTGAAAGCACAATTCTTGCCACTAAACCTAGGCTTCACGATTAAACCTAGGGAACTATAATCAGCAAAATATGTCGAAAGTGCGTTGACAACACGATGAAATAAATTAAATCATTTATATTCGTTATGACGAGAAAAGGCAGCCGCTAGCAAAGGAAATGGAAGAGTTGATAATAGATCTAATGGCCGATTATCAGTGAAGTTAGGAGGAAAGTTACGTTAAGACAGCAGATATAGAAGATACGTAAGTCTGAGAAATGGGTACATGTAGCAGGTAAACACATTTCGCATAGTGTAGGGCATTAACATATTTTATCCCCTCAGAGAAATCGGGGAAATAATAGATCTAGCAAGCAGTTGGTTACGATCCGAAAAAAATGGCATTAGGTTTATATGATAGAAAATTGAATATAATCTTGCTACTTGTCCCTTGTAAGACCTCATATGCCACCAGGAAATTGGATCCAAAAGAGGAAGTTTTGGCCAAGGAATTAGAGTGTGAGCATAGGTGATGGGCTAAATTTGTGCACGATGGTGTGATAATTGTGTTAAGGCTACAACATTAATGGAAAAATTCAGATGGGAATCACTATAAGAATGCTATTTAGATAGAAATTTTCAAGTACCTTTGAAGCTCATAAGTTTTTCGATGGCGTAATAAATACATTACGAATAAATGAGAAATAAAGCATTTGATTAAGGAAAAAAAATTCAGAGACTACAGCATCAATATATTAAAAATACCTTTCTTTCCGAGGACCCTAAGAGATAATTTAAGGCAGCATAATGACTGGATAGGTCGGCGAAATGCATGTATGTATGAAATATGAAATGTATAAACTGATTTTAACTGCACGTTTGCTTTTCTTATGAGAATCATATAACAGTTCACTTTAGCACATGGCTAACTAATCAATAACTATTATATTCCTAAAGATATAGTTATTTTATATACATTCATGTAGGATAACTAACACGTTTCTCTAATTAAGTAGTAATGTACATTGTGCACATATTAGCTGTGGCGCATGTTAGCTGTAAATTCCCCCCACCACTCAACCTTTATTCCTTAATGCATAATGTGCAAGCAATAAGAATTATTATTTATGCCGCCTGTTTTAAGTACTCAATCCTTAAAGTAAGACCTTAACTCTGTGTACAGTCGCACTGATCGTTATTATTGTGTATCATCTTAATCATTACCTACTCCTGGTTTATGTGTTGCTCTATAATGCACTTAGTAATGCCGTTGCCTTGAACACTATTTTTTAACACTTGTCCTTTATTTTTTGTTGTGACTTGCAATTGTTTTTAAATGTTCCAAGGGACTTAGAGTCCCAGAACAATAGAGACTGTTTTCAATTCCAACCTTGAGGTGGCTTGCAGGGCACTCCGTGCATGTAGATGTTGACGAATGAATCCGCATTTTCTTACAAAACAATTCAACTCTAATGGTCAGAATGACTTCCTTTCTTCGTCAGCGTGGTGCGGACTCAGCAACCAGCATCCAATTCATCATCGCGAGAACGTCCCTAATCCAAGGAGAAGTCTTGCCTAGGAGAGAAGACTTGGCCGTTCGATTTATGTGCGCTCAGGGATGCAGGAGTCATACCTACCGTCATCCTTGGTGCGAGGTGACCCAATTACGGCCGAGTCGAAGGCCTCAGCTCGAGCTACCATCAGTTCGACTTATAGGAGCGCTCTTGGAAAATAACCGGGCATTAAGCCGACAAGCGAGTGCCCTCTCTTCCGACGAAAGGCGACAGGTATGCGGAGCCATTAATCTAAGCGCCACGTGAGCGTCCTTTTGAAATGCTTCTCCGCCCGATATCTGCTTGCGTGCAAGAAATACAATAACTCCTGCACACATATTATTCTATGAAACCTAAAATTGGGCGCATGATACCACTCAGAACGGAGACTTCAACATGGAGCTTGGAAGTCACCCACAACGCGCGGCAAAAAGTCCCATTTAAGTATATACGTTCATCATGGATGTCATATTCTGTCCATCCCACCAGAAAATAAGTCGAGAAACACAACTCGAGACATTTCGAAGCGGGACGCGCGTCATTTTAATTTCGTTCACCGAATGAGCACAGGAGAGTTAACAAAACGCTATTTCCCCTCCTTCATAATCTTCACAAGGCGGCGAAGGCCGGCGCTCATTCTGCATTCCACGCACCGCAGCTCTTTCCCACGCACTAAATGTTGGAATTGTTGGTTCTCGTCCCTGATTGGCCGAGGGGCCCGCGGACGTAAAAAATTCAACGGCTTTATTTGGACGGAGGGGATATTATGACATGAGCGCGGGAGGCAATGCAGCCGGCGAAGTATTAAGAGGGAGTCTCGGCTGCAGTAAAAAGTAAGTGCCACAGGTGCACATTCGCACACGGAAAAAAGGCACGCAGGCCACAAATAAAAAAATGGCAAAGGGAAACTTGGGGAATGACACTTTTTCATTTTCGTCCGGCTAGAGAGTCATCTGAGGTGAACTAAAAGCTCCGACCGCTTCGCTGACGTGCCTGGTTGCCGCGAGGAGTATATTTGAGTGATTTAAAACCACTTCAACTCCCCTTCAGACGCGCAGCTACTCTGGGTGAGTATTAAATTTGCCCCGACTTCCGACTTCCTTACGTCTGAAAGCTTTCGAAGGGAAATAGCGCCTCCAAAACTTGCGTAAAATTGCTGGATATATATAATTTGACGCCTCTTTACCAAGCACAATTTGGCCTTGTTTACTAATACGTCGTTTTCGGACTGATTACCACATCGATGAAGAAAGCAGTTTCAAACGTGACCTGCTTCACTGTGAAAGAACAGTACACGATAATTTTCACGCAACTGAAAACCGACTTTGACGCAGTCAGAGTCTTAGTTGGATTCTATATGCAGAACATTTAGTCTAAATTAGTGATCATCCTCAAAATGAAACCCGAATGATGACTTATGACGACTTGCAAAGGGTAATTTTCACGGAAGGAGTAGCTACAATCCATTATAACTCATTAAAATTTCAACATATCAGCTGTCAAATTTCACAAAAAATACACGGCAAAGAGGAAGAAAAGACAAAATTGCCCATCATAAGAAAATACGGCACCTATATCATGGGGGGTCACCACTGGAGAGAATGAAATCACCATAATATAAAAAGTAATGAAACTTTATGCGAATTACTGACTATTAAATCTTAATGACATATTTTCACACCGACCAGGTGACTACTTCCGTGGGCTAGCGGAGTTGCAACGCAGGACGAATCAACAACAAACGTAACGAGAACCGCTAAAAAACGTTTCCAGAAAGCCATGCATATCACGTGGGAATGATGCTTGCTTAGATGTTATCACGTGAAAAAGATAATAAGTGGGAGAACGCATGCACGCCTTATCAATGGAGAGCATCGGAGCAGAACCTAAAATTCCCTCGTCCCCGTAAAGACATAAAAGTTAGCTGCAGCATTTATGTGGTTAATCCCCGGAACTCCAGTGCACACCTGAAGCCATGGTTCGCAAATATAAACTATCCCTGCAACCGCTATCACCCAAGGGAGGCTGCAAATGGGAGACTGGTCGGTGAACCTTGAAATCTCAAAACCTTAAAATTCTGCTGCAACCCCTAATATGACTCACAAACGAAGACACGAAAGATATAACAAATTTGAGCAATATTCCAAGGAAATCGAGTCGGAGTGATGGTTTGGTACTGATATCCCATTGCAAGGGCCTGGTTTCGAATCCCGGCGGTGGTTAAGATTTTTCATTGAATAATAAGACCCTACTTGCATGCTGTTCGTAAGTTAAGTAAGTTACTGTTATGTAAGTTCTGTACTCCATTGTAGTCCATCATTTCCTTGACGCATTTCGTGGAAAGCGGGCTAATGCCGACGCCAGGTTTCTCTCCACCCAACCTCTACTCCCATTTCAACCCTCTTTCCAAATGCGTACCTAAATTGAGCAAATGACTTTAGCCGTCAGTCACTTCCCCAAAGTTACAGCTTCTAATACAGTATCCCTAACCTCAAAAGAGGACCAAAGACCATTCAAATCAGGCAATTTTCCTGATCAATCGGGGAGGGATTGGAAATGAACTAAAGTCCTGCTGAATTCAATGATTTTTTTGGTAAGCCACCCCCAGGCACGCCATTCAAACCACATGACTCTTGCCCTCGGAGGGAGTTGGCGTCACCGTGATCACCTCGCAACTCGGCCCTCCCCCAGATCTCCACCTACTGTTTCGCCCCACACGGTCCGCCCCTCCGAGAAACGCAACGACCCGCATTGGCGACTCTAAAGCCGAGCACCTATCCGTTTGCTCATTCGCTAATGCGAGGATGGGAGGGGCAGAGTGGTGAGAAGGCGAGGCTCGCCGCTCCGTACCCAACGCAGCGGCACCCCACGCAATTCCCCACGAAACGACCATGTCTTGGCGCCGCGGAAAGCCTGAATACACACGCGGCTGAAGGCAAGCCTTCCAGTGGCAAGCGAGCTAAGTCCGACTGGACACCGTAAACGTTCACCAGCGATCAAAGTAGAGCCAGATGAATATAGCAGAGAATTACTTCCGGAACATTAAAAAAATAGCCAGGTTATCGTTAGCAGTGCCTTACCAGTATTAGCTTAGCTTCCGCCGCGTTGTTGTGACAGAGTCTCGAAAGACACAACTTCTAGCAGAGAGCAATTCTCATCTCCTAAAAATGATTTCATATGATGGACTTCCGTGGAGTCGAGCAAATATTAAACTACATGCACCTATACGAGAGAGGCTGAGACTCCGTCCACATTAGCCGCGCGATCCTGATTTAAGTTTTCCAATCATCATACTGTTTACCCAGGGAGTTCAAAGCCTAAATTACACGTAGGATCAAGGAATAGAGTCCCATGACACCTAGAAAAACATTTAACTTCCACGAATCGAATCACACGATTCTTATTTACGTTTTCCGGATATCTACTATGAACCCAGGGAGTTCAAAGCCTTAATTACGAGTAGCAACGAAGAACAGAGTCCTATGAGACTAAGGAAAATATTTAATTGATATTTATCGAAGCAAAATTGACAATTATACAAGCACTTGTGAGAGTTGACTCTTGACCCCAGGTAGACAATTACGCAACCAAACTAAGCTGATTTATTTGGTCAAGTGGATGAAAGAAGTTAAATTGACCTAAAGAGGGATACGTCTAAACACTACACTTTTCCTCGATCATCGCAGGACTACGACATAATCCGGGTCGTTTAGTATCGATTACCTCTTGTTAGTTCTTCAATCTGTTTTTCGCGCGGCCACGAAAGAATGGCGAAATGAACTAATTCTTGAACCGACTCACGATTCAGTCCTTCATTGGCGTTTTAAATTGAGACCCGTAAATACATTTTGCAGCCTGATTTACGTTATCTACACGAGAATCATAATCGAAACGACACGATTGATACCACGGGACGCTTAATTAATTATTGTGGTTCTTCGCATACCCAGGCCCTAAACTATGTTTCCCTGAAAATACACTCAGGACATGATGGAAATTTTCTAGGACACTGGAACAACTTCAACGTACGCGTGGCTATTAGTGGAGGAGACAAACAACTAAGGCCATATTCACCATTATGGAGGAGAATATTGTGTCGGCATTAGCCTGCTCATGAATCTAAGGTTTTAGCACCAAGGAATATTGTCATAAACAGTTTTCGGGAACAGCTGCGCAATGCAATTTGCCAACGGTTGAACTTTAACGGCCATTGCAGGAAGCATCATCAGGAAATTGAAACCTTTTTAACTTCCTGATGATGCCTCCTGCAATGGCCGCGAAAGCTCGACTGCCGACAAAGTCCATTACAGAGCTGCTCCAGAAAACGGTTTATGACGGTAGCCTGCTCTTAGCGAAATGCACCAAGGGGATTAAGCTTTTACGTCCCATCCGACGGACTGAGAATTGTATTTCAGCTCTCCACACCATACTCATGAAAGGACTCTTATAATACAAAAAACCGCCACTGCCGGGAAACCAGCACGAGCACAAGAGTGAGGAAGTACTCTAGCCACCGAAACCAACCCGATCACCGTAACGGGCGGCCCCGACGACGTCGTCTTCGGAGGACGCTCCAGGCGGCGGCGGCGGCAAGAGACGCTCTCCTTCCAACCCGTCGACCCCACCACAAGGCGGCCACTAATCGGGGGGAGGGGGAAGTCCACGACCCCCGGCATCAATCCACATCACGCGTTCATTTGGTGTCGGGGGCGGAGGCTGGCGTTACGGGGGGGAAGAAGGGATTTCCAGCGATGGAAGGGAAAGGCGGAGCCGACGGGGAAGTTTGCGACTTCTGCAAGGTTTTCGGGGGCCCGACACCACCGGCTCCCCACTCGCGGGGGCGCGAAGGGGGAGGCGGGTTGTGGGGGCGGAGGAACCCTAGCAGAGTACACACCTGCAGGGGATTATGCCTCCCACACCGCCAGTGTATACAGATCGGAGGGAAGAGGTTCCTCCATGTTTCCGAGACACAGAGGGGACTAGGGGGCGAGTGAGCCAACAACCGCACTTTGATTTACTTTGACGACGCCGGGGTACGCGGAGGGGGAAGCGGGGAAAAACTTCGATAACGTCTTTGATAAAACACGACTCTCTCTCTCTCTCAGTCCCTTCCCCGCCATCTTCGGTTTGATTTCGGTACGCTCAAGATTTGCACGATTTGCACGATTTGCGGAGTGGTGATACGGTGGATTACATTACGGCCTGGGAGAGGGAAAAAAACGCCTTCCCCGCTGCCGGCAAAAACGCCCCCTCCCTCCATTTCCCGAGGGAAAGCTGATTTTTGAGCAGGTCTTGAAGGTCCCGAAAACTGCTCCAGACTCCGGAGTCACGTCAGATATTATGCGTCGCCGTATAACGTCAGATATCTCCGAGCCCTGCGCAGTTCCTAAAGGATTCGCCGTTAAGGTGCGGCAGGGTCGACACAAGGGGGTGAGGTGAACTCATTTCGGCGGCGTTCCGAGTCACCGTGAAGTCGTGTTTTTCCAAATAAATGCTCATTTCCTGACGGAAAATAATGGCGCGGGCGATATACTTTGAATTTATTCATGTCGCATGAATTTTGAGACAAAAGTCTTACGAGAGCGCCCCTCGGAAAGTAGCTCGTCAATAACCTAGCGTGAGCGTGAAATGCGAGCTGGGGTAAGGGGAGACCCGAGAGGTTAGCTTTTACAGGCGCAAAGAATGGTCCACGCAATAACGTCTCCACGTCAAGTGCTCGACGGAATCCATAAAATAACTAATGGTTGAAACTTTGGGCATAAAAATACGTAATTACCGTCTTCAGCAATTACGACCCTTCACGTTAAGGCAGCCTTCGAGCGCGTGCCTCGTCTTGGAAAGTCAGTCAAAATCATATTTAATTTTTAAACCTTCGTTGTGGAAAGTGTGAAGGCTGAGTGAAAACTTCGTCCATCATTAAAATACAAGGTAACTAGATAAACGTTGAACTAGATCGCAGATTCCCCAAAAACGCTTAAAAACATGGAAAATACTCTCCCCTTCAAGCTAATAATAACGTTGATCTCGGGGGAAATAGCGCCAAAATAGTAATTTTACAGCCACAATATTACTACCTTACACACTATCATCGTGGAAGAGAGGCTGTGGCTACAGTCGAATCGATTTCAGCCAAACTGAGGCATGAGGCAACGTGAAAGTCTTACCGTTATTTAATGCGCAGACATTTGGAGGAAACAAATTAAAAAGATTTATACCTTATCTACACCCATGGGCTCCTCAAAATTAAACTTTCCAGTGGATTATAAAACATTACTACCTTTGAGTACATATCACCATATCCTAGATTTGCTGATTAACACTATATATTGGCTTTGATATACCAACATGTAACAATGAAGTATTCTATTTTTATTAAAATTAAAAAAAATATATTAAAATTAAAATTCAATTTAAATAATTATTCGTCCTTAGCCGTTAACAACAAATATTTCTATTGTGAGGGGCCTTATAGAACACGGTCTATTTTGCCAAAAATCATGGGAACTAACGGCTGCTGCTGATAATTGTAAATAGTGTTTTGCAAAGTGGATAGAGCGAGAATTAATTTTACATAGCAGGTGACGTCATTGACGAGGTGGAACTGGTATTTAGCTATAAAAAAATTAAACAATCATTCATGAGACGAGTAATTCGCACACCGGGACGATACTTGAGATAGGATAAAATATACGAACTTGTTCTCGAGGGAACACCAGCCACAGTACGGATCCTTGGCACCAAGACAATCCCAGCAAGTCTTGTAGACGCTGCATTCTTGCACCTTCACTTTTGACACCTGTAAGCAGAAAAATTCGAAACGTTAGACTTATGAGATAACCACACCAAAACATTTCATATCACATTACTTTAGCGTTACACATGATAGAAATTCTCTCGTCGAAGGGGTCATGAATGTTGGGAAGAGCAAAAGACACAAATACTCTCAACGTGCATTCCATAAAACTGCACGCTCATTTTCAAATACGCTCGACCGGAAAAAAATACGATCACGAAATAGAAAGAAACGAGGCGCGTATGCTGCAATGACAAACTCGCCCAAAAAGTGATAAATACGGCCGCAAAAGCTGAGCGTAACTCCAACCCCATAACCAAGGATCACAAAATGCAGAATATGGCAAGGAGAGGTTGAGGTCGCATCATCCACGAACGGCATACTCTCGTGGCTATGATTCCTTACGCCCGCTCCTCATCTCACTTCCCGCCAATATCGCGTCCCTGGTACACCTTATTGCCGTGGTGCCCAGCCTTGCCTCGGCATCCCCAATGTTTTAATGGCGTTTTTCTTTCGGTTCACTCGAGGGGAGATGGCACGGCCTCATAAACCCATGCCTCTGCAGCCTCGGGTGGGGAAAAATAAGTCGAGGCGCTTACCGAAAATTCCATCGTATAAGGGATAATTAAGACCCGAGCGCTTGAGATTTAAAACCAATATATATTCGAGTATCCTCATCAGAAAATGTCGTCAATTTAAAGAGTAATGGAACTTGCAGAAAAGTAAAAACCTTAATCATGATGCAACACATTACCGTACAAGTTTAATGTGAAATATCATGATTACATTCCAAGACATTCAAGAAATTACTCAAAGGAAAGAATTCCTCATCCCCTACTTTTATATCCATACGCCCATAAGAGGGTGCTATGCTCTGGAGCCATCACGATGAAATTATGTTCCCGGCAAGAATGATCTCCCAGAACATAACCGTTTAATACTCTTATGACAAAACCATGAACTGCCAAAACTGCCTTGTCATTCGTGAGTACTCAGCTGCCAGAAATCTCATTAAATAAATATAAAATATTTACCATGACGTAGACATTCAGAACTAAGCACACCTCGAATTGAATCCATGATGATGAAACATTAAAGCAATATTCATTACCTCTGCATAAGAATTTCCAAGTTAATGGTAATAAATTAATTAAACTAAAATTCAATGGAAGAGTTCACGTTTTACCACAAAAAATGTCAGCTAGGATATACATACAGCAAGGTATGAATACTGATTCAATATGGCGTGATGTAAACCCACAGATATATCCAGCATTGCGTGATCCACAAAATATGAAAAGTTCTGGAAAAGTTTATGTCTTGCTACCGCTTTCATTTCCACCATCACCATATCCTTAGCCATTAGAGTGACCTAAAAGGGCATTTCTCAGACACTATAATACTCAAACATTGTTTCTGCCCTCCACCCCCCTTCACGATCTTCTATTTCCCTATTCATTATCCCCTCTTCCCTTATCACCAACAATTCTTCTGCCCTTCGCTATTTTCATTTTACTAAGCATTTCGATACTCCCTCGATCCATATTTTTTGTCCATCGGATCTATCCCACTACTCCCTTCAATACCCAAGGACAAATAGAATTTTTTCATCTTCCTTTCTAACCAACGAGCGTATTTCACCCAACATTCTCCAAATCATTACGTCTTCAAATTATCTAAGATAATTCTTACATCTTAAATCCCAAGGGTTGCAAACCTGAAGTACTGTACTCGAAACTGGTTTTATGCATATCTTCTAGACTCACTTCCCCTTTTTTTAATTCTCCTGTTTTCTCGATGCCTTCTGAAACTAATATTTTTCATATGCCCTTACTGACAAGCGCATCTATTCACAAACACTTTCTCACCACATAACCTAACTATCAGCCTTTCCAGTATTTGCATAAACTTTGGTCATCTACACCACGCATAATTTTTCAAAAGGATGCACATCTCTACAGGCAACTCGTGATCGCTGTGAATTTTCCATTATGTTCTTTGACTACGCATTCAAACCCCGTGCTACATACAAGTGGAAAAAGCCATAATCAACGAATTACCGGTATGCTTCGATGCCATCTATTCTTAGTTGGGATGACGTTACAACATATCAAATATAAAGAATAGAACGGGGAAAGACAAGACACGGAGGGATGATAAAAAACAAAGAATAGGAGAGCATGTAAACGGTGACCACGGAAAAAGGGGAAAAGTCAGCAGCAACAAAGTTCCAGGTACCAAGTGGATCAAGATTTTGTCTCGGAATGGCTAATACGCCCGTTCCAACGAACAGGTTAGCTCAAAGTCACTGGCAAGACGTGATAGGTAATTTGTCTAGAGCGCGGATGACGATACTGCCGACAGACATATGGTCCTTAGTATGAAATTAATGAATCAATTAGGAAGGTTATCTACGACACGATACCACAATCGACTTTTATCACGTCCCAAGGCCGTTTCCCTTCCAAGGGCAATGGAATTTCGGCCTGCTCCGGTCTTTCCCTCCCAGATACCAGCCCTCAGCGGAGCCGATGACAGCAGAATTCTTCCGGCAATTGTGACTCACGAAGGTAATAAGAGAAGAGAAATGGCCCGCGCGCACCATTAAAACTTGGGCAAATTGCACGACGGGCTTTTATTCTTCGGGCCTTATCAATATCCACCCGGGGTTTTATCGCCACTCTGGTAAGAAAAAAATCGCTCCAGCTCCCAACGGCGCCCCTCGCATGAATTCTCGAAAAGGATTCGATATCCCTCCACCCCTTCTTCGCAACCCGTTCCCCGTTGTGACACCGATCACCGGATCCTGAGGAGGGCGGGCACTCGGAAGCCGGACGCGCCATGCACCCCACTCGGAACTAATCAACTCCCGCAGCCCGGTTTATTTGCAACCATAGAGGCCGCAATTTCGATTTGCACCACGGCCACATGGAGCGCAGTGCTGCGCGTGATTTACCGACCGAACGGAGGGCCATAAAAACCCGAAGTGTCACAACTTTACGGCTGGGGATAGCTCCGCGGGCCAGCCGTGGGAGGATCCTCAACAAGTCCCCGCCACCAACGCTCGAAACGTTTAGGGCCGCGTTCCTAGGTCCTTAAGACCCCAGCCGGCTACCCCACGCGGAGGGCTCCCGGGCCCAGGAGGGAGCGAGAGGCCTTTGAACCAGAGAAGGACCCTCCCAGCCGGCCGCGCGGTTCGGCTTTCCCCTACTAAGCGGAGGCTCCTCTCAAGAGTCGGGACACGTTTCTCATTTGTCACAGAGAGCATTCCCCTCGGAGAGCGTCTTCTGTTCCGTGCAGATTGAGACCGTGTTTGAGGCATACAAGTCCTCTATTGGGAAGGGCACGGCGGGCGTTATACGCCACGGAAACACCGGAGACCAGTCACTAAGCTGCTTGACTGTTTTACGGCCCGTCGCGGATGGGGCGTAGGAGACGGGGGTGCAGCAGTTGGATCGCCCATCTCCCTGAAACGGGATATGTCGGAGCTATGGTGTAACAACGCCCGTAGAAAGATCCACTCCCCAAAGAAATGTACGCAGCGTTTCGATATGGATTGAACGTGGCCGCCTTCGTGGAATAAGGCCACAAGAGAGAGACTCGACGTCGCTTCATCCCCCCAGAAATCCGATTCTTGTCGTAGCGATGAGACTTCCGAATATAATGACACAGAGCAGGCGTTTGGCATTCTTATTTCCACCACCTTCCAGCATTTCCTCGTAAACTGGTCCCACTTTACTCCTCTTAAGTCCTTGAATACCTGTCTCTGGCTGGAATCCAATATTTTAACCCAGCAGCCTCAAAAGCTTTCTCTCGAGGCGACTCAAAATATTCCTGTGAGATAGACCTTTTTATCCTTTCACCCTTGTGGGTATTTTTAGAACGTCGGGTAAAAGTGTAATGCTTCCATAAGGTGCAGAGTACTTTATAGCGAAAATATTCAACTTTTATGCTGTTCTTTCATCAAACGTTTGTTTTTGTCCTTGCAATCTACATGTACCTCATGCAATGTAACTATCAAAACTTTAATTGCCAACTACGTAACGTGCTGGTCTGGCAAGTCAATGGTCCTAGTCCTGTCTTAGCCATTGATATCCTATTTGTCCTAGAATTCAGTTCTTAAGTAAGAGGGTGCGCTAAAACCCTAAACGTTATAGCACCTAAGCACCTAAGACTGCTAGACACTACTGCTATCAACATATTCAGAGGTACACACCTTTTGGCAATTATCTCACATAAGTCCATCATTCTGCGGCACTGAGATATTATAAAATTGTTGCTATATTATGAAAATAAATTGAGACACATTTATAACATTTAACTGGTCATTGCATATGATTTCGGTAACAGCTTTTACGCAACCGTTATTTAGTAACTATTTTATACACTAGTAAAATAGCCCTTGAACACGACCTCCGTTTCCTTAACGAGTTTCACTTGCTCAGCACTTACACAATCCCCCATCAGCTTTACCATGCCGGGGAAAGGTTTAATCCCCTTACCATTGGGTGCCAGCGTTCGATTCACTCGTAGAAAGAATCACCCCAACCCATTCCTTACAAGTTACGTATTTATCTACTTCAAATACCAATCAATCGAACATCTCTTTTCGCAAACACTTACGAAGGCATTTCGAAAAAAAGTAAAGGAATGTATTACGAAACGATGGAAGAAAGTAAGCGACAACAATATAGGTAAAACGGCGAAGTATAATTTACTGTGAATGCTTATGACACTTGACCGGAGAGATAACTTCTTTATACTTCGAATGGAACGCCTCAAAGAGCACACTCCACCAGATGAAATGCTATATCTAGTCACTCAAGTGCCGGATATGAAAGGCAACAAGACGAGAGCATGAAAAACTTCCAGCGAAAAAAAGGCTTGCCGGAGATACTGAGGCAATGAATAAGAGGAAGCATACTACGATATAATGTAAAAAATACTTCGAAGGGCAAATATTTAAGCCGAGAAATGATGAAAATACGTAATAAATGTATTCGTAAAACAGTTCATATAATAAGCGTTCCTTCTATAAACATTTAGTAAAAGGAAAATATTTACTCACGGATTGGGTTCTGTTGAAGAGAAAGGTATCATGGAGAGCTAAATACAAAGGATTAAATCTGCGAACAAACTCGATCCTAATTCACTGGGAAAATTGGAATGATATTAAACTGGAACAGACTTTAGCAAAGTTTCACCTCGTTAGCCATCAAATTTGGGCAGCTAAATTTCCATTTAAAAAAGAAATTTCATCCTACGTTAAACACGTTCACCTCACTTAATTTCAGCTTCCAACATTTGGATTTCACAATTGCTTTACATAATTTTAATTTTCCTTCAATGTAAATTACTCATCTCTTCTGGATGTTCAAATTTCGATAAATACCGGAGGTTGACACAGAGGAATGGATTTTTCAAAACTTTCAGCTCCAAGCATATTTTATGATGCTGTGATTAATGAATTTAGCCCGTGAATTATAGTTTCGGAGCCCATTGTTGCCAAAATACCCTTCTGAATTGAAAACACCTTTCAAAGAAAAAACATCGGTGCTAAGGAGGTAGGGGTACTGTTTTCGGTTGTTGAACAATCATTTTTCTACTGCGTAGCACGGTTAAAAAATGATGCCTAATAATCCAAGAAGCGTAAAAATAGCAAAGATAGTACCCAATCCCGTGTGATGAGATGGGACATGCACGTTACGATAACACAAGTGGCATTGAGGCGTCATCCACCCAGAAATGCAACTTGGAAAACAGTGGCGTTCATAGAGGGATATGACGCAGCGAAAATGCTACATCATGCTGACAGCAAACAGAGATGAAACACGGCAGAAGTGAAGCGAAAATTTAACCGAGAACGCTCGCTCCACAGGAATAATACGGTAGGCATAGGAAATGCAATCGTATGATTCATGAAACTCGTGGCACTACCATTCAACTCACAAATGTAAAACGCACCATGTACAACTGATAACACTCAAGAACGCTTACTAAAATCCTCCCAAAGCTAAGTTACGCTTGAATAAACTTCGAAGGCGAGAATTCTTGAGCGTTTCTCACTGCCTTTCGGTATTTCAATCCACAGCACACCTCCTGCCTTCGACGGTAACAAAATGCATAAACGTTTGCCAATTCTTTCCTTCTAATGCATTTTCCCCGGTACCTCGGCGTAAAGATTTACATTTCCTTGAATTATCTTCTCCACCCAACTACACTTCTCCAGCCCGATTTTCTCAAAATATTTTTTCATTTTGAGAGAAAATGTACACAAAATCCCTTTTTTCTCTCAATTTATTTTTTCTTTCTCTACGATTCCTCACACCACTTGCTTTGTGCTGCTATCGCTCACTTTTTGTCCGTTCGCCTCCAAACCTACATAACGGCCACTTATAAACCTAATCTCATTGTATTCCATTCCCATTTCTTTTGAGATGCACATACGCCAGGAATCTATGCGCAACGAATGTACCATGTGCATATTTAACATAATCCTGTCCAATTAAACAAAGACTCTCACGTAAATGTAGGTTCCCCATCGACGCAAGCCTAATACAAAGTCACTGCCACTCCATTCAGGCTGAGCACGCCGTGCAGAAATCGTTAGCGAAATTACTGAAATACGGAATCGCGAAGACGTTACAGCAAGGAAAAAAGATGCCGAAACCTCGGAGAGAGAGAGGAGCAGAATGAATAAAGGAGACCCGCTCCCTTTCAAAATAAAAAAGTGTCCTCCTCTCCTTGAAGTCTTTTGCCAAGCAGTTTTTTTCCACGAAGACATCCGACGAGTGGCTGCAAAGGGAATCTCGGGGAAAAAACGCTCCGCAACCCTCCACTCCATTCCCCCGACACATCACGGCTGCGCCCACGCACCGGAGACGGATTGCCGGGAGCGGAGGAGCCGCTTCCGCGAAAAACTCTCGATCCCCTCCCCATCTCTCCCCGCAGCGCAGTCACACGCGTCGCGGCGCTTAATCCTTTTAGATCGGGGAATGTTGTTGCGTCGACGACGACGGCACCGCCTGCGGAAGGAGGGGAACATTCATTACGCGGCTCCAGCGCGGATCAAACCCTTGTGGGACTCGAGGTTGGTGCTGCCGCAGCGACCGAAAACGAAGGCCAATCGCGCCGCTGAGGATAAGTGGGCGACTGAGGAGAGGAGGGCAATGCGGAGAGAGGGAAACCTGGAGTTGGAATTTGCACTCACTTACCTAAAGCTTCATAAATCCACAGTTCACCGTCCATCCGACGGAAGGATCACTGATATCGAACGATCTACATAAATCACTCACTCAGAGTCCGGAATTCCACTAAAGGAATCGGGTGATGGGAGGGCAGGACTAAGGCCACAAGATTGACTTGATCCGTAATTAAATACGGGGAGGGAGATTTAAAATCACAACGTCCCCGCCCTATGAAACGCCATCGAAAAGGCTAAAATGGAAAAGCTCTAGTGCCATATCAGAATTTAAGAATCTGAGCAATAGTTAAAATTAACCGATGGTTAATGAGACGTTGGACCAATGTCAATGTTATCAATTGTTTCGATAATGAAAAGCAGACTTCAAATTAAGAACGAGTACATGTTACCAGTAGGGAAAATATAGAACGACTTGATCGAAAAATGAGAAACAAATATTATAGACGATGAAGCAAAAATGTTTTTTAAACAACCTACTCGTAGAATAGGAGAGTTAAACTGACTAATATCAAGACTCCTTCAGTTCATCATTTTGCGTAAAACCTTATTAAGTCTCATTATTTACTGTAGTTTTATTATTCCCATCGGGATACAAATTGAAAACTGGTTTCTGAAGAAATCAACCAGAGAGAAATGAAAGAGAAAATTAGGCGGGGCTATTACTTCGGACGCAACCAGCGAATCATTTATGCATTGTGTGGTGCATAACTCCCAAAGAATTGTGTGCTACTTTCATACATTCTAAAATATTTTGCCGCATCATCCTAGATGTACGGTAACCAATAACTGTAGTGATACATATATTTAGAGTTAAACTGTATTCACGGATTCTTCACATTTTTTAGCGATACTAGCCCAGAAAGTAGCATGAGAAAATACAATGAATTATATGAAGAGGGGTGAGAAATACGCCGCTAAAGAAAGAAATATCGTAGGGAAGGAGCCATTAAATGAATTAACTGCAAAGAATAGAAAGGGAATTTCATCAAAACCTACCATAAAACGTGGAAAACACCGATCATGCAACTCAAAGAGGACCGAAATATTCCAACGCCATCTATCACTCCAAACCAAAAAATGAGATTTAGGAATTTAGTTATGTTACAAAATTATTTATCCACCATTAATCCCACTCTCTGCATATCACAGACTGGCAATCTCCGACAAATATTGGTATCTAAGAATTGCAAAAAAACTACAGCTCTTTTAGAATAATTAATAAACGAACGGTCTTTAACGCGCTCTTTCACACATAGTTTAATTTAGCTGTGGTTCGTGTGACACCACATTTAGCGAGGTGGGTAGTGAAGGTATCCGCAAACTGCATGGAGTTACAAATTGGCTTGTAGCTTGGAGGAGCGGGCTCCAGAGATCAGGCAAGCCTTCACATCACGGTGAGCTGGGCCCGTTACGGGTCAGCAGGGCCATTAAGGGTAGGAGCTCAATCCCAGCCCTAGCCGTCACAAGTCGTCAGTCTCTGGGGCTCGGGAGTCAACATGCGACACTACGGGAACCATCTAAACCTGAGCGGGCCTCCCTCCCATCGCCACAGACAATTTCTGGCACCAAAATGGACACGGCATTTGGACGTCTGTGGAGATTAAAATGCTTAAACTGCATCTAGTCTCAACTGGATAAAATAATTCCAATAATCTATACACAATCACGCGATTTATTCTGCTCTTAAATCGAAACATTTATATATAACAATATTTAAAGCATAAAACTAAGATAATAAAAATTCCAGGGTAACTACTTCATAGATCGTTGATCTTCTGAGGGAAGCAGACTTGGAAAATTTAGCTTTTACGACAAACCACAGAGGATAAAAGTACTTGGAAAAGCATACGTGATAAGATTTCACCAAAATGCAAAAACTTAAAAAAACCGGCGTTAAATTCAACTCGTCAGAATATAACTGTAAATGAAATTAACACAAAGTAGTTCTAGCAGGATCAAAATGTAATCGAATATCCCTGACCATCACCTACTGATATCATAATAATATTAAAAGGATTCCTAAAGGAAACTTTTCGGGCACGGAATACACGAATAAGCGAAAGTTCTGCTATTTATGGCCATCGACAGACCAAGTTTGACGTCATTACTACTCGCTGATTTCAAACGGCGTGAATAATGCTAAAAACAGGATTTTAATTGCGCTGTTTTCCGACTGCCCTGCTCATGAAGGGGTGGAAATGGAAGTCGGGTTGGTCTGGTGGTCAGAATATTGGTCTCTGACCCCGAAGGCCTGGGTTGGAATCCTGGCAGTGGAGGAATATTTCATCAGCATTCCGGTCTCTTCCTGCAAGCCGTGGGAAAGGCACTCCGAATAAAGTATTCCGTCCGTCGGATGGAAAGTTATCCTACGCTCCCTATAATGCCTCCTCTCAAGAGCACCGGGTTTCTCTCTGCTTTAACCCTGCCATTCCCACCCTTTACATACTGGGACGTACTTGAAAAGTACAGATGATGATGAAGGGGTGGAAAGCAGAAAAACTAGTAGTGCTACGATTGGTCTTGAAGGAAAATTTGGAGAGGTAGAGAGAAACCCGCCGTCGGCTCTGCGCCGTTCTGAGGGTGCGAATGGGTGCAGTTAACTCCATCTGACTGACGGAGAAATGAAATTAAAATGCTCTTAACACAATACTCAAATGGGGACTGAACTTTCGGTAAAATCAACCCCACCACCAGGAATGAAACCTCAATTTCGGAGTTGAATGCCAGCTCTAGAAAGGGAGAAAGCGTGAGTCTTCCTTCGTCCCGAATCCAAATAGTCATGTTCAGCGACTAGATACCTCACTACCACCTGAAGGTAGCCATCGCCCGGGAAATCACCGCCGGATCTAGTCCCATGGCTTCAACCCTGAAGGAGAGGCAAGCCACCGGACAAAGGGCAAAAAATGTCGAAAGTTGGGTCCTCTGGACCTCAAAAAAACCGCCTGTATTTTCCGCGATCCCTCGCAGACAGCGAGTCGACAAATGCCCTCGCGAGGGGCACCAACTCGCCAGGATCTTCGCTCCTCCCCTCCCAAGATCCTTCTCCCCCAGACCTTATTCCTCACCATCTTTCCCCACCACCTTCAAGCCCCGTGCACTCCGTCTCTCTCACCCTCTCCCTCTCTCTCCAGGGTCCGACGTAATTGTGTTCCGGCGGAAGTTGGGCGAGATCTTCGCCGCCCGAGTGGTTGCCGAGGGGAGGGAAGTATTGCCAAAGTTTGGAACTATGTCCGAGGTATGGGGGGGGGGGGGGGCGAAGCGAGTAGGGGGAGGCGGTCTCGCCGGCCGCATCTACGGCCGCTCCTGTTCACTAGCCTGGCCTAAGCTCCCCCGACCACCCATTTGCACAAGACCCCCAAGTGTCGGGGACTACACTAGCCCACGTATCACCTGCACGGTACGATTCGTCCACAGTGGCGAGAGTTACCGCAGGGAATTGCCTTGCCCCCGAGGAATATATCAGGCGGTGACGGCAAGGTTTCCACTACGGGCTCCGTAATTTCTCGTTAAAACAGAATAACTTCTCCCTCAAATTCAAGCAATAAACATAACCGTTTTACAAACAGTATCACGCGGTGTCTTATCACCCGCAGGTAATAAAAATCTTCAAGCGCAAAGATTCCTGCGTACTGTTGTTTCCGCCGAGGAATTCTGGATGAAATGCAGTAATTTGCTCATTCGTTACATTGTAATCTGGTCACAGACGTAAACAAAACCTGTACGGAGAGAACAAGAGAGCACTAGATTCCATTTTTGCTCTCATTTACCAACGTTGCGGGGAGACTACTGCAATGAGCAACAATGTGATTAGTCAGCAAGAACAGGCACACGGTTAATGCGATTTCACGACCCAATGAGAAGACAGCAGAGAGGAAAACACTGCTAACAATAGTGGAAATAACTCGTAAATATTAGCTTCAATATAATCGCATTCATACAAAAGCTCCGATACTAATTTCCACCTCCCATAATAGGTTTTCTTCACGGCGTTACCATGAAGAGAAAAATCACTAATTCTACAATCCTGAGAATTTTAACAAAAATAAGCTCCTCTGGTAAGAAATTCGTATCGCCAACGGAGCAATGCCAACAACAAGAGGAGAGACTATTCAGAAATGCCAACAACAGAGGAGAGGCTATCATTAGCCAGCGTAAGAAATAAGAATAACGGAAGAGATACACTAAGGACCCTGAATTTGCAAATTTCCCACGCATCCTAAAAGAGTTTTTGGCTAGCGAAAATCAAGCACATATTTTTCATTCACTTCCATAAGCACACAAAAAATTAGACTGTGCCTCAGATGGAAGAGGAAGCTAGTGGGTGGCGAAGTTAAACCAATTCTCTCCCTCTCTCTCAACAAATGTTTTTCCTTTTACTAATTCCCGGAATCCCTAATTTTCACTCTGAAACATGTATGAAAATTCACATCATGCACGAGAATCGCACGCTGGGATTTTCTTCCCTCTTTTCGAAAGGGAAAGCCGAATATGCCCTTCGGCTGAAGATCCAATCACACTATTGCAACGCTTGGTGGTGATGAACTTGTCTTTTATACAACCGTGAGTTAAAAACTAATCGCATCCATTATCTATACCTCCATAGAAATGATATATTTACGTTCAAATAAAGTAAAGAAAAAAATTATAATTTCGCTCCTAAAAGTGATTCTACTATTATCCACTACGATTTGCCTCGCAAAACGTGCTAGCGCCCAGATATAAGACATAAATTCAAATGCATTAAGCGTTATTTTGAGGGAGAGTAGGGTGGCATTATGAAATTACAGGCCCGATGAAGATGATTGTTGTTGAACCAGGGATTGTAGCTTTGACTAAGCACACGGATTGTACACAACTGTTATTTTTCATCCAGATTATTCCCTTTTTCTCCGACACGTCAGCATTTGAAAATGGGAATACTGGCTGAGCAAAAGAAATGGAGAAAGTCTTTTTACGCGCAATAACTGTCTGATTACGATTCAAAGACTCTTGAAGGGTTCCCTAATTAGCCCAGAGAGTTTCAAGTAGCCTTCAGGCAAATGAAGAGAAAGGCGGAACAACAGCTAGTACACCTGGCGTGCAGGGCATTAGGAACTTAAGCCTGGGGCGGCATTTTCCCGTAGATTTCTTGAATCCAGCCACGTGCTAACCGTAGCCGTTGACAACAAAGAGTAAACACAAAAGCAATAGCAATGTTGCACAAAAATGGTAAATCTATTTCAAGGTTATGTTAAGAACTTAACGTGTCCATTAAGTTAAATGCCTTCCCTCGTATCAGTGGGAAAAAGTTAATCATCTCATAAAACTTTCTCAGAGGATGATCGGAAACCGATTGATTAGTAGTAATGAAATTAAAAAAAAATATTCTGTGATTAACGTGAATCTCGCGCAATCCCCTTTCAGAGATTTGTTGCACGATACGTTTTCAAACCTCGCATTTTCCAATGATTATACGAAGGCATGTAACCATCCCCAACGATTTTCCGTCCCAAAATTCAGAGGATGAGTAATGAAACAAAAGCTCAGGTTGTGATTCAGCAGCCGTGAACTCGAAAGGTCACCCGATTCTGCCCACACGGTCGTATTCCCGAAGGGCACGCAATAAGTTTCAGCCGGGAGCGGTCGAAAGCCTCTCCTTCTCTATGGTGTCTTCTCGAGACGGATCGGGGTTACGAACATTTCGCATTTGATTTAAACTACGCCACGTCAAGGAACTCTGGGAACTAAAACGGCAGAGCCATGTCTATCTTATTATTTACAAACAATAAGAATTAGAAGGTAAAGAGAAATTTTAAAAATTCTGTCCCCTATTGCTTCATTCCACGAAAAGAGGGTCAAGTTCATGATTAACATCTAAACAATTTCGTCGAATTTAAATGATGAAGAACCACTGCCTGAAGGAACATTGTAAAGTAAAAACATATTAAACTCTATCCATTCAATACCAAAACGGTTCTGGGAATAAACTGTCCAGAGACGATGACAAATATACGATATGAAACAATGATCCACATACCAAACGGCCTCGTCCAGGAAGGGCAATAAGATATCCAATTACGTGGACGATGAATAATTGATATTTTCCCCTGTGATCAGAATACGCAAATTGATTGGGGGATGATATAGAATAGCTCTTTACTAGAACAAACTCTTATGCAAAGAACCTGTAAGAAAACTATACTTTCAAAGAGATTCCTTAACTACAACTACAGTTCCCGAAATCTGATTAAAACGATTAAGGGAGAGGCAAGGTGCTACTCATGTGCCATCGTGTGTCGCGTGAACCGATTTTGGGGAACCGACGAATGCAATATACCTCACTCCGTTCCCCCCCCCCCCCCCCCCCCCCCCCCCCCCCCCAAGGCAAAGGGTACACCTTGCAAGCAAGCGCCATTGCGCACTCAACCCTCACGAGATCGCCGCTTGCAGACACTCGGATGCGAGGGGGACGTTCTCGTACAACAGTGACGAATCGGACGGCTCAGCAGCCGGCCCCCGCGAGCCAAACACTTTTTGCCGCACTGCAACTCCAAACGGGCAACTTCTCCACTCTCCCTGTCCCGAGCGCATCCCAGACAAAAAATCACGGAGGCCCTCTCTCCGGGACCTACGCCTTACTCACGTCCCAGGGCTTGGGAAGTGTCTGCCCCTTCGAGAGCTCAAAGCCGAAGTTGACCATTACGAAGTTGGGAGCTCAATAATGAGCACGGTTGCAAATTAACGCTGGGAGATCCCGAGAGCGGGACCCTAGTCACTCTTGTAAACCAACTACAAGAGATGTATTGAGGCGAGGCGAGGTTGGGATGGGGGAGGGGTCCAGGCCAAGTTCACCAAGAGTTATTCGTCAGCCGATGTGGGAGGACTGCCTGGGATTGCGGAGGGGGCGAAGGATAGGCGGTCGGGACTCACGATGAAGCGATTTGAATGGGAGGGGCAGCGGTGAGGAGGCGAGAAAAACGATATGGGCACGCATCTCCGACGACCGAACTTCCGACGCAACTGCGTTCTAGCCTGACCGACCAATTTCTCTGGACAGCGAGAGTCATCTTTATCACACGTCTAACTCAGGAGCTCACCCACCCGTCAAGCAGTAAGAGGTCTTAAATCTGTTACGGAGATAGTCAACCTCTCAAGATAAACGTGTCATATCCAATGGTTCCTTCAAACTTCGCCTTCCTAAGTGTTACACCGAAAACTCGATGGCATATTGCCCCGGATGTTCTTATGGTGGAAAAGGCATGAAAATCAAATAAAAATATGTTCAACCATCAAAATTCAACCAGAAATTTCCTTCTCGAGTTCAGCTATAACAGTTGTAAACATAGCTGACGTTATCTTACCATTATACAAATATCAATCAAGATTAAAACGGTTGGAAATTAGAGTTCAAGACATGATTGAAATCTTTCTGTAAAATATATCATCAAATTTATATATCTATCCGACATAGATGTTTCCACCGAAATCATATCAAGCAGAATTAAATTCTTAAATGGTATCATTTACGTGATTTTCAATCGACAAATATATTTGTCAGGGTTCCAAGGAGCGTCGTCGGTTAAGGAGGAGGAGGCTGGAGGGTACTTTCATTGGGACGATCTCAAAAAAATCGACGCGGGAAATCAGAAGGCAAGTTCGTCAGGTATGAAGTCGGCGGGAAGCTATGAGAGAAGAAATAAATGGTGAGGAAGGACGAGATTTTATAAAAAGCACGCGGGAAGGAATGGTGGAGTGAGAAAGAAAATTGACCGTCAGGGAGGCAGAAGGAAGTCTCAGCAGAACTAGTTCCCTTCGCACTGGAGACACCAACTCTGGCAGAGATGACCGCGGCGGTTATTTACTTGGACCAGGCAGGCAGGAAGGTCCATCTCACGCTTTCCTGGAGGTGGAGGCGAGGAAGCAAAGGAATACGGTGGTAGATAGAGGAAGAAGTTCCCTCATGACCTGAGGAAGGATGATGAGGGGGTGAAGGAAGCAGGGTGGAGGTAAAAGGGTGGAGATTCGAGGGAACAGGATCTTAAAACCAGGGCCGTCCGCCCGACCGACTCGGAGCCAATTTGGTGAGGCAGGAGCCGAAGGTTTAGAACTGGGCAGTGGGCGGTCGGATTGATTGCCGCGTGGGGATCAACCGAGGATTTTAAAATTAGCACGCGGGAGTATATTGAGGGTGATAAAATGACCCTGGCAAGCGGTATCTTTGGCAAATGAGAATATTACTCGAGGGCGGGGGAGTAGGACGAGGGGACTGTTCGCAACAAAATAAGAAACGAATCTTCTCGAAACATTCCCACGAAACCACGTTCGGAGTGCAATGACGCTGAAGACTGATGACGAGGGTAAGCGGAAATCGGAAGCATTTGCATTGCGTACGCAGGGAAGAATCGAGATAACTGGATGGAGAGGAATAAGACACCGAATAAAATTAAGCAAGACAGTTGAATAATTTAGTTTCAGGCAAAGAATACGACCGAAGGAAGTTTAGGAAACGTAAATGATTGTCGGAGAGAGTGATAGAGCGGAGAGTAGCGGAAGTTCGGGATAAGTATAAAGTAGGCAAAATATAAAAACATTTTCATGTGGATTAACAGTAAGAAACGTAGATTTGTTAAGGAAGAGGGCAAGAAACGATCTATACGGGTGGCAAATGGCAGAAACTCTAGACGAGGCTATTGGAATTGTAATGATAGTGATAACGAACCGAGAAGAACATTTCCATTGAAATATTATGATCAGATATTAATGTATAATTACGGGTCAGTGGGTAATTTCCCACTCTCTCGTATTTCATTCTGCGCATTACCTTTTGAAAGCCATAACCCTCAGACTAGTTTCAGCCCCATTTACATTTACTTTCGCAGCCCAACAAACATCAAGGATATCCATAAAAGATTCCGGTTTTTACAGTGATGCACGACCATTTGAGGAATAGCGACCGAGTATTGCTCCGGAAAAAACCCCGCCTCCTTCCAAAGCCTAATGATTCGTTCAGTAACGACGTGCAGCGAATGTCTGTGAGTGGCCTACTTGGAGTGGACGAAACGAGAGACATAATGAGTGAAATAAGAGAAGACTACTCGTTCAAAGAAAACGTTCCGACCTCCAGAAGTGTTTGCCCTGCAGGATGACGATTTATGAACAGAACGGGGGAAGTTATACCACGAAGAACGCAGTCCACCTCATTAGCATGGGTGCGCGAACATCGCTGCAGGAATGGATTTTTCGGGATGAATTACGGAAAATTACAGGGAGACACGCGGAACGTGAACCCGCTCTTTCTTCAGAATTCATTGTATCACAGTGAAGACAATTAGCACGGGAAGGGGGGGGGGGGGATCCGGGATGGTTAAGTCTATGGCATAGTTTAAAGCATAAACCTCAAAACGAACTCTTAAGCATTGCTTCAAAAAGGAAAATCTACATATATCATGCAAATTTTACTGATCATTACAAACAGAAATGCCATAAACTTTCCTTTCAATACGGAACTCTATTATTTTAGACCACAAAGGGAATGTTTCCTAAAAGATTCACGTTTTTGCTTTTATTGAAAAGGAACAGCAAGGAAGTAGATATTCTCAACCCAAATAATTCATTCCATGAATGATACAGTATAGGGTCAATCCACGCCAAAAAAGGAGACGATTCCCCGACCATCTCCAATGCCAAAAAATATTGCACATATGTTTACTATTCGTGTATTTGTATTTGTGCAAAACCGTTTTCTCAAATATCGAGTCTATCGAGAAACAGCTATTTCAAAAACTTTTTTTACATTTTTAATCAGTCCCTTTAATATAATTTATCAACTTTCAGCAAATAAAACAAATTTTTTTGAGATATCTATGTAAAGTAGATCAAGAGATATAGACATAAAGCTAAGGGCTTAATTGTAAAAATCTAAAATTAACAAATAGCTGTAACTCTCGATAAACTCGATATTTGAGAAAACTGTTTTGCACACATACTAATACAAGAACAGGAAACAAATGTACAAATATTTGTGAAAATTGGAGATGGTCGGGGAAAAACTTCTCCCGTTTTTTTCGTGAAATGACCCCATAGGTTTCAGTTATTTTGTACTATTTCTGCGATAACAATGCATTCACTACAGCATAAGTTGTGTAAGAAAATCATTGCTAAATTTGGATTCTCTGATGAACTGATGTGCAAGATTCATTATGGAACGTTTCACAGTGTCTACTATATTTGAGATAGTTTAAAGAAAAAAAGCAGAGTCTATTTAAATGCGCATTAGAACCGCAGTTTAAGTGGGCAGATTTGACAAAGCATTCCAAACCGTGCTCCCGTGGCCTTGGGCCAATTGAGACCAAAATCAATACGTGTCCTCAAAACCAATTCTGAACGTAAGCGTCCAGATTAATGAGCCTGGTCAGCTATAATCGAATACGCAAATAAACAGATACATTCACCAAAGCGGGATTCACGATAAGCATCCATTTAAAAACAACAGGATTAGCAATTTATGCCTATGATCAAAAAAAATGCCATGGGTAGTCATTCGGATTAATGAGCGCCTCATCAAAAAGCCTCGCTTTCAAAAACAAAATCGTAAGTGTATATTTCAAAGAAAGCCAACCAAACGTTGTACGAAAGGATATGCAATTAATATCTTTCATCACATAAAATTTTGAGGCTAAGCTTTGAGATTAATGGGCACCTTTTCAAGGAGCATCGTATCCACGCGGAAAACACAACAGGATCTGACTGCTTTTAAGCCGATTAAATACAATACGTTGACAACCATTCCGATGCACTGATTTCAATACTCTCTGAAGAAAGATTGAGACATCACTTACCTGCTAACTTATCGTAGCCCGAGGCATAAATGAACTGCTCCTCATCCTATTTTAAATAACACTGCTTATTGCCAATGTCAACTCACTCGTCCATTAAAAAGGGGGGAATGGGTACAGTTTTTACGGTTGACCTCTTTTACTGGGAAAATTTATTCACCATTTATACCCCGCGCTCACAGTTCTATAGACCTTTTCAATATCTTCCCTCGAAAGGGAACCGAGATTAAAGCCGTACTATAGAGGAGGCTAAGTGAAATCAACTCAGTGAACGACCTCTCGACCCGAAATGACCGCTGGGAATGGAACGAAAAATGAGAGCACTCATAATTCCGAAGGAAACTCCAAAAGAGTCGTCGGGTTCCCTGAAGCGATGCCAAAAATAGACCGATTGACTAAAAATCATTTCCTCAAGATCGTCCGAAAGGGAAGGCAAGTGTAGATGAAAACCATCGGAAAGATCACCACTGGAAATGATTTTTATTAAGAGAGAAAACGCGATTGAGTCATGGATCATACGCTTTCTCAATAAAGCCAGCAAATACTCTGCACTCATTACACACCAAGGAAGAAGCAAAATTTCATACCAACAAAATCCACATTTTCCCATTACTGAAGTAGGGATTGCATTAGGTTAGTATGTCTTCTAATTCCAATGGTTATACCGCAGCGTCTCACCTAACTTAATGTTAAGTTTAATACTAACAAGGGGAGACCACGAACCTTGCTACGCCTTTTTGAATGACATATTTTTTATGATGTTCGGAATGCCGAAGGCTGCTAGGAACACGTCGTAGTTTGGTTGAATAGGCTTTAGTTTGGCTGTAATAAATTATTTAAAATTCATTATTTTCAGCGCGCTGATGATAAACTCTAGACAACGCTCCCTCATCAATGAACTCAATTGGTGCAGTGGTTACGGTCGTCGACTCCCGTGCCGAAGGTTATAGGATCGATTCCTATTGTCGGAAGTTTTTTTTTCGTCTCGATTTCATTAATTTTCATTTTTTCTATTCTTTTCTATTGCAGCAGGTCTCACCGGACGAAGGAACATTTTTTGACCCTTATCTTCGACATATTTTCTTTACGTCTTATTCCGAACGCGGAAGCATGACGTATAGTAGCAACCCTGGGGTTCGCTCACTAATTTACGTGTCCATTGATTATACTGATTAACTTCCTAATCACCATGGAACACAACGATTTCATATGGCTGTATTCACATTCATGCTTGCGGTCTTAAGGCAGTGAACACCAGCATGCGTAAATTAGATAAAGAAGAATGCGTAAAGAATAATAATTACCTTATTACCAACCGCTCTCATTATAATATAACCGAAAAAGAAATAAAATTACTTGGTATGTAAGTAGTAAAATAAATGTAAATCTTATATATCTTATCCACAAAAAATTTATCACACGCCAGTGTCTGAAGGAATAAAAATGACATTTATTTGGGAAGATTCCGGCGATTTTGTGTCATTTGAATATATGGAAAAGAAACAACATTTGAAAATTACCTTTCCTTGATATTAACGAAATACACGCTCGAGAGATCATAGAAACTATACCTTCACCGAGGACGAGGTTCCGTTAGTGACCAACCCCCGCGGCTGCCGCCCTCCGCCACTTTCCACCGTTCACCAAGGGACCAAAAGATCGCCACTAACTTTTTCCCAAGCTCCGGATGTTGGGGTTTTCCTAAACCCTCCACCGTCTCCGCCTTCTCCTTATCCCTGACACCCTGGAATTTCATTGTCTTTCTCTCCGTTTCCACGGCTTTAGATGGATTCACTTCGGCTACGCATTCGCTCCAGTGAACGCTGTTTCTATTTTTTTGGCGACGTGCATAGACAAGTAGTTTTCTTTTTCTAGTTAGCATAGTGTTTTTTCGGGAGTGAAAAGGTGTCCGAGTGACTTATACTAACGAACCTCGACCTGGTGTTAATTTCCTGCCCTCCTAGATAATCAACAGTGAAGTGTACTCTAATTCGTGACCTATGGATAAAGCAAGCACATCCAGTGGATAAGATATATAAGATTTACATTTATTTCACTACTTACATACCAAGTAATTTTATTTCTTTTTCGGTTATGAATGAATGTGAATACAGCCATATGAAATCGTTGTGTTCCATGGTGATTAGGAAGTTAATCAGTATAATCAATGGACACGTAAATTAGTGAGCGAACCCCAGGGTTGCTACTATACGTCATGCTTCCGCGTTCGGAATAAGACGTAAAGAAAATATGTCGAAGATAAGGGTCAAAAAATGTTCCTTCGTCCGGTGAGACCTGCTGCAATAGAAAAGAATAGAAAAAATGAAAATTAATGAAATCGAGACGAAAAAAAAACTTCCGACAATAGGAATCGATCCTATGACCTTCGGCACGGGAGTCGACGACCGTAACCACTGCACCAATTGAGTTCATTGATGAGGGCGCGTTGTCTAGAGTTTATGATCAGCGCGCTGAAAATAATGAATTTTAAATAATTTATTACAGCCAAACTAAAGCCTATTCAACCAAACTACGACGTGTTCCTAGCAGCCTTCGGCATTCCGAACATCATAAAAAATATGTCATTCAAAAAGCCGTAGCAAGGTTCGTGGTCTCCCCTTGTAAGATAGCTACACCCATGCCTAAGACGGGATTCGAATCCGCGAACACAAAAACGACCTGGCTACCGCAGTGGACTCTTACATTCGAAATATACCGAGAGCGAAAGGCAGTGACTTAGAATGGAACTAAAACCTCGTTCTGTAACCATACATTTATTTCCATGCCTCAGTGCCCGGCACTTCACGGTCGTTCAATTTTCCACCCCCGACTACGAAACAAGCGTGATTAGGACCCCGTACTGCTCCGCCACTCACTATTCACTAATTATCCACTGGGATCACAGATTTACATGTAATTTTACGTCGCCAGGGACAGATACGCAACACCCAGATTTTAGTGCAAACCATAGCAGCCGTCGCAAAGCTCGCTGAGTACAGTTCCTTAGGATAATTGCGTTCTCCACCCCCGCACCTCAGGGGCCGTAATTCTCTCCTACCCGACCCGCTCTCCCGGACGCCCAAACACCCACCGCCGCCCCCGACACCGCACAGAGCCCCACCACGCCCCTCCGCCCCCCTCCACGCCAACACCGGGAGAGACGGCGACGGGGGCAGGATCGATATAAGCAGGGAGAGAGATAAAGAGAATGAGGGAGAGAGAGAGAGGAGGAGAGAACGGCTCGCTGCTTCCAACCCGGACGGCGGCTGAGGTGGCGGGCGAGCAGACGGACCTCCGGAGGCCCCAAGGACCCAAAAGCTCCTCCCTTCGATCTCCCGAGGCGGGCTCGGCCCCACTGCAAGACGATGATTCTCCACCGGACAGGTCGGCAATGCAGGGCCGCCCCTGAGACGCGAGCGGTGCACGCGGGACATCGATCGTGGGGCACGCGCGCGCGGGGGGCAGGGCCGCAACCCTGCGGGACCCCCCATGGTTTGTTTCTTTTGCCCCGAAGGCGGGGGACCGTGCGAGACGCGGGGGCCTCTGGCTCTCTCGGGGGCGGAGCGAAGAAGTACCCGAAGGCGTCCCAAGGCGGGGGCCTCGTAAGACAATGGCAGGGATGGAGGCCCCCTGCACCACGTCTCTCACACAACCTCCATGTCTAAACACTAGGAGTAGGAGTAGTAAGTGCAAGACGACTAACAACTGAAGCCAAAGGGGCCATTAAGGTAGGCATTTGGGAGGGAGATATGGCGGTGAGAATCCCGGTCCATTTGTGATGGCGCACCGGTTTCCAAATTAACTTTTTTCTTATCTTAGTCTACTCTTCATGGAAAAAGGTATGAGACCATATTTTGACGTCCCATCCCACGTACGGATGGCTGAACATAAAGTTTCCTCCACACCACTCTCATGCAAAGGCCAAGATTTCAATGAAAATTTAAGCCAATCCTCCGATATAAGAAACAAATACTTTACTCATCGCAACAAGCAGATCCCCCTCAAATCATTGGGAAATGACTAACGCACATCGTACTCCGCAACAATTACTAAGGGGTAGTATGTATACTGCCAATTACAGAAAAAGGTTTAGTTTGAATGTTCAGGTCCTCCTTATAATCACTCGTCCTTCATGCTTTCGCAAGGTAGTAACTATAGCTCTGATACGCAAGAAGAATTTGACACGTACATATCAGTGCGTATTCTACAAAGAAAATCAACATTCCTACTCAGATAACCCGGACGATATTCTGTAGCGTGATCGAAAATTGTTCGACCTTGGAGAATAATGACCACATATACGCTAAAATTAAAACTTAGAGGGCAAACCGTATCACTTTCTCCTTCAATAATGATCAACTTATTTGCTTTCCATCTGCGAAACGGCCATTACGGATAGCATGAGTCGGCATTCGAACTAATTCGGGTTCAAATTACGAAATTTAAAAACGCTGACGTTTACCGTGCGACTGCCTCACATGTTCGTCACATATGCTTGGAATTAAACGGCTGTGATCTCAAAATTGCAAAATCTAAATACCGCTGACTAATCCCGTCATGTTAATTTTTTATAAAATTCGTCCATAGAAACCAGACGGTGCTACGGTAAAAGAGGAATATCACCAAGCTTATCTCTCAACCCAGGCATCCAATCTTTTTGTTCCGTCATCGATTATGCCCAACTTGCCATTCGATGTATTTCACGCTCATACCTTTTGTGATGGTGCCGGTTCCCAAATTAACTTTTTCTTTACCCATGCACGGATGTATGTACGTTAAAAAAATCCGTCGTCCGCATCTCGCAGTAGTAACTTACAGACAGAATCGACAAATTAGTTAAATGCCACGCACATTGCACGACTAGATTGCCTAAAATTACTATTATTTTAAAAGCAGCATGAATTATACTGGAATATTATTTCCAAAAGTATTTTTTTCCTTTCTGCTTGAGAAAACATTTTCACGAGTGATATGATCTACCACCCCCAGCCAAACCTCCTATCGGACGGCCGCAGTCTGGCATGTAGACATGGATGATGCAGAGGTACCGACGGAATGGAAGCCAAAGAATAAATACACTATTACGGTAACTTGACGTTTCAGGCCAGTAATACACGTATGTCTGCCGAAACATTTAACGAATTGGCAAAAACTCGAGATGAAAAACAGCCGCACCTATGATGACGGAAACATTTTTCCAACTGGGATATGAATGAATTCACTAATGAAAACCTTTTCACGCCACATATAAGCAGATACTTATTCCAATATGTATAGGCACATTTCACACTGATGTCACTACAACTCTTAGATTAATTATTTTCAGGATATGGGACATAACGTGTAAAAATATCATAACAAAATATGGAAATATAGATTACAACAGAAGGGTATCTTCAACGAAGGCGAGAAATGCGGTCTGAGAGCAGGGAAAATCAATCTATCTTAAAAAGAATCTCAGGCACAAACCTTTAAGCCGGAACAGCGAAGCGACAGCAAAGGAAGGAAGCGGATACGTAACTGAGTTAATGAAACGCGCAAAACTTAAGAATGAGGGGAAAATATCGGTTGTTTTCGAAGCTTTCCGTGGAGGCGGTGGCCTGGTTGGCGGAGGCTGGGTGAGAATGGCGAGCAACAGGGGAAAATTGAAAAAGTAATTGCTTTGAAACGAAGTGCCATCTTCGTCATAGCGCTGCTTTCCTCGGCTTTAACGTCGTTAAGCTCAACAAGAATAAAATCTAATTACATGAGATGATGGGATGCTGGAATTATGGCTGGCTCTGTTAGTCCGTCGGGGTGGCACGCTCGCTTGTTAACCATGCCCCCCCTCAACCTCCCCCCTTCTGACATCAACGCCGCTCTGTGATGTCGGCTACTTTCTTCCATTGTTTACATGTTGTGCTCTGAACCTAGCCGTCAGTGTACCTGAAACTCGATTACCAACGTTGCATAACTCGGTCGTAACAACTGCCGTGAGATCAAGTAGTTTCCCTCGTTAAAGCTGTTATTCGCAAGAGAGGTGAATATGAACACGTCCTCGCATTCTGCGTGGCCAAAATATAAAGAGCATGCATACGCAAACAAGCAAGTTATGCGAGAAACCTCGGTATTGAATTCCACAAACCATTAAAGTAAAATGAGCTCCATGATAATGTATACGCAAATTATTACTTTTTGTACAAAATAGACGATAGTCGTGTTTATGCTCAAGCACTCTACCCTAATAATGTGATGATATACAGGGATAACTTTCTTGTAATGCTCTACAAGTTGCCTACATCGGAACACGTGCGGCAAAAAACATGAGTACTTGGCGCAAAAAAATCTACTTGAGATCTGCTCAGCTTGCACACAGCCGATGAAACGAAGTCCATGGAGAATGGCTTTTCTCGATAACTCCGAAGACGGTCACGTTCTGAACCAAAAGCATCTATACCGTTCAACGGCAATCCCTTTCTTGTCGTCCATAAGACGATGTGGTAGGTACCTCGTAACCATGGTTCTGGGAAACACTTATTCACTTACTCTCTTCTTTTTGCTTAGCCTTAGAGAGCTGGGAAGATAAGTTTCCACAGGAAATTTGGATACACTCTGCATATAAAGTGGGCATATTAGCTGCGGATTTTTTTCTTCAGCAACTACTCGGTCAATAGCCTCTTCATTGAACGAGGGCAAAGGTTGGATTCGCGATGCAAGCAAGCGATTATCGACAGGAGAATGGAGAGATCTTGGTGCCCAAGCGAAGATTAAGGCGGGTAATCGCCGCGAGGGTCACAGTGCGGAAAAGGCGAAGTATATCCGATACGTCCTCGAAGTGCTGTCGGCATTTCCAAGAGAAGAGGCCCAAATGGATACAGTAATGAGAAAGAAATAACTCGTTGCGCTAGTGGCCAATGATAACGTTTTAATTTCGGAACAAAGAATGCAAAAGGCGATTTTTTTAACACTAAGATACTATTCACCACCACCAGAGACACACAACATATGAAAAACATTGGCAAAGACCTCTGATAAATCTTCACAAAGAGAAGACTCGTCTACGTGTATCACATTGTTGATAGTAAGTAGGTTCCATCTTATAATGAAATGAATGAATTTCTTGCTGGCACTTCTGGAATGAGGATATACATTTTTAACAAACATAATTCCCTTGTCCAAGCTACTTTCCACAGTTAACAACTAAAATCACATGGAGAATGGGCATCATCAAAATGGGAAACTAATGAATATTAAAGGGCATTCCGTCTCTTTCGCGTAAAACTGATTTTAAGGGATTCGAAATCGTTGCATAAAATACGAAGACTTTGAAATCAAGAACGAAACCCAAAAATCGCATTAGTTTATTGTGGTTAAGAAAACCTACGGTGAAAGTCTTTATTTTAGCGGAAATGAAGTAATCAGCACAATCGCTACAATATTTATTCGTTGAGTAATAGCTACTTCATGTGTCTTCATAACAGCAAGTATTTAGTGCTCGCCTAACTATTTTCAACGGCATCATTTAATATTGATTTCCAGGACATTATTTTAATTAAATCTCCCAGCCCTGATACGGTATTCAAGTCGATAATGAGCCGGTCTAGCAACCCATAGCATGGGGGTTTGAACCCCACCTCAGGCATGGCTACTGAGTTTGACTTAGGATTACCCTGGGGAGTGTGATAGGTTAGAAGGCACCGGCCCTGATGGGGGCGTGGTTGAGTCCTCTTTAACCAACCATATGGTCGCAGGTTCGAATACAGCCCGAGAAATGGACATGTGTAGCAGCTCCTGTCGAGCTTAGGCTCATGAGGAATTACGGGTGATCTTGTTAAAAAGCTGGTATAAACTTGGCGCACTTCAGATTTTACGTTATAATCCAATAAATGGAGCACTTTTAAACCGAGTTCTACCACTAATCAATCTCTCATTGAACTTCTTTAGCTTGTGAGATGTAGATATATTTATCCTGAAGAAAAAGCACATAACCATTTGAATTGCTTTTGCACTAAATGACGAAAGGTCGATGCAGCGGACTTTTTCACTCCAAAAAATCCAGTACTGAATATAGTGCATAAATAATGCTCCATAGGCAAGAGACTCTGCCGGCTCCCGATCAGAGGCAAAATCATAACGAGGTATGATTAACGAAAAGCGAGCCTCACGAAAATGCATCAATTTCTCCCTTTTCCATCCCGCTGTAACAACTATATGGCCGCTACCGGCTGCGTGACAGCAATAGCCCGTCCACGTGCACATGGGGGTGAGAACCGGTTAAGGGTGAGGGTGGGAGTACGCGAGGGACGGGAGGAGGGGGAGGCGAGAAAGAGGTGGAGGAGGGGGTGGAAAGAGAGGTATTGGAACGGCAATGCGAGCGCCGGAGAAATTTCTGCGCTTAAAATATTGAACTTTATGCCTTTTCCCCGACGCAGATTCCGAAACCTGAGCCGAAAACTCAATTTCCCCACACGGCACATCAAAGGAGAGAATTGAACGATGAACTCCATGTTCTCCCGCGCTATTGGACGGCAAAACAGGGAGATAGAGATGCAAGGGCCAGGCTCAGCCCTCGATATAAATTTCCCAAACCCTTGCGTTCGCCGTCACCGGCGACCGGGCGGCGATCTTTAAGCAAGGGCATTCCGCGCGTATATTACACCCACGTCGCCGGAGCGCTCGCCGCTCCCCATTATTTGGGAAGAAAAATCACGCATTTCGACGGCGACTCCACTTCTGCCCCCGCGTGCGCGCCGGACTCCAGGGTTGGGGAAAACATCGGGAATAGCACCCGACGGGAAAGAAAACTGGATCGCACCGACAAAGATGTCCGAGGCGCTTTATTCAGAGAGGGAAAGTCGGTATTTCTGGCGAGAAAACGAGAGCGGCGGCATTGTGTCCCGCGAGCATCCTTGGGATCGGTAAAAAATAAGTGGCGGCGTTGCTTACAAGAGTTTTTTTTGCAAAAAGCAAATGTCGGTCGGTAGTATGAAATATCGCAGCTGAGTAGCCTTAAAACCTGCTTGCAGGGTGGGAAGAAGAAAGCAATCAAGGCTTAAAATGCTGATGAGCGCCCGAAAATTGACCACCATTCCCAATTCCACAGTCAATTCTACGATAAATTTCATAACCGTCGACCATCGTTGTTCATTTTTTATATCCTTAAAGCTTTAGTTATATCATGCCATCTAAACTTAAAGTTTTACTCCGATGCAGGCAGCAACAGATATGACCGAAACGTGATTTGAACCTGGTTCTTCAGGTTTTCGGGCAGAAACGTTATCGACATAACTACCCCTTCCCTATCATGACTTAGACTGGTTCCAGCAACCTCCTTATGACGATTAAGTTTTTCCACACGCAAACATCAGCCTCTCACGCAAAGTTATGGGATCGTGGCAGGATATTACCGCAAGTTATTTTCACATGAAGGAAGGGGCAACAGGATTCCCCACCGTTCCGTATACCAAACTGTTCAATAAGACTGAACGGTTTGCCGAACCCCCCTTGGGATTTATTTTCGAACCAGTTTCGGCGGGGGTGTGGGAAATACGTGAGAGGTCCCCGTACTCAAATTCGCGATCAGCCGCGGACCAGCGGTCCCAAATTAATGTGCTCACCTAGCCCGACTCGGGACGGAATGCCGCTTAACCCCGCACGACAATGGCGCCATTCACCGAGGAGGCGCCCCACAATGCACCTCCCTCGCACTAATCCCCCACGCAACCCACCGACAACGCCCATGACACAGCGCCGCTAAATGAATCCGCGTTTATATCAACCCCCGCCCCACATCGCTTCGCGGTATCGCAAGTGCCCCGTGACACATCTCCCTGCGCTCGGGCGACCTTCGCTGATTGCCCCTGACCGCGGGCGGGAGGAGTAGCCCGAACCTACGACGTCGAATATCTCCGCGGTACGTTATTCTCCTTTTTTCCCCCGGTCCACGCTCGCGGAAAGCGATAAAAACGCGATTTGCCGCTCGGCGTCCGCCCCTTTAGTCGGGACGAAAATCGTCGTGGGTCCGACCGGCCACACCAATCCCCTTCACCGTACGAGAGGTAAAAAAAAAACTGTCGGACGCCATATGAATTTTTACGCAGATGTGCAGCATTACAATCGCGCGACGCGCAAAACACGGACTGGACGACAGATTCAGGAGATAATTTAGTATTTTATTTCTCATTCCAAGCGCTGACGATTTCATGCCGCTATCGCAATTTTTTTTCGTCGGATATTCCTGCTGGAAAAAAACTGCTGAAAAATACATTTCCGATCATCAAAGGGAAGGCGAGTTTTTTTCCTAATCCACCCTCGACCAAGTCTCTTCCCATGAATGTCCTTTTATTAGTTCGTTGCTGGACTTGCTTCTGCGACCAAATTACATACAGAACTCGAAAAGGCAGGGAACGTCATTTACACCGACTCGGGACTTCAACTAGACCATTTTTTCCGAACGTGAACAAGCACAGCGAAAAAAATTTGAAGTGCATTTCCCAACGAGATGATAGGAATGACGGTAGATATTTGCATTGGAGTGGGAACGCACGACGCAAAAGAGCAAGGGAATGCAAGGGAGAACGCATTTTCATTACGCTAAGGCAGTTATAAACATGGCGGACCGAAGTACACGGATTGCAGCGACATAAATCAGCGGAACGGCCCCGGTGCACGAAATTTATTGGGGCATCTAAAATGATTGGAGCGAGGCTTCCGCATACACTCCCGGCATGAGCTCGCCGCTGGTAATCCGCCTAGCTCCTATGATAGCGACAAAAATAAAGCACTTTCATCCCAACCACAAACTTCGCGACAAGACGATCTAGGATGTAACTTTTCCCCGCAAATGCCGCAAAGTTACGGCCCGCCTAAAAAACAGAAGGAGGGGGTGGGGCGATATCCTCTTCCCCCCCCCTCACACATATCCCCCCGGAACAGACCATAAATTTATCGAACGGGTTAAGGCACTAAAGCTTTCCGGCACAAGAACGCAAAGGGAAGACGAAGGTTATTTTTCATAACTTCTCTTTCAGCTCGGCTATAATTTCACCTCTCCATGCCGGCGTAGGAAACTACTCCGGCCCACTTGCAATAAAAAAAGGCAACTCCGTCTCGCAAAGCTATGGCTGGCGGCCGAGAATCATTTATGTGGAGAGGCGGCGGGCAAGAGGGTGGTCCGCGCAGAGATGGTGAAAATTCGCCAAGTAACTCGGGAGCATTCGGGGGTCGCGGCCCCGGGGGCGGGTAGCGGCCCCAGGCGGGCCTCCCGTGCTCCGATCCTTGAGCTGTCGACGTTTCTACGCCGATCCCGTCATCACGGAATCCCAATCAAACCTACAAAAAAGATGATCAGCGAAGAAAACCTAGATTTGAAGATTTAATATCCTTTTTTCAGAAGTCTAATGTAAAAAAAATGTAAATTTATCCAAGTCTAGGATAAGTGATGCGGAATTTTGGGCTATTTTGCATATTACCACATTGCCATGAAACATAAAATGAATGCGCATAGTTAAATGTCTTGTTGCACGTTATGCCTAAGTTTAACCTTGTAGTGCATTTCCCGCTAGCATTGACAGCAATCTGTAATTCACTATTAGCGTGACCATTACTACTTGGTGAATTTCGTTTTTGGCAGTAAAACTGTCAATGTAAGTAACGTTTCAAATTTTTCTAGACGACTCAAACTGGTATAAATCTACTGCTGAACTCCAAAGAAAACTGTCCAGACTCGTTGAACCCGTGTCATGTTTGTACAAGACACATACTAGGCATAAGGGTAACAGCTAGCGATCGTAATAACAGAAGTAACGGAACCATAGTACCTGGCGGGATCCTGGAGGAAGCAACATATTATGGCGAGATCCAGTTCGCTTCCGACGATGAGATAACACTCCACGAGAGAATAGAGCCACGAACGATTTTCCCAAGTGACTTAACTCTTTGGTATCTAATCCGTAATGCCAATAAACGGCAAAGAGTTTGGGAAGTTCACCTCATCCGTTATCAGTTACCGGTATCTGGAGAATAAATGCATCGTATTCAGCCTTAATTATAATAATGAAATCGGGAGGAACTTTTCAAGGAGGTAGTTGCTAAATTATTTTCTGTGCACCATAACGCAGCGATCACATTGTGTAGCATTATCTTTGAGACATATATTTTAGGGAGGTGACATTCACAAACTTCCGGCTGCCTTATCTATGAAGATTTTTGAAAGTTTTAAGGGAATCTATTGATATTACGGGTAATAAAAACGGAGAACGTGATAGTTATTACATCAAATTTTACTTCTCCTGGAAAATATTCTTCACTAGAATAGCAGGCAGTATTTTTCGTCACTTTTCCAAATAAAAACCATCATATGGAACCGTAACTTAATGTTCCACTGGCTCAAAAAAGGTGTCTTTCAAGCTTTTTTTAATTCATAGTTTAAGAAGAATGTGAGCTAAAAAACAAGACTACGTTATTTTCAGAATCATTTTAACAGAGGCCATTAAGATAGCGCGTGATGCGAACGTGATATCTTCGCTACTTAAAAGAGATGAACAAGCTAAGAAAATATTGACTTTGCACAAAATTCATTACACTTGATCATGACCTCAACTCATTAAAAGGATTAAATGACTAGATTTGTGAAGACAAACACATCAATGCGTAGTATTCACATCAAAGAAAATAAACACCCTTAAAGCTATCGTAAAACAGTTATCCGGACTATGGTAATCGGAGTTACAACTTTCGAAATCTGGCATAGAACAGCTTAAATAAACATTTTCAGACAAGTGAAATTAATTAAACATCCAAAACCACAACCTGAACAGGCATTAGGGAACAAAAGAAAAAATTTTAACTGACCAAGGTAGAGGAATACAAAAACCTATTTCACATAACCTCTGTAATAGACTTCTCAAATAAACAGACCTTTTTTCCTTGAAAACACGCTTTGAACGCATAATGTCAAAATGTTTTATAAATGAAAGGAAAATATAAACGGCATATTATTCCGCTTGGACAAGAAGATCATGGAGGCTGGTACAAACCAAGTGAATGAATTAGTTAACTACAGACGTTACTTCACGATTTTCTGCGTAAAATATTTGCCACAACTGAGTGGATAGTGCGCCGGTAATAAGGACGTTCTACGACCACAATTGACTCCACTTTTGATATTTTGTAAGGAAATCATCAAGAAAGCGGGCTACGATAGATGCGAGCAGTAGGAAAATAATAGCAGCTAATACTATTGCTGGATTTCTACTCTTTAGCCCAATTTTTCGGACTGCGAAGAGCAATTATTTTACTGATTTGAGGGAACGTTTCTTCACTTCACTCATCTCTCCAGATTAGAATACTGCCTACTGTCTTTATCTGATTTAAAATTCCCGTCCTATGTTATCACTTTCTTATTTGGCAAACAATTTCACTTTCAATCAAAAGATCCAATAACCCTGACGATAAGTTCCACTATTGTACACTACCCCCTCCCTTTTTCCCACAACTGCATTTCCCCGTTAGCCGGATCATATTCCACCACTTTTCGCGTCCTTCCTTTCCATTATACTGCACAACTACCCCATCCACGGCTTCTTCTCGAAAGCTTCGTATTAATTCTCATCGTTTCGGGAGTCCGGGTCGCGAAACCATAACAATCCACGCTCCAAATGAAAATGTGCGACCGTGATCCACATCCGCTATCGATTTCGTGAGACGCCCTCGCAAATAATCGTAAGCAATCAGTGTCAATCTCCTCGAGGAACTACTGGAATCGATCCGCGACGCAAATCACACCGACTGGCATACATTTACGCAACTCTGAGTCAACACGAATGCTCATGCAGCTGGGAACCCGAGGAACGCCATGGGTCCTGCTGGAGAATTAATTATAAGACAGCAAACTTCGAAGTGGATGGTCTGAGAAGATTCCGAGACCTACCCGCGCCTTCCCGATAAAATAAATAAAAGGGGTTGATAATTTCGGAAGCCCCCCGAGATAAGGGGAGGAACACAACCTTTCTTGAGACGAGTGCCCGATGAGATAAAGGATCTCCTGCGGGAAAGCGGAAGAATAGGGTCAGCGACGAAAGTAAGTTGGGGGGCCCGTGCGGAGAGGTCCGGGAAGAAAGTTGGTCGTGGGAAACAAAGGCGTCCGCTCCGCCGAAAATTCACAAAATGCCAAGTTCCAAACAATGATGGTAGATATTATCGATAACTGTACACTGCGATTTTTCCCGAGAGATAAACGCTCAACTTAAAAGATGATTTTTTTTCGGCCACGAGATTCAGACAGGACATAGATTAAGTACCTGATAATAGGGCACGAGAACCTGAAATGCTTGGATGTGTAAGAGTTCCGCAAAACGCTACACGAGCTCGGCAGATGCTCCGGCAGATTGTACGAAACGGGGACAGAATGAAGATTCTAATCCTTCCCGATATTATAGCTCGAAGGAAATTTTCTCCCGTTAATTTTACAACAAATCCACATTTGCACTAACAGTCTCAAAATGATAGAATTTACTTTGGGATACTGCACCATGGGATGACACAAGTACAAATATTGAACCCTTAAGACGCCCTAGGTGCCGATATAGAGGCACAACATAAAGGCGAATCTTCTTCAGAAATTGTTTTATAGACATACTAAATAATAAACTGGCTGATGAAAAACAATTAATTGGGCTACAATATATATTGAATACATGTTAAAATGTTAAAATTTCAAAGTCAAATACTAAGCTTGCAAAAAAAGTTAATATTTCAAGAATTATAGGTAAGCATTTTGGCGGAAAAACGTAAATGCCGTGAGAGCAAAAGGGTTCACTACATTATAATATTTCCACAAAAAATATGGATACCGCTAACGGAAACGACTTCGGTAAAGCGTTGGCCTTATTGTCCAACAGTAGCATGTTCGAATCCCCCTCAGGCTTCAATTTCGTAATACATCTAATAACAAATATAAGTGATATTGTGTGATATAAGCTCAGCGGTTGGATCACATTTAAAAAAACTAGTCTAACACTAATCTGATCCGAACCCTCTCAAAGTCGTGTAATTATTTTTACATAATAAATGACCAAGTCTATCGAAGTCCAGATTCCGAGCAGCATTTTTTGAAGCAAATTCATTAAAATAAATTTAAATAATTAATAGGGTGGGAGTTTGGGAGTGGGAGAAAAGAGGAGTCTGCTGAAAACTATAAAAAGAAGACGGGACAACCTAATCGGCCATATCTTAAGACACGATGGCCTGATGAATTTATTTATTTATTTATTTACTATCACCACCGAAAACAGCGCCTGTGGCCTTTTACATCGGGGTATTTAACAATGTAACAACAGACGAGCACACACAGCTATGTCACAGAAAAAACCCACTCAGGCGGAACTCGAACCCGCGACCCTCAGGTTAGCAGGTGAGGACTTAAAAATCCACCTAGACCAGTAAAAGCACTAAATTCGACAGTGTCAGGCAATACATGGTGGAACAATATCATGTATTGAATAAAGACTGATATTGTACAGACCACATCTTCACCTTCCAAAACGCGTGTTTGAGCTGTCACGGATCCATTATCATACACAAATCAGGTACAAATGCGTTCGAACCTGATGGCTGGGTGACAGCTCAAACACATGTTATACGTAGTGAATTAGGTGGTCAGCACAATATCTACATATATTCATTACAGCAGATCACAGTGCGACTCCCGTATACTCCGCTCCAAATTCATTTAATCACTCCTCATATATGCCCTGTATGTGCCCAAAATGAGTCATTTCCAGGTTATCGTATTGAGACATTTGAGATGGGGGCTGGGTTCACGAGATAGCCGTTGGAGCACTGGCCTCCCGCCCCAATGTATCCTGGTTAAAAAACTATGAGTGGCAGAGATGTTTAAGCAGCATAGTTGTCCTTGCTGCGTGGGGAGCACTATGAGTATACCGCACCCCGTCGCATGGGACGTTAAACAGTTGACCCCTTGGCGCCTTCCGTTAACACTGATCAAATGCCCACGCCGGGTTTCTCTCCACTTTTCCTCCGTTCCCCAAATAATTCCACCTTTACTCAATTACCTGTCCTAAAATGACTTCAGCTGTCGGATGCCTCTCCCAAATAACTACCACTACACTGAAGACGTTAGAGAACGGATGTTAGATCACACATATTGAATTTGGTACAGGTACACACTGACGTTACAGAATAAATACTTATAAGTTGCAATCTACTCTCACAGATCCCTTCCACATTTTCCTTGAGTATTGGATGAACGTGCTTGTAGCTATGGGAAAGATCAAACTATCATCTCATGCGCATATTTGTGACTTATTTTTCACGGCTGGATTGTTTTTTCACGCAACAATTCATACGCAAAATTTAGGAAATTGCGACAGAAAATATAGGCATGATGGCCCTTGATGTTAGGCTACGTGACATCATGCTATGTATAGGTGCAGGCAATTTTAAAGTACAATCACAGGAGTCACTGCGAACGATATCAAGTTTCAAAAAGATCTACATGTGGAAATTGTGAAGATAAGGGCACAAAAGAAAATTCATAATGTTTACAAGAAAACTCTGAATAGCAATATTTACACCGAAAACCACAAAAACCTAGCTCTCTGCCAATACTTATCGTCACCACCAGGATCACCTCGGCTTATTGCAGAGTGCTTTACAAAGGTTATTTCGAAGACTCGGTCCATATAAATAGGCGCTAGAGTATTAACAGAATAAGATTTATAGATGTTCCACCGCTAAAGTAAAACTGCACTAACTAGCCGAAATTTAATTCTAAAGACAAGCAAAACATCAACGCCCTAGGCGGGATTCGAATCCGCGATCCCCTGGTCAGATGCAGTCTCATTTTCAAGAAAAATTACTGCGTCATTCCATCCGCGTCTGAGACAATAAATCTTTTAGCCCAAAGTTAGTTTTAGTCAAAGATAGTTTTAGTCCAAGCAAAATATCGCCCTGAGAAAATATTGTATATTTCGAAGTATGAGAGGGCTTACTTCACGAAAGCCAATAAGCTGCCCAAGATCAAACGTGATACACTTCCCTTCACCAAACTTTTGACGATTATTACGGAATACTTCACGTCCTTAAGTCCACACACCTGGTTGATGGAATTATTTCAAAAATGGATTATAGACGCCATTTACTATAACATTTCCCACATAAACTGCTTACTTATTGGCATGCATGACGGTTTAATTACATTTCAGGGAAAACTAGCACGATAAAAAAGTTTCGTCTCGGTAACGACCTTGGTAATACGACGTAGCTACTCGGATACACCTCACCATGCACATTTTTATCACTTCAACACTAATTGCTCACGGTTAAACCAATATTATCTTCAAGTTCGCACAAAATGCTCAACATCGCAACCTCGGGGCTTTTCCTCGTCGGTAGACATAGCCAAGTCACTCCCAGTTATAATGGGGCTAAAACCTCCAGGCAGCTATTGAGTTACCCAGCGGTAAGCACGCCCTCTAGGCTTTCCTCTCCGAATCCTACCACCCACGCGCAACAAAACGGAAATCGACGGCGCAAAGCGGGCCGCTAATGCAATCTCCGCGCCAACAGCGACGCGAGCGGTGGGCGGTAAAACTCCGCAGCCGGGTATGAACAAGCCGACTTCCTCCCCAGATCATTACGGGCCCGCATCAAATTTGAAAGCCGCGAACATAACGGAAAAGTGCGAGATGGCACTGGTAGGCACGCGCTGCCGCGCCAAACTACTAAAGCGAGTCCAAGGATAGAGAGAGAGAGAATCTTTACTCCCACCCCAGATTCTAATATTGGCAGTGGTAGAGATTTTTCACTTGCATAACGGGCCTCTTTTATGTGGTGTGCGGACCTTTCTATTTCGTTTCCCATAACAATTCTACCACTTTCCAAGTACCCATCTATTTTAATCGGAGTAAGTTACCCCGACTGTCGGTTGTCTCCGCCGAATAACTATTATCCATAAGAGTATTTGAAGCATCAAGTTAGACAGATATGTAGGAAGCTGGAAATGATCTTTATTCAATTCGTATTTTTAAGCAGAAATGTGCTCACATGTTATGAACAGAGCATGAATTTTAGGCATCAGGGCGGTTTTCCACCTAATAGTGTAGTTTTGGCTACATTTGGGCGAGTAAAACGGAGCGCAGAGACAATGAGAGAGACAATATGAGAGACAACTTGAAAGTACTCATTGGGAATTAAAGTAATTCATTACTGCAAAAGAGATATTACGTATTATATATTCTACGCTGCTACAACTATCGCGAAAAAATATGTCCTGAGTACGACGACCGAAGACCTAAATGAACGATGGGTTAAAACAAAAAGATTTTTTCAAATTTCTTCCCAGATTAGAATTTCAGATCACAAAACTCTATATTCTATAGGAGGGGACGCTCCATCACTTCTTCGTTCGCATTACGTTTCCAGCTCCTCCGCATGCGGTTAGCGAAAGAGATTATCTGACTGATCATTATTTTAAAAATCAAAATGAAACATTGAATTTCCCGAAGAATCGTGAACGAACATTTCAACGACGTTCAAATGATAAGTTGATGGGAAGGCGGTCCGTATCTCCACGTCAAATATCACAGAGAATCAAGCCGGTCATAAATAAACGCAAAAATAAATGACGAAAAAAAAGTGTACAATGGTAAGGTTCTTACACGATTTTTTCATGAACAAAGAATGACAGCAGGAATAAAAATCCGTGGCTAAAGTGATAACAGGTCTGATAATAACTTTAAAAAACGCAGGACAACAAAACGATAGGGGGATGGAAAAGGAATATTACCTCTCGGCGATAAGGGGATACGAATGGAAAAAGGGGAAAACTGATTGACTGATATACCGTTATCGCGGAATGCGGAACACAATAAATGAAGAAAACAGCGACAACACTTGACAAATGAAAAATAATCTACCGGGAAAGTTACGGCGTCAAAGAGCGGAGGGCAAGCCAGGAACTCGATCTCCCTAATTTCAGTGACGATGCAAATTTAACATGAAAAACACCACACAAACTAGTATTGATCACATAACCCAAATAAAATTTAATAACCTATAATAAATGGGAATTGAAGTAGAAAATACTTGCCATCCTCTTTGACAGACACATTAGAATAACACATTGGATACCGTGGATCATAGTTGAAGATTGAGTGAACGCAACAATGCTGTATGACGTAAAAAACATACTCTTCCTCTTATAACAGTGCAAAACAATAAGAACGATCTCTTCTGATTAACAGATAACTATGCTCAGGATCTGCAAGGCCAAAAGCGGGGTACATCATGACCTTCTACTTCCAGAAACTATATCATTAAAACTTCTTAAGAGCGTAAGATGATCTCAAATACATATGTTTTGAATACGCATATTCCATTCTAATGAAAACGTGCTTCAAATGTTAGGTAGCGTCCGCAACTCACTACTTGCAATCCAAAGGAACGTGCTCAGGCAAATAAAGATTTTCAATTACATTTGCTGGTTGCTCATCGAGCTGTACACTTTTATGATCATTACCATGAATGTCGTATTTTAAATACAGAAGACTAATTAGTGCTTAACTTCCCTCACTTGTTCATCAACCCCTACAACACGGAACTTTAGATCATTCACATCGAGTGTAATATGGACGATACGGTTTTGCGGTATTGAATTCGATATCCGTCGTAGCCTAATCCCCCAAGGCATGACTGTCGATATCGCCTAACTCCAAGTTAATTCCAAAAATTCGATCAAAGGATTGTCTTATACCCAATGGAGGTGGAAGACATCGATACAATCTAAATCCGCACATTACCTCAGCTGATGTTGTGAATACAAATTTATTGAACTTGATTACATACAAATGGGAATTGGATTTTATGTGAACAGAAATTTAATCAACGGACGCGTAGCTGACTTACATGTGACCTCATCGACAGCCACTTCCGAATCAAAGCTTAAAGTGCAAGTTAAACTAAACTATTATTCTGGTTCTCGACTGAAAGAGGATGGAGATATTAAAAAAAAATAGCGATCTCAATTACTCGGGTTCACTGAGAACAAAAAAACAAATCACAATTTGTCATGAACCTATTTTCTACAAGTGTCCAGAGTCAACAAGAGCGGAAACTCGGAATTTCTCTACTCTTGAACTTTAGCCACCGACGAGCATTTTAGATTACATCATACACTTCGCTGGTCATGACCAATGGGAGAGTGCCATAAATGCATGCGCTTAAATCGTTGTTTCTCCACAATAAATTTATAATTCGCTCGTGAATATGACCCAAAGCTTCATTTTTGTAGCCGATGATCCACGGTAACCTTGAAAAAGACACTTTAGGTCATCTCATTGGCGAAATGTGACGGAATGAAGGGGAAATGGTGCGAAAATACGCCGCATCTGCTTGGCAAAAGCTTCTGCCCTCAGCCATCACTCACATAAGCTCCCTCCCACGCATAAAATTAGCCCTCCGTGATGAAGTACGAGATGAGGTGGCACAAATCGCCAACGAGGTCTACATTTTGACCTACAGCGGACGAAGGGAATGGCGTGACGGACATATTCCACAAAAATTCACCTCCAGTTTATTGAGCATCGTACACGATGAGGCCACAGGCAAAATGACGCGCAAGGACAGACGAACTAGCCTCAGTATATTAAATTTCCCCACATGTATTGCGGTACATTTGGGGAAATTGAACATACTGATTGAAATTCAGGAGGATATATTTCACAGGCTGTCACAATTAAAGACGTAGTTAGGCGGTCAAAATTCAGTAGCACTCTATGAAAACAGTCGTTACTTAGGTACACTGGTCAAATTAATAGATACAGAAAGAAATATTCGCGGCCAGAAGAAAATAAGTTGTGGTTATTATCAAGCCAATTATTCAGGAGAGGCGACCGAATAATTAATGTTAATACAGGTTAATACATTAGTTAAGGCAGCTAAGGTCTATTGCGCCATTTGAAATAGATGCCTTTTTGGACATGGGTATGAATATTTTCCAAGAATAAATTAAGGTAGGGGTGAACCCCGGCGATCCCTTTTGCCTAATCTTAACGAAAGGCACCAATGTGTCAACGGTTAGCGTCCCATTAGACGGACGGGGTATTGAACTCGAAGTACACTCCACACAGAACCCAAATGGGGACTGGTATACCAATGGAAAACCTGGCATTCCGGAATCCGAGCCCGGTCGCCTCTCTCGGGATGAGGAGCCAGTAACCCTAGCATCCACAACAATCCTGGGGAAATTAGCAGTGAGAAACAAAAAAGACTCGGAGCTTAAATTACATTGAAATTGCTACAACCGCAAAGACGTAGAATGCGCGCATCTTGATACAAAGAGAACCTTCTGACTCGACATCCGAGATTATTACGGCGGAAGAGAGAAGAATAACGGACGGTGCCCTCATATCCTGTGGCAAATGCCCTGTGAGCAGCATATGGAGCATCCGCGCGGATGAAGACGTCGCGAGTGATTAAAAGATGCACGGATGTGACGACGCCGAAACATGATTGATGGACTCGTTCGTCGTGCATTCGCCACGACCGACAAAGTTTCCAATCTGCGCTCGCATCCAACCGCTTATTCCTCATTTTCCTTACCCACTCCACGGCAGACGAGACGTCGGGCCACGGAGAGGAGCGGGAAGGGCCGGGTGCGGCGACAAAGCGCCGCGCTCCGGAATGGGATCTGCTGCTGGGGTCGCAGAACTTAATGCATTGAGTACGTGAGCGGATCGAATTAGTGCGGTGGCTAGAGTACTGGCATCCCATCCCTCGGCCCCGCGTTTGAATTCCGGCAGTGGCAGGAAAGTTTCATCAACATACCGATTTCTACTAGAGTCCTGAGTGGAGCACACTACGAGTTCAGAACTCCATCCACTGTATCAGGCGTTGGACCGTAGACCCCTCGGAACATTTCGTTAAGAGCAAACTAATGCCGACGCCGGGTTTCCCTCCACCCTTACTACGTCCTCAGAGAAATTCTACCTCTAACTAATTACCCACCTCCCCTAATGGCGCATACGACCTAAGCTGTTGGTCGCTATCCCAGAATAACAACAACATAACAGGTGCAATACGATATGCCACTGTTACATTGAAGCGTGATGATTTTGGGTCACGATACGATACGCTCTATTTCCGATTCCATAGGACAATGTGTGGCCAATTCATACAGTGAAATCAACTCCTCAGAAATATATAATTTTAATACTACATTCTGCGTTCAAGTCCGCATACGGGGAACCCCCCCTGACAAACCACACGGCCGAGGAGAGGTACGACGAATATAGTACATTGCGATTCTTATCTCGTACTTGGATTCATGATAAATATCCACACTGGAAAGGTATTTTATTAAAATTTCGTACCGCGATCGCTAGCCTCATTTCCCCAAGGAATATCTCCACTTCGATTAGAAAAGCATATGACACACCTAAAGTTTACCTTTCTTCACCGATATTCATTCAAAATCTGCCTCTGCAACTTGAAACCTTTTACATTTCTTCGACGCATTTCAAATCCTCATTTCGATTTTGAAATGCTCTTCTCCGTGAGAAAATAAAGGATACATATGCAACAGTTCTCCACTACAAAGAATAAACGATAGTAAGTGGGAAAATGGATCCTCATGAGCTAAGTACGAGCTGCCATTCTACAACTCTTCACTCCTAATTAAGCCTAAGCTATAGTAAAAAAATTTCAACTAGTATTATCTTCCCGTTTTCGCCTTAAATTCAGAGCCACCGTGGGCATATGAAATATTTACGCACCGATAACGATTACAAAGTTTCATTCTCGAAAGCATAGTCAAGAGATAGATATGGCGAGGTGGTTTTGCTGGTATGACAACCTTAAGAGATGAAAGTTATGATTTAAGATGGAACTATTCTGAATGTTTCAAGAAACACGGAGCTATAGATGCCGCAATGCCACACACAAAGCGTTAAAATCACATGAAAAAGCACACGAAGATCGAAGAAGGGAGACAAGTCAAATACAACGAAATTGTAACAAAATCCCCTTGAGTGACTCTGGAACAATAAGCGCAAATGGTTATACTTGGAAAATGCAAGGGGTATTTTCCACCCGGATATTAATTTCACAAAAGTGCGAGCTTACTCCATCGGGGCACAACTAGTGAATGTTGTAAGTCTTGTCAGGGATAACAATAATAATCAGCTGGAATCTGGGATCACCATGATCAAATGAAGGGGCTTACTCATGCCAGAGGATAAAAGAAATGATGAACGAGCGCTTTGCTGGATATTCGCTTCCGACACTAAAATAAGCGAGATCTAAAAAATATAACGAAGAGAAACGCTTTCGCAGCTTCTCCACCCTCGATATTTTTAATGCCCCGTAAAATATATACGACATTGGGGCAAGGTTGAGGTTTATCACCACTGTAAATAGGTGGCAATTTTATGGACGCTGACGTATATCATCTCTACCCCTCGCGGCCAGAAATTCAGTATGTCCGTGCAAAATTTTCTCAGCCATTAGCAGGCTTTTGCGTGTGAGGACTCGGCGGTGAAATGCTACACAACCAATGGAAATTTGGAGAAGGCCAATGCTCCACCTGAAAAGGCATATCTTCATGTAGATACAACCTTATATGCCCTTTAAAGGGTGGAATTAACATTCCAACATATGAAAAATGGGGTAAAGCAGAAAGATGAAACGCAAAAGAATGAATTGTTTTTGGCAATTTAGTATTTCCCTTTGTCTGTATTCTGATAGCAAAGATAGAGAGGAAAACCGTAATTTATTTATCATAAGGGTAGAAATATCTCTTGATTTCCTTTCTTCTATCCAAAGTGCACATTCGCGAGTGAGGATAGAACATGACCGCGTTTCCCTCCACATGGTATGTACATTTGGGATTCCACTAACGGCACAAGCCTGAAGTGAAAACGTTGAGTTCGTACTTACAGTTGTCTCAGTCTTTTAAGGGAACGAGCGACATATTCACTTCCCATAGTTGTTTTTCACGGAACGTACCGGATGACAACCTATTTTTTTTCTAATTCACATGGAGCAACGGAGTGAAATACTTTAAATTCGCAAAACCTTTAGACTGACCTACAACTCATTACTCGTGGTTTGCCACTGAGTTGAAATATAAAAGTAACCACAGAGGGTTGTCTTGGTATTTCAACTGATGGAAGGGGTGACAGTTATGAAACTTTAACTTTTCCCTTAGCTAGCAGGGTGGCAGTAAGTTAGATTGACCCTCCCTTGAGAGCTCCGGAGAAACTGCACACCTTTCAATTTAAACTGCTCAGTGCCACTCAACGTTAATTTAATCCGCCTATAGCACGAGAAAGATTTAAGCGATACGACGCGGAATTTTTTTCACATTCACACACACCATCCAGCCGCGCGAAGCGAAACACTGAAATTTGGACAGCGTCCAGTCAGTTTTTCAGCAAGCACGCTTTGGTACTCCTGAGGAAAGCGCGGTGTCGGCTAGTCACGATCCATAAACTTCATTTAACCCGCCTCCCACCTCACTTCCCCCACGAATCACCTGCTGCAGTTCACAACAGCGGCCATCTCTTCTCTCCAACACCTCGAGTCGCATTTCAATATTTATACCCGTCCTTTAATTAGACGAAAGGACGCCCGGAATATTCTTTTGTCTGCGGTGACGTTTTTATCGCATTTATTAAATTCGCAGGAACCACTTAATTAAGTTGGGTTGATGGGTGGGCAGTGGGGGGAGGGGGGGGAAGGAGGGGAAGGCACCCGAAACGTCGGGCATGAATTTCGAATGCGGGCCTTTCTGGCTCGGGAGCATTCAATTCGACCGAGTTCGGTCCGCACGCGGCCTTGTAAAGTTTGGAGGCGAGCCAAAAGCACAAGACACAAGGGGTGGGAGAGGGGGTGATCACCGAGAGGAAAATGTGGACGCCGTTATTTCCCCGCCACCTAAACAACTCGGACAGTCGATCGAGTGGAGGCTGATACCGAGGGGTCCGCAAGCGCTTCACGCACAATTGGGACCCTGGCGACAAACCATAAAAAAACACGAGCGGAAGCTTGAACGATTGAAATAAAACCGGTGGCGGACGCATTCAAATTATGAAAGGCCGCGCGCGCTGAAAATTTCATTTACTTTGGGATAACCCCATTTCCAGAGCAACTGCAAGGGCCGTTTCGGAATGAAAATTGGGCCAGATACCTTCAACCTCATCTACGAAAAATTCAACGATACACCACCGAGTTCCGATGGAATGCATATCAATTCTATGGTGTGAAAAAGATACGCGAAAAACCCTCACGTTATAGCGCAACTCTTTCATGCAAAGCTCAATCAGTTTACAGAACCATGAGTTGCACAAATTTAAAACGTGGTGAATCATTAAATGTCGGCAACCCGAAGAATATGGGCTTATGTTAATCCACCCATTAGTCCCGGATTTGAATTTAAACACCATTACATTTTCTCTTCAGAATACACGATAAAATTGGTTTACCAGTGTACGACAACATTTGCATTGAGAAAATTAAATTATTATTCATTATGCTAGAAACATCGGAAATGATCTTCAAGAAAGGGAATAACATAAGGCATTAAATTATTATTACGAAACAGTTTAATATCAGTAATAACGTAAACTTTGATTAATTTTACGGAAATTTGGGCAATTTTCTGGTTTTGAAAAACCTTCACCTTGATTACCAGAGGAATTGTTAAAGTTGGCTAATAATAGGAGTGGATGGGGAAGAACGTACACATACCTATCCATATCTTTAAACCGTAGTCTAGTTTAATTAGTTTTACTCGGAAATGAATCACAAGCTCTCGCAGTACCGTTTCCCGCATAAAGCCCAACTGCATCAATACAGATCCCTCCAGCGACAACATTCAAGATAAAAAAGTTGGTCCTACTCTCCCCCCAGAGTTCAACGTGCACACTTTTTGATTTGCAAGAAGCAGGAAACAAAGGTTTCTCGGAACTGAAAATGAGTCGATTAATGGAAAATGAGCACCCGAGTCACGTGAAGTGGGGGGAGGGATTGCTCCAAGGGCCATATTACATTACGAAGGCAAAATAAAACGACAAATCCCTTTTCACGTGAAAGTTCTTTCAATATCCTTACTCCTGAACGAACTCTTCTAATGCCCCATTATTCATTCACTCCCCAAATAAATGAAATCCTCTCAAATGCCTCCCAAAACTCCTTCCTCTCCAACATTCATTCGTTAAATCTCCCCGTAAAGTACTTTCAGCTTATTATACAACCCGGCACCCCCCCCCCCCCCCCCTCACCCCCCCCCCCCTCCGCTCGACTGATTTTTTTTCTAAGCGCTTAATCACTGAAGTTTTGCGGAGCCCAATACGCGGAACACGGAGCAAATTAAGGAGTTAAAACCTCCTCGGGACACCGCCTAATTAAGCGCTTGCTAATGAAAACCCGTAATTTGTCGGTAGGATAGGGAGAGGAGGAAAGAACAGCATCGAGCATTCCTCCTAGATCCTACTCAGGAGATCCCTCCAGGTGAATTAAATTAATTCCTCCCACTATCCCATGTTTCTGTTATTCGCCGAGCACATGGGGGTGCAGATCCGCTATGCGTCCCGCTGATTGGATGGCATTCCATTTCCGGCGATACTTCCGTAGCGGTGTCATTTGCGGTGCGCGGGACCCTCGAAAAGACGGTGCCAGAGTCGAATCCGTCCGACGAATACTCGGGAGGCGGCCAGCGAGGAGAGCGTCCGCGTCGCGGCGCGTAATTAGCTCGGCTGATGACGAATTTCCAGTTTTAATCAAGGCCCTCCCGCGGACTTAATCTACCCGCCGATAATCCCGGGCCACCGCACGGCCGCCCTTTCCGCACCCAACGAACGCGGAGTGTGGAAAGCCCCACGCGAGCGAGTTACAGCTTTTCCCGCTCTCACAAGTCCACGAGGAGCCTCTTGGAGAGCATTAGCGACAGGTGGCAGGAGGATCGCCTTGTCACACAGGGTCTCCTCCTCCCCGGCCCTTGTTGCAGCTCCCAGCCTCCCCTCGCCCCGGGCCCGCCCCGACTTGCCCCCCCCCTCCCTCAGCCGCACCGTGATGCTGCATTCCTTCCTTCCTCCCCGCCAAGGAGCCAAAACTCCCCCCCCCCTCATTACTTTCTCTCTCTTTCGAGAGGTGCGCAGTACCGGTGGCGCCAACCGCTTCGCCGTGGCCGGTCGCGAAGCTACGAGAGAGGGAGATGGGTATGTGGAGGGAGTGGAACGGATAGCGTCGGCCATTGTGGTGGCGCTCATTGTGCGCTGCGAGATCCTCGCTCGCTTTCCGTCCGCGCCGCGCCCGGCTGCTCCGCTTCCGAGCGGCTCAACCGTAAGGACCGCTCACCGACCGTCCAAGGAGTAAAACGCAGGAGCGTCCTCAACGCTTGAACTCCCTCCACATCTACAGTTCGACGTCTGACGGAGGGGAACACCAGCCGCGAAGATATCATTTCGCTGGTGGAAAAAATCTTCCAAAGTAATATTTTGCTCTCGAATGAAATGTGTTGTATATTAAAAAATGCTTTTTCTCCTCGAACAACTTTTCGTGAAAAAACGAATTCCTGTAGCTCTCGGTACGACATTTAATCTATCTTATTTTGTCGTTAGAAACATATATGCAGCGTCAGCTTTGAATTAGTACGTTCGCGGACATGCAGACTGGGGTTTCACTTAGCGATTACGTACAGGGGAATCCCGATAAGGAGGGCTCCGAATTGCCTCTACCTGAAAAAACGTACGATTAGCTTTCAATAAAATTCATGCAACGGGAGAGACCGATACGGTGAAGAAAGCCGCTCATTTTCATCAACTTGCTTTCATCACTCATAACGCCGAATGACACACTCGGAAAAAATAAATGAAACTGCCTCCTCTTGATATAGTTGCGGAAATGAATGGTGGCGCCTGCCCCAACACCATGTCGGCTTACATTATCTCAAGACTACTACGCTCAAAAGCGACGCTACGGAATCCACATTTTCCGTCTTCCAATTTGTAATGAAAAGTTAATTCCCTACAAATGTAATTTCGCCTCCTGGAGGCTTCTGCTCGTCATTGCAACCAAAGGTATCATCATAGATAATCACTGCCTCACACGCGAACCATTCTAAGACCTGGTATTACCTAGATAGAAAGCGCAATCTAGCACGATGATGAAGTGGCAAAAAATATCATCTACGATGGGGTTTTTTTGTGACTAAAAAGTAAAGGGAGCCTTTCACTGTTGCCTAAAAGGAGGCACTTGCTCGGTACGACTTACTGGCGACAGCAGCGCCGAGTTTATGGCGGTGAAGAGATAAGGGGTGGAGACGCGAGCTAATCGGTTGCGTTTGTGCGTGCGATGGCATTGGGGAAGGGAGGAGCGGGGCATCACAGGATTCGACGCTTGGGATGAGTCCGAGATCGTCTCAGAGGTGGCGCGCGGATCAACCCTGCTCAACTCATGAGGGAGCCGTGAGCCGCAAGTCCGATCTCACTAGCGTGCTGCCAACTCTCCAGGGGAGAGAGAAAAGGAGACCATTACCCGCTCGCTCCATAAGGGGTGGACTTCGCGGGGAACAAGGGGGCAGGGAGTCGGGGTAATAACCTGGGGAAGATGAAAGCCGCCCCTGAGAGACGGAAACGCATGGCCGGCAGAGGAAAAGACGGCCAGGGGTGGGGAATTGATTAATGCAGTCCTTGTCCTTGCTGTTTTCCTCCCTTGTCCCTTACCTAGCCGCGCGCTTGACTATTCGTGGAATCGATCCCACGTCCTCCGCTCCCGCTCAAACCGCTGAATTAAATTTCAGGCCCCGACTAGGGATCAATCCCTTCCACCAGCCCCTCGCTCCACAATGCGTCCGGATGTCGCAGGAGTGTTTTCGAATCGGTCCTCGCCGAGGCATCTGCCGCGACATTCAATTAACATAATCGATTGCTCTCAAAAAGTCTTCGCCAAAGTCGAGAGGCGCGCCCTTGACCCTGCTCAGAGAGCGTGTCCCGACACTCGGCGCCCTCGTGAAGTCAGCGGCGAGAACAGAGTCTGTTCTCTGTGACTGAGTAGAATCATTTTCAAAATGCCTTTCCCTAACCAGAGATGAGCGCCGACACTCCTTTCGTGAGTGCATGATTACTCGGCGCCCACTCGCACCTTCACTAAGTGGATTAGCCTGTTTCCGGGGTCCTGCCAACAATAGGTTGATGTATACAGATTCACCACGCAGCCTAAAAAGGTATGCCGTCATGAGGCAACAAGGTCTGAAAATCGCCCGCGTCAAATACCTTTAGTAATGGAGCATTTTACCTTCGGTAGTAGCAGTAAATAATCCGGGGAGGTGTCTAAGAGCTTAGGTCATTTTCAACATTTACGCGCAGTATAACAACGGTAAAAAGAAAGAGGGTGAGATCTCAAAATTTGCATTAAGTGTCCTCTTTCACGCACGATTACCACCCGTCCCTAAATGAAAGTTTGCTCGAGGAGCACCCGTAGATCTGTCACTAATCATTCCCCCGTGGGCATATCCCACCCGGTTCCGGCCTTTCCCGATAAATTCACCCTGACTTAAATCCCCGCTGGTTCATGCAGACATTTGCACCGGCACTGGATTCGAATTGAGTCGGCCCTCTTATGGGTCCAGCGTCTTGAACGCCACCAGAGTCCGCTGGCCAATGGGAGTGAAGGGCGATGGATGGCTTCCAGCCGCGGATGACCGCGGGCACCGCAGGCGCTCGTGATCCCCGACTGCATCACCCCGTGCGGAGAAGTAACGATATCACCATTCCGATCCCCCTCCACCTATCTGGCTCCGCCCCAGTTCCGCCCGCCGAATCTTCTTTTCCGCCGCCACCCATTCCCACGCCCGTGCGGGAAAACAAAAAAAAGATCCCTCCCCGGACCCCACTGAACGCAAACCACCCCACCGGAAAATGGAATGTGATTGAGCGGTCCCATCCACGGTCCTTTCCGTTCCAGTTGGGGTGTTCTATTCATTCTATTCATAATGTGACGTTTAGTCATGAGGCTTTCCAGAAAAAAGAAGTCGGCGTTACGCAAAAAAATTGGAGCGGCATGATTAAGAGCAGGATGGACAAATTAGTCACCTGGGCCGGATTTCGGACTACAATGGACGCGGAGGGGAGGATGATAGTTGGAGAATACCGTGAAAGAATGAGGTGTTCTCCAAAAGGGCAGAAAATACAGAATCCTGGGCAGAAATGCTAAATATGCATAGTCAATCATTGAGCGAGGAGGAAACTTATACGTAAGGGCATTAATGTAGAGTAGCATTATCCATCACAACCGAACCCCGTTTAATGGAAAACAATCACATGAATAATATCATATTTCTACATTTTTATTGGATACATACGATATGGCCGCTAAGAAAGTAATATTTCAACTAGCGTAGTGTATTTATTCGGCCTTTTTGATGAGTAAATGAATTTTCCATCTATCACAAAAAATATAACTTGGGGGTTTAACTTCATTACGTCACGGACTGGAGATTTAAAATATTATTAATTTAATTTAATTAATTAATATTTAAAATATTAAATGCTTCCCCGCGGATACTACAATGTCCTCAACAGCAAGTGTACTGCTTCTGAGAATTCCATGAACCCTCACCTGTCCGTGGAATGTTCAGGACATGCTATTTTGCCCGCAGAGAACTATTCTGGGACGCATCTAGCACAGTCCAAGGAGGAGATCAGGAATACGGAAGTCACACTGGAGGCACAAGTTAATAACTGTACTATTTCCAGTACATGACACGCAGTCGGAGCCTCATCTCGGACAGTTTCGGACTACCGGATCCCATTATGCCGGCTGCACCTCGCAAGTCTCCAGTCTTCAAAGGCCTTGCGGTGGCTCTACGGAATGCGAGACAATTTCACGTCGCCCGGCCGTTCCGTCACACAGTTGTGGTGGAGGAAGTGTTGGGGCGCGTTTTCAAGAAAACCGAAAATAGTTTCCCGGAACATCGCCGTCCCGGAAGTAGCCTACCTGAATGAAAGGATTTCCAAAGAAACACAATTACGAGACGTGAGTCGAATCTCATGCCGGACCTCACTTTTCCCGAAAATCCACAACTCGCCCGTCCACCGGTGTCCGTTTTGAAATGTCGTTGTCCTGTCACGGACGAAATCAATGATTCGTCACTGAGGAGGGCTATGAATTCCGAAATACCAACTCCAACGGGACATGAGTTGGAAAAATAGGCGAATAACTGGAATAAAGTCTTTTAAATTATTTCCAGGTAACGCCGAGTTCCAGAAACAAACTTATTTCAGAAACTACATTATTTTCACTGCATGGTATCGCTGTTATTACTTTGCCCAAAATATTCCAGGTGAGCGAATAGCAAGCATTAAAAGGCAGCACCGGTACCATATTTCACAGGAACCTAGGGTTCGTGAGCACACACTGCTGTATGCAGTGATTCTGATGAGTGTACATGCATCCCGGGTATCTGTATGAATCGTTCACGAAGCTAACGACACCATCATTTCACCATTCCAATATTTCATTTCCGAGAATAGAAATTGTCTCACCTAACACACATAAATCCAATCGCACTATTTCAAATAAAGAGTGCTAACGTGGTGTGTTGAGTTTTCGCCCTTCAGTCCCGAGGTCTCGCGTTCGAACTCCGACAGTGACGGAATGTTTTCACGAGAACACCGGTCCATACTTGTGCTGTGCGGAGAGTACTAAAAGTACAGTTCTCCAGTAGCTGAATAGAATATTCAACAGTGGTCCCGTAAGCGCCTTCTGATAGGAGTGATGGCGACCGTTTGCTTACACCCTCATTTCCTTTTCAATAATAATCCAACCTCCCCTTCACCACCCACCTATCTTTAATCGCAAATAACCTATACCGAACAACAGCACCAGGAAAAAACTAAATGAACATCACGATGGCACCGCACACCAGGGACTACAGCAGCCGCCATAACACCATACGCCCCGCAGGCCTAACACGACCACGCCTCTGCCATACGCCCCGTTCCCACAAATCGCTCAATAAGTGGGAAACAGGGCTCGCATTCGTGCATTTCCCGGAAGGAATGAGGAGGGCGACGAGAAAGAGTGGTTGCCCGGAGATAGGGAAGCGGGATACTGGAAGTTACGGGTTGGAAGTGGGGATAAAAGGGGCAGAGCCATCCCCTCGTACATTTAATGCAGCTTTACACGACGCTTGTCACTGCGCAGTCTAATGAATGGAGGGATGCATAGCAAAATTTCATTAGTGAAAGCAAGGAAGTGCTTGGAAAACATTCCAAATGCATGGACGATTGCGCGGAAAATAATCTGCTCCAGGCTAATATTTTAATCCAATGAATGTGCACGATTCGACCCTGCTTCAAAATGCGCAGTTTACTGCCTCGTGTAAAAAGGCCTTTAGACCAGTACCTGATGAAGAGGGTCGTCTTGCACGCAACCGCTGCCACTTTCGGAGGTGCCATAGCGGGGTTTATGAGAGAGCACTCTCCCATGCGGATCGCGTCGGTTAGAGAGTACTAGTCTCCCTTCCCGAAGGCCTGGGCTCGAATCGCATGCTTTGGAGACTTTTCAGTGATATCCCTACTTAAATAGATGGTGAGCATTTAAAGTGTAACGCCAGTCGGATGGGACGCAGGGCAGTAGACCCCTCGGTGCTTATTGTTAAGAGCATTTATGCACAGCTTATGTTCTCAATTATGCATTCACATTTTTCAACGACGTGACCTTGTTAATTGAGATGATAAATTTTAAACTCCGGTAAAGGAGGACATTATTATACTTTACTCTTCAACCTGCCTAATGAATTAAAATTTTTATATAGTCTGAACGTTTTCTGAAATAATTATATGCACACATTCACTAAACGTTTTCAAAATGTTCACTAATCCTTCCTCTCCCTGAACCAATCCTATTCTCAAATGAACTACTCCATTTCCATTCCCCTTTATCGTTGCCTAATCTCTTGCTTACCATATTCATACTGGGTTCTCTATACTGCGCAATCGAATCTCCATTTCAACTCCAGGGGCTGTATTCAGAATCGCAACTACAGTCTCCCTTCTACTGCTTACATCCTAAAATCCCTACTACGAGTCATATTGGTGTACAGATTCTGCCTGCAACGGTAGAATTACTTCTCAACGTGATGCTGAGTTGACATCCTGAATATGGCTGGGCCACATTCAGAATTTGGAATTCATTTTGAACTAGTCTTACTTCCAATGTTTACGTCATGAAATCTCTATTACGTATTCAACAGGGTATTAAGATTCACCTTGATATGATTCGAAGCTGGAAACAGAATGGCGCTAAGAAGCAATACCAACTTTGAGTGATGACTCTGCACACCGATGACTCAAAACAGAGAGTTTGGAACGCAAGTAGTAAGAGCAATACCGCCGATCAAATTCAGAATGTGGCCCAAGGTCTACGTAACTTCATCTGACCTGGAATTTGAACCTGTAAGCCAGACTAACACCACACGGGTATTACCTTTTTGTGAAATTATGAACTGCTTAGCGATTTCGTCAGCCAATTATACATATGGCTTTTAGGTACTGCAACTGTAATCCATTTTTATGGATTCCAAACTTTACGCTCATTGGGGCAATCCCCTTTTCAAGGACTGTACGAAACATATCTCAGTGAAATGAAATTGCATTATGTGCGCGAAGGCAATGGTAGGTAGTAAGCGACGACAGTTCGAATGGGTTTAGCACACGAACCCAGAAAATTGTATCCGAAATGACCGATCACCCACCACTCTTGGCATTCAAGGACATAAGCGAACTAAAGCAAAGGATTATTACAGAAGTACCACTCCTTAGACCTCAAGCCAAAGTCCTCCTCTACCTTAAGAGTGGATACTTACTACTAGACTTACCGGCTCTATAAGACTTCGGGCGACACTGTGTAAAAAAAGTCAACTGAATACATTTATGGTAGGCCACGAATCGCAATTACTGAATTCTCTTTTCACTGATGAAGTAAAATACACTATTCCTGATCATAGAGGCGATTTTTAGGAGAATTCATAAGAGCTATATCTCCTTCGGCATTAATGCCCTTCAAGAACGGCACTCGCAATACGGAAGGATAGAGCCTATAATGTACAGCAACGGACGATCAGCCAACCACCGGGAGCTAAACCGAGGGAGCTTGATTCATTTCCCGGTCCAGAAAAACTTTCCTTCGACAAGGAGCGTGATTGTTCTGGCGGTAGAGGTAAAGAGCGGCAACGGGGTTAGAAGTGTCCTTGGTCGCCTCACCGCAATGAGGGAGGGAAGACAGTTCTGTTCTGGATAAAAAAATGTAGAGCGGGACGGGCGCCGGGCCGGGGACGGTCCGAGCCCTTCTCTTTCTCCCATGAGTCCCCGCCAACAACCCAATTTCCTCTCCCGCGGAGGTGAACACGGAATCCCCCCTCCCACACCCACTCATGATTCAACCCGGTCTCGCGAAATACGCCATGCCCAGTGCACACAAGCTCGGCTGCCAAGGACGCCGTCTCGGGCGTAGCGAGGGAGCCGGTAGCGTCACGCTGGGGAGGAGGCGGAGGGGGAGGGCGGAGGCAAGCGGCCGTGGGTTGGGAACGGGTCCAAAAAGCACAATGGGGAGGCGGGGCACAGGGGAAAGGAAGACGCTCAGCGATAGGTGCCTCGTTACTGCTAACTCCGTGCCCGTGTAAACAGTGAAACATTCACGAGAGCATGTGAATGCCAACCATTGGTGCATCGGCTAACGAAGATAATTCGTTCTGGAGTAGTGGTCATTCGGTGGAAGCGACCGTCAGTTTTGGTCACTTCCGCAGTCTACGACAGGATGGTAAATGGATAGAATGAATAAAAAAAAACTGAGGAAGAGTTGACTGAAACATGGTGTCAGCAGTAGCCTATACTTAGAAAAAGGCGCCAAAGGATTGACCGCTTAACGTCTCCTCCGACGGACGCAATCTTGAATTCGGTGTCCTCTGAGCACGGCACCAAGTGAGGACCGGTACACAAAAAATGTAGCTCAGCTGGGAATCGAACCCGAGCCCTCGGCATCGGAATCCAATACTCTAGTCACAAACGGGATCCTCTCGTTTCGGAATCACATTCGTTGCCCGAAGTACTCGTTAACCGAAATCTTCGTGAAAAAAACGTGAATTGCCGTATGTTTCTATGGAAAATATTTTGTTTTGTTCTGGATGATTCCCGCAATTCGAAGATGAGCTCACAGTCAACCTAATCTTAATGAAAATCTGAAAAAGGCCCATGGTTTAGCGTCCCATCCGACGGAAGCAGCACTGAACTGATTCTCTCCAATTTTAACACACCACTCAAATATGACGGGTGAACCCTTTGCAAAATCTCTGCCGCATCCGGGATTCGAACCCTGTCCGCGGGATGTGAGCATTATATCCATCCCTTCAACCCAGTAACTTCTCTAAACATCGTTTTATTGAAGATTTCTCCTCATTTTAATGCACCTTGAAGGATAAAAGACGCACTATATAAAAATATGTAAATAAATATAATCATTAAAGCAAGAACAGCAGGTACTAGTGAGCAAAAGAAAATTAAACTGTGTACTACACCAACAAAACTAGCTCTCAAACACGTCAGGATCTTTCTCACGTATTCAAATCGTCTTTCACTTAGCAGGAGCTTGCATGCACCACTCGATCGACGAGTATCATTAAACTGGATGAGGAGTACGCCTTGAGGAATCCAATTACGCACACCAGGCATTTATCTGCTAGTAAAAGCTCAGTAAATGATGTAAAAACGGAGTTGAGAACATGAATTAGGAGTCCCCAAGAGCGTGGATTGGATATGAGTGTAATATTTGTGGTAACACTACGGTAAGATATTGCAAGCAAATGCGAGCAGAGTGATAAAAAGAAGGAATTTATCAGGACAAGATCATGGAATTCAAAGGGTAAGGAAATATGCTGCGGGGATCGGGCTTGTGTGGTGGTTAGAGTTATACCTTCCCACCGTGAAGGCCCGGGTGTGCAACCCGGCAGTGGAAGAGATCTTTCATTGGTGCATCGGTCCCCACTTGACTGTTTGAGGAAAAGAATTCCAGTTCAGTACTCCGTCCGTCGGATGGGACGTTAAGTCATGGCCCACTTGGTGCCCTTCTGTAAAGCCTGCTAATGCTGACACCGGGTATCTCTCTACCTTTCCTCCGTTCCCTGAAAAATTCTCCCTCTTCCCACTACCCACATATCCAAAAGTGGCGCAAATAACGTTAGCTGTTGGTCGCAGTTACCGAATTACTGCTCCTAAATACGTCGTATGACCCTCCTAAAAATACGGGGAAAATTTGACCAGCTCATAGGTAAGAGGGTAGTGAGATCGGCCGATATATTTTTGCATCTTGCACCATCGACGCCCGCAACAGACCTTAGGGTGACTCGCAGGGCACTCATTTGATGTAGATACACTACCTGAGCTCATAGTACTGTCTCTAAGTACACAAAGCTAACCACAGGTTGGCCCTACAGAAATACCTATCCGTAATTTCACATCCGTGCCTCATTAAATGGAGGCAATATTTTCCCATGCCGTGGACGAAAAAAAATTATACGAGGCAAAAGAGCTCTTCGATATTCAGCATTATGTTCAAAAGAGCGCCATGAAAGCCCAACTCAGCCAGTCTTTTTTCATAAGCCATTTAGATCTGAATTTCGAAGCCCTAAAAAAAGAGCAGAGAGAAAACTCAGTTCTAGTGAAGCAAGCGTAACTGGCTTTCCTTTGTTTGGAATCTGAAAGGGAATCCCAACAGAAATTCAGAATGAGCACCCCAAAAACTGATACGTTCCCTTCCAGTTATAACAAATGAGGAAAGTAAAATGGATCAGGGGGGCCACGAAATAAGCTTACGAACAAATATAAAATAAATTCGCTAAAGCATACTGCGTCCATTAAGATCGTCTGCGCCAAAATGTAGATACTTGCGTCGGCCTAAATTACGTTGCTTGGCATCGTAATGATTCGGAATTATGAGAGCTTAGTAGGCAAAATGTTCGGCCTGCTATAGCCCACTACTTCGATGAATATATTGAGTGCCACAATTCAGAAGTATAAGTTAGCATAAATTGGGCCGCGCCGCAATGATAAAAACTTAATAGACCAGTGGGTTCACAGGTTCAAATCCTGCGGGAGACCTTTGGACACGTCAAGCCAAACCAAAAGCACCAAAAGCACCAAAAGCGTGGAGATCGGCACGGTTTGAAGGCTAGCTGGAGTGTTGGCCTCCCATCTCAAGGGTTTAGGTTCGAATCCGGGCCCTCCCGTCCAGTGTAAAAATTGCCTAGGTAAATTTTTTACTAGTATACCATTCCCTTTTTGAGTGCACTTCGAGGACAGTATTCCATCCGTCGGATGGAACGTCAAATTAAAAGGAACTGGCCAACCTATCTTGACTTCATAAGTTTACACGCCATTGTGCTTAGCCTAACCCTCACCAACCACGTTAACCTTCAGCCTGCACATAACCACCGCACCATAATGATACCAGCAGCGGCGGAAACATTAAATAAAAGTAGTAAAGACATATATTATACAAGCGAGCCCCATGAAGAGTACGCAAGGGAATAAGGTTGATGAGAACGAGACGATAAACAGAAGTATAGATGAAGGCTGGGCGTAGGAAACCTGATGAAGAGCAAGCAGTGACCGACGAAGCGAAGAAAGGTCATGGATAACTCATGAGGGGATTTGATCGCGAAACGAAGAAAAACTTGAAAGGCAAACGCGGCAGAGAGGGTCGTACGGGAATGCGGGGAGATCGTACTTGAGAAGAGGGGAAAGACAGAAAAGATGAACTCCATTCCAAGCCCCTTTCTACGACGAAATACATTCAAAGCCTTGATTTCCCCAAAAGGTACAGCTTCCCCCTCCCCGACCCAAGCTTCATCTCATTAGGGCATCTTGAAGGTATGCGATATCCAAAGAAAGCAAACTTTGGCAATTGGAACCAAAAGTTACGGAGACGTAGAGGACATGATGACGTCATTCCGTAAGGTGTGACGAGCTGGGCAAATTTCATGCAACGCTTCACGGCGTCCGGATGGTCCGTCTGCCGCAATGTAATGAGAATGAGGGGACTTTTCAAATAAAATTCATGACCTAAATCTCTTTTAACATTCATCCCTATTTAGGAACCTAAGAACTCACAAAAAAAGCATTGCCATACGCCCACTGAGGGTGCAGCAATAAACCTAGACGGATAAAAAGAGAACCTAAAATATAAGTAACAACTTAGTTATTATAGTTAGTTTTATAGCAGAAAACAATAATCAACAATAACAAACACCCAGAATATTGAGAACATTCGTGAGAGTCGAAGAGAAAATATTCAAATACCTATCCTTAGCAAATTCTCCTCAGAAGTAATTTGAGCATTTGAATCGTGAACTTCTACTACTAAAATAATTTGAACCAATTTCCAAAGAGCAAAATTCCAATCGAACGTACCGAATTCCTAAACAATTCATAGGCATTATAAACGGAATGATTCGTTTCTAGTAAATCCCTATGACACATAATGTTCTAGAATAAAAGAGAAAAATACCGAAACAAGAGCTTTTTAAGATCTTGCGCATTGGACAGCTTCGCTCGTAAGAAAACTTTCCGCGACACTAAAAATCATCCCTCGAGGAAACTTTGAGGGGAGGGTGTCATTACAATTATTTTCCGGCAACGGCAACGGATATAACCGACTTGATTCAAACACTGCTCTCAAAATTTATTTCCAGCGTTATTATAAACGGAATTTTGTTTTGCCGGTCCGAAAAATAAGGGTCTCAAAAGGATTTCTCCCTTCCGAGAAGGGATCATGTACCGGAAAAAAACACACATTTTTAAGGACGTCGGCTCTCGAGCCCTCTCTTTTTATTTGATCCAGGGGGCAGGTCAGTCCCTCTTCCTGCTAGAGAATCTTTTGGTGCCCTTACGGAAGGGCGGAAGGCAACTGACGCAGGTAACACTCCTTAGGCAGGATGGGAGCGGTGCATTCAGCGACATCACTCATGGGCTGTAAAATGCTACTGTAGGGAATAGAACCCGGAAAAACTGGGGATACGGAGCCACAGCTCATACCACCACAACAAAGCCAATGTCCTCACCCAACGCCCGTTCAGTTTCTGCATCGCCAACGTACCTTTGAGTCATTTTAACACCGAGACTTGCGACCTGTGTTTCCTATTGGTGTCAGGCATTAATTCACTATCCATCCATTCCCCATAGATGTTAGTGCCAAGTCATGAGTCAAAGTATGCATAGAAATCGGACTTATACGAAGTATCATGGCATTACCGTCTGAACTCTGGACTAACGTAATTTCTCTAAAGATGTTGAGCGATCGCTCATCGAAACATGGGCAAAGATGAAGAGTCTAAGGTGAAAGAAGGCCCGTGAAGAATTCACTTCAACTGAATATTCTATGGAGAGTACGTCAAGTACACCATACTTTCCGTCTGATGGGACCTAAAATTGATAAGCCTTTGGTGCTATACCTATAGGTGGTAACCTATACAAATGATATCAGCAGTATTTCAACAGCCCGATAAGGACCATAGCGACGACGCCTGACCTCTGCTTACGCATTTGAACATGATTGAGGTATTCTAACTTGCTTAGCACAAGTGAATCCAGCATTGAGCTACGATAGTAAACATATATACATGGGAATGCGTAATAATCAATTACGCTGGTAAGTGAGAGGGTACGGAAATTGTACAGAGGCAACAACATCTTCCCATCGACGCGATTAGGGTTCCCGAGCAGCCTCTGGTTTTGTGCCTACGACGAATGATTTTGAGCCCGGGGATGAGTCGAGTGTAGACCACCATTCCTCTACATCCGCCCCACATGGCGCACCACTTCCTCGTCGAAAGGGCCTGCTTGCAACAGAGAACGCCCCAACTCGGGTTTTTCGTGGAGGGGAGCATAAGGTGGAGGCTGCTGGGAAGGAAACCGAGAAAGAAAAGCGAGGGCCCTCCGGCAGGACCCTCCACTCGCTAAAGGGCCGCCCGTCGACAAAGGAGGCCTCGCTGATGAGGACGGAAGCTGCTCTCGCATCGGTTGGCAGACGGACAGGACAATGACGGACGGGACAGCAACAGTTTTGGATCACAATACATCTCCCTCCCTATTCACTGCATTCCATTTTTACCACGAAAATTTACACTGACGGGAAACACTACCGGAGTTGAATACCGGCACACCAAGAACACTTGACGTGGCTGGCATGATATCCAGTTCACATGCCCCCCCCCCCCTCTCCCTATTGAAGCGTATCAAATTAAGAGAGAACCGCATGCTGCTTGATGAGTGCGGTACCGCTCAACAATACATCCAACACCATTCTGGTAACTTGATGACGACACTGATATCCCTCCAACAGCTACGGCCTCCAAATTGAGGCGAGGGGTATTTTATAAATTTCTCCTCGTGCAGTGAATATTTTTAAAAATAATTGATAAATTTGGCATCATTTCCATTACATAGAATTAATGGTCTTTTTTCAGCAATAAAAAAACAATACACCTACTCAATAATGACCATGCTTTCAACTGCTTGGTAAAATGTGTAAGGGGTAATGAATGCCGTGGTTGGTAAGCCTATCTTTCATATGTCATCTAAAAAAGTTTAATGAGCTTTAAAAATGTTGAAGTATTGATAACCACCCCAAAAGACTGTCAGCAGATAAATGTACCTGACAGTCAACGTTATCCAGCCATTCAGAACGGGGCCTAACTATATGATACCCTTAATTCACATTTCTCCTCATTTCAACGAGATACCTTTTTGATGAAAATATGTTGACTTGATACTGACTTAATTTCAAGTTCTCTTCCGATACCACCTAAACCTAGATGTAAATGCGGAAAATACTTGTTTGCTGAACTTTCTTCCATTCACAGTGTATGATTGTGTTCAGCAACGAGATCACTGCTTATGACATAGTGCTTCATGACACTTGAAAGAGTTGATATCCGTGATAGCCAGGTTGGTGACGTGCCAGGACTTATTCAGGTCATGAGCATGAAATTAGAGATAAATAGCCAGAAAGAGAGGTTAAGAAATAATATTTTTCCGCGTACAATTTGGCACACAGAGAAACCACAGCGAAGATACATATGGACATTATAATAGGAATTTCAGATTTAGATGTAGATGAGTGGTTTGCAATGATTTTTTTTAACGTGTTCATATGTTACCATTACTAACTAATTAAAGTTTTAGGAAATATAAATGATTTATATATGTAATGAAATGACTGACTAATGAATAATTATTACACTACTTAGCAGAAAATAACAATTTGATAACACGTGACTCGTGAATGGATATCCAACACATTTCCTTAAAGTAGTCGTATTGTAGCCATCAGTTGTGGGTAGGTAGTGATGCACGGATTTTTGCACGCCTGCATGACATTAAGTGTACATTAATTTTATTTTGATTTAAAAAGCAAGCCTGGTTTGTCAGCGACCCGGAAATGACCCTCAGGGTTTCCCGATCAGGGATCGAATCGAGTACTGCAGGCTTTTACTGACGGACGGAAAAATAGACGGTCACAGAAAGAGACTGTGGGATCAATTTCCAGCCCTCGCGTCCCACAAAGCGCGACCACCTTCGCAGCCAATCACGGAGGGTCTGCCAGGGTCGAGAGCATAGGGGTCCAACTGGCATTGCGCATGTGGTACCGCCTGCAGTAACGCCATCTATAAGTGTAGTAGGTTATTAATGAAACGTTTTCGTATATTATAAATTAATATATTTACTCAGCTCTTCTTAAAATTTAAATTTTAGATATTCAACGTTGCATCTAGATTACTAGAAGCATTTCATCACTACGACATCGAAACCTTTGACAAACGAAGATCGCAGGCCGCCTGCACGTCCTCTACATCTAAGCTGAAAGTCGGTTGAGATATTGTTGTTTTCGTTTGCAATAACAGTGATGAAGACCGTTTATCCTAAGTTTGGCTGTATAAGAAGTGATATAATTGTGTTGAAATTCGACGTAAAGCCTCTAAATGTGTAATTCTGCGCTGTCAGCAGCTGTTAATCCAGAAATTTAGTATATTTGAATTCCACGAACGGACAGTTGGTAAGGCATTAAAGTTTTTCGATGAATTTGTCTCAGCATACAGGTTGTGTTACTATATGTTAGCATTGTGTTGGCATCAAATATTTTCAAGCCATTTCTACCATCGGAATTTGGTCACCCATATGCTTTTTCGTGCTGCTCAGTGGCGTAAATATCAGTGAGTAACCCTCGAGTGCCTTAAGACAATTGTTACTATCGTTAGTATTGCCTATCGCACTTGAGCACGCACTGATGACGATGGGAATCTCATCAAGAAGTAGCTTCTTGTGTTGTTTTTGGTCCATTTGGTAGTTACTTAGATGAGAATACGCTGCATTGTGCAGCCTTGCTGTATGTGTTGATCTGTCAGGAACTTTGAATTTGTATATACTCTAATGGAAGTTTCTGCAATAGATTTCCTTCCTGTATCTAAACTAATTGTCTGTGTAAATACTAAAAAAACATCCTTGTAGCTCCCTAGATGAACTTAACCTTAATGTACGGACAAGGTATGGCCAACCAGCTCGTAAGTGTGGGCACTCACATTTGGGTATTCACTCTTCCTCATTCATTCAGGCTTCTTTCGTGGTTGTAGTTCATATTGATATTTGTTATGCAGACGTTATAACTATCCATAGATGTATTGGGTTGCATACTTCATTTCATCACAGTTTCCAAGTATTTTTATGAAAGTATGCTTGAGTTAGGTGAAGGTGTTAGTTTAGTGGTTCTCCACCAACTCGTCGTAATTTGAAGATTAAATGAGAATCTGATTATTTTTAAGTCCTCTCTTCCAGTGTGACTGAGAACGTTGCAGCACATTATTAGTCGTATTACAATAGTTTTTTGACCAAATGATATCAGCCAGCCTAACGATCCACACAAAACATTTGCGCTTAGGACATTAAAAAAAACTCCAGTAAGAATCCAGTCTCCACTCTCGTTCCTGGTGATGATTGGCCTCCAGAAAGTGGCATTCTAAATCTCGCATGAGATTGGCAGCTTTTGTCATTATTTCCTTCTTTCTTCCAGGGTTCTTCAATTTAAGAATCCTCTTTTATATTGATCATTACTTTACATTTGTAGAAATGTTTAATGTGCCATTATTCATTGTCTTAAAATATGCAACATTCATTTAGGTTATGGCAATGGATGTGTAACATTTTTATTATCAATAAAGGTCATCAATTTCCATGCCTGGAACAATTGTTTTTATTATCTGTGACGCCCAAGTCCACTTCTATTGCAGATTGAAGATGAGTGTTGACCCTGCGTATTTAGAGTAAGTTCTATATCTCTAAATTTAAACCAGAAAAACGATAAAAGAGTAAAGAATATGGCGAAATATATAATACGACGACACGTTGAATTCAAATTTAGCGGGCCTTCTGTAGTAACGCCACTAGCACCATCTATAACTGTAGTAGGTAAACAGTACCCCCGGGTAAAGAATTATAACGTTGAGTCGGATTTCCATGGTCGAGAGGGAAGAATGCCCTAACCAAGGTCACCAACCGATTACCCTCCGCGTGCTACGTCCCGAATCGCCGGAGGTAGGTATCGCCCATAAATACGCAAACCCGTGGCGCCAATTATGACGCTCCACGGCCGGGGCCGCTGAAAAATGGATCCACTCCGCTAAATGTCGGCAGCACGCGAACAAAAACGACGCACAATCGTTCAAGCCGGCGCCTGGCGTGCTTGCGGGGCGATACGGGTGGTGCGGACGTGATCGTGGTTTACGGTGAAGCTCACCGCCGAACGGAACACTGAGACGGTACTCGCACGAAAACGAGGCGAATGAAAAATGATAAGGGGGAGAATGCACTAAAGATGAAAGGCAGCGCTTGCCTAGATTAGCGCACAACCAGAAGTACCTGCTATCGTTTCATCGTACCGTATAGCCTACCCTTGTATACCAATGGTAAACACAACATTCCTAACCAAGACGGGATTAGAATAGTTATGGTTTCGGTTTTAGTTGCCCCAACGGCTAAGGTTATATAAAACTGTTAGACGTAAGATAGTAATCCTAAGACCGACACAGAGAATCCATGCCCTTGGCGAGGTTAAAACCCCCGACCTTTGGGTAGCGAGGTCACCGAATTATCGACCTGGTTACAGCAGCCAGCACGAGATTTGGGTGGTTAGCAGCAGGGCATTACAGAGCTAGCTTTCATGGCAAGCGATATGCGCGTCTTTCAGATCAAAAACCTTTCAATTTTGGCTAAATTTGCCCCATTGGAGCACTTAGCTTTTAAATTAGGTTAAATTTTGAGCTACAACTTCATAGGATAGAAGTAAGTGAATGGACTTCAATAAAAGAAAAGATATTTCCTGAAATTTATACTTTGGGTCCATACAGTCCCACGGACTCATTTGCATAAACGGAGGAACTATTAGATTGGATACATCGTATATATTTCAATTATTTTATCGTAACTCAATTCAGGCAGGTGATGATGACTGAAATGTTGCGCATGCCCTTAAATAGGTGGGCGACTAATTGATGAAAGGAGGATTCGGAACGGATATTCTCATTGTTTCTCTCAGAGAGTGAAATATAATGCCTAAAGGGTACGAGCTGAAATGCTCACTGTGGAGTACTAGGAAAGACATATGGCCCTGCACTGAAAACCAATTGGCACACGGCAAATCAGCATAATTTTCCCTCATTGGCGGCATGTCGGAAAATAATTCCTTATACAGTTAAGTGAACACGACTGTGCTTAGAATGATTCAATCGGGATGAAGCGTCTCACCATTCCCACTCGACTACAACATCTCCCAAATGGACCAATCCACAGGTTACAATGCGCAGGCAATCGAGATTCCTGCTTAGGAGAGGAGAGCGATCGTTCTTTTTTTAAGACTTCCCTAAGCAGTGTTTACTGAAGTAGGGCTTCAATTTCCCATACAATTATGACGATGAATGGGAACTATGTAACGTGTGTTTACCACGGACATGAGATTTCATGAACGAATTCACGGATTTGTGCTTAGAAAAGAAAACTATAGCAATGATAAATGGACAAAGGAGGTATCATACAGAACATGAAGCGACGAGCAAACAGAAGTAAATTTATCGTCAAACCATCTCTCCAGGTATATGTCGTGGATTTATCTAGCGGATAACTTAGCTGATCCTGAGCCTAGGGGAATTTGAATATAGCAGAAGTAAACCTACATCAGTCATAAAAGGAAAGTAGATATCGTGGTATCGGGAGCTTCCTACGGTTCCTAAAACTTAAGAAATGGACGCCCTATCAGGTGATTAGCAGAGGGAAGTTTCTACGTACACCAAGTTTATGCAATACCTCCAATTTCAAACGATTCCTGGCAAAGTACTCTTTCCATTAACCAGAAACATTCTTGTAATTAAGCATAGGAATGCAAAGGGAATGTCCCGATGAAAACTTCCTGCATCTCTTTCAAGTCGTTATAAAATGTGTAGCTCGCTGCTGCAAGTGGGTTTCCATTGGGGAGGAAACAGTTTTATCGTTCCGTCAGCAAAAGGGCAGACTGATAACACTATCAGCGTCAGAGAAAGCTTCGTACCCGGGGGAATGAATCACAACGCAGAAGGTTCGCCAGACTGGGCAAGGGTGACTCGAGGCGGAAGAATGAGTACTTCCGGGAGAAAAATTCCAAAACAAAGGAGATGCTTCCATGCAAGGCCTGGCTATCAAAATTTCATCTCAAGTTCATGGATTTGAGGACTAACGCAATCGCACATCTGACTTTTTCCCGCGAAGGCATCTTCCATAGAAAAAAGAGTAAAACTACCTAATTTCTCCGCGAAAGAAATCTTTCCTTTGAATTAATTCTCGCAAGGCTATGCACGCTCCCAAAACTCGGTAGCGGGGTACTTTTTATGATTAGAAAATTTTTCATCTACGCCTATATATGATCGAAGGTTTCCGCGGCGTGGGTTAGATGCTCTCTGCATTCTTCCGGGTAATCATACGGGTAAAATCCGGGTACGATATATATGCAAGGCAGAAATCACTTCCCGACACCTTCGACCTGAAGACGCTGACAGGACAGTCAGCGAAACTGTTGTCTACCAACCAACGGACGCGGACGATTACCCGGAAGAATGCAGAGAGCATCTACGCCAATATATTTAAGTAAAAAGATTAACTCCTTCATTGATCTTTAATTCATTCTCATATCCACTTTTATTACCAATTTTCCTATTATTTTACCTTTAAAATTCCATTTATTTTGATTCTTTTGTATTGTAAGGTAGAATTTTGAATTTAATTGTTAAGTAGAACTAATTGCGAAACTCAGACAATGATAGCTTGAGCACGGAACGGTACAGACACACGGAGGAAATCACTCCGTGATTCCAAGTCAACGGAGACATGCCGCTCCCAAGGAATTAGCGCCAAAACGCTCCGGCAACCTCTTACTTTTTACGAGCAAAATGTAAAAGCCTCGTCGACTGCGACTTCATCAGCCAGAAATTTACTCTGGAGGCGGAGAGAGCTGGGAATAAAAGAAGGAGACTGCGAGAAGCTGCAAAAGAAGCACTGCGAAAGGAGGAGGCCTTATGAAGGGCGTCAGGAGCCACAATGAAGACGCACAAAAAATCCTCCCACGCAAAACGAGGAACCTTGAAGCGAATAGGAATGAACGGATTTGGGGAAGGCTTCCATGAATATATCACTCCAAGCAACCAAGATTAAAGGCCAAGTCTCATGAATTTTCATATGCCCGCCAAATAAAATCATACGAAACTCTATAGACCATTGAATTTGGTTAACGCTTTTCAAATACACATTCACGTTCATAATCATATTTCTACGCCTACACCAAAATGGTTATTACCAAAACATTCGCTAACGCCGTACTATTTATGAGTCGACAAACGTACGAATAAGATACCTCACTCAATGTTGTGAACTAATTCGAAGATAATTCTTGAGAAATGCCTTGCGAACACGGGTTTCAACGCGATTTCCAAAGATTTTACCTTCCATATAAAAGTCAAGACTAATTTTACAACATGCAGCCGCGTCAATGTGAACTGATTACAATTTAGCGATCCATTTCAAGGTAGCAACCCCAAACTTGGTTTTTTATACCATAAAGAACACCTTTTTGTCGTGGACTGTCACCTTCCCGTTACGCATGACGGTCGCTCGAAGATTTCCCCCCCCTGCTACGCAACATTATGAGAATATGACATTGAATTTGAGCGAGGAACGGAATTAAATCCCTAGGCACTTTTTTAATCCCAAAGGGTCCCCATTTGAAGTCGCTCCGAGTCACAAAAACCTCGCCCCAGCCGCGAGTAAAAACCGATCCATAAAATCTGTCACCGGAAGCATCGCCGATCCATCCGGATGCGGAGGATTCTGCCGCGGAATTCGCGATCACTGAACCGCATTCGACACTGACGCTCGCTTTCCGCGTCAGTGGCTAGGGGCGTACTCTCCATTCTGGGGCAGAGAATCGCGATGAGTATTTGGTACCGCATTCGTGGGGGTAAGGGGGGCGTAGTGCCTTCCGGAAAGGAGACAAATCCGAGTGACCCTTGGTAGCAGGAGTTATTAGGGGGGAGGCGACCGACAGCTGTAAGGTCACATGCACCCTTATGGATTAGTACGTGAGTGGTTAGAGGGGGAAATATTTCACCTATAGATGGAAGGGAGGAGAGAAGCCAGCGTTGTAATCAGTCTGCACGTAACGAAAGACTATGGTAGTTTCCTTCATCAAAAGTAACAGAATTCATTCATAGCGTTTCGTAGCCCACTAAAATGTATTCATTACACACAAATCCTTTGGATGGAGAAATCCAAGTTTACTAGAAAATTAAGCGTTAATTTTAAGTTCATTCCAAAAACCTCGTCATGGCGGGACTGCGCAGCCTTGTTGCTGACGTAAGCGGTATATAATATGGTTAACGTTGCGAGGCAAGAGAATACGTTTCCTGAATTTAAAAATGTATTTCAGAGCCCCTAGTAAACATGCATTAATGATCACCTATGAAAATTATCAAAGCTCAGAAAGTATCCTCCGTTGAACAAGGTATTAATTAGTCGTACTCTAGGCTCCTACGCTATCTTCTCGTGGAATTCTCTACTACTGAGAAGCATGGCGCGCTCTCACACGCTCTGAGAAGCAAACACTCGCGCGATTAAGGGGCAACTTACCAGTACGAATAGTAAAATGAAAACAACTTTAAAAAAAATAAATTAACTAAATAAATAGTTTTAAATAAAATAAAAAAAATTATCACAACAAATTAACTGAATAAATGTGCCTCAGATACTTGTTAATAAGCTTTTAAAAGAGTACACGTTCTGCTTGGAAGCGTTTGAAGCACAACCTAGCGGCAGGGAGAGGAAATACGTTTAACGCCACACGTATGATTTACCGGCATGCAATAGTTTGTCGTTGTGTTTTCGCGTCATTGAATATTTTCACTGTTTAATTTTTAAGGAAAAATACTTGACGTCATGCTAAAATCCAACGGCTTAAATCACGTACTCCATAGGTTATAAACTTTTGTTCTAAACGATAAAAAAGTAATAGAAAACTACGCTATTGTCTATGGTTTAACTCCCCATCCGATGGGAGGAGTACTGAACTTAATCTGATGAATAACATACTTAGTAAAATGCCCACTTTATTGACACCGACCTCAGTTTCAGCTAGTAATATTAGTTTTTAAGGTCAATTTTACCTTAAAAATGGCAATTACTACCTGAAACCATGATCGGTGTAAAAAAAACTGGATATATTACACAGTGTATTAGTCATCATGGTGTGGGGTACCAAAATAAAAACCTTCATGAGCTTCCAGTAATTAACTACTCTCCACACAGCATTCAATTATGAAGCGGCTGAGCATTAAAAATTATCTACCGATGCCGGGATTCGAACACGGGCCCTGAGAATAGGAGACCATTACATTTGCTACCAAAACACCAACCCGATCACCGCCCAAGGGATCCTAGCGCTGAGAGAAGGTCACACGGTGGAAAAGGGGAAATGAAAGAAAGATAAACTCAACATCTACTACATCCTATGTCAAGTGAAATACACACAGAGCCAGTTCTTTTACATACATAAGTAGCCACTGTGTTTACCCAGAAGGATATGGCAAACATAAAACCAAACGCCTGGTGTTTGATTAGATGTGTTTTAAACCACAGCCTAAAACATCTCGCGCAAAATAATCTGCGTATACAAACACTTTTGACGCTGGTACATACTGAATGAAGATCTCCGTCCAACTCGCTGATCCAGGCTAAAAAGGGAAACGTTATATAAAATGGATTCAATATCTTAAGAGTGGAATGATGAAAATACTCGAGTAAAAACAGAGAAGGCATCCTTTTCGAAAACGTTGTACGCCCCCAACGGTGCTTCCGAAGGGACACGCGTCCAAGAAGGGACGTCACCTGGAGCAAGAAGCCCTTCGAAGGGCAGGCCCGGACGGGGCCGACACGCGCTCGCTGTCCGCACGCCGACGAATCGATCCACGCCTTCGCACGCGCGGGCGGAGAGCGATTCGGCGGAATAGTAAAAAAAAAAAAGAGTAGACGCCTTCAAAATTTCAGGGCGCGATCCGTGCGGGGACGTGAGAGTGGGGATCTAGGCAGGGGGGGAGGACTTGGGGAGGCTTGGCGACAACACGCGCTCATCGCTCGGCACGCGGAGGAAAATATATCGGCACCGCCGACGATTTCCGCGATAAAATATTGGCGAACCGGCACCCGATCAGCGGGTCGGAACGCAACGGTAGCCAGAGGAGCAAATCCACCCCTCCCGCCTGTGGATGGAAAATAATTCCGGACGCCACCCGCGAACCTCTTACCCAGGGCTGCCCAGGCGCTGGAAAATTCACATGTGCCAAACTGCGCGCAAGAATGCACTGCGCGGTGCATGCTACGCTAGGTAGCCCTGACATACCTGTACAGTTCTATGTTACTCATCTCCTCAAAAACTACTGAACCGATTGAGCTGAAATTTTGTAGGATTCTAGCGCGTACACAATACGCTATTTTAAAAAAGAGCGAGGACTCGGGTTTGAATCCTGGCGCCAATTATGTATTTACATTAGTTTAAATGGACTTTTCCAGTTTATGGTAGCGCAAGAGTTTTTTCTTTCGTAAAATAACTAAATATTAATCGATTTCTTTCATTTTTCCTGTATTTTATGGGAAAATGTTTAAACTTTCTTATTCTTGTAACCGATTTACATCTTGTCATCGATGATTCTAAGAAATGTGTAATTTAAGTTGAAAAACACTGTTTCATTCGGTTCTTTTCCGAGCGTTGCTAAGGCCTTTACCATTGTCGTCCCCGAAAGCATCCAAACTGGTGCACCGAAAACCGCCCAGCCCTAGAGTGAGCCCTCCCTTCGCGTGCACAAAACCCTGTCATTGTTTGCACCTTGCACGGGTTCACTGCGCGGCGCAAGCACGCTGGGCATCCCTGCTGTAACCTCACACCCCTGTAAAAACATCTCGGATTGGCAACGATTCCGCTAGATATTGCGGGTTTTCGGTGGAGTGCTCCGTGAAAACGGAATTCTTTGCCATGGGGTGAAGTGTGTGCCGACAGGAAATGCGAACGAGGGTAGAATAAAGAAAGGGCGGGAGGGGATTACGGGGAGGACAGCAACCCCCTGGAGCAAACACCACTCCGGCCCAGCCAATGGTCACGATCAACGGATTTTCTCGCACTTTGCCCATTCCATACGCATTCTGTAAGCCGTAAGCAACTAAAAAACACAAACATTCAAGAGTGGAAGGAAGACTATTAACAACATCAATATGGAACGACTTTAATTTCCACAATAACCTTGAAGGTGGAGACAACACGAGGATGGTTGAGCCTTTTTTGTTATAGCTTCCTGCCAGGAATGAGTATCGTGAGACTTCAGAGAAAAAGGTTTTGCCAAAAATACAGGGCCAAGGATGAGTAAACATTGTATATTAGTTTTCGCATTTCACATATTTATCATTACTTTGAACACTAATGACTTTTTTGCTCGACAAGCCTCAATGAGAACAGCCGGTGGTCCACGGAAAGGGTAACCCCAATCTACGCCTAAGCATCCATTTCACAAGACTCGGAATTCCATTGAAGTTTAGCTCAACCTTCGCCAATCAAATGTTTGGTTTGACCACTCAGGGGTTGCGAGACTCAAAATAAAGCAACCAATATTACCACTTTAGGTTCAAACTTTAAATACATATACGAAGTTGAGATATTTTGGTGGTACCCATTGAGCATCAATTAGTGCAACGACCAGGTTTGACCAATATCACGATTTCGCCCGCTTAGTTATATTGCAAAAAATTGCAAACCGTATGATGGTCGAAAAATATACGTAGATATACGGTAGGTCAGGACTTTTTTTTAACTCTTACCCAAACATTATCAGACCGTGATCACAGACCACAATTCTGTATCTAGTAAATAAAAAGAAAATACTGTTTTTGACAGGTACACAATTTAAACCTGAGGCTTATACTCATATCAGGATGATCTCCCGGTATGAAATGTCGATTAAATAAGTGGAACTCCTACGGTACTAAGTGTAATGACAGCTTTACAGTTGGGGGACATAAGAAGGAAGGAATTGTCTCCAGTTGGAGGTACTTACGGGCGTATTGTAACTATGGTGGTAGAAAAAGGTGTAAAGCCCCGATTTAAGACAGTATAACTTACTGGAATGCTGATTATGCATATAATCCACGAGAAAAAGGCGAAGACAGGGATAGCGCGGAAAAAGGGATGAAAACTACGAAAAAGCATATTTGACTGCATCCACGATATAACTAAGTGTCGTAATTTTAGCGCAAATTACAACATGCCACGCGGCAATTACGTACTGTATCATACTGGCAAACCATGCGGATTATTAAGTACAGCGCAAGGCACGGCCCACTAAGAGAGCGGGACAAAAGGGACCACCCATCCGCCTCCTTCCGGGTCGTATTTTAAGCCCGGCGATTCGCGCTTGATAAAGGAAGGTCCCCGAGGATGTGGTTGGACGCCAGGGGGTCAAAGGGGGGGCATGGGTCATGGGGGTGTCGGAGGGAGGTCACGGGGGTGGAAAAAGAGAGGGGGCAGCAGCCAGCTCGGCTCAGCTCAGACATTCGGAGTGACAGAAGTGGGCGAGAGCATGCGGGTCAGTGGGATTAAGTCCCGCGCGAGTGAGAACAACCATTGGCTCCGGGATAAAACCTCGGGGAACGATCGAATGGGATCCACGAAGCGGAAAAGCAACAGACTGGAGCGGGAAATGACATTATATCACAGCTTAGACTAGGTTATGAAACGTGAAAATAAAATTCAAAACATGACCTCCGAGAATTGAAAAATGCGAAGCTATGCAATTTGTGAATTTCATTCGTAGAGCTGAATCGAATAAATCATCGTCGAGGTCGTTAAATGTATATATTCGCAGATTTTCTCAAAGAAGTGGTTTAAAGATGGAAGTAATCATACTCCTTAAGAGGTTAGGACTATTTCTGGGGAATGATACCGCCACGAATACATAGGGATAAGCACTTGGTTAACGAAAAGTACTCAGAAATACACGTTTTAACGTCCTGCCCGACGGAGGGAGTACTGCACTCGAAGTGTCCTACAAACAGCACTCGAGTAGGGTTAGTATTTGAATAATCGCTGCCACTGCCGTGATACGAACCCATGCCCTTGGGATAGGAGGCTAATAAACAAGCAACCACACCAACCTGATCCACGCAATCTGATTTTCTATAATGGTTAAAGATGCTCCGACCTATTTCGCTCTCTGCTCATTGCTGCGAATGGGAGGGACCACTCCTTCAACACTTACCTCATTTTTTCGGAGTTAGATTCCTTTGAAAAATCTTCGAGGCAATTACATTGATCATTTAAACAGGGGCGTCCCCCATTCCGGGAAACAATGATTCCAACCTTTCCCGGAAACAAAGCTTGCGGATAAACAGTCTCGCCCATTCTTCCGCTGGAATCGTAATTACAAAGCTAACTCAGTCCCGAAGCTAAGGCACATCATCCACACTAATATCCTCTAAAATAAGCCTGCGAAAAATTCCTCGAACACTCCAGAACAACAGCCCTGCAAAGCCCCTTAGCCGAGAACATGAAGAAAGAGGCTCCTACTCATCGTAAGGAAGCTTCCAAAACAAGAGCTGTAGAACAAATCTCAATAATGACACATTTGAAGTGACTCAGAGGCTCCTGTCAACAAGAAACTTGGTACAAGTAGCATAAAGCTTTTGTCTGGGTATTTATTTTTTTGCGAGACTCAGAGAATTGGCTTTACAATAAAGTTACCCTGATGAATGCACGCGAACAAAGCGGAATTAACTTGAGTCTTTACGCTAACAAGCTTCGATTCCATTTGGAAAGATGAAGATGAAAAAAAATGTCGGAAGAGCATAAAAGAGAAGGTACTTTATAGCCGAGACTTTCAAATGAGCTATCTCCGCATCTCTCATACAATGCCCGCCTTCAGGAAAACTAAAGACCCATTCTGCGAAATGGTATCTTCGTCGTCAATCACTACAATGAATACCAAAAAAAGAGAGAGGAGGACAGCGGAGAACTCCATTCTTTCCACCTAATTTTTTACCCGAGAGAGAGAAGAGAACGGATAATGTTATATATCATGAGTTCCACTCTTTTCACCAAGGGCCGGACGGGACAGAAGCTACCGATTCCCTTCGCCTCAGGACACCGCACCAAACATGCCCCCGGGATCCTATTGACCAGTAGACGCGACCTGGTTTCCTGGTCAAATCCTCATAGTCTCTTGACGCGTGATGAGCTTGCGCTCGGAGGCGACGCAAAGCCCGAAATGGGATTGTCATGACCTTCACTAGAGAGGGACAGGGAGTAATTACAGTGGTCGGTGAAATCGAATCGCAACGGGAGTTCCTTTACGCTACAGCTTCGACCGACGACAGACAAAAAAAAATTCCCTATCGAGGGAATGAAAATTGGGACCGAGAACTCCATACGCGAACCACCGTTGCAATACATCACCAAGAGTCAACAATCCTAAGATTGGTTTCATGCAACCCTCAACTAGATTCTACTATTAGCTAACCTCTACAAATCTGTATAATTCTTAGCTTTCACGTCCTTTGCCACATTCTCCATACATCTTATTGGAGGCCTTCTTTTACATTCTTCCACTCCACTTTTCCCGCGACGAATGCCTTCATTAGACCATCCTGTCTCCAGATATGGGAATTGAGTTTTCCAGTCTTCTTTTCAATGTTTTCAGCATACTTTTCTTTCCTCCAACTCAACTTAGGATTTCTCAGTAGCACCACGTATCGAATGCTTCCTGCCTTGATTTCTCTGCTGCTACTGTCATTCATGGCTCACCACCATAAAGAAGCGTGCTCCAGATTTAAGTCCTAATTAAGTGCTAACTTTCCTGTATGTATTTTCAGCTGAATGTAAAATCTTCTTTCGGTAGGATACCTTCTTTGCCTAGACTATTCTATTACCTATTTATTTCCTTCTTGCTTCACCCATCGAAAGTCCTGGCCTTCGATTTCTAGATAGCAATACTCGTTTACACCTCGTCCTATCTTTTGCTTCCCGAGTTCAAATTTAGCCTTGGCTTCCTCTCTTTTATTGCATACCATTACTTCGATTATAGGCCATGGCTACCCCCCCCCCCTAATATTTGCACATTAGTGCATGGCATTTATAACCTCTCTCTGAAAGAAAATATGGTTGGTCCAATTGCAGACTACCACACACTCCTCCCAAACGTCCCACCAATTCCCGAAGGAAGGCAACGTACACCCGAGGAAATGCGGGTACATACATGATGTGCGTTATGCCTACCAACAAGGATATTTTGCCTACCCCAAGACCATCTATTTCCTAAAATGATACCCGACTGTAATTCGGACTATAGCTGCAGCAACATATGCTATACGTGCTGAATGTAATTACATGCAGAAGAAACTGATCAGGAATATCGAAATAAAACTTCCAAATGTGTAGAAAACAAATGATAAAGTTAAAATACGCATGACTCTTGACTGATACCTACGACTTAGTAATTTTCCCCGGGTATTTTTCACGAGTCTTAGGTGAGGAAAGAAGGAGTATTAGTGATTTAGTCTATAAAACTACTTGTTCAATTGCAAGATAAATCTAAAAAAACTGAAAGCAGGGTTTCATGCGAATGAGACGGAAAAAGTTCACCGTCCATTTCGAATACGCAACAAAAAGTTCCTTATTTTTGAAAACATAACAACATGGTCATCGAAAGAATGTAGCCTATCGGAAAACAATATTCTAGCCATTACAATAACGCAATTCCCACGGATACTTTGGAGACAAACCTGGTGCACTCAGGACCGTCGCCAACTCACAATAACGGCTACATCATTCCTCCACAACTGGAAGCGCGCCGCCCGCGAAATTAACAAGACCGCCTCGACAACCCTCGCGCTAATACAATTATAATGGAAACTCCGATGGGCGCCATCACCCTCCGCACCAACCTCTTCAAGGGAGCGACCCTTCCCCCGGCCCTTATTTGCCTCGATAATGAACAAAGTCACACCCACGCGCGAGGAGCGGCCCTTTTGCAGGACGGGACGGTGAGCACGGTCCTCACTGGGATTATCGCATTCGGACGAGGTGGGAACCCCCCGTGGAGAGGCGGGCGGAGTAATGGCGCGGGTGGGCACTAATGAAGCGAGCCGACGACGAGAACGGCCGGACGGTGAGCTTTTTAATTACGAACATGAGAAGGAGGGAAAAACAAGGGGAGCCGCGGGGGCGGCGACGTCATGGGCGAGGAGGAGGACCCGAAGTAGGTCGGCCGCTCTCGCGCGGGACGACGGCGAAACGGAGGTCGTCAAAACGGAAAAATTAAAATCAAAAAAATTCGCGCGTTTTAATTTCATCGGCACGGGAGCGATTGTGTTTGGGGTCGCGGGGTAGTGGGACCGGTCTCGCCCGGGAGGGAGAGCGGGGGACGCCGTCGGAGAGAAGGCAACGCCTCCCCTCATCCCGGCGCCTCGGAATATTTCAAATGAAACGAAAGAGCCCTTTGTCCCACTCCACCCCACTCCGAATGTCTAGATCCCGAGCGCTGCTTCGTCGGGAGCTGGGGAGAAGGTCTCCACCCGCCCTAGTCTTCCGTCGATTTCAAAGCGAGCACGTCCACTCGAAAATTCAACCGGTAGCGAGCGTAGGAGGGGGAGAAGAGAAAGATGAACTCCGACTCTCTATAAAGCGGGAGCTTTTATTTCTTTCTCCGGCCCAAAGGAGACCTTTCATCCTTCCCCGCTATTTGCGATTATTGTAAGAATCGTCGAATGAGATGGGGTGGGAAAAGTGCAAATTTTTTCCTCGATAATTGAGCAACCATGCCAATTGCATGGTTGCTCAATTATTGAGCAATAATTACCCCCTGCCACACACCCTCACGGTGGCTTGCAGGGTATCGCGTCGAGGTAGATGAAATATTGAAAATTTTATTCAAGCATTGGGATAAGACCACTCTAATTATACTGAACCCTAGGGAAATGAACATAATGGTGTTCTACCTTTAATCTGTCTTTCAGTCATTCACAGTGAACCCGTCAGGCAAGACGTCACTCCAACTACACCCATTTGGTAGAAGTAAAATTAATATTTACGTTGTTGAAACTACTAAGGATATATCGTACCGTCAAGCCTAACCTAACTCTAGGAGAAACAGTACCCATGCCCGAGGAGGGATTCAAACTTTTTACCTTAAGGTTTTCAGGCCGACACATATCAGACCCGACTGCCGCAGCCGGCTACACACTTTCAGCATCGCACCACGGGAGTATGAACTACGATGACTCGCATTTTGATAATTCAAATGTTCATCTCATCCAATTACCCAAGAAGATACGCTAATTTCATAAAAGAAATCAGTACTTAATACAGGAGCACAGACGGAAGAGAGAGTTACTCGTTTGAAGAAATTTAGTGCCAAAAAGTGTTAGCAAACTCTGTGGCAACGAGGTGGAAAGAATTTCAAATAAACCTTTAAATGGCCGCAAGATGTACTTTTGCGTTACGATTTGAATTTCACCCTTCGGAGAGTACGTCAATGACCAGACGCAATGCTCAGAAACAGATGTAATATTGTTTTTTTTTTTAAACAAAATACACTAAAAAAACAAAGTCCCACCAACACGATGGCACGAGCAACTAAAAAAATCTACGAAATACTTAATTCAAGTTTCTAAATAACGTAGTTGGCCCATATATTCTTACGATAAAAATCAATAAAATGTCAATATTTTAAACTCTTCTCTTACATTAAATTAAAAAATAGTCCCTACAAGCTACGAATATTTTTATTAATGCCTCCAACCCCTGTTCATTACTATCACAGACCATCATTATCAAGCATAGACAAGCACTTTCTTCAGCCATATACCTACTTCTAAATCTAAAAATATTAGTTCCTCGGAAAATATCGTTAGTTGTCTTATACACTACGGCGGAGGAGTATGATGCGATGCAAAGAACAATGCTCCGTACATGAAAATTTAATTTAAATGAAAATATTCCACTTTCGTATAGAAATCATCGTAGATTGCGGATATGGTGTTTTAAAAGGAAACACGTTTTTTACTTTAAAAATGAACTTTCAGGCGATTTCGAAAATTATGGGCAAACGATAAACATCTATAGCGAGGATTATTCCTCATTTCAGATCTTTTATCACGTAAAATAATAGCTTTTAGGGTGTTCTAAAAACTGCATTAGTTCACCTCGGCACGAAAAAAAATGTTTCCAATTCCCCTCTTCCAGCTTGTTTTTTTTTCATATTCACGGGCGAGATGCCAGAACGCTGACGAAAATGCTCCTGCTCTATCCATAAGTCGGCATATGCGAGGAATTTAAACTGCTATATTTCGGTCAATATGTTTTCTACCTAAACAGCCTCTGAAAAAATTATTTGTGAATAATTTTTAATAATATTTTCAATTATAAGACAAAAAAAGACTCATGCATGACTATTAGCGCTTCGGTCATGATCACCAATCCTTCATATGCGAAATGAATATCACGCGCGTGTTTATTTCAGGGGCAAAAGTAATGGGTGAATGGGCGACGAGCCATGCTTCACATTTTCTGATGTGAAGCTCATTAGCCTCATTCCCTTTCCTTTGCATTCCAACGTCCCTTCAACGGCATCTCCCGCATCCTGGCTCCGAGTGACACGAAGCAGAGGAAGAATGGCCGTAGTAGTGGCCTCGTCCACAAAGCTAAGAGGCACGCCGACAGCCTTTCCCAAAGAGTGAATTTTTTAATGGCGTTTTAGCGCGTGTGATGCTATGAGAAAGTCCGGTGCACGTCCACCCCGTTAATTTGTTCACCAGGAACGAGAAAGGAAAAAATCGAGGTGTTACATCCTTATCTCCAGAGCCATGTATTTCCTCAATTAAATGAATATGCGATATGCTAAATGCTATCAGAGGATAACTTTAATGAATTTAGAAGCATGAGAAGTTTTTCAAAAGCTGCGCCAATTGGAGGGCCCACGTCATGCGCGAGATTATCTAAAAATAGCCTGATTCATCATTAGGAGCATAAATGACATATGAGCATGCTCTAAATACGGTATTTTGTATTTTTACGGCCAGAAAAATTTTAAAGTTGGGTAGGGAGAGTCTCAATGTTAGCTAGGATATGAATTCCATCTCAGATCCCATGCACACTTACACACCATCTCTGAGTTAGTCACACCGGTAACTACACTCCAGCACGAGGAGGAATTAGCAAATACCGTTTAAAGGTCGGTCCACACGAAACATTAAATTACACTGATCGAAGCAGTATTTAATTATCTGAACGGATGCATGGAAATGGAACAGGACTATCTTCCGCACAGCCTTCCAGGGAATGTTCACACACAACCAATTGATTTCGCACTATACAACTTTCCGTTCGCATCTATCCATGCATTTGACCAGGCAAAGACATTTCTCGCGTTAAATGGTCATACAAAAAAATTAAGTGCGTAGGTAACCTTTGCACCTCGCGGGGGGAACCAATCTCATTAAGCCTTCGCGTATTAATCGGTTGAGGGAGGTGTGTTGGATATCCCACGAGGATCGCGACGCCTCGCTCTCCGTTCGGGACGCGGGCTATGAAATGCATCGCGGCGGAGGCGAGTGGTGGAGAGGGAACGTCCAACTTCACACATGACCGAGCTCGGCTCAAATGAAGGCCGACTTCTGACCGCCACAGAGCGCTAATCCCACACGCACCGGACCATCGCGCGCCACATCGACCATGACGCGTTTCGGCAGCAGCCCGAGTTGCATCCGCTCCTCCCGATTATCCCCGTGGGGAGAGAGGGGAGGGTAGGTGGGACGTGGGTGCGGGGCCCGTGCCTCGTCCACCCGCACCCACCGGATGAACGGGGAAGCCGCGGAGTAGGACGCCCACCTGGCACGAGGGGTCGAGTAGACGGAGCGGTTAGACTAACCTCTGACCCAAACGACTCGGATTGGACTCCCGGCAATGGAACGTATTTTGTATTCGTCAACATTCCCTCATGTTCTCTGTAGAGAGCATCGCAAGTGACGCACAAGAGAGTCATATTACGCTTCAAAAAATGGCGACGAAAAGCGGAGCTACGGAAATCAAATCACAATTTCCCCCAGGCGTTATGTATTGCGTTTGTAACTATGCTCAAATTTAGAATTTTCATAGGCATTCTCTGATGGCCCGTTTAAATTTTCGAAACTTCATTTCTCTGTGAACGCAACGATACAATATGCCATTACAAGGAATAAAATAAGTACACATCCATTGCATTATAATTGGTATAATATATTTTTTCGATGTTAATGATTCTAGTTTTGAGGCATCAATGTGTCGAAAAAAAGGATCGAAAATGCGAAGTAGCGCATCACTTTTGTCACATTTTCAAAATTATTTACGAAGCGACGGGAAGCGGCTCTTGCACTTCATGCGTTGGGTGGGACGTAAAGTATTGTCCCATCGACACCTATCGTTATGAGCAGACTCATTCCATCGCCGGGTTTTTCTCCACCGCTACTCTTCCTCACCACTGAGTTCCCGTCGTTGTGCCTTTCCTCTCAGCCTGAGGTGCCTTTCAGTGCGGGGACGGAATTGAAAACTATAGATGCTGAACGGGGATGCTGCGACGCAGGATGCCGGCCGGCTTGCAACGGAGCGATAGCCACAGGGACGCATCCGACGGGTTCCCCCTGCACCGGCTGCGGCTCGAGGGATGGGCCGCACACCACCACGGCATCCGCGACAAGGGCGCGGCGTTGCCTGTCCGCGGACAGATAAAAGTAGTGCCGCGCCGTGAATGGGTGCTGATGCTTCACCACCCGACTCCCGATTGAAAGCGCTGGGGCGAGAAAAAATGAAGATAGGAAGGCTGGCAATCCGACCGCGCTCGACAACGCGACCGAGAGAACGCACACACACACAGCCCGTGATGAATTGAAAAAGGAGACGTCACTGCGCTCCGGGAAAGCTTCATCTCGACACGCCGCGAGCGACGCAGAGAGATTCAATGCGTAAACCGCTAAAAGGATGCGAAGGAAAAAAATCCTCGCCTTCTGTTATAAACTATCACGACCGCATGGAAAGGGATGGCCACCCATTGCAGGGACCGGGACGAGAACCTTCAGAGAGGAGACAGTTAATATAACATTAGCTCACGATAAACGCCAGCACGTACGACATCAAGACTAAGACGAGAGGGATAATTCAAATGCCACACTAAATCTGCAAATGAAACATATGCAAAAAAAATTAGGGACAAGGAGATATTCGCAAAATTCGCAACATCATCTAACATATGGCTGAATCAACGCTGCACTCCACTCCATTTAACTGAATAAACTAACATCATCATGTTGAGCGCCGCAATTCGGAGATAGAGAGAGAGATCAAAATAAGCACAAAAGGCTCCCTTTCCCATACTCCTGCCCTCATTGGGATTTTCACCTTTTTAGGAGCTTGAATGTCCGGGTGACAAATACCTGGAATCAAATGCTATTTGCATCTTAAAAGACGGAAAGTTTCACCTTCGTTCGGCCCTATATAAACTGAAATGAGCCAGCACTCAAGAGTGAGGCGCAGGAGATCGTTTCGGGAGTTCATTCCCGAATGTCGGGTCGGTCGACAGGAATCCGTCATAAGAAGCCGTTCTTGCTTCCTTGGTATGATCTAAGCTTTGCTCCCACATTCCCCCTCTCTCTCTCTCTCAGCTCTTCCCGTGTAAAGGTTCAATGCACACTCCCCCACTGCTTTGTGTCACATTGCTATTTATTATTATCTAAAATTTGAGAAACTAAAAAAAAAGTTAAGCTGCATCGGTCCCGCACCCGGGCGTTCCTCCTTCGAGGTTGCTAGGCGCGGCGACACGCCAACAAAATGGGGTCTTGTCCTTGGCGTCGGAATGGTCAGAATAAGTACACCGTACTTTCCGTCTCTTAAGACGCAGATAGTATTTGACTCCCGGTATTTGTCACCCGGACATTCAAGCTCCGCAAAAGGTGAAATTCCAATGAGGGCAGGAGTATGTTTTGTGCTTATTTCGATCTCTCTCTATCTCCAAATTCCGGCGCACATCATCATCACATTAAATTTGGGAGAAAAGTAGAACTGGTAATTTGTGCCACGCATTCATTGAATTCCCTCCCTAGGTAGGCAGCACAAGTAAACATTAGTGCATGTAGGTTTGTGCATGTTTTGTGAAAACTAAAACCCTGCTACACGACCTCGTGGCTTATTTTTCGAATATATTTATCGAATGTGAAATTCGTTTTCCTTCGTAACTCCCACGGCTAGAACTCAGAATACAGAAAAATAGCGTGTCAAATATTTCTCTCATTCTTTCTTTTCTCCTGTTTTCATTTTCTCCTCACTTTTCTAGGCTGGTGACTTAACGCTCGCTACCATAATCTCTCGCGGCGGCTCGCTGAGCTCTTTAAGAATAGACGCTCCGTTTAGAGCTCTAGCTTTCTAAACCACTAACTCAAGAGGCTGCTGGAAAGTTTGCCGTGCAAACTCAAAGTTGGTGCAAACCCCGCTAAACTTTATGACCGCGACTAAGAAATCATTGGCATCAAGTTACCCGCAAGAGAGGAGTTTCAAATTCACTACGAGTAGATAAGGCAACGATCTACACCCATAAAATTTCTAATCATGCTACCAAGAGGAAAAATAAGATAGGCAATGATTATTTTTGCATGCGTGTATGTAACAAATGGCATACCATTTGATTTTCTTGCATGAATACAAGGAAATGACAAATATTTGTAAACTGGTGTAAAGCACGTGCCCTCCCGAGAGCCTGGATTCGAATTCAGCAGTGGCATATTTTTCATTGCTATACCGGTTCCTGTTGGAGGTTGTGGAGAGTAAAAGAGAAATTAAGAAGATGGAAGTAAAAGAAAAGGAACAAAACTTCATAGGAAAGAATGAAGGAAGGATAAAAATGACTAGGGGCGATTGGGATACCGTGACGTCTGGAGTACTGGGTTCCCAAACCAAAAGCCCAGGTTCAAATCCCAGCCGTGGTAGTTATGCGACAGAGGTAATTTGTAAATTGGTCTCCTTGAATGCTTTGTGGAGAGCACATCAAACTCCGCACTCTGTGCGTAGGATGGAACGTTAAGCCGTCGAATCCTCGAAGCCTTACGTTAAGAAAAGGCTAATGCCGGCGCCGGGTTTCTCTCCACAATTTCTCTCTGAAAAGATATCCTTCCTCTATCGAATCACCCCCTCTTCCCTGGCACAAACGAACCAAGCTGTCCGTTGCCTCCCCCGAATAATTACTAGAAACAGTGACGTCGTCCCATCTTCTAGCTAAAGCCGAGCGAATCCGTCCTGTCCCATTAGCCAACCGCACGAATGGAACACGCGGCCGACTCATTGCGCAAAGATCGCCTGCGGCGGTGGATCAAATCCTAAGTCCCTATTATCCACTGAGGCGAACTGAGGTCGACCGTAAGCCGACTGAATGCCTCAAATGCCGTAAAGAGCGGATCACGCAGGGGTCGCTGATCAAAAGTAGAAGCTTCACTCTGCCGGGAGGGTATTTTTCGGAATACTTCATCACGGTAACGACTGCGAGACACGATGGCTGGTGATGACTCGACCGCTAATCCGATGAAGTCTACACGTTCTCGACGATCTAAGGGTGCTTCGAAGCACCAATAAGCACTAAATTCCAGGTTTAACGAAGTTCCCCGTGGAAATCTTTCGTTCCATCAAGTATTACCTGAGGATATCATGTTCGGGTGTTTCATACGAGCGAAAACATACGGCAATGTGACACGCACATTTCGGATTCCACAGGCTTACGAAGAAGTCGGAAATAGCAATTGTCTAGAGGAAATAACACCGAGATTGTGATTACGGGTAAGCGACAGAAAGATAAGATCATTTGCACCATTTAGGATAGAAGATTTGGAAAAAGGAATGAATTTCTCAGGTTACGTAGGTGGAGCCGCAATCTAACGTCGGCTTTGGTCGATCTGCTCACGGAAAAGCGCGAAACGGACCATGGTTTAACCAAACATCCGACGGAATGAGTACTGCACATGAATTGCCCTCCATGCAGCATTTAAATAAAGATCGGTTTAGTAATGAAAAACCTCTGTCACTACCGTACGTTAAACTGAGGAAACCATCGGGGTGACAGAACAACCGGTTCCCCCATTAACCACGAAGCAATAACAATTAACTACATCCGTTCTAAATAATTTTATATTAACCTTACAATCAAGCATTGCCAGCGCTCGGAAATTTATTTAATGCGAAATCCATTTCAAGTCAAATGATTTAGATTTACAGCACTCGTATATAGGCAACCATTAGCATGCGTTTAAAAGCACCTATTTCGCGAAGGCAGAGGTAGGACTCTATTCCGATGAATCTATTGACGTGGCAAGCCAATCAGCTCCGACGACTGGACGCCAGATTCGCTGCGTCCATTCCAATAGGCTCCTTGTTCACGAGACACTTGTCCAGATTAAAGTCACCATGATCTTTAGCACGCAGATATACATGCCCTTTGTTTCCGATTAACACGCGAAGTTTTGCTCGCTGACATTCACTTCTCCATCATAATCCAAACGGGCACGTTTATAACACTCAAAACATGAACGCGAAAAAAAACTTGGTGGCAGAAAATTCCAATCAGATTTCCCATGCAGCGCGAAAAACTCCAAGCTGTATCCCCTTTGAAAAGTAGTGAAAACCACCAGGTAGGTAAAATATATGGAAAAATAAGCAAATCAATGTTCGATCACCAACAGATAACCCTTTAATAAAAGTTGAACGTAGTGGGACGACGATCGAATTTTTAAAAGTTTCTCCACAAAAATGACTGAAATTACTACCGGAAAATTCCGAACATGAAATACAGAAAACAAAATTCAATACCAAAATAAATTATGACGGAACAAGAAAAAAATCAGCAATTTAACAATGAAAAACGTTTTTATTAATGGCACATCACATTTAGGCGTTTTATAAAGGTCAAATAATTGATACAACATTAGATTTGTCAAATTGAAAATATGAGCAAGTTTTTATCAAAAGGAGCTTACGGCTTATGGTAATGAAGAAGTCACCACGCATATTATAATCCCAAAAGTCGGAGACGAAACTATTTTGAAATTGCCACTGAATGCTATATTCTTGTACTAAAAGTAATTAAAAATGACAAGTTAATTATATCGCAATAGAACAATGCACAGTTTCCATGACATAGCAAATTACTTTCATTCCCTCTCACTTTGCCCCATTCATTTTTCTGTTAAGCTAGAATTTTGTTTCAATTAACGGTCGTGAATAACAACCAGGAGATTTATTTAACGCCATTAAAATAAATAGACCACACTTCTGGGAACGAGCAATTGATTAAAACGTAGAGCATTTTTGAGTTAATGCAGGATATTATGCATTTAGAGGGCGTTCCAAGACAATTTCCAACTTGAAACACAAGTGTCTCAGAAGAGAAAAAATCGAGTCTATCTTTATCAAACTACGAAATATGAACCGAAATTTTAAAATATTTAGCAGGTGGTTCCTGCTTGCCTGAGCTACTTTTTCACACAAACGTGGAGTATTTGTCTGAATTCAGATCATGACAATGTAAATAACCATCTTTTTGTAGATAGCAGGAAAACGCAATACAATTAGTGCGAACATTACCACCGTCAAATCTGGCAACATATTATACTTTGCCTCTCTGATTATTTGAAGACAAAATTGTTGACTGCAAAAGCTAAAACATATTTAAGTTTAATGATTGGAAACTAAAATGTCTTTTCACATCATTTCAAAGAAATAGGTATTGCTTAAGTTCCTCTCGGCGGAGGAAAAAAGAGTATACTGAGTTACGTCCGTAGCAAAAAAACTCCCATTGAAGAAATGAAGATAAGCGAGCACAACAATTATGGCTGATAACTGGAAAAGTAAATACTCCAACGGCTTGTAATAATTATGAAGCATTTTAATTTACTAACACAAGAAATTGAACGAGATATATAATTGAAATACGTATTAAAAACAGATCTCATATTGACTGCCACACAGAGTAAATCAGTTTCAATTGTGAGGATATAACCCAGATTAATTTTACTTCCGGAAATCCGTAAAAAAAACGTTACGCAGACCAGAACCCATAAAAAATATTGATAAATAGGATAAGTGTTTCTCGCTCAATATATCATGCACTTTAAATGGTGGAAAAAGTCAACGGGAAAAAGTCAAGCCACCATAGGAATATTTTCACATTCATTTTAATACCAATGAGAATCGCATAGAGGAGATTTCGCCAAAACTGTTATTTTTAAACGGAATGACCCAAAAATGCTCACAAAAGGGACATAATGGCTTCTATGTCCCTACCGGAGGTGGTGCAGAAACACGTTGATTTGCCTCGGTCAATGCGGCCTCGGCCTTCAGTGCAGTGGGATAATTGTATAGTGTTATCGAGGCAATGGATTTCAATCACTATTACTTCGCGGAATTATACAAGACCACCTCCTTACGATAATTGGTAATTCTTCGATGCATTCATCAAAGGCGTGTATAAAAAATATTTGATATATAAGGATGTAGCATGAACAAAAATGTTAACTATTAGGATATCAAAAACCCTGCATGCATGAGCGTTTTGTAAACATTGTTTTGTGCGATTCAGTGAACACTTTGAACTTCGTTTGAGGGATTAACCTGCCAATAAGCAAAGAGAAAATACTCGCAAATACCCGAAAAACTTTTCAAGGGGTAGCTGGGACAAAAAATCGATAGTGGTAAGTGGTTCAGAAACTAAAAGATTAAAATTCATAAGCATTTCTAAGTTGACTAATCCCTCAGATGAGGTGTAGCGTTTTCTAGACGAAAGAAATAAACTGATTTAGCATTTACCCTAAACTTCATATGAGATCCAAAATGGTGTTATTTTCCTTTGGCGAAACCACGTATAATTGATGCTTCCAATTAGCTGGTGAGATATAAGTGCTAGAGCGAAAAGGGCAACGCAGCCAACTTTGGATACATAATTGGAGTTATTTTTTAATCCCATCCAGTAATATACCAAAGGAAATTTCCTCCAAATGGACTCGCTTCGAACGATCACTGCAAAGTGGTCGCGGGAAACGGATTGCAATGCTGAAATAATCACGTTAACGCGACTCGAAGGGTTTTGTTTGCTCTAGTGGCCAAATAAGCAGCTCTGACTACACGACATTTCCAACCTGAGTCTCACCTCACTCGCTATGATTAATTTTAATAAAGGCAACGCTAATGAATTACATGAAAAGGACACCACCAGTCGAGTTGATAAATGTAGAATTCGCACAAAATTATCTGCGAGAAGGACCAGTAATCCAAACCGCCGCTTCTCTGAGAACTTGAGCTGTTTTCTCGGGTGTGCTGCCCAGTTTGAGAGAGTACTAAGAACGTGGAGAGGTAGGCGTATTATGACGCTAACGGATAATTTCGTACCCGTGAAACTGGAGCACAAAAAAGGAGGAATGAGGCTTAAACAAATTCTACCATACAAACAGCACGCCACTTGGGTTCAGCCAGGTATAAAACAAACAGCTTTTAAAGCAGGCGTTTAAAACTGGAACAAACGCTTTTAACTTCCCGAAATCTCCGTAATTTACTTTAAATACACCCACCGCAGCATTTAAATATTATTCAATGATGTGAACATGAATGCCCACAGCACTTTTTCAGCACCTCTTCATCTCGAGTGAATGGCGTACGGACCTTGAAAGGCTATCACATCCTTTACTGATTTTTCGCATTTGTTGCTAACTCTGGACTATTCAAACGGTAAAATAATACAGACTGACTTTGATGAGCCATCTGGAAGTTTTATATTACTCCCCTCCCAAATCACTTTGCCAAAACACTGTCGAAACCCAAGCGACTTTCACAATCAAGCGAACTTGTTGACAGTACCCGGTTCTCCACCCAACTTCGTCCTCAGGAGATTCGCTGACGACTGCCAGACCGACAGGCAAACAGAAGCCAAAGGTGTTTGGTGCGGGGCGCGAAAGAGAGTCACACCGGCAAAGGCTGATTGCGCGCCCAAAGTTCGCGGGAGGTGCGGGCATGAGGAGAGCGACGCCTTTGAATCAACGCGGGTGCGGACGGGAGAAGTCCTCCCCAGGAACACCAACAGCAGAGGAAGGGAAGAAAGCGCGGCACATCGACTTCCTCAGAGAGAGAGAGCAGGCAGGGGTGGGCAGATCCCGTAAATGCCCGGGCAGGGAAGCCCACAGAGCCTCCAAAAAACCCCCGCCCACACTTCTTGTTCAAACCCCTCCACCCCACCCCCCTTAAACCTCAGCCACCTCCCCTCTCTCTGTATTGAAACTCGGACGAATGGCAATCGATACTCCTCTCCTCGCCAACTTACCAGAGGATACTCCCCCACCCCTGAAATCCCCCTCTCAAAATTCCTCTCTCGGATACCTACCGCACAGCATCCCCCCCAGCATCCCCACGCGAGGAGTGTTATCATTCCGATTGGCTCATTGAAGGCAGACTCGGGCTATCTGTCAAGTGGCGCCAGAGCCTAGGTATGGCAGAGATCAATGGCGCCCGCGCCAGGAAGGCCTCTCCAGAGACGCCAATCCCCCACCGCTCCTTCGGCGGAGATAAACCCCCATCCACGGCCCCAGTCACCTTGACTCCCGCCCACACCAAAGCCACCATTCGCAGTCGTCCGTTGCCGAGGGGCGTGGATCCTCTCCCGACGCTCCTGGACCTTCGGCTGCCTCCTTGTCGCCCGTGCCACGCTGCGCCTTTCGCGAGAGAACTTTTCGAATCTGGCTGCCGGGGTCCGGCCCCCAACGCCTCGTCCCGGCAAACCCGAGAACCACGGACCTTTTTCAGGAAGGTCTACGTAATTTATGGACCTCGACAATGCCGAGGCTGTGACTTCAATGAGTCTGCATACTCGAATGTATTCGCGCCAAAATCGGAAAACTCGTCGAGGCTGTAGTTCTCGCTTACTTATAATGCTCGAAAGATGCAATTAAACCAGTACGCGAAGGATGCAAAACAGAAGAATTCCGGTAATATGAAGAGGTTGGCCGATAAAAGAATCGAGTGGAGGGCGGCGACTAACCATTCCGAGAATATTTGAACAATGATGATGATATACCCGAAAATTTTAATGCATCATCCTCTTTTCTTCCTCTTTTTCAATTAGTTTTTACTTGGTCCAAGTGACTTGCTTGCAAGCTCTCGTTCCTCTAAAGGCATCAAAACGGTATGTCAGTTTCGAGGTGTGATAATGTCAAAATGTTTTTGCATGATGCATGCAAGGCCTGAGGTTCCAACCCTTCCACTGAAACAGCAGCATCCCCTGTACCAAGATTAATATGATTTAAAAGACGGTGTGGCTGGCATAACCTTGCTCAATGTGCCGACGAATCTAAATGTTTTCAATGAAACTTATCGAAATTATTTTCAATTTACCTCTCTCCTTGAAATATTCATTTTTTCTTATTCCCATTGATGTTTACCGTTCTGAGTTTAGGAGATAATATCTAGTGACCACACTAGCCGGTGCCTATTAATGAAGATCAGATACCAAACCATTATTTCACACCATATTCAGCGGAGTAAAATCTTAAGTTGTAATTTGCCTCCGATTTCTCCCGTCGAAATTGGACAGTAAGAGTCGAGAAATATTTAAGCAGTAAAGCATTTTTGAGATTTTTTTCTAACTAGCCCATTATTGAATTGTCAAACAAAATTGTAAATTTCATTAGCATGGCCATCGTAAACTGCTTATTGTCTGCTAATTGACAATTCTCAATTACACATAATGCAGGCAGTTCACATTGTTGATTGTATATTAATATGAGCATGCTTAAATGCGGCTGACTATTCATTCCAATAACTTTTCCAAACGTTGTGCTCTTGGTGATAGCTTTTTTCTCCAAATATAAGTATTAATTGCAGTCAAATGTACGAGAGGATTTAGTGTGAACTTTCATAAAAACTTCAGCACTAGACCTAAAAAAGAGCGCGTGATACCGTGTCATCTAGCGCAGACGTCTACAGAAATATTAAAGCACCCGATATAAATCCCACATGTGTTGTTTTCGGGTCAGTAATAAATAAATAAAAAATAAAATAAATAAAGTGAAGATCGTCATGGATTCGATGGTTTATGGAAACCATGGATGAAATTTCGCCGAAATCAAATTACTCTTACTCTGGCTTCATATCCCTTTTTACCTTTCCTCAAATGAAAAAAAACCGCGCCACAGCTAAACGATATTAAAAACGCCAATAGGACACGAATAACGTTGCCCAACGACATAAATTCGACAAAAAATGAACGTGAATTACTTCTATGAATAAGGAGAAATCTTGCTGGGAGAGAAATTATATTTTTTATTATTTTCAGCGGCCGGCTGCTAGAAAGCGTGGGAGGCCCAGTGAAGCGTGTAAACTGCACGATACTATTCCACCACCCAACATTCAGAGCAGCTCACCGAGACATAACGAAAAACACGACACCCAAACGGAGATCATGTCATAATATTCACGCGGTAAATACTGCTTCATTTCCTCTCTCTCCATGGGTTTCATTTCTAAAGGCCGTTTTACACGTTGAATGATCATGCGAATGAAATAATGCGCATGAAGTTCATGCGTCGTGTAATACGGAAATCTCCTCGCATATAATTCATTCGCATGATCATGCGATCAAAATGTTCAAATGAACATGTTCTAATTTTGATCGCATGATTCCTTAAGTGATCACGTGCTACGAGCACATGACGTCCGTCTTTGTTTTATGAGCGTGTAGAAGAGGATTCAAATTAAACAAGTGCAGGACGAAATGCAATTATAATTGGTTTTCAAACCTTTTTGGACTCATACAATTAATTGGCGTGCCCATGGAGTATATATAATCTTATATAATTCTTATATACTCCTATTATAATTCTTATAGGTAATTTATGTAGGCATTCACCTGGTGAAGTTCTTCAATTAATCACGTTTTGGGCGAACGTTAAGTTGAAAATAATATATTCTAATTAGGTATTCTAAGGTTTTGATAATTCTGGTGACAAGTAGGTATAGATCATTAAAGTATTAGAATAGAACATGACAATTATAACTGAAAACAATACATTGAAATACCTCCATCGGCGTTTTTCAAGTGTCTATCGTGAGGATGTCACCTGTCGTTTGCTATCACAGCTACCACGAACTGGGATAAATTAATACAAATAGTACGCATCTAACCTTTAAATAGTACACTATCTATTTCGATAGATACCCTACACACTTCATGCATAATTAAACTTATTTTACCCTCATGAATTCTTGCTGAGTAATCAGGGAACGTTATAACCGTATACGGTAATGGATAGGATTCGCCCGTCGCTTATAAATCATAGCGTGGCAGCCAGCCGGAGACGAATTGCAAAATGCCAATATAATTATAAATATGTACATCAAAGATTGAATAAGGATCTCTTGTCACAGTAATTGCTTCTCTCTTCGTCGCGTCCGATCTTTCATAATCATGTCTGGTGAGATTTAATAAAGTATGAAATTGCTCCAGTGTCTTTCTTAATAAATTACGATAGACCTCACAGTCCTATAATAACAGTTCATTTTGAATCAGGCCTAGCATACCTAGACATCTATTTCTCCTCTCTCCTTCTAGCTCTCTCCGGAAAATTGTGGCAGCCACCATTTTAATGGGCTCTGTAGCAGTAGATGAGAAAATTAAACCATACCGATCCATCATTTAGAGCTCTACTTCACTTCAGACCAACTTAAACCTCAGTATCTAGAAAGCTTCGTTTAATGAATATTATAATTACTAAATATACACCAAGCTTTATTTTATCTATCACGTATATCAGACGACGTAAACAAACAATTCCCACCAATTTCGAACATCGATACAGTTGCGTTGGCCGGAAATCTCCCGTGACTCGATATATACTATCGATAGGTCTACCACTGCGCATCCTTTCTGCACATAACATTCAAGGAATTAATTCGATTGAACATTTTCGAACTCCCAAACGAAGAGGGTTAAACGTTATTTTATCTCTTTTCACTCGCAATTTTCTTGGGAAAATAGCGAGATGGAAACCTGCGAATTTATTTATCAATCAGGATGTTAAATAACGAGAAATTAGGCGCAACTAACTGAAACTGACAGACTCTTCAGGCCCCAGTTCAGTAGGTTTTCGTGATAAATAGGCGCACGAAGCGCTGAAGCACTAAGAACCGGCACACAAGGTGAAATGTAGCGTCGAGACCCTTCGCAGGGGACTGAGGCGATCGATGGATCAGAAACGTGGGTAATCTGCAGAGCACATAAGATTAGACTCTTTGACGCTGCGGGAAGTAAGGCAGGAGACGGGTTACGACAGGCGAACGAACGAAAAAGCGATAAACTCGACGGCAAAGGATAAAATACAAAAAGAGGATGGGCTGCTCAACATTTGCAGACGAGAAGCGATAATTTAAGGGGAACACACTGAAAGGAAAAAAACACGCAAGAAAATATAAAAAGCGGATGGAATGCGCTTTGGGAAATACAGAAAATAGTGACGTGATCATAAAGAAAATGCCATGGCACACACGTGTGCAAATGAGGGCTGAAGAAACCTAATGAGCATTGAGTAATTATTACATGAATGAACCTACTACATGAATGAATTAACCTAGAAATATACGAAATGGACGTCAATATGTTTAGTCGTAACTAAATTAGTGAAACACAAATTCGAAAATTATATTCCAGCATGATCGAATGAACGTTGGGTTGAGTAAGTTAAAGCATCTGTAACTTTAGCAGAGCTGTCAAAGATTGCTAAGATGAAAATGCAAGTATATTTTTTTATCTGATAAAATACATACACAGATATTTGGCTAATGTACTTTATTTTCTCGGTAAAAGGATTGTTAGGAGAGTTCAAGTTAACTCAACCGTGATAATCGAAATGTGGAGCGAGGTGAATTTCGAAACAGAAAACAGCAACGTCCCATACTCAACCATATTTAATCTAAAAAATAGCAATTCTGATGTAACTCCACTTATTAAGGCAAGAAAAATTGAATGCTGGGTATGTATGCATACTTTTTTTTAATATAAAGACAGAAATATCGTTGAATTAGAAATTTCAGTGACAGCAGAAGTTTGTACAGCTACGCGTCTTCTGATTCAGCTATCTCACACAAATGGAGAAGTTTATAATTAGTTTTAGATTCAGCTCTTTTGACTACTCCAACTAAGTCAGCGACGAATAAAAACTTGCCATGAAGAAAATAAAAGCAATGCCATGTAACGTCTTCGACAGATGCTGGTGATCTTGGACATATTTATAAGAATCGCTGCCTAAGGAAATAATTTGGTGAAAGTAAAGTCACTTTTCTTTTGATATTTGAAGTTCACCTCAGGGACTCATTGACAACAAATTTGGCCCGGCGTGGGATCCTATAGGGGACCGCATCCACTTCTCGAACGCAAATCACGCTGGGGTGAACTCGCCCGTGATCCACTGGGGACCGCGAGTTGGGGCGGTGGCTGCCTTTCATTCCGCTCCGACGGAGAGCGCCTTTTGTCTCGGCGCGGCACGGCTGAAGGGAAACGGCGAGAGACGAAGAAAGGTGCGGGGCGGGGTGGGGGGGGGGGGGAGGGGAGGGGGGAGGGCGGAGCAAGCTGAGCAAAGTAATGAAATTTCCCGCCAACTTTCTCCGTCCGTTGGGGAAACGTTGTTTTACTGGGATGTCGTTCTGTTTCCGCTTGATCAGCTACAAATGGTTGAGTAGGCCATTAAGGTGGGGCCGACTTCCTTTACGACCGTGTAAACGAGTACAAAATCGGAGACAATGATGCGCAGGAGAGAAACCTGGCGTCGGCACCGGCCGTGACGTTTCAAGAGAGGTATCGGGTATTGCGAAGTTTTACGACCCACCCGACGACGGACCCGGCGCGATTTGAGTTCTCTCCACACGGTAATCAAGCTGAAAACTGGGTTTCACAAAAATCCAAAACGCCAACCGCCCTAATAGTCCAATCCTGAAGCTCACAAAACATATGAAATGAAATATAACATCGATAAAGGTAACTTTCTCGCAAAGGTCAAATTTCACGGATTGCTTTGATTTAAAAAATTAACGATCTTGTGTAAATTAAGCTTTATTACGTATTGACAAGCAAATACGGATCGCTTAGATAAGTGGTCGCCCGATTGCTTAATTGAGGTATTACGTCCCGAAACATGTTCGAGTTCACCATCCAAAACATTAAATTATTAATATGATAACAGGTAACGCGTCACATTAATGTGGCACATGACGGTAGTGAAATGGCTAGAGGAACTATAAAAGGTAAAATTTACAAAGTAATACTCGCCATTTCTCCAGCAACTTGCTCAGGAGTTCCGACGCAACTAAAATTAAACACAGCTCTGGCATGAATTGTTAGTTTTAAGAAGTCAAAACTGAGTGGAGTCAATATACTTTTCAATACACTCGTGACCATTAGTCGCGAGGTTACCAGTCACATGTAGAGCAGGGAGGACACGTTTTATCATAGGACGCGTAAATATCGATACGAAACTGAGAAGAGTGCGCGTAAGGGCCAGTCAACAACATCAATAGCGCCTGGCATAATATCCAGCGGATAGAACGCCTACGGCTTCCAACGAGCAACATCCCTCCTTCATCACTTCCCCATTCACTACACTCCCTGTATGTTCTGTACCACGTCAGTCCACTTTCGAACATGCCGCTCATTAAAACTGAAGCCGGGTCCGTTGGAGCCACATTGTCCTTCCCTCGTCCACGGGCAACACAACATACGCCGGCAGAGAGAGGTGGCTGGAAGACTAGCCACCGGTGATCCCCAGCCCAATCACTCCTGCGATGAAAAGAAGTGAATTGCGCGCGTGAGCCTTAATTTTAGGAACCATGAGCCGGAGCTGTGGGAGGCCTACTGAAGTGGTTTCCCTGCGCCTCCGGTCATAGGTCGCATCGCGAAGGTCCTGTGGGGAGAGGAGGAGGAAACCGTGGCGCCGTGTAGGCGCTCTCATCGCCAAATCCGATGTGCAAACGCCTCCCGCCTTGCTACGTCCATTTACCCGGGTAGACGAAAAATGGCGGCGGGGCGCGAGTGGTTTGGCGGGAAAAAGGGGTTGCGAGCGGTGAAACAAAAGGCCCTGATTGATGACGGCGATTGCGGGGGTCGAGACGAAAATCTGCCCTTGTACCACGGCCGTATTGAAAGGCCATTTTCCTTTCTGAAAGGCGTATTATGTTCCTGCGGGAGAGGTAAATCATAAAAGCCGGAGAAGAGGGGGAGGGGAGGACGGAGCAGCTACGAGGAGGGCAAACAATAAATACATGCCGACGAGCTCGGTTCCTGGGATGCGGACTCGATGGACCGGACCGGAATCGGGAAAACATTGACCTCTCCCATGCTCGACTTGCACTCTTCGAAGTAAATGAGGCAAACAAATCGATGCGTGGCAGCGGGTGAAACGATATGCCTACGAGTTGGGGCGGGGAGACACGGCATGCAATGGAATGGATGACATTAGGTGCTTCAAACTCGACTAGACACGAGTGCTCAGCGATAAAAGTTGCTCCGGGCAGAGTTGGGTCTGCGGTTCTGCGAGCAGGTCGCGGTTGTGGAGCGGAAACAAATAGGGGGTAATACGATGGGCGGCGAAAAGTAGAGAGAGATATGTTGGGTGGCGGATATCGAATTTTACACCCTAAGCTTAAGTATCCGAAAAATTCAAATCTCACGAGTTCGAGACAGACGTGGAAGGTAATATTACACCCACATATTATTTAAATGCAATAATAAAGCGTGATACAACAAAAAATATTTTTCATGCATAATTTTGAACTAAAACGACACACTCTTCCCTCTCCTCTAATTTATAAAACATCACATTACAGAACTTGGAATTGTAATCGTCTTTAGCTGCCTGCTAGACGTTAACGTCGTAAAATACCTTAATCTATAGCGAACTATAAAAATCTTCGAAACACGCTCTATAGACAGCTTACGGGGTATCACGTAGGAGCTCACAATAGGATAGCAGCCACACAAAATGCCCTGAGGATAGCAATACAATCGGCGTGGGCACCGGTGCTGAACAACGTAGACCTCGATATAGTGGCGAAGAGAGGGGATGTGATGAATGAGCGTCCGGCTCGGGCATGCTGCAAGTTGACCTTCCGGTGGATAAATTTGTGATTGGACACCCTTGAACTATTTACCGACGTCACAAGAGCCCGCCACCCACGATCTCCTGCGCCACATCGTACGGACACACCGCGAGGACCCGTGAATCTAACGAACGATGTCAGCCCCCGGGATGGCCTTGTTTCGGGGCTTTGTGAGCAGTGGGCGCGTGGGACACAATGCGTCCGCGGGAGTGAATAACAATGCATGTGGAGAAGAGAAAAGCACCGAAGGTGGGGCCTATCGCATGGTCTTGCCCGAGGGTGCTCACGTGTTATGTTCCAACCCTTTAGGACCTCTATTAGGGACGCGTCAAAGCCTGCCCGAACGCTTCCCAAGCCATCGTCCAAATGCGCTTAGGTCGGTCAATATTCATGAATGGAGTCTATTTCCGGGGAAATATAATAGAGGGTATCGCATGTACCGAGTAAACGCTGACTTAGAGATGTACTATCACGAGGTTGGTTGAGACAGAATGAATCGGCGACTAAGATGGGAACAATGACCGGGGAATGTGAAACTTCACATTATACGTCGGAGATACTGCTATTTCAGTCATTTCAGGGGCTCAGGAAATTTCTCCGTTAAATGCAGCCCATCGTCATTTTTGGTCAACAATCCTAGGATTGGTTTGACGCAGCATTCCACTCGATTCTTCTATCGGCCAACCTTTTCATTGTGACGTAATACTTCTATTTTACATCCTTCACAACCTGTTCCATGTATCTCATACGAGGCCTGCCTTTTCCAATCGTTCACTTTTCCCTCGACGATAGTCTTCATCAGTCCATCGTGTCACAAGATATGGCCGATTAAATTGTTCCTTCTTCTTTTTAGAGTTTTCAGCAAACTTCTCTTTTCTCCTACTCTTCTTAGGGCTTCCTCGTTACTTACTCGGTCGATCCAATTAATCTTCAGCAGTCTTCTGTAGCACCACATTTCGAATGCTTCCACCCTTCTCTACTCCGCCGCTCTCATCGTCCATGCCTCACTGACGTAAAGAAACATGCTCCAGATGTATTTTCTGATAAACAGTTTCCTTACTTCTACGCTTGTATTTCCAGCTGTAAGTAGATTTTTCTTTTCATAGAATGCTCTCTTTGCCTGTGCTATTCTACTAACTATTTCTTTTATGCTTCGTCCATCGCTGTTTACTCGGCTTCCTAGGTAACAGAAATGCAGCCCACAATGGTTATATATTATATGGTGTAAACCTGATAGACCCCTTAGGAGCTGTTTTAGCATGGTAATACATTTAGTCCCTGGCTTCAGCATCTACTCAAGCGGTCTCATTTCATTAAGATATTAACACCGTGATTTGAGATTAAATTTAAGGAAATAATGTTATTGAGATGAATAGAGACCTCTCCTATATTAGAGTGGTGTCCACTGGGACTAAGTATATTTTATAGATTAATTTAATATTAAAAAAATAATTCACAAAGACATACCTATCATTGGCAAGATGATACCAACGAAGCAAAAGGAATGGTTTGAGAGAAGCTGGCAGATAAGAGCAGAAATAAAATTCGTTTAGTCCTTAACACGATTTACAATAAGTACAGCGGAACAGAACAATGGGACAATTAAATCCGCAGCGCCAAAAGAGTAAAAACTAGGTCATACTATGAAAAGATTGACAAAATCACTCTGCCAAATTTTTTAACACCCTTCACGACACCTAACATAAAAATTTTCGGACCTCTTCTTTCAGTTCCACCCGTTCTCTATGACTCGCAACCATACGGCAACAGACTGATTTTTACTTAAAAACCGATCTTTAACCTAGTCATCCCACACATTACGTATTCCCCTAGCACTTCAACCGGAACCGCTCAGCTTCGACAAACTTCCATTCAGCGGGCCCGAGTGAGGGACCCCGCGGCCGAAAAAGTTTCAAAGGGTGGGTTTATCACGGTAGCAGCAGAAAAGTGTCGAGGAATGCTCAGAGCGGGGGCGGCATGCGGAGAGGGGAATAAATAACGCAGCCGCGGCCGCTTGCCGCTCGCCCGCCGATGGAGCCCGCGAGAGGCGCAAGGGCGCAAAAAAAAAGCACGGGGTGCGGGAGTTACGCCCCCGCCGCCCCCCGCTCCCCACCCGGGTGCAGGAAGCGTGGAAAGGAGACGGGCGCAAAAAGCGACAACTCGGGGAGGGAATAAAGCGGACGCCACGCGGCCCATTTCCTCCGAAGCACTCCGGGTAATTAATTGTGACTCTGTACCAATTACGAAAATGGATGAAAAATAAATAATCCTTAAAATCTGCCCGGGCTGTCGTACCGCTGCGGGGGGAGGCAGAGGGGTCGCATGACGGAGGGGGATGCTGAGAACTGTGAGGGGAGGGGGAAGAGGGATGCGTGTCGGGGAAGGGGAGGAACCCACAATGACATCTCGGAGATATATATATATATATCAGTGTGTGTGTGTAAAAAACAACCTCGCCACCCCTTTTTCAGACGGCTCGCCCCCACTCCGCCCACAAGCCGAGGGGAAAAACGATAATTCCGGGCAAAAAGACCACACCAAAGCCTGAAAAGTGGCATGCGGGGGGATTGGGGGGGACAGGACGAGGGGCGTGTGGGACGTTGCGGAAAGCGGGCGGAGAGGGGGGGGGGCGTGGTCGGGAGCGGACGGCGAGGGGCCCGCGAAGGTAGGGCAGTGCACGTCGGGGCGTGGTATACGGCGGAGGAGGGAATGGCGGCGGGTAAGAAACGCGCGGTTTCGCAGTCGCCGAGAGGGAGGAGATGGAACCCGGGGGCAGAGGAAGGCAATTAGCAACGGAGCTTTGCGGAGGCGGCGGACAGTGGGGGGGAGGGGAGGAGGGAGAGACACGAAGCAACGCCGGAAAGGTGCGCGGCTCACACTCGGGAAGTCGGGGCACGTGAATGGAGCAAACAAATGGGCTGGGGAAGACTCATTTGCGAAAAAGAATCAACTCAATTTGTCACATACTCGAGTGCAATTCGTCGAGTGACGTAATATTAAATCGCCCATATTTTCTGTGATTCATTTCAAAAACGTTATGAGAAATCACCAGGAATTGACCACGATATAATCTTATTTCAATTCTACCGTGATTACACACAAAGAGGTTCGCGTACGTTATGATATAAGTTAATGAATATTAAGAAACCGGGTTCTGAATGTCAGTGAAAGAAAATATGAGCAAATATGGCATGAGAAAATATGACACTTGCCTCGCTAGAGGCAACGCACAAACTAACTACTTGAGAAGGATTCCTCAATACCAAATTATTGGGGATAGTATATTTCTTACGTTCTATTGTGATGGGACCGTCAACAGAGTCCGAATAAAAAATCACCGTTCATGTTCATATATCCTATGCCATTTCAGCGAGTTCTAAGCAGCTACAAATGTTTGAGTTACCCCGTTTGAAGTCAATTACTCAAATATTGTTTCATAATACCTGGATGGCATGACCCCCGGAATTCATCAACTTGAGTATCGAATACAAAAGTTTGTGGTTCGAGTCCCGGACCAGAACTCCTTTCTCCACCGATGATTCGACGTGAAGCAACTCATTTTTCCCATATTCACGGCCTGCTAAATGCGGTAGCTCAACGATAGCACAGAGCATCTCTCTTGAGGAGGCTCTACCGAATTATGAAGTAGATGTCATTTTTTGAAAATCTCAGGACATAATTTTTTTGTCCTACCTATCGATTGGCAATAAAATAATGAGGCCATTCCATCATATATTTGACGAAAAAGGACGTTGAAAATCAGCAATTTTATACGTGGTTATACGGCAGAGCATGGCTCTTGCGGTAAAATTTGCAGATAAATAATGAAAGAGAAATGTCGTTTTGACGAAAAATTTTATGCGCAATTTTATGTGGAATTTATCATTGTAAAAAGTGTTCGCCTTACCACACTTGTTTAATTGATATTAATAAATTTTTGATCGAAAAAAGCAGAAAAGCCTTAGTTACATGAAATTGGCGCCAAAGTATGTTGTTATCATAGCCAACGGCACTTGTGACGGAACCTGCTTACGAGCCTATTTATTAACGTAATTAAGGAATGTACCTTACTAAGGTCCTTCATATATTTTTATGCAATTTAAATATTTCATTGGTTATTGACCTGGTGTAATTAATACCAATGCTTCCAAATGCAGCGTAATTGTTGCCAAACAGTTTTCAAAATTATCAATATTACTAAATTCAAAACAAAGAGTTGTATTTGCAAGGGAATAGCATTAAACTAAGTAATAAAATATTTAACCTATTTTAGAATACGTATTAGCGGGATTGAGCATGTATTCTCACTTTATAAATTAAACGTGGCAACAACACGTCAGTCATGTTTCGAAGTCAAAATGAGTTAAAAGAGCTTGTAAAAAATAGAATGCAACTACAGCACACTATATAATAGCGTACTCACACAATTATTGTGCATGCATTATCACCTAATATAAGATTTTCCATATATGTGTCTTTCTGGATCGGTATTTATTCGTTAAATAACATAGCTCTTTTACGGGATTTTGAATCGCTGAGTCACGATGGAGCAACCTCCTTAGCCGGAGTATTTCGTGGATTTTCCCACTGCATGCTGGGACGGGGGAGGGAAGCGCTCGGGAAGAGCGCGAAAAAGCAAACAGCTGCGGCGACACGCATTCAATATTGCACTTCAGCAGAATGGGCCGATGCAAACAACTTTCTCCCCACGCCCTCCCTCGTCACAGACTCCCTCCATTTCCACGCCCGAAACAAAGGATTTCGCACGCACATCCCGCCGAAATAACGGAGGGAGTGCGGGGAATGTGCAGACGCTACGGAACGAGGGAAAACACTCCATTTCGTCCCCGACGAGATGAAGATTTATCGCTCCCGTCCACTTGCTCCGGGAGATATCGACCGGGGCGCGACAATTTCCTTCGCCACGCGCACACGATGATCGCCAAATCTTGCACCCGTCGGAATTGAAGAATCGATTATGGTTCCGTCTCAAAAAAATCAGGCAAAGACAACTTATTGCATCGGTTGCACCGCGCACGGGAGCACCAGTGTGCTCGCTTGACCGCACGCAAAGTACGTAAAGCGCTAATGCAGGCCTGCATAAATGTAAGGGAATGCACCTCATGGATAAGGAAAAAAATGACAGCGGAAGGCAGGTGAATGATTTTGCGAAAGTGATTATCTTCATAATTCACAGATAAAATGCGTCCAGAACAGAGCTACGAAACCAGTATAATATTGTACAGTGAATTAATCCTATGAGCACTCTTATTGCTGTATTTGGTTTACAAATCGATAATATACTAATTTCTGTAGGCAAGTAAAATTTTTTAAGCTCAGTCGGGCCACGTTTGGGCCGCGGGTCGTTAGTTATGTAGGCCTAACCTAGCGGCACTTGGAATCAAACTCTCGCTTACGTCCAAGGGGCCCCTATTCTTATTCTGGATATTTGTTTACATTATTGGCTAATTGTAGAGTTCGGGTTAGTGCTAAGTTTTGAGTACTGGCCTCTCACCTAGAAGGCCCAGGTTTGAATGCGAGCAGTGGAATATATTTTTACTTGATTGCTTTGTGGAGAACATTCGAGTTCAGTACTCCGTCCGTCTGATGGAACGTTAAGTCTAGGGCCCCTTGGCGCCTTTCATTAATAGTAGCCCAATTCCGATGCCCAGTTTCCCACCACCCGTCATTTATACCCTTCAACTGCCATTCTTGTATCTTTCTTCCCGGTCTGAGGCGCCAATTAAGGGCGGGGACGAACTTAAAAATCACGAATATAAGTGGATATTGGCCAGTTGTGCGGCTCATAGCGAACCAACCACCAGCGGAGAAGGCCCAGCAGATCAAGTATCGTTCAAGAATTCTAGCTTCCTGTTCCATCAACCCACCCAGCTATTAACCCTCCTCACCTCGGCTACGGTAGAAGCGGGGCTAAATTAAAAAACCTGCTTCCCCCCTTCCCAGATTAATCCTACCATATACCTGTCCCTCCCTTGCAAAAACATATTTCCCTTCCTAAAATTATCCTATACCCTAAACATTGCAAACTGAAACCTTAACGAAATAACCCTTCTTACTCTAAAAACTTAAGTCCAGCCATCCTTATCCAAATTCAAATTCCTACCCTAATCTAAACCTTACTCAGCGCATCACAGCTATTAATGAAAATCCAACTGCATTGACATCCTACTTAAACAAGAAATCCAACCACGACCAGCAAGAGCAAAAAGCTCGGAATGGCGAAACAGGTTTACTGCCAGATCTATGCATTGTGCGGATCACCTGGCACGTCGTGTCAGCGTCATGGACCTTGTCTTTTTCATTTTCATGTTTGGTCTTTCGTTTAGAAATTTCTGCCGTCGTGCGCTGGGATTATTTTATTTATGTTTCTCGCACAAAATGTAAATGTCATCAATTTAGATTTAGTTCGTTGTCTTCATTTCATCACCGCCAACTCCCTCTCCTTTAAGGGTTACGATTAAAAGTTAGGAGTTTATTATTTAACTGTCTAGTTTTCAACGGCATCCAATGGGGAATTGTCTAGCAGTCACGTGAGGAAAATATCTACATTCTGCAAGGTTGTGATGGAGTCATTTTCACTACTGCATCAAAACTCAATAATATTAAGGGCAGATATAAAAACAAGAATATTTAACAAAAAACTAAATGATATTTTTGCCTTGTTAAGCACCGTACTCAAGAGGAGATGGAAGATTACTGAATGCTATTTTACTGTATCCGGCAATCCCTTGTGCGATGAGGGCTTACGAAAGTCCGACATTTGAGTTCTTTACCGAGTTCAACGCCCACTGTCACCAATCTGCATACTGCATAGTCAGACTACATATATGAATTATTATCCTCGTTTCAGAAAAAAAACGCCGACCTTCATTTCCATAATGAAAGTTTTTTCTCTCAAAGCCTGGAATGTAGCATCGAGAAACACGAGTTAACACGAGTGCAGGCGCGCCACGATGACATGAAAACGACCCGACATGTGTAAAAATTAAAGCAAGGAAAATAAAACAATATAATTTTTTTATTCCGCACCCAAATATTTCCAACCTAGGCCGAGCTCACATGGGGAGCGCTGCAAGCGGAAACGGTAGGAGGGACCGAAAATTGAGGGACTCGAAAATAATGCAAATAACCTTTGCACGTTGAGTGAAAGAATATTTAAACATGCTCCGCATTTTGGTACTCGTTATCCTATCATTTAATCATATAATGATGACAATGCGACGAGCACCAGTAAGAAAAAATACCTTGAAGCAGATTTTTCATTAAACTCAGCCATTTGATTTTTTTACAGCGAGAGCATCTCAGCGGATAAACATTCATTTCGCTTGAATCACACTCATCGCTGCTATAACTAAAAAATCAAATTACTGGATAATGAGATATTTTTACGCGGAAATCTGATTTGGCTACAGGATCCGAGAACCAACATTTTTAGTTACGCAGGAAATGGCCGTGGACGACCACGGGATGAAGCTATGGATATCAACCAAATCAAATTAGGGGTAAGTGACTCAAAGTGCTCCCGAAATGTTATTTCGCGGGGTGATATTGCTTACACTTAACATGGAAAACTACACCGTCTCGCTATTCATCTCGACCGTAACACTGATTACGTCAGATTTGACACTAAAACTTCATGGAACGTGCATTGACTTACCTTCTTCTCCGACATCACGTACAGATGCATCAGCTGTGCGTCAAAATGAAGGTCCGGATTCACTGAGCTGCCCTCGTCGACCGCAATGTCTCCATACTCGAGGGCCGATCCCGCACTCTCCACCACCACCTGGGAAAGAATAGAAAAAGTGAAGCATTAGTTTCATTGCAAATTTTCGCGAAGCATCTATTTTTCAACGACGCAATATCGCTCGGACGCGACACGACAGAACAATACGGAAACACACAGGCATGAGTAGTCAAATCAGCTAACATTGCCGCAGATAATCGATCCTGTTTTAGCGTCGGCGACACCGTGTACGGCTCCCCGTCCTTTGAGCTACATGCATTATCCCGGATGGTAACTCACCGGAGTCATAGCCAGAATGTCTCTCTTTGAAACACATGGGTTTCAGATTGCAATATGAATATATTTAGGGTTGACGGTGTGTAACTACCTCATCAAGCACCTTAAAAACGGTACCTGCGGAAATGAAAGAATTGAAATCAAAAGTCATAGCTGTTGTTTTGAAAAACCGTACGCTGGTGATGCGTGTGCCATTGATGATAGGGAGGAAGCCACGACATTAACTATAAAACAGAGGGAAAGAGAAACCCAGTGCCGGAATATCTTACTCTTAACAAAAAAAAACTCTAACGAGTCAACTGTTTAAAATCCCATCTGGCAACTGATCTCTAACTCGAATCTTCATAGGGCACCCAAATATAAACTGATTTCCGCTTATAAAGCTCTTTCTTTATTAGGATTCAAATGCGGGCCAATGGCATGGAGAGGTAATAGCAGTAGCAAACTACTCAATACTCGCAAACGCTTTCATAGGTTTCTTCTCTCCACTGCCACTAAGAGCTAAATGACAACACATCCCTTGGGGTTAGACGTTGATTCTTATTGTTAAAATAATTATGCCACAGAAGAAAACAAGATAGGGATAAATGTCTCCCTCTTCTGTGGCTAGGATTTACAAGCAATTCCTAGAGTGAGGACGGTTAAACTATCTGCTAGTTCGTCTGCTAGTAGAAATCCCCACGATTCCCTCGATGAATTTGCCTATCAGAGAGGTGAATCAAAATACTACCAATCATGACGTAAGCGTATATTTTTGGCTTCGAACAAGTAGGCAAACATAACCTCCAGCTCGGAAAATAAACCCACCAAGCAAGTCACTGTCAAAATCCTCCAACATTTCCCATCACTCCACTAATGCACAAAACGGGAGCTCATGAAAAAATGCAGCTAGTTCGTGGACAGAGGTAGAGGTAAAAAAAAACTCTCACGGACCTCACATTCTCAATCCGTCCCCCTCTACAACGATGCCACGACTGTACATTTCGCACAAAGAAAGGTTTTGTGAGTGGCAAATCCATGATCACAACAATTGAGGACGGACCGTTGCGCCTGATTCCGCTAAAGAAGGGGCACATCACCCGCTATTTAATCATATTCAATATTTTAAACTGGGTAAAAAATGATTAAGAGATTTAAAATTTAAATTTCCTATACCTAACTTGTTTCCATGCAGTAGATTCGTTGTAGCTCTTACATGGACGTCAGTAGTGCATGCATGGTGATTTTCACCCCCACAACACACCCTCGCGCTGGCTCGCAGGGTAATACGCAGAAGCAGATGTCCAAGAAAAATCCTTTTACCACATGACTCCATATATTTCACTTCGACGAACTTAGTTAATGCTGTGATTCATTCACAAAGGTTTTCCTAAAAGTGTCGAAGGAGGCGAAACTGTAGAATGAATGAAACTCCTGTAAATGGGGTTTTCAGAAGACGCCTTTGGTTTTCTCCAAGATCTATTTTCAGCCCCTCTGAAGATCTGCCTCCCATTCCGCCCATCCCAGATACATAGATCCCGCTTTCCTTAATTTCCCTTTCCCATTAAATCTCTCATCATCCGCCTTCCTCTCCTTATCTCCTCAATCCACAGCGCCTCACTCGGATACCCTCCACAACCTAACTCCTTCCCTCGTCATCTTCAACCACTCTTCAGCTTTGCATCTCTTCCTCCACGAAATGAGGCAGGCGTGGATCAGGAAAGCTTAATAATTTAATTACAACACGGGGAAAAACTGTTTAAAACCTCTGACGATTAAAAAGTCCTCATTCAAAGTTTGCTACTCTCATTGAAACCAAGATAAGGGGCGCGAGGATATTCCATTCGCGGAATATACATACGAGGCACAAATATTTAAAATATGAAATGCGTGATCCGCGTCCATCATGATCTTGACAGGAACTAAATTCATTATAAATAAATTACGGAGGCAATGGCACGCTAAGAGGTGCTAAACGAACGAAATTTTGCTCAATATCATGCTAAAATAGTGAAACGCTGAATGAAAACGTATTATTCTTCTTCAAAACGAACTCAAATAGCAAAGGAAAAATACATAGAACCTTCTTCGAGTCGGGATATGACGAAATTATTTTGTTGGACGACAAAATAGCAAAGTCAACTTCAACGCAGTTGTTATAAAAGAACAAATATGATGAAATGCATGTCTCGTGGCTCATAAGGAGGCTGCAAGATGGTGAGAAAAATTACACGTGAATAATACGAAGAATACGGTAAAGCTTATCGGATACATCTTTGAGCCATGTGTTGCCATGGAAACGTTCGTGAAAGTAGAAGTTCATGCAAACGGCAGCTGAGAAATGTAAAGGATAATACGTAATGGACAAGTGATGAACGATTTAAAAGGCTGATATGCACTTGAATTAATGCAACATGTACGTACACATGATACTGAGGGATGAAAAATTCCAATGGAATTAAATTATAAGATAGAACGTACGATTGTATCGTAGTTCCAAACGCACTGATGACGAGGATAGTTGGCAAGGAGATTGCAGACTCGAGGAGGAAGAGAGGAGAGAAACCCGGCGTCGGCACCAGCCTACCTCTCAACGAAACCCGACTAGGACCCACAGTTCCATCCGACGCGTAGGATTACTGAATCTTAAGCGCCCTCCCGACGCCAGAATCACGTCTCGAGAACGAAAAGCGGGGACTAGCGAAGTGTGAATGGGAGGAGGAAGCGCATCTGTCTCCCGAAACGCCCACTCCCAAGTCCTGAGCCGCGAATTATTATCCGGGGAAGAGAGAGGTGAGCTCAGCCTCTTCTTTAAGGCCGCCCCATCCATCGCGGGTTTGATCGCGTGAATAATGGAAATGGGGCCTTTTATTCCCGACCGTGAGTCTACTCGGCGGGAAGGATTCGAAGCGGGTTGGCAAGGTGGGGGGGGAGGATAAATGGGAAATGGACTTATTAGAAGCACATATTTACAAGTGCCTGAATAAGAGATGGAGGCAGAGTGATAGAAGGGAGCGGATGCTGGTGGAGGAGATGGGAACAGGAGCGCTGGAGCCTCCTTAAGGGTGCGTTTGGGGGAGCCCTCTCTGAAGATGCTGGGTGTTTAAAGATTGAACGACCAACCCCCTTGCGCGGGACTTCCGTCAAAAAGTGCACTCCTCAAAGATCTTTCTGCGGTGTGAACGACGTCCGAAATGAGAGGAGCGATGAGACATTTATGCGGCTTTTGGATTGGTTATCCTCGATGCCGTCCGCGCTACCGTCGCGGGAAGCAAAAATGGCGATAATGTTCGACAACACTCTATAAATCTTCCTGAACCCATTCAACGATCATTTCCAGATTTAAAAAAACAGTTCTCACTCCATTGGGCAAAAAATAACAGCATTTTCCAATTTTTAACCATCAGTTTTCCACGACGATAAGTCCTAGGCGAGCAGAAAATTTGTACAGCGATCATAAATTGGCACTGAAAGAAGAAATGGTTTTCGCCGGATTAGGAACCGATGTTTTCCGCATATCAAGGCAAGCACATAGAAGTGACCATAATGGACGTTATGTGCAAGATACGAAATATGCCAAAAGTATTGCATATTTTTTAAAATCCCACAAGCTCCGTAAACCTTCTTGTCTCATCTGTCCCGCAACAATTTTCGTTCTCCTCTGCATCGCTACCCTGAGCTAAAAATATTTAATAAGGAGTAGAAAATAACCCGACAGCTGCCGGTTTCGCGTTATGCAGTTCAACTGTTTAGTTATGATTCGCTAACTTCTCAAACGGTTCAAAACCTCTCGAGATCCAGCAAAGGTAGCTGAGTGGGTATTCAAGCGAAGTTGGAAAATAGGGCCAAAATAGACTGCTAATGTAAACGCTGAAATTGAAAAGGAAATTGGCATTAAACCAAACATTAACCACTGATGATGGGCGACAGAACTAGCTATCATTTTAAAATTAATTTAAAGCAGGACAGAAATTGAAATCAATTGACTGACGGCAGTCAAAATTTGGGCAATACCAGAAGTGATCAGTAATCGGCAAAATTTTACTCTGTCGGAAAACAAAACGGGGGACTTTCTCCCTATGCTCTAAATAAGAAGACCACTATTCCCCGCAATCCCTGCTGGGATATTTCGTCTAATGTTTCCTTGAACATGACTCACTCGCGATTGCAAAGTACTTTATGATCGCCGGTTTCAAACGACCTTACGAAAGGAAAGACTTATTCGTCCATTGTATTCCCAACATCCATGGCTCTCTGCGCCAATCTCAGGAGATTAATGGGCAGCTCGGTTCATTTGATCTGTAAAGCAGCAAAAACAAAAAAAATCCACCGACACTACTGATGATAAACGAATGCATTTATATCACCACAACCCCATGAAACTCCAAGCCACCTCGCATCGAGAAAGACGTGAGTCGCCTCCAAGTCACTTTATTTCAACCGTATAATTACCATGGAACCTTCGACGGATGCTGAAGAAGAGGCGAGAGTAGAACATTCTATCGCGGCGATGAAATTGAACTCGTCCTTATGGCATTGGAACAATGAGATCGCCCTCGCGTCCATAGGCAACACAACCGACAGATAATGCTCGCCTACATTAAGCATTATGGCGTTTCTCCATTTTCCGGGAACGAGCTCCCTTATATTAAATACAGCTGAAGTACACGCAGGCGCTCTTTTCCTGACTTCTTTGCTGTGTCGAAGCAAATAAGCATCTCTCAAGGGTTTAACGGAGAAAATACGATCCCCACAATACGTTTTTTTTTGAGAAAAGAAAGCCAAGAACTTCCCGCATCATGATATCTTTGAATAAGTCGGATGAGAGGAAGGATAGGGAATTAGGGCAGAGATGGAGGAAAATTGCTAGGACGAGAAGAGATTAGTCTCCCCACCTTTTTACCCACTACTTTATGATCCTTTACATAGAAACTGAGACCATTTGTAGCGAATTTGAGAAAAACCATGGCGGGCTCTCAAGGGGAAGCTGTATAATTACGCAAAAAAATGTTTTTGACGTATTTATATGCAAGTTAATTTGATGCAGTTCCATGGAGATTAGAAAAACACGGGACACTTTCGCAATGGTACAGTGACAGTACAACATAGAACGGCATACGTCAATGACGAAAAAGGAAAGGAGGACCCGAATAATATTGACGAACACACCAGGAAAGACAAACCTAAACAAGGAGTTGAAATGCCATTACAAGATCTACGCTTTATTAATATTCGAAATGAGGCCAGTAAATATTTGAAAATTATTTTAAAGTACTTTTCCAATATTGGGAAAAAGACAGGCATTCTTTAGAAATCATTCCGTTGCGTACCTTCTATCAGAAAGAATAAATGCAGAGGGGGTAAAACAAAAGTTTCATCCCCAGGAGAAAATATAATGGTGGACGAAAAGTTGGTCCCAACTAAATACATAATCGTCGAATGTTTTAGCTCAAAAGACGGAATATTTTGGATTGACGAATTAAAGGACATTAACAGTAAACGATATTGAATTCGAGGCTGAACAGGAGAGTAAGCGTATGCGATGCTCAACAGTGTACGCCCATTTTCCTTTCCCATTGAAATCGTCTTAATTTCGTTCCTTACGAAGTATAGCATGCACTAACATAATGCAATAATATACTTCCTAAAGATATTAGGATAGTGTTATCATGTTATAAAATAAGTAGAAAGGCAAGAACATTCTATTAATTAACACTGGAGTACAGCCGAAATACGTTTTAACGTGTTCTAATTCTCCCGCCTATTTCGAGCCGTCTCAATAGCGCTTGAATCTGGTATAGATATTTTTTTGGAGGCGGGATTGCGAACCCATGACCTAGTTGACAGGTGAATAGATGACTTGGATACCACTGCCAAAAATTTTTCTCACACCTTAATTAAATATGAGGTTCAAATTCTTAACTGAATAGGTTGAGTGTTGCATTACTAAAAAACAAAACAACACTCGTAGTCATGTAATGCAGAGGTTGATAAAATCCTTAAAGTAGTTTTTTAGCTATGCCAATGGTGAATACAGTGGTAGGCAACTGATTTATTGTTAGGATAGAAAGGGGTGAATAGAAATGTCCTGATTACTGGTGTTGAGCAATTCAAGGCGCCTTAAATGCCGTTACATTTACGCAAATTTGTTTCCGAATTTTAGTTGGCTCAAACAGTGAATTAATCCAATGAATCCAACTTTTCTAACTTCCGACGGGCTTCAGCATTTAAAAATATCCACTGCCACGCAGTTCACTACTTTGCTCGCGATTGCATCACTTCCTTGCGACACTAATTGCCGCTTTAAATAAATGATAAGAAACCCTTAGTAAGCCACGATCACCGCCAAATTTATCACTTCTTTCGTGCCCGGGATGACGGCAGCGGGCACCGTAATGAAATTAGAGCGGCCCGCGCAAATTACTCCTCCGCGCGAGGGCCCTTCCGCAGCCCATTGCGCGCGCGCGCAGGGTGCGCGACAGCAGCTTGCGAGAGAGAGAGAGGGCCCCCGGGCCGCGCTAAGGAAAACTGCGCGTGGGCCGGCATCCCTTGAGCCGGATGGGAGGGGAAAGAAATCCCCGAGAACGTATCCCACGTCAGCCTCACCTGGGGAAGAATTTCGAATGATGAACAACAAAACGAGGAAAACGTGATGCTAGCGAGAGAGATAGAACATTGGTCGAGCTCTCCTCTGAAGGCGGCGGCAATGAATAAACTAGCGAGAACTTACTTGGATTTTAATGAAACCCTAAAAGAAAATATACCACCGGCTAGGGTTCATAATAAATTGCCCGCGATAAGGGATTAAGAAGCAGGTGGGGGTCGGGGCTCCGGGGGCGGGGCAGGCTCCACGAGGCATCGCTTCAACAGTTTGCCCCCGCCCCGCGCCCTGCCGCCGCCCTGCCCCAGCACAGGGCCGCCCCCCAAAACCCCGCCCCAGCCGAGAATCCACTCCAGGGGCGGAAAGGCCCGCCCCGCCCCTCCCCCAGCCCCCACACCCATGAAACCTCACCCAATAAAAATGAAACAATTACCCGACCCGCCCACGAAACGGAGTCTTAAGCCATCCCCGTAGGGGGGCAGAAAAGGAGGAAGTGGAGTCCGCACGCTGAATTCTTCTCCCCCTTTTCATTAGACGCTGCTCCTCTTCGGGGGCGAGTCGCGGGTGGGAACGGGAGGCAGGCGGCCGCGGGGGCGGTGAACGCTGTCCATCCGTCATCGGGCGACGGGGGCGGATTACCAATTCATAGCGGTCACTCTGGGGGCAGGCCCCACTCACGTCCGCCCCCGCCCCATCGCCTCGCACCTCAATCCTCCTCATCCCGTACACGTTTATGCGTTCTGCAAAAACCGACCAGACGTACGGACGTCGATGCGTGTTTGAATCGAGCTGATCGAGGACCGCGCCGACTAATTTGGTTAATATTTAAACTCAAGCGGCAACGGGGAGGGATTCGAGTGACGCGCTCAATCGGCGGTTGCCGCGTTCCGGCGGGGCCCTAGGAGGAAAGAACGCCCGGGAGTGAGGCCAAGGTGTCGAAAAGTTGTCATCAGGGAGCATCTTCTATGATTTAGTTTTCAAAATACCAGAGGCACGAAGAACGAGTATGAAACGAGTGTGAAACGAGTGTGAAACGAGTATGAAACGAGTGCGAAACGAGTATGAAACAAGTATGAAACGAGTATGAAACGAGTATGAATCTCTCGCGATACACACGAAACTGCAAAAGCCTCACCTGCCAACTTTTACGACGAGGTTGAAAATGATTCTGGAACATCCGCGTACAATGCTCAAATCTGTTAGATCAGCAATACTAGGGAAATAGATTGCGGAAATATAATTATAATACCCCATCCCAATGATTCATTGGTGCCTTTCCAAATTGTCATAGCTCTGCAAGAACATTTAAACGCCCTTGCATGTGTAAGGTTAAATATCCAAGTATATTTAAGCAAATGATCAGCAAATTAATGCTAATAATATTCCTTCTTTTAATCATTAGGAAACATTCAGCTGCACGCACATGGAAAACGTCTAGCACTTTTCTCACATCAGGGAACAATGTATCTATCCGTGCATGATACACATGTATGCAGTGGTCACACACTATCGAGGTAACTTGCTCTGTATTTCATAGGTGTCACCGTATATGGGGTTTCGTACTTCATCTTATAGGTTGGAGAGATCAATAATTTTGCAACCGCGATGTAAATAATAACAAAAATGTCGTGAATCGTAATGCTAGAGCGGGTTCCATAAACCATAAACCCGAAGCAAGCTAAGAAAGTGTTTAGGTAATAGATATAATGCTTTACTAAGAAATTCATACCAGAATTCATCCTATATGGTCAGGCGTTTGTTGGCCTGTTTATTCATAAGCAATAGAAAGCCATAAAACAATCTTCGAAGTTCCTTTTACCGAAGTAAAATCCATGAGTTTCTAATGCTAGTAGAGCAAACCGTGTAATGAACATTTTACCGTGTTCATCAAACAATTCGACTGTATTTCCGCGCAAAAAAAGTCCCCTCATTTGTGATTTGAAGTTTTCAGTCGTACTTACAGACTCTGCAGTCCGAGACGGAAGATACAAGGATGGGAAAGGAAGGCTGAGGAGATAGAGAAACCCGGCGAGAGGATTACCTGTCCCTCTCGTTTATATTTGCATTGTTATTACTGAGAGCGACTAATTATAATTCCTTATCAATTTTCTTATAATTGTGAGATGGTGATTCTCATCATCCTGCTTCTTCTGAGTCTTATACCACAAAATTACGTCCTCAAAAGTGAAAGCCTGTTCATTTGTCTCCAAGCAATGAAACACCAGACGCATTTCTACACAGCCATGACCGTGGAAAATCAGACCTCGAAAACCTATGAAAAACACAATTTCACACTTCGCAGAATTTTGACTGAAAAAGTATTTATCAATCGATCGGAACTCGGAGAGGGCATTTATCCCACACATCATCATCCTCACAAAATCAATGAGTCCCTACACTAAGGCACCAAAAAAATCTCGGCGTCCACCGGTCAAAGCGCCGGGCACAATTTCTCTCACTAGAGAACGCGAAGCAACCAATGGATAAAAAAGTGGCAACTAATTTGAAACTCGTGACTGGATCAATCAAGATTCCAATTCAAACATACGACCGAGACGGAACATGATGAAAGTTCTCCGAAGTCGTTGGACGAAAACAAAATAAGGAAACCACGATAATAGTGGAGGCGGGGCAAAGACAAAGGAGTCGGCCGAAATATCCTGATGGAACGTCAAAATAAACGACCTTGTAGGAGTGACGTTTGATAAAACTAAGGTGAAAATAAGGTATGGACGGGGTCTAATCAAATCCGGTGACCGAAGGGAACGGTAAAAAATTAATGTAGGCACGGAATAATGAAAAACATTTACGCCTTTAAGAAACAATTGAGATTTCTTGTTAATTTATTTCTATATTAATTTATTGCACAGGAATTAGTGCTTATCAACCATTCCCAATCTTCAAAAATGAAATGGCGGAGTTGGCCATAAGAAGTTTCGCGTGAACGAAACTTTCGGAACGCATCTTTCTCATCAAAACATCTGAATAAATGGCAAATGAAAAAAATCCAGGCAATTGTAAAAATAAAAATTATTTCAGTAATTAGTTAGTCAATCGGATGAGGGTGTGCCATAAAAGATGGGTGGGTATTTAAATAGGGATTGGCATTTTCAATGGAATGCGGATGGATGGAGATAAACTTGGCACGGTAACGCGCTGAAATGGAAACCCAACGTTCGCGGGTTCCAATCCCGCCTCGAGCATGGATGTTGTGTTCGCAATCAAATCTTAAGCTAGAGGGTGCGATATATCCTAATCCATTAGAGCACCATAATACCCAAGACTACTAATGATAAAGTTAATTCTCTGATGGAAATCAAGGTAAATTTTCCCTCCACTGCATCTGCATACAATAACTCTTCAACTTACAGCCACGTTCGGTTCCGACAGTCCGCTGTGTTGACGCTGGACGCTAGTTGGATACCATACTTATTTTCATATTTTTCCATAGAAATATACCTATGTTTGCCATCTCGTTCCAATATGGCAGGGGTCCAAATATTTTTATATTTTCTTTGAAATGTTTATGTTTTCTATTATATTATGAAAAATAGAATTCATTGCCAGGATTTTTTATTTCTACTGTATTCTATAAATTATTTTATACCCTGTTAAATCATTCAGGGTCGGAGTTCGGCAGCGTTTTGTAGTTCAGCAGCCTTCTCCGCTAACACACCATCAGTCGAAAGTCGAGTCGTGTAACGTCGCACTGAACAAAAACTTAGTCCTTCAATAAAACAACTTGTAAGAAAATGAGCTGTCGCAACTAAGGGAGCACGTCAAATACAAAAACCCCGACCCCAATCTTGTCAATGAGCCGCATGATATAACGAGCATTCCTCCGCGTAATGAGTTCCCCCGTGGAGCGGACATTGAAGGCGTACGCCTCCCCTAAACCGCTGTCCTCCCCACCTAACATCCGACTTCCCAAAGGGACCAGGGTATTGTCGTGGGTACACGACCAAAAGCTGAGCACTCGAGGGGGGGGGTGAGTTAGGCGGTTAAATCCGTTTCGGAGCGAAGGGGAAAGAAAGCGAACAAATGGCCGTATAACGATGTAAATGCACAATGAGGGGATCGGAGAGCGCGCATTCTTCGGACTAAAGCGGGAGGAAACGCGGAGCGCTGTGGATTGGTCCTCCACAACTTAGAGAGGCAGCCCTCGACCCACGGGAGGAGGGATGGACGACGTACGCTCCCATTCAAGGAAAGCTCGCGACGCACTGCCAACTCGCCCCGGACCCCCAACTAGCAAAGAGGGATACGATAATCCTAGACACGTAATGGGGGAAGGGAGGAGGGAGATTCGGGCTCGATGGTTAGCGATTCGATAAGAGGAAGTGAGGAAGGTGCCCGATCCGGATATACGCGGCACTTTCGGCTGAAACCCCGAATCCGGGAAGAGAGAGACAGCATCCACTGGCCCGCAAAAAAAATACGGGTGAGATCGGAGGAATCGAAGTGGCAGCAAGGTCGGAGTGGGGTGTATTGAGGCGTAGAGGGGCGGAGAGGGGAGGGAGAGGGGAGGGAGAGGGGAGGAAGAGATCCGAAAAGGGGCGTGGGATTCTTTTCCTGGAGGGACAAAGGCCCCCGGGAAGATTGCGGGCGAGAGGGATACACGGGAGTTGGGGGAAGGGGGACATTTGTTATTTCCCCGGATCAGGGGCGGACTCACGAGCCCTTCACCTCTGATCGGCCAAAGGTTAAACTCGTGGGGGGGGGGGGGGGGGGGAGGAGAGACTCCGCTTGCCCATTCGTCGCCAGGCCCTGGGTCGTCAGCACCCAGGGGGACACGTCAATAACAGCTTCCTTCACGTGGCAGGAAAAAAACATTCCCAAACGGTACGAAATAGGGAAGAATGGAGCTGAGCTCACATGCATGACTGAGTATCCTTATTTTTCGCATCCGGTTCTCTGCTACTAAGTTTGCCCACCCTCCAGGAATAAACTGAGATAAAATAGGTACTGACCAGAAACCAGAAGGAAAGACGTGCTACTAAGTTTAACCTCCAGGAATAAGCTGAGATAAAATAGGTACTGACCAGAAACCAGGAGGAAAGACGTGCTACTAAGTTTAACCTCCAGGAATAAGCTCAGATAAAATAGGTAGTACTGACCAGAAACCAGAAGGAAAGACGATCTAAATTTAAACCTTATTTCAGGTTGCCCTGAATTGAAATAAAAAGGCGACTTGATTTTTTACATATAATGCTGTGCTTAAATAATAATGATACCGTGCACCAATATTTTCTGACCAATCCCGGTAGCTACAGAAGGATGTTCTCAAAATAAATATCAATACACTATCAATACAGAAGGATTTTCTCAAAATAAATATCAATCTGATTCATTTAATCAACGTAAATTTATTAAGGCAACACTCACTTGCAACGAAAGTTAATAAGGGGAGAGTTAGTCGCTTGTAATTCGAAAATATGAATTACTCAATATCTAAAAGTTGTTAGCCCGATGAAATAAGTGCCCGATTTCAAAGGACCGCGACAAAAACATTTGCTTGTGTGGATACATTTTTAGGCACGTTACTACTGACATCCCAGTTACATTCCCTAGAGCGATTCAAGGAACAAATTCAAGCGATCCAAAGGCGCGACCAAGACGCACGACAATGAAGAATCACCATCGAGTCCGTTAATTCGCCGAAGCTCTCGACTCGCACGACCAAAACGGCGACGCAAACTGATTCCGGGCCTCACGCGCACGCAACCTGCGGGACTAGGGAGAAAGAGGAAGAAAAAAACCTTTGTGGGACGAATGGGAAGGAATGCTATTTGAAAGTCCGCCCGGGGCGACGCGGCCGCCCGGGGCGAGGCTGATGAGCTCATACCACCGGACCGCCGACTGCCAATCAAACCACTTCACAAACGTCGGCAGGAAACGATATTCGTCCTTCCTCCGATTAAGATCTCATTCGAAGAGGCGCCCGGGGCGCGTACGGTGAGAGTGAAAGAGAGGTGTGGTGAGAGTGAAAGAGAGGTGTGGAGAGCGTGCGATTAGGGGCGTTGGGGGCGTGGGGGGCGAGGGGGGGCTGATCTGCCGCCCACATCCTTGGCCCACAACACCTTCCCATCCTCTCCCACCTCGCCTTCCCACTCGATTCGTGAGAGCGGCGTTGGAAAAAAAGGATCGGCCGATAACATTCAAATCATGACCATTTGAAATAAATTAATCCCTTCCCCGGGACCACTCGGGAAATCACACTCGACGTCCTCATAGGAAAGGACTCGCCGCTGCGGGTTCCCCGGGATGAGGGCTTGAGCACTAGCCTTCAACCGAGAGGGCCGCGTTTCGACTTCCGGTGGTGGCAGAGATTTCATATTGGTATACCGGTCACCACTTAGATGCCTTGAGGAGATACTACAATGGAATCAGGTTGGTATAGTGGCTTAGAGCACTGGTTCTCACCTAGAGGTTTCATAGATGCGAATCCCGGCAGTGGAAGATATATTTCATTTAAAAACCGGGCCTTAATTGAGTGCTTTTAGGAGAGAATTCGAGTTCAGTACCCCGTCGGTCCGTTGAGACGTTAAGACGTGGTCCTCTTGGCGCATTACTTTAAGAGGAGTCATATATCGTCGCCGGGTTTCTTACCACTTCTCATCCTTACCCTTCCATTCCGATCCTGATACCTTTCCTCCCAGTACGAAGCGCAGCTAAGTGCGGCTACAGGTTTGAAAATAGAGTTATGATGATTTGTGGAGAGCACTTCTAGTTCGGTACCCCATCCAGCTAAAGGGAGTTTAGGGGTTGGAAAAAGGCTGTTTCGAACCTCTGTTTCTATTATTAACAGAGTTTTTCCATCGGCATACCGTTACCCAATCGAGTGTTTTGTGGAGAACACTTCAAGTTCAACGCTCCGTCCGTCGGATGGGACGTTAAATCGTGGAGCTCATGGTGCCTTTCGTTAAGAATACGCTAGAGCCGACGCCAAGTTTCTCGCCACTCTTCCATCGTTGCCTCAATAATTCGTGCCTCTAACTGTTTTCCTAAAAATGGCGCTAATGATCCACGCTATCGGAGACCGCCCCCGAATGAGCACCACCAGCTACTTTTCCTCAGAAGGAACTATCGCTGCGCATCGCGCTCATCACATTCCCGGAAAGCATAAAACACGTTGGGGGAAGGAATAGCGTGTCCGACCGCTCGCCAAACGCGATACCTTGAGTACCGAGAAAAGGAACAGCTCATCGCATCTGGGTTCGCGGAGAGGAAAGGTTTTCTGCAGAGGTGCGAATTGAGTCCAAGTAATTTTGAAATTAGTCATTATGGGAGATGATGATAAACAGGTTTACAAGCATTCATTCGCACCATTTGGGATGAGGGGGTATTTGGGCCAAGACAAGACTTCTTCAGGGAATGGAGCAAGGGGGGAGAGAAACCATGCACCAGAAACCTCAGGCTGCTCGAAATGCGCCAAGGGATCCACGGAACAGCGTCTCTTCCGACAGATGGAGTACTATAATTTATGTTCCCTCCGCACTGTACTCGGATAGGGTCCGGTGTGTGAATATAAGAAAAATGTAATAATCACTGCCACTTCGGGATTCAAACCCTCGGTCCTCGGGCTCGAAGGCCGGTAAACTAACCCACACATTAACCGGATTACCGGATTCTTTTGCCAATTTTCATTTGAATTCCGAGAGAAAAACTAATCCTATGACAGGAGATAGGAGACAGAAAGAAGGATACTGAACGTGTTTTCCCTAAGAACCTTGTGGCAAATTTTGTAATTGCTTTCTTTGCAATTAGGATGAAAAGTGGAATTTGTAGCTTGTCGCATGATATTTACAGAAATCACTCTTGGTAGATAGTGTAAGTGAAGTTTAGCGCATGTACATACTGCATTTTTGGTGACAACTCATCCCCTGCCACACACCCTCGATGTGGCTTGCATCGCAGTCGTTGGGAATAGATACAGAAATCCTTCCACGATCCGCAGTTTTATGCTGAAGTCCACCGGTTGAGTGTGCTATGCACCCAACGCTTTTTTCGCTTCGGCGAATTTCCAAGCGGCCCCGAGCCCTCTCGCCATTTCCCGATTCCATTCTCCCCCGAGTATTCGGCACGTGGGGTTCGCTACGAGTGGAGAGCAAGGGGGAGGAGCAGGTACGTACGCTCCACAGCTCCACAGCGATCCCTCGCACCTGATAGCAGTGCTCGAGTCGAACCAATCGCCGAAGATAGTTTACGACTGCATCACCATGGTTATTTGACAACTGCTTCGAGCCGTTGCACCACGGATTCCTTCAAAATACGGTTTTTTGCTCATCTTTACGAGGCTGTTAGCACACCTGGCGCCCTTGTATCAGTACGTTCGGGGAAATTGTGTCCTAACAATCCGCGATTCGGAAAGGCGAAAATTTTGCTCGAGGTTTTGAGGCGTTGTTTATTGTAGCCCCGGCGTTTACTTTCGACTGGGTGTCCCATTAATATGGAGCAATTGACGCCCTACGCGCGCCATTCTTGGCACGTAATGCTCAAACCCTCTTTGCCATCGCGCTGTACCTGGCAGGCAACGAGGAACGGAGCCGTGCTCATGCCATCATCCGAGACAGCGTGGATAATGTCCTCAAAGTGGTGACTCCGGTAAAGAAATACCGCTGTCCATAACAAGAAAGGCCGACACGGATCACATTGCTTATTCCCAAGGACAAGCACCGTCTTTTGAGATAGCTTATTGCCTGGAGATTGCTTTTTTTCTCCGCTCGCCAGGACAAATGGGTCAATTTCGGGGGCCGGAATGGTAAAAAGGACCACTATCAAGAGTATAGACTCGAACGGGTCCCCTTCACACGAAGCAGGAATTCTCTACACCAGTTGACGTAAGTTTTTTTTCGCGCGGCGCTGTTTCTGTTTATCCTGAGTTCGCGGCATGTGAGGCAATTTTTTTTCGTCGCTCAACCTTGAAATTCAAAATGGAAACCCGCCACTTTCCGTCGGCGCGGACGAGGAAGGCATCCCACTGGCCGATTGGATGCTTTGCATGCGGTTCAACCGGAAAGGCGTCGCTCAATGCGAGGGAAAAATCCGACCTGCTCCGAGGGAACAGAGGGCGTTTTTTTGGGCTCCGCAGGGAAAGCTTCGACTTTATGAGCTCGAGATCGAGGAGGATATCTGATGCACGGAGGGGGGAAAGTGGGAAGGCTCGTAAGCGACTGCGCGTCGGGGGCAAGGAAATTCTAAGGAAGGAAGTTGTTAAGGCTTGATGCGGAGTGTTTTCCATTTCCTGCTCGAAACTTATGTACCGGGAAACTGGTGCGTACCCGTGCCCTCTCCTTTGGAAATCGATTGCTAATGATATGAAATTCCAATCCTGAAGCGATTACCCACATAAACGTCCCTCGTTTTTACAACATCGCCTCAGCTCCTTAGGTGCCTGTATAAATCACGAGATTTTTTTCTCGCGTTTGGAAAAACTGATTGTTTACCGATGTTGGTATACACTTACAGCTAATGAGACTGAACACTGAAGGGAAGACTACTTTAAAACTGTGGGATTTTTGGACTAGTGAACGCTTGGGATATTGAATGAGGCCAAACTTACATAGCGTCGTTTCATCTAACCTCTCTATCAATAGACACACGCAATAGCAATGCCGGAAACGGAATTTAAATCTCCAATAATTGGTTTGCGGGTTTGGCGCGTTAAAAACATAGCAACACAAGCCAGCACTTCATACCCATATTAAATTACCCACCTATCATAAATTGCGCCAATGACCAAAGCTGTATGTCGCCTCCCCCGGATAACTACAAGGAGAGTTTGTACATCGGTAGAAGCAATACATGCAGGAAAATGGTACCCATAAACGACTAATAATTTCCTAACTGCGGAAGTATATTAAAGAATAGTATCATGTAATATAAGTATTTACATGTAGCGAAGTAGAAATTATTAGGATAGACTTCACACTTTCACCAAACTAAAGAACTTGATAAGTAAATAATACATGTATTCAGCCCCGTACGAGCAAGATATTAATAAGTGTGGGCGACCAAAGAATTGCATATTTATATTGGGAATGAGCTTCCTTCGCGTAGTATCAAGTATATCTCCTTGCTACCACAGGTCTAGATAAAAAAATGTTATGAGACTCCCAAGTCAAGAGACAATATATACTAATCCGATTATTGAAATTAAAATTTTCTGACTTCTTCCCGAAGGGATCCCAACGCACGATTCCAAAAACTGGTGAACGAAGAAAGGAGATACGCATTAGATTAGATGCCTAAGAGCATCGGAGAAGGGTGGAAAATATAAAGCGGACATTACGAAGAAAACCTACATCTACGTAATACCCTGCGAGCCACCACGTGGGTGTGTGGCAGGGAGTGAATATCACCAAACATGCACTATTGACAGGCAACTAGGATATTTAATGGAGACATGCTAGATAATAGGATCACATGCAGCTAGATGGTTAATATCTTAGAAATAAGAATGGGATTATTGGTTGTTATGACATGCATCATACACTTCAGACCACTCGGACTATATTTCACCAACCTATCCCTTTGCTACGCTGCCTATTGTTCTCTCTTATGGTACGCGGAAAAAATGACATTTTAGATCTATCGGTACGACAATCTATATCTCTAATCTTGTTAATATGATCAAACCTAGCATAATACGCAGGGGTTCTTAATGTATGTCTAACATCATCTGTGAACACATCGGTTTCGAATTAAGTTAAAAGGTTTAACCTAAATTTTAACCTGCGTTCTGATAGTAATTCCCATCCTAGTTCTTCTATTAAACTCGTAACACTTATACAGTTATCATACCGGCTTTAACAAATCTAGTAGATCTCATTTGCACACGCTATAATTCTTTTATCATACCTACCTCGTACGGATCCCATATACTATCGGCATATTCTAAATGAGGCCTGACAAGTGTACACAGTCTGAAGTGTAAAGGTGAGAGCTGACACCATCTAATACCACCCTTAGAACGCGTTCATGTAAGAAGTCTCCTATCCAGCCTTACCATATTACTGTCTATCCCGTATGATGCTAACTTCGCGAGTAGTTTACAGTGGGGAACCTTGTCAAACGCTTTCCTAAAGTCAAGAAACACTGAGTCTACCTGTACGTTACCTTCTCCGGAAACTAAAATATCATGAACAAAAAGACCTAATCGAGTTTCGCAAGACCGATCCTTTCTGAGCCCATGCTGGTTTGTTATCAATAAATCCCTGCTATTGAGGTGTCTCAATGCTTGGTACATGAGGGATGCAACTATTATATGCTCTATAATTTTACATGATAGTGACGTTAACGATATTGGTCTATAATTACATGGCTGTTCCTTACCGCCATTTTTAAAAATTGGGGTCACGTTTGCTATCTTCCAGTCTTTGGGAACCGCGTGTTCTTCCATGGATTTGTTAAATAATACTTTAAGATACGGAGCCATTTCGAGAGATAATTCTTTATACACACGAGCTGGAATTTCATCGGGACCTGAGGACTTGTTCGGGATAATGTTTTTTTTTAGTAAGGATACGATTCCGCTCCAAGATAAATCAATCGGGGGCATTGGTTGCTGAAATCGGTCTGGTATGGTTTCGTGCAAGCTACGCTTAGATTGATTAAAAACGCTCTGAAAAAATAATTCAACAAATTAGCCTTATCTAAACTGGAATTTGCTATTTTGCCTCTGTCGTTTTTCAAGGAATTAACCGTTGACATTTTAGTTCCCTGTACTTCCTGAACATATGACCAAAATGCTTTCGGATTTCCCTCTAGTAACAATGATGTGTTAGCTTGATTGTTAAAGATAAGAAAAAGGGAGAAAAGTCGAGGAATGCAGAACAACAGGAAGGGGTGCATGATAAAATAGGCATTTAGATGATTGAAAGCCTTGAAAAGAAGAGGAGTGTAGCGCTAAGTGGGGATGAGGGAGTAATAATGGAATAAGGTCTAGCAGGAAGTATCATCATCATCATCAGTCAACAATCCTAAGATTGCTTTGACGCAGCTGTGCCCTCGATTCTCCTATCAGCTTACTACTTCATACCTAAGTAATTATAGCAGGAAGTAGGTACATAAGGCTGAAAAAGGAAAGAATGAAGTATAACCACCATCAAGGCATATATTTATCAAAAATATGCCCAAAATAATAACAAGCTAGACAATATGATTATGGTGTCCCAGTGAGTGAAATTTATCGGTCAATAGAACTGGTGAATGCGGAGCAGGAGAAGGAATTGCGGATGGGGAGTTAGTGGAAAAGAGAATCACTTCGGTGATTCCCAGCCAGGGGATGGGGGAGAACCTTTCCGGGGGCCGACCGACAGCCGATATGCGGCAATATGGAATGCGTCCGTCGCCCACGTCACCAAGCGCTCCTCCCTTACCGGCCGCGCTCGCATTCCTACGGACGAGGTTGGCGCCACTGCCTCCCGAACCGTCCCGAACACTGGACGTCGGACCAACCGGCCAATTACGGGCCACTCTCGCCATCCGGTCCATCACGACCGCCTCATCCCACTCCTCCCCGCCACGCGGCGAGTACGTCACGGCGCCCACCCTACCCGGAGCGGTGGTGATCGACCTTTCGACCTCCTCCGCCCGTCCGCGAAGGAGACGACGAGGCCGGGCGGCGGATGCAGGGAGGGGGGGGTGTACCGCCGAGGGAGGCGGGGGGATGAGGAGGCGGCCGGAGCGTGGGACGCCGTGGCCGCATGGTACGAAAAACACGTCTAAATTCACCCGGGGGTGGCCGGACCCACCCTTCTTCGGCCCCCTCACACTCGCGGGGCCTCAAATATCCCCTTTGGCCGGTGGGGAGGACCCCTCGGGTCCGCACGAAGGCCTGCGGGGGCCGGAAGGGCGGGGGTGGGGCGAGGGCGGGGGCGGCGGAACTCGGAGAGAGTGGTGGCAGCATCGCCGTGTCTCCTGCATTGAGGCTCCAAGGTATCCCCGCGTGGATTAATATATTCACTTCAGTTTACTCCAACAGCTTCTCTCCCTCAGCGAACGCTTATGCGATCCTTCCGTTTTTATCGCGCTTAGGAACATAATTTCACATAATTCGCAGCTCACAGAGTGGCCATTTCAACAACCTTGCTGCAAACTTTAGCTACTATTAATAACATTTCAACTTTTTAGCAAGGTAGCAACTTATAGAGATTACGACTGACCGACCAAGAAATAGGTATACCGCTTTAGAGGTAACATAGAAACGTTTTTTAGATATTCTGAACGAAGTTCAAACAACATATCATAACTTTGAATGTGGATTTGGTGACAAAAATAATTTTCAAATGGTAAACCTGGCAGCTCTCCATTCATGCCACACCATGAGATCTCGATAAGAGTCCTTCGTCTCGAGCGTAAATGTCCTTGAAAGTCATGTCTTTTAAAACTAGCTCCTCCGGCGCTCCCGTGTTCTGGGTACGAAAACTGGCATTCTTATTGAGGATGGAGTGCAAGTATTTCGGTGTTCCCTGCTTCTGGAGAGCCTTTGCCATTCCCAAATATAATTTCGGCTGCCGTCAACACGGAAAGTGAAGTTTTTCACGTGCTTTCATAACTTAAATGGTTGGCATCGCTGTAGATTGGATTTCTACGGGGAAAACAGAGTTTTAATATACGAGTTGCTTCCTTGGACACACCAGGGTAAAGCCAACATCATATTCATTGACTACTACATCTTTTAGAAGCACCAAAAGCGCCAGAGATAAAGCGAACATTCATTTTTACGTGAAAACCGGTGATGCCTGAGCGTTAATTGCTTCCATTTCAGCGTTAATGTCTGGTCAAATGGGACAGCCCTAAATATTAACATCACTGACCCCTTCACTCTCAAAGATACCTGAAATTAAACGAAATGGTGGCCTAGCGATCTGCTTTGAAAAATGTTTTCCTTCCAGCGTCTTGATAAGTTATCATCCCGTTGGTAAAAATCGAGGCCTCTATCTTTCCCCCTAAGTCATCACTAATAGAGTAGAGAGTGACATCACTGAACTAAGATGACTTCAGGTTACACGCCCACGAAATGAGTCGTACCTACTGGAAATGGCACGCAGAACTAAGTTGACATGCGTGATGCGCCGTGCGTAACTTTGCAGTGCACCTCATGTCTTTCGAAGCCCAGCGACTGCTGCATCACGCAACACGCGAACCGTTTTGCGAACTCCAACTATGGTAGACTGGACCATTATCAGAAAATTAGAGAAATTGATTACCAAACCGACACATTCAAAATTTCCTTCTTTTCTTGCACAATAATGGATATGAATTGCTTGAAATATATCCAATAGTAAAAATGAAAGTGTATCAATGGATAGCATAGGTAATTGCAATTTGGCATAAGGAATGTAAGCTAACCCAACTAAAGCATGTTTTTGCAAGCTTTCTTTACTACTTTTATCTTTTTCTAATTTGTGAAGTTTAGACTAGAATGTATTTACTAATCATTCTATGCATGAAATGTAATGCATATTTGGTGTTAATTCACTCCCTGCCACACATCTTTATGGTGGCTTGCAGGGTATTATGTAGGTGTAGAAGTAGATGAAATGCCTAGAACCCTCTCCAAGCCATCGAGGCAATCTCCAAGTATGCACCACACACCCGGAACACTCCATGCGGCTTGGTGACACCAGAAGCTCCGCCATCCGAGACCATCGAAAGAAACGCGTCCCTCGCTACGACGCCATAAGGTCGTTTGTGAGACAGGGTGGGGCATTCGTAACGTCCGAAGGAACGAACGCCCCCGACTGACTTCACATAGAACCCACTGCCAATACATGAAATCCTTACGAGTTAGGACTACATAACGAATTGGAGCGTGGGCATGGAATATAGGCAAATTTTGCAGAGGGACGGCAAAATAACCATATAACCAGTTTATTAGAAGTACTTAAATATGAATCTTTATCAGACCGTAGGTTAAAAATAGACCATCTCCTAAGGAAATTCAAGACGATATTTTTACTGACGACAATAATCAAATTTTGCGAACTCCTACTCATATGGTAGACTGTGCCATTAACATAAAATTAGGGACAGTGATTGCCGAACCGACAGATTTAATATGGCCTTCTTTCGTTGCACTACACGGTATCTGAATATCCGTGATATTTTTCAATAATGTTAACACAAGTTTATCAATACGTAGCCTAATCCATATCCCTATGTCAGTAAAAAGACTTTTAGCAAACCCAACCAATAGAACGTTTATTCATGCTTGCTCTGTTCTTTAAATCTTTTTTATTTTCTTTAGCTCCACTAAAACGTAGCTACTAATCTTCTTTAAATATGATAGATAGTGAGTGCATGTATGGTGAATATTACCCCCCTGCCTTGATACATTTATGGTAGCTTGCAGGGTATTATGTAGATGTAGATTAAGTGGCTGAGAATGCACTCCATAAAAATGCAATGGTATTCATAGGTACAGTTTGGCGTGCGAATTTTAATTGCCCCCATCGTCTTCACCCAACCTCTCAGCAGGTAGGAAAAAGCACGAGCAGCTTTGCTAACCCACACCTGGAGGACCACGGCCCCAAACCGGTTCCTACTACGTATAAAATCGATGGATTTTGAGGAGACGGAATTTCGAATTTCATTTCCTTCTTTTGCTTCACTGCGGCAGCTACGGATGGAGATGTTATTCAAGAAGTGCCCATTTACTTTTATTTTCATGAAGATCTCCTTTAAGAATATAGTGGAAAACGATCCAAATGACTCTGCATTTATCCAGGTGTTTAAAAACACACCCCTTAGGGGCACGCCGTACTGAGGAGCTGATACAGTTGCAGCGATACGAGTATTCGGTCATCCTAAACACTTAGTTTACCAACTTGGAGGTGATAGGACCGCGAAGCGAAACAAATTCCAGAGCCATCATATTCTCAACTGGAACTCCGCTCGCTGCATCGAGGGACCGATTCCCATCTCTGGGATGAATATGGACCCGAGACTGAATCGAAGGTCTGCCGGAGCTAATCTCAGACATGGCAGATATGCGGGGGATGGTATCAAAGCAGGCACCTGTGAATGAAGCCTCCTCCGTGAGCGTGCGATGTTACAGGAGCAGAAGTTGCGAACGGACGCCATATTTCGTCACACAATACACGACAGCCAACCAGAGGATTTCGAGGCCGCTAAATATTCTGCTATGCAATTGAAAGATCTCAATGCAAAAATAGAAAAGAATTTTAGAGAAGTTATCACGGCGCGATGTATACGAGGATAGAGCGTGACGCTACTGTAAAAGGATACGGGTTCAGGCCTCTGCAGTTCTTTAAATTTCGATATTCAATCATACAAAAAATAACTTTCTCGGCGTTAGATTTTTCCGGCAAACCACAGCCGGCAGAGCGGAAAGAAACTCCCTCACCTCTAACTACACCTGATTGGTGAACGAACACGTCGTCATTAGCTCCAATCTCACAGATCAAAACAAACTTCCACTCTAATACTGCGGTGAAAGGGAAGAAAAAATAATCAATCAAACTTTATGGCTATTGAAGCATATAAGAGATGGGGGCTATTTATTAGATTACAGGGGTTCAAGGAAAAGCCACCAGACGCTGAAAATTATTGCGATGAAGGAAACAATCTCATTGACACATATAAAGAAAACGATTGGCAAAGTCAGCACCTAAGAATGAAGACAGAGATACCGACCGGATTTCATACTTGTCTGCAAAATGTTATAAATTTAGAAGAGGAAAAAAATGGTACAGGAATAACGAAATAACAATGGAAAGTTCGGTGGCATCATCCCACCAACTCCTCTTGAGTGCCTTTAATGGCCTCCAACATTTTGACTCGTCCATATCTCCTCGTTTACTTCATCGCTTTCGTGAAGAGGTGTCATACTGACGATGGTGAGTCGCCATGGGAAGTTGCTGGGGGACGTTAAAGTCACAGAGACATTAGAAACACGTGAACGATACTACACGGCCTGGGCTAAATAACGACACGATTCACGCCCATCGTCGTGGCACTTTGGGAATGTACGCGATGGAATTTTTTTTCTCATAAGGTTCTTCTATTCGCCTCCAAAACTAGTTAACATCGATGGAAATGGAACACCTCGGAGAGAGCGACAAACCACGAAACCGCAACTTTATGGCCGAGGGAGAGCATCGTGACCGTTCCCCTCAGTGCCCATGCGTTCACGACTGGGAATTCGACCGACGAAATAAATCTCTCCGAGCGATGAATAAAATGGAATGATTATTACTACAACCCTCCCAACTTCAATGACAACTGATTTATCTTGATTTGCCACAAACCCTCAACGTAGCTCGCAAAAATTGACAAGAAGTAGGTACTCTGTCAATGAAAGCGGGATATCACTGACGGTGCACTTGAAATTCACGTTGCGAGCATAACACTAATGAAATAAATAAACTTTGAAATTAAATACCTGCCTGTGGTGACGTATTCTGCTTTAAAATTCCATTGAATAGTTTAATATATGTTTCAGCCTTAATAGGTAAGAACGACATTCCGCACAGCTGTGCAGTCCGTGCCATTTCGAGGGCTTCATAAATTCTGCGCGAGCGTTTAAAACACGCATCCATATTCATGCCAATGAAATATATTCACCCTCCACGCATGAAACGGAATATATAAATGAGCGAGAGTGAAATTTTCATATTCCAATGTGCAACGCGCAGAAACAAATAGGTAACGTTTTCCGAAAGGAAGAGTGCTGGCTCACACGTTTGCACTGCTTCGCGTGCCCATAAATTGTTCGCATGGGACCGGAGCCTCCATGCCTCAAAGCCGTCACGATTCAATTCAAATTATGCTTGAAAGTGCTGTGAAACATACGACTCACTGCACCGCCATTGATGAAATGTATACTCGTCGCTGGGATGACGAAAAATCATATTCAGTTAAAACGGAGCGGGTCATAGCGCTGTTAACCCGAAGCACGGTATATCTCCTACCCAACTTCGCGGTGCTTTGCATAAGAATATAAGGATTGGAATGATTCAATGATTATTTATCACAAACAAGCAGTGCTTTACCCAAAGGTTGGCTGTTTAGTGAGGGCAGAGTTCACCAAATGCTAAGCTCAATGGCGAGAGAAATTCAGACATCAGGTTAGGATGGGGGGCAGATCTTTTCCTGGAATCGCATGTGGATTCCTAGAATGACCCGGTTCCTAGAAAATAAAAGCTTAGCCTTGGCGAAACATGTACTATGGCCGCTCCCGGATTCGGACCCTGGACCTCCGACCATTAGCCTAAAGTTATACTCCCTGGATTAACTCGCCCACCCGTTGTGTTATAATTTACCACTTCAGGGATTAAAAACCCATGCCTTTGCAGTGCCACGTCCTAATTCCTTCATCGCACAGTCTTTCTAAGATCACGAATATTTATTAAGGGTTCAGAATAGCTGTGAATATCTTCACTAATATGCACACAGCAAAGCAGAAGATAGCTATGGTAGTTGCATGCCGGCATAAAGGCTTTCACCAACTCAATTAACTGCTTGCTCATGCATGTTTGCTCTTCTTTTTAAATATTAAAAAAATATTTATCTTTCGACTAAAGCTGCTAACTCACATTCACAAACTCTACCCTGCCACACACCTTTACGGTGGCTTGCAGAGTATTATGTAGATGTAGATGTGATTCAGCACGTTATGTCCTGAATTTTTAATAAAGATTCACTCCCCGCTACACACATTAATGGTGTCTTGCTGAGTTCTATGTATATGTAGAGGCGAATGCCCTGTTGAAAGTTCTGCCTACTACCTGATAGTCACCCTTAAAGAGATTCCACCGTGACTCCGCTTTTCAAAATCCAGTAAAAGAGCTATGTTATTTAATGAATAAATACCGATCCGGAAAACACCCATATATGTAAAATTATCTATAGGTTGATAACGCATACACAATAATTGTATGAGTATGCTATTATGTAACGCGTTGCAGTTGCATTCTATTTTTTACAAGCTCTTTTAACTCATTTGGACCTCCGAACATAACTAACATGTTGTTATACGACACAGTTTCAGGCAATACTTTGTGGGTGTGCGACGTGTTGTTGCCACGCTTAATTTACAAAGTGAGAATACAAGTTCAACCCCGCTAATACGTATTCTATAATAGGTTAAATATTTTCTTAGTTAGTTTTAAACTATTCCCTTTCAAATACAACTCTTTGTTTTGAATTTTATTAATATTCATATTTTTGTAAATTGTATGGCAAAAATTGCAACATCTTCTACCATTTGGAAGCATTGGTATTAATTACACCACGTCAATAACCAATTAAATATATAAATTATATAAAAAATATAAGAAGAGCCTTGGTAAGGTATATTCGTAGATTAAGTTAGTAAATATGTTTGTAAGCACGTTCCGTCACAAGTACCGTTGGCAATGATAACAACATACTGTAGCGCCACTTTCATGTAAGTAAGGCTTTTCTGATTTTTTTCGATCAAACATTTATTAATATCAATTAAACGTGTGTGGTAATGCGAACACTTTTTTAAAACGCTAAATTCCACATAAAATTGCGCACCTTATATTAGTTTTTCGTCAAAACTAAATTTATCTTTGCATTATTTATCTGCAAATTTTACTGCAAGAGCCATGCTCTGCCGTATAACCACGTATAAAATTGCTGATTTTCAGCGTCTTTTTCCTTCAAATATATGATGGAAAGGCCTCATTATTTTATTGCAATTCTATAGAAGGGCCAAAAAATGATGTGTCCTGAATTTTTTTCAAAAATGACATCTACTTTATAATTCGGAGGAGAATCCTTAAGAGACACACTACTTTCGAGGGTCAAAATATGCGTTCTTTTGGGATACCTCTTTGAGTCGTTGCGAGAAGAAATGCGACTCCGCCAAGAAAATGGACATGGGGGAGCAAACGGAAGTAAATTGGAAGATTTGAAGGCAAAGGATCGAGTCGAGATGGGGTCCCTCCGAGACCGGCACAGGGAAGCGTGGATCGTCAGCAGGTCCGGGGGTCTATTGCGTGAGCCCCTAGTTCCGTGGAATCCCTCCCCAGGGGCGGTAGGCCTCATACCGTCCGGCTATCCGACGAGGAATGAATCCCACCTCAGGGCGGGGGGGCGGAAAAGGGGCAGCGTCTCGTTGTCTCCGAGACATTACAATTAGGTAATGCCGCTACCATTACCTCTTCTTCCGCCCCGAAGTTGTAGTAGCACCAATACGCCACCGGCCTGGTTGAATGACCCTCTCAAGCGGTCCCGTAATTAAACGTATTGACCATATAACGATCTAAAAGTACCCATTTACATTTTATAGGTTGGTGTGTCACCACCGGTAAAAAAAAGAGCGGAGAGTAAGGAGTCTGAGGGAAATGAGGAATGGCTTTTTGCAAGATGACAGCAAAATTAGTATTCCATGTGCTGCAGCTGCCACGGTACCTTGCAGCACATGATCGAATTTACAGTTACTCGGAGAGAGCGTCAACAAGCTACGGTCACTCACGCCATTTATGATAGGTGGTTACTTGGGTAGGGGTTGGGAACTAGTCAGAGTACGGAGGCAGGGAGGAGAGAAACCCGGCGTCGACACTATTCTTAACGGAAGGCACAAAGGGGTTCAATGTCCCGTAAAACGGGCACATTATTGGATTCGAAGTGATCTACACTGATCACTCAAGTAGGGACCGGTATACCAAAGAAAAACCTCGTCATGGGCGGGATTTCAAACCTCGGGATGGGTGGGTCTATCCATCACAAAAACCTGATAACCTCATGATCTACGTTTAACTCAACGACAAAGAAGAACAACCTTACCGGAGGCAGGATTCGAACCCGCGATCTTTTATTTGCCTGTCAACTCTTCAGCATGGCGTCGAGTAAGTATTAATGATGGATATATGTGTGAAATCATTCATATTTCTTTGGTTTCTTATTTCATTGTCTTATTTTATTGCTTTTATCGAACAAGTATACAAGGTCTTGGGCCAAAAATACTGTAAACTGTACTTGAACGGTTAAAATTTCTCGCAGCTGACGGCCATTCATAATTTCCCTATCGCCATGAGATGCTTTAAGATATCATGAAGAGGTTTTCGACGAGTCATACAGTTTTCCTTCCCTCATTATTGCAGACGATTCTAAAGCATCCATTGTTTTCGCGCTGCAGCCTACATTTGGCTGTTCATCTAATGAGAGTAGGACTATGAAAACAACCTTTATCATGAAGTTCATTATTCCTTAACAATCGCAGAATTTTCAATCGTCCGCGAAAATTACATTCATTATATGCAATGCATCACCTCAATTGATTCTGCTACCTGTTCTGGAAGCTACAGGTCTTTTCCCATCATGGTGAACCATACGCCATATAAAAATGGCCACCTACAGCGCCAGTTTGGGACACGTTTGGAGTCTGCAGATAAGAGGACGTCTTGACGATTTCTCCCGAGGTTTTCGTCACCACCTCCCTATAACCCAACTCTACGCGAATAATGAAGCACTTACGCAACTTGAAGATTGTTACGACGCAAAACTACGGAATGGAAAAAAATAGATCTAGGTCCGAGACGCACAAAATTAATATAATAATACGGGTACGTAACTACTAAAAGTATCTAATTCAAATCGTGCTGGCAGTGAAAACTGCACACACATAGGTGGCGAGAAAGTGAGATTAAGATCCGAGATCCCCAATTAATTTAACAAAACATGTCTCTCAAGCCTAAAGACAAACGTGGGGAAGAAGGCGAGGTCATTGTTTAAGACAGGATCTTTATATTCAATCTTACCATGAGAGAACCAGCGCGGATATGATCGATGCATAGTACAAGCAAAACCCAAATGAAACCTGATTAGTTTCAGAAAAACGTTTTCAAGTCGAGTACAAAAATTCGTTTCAAAAATCGAATTTTTGCACTCGATAACTCGAGAGTCAGGAGAATGATGGCAGAAAATTGTGCGAATTAATACTGAGAGTGGAAGCCAAATGCATTATTTAATGAAATGCTTGCAATGAAAAAACGACGTTGATAGTGAATATTTAGCAAAACAGAGACCGACCTTGTTATTGACACGAACGTATTTTGTAAGAGGCAACTTGAGTAGGTATAAATTTATGCCCACACGCTCCCCAGTCTGGTTTTATTTAAATTATCGGTATGCTCTGTAATTATAGGCACACGGAACGGTTTGAATTCGCGACTCCCTGGTGTCAGAAGCACTCTTGATTGAGCAGTATATATTCTTCCCCTCGGCTCTCGAAAAGAAAAGACAATCTGTGATAATTCCTCGCACTTAGCTGGAGTAACAATCCCCCAGCCACACCCTGGCTGGAAACCTGCTTTACACAATGTGTATGCAAATCTCCTGATTGACGCCCAAAAAAATTCTTTCCTCATTGGGGTGCCGAGAAGCAAATCCGAATAAGGCTCTGGTGTCACTCCGTACTGCGAGACCTTCCCCATTCGATGCATCGTGCCAGTGGGCACTCAATATTCGGGAGCACGTAAAACAAATGACGTATGCGTACGAAGCCCATACAACTGCGCCCTTATTGGCAGAAAAAGGAAATGAGAAGAGCAAAGCCAATCAAAAGAGGTGAGATGGAAGAAAACACTTTCACAGCGACGCACTGAGCTGGTGCTTACGACTGTTATAAACAACGGGGTTGTCTGGCTGAACACCAATGAAAGTTCCACACTGGATATGATGAATACAATGAAGAGGCAACTGATGATTTCTATGACCACAGATCTGTGAAGCAAATCGCACTCATTTGTCACCAAATAGACATTGGTAATGCAGTGACGCCTCGAAAAGTCAAGATAATGCAGGTGCAATCCGTTCTGGAATCACATTCGTTAGCAAACCTTGTTTCGCGTATGTTTTCACAGAGAATCGATAATTTCATTCTGGATTCTGCCCATTATTTGAAGTTTTACTGAATAGTAAAAACTGCACTAAAACGGCAAAGGCTAAACTCAAAGGCAGAGATGATTAGCTACCCAATTGGCCGAAGACTAATGGAAATATAGAAGAAAAAATGACGATCTTTATCACACTGAACGTAGGTATGTTATACGCTTTATGTTATTCAACTGAAAATATGCTTTTTCTTATCTTCTTACTAGAAATCAAAACCTCACACGCATCACGGAAGTATGGGAAAGTATAAGGAGCGCACTTACATATTTGTTTCAAGTGAATATATTCATGGTGCCTAGCGCGACATCCTCTACGGAATCCCAGATTACTTCCATATTAGTACCTGAATCGCTTGGGTGAATTCCCGTTGCTTTGGAAGAGATTACATTCTGTTCCCATGAGGCCAATCACATTACAACCCATTCGGCGACGTTACCCACGCAATGTTTTCCCGAAGGCAAGCGCTGGAAACGACGGAACACAACTTGATTCACGACTATGCGTACGTTACCCCTTGAAACTCTATGAGCGTTAATCAGATAATATTGCTTGCAGACATTGCTCCTGTGCAACTCAAGACATTCCATCCTTTCGCGGCGGAAGACGGGAAAAATCCCACTGCATTGTAATTCACACACTCCCGTCATAACGCCAATCCCGTGGCGTGCATAAAATGAGACCATTTCAACTCCGACGCTAGGGGAACACATTCGCGGAAAATATATTAGTTCACATGAGGGGAAGGTTCAGCTTTTCATTTCCCCCGATCGAATGGCAAGTTCGCAACAAATCTCCGATTTTTGCTTCCTTATGGGGAGTTCCTCGTTCTTTCCTGTATTTTTCCTCTCGCCAGGCATCCTGCAATTTACTCTCCATTTTTTTCCCGGCCATACCCGAGCACGGGCAGCCAATTATAAAAAATGAAATAAAAAACTCGGAGAAGGTGGAACTCGTAACGTAGTTTCTCGAGTGAAGAGAAACGAGCATATCATGAAGTTCGGTTATAACGAGCGCGGTGGAATCGCGAGGCTTCACCACGACGTTACTCGCGACAGCGGCGAGCGTTATGCGGCTTATTCCGACCGGCGACTCAGAGGCACACGTCAACCCATAGATATCCCCACTCCCCCGACGAAAATTAGCATCATGCCCCTTTCGGCAAGAGCACCCTCTATTTTCTCGACCCTCCACGCACATTTATGCCGCTATGGATTTATGTGAGTGCGATGGTATCTCTTTCCCCAGAAATGCATTAGCGAGCGATTTATTTCAGATTCCGCAAGAGAGCCACCTCCAGCTCACTGGCAATGATACGGCCGAGGACACATATGTGACGATATGGCCCGCAACACAAGCCCTCCTAACTAACTCGGCGGAACTAACGAGTCATACACTCTGTCTAATTTCTCGATAAGAAGCTACAATTTTTCTGGCAACCACCTCTAAGGCCTGCACGAGCAAATTAAATGCCATCAAAGCTGGGTACACAGTAAGATTGTCCTTTCCATCAATTTCCGGGAAGCAAAAGGTATTTCGTTTACTTCCCAAGTATAAGGTAAGCGCTAAGAACTCATAAACTTATTTTTCCTGGATGTTGATAACGAAAAGCGATGATGGAGACTTCTCCGGAAAGTTCTAGAAGAAAAACACGCTGCAAAATACCGGAATGTACCGATAATTAAAACAGAAAAATACGGCGGAAGATAATGTTGAAAGACGATGGACATGTGGGAAATCGATTATCGAACATATCAAATTACGGTTAAAAATGATGAAAAGAGACCCATTTCTAACGGAAGGTCGAAGAGGTGAAAACTGTAAGGAAACGGATGGCAGAATGGCTACCACATACGCACGGATAACTTAGCTCCGGGCGTGCAAGGCGATTGCATCCGCATTGCGGCTTTCAACCAATAATTTGAAAACCAAACGTAAAATAGACTGGAATAAGCTACAACTCAGTGAGCTACGACGAATTACGACCAGGATCCGCGACTTAATGAACCCTTTACAGCACAACAATCTGGATGGGAAGAGCTTTTACAATTGAAATTTTCAACAACTATTCATTGGTGAGGGAATGAAAACATTATCCCTTTCTTTTAAATTAAATGGCACTTATACAGTTAATTTAATGCTGCTTATAATGTTTAAAACCCACTTCTCATATCATTCTGTAGGCTAATATGTTGTTTTTTTAAACAATTTTGTGTTTTTATGATATATCAGACCTCTTCCGGAGGTAATTTACGGCATCAATTTATTTGTGAGTATATTTTATCCAACCATATTTTCCATAAATAGGTTCAGCAATGCTTATTATTTGATGTGCCGACTAGTTTCAAGATATAGTTCAATACTGAGGAACGACGAGGATATCCCTACTTCTTTTTTTATAAAAACTAAAGAATAATATTTAAATAAAATCGTTGGATAGCAAATATCTAGAGAAATAGTTAGCATATTTCCTGCCCGTTTTATAGCGAAACATGAAGACACTCATCTTAGTTAAAAATAACTAAATTATACACTAATTAAAAGGGATATTAGCAAGGATAAAACTTCTTTTTTATAAAAAGTAAAGATTAATATTTAAATAAATTCGCGAGATAGCAAATTTATAGAGAAATAGTTAAAGTCTAAGTGGATCATTGAGAGCAAAATTTTTTTTTTCGGCCGTTGAGGAAACCATTGGCGCGAACCCGCTCAAATGCGTCAGCATCCTTCTCCACAGGAAGGAGCGCCGTATTCCGATGTCACTCAACCGTAAGCACGCGAAGGGATCGCTCAAGAGTACGGAAACCGCGGCCCTCGCAACATCGGAAACATTCACCTTCTCTCCGCGCGTGATCTCACGGAAACCCACGCCAACCTAGAGGGACACCTGGGGAGAGATCGGCCCACGATCCGACAACGTAAGCCACTCCTCATTAACACTATTCGCTTCCAATCAATAGCGAGAAGCTCGCACGAATTAATGAACTGCGGGAACGGGCCCAGTCTGAAGCCTTAGAGGAGTTTGAAGTCTGAAGAGTTTGAAGTCTTGAGAATCTGAAGAGATTCAAATCTGAACATCTCGACGTCAGACCAGTCTGAAATCTCACGAGTCTGAAGCCTATCGATTCTGTAGTCTGATATTTCCAACGTCTGAAGAGCTTGACGTGTGACGAGTATGAAGTCTGTCAAAGTCTCAAGTCTGAGCCTGAAGTCTGACGACTCTGACGTGGGATGCGTTGAGAGGATAAGATAGGTATAATGGCTTGTGTACAGGATTTTGTTCCCATAGACCGCATTCGTAACCCGGCGGTGGCAAACATTTTTCATTAATCTTAAGCTCCCTTTTTGAATGCTGAGCGGAGAGTACATCGAGTTAAGCAGGTCGTCCGTCGCATGGGACGTAAATCCATTATCCACCTGCTGCCTTTATTTAAGGATGCGCATATTCCGACGCCGGGTTTCTCTCTATCCTTCCTCCGTTCCTTGAATGAAAAATTCCTTCCTCGATTGAATTACCCGCGTATCCTAAGGGGTGCAAGTGACTACAGCCGTCGATCCCCTCCCAACAATAACTAAAACTACGGGAGCTTTGATATCAGTCTCGTTCCCCGTTGGCTTCCCACCTTCTTCACATGCACAGGAGGAGCTTCCACTCGGCCGGGAGCTATGTGGAGAGCCGGGACGGAGGACTGCATTGCAGGAGATGTGGCTGCCATCTCTACCTCAACTCCGTTCATCACCACTGCCCTGTTTACCGCTCGGAGGGAGGGAGAGGGGGGATTCTAAAAAGAGGAAAAGCCGCGGCCCTAAAGGAGACAAGCTCTCTGTCTGGCTCGAATAATAAACTGAGAAACGGAGGAATACGAGTGGCGCGGAAATAAAAAGAGTGGCGTCCGACCTCCCCTCCGCGGCTTCCGAAAGAATATTTTCCCCCATATCTCCGCAGAGCTGGGTCGGAAGTGTCAGCAATGACTGGAACGCGGGTAGGGTCAGTGTGGTGACAAGATTATTGGCTTCCCATCCCTGGGGTCCGGGTTCGAATCTCAGCAATGGCAAAGAATTTTCACCGGCAAGTTCTACTTCAGTGCTGCGCAGCGAGCATCTCAAGTTCAGTACTACATCCGTCAGATGGGTCGTTAATGACTGAAAATATTTGCTAGCCGTCACCATTTTGATACCAAATAATAGCGCACGATTTAAACGATTATCGACACCGGGATATGCACCAAACAGGATTTTAGCAGAGCTGCGAATATTCTAGTTTAGGCTGTCCGACACCAAATGAGTTGGTATGGCTGCTAAAGCAATGGCTTACCGCAAGCTGTGATAATGCCGGCTGTGGCAGAGATTGTTCATTGGTAATCCCGCTTAGGGGTGGGGACTTCGAGTTCAGTAGGTACTCCGTCCGTGTGATGGGACGTTACACCGTTGACCCCTTGTCGCGTTTCACTAAGAACGAGCTAATGCCGACACCGGGTTTCTCTCCATTCTTGCCAACAATTTCAACCTCATACCAAAAACACCCGGATACGACCTAAGCTGTCGGATGCCACACGCCCGCGTTGCTACCACTCGGCCACGGGCACACGCTGGGGCCGGATCACACACATATAACACACGGAGAAAGCATTCATTCCGAATGAGACGAGGGGCCCTTAAAAATAGGCGCCCCATTTCGGCCGCGAGTCCCCGAGGGGCGTGTGACTCACGGCCCAATTTGCACTCCCGCGCCGCGTGGGCGATGGCGCCCCTTTTCCGCCGCTTCCGAGTCGCAACTCCTCCGCCAAGGAGCCCCCACACCCCGACCGGGGTTTAATATATTCATTAATTAAAGTCGGGAGGAAATTATCCCGATCCGCGCGGGGTCCATGGGGAGCGGGAGATGGAAAGAACGGACGATACGGGATCAATAAAGCGAACGAGGCTCAGATTTATTGCACCTCGGTCGCGAAATCCCACTTGACAAATACCTGAGCATAAATAAGAGGAAACGCCGCACCCGAGCGAGCCCGGGACTTAAATCTACCCGAATAAAATCTTTAATGCCCCCGAGTCATAAGGACAATCCGAAATAAATTGCGCGCCATATATTTCATTGACAGTTTAAAGAATAAATTAGCCGCGTGCTTCAACTTACTGACGGTGCGGGCCCATTATTTATTTATTGAGCGACTTCTAAGCCCAAACCCTAAATTATGCGCCCCAAATTTCTTTTTTTTTGCATTGAATACATGTGCAACTTTTCATAACACCAGCTTTACCCAAATCCGATGCGTTCCTTTAATATTTCATGTTGCGCATTAATATCACATTCGGAAATTTTATTAGTAGCGTGCATGTCCGTTTACACACTATTGCGTTGGCACACAATATTGAAATGCCAAGTAAATACTGTCACTAATAATCATTCAGTGTGAAAAAATAATGCCGCGAAATAATACCGCGCTATTAAATACAGGCAGTAGCCCCGAAACGCCTTATCGGATTTCGATTAGATTGCTCTAACACCAAAAATTTATTTTAGCACAATAAGTGGAAATTTATGTGAGTGCATGAAACTATATCCACCATTTCGTAACTGCATTCCTTGATAATTAATTTTTATTGTAAGCTCATGTCGAAAAAGAAAAATGGACATATGAAAACTTCGTAGGTTAGTAATTACAATCAGGGAGATAAATTTCTACTTTACCATTATTACTCTACGACTAATGGATATTACATTATCCATTAGTCCTACAGATTCCTTCCTAGAAATTAAGCGCCATAAATCCTAACGTTTCTTCACGATGAGTGGACATAATGAGGAGCCAATGGACACGGACACTCAAAGGACACTCTTCGCGAAAGAAAAATGGCAATTTTCCACAAGAATAATTATTGTGGAAAATTGCCATTTTTCTTTCGCTATGATATTCCACCAAATCAAGCCTGAAACAAGTACCTTGACACTCTTCGCATTTTGATAGCGATACGTAGCAAATCATTGTCGTTCCTCGCTGTTTACATCAGTCTTACACTCAAAGGTCAGTTTGCATCGAATTCTTTATGATAGATTGGTTAATAACTAAAAGGGAGAGTGAATTTTGAAGGCACGGGAAAGTGAATACTGCTTTTCTCAATTCAGAAAGAGTGAAAAACATTATAATACTGCATAGATCTGACACTTCAACCGCCTTGAACCCATGGATCCTCCAATCAATAGCTGAAATATATCGTTCCAAACGATTATCCCACTTTGAGATTTGGACGGAAACATCGAGATTGAAGAGACATCACTGTCTACAGACAGACAGAGTGCACCAGAAGAGCAAAAGTTTCCATCACCGGATCATTTCAACTCTAAGTTCCTGCCTACTTTTCCGCAAAAACTACGGAATATATACAATAATACCTCTCGCGTTTTTCAAATTAGCTTGCGATATCAACTACATCCTCGTCGGGGCCGGCGGTAAGCCAAGAGCACTTTGAGAGTCAAAATAAACAATATAAAATAACGCGTGCAGAATAGTTCCGAGAGAGACTCCGGATGTCGAGAAATATTCTTTCCCGAGCTTGAAGTGTGCTTGAGCAGCAATTTTGAGGGCCCTTCCCCGGCGAAAGGTGCACTCAGAAACTTTCATAAGACCCCGATCCCTCCACTTCTCAAAGACGATAACCCACTCGCCTCCCCTGGGGTGCAATAAATCCGGCGTCAGCAAATAGGGGCGCGGTGATGGTACTCGCGGAGAACCTGGCGACTGTTCAGCATGCGCGTGTGATTAGCGAGAGATCTACGTGGCTCGGGAAAGACAAGATACTCTGAGCATCGCCAAAACAAGAGCCGCATCATCGAGGTGAATGTATGAGCATCGAAAAAACATTGGCATCCACGCCATGTGACGTTCCAAGTATCCACCGACTGCAGAAACGTCGTTAACGTTTTTGAAATTGACGTAGTCCAGACGTTCAAGGACCCAAGCCACGACCACTTTTCACATTTGTGACATGTCAATCTACACAGGTGCGCATATAGGTAAGTTTTTGCCTAATTAGCCACAAACAATGCGCGACATCACAATGATTCTACGGAGACAGCTGGTATTCAACATAGCTTCAAATATATTTTACAACACACAAAATGTCATCACAATTTTGCAAAAAATAATACTGAAGCCCGTTACTTAGTCTGAGTGAGTGAGTTATTACATCGCTGAAATTCTGGCTCGCCATTTTCTTCAGCTGAAAAAATGGCGCTACAATCGTCTCCACCTGCTCGGCTAAGTAGCCAATAAAAAAATGCGTTTCGAGGAATTGTCACTTTCTAACTTCCAAGCTTCATGTTTCCGAGATTGAGGAGTGCCTACTATTCGAGAGAGCTAAATTTTTTTCAACCGACAGTAAGAAATACCGAAACCGGCATTCATTTTCACTCACGCAAAAAAGCGATACGACATCTTAACTGCGTATTTTTTTTTACCGACAGCTAACAATCAGAATGCGTAAGTTATCCAACGATATTTGTCTTCAAGCTCCGCCATTTATTTGGGGCATTGTGACGGCATTTTGACCACAATGGAATGGTAATATACCCCGCAACCCCTCGGGGCATATTTCCCTCATTAGGTGCCATCTTCAAATTTCAAGTTTTAAAGTTTTGGAAACTGGACCCCCATTAATCGACAGAATTTATCCATACTCAAGTGAGAGTAGGAGACGAGAACAAAGGAATCGAATTAATTAGGTATCTCGCAACAAAATTGGAAGGTTTTGAGTGACAGAACAATACCGGTCGGTAAAATTCAGAACCTGTTCTAATGGAAAACGGATGTACTATGTGTATAAACTATACTTCACTATTTTCTGGGATCTACGACAGCTACTTCCATAACCCTTCCATTACATTAATTTGGATGGAAGCCAAAGTAAGGGAGGTACTGGCTAATCTCAATGACAGAGAATTGACTAAGAACAAAGACACAGAGGATATAAATAAAATAAGCACTAGAGTCGATTGCCCAATTCGTATAGCCAAAGGAAATTACTTGAAGGAATAGCATGAAGCATCTTATTGTTGAAACTTACCACACTCACTATGAAGAAAATATTAGTAAATAGTACACTTTTCACACTATATGTCTTTGAAACTGATCATAGTTTCAACCCAAATGTTAACATGAAAATGAAATTGCTTAGGTATATTAAAATAATACAGATTAATGAAACAAAATAAGGTGAAATTAAGATGGTTGATTTTTTCGGATTGAAGCACGTCTAAAAGAAATATGTGGTAACGTGCATAATGCATTTTAATAGTACTTCTCAGATGTTTCTTTTCCTGTAGGATAAAAAGTAGAATTTGTAGTGAGTGCCCTGCACGATATCATAGAAATCTCTCTTTAGGTATTTAGCATAGGTAAGCTTAAGTGTACGATTGGTGATAACTCACCCTCACGGTAACTCGTAGGGTACTCAGTAGATATATGCATAGAACATATTGTCTCCAAGAGGAGTATTTGAGTACAGGGTTGAAACTATGAGTGGTTTAAAAAATTATGCTAAGACTACCGCACTCAGTGGGTACTACTCTTTTTTTGCCATCATGAACGAAAACTAACGACTGCTAACTAATGCCCTTTTCACCCCGGGCATAAAAACAAGTGTGGCGCATCTTCTTCCATTCAATCACAGCTTTTAAAGCCCACTTATTGGGTTACAAAAGCACACTTTCTGAAGAATTTCGAGCACAAAAATGTTAACGCTGAACAGCTAAAGGCTTCAAAAATACGATACCTTGAGACTTATCGATTTGTGATAAGCAAGAGTATCCTAACGCAATGCAAAACTGATCGATGGGCATGAATATATGCAAGCAAGTCAGAGGTGTTCAGTGCTCAAACCGAGTCAGTCACACACACCGATTTGGGAATTCGTACTGCCGAAAGGTGTGAGGCTGGCGAGTTGCGTATCAAACCGTGATCCACAGTTTACTCTTCGCTAACCATGACATGGGAGTAGCGCACCGAAAGGAAACGCATTATGCTAATCACCATTCGCCCGCGGGAAATTTTTGAAAAAACAAAATAAAACAGTGACTAGATTTTTACGCGTCGACAACGGAAGCAGCTTGGGATTAGATGGTGAACCAAGGTAAACGGCCGCGAAGGCGAAATGCCCTCGAAGCGGAAAAAATTTCTATAAAAGCGTGACTGTTCCGCAAAGTGTTTCCTGATTCGGAATGAGTAATGAAGCGTGGATGTAAGGACGTGCTCCGTGAAACAGGTGAAAGGATGCGGGGATACCGTAGGGAATTATGGATTCACCGTTAACGGGTGAAAGAACTGGAGGTGTCCGAGAACACTTACGAGAGGGTGTTCAAGTGCACCGGCCGATTTGGAATGGAATTTGAACGGTCAGGTCGGTGTCAGGGTCGGTGTGGTGGCAACTGGCTTCCCATCGTAAAGACCTGGTATCAGATCCCGCTTAAATAGATTTCTCATCTAACCTGCCCCCACTTAAGTGCTGAGTGGATTGCACTTCAAGTTCAGTAATCCGTCCGTCGTACAGACGTTAAACCACGGTCCCCTTGGCACCTTCCGTTTAAAAATTATTCCGACATCGGGTTTCACTTCAACCTACCTCCGTTCCTTAAAAAATTCCTTACCATTCCCAATCATCCTATCCAAAATGCCATAAATGATCTTAGCTGTCGGTAGTCTCCCCCTAATAACTATAGTATGCAGTGCTTTATTCCTTTCCCTTGACTCGCCGGTGACAATAACCCAAGTTGCCATCAGTGTACACAATCAACCATTGGGCACGCACGCAATAAAACTTCAAATGGAGTGTAGACATAATATGAGCACATAATCGAAAAATACAATAGAATACATCCCACAAACGTTCCTTTTCATAATGAAAACTCTAGCAGGCAGTGCTATTTGGAGCAGGGAGTACTTTAAAATCTGAACTGTCGCCTATACAGATCAGGAAAACAAAAGTTTAGCATGTAGGCAGAGAGGAGTAAACCTAGCAACAAAACTATCTTGGTGATCTGCGAATTTCAAATCGCGATACACAAACGGAATGGATAACCAATTCGGATGAGTAATTTCGTTTACCTGCACATGAGGCATCTCAGGAATTCGCGAACAGCCAACAAAGCATTTGCTTTTCAATAATTTGATAAAGGGTAATAAAAGTACGAGAACAATGGACGGTAAATTTGAGGAAGCAATTACCGTATCAGGTTTCATGGACATATGGTTAACTCTACGCATGTGATGCTTCGTTTTTCACTTACCTTATCATACTTCCAAAAGAATAGGTTCTATTCGTTTTTGTACTAGTTTCTGAATTACCGAGGACTCCACGAGGGATTGCGGCTGCCTTATGCGGTATGATTAGCTGGAGTCTTACGAAGAGAACTGGGGAAAAGGAGCACATTGTAGGCTAAAGGGACGTGGATCTCCTACCCTCCAATTTGGAGCGAAGGTGAGGGACTTCAATAGCTTTCGCCTTCCGCACTCAGGCCAACTCCCCGACTCCCACCAACCCCTTACGGGATCATCCATTAATCTCAAGATTCCTGGGCGCGAGGGAAGATTCGCCACTTCGGCTGGCGGATCGCAAGGAAGGAAGGGGGAAGGATAAGGTTTTCATATGACTGATCATGTGAACCTTTTTAACTTCATCGTAGAGCGGCGATATCAAAGAAACATGAGAAGCGGAGAGATTCTCCAGACAGAGTTAATTGGAGGGATATACGGAGCATCACGTGGTGGTGGGATTGGTGAGGTTTAAAATAGGTTCACGAGTGTTTCCTCGACTGAGGCTACAAAAATACCGGATTCAAGTTGACTAAAATAACAAACTCAGCAGAACGTCCGAAAGAGTTGACGTTAGAAAAAGCAACTTCCTAACTCCTTTAAGCAACTAAATTTTCACAAGTACTCCTCCTTACATTTACTAAGACCGTAACTAACAAACTCCTTTAATTCCAACCTACACAATGGCAAAAATCTTATCACGTAAATGTTTAAGAAATTTATCAACCCATAAATTACTTCGCGATTAATTTAATACGATTAATTTTGAAGGCACTTAAACTGAAATTGAGCCACACGGGTAGATACGCTTTCCCGCACAGCCTTACACAAATACTCAACAGCCGACACAAGACTTGTGATATCATCTCAAGTGAATGCCGACCCGGGTTTCCAGGCCTGTGATGTGCCGGTTTGGCAACCCAAGGGTCGCAGGATCGAATCACGCTCTGGGCGTTGATGTTGTGGTAGTCTCAGGACTAATATTAGCAGTAAGTTAGGGTAGGTGGTACCATACAACATCCGCAGTTAGAGCACACTAACCACTAATTCTACCACAACAAAAATTTATAATAATTACGATCAGGATATTATCGTGTCTACTCCAAGCACGTGAAATTTCACTCTCGATCCAGGGCACTAAAAATCTATCTGCGCGATGACTCACGAAACTGGACGAACGATCACGATGACAGAAATCAAAATTCACACCCAGACCAAGTCAACGTGGGTGTTCCTTTATTGCCTGACCACCACGAACTAGTATGATGCATGCGTATGGAGATGGATAGAACATATACAATGGTAATGAATGATATAAATACAAGAAATTCGGCCATGCCAGGGGAAGAAAGGAAGACCCAGAAGGAAATTGGTCGATGTCGGAACTGAAGGCGCTTTGAAGTGATCAAAATGAGGGAGGAAGTCAGGCAAGTAGGGAAGAGAATGGTTTTTGGTATTTGGTAATAGATATTCAAGACGGGCAACCGAAGCAATGACGATGCGCCATTTACAACAGGAGGGTGTAAGAAAGAATTTTTTTCAGCAAGGTTGGAGGAAACCCGGTTTCAGCATTTGCCTACAGCTAACGAAAGGAGATAATAGATCCACGGTTTTACGTCTCAACCGATGTGCGTAGTATTGATATAGACCCCATATTGCCACTAAAACATTTACCACCACTTCTGGACTACGAAACCGAGCCCTCGGGTTGGGAGGCCACTCCACTAACCACACCCTCCATGTCGTCGGGGTTTCTGGGATTGAGAACGGGGAGGGGGGATTGCGAAAGCTAAAAGAGAAGAAATCATGGAAATAATTACTGTTTCAGTGGGACGTGTATAAGTGTAATGCACTTAACCACTTTACAAAGCATGTGTATAGAAACAATAAGTTATTTACCGAGCTAATTTGTGATTACTCTCCAGAAAACTTTGATTACATGCAATTTTTCCTGACCTGGACATTCCGTAATCGGTGGAACAATAGAACAGGGTGTAGCCCGTGCGCCCATCTGTCCTTGATTACGAGAACTACCTCGACGGGCGTCCGCCCACTTCCGGTGGCGCCGACGGGAGAGACGGCGCTCAAGGCGCCAAGTCGCGATTGAGAGGCGGCACACTGAAAGGGCCAGACGACGCAACGCAGCGGACCACACTCATTGCGACTCGCCAACAAATACTTCCTTTTTGCGCTAAAAAACTACAGCTGCGTCTCATTTCACTAACTATCCAACCAAAAGCGGCCTTTGTAGAGAAGAAGGCATCTTGAGATAGTCTGAACTCGTCCGGCAAATGTTTATCATCTACCATTGCCTTCGGTGAAGGAAAACAACTAGCGTATCCTTTTTCTACGCCATTTTGGAATTTGGGACAAATTCTACAACTAAGTTTCTTCCCCCTCTTTCTTAAAATTCCAAAATCAAATGGACTAGCGATCTAATTCTGTAAATGACCGAGAATCGAATAAAAAAGAACAATAATTCAGCTCATTTATAGACTTTTTGGACTACTCGACAAAATTATACAAAGTAGCATTTGAATTCCTAACACTACTAACCACCTGCGTGAAGGTTTCTCGAGTCCTCCACCGGGTTATTGCGTCCATATCAAACGTCGCGACGTTTCGATTCCCGACTCGGTAATCGTCTTCATTCGAGTCGGGAATCGAACTGTCGGCGGACATGAACGCAACAACCCGTTGGAGGACCCGAGACACCTTCACGCAGCAGATACACCAGAAAAGCACCAGATCTTTCTTTACTGTTAACCAACGAGCAGAGGAATCGAAGCTGAAGAATTGAATCATGATATTCGACTAAGAACAATGAGTGGGGTGCTGAAGTGTGCTTTATGATAAATACGTGAGATGGAGGGTCATTTTATTAGAAAAAACCTACGGAACACACAAAGTTGCAAAAATGCTTGAGTTCTGCTCATGCCCTAGGAGAGGATTGCTAGGAGCTTGTCACTCGCTCAGCACAACTACCCACGGATGGCAACCCTGAACGCAAGCGATCAGAAGCACGCGTACCGATCGGCTACGTTGGTACGTACGACGGCGTTGAAGCCGGGGCACAAGATTCGATGGAGCGGGGCACGGCGGGCACGTGCTCAGCCCCCGCCCCCCCCTGCCCCAGCCCCCCCTGCCCCAGCCGCCCCCGCCTCCTGACCTCACGAAGCGACCTCCCGCGCATTCCTATCTCCGCCCCCCGGGAGGTGGGGGCCGGCGGAGAGACTCCAGTCCCGAGAACCGACGGAACAAGGTACCCGGATCATTAGGCCACTCGAAAGAAAGGTCCCCGGCAAACGCCGGCAGAAAGCTTTTATTCCCGAGGAATTCAATGGTCCCATGTGAGGATTAAAGAATACTAACACCATACATGTCGCCTCTTCGCGGCCAACAAAATTTTACTGCCCAAACCCGGTGTCCCACGATTCATTTTTCTTCCATTTTTTTAATAAAAATAGGATACACCTGATGTGGGCCGTGTGAAAAGGTGGAATTGTATCAAATTGGATTTTGGTCCAACATTTTGTGCACAAAAGTTTCTACCAAACAGATAGAACATGCTTAAAATTTCCACCCAAACGGATGACATCAGCCAATCATTTACTGCCAAAAAGTAGATGGATAGATTTTGATTGCGGTTCTAGGGCACGCTCTATAAGAGCAAGTGCATTTAAGTATGAGACAGCTCGGAATTTTGATTATTATTACACATATTCAACATAGCATTTTTAAGTACAAAAAACATCGATTCTTAGTCATCATCAGGAACAAAAATCAAACTGCCAACATTTTTTTCCTCGTTGGTATCAGTTAATAATAATTTGAAATTATATTTACTAACATATGTCAATCCAAGTACAATAACAGCAAAAAATGTATAAAAATATAACATAATGCAAGTAAGCATCGTAATCCGCTCTTTTGAGAGTGATTTGATTGCAGTTCTTGGATTAGTCTGGCGATCACGAAACAGATGGAACTGACGTCTTTATCAAGCCCTGAGGCAGTTAGTTCTTGTACTTGAGTGTTTAGAAAAGACTAATTCATATATAGTATCTAATGCATGATTTGTTTATATAAACGTAATTTAATTTCTGCACGGCTTCTAAACTAAATTACAATGGTCACGGCTTATTCACATTCGGTTGCAGCAGCCATTTTCCTAGTTTAATATTTTCTCGTATTTCGTTGGCTCCTCTGTTTTGGACCAAAACACTGCGCCTTGGTTTACCCCAATTCCGTTTCATCCAAAAGTTAGATGGGATGGTTTGCACCAAAACGTTGAGTGAAAATGGAACAGTGGGGCGCCGTCTTAACATTCCCTCCAATAGTAAAGACTGTAATGCTTCAGTACCAAGGTTTCCATTTATTTTTCGAACACATGCAGAGCCCTTATGGTCATTTTATGGTAATATTGCACCATAAAAAGAATTAATAAAAAATCCAATTGAATAGCTTTTGTTTTAAAGAAATCATGTCACGAAATTTTTTCCAATTATTTTGTCGTTCTGATTTTAACTAGGCATGATGATCTGGATCATACTGGTAAATTCAAGCGTTACGTGTCTTAAAACGAGGTCACTAGTTTGGCATGTGTGTGGTTAGTAATTGTTCTTTTCAATCTGATATATAATGTATGCGTGGAACTTCGGTTCTGGGGCAGGTGAAATAAACTGCTTCAAAGCCAGGTAAGCTGTGAAGTTTACCAGTAATAAGAGATAGGAATGATCACTATGAAAGTAAACACCAAGCACTGAAAATTAAGGAAAGATATCTGTAACATGTCGGAACCTAACGGGCAAGGCTGATCTTTTTCAGGTTACGCTACACTAGACTTAGCCTCCCCCCCCCGAAACAAATTTCTGGATACGTGCCTAGTAACAGGGTTAAAGTTTTAAAATGTTATCAGACATGAAGGCAACCATCAGAAATATAAAGGTTCGGCAATGGAGGAATCAAAGAGAATTACCTACATCCCGTAAAATCCCTCAAAAGAGTCTCAGAAAGGGTGAGGCACAGAGAGGGTGGCGATATTCTCGATAAAGAATAAGCAAACTAAAATGGAATATACGTAATGAGTTGGTGCGTAGTATACTTGCCTTTTGTCATTAGCTCATGGATAATTGTACTTACAACAGAGCAAGAGCAGGAACCGCTCATCGACTACGCTCAGACATACCTGAAAAAAAGAGGAATTCATCGTTACTTTTCAAGAACAAATTAAGAATACATAAATGCATTTGTTACATTTGTAAAACTTAATGGATATGTAATTTCATAAAAATAATTTTAAAAATGATAATTTACAATTTTCAGGGAATATCTCTTTATCGCGGAAATGGCGAGCAATACATTTCAACACTTTGTATGGAAATAACAACCTTTCCCATCGTTTCCTGCTAATTGTTTCACCTCCCTGTGCACTATATCTCCCGCAAATCGCAGCTGGCAAGCATACCGCGACGCCTTCAGGAAGGCCGCACGTAAAATATGCAGCAATTACTTGTTGTCCTTAAAAGGAGTTCATTTTCGTGTTGGACGGAGTCCAAACATGATACGCCACAGTTGTTAAAACAGCGAAACGACGAGAACAAGTCACTTAATTTTAGAGTAACTAATTAGTCTCGATCACGGCAAGTGAAGACGAGAAGAAGATTTTCATTTCAGTACGAGGAACGACGGTTGGGTTCCGAAATCGGAGCGCTTATGCCTTAGATGGCACACTTATGATTTTACCACAGGGCATCTGCATACTTCACCCACAAGATTTAATTAGAAACGAGGGTGGATAATTTTCGATGCTCCATGTTACTTCGCACGATTCGAGCCCATTTAGGAAACCAACTTATTAATCCCGACGCCACATTGCCACATACGATTACAATGGAGCAGACGGGGAAGAAAATTTGAATGCAAATGCGTTGGATGTGCGTGAAGATGAAGGGTACATACACAGAAAGGACGGTCAAGGACAAAATAAGACCACTGTACCCATACGTGATGTGACAGGAATAACATCACGGTAGTTTTATTTAGATCGCGTAAAAGGAAGAATCTCCCTGAAATCAAGACCTACAGTAGTTTGCACGAATCCGGATAAAGCGAGCACTTTTATCGCACGGCACGAACAAAGTAATATTTGAAGAAAACTGGAATGAACATACTCTGACCTTTAGGCCAACAATATCCACCCTCAATTTAAAACCATTTTTCCACTCACAACTTCAAGATTCAAGGCCGGTTTCTCACCACTTCGTGCTTAACACCCTTTGATGCAGAAAAGAGGGTGTAACGCACACCGGGTCGTAGATAGTAATAAGATATGAGAACAACATGCACCAACCATTATCCCTCAACTTCAATTCTAAACTCAGCCGCCCATAGTGGAAGGAAAATGGACGTCGATCAATCTTTGGAGAAGGTCAAATGAGCGTAACGGCTAACAATATTAAATTATACCGTTCCAATTTATTGTCCAGACAGGCAATTGATTTTATAAATCATCTATATTACGCTGTCTAACGCGATGCTAGTAGAGTTGAGCACATCAAGAAGGCATGTTTAGGTATGTTCAAAGAATTGAAAATCTCTTTCGGATAATACTGTTAGATTAACAAGTGTATAACCATTGCAAGATTATGCATATTAGTAAAAAGGACAAAGTTGACTGCACGTGAAATTTAGGTCCAATAGATGGGGCGCGAGGTCGTTAGTTATTTAAACAAATATTAGTAAAAAAAATCTTTGTTATATACATGCAAAAGCCTAAGATTCCATGGAAAGATTAAAAAACAGATATATAGCAAAACGAAAAAAGAATTGCACTAAAATAGCTGGCATATCTCAACGTGCCCTCATCCTTCCTATCAATACGTACACCATTTCCGCATATTAGGTCAAGGTTTTTAAAACAACATTAACAAATTAAGTCGGAATTGATCCCATCCCCGTCCTTCTACCTTTCCTCCCGGTCTGAAGCGCCTATTGGTGCGGAAACAGACTTGAAAACGCCCATGAAAAAAAGTGGGAATTGTAACAACTTGCAACGCGCACTGATTAAAGAAAATGTTTGGCGATTAAAAAAAATAGGTCGAAAAGATTCTCGGAAGATGGAAAAGTATTGACGGACAGCGTGCCTATACTTTCCCGGGCGAGGCTGGGGCGTGGGGCAGGTGATGCTAAAGAGGGGGGAGGGAGATGGCGAGAAAGAGCGCATCAGGTGCGCCAGTCTGAGGATTTTCGCCACCGGAGCGAGTTTCATTTGCTAATGGCCCGCCGCTGCGTCACACGCGCTTAGTCCCTTCCCCCGCCCCCGAACTCCCAGTCACCCCACCCCCCTCACAACTTCCTCCCTTGTCTATCCGCGACATCGATTATCGATGAAGCGACCATCTCCTCAAATCGCGGTCGCCTATCCCGACCGCGTGCTCCGCCGTGACTCCTCAATTCGCCGGGTTCCCTGAGGGATCAATGGAAAGGGGGCGGCACGTCCCCTCCTCTCCACCCTCCCTCACTCCATCCCGCATCCCCCTCGAGGGAGCACAATAAACCCTCTCCATCCCCCTTCCCACTGTCCGCCCGGAACGGCGGGAAGGACAATGGCGGGGGTGGGAGACGCTTCGACAAAACGAGGGACGGTCCCACTCGTGGGAAAAATTGCGGTCGAATCAATGTGCCCGGGGTTTTAAAAACGGAAAGGGAAACCTTGCCCCTTGCAACCCCGATCCAACCCCCGCCCACTTGCGCCCCCGCGGAAGGTAACCGATGCCGAGGGAGATGTTACTGGATGAGCCGAGGGAAGAATTGGCATGCCAAGCAGGGGGACGGAAGGTAACGCATACCATGAGGTGCCACGCAGTGAATATTCTGCATTTCCTGATGACAGAATAATCTAACATTTACTATTACCGTAACATATCAACAATGCTAGCAATACTTTATCAGAACGGTATTCCAATTTTACCTAATGACGCAGAATATTTACCAGCACAGTGCAAGAATGACACAGCTTCCATAATATTGTGACATATTCCTATCGATTAACCCTTTCAAATTTCTTCATTTTTACTTCCGATTTTCTGATCACACATAGCCCAGATAGACACGATTACGACGCATGCCAAAACTATTGCCAATGCGATTATATAGGGTGTAAATCAATGGTTACTATAGTGTGTTCCACATGGTTGTTTATTTTCTCAACGTAAAGAGCAAATGGAATGACAATGTTCGAGATCTAACCTCCAGATAAAGTTGGAATAACAAAACGAGGTTCGGTGGACTCATGATACCGATGGCCCAGCTGACGCATATCTTTAATAGAAATTGTTCTTAATGGGAACAGACTCCCAACAGCAGCTTCGCTAATTCTTGAAAAACACAGACAGAAATTGTTTAAATGTCTAACGCTGTTGAACAGAAATAAGCGCATTAATCTTTACGAAATACACATTCGGCGTATCAGGGCTGATTACTGCCCTCCTGCCAATGTTATTCATCGAACGCCTAGGTAACGAAGCTTTCAGGCTTCTAACGCCCAATGAAACCCTAATTTTCACACTCCCTAGAAGGAAAATCTAAGCAATAACTATCACCAAGAATCCTTTTTTTTTGATCACTTCACAGATCTAACATATTAACAGCTGGGATAACCCTTAACAGAATCAATGAACTTCAGACGGATAATGGGGTAGACGCGTATTTCAGGGAGCAGAGAGCATAGGTCACGTTGATTTTAGTACACATTTATTTCCATACTTTTACCTCGTTACGAAACGTAAATATTAACTGCAAAGATGAAAATGAGGGTAGATTTTTGGTCCAAGAACAATACAAAAATTAAGAGAGTAAAATTAAATTACGATAAGATAGAAGATTTCTTTCATGAGTCCAACTAAGGAGGCGTTAAAAGCAGGAAATTATACCATATCCCGAACTAATCCGAAGACTTAGCGAACAGATTGGGCAGAATAATACGCCATTAAATTCGAATCAAACTGCGCCAGAAAGATATTCCACCGCAGTCACCCAACTTAAATCACAATGCGCGTCATGATGAGGACGACGAGTACACTCGCGACGGCTCCCGGCATTCCCAGCCGTCGCAAGACCCCTGACATGCGAGCAACCCTTTCCTCGGGAAAAAAGCATGAATGCCCAACCCCTCAAAAAAAACCAGGCTCTCATGTGTATCGACCGCGGGGGCGACTGCAGGGGCCTTCAGGGGGAGGGGGGAGTGGAGTTAAAGCCCCTGCTCAACCCCTCGCCTACCACGGGGAAGACCACGCAATCACATGTCGCACCCACGCAACATACTTCAAGAGCTATGGTATTGATCGCGGTAGCGAGGACAATAAACACCTTGAAGGAAGAAAAGTATCGAATCGTGGAGGCCGACGGCGGCCCGCCGTCTGCGGCAGCAGTGGGGGCTGCGGATGACAATGATGCATCGGGGAGGTGCGCACTCTCGGCTGCAATTCGCTCGCCAACTTTACATTTTTCAACTCCCAGACACACTCCTCCGGTACCAGGCTGGATTTCGCCTTTTTAAGGGCACCATCAGGTGATTCACCAAAAGCGGCGTGGTGGGCGGCAACTTAAAGTCACCTGATGATTAAGAACACGAAGCCGCGTACCGTGCTAGGAGGATCTCGAAAATCCTTCCCTTGATTTCCGACCGGCAACCAATTATTATCAATTGTTCTGCCACTTTCTCCTTATTTTTTCCTTGCTTGAAATATTCTTAAGATGAAATTTGCATGTGTGGTGATGTAATATGTAATTAAGTGACATTCTCCAGAACTGCTGACAGATAACTGCAAAGCTAAAAAACCAAAATCCCATGTTTGTCCTTGTTATTCTCCATTTACAGTTCTCAATGCACTTTATTCACGTATTTTATTATGATTCCCTGCTGGAAATGTCCCCATGGGTGCATAAGAAAAGATGTCCCCATGGGGACAAGGTGCAAGATTCAACCCTGGCAAAAAAAAATAGAGGGTACGAAAGCGTTCATGAACCACACACAAAAACTATAGTTATCGAAACAAAATAGTTATCACAAAAAAATCACTACTTGCATGGGTGCACCTATAGTATCAACATTTGAAAGAAAATTATTATAATAGATTTACCTGCATTTACAAATACGTTAGTTATAATTCTGAAGCATTCATGGCACACGATTAAGTTTGCCCTACGTGTTATTAGAACTGTGGATATAAACTGTATCTCATCTACCTGACTTCGGCCCTTCGCTAACAAGTGACTGATGGGAGGCCGTATGTATACAGCAGCTGGCTTGCATTCATTCGTTAGTGATAATTAACTTTACAACATATGGAAACCGGTATTTTGCACCATTAAAACATTTCCCCAATTACCATTTTGTGGCTATAAATAGGCACGACCGCTATGATTATGCATAACTGATATTCTTTTAACTCCAGGAGAGATAAACAAGAGTTTCCTCAACAATGTGCCAATCGCCCTATATCCCTAAGGGGACACCCCATGTCCCCAATGGGACACCTCATGTCCCGAAGAGGACACCTGCTGTCCCCAAGGGGACACCACCTGTTCCCAAATGGATACCCCATGTCCCCTTGGGGACATTTCCAGCAGGGTCACATGTTTGCAGAATTGCAATTTGTGTTAATACGAAGGCCTGGTTCAAATATGAAATTACCTTGTATTGCGTGGCATAATATATATTTAATAATAAAATTTGTATTTGTAAATCTAGAGGGGTGACTTGTAGGTAATCCCATGCAATGCGAAGAATAAAGTGAGAGAAAGGGAGGAAAAAAAATAGAGTTAATGTATCTCTTTCCCAGCCTCCTTTTCCTCCTTCTTCTAGCATAAGCCGTGGCGAAGAGGGCATTCTATCATATTAAAAACCTCCTTAAGACAAAATGTACAGGTATGCAGGCAATGAAACCGATGACTGAAATGTTGTGGATAAAAGACAAAGAGTGACTAGGAGAAATTTCATGAGTGCGAAATAAGAGAAGTTGATGTAACTTCAGAAAAAAACATGATAGCCTTAAAAGACTTCTGTTGACACATAATACTCTGATGAAGACTTGTTGAGGGAAAGGTGAAAGACAATAATAGAAAAGGAAGACCTCGTATGGAGAAGTGGAATAATTAATTATGTAAAAGAGAATAATTATTCAAATACTTGAGGTTACCTGATGAGAGAATGAAGCAGATCCCTGCGGATGAAGTAGAATATTAGGTTTAGTTCATCGATAGCATTTTTTTATATGCACACGACCATGCCCATGTCATAGAGTGCGAACAATTCTCACGGTTTCAAGTTTTTGAGGCGAAATGTATCAATATTAGAGAAAAAATATAAACAGCACTACCATAAAACTTTCGATGCTGCTCAGTATACGGTCTGATTAAATTCATATTATCAGTTGTACATTTGAGTGGCATAGGAACACGAGTTATGAACAGAATATATGTAATTTTTCTAAGCATAAAATTATATCCATGCCGTCCTTTCCCTTGATATTATGAAGAAGGATCAAAATCTCAAATGGCAACGGTGTAGTCGTATTCCGTGAAAAATTTGACACATTTGTGGTCCTTATTTGGTTAACGTATATGATTGTGGCTTAGTGAGCCATAACTCGTGTTCATTAGAGGCTTCTTCCATTCAATATTTGCTCTACGGTCATGGAATCCGTTTGGGTGCTAATTTACCTTTCAGACGATATTAATTAGCATCCATCGCGTGTGCAGCCATTAAGCTGCATCATTTGTGTAAGTGTAGTGCGACTAATTTCAACGGCAGGATTTCAGGAGAGGTGAATCCTCCTAATAATTCCAGCGAAATAGGAAGCGACCCACAAAGACAAATTAGCAAATGTCAAAAACAATTAACTGCGCAATTTCTGGCGACACATTTTAAGCAAAAATTGCACCAGCTAAAGAGATGAATCCTTACTGACGAAAATGTAGACAGACATAATTCTGGTGAAATTTTTTTGCAAAAGACCTTTCGCGAGGGATAATTAAACTGAAGGGGACATGCTTCTATTACGGACTAAATTAATTAAGAGCCGCGTTGGATGAAAATAAATTCACGCATTCCTTATTTCAAGGTCTGAGAGTGCAATTGAAAGGCTGCTCTGCATTCCTAGCATCCGCTGTTTGTAACGGAACTTATCGCTTTGCATATTGGGGCGCTCGCTCCAATGATAATGATACCTAATTATCCAAACATATAAAACAAGACGTAAACGTAACAGATCATGAGCTGGACCTAATATTTTGCGTTATTGCTCATCGTAAAATCGTGAATGTTTATCGGTAAAAGGGCATTTTGAAGCAAATTATTTCCGCGGATTGACTTTACGCAGAGGAGCATTCATCGTTCGAGCGAGAAATTGGCCACAACTCTTCTCTTAAGGGTAGAACCGCCATTAACATCGACGTGTGAAAGTCTAAGACTCCTCGTCCAACCGACCTAAATTTCTAACAAAGAAATCCTCTGTATAAGGTAAATCGGTCAAGCGGTGCGACGTAGTGAGAACTAAGCTGACACAAAAAATACTTCCAGGAACTCAAAATACACGTACCTCCTCTGAGCGTAACGCACTGCACAATGGGTGTCAGCAGAAACTGGTGAATCATGCACATTGTTATCTTGACTAACTGAAGTAGTGGAATTATATTTTACGATATTCAAGCAACTAGGATTCCTTCGCCTTGTCTGATTTAACTTCATCCTGTACTTCATCCTAAGACAAACACAACTTCATTCCGAGGAAGGCATTCGAACCCACGACCCCGAGTTACAAGGCCGGCACGTTACCGACCTGGCTATCGCGGTATTGAATGCAAGGCAACCCTGAGGTCGTGGGTTCGAATCCCACCATGGGCAAGGAAGTTGTGTTTGTCTTGGTATTAAAGGCCATATTCAGAATCTCAACTACAGTCTCGCTTCAACTGCTTACATCCTAAAATCTCTACTTTCGAGTGAAATTGTTGTGCGGATTCAAACAGCAAAGTTGGTATAGCCACGTTGTATACCGCTTCGAACATATCGAGGAGAATCAGTATACCCTTTCAAACTCGTAACAGAGATTTATGACGTAAGCAGAAGAAGTGAGACTAAATTTGAGATTTTGAATATAGCTGGGCCATGTTCAGAACCTTAACTCCGTTCTCAGAATCACGCTGAGAAATAATACCACCTTTTCAGGTAGAATATGTACACCAGTTTGACTCTCAGGGATTTCAGGACGTAAGCAGCAGAAGCGAGACCGTAGTTGAGATTCTGAATATGGCTCTGGCTCTGTTTAGCTTGAAGGATGCGATATAACCTCAGACGCTGGATTACCTCTAAATCAAATCTACCTCTATTACAGGAATTTCCACATGCCGCTAAGACACTGATTTGTTTAGAGATTGCAGCCGTGATGAACGCGGCAGAGACCGCATAACCGCACTTCCGACACCGCCTTAGTGATGAATCTTTCGTGGGACGTGCATTTTGTGGGTATATTCCAATACGAAACCACTCCCTTCCTCCAACCTGCTCATAAGTGGGAGCACTCCCGTCAAACTTTCCATGATCTCACTCCCTCCGGCTGTGCGGCGCGCGATCCCACTCATTTTTTTTATTCTCACAGAGCCCGGTGTACAATTCATCTCGTCCGAAAGCCGCTCGCGCTTCGGCAACAATCCTCCCACGACCCGAACACGCCTTCCTGGAGTGAACTTTCCCTTTCCTAACGCGCTGACCTCTTGGTGTTAGCATGCTGCCGCAGTCCAACGCGGCCGGAACACTGAATATGCACCGGCGCTGATTTCCCAGGAAGAGACGAATGATATACATCGGCGAGAAGGCGAGGGAACGCAGCGATGCGCGCCATCGAAGCAGTAGCGGTGTTTATAGTATTCTCACAAGCGGCGGTGAGAGGAGCAGGACGCGTGGATAGATAGATAGATATGCGTCTTTGTTGTGGCGAGATTGAGACTTTAAGTCCCCTCTTCCATCTAACCCCTAGGAGACTGGAAGGATAATTACGTGTCATTCGCTCACACTGTTCACTAGCACGGCATATATGAGACCAAAAAGATAACGGAGGACAATAACGATGAGCACTAACATTGAAACCAGAACAAGAGAGGAAATATCGAGTTGATTCCTTCAAAAGACATTTTAGCTGAACGAGCTTGATGCGCATTAAAATGCCACCATCCGTCAGCATACCATATTCGCTCCGCGAGTAGAATGCATCGAGCATTCGATCTCCAGCAAATCAAGTTTGAACTCCGCAACTGAGTAAGATCCATATAAAAGCAGAAAGTTTCCACACGAATTCCAGCCACGCTCACTCTACTGTTGTAAGGTTGGGATACCGTAAAACCTAGAAGGTTGCTCACAGGACAAAAGCTGCTGGAAAAGTTGTGATCTTGCGAATTATAGGCTGACACTGTCTAACCCAGATGTACAAGGACCCATTTTTTCCCATAAAAATGCCAGAATACAATGCATATATATTTGTTCTTTAAAAAAATTATACCTCACATATATTTTTCAAATTTTTCTTATTCCTTTTTCATGAAAGTGACATTTTCTTGGCCTACCACCCCATGCCGTGCGCTCTTGTGCTGATAACGCGCTATAGGCAAATTATCACCTCTGCTCCGCCACAAACGTGCATTCGATCATTAATCTTCTGAATGTGCCAACACCGGACGCAATGCACACATACCGTGGGAAATTAGATAGAGAAGGAAGGGTAGACAGAAACCTGGAGGTCAACATTAACCTACTCGGCGCCAAGAGGTCAACGATAGAACGTCCCACCTGACGGACGGAGAAATGAACATGGAGTTTTCTCAATATAGCACTGCAGTAGTGATTGGTAGAAAAATAGGAATGTCCACCAAAGTCGGGATTCGTACCTGAACCTACGGGTGTGAGGTAATACTGTTAAACACAAAAACCTGATTCAACAGAACTCCTTGAATAACCTTTATTAATTTAGCCCTGACAGCGTTGGAACTTAAATCTTCCTCTACCATTCCTCACATCGCAAGCCTTTTCAATTTTAACGAGGCACCCATTTGCCGCCCCCTCTTCACACTCACAGAACGATCCCGTGAAAAGAAAAATGCGGCCTAACGCAAATTAACGTAAACTCTTTTAAAATTTCAATTATACGGTCGGAAGAACTCTGCGCTTGCCTCAAGAGATTTCCGAAATCAAAAGAAAGTATACAACTCACAAGGACGCCAAAAATTGTGACTTAAGACGCGACAATTAATAAAATTAGAGGACGCTAAAAATCTTACGGGGCTTGGATTTAATAAGCTTTAGCCTTATACATGGGATAACGAGGAGTAAATATGCGAAGATGAAGAAAATGAGAAGTTTTATTCCGAAAAACAGAAACGAACTATTAACTACTACTACACTGAAGAAAATTTGGGAAATGATAACAAAAAGTGACCCGTATTTTTTACGGTAATAGGCTTTGTTTGCGTCATTGGTGCGCAGTGTGCGTGAGAAAAATGGATTCGTGTACCTCTCGATCTGACAGTACATCCAACTTACCTAATATATCACTTTTGTCCATCCCGCTAAAGTAGAGTGCGGGCAGATATACATCCGCAGTGTCAGATTCGAATTCGTGTGAGTTAAACATTTCAAGTAAAATCATTATAGATTCCAGTTTCAATTGCTTCTTAAACCAAGCCCTTCTAAAAGCTAAGTTATACTTTCTGTATGCACATAGGACTTTCTTACAAAACGAGCTTCCTTCCTACGGATCTTATTAGAAGTTCCCGATTTCAATCTTTTTTCATGGGTCTCAAATGCTAAACTCTCTATGAAATAGGTTTCAATATATCACCTTCATCACCTGATTTTTCAATACAAATGAAACACCTTAATCGTGATAATGATGATGCATTCACATAGAAACTTGATAGTGAACAATGACTTCATTTCTTTGCCGAAAATTGTTTCCATTTATTCTTTAAGCACGGTAAAATCAATTACGTGTCCGAATGTTTGGATGGGTTACCGAAGCACATTGAATCTCCTCAGGCGTTCAATTGACTAACTTTCTGGCATGGAATGGGAATGAGAAATGGAAAACGACAACGGAATGAAAAGCGAAAAGTGAGCAGTAATAATTCATAACCACGCTTGCGTCAATTATCTTCCTTCATGACCCCATAAATCAACTCCAGAGAGAGCTGGGAGAAAGCATTATTCACGCGTGCCGATGCATCAGTGCTGTCCTATTAGTAGTTAGCTATCCGAGGGAGGAGAACAACAGCTGAGGTCATTTGCTGCGTTAAGAATAGTTGGGTGATTGGAAAAGGAAGGATTTTGCTCGGGAACGAAGGATGGGCGGAGAGAAACCCGGCGCGTATTTAGCGTACACTTAAAAAGAGCAAAAAGGCACCTAGTATTCCACGGGCAAACGTCCCAACTTACGGACGGAGAACTGCACTCGAAGAGCCCATCACAAACCACTCAATAAAGGAAAGATACGCAAACAAAAACCCATGCCACCTCTGGGATTCGAAGTCGGGCTCTCGGGATGGGAGGGCAGTACATAGTGTACCTGTATAGTATCCCGATACTCCCCGTAATCGAGCCGTAGGAGGGGCAATGTGCATTTTACGAGCACAACACAACTCTTCGCTACCTTCGTCCACCTTGTTTGCCTCCTACTGTTTATTATCGTGTTCACTTTTCCCCGCATTACGAGCTGCTGCTGGCGACTACCGTTCTAAGTTGGTATTGGCCGAGAATACGAGCTACGATGGCCATTCTCAGATTGCCAAGGCGTTCACCGCTAACGTTACTATGCCTAATGGACCGCACGTAAGGAGTAGAAAGGTGTCGTGTAGCCGACCACGAAATACCCACCATTGCCACCGGCGTGCCCGGGAGGCAGTGGGGGTGAGAAGCACGCGTTGCGCGCGCACGCCCCGGCCGACACGCCAGGGGCGGCGCCCCCCCCGCGCCGCTAGGGGCGGGGGCGAGCGAGACGGCAACCAGCAGAGCACGGGGCGTGGCAGCCGTGAGCTCGGGCGAGAGGCGATCGCGCGAGAAAGTACACGTAACCGAGGGTCTGAGCGCGGCAGCGGAATTGGCACAGGCCAGCGATATTGTTCGGTCGTCCTGGGACTGGGGGCGGTCGAAGAGGTGGGGGTGGCTCGAGAGATGGAAATCCGAGGCATAAATTAGTCACCGACTAGTCGGGGGAGAGGTGAGGCGGCGACCTCGAGGGCACTACACCTTTTCCGGGCCGGTCATCCAATCCCAGCCATTCTCACCTTTCCGCAAAGGGTATTTTTTAATTCCATTCGCGTCCAACTTCGAAGGGCGCTCCAAACGTTTCCACCACTGGCTCCTTCCACGCCTAGTCCCTCCTATCGGGTTTCAATTACAATACGGCATGCTTATGCACGCTCTTGCGCGTAATTCCCTATCCGCAATGGCAAGTTATAACGGACACCTTTTCCAACGTTATATTTTTCCGATGCCAAAACTAAAAGCACCCGGTAGTACTCCAAATAAGTCCTTCCCTTACGAAGAATAAAGCTACGATCCACGCTTTTGGAAGGCGAAATTCCATTCCAGGCATTGATTGAAACCATGGCTGTAGGGTAAACGAAAGAGGGCTTAGTCTCGCCATCATCGGAGCCGTCAGGGGTGATTTTACTCCCTGACAGCCATCGAGTCCATTGCACGCCTTTTTCCCATCAATAATTCTCATAATACGAATTGCATCGGGGGCCACTGCAACGGAGCGTGTCAAAATGCGTGTGCAATAAACAGTCGGGAGACCGTGGGGAAGAGGAAAATAAGTAATCTACAAAAATCGATTGAACGGGGAGATGTAATATGGAGCACATGTTAAGCTCTTGCCCATTGTGGTACGAGAACCCGTTGCCCTTTCTGCATCTACCTCGTTTCTTTCCGCTTTCTGAGAAAGACATAGAGACCATTAAGGCAAGTTTCCCGCTGTCTTATCTTGGCTTTCCACCAATTCATTTCTCTTTCCGGTGTGCTTAACTGTACTCGTCGATCCGATTCTCGCCCATTGTCTCCGCGAGCCCGACCCATCGCAGAACAATGCTTCCACACTGATCGATTGCTCCGACGTTCAGTACTCGTTCATTCCTCACCCCCGACCATGCCAGTTCCTCCTTATTCACTCATCGTCCGCGTAACACACAACAATCGTATTCACCACGCCTATACGATTTTCCAAGCAAAGCTGATATTCCCTCCCCAATATCCCACCACCAGATTTCCGTCCCGTAAACTCATCTCGCAGACAACTGTTTTTAAACGGGTCCTATTCTAGAGGGAGGCTGTTTTCCAGTTCCAGTCACCAAATATCCGGTTCTGGACCGATCCCGGATTTCGATTCAGACAAAAGAAGAGAATAGTGTGGCCTAATATTTGAACGGTCGTACCTGACCTGCTGCAGGCAGCATTTTGATAAACATTTGATTAAAGAATTAGTCTGAGTATATGCCCGTCAAGTTTTAAAAAAAATCATTAAAGAAGAGAGCGTAAATACATTATTGAATGAAATGGGATGAGAGTCCACCCTAGCACGATGGTAGCCAGCAAATTCAAGAGAGGGAACGGAAGAGCAACATTACTTCCTCAAATGTTGTGATTTATTAATTTGTTATTGTTTATTTCGCTACCACCCTCTCTTAAACATATTCTACCAAACACGAATGAGGCAGAGAGACAATGAGGACTGAAAAATTCAAGCATACATTTTATCTTGTCATTCTGCCATCTGCTTTCTTCAATGCGCATACGAAATTGTATTATTTTCTATTTACCCTTGTACTGCTGGAAATACGCTCCTTTTCCCACAGAAAGAGCAGTGAAGCCACAGTTTTTCTTATCTACGCCCGAAGACACTACTAATGTAAAGCCATTGATTAAGAAGTATATTAACATTTCATTTATCGCAACGGACCATCAACCACGCCTAATGATCAAGTCCACATCACTGGCATATTTCACATGGCATAATAACCAAATTATGGATTTACTGCCCGAAATAGTCAGGTCAAGTAGCGAACTCCCAGCTACACAGGAAGAGTGTCAGTTTTACATCCCACCGAGTGCACGGAGTACTTTTTATCGTTCACGATTTACCGTCAATTATTTACGGCCACACCCCAAAATGGATCGGCCCTTCCCCAGATGCTGATTCCGGCTTTTCTTTCGGACGTTCGCAAGCCAAAACTGGTAACGACCACGACGCGAACGAGAGATTCTACGACGCATCAATCTAATGAATTCAAGTCGTTATCCAAAACGTGAAGATCAGGCTCGCCAGCGGAGAAAGATATTTTTTATGGCCTGAGCGATTGCAGACAGCGATAACATTTCAGGTAGGTCCGGTGTAGCATAACATGCGACAGAAATCGCCTGGCCTCGCTACTTTCCAAAGTCCGGTCGTGACGAGCAAGACGTTGGCAGAGACCAAGGACGAAGCAAGGACGTTTGGACGACTCCGTTACGATGACCGGCCGCAGCGAGGCGAGCAGACTTTGGGGTAACGTCAACTAGGCGAGCGATATTTTAGCGACTGCCTCATGGGACGCTCCCTGGAATTCACACCTTAAAGGCATTCACTTCCTTATGCGGAGAGCAAGCATTACGACCGAGGTGGGCGAGCCAGTACTGCTTCTTTTTGCGGCTGGGTTATAGAGTTACATCGTCGAATATTCCACCGAGCGAGAAAGTTGAACCCAGACGAGACCATTAAAATAAATTACGCGGATTAATGACCGGATATTTTCAGGTTTCCATTACGATTTCGATCCATATCTTCTCCTTAAGAAGTCTGTATTAATTTCGCTAACGAACAAATGTTTGCATTTATAAGAAAAAAATGATAGTAACACAAAAACACTTAGAATAAATTGCGGCTATGAATGAAAAACATCCTTAAAGGTCGTTATTCGCACAATATGGACATCGTCAAACAACGTCATTCCATGGATCATGTGCGGAAGCCAATCAGAAGTTAATTATTTTTAAATCTAATGACTCGGGAATTCCAAACCGACGACAGAAAATAGGCACGCACTTTATTCCCACTATGAGATGCATTCCCTGGAAAATACAATGCTGTTGAGCCTGTTGTCAGGCAGGTCATTAGTGCCTGTCTCAATTTCCTTCCGAGTAGTGCCACCACAATGCGTTGGTACGATGCACAATTTTTTACACAAGCTAAGCACTCATTGCGAATTACCGAGCGACACAAAAGTATGCACTGCGATCATTGCTCACAATCTTTCCCAACGGCCTCTACAATAGAAAAGTATATTGGTAGATGCGATATGAATTTTAGCAGCAGAATAGAGGTGCAGGAAACGCAGGATTTATAATCAAAACAACCAAATAAAAGGTGTCCCTTAACATTGCACCTGCATAAAAAATCACTAAAATATTTTAGAGGGCCGCGGGAGGCAGGTCAGTAACGCATCGGACTTGCAACCCTAAGGTCGCTGGTTCGATTCCCACCCAGGGCATGGATGTCGTGTACTTGCTTTAGTATTGAGATCTTAGATTAAACGGTGCGTGATAACCTCAGCCGTTTCTACACCTTAAACCGATATCTACCACAACAATTTGTATTACAAAATGGCACCCTCTTGTGGACGCCGGTATGCAGCAGATAAAATTGACGTTAGCGGTAAATATAAATCGCAAAACAACAGAAGCCATCATATTTTAAAGTTTCAAAAGATCGAATTCAGCTGCACGTCTGTTCCTTGGCAGTGCTCGCTTGTCTTTGCCTCGCTTGCTTTCTCGAAAGTGACGCCCGGTGGCAGAAAGACATATTAAAAAAAACTCGTTCCGCCGCAGACTCGCATTACCCAAACGTCAAAAAGTCTGAGTCGGGCAGGGGGAGCAAGGTCACGTGAAAGGCGAACGAGAGAGACAGACAGACATGACAGTGCGCAGGGATTGAGGGGATGAAATCCGCGGCGACCGACGGCGCACCTTCCCGAAGACTCGGGCCGAAATGAAGGGGGTTGGGGGTCGAGGACATAAACTGGGGGGGCCAATCCCGACCACCGCGGGCCCCGAAGCGAAAGCCGACATGGTGCGAGCAGCCATGTGCACGGTATGTTCAGTGCGGCGCACCCCTCCCCCAAACCATGGAAATCCAGGGACCTCCCCCCCCCCCCTCTTCTCCCTCACAAAATCCTCGTTTCCCCAGGACCCATCCCTCAAACCATAGAAGTAATTGAAATATTAGATGAACTAAAGTAGGAGCCATTATCAGACCGCAGGTTGACATTTAGACGATCTCTTAACTAAATTCCAAGACAATATTTTCGCCGATGACGTTAAAAATAATTTGCAAACTCCAACTTATTATGGTAGACAGGACCATAATCATAAAATTAGAGAAATTGTCCGACAGATTCAAAGTGTCCTTATTTCCTCGTATGTATGTACAATTGACTGAATATTAATAGCTGTAAATATATCCAATAGTATAAATGCAAGTTCTCAATGGCTAGAATAGGTTGCATGTTCGTAAAAGAATTTTAAGCTAACCCAACTTACAGCATGTTTTGGCATGCTTTTATTTTTATATTTTTTTATCTTATTTTAAATTTTCAAGTTTAGACTAGAATATAATTACTAATCCTTTTGATGCATGATATTTAATGCATGATTAGTGTGAATTCAGCCCCGGCCACTCGCCTTTATGGTGGCTTGCAGGGTATTATGTAGAAAAAAGTAGTTACACAGAGAAGGGTACAGACAGTTAATGTCATTTGCACCATTTAGGATAGGTAGGTATGTGTAGGGTTATTTCAGGGAATGGGGAAAGGGTGGAGAGAAACCTGGCGTCGGTACGAGATCGATCTCAATGAAAGACACCAACGGCTTCATGTCCCATCTGACGGATGAAGTACTGAACTCGAAATGCTCCCCACGCAGATATTAAGTACAGACCGATACGCTAATGAAGAATTTCTGCCATCACCAGGATTCGAGTCCAGGTCTTCGATATGGGAGACCAGTACTCCATACAAAGCGAATTCCATCCATCCTTCAACCTTTCCCTCCGTCCATGCCTGCAGTAGAATTAGGTTCACATGTGCTCCAACTGCTTGGGTTAAATCGCACCACATTAAACATAAATGCTTGGGAAACAACTTCACCATGCCCGAGGAAGAATTCGAACCCGGGAATTTGCTGTAGTATATATATACATTCAAAAACAATGAGTATACTGTTCGTCGGGTTGGACATTGATCGCAAGGACCAGCTTACGCTTTTCGACAAGAATAAATACTATTCTCCGAAACTTCACAGGGGTTTGGCATGAACTGAGTATCGGGCGCTCTGAATTGAGCGCGACTGATCGGGTTAAATCTATTTGGGGGATACTAATCAACTGAGAACGGGCGCTGAGCGGGAATGCGGAGTTAACAACGTAGGACCATAAAACCAGAAAGTGCTTGCATGGCTCTTGAACGCATTCGCCCCAGGGAAAAGAACTGGGTAGGAAACAAGTTTATTGCAAGGATGAGGAGCAAGAGGAAGAAAAGACGAGAAGTCTTGAAAGAGGGAACTTCCCGGAAACATATGGTCCTCCTCGAGACGAACACGTGCAAGACTACCGGCACACGAACTTCGAACCCCACGCTACCACGTGAGCGGAAGCCATGACGGGCACGATGGGGCAAGGTAGATTTTAGCAGACTGGGGCAAGAATCGAAGCAGGGCGTGAGTTTGTGGAACAACATTGTGCAAATAAAGGCACTGTGTTCGCACTCCACTTGCTTTAAACGCATACCCTCAAGCCAACTCAAAGCGCATGTCTCTTTTCCTGAAGTTATACCTTGTGTACAGTATTAACGGACTAAGGGCTACATAATAATGTAACGCAATGAGTTCAGCACTCGTCCATTTATATTGCATATGACATATGGGACTTGAAAAAAATACAACGTCCTATTCGGAAAAACTATCGGCACCAGCATTATTCTTAAGGTTAGATAAAAAAAATAATTCATTCCCATAACTTATGCTAAGTCGTGGTAAACCGAATATTTTTAGTGTGTTTAAAATGACCACTGTATGAGGGAGTGCTAAAAATGCTTTCGAAATCCGCTACAAATGTTTTCGATATCTTCTGAAAACGTATTATACCTGAGTCTTGCACTCATACAAGGACAAAGAAGTTAACTTTTAGTGCGTCCTTGTACTACTTACTTGTTTGAGTACGGAGACGTAATAAACCATATCCGCAATGAGGCGTAAAGGTATGAAAAACATTTAGGTGAATATCTAACCCCTCGTAAAATATGTTTACTTCAACGAGTATAAAAGAATAAAAACAGAAAAACCTGTAAGGTTACAAAGAGATGCTAGCTGGTGTGAGCAAATGTAAGTGAAGGGAAGGCTGTTACTGATGGGAATAATACTTGGTTTGCAAGTAAAGGAGATTTAGTACCTAGGAAATGTGATGAGAAGACAAAAGAGCGACCATATAAATAAGTCTTGTTTGCATGTTAGTAGTGCATGCTTGGTGATCTTCACCCCCTGCCACACACCCTCGCGGTGGCTTGCAGGGTATCGTGTAAATGTAGATGTAGATAAAAATTGAGAGCATTGTGAAGTAGAGAAAGAAAGAAAGACATCGAGGAGAAATATACACGATATGATAGGAGTGATTCAGGCATTCTGGAAGCGAATTGAGCGAAAAATATCTTGAGAAGGAATTTCCGCATCGAAGCAGAGTAGGAATATTCCATCAACACATACCGTAGCGACTTAAAACGAATAGAAATAAGGATCCTCTACAGACACGAAATCATCGACGCGATTCAACGCGCTTTGCAAAGGCCCCAAGAGACGCGCCACGCAGGAGGGATTGAACGCGCCAAGCGAACTCTCGAGGGTTCCACTCCCGTTTCCATCCATTACCCGTCGAGCGCCACTCCGACATTCGAACGCCCAAAACCGTGGGCTTCACGTCGGGTCCAATGCAGCGGGCGGATTGCGCCGCAAATAAAACACATCTCACGGCTTTGGAGAAGTTAGAGAGAGAGGAAAGTTGTTGAAGAGGGGGCTTGCTGACTGGCCGAGCGAAAAGGTTAGTCGCGGGTGGCGCCAATGTTGCCGGCTGGCACCTCCCGAGTCGGGGATGTTCACCCGAGTTGAACCGAGTGCCCCTCGAGTATTTTCACTCCGCACCTTGCCATGAAGTAGATCGATAGCAGCCGGGCGAAAAGTCCGAGTCGCTAAGCTCCCTAAAGGGCCGTTTACGGCGGAGGCAATGCCTGCGGACGCCGGACAGGCTCCCGACGTGAGACTGCCGCGCAAGATGCGTTCCAAGCCTAACAAGACTACGGGCACGTCCGAAAATGGCTCGATCGGGATCCGCGGACAACCTGCACAACACTCTCCGCGCGCCGTTGCTACGCACCCTTCCCAAGTCATTTCCTCCCGCAGCGGGAAACATTTTTATAGATTTCAGATCCTTACGAAATGGAGCGTGTGCAGCGAAGATAGGAAAGATTTGTGAGGGGAAAGTATGATAACTCTAGGAGCGTAAACATTCTATTAGATGAACTAAAATTGGAACCATTATCAGACCGTACGTTGAAATTTATACTAATCACTCGACTAAGTTCCAAAACAATATTTTCACTGATGACGATAATAATATTTTGCGACCTCCAACTTATTACGGGTAGATGGGACCATAATCATAAAATTAGAGAAACTGATTGCCGAATCGAAAGATGCAAAATGTCCTCCTTTCCTTGCAAAATAAAGGATATGAATCGCTGTAAATATATCCAATAGTATAAATACAAGTGTATCAATGGATAACATAGGTAGATGCATGTTGGTATCAGGACCTTAAGCTAACCCTACTAACAATATATTTATGCATGCTTGATTTGCTACTTTTATCTTTCTTTAAGCTGTTATGTTTAGACTATAATATAATTACTAATCCGTTTTATGCATGCTATGCAATGAATTCACCCCCGATCACACGGCCGCCACAACCCTTAATGGTGGCTGGCGCAGTTTTATGTAGATGTAGGTATTTTATAACTGGACAAATCACCATACCTCATCTTATATATCTGATCACTCGACGGTCCAAAAAGTATCACATCGTACCTATGTACCCGAAGAAAGAGTAAAAACAGATTTATTTGTCCTCATTATTGGATTTATTATACAATCGCCTTTGCACTGGAATTCTCAAACGTTTCCTAAACATAACCTATGAAAATCATTTGCAGTAATATTTGGGAGAGGTAGACGTGATGATCAAGATAGACGTCATAAACAAGATACGTGACGACAGAACTTGTCAAAACACAAGGGAGCCAGACGGTTCAGTTGATAGCTTGGCAAGCCAAAATTTGCTGGTTCGACTCTCACCACGGTCATAAGTCTATGCCAGATGGCATTTTGTATCATGAAATTAAAATTAGAGAGATATGTATGAAGATAGAGGAAATAAAAAATTCACTACCCTTGCGCAATTATGGATAGTAATATATTACAGCGTAGACATCAGGGGGAAAGTACGATATGTATAGTGGATTTTAATGCAGAATAATAGTCTATACAAATATATTTTGACTTATTCGTGGTTTAATATTACTAATTCTTTACGCTTTCGAAAATATATATTAAACATTACATAATAAATATACTTGATATAACTAAAGAAATGCCTGACTAATCAATAGTTATTACATTGCTTTGTAAAGACTAACAATAGAGCTGTATATACTTCTCAGTTTCTCGTAGATGGTACATGCACGCACTCTTACCTTTGAATTCCTGCATGATAATAGGTGTAAAATAAAGTATCTTTTTATTTAAAATGTATACCTGGTAATGTTTATCTCTACCACACACCCTTACGGAGGTTTACACGGTATCATGTATTTGTAGATGTTTGTCTTAAGATTTACAATGTAAGTTAAGAAAAACTATATACCCTTAACCCCTGGAGTGCCGAAAACGTAAACGTGCAACTACTAAAAAGGAAACGAACCCACATTAACTTAACGATTAACATAATTTCTTGTCACCATTCTTCTTCTCCTCCCCATCGGCATCTATCTCGCTTCACTGTAGGGTCTGCTTTTCTCTATTTTCCTTTACATGTCCTGCGGTGTTTTGCATATTCAGGAGAGATGATCTTACGCACTCAATCGTTTTGATCCATACTACTCCAAATAAAAAATAAATGCTGGGGAAAGTAAAATGAATTCAATGTATAATTTCCCAGGCAGGTAACCAAATGCCAGAATGATCAAACAGGTTTCACTAAAACAACCCAAAGCGCTTCTCAGGCTTGATTTTTTGAAAAAAAAGTATGACCTCTGCTTAATATGTTCACGTTAATGTACAAAAGTGCCCCGCACAAAAGCATCTGTCGATTTTCCTATTTTCTGCTGCATATTAACAATGGCCTAATTGTGCCTCATGACGTCGTTGCCCTAAATAATCACACGCCATTTGTTGCGATGCATAAATGAGATGATCCTACGTAATTATAAAGAGTCCTCATGGTATATGTCGACAAAAAAAACTAAGTTGGCTTATTATAAAATCAACGGAATGAAACAAAACGCCATACGACGCGTTTTTTGGGAGGCATACTCACTTTTTGAAGCAACAGGAAACGAAACAGCTTTACCTTCCATGAGGAAAAGACCTGAAAAAGGTTTATGTAGAGGGATCGTGTTTGTTTCCGTAATGAGCCCGTAGCCAAAGATAAACATTCCCGTGAATAAAGGAACCGGAAAAATGTATTCAACCTGGAAATCGATACAACGAAAAAATATACAGTCAAACACAAATGAGGAGAGGGGATGACCCTTCATAAAACACTGACTGTGAGAGGGATTTAATATTTGTTCCTCACCAAAACCTAGACTCCGAAAAGACAGGATTGGAACGGAGATTGGTGGCCTTTGAAATGTGGGTTAGGGAAAGGACGGAAAAGAAAGCAGAGAGACGTGGGAAAGAGTTCTTGGAACCGCAGGGGAAGTAAGGCAGTCGTTTGAGGAAATTTGAAGGAGGCAGGAGTGGATGGAGATTGATATTTATGGCTATTGGCGGTTGAAAGGCTGTGTGAATGGGAGAATTTTCTCTTAAGGAAGGCCGGCATGAATAATCTTCCACAGGTAATGAAGAGCGCCGTAGCACATGCACAGCTGAATAGAAAACGTGGAGAAAATGAGGTTTTCTTAGGCAAACATGAGTGATGTACTGCAGTATTAATTCTCATGAACATCCACCAAGGGTAAAAAGATTTCCCAGAATAACATCAGAGAGTATTAGAAAAGGTTGGGTCATTACATAAAGAGCATGAGCGTTTGTACATCAGAATATTGAAAGGGGCATCGAGTGTCGAAAACATGGTAAGTAAAATAAATCTTGATTAAGGAGTACGTAGACGAGTCCAGTGCATGGAAAAAGAGGCAGAGAGAGAGAGACAGAGAGAAATCAAGGGAGGAGGCGGTATGCAGGAGACAGTGGCGAACACGGATGGCGGTGTCAAGCGTCCAGCGAAGCCGAACAGGGGTGGGAGGACTAGGAGGGGTGTACTGGGAAAAAGGGTGGCACAAGAAGTGCAACTCCTTCCTCCCCATTGCCGGAAGACACGAAGATATGTCGCAGAGTCTTCTTTCTTTTCCAACGTCAGAGCGAATAGGTCGCGGTTCTTGCCGGCGCCACCTCTTAACTCATTGCCACTGCCGGACTTCATATAGCACCCTCGTAGAAAATGGAATTGGATCGCTGTCCCCATTTGCAGTAGGGTTCGCGGACCTTAATCTAGTCCCTGAAAAACTGTGTCGAGTGTCATCAGGTAGCTTGAACTGCGATGTCCCGCGAGCAATGGCAATCAGAGACCTTATACAGACGAGGTGACAAAAAATAGCCTGCGAACTAATTCATTTCACCCCAATATCACTAAAAACTTCATATCCTCCGTAAGATTTTAAAAGCAGCTAAAGGTGGAAATAGGAGTTTAGTAGCTTAACCTCCCAATATTATATAGCAATCAGAAAACTACCAAAACCCTTCACGCAATAACCCTGCGGCAAACGCAATTTCTGTGCCCGAACAGAGTTTGAACCCCTTAACAGTTTCCTGGACGGCGCAATATCGAGACTACCGAGGCGGGCATATGCTCTCAATACTTACTCGTGTACTTCGGTTCCAACAAACTACTACCTCGAGTTTCCATAAAATTCGCAGCGACATGTTTAAAGGCGTTCACTTGTTAGGTACAGAGCATGTATACACAACAGCATTTGCGTTTATTCAATTTGCAAGATATAACTAAAATTGCATTCAAGAGTCTGGATAAGGCGTATTAAATTTCAACACTGATCTTTGGAACTGACAGTGCCACAGATTGTCTTCAGTAACAGTAAAAGGAATCACCACTATTTGAATTGCAAGAGATTTTCCCTTTATTGTGTCTCCATCAACCTGGTAAATTATAGATAATGATTCACCCCTAGCCATGAACCTTAAGGGAGGCCTGCTCGGCATTCCGTAGATGCAGATACATATCAAAAAGGGCGCACGATCTGTGCATAGGTTACACGAAAGCCACCCGCGCGAATTATCGGAGGCAATTGCGCGTTGGATATTCGCCGATACGAGGAAACTGGGACAGGTAGTCAGTCTGACATTTGAAACAACCATAGGCCGACCAGGCAGTATTCGAGCGAGCTAATATTCATCCACAACGTGGGGCATAATTCCCTATACTATCCGTCTTGTGGGAGCAATTGAAGCCTGGGCGATTACCAAGGTACAATTACTGTCACAGCCAACGGGAGCTGGGAAAAATTATGTGTGAATCGTGGAGATGGTACACAAAAGAGAAATCCTTTCCCTCGCGGTCCAGTCAAGCAACACATCAACTCGAACAGAGGTTCAAAAGATCAAAAAAATGCAGAATAATTGGAGAAATGACAAAAGATGCATGTTTACGAAATGGAGAAACCAATCAATCAAACCTGAGAATGACCCATAAGGAGCTGATTTAAGATTTAATAAAAAGAAGCAAACATCGATGAAGTCCATTGTTGAGGGAAAAGTGAATAGGAAGAAAAGCAAAGGAATCATGTACCTACATATGAAGAGCTTAGCGGATAAACACATAGGAGGCTGGAATGGGCAGCCGCGTAAAAACAATCATAAAAACAATCACGATAATGATGAAACATATCACTCATATTGGGTGGATTGCAAGAACGAGGTTTAAACCGCGGTTTAGACGGTGGTTAGGGAAAATGGCCGAAACCGCGGTTTTTTGCTTGCATGAACGAGTTTTACGTCAGACGCCGTCTAAACCGCGGTTCAAAAGCCGCCAATTCCCGAACCTCCTGCTGGGTAGGTTTAAGCCGCGGTCTGCGTTCGCGAGAGACACCAAACATGGCCGGCCGGCACTTTTTGACGTTCGCGAGGCGGAGGAAATAGAAGAAATTACAGATATTGAGGATGCTGACGTTCCACCGATAAAGATAAACAGATTAATTAGGGACCGAAGTGATCTATTTTTATCATACATCGATTCAGAGTTTGAACAGAGGTAAAGATTTAATAACGAAGTAACTCATCAGCTATTGGGAGAAACGAACTATCATATCAGACTTTCGACGGACCGCTGGGGATTCCAAGTGCCACCAATTATTCAATTGCTTATGTAATTAAGGTCTTTCGTCACTGCAAGTTTTGTTTTAAGGCTTTAGGGGATCAGATTGGTGTTCATGAATCAACGGCTTTTAGGTACTTAATGAATGTACGCGAAGCTCATTGTGCTCATTGGACCTAAATATTACCAAATTCCCCTTAATTGCCGCAGAATTACATGATGTGATAGCTGGATTTTCTCTCTTATCAGGGTGGGCATGAATTACATTTGAAATGTGAAGTAACGTTAATAAAAAATAACGATAAATAGGTTGCGTTTGTACAGTTGATTGATGATTAAAAATCGTGCTCCAAATTTAGTGAAATTACCCATTCTTAGCTGTTAACCTATGGGGAAAACCTCTAAATATTTTCGCTAGTGCTTTTCGGAAAATGCATGGAGTTAACACAGAACTAATCGATTTATTAGATACATAATTTTATTAGGAACAACTTCCCTGACATTGATTCTCTAGACTACACGCATATTAAAATTTCCTGCCCAGACATACGTCAATATAAAGGGATATTATTCAATCTGCGTACAAATAATAGGTTGAAAATAGGGTTATTTATTCATTTTTTTGGCGTTTAATGTTCACTCGACACATACATAATCACAAGACGTACAATCAAAAAATATAACTACAAAAATAAGGAATAAACTGGTTACAGCCACAAAAATAATAACTTAACTGCCTTGATCATTAAGTCACTTCACAAACAAATTCTTCGCTTCTTTTAAAAAGTTTTCTTTCCTTGCATAAAAGTCCAGTTCATTGAAATGCATTACACTTTTGGGTTGTTGGCATTATACTTTCCACAAATATCTTTCAATTCCTCCTTTTCCCTATCCAACGTGGTCGCGTAATACGCCTTACTCTCTAGTATTACATACTCTGATATAATAGAAATCAGGAGCAGCTTCTCTTCCAGCGAAAAGTTTTCGGTTCGTCCACTGCACATTTTCACTAGATACTCACACGCATCCAAACTGAAGTTCACGGTGTTTATTTACGTCGCTAAGGAGCTTACAATTGCTTTTCGGGAAACAAATGACAGTAGTCAGCGTTGCCACATAATCAACAACGACAGGCCGCGGTTTTCATAGATCGCGACGAAACCTTGTTTATGCAAGCGGAAGGAAGATCGCGTCCAGGCCGCGGCTCATGAAGACGCCGTCTAAACCACGGTTTGAGCTTCGTTCTTGCAATCCACCCATTGAGTCCACAGATTTTATTAGAGACTTTAAGTACAGCACTTTACTTGTACGATTAATGACAAACAGTTCGTAAAAGTCGGGGGCTAAATGCAACATACATATGCTACTGCAATAGAAATTCTTACGCAATAGCTATCTACTAGCTCCACCAAAGTCCGCGAATATTGAAATAGTATGCAGTGCACAGTAAATGTTTGATATCGTTAAGTTAAACTAGATGGAATTCTACAATATCCTATTCCCAATAAAGTACAAGCTCCGTAATGTGGCATCAGTTATAGAACCATCTATTGCAAGTGAATGCGATAAACAACGTCATTAGATTGAAAGGACGCAGTCGTTCAACGTTTTGCAACGGAGAGGGCCTATCTTCGCATCTATTCCAAGTGGATAATTACACAGTTGATTGTGACAAATAATTTACGCTGGTTTCGGCACTCTTGCGGATTAGTAATTAGTTACTGAACCATTTACAGACCACCTTTCAGCCTACGTTTCACAACAGATCAAAAGTGAAATAGTTGAACGTTAGTTGACAGTCCCATTCGCTGAAAAGCGAGGGTATCTGAATACAAGTCCCAGGCACACAAGTGCCTAGTGGTGGAGCCAGTTCAGCGGCGGCGAGCGCATATAAAGGACACACACACGCACGCACACAGCATACGCTGGGCGAGATGCAATCGTTTTCAGCGTTTAAAAGGCAGTTGGAAACTGCCAACTCGGGACAGAGACGGAGGGAGAAAGAAAGAGAGAGCGAGATAGAGAGGGCTCCGGCCATTGTGAAGCTCATCATGAAACTCGCGTAATTGGCTTCGTTGAATGTACACTCGTCCCGAAGTATAATTCGCCCCGCACGAAGACGCACGCAGGCTCCATTCAGGCCTTTATCCCGTGGAAAAGTCTTTCAGCGACTGTAGGGGGGGGGGGGGGACGCGAGGATTAGGACAGGGGGATAAATGGGGCGGTGCGGGGGGGGGGGGGGGGGGGGGGGGGGAGAGGGAAAAGCAAAAGGGGTCGGTTGGCGAGGAAGACGCAGGGTGTGGAAGGGGGGTACGTTTTCAGTTCAATCCCCCTGAAAGCAGGCCACAAAACGTCCTTCGTGTGCGCCTCCTCGGCCGCCCGTGAGAAGCGAAGGAAGAGAGGGACCCGCGGCCGCAGCCGTCCCTTCCCCCCCACGGCCCCCCTCTCAAAAACCCACCCGGTGGGACGTCCCCCACCGTCCGTCCCACAGCCCCCTCGCGAGCGATCCTCTCCTCCCAGTCGGGCGCCCGGCCAAACCGCATCCACCCACAGTTCTCGCCCCATCTCCATATACACATCCCTCCCTCGCCGCGGCGCTCCCAGCGTCCAGCATCCACTCACTCTTTTCATCGAACGTGGTCCCGGCCCCCCTCTCCCCCGAACCCGACTTTCATGCGGTCACGCGCCTGGACCCGGGAGGATACATGCGTCCCGACCCCCCACTTCATCCCGGCGGCGGCGGCTTATCGAGGTAAATAAGAGGCTGACTTCGCGACGAGAAAGCCCCGGTTCGACTCCCCACCCACGCCCGCCCGCGGAAAAAAACATACGTGTGCCCGGCCAGGACTTCTGCGGCCTGGCGTAATGCTCAGCAAATCCCTTCCCGGGATGGGACATCTCCCCCGCTACATCAAAGGACACGAGATTAATGTATTCGGTTGCCAGCGCTTGGCGGGACCGCAAGGGCTTTCTTTATTTTTCGCCCAAGACAAAAGGCGGTCGAAAACTAGTTTATTTTACGAGGGAATTAATTGTTAATATCGGATGGGGGGACAAGAGAGGGTAGGCGTCTTGGAGGAACGCGCGAATCCCGGATCGCGAGGACGGAAACCGTCTACCTCTCCCTATCTTGGCCCGCTCGACAACGGCCCCGGTGTCCATCCATCACGTGTTGCTGCACCTCGCTTTAATGAACGAGACCCTCAAGTGGTGACTCCATCGCGGGAGAACGGGGCGACTCAATTATTTTTCAAATTAATCTCGCACTTGCGCTGGAAATTCCCAAGGGAGCCACCAATCCCTCCAGCGGAACATCCCCGGCAAAAGTTCGTCGCGCGATATTCGAAAAAGAAGAGGAAACGAAAGATCACTTTAGCGTAAACATTGAAAGCGTAAGATAATTTTCGAGACAAATTAGCATCGAAAGCGCACCGAAGAGGCGCATCACAATTCCTCCAGAAATTTTAATAAGACGAGTAATTAACTTCAATTTACAAGCGACGGATGGAGCCAAGCCCAGTTCCACCGCCCGTCGTAAAAAAACGAGCAACGTGAAATGGCGGCAGTGAATTTATGAAAAATAAATAAATCCTCTCCAGTGATACGTGTTTTCGAGTAGGGAGGGGGACTAATAAACATCAAACAATGAGGTGTATTCAAAAGTTTCTAATTTAGTTTTCACCGAGCGGAAAATCGGATTAATTTCCAATTTCTTTGATACAGCTCATTCACGCTTCGCTCCAAACTTAATTAATCTGCATTTCGTTTGAATAATTTACCCGGGCGTTACCTGAGTATAGCCTGATAAAGTCAACTACCCGAAATATTCAAGGAATATTATGCATACGTAATGAATCCGTTAAAAAATAAGTCGTAACTTTAGTGAGGAATAATTTTATCATGACGATACAAATCTACGTTGATCCCTTTTCTCCCACGTTTTATTTTCGGGGTACTGAAGAACATGCTCGCAGGTAACCGAAGGTGGGATAACACCATGATTTTATGCATTCTCCTATCAAAGATTAGCACAGATTTTATGAATAACATTTTGTACCAGGTGGCTTTCTGCCTTCGTGCCATGCTTTCTTTACTCAAGAACATTGCGGAAAATTTATGGTCCAATTAAGAGAAAATCGGCAGAAGCACATCTGGGAAAGAAAGAGCGTAGAAATGGAAATTATTTTTTAAAATTGCACGGATAAAATTTAAGTAACATTTAAATTAGCATCAATATAAATAATGCATTTAGAAATAACCTTTTCGCCGAATCATAGGATCAATTCACATTCGACCTTCGGGGGGAGGATATACCGTAAGCAGGTATGAGCTTTCATTTCAGCCGTCAACCACAAGAAGGGGACAAATGTAAGAAGTTTCATACTATTTTTATATTTGCATGAGGTAACTTTCTGCCACAACAGAGACAATAACATGGAACAAGTATATTCAAAGAAATCATGCAAATGAGCATGGCCTACAATTTTAACCTTAAAAGCAATAGGAAAGTGCTGTAGACCTACTCCTCTATTACGGTTGACAGCAAATTGCATGGGGTACTATAAATCCGTGGTGGTAAATCGGCTTCCCAGCGATTGTATCATTCGTATACATAAACATGTATTCGTCATAGTTTTTTCCTTAACGCATTTAGCAAATGCATGATTTTCCCTATCCATCAAGACAATAACACTAGAGTCTACTCGAAAAGAGGGGAAAATAATAGCACTGGACATGCTTCAGATGTCTAATAATCAATACTCAATGATGCAGAGTATCAGCGGTAAAATGAAAAGGTTTTACTTAACCTTTGTCTTCATTCAACAACGTCATTCGTGCTCGGGGTGGATTTGAACTCATCCACATCTACATAATATCCTGCAAGCCCCACTCGAGGTGTGTGGGAGTGAGTGGAAACTCGTGAATATTTAGATTACCATAGGAGTGCGCTACCAATTAAGCCGGATTAATTCTGTGGAGCTCAAACACAAAACACTTTTGGACAAATTCTCAATCAGCATTCACTGCTAAGTCATACTAGACGATCGAAGACGAAGTCTTGTGAATTTCATTCGCTCTTGTCGTACGGAGGTAGTCTTCTTAACGTTTAAGTTCAAAAGATGCATATTTCAAGTACATTTCACGGATAAATGACCGTGGGACACACGCCTGGGACGCAGACCCATACTCATGTCCCCAAAACACTTGGCGCGTCCACTTAGGAATTGGATTTTGAGAAAATGTTTCCCTTTCCCCGCTTAACAGTTTCTGGCCGCCACCCACCCGCACCAAGGCCGAGCAGAATCCTTCCCTTCCGTCCGTCTTTGACGCGGGCCGTGTGTCGAATCACCCAGCTTACCCAGGGACCGCTCGCCACCCCTTTTAACCCGTAATTACGCACCCTTTTGAGGGGGTCCTCCGGGGGACAAGCGGGTGAGAGCCACGCACGGCGGCGGTCCATTAAAGGCACTCCCAAGCAGGCACAAGACAACCCCCCCTGCCCAGGACGCACGCCCACGCGGCGGAGGCAGGGGCCCCTGGGATTTAAGCGCCGGTCGCGCGGGGTCCCGGCCCTCAAGAGGACCACACAAGGAGAGACGAGGGCGGGCCCCTCACCCTGGAAGACACCCTGGAAATGAGGGGGGCCTGGGAGGCTTTTAAGCCCTTGGTTGGATGAGAGTGGGGCCGCCGGAGCTGGGAAGGACTTTCTCGAGGGTCGGAGATACCTGTTAAGGGTTTAGGCAGTTTTCGGGAGATGATGGAAGCGCTCTGGGGCGTCCTTGCGACGCTTTGAATTCGATTTGGGGAAAAGCCGCCGCCCCACCACTCTCCGTCATCTCTGCGTTTTAGAAGGAAAAAGGTTTATTAGGGGACGAACTGGGGGGGGAGAGTGGGAGGAGGAGCTCCAGTCGCCCTTGGCACCATACGCACCATTTGATTCCTTCAAAAACCGCCACCCCTATACGCTCCTCCGGCCGGCTGCCAAAATCGCGTGAAGCATTTGCCGCGTTCAAATAATCAAATAGTCCCGAATGCATCAAGCCTCCTCAGCTAGCCATTCATTGGTGACGAGTAAATCTAGATTTCTTTCTCTCTTGTTCCCGCCTTGCTTCTCCTCCCCGTCTACCCATGGAAGAGAGCGCGAGGTTGATGAGCCTTGGGAGACCGGTCGCCACTTGAGATTTGAGGGTAATGCTCCCGGCCATGGCGAGCGGAACATCCCGGGCGCGATGCCAGCCCTCGTGAAACAGTGGCCATAACTGCTGGGCAGAAAGCCGGCTGCCGAAATGGGTCAATAATGGACCATTCCGTAACACTTGCAGCAAATGATAAGCGACCTCAGCAGTTCGAGCCGAGAAAAGCCCATGCTCTGCGTGAGAAGGCATAAGGTACCTACTATAATAAATGTCAAATATAGACTTCGATCTAGAGTTATGATAGTTTAGAGTGACCAATAGTTTGTTTCACATGATAATAATGTAGGATACATGAATTTTTGCATCAAAACAAATGCTTCGCAATAAGGGAGAAAAAATTAAGTAACGCAGCAAAAAAATCCCCAGGAATGTGTGCGTATTGTTCATTCAAACCAGTGATATATAAAACGACGAATCATTACGTAATATCTTTCAACTAAAGGGTGTGTCGCGTATTTATACTTCCTTTACGTACAGTGAATATCACTAATACTACGTTATATCTCTCAAAAAGACATGACGTACAAAATATTGTTTGGTATTAGCTAACAATAGAATGAAGATATGGCTTTTAATATGCAAATTTTTGGTAGTTATTCGTGCAATATTTAATTTTTTGTCAACGCTCATAAAACACTGAAATACCACAAAGATGATGATTGAACACAATTTGGACATTCACACGATTTTAGCTCTGGTTTTCGATTTCGGTGAGAACACTCAATTCAGTGGAAGTTTTCAACCCACAATTGTAGACGATCAAATTTAACAGAGACACATCAAACACCTACACAAAAATTAACTCTAAATCTAAGTTAATCTAATCCCAACATTTACGCAGGAAGTTTAATTTTCAACCCGAGAAGGGTAATCACAAAATCACCGTCGTATTAACATTTTCATCCAAAGTATAATAAAGAGTGAGCCATCAAATTGCTCATAAAAATGGATATGTGGCACAGAATCCAATAGCATTCCTGAAATCCAATTTCTACATTGAGACGCCCACGATCATTCCATTTTAGTAACCAATTAATAAACCATAAGACACGGAGGCGTTGAAAGCCTACAAGCCCTTAATTAAAGTCGTAAATGTTGTTGAAGTCATCATACAACGTCAATCGCACTCAATAATTCATTAATCATAAACGAAGAATTATTTCCCTTGACATCAATAAAAATGCCTGCTGAATGTGGCAAATTTAATCTTTTCGTCGTTGTTACCAATATTTAAGAACTTAATTACCGTTTTTCCTCGAACTTGCCTCCTCTAGACTCTACTAATCGTCAGCAGTTAGGAGTTTGTTTAGAGAAGTGCTATGCCATAGAGAAAACCAGTACACCAGTTTCTCCTTCAATGCGCTTCATATCTTAGCAATGTAACGTTCACCAAAAAGGCTAGCAGTAAAAATATAAGAGCAGCAAGTAAACTTCGTAGCATCAGATGTCATTGAGATCTGGCGGATCTGAAAAAGTTGTATCACGATACACATTTGACAGTTCAACTACTAGGAAAGAGAAATTTGACCAAATTCATATTTTCTTAACTCACTACTTTGGACTGCGAGGGTGGCATGAGCTTATTTTAAAGCCATAGTTGTACACGAATCGCGTTTCCTACTAGCATTGTAGGTTTATTATTCCTGCACCAGAGATATATGCATCCAAGCATACATATACTTCATTTATAAACATCGTGATAGATAAGGCGACGGTAATTCCCTTTTCATGACAAAAATCTCATCTTGGGAAAAAGATCAGAATATTTTCGATGAAAAATATAGTAAGAAGATGATTCCAAAGCAACCCAAGATCCTTTTCGTCCCCTCAATTACGCCTCGATGGCTTTTCCAATTTTCGGCGCAGGGATTTTGACATAAGGGTCATTCTCAAGGGAGTGGCGACGCGAAAAAGGTTGCGGGACCTTGTCACGGAGGAAGCCGCAATCGTCCTCATTTTCGTTAATGGAAAGGACGAATTGGAAGAGATGGGAAGCAGACGGGCGCCGGCCGGAAGGGTCTCTCGGAAGCAACCACTCCTCGGGGAGCGGACGCGGATGGAAAAAAAAGGCTCTTCTTTCCGGGGTGAGGAGGGGGGTGGGGGACACGGCGAGTTGGCGAGCGAAATATTCGCCAGGGCGATGCAAAACACTCCCGCCCCTTGGGGGATGCCAAGTGAGGGCTTGCTTCTCGGCGACAAATGAGGCGGAGGAGAGAAGCGGAGATTAAGAAGGGAGCGATATCCACAACCATCATCGCACGTGCTTCACCCGATTAACACTCGCTTATTGCTTCGTCCTGCCATCTGATGGAGACGAGCTTAACGAGTAGCTTGGACCAGTGGGAATCAGAAGAAAATAGGAACGGCCAATGCAGGAGCTACTGATTCTCTTACTACTTCTGCCATTCATTTTTATTTTTTTCTGTGGGCGTACCAAGCGGTACTAAATGATGTTGATGACTAGACCAGAGATTTTGATGCTAGATGTAATAGAATAATTAAACATACGTGGCAGTAATGTCCAAGGGAACCAAAAATACTGCTGCATCACATCCCAAAGTCTTCAAAAGAAATCATTATTACCCACTACTTTTGCTGCGTTCAACAAAAGGAATGGGTGATTTCTAATGCTACATTGTAATGTACAATTAGTAATACTACTAAAGAATTTACAATGAGATGACATTATATTATATTATGACTCCGTATTTTTATCAGAATATACTACCCCTGAATAATTTATAAGCCCCGCAACATTATCATGACAATTTTTTTTCCGATTTCATCGTTATTATAACGCTCCCTACAGCTTATTGGCGAAGTTTGGAGCTAGAGGCAGTGATGGCTCGAACGGCAGGTGGGATCAATTGAGTGTAAAAAGAAGAAATTTGGTTTCGCTTTCCAACGTCCTAGGTTCTAACCAGGGAAAGACGCACGTTTCAGCGATATAACGGACCCTTATTGCATATCTTTAAAGTATCTCAAGATCAGTTACCCGCCCGTCGAATAGGACGCTTAACTGCGGGCCCCTTGGAACCATTTGTGAGTAAATGATGGTGCCGTGTTTCCCACCACCCTTCCAGTTGTATTAACTTCATTAATAAACGTCACCCTTTTCAAATTATCTTCAAATTTCATTCTTGAAAACCTTTTGCATAACCTCTCCCCTAATAACAACTATATTCTCGTCTTTAAATAGGGAGGTGACCGGCTGCGGTCATTTGCACCAATGTGGGCGGATGTAAAGTACAGTTCGGCTTTGTACATGGAGAGGAGTAAGGGTGGAACGAAACCAGGCTTCGGCATTACCTTGCTCTTAATGTTTGGCGCTAAAGGGGTCCGGGGTTTAACCTGCGTGTTGCACCCAAACTGCTCCCCACGTAGCACTCAAGCATGAACCAAGATTCCCCCGAAAAACCCCTCCTACCCCAGAGATTCGATCTCAAGCACTTCCGGACAGGAGTCCAGAACCCTTTCACCTAACCCTATCCCCTCAAAAACCATCCTCCACTGCCTTAATACCCCATCCACTTACGCTTAATGTCGCAAACGAGCACAGCTGCCGGTCTTGTTCCCCGATTAACAACAAGAGCAACGAACGAGCATTTCCACAGGGCTGCCCGCACGCGACGGCTACCACGAGGAACGGAAAAAGGGCAGAGGAGGAGGAAGGGGAACTGAAGAGAGAGAGAGAGAGGGAGAGAGTAAACAGTCGCGACGTATCGGACAGGGGCCTCATCAAGGAGTTTCATCACCGCGGCAACAAAAGCAGCCAAAGGGGCTAAACACTAACGAAGGCGGCCCGAGCACGCGGCCATTGTCGATCCCACGGCGGAGATTCATATTCTTCGGCGTCGGCCGAGCGGACGGTGCGGCGGCTGCGGTGAAGGAAGAATGAGGGGGAGGCAAAGCGGATGGAAACAATGAGACTGGGACATTCGGTGCCGCGGGGGAGGGAGGGGGTTGGGCGGGGACATCGAGCGGCGACCGAGTCACGGGATAATGCACGCCCCGTGGGCGCGAGCCGTGCGTGCCCGGTCCCCGCTGCCCCGGACACAAAAGGCTGAAGATTATCGCCGTGGAATGGGAAAGGGTCATTAAGGGGCGGTGCCGTGGAACGGAACAGGGGGTCCGGCCGGGTACACCTCGATCCCGCATTACCTGCTAATGTAACCGGACCGAAAGGTTGGGGCATGCATTCTTGGGGTTGCCGGTTTTTTTGTTGACCCCTCCCCCCCGCCCGCACGAATGTGGTCCGCGCTCATCAACGCATCACGGGCGAACCTCGCCGCATATGTGGCTGTGAAAGGTTCACCAACACGTCGGGGCGTTGGGAAAGACGAGAGGAGAAATCACGCTCTGCCGGTGCCGACGCGAAAAAAGTCTCCGACCCCATCCCCCCTGCCGTACACTCTTGCAATGTCTTGCATGGTATTGCGTAGATGTAGACTCGACGCCATAACCACAGCGTGTAGGTACGCGATAGAATCTTTTCTATTTCATACACCGTATGCTTCACGACCCCAGTGAGTAAACCCCTTTCCGCAATGCAGTTGCGATGGTATAGAAGATTTCCAATCGTATGGGTTCAAAACGATTGTTTGTTCTAATATAGGAAGGCAATGTTGAGAACTGTAATGGAAGAAAATGAATTATACAAAAAAACGGTACAAGTAATAGAGGCGTAATTTACTGAAAGATAAATAGTGAAGAAGTCTATAGATTTGGGCCAATGTCAATCTATGCCGTATTACGAGAATGTGAGTCCATCGATTAAAAGAAAGACGTTGGTGGAAGAAAGACGGAGGTGCTGAGAACTCTGTGAGATAAATGAAACAAAGGCCCTCTCGAGACTTTTGAAACCTTATCTGCGACTCCGCCTAATCCTAAACTCTCAAACGGACGTTAATCGAAAGTTTTTTATCAGCTAGAGCCAATCCGCAAGATTCTCAAAATAATCAATCCGTTCTCCAATTCCACTACATGGAGTTTCGTTGTTGTGACAGCATTTTCACCCATCCGATGACATCCCAAAGTGAGCACTCATGCAGTGAGCGTAGCAATACTCAAAAATGCAAATTCTAGTGAAGGGTAACAAATGGCAGACAAATATAATAAAATTTACGGCCATTTAATCGAATATGATGGAAGGAATGGTTCGATCAGGCTAGTTGACATCAGCTTCATGAAACACAATTATCGACATAACTGAACCAAAAGCTAAAGTTAAGCACACGCGAAATAGGAGTCGTTTCAGGCTGCCGGGAAATACAGATCCCCAATGCATTAAGAAATAATAAAAAGTGAAGCACACTCGTTCAATCGCAAAACGCCGACTACATATATATGTCTTTCAGAAGGCGAAAAATTCACACAGGAGACTTCATGAGTTACACAAAAATGCGACTGAGGAACAAAAAAGATTTACAGACTCGCTACTGCAATGAATCGGGATTTCAAAACTAGTCACAACCATAGAGGTACAAGGCGATTGACACAACTATTACATACATGTTTTAGACATTCGCGCTGGGCATAAAAAACCGATAGAAAATCAACACTCGCTCTCAGGTTCCCTTTTCATCTTCTAAAATAAGATTTCCTACTTATCTATGCCGGACGACAGCAGACAATAGAAATGCCGCACGACGCCACAGCCTTCGAGGGCATAAATACGGCAGCAAAGTCCTATATTACGTAAGGAGCACAGCTAGAACATATCACAAAAAGTATGCAACGGGGAAGGAGCTGCTTCGACGCTAATGCTACTTCATGGAGGAGGAAGTCCATGGGAAAATTGGCGGACGAAAGGGCACCATAAAAGGGCAGGGGATAAAAAATAATTAGATTATAATACTCGCAGCGAGCGACAAAATGGATTTCTCGGGGAGTAAGGAACATCGATTTGGCAAATTAATGCGGCAAAAAAAAACCCGCAACCGAGGCACTCCGAGGAAGGAAATCTTCATCGTAACTGGGAACAAGGGGACGAAGGCTCCAGAGACGCACTTAAGATCCGTTTCTCTCCGTATTACTCCACGGCACATTACTTCGTTTAAAATAGCGGACATTATCAATCATCGCCAATCATCAAGGATGCTCGCAAAAAAAATGCCCTGGGGAGTGGGGGTGGCCCCATTGGTACTTCGCCGCGGAGTCTCTCCTTAGGGGGAGGGTGGGGGAGGAAAAGGAGGACATAAAACTTGGAAACTTGGGGAAGACCACGGTGCTATGGGTCATATTTCATCGCAAGGGGTTGGGAAGCAGGGGCGGGGGAGAGGACAGCACATAGCAACCAAAACCTTATACTGCACGGGTAGAGGGGGAAAAAACTCGAAGATACGCCGGGATCGTTTCCTGTTTTTTGAAACAATATGTGCCCGTCGTGGTAGTGGGAGTAGCCGGTCGCGAATGACAGCTGAAGTGGGACATAATTGTACCTTTCGAACGAGGAGTACTATCCCCTGGAACCGCGACCTCGGATGGCCACTTTGAAAGACTGCCAATTTACCACGCAAAAACATGGTCGTATCGTAGTTTAATTAGTTCCAAGAACTGCATGTGGAAGGGGTCAGGCCAAGCATATGCTGCCGTATTGAAGTACTGCAGCGGAGCACAAAATGCGATTACCACGATGCAGAAAATCTCTCGCCGTTTTCATGCAAAAAAATAACACTGGTATTGGATTGTTTTATTATCGACGTCGTGAATGACTCGCCTATTCATCGACCCATCTAGACTCCTCGTCACTCACTTCCCGCAAACCAATCCGATATCTAGGATGAAACAGCCACTTTAGCGCACTTGTCCACATTATAGCGAGCGGAAACGAAAATGAGCGAGAGACACGATCATATCCGAGGAGAGGACATGGCGGTGTTTCAATCCCACCTTCTACCGTTAGGGAATGCGACATTTTACTCAGCTGCACTCACATAAGATCGTGAAATGAAACCGATCACATTGCACGTAGTGATTCGAGCGAACAAACATACTAGTCATAAAAAGTGACGCAAAATGCTCATTTCAACCGGTAACTGGAGAAAGTATATGAAGTCCTTGGGCAAAATATTACACAGCACTGTTACGGAATCTCTCGCAAGGGAAGTTATTTGCCACAATGAGGGAACTGAATCGAAGAAGAACAGTTAACCTTACGAAAGGACTTACTTTCACTGAATGCTAGGTAATAGTAACCCAGAAAATTACCATTGGAAAGGATAAATTATCTGTCTCCAAAGGGCTCTGACTTTTATGGATCTGAAACCGTGCCCTGGAAATGATTGCAAGCAAATTCTGCGTCATTGAAGGCTTAGTACAACTGATACCCTCACATAGTCACGCGTGCTTCAGTGCCAATATGTCACATACGCTGCATTGCAAATGGCATCAATCATGCCTTCGAATGATTCTGCCGTACGATTAACGACATAACTCAATTACAAAGCCAATAAAGAAATTGAATTTTGGTATCGAGTAAGATATTTGCTCACTAGAATGCTATATCAGGAAAAGAATTGCTTTGGTTTAAGTGGCAGAACTTAGGATACCTATCTATTACAATGCGAATACGCGCTAGCATAAGAGATGAAACACATTTAAAAGTCACTTTTGAATCCAAATGGGAGATAATCATGCTCTGACTGCCCCACAAATCCTTAGTTTCATCAAAAATTAGTGGGGAGGGGAAACTTAAAAAAATATCTTCCTCTTGAAAACGGCATTAGTATTTGAGACAAAAAAAAAGTCATTTCACTCGGTGATGACAGGCAATATGAAGAAAGTCCGCCAGATCGAAAAATATACGCGTAAAACAATAGAAATCTGATTCACTTACTTGGCACAGGGCAAATGTGAGCCACCAAACTAAAGACGTAATAACCATCTAAGATCCAATAAAAACACTGATGGAAGCTATAATTTTTTAGTTGGAGCATTCGTAGATCGATATACGCGCTTGCGATTTCTAAACAAAGAAGTCTTTGAAAAGCAATCAAATAAAAGAAACATATATCTAACTAAGGGGATATTTGAACGTGATCTTCAAGAATACAGTACTTGCATACTTTTGGGAAGTGACGTCAAAAAAACCTATCGATACTTCAGACACTAAATTTTCATTCTGACGTTCGAGAGACTAATCGTTAATTTTTATTAGCTAGCCCAATCTAATAAATTATTATTGCGCCGAAACACAGGTCAGCCATGTTTAGTAGGCTCTGACGTAATCTCCCATATTCGACCATTTGTTTATTTGGAGATAGTGTGACTTTGTAGCCTTGGCGTGCGAGTGTTTAGCTATTAATCCTGCTAACGTTATTGGGTCGATTTTTGTTTGTATGAAATACATTGCAATGAAAAGACCAGTTAATTACTAGTTATTCTAGCAATGAAATTACAGCTACAAAGATGAGGAACGATGAGGCTTCAGCTGTGTCGGAGCACGAAAGGGACAACACCCGAAAAGATTTTCGTAAACGTTCACAATAATCCTGTATTACGAAGAAACTGGTTAATTTCTGCTCAAAGAGACCTGAAAACTATGCCTATTCTGGATCATTTCATCGGCGCTGTTGTGCTGATCATTTTAACGTAAGTGTAGCAAATCTACTTAAGTTGTCAGTAGTTTTATAAGCATAATTGTGTAACATAATTCGTTGTTAGGCGATACTTTGCTTAAACTTTAATTACTTTTTGCTTTACTTTTGTCGTTGTAATTGAAATTACGGAACATTTAAGGCAATTTAATGGTTCATGATAACATTATCGATTACATAACGGAAGGCATAATTCATGGTCTTATTTTTTCATTCAAGGCATAATTCATGATAATTCATTCATAATATAACGCAAGAAAAATAATAATAATACGGCGACCGTGATAATTTTACGCCTCGCTGCTCACAACCAATATAGTCTGCGTTGTTGATCAGAAAATGTTCGTTCAGCGTCCACAACCGGAAGATAGTTGGAACTTGCCTGTGCGAATCCAACTTTCATGAACACAATCTCAGTTTTGTCAAATAGCGAAATATCTTCAAAAAGACAAAGATTATCTTCACTCTCAACGCACAGGTCGGCTATTTCGCTACTGCTAGTATGGGAGATGACGTCACACTACGAAGAACCAATGGTTAGGCGTTAAGACCTAGGCAATTTTGATGCTAAAACAATGCATATTAAAAGTTATTTATTAAATTAATTACTTGCAGTTATACCTTGGTATTTTGTACGTGGCATTTCGAAACCAAACACCACTCGCTACAATAAATATCAACAATATACCTCACTTGCGCAAATATTCTATTAGATTTAATATGAATGGTGCCTCAAAATACCTAATAACTAAATAAAATAATGCACCTTCTTCTTCGTATTCTTTTTGTGCGGTATAACAAAAACTACTGAAGTGCACAAAAAGACTAGCCGTAAAAAAACTGACGCCGCTATACTACTTTTACTGGCCAAGCGGTGAAAATATTTGAATGTACAGGGCAAATCGCTACAGAAAAAAATAAAAAGACTGCGCAATGCAAGAAGTTATTTTCGTGAAACTTGTCGGAAAATCATTCAGTCTGCCACAATGACCTACTTACTAGAGAATCCTTCCTCTCCTGAAGTTTCCATTCCTTTCGCTCATTGAAGATAATGGAAATTTTGTCGGCAAAAAACGCAATGACTGCCTGAGGTAACAAAGTTGTGTTTCAAATGGAATTCAAATACCTAATAAAAACTGACAGATGGAGTATGAACGCTATAAATTATATTCCGTATTCACCGGCGGCATGTTAATTAAATAAAGTTGAGTTATATTAGTTAAGAGTAGCACGAGAAGTGTGGAAAACCTACTGTATTTATTGTTCGCTATTGTAGGTTAGCAGATGGAAATCCTGAAAGAAATTATTCTAACAGAAGAGCTAGCGGTAAAAGGGAAAGAAGCCATCGCTCTTCACTGAAGGAAGAGTTGGGAAATATTTTCTTTCTTGTCCCTTCTTTAGGTGACCTCTATTCACAACTACCACAGGAAACGTCTGATTGCTAACACGAGCTGATGCGGGGGTGGGGGACTAGACAAAGCGCTGCATTTGCGTGTGAGAGCACCGGAATATCTTTCACTTATTATTTTCCGCATAGTTTATGACAAGAAAGCGCTAGCGCGGAATGGGTATTTACGGGGAAGCGTAGTTTCCATCGAATGTTTGGATCATGCCACATCAAAACCATAAGATCTAACAAATATTAAATTGCAGTATTTGGACTAACAATTACACTTTAAGTTGTGTATCAGCGGGATAACGGTCAGACATCGTTGCAGCCTAGTGGATAGATGATTAGAGTACTAATAGGAGGTCCCGGACACAAAACCAGGGGAAACCCCGGACGCGTCATTCAAAACACATTATGTGTGATTTTTTAGGTGTCAGATCATAGTGGAAACCCACAAGAATCACAATAAATGTGATCTATGAGCCTGATGCGCGAATTAGGGCCAATCACTAGGTGAGCCCTATCTTCACCAGCCAGGCCAATGTTCTCTTTCAATAGTGTCGGGCTTTGAGAACTATTGAAGTTGAGATATATTCTAGCGCTAAATTCTCCCGTGAGGCCAAGGACGTCATTTAACTCGATCATACTGGAGCCCAAAATGTACATACCCGAGGAAAGATAGCATCACCACGAACTTGACCTGAGTAGAAACCCGGGCACCTAAGGCTAATGGCAGAGCGAGCAAAAGAAACAAGAGAGCATGTTGGGAAGGCAAAGCGCACGGCGAATGCGGCCGCAGCGTGCGGTGATATTGGAGGCTGACGGGGACAATGGTGGGGGCTTCCAGGAAGTGAGGCACAGCGTAGGTGAAGTGGTCTGGACCTGGATCCGAGGCTGGGAGCAGAGTGTATTGCGGTTATGCTTATCCCAGGTGTTGATTTTCCTTCCGCCTACCTTATACTGGTACCTCCTGTTAACATTCATCCTAAAATATGAATTACATGGGATGTAATTCTGGCTCTTTGAATGACCTTTTGTAATGGATTAGATTGTGGCCCACCGAAAATTAAAAGTGTCGAGATTGGAGACGAGGGTAAAGTACTGCCTGCCCATCCCTCGACCCTGAGTTCAGATTCCGACTCTGGCTGAGGGCATAATGTTTCTAAGGGCACAAGTAAATCCTTCCTACACCCGGATCCTACACCATCTATCCTCAACGGCGACTAAATCAAGCAGTTGATCGTCTCTCATTTATTACCATTGAAGTAAACTAAGTAAGTGAACTGCCATTAAAACATAATGGTTACTCTTACTCGCATAAACGGTAATTGCCTTGAATTAAATTTTCATTTAATTACACAAATGAGCTAAACTTGAAAGTGTAGAAGAAATTCCGGCCCGGTATACTGACTTTTAAAGGCAATGATAAACTTAGCGTGGGCCACAAAATTTAATTTTAGAATTAAGATTACAAAATTTAAATTAAGTGTTTTATTGTACTATGACTGTACTGCACCACAAGGTCTCGGCAGAAACTTGACTTTCTCCGATAGGATACTCTTCCCTAACAATCCGGGAGGAAGACATTTTCCGAGAAGAGGTACGATATTGTGATTTGAAAATTCTCATCTGTGGTTTCAAGTCTATCCCAGCACGAAACGACCCTTTGAGAGCGAGGAAGAAAGGTACGAGAATGGGAGTGAAATGGTAAGGAGGACGACTGCAGAGAAACCCGGCGTCCGCATTAGCCTGCTCTTAACGAAAGGCGCCAAGCGGACCACGGATCAAGACGGATGGAGTACTGAAGTTAAAGTTCTCTCCGCACAGTACTCAAGAAGAGGACCCCTTTACGATAATTTACGTTGCTGCGAAATGTGGAAATAATATCACACCATAATGTAATTGTACACTTGGCGAGCGCAGTGCATGACCCGCGTGCGTTGTTATGCTGAGACATGACGGGGGCAGGGAAGGAATTAAATTGCGGGGAGATCGAAATACATAGATGCAGAGGATAATGTAATAAGGTAAGGGGGGCCTCTGGTGTGCGCGAGGACTAATAACGTGATGGCACGTAAGAGGATACGAAATTTCCCCAAACGTATTCTCATCTTAATACCAATTACCGCGCACAATTAACAATCTCCGTACTCGGAGTCAATTACAGGCCCCCCCGGATGCAAAGTCTCCGGAGTGGAATACGTCAGCGAGTGGGGGAAAGGTGGTGCAGGAACATAGAGGGCAAGGTTGGAGGAGAGCCGGAGATTGTTGGGAGAGTGAAGAGTAGGAAAGTCAGTTATCACTGGAAGCAGACTTCGGTGCCACAACGGCTAAGCTTATATCGCTCCATCTCACAAAGTTTCTTACAACTAAGACGATCAAAATATCGATGGTCGGCTGGGAGTCGAACCGCCGACTTTAGAGTCACCAGGCCTGAGCGTTACCAATCTGGCAATCACGGTGAATTCAGTTTTTTCAATTAATTGGCAGGGGACCGAGAATTTAAGTCATCTACACCATTCAGGAGAGGTAGGTAATTGGGCTGAGGTATGAATTTCTCGGGAAACGGGGGAAGGTTGGAGAGAAACCCGGCATCAGCACTACCACACTATGAAGAAAATATACTAAAATATCCACGATTTCACACCCAATCCAACCGGCAGAATCCTAAACTCAAATTGCTCTCCACAAAAATCTCAAGTAGGAACCGGTATACCAATGGAAAATCGCCCCTCCCGTCAGGAATCAAACCCGAGAGCTCATGATAGGAGATCGGTACTCTAGTCATCACATTAACGCGGTTCCCCGGAGGAACGGGAATGCGTTATTATCCCAGTACATTCATGACCGAAAATAACACAAACACACGGGATATTAAATCTTCAAGGAGAAGGGAAAAAATTATAGGAAGCAACCCCATCATTTATACGGAACAGACGCAAAGGGTAATCTGAGGCATTAGGGGTTGGGGTGATGTATATATATAAGAACAGGAGTGTTAACCTCACCCTGACCCCGAAACGGAGATTCAAGGAGTGGTCGCAGTCGAAGGCGAGGGATGAGCCGAGAAATTCCCAGCATCCACGCATTCCGATGCGGAGCGCGTACCGAAGTTCCAACGAGATATCGATACGCGCTCAAGATCTGGCAACGCCGGGCACTCATCGAGGGCAGCGAGCAAGAGATATCCCAACCGACTGACACAGGGGTCGAGAGCTCAGCACTTATGTCATGGCTCTTTGTGCTCCGATAACATGCATTCAATTACATCGTGATTGCTAGTCGAAAGAGTTGAAGCGTCTCCCGCTTCCATACGGACTACTCTCAGCAGTGAACATCTGTACATCATCTCGTGTTTATCTTCACCTTCACATTCACAGCTCAGGTAGCGTTGGCAAACAGCTAATACTCGGGGGTTGAAAGGAGGGAATAAATGTCCTGTCTTACTAAATTTTATGGCATATTCGTAAAATGGCATGATTAGGATAAAAAATAATTCGAGGATAAGTATCAGGTTCCTTAGAAGTCGAAAGATTGCAACATTCGGTGAGAGAAGAGCAAACTATTGAAGAAAGCGAAGCAGAATGAGAATCCAAGGCCTACCACCAATACCGATTAATAATAATCACGCAAAAAGGCCTCTCACTGCCCCTGAAAGGGAACGGCATTGTGGCATGTGAGAAAGTCTTCTGACGGCGTCCGGCGACGGCGTCTGATGGAAGATAAACGTTATTCCTCGGATACGAGAGGCTCTTCCGCCACTCGAAGCTCTATTTACTGTGCGTGGATTACTGGACCCCATTCATTTTGTAAACGTTAGACCCCTAAAGCCGAGATTAACGAAAAGCAACAGCGACGCCGGATTGGTTCGTCGCATCGAAACTTGTTTTCTTTTGGCTCAGAGACACGACGGGTCTCCACTATACAAGAAAAACAATAAAGGGATGGCAAACGATGTCTTTTCTCCCGCGCCAACCTGTCCTAACAATGGCACTGGACGCGATTGGAGGTAAATAACACTCTCGAGTGTCCATTACGTCCCTATCTCCCAAGCCGTCGGCGAGTGGGTAGAAGCACCCTCAATTCGACTCTCCCGGTCGTCCACGACACCCCGAGCCGGCGGCCACTGCAACCAGTCCTCCCTCCAGCTCCGTCCGGGCCAACCCCCGCGGTTCCCACCACGCCGCCGGCCAAGGCCGGGCGTAATTACGACCGATTTCGACCCGCCCCCAACCTCCGTATTAAACCCTTGACCCCTCCCCTCCGAACCGATAGGAACGAAAGAGCGACCAAATGACTAACGGGCTGAGGAGATCGCCCAGAGACTCCCACGCACTACCCACGAAGGGCGGGGGGATCGGGGAGAGAAATTGAAGATCCACTTAACGAAACCATTCCTCCACGTAGCGTAGTTTCACTTCCGCCCTTGTCTTTCAGTGGGCCTGCCCACAAGCGACCCGCCCCCGCCGCCCCACCCACACGCCCCTCGTCCCGACAGTTTCACCGAATTTCGTTCGGGGATTCCAGCCTGTGAAAGTTGAAGTTCACGGACGTCAGGCTAGAGGCCGCTTTCCACTACGATCCACGTCGGGTTCCTCATTGATCAAGGCATGGCCACACCACGATAATGATAACATTTCGCCGAGACGGGCTCTACAATTTACGAACCATTCAAAGAAAGGGCAGCACGAGAAAAACGATAATTTGACATCGAATTGCATGTGAAGCTGCTTTCTTAACATGCCATTCAACTCAACGCCATAGCAAAAATGTAAACAGAGTTAAAAACGATATAAATGCATGCTTCCTTGTGGTGAATGCATGTACCACAACCAAGGCCGCCCACGCATACAGCGACCTAGAGGGACATTATTACATAGATGTTCATGTAAAATTGTAGAGGCTCTGTGGTCTCAACCATGGTACATAAAATGGAGACTCCATAAAATTCAAGTCATCATTAACTAATACTTTGGTTCCAGCAGTTTCCACATAATTTCAATCTTAGAGCCCTATTCCAGAATCTCTATGAGTTGCTCTTTGATTATGAGAGACACCGAGAGCTGAGTTCATTTGCTCACTTAAGGAAAGGTCCGCTATTTTCAAAGGGTTGGACAATTGGTAGCAGAGTAAGATTGGATTGGACCTTTGGTAAGAGAGAGAAACCTGGCGTCGGAATACGCTAGCTATTAGCGAAAAGCGCGAGGGACTCCACGATTTTATGTCCCATCCTACGAACGAAGTACTGAACTTGAAGTACTCTTGACACAGCAATCAAGAAGGGATTATGATTCCATGAAAAACCTCCGCCACGGCCGGGATTCAAGTCTGAGCACTAGGTATAAAATGCCAGTACTCCAGTTGCAACGTCCACCCCAACCATCACTAATAGTGCTCTCGAGTGATATCAACCGAAAGAACAAGTTAAATATCTTGGCACGCTCAGCATATGATTCCGTTCTGGTCGCTTTACACGATGCAATATGATGGCATTTAATATTTACCTAGTTAATGAATACAAAGTAGTCGTAAACTGGTTTGGATATAAAGTATTATTTATGCCTGGACTTCACCAAGTTTTCTAGTTAGCGCAGTAATTACCTCCCTTATAAGAAAGTATTTGGGCTACAAAATGAGAACATAGGTGAAGTATGAGAAGTTGCTGCTACATTCTAAAGTATTTGCTTAATCAGAAACGCAATTACCACGTTTGGATCCCCTTGACGGGGGAACATTATATACGGGACGACGTCTCTCCTTGAAAAATATGCTGTAGGTAATTAAATTGCAGTATACCTCCATCGAATGGGCCTTGAAACCTTGAAATGAATCTCAAGTTTTTCAGTCCCGATGCAGACACCTAGTATCTCTCCACCCTTCCTCCATTCACAACAAGAACTCAACCTCTGTCCCAAGATCCACCGACCCTTAACGGCGCAAATCACCTTCGCCCTCGGGCGCATCCCCTCATTTCCAGCAATCGGCCACGCCTCTAGAAACCACCCGGCTGAAACCGAACGTCCGGGTCCGGCAGACAGCCCTTCAGACCTCCTCCATTCAGAAACCGTTTCCACGGGGAGCGAAGCGGCTCGGAAGAAGGGCGACGTCTTGGGTAAACACGTCCTAAGCAAACGAGCGGGGCGCCGAAAAAGGGGCTGTCGCACCCCTCGACTACTCCCGCGACCCGCGCCGTGTGCCGAAATGGAAAACATATTGAAGGGAGACGGGGTGGATGTAGATTTCGAGGCATTAGCTTCCGCGTGAACAACGGAGGCAAACACATTTTTCCAAGCACGGCAGGAGCACCTCGATTCGATTGGCGAACGAGAACTGCTATCTGGAGAGCGCATCCAGCACTTGCGATCCCACCGGGAAAGATTTCATTCGCGACATTATTAGGACGCAAAGGAAAGAAACGCGCTCCGTAAAAAAAGTAAACTACGGCAAGCATGAAAGTGGAGTGCGCATCGCCCATTGGAAATTTCAATTTTGGAAAATATGGAGACCGATAGATTAAGAGAGTTTCGAAATTTTAAATCACACGATTCAATAATGAAAATAGAGATACATTAATAGCCATACACTGCATCAAGAAGAAATGCAGTAGCGAAAAAAATCAAACATATCTACAAGCTACCCAAAATATTCAAGAATTGAAATTTTCCCGCACAAACCACGACCAGAATGTCAACAGATAGTAACTGTTGACTGGTGACTTCTTATAACATCAAATTTCCCTCTTCATTACTCGTTAACTATTCGTGTTTCTCATCGAAAACTCATTACATGGTTTGTATCCTATCACTCCTTGACATCTGCCTTTGCGGAGGCTCCTTGATTAGCATGCACAAGGAGGAGTAAATTAATTGCAATATGGTCTCTTGCTTCCAAAAGAGGATGAATCCAACTGCAAGTTTACAACTTCCTTCATATTTTTCTCATGAATAAAAACAGGATATCTAAATGAGAGAGATGTTCCGGGCAAATTTAATCAGGGTTGTAATAGACCCTTCGGAAATCCTCGAGTGTTATGACCCAACCAATAAGATATAATGCAATCCGTACTCTTGTTAAAGAGAAGTTTGTGGTCACATAAAATGGAGAAAGCTAAGCCGCCGTTACTCGGGAAAGGCTCTCAATACACCCACCTAGAGGTACATAAAATAGAATAAAACCTTTGAAAACGAGTCAAGAGGTAAATTTTCAGCGTTGAAGGGGAAACTATCGTAAATAATAACGATATGCATTCGGAGGGTAGCTAAGCGTAGCAAATTTCTCTAGTAAAAACGTAGGTAACCCAACCAAAATGCCATCCTTTCCGCACCTCCTCCTCGAAAGCTGTCATATAAACTTTTCAGCGATAACAATTTCGCCTCTAACGGGTGAAAATCTCCATTTTTAGAGAGTTTCACAACGGCAAGTCACTTGAAAGGCATCCCGCCGTGAAACTAAAAACATAATCTTTCACGAATGAGTTTTCGAATTACACAAATGGAAGTTAAACAATAGCGAGTATTTGGACAAACGCCATATATATTTACGAATAACATAAGAAGAGAATGGAGGAGCAATTTAGAAATATATTCCTTACTACATTGTGGCCTACGGCTGAGGAAAAATTTTAAGTGGGCGGGTGAAGTAGAGTCCCGGAGTTCTAACCAATAGTGCGACTATAAATGCCGTTTTAGACGGTGAATGATTATGCGCATTAATTTATTTTTCTGCGCTGAAAGGATGCGTAGTGGTAGGCCTATCGATAGTACATATCCATTTACGAGAAATTTCCAACCACCGCTACTATTTCAACGGTCGCGATGGTTTCTTAACGTCGTCTGATGAACGTAATTGGTAAAATAGATCACGGTATACACAAGGTTTTTGTAGAGACTGAGGTTTTAGTTAATCTGAAGTGAAGTAGAGCTAAAGTGATTAGAAATAGAGGTCGATGTACACTAGGCATGATTAAAAATGAACTGTTCTGGAAGGACTGTAAGGTCTACTGTAATTTATTAAAAAAAGACGCAGGAGCAATTTCATATTAATATTAAATCTCATCAGACACGATTATGAAAGATTAGATACGACGACAAGAGGAGCAATTTCTGTGACGAGAGGTAAATGGTAAATACATACTTTGTTCACCCTTTGATTTCCATGTCAATCATGATATTGATATTTTACAATTCGTTTCTGCCTAGCTGTCACACTGAGACCGTTTAGGGACGGGTGAATCGTATTTATGACCTTTCCCTAAATACTCAACAAGAATTCATCAGGGTACAATAAATTTAATTATGCCTGAAGTGTGTAGGAGTATCCATCTGAAGAGGAAATTGAACTATTTAAATGTTACATACCATTGATTTGTTTTTATTTTTCCTAAATAGTGGTAGTAGTGATAAGAAACAACAGTTAGGTTAAATCCTCAAGAATGGCATGAGAGCCAAAGGAAAAGTGTCGTAGAAAATATTTTAAATACATATTTTTAGCTCTAGTTTTCATGTTCTGCTCTAGTATTTTATTGCTTCAACTTTTCATATGAATAATCAAAGAAATCGAATAGGTACCTATATAATATGTTATAAAAACACAGCCTTCGCCCAAAAGGTGATTAAATGAAGAACTTCACCAGGGGCTTGCCCATGGATATTACCTATAAGAATTATCTATACGCAAACTTGTTCTAATTTTGATCGGATGATCTTGCAAATGAAGTTTTATGAGAGGAATTTTCCGTTTCCCACGACGCATGAAAAGCATGCGCATGAACGACATGCACATGATATCATTCTCATGATCATTCCCTGTGTGAAACGCCCTTAACTCGATAGGACCGGAAACGGGAGTTGGAGACAAGGGGCTGCAGCAAAAATGTAACAGTCCACGGTGACCCTTGGGGTCATCCGTCGATGAATTGTAATGGAATCGTGGGGCAGGAGAGGCGAAGGGTGAAGAAGGTCATGAACCAACCGATATGGGAGAGGGAACTGTTGCAATGACAAAAACGCGACTTCATCCTGGGTCCTAACGAACGCAATGTCCTTCGTATTACCCAACAGACGAGTAGGCTTTCGACAGGGTGGTCTCGGCGTCCGGGAAGCATTGAATGAGGCAAATGAAAGAAATGCGGCAAAAATAAACCAATCCGAAAACACCGAGCAGGAAATGATAGCAGAGAAGCAAAACCCATTTGATAAACTCGCATCTTCCGCAATTACTAAGATAATTGGACTTTTTTCATTTTTATAAATCCATTATCTTAATTTTACCAAGGAAACTATAATGACCAGCTCTAATTATTTATGTCAAAAAAAGGAACTAGGCAAGATAAGCCGCAGTTTTTATTGCCAGATAACCCCGCACGAATTTCTTATATTAAGGTTGATGAAAGTTCAGGGCTGCGGAGGGGGTGAATTGGTCGACCAAACACAATTCTCAGTAAAACTCGATGTTTAGGTGCTCCAGATATTTACATGGCACCATATGACCTATACTTGACTCTAAAACAAACTCAGCATTCAGGATTATTGTCCTTGATGTCTGTTGTTGGATTTGAGAACCACATGTGTCTACAGCTGCTGCTACTACAGTCTGGATTTCGCTATCGCTCACAAAATTTGTTCTAGGTCGGATAAAATTAGTACGTACCACATTTATCCGTCGTTTTACGGCCGCGAGATATATTTGGCCAACACAGGACGGCTCGAAATCGCTATTTCCATAAAACTCCGTACATTGTACCAGAAATTACCAAATAAGGAACCACGGCATGTCTTTTTGGGGGCTATAAGCAGTTCACTAAGGTTCTCATTGGCACAACTTCCCTTGGTTGAACAGCATGAGCCGTGACAAACAACCACCACGGGCATTGACTCCACGTTTCCCCGGATCATCTGGCACCGTCAATAGCTGGTCCTAACCGGAGGAGTCGAGGATCACGATGTCACGCGCCACTTGCTCAAGAGAATCGACATCCCGGAAAGCCCGCTCCCGAGAGGACGGACCGCTCGCTGGCTGCAACAGAATCGCATCCCTGTGCATATCGGTCACTCCCCAAGCGGATGAAAGGGGGGGGGGGGGCACTTTCTCCGACTTCACGTCACGACGACGCAAGCGGAACAATCGAAGACCAAAAGCGCAACATTTCCAGAAACGAAAACAACGAAGTTATACTTTAAAGCACTCGGCTTCCTTACGAAGCGGAAGTAACGGCAGTAGATTTCTTAACGTTTGAGAATTTTTTCAGCAGTCCCTAGCATCATTCCTATAATAATACACTTCATATCTCCAAGTTCATTGTTTTAGTATCATCATTAGTCAGCAATGCTGAGATTGGTTCGACGCAGCTCTCCAATGAATTCTTCTATCATCTTTCATCCGCAACGTATTTAGAGAGAAGAAAATTGCTCAAGTGCATTTCTACCATAAAATTCATGAATTGAGGCACAATATTGTGGAATAATATACCACTAATGGAATAAGCACCAAGTATTCGTGCATTTCTACAGGTTTTACTCCATAATGTTGCGTTTCAATAGGCTCACATTATCATGTGTTTAAAACGTGATGGTGAGGTGAATACAGATAAACGTACCGCGTTGAAATGAAACCTGAGGTAAAGTACAAATTATAAACGGTTATTCATTTGAATTTCCTATAATATCATTTCCATTTCATTTCCAAATTGAACCTAATGGTTACATAATATGACCCATCTTCTTACGGCAGGTAATTATCTGCTTTGGGAAGAAAGTATACTCAAGAATGGCATATGATACTTCAGTAGTAGTATCAGCTGTAGAAAATTCTCCAAATGCTTATGTTATACCGCACTATCTAAGATAGTTGGTAGCCTAGCCCTAACTTAACGCACCATATTCTGTTGGAGGCAGGATTCGAACCCTCGATCGTTCGTATGCCAGGGCGACGTGTTACTAACCCAATTGTCACGACCGGCAAGACGCAACAGGACAAACGATAAAAGCACCAAACGGAATGCAAAACATGGACAACAGGCAAATGCGAGGACGACTACCGATTGAGAAATATACTTGAGATCTCAGCCGGTAAGCGAAGACGGAGAGGAATGAGCCACGGAAAAGAGAAGAGTCTTTTCACGTGAAAGCTAGGGTACAAATACTAATTCTCAGGGCATCGCCACGATCGGTATACAAACACTGCTTTCCAAGTCGCAAAAAGGGTACACCAAGTCTGCACGGCATCAAGACTGTGTGGCTTATTGGGGGTCTCTGTCACCCTGGACTGCCCCGTATGGTCCAGAAAAACATGACCAGGAGGACAACTCCACTCATTAGGCCAACATCTAAACCACAGATGAGCAAACGGCGTCGGCGGCGAAAATGAGATGCACAAAAGCACGACCGCGAGGCCGTAGACCACTATGGACCGTGAGCCAGTCAGGGGGATGGTGTGGGTCCCGACCTGCGGTGACTTTTGCCACTCAAATGCAGCAACGAGGTCCTTCACCCCTCGTCTAGGACGTGATGGGTGAAGGCGGGGAACGATGTCCCGGATGAGGCATAAAGAGGCTCGCCTCGCCGAGGGACGAAGCCGTTTACTGCCCGAGCGCGGCCTCACCAACGGGTAATAACGAGGCAGGGGGAAGAGCTGTAACCTGGGGAACAAACGTCGAGCGATATAAAAAGAAACCCACGGGGACGCCATGAGAGATTTAATTTCGCGGGGAATCCGTCGTCGGGAGGCGGAGCCCACGCGGACGCCCACAAGAGGCGAAGGAAAACTGGAGGGCGGAATACAAATGATGTCATAAAATGACACGATCGAGTCGTATGCAGAATAAATGACCGGAGTGTAATGCGGGGATCGGAGGCGTTTGTGGGGGGAGGGGACGGAGTGGGAGGGGAGGATGCACACACGGCAGAACCCAAAGGTAACTTTCTTCATAAAGTTTTTCATCAAATACCGCCACCACGAGGATCCGTGAGCGGGTGTCACATGGTCGCAAAAGCTCCATAAAAAAAGCTCCGGGGGAACTTTTCAAATTGCACCGCTGAATAAAACATGCAAATAGAACATGAAATGCGAAAAGAACCGTCGATCCGCCTTGCAAATCATAAGAAAGTAACCACCCAGGGGCCCGTAATTACTTTAATACACTCCTCCTCCCCTTTCTGCTACCTCTATTGAGTGTCTCAGTCTGCCCGAGGCGAGTGGATAACATTTTATACAGCCGTATAATGCAAATCTAGGGATCGCGGGCTCCGTGGATGACTTCCAGGTCGGTGCGAAGGTGAATAGTGCCCTCCGAGAAGCTTACACTGAATACGAAACCACAAAATCCTGTCAAACTGCCAAACTCGAAAAATGGAAAAGTGAAGGCTTTAGACGAAAATGGGATACTTGAGGCCAATGGAGGAGTATCTGGAAAATAGATACACTGCAGGAGAACGGTAAGATTGTGGCCCAAAAAGGCATTGTGTTAGCTTAGAGCATGAAGATACAATTAAGGATATGTATATCAGGACAGAGATGCAACAATTTTCTTCTTTCCGCGAAATATACGAAACGGTTATAGATTAAACCTAAATTACATGGAGGTAATAAAAAAGGCAATTTAAATTTTCAGAAATCTTTGCATAGTTGCATTAACCTTGACATAAGCAATGGTTTCGTGTAGTTGTTCTTATAAACCTCCAAGCAAGTTTCCTAAACATAGAATTATTTTGCGTCGGTCCCGTATTATTTTAACAATAACCTCTGATACAGTTGTACTGAAGCTATCAGGGAATCTAGGTAATCAATGTTTGGAGATATTCAAGCCCTGCCATTCACCCGCGAAGTGCCTAGGAGGGTACTCAATACGGGTAGATAACCACGAAAGCTACTGCCGGGAGTACGAACTATAACGCCTTAGACCCACGGACAAATTTGAATTCAACTTTTTCGTATAACATTTGAATGTAACTGATGTGGAACGTATGACATGATGGAATTCAATCAACTTAGCTTTTCGCTTTAAATTTACCATACAAATATTTTGGGACGAATAGATGGAAATTGCAATAGATTTGCATCCAAATTTATGAAACCAACGAATCAGAGTGTTTAAAAGAAGTAACTATCGATATCCGCTTTGTGAGAGTTATGTGATTGGAAGTGACATAATTATGAAGCACTGAGGATGTATTGATTAAATGCATGGAAAAGATGCATCATCCATAATCATACAATACGATTGCAAAAGTTATTTTAACTTTTGCAATCGAATTTTTAAGTTTGGTTATTTTAACTTGTTTAAATTATGCACGATCCCCACAGGTGAAATTGACATTAATAACGGCTGCTTCACATACGGCCTTAGTAGACTTATCCATTGCTTACTCTTTCATCGCGATTTATTGGTTCGTCTATTTTAGACCGATAAATTGTGCAGCGAAGTCCCCACTGTTTCAGCCAAAATTCGGAAGTGGTGCGTTTCGTTGATAATTTAGGAAGTAAAAACGGTATTCAAATTTTACCGTGGGCCATCGACTTAAGAACAGTTTCCGTACGCCCTATTGTCCATCCCTCGCACTTCGCAAGAGAGTGCAGCGACCAAAAAGCGTGGGCCGGGACACAAAGCTCACCAACTGTCGAAGAATGATTGATGGGAAGTCGGCTCGTTTTCAAAGGGCGCGCCCACGTCTTCTCGACGAGGAAATATTGCCGAATGAGGAGCGCTTCAAGGCGTGGCGAAGTTGGTCGGAAATGATCTCGAAGTTGGAAGGCCAAATGCTTGAGACAGTCCTAGTCATTACTTTTAGGCGTTACGCGCTTTCTGCTAGAGGGAAAACCTTGGAATGTACTCAACAGAGGCACGTGGTTCCCGAATAAAAATAACTTTTAAACTCTAGTTTTAGCTGCTAAAGAAGTCTTAGGGATCAAATAGAATCAAACCCATTGTTTGATACTATCTAAATCATTTTGAAACTACGTCAATAACATTATGAGAGGTCCATATTTCGGTTGATCATAAAAAATATTTGAATGATAGTAAATACGGCATAGCAGAAGTAGATGTGAATCCCTTTTCGTCAGAAGATAATTTCTCATCTAGAACCTTCATCACCTTACTTATTAAAGTAGAACATGCGAACTCAACTTTTCTTTTTGCAGTGATGCATTTTTTGACGAGATGTAACAGCATGGAATTTTAAAGGACTCTCTCCCCATATCTTTCAGTGACGCATTGATTTGATGTTTCTTCTTTAGAAATTGGTGTTCCCAAATTAGAATGTAATTATTCTTTCAGGAAGATGAGTAATGGAGAGCGAATTAATAGGTACATGACAACGACTTCCACCTAAGATCTTAATATCCTAGGACAAACGCAACGTCCATACAGTGGGCGGAAATGATACGACGTGGCTACCACGATCGGCACTAATATTTATAATATCAACGAAGGTTAGTTTGTATTGGGCTTGGAAGTGTTCATTTTATGCCACATACCATTGAGGCGGCACGCACGGTACACGCCGCTGATGTGGACGACTTCGGACGAAAATGTTTGGAAATGCGGAAACAGTCGGAAAGGAGGGATTTCAGTTTACGGACGGTGGCGGGGGGCCTGGGATACGAACTATTTCCATCTGGCATTCGAAAAATAATGGCGATGGTCACCATTGGCGGCACACAGTCCGCGGGCCGCATAAGTGGGCTGTATTGAGAGGCCCCGAAGGGTAGGGGGCGTTAGTGATGGGACCTCGAAGAAGGGCTCGGGAAGGGCAGAGATTTTATTGAGAGTCGAGGGGGATGGGGAGAGGAGAGCCCCAGCGAGCGACTTCCTTTTCTTTCACTCTTGATCGGATACGAAGAGGCGGCAGTGGCCGGGGGGGAGTAGGGATGGGAGGGAGAAGGGACGCCATTTCCATTTCATTTAAAACTCGGCCCGTGGAAGTCTTTCCTCGGCGGCTCTTCCGCCGGGCCCAAACCCGGTCCCTCCTCCCTTCCCCAACCCCACGAGCGCCGACCACCTCTCCGCCCCACAAAACCCACATCGAAAATAAACCGGCCACACGAAGGAAACACGCACACTACCACACTCAGAGACGAGCTCGCCCCGCGACTAGACAACCGCCTCCGCGAAGGGGAAATGGAACCGGAGCCCCCAACCCCTTCCATTCCTCGACAATGAGGAGAGACCTTTCAACTTTTACGGAATTCCCGCGCGAGGATGGGAGGGTTGGTGGAGCGAGAGCGGGAGAGAGAGAAAAAAAGAGAGAACGAAACCACGGAGAATGTGAAACGAGATGAACTCCGAAATGATTCCCGGGGAAGGAAGGAGCGAGAGATGGAACTTTTCAGGGGTTGGCCGGGAGGGCGGGAAATCATTATGCCGCGAAGATGGGAGAGGGGGTGATTTAGGACCGCGGCGCCACAAGTTCCGCGCGGGCCATTTAAACATTCATGAACGAGAGACCGTGCCCACCTCTCAGCCGGCCCCTACCCACCACCATTAGCATGCACTCTGCCCTCCCCGACCCCTTATTACGAGCAAAACCCGCGCCAAAGAGACAAGGGCAGCGGCCTTGGTGAAACTTCAACCGGTCGCGAATTTAATCGCGTTCTTCCAGTCCTCAAAGTGAGCTTCCTCAGAGCCGCTTCGTCTCTCGACTAAGGTGACGGAAAGCACCCTTGGAATGCATTATACCCGAGGGCACACTTCAATTTTGAGGGCGGATGGGCACTATGGCCATATTCTACCCGAGGAAGAATTCTTTCTGGTCACATTGGTGCTGACCAAATCAAATGAATCACTTTAAGCATGCTATTAGAGGCGGGAGGACGTTTTGGTAAGCTCACGTTGAAAATACTGCCAAAGATAGCTAGGAGAATGAGCACGAAAGCCCAAATTAAATCAAAGGTTAAGCATGCTCTTACTTTTGAGGCCGAGACTTTAGGAATTTCACACTGAATGGAATAACGAATAGAAAAATTTAAGCCTTTCACATGTAACCTATTTGAATTACAAGATGTTCATTATATTTTAGCATCTTTAAGTACAAGTTCGTACTTGTGCCAGAAGATGCTACAGAGTGGCAAAAATGTTCAAATAAAAATAATTTTCTCATGAAAGCCTTAAGTTTTTCGATTAATTTTTCCATTCTATTTTTGCATTAGGAGATGCGAGCTGTAAATAACGTCATTTTCTTTTAAGAAAATATTTAAGAAGAGGTATGATTATTCACGGGAGTGGAAGCACCCAGAATTCAGCTAAAGCCATCTCAAAATAAAAGGGGCGAAGAAGTCCACTGTTTTAGGTCCCATCCGATGAATAGAGTACTGCACTTGAAGAGCTGCCCATATGGTATCATAATTGGGGACCGGTAATCCTGTGAAACAAAAATTAACCCCTGCCGGGAAACGAACCCGGGCAATCGAGATGCGCGGCTACTACTATAGCCACCAATCTGATCCAAACATTAAGTTAAGACGATTCGGCAGTTGATGCAAAAAGGTTTTCTGGAAACATTTAAAGTACGTATTGCACGTCATTTCCTGTGCTTTAGCGATCCATTTACCCTTAACGCTACCGATGACAAGGAGGAAAATAACCGTCGGCATGTTTGACCAGGCATTAGAATAGAACCAGGCATTCGAGAGTCAATAACAAGTAACGCTCAGAACCACGGAGCATCCCCAAAAAATACTCAAAGTTCACCAAGAGTATAACCTTGCGACACCCCATTCAACATTGTAAACAGCCTGACACGCGTAATTAGACCCTGAGAAATATTTACACGGGAAGAAATTTAATAGGTAACCGAGGGCACGCAATCCATCTCCCGGGGTGTCTCTCCCGATTAATTCCTTCCCGCAACCAATGCGGCATCTCAATCTTCGTATCCCCCACGAGGACCAAAGCCGACCGACAGAAATGCCCATTGAGTCACTCGATCCGAGTATTTCTTCCTCCGTCGACCCAGCGATTCTCAGAAAGCGCCTCATTTACATAACATTTATATTAACGTACTATGATTACCAAGTTAACTCCGGAATGAGGATAGGTAAAACCAATCAAAGATCTATAAAAGCCGCTTTACACGATACAATTTTTAGTGAAATTTCTTGTACAAACGCTTGTATGAGAAAATTATACCGTGTAAAGCGGCAAATTGTACGAACGCTTGCGCGATTGTCTGAATGACTGAACGGTAAATAGAACTTGTTCTAATTCCATTCAGACAAGCATACAATTTCGTTCAGTTTGTACAAGCGTTTGTACAAGTAATTGTACAAAAATTGTATCGTGTAAAGCGGCCTTAAGAAACATATCCCGGTTGCATGTAGTCGGGAATGGGGCTCAAAGTCGAGGAATGACTAAGAAGAGGCTCGGTGTAAACACTGATAGGAATAATTATATCACACATACATACTATGAACAGATGATTGGTTATTTATTTAGGGAAGGTGACATAAAGCTATGGTCATTTGCGCACTTTAGGATAGGTGGCAGTTGGATGGGGTGGAAATGTTCAGAGAAAGAAGGAAGGGTAGAAAGAAACCTGTCAACGGCATAGGCTAGACCTTAACGAAAGGAAACGGAGGATACCACGGTTTTGTGTCCCACCCGACGGATGGAGCACTGAACCTCAAGTACCTTCCACACTGCATTCCAGTAGCGGCGAATTAGCCAATTGAAAATTAAACTTAGCCGGGATTCAAACCCAGGCTCTTAATTTGGGAAGCTAGTACTCTAGCCACCAAATCAACCAGATCGCCGAAATCATATCACGTTTTAATTGAAAACGAGGCTATTAATTCTCGATTCGAAATTCGAAATGATAAAAATCCCCCAGGTAAAAGTAACTAACAAGGGGAGACCACGAACCTTGCTACGCCTTTTTGAATGACATATTTTTTATGATGTTCGGAATGCCGAAGGCTGCTAGGAACACGTCGTAGTTTGGTTGAATAGGCTTTAGTTTGGCTCTAATAAATTATTTAAAATTCATTATTTTCAGCGCGCTGATGATAAACTCTAGACAACGCGTCATCATCAATGAGCCCAATTGGTGCAGTGGTTCCGGTCGACGACTCCCGTGCCGAAGGTCGTAGGATCGATTCGCATTGTCGGAAGTTTTTTTTTCGTCTCGATTTCATTAATTTTCATTTTTTCTATTCTTTTCTATTGCAGCAGGTCTCACCGGACGAAGGAACATTTTTTGACCCTTATCTTCGACATATTTTCTTTACGTCTTATTCCGAACGCGGAAGCATGACATATAGTAGCAGCCCTGGGGTTCGCTCACTAATTCACGTGTCCATTGATTATACTGATTAACTTCCTAATCACCATGGAACACAACGATTTCATATGGCTGTATTCACATTCATGCTTGCGGTCTTAAGGCAGTGAACACCAGCATGCGTAAATTAGATAAAGGAGAAAGCGTAGAGATTAATAATTACCTTATTACCAACCGCTCTCATTATAATATTACCGAAAAAGAAATAAAATTACTTGGTATGTAAGTAGTGAAATAAATGTAAATCTTATATATCTTATACACTGGATGTGCTTGCTTTATCCATAGGTCACGAATTAGAGTACACTTTACTGTTGATTATCTAGGAGGGCAGGAAATTAACACCAGGTCGAGGTTCGTTAGTATAAGTCACTCGGACACCTTTTCACTCCCGAAAAAACACTATGCTAACTAGAAAAAGAAAACTACTTGTCTATGCACGTCGCCAAAAAAATATAAACAGCGTTCACTGGAGCCGATGCGTAGCCGAAGTGAATCCATCTAAAGCCGTGGAAACGGAGGAAAGACAATGAAATTCCAGGGTGTCACGGATTAGGAGAAGGCGGAGACGGTGGAGGGTTTAGGAAAACTCCAACATTCGGAGCTTGGGAAAAAGTGAGCGGCGATCTTTTGGTCCCTTGGTGAACGGTGGAAAGTGGCGGAGGGCGGCAGTCGCGGGGGTTGGTCACTAACGGAACCTCGTCATCGGTGAAGGAATAGTTTCTATGATCTCTAGAGCGTGTATTTCGTTAATATCAAGGAAAGGTAATTTTCAAATGTTGTTTCTTTTCCATATGTTCAAATGACACACAAAATCGCCGGAATCTTCCCAAATAAATGTCATTTTTATTCCTTCAGACACTGGCGTGTGATAACTTTTTTGTGGATAAGATATATAAGATTTCCATTTATTTTACTACTTACATACCAAGTAATTTTATTTCTTTTTCGGTTATATTATAATTAGAGCGGTTGATAATAAGGTAATTATTATTCTTTACGCATTCTTCTTTATCTAATTTACGCATGCTGGTGTTCACTGCCTTAAGACCGCAAGCATGAATGTGAATACAGCCATATGAAATCGTTGTGTTCCATGGTGATTAGGAAGTTAATCAGTATAATCAATGGACACGTGAATTAGTGAGCGAACCCCAGGGCTGCTACTATATGTCATGCTTCCGCGTTCGGAATAAGACGTAAAGAAAATATGTCGAAGATAAGGGTCAAAAAATGTTCCTTCGTCCGGTGAGACCTGCTGCAATAGAAAAGAATAGAAAAAATGAAAATTAATGAAATCGAGACGAAAAAAAAACTTCCGACAATGCGAATCGATCCTACGACCTTCGGCACGGGAGTCGTCGACCGGAACCACTGCACCAATTGGGCTCATTGATGATGACGCGTTGTCTAGAGTTTATCATTAGCGCGCTGAAAATAATGAATTTTAAATAATTTATTACAGCCAAACTAAAGCCTATTCAACCAAACTACGACGTGTTCCTAGCAGCCTTCGGCATTCCGAACATCATAAAAAATATGTCATTCAAAAAGGCGTAGCAAGGTTCGTGGTCTCCCCTTGTAAGTATCATACGTATATGTATTAAGTGACCAACTCACTGCTGTGTTATCAGTAAGGTTGACTATTAAAACCACTCCTAATATTCCTTAAAACAGGTTATGGTGTTACCTCAAAGTGAAACGGACTATTACGTTAATATTGAATATTTAGATTGACAAAAATCGTCGTCGATCGGCTCCCAATTAAACTAATGTATTAACGATCAATGTTGTAGCCTTAGCACACTGATTTTTGAGACGTGGCAATATAATGGGGTGGAGTATTTGGGCAATGCTCCCAAACGTTCACAATTACAAACTAAACATTCAAACCATCAGTCGTCAAGGCGCAACTCGTAAAAACACGCGATTGATGTGCCACTAAAGAGGGCGGCCGAAAAAAATACATCCTCCGCAATCGTGAGAAGTCTGCGAAGCCCCACCGCCTTCTCGACAACCGATGAAGAGAAGTGCTAAGAAAAGAGCAACGTTGGACTGAGGGTGGGGAGGGAGGCGTGGGTAGCGGAGGCGTACGAATGGGTTGGGGGAGCGGGAGCAAGGTTGCTCTGGAGAGCAGCGAGAGCAGTTCTTGTTCGGCGGAAGTGCGGGTGTATCCGGTGGGTGTGACCCCCGAGAGGAGGAAATCATTCCGTCCGAAAAGGTCGCCGGATGATTATCCATTCGTGGGGACGAGGGAGGGTTAAGGCACTTGAAACCGCCAACTTTGTAGATGCGAACGTCGAAAGCAATCCTCACACACAAGGGGAAGTAACTAACAGAGAAATGGTGAAGGCATAATATGATCCTTAATTCTACTTATCGACTTCCAGGAGGCTTGCTCTAATTTGAAATGAACCACTGATATACATCCAGAAATAAAACCTTGTACAATCGTATTTATACCTACGCAGATACATATTTCACGAGCTATTGATTATTTGAAACAAATACTGCAATAATAATGGGAAACTTCATTCATTGCACACGAAATTTTTCTCACAAGGACGCGAAACTATCTAGAACACTTCAGAGAAGTTGTCAATCATCTGGTCATCACCCGTTACCAATACTTCGTTTGACAGGGGGCAGTTTGGTTTTGACGCTGTCTCTTGTACGCCGATGTCAACGACATTGAGTACTTGAGTGAATGCAGGGTCCTGATAACCAGAACGATATGAAAATTGGTACGTGTCAAAGCCAGGAGGGGGAGCCACTTGAGTTGTTTAGGGTACGAAAAGCCAGAAATTTTGGAAGTAAAGCGATTTCGACCGTGAAATTGACTGCTTAAGTCCGGAAACAACGCGCTTTCGCAATGAAGGAGAAATTTTACCAGGATAGTTTTTAGTCCACAAAGAGCGGACCAGTATGAAATCCCCTTAAGTTAGATTTTTAATATTGATATAGCTCCTTATTCCAAAATTGGTCGCAGTATTCAAGCTAATCACAACTTTGGAATATAAAGATCTACACAAACCATAAGCATGCAATATAACAGACTGCATGAAAGAGAGAGTGCTTAACACTCAAGAGATTACATTTTTCTCATGCACATTAAAGAAGTGCAATTATTTAGACATTCAGAGAAACAAAGTACAAACACGACACAAGACCTGAAGCTCCTCTAATATACGGTCAAAGAACTCCTCACAAACAGAAGAGAAACCTTTGAAATATGGAAGAAAATTGACTGCATAAGTCGGAGAAGAAAAGACAGCAGGGAAGCGGTGGTGTTGGACGGGAAATAAAAACAGGATTATCTGAGTGAGGGAAATAAATTATTTATAGACGAAGAAACATCTGAATTGCACAAGAATAGTTCATACGAGTAGTCAGCAACTATATTACAATTCTATAATTTTTCCCCAAACTCTTTTAACTCCTGCATTCGTCGGCAGATAAAGGAACGAATACTGCGTTTACTTACGTCCCAGGGTAATCACTGACATCATTTTCCCTGTTTAAACCTCTTTACATTTTAACAAACATTCATACCACCTAAAATATCCGCTTGAAATCCTCCCTTATTCGTACTTTCCCATATTTAAAAATTTCTATCACCATCTTAAGCATGTTTTTTTTCAATGTTCATTTGGCCTTTTAACCTTATCCTATCGTTCCTTTTACTCTCCTATCATACTCAATACCTCGTATTTTCACTATCTCTCCACCTGAGCAACTTTCTTTATTCTACTTCTCACCACGCCGTGCAAAAGATACAAAAGTTCCTGAAAGGCGCAGTAGATGAGTCTCTAATAATATACCAGTCACATGTGGAAGACAAGAGGATCGTGTTCTTAGGGTGGATAGAGAGAGCTGACTTCCCAAACTGAGGAAAGGATTCAAGACTATGCAGTGATGTATTTGATCAATTGAATAACTAGTGATCACTTGATGAATTAAATCTCTAGTGCAGTAAAGAGACAGCTGAACCGTCCGCCAATTGGGGCGTAATACGATGAAACCTTTGGCGTCATTCGTTAAAACCAGGCTAATACTAATGCCATGATTCAATCCACCCAATTCTCATTCCCCGTAGACATCACCTAATTAACTAACTAGTGGTGCAGATTATCGAAGAAGCCGATCACATAGCCAGTATAACGACAACTATGGTAGGATATGGGTCATCACTGTCTGTGATTAGTAGTAGAGGAGGCCCTCGCGCACACTAGGGACTCCTCCGACTCAGTTCTCTTCAAGTGCTGTTTATTCATGAAGATTCAGATTCGCACTGCAAGAGTCTATTTATGCGTCCTCCTCATCCCACGCTCCACTGGAAATTCCATCCCCGCCCTCAGCCACTTGCACCATCCCCTCTTTCTCTCTCTCCGTCCACGCTCCCCACGGGTCATCCCGAGAGTGGATCGAGCTCGTGGAATACTAAAGCCGTCATTTCCCGGGCGCTCTCTCTCCCTCTCTCCCGTTGCAACACAGAACTCGGGTGGAGGAGAAGACGGCTGCACCCGCCTTGGAGACGGCGACGCGAGGCCAACCAGGTGGAAAGGGAGGGTCCTAAGTCATGCCCACCAAATGGGACGGGCAAATCGGAAGGAATGGGCGGCGTAAAGGCCTGGAGTGAACATCGATGGGGTTATAAATTAGCCTTCCGGTGGGATAAGGGAAATGGAATTACCTCCGCGCGGCTAAGAGGCTCGCGACTGATGCGTCTCATTTTGCGAAAGATACGAGTGCTTTCCGGCGAAGGCCTCCCAGGCCGCTGAATTTCATCCGATCGCCTTAAAAGCGCGAAGTGCGGCCGTTCCGCCCCGATCGATAGAGTACGGGGAAAAATGGACCTAGCATTAAAATAAGGCACGCGCGACCAATATCGCGTTGATCTTCCAGAGTTTGGGCTCGAAGACGCCCTAGCGTTTCCTGCAAGGGCTCTCCATGTCGCGAGCTCTCAATTTCCACTCCCGCTTCTACATCGACAACTCACGAAAACTGACTTTCAAATAATTGTCACGTAAGAAAAAGAAATAGGCATTCATCGGAATACCATAACAGGAAAATATTAATCTCTCTTGACATTAATAACCAGAGTGTATTCCACAGATTTTTTCACCAATTTGGACCTGAATGACCGAATGTGAAGCGACCTGTGATACGGATGCCAGTGCTTATGCTTTCAAATCAGTGGCAGTACAATGAATGGGTATTATTTTTCGCTAGTCAAATGGTAACTAAGAACGATACGTTTTACATTAGCATACGGCTTTCGGTAACCACCCTAACGATTATCTCAAACAACTGAGATTAGATTGGAGGAAGATGGTACTGGAGACATAAAAATTAATTTTCTATGAATATTTTATAATGACACCTAAGTTTAATTCCAAGCCAAAAACAAAATCTATGCTCTAAGCCGGATTTGAACACGATAACTGTAAATTATTTCAGGCTCTCCCAGTGCACAGTGTCGAAGAAAGATTCTCGTGTTTCTATCTGGCTTAGTGGCTCCATGACAGACGTTTTGACAGCGGAGTAATATGTCGAAACATCTGTCATGAAGCCTTTAACCCGGATGGAAACCCGAGGGACTTTCATCAACAACTATGGCTTGCCGAAATTCGTTCTCCACCAATATGGCGACCGTGGCCAGAAAAATACGGTACGAAATTCAAGTTGGGTATTTTTGACGGATCGAGTCACGAAGGAACCAAGTTATTTAAGCGCACCCTGGCCCTGGGCTGGGATCCGTACCAAGGGCTTGAGTCAATTGAGGCGCCTACGCCGAGCACCAACGGAGCCCATCTCCTCCCAGTCGACGAAAGAAAAGGTAATCGGCTTAGAAGTAATTCGGATTGGAGTGGGTTGGCCCCGGCAGACCGGCCTCCACGGTAACGGGAATATGTTTCCTCCACCACTCCCACAAGACCCTTTGTCACCCTGTCACGTTCCAGCGGATCTTACGAGGGAATTCACGGGATTGATTGAATTTACGGACGGAAGCCGGAAACTGGAGCGCCGAGCGAGTTGACGACTGAGTAACGACTTTTAGCGACACTCTCGGAAGGAGGTCGAGGGTTCGAAGTCCGTGCCTCGAATGAGGAGAGCGGGCGCCGTGACTCGAAAGCTTTACTCCTTTCGCTCGACTCCCCGTGCTTGTGTCACCGCAAGAGGCACGTCCGCTCCAAACAGGGCCGCACAGAGTGGAGCGGGTGGCTGTTTTTAGGGAATGGAATAAAAAAATCGTACTCGACGCAACTGCGATCCGGCTTTCATGTAAAACGGCAGCAGGGATCGGGATAAAAGCCTTTCATGTGATAAAAAATAAAAATAATAAAAGACGCTTTGGGAGAGAGCCCCCAAAGATTAAGAAGTGAAATATTCTCTCAATAATGTTCGCAAGAAACTATAAAGGAGGGTTAACTGAAAATAAGGCATATTTTTTCAGAATCGCAAAAGACACGGAGGGAAATTTATACGTAGAATTATAAAGGATTTTATTTTTTAATTAGCAGCAAGCAAACTTTCTGTCACTAATAATCATTGATTTGGAGCATAAATTTATGCTCTTAAGCCAAGTTGATCTCCATTGTCAATAATCAGAATCTATAGCACTCAAGTACTTCGATATTGAGTATGCACATTTTCGGCCGCTAAAAAAAACTAGTCTCCACAATCTACAAAATTGGGGAAAATGGAGAAGAATTTGACCTTTATTCTATGCTAGCTTTTCCTATTTTTGAGATAGAGTTCCGCTTATTTTGAGAGTCGCTTATGTCCTATTGCTACATTTACACCTATTCGACAACAAGTCTCCCACTCCGATAGCAACAGGAAACAACAATGGGATGGCCTTTTCCAGAAATAAATATATTTCTATGCATCCGAGTGTTTCTCACGATTTTACCGGGAATACACTCTTGGGATAGACACAACATATGAGACTGTTTCTTAGCGTAGGTAAAGGATGAACTTCTCAGGCCCAAAAATGCCTGCATAGTACAGGCTTCACACAACTGCACTATATGCAACGTGAAAACACTGCTAAAGGTACTTATATACTTATAGCACTAGTATATTAGGAAAAAACACGACATCGGCTTCGACTTACAACCATTCTAATTTATTAGACGGGAAATAACTCTAATAAAATAAAATTACTCTACATTTGCTATTGAAATGTAATTTGTGTATGGAGTAATAAAACTTATTATTATTATTATTAAAATACATTCCTCTAACTTTCGCAGTCTCAAATTAGAGGATAATACTACTTCAACTGTAATAGAAAAATCTCTCCCAGAGCCGACCCTAAAGACAGCCACGAAACAGTAATACCACGTTCTCTAGAGAAGTGAACGAACCATTCTCTTTCACTCTGATTTTTACCGCTCTAGTTTTCCTCTTTCCGGCGCAATCGGCTAAAGGAGACCTGTACAGCGGCGACAGCTATTCACGTTGATGAGGACCGCGAACGATAGAAATAAAACATGTGAAGCGGTGCATCCCGGATTCGTATTCAACGTTTAAACCAGTTGCAAGTGTGAGAATTCCATGAATTGAGCGCCGGCCTGCACGCCAGACGGCAATCAATGAAAGAGCACCACGGGATGACATATTTGAATACTCATTTGAACTCTGTTTGACGATCCTAGCGGGGTCAGCCTGGCGGAGGTCACCAAAGTCACCCTGCATTACAATCTGCAACAGAGGTAAGCAGAGGAAATGGATGATACTTCCATCCCGAAACGGCTAGATGATTGAGGCCGCTATGAGTTCAAACCACCATGCCCTATTCAACTGGATGGAAATATTTTGAATCCCTTTTACTTTTGAATACTTTTGAAGTGTTTCCTCCTGAAAATTCAATTTCATTTTACCGATCCATCCCCTAATTTTACATTAATATCGTGCATATAACGCACTGAAAGCGCCTATACGGTATAATTTCTTGATATGCACGCCTCTTCACGTGTAATCTTAGAATGGTGTTCATGACGTTCCTTGCAAGGGAGTGCCACTTGTTCAAAGACCATGAATCAGTATACAGTGTGTTCACTGAATACAAGCACGGAAGTTAGCGTTCAAGGCGGTGTCCAGTTAACAGCATCGTAGGCATCTCAGAACTGTGTCGGTGTACAGCGATTTAAAGGTTCAAGATATTAAAACTAAGATTACGAAGATTAAGGAATTTCGAGATTACTATACTGTCAGTGGAACATCACGAATTCACGAAAAATCACGAGTTTTCTGCCAGAAATCTGTACTAAGTATGTTGCGGACAAAAGCGCTTGCAAGATAATTATTGATATAAAGAAAAGTTAGAGCAGTCCCGGGAAATTGATGATAATACTCTATATTTCTCGTCAGGGCTATTAATTTGGTCGGTTAAGGCCATTTGATCAAAATGATTTGATGTCATGTTCTGAAGTATGTGAAGGACGCTGTGGATTAGGAGGAAGGATAAGCCAGCCCTCCAGCCGCAATACCAATCGGATCCCCAGCACCCTTGTAGAGGGGGCACGGCCCCACAGACGTCTCTCCGAGTTCACCGGCGTCGCCTACGTCGGCAAGGAAGACCAGCCCCACCCTACTCCGCCCCACTTCTCCCCCTGCCCCTCCACCCACACATCATCGTCCCGCCCCTCCACGGCCCCCGCGCCACGCCCCCGCGGCCATTAGGCGCCCCCACCGAGCACAGTCCCCGTAATGAATTAATGAATGCCCCTGGAACCGTCCCAAAGCAGCCGTCGGCCGAAAGAAATCGGCCCCGCCTTCCTGATGAATGGTCGATACCTAAAAAGTGGCTGGATCGTACGCGCGGGGAGGACGCCCCGACTTTTCCAAATGCTCTACGTTTCGTTCGGCGAAAACGCGAAAGGAAAAGAAAGGCCGGGGGAGATCGATGGCACGGTGATTACTTGCGCTGGGAAAAGGGAGCACGCGTCACGATATGTTGAACAAACTGACGCCTACTAACGCAAACTAATCGAACGTTTGGCTGCATGATTCATAGAATATCTAATTGAACATAAGTTGCAGCATGACCTTTCCGTACTGGTTCATTCATGAGGATCTGGCTGGCGCGGTAGCTAAAATACTGGTCTCCACTCTCAAGGACCGGCTTCGAATCATATACACCGATTCCGCTTTGAGTGGTGTGTGGAAGGTATTTCATGTGCTGTACACGGTCATTGTATGGGACGTAAGACCGCGGATCCCTTGGAACCATTTCTTTAGAGCAGGCTCTGTATCATACAGAGTCCGAGTTTCTCTCCAATCTTCCTTCCCTCCCTTAAGAACTCCTTCCTCTACCCATAAACCCAGCTAACTTGAAATACGTAAACGTCCTTAGTTGTCACGGCACTCCTAAAACAACTCGAGTTTATTCGGTGTCAGTTTTTCCGTCTTTCTGCCTTATATAACGAGCCCAGTGCCCGAAATATTTAAGCTGCTTCAATTGTATATTTGGAGATGATCCACCCCCATCGCACACCCTCGGTTTGACTTGCAGGCTGGCAAGATTTTAATATAATTCTATGTAAATATTGGCGATTGCCAGAGCATTCATTTAAACATTTAAAGATAATATTGTATAGGGCACATACAACCTTCACCTTGGGTACAGATGAAACGTATATATGAATGTACCGGGATTTCTTGATAGAACAACTTTTTCAAGGGAATAGTAATGGATTAACTCCCTCTTGTTGTCCTAACTCTCGGGTGAAACGAGCCGTGCCACAGAGGAGGGTATGGAGGGTGATAGAGGATGGGTATCTTCTCGGCGTCGCGGGAGACGTAAATGATAAACAGGCTGCTTAGTCTACAAAAATGACTGAAATCTATCGAATTGTGTAACGCACGAATGGTGGCCGGGGACCAATTCAATATTTCAAGTCGAGAATATGTAAAAGCAAGACGAAAAATAGTTTTTTTCTTACCACAACTCGGGGAACGGAGGGCAAGAAACCGTCTCGAGCACTGATCACAACCCAAGTTCTACGAGGTACGGTCTTCTGTGGTGGAAACATCTTTCAATTTCGATAAAATGTTTTTGCACCTATCATTCCACCATCTCCAAGCGATGAAAGTCCAACACAAGCGACGACTGGGGACGCTTCGGCAAATGATCGCGACTACAGAAACCGATTAAGGATTAGGATATGATTGAGGTGACTAGCGAAGAATCGGGATGGGATCCCTCACATCTCGGTGGCGGGTGGAAGTGGGCCAAAGCTTTCGTCAGCGTGGGTCAAGCGAGCGAACGCACGGTAGTGCACCACTCTAAATTTGCTCGCGGGATGCACGCGGGACATCAATCAGCCAGCCTCTTGCCCCCGAGGCTCGAGCAGCAAAGATGGGGGTCACTTGACCTTCAAATGGCGCTCCCGCGGGGATGACAAATGACGCTAATCCAGGCGACTGCCCAGCAGCGCCACTGGACGAGGGCGGCCTAGCCGGCAGGCCACCGGGTGCTGTCTGCTTGGCGCTTTCAAGCGTCCAAATTATGGACGCGGCCCGGCCGCCATTGAAAGGGATTAAGCGACGCGCTCATGTGAGTAGTGACTGCGGAAAGATAGCCCCAAGTGAATCACGGCTCCACTTGAGGAGCTGGTGAATGATTATCGCGGTGGCTGCCCGATCTGATACCGCGCCTCGCGGCTAATCAAACCAACCCTCCCGGCTCCACGGTTCAGTCGAAAAATTTGAGGCGACCTTGTGCTGCTACACGCACTAACAAGGGTACGCACTATACAAAGACCTTCGACTGGAATAACAAAACAATGGGAAGGAAGATCACCCTACTCATCACCATTCAGCAAACAGACTTGAACATCACGACGCAGTAGCAATCAGTTTGTCAGGATATCATAGAATGAAATACGTAGCGCTTTTCATTTCCTACTTACTTATTAGGTACAGTGATGAATAATTTCGTAAAACGATGAATAAAGCATTTCTACGTGGATAGTGAAGGACTGAAATTAAGAGAAACAATGTGGTTGAACCTAGCATTGCCGAAGTAACCTCGTTCTAAGACGTATTCTGGTACATGGTAGTGTCTTCTACGTAGTTATGGGAACAATACAGGAGCAGAATAACTAAGGAATGTAAACCCCGGGGCAAAAAGTGATCAACTAAATGACATCAATATTTTCAGATTATATTAATCCCAAGCTTTTGGCTAACATTGAAGTCAAAGTTTGGATACCACACGTGGTAAAGAGTCACTCACTCTCTCACTACTCTAACAGTACTCGCTTTCTTTCCATGCAATTGATGTGGTGATGAGATCAAAGACTGAATAAAATCTAGAAATATTAAACAATTTTAACATATTAGACACATTTGCCAAGGATGAGAGGTACCCCTTTGAAAGAAATAATAAAAGGCACCCAAGTCCCTTCAGATTAGGCCATTACCCATCCTCACCCGCTGTAAACCATAAAAACCTTTGAATCAATGCATATGCAAATTGTATGCGGTGAAACCTTATAAGAACTACCAAATTCAGCACTGTTGAAAGCCAGCAGTACTGAAAAAATGAGGAGTCGAAATTTGTTTCAAGTGAGAGCGAAGGAAAGGACTAGGTACACTACAAACAAGGGTCAGGAAGAGTAAGCATATGCAATCTTTTGAAAACAAATGTTTAAGTCTAACTACAGTAGATTTTACTCTTACACGATTTTCAAAGTAGTAATGCAGCTAAATGAAAAAAAAATGAAAAAAAAAAAACACTTTCATTCCTTTCTATCATGCACAAAAAACCCTGCACGGATCTCGGTCATGGATGGCTTAGGGCCAAGTGAATGAGAGTTAAAATGAAAGAATTACAGCATTCTGGGACGTATACCACGTAAAGAATACATGGATTTCACGCACGAAAAATTAGACGCGAAGGAACTGAGAGCAAAAATATGATTTAAGATTGCGAGAGAGTGCGAGGCATCCAATAATTTATTTTCCTCTCGCATTACCGAGTTATTCCCCAATAATCACCATCTTCATGAAGATCCCTGAATGGGTATACATTAAAACATTAGTAAATACCATTGACAAAGTCCATCGACTGAATATTGAAAAAATCTTTGATATAATCGAAACAATATGATCATATATCACGTTTCGCTTGAACGAAGGATAAAGTAATTAAATGGCACGGTGGAAAAACACACGATTTCCACACGCGAGAATAAAGAAAGCAGTGTCAAACGTGCACGAATCGATTCCGTCAAAGAAAACAGCGGAGAAAGAATGAAGAGGGCCTTCCACAAGGAATCCGATGGCATGCGACGACATCGATCGGGGTGGGCGGAAGGAGCCTGGTGGAGGGGGGGTTGCTAAGGGGAGGGGGTGGAGACTTGGGGGCAGAAGGGCAGGGGCGGGAAAGAGGAAAATCAGAGGGTGGCACGTCTCCTACTCCCCAAGGTCTCGGCACCACACGAATCCAGGCAGAAATAATAAAAAAATGTACGACGTCCCTAAAAGGGGATTCCCAAGAGATTCCCATGGGATTTCCAACTCCGGCGACTGCGCTAAGAATTTAGCTTCAGGGAAATGCAAGTCAATTATTGAGAAAAGGTGTCCAGGAATACCCTCGAGTGGAGAAGCCTTCCAAAAATTAAGAGGCGAGTCCTCTAGGGATGAACTTACGCAGAGAGTATCATGACTAAGTACTTGCACCGCTTTCCAGTCACACTTGCAGAAACATGCACTCGCCCAAATACTCTTTGTCTGAGAGTTACAGACAGAAGTGGAATTGGGGAGGTCTACTCCCATGGTAGCTGTAAAGAAAATCCTTTTCGAGATGTAAACATATCTGGGGGAAAATCTAGGGTCTCAACACCCAAGCTTCAGCTTCGGTTTCGACGTGAGAGGGGATGACGCTCAAAAGCGAACACTTGAAACTACAGGTTACCATTGCTTACACGAAGTGCATAAAATCCTTCTAAATCCTTTCAACGATCGCTGTTCCCATTGACTGTCATCGACTTCATGAAATTCGAAAGCAATACGCTTAAGATTTCCAGAACCATATGTCCCTTGCCTTAAAATTAAAGCAGTAGAAGATGGTTTCTTGATTGTTAGCAACCAATATGTTCGAGGATATTACGGCCCACACTATGCGAAAATCAATAGAGATTTCTCGTGGTTTCTCTCGATCCATTTCTGATTGACATTTAAAAGATTGATGCCAAGTTTGTCTATATTGACTTCCCGATTTTGATTCACGATAAAAACACATGAAATACCACGCTCAACTCACTTCTATCAGGGTTTGTATATTATAACATGAGCACACACAAGAAGATAAACATGGTGATATCCTTTTTCTATTTCAAATATAACCCACAGCCCTAAATGGCTCAGATAAGAGCTTCGATGAAATTGACGGGATATGACTACAGAAATAGAACACCAAGATAAAACGTCCGCTATTTTTATCAAATGGAATTGAGAAATAAGGACTTCAGAAAATCGCCATTTCTAAGTAATTATTTCATCACTGCTGCTCATGCTCATACAATGCGGAAAGTTGAAAAAAACTCATGTATCAGGCTGGTAGGCTGATTATGCATTATTTATCCTTTGAAAAAATTGAAGAATTAAGGGGCTTGAGTGGTCCATGCTAAAAACCCATTTAAATTAGACATTAAATGTCGATAAATGAAATATTTACTGTCATAAATGTGTCTTGGCAGCTTCAACTAAATTAAGTGTAAAATGAGTTTGCAAAGAAAAGAAACGAAAGAAATACCGATCGTGGTTGCCAGGTCAGTGACACGCCAACCCAGCTACCCGTGGGGTCGAATTCCACCTCGGGTTGAATGCTGTGCTAGTCTGTAGCTTTAGGTTGGACTGTGCGATATTAAATAAGCAGTTACATCGCTTAAAATCGAAAATCTACGACTACAAGGATCTACACCAAATATACAGACACAAAGACGAAACTTGGCATGCCAGACAATACGAACGACTTCCTCCGAAAAAAAATTCGCTATTCAAGACTGTTTGGGGGTCCATCAAGCGCGCCCAAGTCCGGCCATGGTAATTAGGCCGTTCACGTGCGGGTATGGCAACCCACAGGTCGCGGATTCAAATTCCACCTCGAACCCGAATGTTGTGGTTTTTTCTTAATATTAAAATATTTTTTTAACATACATTTTAACGCATAGTCGTTGAAAACACCAAAGACCAAGGGCCATATTCAGAATTCAACTACAGTCTCGCTTCTAATACTTACGTCCTTAAATCCCTACATTGAATCAAATCAGTGTACAGATTCTACCCGCAGATGTGGCATTACTTTACAGTATGACGCTGAGAATTGATCGCAGAGTTGAGATTCAGAACATTGCCCAGCTATATTCAGAATCTCAACTACAGCCTTACTTATACTGATTAAGTCATTGAATAACCATTTCGAGTTCAAAAGGGCATACAAATTCTCCACCGCGTGGTTCGAAACGGTAAACAACGTGGCAATACCAAATTTGCAGAGTGAATCTATACACCTTGAAGTGGATATTTTAGGATGTAAGCAGTGGAAGAGAGATGATAGTAGCGGAGATTCTTAACATGGCCCCAAATATCAGCTGCAATCGAAGCAGAGGCAGACGGCGCCCTTTCTCGGCCCGCGACTGTGTTCCGGCACTTAGGGAACGGCAAAAGCACGGCGTGCAAGCGGTGAGAAATGACCCGAGCTGTCGATGCACCGGAGACAAAACTTTTCCTGCCCGAGGCGGGCCAGCTACGCGCATGCCACACAATCATCCGTCAAACGCCGTCGCGTGAAACCGCCCCCGCTTGCGCCACTCGGCGAAAATTAATATTATTACTTTCGGCTCGCGCAATATCTCAAGTGAGCGTTGACGGCGGCTCGGGAGGTCAGGATTATCGATATCCCGCGCCGACGTCGAGCGGGGACCCCCGCCTTGCGGAGCTGGCCCGGCGATGTGTTTCTTAGTGGGAGAGAGGGCAGGGCAAATGGGGTGGGGGGCAAAGGGTCGCGTCGGGTCGGTTGAAGCGGCATTTGGCCAGACGGGAAGTCCGGGAAGCGTTGCAAAAAGAACCGATACAAGGTCCGAATGCAGGACAAATGCAAGTGCACTCGGACGGGGGTAGCTACAAAGTTATTGCATCTCGGTTCTTGCTCCCTTAGCAGCAGTAGCATTTATTTTTCAACGTTTCATGTGTTCGGTTGATTTCGCACCTTTTAGCCAAAAACTAATCCAAAGGCATAAAAGAGCATCTTGCTCAATGCAAGATTCTAATTCGCGGCACATAAATCAATTTCCTGATACGTAAACCAAGCATTGGGTTTTAGGTAGTCCAATGACTTGGTTCATATAGCACCACCCACTAACCTGACAATGTCATTAATGTCATTAACTGCACACTTGTGAATGGGAATTATTAACACCCCATTATTTAATAAACAATTTTGTTGTAACATTTTAATCATTTAGTTGCACGTACCCTCAGGAAGCGTAACTAACACGTTTTTCTCGTGATGCGGTAATTGATCAATTTGCTGTACGAACCCGCGTTCGGTGTTTCTTTACCCCTTACCACGCGCCTTCCAAGCACACCTTTTTCTATACGCTGACTTAAGTCCTGGCCCCATTTTTAAAATCGGATGCGTCAACTATCAACGGTATAACCAGAATTTAAGACACAAAGATTATTTTATGGATTTAGGATAAATTGGGTCGTATTTTTTCGACCAAACCATGCATGCAAACCCACAAGGGGGGGGGGGGGGGCTTCAGGTGCTTCAGCCCCCCCTTAAAGTTTTTCCCAATAATTTTGTTATGCCGTGAAATTAGCAGTGAGAAGAGATAAGTATGGACACTGTAAAAGTAAATATTAAGCACTGAAAATTAAGGGAAGAGACTTGTAACACAGTCGGCACCGAATGGGCAAGGCTGATTTGTTTCAAGTTACGCAAGACTTAGCCCCCCCCCCCCCTCACGCCCCCCCCCCCGAAGCAAATTTCTGGCTACGTGCCTGGTGCAATATATTGTCAGTCAACGAAGCACGTAAAATCAGAAATATGCTGCTAATCACAGCCGTAATGATATGCCCCCGAAACGAATTACTTCCCTTCACAATAGACATCAAACGCCCCGAATTTCTCAAAAATCAAATTAATATTCACACTTTTGACCTACTTTGCTCCAATTCACCATTCCGTCCGTCAGGAATAGCAGCCGGACTTTCGGCAGCAATAGCAACCAACGCCCAACCATTGCACCGACCGCTCCGTACTCCGCCTCTGTTTGACAATACGAAGACTCGGCTCACTTGGCCTATTGGGGTCGTTTACCATATTTTTTATTGCCGAATCTGATAGAGTTCGTAAAGTAAAAAGACCCGTATTTTACCGTTTTATGATCCGTCAATTATTTCTCGAGTTATAGGCAGCGAAAAACTGATGTTTTTAACCCTTTTGGAAAAGTGGGCGTGGTGCAACCTCTGACGACTCGACTTCGTCCAATCGCAACTGAGCCCGCGAAGCTACTTCACCTAATCGCAATGGGGGGGGGCACAGTGGACTCTGCCAATCGGAGCAGTTGCGACAGCATCTGTACGAGCAGACCTTCCGAGAACCCCCCTCCACTCCCTTCCCTTCCTCGAAAAGCAGTCAAGGACGGGAGGAAAATGACGTCAATGTTATCACAGCAGCTATTTCGGTGGGCGTCACCTTTTGCTTATTTTAATTTTTGATTTATGAGTGAATTGTTGTGGTTAGAAGATTTATTTTTTCAGTAAATTTTTTTTTCGTTTCCATTTAGCGATTTCGTGTACAAAATTGCGATTTCGGTTCCAAATAAACGCCCCGATTGGAGACTTTCAATGCGCTCGCTCCGAGCCGTCGTGGCATGAGACGCGTCGAGGGCCCACGGCGGGCAGACAGGCAAGGCTGCTGACCGCTAAGTGCCCGGGGCAGCGACTAATCGCCATCCGCTGCTGCCCCTCAGCTAGCTAACAGCAACTCCTTGAGATGGCGAGGCTCGTGTCTCGTCCCGCCTGCGGCTCCTTTCCGCTCCCCATCTCTCCTTGCACACACGGCGACGATCCCAATTTCCCCGTCGCGCACCCGAGGCTAGCTTATGCTCCCTTTTCAACTACAGAGAAGGCCGCAAGGCCGTCGAGAACGCATAGCAGGTGGTGGTGCATCACCACCAAGCATGCGACGAGTACTCGGGGCCAATAATTATAAACATTCAAAATACTTGACCAACAGTTGTAAAGACAATAGTCATAAAAACATAAATATCGAAATTATTTACAAAATACTTTAAAAAATTAAAAATGCCTCAACGCCATAAAATGCTTTCCTATTTAGACATTAACCAAAACCACGAATTAAAATGAATTTCATTATACAATTTTAGCATTGACTATCATATTAAATTAATTTAAAAGTAAAAATTGTGCACCTAAGTTATGTAATTAGCTATCCTGAAAATAGCAACTGGTTTTTTTATTTAAATGTTTAATTTATTTTTATATTTTGTAACTAATACTGTCCTATACAATTATGTAAGAGTTCATATGAGTCATTATGTATTACCCTGTTGCTTTTAGGGGTTTTGTACGCAAATCATTGAAATAAACCTGAAATTCTGAGGTAAAAAAATAATAAAGGTTTAGCTTTAAATATGTTTAATAATATTGGGTGATTCACTGTGGACGACGTGTATGTTCATTGAGCAAGATGGTATAGTACTCTTTCATGACATATTTTTTAACTTCCATGGACCCGATCACAACACATATGGCCATTTTACATCGAGCTGGATAACAAATAATAGGTATTCAACACACACACTCATGCCTTGGTTGGTGAAAACCCGACCCAGGTGGGACTTGAACGCACGACCCCAGGAATGGCAGGCGAGGTCTTTACCATCACTTAAATAAAATTTAGCACAAACGAGTCTTCTCACACAATGGACATTGACTATCATCTCTACTGAGACTACACTCAGCGGTGAAAATACTGTTCACCAGTAGAGTTACGAGATTTATTCATATACTCATCAGAATAGGAACCCGAAAATAAAATTAACAATCCGGTTATTATCACGACTCTCACGGTGAAAAAGATATCCAAATTAAATTAATCTATAGCAATAGCAAATGTTCACAGATAGTTCGTGGACCTTTGAATTTCATTAAATTAATCTAACGGACATTCCGTGATTTGCTTACGTTATGAAATCAGCCATAAAATGAATGGGATCTCAAAAATAAAACATTATCTTAAAGGTTACTGGCTTGGAACACAGATCAAAGATTCAGTCTTAGTAACACACGAACTAATATCGATATCGCCTATTTAATATGACTCTTGATATGACCTCAATTAAAAAGGAGCCGGAATGAGAGATGCATTTGAAGGTAGTCTAGTTTTCAGATCACCTCAAATGTGCCATTGCTTTAAATTCTGCTTCACTTACTTGTCGCATCCCTTCCCGGAAAGATGCGACATCACACAGCCGAAATTCCCAAATGACTGAAGACAGTAAGAAGTTCGCCAAAGTTTAAATAGGGTCAAAGTGCGGCTATAAATTTACAAACCATCTAGACTCCATTCCCAAGTAAATGCAATGGATAATCTCGATAGATTTTCCGCTCACCGGAATTTTCCGAGCGTGGGTCAAATTTGACAAAATTTCACGTTCACGAATTCTTCGAAGCCAATGGGTATGTCGAAGTAACCGTTCTCCGAATTCTCACGATTTCCCATCAGCTGCTCACGTGACGGCGAAGCTCACACAATCGTGCACACATTTAGGTCCACCAATTACGTACCATTTACTCTCCTTCACGACTGTTAATTCAGGGGTATACTATAAAGAGTTCTCCAGCGCATCAGACCTGACGTATACCGTAGGCCCCACCGACACGTTTTTCTTTCTCGCTCGAAGCATCATGCATGGATAACACTTGGCCCATATCTATCCGAGTTTGAAAATTCGGTATGCAAGAAAAAATGAGTCCATACTCCACTCTGCATAAAAAACTTCTCGGAAACTATCGCTTGGGATAGCAAAATTATTCACTTGTGAAGAATGGAATGTTATGTTGGTTGCATCACTCAAGGCGCAAAAATATTACCCTAAATATTTTTCGATATATTTTTCAACCGTTAAAGACCCAATGGTCTATGAAAAGAAATTTGAATTTCTGCATTTTACAGCCTATTCAAGTTATGACCTCAATTTAGAACAATATTGAATATCGAGCATTGACTCATCGAAATCCTATAGGCATGCGTTGTTCCCGGTTTCAATCAATGATAAACCAACCGTCACAAACTCATCGACTGCTGGAAAACAGGTCGCATATGTATAAATTAAAATGCGTGTTGTATACGTCAATGCAAAGCTTTATATACCTCCGTGCAAAAATCGCTAATTGATATGGCCAAGAAAAAATAATAAGAAACCTACAATCAGGTGAATAAAGCTACGCAATACTCCTTTTTTTGGTGTATGCACTTATTCTTCTTTTCATATGCAAAACATTTTTTATTGAGATTCTTATAAGTCCAGAAACGAATGGTAGCGAATATCAAGCACAGTCCATCAAATATTCACTAGTCATACTCGGCTCCCTAATTCCTTTAGCAACAGATTTTTTCTCCGAAAGATATCGTGCACTGACATAGTTTTCATTTTTTTCGATACCAGTTCGCTTAATACCATTTATATTCAAAAGTTCAGGGCGTAAATTGGTGGGAATACATTTTGCTTGAAAAACACAAACTATGTACAATCCCACTGAAATTTATTTATCACAACTAGTTTCGTCGCATAGGCTTCACCCGATGATACTGAACTAGCGATTCCAAATGAACTTCTGTCGAATAATACAAAGTGTGTACTTTCCGTTCAAATATCATATAGTTACGGTTATTGTCTTTAGCAGACGGAAGATTTGCCACACTACTTCGATAAAAAAGCAATTACCGCAGTATGAAAAAGCTTAGTTTGAAGCCTAAACAGGAGTATGATAACACTAAAATAGCAAAATTGCTGCTAAGCACCCATAAGTAAGATATCCAGATGGCGCTATTCATGTAAATGTCAGAGCTCAACTTGAAAACTAAAAAGGATCGGCGAAATGTCACAAGCCAATGAAAGACGCTAATTACCAGGCGCATTAGGACCCTGTAAGGGTACCCAGGCTTTTAACTTGAAAGATAGATGGGAACATAATGAACTTAACAGCATGATCCCATACCAGCAAACCAGGGGATGGATACCAGCAAAAAATACTACTACAACTAAATTAGATGCATATTAAAATCAGATAAGAAAATCAGGAAAGAAGAAGGTGACAGCCGGTATTGTTTCCGTGTTCTTCAGGTGTGGAGGGGGCATATATTTTTATATAATCGACGCACCAATATTAAAAAGAACAGGAATAATTTTCTTTTTTTTATCAGATGAAATCGTATTTTTTCCAAATCTATATTTTTCCACTTGTATTAATCAATTATGATTTTTTTCAATGTAAAAATGTAAAAATATCTAATGTACAATTTATTATTTAATTATAAAAAAACTGATCGTTTAACTTTAATGCCACCATTATCTGTATTCTCCGAGAGATTCAGACAAGGAGGGACCGCTAAGAGTAGGTGTCTTCGAGTAAATGAGACAGTTCTCAAACGATGCACGGCCCAGATGTTGGGAGACGAAAGCAGTGTGTGCCACTGGCGTTTTGCGCCGACTTTGCGAGCAGGAACGAGGGCATTATCTCGATAAAAACCCCGCCCCCAAGCTCTCCGGTTCTTCTGCGGACGCCGAGGGCCTTGCGAGATCTCGCCTTTCAGCTGGGGACATGGCCCCGCGCGACGCCTGAATATCTCCACCAGCCGTTCCGCGGACGCCCGTCTTTAATGGGTCGCGCAGATAACGGGGGTGCCGTGTGGAGAGTTCGCATTCTCATCTAATCGAGCGAAGGCGTGCAATGCTAAATCCGCCACTCCGCAGAGACGCCTACGGTTCCCGGCTCTCCCGACGAATGGGAATGAGGGTGATAATAAAATCCGAGGAGATAGGGTTCAATGTGGTGGCTTAAGTTCTGGTTTCCCACTCAGAGGATCCAGGTTCGATTCCTGGCAGACAGATTTTTTACGGCCATTTTGCTTCCTGATTCACTTGTGGGGAGTACTTGGAGCTAAATGCTCCGTCCTTCGATTGGGACGTCAAATAGTGGCCTCCTTGGCGCCCTTCGTTAAGAACAGGCAAACGTCGACGCCGGTTTTCTCTCCACTCCTCCTCCGTTCTCTGAATTATGTCTACATTTATCCAGTACCCGAGTACCATAAATGGTGCAAATGAATTAAGCTGTCCGTCACCTCCTTAAATAACTTGACAACTATAAAATCCAAGGATCGGCGTAACGCTGGCCTGGGAGCGGGATGGGTGATTTAGCGTCACGCCACGTGACGAGTCGTGACGAGTTCAGCTCCTCCCTACTGACAGACGTCCTCTGATGCCGTGCAACCGCATCACGGAGTGTGTCACTTAAACCTACTGCGCAGGAGAGACGCGCTCGACCTGCTTTTGAGATCTGCAGAACAGTACAGGGAATAAGCTTGATAATAGTCGTAATGAGGTGCGTAGTAAAGCGGGGTATTGAACGGAGGTCCTGAGTTGGATCTCAGAACAAGCCTTGAGGTACGTCCACTCCATCCCAAGCGAAGTGCTTCCTAGGTATCACATCTTCGTCGGGAACCAACGGCGGAACAGAGCAAAGAAATGAACCCCAAACCTAACTTGATACGAGCTTAGTTAACTCGAAACTCAAATGCCAATCATTAAGCTGGATATTTTTTTAAAGCGATATGTTTGTGAATTTGATCAAGTAAAAATTGCATATTTCTACCCGAGTTACAAGCACTCACATTCAGCAGGTGGAAAATTACCATCGCAAAGGTAGTGAAATGTTACGGGATCGGTATGCATAGAAAAGCATATCCCGTTTTAAGGTCTTGGAATCGAGATTAATTTGACAGCAACAGCTGGAAAAAGAAGATCACATTCAGAAAGAGCTTCGCCAACGCCACGCCTGTGAGATATCTGTCTGATCTCCTCATTTGCCGCAACATTCTGATGCAATATCGATCCGCCATTTAAATGCCAATTCAAATATATCGTTAATCATATTTGCGTACGATAGTATGTTAACTGCGATACTAATTAAAATTTAACTTGACAACTTTGTAAGTGCACCATGAAAAATACTCGTACAGGAATGCTACGAAATCGTAGATCGTTATAATTGAATGTATCCAGTCTGCTAGTGTTTTACTTCTCGTCACAAATCCTCGACGGGGGTTGCAGAGCACTTTTTACGTTCACGTGGATTAAAAATATCCCCATCAAAGGACGAGATTGAAAAGGAAGGAAACTTCATCATGGTAAACTTCAGCTACAATAATTATTTTAGCTTTGTTAATGAGAGTTTTCAAAAAAATCCCATATCCTTCTGTACAAACCAGATTCACATCTCCAACATTTGATCATTTTCTGTCCACGCACAATTATGAGAAGTTATTTACGAATGTTGGAAAAGTTTACGAAACAATTTCAAAACAAATTAAGAAAAATCCCGAGCTAATAACGATAACGAAGTTTAAATTAAGTTCGGAGGTAATTAAGGACGTAGAGAATATGATGAAAATTTGGAAGTCCTTGAAAGGGATTCGTTAATCAGAAACTATTGGAGTGTACAAAAAGTAGGGTGACATTATTGCTGAAAACATGGACGCTTCTTAGAGGGGTAATCTTCGTGGAATTTAATCGACGCAAACTTGTTTCCATTCTGGGAGAGCTTCATTATATTGTTCCCCTTCATTCTCTCCATTCAATATCCAAACGCCCATAAAGAGGTGTGCGTAAAAAATAAGGATGAGTAATTGCAATAACTCGCCTTCAGGCCCCCTTCCACTGCTGCAGACACGTACTAAATACGTTAGCGACATTTCGTCCTCTTTGAAAATTTCATCGCGACCAAACAGGTCAAAATAAATGAATTTTACAACTTTTTCTACTCAGTAAAAAAAACTCTGCTATTCATAACAGTATACCTCGCTAACTAAAAGCAAGTTGCTAAAGACACACGCAAATATGCTTACGAGTACACTTTGCGTCATAACATTTCTAAGCCCGAGAAGAAGTGTCTCGCAATTTCCAACGTACTACTGCGTAATGGCAGTGCTGCGAATAAAAAGTTGAAAACTTAGATGGGTAAATGAACTCACACATAAACCATTTTATTTGCTGAAAAACTACATATTTATGCCAATATTTTGCTATTTTGTTACTTGTCTGTCCGTAGGAATTTTTCGAAGTTACATATATTCTCACAATCAAGCCTCGTAAATTTTAAAAATGATCTTGGAACTTACAAATGCGTTACGTGGATACACAAGCTTTTATCGTCGTGAACAACTAGATGACATTTTGCTCAGCACCCAGGAAAAATACGAAAAAATGACATAATCGACAACCCTGCAATTTCAACGACAAATCTCATATTTAGATAGCGACGTGTCTATTATTGCGAGTACAGCGCTGTGGTTCCCCGCAAAACACGGCGATCGCAATCCACGTTCGGGAGCATCGATCAAAAGAATCTCAAAATGAATGTCCTGCTCACAAAAAGGGAACGAATAATCAATCCTCATGATTCGCGGCAAATTTCCCCGCTCCCGAATCGGAGAATAATTTCGACACGGGCACCAAGGACGGAGGGAGTCCCATTATACGTCGGGAACGCTGGCTGCACGCCACTACGCCATTTGTGACCTCCCTTCTCTCGAAACGACTGGATATTACCAGACTTAAATCGCATCTTTATCAAATGCCAATGCCTGAATACTACATAATATTCACCAACATACCACTTCTCCATCATATTCACAGCCACTTTTCACACGCCACGATGGAAACCGGCTTTAGAAAAGGCCTGAACATACCTGAAAAACGAAAAAGAAACACATTAGTTAAAATGAAGAGAATAATATAGAATGCGAACGCACTTGCATAATACAGAGACCTTTACGAATCAAGAGCGAATCGGGAATATGATCCCAGGAATTATTAATAGCACAAGTTACAGCTACGAAATGTTTTTGAAAATTTTATACGTGTTTTTTTATACGTATAATAATATTTTACGTAACATACGTATAATATAATTCTATACGTAGGTTTGGAAAATTCTATACGTTACCTTTATGATAAATGAAAACGTCTATTTACTCACGGACAAAAACAAGGAACTTTTTACGATTCAATCTTTTTTTATCCAAATTGTTTTCTATTAGTCTTGATTATTTGCTCAGTGGCAATAACATTGTTTGGTTAATATATAGGTACTACAAGTTGAAGACTTGTGGTTTAAGGTGTTGTAACATGTACGTATTAGCTCAGGGATATTGTGATTGTGTAAGGGTTGATATACATCTACTTCCACGGTATACGCTGGAAACTACCAAGGGGGTGTTTGACAATGCGTGAAATCACCATGTAATGCAAAATGTATACGCAAAAAATATATAAAGCACTAGTTGTTTGAAAAGACATATTAGATGTGCAACCAACAGGTTGAATACATGACAATAGACAATGCAATATAACCTACGCGGAAATCTTAATGTAAAAAATTCGAGTTTTGCCATAGTTGCCAAAATATGTAAAATATGTGCATTAGCGATGTTCGACCCAGTGTATGATGGCTTTTTATGTAAAGCAGTACTGCATGCATATTCCATTGTTTATAACATTTAAATTTGTGAACATAGCGTATATTGAAGTAATTATAATATTTTTTAACTCTTGGCATTATTATGCCTAAGGAGGGTTTGCGCCCCACCAAAACCATTGTTTTGCCCTACACGATATTGTACAGATGTAGATGAAGACGTTAAGGGGCTTTAAAACCCCTTTTTAACCTCTACTTTTAATAATTAATACGAATTGTCCGTGACGGGGCTACATGCTTGGTGTTAGGTCACTTCCTTCACGGAGGATTCCCGAGTACGACGTAGATATAAGCGAATGTTCCCGAATTAGGCGGCGAAGGAGATAACACTTGCGAGCTCCCACCATGATGCGACGCGTCTCGAAGTATTTCGAAAATCGGAACGCATGATAATCCTTCGGCACGGCCTTTGTCCGTCTTGTGCCCCCTCAACGGGAGAGCAGGACGTGAGGCACGGCGTTGCTTCCAGATGACTAATTTTCGTTCGCCGTGGATCCACGAAATGCGCTAATGACATGTGCCAAGGACGAGCGACGCATCTAATGACGACGCGGAGAGTGGACGGATGGCATGGAAGGAGAGGCCGCGTGATTAAGAGTCAATCTGGAGGCGAGTATCCGCCGAAAACGGACGGAGACGTACCTCAACATCTTATATACTACCAAGCAAGACGGCAAGCTGCTGCAGGAGTGTGTGGTGGGAGAAAGGGGAAAGCAATTTTGATTGATCACGGAGCGAATTGATCATCTGCCCATCTATGGGCCTCAAGTTCGGCGCAAAGCCGCAAGTGAAATCGGAAATTGCGTCCACGCACAATTGCTGACCAGCGTGCCGCTTGCCGGGAGTCGAAGCAGGTGACGCCGGTACTACGGCCATAAAATTACTTTGTGGCGTGTTCATAATGCCAAGCGGGCCCCTTGGAATGACTCCATAGGCGAACACAAAAGTGCTTCTCATTGCTACTGCTGAATTCAAAGTGGAGTCCTAAGTCATTAGGCCTCATGAATTAGCCATGTGTTTCTTCGGCACCAAAGGTACCTAAAATGCTCCATTACCAAAAATTGATCGTTGGTCATAAATATGTACGAAACGAGTAAAAAAATCAAGAGGATTTTATGCCATCCAACATCATTTTTCCCAATTCCATTGTTTAACGGTGTTTTTCATGCGAATTCTTGGCCAATTAATTATAATTTAGCCCTTTCAAAAACAGAATGTGAAATAATTGCAGGTATTTTGACTGAAAATCCCGATGAGACACCACAAAAGGATGAATCGTTGTTCCCTCGCCAACGGCTACAGCATGACTGCAATACGCGGATAATAGGATGGATAACGAATTAGGACAGATTTAAAGATGGCTTTGTCCCTTCAAAGGGAACAATTAGGAGTCTGATTGATGGATTAGGACGTGCCTAAAGGTCTGACTATTGATCCTCACTTCTCAACCTAAGGCTTAGCTTATGATTCGGGATTAATATTATCCAACAGAATTTTGGACGCTATGTTACTGCCATGGTTTCCCATAGATTCGATTTTGTGGAGCATAGCAGACAGGTGATGTCTACCTTGTATGTGAAATAGTATTTTATACACCAGTTTACATTCAACCAGACCTGGCCTAAGTACACCATCAAGACCCGTGGTGTCACAGAAGCAGTTAATAACCAGAAAATAACCCAAACTGAGTTTAGACGGATGTATCCACATTAATCTCTCCCAGTCAGCAACCCAACGCTCTAATCACCAGGCTAACACACTGTCTTAGTAAAAGCTACTTGGGGTAGGCGATTGAAAGCTTAAGTTTTTGTGCAATTTAGGATAAGTGAGAAATAAGACAGAGGTAGCATTTATCAGAGAACGGATGAAGGGTGGATGGAGACCTTGCGTCGGCATTATCCGCTTCTTAACGAAAGTCACTCATGGGACCAAGGTTTAGCGTACCATCCGACGGACGGAGTACTAACTCTCGAAGTGCTCTCCCCATAGCGTTCAAGTATTGTTCGGTTCCAATGAAAAGTCACTTGTCACGTCAGGGATACGAGCCCGGGCCTTCCGCAATTTAAGCTAATGCTCTAGCCACGACAGCAGCCCGATCACCCACACGCCGTCTTCCATTAGCTTACACGGAACATTATTGCTCTCCCCTTCATCAACTCATCATTATGTTCCGGCACGCGGATGCCGGCGTTCTTGGGACCCAGGCCAAACTTCCGCGCGACAGCTCGCTGGGATTGACGTGGACGTAGATGAATGGATGCAACGAGCCCGCCGCACCGTCTGAGGGAGGGATAGCGGTGGACGGAGGTTATCCGGGCTAGACGGCAACCGCCGACGACGGGTGCCGTACGCTCGGGGGATGAGGGAGAGACGCCCTGCTGTCACGTCGCCGGCACTCCACCCCAAAGCACGATGGATTCTAATACGGCACCAAAGGACGGCGGCCACGCAAAGCTCAACATCAGGTGCACAGAGGATATCGGCGAAAACCTTCGCATCTCGAGTGACACAGGAAGCGCGTGGATATAAAAATATTTACAAACGGTGGACGCCTCAATATTTATTTTAATATGTTCGTTTCTCGCATATGGCGGTTGAGTATACTACACAACACTTTGTCGCGAAATACTCACTTGTTCCCCTTAGTATTAGTATTCGGGAGAGGTGACCGACAGCAAAGGTCTTTTGCTCCACTTAAGAAGATGCTTAAGAAGAAGAAGAAAATGCAAGTTTAGAAGAGTATATAAATACTAATCCTTTTTTATGCATGATAAGTAGGGCATGTTAGGTGAGAATTCACCCCCTGCCACACACCTTTATGGTGGTTTGCTGGGTATTATGTAGATGTATCTTCATGTCGCATCCCACCTACCAATCTACATGAAGATTGGTAGGTGATTAGGAAGATGTAGATGAATCCGTGATTTAACGTCCCATCCAATCCAGTCCTGAATTTGAAGCACTGTCCACGCAACTCTCAATTATGGACCAGTATGCCCACTAAAATATTTCAGCCATTGCCGATATCCGAACCCGGGAGCTTGCGACCGGAGGCCAGTACACTAGCCACCTCACCAATCCGATCCCCTTCATGAGATCCAATGAATGAGGCATTCATGCTCAATGGTCGGGTAGGTGAAATATTGATAGATTAGTCTGTCGATTATGAAACATTACTAACTCATGAATAGCAGGGAAATATATTTCATTTAAAGAAATGCCGCCTGAATAATTTTAACACCTCCTTTGTTAAATCTATGCTAACTATTTATCTGCAAGTGACTATCGAGTGTATTTGTAACATGTTTCCATAAGCAGTAGCTTTGTTCCTTTTAGTTGCGTGTGAGCAATGCATGTACATTCTTCCACACACTGCAACATACTCGCGGTCGCTCACAGTGTATTACGTAGACGTTAAGGAATACACTGCAGTACTTCTTAAATGTCTGTTTGCATGTTGGATTAAAAAATACAATTTTTTCGTGACCCGATGACATGACATTCATAGAAATTTCTCCTTAGGTCAGTGGTACGAGTAACTTTTATTACATGTACGTAGAAGAAGATTGGAACTCATCCCCTGCTACACTCCCTCGTGGTGCCTGGCAGGTTAGTCAGTAGATTAATACGTTCTTCAGGAGCTGACAAAGGCGGATGCGCCCGGAACTCGGCAGGAGGGGTGAAGGAAGGGCGAGGAAGGTTGAGGGGGCGGGGGAAATCTTGGCGGGAGATTCAAAGACGGCTTCATTATACGAGAGAGGGGCGACGGGGATGGGATCTCAGATTAGGCCCTCAGAGAAAGAACACAATGCTCCAATAAGCGGGGGGAGGGACGCGTGGCAGGAACTCCAGCGGCAAAAGAGCGCTTTCCGCGGGGGACAACAATAGGAGCAGGTGCTGATGCCCGCTCCGGCGCGGCCTTTTTTATTTTTTCGGTGAATAACGAAATGAGGGCCGCGCGCGCATGTGTACATTTTTCCCGTCCTCGCCTCGCTGCCCCTGGGGGCAGGTGCCCTCTCTTCCGCCTCGCCATTGTTGCCCCGAGGTCCGACGGGATCCTGGAAGTGTCCTCGCGCCGGAAGCGACCCTCGCCGTGGATTGCCTTTGTCTACGACCCACAAAAATTCATACCCACGTCCCGGGGAGTGGCGGCAATTTTAACGCGGTTTTCACATGCCGAGAGGGGCTATGCCATCACCAAGATCACCGTGAAAAGAAAAGTGAACCGAGAACGGAGCAGTCCATCGGGGAGTGTGCACGAAGGTCGTCGGCTGAAACATTAGCCAATGGTTCACGCAGATCCGCTGCAAAGTTGCCCTCGAGATGTCGTATTTTTAGTGCGGCGATGCAGGAGTAAACACAAAACACCAGGAAAGGGAACTCAATCCACTCATCTGTGCTTTTAAATCTGTATCCACAATAATAGTCGCTTCAGACCGGGGTTAAACCGCCGCTAGATACGTCTAGTGGCATGTGACTCAACTGTCTAACATGATTCCATGTAGCAGCCTAGCTGCATGTCAATAGTGCATATTTGGTGATCGGTCGTGTTTTTATTAAAAAGTTTTCATGTGGAAATACAGAGTTATTTCTTCTTTGTGAAAGATGAACTTCCACCAAGTTACCGCCGATACTGTCAATTTTATATTTGGTGATGTTTACCCCCTGCCACACACCCTTGCGGAGTCTTGCAGGGTATTGCGTATATGTAGATGAAAGGTACAAGCATATGGGAATGAAATGGAAAGGAGTAAGGGTGGACAGAAACCCGGCGTCGGCATTAGCCTTCTCTTAACGAAAAGGCAACAAGGGCTAAAAGCCACATTACATGGACGTATTTCTGTACTCGATTCTATTTAGAGAGAGGGAGTAACCTGAAAAGGGAGAAGGAACATGTCTAACCACGACAGGCAACGTAGTGAGAGGGCCATGTTCATTTGGGACAGGCAGGGCTGACTACGAAAAGGTCGTTGGCGTACAAGTACGTACAACTCCCACCTAGGAAATGATTTACAGCGGCGATGTAACTCAAGCAGTTTGAGCACCTCAAATCCTACTCTGCCACCCACGAACGAAAAATACGCGAAGTTCAACAGGGCCGCTGAATGCGAGAATACATTCCAATGAGCATGAGAGAGCTCCCATAATCTGGATAAAATACCGCTCATAAATGCCACGGTAAATTAAAATTTTTCCAGAATGCAAGGCTATTAATTAGTGGAAAGCCCATAAAAAAGGCTTGATTATAATTCCGCACGAGAGGAGATGGAAATTCGACACTTTGTCACGAAACGTCATCATTTATGACACATCCAGAATCATTATTTATGGCGCGCTCGATAAAAACACACACGCGTCACGTGAGTATTTAAAAATCGATAAACAAGGCCTCTCATCCGCCTCCGGGTGACCGGAAGGGAACGCTTCAAAACTTCCTCGGCACACACGGCGACGCGACGAAGCGAGAAGCTGGGCGCACGCACCGAGAAGAACGCGAGGTCGCCCAGAGGAACGAGATAATCTCTCCACAAGCCCGCATCGAATTCTTATTTTCGTCGACGCAAGGACTTCCTACCCTCACTTGGAACCGCAAGGCGGCCACTCGCTAAGCCTAGGGTAGTAACACCAGTAGTTATCCGGGGAGGCGAACACAGCTACAGTCATTGGCGTATTTATTGGCCACTGGGTAATTGTGTAAAAGTAGGATTTTCCAGGGAAGAGGAAGGTAACGGATTACTAATCCTTTTTATGCATGTAAAGTAATGCATGTTTGGTGTGAATTCACCCACTGCCACACACCTTTATGGTGGCTTGCAGGGTAATGTGTAGATGTAACCTAGTCTCAACGGTAAGCTCCAAGGGGTCAGCGGTTTAACGTCCAGTTAAGTACAACTTTCTCTCTCTCCATGCAGTACTCAATCAGGTACCAGTTTACACACGAAAAAATTACCCGTGACGGCGAGGTTGGTAATGTACATACTGAGGTTCGAATGTACCAAGCATCCAAAGGTCGCGAAACTAGATTAGACCTTGGAAATGGATGCAGTTTTCGTCTTAATATTACTGGTAGGATCTATCTAAGTCTCTATGACATCCAGATAGCTACCGTAAGCACTTTTGGCAGAGTGTGTTAAGTCACTGGTCGTAAAATGACCTTGTTCTGAAGTTACAATGTTATTTTCACAGAATACTATAGCAAGAAAATAAGAAAAATAGCTTTAGGGAATAGAAATTAAGTGAAAATCGTAGTATTATTTTAAATAATTTAAGTTTGTTTGCGTTCTAGTTATTTTGCGTTGCGAAAACGATTCTGGTACACCCCGTTCAAACAAATAATCTCATATAATTTGTCACTTCTTTCTGTCCTGCTGATGTAATACGGAGGTTGGAATACATCTGTACTGTAAGCCTCGAGCTCTTGTGATTGGAATATTTCAAGTTCCTCTAATCTTGCGAGAAACCTTCCAGTCGCTGGTGTTTCCAAACTAAGCCCTTCAAATAAGCCTAATCACCCTTTCTGTAAGGAATAAAGACAATGCGGCATTACGTTAGCAAATGGAGCTTTATAAAACCTAACACATTCACTACAAAGAACAAAAACTCTCTAATATTCCCTGGATTCGAACTCTGGCCAACTAGAAGTATTCTATTCAACAACAACCACCCTATCCCCCTTTATGATGCTCCTACACTCGGGAAATTAGTCAAATATTTCTGCAAAATCGCGACCTTTACCTCGTTTTGACGCCGACGGCTGTGGGATCACGGCGAAACAGGATATTGCAAGGTAGCAAGTATTTCCAAAGAGACTAACGAGGGGAGGGTGGGTGGTATGGAATTCATGGAACGCTAACTCCTGATGCGCAATTCATGCGGCTTTTGACGCGCACCGTGTCACTCACGGAACGACGGGTCTAAAATTCATATCGACCGCCTCTGCCGGCCCCTGTCTGAAAATCATCCATAAACCCGAACGGATGATTTTCAGCGCACGAGGCGAGCTTCGGGGGCGGGAGTTGGGGAGTGGTGGGGGAAATGTTTTCAGCCTATTCTTTCGAGACGAGGAGGGGCGGGAAGGAGGGTTTTCCCGAAGGAAATCCATAAGATATTGGCACGGCCGGCGGAGGGCAATTCCTCGAAAAAAATCGATCCCTCCTTCAACAACCCTGGGATTCCTTGATATCTCCAGCTCATGGACGGACATAAATTGCCTCGCCGAATGCACGGGTTGAACGCACAACATATAATTCCTAGCTTATAGCCTGTTTCATACGATTTCGTTAATAGACATGCAATAATACTCGAATTACCCAATACAATTTTTCATCATGTTTGATTTTTTTCTACCCACTTACTATAAATCGTTTTCTAGGCAAGAATTTTCTATAGATAAGGGAACAAATGTAATTCTTAAGCATACTTATCTTTCAGGTGAACGTATCTGAACACATTCCGGGTACACTTAAATGTTCCGAATTCTTCTAAAAAGCTAAGCTGAAATGTATTTCGCCATTTGGTCTTCCTAAGCGCCACTTCTGAGCTTCAATTACCTATATTCTTAGCTAATAACTAACATTTACTAGGTAACGGTCGATTCAAACCTACGGTAATTCAAGAATTCGAAAAATCAAATGAGATGAAAAAAATTACTTAAGGCAATCACCTATGAATATCGCAAGACATCTTACGATATCATTTATAATCTAATACTGCTAAAATAATATTCTGACACGAATGAATAAAATTTGTTTTCCACGGAAACAAAAATGAGCAATCATAGAACACCGATGCTGGTTGACAGTTTCGCTATTCCAACCACTGACCTGGCACATATTTGAGGTTTCATGCAAGGTATTAATTTTGTCAGTATTTCAACATTACAGTACATATCATTATAAATTGAGAAAAATAATTAAGCAACACCACCTCCGTAAAAGTGAGCGTTGTTTTCGATATGTGCCAGTAATCAAGCAAAACCTCAATTATTCATGTGATAGGATGTTCACATGCCATTAATGTTTTAAGTGAGTTTTGACTTCCACTTTGAACCTTTTTAATTAATACACCGCGACTGCCGTGCGCAACACTTGTTCTACAGCGAGAACATCAAAACCATTACACTGACGGAAAGAATTCCCATGAAGCGACCACCATAATCCCTTCCGACCTCGTTCTCAATAAAGGACTTGAATGAAGGACTTTGACATCAACTACATCCCTGGATGGAGTGGCGGGTAATTTCCCGCTCGTATTACACAACGGCAGCAGCTTGGACTCCAGTCATATGCGTACGACATGTGACGTTATCTGCTGAACAAGGGCTACGACGGGATATGATCTCGGCTGTCGGAGAACCCAAACTCAAACATTGGACTTGACGGAGGACAGGCTCAGCATGCGGGAGGGCAACAGGATTCTGATTAGGGCCATCCGAAATCGATACGCGGGGTTGGTGTGATGGCTTTCATGCTATAGGCTTCCCATTCAGATGGTGTGGTTTCGAATCCCGGCACGGGCAGAGATTTTAGTTGTATACCGGTCCCCGCTTGAGTGGGATGTGGAGAGCACTTCGAATACAGTACTCCATCCGTCGGATGGGACGTCAATCCGTGGCCTCATGTCGCCTTCCAAGAAGAGTGGGTTTATGAGGATGCCTAGCTTTCTCGAAGTGGTAGACATGGGTTATTAGTTGCTTCAAAGGCTAAGGCTATATCGCACCGTCTAGCTTAAGATCTCAATTCTAATAAAACCTCAACATCCATGCCATGGGAGGTACTCGAACCCACGACCTTTGGGTTGACATGCGGGCTTGCTACCGACCTTTCTCCACTCTTCCTCCGTTGCCTGAATAATGTTACATCATCCCTGCCACCCACCCATCCTATAAAGTGCATTAGATCATTATTGTTGGTCGCCTTCCCTAATTGCAAGAACACTAAATCGATAGAAAGTCCTCACAAATCTTACAGGAGAGCTAAAAGTCCTCTTTCAACGTTACTATAACGAAAACGAAGCATTCCGTGTCTCACAAATACCTACGTAATTGCCATACTTTTAATTATTTCCCAAAACAACGATAGAGAAGTTCGCTCATCCTCTACCATGCATGACAGCGTTGGCATTCACTATAAGATCAATCTTAACAAGGCGGAAAGGAATATGTGATCGCTATAATGCCACTGCCACTACTTCATCCCAAATTTTCTCTGGCTTATTTGCTTCAAATTACCAACAGGGACGGACCGTTACGCAATAATTAATAACATGGGCCATTTCCGAAGAAAGAGCATTCTAATTCAGCACCCCGGGAATTCCCTTCCACCCAGTACGCAGAGGAAGCCATTAAACGGAATCCGTAAACGAGGCTGCTCGCGAGGGCAATTCCAGAATCGGTAACAGATCAGAGCGGCCTGCTTCTCTTTTCAGCGGCCAGACATAATAAGGACTCGTGGCAACCCATCCAAAATCCTACTTAATTAAAATATGATCCCCCAGCAGCAGAAACTTTTCCGGGTAGAGGGAAAGTGGGGATTTAAAAAGACAACACGCACGATATCACAAGCTAGTTCTTGGTCGGAGTGTGGAGGGAGGAAATTGAATACCAGATTAAATTGGATGCTCGCAGCAAAATTAGGATCTCAGCGCATTTATTGCGAGCGTTATAAAGGGGGAGGCAATGAATAAACAAAGCGGAAATCCATTGATTATTCCTCTCAATTTATCGCTTTAATGGGGACGTCGAATTTCTGAGAAAAATGATGCATGCTTTCATCCAAGAGGGTAAAAATTTACCAAAAGATTTCCGCTCTAAGTCCTAACGGTACAAAAGGGTTTCCGGATCGTAAAAATTTGGCTCGTGATCAAAACGCGTCCCTTGCAGCCTTTATAGACAATACTTATCACTTGATGTATCTCTCACTTTGGATAGAGCCCAAAACTCTCGGATTTCTTGGTCTAAAATCGTCAATTATCCGCTTTATTCCGACCTCTACTGAGTCCCGAGGAAGCCAATGGTTCATTCATGCTTAATGCTTAACGGTCGAGTATTTCAGGGAGTAGTTTCTCAACGGGTGTGACATATGCATGTGACTCGAGCGCATGATCTTAAGGATAGAATTTTGGGAATGACTAGGCAGGATATTCAAGCCTGTAGCGTTATCCTAAAACGTGTAGCAATACGGAAAGAGATGCAGGTTAAGAGACAATGAAATTCTGACTTTGGGTTTAGCCCTACCTTGGATAAAGCATTGGGGTACACGGCCATGCGTCTCATCTAACGATTATGGTAGTGATCTTGAAGAATTGAAACTGTTGTCTACAAGCCAACTGACGCGGAAGAAAACCCGTAACAATGCAGAGATCAAACCATATCTGCGGAAGCCTTCGTTCTAACAGCTTGAAGAATTATCTACACACCATATATTACAGTTGCGTCGAACTAGGGTATCCCTAAATATATTCCTACCCTGCTGTCACTCGATCCCACTCCATCGTGATGGGGCCTAGTCACCAAAGTCAGTACACTTTTTTAGTGAATTCCTTCCACGGTCCGGAGGCTAAGAGGTGTGGGCTACTGCCAACCAAATAACCATGGACCATACAGCCTCGAGCTAACATAATGATGGGCAGACCATATACAAATCTTATAAAATATTTGTTTACATGCTAAACAAACAAGAAGAAATAAAAACCAATTATACCCTTATATACATGTAGAATAAATAACGATTTACTATCATATATATCGTTTTTTACGCTAATTACGGATAACTTTCATCGGCACAGTCTTCCCCTGTTGAATATTGCATTGAGGATTTTCGGTTCCTTCGATGAATACTCCAAGATGGCGTATTCCCAATGAATTCCGAGATGGTTTGTTTGTATTTCAACCGACGATGCTCTCGTTTTCTGAGAAAAAAGGAAGCGAAATCGCAGTTTTGGCTAACCTACATGCCGTACCCTCGCACACAGCTGTGCCACACGCAACGTACCCTAAACTCTCGGAAACCATTCCACCACACTTTTCCCAACCTCCACCACCCCGGAAGGAACAGCGTTGGGAGCGGAGAGAGCGACCCCCTCCCCCGCAAATATATGCCCCCCCCTCCATCCAATACGCCAACGTCCCATGCATCTCAATCAACGATCCCGATTCACGCTGGGAAAATCGAACATCCATCAAAACGGCCGCGCGGCACATTCGCTCCGAGACACGCCGGGGGCAGGGGGAGGGGGCAAAGAGGTGGGGGAGGGAGCAAAGAGGTGGGGGGGGGGCAGGGAGGCGGGAGGGGCAAAGGATAAGGGGTCGTGAGAGAAGAGTCTCCCCCCTCTTCACTCCCTCCCCCATTCCTTCCCAAGACCACGCGGACGAGGCGAGAATACGCGATGCGGTCGAAGTCGGAGGGAAGGAGGTTTCGATGGCGCCCCGCTCAAAGAGGCCGCGGGGGAAAGGACGAGGGCGTAAGGGAATATTCCCGGAAGGGATACGAGGTGGCTGGAGATCTGGAGGAAGGTAAAGCCTGGAGAAAGGATGACTACCTGGAGGTGGTGGAGAGGGCCTAGAAAGGCTGGAACTGGAATACAAATCACCGATGTAATCGCATAATTGCACACCGAAAGGCTACCCATACCACAAGATACCATCTGCAGAATGTCCTCGATACGCCAATCTACGGAACCGATCGCACGCCCACACGAAAAACTCAGATTCATAAATGAAAATTACATAAACTAACATTTCTTAGATGGCTCCATACATGGACAGTTGCGGTATCTTGGCGCTCTCGACTGAAAAATTGTTTTTGCTTCTATCCCCAATCTTCGGTGAGCTATAAGAATCAATTGTTGCGCAAAAAACAAGAGAAAAGTTTGAATATTATTTGTGGGTGACCTTGGCAACCTGTCAGCCGCTAGCATAAAATTCCCACGGGCAAATGTATTGTTTGTCTAAGGATTAAACGTTTCGTCAGACGATGTCATATAACTTTCACCGCTGGAACACAAAAAACCAAGGAAATCAATCCAAAATTCCCTTAAATATCTAGGGATTCGAATGTCAAAGTATTGATCATGAGAAAAAGGACCATTACCGGATATGTATCACTAATGCCGGTAGCTTATCCCACAGTATATTTTATGAAATATCTTGTTTTTCAAACTAATGGTAATTGTATCCTTATGCAGACCTTGTTTGAAATGTATTATAGTAAATCCAAATAAATGTTTGACCTATAAATATAAATTATATTCCATCTTAGTTACTACGACGCAGTAATAAGAGTCAATATTTATCTAAATTTGGCAGGTAAACATTTCCAAATTTTATTTAACTTCCTAAACATAAGTCTAACAAACGCCAAAATATCTCATTAACAAGTCATCTATAAGGAAACCCATGTGAAATATTTCACGCTAAGAAGTAGTATATCTTTTGAAAGTGAACCTAGAACATAATTTGTGATGAATTACGCCCTGTCACACTCCAGAGGTGGCATACAGGATGACTAAAATCGTTGAAATTACTATGGGGTAAGTGACCAAGCAATAAGGCCATTTATCACTGGTAGAACTGGAGTAGGAGAAAAAATATTTCAGGGTATATTTGAAGAGTGGAAGGAAACCCGGCCTAGCCTGATCAAACGAAATGCTCCAAAGGGTCAACGATTTAACGTCCCATCCGACGGCCGGAGTACTTTACTCGAAGTGCTCTCCACTCAGTACTCAAGTGGGAACAGAGTAACAATGAAATTTCTCCTTCACTTTTAGGATTCAAACCCAGACCCTGGAGGCTAATACTCTCAGCAACCACGCCAAACCAATCCCCTTCTCTTTCCTTACGCCCGCAAGTGACCCAGGGAGGCCTCCCCACGTCCCTCAGTGACCTCCGATCCACGTCCCTCAAGCGAAGTGAGAAATTTCCACCTGCCCGGTGGATAACGGATGGAAGACCCCCACACCTCTAATTCGGAGCACGGGCCCCAAAGTAGCGTGCCCATCTGGCCCTCGCTGGGGAGTCCGTAACACGGATTTGATCGATGGAAGCTGGGGACCTCCCTCCCGGAGGTATCACCACCAAGTTCCGACGAAAGAAAAAACTGCCGCGGCGGAGAGCAGAGGAGACGGATCAGGGAGGGGAGGAGGAACCAACACCACTCCGCAGATCAACTAAATCGCACGGGCCCGCTTTCCGGCGAGCGGGAATCCAATTAAGAGACGCCTCCAAGTGCGCTAAGCGTCAGGCCGACTCCAAAAGTGCATCTGATCCAATTAAATGTGGGACACGTAATGCTTTCGACCCAGTTCAAAATTACCCACGGAAGTGATGCATCGGGAGAGCAACTTGATAATAATGAAAAAAACCGAGACGTGGACGTATCTCAGCCTGTCAAAGCATTACGATTTAACAAAAGCCCGAAAGAACTAAGAAGGAAGAAGAAATACGTAATAAGAAATAACACTGCAATAGGCAACAGACTTCATTCGACTCACAAGAAGTAAAATAATAAACATTTTTATCATTTTACTCGTAATATAAAATGAGAAAAGACGCAAAAGTGATGTTTAAAAGTAGTACGGTTTAATGATAAATTGCCGTTACTAGTAAATTTAGTTAATGTGAGTTACGTAAAACAGTGATATTCAACAACTTTTGTTTTTTAAAATATACTTTTAATGTTACAAAAATTTCGTCCACTTCACACACTTCACTTCACGAAGGAAAGGGTTAATTAACGTTAGCACAGTGATTCATACATTTTCAAATCATCCACGTAGCCTAATTTGCGTTTTCAGTTTCAAAGTTTTCTCCTTAACTCGGCTCTCGGAGGTGTTAAATTTTATTTACCGTTTGAAACGTAAATGCCGAGCTCACAGGTTGGTAGCGCCCATCAAATCACTCGTGTTTCTCACGAAAAATATACTTTAACAATACGCAGCTACTTGTTAAACAATTTATGACCTCGACAAGGCATTAGAAACTCAGACAACCGACACTAATGGAAAAAGTGGGAGTAAAAATAACCGTAGTTTTACGCCGAGGTAAACCAGTAAAGGCGTACAAAAATTTAATGCTAAAGTTGCATTTTAACTTAAGTACCGGACCACAAGGCACCAAAAGTTAGCACATTTAATGCTACTACACATTAACCACTTCACTATGCTCTTTTTTCCACATCAACGATCCACGACTATTCAGCGTTTTAGAACTATACGCAGAGAAAAATGAAGTTCATTTAGGTGGCAGAGGAATAGGATGACCCGGAAGGAAATAACTGATTGCGCAGCTAAAATCAATACAACAATTGAAAATTGTGGAAAAATTGGTCAAGTCTTTGGTACCTCAAGATGGAGTGACATTTCTCGAAATAGGGAGACAATTGAGGATGACAAGAGGAAACGGGCTACGACGAGGTGTATAGAAAATAAAGCTTCTATTCTGGAGCTATATTACACACCTTTCCTGTAGCTATGAACTTCGTCAACTCCTCGAAAATCACAAACTATGCAGGACTAAAACATTTCAACTTTTGGAGTTCATTCACATGCTTATCATATGTCAAAGAGGGATCTACAGTTTTAATTTCTCCAGCAACTACAATTATTTTACACCGTTAAAATCGAATTCTTATTATCCTCCAAGCCATATAAAAGAGCCGAAGATGTCGATATCACCATTCAAAAATAATCACAAACATCTGAATGTGCTGGAAGGATGTCTTCCAAGCTAAGGTTTCCTGTTCCCCCAGACAAGAACATCAAAAGTTAAATACTGCTACTGGAATCAATTTTACTACCACCACTATCAAACTGAGCTCAGTTCACTGACAAGCCACAGAAAGGAAAGTTCTTTCGGGACCGGAGAGAGAAAGGAGCGTCGTTCCCCATTACCCCACGCCAGCGAAAAAAACGGCGGATTCCCACGATACCCAGGGTACGGAGAATTACGGTCCGTGGAAGAAATGACAAATCGGATCCTCGCCCTCGGTTCGGGAGGAAAAAATATTGAAGTCATTGGAGAACCCTCCGAGCGGGTCCCGCAAATGAGTTGCCCTTGATTCGGGAAATCGCCCCCACCGCTCCCAATATCTGGCACGCGAACCCGAAATTGCATTCCCAAGAAACATCAAACCATTTTGCTTGGACGCGGAACGTTTATGAGAGCGGGCTCTCCTATAAATTCGAGTACGGTATGGTACGATGGGCATAGTTAGAGACTGATAGTTAACTTTGGGTTTGGGTAGGTTTTGGTGGAGAGCCCCCAATCTTCTTTAGATATCTTTCGCGTAATGGCACGTCCCCTATACTATTGACATTCCCGGGCTCAACATTTTCCATACCGCACAAAATACCTTTTCCTTCCATACCACCTCACTTACCCAGCATTCTACCTTCGATTATGACCTCCAATATTCTCTTATTGACAATTAATCCATCGACACACCACCCACGAATTTCCAGGAACAACCTTCTTTTCTCCCCCAACACTTCTCCATTCCCCCTCCGCACTTTTTCCATTCTCCTCCAAATCCACGCATCTAAAGCCCGCATTCTTTTCTCATCATAATTCTCTAGAACCCACGCCATAGATCTATGCAACGTAACAACATTCCATATCAAGCTCTTCACAAGCCTTTTCTTAGAGCTATAACCTACTTAGTACAATTTCCTCATTATTAGTCATTGAAAAATAGTACTATTCAATCCAGTAATATCATTTACCAATGGTGTACAGCATTTTCTTTACATTACTGCTAAATTAAATGAAATATATGTACTATTTCGCGCTTCTAAGATCACACTTAAAGAGTATTTGGGATTCAATGAAGAAAATATTTATTCAAGAAGTAAATAAAATAAAAGAAAAACAACGAGTTTTGTAACATCTACATCTGCGCAATACCCTGCGAGCCACCGCGAGGGTTGTGTGACAGGCGGTAACAATTACCATGACCGAACAAAAAGTGACGCTCGGCTATTAGAAAAGATTAGTGGGGAAAAAACTAGAGACTAGAAGGTTGTTAGCAAGAATAAAGCTACCTGAAAAATCCAAGTAACACCACTTCGATACAAAACCTTCAGACATATTTCTACCCCCACTCTACTTCAGTAGGACAGACAGAAGCGACAAATTCAGAGAAATTAACCGCCAGGCCGAGTGATACAGGAAATTATTTCCCCGTGCACAACCCACGATTTAAACGCAAACAAAGAATAATACCTTTGAAAAAACTACATACCACAATTCATTACTAATTAACAAATGACCTGTTACCCCCTGCCACACGCCATTACGGCGGCTCGCCGGATAACTTACATATGTGCCCAAGTAACAAAACCTATTCGCCTGATCTATCCGATACAGGTTCGTTCTCAAATTTTGACGCGGGAAGTTAAAAATTCAAGTTTTTCCACGGCTATTGTCTCCCTCAAATCCAATGAACTGGATTTGTAAAGCGTAAAAGAGGGAGGTTTTTGCAGACCGGCTAACCAGCACATGCTCATCAGTGAGTAGAGAGTGAAAGAGGGCGGGAGAAAATACAGGGCTTCTTCGGCTTACACGAGGGTAGGAAGGACCTCGCCTTCGGATTCAAGCCAACGGGCGGCAACCAGTCCGCACAAGCAACCCGTTATGAAGCACAAATATTCTGTATGATCGATTCCGAGGCTAGGTCACGACCCTAAACTAGGTCTCGAGTCGGCCACTCGCAGTACTGGTGGGGCGCCACACAGGCGGTGCGCGCTCTCGCGAGAGAGGAAAAAAGGACAAATTAATGGCAAGGCTGCGAGGCGAAATGCATTTTTAATGAAAATATATCATTCCGAGCTATGGGTGAAAAATGGAAAGCAAGATATCCTCGACTTCTGAGGGAGTAAAAATACGTTAACAATACAAAGAACCGGGTGATCCTATGCTACACGGCCAGCTTCCTTTAACGAGGACGAAGTGTCAACGAATGTCAAAAATCCTCTTCCAATACTTCCCACGGCACTAGCGATGATGAAGAAAACGGAACAGGAATTTTTTCTCCGGGTGCCCAAATTATATTTCCATCGGAAAATGGAACAGCACGATCTGAATAGCGAAACTAATGAGAGTACGATGAAAAACGAGAATGATAGACATCATCGTAGCGTCTAATGTTTAACAAGAGAAAATATTGCCGTAAACTTGAATTTTGTTGAAAAAAGCTTCGTGCGTTAACACTGTACTATGGTGTGTAATGTTTTTGAAAGAACTAGATAATATTTTAAGTAATGGTCGTTTATTGAGTGTGGGAAAAACTTATTCTTTTATCGCTATGCCCGAGAGTTCATCTTTCTTAATTTTTCGTATCAGCCCGCCGTGCAGATGCAATGTGGGTGTAGACATCTCTCTCATTCGTGCGATTTGGATTTTTCTAGGAACTTGAATGTGGTCAACCTCGACGATTTTCTTTATACCGCAGTAACCTTTAATCCGGGCAATTATCTGTGGCCATTTTTCTCTACTGCTACGAGAATTTTTCGTACCGCCCTGAATATCAGTAGGTTTCAATTGTTGTAGAAAATGTAACAGCACACGACATTCTAAAATTCGTTTCAAATACAAACTACTATATCTTTCATTCCAGAGCTCCTTGTTTTACAAAAAGAGTGCAATAACCAGACTTACTTGCAGAGAAATACGTTCCATTCTTAAAGTTTCAGATGTGAGAAAGATAACAGGCTAAATTAAAATTTCATTTCTCCTACTTATTCACGTACGTCACTTTCAAAAAATAAACAAAACTGACGTTCCCCTTTTCAATAGAAGAACAACTCAAAATGCGTTCAGGTGGCAAATACTATGCTTCTATTTTATGTACCGATCAATAACTATGTGGGGTGCAATTCGCGCAAGGAAATACCTGCATTGTTTTCCTGAGAATGTACATTGTTTGGTATCTGCCACTGCTCACAGAGCATGAGCGGTTTATGAATTCCGCTCCGGACACTCCTGAACGCACTCTGCATTCCATCGCAATGGATCACAATGCCACGGATCACATTACGGTTGCTGCACCTTCCGTAATCCGCGAGAATGTGAGGGACCAAAGCCCTCGTAAATTCCGTTAGCCCATTCATCAAATGTGATTGTTTGGTACGCACTCTCGAGAAGACGCTCGCTTTACGCCGGTCAAAAGAACCAGAAGTAACTAGAAAAATTACCTGAAAGCGTTTAGCCATGCCTATCTCGTGTCTTTAAGATTGGACTGCCCAAGGGCGGAGTAAAGTACTGCGGGCCAGAGCTTCAATATCGGTGGAACCCGTCTCACTTATGGGACTCTTAAGCCCACTCATTGAGATTCCCCACTCCTAGTTTCAGCGAGGATTTGGTTCGCAAGATACGAGTTTAAAGTTATGGGATAGTATTCTCGATGACATTTAAGACTACACCTAATGCTTGTTTACAAAAGAGTTTTTGATCAACTTTATATCCTGGAAAGGGTACAACATTATATCTTCTCGCCATGAATGCTTAATTATTTTCTTCTATTAAATATTTATCCGTATTTTTAGATTGAAATATTATGTCATGAGCCCTCGAATTACTTTATCTTGTGTATGTTCCTAGTGGACGATGAAGTCCAAGAACAATAAATATTTCTTTTTATTTCACAATATACGTACAAAAGAACCTGTAAAATACTAGCCTATTACCTGCACATAACTTGACGGAATTGGTGTTCTCGAGATAGAAAGGTCGGTAAAACCCTGCTATAGTCCAACATAATTATGATACGACCTCATATTCCTAAAAAAAAACATCCTCCTGCTCTCGGTTCTTTGCGATTTTATTGAAAGAGTCAAACAAGAGGTAGAATTTGCAACATCCATTTCTGAAAGTAACCAAGACCCATCCACGCACGTTTCCGCGCATCGCTGTCATTATTCGGGCTGCCCTCGACGGAACAAGACGTTCCCTCGTGACCATCTGCATCCTCAACCTCTCTATTCTCCACCTTGGCGTGGGTCGCTTTTAATCCCCACGGCCGCCGGCGCGGGCACCGTCGGGGGCGCGGAAATTGGCGAGCAAGCACGCGATCACGAACGGGGAAGCCATCGGTTAACCGTCTAAATAACCGCGTCCGTCGGCAAAGGGGTACGCAAGAGGGGAAGGGTCGTCACCAACCGCATTCCCTCGATCGCAACCGGCTTACGGGCTCCGGCGCTAATGGCCGCCGCCCCCCTGACATCACCCCTAGGCACTGTCTTTTAGCGCAGAAACTGGAGCCGTTCGGCAAACAAACTCCGTCGGACATTTTCATTCGCTCCGTATAACGAACGGCGATGAGATAGAAAGAGAGAGGATGGGGGAGAGGCTGCGGAACAAGGCGGCTCCGGAGAAAGATCCTTTCAGAGGGAGCCCGGCGCGTAAAGTCCATATTGAAAGATCAAAAAGGTTAGCTGAATTGAAACCAAAGGCGTAATTAAAGCACGGAGAGCTATAGGAAACTTTGCTCCGGGGCATGCCTGTAAATATAAGGGCCCCCCGCCTTTTTTTTAACTATCCGCCATTATCGAATGTGGATGGCGTGCAGCGGGGTAAAGGAGGCCAATGGAGCATCAAGCAGCAAAGGGAGTCATATTGTCGAGCGCAAATACTCGCATCTCTCGCGCGGAGATAAAAGGCGACAAAAAGCGCGGACGTTACTCAGATGGTGAGCAGATTAAGCACAGACCCCGGAGCTGCGAGGGAAATCGGCTTACTCCGCCTGTCATTCTTGAAAAAAACGGGCCAGAAATTACGACCAGACGGAGGAAGGCTTAGCGATGAGGGAGAGGAGAGGTAAGCAGCAGACAAGAGGGGAAAGGCAACAAAGGTAGTGAGCCTTTCGACTCATTTTCATTCGGCCAAAAATTATCGCGCGTTACTTAGTCCCGTAATTACTGGCTTTGCCCGTGTGATACTAGTTCTGAAAAATTTCGCACCGTAAATTTCATCTTGTAACCCTGTGTTGCGTTTACAAGGGGAATTATACTTCTATAAATTGGCCTTCAGAATGGCTATCTAACCGTGGATTTTATGGAGTTCTACAAAGTTCTCATGCAGAAGTTTTGCGTTTAAAAAGTGGAGGTTTAATCAGTCTTTGATTGGGGAAATAACATAAGGGCTGAAGACATTTCGAAACTATGTGTACGGTGCGATATTGAGGGAAACGGCTCGTCATTTACCATCAAAAGACCCGGATTAGAAGACTGACTGCGGGGGATAATAAAACAATTTCCAGTGAACTCAAACTAGAAATTCAACGAGCGAAATGCTAAAGCTATTAAACTACCGGCTGAAACTCAATCACTACAACTTTCACTCCAGAGGAAGACACACCATGGGGAATGAGCTCTGAGTCAACAGCAAATATTCTCAAAACCTAATTTCGGCACCGCAAGTTTGATACTGGATGACGAGATGAAGTCATATTCAGAGAAATCGACATAGCGTGCCCCGAGCAAGCAAGTGAACAGCTATAAAATTGAATTCAACCAATTAGAGCTTTTAACATCGTCACCTTTGATGATATTCCTCTCATTCTAATACGAAATGATTGAAAATCGCACTCGAGAGGTGGTAAAAGTAATATCCGGCTCAATATTATATATACGCCAGAAATACACGCCTTGATACCCTTGTGCCAAGAACTGAAACGAAATCTTTAAGAAACTGGGTAATTGCTCATTTTTTCTTGCACGTACATGAACAGTTATCTCGCGTATCTACAACATGGTACAAGGTACAGCTACGATAAATTAAGGCTGCTAAAGCGTTCCTTCATCAATTGTGCACTTCACACACAAATTATAAGGGATATTTAAATGAACTTCAAAATACAACTGAAACAGAGTTGTAAGCACGCTTATGACACAGAATTTTCAATCTCCACTACGAGTAAGAGTGAAAAGATCATTCACTAACTTCCGCATTTGGATGGAAGCTAAGGGTGTATGCTCAAAAATGAATTGATCGCTTCCTTTAATGACCCTCCTTCACAAAGGCGCATATAGGGCCACGCTACCAAGCAAATGTCAAATTCGTAACAGACGTAACGATCAGGGCACCAACGCAGCGAGGGACACGAACGTCCCTCTCCTGAATATTCTCGATTATTTCCGACCCTGGAATCCTAGAGAACTCAAGAAAAGGATCAAGATAGTACTGAACCGCGGTCTTCCATGCGAATGAATCCCTCCGCGATCCGATTCAAGTTAAGGGTCGGATTCATGTCGCCAAGCGTGAAAAAGTGAGAGGAGTTACAGCAGAAACCTGAGAGGAACGGAAAAGAAGGTGTGCTTGGTTCTGAATCGTGGTAGGTAGCCGAGGGTTGAGAAAAAAGTCTTTAAATTAATTCATAAGAATTATTCCTTATTTCAACGCCATTTACACACCGGCAAAAATAATGCGAGGCTAGAACGTCAGTAAAACAAGTGAATGATATCTCAGCCATCATTCATTAAGTAGGCATTGAATATTATTTTCACCAAAGGTTTTTAACCCAGATATCTGGTAATCTGCCCAGGCACTGGCACTGATTCCGAACCTTAACCAAGAGTCAATAGAGACGCTATTTTCTGCCCTATTAGGCTCGTGAGACTAGTGAGATGTTGAAGTGTAGTAACCTAATACTCCACCTGAACACTGAGAAGTTTTGTTTTGCTAAAGAAGCAGTACTATTCTTGAGTCAACGACTACCTATTTTCAACAGCTTATGAGAGCAGCTGTGCTATAAAATAGTAACAGGTGTCTGCTATTAGAGTATTGATGCCATGTGGATCTTAAACTATACTAGAGTAAGAACACTGAACAAGCTGGCAACTGATGCATTCAATCCGTATATAAAAAGCCGAAATCTATAATTGCAATATCACGAGTGAGCAGCCTGGGATGGACCTTCTACTGGGTAGAAGGTCCATCCCAGGCTGTTGAGAGAAATATCGCCACTTTAATTTACGATTAATGAATGCATACAGGAAAAAAACGCAGGGAAAACATTGCGCGTGAAGCCGACTTCAGCAATGCATCAGCCGCGACACGAAGCGTAGAGACGGTGCACAAGTAGCGGCTCATCGTAAATCCTGGACCGAAACGCAATGAAATAAGTCGGCAAACGAAAACGTTTACAACACTCCATTACCAAAACCGACAAGCGCAAGGTGTTCGGCGGAGGAAGATAGCGAGGCGAGGCTCAAATTCGATCACCGGCCACTCCTCCTTCACCCTGGACCACTTTCCCCCACCCCAGCAACACATCCAACCCATCGGGGCCCCCACCTGCCACTCTCCCCCCGCCCCTCCCCCTCATCCCGCCTCGGCCCCGCCCATGCCACTTTCGCCGGATCACTTGAGCATGACGCCCGCTCATCAGCGACGACTCTCCTCCGCAAGAAATCGAGTTTTCGAGCTAATGAGAGTGAGGCGGCGGCAGGCAGGCAACCCGTCCCGAGGACGTTCAACTCCACGCAAGGCTTAGCTCACGATTGGCCGCTCGCGAGAGTTATCCAGGTCGCTGGCTTCCCAAACACCGCTCAAGAGGCCGGGAAAAAAGCATCGAAGGAGACGAGGAGGAAGCGGGCCACTCTCTCGACTCGAGACGTCTTAAGAACCAAGTCATCTTCGGGCTCATCTCCGCTCAACACCTGCATGGGGAGCTAGAACGTCATACCAAAGAGCGAACTATTCAGCCACGGCCATGAGTTTAAGAGTAGTACTGGATTGGAAGATCTTCAAGCTCAAATTGGAAAACTTGAAATTTAGGCACTCCAACGGCTACGGTCGCACCGACTAACCTAATTTCTGAAGCCTAAAGTGAACATAACACCCACGCCCGAAGCAGTATTCGAAACTGCCACTATAGGGTAACGCAGGTTGTAAGTTACCGACCTGGCTACTGCCACCTGTGGACGGTATAGCACACCTGTGTTCAGAGCTTCAGTATGGCGACCGAAGGTTCAGGGTTCATGTCTAGGAAAAGACTCTTTGGTACTTTATCTACTGACTACCCTGCAAATTACCTCGAGAGTGTGTAGCAGGGGGGGGGGTTGTATCCATACCTAGTTGAATCCAAGCTGGATTAGTGTTACTTACCGGAAAGCACAGGTGCCAGAGGGGAAGAAATCGGCTCCTTTAAACCTGAGCAACGAATTTCGCACGCCATCGGCCTCAACAGTTGGTGAGGTGTACCCTCATCAGCCAGACTGACATCCAGCTTGAACGCTGCAGGTTGTTCCTTCCCGGAATCTTTCTCTCACTACATCCGAAATAACTTCTGGCGTTTACTTTGCAAACGTGTGGTAACATATACCCTAGTCCTATTTTCTCCCTATTACTCTCTCACAACGGATCCATTTGATGATTGATTCGGATAAATGTTAAACAGCCACACTTTCCACACACATATCCCTGTCCACATTTTCCATTCCTGCATTTTTTTATTCGCAAGTCCTTTCATTTGCTGTATTCACAGGAAAGGAAATGCCAACAATAATGAATTCAAGAATTATTGTCTACGATAGTTGACTGAACATGAACGTTTTACACACAAGTTAGTTTGCATGAAGGTTTTAACATTATTGGCGTAATTTCCAAAAAAAAGCTGCTTGTAGAGCATTTAATATCCCGATTCGTTCCACAAAATGCAGCCATTTCAATATATAATGATTCCTTAGAATTCGAGTTCCGTACCCAAATCAGCGAAAGCAATCAGGGCATGGAGGAGGAGCAAATATATGGAACCTCAGCTACTAAATGGTTACATACCAGTTGTGAGCTAACAGAGCATATTCATTCCCCGGAAGAGCGATTAAATATATTGTATTTTCCTTCACTGAGCAACACATGCAATCTAAATGTCCATGCAATCTACACTTCATCCTCTGTGCTGCAACGTGGGCGTACTTGTAAGTGATGCCTCGTATTACATTGATTTTATGCAAGTTTATAATAGCTAATATTAGACATTAGCAACAGGAAAGCCTATGATCAATGAGGAATGCAGGGATTAAGTCTTTTTTCAAAGCCGTCGTCAGGGGCATAATTTTAAATGGCAAAACGTAGTCTAGTATGAATCCGTGACACAATAATCATTGGATAAGCATTCATTAGTCCGCAACGAACTGAAGACATTTCAGACCCATCTTAAAACCTACTCTCAGTTAAAATCAGAGCTAGGGAAAGAGAATTAATAATAAATGTTTGCTTATTATCATTGCATATCAAATAGGGTGGAACATTAAGCAAATTTCCTGAAATTCCTTATTTTTTAAGTTGACAAATTTAATCAAGGTCACTATTACACTGCTATAGGAGAAGTTAGCTCCACTTACCACACAGCATTCTCAAATTAACGACGATTAACATTAAATACCCATAGTATCATTCTTCCTTACATTATCGCACAATAATCAAAAGGAGATTCCCGGCAATCTTCAACTGCAATTCATCTTGCAATTGGACTAAATTCAATTGCAAATATGTAAATTCCAAACATAAACAGGTTCCTACTTCGATTATCTTTCATCTGTTACCGAATACAATCTCGTCCCGTGACATATCTCATCAGCAATCACATTTACGCGTTGCCTGCCGCTATCATAAGAGCATTAAATTGATGCAGAGATTATTTCGGTGAAGAAAATTACTAGTGAGTAAAATCAACTCGTGAAAAAGATTAAAAAAGTACCACGATCGCTTTTTTTGCGGTTCTGTATTTTGTTAAACACACGCGGGAAACGCGCATGCAGCTATTCTCCAAACGCAAAACCGCATTATTTGCCAAACACGCAATAAACGCCGTCCCTTGATTGGTAATTGGATGCGACGTCAAAGGTAAAATAAAGTGTTTGTCTTAACTCCGTTTCCAATCAGGAAATTTAACCACAGAGTCGAAAGCGATTTCCGCTTGTGACTATGAAACTCCATCCCCACTCGCCGAATCAGGGCTAAGCGAGGGGCCCATCGCTGAATGAAGCGTCGAGGGGCTTCGGTACTCGAAATGAAGGGATTACCGAGGAAATAAGGAACCGCTGATACGGACTGCGAATGGAATGAGCAGATAGGAGCGGTAAAGCTCTGTCTCTTCGGCAAATAGCATTTAAGTACCTGAACAAGATTCTGGTAAAGTGACGATGGTGACGGGCTGTGGATAAATCCGAGAGACAGCAAACACTTCATTTTGCTATTTCCTGGCTCTTTCCTATACCATACCATTTTTTTCACCAATCCACTGACATATTGACTAAGCGTACCTAAGAAATGTTACAGATTTTTTAACAATTAACACATATCATACATCTCTCGCGGGAGAACATTCATACTGAAGAACTCGGAAATGCATACGTGTGAACATTAAAATTTCATTTTAAACGAAAGGTAAACCCAGTCGAGTTGTACACAAAATTGATACCAATGCAATATAATTGTGATATGCATTAAAGGTGGTAAATAAATAATATTATATGATAGATTTGTACTAAAATACGCCTTGACAAAAAGCGCAGGATTGAACTGTGCACCAGAATATATTGGAACAAGTGACTTTATATCGAACGCCCATATTTTCACGGTCTCCAAAACATGGTGAGTCAACAGCACAACACCACAACACGATAAATAATACTTTAAATTATGACCTTTACTGCACATTATTAATAAAATGTATTTTTGCCGAAATATTTTAATAATCGTTTAATAATCATTGAATATTATTTTCAAAGATGCGAAACAACTCGACATGAATACGTGAACACAACTGAAAACATACCGAAAGGAGTGGGCGTTATTATTCTTGAAAGAAAATTAAAGGAAATCACATGTGAATCACGTATGTACGACTTCCACGAAACTTTTGTCCATCAAACTTCCTTTTCAATTAAAAAAACCTGGGAAGTCCAAAGATCTTGGCTTTCTCCTATTTAAAAATTTACGCCCAGATAAGCACACCCATAACCTCAAAGGTGTAAGACGGATCAAATAAAGCTTGCTTCATGTTCATCCAGGCTGGCTCAAGAGAGGAAAGGCGTTGGATGGGAATCGATAGAAAAATATCACATAAAGCAGAAGGATTGTATCAGAAACGACAATAGTCCTGTCAAAACCCCACCAGCGGAATCTCAGTAGTAGACACGGGATGTCACTTTCATTTGAGGAAACAATGCGGAAAATACAAACTTGATAAAAGAAGAGTGACGTTTGTATGTGTCAAACGCTTTATCACTATCATCCACAAGTGACTTCCTACGTGAAAGTAATCGCGAACAAAACAAACTTCCAAACGAAGATGTTCATCAGTTTGACGATAAAATGCAGAGACAAGACTTAGTTTCTGTTACAAACGTCTTTTAATGGTACCACTATGAAACGTGAGTGGAAAAAGTCGTATCTTTGGGTTTTTTACTCATGCAGTCCTTCCATAGAGTTACGCCTGAAAGTATAAACTCATTTTATCAGTTTGCCTCATAGACTTTATCCAGATTATAAGCCAAGGAACCTAAAAAAAAGTATGACTTCGAACAATAGCCGATAGGAGAGAAATAAGATTTTATGGTATCATATGCGAGGAAACATGAAATAGATATTCCCCTTGATTTTAGCCAAAACTCTACACGTATCCACCATGCACTAAGACCGTATATGCTCATAAGACAAAGAAATTCGTACAATTATTTCAAGATATACATTCAAACCACGGAAGTCAATCTTTATAACAACTTCCACCCTAGCTGGAAGAGGTCCTAATAATAATTTGAAACACAGGGTGCATCCGGCAAGGCCTAACGCTGCAAGCAAATAATTTAAGCCACCACTTCCGCGGGAAAAACTATTACTGCAATTGAAGTGATGGTGGCCCGTGCCTGAGTAGCTTCATTCCATGATCCTTTCCGCATGCAGAAACTGACGCATTGGTAACAAATCACAACCGAGCGGCGAATCAGCTACACGACGCAAGCCGTCGCCTCTCCGAGGGTCCCGAAAGCCGCAACGGTTCGCCGAATGCGGGAAAGTGGCGCGAATGAATCGTTGGAGACGAAAGTGGCCGGAGAGGTTGTGGCCGGGTTTGGTGGCCTCGGCATCAGCATCTTAGAAAAGTCGATAGTAGACGCACTAAGCCGGGAAAACTGCTGCTGGTGGGTGATATGACAGAGATTGGGAGACGAGGAGGGGAGGGGCCCACTTCCGGTAACAAAGCCCCGCTGATAAACGGAGAGGATGGGTCGAGTCATCTCGTTAGCTATTCGGGGGAGGCGATCGACAGCTAGGGCCATTTCCGCTATTTAGGTGGCTATTCGGAAATAGGAAGGGTTGATATGAGAAAGGAGGAAGGGCGTAGAGAAACCTGCCATTGGCATTAGACTCCTCTGAACGAAGGGCGCCAAGGGGTCAGCGGTTTAACATCCCATGCGATGGACGGAGTTCTGAACTTGAAGTTTTCTCCACACAGCACTCATGTGAAGACAGAGCAAGGAATAATCTCTGTCACTGCCGGGTTTCAAACCCGGACCTTCGGGATGAGAGGCCAGTGCTCGAGCCACCACACAAACCCAATCCCCACGGTATATTACTTTACTCTTTGAACTCCATGATCTACACTCAAGTGGGAACATGCACAAGAATTGAAAAACTCGAACTCTTCGGGTGGAGAGCTAGGGTAGGCACCAAACCAACCCGACCCCTTAGATCAGTCGAGAGAAGTCGAGGGACCGTTTCGAAGTCCGTCCGAGGAATCTGGTCGAGGCGGATGGAAAAAGATGGTCGTCTTTTTTGGCACCACCATTCTTCGCAGTTTGTGGGTGGGGGGAGGGTGAGACCTCAACAATATTTCGAGCGAAGGCAACGAAAAAGCGACCATCCTTGAGGGCATCAGGCGAAAATATATGAAGCGGGCTCCTTTAAAGTTCAACGTCTAAGGACAACGGTTCCCTCCGTGGAACGGCTCGGCAGGGCGATCCCCCGACGCGGTCGAGATGAGATCCTAGACGTCGAAATGTCATTACAGCGCTCCAGAGAAAGGGGTGGCGAGGGTGATTACTGGGTCTTCGAGCAGAGGCAAGAGGCCGAACAAGTGGAGGGAAGTGCGCTTCAGAACGATGAAGACAGCTTCCGCACCGAGAACGGCGAAAGCCACCGTCCAATTTGTTCCCAATGGCTCACGAGAGTTAAGACGACGTCTCAGCAGAGGGGGCGTCGGTAAGGGCCGAAGTGCCGATGTCACCACGCGATTTAATAACATCTTAAACACCCCCGACGAGCGCACTAGGGAGATCGAGTTGGTGTGGTTGCTCGTGTACTCCATTCCCACACCGAGGACCCGAGTTCGAGCTCCATCGGGCCCTAATTAAGTGCTCTTTGAACTCCTCTTGATGATCAGTACTCCGTGCGTCGGATGGGACGGAAAACATTGGGCCCCATTGGCAGATTTTTTCAAGAGTAGGCAAATGCTGATAACATATTTCTCTTCAACCCTTCTCCATTCCCTAAATTACAACCACTTTCCAAATACCAATTATGCTAGAGGGCTGAAATGACCTCAGTTGTCGGTGGCCGCCCAGAATCATCAAAGAAGGAACGCACTGGGTTTGTCGGAAGGAATAAATGTTCCTTTGAGCAGTGTTGCATCACCAAGCATTCCTGTAGGACAGATTGATATCCAAGACAAGCAATCAAATTTGTATGGTAAAACTATGTCTTCTCACCTAAAGAGCCCTCTCGGATACATAAAATTAATTTTGGGCTGCAAGAAAAAGTTAACTGTGCGAGATTATTCAATTTATGCGAACTATAACGATGGATTCGAATCAAAAAATAGAATAGGGTGCAAGGTAGGTGCGCAGTGAACATAAGGGAGAAAGACATTGGGAATAAGAAATTTCCATTTTCAAAATCCCTATGGTAGTTATTGATATTTCTGACCTTTCCCTGCAGAACTTTTTTCGTAACTTTCAAATCCTTTTCGCTCTCACCATTCACCGTTCAATGATAATTCCTTCATCATCAGCCCTCATATAAACGGATAAAGTGTTATCTAAATAGCATCAAGGAAAGGATACTTTTGACCTGTTCGGCAAATAATCGGAAGTAACATTGCAACTCGTGAAAATACTTAAATACGTCAAATTTAGAGATACCTAGATTCGGCCATTATATACATAGATTCTCTTTCGACCTGCTTCACTGTCATTAGCACAAATGACATTCAAATACTTCTGCGTCTAACAAGGCGGGCATACACGACATAAGGTGGATCAAATCTCGAGAGGTATAAAAAAAATACGTCGTCTCGTTGCCAAGGACAGAACAGGAGTGGAATAGCGACATTTTTTCGTGCCGCCTGCGAACTCAAGAAAGCCCATAATTATCAGGGATGATTATCATATTCGGACTCGAATATAAAGCAGAACACGGAAGCTCTTCGGAGCCACAGGCACGAAAAACACACATTCTCGCGCTTCATTAAGCCGAATTTACATTTTTTCGACGCTCAGGGAAAATGTGGCCTGGCGAGGGCAGGTGGAGTTCCGTTTCCAAACGAAGCGAACATGATCACATCGCGCTCTTTTGGGACACATTTTGAACATTTCCTCGAAGAGGGAAACGCGCATATCCCGCTGATTCCGGTAAACATAATAAGGAACTTCCCTCCATCCCGACCCAAAAAAAGACACCAACATTTCACGCTCTCCCGAGAATTATGAATTATAAGGTGTCACCATTTTTCAACACCGTTACATCAATCACGATTGGACCTTAAAAGTTGGATTCTTTGGATGCGCTGCTCGTGCGATTTAACACGTGATTTGTGCGTAATATATGACAAAAACTCGCAATAACCATAAATAGAGGTGAAGTTACATAACGGATGGAGTAATAAAAGCAGTCGTTATGGTTCTCAAGTCATATTCTGGGGAGCTGTTCAAAAGTTAAAACTCCACCTTCAGAAGAGTTTTATGACTCTGCCATTAGCTAGCTCACAGTAGGCGAGCGATTTTATGAGTTGATATAACTGATTTTTGCAGTTGTAACAGAATTCAAGGCTCCCTTAATGCTGACGTATCAAAATACGATGAAAGGTTTCGCGAGACGCGTGTCCTGAATCTTTCCCTACGCTTACTCTCTGACAGCTCAATGTTGAGTAGCATCTAACAGCACTTCTTAAATAATTTTGGGCGTCTGGGCAACGAAACCTATGCTTAAGTGTCCCTTTTATGATGCAAGCACCTCCCACTGACAGCGAGTTTCCTGCTAACTTATTCAAGCATTAATGATGATGTAAATGCGTACATTTACCAAATGTCACCAAATTCAATGGGGATGCACACTGGAACGAAAATCGCTACAATTTTTACCTTTAAAGGCCGCTTTACACGTTAGAATTTTTTGCACAATTTCTTGTACAAACGCTTGTATAAACTGAACGAAATTGTATGTTTGTCTGAATGGAATTAGAACAGGCTCTATTTTCCGTACAGTCATTCATTCGCAAAAGCGTTCACACAATTTGCCGCTTTACACAGTACAATTTCCTCATACAAGCGTTTGTACAAAAAATTATATCGTGTATCATCCTTAAGATTAAAGCCATGACTGAACACTTAAGCAATATCTGAACATGATAAATGATAACAAATAAATTAAATTTGATGGTAAATAATATCTCGCACTTAATTTATGTATCTATACGTTGTTTTCATTTCCAAGTAAAATCAATCTTTACCAATTTCACAGCATTACAGATGGTACAATTTTATATGATTTATATAGCCGTCTTTGCTACATCTATAACTTTTATACCATAATTCGTCATCTTCCAGCAGTGGTAATTTTTTTTCCAAGCAATATTTAAGGCATGAAATACGATAGTAATAGTAGTATATACGATTGCTTCAATTACTGCTTAAAACGCCCATTGCTACGTTTCAAATATTAAAACAGGAATGAATAACCGAGGTACTCCCAGAGTTTATAAAGATACGCTATTCTGGCGAGGAACTTCAACAAGAAAATCAGTCATAAACCCATAATCTTGTCATAAGTTATAATCTTGTTCCAGGTTTCAAAAGGGGAGAACCTCCAATGTTATTAGCATGTTATTATTGCCGTTTGCCAAACGTGGAGAGGTACCCACATCACGTGGTCATGCTTAGAGCTACGAATGAAAAAAAAGCTCGAAATTTTCCGCACTAATACGGCAGGATAAACCGTTCTGAGACTAGGTGCAGGGTAATTTTCAGCGTTACAAAACGGGAGACCCACTCGACTACGCGACCTTGAAGTGCCAGGAAGGAGAAGCCAATTAAAACATGAAAAAACGATTGCGGAAAGTGGAACAGGAAGACCATTTTATTCGCTTGGCGTGCTTTTTGGACGAAGTGGTAGGAAGACCTACAGAAGAACTACGCACACGAAAGAGGCTGCTACCAAGAACAGAGATGAAATGGTTTCCAGCTTGACTTCAATGATTAAATAACCAAAAACACACTATGCAATTCCACATACAATTGTACATACATTAATGTGTAATTGTAGCATACATGTGGCATACATTGCATTGGGAATCACATAGTGTTTTCGGTTATTTGATCAAGGACAGAGAACTTTAGAAGGAACCGATAAATGCCTAAAAAAGTTTGGAAGCTTTTGAATATGAACCTCAGGTAGGACGGTATAGAGTAATTTGAGAAGATTGAGAAGATTTGAGACCAAGGAGAGGATAGTATGTACGGAAAATAAGATACGAGGAAGGTGTTACCATAGACTACGCAACGGAATGCATACAACTGTTGTGAGTACATACAATACCTGGGAAGAGTCAAAAAGGAAGAGGATAGGATTTAAAGACAGTATGATACATGTGAACTCTTGTCGGAATCCCCACCGGGTTGATAATTCACGTGCGGACGCCTCGGTGACTGACTCCTCATCGTCTTCGATCGTTATCATTTTGTCCCAGAAACTGTTTGCTCTGCCTGTGAGTTTGGTGTCGTCAAAGGTGATAAGGTGGCGTAATAGCATAATTTCCACAGAGTGAAATAATCCACCTTACCCGGGACTCGAACCCGGAACCCCATGTTTTCCGGCCACGTACTATTTTCGTAGAGCTATCAAGGCTTCCTTCTCCCGTGAGGATCACTAGAGGCCAAAAGGCTTCGCATTCCTTAAATTGAGGAGGCGTTCTCATCTCCCTTGATGTCCTGCAATCAACGTCCATGAATACGATTGGGGAGTCAGCCACCGAAACGTCGGAGCCTTACTGGCCCGGTGGGATTTCCGAGAAGAATTCACTATTCTCGTTCGCTGGAAAAACATCACTCTTCAGCATGATCGGAGATGTAAAAGAAGGGAAACGGGGAAGGAAAACAAACTTCAGATGCGTCAGGTGGAACGTGAGGACCCAAACTGACCAATAGCACTTCAAAGAAACGAGGGAGAAACGTCCAACGCTACCATCTTCCCTCCAACCTATCCCTCCCCACAGATGACGCTGAGCCGAGCAGTTGCACCCCTAGCGGCCGTGCCACACACCTTCCGCCCGGGTGGAGGAGAAGGCGGAGGAGAAGGCGGAGGATGAAGAGCCCCCACCCGCCTCTTTTTACAGAATCTTTAGCGCTCTTCCGCCATGGCTGCAAGGGAGGGAGCGAGGATGTGCCATGAATGGGGGAGGGTGTGGAGGGGGCGGCGGGAGGGGGATGCCGGAAGAGGGAGGGGCGGGGGGAGGAGGAGAGCAGCGTGGGACGGAGGCGGTGGCATCTCCGCCTGCCTGCATCGGAGACACACACCGCCCCCTGTCTGTGGCTATGAAGTCTGTACCCGCAGTTAATAGGCGCTTCAGACGCGGATGAAAGGCACAGGGATGGAACTGGAAGGGTAAGGAGGAAGGACGGAGAGAAACCTGGCGTCAAGATTGGCCTGCTCATAACGAAAAGCGCCACGGAGACCACCACATCATTACGTCCCATCCGACGGACGGAAGGCTGAACTCTACTCCCCTCAGAAAGTTCGGGGCCGGTTTACCTCAAGAAATATCTTCCATTTCCGGGATACGAATGCCACCTGAATCACCAACTTGGAGGGAAACCCACAGCCGGGATTCAAGACCGAGCCCTCAGGGTCAGCAACTGAACTAGCCCGATCTCCCTATCAGGGTTATGCAAAAGTGAAGTAGAGGTGATACTTTGCGCTAGTTAGTTTAGTTAGCAGTCGAGTTAGTTTAGTATATTATGCCTCTACTAGATATTAGTCCTATGGAGTCATGGAAGAAGGAATTAAAAAGGGAATTAGAATTATGTCAAAAGGGATCAGCTAAATTCGTAAACATATGTTATGATAAGGTGGTAAGTGTAACCTATACGCATTGCAAAAGTCTTAAACAACAAATGTAAGCAGCAACAAAGTAAGTAAGCAACTTAATCAGCAAAGTAAGCATTCGGAGCATGTGTTTGAAAATCTGAAAAAAAACAGCTAAACGCTTATGAGCGAAAATAAAAACTCGAATTTTGCGGAAAATGCTTAGTTTAGGTTTCCGATGATTTTTCCTCAATTTTCACGGCTTCAGCTGTTTCAACGGATGCACCAGAAATTCAAATTTCTATAATTTCCTACCATGTAGACATTGCACTATCAGAGAGCCATAAAGTGAATTCTAGTTGGTATTCCAAACAAGAGTAAACATTTTGGCACGCTATTATTATTTTCACCCTCTGCGCGACGCGACGGAGGAGAGCTTGACTCAGCAATAAATTGGTACGGGGAACCTTATCGGAGGTCCAATTTCAACCCAGTCCATCGCACACTACAACAAGGCGCCACTTTCCTCACAAAAACCATCGATTTTGCATCGCGTGCGATTTACATCGCCACAAATTCGTATTTCCCGCGCAACTACATCACATAATGAAGCTACAAGAGCATCGTTCCTCAATCCTTAATCATTGCGCAGTAACTTCAATACCACCCATCTCAACGCCGATATCTCAAAATAATAAGGATGAGTAGTAGTATGATTCGCTCTATAGCTACTCCAACTGCTCGATTAGCATCACCAATTTCACTTAAATTAAGAACAACTCTAGGACAGACGGTGGTGTTACTTTACGGAATTTAGAAGGCATTACATTTTTATTTCAAGGAACTTGCCCCTTGAAAATGGCATCAATACTTTGAAACCTCTCGGTGAAACAAAGATTAGTGTAGAATATACTTAGTTCTTTTTTTAATATGTAAGAAAAGAACAGCACATGATGTATTTGCGGGGTTTGAACAGGAGACCTTCGATTTTTTATACCATCAAGTTACCGACTGATAATCACTCGTATATCGCAGCGGACTCTCCCGAACCACATTCATCATCGCTCGCATATTTTCATTCATCGCATTTTATTACTACATTTGATTTCACCCCCTTCTATGTCATCATATAAGTTTTTCAAACCATGCCATCATATAAGATATAAGATCAAAATCCGCCTTCATCCCTTTTCTGTAGATTCGAGTCTCTCCCGCACAAGGAGTCTGAGCACCAAGGCTCTGAGGGTGGGAAGCCAGTACTCTATCCACAACGACATCACGATCAATCAACGAGCACGCTAAGCTTCAGCCTACGAGTTAGACGCTGGCGGTGGCCCTGAACGAAGCAACGTGCCTCACATCAAAAGGGGCGAGGGCAGGGAATACGCTAGGCAGGGAATACGCCAGGTGGGGTCCGGTAGGGGATTGAATGCCTGCTGACCTGACGCACTCACAAAATTGCACGAGCAGCGAGACCGGAGGCATTATTCTGCCCTCGCCACGAGTCCTTCCACGGCAACCATTCCGACCGTCCGCTCGACGAGCCTCAAGAGCTCGAATGTCATTCATTACATGGCCGTTGCTTCTGCTCGCATGAGCATGTCAATACATATCGTCCACCGACGAAGAATGCCATAAACTGTGCAATAATACTGCGGGCGGCACACACGATTTACCTTTCCTACGAATCCAGCAATGAGGAGTTTTTTTACTCCAACGCATGCCGCGTCATTACTAAGGTTCGCGAATGTTATTGGGGTGCTCCGATAGCGCAGGTATTTGCCTTCGCGAACGGAATTCTGCTGAATGCCCAACGACTTCTACTTCCACGGAGAGATTCGAAACCACCAACCGCCTCGTTAACCAGTCAGTTTACTGGGGAGGGAGCCTGGCTGCCACCGTCAAGAGACCCGCGCATTTATGTAATGAGCGACTGCACAACCATCAGCATCAGCAAGAATTCCAAGGGTTGGACTCGTAATAGGTCCACACATCCCTCCGCTCCCCACTAAATTGAAAGACAAGATACGATCCTGCAAAGTGCAAGGTTTCCGACACTGAATGGCCCCTATTTGCCGGCTCGAGTCTAATATCACTGATTGCACCCGATTACTTTTTTTTCCACGGCTCCACGCTCTAGATTCTATTTTCATTTAACTTATATCCTCCTTCGTTATTAAAGCTAGGGGGAGAGAAGTAATTGCGATAAAACCTTTCCGGGAGAGCATTCCCACATGTCTAGCACTCCGAAGAATATTAAGATCGGTTGGTTCTTCACTTTGTCAGCGGGTGTATGGTGAGGGTGCTCGAAGGACAATACGCCGAGAAATTTATCCCTGATGGGGCTTTTTAATTAAGACACAAATTACAGAAATTTGCGAGAGGCCCACATTGCACGGAAAATTCCACTTTAAGGAACAGAGAGGGAGAAGAAAGCAATTTATGAGTCTCATTCCGAAAATTTGACAGCATTCATACTCTTTCGAATTCCTTTGTTGTACTAAAGTCCTTAAAAACTAAAACAAAACATTGAGCTTACTGGTTGAAGGAAAATGAAAGCAGCAATGAAACCATAAGCAAATGAGTCAACAACTAAGACTTCTAATTTCGGCCTAAGGAAGCTGATTATTCCTTGGCTGTTCTATCCCCTAAGAGATCTTAAACATAGTTTTCAAAGTTTCACTGCCTTCGATCTATCTGCCCGTATATCAATATATAGAGAGACAAATCCTCCTTTACCATTTCATTAGTTTCACCCAAACTTCGCGTACTCCACATTTATAACAAGGATCAAACGTTGCGTAGGTTTCACACAATTAATAGATCCGAGTTCTACTCCCGATCTTTCGGATTGGCACTGTAAAAAATGCATGCAAAGATCTCTTTTATATCTAGCAGGGTATATTTACTTTACAAAATTATATTTATAAAAACTCTCCACTGCAATCGAGATAAGTACCTTGAAAAGAAAAATAGGATACAGATTTGTATTTTGGTCATTATTTAATGTTCCAACTAGCGAATACTAAGGAAGTTGCATGTACCTATTTGAAGGAAATTCACTAGTATCACATAACAATAGTTCCAGCTCAAAACCTTCTCACAGAAATTAGGGTATTCTTACTGGAGGATTCGTGGCCAAGATCGAGTAACTTTCCCCAACTGTAAAAATTGCCTTCTGTCTTGAAACTAAACGGCTGGCTTCACCTTGATGAGGCAATATTATCATGAAAATTCACCGATATTCTCAAAACGCTATTCTTTTAGCATTTTCCAGCTGCAAATACGCTTGCTTTCCCCATATATGGTCATATGCTTGATATCACCATAATGCAAGAAATCAGGGTAGTGTTATTTTATTTTTTGGTGTTTTTCGAGCATGGCAAGGTAATATGGATTTGGCTAACGAACGTTTCAGTGGATGTGCGCACTAGCACACAGATTTGAATTAGGAAATTTGGAAGGAGAATATTAAAAATATCGCGTACAAATGTGTAATACTTTATGCATAAGTTTTAATTTCTCCCAAATGAGGCACATGACTAAATAGAATCGATTCCAATAGGGAGCTTTACGGAAGCTCAAAGAAAAACCAATGTTGAAGTTACCATCATATAAATTATACCTAAATGAATTGTGACGTAATAAACAAAATAAACTAACTAATAGTGACAATCCTATGATAAATTTTCAGCATTCAGTACCAATCAAACGATTTTATGTGTAAAACTACGGGAAACCGTGTTTCAGCAAACGAGGACTTCGTCTAGCTCATATGATTCCAGAAGGAATTCCGTATTCGAGGGCATATAAGACGAACCTTTTTTCCAAAATTATGGCTAAAAAATCGACCTGTATCTTACGTGTGAAGGTTCTACCTCGTGAACTGCTGACTGCTAATTTTTCCCCAGAAGGTCAGTATTATTTACTTTTACACCATTATGTTTATCATCAATGGTTTTGGCATCTGTTTTTATTTCCAGAAACTAAGAGGAACTTAAACTTAATTTGTTGGGTGCCGATCTTTCGTGCGAATTTTTTTCTTGTGCACGAGGGTGCGTCTATATGCCGTCACATACGGTATCTCCATTTATCGAAGTATCACTGTACCCCACAGCCAGCAATACCTGTTACGTTTCGAAGCCCACGGCGGAATACATACCCGACTGGAGACCACGAACCTATCGGGCATTGGTCTCCGGCCCTGAAAGTCCAAGAAAACTCCTCATCACGGAGATGGACTTGCCCTTTTTGCCTCGATCCCCGGCCACGACCAGAACCGCGTGCTTTCTGCACGTCAACTTTCCGGCGGTTGACGAGGTGGGAGCGGAGAAAGGATGCTCCGCGCATCGCCGCACTCTCTCAAATGGAAGGACACGACAGCACATTAGTACCGCTCAAGTGCCCCACTCGCGATGCATCCGACGCCAAATCCGCGACCGACTTCGCAAAAACCTCCCGTAATATTGCTTGAACACACATCCGACCGCGTGCATGACGTTAAAGATAGCGACGAAAGATTTACACCCCCTAAGTCGCGATAAAGATAACCACTCTGAATGCAATTACACGCTCGAACGCAACCTCGTACATGATTGAGCATCTAAGAGTCGGGATCGATCACAAATCACGCCCGGCCATTGACGGATATGTGGCCATCAATCCCTTTGATAACCACCTTTATAAATTCTTTCATTAGCTCGATGGCATCACGTAACGAGCTGAATGCGATAAACATGGAACTCCATCGGTTATACCGACTTCTACTACCTCCAACGAGCTTGGTTTTCAAATAATCACGATTTGGACATAATGACAAGAGTGAAAGGCAATCGTCACACGCAAAGGCGAGAAAGAAACAACAAGAAGCTCATTACAAAAACGAATTCATTATGTATGGACTCCAGCGAATTTAATGGCAACAAGTTGATTTATAAAATAGTCGGTAAAAAGTGATAAAAAAAGAGATTTAAGAGTCACCTGACTCGTCGGCAAGTAAACAAACGGAGAATTAAATCCTTCCAGGAATGCGTACACCATTACATGGTGTTAGGCAAAGTGAACAACGTTACGCAACGGGCTTTAAAATTGATGCAACACACTCATCTCTGACGTACTTTTGACCTTTGATGCTGGTTCCGAGGAAGTAAGAAACGAGAAGGTGAAGTCCAACATATTTATAAACTGGGAACGGAGGCTTGGCTCATACTTCTGAATTCTCTCCGAGTGAGTCACATTCCTCCTATTTTTTCTGCGAAGATCAAGGCGAGCCACAAGCAGAGGAAAATACTGGGGAATACAAGACAGTGACTGCGTCAAGTTTAACTCAATTCACACCAAAGCATACATCCCACGTTTTAGACTAAATTTAAGTAGCGGAAGATATTCATAAAAAACCGTATTAACACACTTAAATCACTTTAAAATAACACATTGTATTTTATATAGAAAACTAGTTTCCGAAATCAGGTTCCACAAGTTAATAGTCATTATCGCGGCAATATCGTAAGAATTGCTAAGGAATTGAGAACGTCATTCAACTTACGTAGCCAAGGTCACGATTTACCCTTGCAGGAAAAAATATCTTCCAAGGTTCTACTTACATCGCGGAAAGTCACCATTCGGTCTAAACCTCGTATTCCATCCTACGTATTTGCAAATTGTATACAACCTTGAAAAGTATACTCCCCTTGCATAATCAGGGACTGAGGGTAACCTAAACTCGTATTATAATATTTTTCAAGACATGCAACTTATCAAAGAGAAGGTCAGAAATAAACTAGGGTTGGCAAGAAACATGTCAATATTTCTTTCACTACAGTCGCACAAAGGTTAGCATGGTTGCATCGGTTCGAGACAGGTACATTTTGTGGCACATCACACGAAGGGAGAGGGCGAACCAAAATGGTATCCTTAAGAAGCGGCATTACTTTTCGCAAAACGAGATTTTGCATTATCAGACAAACAAAACAGTCCGAAAGACGGGAATTCCCTGCAACTCTGCATTCAATCTCTGAGAATCACAGTCTACGAGGGACGTGGACCACTCACGCCGAGATTAGGATCGTCAGCAAGAGGGCCTTTCGGCGGGAGAGGATGAAACTACCACTTCACTGAGAACAAAAAGAAGACTCCCCCGCTTCACGCGAAGATTTTTCCCTTCGTTATTCGCGGGCGGTAGACTTTTCGAGTGGGAGCACTCGCTCGCTCCGGAATCACTCGCAGGGACAGTGAGAGAGAGACGAGGACGCGCGCACACAATCCGAAACGACACGCATTTTGTGAAGCGTGCACGAAAATGCCCAAATACAATGGGGTGGTGCATGGTGCAGGACGTGAGATAGTCCCCCCTGGTCGGGCGGGAGGGGACGGAGATGACGTCAACCCGATACTCACGGAGCGTGCGAGATAAGGGGGGCCGGCCAATCTTCATTACTGGTCCCGGGGCCGAAAATGGGGTTGCGACCCCGTGACTTAGGTGGCGGGTGAGAGGGTGGCCCGGGCCACAGGGCTCTCCGAGGGACCACTCCGGGGGAAGATTATTCCCGATGCAAATGACTGCAGCCACGGAGAGGGCCGAAAAATCCTAGAGAAGAGCATTGTTTGGTGGAGAACAGCCGCAGTCACCAGCCTCATGTCTCGTGAGTAAAAACGAGAGCGCGGGCCACGTCGGCCGAGGCAGTAATACGCCGCTCTAGAGAACTCCAAGACCGATTTAAAGCCGCGACATGGGTAATGGGTGTGGGATTGTCACTGGCGCTAATGGATTAGAGCTGAGAAATAATTTACTGTGGAGAAAAATATTATCTTACCAACTTCCTAAAAACACCGGGCGCATTATAAAATTTTCCCACACTAGGATTCATACATTTGGTTTTCAAACGAATCACTATATTTACTTTCCTTACACTCTACAAACTCAGCGAACAAAGAGCTCAACAATATTTCAACCGTTTCATAATCAAAGAAGTGCGCATTTATAACTGATGCGTACTCAATTCATGGCCGCGGTTCTATTAAAAATTGCATTCTGATCGGGAAACTGACTAATTACTTCTTAGATGGGATTTAGATCCTTCAACGACTATGCTTACAATGCATTCTTCAACATTTTGCTCTTGATCAGAAGACCAACAGGATTAAAATTTGTCCGACATCCTCAAGCACCACACTATAAACGTGGTTGACCCCGTACGTACGCATACCGCGTAAAATAATTTTGTGATATTGATAAGTCGATATCTTCGTTTGTGGGGACAAAAGGCTGTAAAACCGATGAATTTGTTTGCGCATTAGCATGTCATTGTCGAATTTCTCGCCACTTATAAGAATACTATCTTGCTTCCAGAGAAAAGGAATGTAGAAATGCTTTCTTGCCCAGTGAGGCCACGGAGATCGAAGTATCTCAGACTCAAGACACAGCGCCCTGAAATACATCTGCGATAACGGCAAGCGGGCGAGCAAATTGGGCAGAAAGCTCTCGCGGGTTGCGCCCGTCCCAAATTCCTCACAGTATTTGGGCCGTATCTCCGCAGAAAAGGCCTAAAACAGCACCCACGGCGACATTTTTTCCGAATGAAGGGGCTTCTCCTGACTTGCTTCATTTACAAGATACCCGGCCCTCCGTCACGCTAGCAGGATTAAGCCAAATGTCTACTGGCCAGAGGATCATGTCCCGAAAGTGAGGAAAGGACAACATTGAGAGCTTTTGCTCATTCCGGTGTTTTACACCTCATTATACTCCAAGATATAAAATCACCAGCCTAACTTGTAGGAAGAATGCCTCAAACACTGGCTGCGAAATGAAAAAACACTATTTCGTTCCAGAGTACATTTAATAAAATTCAACCGATTTAGACGACTAAAATGTCATTGCCAAGGGATGATATCATTGATAATTACGCTACAGCCGTCGACCTCAATTGCATTTCATTAAAAGTACGGTGGAATTATTAAAGGTGTTGTGACATGATGATCTTCTCATCGTTCAACAGCGTATCGCCGATGAAACCACTTTCTTTTAGAGCTGCGTGTGAGTTTATTTTTCCGCGAGCTTAATACCTTCAAGGGTTAACAAAAGGGAGAAAATAGCTTCAGGGTACTCCGTAGACGCATATACGCTACCGCCTCCGCGCTGGTCGAACCGGAAGGGCTTCATTTATACCACTGCTCATCACTCGGACTTAGTTGGGCAAATCAGCGCCAGCTCCCCGTGATCTGCCGCCCACCTCAAATGGTTATTTAACTTTCCCCCGCGCAGGCGCAGCTACTCGCAGTGCAAGCACGTGCAGCCAAAGCCCCCTGCGCCCCGCGGGGCCCGAGGAGGCCGTCAATTGCAGATTTCCCTCGCGCCGAGTGGCCGGGACGTCGCTCCGGGCAGTACGTAGCCGCGCGGAGAGGGAACGATGCTCTCTCGGCGACGTAACGAGAGGCAAAAATCAACCGGAGATAACGCGAGCGGATCCATCCATAAAGGGGTTAGAATTGGCGCGGGGCGGGAGAACTGACTTCATTTATATTCCGCATCGGTTGTCGAACTGGGAATCACGGGGACGGGTCTCCCCACCCAAACGACATGGACTTCCCCCCTCCGCGAGTGACGTCACCGGGCGACGAGAGTCAAATGCCGCCACGCTCGTGTCACGTCGCCGGTCGATATCAAAGCGAGCGATACATCGATATCCGGTCGCCAGGGCCGGTCGAGCTACACCCTCCCGCGATCAATTTTTCATCCGAAAGGGCGTGGAAGGCGAGGGGCGCTACTTATTTAGGCTTCGTGAATTATTAAAGGGAGGGGCTGTGTCTTTCCGCAGTCACGGATTAAAAGGCATTAGAGTGCACCAGAAAACAGAATGAAAAATAAACAAAGGAAAAAGTCATAATGCCACTATTTAATTTTTCGACGTGCCGTGATATATTCCCAAGTTCGCCGTCAACACTTATAGTTTATGAAAAAGCTGCGACAGCTATTGGCGTAAACAAACCATGCAGGTAAAAAAAAATAAAAAAGCTAGCAGATGGGGCAGTCAACCATTCGGCAGATGAATTGCAACGATGGTAAATAAACTTTTATTCACAAGGACATGTGCACGTTAGTACATTTATCTCGCAGCATTTCCGAGTCCACTGAGATAATTGTGAATGAAGAAGAATAATACGATCCTTAACCATTGACATATGGGAATGGAGAAAAAATTGCTACATAAACGAAAAATCAGAATCGTATTATAATTTGAGAAAATTATGCATTTTTAGGTATATATTTCTTCAATAACAACTAAATGAAAACAATAGCTATTGCTACTCGACAATTAATGATGCTGAGCTTATTTACCGCAGAATTCTTCGTCACACCCTGTGGATACAACCGTTCCGAGACCACTCACTCGGAGGCAATTACAATTTCCGGGGAAAAACATCCGAGCGGGACAAAAACCACTACCCTCCCAGCATTCAGATGACGTGAGAATTCCCTGAGAATCGCTATCCGTGATAGTCATCCAAACCTACTGCAGGAAAAAGCACACTATCCACCACAATATTCATCTCACTATTTTCAAGAAAATTCCTCTTCACTCGATAACAAACGGCCTCTTCAAACGATGGAGCGGCGATCGACGACAATTCTTGTCCATGAACTCCACTAGGAAGGAAATTCGGCGAACGATTTCGGCATTTTTTCTACTCCTTCCTATTTATTTGAATCGGGACCCTCTCGCTATTATGTCCCCGTTCCACCTCGTAATCACTATGCTTTGTGATTCCATTAGCCCTGCCACTCCTGCCAGACACCCTGTAAAGCTGCAGACCCCACAGCCCATACCAATGTCGAGGGGAATCCGTTGAGCCGTTTAACGACAATGCCAGCTGGTTACGGCGAATGGGGTCACAAGGGTATGACTTACAAAAGAAGCGATTGGGAAGGGGTCGACGCCATAAAAAACAGTCTGTCGAGCGCTTCTGGATACTAGCAAAGAATATAAAAAAAACCCGCGAGTGATCAAACGGACGACGGAACTGGAGCATCGCAACTCACCCTTGGATGCCCGTTTCTTCCAGCAACATCTTACTATCTCGAGGACTACTTCTACTCTTGTTCACCGCGTGCATATCCTCCAATAGGAACCATTCTCGCGGCGCGTGATGAAGCCGGTACATAAGGAAACCAGTCGAGGATTGGCTCCGAAGTTTCGCGAACTATTTTCCCAAGTTCAATCGATGCTCGCTCAAATGAGCATTGAAACTTTCCCGAAGTAAAACCCAACATACTGTGAACGAGAAAAGGGATTTGTCCGCCGAATTGCCTTCCTAGAAGGAGGGAGCGATTGCGATCTCTTGAATAAAGCAGCAGCCGTCGAGGGGTTGGATTCCAACATCATGAGAAAAATTTTCAGATGAGTTCACGTCTGTAGGAAACTAAAATACAGCCAATACGTGAAGGACATAGATGATTCTTATCACATATCGGACGGATGAAGGGAATAACGCCAATTTGAAACTGATACAACAGTGCAAACTTACGTTTAGGACATAAAAACGGCATCCTTTTTTAATTTTGTGAACCAGAACCTCAGTTCCTTGACTCTATGACAGTGAGAACGCAATCATGGGCGATATACTCAACCAAATTACTGCAGCGAAACGGATCACGGGGTAGGGGGTGCCATCAGAGGGAAACTAAGGGGAAATGTATCCTCAAAAAAGAATAGCCGACTTTGTGCGGGAGTGTAAACCTAATTTATGGATTCAAGACTGATAAAGACAAGTAACTTGAAGAAAAAACTTAGCTGAACTCGATTAGAACTCGAGGAATGAAAACGTGTGGAATACTGACTGCCGTTGAAAGCTGAATATGAGTGTAACCAAGAGTATTCCAATCGATATTTTAATTGTAAACCGTACATGTAATGTATAACATAGCGCTGACTAATAAATGTGGTAGCAAAGGAGGGAATTTTCCATGTATCCCTTCCATAAGAACTATACTGTAAAACATACCTTGAATAATATTCCATCCCAGTGTGCGCGAAATTTGTGGGAGTGTTGTGAAGTATCAAGCTACATGATAATAACAGAACTCTGAGTACTTATGCGAATATTCAAATGTTCTTCTTTCCTCGTACAATCAGGGATATAAATAGCTGTATAAATATCCAATAGTATAAATACAAGCGTATCAATTGATAGCATATGTAGTTGCATGCTGGAATAGTACTTTAGACTAACACAACTAATGGCATGTTTGTGCATGTTTGCATTGCTATTTTAATCTTTTTTTAATTGTTAAGTTTAGACTAGAATATAGTTACTAAACCTTTTCAAGCATGATATACAAAGCATGTGTGGTGTGAAATCACCCCCTAGGTACGTAACTGTGTCCGGAGAGACGTAGTGGAATTATATCATGATAAGACACATGATACAGCCCTTATTCCACAGGTTTTTACTAGCGGTACAACGCGTTTCAGCGGTTAAGCCTTCACAGGTACCTGATATAAATAAAAACCTGTGGAATAAGTACTCTATCTTGTGTCTTATCACCCCCCAGGTATTATGTGAATGTAGATGTGAGTAAAATCAAACGAGCTACGATTGAGTTCGTTAAACTTCATAGTTCCAGGCGTGACTTCGTGGAATTTGCTTGACACTGCAAATGAAAAGAATGACCTCGTAATTCCACATAAACGTTACTATAGTACGACCTAGGTTTCGACGGAGTCCGTCATTATCAGATGCTATCCCGAAAACACCTGATGATGACAGGCTACGCCAAAACCTGAAGTAGTATTATAATAAATTTAATGTGGAATTACGAAGTCACTCTTTTCATTAACATGATTGTTCAATATAACTTTTTTCATGAGAGAGCATTGCTCCGAAAGAGAAAAACTACATCAATTGGCAAGAAATTAAAGGAAAAGTCGAGAAGAGTATTCAAAGCCATTTCATTAAATAATTCTTCAACATTCATTCTTGATATACCCCAACTCTACAGGTATGGAATATTTAAGTGAGAATATGAGCTATTTCACCCCTTTTCCGAAGCCTGGTCATTTTCCGTTTTGCTTAACAATTCAACACATCTACTAGTTTCACAACATATTAGCTGATTAGAATTTCTAATGTCTCACAGCTCATCATATACCATAGCGTAGACTAGCGCTGGCCTACCCACGCATACGTATGTGCCTGGCTTATGGAATCCACTACCTCCTGGACGCGAACAACTCACGATAAAATCTGCAGAATGGGCTGATCAGCCGACTATACCGGTTTCTCAATGATATTCATCACCCGATGCGGCAAATTAGATCCCAGATAACGTCATTTTTTCCCATCTTGATATCGCGTACGTTGATGTCATCATCCGAGCTCCCTGGATGCCGGGGGTCGACGCAGAAATAAGAACACCGGATAGTTCTTTGAACATTCATTCGAAATCCACGACTTTCAATGTCGAGATTACCCAAAACAATTAACGGGAGAGCTAGGCTGAGACACGGGGGCGAGAATTTCACTCCCACAACTTTGGGACGGCGTCGCATGTGGATGACGTAGGGATCCCTCGAGGCTGAGTAACGACCGTAGGTGCACAGGGGGGACGGACCGGATAGGGGTCCACGTGGGGATGGGGAAGGGTTTGAGCTGCAGCAGGGGCTGCACATGGGTCCCTCCCCCCTCCTGCTCCTTCACTCGCAACGCCCCCGGCAAGACACACGAGACATGGAGGCTGCGCAGAGCGGTGAGATATTTTATTCGCGTCCCGCACTCACAAAAACCATCGCACCGAGATCTCACGCCAGCCAGCCCAGAGGGGGAGGACAATGCAAGTTGGGTCCGTCGCCAATTCTACCCGGCACTTAAACGCTCGTTAGAAAATATATCAGGCAGCATAGCAAAGGGATAAATAGGCACGTGAACTATGCTATGTGGTGCTGTGAATGACTCTTTAGATCATGCACTCAATGATAGCTGCTGTAGAGATGTGTTGCGATGGGTTGAGTACTGCACCAGAATTAATAGAGAAATAAGGTTGGGAATCATTAACAGATCGTAGTTTAAATTACAGATTAAATCTATTGCAGAAATTTAAAACGGATAGCTTTACCAAATAGGTTAGATATATACTAAAAACCCCAGCGCATCATACTAGTTTTGATCAGATTAGAGAGATAAATTGTCGTACCGATACATCAAAATGTCATTTTCCCCGTAGGTACTCTAAGAGCACAAAAAAGGGAAAGGTAGGTGAAATATTGTTAGAGTAGTCTGTAGTGCATGATGCATGTATTAATAATCAATCTATTCATTACTAATATAGATATTAACCATCTAGCAGCATGTGACCCTATTATCTAACATGTTTCCATGTAGTAGCCAAGTTGCATGTTAATAGTGCATATTTGATGATTCTCACGCCCTGCTACACACCCTCGCGGTGGCTTGCAGGGTGTCGCGTAGATGTAGATGTAGGAAGCATTTAATGAAGTAACTGAAGAACATCTATATTGTTAATTCATTATTATAATTTAATTTATAATTACTTATTCAGCATATTCATTAAACAACAGTTATTCATTTTACTACGCATGGTATGACCTTTCGACAGACAGAACATTTGGGCTTCGCGGTAGCAGGCGATTACAAGCAGCAGAGAGTGTAGGTTAGAAAATGACTATTGACACCATGGTCAATGAAGATTTTCTGATCGGAATCGGAAAATCGAAGATCGGATCGGAATTCTGATCAGATCAATAATCGGAAATTTCCGAGATTTGATAATTTTCAAAGGCAATTACTAATACATGTTTACCAGAGCTTTGGGACTTTAAATATGTATTCAAATTTCTGAGATGATATTCTCTATGCCTCTGAATGTAAGCAATGTTCTTCTTTCAAGTCTGCCGCACTCCTGCCATTTCCGGCCATTAACATTTTTATTTTCTTGTTTACTAAGATTTCTTAATCCATATCATTTGCGAGTAATGAACAAATTTATGTTGGAATATGGATAGCAATAAATGAATTCCGTTTTCTTTGATGAAGGAAACTACCCTATTTCTGTTACATGAAGACAACCACCCGAGATAATATAATTGCACGCGCAATACACAACAAGATTAATGCAGATTAAAATGATTTTACCTGGGAAATAAATAGTGTTGGTTTAAGAGGATTGAGGATTTATTTAGCGTTTTGCGTGTGTACATGAGGTGTGTACCTGCGTACAAGTGAAAATACAGGAGTGTGTTCTTTAATATCTCCCTGTCATGTTAAAGGTGAACTTAGAAGCGTCGTGTTTAGCATAATATTATCAGAAATATATATTTGAGCAATAAAGTTTCAAACATTAGTGCATGTACAAGGTGTTCGGTGATATCTCAACCCATGCCATACCCCCTCGAAAGGAGATTGAAGGATTCTCAGTCGATGTAGATGCATTTGAATAGGGGGAGAACGCCAGTTCGAAATGTTGATCTACCTCGCTTTTTGGGGCGAGGGGTGGGCGGGTAGGGTTATGAATGAATGAGCGAATGGGAAGAGAGGAGGGGATGTACCGGAAAGAGGAAGGGGAACGGGGAACAAAGGAGCGGGAATGAATCCATGAAAGAGAAGAAAAGAAGCAAGTGTTGCGTACGAGCGATGAAGAGCTGCATCGTGGGTGTGGCCGGGCATGGAACAAGTCGCGCCTTGGTATTTCTCAAGCGTCACAGCGACCGCCTTGAAGTGCCAAATTATTACGAACTGTACTGTCACGTACCCATACAATCATGAGCGGCGACAGGAGGCGGGGGAAAAGAATAAAACTAACACCTGAATTCGATACGACGCAATGCTTATGCAACTTAAGTATGAAATAATTCAATAAGGAAATACATATTTCATCGTGATTTCGTACCTTCGCTCGGAACTTTGCAGAAAGGCACCTTCAGACAAATGCAAGACGTGGGGGACTATCTAAAACAGAACTAGCTTTCATCCACATAAAACGTATTAGTTATCAAAGGAAGGCAACCGACATCTGAGGTTATTTACGCCTTTTAAGAGAGGAGGGTGATTGGGTAGAGGAGTGAGGCAGATGGAGAGAAACATGCTCCTAACGAAAATCACCAAAGGGCCCATGGTTTAACGTCCCGTCTGCCGACTTTCATACTGAACATGAAGTGCCTTCCATACAGCACTCGAGTAGGGAACGGTATACCAATGAAAATCTCCGTCAGTGCCGAGATTCGAAACCGGGACCTCGGCTTAGGACGCAAGTGCTTTAGCTACCACACAAACCTGAACCCCAAAGTTGATTAACCTTCACACGAACACGAAATGGCGCAATAAATAGCGGTCAAGGGAAAATTTTGATCATCTTATTTTTAAATCCGAATTTTCAGAATATTACCCTGCCGGGTCAGAAACATTGGTTTTTAAGGAGCATGAAGAATTTTGGAAAGCTATACCTAGGGATGGGCAAATTTTCCGGCAGCTATTTCTAACTAACCATGGTGCGTCAGTATTTTGAGTATTGTGTATTAAAGGCTTCATAATTTAACAACATAAGATGTTGCTATGGATCCCCAGCTGGGGTGGTATCCGTACGCTTCTTCGCGATGCCGCGCCTTCCCGAGGCATGACGCGGCGCCGTAATCCCGGCCGAACACGCAACACCGCACCGGCAACCCCTGCACGCAAGACAAGAGGGGAGACGACTTGGACCCGCGTGGCGGCAAAGCGCTTCGGCGTCGCCTGCCAGACACTCTGAGGCCTCCCACCCACTCACCCTCGGGTGCCAGCATCACCAAAATGGACGGAGCGGCGGGCGGAGGGAGCGGGGAGAGAGTGGCGAGATGGGCGGACGGCTTCACGATCGCGCGGACGTCGTCACTGCATCAGCAGGAGGGGAGCGGAGGGGAGAAAGGGGTTAATTGTGGCGTGGGGTGGGGCGCGGCCGAGGCTGTGAATCATGCATTTTTTATGGCTGCCGGGGGCTGGGAGGGAGGCTGCGGGCCCTTGGGAACGATGCGATGGGGTGGGGCGCGTTTCGGAGGGACCACGGGGGGCCCTGGGGGTGGCGGCGGACGTCTGCGAGAGCCGCATGGGGGCTGCTTTTGCTGCTCCTGAGTGAATGAGAGGGGGAGGAAGGGCAGGACGGGGTGGGAGGAGAGGGGGGGATTAGACGCTCGCAACGGCATTACACGAGCCGCGGGGACTGCTGGGGGAGAGGCAGGGGCGGGCATCAAGGAGACCGGATCGTAAAGGGCGAAACGTGTAGCTTTTACGCACCTGTCACAGAGCTGCCGGCGCGGTCGCCAGGCCTGTAACGCGCCCGAGTGGATACCCATAAGGTCATGGGTTCGAATCTCGCCTCAGGCATGCATGCCATCCATGTCTAGCTTAGGCGGCACGACTCTGCCAAAGCTGTTGGGAGTAGCTAAAAATCATTTTTACAGTATAATCTCGCTTACACGACAACCTTAATTACAAGTGCAATTTTCAAATCCCCTTGAGATTACCATCACACATTATGTTAAATTAACCTCTATAACGGGACTATTATTATCCAACCAACCTCAATAACATGGATTTTTTCCATTTCACAACTTAACTCAAAACCTCTACAACAAGTCGTTTTGAGAAGTCAACCTTGATAACGTGACTCTATACATGAATGAGTCAACCTTTACGGCTGTCGGATACCACTGCCAAAAACACTTCTGCAGACGTCTACGCCTCTTGACTTGAAGACTCTGCTTCGCTACTTAAACAAAAGTTTTCTGCGCAAACTTCGAGAATAAGGATTGATCTAGTAAATAAGTTTAGCAATTTTTCACTCGTTGCTTTTCTCAAAATCGCTCTAAAATTCACTCGTTATGAAGGGATTTAGTGACTCCATTAACCTCGATAACACGAATGATAGCCAAAATAACCTTGAAAGCAAGACCCTCGACAAAAAGAGCACCTCGATAACAAGACTGTTTCCCTAATCCCCTTTAGACACTTCTTATCAAGGTTCTACTGACCATCTTTTTACAAAGTACATTTTGTAAACACTATTTTTTTATAAGTCGTTTCTCAGTTGGTTATCGTAGGTTTTTCACACACTCCTTCATGTGTGGGTGTTTTCCTGCAGTGGGTTTTTCACTCTACGGACATCAGCCAATATCCTCAAGTTGTTTTCCCACAATTGTACTACCATTTACATGCATCTTTGATATTACCACCTGAATCTTTTTAAGCAATATCAAAAGCAACTATTGTAAAAATACACCCAAAAACGAGTTTAACATTTATTAATATTTCACATGCGTGGGATTCATATGAGGGTAAAGAGTGCTACTGAAAATAAATAACAAAATATTTTCTCATGCATTCCACCTTAACAGTTGTAAATTGAAATGTTACTTCTTTTTTTTTTGGTAAGTTAACCCTATAACTATGATTAAAATGTTAAGCCGACATTTAATATAATACCTATATCAATAAGTAAATGAAAGCGAATAATAACTAGAAAAATATTTCCCGTGTCGATTCCGTAAGGAGGCGTATTATCAGTGAGACGGGCATCACTCAAACGGAGCAAATGTGAAGATGTGCTTCGCCTTTTCCGCTCACGTGCTGGCCGCTCTAAGACTCTCCCTCGATCACTACGCGTGGAACTCGAGCACAGCGCATCGCCCGTCTCGAAACCCGTTCGTCCCACGCGCTGAGCGCCGAAGAGCCTGTACGATGACGCCGCCTTTCGGGGGCGACGAAACACGAATATTCGCGGCCGGCCCTTGATTGCCCGAGCGGTGGCCGCCTCACCCTTCAAGCGCTGCTAAGGCGATGGAAATGCTCGCCGCTCCGCAAATATTTTTCTCCGCTGCCGAGAAAGAGAGAGAGAGATACGCCGTTGACTCAACCAACTTTCCTCTCGTTGCTTGTCTCCATGCGCTCGATTCACCAAAAACAAACGAGTGATAAGGCACGAGGATGTGACCTTCAGGAAGTGCGTGAAGTCAAATTTCCTCCGAAGAGTCACGTTCATAGAAAACAATGTCGAAATTATGAGTATGTAAGTACTAAGTAAGTATGTCGAAATTATGAGTATGTACTGGGCACCCTGAGAGCCACCCACATCTAGTGTAGCATGGGGAGAATCATCACGAAACACGCAATAAAAAAGACGTATTTCATTTTCAAGTAATTATTTTTCAATAGGGTTATGCACTTCTTCTAATCATTTGTCTACATTGTAGCGCACGATCCCATATGGAATCCCATCCGATTATATCCAGCACAATCACGACACAAACACGATGAAAATAGTGATGATCGCCTATCTTAGCCGTGCATGAATCCATACACGAAGTGACGCCTGAAAATACCAATCAAACTTTTTCTGAAAACATCCCACAGATACAGGCACATAAATGTAATTTCGACTAAATTCGACTTCTACCGCTTTAAAAATTTTATATTAATTGTGTAAATAGTCCAACAACTTCTTCAGCGTCTGGGAGGAAATAATACTCTCTGTATTGCGTTTCGGATAAATATATAGTGATGACATACTATAAACTATTTGCAAATACGCTGATAATAATTGAAGACCCCGTTTCCGATCTCTGTAAAGGTTAGACGAAAGAACAATTTCAACTAAATATTTTCCGCATACTCATTGGAAAACAAGCGTAACTACCAAAGACTACTTGTACGAAATGAATATAATTTTTATACCAGAGCTTAATTCTTAGTTTTTGTTAAGTATACATAAATCTTTACATAATATTTAATCGTTATTGTTGCAGTAATATGGAATTAATTTACTCTAAAGGCATGATAGTGCATTTTTGGTGATTATATACCCCCTGCTACACACTTTCATTATTGCTTACAGGGTACTATGTAGATGTAGAAGAACAGGCTCCATAACCAAGCCACTGCGGATACTATACATTAGCGACGTCTTGGAAATGGGACCTAATGAGGAAAAAGCAGCATCTTTCTCTAACCGTATATAACGTCTAACCTTATCTAAGGGGTAGGGGAGTCGAAAATCTTTTCCCTGGTCGTCGCTCCGAAGGTTTCTGCACTTGATTGCGGAGTTACGCAAAGGTGGAAGGGGAAAGTCCATTCCATACAGAATTCGTACAACGGAATGATGCCGCGCACTAAAGACAAATACAACACTCAAGGCCTCGATTAACTGTTGCATTGACGCCCAAAATCGTCACACCGTTATCGACACTCGTGAATAAGAGCGGTAAAGGTGCGGGACACAAGTTTTCGCGATAGACATTCACACGCATCACACCTTTCGACTGTCACATTTTTGAGCGAGTGACGTGATCGATGAAATTAAAACACCCATCGGTTTTCACGCCTGTTTGACATTAATTACCTAGAAAACTAATATTTGCCTTCGCTAATATAACGTTTCCCTAATTGTTTACCAAATGTTTTCACGCGCAATGACGCCTCAAACATTTCCCTCCATGGCATTAATGAGCTATGCTATGTGATGCCGTTAGAATAACTCCATTCAATTAATTAAACGGTGATTAAATCCAATTACGATCATCATTAAATTAAATTATTTTTTTAGCCGAGTTTTTGAACTACTATCTAGAGCAGTCTTCCTTACAATAGTGAAACCTGGACGGTGATCGGAGCCCTAGAAAAGGAAAGGTCGGATACACTGACACGAATGGTAATGTTTTGCTGAATTCAATGTACAACCGAAGTAGAGACTCTTAAGAAGCGGGTGGAAAATTAGATGCCATGAAAATATTGAATGATAGACGTTAGAATATCATCGGACACAGTTGGATTCACAATATTCTTGTGAAGACAGTCATCGAGAGAAAACAGAATGAGAATATATGCTAAGGATGGCCTCGTACGAGATGTGAGGAGCTAGTAGTGAGGAAATTATAAAGTTTTGCGTAAATGTGAATAGGTAAACCTATTGAAGGAACGTATTGTGCCCTGCGTATGAACAGTTTCGAAAAATAATGCAAGACATTTAAAAACTCGAAGTGAAATTTAAAATGCTCCAGCGCGCTATGATACGCTAGATAATAAGCGTAAAACTGCGGAAACAGGTACCAATTAGGACAAACTCTAAAAAGTCAATTGTTAACGTATTTCGTATTTGTATGAACGTAGGTATTAACCAACCACCTGAACATAACATTTTGCCAAGCAACTCCGAAAAACACTCAGCCAGTGCGAATTGAAAATATTTCTCGCAATAGAATCTGATAGAAGTCGGTTCACGAGATAACATCTCCACTTAATTCGGTCAGCTCTCGACTCGAAACCCTATCGCCCAGCATCAAAGCTTCGACCGTCCGAGCGGTGGAACAGCACGAGGCGTTCGAGCTTAAAAATCCCCGACGCGCACATGTGTCCCACAATGCGCCGTAATCCGGTGTCGAGAGCGCGCGAAAAAAAAATCAAAACGGGGATTGGCCGCGTCAGGGCGCGAACTCTGCCGTTTTGACCTCCCGGTCGCAGAAGACGAGATTCGTCAAAATCGCGCGCCACTCAAATATCTGCATATTTCACTGGCTTTCGGACGGGAGGGAGATAAGGGATATCAATCACCACCACGCACGTCTCCGTCTCCGAATCCTGTGAGCTGGGAGGCTCGCAATTATTTCTGCGGAGTAATAAGTTATCGGGGGACTCGGGAAACTGTTGGAGGGGCGTCGTGTAATTGAGTGCAGGGTTTTATTGCGCGCATTCTCGCACTCAATGGCAACTGAGCCCCAGCCAACCGTCCATCACGCTTGCGATACACTTCACGTGCCCCCCTCGTCCAATCCCGACGGCCCTGCCCCCATGGAAACCTAAACCCTCAGGTGCTGCCCCCTCTGCCCCGAGATTACCAAAGTGCCATCCCAGCGAAGCATAAACTCAGCCTCGGTACACGACATGTCCCCTATCTTCACACCGGCTCAGGAAAAGACCAAAAGACCGACCCTGGCGCCCCTACTTCGATCCTGGCATGAAAATCTACATTCAATCTGCAAGCCACATCAATGGTGAGTGGCAGGGGGTAAAAAGCCACCAAAAATGTATTACGTATATAAGATAATAGTTACTCTTCCACTATCTTCAATATTATTATTGAGTTCATGTGGGACAGACCCTACACGGATAGGGACCATTATCACTCCGTAGGTTAAAATTAAGGCTGAAACCTTTACAGTAAAGTTGATGCTTCTCTGTTCGCTAAGGCTGTTAGATATCAATATATTATCAAACCTCACGTATTTGCGGTAGAGTAATAATACGACTACACGATATTAGATAATAAGAACAAGATTAGGGAGATAAACGGCTGCTCGGATAAATTTCAAATATCATATATCCCGCGAACAATAATCAGGTAACGAATAACCGGATGGCTATGTGTAATGTTGGTAGAGAAGTCTACAGAGTGATATGTTCTTAGGACGACTAACTCATTTTAACTGCACCATTCAGTTATTAATAAGAAATATATTTTATTGTACTTGAAAAATTTTTGGCACTTTAATAGTTATTATGTTCGTACGCAGGCATTGATCATCTTCCTTCAAATGACTAACACGTTACTCTAGGGATGAAGTATTGTTCCTAACTATTAGTTTCAGGCACGAAGTACATGACTGCTCACTAATCATCCCCGGCCACACACCCTAGAATAGGTTTTCAGGGCTTGATTCCATCACTCCATTGGTGTAGCGGAACATAGTGCACTTTTGATGCAACATGCAAGGAATTATCCCACATTTCGACGCCCAAATGGCACGGACCCCACCGCAACTTTTCGCTATCTAGTAAGTCCTAGCCATCGAGGATTGACGACTGAAAAGGAGAGGGTTGAGAAATAATTTATCCGCCGGTATAAAAAAATATCAGTCCCATCGGAACGAAATTCCGCCCATAAATCTCCTCTCCCCGACTGCAATTCATTTCGCATGCACCCCCAGTCGATTTGCATTCGGGGACTCCGTGCATGACCCCAGCTAAAAGAGCGAAAGCGTTTGAAGGAGGACTGGCAGAAAGAGAAGCCATATTAACTTACACGTTCGTAACCGCGGAGGAATGCGGCCTCGGAGCATTCACCGTCCGGAATCACATAACGGGTTCCCGCTTAAAGTGCACATACCTGGAACACAAAGAAGGAGCTGATTAGAATACAATAGTTGTATCGCTTTCGATAACAAAAGAAAATTACACGACATGGTTTCATGCGGACATAAAGTTAGTGGCAGCCAAGTTTTCCATCATTTTTCGCATTCCTCGCCAATGGACACGGCCTGTTACACTGTTTCACCAACGAGCGAACTCAGGCCTCGGAAGACACTTCGGAAGGGTGGGAACGTTTCACATAGCAAGGAGTACATTGTACATAAAGTATGTAAACCTTTCCCCTCCCAGTACTCGAGCAACGTAATTGAAGTGTGCACGGTCTCGTTCCAACGTGGCTTCACGCGTGAGAAAAATACAAGGGAGATATGCAAATAAATGAAAACCTGTCAGCGAAACATCAACGCGGTTTCAATCCAGAGATTCGAAACCCCCGCTTGACATCCATGCATAATTAATTAACCACTCCCACACAAAAAAAAGAATTATGCCCCAAATTGTCCTCGTTTGAATACATTTAAACCGGACACAACCACATTCATGCAGGCAGCCAAAGAGAACATGAAATTGAGGCTTCCTATAGCGGTTACAATGCTCTCAGCAAACAACAATCTCCTGCAAAGGCATCGGTAACTTCTACAGCGGCCATAGTAAAACTGTCAAAACAAAAATACTTCACGTTTTAGATGAAAAATAATAGTAACACCATTATTTGAAAAAGGAAAAGTCGTTTTACAAATATACAATTACCTCGGTGGGTTTTTCAATCAAAAGTGCATATCGTCTAAAAAATAATCATTAATTTCATCACGTTAGCGTCGGAAAACGTGGATCACTTTGCAAAAACTTTCAATAGGCGTCTCTTCATGCCACCACAGCGTACTCACGCAAACCTGATGCTCAGCTAAGTCGCTAATAATGAGAAAAAGACGAAACAATTTCCGTTGCCAAACAGGCAACTTTTTATTGCAAATCTTCTGAATGAGACACTTCATAACACTTGTGCTGATAAGTAAAATGTGAAGCAGAATAAATCTCAGTATGAGATCGTCATCATCATGTGTCAACAATCCTACGATTGGTTTGACGCAGCCCTCCACTTGATTCTTCTATCGGCCAACCTCTTCATACAGCGTACCTAAAAAAATTCCCTACCTAAGCGCTCATATCGTAAGGACAGCTTTAAAAAAACAGGACAATGCCCCTTAATGTGCGTTTATGCTTTAGCATTATCCTAATTATGCATTTGGCCAGCAGTGTGAACCTGGCCTTCGGTGACCCATTAGATGATCCATAGAAGTATGGCATCATTGCCAACGGTATCTGCGGTCAATAAAAAGTAAAAAGCATTGTTAAATAATTTAAATGCGTTCAGACTGTTGACACCGCTGATATTTGAAATCAGACTGTTTCCTTACAATACAATATCCCACGGCTATTGGAAAGGTTAGATAAAAACAGAATAACAAAAACATGAATATACTTCAAACCTTAGTTGAAAGTCTACATCTACGCAATACCCTGCACGCCACCGCGAGGGGGTTAAGCAGGGGGTGAATATCATCAAACATCCTCTAGTGACATGTAACTAGGCTACATATTTGATTGTTTGTTACCCAAGTACAAGCGGGTAGTACGGGCAAGGGCATATTTGCCCGTTTGTTACCCAATGCAGCGATGATTATATTGTTATTTTTTCTGTCTCCACCCAAACGTTATTTACGTAATTGTTTGATTAATCATACTAGCATATCACCGACAACGACGTGATGAAATCATCACCCCGCTACGGCAGCCAGGTGGGTAACGCGCTTGGCTTGGCAACGCAAACGTAGCGACTTGGAATCAACGCAAACGTAGCGACTTGGAATCAACCTTCGGGCATGTATGTATTTACATGGTGTTCCTCTTCGATTTAAGATAGAACTACGTGATCACAAGAGATCATAACAGGAGCATATAAACACAATTTATGTAGACAACGCGATAAATACTACACCGCTATTCACTTATAAGGAACCATCTCGCAGTCAGTCACGATGAACGTCAAATATCGTATTATGTCTCCTAATAATTTCACTGGAAATTGTTCATCACATCCGTTGCCACGAAGAGAAATAACCTACTTCAAGATTGCCCATTTCCTATAAGCTTTCGCCATTATTGAATTCCCACAGCGAGCCACTCGGCGTACCCTGCTTTCGACGACCTTAATACGCCGGTTTCCACAAAAATCCATCGCCAGCGTCCCAGGGTAAGCTACCAGGTAATCCAAGTTCGCCGACGGAAACGAGCGCCGTCCAACTCGCACGTAACATTCACCTTGCGCTTCCCCAGCTCGACGGCGAAAACTTCTTGAATGGCCGGGGTCCGAAACACGAAACCAGACGGGTGACATTTGTCGACGAGGGCCAGGGGGTAGGAGGAGGAGGAGAAGAAAGAGAGAGGGTCTGGGAGAAAAGTGGCAGAAGAAGAGGAGGAAGAATTGGGGAGGGAGGCAGTGTGGGAGGGGAAAGGAGGAGTGGGGGAACAGCATGCTGGCAGCGTACGTGTGGTTGAGAGGGAAGTCTAGAAGATAGTTCGAGTGGTTTGAGAACGGCAGGATTTGTGTGGGTGGAGGGAGGGGATTGTCGGTGAGGGCCGGCGGTTCGGGAGGGGCCAGGCGACAAGGGGGGGTGGGAACGTGTCCAGAGGGGGGGGGGGGGGAGGAGTAAGGGAGGGGATGCGGGGGCGGCGTCCTGGGGTGATGCGGACTGGAGGGCCGCGGGCGGAGCTTTTCAGAAATGCTGAACCCTGCGCGGGGAGACCGGCCAGCGGCGGCCCGCGGGCCCGGAACGTCCCCGGACGACAGTTTTGAACCGGCCCTCGGGGCCCTTTCCGAGAAAAGGGATCCGTGAATTACATCTAGCCTTTATGTTTCCGTCGACCGAAGCGAACTGCACACGGGGAGAGCATTTCTCTTCGAGTAATCCGAGCATGACCGACGTCTTGGAAATCGTGCTCCTCACGAAACTTCACTCTTGTGACACGGAAGAAGGGAAGCAGCCGTTCCCAAGGCGAGCGTTAAATCATATCCCACGAACCCATCTTCTTCGACGAGGCGTCTTTAAAAACTCCGACACCCCGACTCTCAATAGAACTTTGTGACCATATTAACGCCGGAGTCGTTTGAAACTGAACCGTTGAAATAATCAGGAGGAAATACATTTGAAAATGAAATGATTTATTTCCCTATCAACGATGAGGTATTACACTGTACAAAAGACTGGTGCCACAGAACGTTTGGTTGCATCAATATACTACGAAGTACCTACATCGTAGTTGGCCCTGGTAACGCGATGTTCGTGGATTCGAGCCCCGCCTCAGAAATGAATATTGTGGCTGACTTAGGATACAGCTGGGTTGTATAGTACTATAACAAAAGCTGTTGGACAGCTTTGATCAACCTAACTATTATATGCTGATACTATATTTTCAAAGCACTCACTAAACAACTGTTATACATGCTATTATTGCTATCATGCTATTATTTCAACAACCATATAAAACGCCTTTCAATCTCATTATTACCCCTTACAGTTCAAAATCTGTTTTATTATTTTTGCTTTTTGTTACTGTTATATTTTATTATCATTTATATTTTTATATGACCCAATGTAAAGGCCTTTGTGATGTTTTTGGTGCTGAATAAATATATACTTAAATATATTACACTAACATTAAAAGAGCGGTAAAACTATGTACAAAAAAAAACCATCGCACCATTTGTCTAATTGTTAATGAATAACTAATCCTATGTGCTGTAATTGTATAATACTATATGCTCTGTGGGTCCTAAGCTTGCACAGAGGAAACGATAATATCAAAGGTCAACCCTCCAACCTGGGAATACAATGCGGAACAAACAACACACTTCAGTCTACAGACTCGACGCACATATCCAACAACAGAGGTCAATATGACTCATGGTAGCGCTATCGAATATTTCCGAAGAGCATAGAGAATCCAAAAGCGTCTCCCCTCCCTCACTGTCCCAAACCACACACGCACCCTCACCGATCCCGCTAGATTAAACAAATAACACACACGGAGCCTGGGGAACGCATGGACTCCGAAAAGGACACTGGCGAAAAAGACCCGAATCTATAAATATATTCTGTAAACATCCGGCGCATTTCTGAGGTGGCCGAAGGTGGAGAGGGGGCGTAAACTATGGAGGTGAATTATGGGCCGAGAGGCGAACGCGGGGGCAGGAGGAAGACTCACGGCCGTGGGGGCAGAATGGAAAGTGTGATGGGGGGCGGAGGGTAGGAGCCCTCGCCAGGGCCCTCTCCCACTCCGCTGGCCCGGCGATGGGAAGGTTATATAAAAGGGCCCGGGGATGAATGGTCGCCGTCGGCCCCTCACATTCACGACAATAATTGATGCAAGTGCCCGCTTGAGCATCGCTGCGCTCGGGATCGTAGGAGACCCGGCGCCGAGGTCAGCTTGATGAGCGGACAAAAGTCGGGAATAGGTGTCATAAATGGGAATCATTGTCACGCAAATCACTGCGGCGGCGGCGGCGGGGCTGCTGCTGGTTCGGAGGGCAACTGCCCTTGCTTGCCTGCCCCGACGCGGAGGAAGGGCGCAGGGCAGGGGTGGAGGGAGGACAATGGTCGCCCGCCATTCCTCTCACACTCAATCACGTCCAACGTGCGTTGCGGTCTTCAGCGACTCGCGTCCAGTTGTCAGGAATATGACACGAGGCTAGTCGAAGGGGAATCAATTATGTCCCTCACAGAGCTCAATTCTATTTCCGCAAGACTGGAAAAGTACAATAACCACCTCTAAACTCTGATTATTACAATGAAATAAATAGGAGATATTTAAGAAAATAAAAATCCACAAAAAATCAACTGGCATCAAAACATAACATCGAAAGATAAAATGTATTGGAACACTCTTCCAGTTGTTAGAAGTAGGATTAAGCGAAATATACACTTAAAATTTGACATGTTTCACGACTTAAAAACTTACTGATTCCGAATCCCTATTTTTGAAACAAACTACAGTCTATGACAAAGCAACGAGTGTACTTGCTTCGGAGACTTGAGATTCCACAGACCCCAATTGCAGCGAAGATGGCAATACACGTCCCTCCATGCGTACCTCATTTCAGCCCGAAGTTTACACATTCGGTAGCTCTTGTCAAATGATATCGTCCCCGTAAGAAGCTGCACGGGAGTTTCTATCGGATCTATCCAGCAACATGGGCCAGAAGATGGAAAAGAAGAGGCTGCTATGGCCTGAGCGCCTGCGGATAAGGAAGTGAGGGCGAGAGGGGATTGAGCAGACTGAATGGAGGGATCTACTCCCTATTTCCGCGATCAACCGAGGCGGAGGGGCTAGATGCGGGAAAGGCGAGGCGGACGGACCCCTTGTAAGCCACGAGATGGGAAATGCACATCCACCTATCTCAGCGAAAGCACCCACAGCTTATCCTTAAGCTCTGTACCGTTTTCTTGAAAACAAATGGAACCTCCACTGGGAACCTCATCTCCTCAATCTTCGTTTTAGCAAACCTCGGTAAAAGTATCTATCTGATGATTGTCCCTAGGCAAGTGACTAACGAAGAACTCCTGAGAAGAGTGGAAGTAAACAGAAGTCTTCTGAATACCTTAAAAAGAAGACGGGAAAAATAAATCGGACATATATTGAAACGTGGTCGGATGAAAACGATCGTCGGGGGAAAAGTGAATGGGTGAATGGCAGGAGAAAGCCTTGCATGAGATATATGTGGAGCAAGTTTTGAAGGATGTGAAAGAGAAGAAACATAAAAATATGAAAAGTTTTGCTGATAAGAGAATCGAGTAAAATGTATTGAAATGATATCTGCGTCAAACCAATCTTAGGATTGTTAACCCATCATGATGATGACTGAAATTCTTTAAAAACCTTCAAAATAGAAAAGAAAAGAGCTTGAAAACAGACCTATGACCCCACTAGCGATTACATCTAGCTCATGAAGCTTTATGAATTAGACTAGTCAATTGAAAGAATTGTCTGCACCCAAACAATATCCGCATACCATCGAAAGGATGTTTGGGGGAGGGAATAATGTAGACTCACACTGCAATTCCACGCTAAATATTTATTGAACGACCCGGGATTCACTACCTAATGATTCTGCAAAAAAGAAAACCTGAGTAGTTCAATAAATATATTGTGCGGAATTGCAGTGCCAGTCTACTTTATCTTCTAACATGGAAAATATCCACTAAGTACATCCAGTAAAAGTTTCCATGCTTGGGGGAGGATAATAGTACACATACCTATCATCGAATACCTATCGCGACCAATGATCCACAAATTATTGTTATCTTTCGGTTGAAAATAAGAATTTTTTTCTTTTAATCGCAATAAGTATACTGGAATAACGTGTTTTTAAATCATTCTGTAGAGTAGTTACCTCACGTGTCTTATTTTCATCCTCAAATCTACTAACATACCATTTTAATGAAATTGGTGGCCAATTGGACCATACAATATTCTCCAAAAAGTGTAAGGTTCGCATTAGAGAATAAAACTTAATAAGACCGTAAAGGAAACCATCGCCTCCTTTCAAAGATGATTTGATGATACGACGTAAGAAAACCTGATGGGAGTTGATTAATGGCGTAAAACTTCGGAAAATACGGCGGGAAACATTGAAATAAATGGCATCTATTATGTACCCCACGCTCGCCTCTCTTTGTTGTGCAAGGCCGGCCGTTTGGAGCGGGAAATAAAAGGCTAATACAGACTGACAAGTTATCCCGATCCGCAGAATCCTCTTTACCACCACGAGACATTCATCACGAAGGCACCCACGCAGTGAAATAATGGCTCCGAATTTAGACCCGAGAATAATTCCAACGTATCCGACGACTACTAATTGGTCGGGTCGAAATCCTCGCGCGAAAGATTTTTTTTCCGCTCTCCCTCGCACTCACTTTCGGTAGACTCTCCGGATCCGACGCAACGATGCCCATTTAATGAAAACCCAGCCGGAGTCGTTAATAATGGGAAGGGAATGGACGGGAGAGCGGGAGGTGGATGAGCAGCCAACCCTTAGTTCTCGGGGGCGGGAGGAGCCGGGTCTAGCCCGCTCAAGGTATTGACGGACAGTCAGAGGAGAATGGAATGTGGGAAAGAGAGAGAGAGGGGGGCTCATGGGAAGGCGGAGGCGGGGGAGTGGAAGCGAGGAGTGGATGGGTGGGTAGATGAGAGGTTAGCGGGAGGAGGATCCCCCGACTTCTGGGCAAGGGAGGGTGGATTCGAGGCCTCGCCTCCCCCCAGCTATGGTGCTGGCTGCCGGACGTGAAGGCGTGCGAGAGATTATTTCCGATACGAAAAGTTCATTTATGTGTTCCTATCCTTTTCCTAATTACAGTCCTGAGTATGTTTGAAATCGCTTGTAGGCGATATTTCAAGTTTGTGCAAGTTTATATTTATACTATTACTAACATCATAACCTTAGATTTTTACTGATAAGACAGTAGTATCAAACGTAATTTTTCTGCGAAGAGTACGGGTCAGTAACACCTTAAACTAACCAATCCAATTCACAACGGAAGGTATACTTAACATTTAACTTCTGGTCGTATCAGGTGGTTAGTATCCGACAGATACTAACCATCTAGCTGCATGTGACCCAATAATAACATTTTTCCATATAGTAGTCTAGTTGTATGTCAATAATGCACGTTTGGTGATCTTCACTCCCTGCCAGTCACTCTCGCGGTGGCTTGCAAGGCATTAAGTAGATGCATATGTAAACTCGGCTTTTCTGCATCCCTTCATGAACTATTAAATATATAAAGTATATTTAAAACTTTTGTATATCTCCTGGCATGTTGTGTCATAATTTATTTGGGCGGCATCTTTTTCACATGTTATTCATATGTAATCCCTGATTAAGTAGTGTTTCATTAGTTGATATGGGTTTGGTGATAGCCCATCTAATGCAGAACACTTCCGAGGAAGCTTCCAGGATACCTAAGGAGTATAATTACCCCAATATTTCTCAAGGATCGTAATGGATATCATGGATGAGAGAAACGATGACCTAACGGTGACTGAATAACTCAAGTTAAATGTGAAGTGTACCTTCCGTTGTGGATGTGTAATCGTCGTACACGGGTTGATTCTGTGACACATTCCGTGAATGGATTACTTAACTCATCTCAGGTCTACTGAAAGAGTTAAATATCGGAAATCATCCTGATAATATTCGTAAAAACCTTCCCTTAACCAGTCATGAAATTGATGAAGAATAGGGCGAGATGGGATGCAGAGAAAACGACTTAAGCCTTTCATGGAGTGTGGCTATACAAATAGCGGCAAGACTGCCAGAACCAGAGATTTTCCGCGGGTAATAACGTCTCCAATTATGATGCAGCGGAAGAGCAAACACGAAGCCACCCTTAGATAATTACAATTGAATGATATGTCAAGTCGGACTGCATCGGTGTATGGCTCCCAACACTGAAACTTCTCACAACGACCTAATCATCACGCTACAATTCCTTGCGAAATCCTCACCTTTGGGAATGAGCGACATGGGTAATCTGTAAGTGTTAACATTAGGAGCGGTGTCAGGGTTGCATCTGAAGATTTAAGTTTAAATCTGGGCGACAATTCGTCTCATAAAAGTAACCCAGTTACCACTGCCCTCCCTTCTCCGTACAACAAGCACCCCAGCGTAAGATACCAAGCAGTTCCACGTGTTATCACGGACAAAAACAGTATTTCCGGTACATAATTTAGGGGAAGGAAACTCTCTAACTGACGTAAAGCTGAGAAGAGTCAAGCCACGAAGTAGTTCAAGGAGGCCTCCAGATGCAGGGGCATAGGCCAACATTTATCGAGGGGTGTATGGCAATGTTCTTTACAATATATCCCGTCACAGAGAGCACACTGCATCTGCAGAAGATCCGAGGTGAGCAACAGGGCGACGAATCTATTACCAGAAGTTTTACTTCACGAGGCAGCGAAGCCATTTGAATTACACATAAGCAGCTGCTGAGAGCATGAAACTGGAAATGAAGGAATTATCTAGGTTTACGCTTCTCCTGCGACTGAATTAATTAAAGTCCTTGAGCCCTTACAAGACAATTCGAGTGTAACAAAAGGTTAACAATGGTAACATCTCTCTTTTCTTCTCTTATTGTCGATGACTGACTGCTTATACTACCCGCATCCAACCCGTCCTCCCAGGATAATTTCTTTTTCACGGCCCAGTTCGCTTGAATTAATCACAGGATTCGACTTAACACGCGCCAACTCAATGAAATTACACTTGGAAGCCTTTTCAGCGTTTTCAAAAACTCAATGGCGAAAGGAAAACAATGATATACACTTTTTCATCCGAGACACAAAGTTAAACGCCTAAACTTTTCGCGGATTCCACCAACTTTATTCCAAGACGACAGCGCCCATTTCCATGAAGTATTCACAGAAATTATTTGGTTCACTTCTTGCCGAAAACGGGAGAGCACTTATTGACAGTACCTCGGTCGTAATTATCCTCATATTTACAACTTTGTTACGCATCTGTCCAGTTTACAAGTGATGCGATCTATGTTTTTATACAAGAGCAGTATATATAGTGGAATACAAGACGATCTTTCAAGAATCTCAAAAGAAAGCAACGACCTGATGGAAATTAATGCTGCAGATATTTATCTCAAAGACCTCATTAAAACCTCCGAACAAAAAACGACAGAAAATCTATTAGAAATCATTGAACATTGATAACAGCCTGAACATAGATGAGGGTAATTTTAATAATATTTCGTGAAATTCATATGGATTTTCACCACCTGGCCATAAAAACTGCCATGATAATGAGTGTTGTGAAAGTCATTCCCTTGGATAAGTATTGATTCGGAATGTGTGAGTCACAAAACACATTTTCTAAGACTAAGTGATTACAATGCCATTGAAACCTATACATCACCCGTGTCGAAGGCAACTTTTCAGTCACCCGTCCACGGAGAATAAGAGGGATTTAATTTCACTCATCCACGACATTATCAAGAAGCAAGTCATTTCCCTTTGGTGTGTGCTCGGGGGGACAATAGGTATCACTGCGTTTGCGACCGGTGTATCATTCTCGTGAAGTCGTGAATCCAGAGCAAGAATCCCGTCACCGTGATGATGCACATAAGCACGTCTTCGCCTTCGTCGAGGTTCCCTTCCGACATCCTTCTCCCGACTCCGGAGGTGTATGAGGAACGCCAGAGAACAGACACGTCATCATTAGCACGCCTCCGATTCAACTCTGTAAAATCTATGAATCCAAACTTGGTAATCAAGCACAATGAAACAATGACCCGTGTGAGGGTCAAATTCCCAACCGAATCATATTCTTCAACCGTGCTTCGTAACGATATATTTCGCAAAGGTATATTTTCCCTCTCTCCAATTAAGTTACGAAGACACGCATCAGGAACGAGTAGTCAAGTTGGCAACTCAATAACTTGGCAGCGGATTCGAATTCCACCTTGACGTGGATCAGATTTACACTAGATTTAAAAAAAATCGAATACTGTGATATCCTTGGCACGTGGAGGTCTTTAAATAATCAATTTACAAATGCAACTTGAAAGATTAGCTTTAATTAAATTTTCTCTCACACACAAATTCTCAATTTCATTTGAATATATTATTCACTGATTTCAGACATCAAACGACTATGCGCATAATTACCGCCGCGATATTAATATAGACTTAGTGACTTAATTAGCATATTGACACAACAAATTGTGACAGCTTTCCGAACACCGTTTCCGGCTAGAGGAGGCACATTTTGCAATCGGCAGCCGACCTTCGAACGACAGGCAAGAGTGACTTCGGAACGGGTCTTCCTCTTCGACATACCACTTCTGGAAAATTAATTCGCATGATTAATTACGAGCCCTGCAGCGCGGGGGAAATGGGTAGATTGTATTGTTGCGCACGACTAGAACCAACCGCGACATATAGGGCGTGAAACAGGGGAGAAGGGAGCGGATGGCCAACGGGGGGTGGGGAGTAAAACACCCACCAGCGGCCCCTCCCACTCCATGTTTAATGCGATTTACTCTTCCACTTCATTAATCAGTGCCTCGCGGATACGAGCGATCGACAGCAACCTTGTATAAGGTACGCATTCTCCCTCCGTCTGCAACCCGCCCCATTGCCGCCGATGTGACTTACTCGCGGAACACCGAATGCTGCTCGGGGCTCGATTCCCACCCGTTCGCCCCGATGAGCCCCGAGCATCGTTCGACTCGCGAATGGACGAAGAAGGGAAGGATTCATGCATCCTCTCAACCTTTACGTAACGGCCAATGCCATCCAAGTGCGCTCGCAAGGATCCGCACGAATTGCGCAACATTTTATTCGCAGCGAAATGAAAGCGAGCATTCCACGCCAGGCCGATTAGTAATGACTCATTCTTTCCCATGGCCATGAGCTTCCTTCGGTCATCAATCATGATGAAAATGATGGAGAGAGGCGATGGTAAAATGATATATACTGATGGATTTATGTTGATGGAGAGGGCATATATCCGGTGGAACACGATAAAAACCGTATTATGGAAATTATCTAGTAGCTGGGGGAGGATTATTCCCAAACAGATGATTCAATACACTTCCACAGCAATAAAGAAAGGGATGGTTTAATTCAAAGTAAACCCGTCAGAATTTGAAATTATAAGGGCGTGGATCTTGAAACAGTTGGATAAGTGAATAATGGGATATATGATTAATTTGGGACTAAATCTTGCTAAAGAGGGAGTGCCACAAGGGCAGCAAATCGGACCATTTAACGTGAATGAAGGAGGATTGAAAATAAAACATTGCTCGATATTTTTCATCCACCATGGATAGTACTCGATTTAGACTTCATAGAATTTCCACAGTGCTACAGTCCAAGAGAATGCCCGACAGGAACTGATGCGTGTGTTAGTGAAATGCATGAAAGAGAAGCAAGGTTGTCCGAAGATCAGCAGCCATAACCGAACATGAGCATGCGCACAAGTTTCCAATTTTCTTTCAGAAATAAAAAAACGGACAACGGAAACACGTTTTCCGTGCGTCCTCGGGTGTTGCCGAGCGAGACCGATAACTTCCACGACAATCACACGCATGAACGTAACAGGCGAGTACGCATTCCCAATACCATTTCCTTCAACTCCCAACTGTTTGCTTTGATTTGATTAAGTTAGTGCTGCTCCCTTGAGGTAGTCGTACTGAACGAGTGCCAGGCTCATAGCTATGCTGTCGGTTTAACCAGAATTCACGTTTATATTTCATCCTATGCTCATTATTACACTCATCTATAGAAAACTGATGCTACTTCACAGTACTCTATCAATAAACACCCTATATCGGCACGCTTTGTCGGTTATAATCGATTGTCGTCACTCATTATCACGGTTTTCGACCTCTGGAAGGGTTTACCTAGGTAAGGTAGCTTGTGTAATGAACTGTGGGTCATGACGCCATGTTCGCATGCTGTTTTCCGCTCACGTTGGTACTTGCTGTGTCCAAACTGTAAGAGTGGCAACGGGACATGGCTGATTCTCTGGAGCAGGAGAGTGCACCCGGCACAGCAGCCCTCCACCCACGCCCACCCACGGTTACCCGCCCACCGCGACCACCCGCCGGCTGCACCCGCGGGCCGCAGATTGAGTGTCCCGGCCGCCCCTAGCTGCGGGCACGCAACTGCCCACGCGGCTCGGGACACAATGTCGGCCCCACGTGAGCGATGGATGTCCCCTGCTGCCGCCGCCAGCGACGTCGCATGGGAGGACTCGATTACGACCCCGAAGCAAGGCAGGGAGACGGGGCGTGCGGACTGAAGAACATGGCGGTGGAGCGCACCGCACGACAACAGGCATGGGTCGCTCGCGAAGGCAACGATGGGAGCGAGTTCGCGCGGATGCTCGATATTCTTTTTCCGATATCGAGGGGTGGCGGCTCACGTGGGGAGGCGAGGAAGGACGCCACGGGCAAGTGAGGTCATTCGCATCTCTGATAAAGGTTGGGTGGGTAAACCCGTGACATGGTATTACTTGTACGTCACGAGGCCAGATACATAATAAATGAAAACAGTTCGCTGGTCGTTTTCACTAAGCGGGAGGTGAGAGAATGTGTAGTGGAGTAAGGCTGGCTGACTTTCTACTGTAGCCGTAAAACATTTTTCTTGCGCAGGACGATAAAATTTCAGCTAACATAAATTCGGGCTAATCTATAAAAAGCGGGCGCCGAGCCCAAGTAGTTTGTTCCATTGCTTAAGTCCGTCATATGCATGCGTATCATGATACCATGATGTCTTCTAAAGAAAGTAATAGAAATCCAATATGGATAAGAGAAATACTACATACAATTAAACACGGGAGTACACATTTGGAAGTCATACGTTTTCGTGAGATACACTCATTCAATATCTTGGAATATCTTCGCCATTTTTAAACCTTGGGCCCCTTCATACAACCGCGAGGATATGTTAAGACTATTAATCAATTCGTTGTGGAACAAACAGGATACCTTTTGACCCTTTATAACGATACGGCACTAAATGTTCACGTTCGAACTCATGACCACACCAAATTTACCATTTCTGCTCTTCCCTACTATTTTTCCCGTTCGCCAACAAGGAAGAGGATCTCCAGATCGCTTCCAAGGAGTTCCCGGAGGGTTTAAAATCGGATGAAGACCAGCTTGGCCACCCGATCCATCCTGCAACCGCCCACGCGTGGGACGAGGTGTATATCCGGTGCATGCGGCGCCAGGCTTCCCCACCCACACCAAGAAGACGCGAAAGGCGCGGACCCCTCGACCGTGCACCATTAAGTCCCTCCCGTAGTTCCGGGGACGCAAGGCATCCCTTCGGGATATTTTGGTAGTCACGGCACTATTACAGTACCCTGAGAGAACTATTGCAAAGGGCTTGAGTTGGATGATGCGGTGAATTCCCAACGTTTTGGTCATGGTTCCCGGAAGTAGTGATGATATGCTCAATGGCGTAGTTGCCGAATATCGGCAACTACGTTAAATTTATTTGATAAGTATTTTAAACAAACATAATCTAAAATCCGCAACCTCGGGATTATTTTCTATGCATAATACGTTATATATATTTAACAGAAAATTACTATTTGTACGGGAACTTAAAGGAAAATAACTAATCACAAATTGAGAACAATTTAATTTCTAAGGTTCAACAATTAAATAAAAGTTCTCTATATTTTACTCCAACTGAATAAAACCTCATACCTAGATATCAGCGGCGTGCCAACATCATAAATTCACTCCTAAATCTTTCAGATTTTCAAATATGAAGGAACCGAATGGACAATAACCGGATTTTCAGATGTCAACCAGCTGTAGAATGAGGTTTTAAGATGCTCCAACTACTCGCAGAGTCTAACTTGATTTTATCCTTGGGCAAGATCGTGGACGATACCGGAGGCGGATCTCGAAACGGCGGATCTCGAAACAGCGGTTTTCAGGCCGACGGGATTACTTCAGCCGGCTCTTGATACTGTTTCCGGCAATGATGACTCCACCATTTTATTTCACTCAGAAAACAAATCACCGTCATCCCAAAACATTTACGGAAAATTATGCCTCAAAAGAATTTTTTCCTTGCCATTGTATGCAGAATGGAATCTTGGTAATTGCAATTGCATAGGCACTGGGCTCTCATGCCGAGGATATGGGTTCAATTCGCAGCAATGGTACCTCGCAGATACCTTCAGCGGAAACTAGGATCTCAATCAGGCGAATATTTTCATGACCGTCACCGGGTCCGTCAAATGAGACCAAACTATAACCTCTTTACAGCATAAGAATACTGACGCAGAATTTCTCTACGGCTTTTCCGTTATCCATTCCGATTCATCTCCATACTTCTCCATCAGGTTTACGGCTCCTTAAATCGTAGGACACACAAGATGGAGATTATTTTAGAGTAAAATTATTAAGAGAACGGAATGATGAGTGCGACCACCACGATGAGTGCGAATTATTCTGATGAATGCGTGCACCACCCTTTCAAGAAGTCCCCATCTTTCTTTCGGAATTTTAAACGCTCAAAGAAAGGGCGAAAATATCGGCCAGACAGCTTCCGTTCCCCCATTTTTTACGCGTATACTTCTACGGCTCAAACGGTAGGGTGGATGATTCAGTCACTTCCGCAGGAAATGGGTTCTCCATCATTCTATTCATACACGTTTCGAAATGCAAGAGGCGGGAGCCGAATACAAGACAATAGGGTTTTATCACGTAAACGCAAGAAATCACGAGACGACTTTTTCCGTACCATAACGCTCGGGTAGGCTTCTTTCCAGTACCGTAAAAATGTTATTTGATCCTCAGTCAGGAAGTCCTACCGTTCATGATGAACTAGATGGCCATAAAACTAGAAGTACGTGTACCGCGGGCAAAACGTTTTTCGAACTTTTCCCTTTTGGACCACTTTCAATTCTCTATCATCTTCGTCCCTTCTAGAATCGTAATTCTTAACACGATTTTGGAAAGAAATTACGAGACTGCTGGTCTTGAACGATAATGGAACATAAGACATGGTATAAGAAACTGTTTCCGGGGTAACTTGGTGGAATTTTTCTCTTCTCCATTACACATGGAGTTCGTGGCTTGCGACCGCGGAACAGGCGTAGGACTATGTTATTTCTCACTACAGTCGAAATGAAAAGATAAGAAAGTTAAAAAGTTTCTTTTACGAATGACTGCAACGACAAACAAGTTTTCTGAGAAAAAATCATTTTTTTATTAATTTAAAGATAAAAACAATAACTTCCAAAACGGATGGATTTTCGGCTCCTCATTTGTCTCCACTTCATAATTGCGAGTACCACTATTGTTGCACTGCTTCCCAGTGCCATCTCAACTGTACCAATTGCACAATTGCACCTCAGCTCCCCTAGAAACAGCAAAAACACTGAACGCAATGACCTTCACGCGAAGGTTATTAAAGATGCAAGCTGGATGAATCATCTCGGTTCAGAAACAGATATGCATACTCATTGTCAATTTAGGATGTGATGTTTTCCCTCTTATCACTTCAAAGCGTTTTATAACCCCGGGAAATTAGTAGACCGTCAACAATTGGATTGTTTTATGCTTTTGTATCACGCATGTGATTGGAAGCTAAGATTCACGGACAATGCAAATTTAGATACAAGAAAACAGATTACCCGACACGATTACTCTTTGAATTTTGGCAATTTCCACAATCTGCAAAAATCAAACCTAATGAGATTATGCAATAAGTTACTTAACCGTAGTTTGTTTAATGTAGAAATTATTTCAACCGTATTTAGACTTTTACAATTATATTTTCCTCTACAGATATAAAATGAAAAAGTGGAAAGGTTTTATTGAGCACCCCAATTCTGACCAATTCGCGATCATGCCAAGCGATCCACCAAAGTCTTCTAATGGGCTGCCATACCAATGGCGGCTCCATACTAATGGCGGCTCACGGTCTCTAGACGAGTCCGGGAGGCGGGCGGGAAAGGTACTGAGTGCTATACGGAGAGGCCCTTTCATCATCGTTTCCTTCGGTGAAGAAACAGTGGACTGACGACCTTTCGAAGGACGCGAGGATTCCATACACCCACACGCATTGCGCCGGGAGCCGAGGGCAGAAAGGCTTCTCCACTCTTTTCTTTTTTATTAAGTTCTCTCGTGACGAGGCGTGATTCAGGGCGAGAGAGAAAGTCACGGAGGGTGACGCTAAGCACCCGGTCTCCCATTCCCGTCACCCCCAAGGGGAAGGAGTAATAGAAGACGGCCTTTAGAAGTGCTCCGATACCTATGGTTATACCATACCGTCCAACGTAAGCACGTGATCCTCAGACGATGTCAGCGACAACCTCTCGCAGAGATCAATCATAGACAACCCCTCCCAAGATCATTTACATGAAAATTGTTTTTGATCTAAAAAGTAGGTGGACTTCATGCAACTTCGTCATCTAAATAGTAGTTGATAGATTTCGGTAGAGATGCTCCAAAGGCCAAGGTTATTTTTCACCATCCTATTCATGATTTTTAGAGGAACCGGATTGGTGCAGTAACTAGAGTATTGACTCCCCTCCCCGAGGGCTCGGATTTAATTGCCGACAGATTTTACAGTGGCTAACCGGTCCCAACATGAGTGCCTTCAGAAAGTAATTTTAAATTCATTACTTCGTTCGTCGGATGAGACGCTAAACCGTGGGTTCTTGGTGACTTTTGGAAAGAGGCACCAAGACCCTATGGCTATGCTGAGTTTGTATCCTCCCTTCCTCCTTCCCAATAACAATCCCTCCTCTTTCTGAATAGCCGCCTAAGGTAAGCCGTTTATTGCCTTCTCTGAATAATCAACTAAATAACCTATGATATTAATCGTTAGACAAACGCAAACTCCTTTATCTGAACCTGATTCGAACTTGCAACCTTTGATTTGCAGGCAGGCACATTAGTGACCTGAATACAGCAGCCGGCATCATTTATACAACATTATCAAACAAAAGACATTTAGCTGGGATTTTTTCCTCCTCTGAAATAAAAATATACAGCATCGAATGCTGAACAAAGGCGTTTCAGCCACATGGCCTACATCGTACTTCCTACCTTTATCAGTCCTACACCTTTGCTTGACAACTGCTTTTCTCAAACACGAGAGAAAGGATGATTCAGGCTTAAGAGAAAGAATGGTAAGGAAATATGACGAAAAATTCGGATAGCAATGCATGGAGACGAAATTTGGGAGCAACTGAAGAAATAAAGAAATTGAATTGGAAGCGATTGACGACTAAAAATACACCCAGGTATCCTTAAAAATTTAACCTCCGTCCTACAGGTAAATGGGATATGATGGAATAAAGCACACTGCGGAGTACTAGAAACAGGGAAAATGACTCACTTGAATGGTGGAATATGATTATCAGACGAAGTTGGTCCCCCGGGTGTTCAATTACTCACCAATGTATACACCCAGGGAAAGCAACGTAAGGGTCTACTTCATTTGATGGATTTACACCACGCATTCCGAATATACAAGCGCGTTTTTGCGTTCTCCGTCAACGCGACCCATCCAGCAGGGAGGAAAAAAAATGAAACCAGATGGTCCCGAGGCACTAGACGCGGACCGAGTTTTGCACGAGTTCGAATTACGCGACGAGTTTCCGGGAGAAACACTAACGCGACGGGAAATTCGGAATGCACTCACCGCGGCAAAGCAAGCCGGGGAGGGCGTGCCCGTATGTGAAATGTAAAGTGGGGAAAATTGAAGGTAGCTCCGGCGCCGGTAACATTCCAGCGTGCCAGTACCCCAGGGGGGTTAGTCGAGACGACAGGCGGCAGCAGCAGCGCCACTATACCTCCCCCAACTCTTCAAAACGTTTGAACGCCCCCCCCACCCCCACTTCATTTCCCCCAATGTGTTCCCCGTCCCCATTCGCCTCCCGGCCCCCCCTGAAAACTTGCACCCTCAGCCGACACTTCTCACCGCGTTCCACTCCATCCTCTCCACCCACGCAGCCCCACGGCACACACGCGGAATATCATCACACGCGCCCGCCCACAGGAAAAGCTCGGGGGCCTACGCCCCCCTCTCCGACTAGATGGGGTTCGGAAGTAGGAAGCCTCACCGGCCGGGAACTCGGAACGCTTCCCTGTCAGAGAACGGGGAAGATAAACCTAGCCTCGTGTTACGAGTATGGCTAGATTAGACCACGGAGAAAAGAAGGGAGAAAAAAGAATAGCGGAATTATTTTAGTCACGGGAATCGAAACGTGTCAAAATGATTTCGAACCGAAGTCCGACTCGTTCTTTTACTAACACAAACAAGGTCGCGCTAGGAAAAAAAAAGAATAAATTTTTCCTAGATGCAGGTAAAGTGCTGATATTTTGCAGGTTGATTATCAAGTACTTAACGAAGTTGGGCCAGAATTTCTAAAGCCTATGAAATGCCTTCTTTATGTGTTATTTCTAAATATCTTCCTTCATCTCTCAAAAGGTGTAGGAGTGACTTTGAATTTCTCCGGCCTTATGCACATCAAATTATTTTGATTACGGATTGGTTTGAAATAAATCTTCCCAGGCCGTAGATAATTTTCCAACGTATAACTATTAGTAACTCAGAAGAAAAATAACAAATATCGATGGAAAAATAAAATAAAAAACACACTACCAGTCGTGTCTTCATAAGCGTCATCCCCAAGATATTCCGGAAGATTTATGACCCGTCAATATTTTACTTTGGCTCAAAATCCTCACCGAGAGACAAGATCCAACGGAATACTTATTTTTCTCTCAGGAGTCTCAGAAGTTTAACTACGGCGAGGACATGAACAGACCTGATAAAGACAACCCAAGATGAAAAGAGGAGGTAAGATAAAGTGCGGTGATCCGAGCGCAGGGTGATTATTTGATGAGATTGCAATATCATAATCAATCAGCATATTGCCATACATGAAGTAGATTGGCAACACCACAATATCCTAGAAACAAGTCCACCCGCTACAACAATCTACTCCCTGAAAAGCGGATAAAAACCGATCAAATCCCCTCTCAAAAAATATCGTGCCCACATGTTGGTTCTTATGTCACCACCTTGGTTACGAACGACCACCTCCATACAAACACGTGGTCCAGCAAAAAAAAATATTTCACCCACTTCCGTTTGAGACCCTCTGCCATAGATTTCCCATGAGAAGGCCCATATGGTGGCACGCGGGGAGCCTATTACGCGGATGTCATGGGTAGGCCTAGAAGCTTCACAGGCAATGAATGAGACCATTTACTCGGATGAGTGGGGAGGCAGCATCTACTTTAATTGTTTGACAAAACGGTTCCCCTCTCGCAGCCTTTAAATAACCAACCACAGAGAAAAAGTCTAGGCCTTGAGGGTTAAAAAGAGACTATGGCTCGCGGGTTAGAGAGTTTAGGCGGCCAACTCGTCGCACCCAATCCCTCCAAACGATAAGTATCCAATCTCTTCTCTCCCCTCCTCCTGACCCCGAGGGAAGTGCAAGATCTAACCCCGCCCAACACGCCCCCGCAATCCCCTCCCCGGCGGCCATCTCTATTCACATCTGCATATCACCCTGCAGGACGCTACTAGGGTGCGTGGCAGTGGGAGTCCTTGGGTCAACAGCCGAGGGAGAAGGAGAGAGGATGGAGAAAAGAACGAGGGGACATGCCTGGTTGTATTTAAGCGCATCGCTCTGCAGGAGTTGACGGCAAATGGTACGATGGGAACACGAGTCCTACAAGCCTATGCAGTAGGTAGCTCTGGGTTTTAAGTACTCCAACGTCTAAGGTCATGTCGCACCGTCTAGCCCACGCGTCGGCAAAGTGCTGCTCACGAACCACATGAGGCTCTTTGGGTAAATACATTTTGTTCTTAGGTCACATTGAGAAGAGAAATTAAGCTATCGTAGTTACATGTATAAAAATGACCCGTTACGAAAGAAAGATGGAGACATTTTCTCGGCATATGCAACAGCCTACATACACTACAACAATTGGGTCATTTTCGGGTGACATTTTTTTGTTTTAAAAAACTATAGTCGTTGACGTGTAGTGTTACAGTATTGTTTTAAATAATCATTATTTGTAAATATATATTTAAGGCTCTCCAGAACATTTTAAATTTATGTTGGGGTCAGGTTTAGCTTTTCCGTCACAAAAGTTTGCCGTCCCCGGTCCAACAAAAGCTCTTTATCCTAAGACAAACACGAGATCCTTGCCCGATGTGGAATTTGAACTTGCGACTTACAGTTTGCCAAACAGGCAGGGCGGGCCCAAAACTATCTCCCGCGGCCGACTCTGCAAGCTACACGCGAAAACTACTATTTCAGTTAAATGAAAGAAAGTTGTAAACTGAGATAATGGCCATCGGGAAGGATCAAGTAACCATAGGCGATGGATTGATGAGGATATTAAAGAAGACGGAAATCGGAGGAGAAAAGTTAAGGCTAAGCGTTTCGGATAGGATGAATAGAGGTAGAAAATGTATTGTACGAGGGACATGACATTGAGTAAAAGGTTCATTAATAGCAAAATATACAAGAATAGCTCCACGTAAACCTTCCCCACCTGAACCAACCTGAACAATACTTAATCCATTGTCAGTGGTATTAATTGTGTACGACGTAAAATATGATTTGTTTCGCGGATGAACCCTCATCCACTGGACTGGACTTGGGTTGCGAATACGAAACCAATAGGGATGGTGAATCCACCACCCGGAACATGTATGCGAGTGTTCGCCTTAACTCGTTGTATTATCGAAACAAAAGAAAATGGTCGAAGTTCCATCTCTGCGTGCAATAAATAAGTACAGAAAAGAATATAAACATCCTCGATCACCAAGAAAATCCTATCATTCCATCAGGGGAAGGGCGCTTCACGCTCGTTCGCGTGTTACCATAAGGGGGTCTGCTTCCCTCTTGATTGTGTCCGCCCCCGGAATGAAGTAAGACGCAGGCAAACCCCCGTCGCTGCTACTTTTCGACCAAGTTTCACAGGAAGTGAGGAGATAAGAGAGCGAGAGAAGGAGACGAGAGCTGTCGCGCGGCGGATAGAGCCAGTTTAATTCGCGGACACAAAAGAGTTTCGAGGGAACGACTCAGACCGACGAGCACGAGGTGCACGCACCTACGGCACGCCGATATCCCCGCACGGCAACGCCGAGGAAATCAAAAGGGGGGGAAGAAAACATCGAGAGAGAGAAAGAGTGGGAGGACGGAAAGGAAGTGGGAGGAAGATGAGGAGCCGGGAATGCTGTTTCCCAAGTGCTCGTCCGCCCCACTCGGCTGGAGCAGTTCGGAGGATTGATGGGGGTGAGGAGGGGCTGGAAGCGACGGGAGAGTGGGGGCCCGGAAAGGAGCGGGAGGCGACGCCGGAGATAAGGCACTCGGTGGAGGGGGGCGGGGGCGTTCGGGCTGAGGCCATACCGAAAATTCCGACGCGGGCGGAGGGGCGGAAGGGGGAGTCTGGGGAGTCTCTGAAGCGACCCACGGCTTCCCTCGGCGCCGACATAAGACTTGCCGTCGTACGCTCCTCGCTGAAGGCTCGTCCCTACCAACACACTCTCTCTCTCCCAGGGGAGCAGAGCAGTGGATTTCACCCGGCTGGATGTTTGACTGCATAAGACAGCGAGAGCCGAAATAATCCGGAGGGAGGTGATGGGCGGGTGGGAGGAAGGGAGGTTGGCAGACCCCCGCGCTTTTTATCCTGCTCGACTATCACCGCGGCACGTGCCGAAACCTGATGAACATGGCACGCAATTCAACATCCCGTTCGCCCTTTATCTTTCTAATACCTCACGCCCCCTCCCCTAAGCTCCTAAAAACGTGAGGCTTGGGAATATGGCTGAGTTCCAGGCAGGGCGTCGGAGAACGAAATTATGCCAGCTGCGAGGTGACGATGTCACATCAGATAAGGGTGTCCTCTTCAAGGTTAATTCATTCGCATTACCTCATTGAAACTTACAGGGTCTGCGGAAATCAAGTGCACGTCCTTGCGACGAAAGGACCTTATTTAACTTCAGCCATTCCAATGAAATCGCATTTTTTCGATTATAATTACCTAATGGGTGATGATATAATCAGTTGTTTGACGTTTCAATGCTGCATTTAACTACACGGTCAACACTAAGCGGCTTATAAAAATATGCTCATTTTTAACATTACGAACTCATGCATACTTTGAAAAATATAAATTAATTGATATATTAAAAGACATGCCTGACTAATCAATAATTATCAGAGTTTGTAGATTAAGTATTGGAGACGCGGACTATTGTTTTTGCAAGCCTGCGTTATTGGCGGGAGAATGTAATCTTCTTTTGGTTTAAAATGCATGCTTGGTGATGTTCACCTCTGCCACTCATCCTAGCGGTGGAGTGCAGAGTATTATGTAGATGTAATAATCCAGCTCGCAAGTTAACTCAGAAATCACGTCAGTGGGCGGCGAGACAATGACCTTCTGCGGCTTATAGGGCGCTGGGATAATAATTGGAAGTCCAACTACGGCAAGGAGGCGAGCCGGAGCGGAAACTATCATGGGCGGACTGAGGTCCCTTATGGTCAAGGTTACGAAAAAATAACCTTTTTCCCAAACCCATCAAGATAAGGCTCTCATTATCTTTAAACGCAGAGAGGTGCCAAATATTTTGTTCCTTGTCAATATACGGGTGAATCATGTATTTTGTATGCATATATTCATGGATGCATGGACCAAAATCAATTTCCTCGACAGAGAAACCACTTTCTCAAGGAGAGCTCGTTTAGGTGCCGCACTGACAGCGGGATTCAGCGGATGTTTTCGTACCAAGGAGTTTAGTTGGAGTTGGGTTAAAAATGGAATGTATATCAAATGAAATATCCCATATTTCGGCATCATATGCAGAAAGTGTACCAAGACATTTTGTGCCGACACCACTCGGCCATAAATTCAAGGAGCAGTCACATTTTTCTATTCCATATCACGCTTGAGTCCTTTAACCCGGGCATTGAAATGAAAACAAATGCTACCCGGACTAAACAAACAACAAAGCATGCAATATAATACCGAGAAGTTTCTTTTTCCCTTATTGTTTTGTGTGCAGGTTCGCGATAATTCCCCATAGGTCAAACCATCAAGATCACACCGTACACATCTAGAATCCATGGCATAACGGATTCTGGAAAAGTGTTCGTGTGGAAAAGTAAACAAAAGATGTTATTCGTACTAATAAGTGCTCACCTGGGGCATGTATTAAACATTTAAGGGATCCACTGAATAAAGTTTTGATTCCGGAACTGAATGATATAAAAAGAAAAACAGCGATTTGTAACGAATTCCTATGGACGTACACAAAGTGTCACTCTGATAATGGAAGAGCATCATTGGGAAGCCCTAGAGACAAAAAGGTTATTCAGAAGAATTAAGACACTCGAAAAATTCAAACCACAGTATTCGAATCTGACACTGTATCCATGTTCCCAACCATAACTATCCCCACACTACAGCAGCAGGTCATACATAATCGACAAATTAAGGGACTGAGGGGTACAATTCGTTTTCCCCATGCACGACTATAACGCAAACAAACTTCTTCTTTACTTCACATTAATAAACACATTGCCACATGACCTTGCGGTGTCTTGCAGTTTCAAATGTAGTCGATAGAATGATATCCCGGAGCAAGGGGCGAGGGCAAAGCATTCTGTGAGGTGATGAGGACGAGAGTGCAGGTATCGAAGGGCCGCGTACAACAGGCGAGCCGGACACAAAGGCCCAGCAACATAAGGCGGACACATGTTCGACTCGGGAAGCCGTGGGCGAGGAGATCGAGTGGGAGTGAGTGGTGGAGAAAAAAATCACCGCAGACAGCCCGACGTCGCGGCGGAATCATCAATCCCGCTCCCCCGGTCCATTTGCCCAGAAAGGACTAAGCGTGTTACCAAGCTGTTAGACGCACTTCGGCGTTGATCACTGAAGTGCAAACTCTAACAGAAATTGAAAACAATTCGATTTCCGAAGGTGATGAACACATACTGAAACTCATTCATACAATGCTACATTAGACTACGGAAAGAAAAAAATAAGGAAAGAATGCTAAGGAGGAATGTTTAAAACTCTATTTTTACTCTTCCAAAAGGGGACAACTATAGAAGCAATCGATGTCGTAGAGGATATAATGAAGTGGGAAATCAAATGGGCTGTGTATGCTCAAATGAATCTGAATCAAAATTAAGTGCCTCGTACAACTCTAACTGCTGTAAATATTTACGAGCAAGTTGGGCAATTTACCACAAATACTTCTTTAAGATTCGTGCTATGTTAGTTCTGCATGACGAAAGGCATCAGAAGATGTGAGTCGTCTCACATGTCAGTTGTTTTGTTCTCCTCGTGAACATGGTTGAACTTGAAATTAAAACCGATAAAAATACTAGCGATATTTAATAGAAGCTAATTCATGCCTCTGTCGAGTCACTTCCTAACACAGACCCTAGCAGTGACTTACAAAAAATTTGGAAATATAAACGATGAGTCGAATCCACAACCCCTTCTCGGTTTATCCAGTCTGTGGAAATTGCCGACGACAATGGTAATATTTGCCATTTAGGAAAGCTGAGGCATATGCGAAGGGGCATAATCTTCGGAGGGGAAGGTGGTTGGATGGAAATCCGGTGTAAGTGTTAGAATAATATAAACGAACCAAGACACGGCTTAACGTAACATTCAACGGACGGAGTATTGAACTCTATGTTCCCTGCGCTAGGCACAAGAGCGGGGACTGATGCAGGATGAAATATCTGCCGTTTACGAGCCTGGAACCCAGGACCTCGGGGGTGGGAGGAAAATACTCCAGCCATAACGCCAACCTGATTTTTCCACTGATGAGAACAGGAGTCTACAACTACGAGAGGAAGGGGGACGACTGTCCCGCAAATATCACGCACGCAAGAGAAGGACACACTCCGGGGTCGATAAGTCGAGCTTTTCAAAAAGTGCTTCAAAACTCCCGTATTGCCGTGGGCGCTGCCAGAGAGACTGGCTGTTGTGTGCACTCGTTCATATGGCCCCCGCAGGTCAATCCATATTTTCGACGCTCCACATCGGACCGACGCATCTGCCCATTTTGTAAACCCCGTGACTCAACTTATGCTGCGTAGATGCCTTTCAAACGTCGGCGTGTTTGGTCGTTTCCGGTAAGCCTAGGAGAGATTCCTACGGAAATAAACCGAAACATCGAGGGAAAAAATATGAAAATTCCATTCCCAACCCGGCGGCACTAAATTCGGAGTAAACGGAGAGCGTACCATCAAAGGAAAGGAGACTCTATCTTTCTGATCCTGGGTAGCCGATGCCCATCCCTTTCGCAACGACGGTGGATATATCGGGAGAAATCCTGCATTTTACGGCGGGCTCGATGAGAAAAACAAGATCAGAGCGGCGAACTGACTTACCGATGGATTTTAAATAACCACCTTCCTACGAAAAATGCAAAAATGGGTATATGTATTGATAAAAACCGCATCGGTAGATGGAATGAAGTTAATCGATGAAACAATCGATGATTACAAAGTTCATTCTTATTTTCAATCAGGAATGAAGTTAGTTTCACCAGAAGAGCATCTTAAAACCCTTAACCATATAAAAATAAGTTAGCTGCAACCATGAATGCATGATATAATAAATACCGTAATGATTTTAAAAGAATGCTCTAAAAATAAAAAAAAATAAAAAAACTATGCATATTTCTTCGTATTCATTAGGTTGCAAGCACGTGACGGAGACCTAACAAACGCTAAACGTTCTACGGAGAAACATATACATCTGAATAACGTAACGACGGCTGTAACAATCACTAAAATGCTACTCAACGGACAATTTCAATGTCATTCAGGGGCTTTCCCAACCTTAGTTTCTCATTCAAGTTTAGCTATTTTTGACGATAGTCGAATAGTGGAATTGACATTATGGCATTATTTTTTCTGGAACGTCTTTTTAGCATAGAATTATAGCAAAATATTGATTCATCTTATATTTGACAAAAGAAAGGATTTTAAAACGATTCCGTTTTTTTGATCGTTCATTTTAATAGCATGCGAAACAAAACCATTTAAAGTTTTTACGATGATAGTTTACAATTATTAGGTTACGACGGAAAATTATTCTTGCATCATTAACATATCTATTTCTGTAATTGTCCAGTTTAAGTTCGGTGATTAAATCACCTATCAAGCAAAATCGAAGCCCCTTTTTAAAATTACTCTATCGATGCAGCTGATAAAACAATGAGATCGGAGTGAAAAGAGGAACTTGGGCGTCTCACAATGACGTCAAGTGTGTGAAATCCGAAGAAGTGCTTACTAAATACGAATTCATTTTTAAACACCTTGGTACCTAGAAATGGCCAGCTAGGAAACTTTTATAGAATAAATCAGCCTTGTAATTATACAAAGGGTAGGATGCATTAATATAAATTCAAGATATAAAACCGCAATAGATGAGTTTTAAAAAATATATGTGCGTGAGTGGCACGACGTTAATAATACGGCGAGGGAGTAGAGATCTGAGAGGAAGAGAGAGGAAAAATTACTATTCCCTCAATAAAATATTTCACATGAGATAATGTTTAAAGAATGCCAACTCACTTAAATCATTGACAATTTAAACAACTTAATACCGTTAGAGATACATGTTGCTTACGCCGTAACTCAAATATACACCTAAAATAGCACTCTCAATTGATGAATATTACCCTGGTTGGCTATTTGTAACAAACATTCGAAGAGATTTGACCCCCGGAATAAACACATTTCGACCCAACTGATGTCTAATGGGTGCATGCTCGTATACTTGCATGCATGAATGCTACCTGTCATTTGAATTTAGATAGGGTGGATGTGATTTATACCGTTCACACGTGAGGAGCATAAAAGAGCGACGAAATACGTGGGAGAAACCAGATGACCGCTGAGACAAGACAGCACGGTAGGAGAGATTTATTTCCCCCTTGGACCACTCACAGGTAAAACTAAAAATACTGATCAGAATGTACAAAAACACATCTACTATCTGTTCTATTTGTACTACCGAACATCCCATGCCACACGCCTTTAAAACAGCTCATGGGGCAATACAAGGATAGGATAACTATCACGTACCTACCTACATACGATAACTATCACGAACATTTCCAGGGTAGGGACCGGACCGAAATACTTAACAGGTCACGCCCCGCAGAGCAAATCAACAACTGCGTACCTCACACCGCCGATGCCACGAATGCCAATAGACAAAAATTTATTCTGTTATTAGCTGATGCTAATTGCGCCATTGTGGACAGAAGGATAATTTATCCTTCGAAGGGTATTCCTCTGGAACCGGACAATGATGTGGTGAAACCTGGAGTCAGCCCGCGGTTCACGAAAGCCCCAACAGATCAAAAGTAAAACATCCCATCCACACGGAGCGCTTTAATCACTCTCCTCACAGCACTCCTGTACGACCTAGCTGAAAAAGTCACTCTCCGTGGTAGCCAGGTTGGTAATATCCTGACGTGAAAACCCAAAGGTCGCGGGTTCCAATCCCGCCCAGGGTATGGATGTTACGTTTGTCCTAGGATAAAGATATCATACCATCTCTTCTGTTTTGCAAGTCTGTACCCACACACACCGGAAGGAAAGGTATAAGAATAAGAATGGGATTGAAGAATAAGGAGGAAGGATGGAGAGAAACCCGACATTAACATTAGCCTGATCTTAACGATAAGCGCTAAGGGGACCACGGCCTACCGTCCAATCAGACGGACGGAGTACTGAACTCCAATGCTCTCCACAAATTACTCACGCAACAGCTGGTTTAACAGTTGAAAATATTATCCCATCCGGGCCCTCCAAGTGAGAGACCAGTAATCTAACCACAACACCTAGTCGACCCCCGATTCTGATCTTAGGTTAAACGATGAGACATTACCTTAGCTACTGGAGCGCTTACAATAGTAGACCACCACGAGCAATGAAACCCTCTCGGTGCGGGCGAATGAATGTCTAGCAAGGACACCATCCACATCCAAACCATTAGGCTTTACAGATTGCCATAGCAAAGGATATTCTCAGACCTCGTTGTGTCCTGAGACACGTTTTTCAGGGCGGAGCGGCTAGCACAAGGACCAGAGGCCCAGATCCTGGGGGCCCCCTCGGTCCACCCGATGGGCGGAGGAAACGGACGGTGGAGGACGAGGAGCCCGGGCGCCCACGAAAAAGAGGAAAAGGCAGGTGGAGGGAGCAGGAGGGGTGGAGGGAGCAGGAGGTGTGGAGGGAGCAGGAGGTGTGGAGGGAGCAAGAGGTGTGGAGAAGGAAGGACACACTGCCGCTACGGCGACGGTGGCCGAATAACCAGGCGACGCCTTTTCTCTTCCGAGGGCATTCATAATGCAATCGTTAAGGCGGGGAGGAGGGGCGGTTATGTGACAAGAGGCATAAAAGGGTAATGGAATAGGCCCCTTCACGGCCGATATGAATATAAATGAGTTGGAGCGGAGAGGCGGACGGGAAGAAGGAGGTGGAAGATTCCTTGGGAGGGCTGGGACGCAGCGACGGACACTTGGGGGGAGGGAGTGGGGAGGAACGGGGAGGAACCGGTGAAGAGAAACTGGTTGCGACGCGATCTTTCCCATTTATTAAACATCCCACGCAAACTTATCAATCACCCGCGCCCGGGCCAGCGTCCTCGCCACGAACTGCCATTCCCGAGTAAATACGCGAGCGGGTGGGAGGCAAAAATTGTTATATTTCCCTCCCCCCCCACCTCCTGTCCACGGGCCTTGAGCGAACATTTAAAATATGGATTCGGAAGGACGCGGGATCGACGTGTCCCGGACATCGTTCCGGACGCGACAGCCCCTCCCCCCCAACGCTTTCGCGAGCGTCCGCGCTAAATTTAACGGGGAGAAAGTTTAAAAACTCCGACCGGGATGTTTAAAATATGTGCGGCGTTCCGGGGAGGTGGACAGGATCAGGACGATCCACACCGGACTGCCCCGTTCCTCTCGGGGGCACTGGAATTAGTGGACGCGTCCCACTCGACGAGAACCAAGAGGAAGCGGGCGACTTCACCTACGCCACCTACGATTTCACATTCGCTCGATACTTTTCGTCTGCAAGCCTCCGAAGAGAGTCCCGAAGAACGGTAAAATTCAAGTCCAGCCAAGTGAAGCCGCGGTTTATGGCCTGAAGCCTCAGTTGCTCGTGGAGTTTTCCTTAGAAACTAACAAGTAGTTGTAAACAGAAACGTCAAATATCCATTGTACTGTTCAGCATATGAGTTTCCCCACACTATGTTTTTTTCAGGGTAAATTATTATGCCATGTTTGAAATGAAAGTTAAGTGCTTTGTGGTCACATACAAAAATTAAAATAGGTATTTATCGACATTTACCACACCCAAAATACGCAGTCTCTCAAAATTTGCGGTAGTCATATGCATGTAACAGTCACGAACTTCGGGGGTGGACGGCTGTTAATAGGTTAATAGAACTGAGGTCATATGCCACATTAATAGAAGATGTACGTGGGATATATTGAGAGCGTAGAAGGGAGGAAGACTGCCGGTATGAGTCTTCTTTAACGAAGACAGCCAGGTCAACTGCTTAACAGGCCAATGAACGGACTAAGTTGTGAACGATAAGTGCCACCCACACTAGTGGGTGGCATTTATCGTTCCCACTCCACACACCCACTTACTGAAATTTCCTGTAATGGTATTGAAAAGTGTGACAAAGATATAAGCCCCAACAAATCTCCTGGCCCAGATCAAATTCCCTCCCGCGTATATAGAGAGTTAGCTTACGAAATTTCCCCCTACCTTGAAAAGGTATTAAATAAATCCCCGACCGAACACGACGTATTATGTAGATGTAGATGTAGTGGGGACCAGTATCTTCACCAGACTAGAATTACTGACAAAAAACCGCTTTAACATAACTAGATACAAAAATGTTGAAAATGTTGCTGTAACACTTGAAAAGCTACCTTCACTAATATTCGAAGTGGTGAAGGTGACATTCTAAATAAAATACAACGAAAGCTACAGCTTTTATATTACTGAACGTTAAAATTTTAAGGGACGCCATTAATTACAAGGGTATGATAATATGGCTGGAGCATGTTTAATTAACGAAGAACTCGTATGCTTGACTGGAGTTCTTTTTCTCCAATGATGATCAATTACGAATATTATCATGTTAATAATGTTACCGGGGCAAATTAAATGTTCCTTAAGTTTGGTTCGTCTTTTCTGTAAGCTGAAAGACAAAGCTTCTTTAATTTCAACAGTTTTCCAATCCGCTGCCCTCCTACGATACATTTTTGAAATTCTTTCTGATACAAATAATGCCTTTCCTTTTTTATCCAACCGGTTTCCCTCTAAGCTTACTTTCAATATCTGTTTTTCTCGCTCCATTCCAATTAAATTGAAAATAATTAAGTATGTACCCAAACTGGCTGAGCCGGAGCCAGAACTTAGCGAGCAAAAAAGAATATTCCTCAACTGACTCTAGAGAGAAACTCACTTGCCCACTGAGAGGAGTGCTTTCGTCCCAAAAAACAGAGACGAAAAAATCGCAAATGTACTCATTTACAACAAGAAATCCATCTTTAATGAAGGAATTTCACGGCTTTCACATACAGCGCCAAATACAAGATGCTCCTCAGAGAGGAAATTTGGCGTGGCATTAGTCGGCCGCGAATCTTTCCCTCCCCACTGAGTTAATTTTAAACACTCACTGGTATCAAACTCAGGTCCCTGGATGGGCTTAAATTACAATGGGATATTTTACAATTTTATACATTACGCACTAATGGATTTGTAATTGTATTAGTAGGAACAGTAGTCAACGCAACATAAATAAGTCGCCCATAAAACCTGTATTAACGGCCAGCATCGAGAATTCGCAAGTTCACCCGTATGTCCTTGTCACCAGGGAGAGGACACTTGAAGGCGTATACGTTTGGAGCACGAAGCACCCCTCGAACCAACTTCCGTGACGGATGCTTTCTCCCAGCTTCATAACAGGAACTCTGGAGTTCATTTCCTCGTATCACAATGCAAATGCTTCCTCACGACCGTGAAATGAGCCCAAAAGGCCCAATCCCAATTTGTCCACGACCGATTCGCAATGACTTGCCGGTAGAGGGAGAGGACAATATTTCAGCCTCACTGTCCTCTGGGACCTTAAAAGGGCTGATTCGGAATGAAAGGGCTTCCCGCCGAGGCCCTCCGTGACCCGAAGCGGGAGGAGGAAGCTTAGGGGGGAACGAAGGGACGCTCCCAGTGAAGATTTGGGAACCTCTGCGAACGCTTGCGCTTACCTCAGGCACCTGTACGGGCCAGTGTTTTCTATGGCGACCGCTGTCCCGAGTATAACGGGTCTCCCACTCGGTGACAAAAGGATATCCGTGAGTCAGGAAGCCGTAGGAGAAATGTATCGTTTCCCCAGCATTATAGACTGCACCACCCGATGAGAAAATAAATAAGCGAGCACAATAATTGACGTTGACGCGGCAAACGGTATATCTATTGTCGAGAGTGCGTCATGACGGGCGTTTGCATTCCTGAAACTAACAGCTGCAAACAGAGGATTTGAATTTTCTGGCTCCCATTCCCAAATAAAATAGCTCCTCTCCAAAACACAGTGAACAAACACGTCCGAGATTAAAATCCTTACCAATAAATCTTGTTAAAAATACGATGGGACCAAACATGCTTCCGACGAACGGAGGAATTTGTGCGCAGTTCTCAAAGACAGAACGGGAAGGGATACCATGATAGACGGCTGAGAATCCTAGGGGTATAAAGGTACCTGAAGTTTAACCGAGACCAATTCGAAAACTGTTTCTTCGTGACGGCACAATTGCCCCGTCAAGACTTCTACGCTTAAAAACTAGATACGGCAGAGAATTCTCGCCGACTGGAAGAGGTTCACATTCACACGACCCGGTCGACGACATGCATTAGCGCCTCGAGCAGAGGGAATCTCCCCGATTCACATTTTGAAACTCCTTCCGATGTGGAAATTCATGGGCTATAAACTCGACCGAAGACGCACTCGTGGCGAGTCCTCTTTTCGAAAAGGAATTATGCAGCAAGGACGAAAATCATGGATCCCTTGCAGCCCGGAAACTGAATGTGGGAGTGGCGGGACTGATACATGTCCCTCGATGCATTATGTAACGTTTCCAGCAGGCGAGTTCGAACATGAACTTCCCAGTGACTCGATTCACGCCTCGAGACCAGCCGCGGGCATTCAAAGGTCGGCCGACATTGCAGCGCCTCCGTCGCGAGTATGCCGAAGGAATTTGAGCGCAATTCGTCCAGGGTCGTCGCAGGACAAGGGTCAAAAAAGGTAACACGATTAACAAAAATGACAAAAAATAGAAAAGTTTTATATCTTTAATGCTTCAAATAATTGATCCCATGTCATTCACCGAAAGAATGTTTAATGACATTTGAGAAATGAAAAAGACCAATGCATGGAAAAATATTTAAAATGTCTTTATTACGCACCACATTTGTCCCTTTTGATTACTTTAAAATTAAACCTGGTATTACCTCCACCCTAACGAAAGCGATCGTTTTATTTTGAGCTTCTTCACAAATAGGTCAAAGAATTTTTACTCCTTATTCCCGAGATATTTTTAAATGTGATATAACAAATGTATGAGCTCGGAGGGGGCATTTCTAGCGAAATAATATAAATTACATTGAATAATAATGGTGTAAGTTGCGTGGGACATCGGAGATCACCCAAGTTTCAAGGCACGACCGCGGATAACTCGGTCCCTCTCGTAGCAGAGCGACAAGGAAGTTTTAAGCGCCTCAAAAGGTACTCTGAGCAATTAAAATCAATTTCCAACCATTTTGGACACTGGAAAAACTTTTCTGCCGGGAATCAGCGCATACGCGTTGGGATGATACGCGTAAGTTATTGCAGATAGATAATTTTGGGGATTCGGAAATTCAAAATTTGGCATATTGATCAGTATTTAATTACAATAAATATCCCAAGGGGATATTAGCAAATGTATAGATTTTGATGGAGAAGGGTAGTCTGTAGTCGCTTATTTACAAATTCATACTTACACATTACCCATTCGCGCTTTGGGTAATATAAATTAATTTATACATACAATAAAACACCTGAATAATCAATAATTATCACATTCCTTTGTAGATACTAATGATTCAGTTACACGTGTGCCAAGGATGCATACCTAAAATGTTCCCCTGCAGAAGTAGCTTTGTACTTTTCAGTTCCTTGTAGGTGGACCATGCAGAAAAAGTATTTACGCATGCCTGTTTGATATCAAGAGTATATTTAATTATATTTAGATTTAAAATGCATGCCTGGTGATGTAACAAACCCTTGATGGGGTTTTCAGGTTATTGTGAAGATGTAAAGGAGATTTCAGCAGTGCTACAAATCGGTTAAAATGACAACCTGACATTGGACTTTATAGCCATTCCGTATATTCCTGATACGGCTCTGGCAGCTTAATTTCAATGGGAAGCCTTCATTCTCATACAAAAGCCTCCAACGCTTAAAGCAATTATCATGGATGCAATCACTTGCCTATGCACGGAAGAAACGACAATGAGTGAATAAATTAGCATTAGCATCGCGACTTGAACACGTCTTATTTTAGAGAGTTTCTCAATTCAGCTACCGCACTACGCCCCCATGAGACAGTTTTATTTCCTCCAGAGGACACAGATGATGTTTTTCTGCGGCAAATGACATATTGCCGGACATGAACGCCAACAATAGAGATTGCACAAGTATTGAAGTTATGCGCAACTGTAGAAATGATGCTCGAATGGTTATGATGAAGCAACCTACGTCTGTGACGCTGGGACGGCATTGGTAAAAGGAACGTTCGGAAAAAAATGCATTGTGCATTAGGGATTAAAATTCCTGAACTCCATTACGAAACTCATTTTCAGAAATGAAACAGAAAAAGTAACGCATTGAATATTAGGCATATTCTATCAAAATACGCAGGCAATATTAATAACTACAAATGTTTGGCCATGATTTTACTTCCCATATTTTTCTACGCTTGGTCTGAGGAAACAAGAAGATTCCGGAAAAAAGGCGATGTTCACAAGGTTCGCGTCAGCCACGTAGATAACTGTTAATCTGAGATATCCACGACCAGAATTCTCCATTTCATCCAATAACTTTCTCTTGCACCATTCATATATTTACTGGATGGCACACACAATTTTGTAAGTTTCCAACGTTTGACACTGATTCTAATATATTTGGGGTCATTTTAGTGAGTTTCAGGAAAACTATCGGCTTTCACTAATTTCGCAAACAATTGAACATTATCATAGGCTTTAAAGGGAAATGAATGGAATTAAAAATGGAAACTGGGCATCAAAACGTGTTAATGTAACGACGGAACGGTGTTTTCAAGAGTAACGACTCGTTCCGTACGGCAATAACATTGGGACAGAATCTTAGGGCACGACTTCACCTCCCTCACCTCCTTGGTGGAAACAGCGGTTCATTTCATTTGACAATCATTTGATTAACTCGAAACAGACCACAAGCTGTTCTTAAATGGGGAGGCGACCGACACCCATGAACATTTGTACCTTTAAGATCCATAGGTGACGGATATGGGTAGAGGAAGGAATTTACCCAGAACGGAAGGGTGGAGGGAAACCTGGCGTCGGAAGTAGCCAACTCTTAACGAATGGCGCCATGGGGACGATTTAACTTCCCTTTCGACGGACGGAGTACTGCTCTCGACGTTACTTGAATAGATACCTGAAAACATGCCATTGAACAATCTGCCACGCCAAGGATCTGAACCCGCGTTCTCTGGATGGAAGGACAGTACTCTACCTATCACAACACTTCGATCCATTCCTTACATGACCATAAAGTATTCCATTCTTTAATCAAATCTTCCAAGATAATTCCACAAACAGGGTTCATGATGGAAATGTAAAATCACAACGCTCAAACCTAAAGAGCATTGCTTCATGCATGTGCGCCGGAACGTGACATCTTACTAAAAAATAAATCGAAGCAAATGACAAAAAACCATACCACACACCTAGCGAATTATTTGTTTTTTAAAACTTATTAACGTTAGACTTGGTGAGCTGCCAGAAATTAAACGAGTTTAAACTTGCTCCATCTTATCGCGCTCCTGGGCTCCCGAATTTAAAAAAGACATGCGAGGAGGTGGGAATAATGAATGATTAAGGAGAAAAAAGAATTAAAGAATGCAACCAAGGTAGAAATGGAGGAAGCAAAATTTTGAGTGCATGTGTAAACGCGATAGCATCCAAATGCCTTGCGTACAAAGGGGTTCAAATGAATGAATTTAAATGTATGGAAAGGAGATGAAATTAATAGCATCATCGCGCTTCGACGGCGAGGTTTGGCATAATTTACTGAGGTGAATCTTAGTCGGTACTGATGTGGTACTCCAGGAACGCGTTAACGGAAACAAGAGTTCAGACTGACGCAGTTTACTGACCGCTTAGTAGCTCTCCGAGAGAGCAAAATGTAATAACTAGATGCTTTGTATGTGCAGGCGATATTAGATGTGTCGAGGTACTGGCTGGCAACTCGATGCTATTACAGAGTTGAGATAAAAATGAGTACCAGAAGTGCACCTTCAGAATGACCTTCCATTAAGTGAGAGGGTGTGATTGTGCATCAGGTATACATTAATGTCGAGTGAACAATCACATCCATACGATTAAACTACGGATTTTACTGCCAAAGAATAATTTGGAAAAGGGGACAAGGCACTTTCAATGTTACATAGCTTCCTTCGAACATGTCTACGGTTACAGAGCACAAAAACATTTTGAACCGTGAAATTCTGGCGCAGGGCAAGCGGAAATATATGTTGGTAATAATTATAAATTAAGTATATTCTTTCACAAATTCAGGAAACCGGTGTCCCCTGCCACACACCCTCACCGTGGCTCGCAGGGTTTTGAATAGATGTAGTGGTGCTCGGCGTCGGGTTTCACATGCAAAACATCATCCCCCCCCCTCAAACTAACGTTATGACGGTCACATTCGGCACAAATTCAATAAAATTATTTCTGGCCACGTGCCAAACATTCAAGGAGATGTAGAGGAGTATCGCACTCGCATTCACGTTCAGATGTTCAGAGATCTTTCACGGTCGCACGGCACTTTTTTCGAGGGGCACCCATGACCACCGAAAAGACACCAACACTGCCTTGGGCATATTCCCGGAGGGGGAGGCAGTGTGGGCGGAGAGATGAACGGGAGGGAGAGTGGGAGGGGGATGCGGGGGAAACAGTCGTTTAATGGGGGTGGGGGCAAGGGGTGGATGGGGCAGAGGGCGCTATTGAGGGGGGCGGAGGTATGGCCGCGCTGTTGCCAAGCCTACGCATCAATCCGTGGCTCTCTCAAGGTTACGGGTGTGTTTTTTTCCGAAAAAAAGACTCACGGGAATTTTTCCCAGAGGCCAAGCCGTTAAAGCGACGGGAAAGCGGCACAGGTGTGGTAAAAAGGGGTTAAGAACGAAGAAATACAACCTCTCCCTTTGAACGCCGCCCCGAGAATGGATCCATTTCCCTTCTGTTTGCATACCGTCACTTTACGCGCGCGCACTTAAAAAGCCACCAACCCCGCCCCTCAACCCCTAGCCTCCTTGGGAGAAGAACAACGAAAAATCTTCACGGCTCGCGGAAGGGAGACAAATTCCCACCGCCGCACCGCGGATTGATTTGGGTCTTAAAATTCACTCGCTTGCCGGCAAGCGGGCGTGAACGTACCGAGAAAGCACACTGAGTACCACCCCGCACATCACTCTTAAGTCCCGAGCGTCACTTCGCATTCACGAGCTCCATCGCAAAGGTCGAAAGGCTATTCTTGGAGCTTAATAAAGCCCCACGTCAGTCCATCTTCCTCTTTCCGGCGTGAAAACTTTCCAAACATTCCGAAAGTAACTTGCTGGGTTCCGCGAGACGATCCAGATGATAGGAATGCGGAGTTCGGGCCTAGCTCTCCATCAAGTACCTTCCCTCTCGTTGCGCACTGAGTGAATTGCGATCTTGATTCTCTCACACTGATCGTCAAGGTCACGGACGCTAGTGCCACAAAACACGAGAGTATCAGTGATACACTATAATATACTAGAAACCTTTCAATACCACACATGTAGTGACGCAAAAAGTTAAATTAGCTAAAAAGTCACGGCTGGGATTCTACGTGGTAGCTAGTATTGGTAGCCAGATCGGAACGCACGGGTCTGGCAACCTTAAGGTCAGTTTGGCCTTCTACCTCGGACACAGGTGTTGTGCTGCTCTCATGATTAAGCTGGGGAGTGCGATATGACATAACCTTGGAAGTGAGAGGACCGAAACCCCATTTATCCTCCTAGTTAACTTAAACCGTGGTACCTAAAAGGCAATGCCGATACGACACAAACGGAAAAACGAAGTACAACACGTACCGCTGATTTCATTTAGCGCTCGGACGGCTTATATTATCCACTGCATTCACGTTTTAATTTATTACCAAATGGAAACGAAAAACATTCCACTGAATGATTAACCCCGATCGCCGTAGGCCGCCACCGAAATATTAAGGAACAGCATTATATTGCGAAGATGGGAATCACAAATATATCTCCGTATTTGTAAACGTACGCGGTGAATGTTTGTGGACTCAGCCCTGCCACACACCCTTAGCGTACTTTTTAATTGAAGATGTACGTGCGCAGTTCACTTACGCCCACAGAGCACGCCGCGTGCCCAATCGTTGATGGGTAATTGGGGGAGAATTATTGACAATGTGCAAAATGTACGTCAAATTAAATATTCGTTTTCACATTCTCTTTGAGCACCAAGAGCCATATTCAGAATCTTAACTATATCTTAACTATAGTCACGCTTCCACTGCTCACGTCCTGAAATCCAAATGCAACGAGTCAAACAGGCGTATAGGTTTTACCCTTATAGGTGGTATTACTTCTCAATGTACGATAAGAACTGAGTTAAGATTCTGAATATAGCCCAGAATAAACTGCACAGTTTCAGGCGTAACTTGGTGGAACTGAATGTTTACGTAAAAGTAAAATAAAATACCATGTATATTCCACACTATTTTTAATCCGCCGACCCGGGTTTCGTCTACTCCGTAGGCATTTTCTGAAAATGTCTACGGAGTAGACGAAACCCGGGTCGGTGAATTAAAAATAGTGTGGAATATACATAGTATTTTATTTTACTTTTACGTATAGCCCAGAACTTCAACTAGTCTCACTACTACTGCTTATTTCATAAAATCTCTATTAGGAGTACAAAAGGGATGCAGGTTCTCATAGATATGGTTATACAGCGGGGTAATACTAACTTTGCTGGGTGAATCCGCACACCAGTTTGACTCAACGTTGAGATTTTAGGACGTAAGCAGCGAGATTGTCGCTGAGATTCTAAATATGGGAGACCTATCATGGGAGCGGAAAATGCCATGCATTGGACTGAAGGTAAGACGAGAAGGTTTGCAGGAAATTAAGCGGGCCGCAACCTTTTTTTATTTTTGAAACAACACCATCTCACTATCGGGATTACAATGCTTACACCGTGATTTCATCCTCTTTGGGGTGCTCTATCGGAAACAACTGAGTGTGCTTAGGAATGAGCCGCCCTTCCCAGTTCCCAGGGAACTTCCGCTTTCGCAGCCTTTCCTTCGGCGACGACTAAGCACTCGATAGAGACTCGCTGGACTCTACATTTACTCGAGTTAACCACCGCGCTAACCTTATTTCCCACCGCGTTGTTAGGGAACAAATTTCTCGATACGGACCCCACACTACTTTTTCCATCGCATGACATAAAAAAAATCTCGGGACATTTCAAACTTGAAACTCTTTCGCTTGCAATTTTCCTTCGCCTTTATGGAACGATTATTTTTTAAGGGGCCAACAGAAAGTTCGCCAGAGCCTGCAGTCTCCAATTAGCGAATCAATTGAACATTCATTTTTATTTTACCAGTTTTATAAATATATTTACCCACATCCCTTTAATTTACACTCCCTTATATCACCAAAGAGTGCTTTACGAGTGCAGAGCAGTTCATTAAGTTGAGCGCTACACGACGAGAAACACGGTTTCCAACGCTACGTTTATAACGTAACGATAAACAAAGGTGACAGAGATATTGTACGGAAAGGTATTTTTTCCAATGAGTAATTCAATTAAAACTATCGTTCTATTGGTATTGATCCCGCCGTTCTACTCAGGAAAATATATCGTAAAGCTGTTTTGCAGTATGCTTGCGTTGCTAATACGCTGAAAAAATATATTCGCGCCGTGTACTAGCGAAAACCTTAAGATTTAAATATTTATTTACAATTAGGTTATTCAATTTACATTCCCAATGTTTGAAAAGTATGAACGGAGAACTACTAAGAGCGAGAGGATTTGATTTCACTCTCCTACCACTCGGGAATATAATAGCGGCTCACTGAAACCCAACACAAGCATGAAGAGAGACAAAAAATGCTTCCAGTCTAAAAAATTGCCTTTCGCGCATACTATCACGACGAAAGTGGATTGGCACGCAAATGAACTGGCAAAAATATGTTAAGGTGCAGCTGCTCCCCACCGTACGTGGAAGATTAAGTCTTACACATCCAGTAGGAATGGTAAAATACTTTATAATGATGATGCATAGAGATACCGATTCCACAATTTCACCAATGATAACACCGTTGATTACCTCACCGTCACCCTTGACCGTAATGACCCATCCACCGGCTCGCATCTACGAAAATCAAAGCTCCAAGGTTACACTCGAGCTAAGTCACGGCATGCACGCGCGTCAGACCTCGCGATGCTGAGCCCTTCCCCATATTCCGATCAGGTAAGACTCTTGGGGGGTGGAAGGCGGGGAGGCGGACGAGGGAATTGAGGGAGGAATCTCTGGCTGCAGCCGTTTCCCACGGTTCCACCACCTTCCTTCCTACCCTCCCGCTTCCACATGTAAAAGATTCCCGTAACATATTCAGCAATTCAGAAACCCTCATCCCCCCGTTGAAAGCTTAGGCTTAATTGCAGTACGCAGTGGCTGGGAAGCTGGCTCCTCCCCGGAACATAGAGGAGGGCCCCGAGGAGATAGCTAACCACGCGATCTCATAATCCTCCAATGGCAGGAGGGAGTGGCTGCCGGTGGTCTCCCGGTGGGAACGCTCACCTCCGAAGCTAAAGCCTTGTATCACACAAGACTTGATCTTGTACAATTCCCAGAATACTAGAAGGTGTAATATTCGCCGCGTCGCGTGATACAGAACTAGTACACTAAGCATCACGCATGATCAAAGCAAACGTGCTAACATCCTTGAGATTATAACTCACGCCGTCTTCAACGTTATAGTACATTCATCGAGTGGAAAATTTATAGCTATCGATCAATGACTTCCACTTTCATGTATGTGATACGGTCTGGTCTTCAATTATAATCAGCAGGATATGTCAATGCTCTGATGGAAATAAACACCATGAAATTGAAGCATACAATATTAGTCTGAGTTTAAATGGGATTGACTTGAAAACTATCACTAAAAATAGTGTATCCACAAAACCAAAATAAGAGCGCCGACATAATTACCCTTTAGAAAGCCAATCCGTCATGAATTGTGTCTACTCCTTAGTGCATAACTATGTGGAAGTGGATTGTATTAATGACACTAGTAGTACATTTGTATTTTTACAGTTGTACTTTTCCACATTTTGAATGAAACCTCGGTTGGGTTTCATAAAACATTTTATGGAAAGTTACAACTAGATTAATTACTTAGTATTTAATTCAATTATTCCGTTGTGACTTTTTTATCAAGACTAAAAAATTATTTGTTTCTTTTCAATCACCGTTCCTAAAAATAACCGAGGAAGAAGACTGTGGTGGTCATTACGATGTAGGAAGTAATAATCTAAGAGCTCGAACGAATATTTACAGTTCATCCCCCTCCTGCTCAAATCATGGAAGTGTAGGGGTCATTTCTTATTCCATGTATTTTACCTTGCACTGTTCATTTCTTCCTCAGCTATTGATATGATTAATTTTACAAGCGCTACATTACGTTTGATTGAGGAAATAGAGACAGGACTAAGACCTGAGGATGCAGCTATATGCCGAGACTTTTTTATTTTCTATCCAATAAATATACTAAAATATATTTATAAAACTACGTATAAACAATTTTCCAATACGTTTAGGTAGAAAAATATCGGGCCGAAACAGCAATTTTAAATTCCTAGCATATGCCGCCATATCGAGGCATAAACAACATTGAATGTTGAATCGAATTAAACTTTCTGTACCCTGGTACATCTCCCATGAAGATGGAAGAAAATAATCTAGGAAAGGAACAAATTTTGCTTCGTGCCAAAATGTAGTTATACAGGATTTTGAACACCTGAAAAGCCGTTTTTCAACTTTCCGAAAGAATCTAAAATGAAGAATATTAAACGATATTGTTATGCATAGTTTGCCCAAGATTTTCGGAATGATGCCAGAAAGTTCATTAATGTAAAACAAATTGGCGCTAATTTTTCGGCATAAAAAACGCCAGATCCCATATCCACTATTATTACTATGCGAGAGTCGAAAATTTTAATCGCAATAATAAATTTCACGCGCGGACCCTATTGAAGAGGCCAGTCCCAGAGTTGGGACAAAGTGTCGAGGAAACTTACGCTTCCTGCGGATTCGCACGCGCATAAGTTCTCAAACTTGACTTTACCACCGCGTCATTGACGGTGGGACGGCGCAGACGACCGCAATCGGACCGCGGGCGGTACGATCCGGGGAGAGTACCCCGAGAGAGGAGACCTTCCCACCCGCTCACGAACACGTACCTTTTTGAGATGGCCGTTCGCCGTCCCGAGGAAGACCACGGTGTAATCTCCGGTCGAGGTTGCAGCCACGGCAGTCAAATGCGTGTTGAACACCAGCACGGGAATGGCTGGGATCGCTATTTCACCTCCCAACGGCGTGTTCACGTCCAGGCCGCAAAAATCCTCGCCGATGGTTTGCAACTTCTGTAAAGAGAGAAAGAGTTGGAGGGAGATGAGTCACGGTCCTTTTGATATGCTCCTCGGGGTAATTGCTGGGTTTCCGCCGGGGCAAACATTGGTGCCCATCCAAGCACCTTTTCGAGAGCCTCGACTTTTACGAACGTGACAAAGGAAGGAATGAACGAGGAAAGGCAATGAGCGTAAAAGAGGGGTGTGATTTACGCACGCTCCGAGGGAAAATAATGCTGGGAAACACTGGAATCGTTGCATTCACCGATGGAGCGGAGCTTCAAACTGAGAGGTATAAATAAAGCGATGATTATTGGCTGTCACAGATGATTTTCGACCGGGGATTTGAAATTTATTCGCAAAAAAATCAATGGAAGGAAATAAAGACATTGTTTGTGGAAAAAATAGGATTTTGCGATTGCTCGGGAAGCTGTAATAGAAAATTACGGAGGAAATACGACGTATTTACCAACTCACCCACGCTCTGGCTGCATATTTCATAATATGAAATCGACTATTAAATTCACCGAGAGTCTTAAGAGCATTTTCCTCGCAGAGGAGAGCAAACTAAATTACCGTTTCAGGCAATAAATGAGGTTTTTTATGCCTCCCGACACTAAATAAAGGAAGCTATCTCGAGGGTACCGTCATCATATGAAGACGGTAAACCTCGGTGGGGAACAAAAGGACAATTATCGGCTCATTGCTGATGCCGCGGGAGAGGGCAACTCGGTCTACGACGGATAAAAGGACGAAAAAACGAAGCACAACTCACTTAGGGGAACAAGGAAATGCGAGGGAGGCACCTCACGGTCTTCCTCGATCTCCCTCCCGAGGTAATTTATTCCGAGGGCAATCGAAGACGCGGAAAATGGAGGGTGAGCCCCAGTAAGACCCAGAAGGCTGCTTCACGACGCACTAGATGCGAAACTTGGGAGATGTTCCCTCGTCCCAGCAACGCCTCCACCGCCACCATTGCCTCCGACAATCGTGAACAAAAAGTATCACCGATAGATAAAATATTCGTCCTCCCCACGCGGACATAAGACACATAACTCCGCGATGCCTTCATTGAAAGAGCTCCTATTTATATGATAATCCAATTGCACACGTTACACTCAAATAGTTAAAAGAGATTGCCAGGGAATTGATTAGAGTGGGTAAAGGGCATGATTATGTGTTTTATGCAAATGTGCATGAAGAATTAATATTAAGTGTATGTAGGACACTCATTTCCGACGATAAAACAACCCTATTATTATTAATTACACTAACGGCTTCAATTGCCATGGAGCACTGCTAGCAATATATATAACCTGTACAATATTGGAGCAAATTTGACGCCCATATATTTCCCAATTGAATGGACAAATTTCGAAAACCATAAATAATACATTCGATTTTCTGATGAGTATTAAATAGCAGAGAACCTCTATCGATCGGGGATTCAGAAGACTTTCATTTCGCACAAATTGAACGGCCCAGATACGCATGTGTCACGAAGAAGGAATCCCGTAATGTGTTATAATTGCATTATAACACACACTCTATTTACAACAAGGAAGGCATAGTAAAAAACTATGATTAAAACAAAAGATATGAAGGATCGATAATTTTCATGCATATTAATTTATATTTTTATTCATGCATTGCCCTTTTACCCGGTGAGAGGCGAGGTGCTTCCAATTGTAAGATCTAAAAAAGACGTTTTAAACAACTAAAAATGAATATTCCCAATTTATTAACTTAAGCTAGAAAATATGTAGTGTACGCATAAGGAGCGCGGCCAGGATTTCGATTTTAAGGTGTAATAAAAAACGTTTTATGTGTCGGAAAATACGAAACAGTTTAGTGGTCAAACAACCAATTTTGTAGATGTCCCATTTCATGGTTTGTATAAACCTGACCTGCTCCTAGAGAACCCCTTCCATGCAGCCTAATGCATATTCAAACCTTAAAACCAATTGATGAATCACAGCGTTATTCATTGATAAATTTTTGTCACTGCGCAGTTCCCACCGCTGTTTCTAATTCTTAAGCAGTGCGTAACGTAATGGTCGTCTGGCAATGATTCAACGCCTGCCGCGTTATCTTTAGGTGACTAGTGGGATACTCTATGGATGTGTGTACCCCTCCGCTCGCTCTCCGCGGGGAGCTACTTCGAGCGTGACTCTACCCGACGTTGCCAAAGTTCCCAGTCAACATCTCTCTTCCGCTTCCTCCTACGCAACCCGAGGAACATGGAATCCGGGGGTAGTGTCGAAGTTGAGCGCGGATGTTTTCATCCATTGGGCCGTAATGGATGTGTTCCTTGCGTTTTTACCACACTTTCACGCATATATTTCAATGCAAATGTTTATAGCTTTATACACTTCACATATTGGTTCTAAATTTCTAAACAACATATCATACAGTTTCCGGCTCGAGTTGGAGGAACTGCTTCATAGTAAACAATAACTTAGCACTTTTCCGCTGCTCGCTCAGTACGTTGTCCATTTCTTCGTTGAGATTCAACTTTTGAAGGCTTGAAGGCTTTTAAATATTAAATCTCATTGAAATTAGTCGCAAATCAATGCTTCTTCAAAAGAGTGGAAAATTGCAAGTTATTATAAAAATTTTTTACTTCCCAATCCAATTTTTTATTTTTAAATATCCCATTGATGACCGCCACATCCAGAAAATACTGAAAACATTTCCCGACATCAGGGACTCGAAAGATTTATTATTTCGAACGTTTTAGTCATGAAAATTGACAAGGTATTGGGTGGAATAAGGGAATATTTATTTCCCATCTTGCCCAAAATCAAGACGATTTACTTACTACGTTTATATCCACATTTAAGCACGAATGTCATGATGTCCTCATCCTTTCATGCCATGATCCTGAACGGTAGTAGAGCTTTAAAAATTCTGCATGTAGTACTAAGTGGGTGATTTATAGCCGTTACGGGTGGCATTGCGGGCACCGAAGACCTCAAAATCTGAGGAGCGCCTTCAAGTTGAAACGCCCTCAAAGTGATCACGGAGACACGTTTCTCACTCGACAAAGCAGTGATTCATGCTCGCATTCATTAGCAGGCAACGGTCGAAGGTTGGCAAACTACCTCGAATTATCTTCCTTGCGCAACGGCGATAATACATGCCAATGCTATCGTATAATTGACATCGAGCCAGCTTTTGTTGCCATGGATACCGAGTGCTACTTGTCGCATCGGTGAGAATACGCAGGAAATACCTTTTATACTCTGATCGGTGGTAGGAAATGGTTTTAAACCCTGGAAAACCAAACGGATTGAATACCAGTTCGAGATGCAAAACAGGAGGATAAAACTTTCCCAGGGATGGATGGAATAATTGATGGTACGAGTCCATGTAACTTAGAAGAATTCATAGAAAAATATAGCTCCAAAGTGTAATTATCCAAACAAAAACGAAAGAGTTGAGTTAGTGTTCATATTATTTTAGGTAATATTGATCATACTCTGTTTTGTGCGACGCTCTACATCTCTGATTCTTGCCAGACTCCACAATTTGTGGGAAGAAATAAAAGGCAAAGACTTTGAGAGTTTTTATAAATAGCCTAAAATATGCGAAAATATCAATTTATGAAAAGATTAATTATTCATTAACTGTTACTGATTGTGAGTAAAACGTCTCTCCGCCACACAACTAACTTAGGCATGGAAAGATTGCGGTCAAAACTGCCCAAAGAACAGCAATACATTCGTATACGCCCATGATGTGAACGTAGTCCTCTATATATGTCCTAAATAGCCATGCTGCGTAGTAATCGTGCACCTGGAGCGATGAAAATAATAGATATTCCCTTGAAGGGATCCCTCCGTCCGATGACTAGTCCGAGAAGGGAAATAAGAACGCTTTGATGCCACTTAAAAAGCAGCACAGGGCGTATGGCCCACTTGAGTCAGACGACGACTCGATAAAATGCCACAATAAATGGAAATCGATGATGGCCTAGGAAAGCGAAAGGAGGCCAACCTCATCTTAAGTGCATCGGTTTTTTTGCGTTAACGGAGGGAGCTCTGTTAGAGAACGAAAGCGCTCGATCAGAGATTGTTTGTAGTAGATTCTTCTCCTTTTTCCTTCCAAACCTCTAAACCCTTTTTCCTTTTCCCAATTCCCCAGCTTTTGGTTTCACTCCCCGTTATAAAGACTTGGCCAACTCGGATTACGATTTTTGGACTTCTTTGGATACCGGATCTTGGATTTTTCGACACTGCACACTTGGATTTCTGCTCTCGGACAAGGATCATTCCGGATTGCTGTTTTACGACGACCCTGCCTGCTTGGACTCCGATTTTGGATTATTCTCCACATTATCACTGGATATAACGACTTTGGACTTCCTGGACTTCGTATTTTCGGATTGTCATTCCTTCTGGTTGCCAATTTGGTAGACTTCAGTCGCCAGTCGACATCTTAGGAACCCTTCCCTATCCTACCTTGGCACTAAGGGAGTTCTTGGCGAGGGTGGCTAACAAGTCCCACCTTGTCATCGCCGGGTAGCGTCCCTTCACCTGTGTCATATCACTGGTTGTCTTTTCCCTCGAACCGGGCAGAGGGCTTGCACCTCCGTAACACGCCCGGTAGAAGAGGGGACGGTCCGCTTGCTAGGGCTGATAGGCTCCCATTCCCTTGGCTAAAACCTTCCTATTCCTTTAGTTCTCACCACTCAACGGCCCTTGTTGAGACCAAAAATTCGTTTCGACCAATTGGCAAACCTCACTGTCGGCGCTGGTAACGAACGCTACCACCATGGGGGACGCTGATCCCCTTTCGGATTCCCCTCTGTCTCCCTTTCAATTCCCTATTCCTGATTCTGACCCTAATTCTACCCAAGCTGACGACGAAAGCTCCATGTTCGTCCATCCTTCTACCATTCCTTCACCCAATCCTTTTAGCTATCCTGTTTCCTGCCCTAATACCTCAGAGGAAGGTCCAAAATCACGAATTTCAACGGCAAAATTTTTAAAAATTACACCACTCACGTCGCCGGTCTACATTTCCCGTAGAACACGGAACAAGATTGCTAAACAGGCCCAAAAAAAGGGATCAGTTCCCAAAATTAAACAAGAACAACTGGATAGCACAGATGAAATTCTTTCAACCAATTTGCAGACGGAAGAGCAATCCATCTCATTTTATGCTATGGTCGATGACTCCCAAAAGGACACGAACGTGGACCTGGTACCATGTAAGGGGAGGACAGGATCGACGAAAGAAAAAACCTCAACGGCCTTTTTCACGACCAACAATTCAACCTATATAAGGACGGCCAAAAAGGAGGAAAATGCCAACTCTTCCACTAAGCATCCAAACACCCGGGAACGAAGCAAATCAGAGGCCGGCAACATTCCTCGTTCCAAAACAAATGCCAACTCCACCCTTCCGACAGCAGATGTTGAGATACAAGAATTAACTACCCCAACCACTAATGGGAAAGCAACTGAAAATGACCAGAAGTCTTCCCCAGTTAGCAAACTAACAACCAACACCGTAGATATGTCAGCAGCTCCCAAGGATCGCCGGCAGCTTACAACTGAAGATCCGGTGGAGGCCCTTTTCAGGACCAACACTCCGATCTATATAAATGAGGCCAAAAATGAGGGAAGAAATTTCTCCTCTAATCATGATGATACCAACCAGAAAACAAGCTCAACTGGTGCCAGACGCAAAAATACCTTCGTGACGGACGACAATACGATCCTCACGACCGAGCACGATGACTACCATAGGCCAAATATAACAACTGGAGCAGGGAAACAGATGGCTACCAACAAGACTCAACCATTAAGTGATGACCTTTCAATGTACATCAATCAAGTACCACTGCCACTCATGTCTCGAATGGTATCCCCAATCGAAGATACTCAAAAGGCCCTTTGCAAGGCCAACCCACCACCGTATATAAGCAATGCCAAAAAAGGAAAATTCCAAAATCATAATAACAACCCAATAGAGGCGCGCAGTAATCCCATTCCATCCACTACCTCCTTATCAGCCAACCAGTACACCTCATCCCGATCACACAAAGTATCTCCTTCTCCTAAAGATCCCCATAATCTTCCTTCCAATTCATCCAGTCAAACACCACCACCATCCAATCAAAACCTTCCTTCCACATCATCTTCCCAAAGCGGTTGGTCGGTTGTTCAAAACAAGCGAAAAAACTTCAATACCAATAAACCCTACACCCCTCCTGAAAATATCCAGGAATTACCCGTGGAAACCCGTCCAAATTCCCGCATCCCTGCAATACGCCTTCTTGCCTCGACAAACTACCGCCAACACCTATCCTCACTCATATCATCCCTGAATTACACCCCGCGAGTAACCCTTGCCAATTAGTACCTAGTCATAAATCCCAAATGCCCTGCAGACTACCGTACCTCCAAATTATACCTTGAACGCCATAACCTTCCATTCTTCACAAATCCCCTCCCCTCTGAGAAACGGAGAGCCTTTGTCTTAAAAGGTATCCCTGAATGTACCTCAACGGAGCAAATTGCAGCAGACCTGGCGGAGGATGGCCTTCTCACCACTGGCGTCATCCCGATAAAATCCCCACCTAATCATCCCAACCCATTCCTCTTCTTCAAGTTATCCCTTGTTGATGTAACAAAGGAGGCGGAGTTACTGAACCTCAAAACATACTGCGGGGTCGATATTCGCGTGGAGGAATACCAACCATCGGAGAATCCGGCACAATGCCTAAAATGCCTTCAATTCGGCCACACCCGAAACTACTGTAATCTGTCACAAAGGTGCCGACTCTGTGCCGAACTTCATCACCGTTCCTCATGCTTGTTGACAGATCAAGCCACCTACAAATGTGCAAACTGCGGAGGTGCACACTCGGCGATGTATCGTCTTTGCCCTGCGTTCCTCAAAGCAAGTGCAATTAAGAACGGTGATCCGGTTCCAGAAACCGTGGCCCAACGTCAGTACGAAGACGCCCCCATCCCATTGCGCAATGCATGGGACGCCCTTCCCAGACGCACAAGACAGCCTAACAGACCTCGACAGAGGATTCCTCCTCAGCCCACACAGGACCTGGACATTTGTCCCCCCCCTCCTACGAACTATAGGGAACAGCCTTTCATCCTTCCCGAGATCGTTCCGCCTCCCCCAACAGGGACCTTGGAGGAATTTGATTACGCGGATGTGCAAGAACTCCCACCTCCCGACTCTTTCTCTACCTTTCCGTCTTTAAAAGCCTATCCCACCAAACAATGCACACTGACAGCAGTGGCGGCACCTTCAGCCACTAACTCAACTGCATCCTTAATCCAAGTCTCTCCAGCACTACTGGAGCACACACCAACTCCATCCACAATCACTGTGAAGGACATCCAGTCCACACAACTAAACTCCTACACTCATGATATCTCGCCTCCCTCATTGCCTGTTTATAGCAACAATTCTCCTGCAATTGCTCCCCAGCTCATCCAGAATTTAACCCCAAATTTAGCCAGTGACATCTCTGAATGTCAACTTCCACCATCCTCAACGAACCTTTACAATCTGACCGTTTCCAACGAGCCACAACAACTACCGACTACTCCTCCCGCAAATATGGCTTCCCAAGTACCAAACTTGGACTGGGCAAAAATTATCCGAGCCACGACAACCTCTCTGGCTGCGGTACTGACAGCTCCTCCACATGAAAGGATGAACGCCTTCCTAAACTCCTACTCTACACTTTGCACGGCCTTCCTACAAAATGAATAACACACCAATTAACTATACATCACCGTCTCAGCTCACCGTTATGTCATGGAACATAAACGGTATCACTCATAAACTTGTTGATTTACACCTCCTCATCTCCACACATAATCCTGACATCATTGCCCTATCAGAAACCCACCTCACTCCTACCAAACGTGTATTTGCCCCTGGATACATTACCTACCGTATGGACAGACCCATCCCCCAGCACACGCAGTACGCTCACCCCGGCGGGGGAGTTGCACTGCTTATCAAGAACTCATTAAAACATACTCAGATCCCTCAGAAAAAATGCCCCATTGAACACGTTGGGATATCCATCACCACGGTTCTGGGTAAAATGCACATCTACAGCACATATCATCCTCCTCGCCTAATACAACCGGAATGGCTGGACAAACTCTTCTGCTATAAGTCCCCCACGGTAATGTTTGGAGATATTAACTGCAAACATGCAGAATGGGGCTGCCGGGCATCAAACAAAAATGGTTTACTACTATACACACACAGCGAAAACAAAGATCTACACATTCATGCTCCATCAGAATACACACATATCAGTTCCCTACACGACAAAGACACCTCCGATATCCTAGATATTGCTATCACTTCACAGTATCCTTATGATATCCCCTCCAAAGTCCTACATCACTACTCATCCGACCACCTGCCAATACTGTTCTACGTTGAAGCATCACCGGTCATTGAAATTCCTACTACCACCATACACAACTGGGAAAAATTCCGAAATATTTTACAAAACTCCACGCCTACCTTTCCCACCATCACCCCGGACCCTACGGTAATTCATAAAGCAATACACTCACTGACTAGTCACATCCAACAATGCCTTCAGCAGTCACTGAGCAAACCGCACATAATCCCTTTAATTACTTCCACCATGCCATCACACATTCTACAAATGATTAAGGATAAAAATAAAATACGACACAAATACCAAAACACGAGAAACACCATTTATAAAACCAGATACAACGCCATAACCAGACTACTCAAACACGAAATAAACACATTCCGCACCTCTACATGGAATGATAAAATTCAATCCCTATCAACAAACAACAATACACTATGGAAGTTCACCAGAACTCTCCGCAACACAAACAAGACAACACCTCCACTTATCATTAACAAAACTACACTCAACACGGACGCCGAGAGAGGGGAGGCATTTGCAAATCGCATGCGCTCGGCGTTCGCCCGGCAGCCCGCAGCTTCAGATAACCCCATAACCTCAGAAGTTGAGAACGATATACAATCCCTCTCCTACGCACCTATTTCGGAACCTTTTCTATGCACACTCCGCGATATTTCATCCATCATAGACAACCTCCCGAATAAATGCTCCTCCGGCACGGATCTCATTTCCCCGAAAGCAGTCAAACTATTCACACTCCCATTAAAGCAATACCTCACTGACATCCTGAACGCATGCCTTCAGACTGCGCTGTTCCCTGACGTTTGGAAAACATCCATAATAGTAATGATCCCGAAACCCAAAAAAATACTGACTGACGTGTCCAATTACAGACCTATCTCCCTGACGTGCACCTTCGCCAAAATCTACGAACGACTAGTCCTGACCAAATTACACAGACTTCCATTTCCCCTGTTCAGAAAAGAACAATTTGGTTTTGCGGCCCACACATCGACAGTTCACCAAATAAACCGACTGACTGAATTCGCAACATCTGGTTTCAACTCAAACATGGTCACCTCCGCAGTCTTCCTGGACATCAGCCAGGCCTTTGACAAGGTCTGGCATGATGGGCTGATTCACAAATTACTTAAACTAAACATCCCCCTTCAAATAGTCAAAATCATACAATCCTTTCTCCATGGCCGCACCTTCCAAATCCGACATAATAAATTCCTATCTGACATTCATCATATCCACACTGGAGTCCCACAGGGAGCTGTTCTCAGCCCCACCCTTTTTAACATCTATATCGACGACTTTCCGACTACCGACAGAACGGAACTATACCTATACGCTGACGACGCCACCATTGCGACTCGCAGTTGGTGGCCTGACAAGAACGCAGACGTCCTTCAGACACACCTTGACCTCATCGAAGACTGGTTAGACGACTGGAAACTCCAAGTAAATCCTGCCAAATGTTCCAAAGTGTGCTTCACCTACAAACAGACAAAAAGAGACAATTTCCCCCTGACTCTGTACAATAAATTCATACCACAAAAGACTGAAGCCACTTTTCTTGGAGTTACCCTCGACGAAAGACTGTCCTTCTCCGATCACATCGACAAAATCCTCACCACCACAAAGAAAACCAAACATGCTCTTCACCCGCTCATTCATTACAAAAGTCCCACATCTTTAAACAACAAACTCCGAGTCCTCAACTGTATTATTCTCCCACAACTCCTTTACGCTTGCCCAGTATGGAGTGTTACAAGTACCACCAACATCCGTAAGTTACAAACCTTCCTCCATAAACTCCTCAGGCAGATATCCGGCTCCCCGTGGTTTGTGCCTAACGCACAAATCCGGGCGAATTTCGGCATCCCGCAGATCATTGAATTAATTAAAACCAACTCCAGTAACTACGCCACCACCATAAAATATTCAACAAATCCCCTTATCGCATCCCTCTGGTCCCCTTCCCTTCCAACCGGACGCTACCTGTATCCCAAAGATAAAACCCCTAAGACCCAGAATCCCCATACCAAACGTAAACGGAAAATTCCTAAATTCCCATCACATATGTCACATCTCCCTTCCCTGCAAGCCCCTTTCAAACCATTCCCTACTACGAAAGCCAGGCCAACCAACGTTCCAGACCACGCATCCACAGTAACCGAAGCACCAGATCAGCGGCAGGATCAGCACTCTCAGATTCCTCTCCCCCAAACTGATTCCCCTATACCCAACACCAGCACCCTGACCATTGTAAACCCTCCCCATCACAGATGTGGTAGAAGCGGAGCTCTACTGAAAAACCTCCTCCCCCCTTTCCCGGACTAAATGCTTCCATAACTACTCCAACCTATCCATCCATAATCCTTCACTACCATGAAACTTAACCCTAAATAACCTCACCGTCGACCCCCATGAACGACTCCCCTCACTGTTCAACATCGACAACCGTATCCCATAGACTGAAAATCCCAACCTCACCCATAATAACTGCTTTAAAAAAAAAAAAAAAAAAAAAAATTGCCATCAACCGCATTGCCATCCTCGAGAAATAATTTCTACATCAAACCACGGCCAGCGAGAGTGCAAGCTCGATATGGTGCCTAAAGGATTTCTACATTCATCTGGATCTGGTTAACGGAGGGAAATGGTAACGCTCCGAGCCATTACGACGCAACGAAAAGCATCTTATTTATGGCTTCCACACTACGCCATTTGAGGGAGTGAAACACGAACGCTTTTCTCGCACGAAATTCAAGAATTTATTCCACCTCAGTCGCATGAGAAGCAGACGCAACGGCGCTCCCATAAACAGACTTCAGAAACTGGCTACCACATTACTTACTACTACCAGATTATTTATTTTCCCCGTGATGCCGTTGCACCCGAAGGTCTCCCAGCCACGCGGTTACTTAGAACCATCATGCGATTGGACATTTAAAAAGTAAAAGCTGCGTAAGACCACTAAGAGCAAATTTCAGAAACGTGATTTAAAGAATACGAAGTATTCCGAATTCTCTCAAACATTAAGCAGGAGATAGATTTGCGGTAGCTCTATTCATCTATCAGCCACAGAGCTAAGCACCTCACATAGTTTCCTGCCAACTAAATAAACGGCGCTAATCTGAAGACGAACGTAATTATATAATTCAATTTTTATTCTTTTATGTTATGTTAATTTATTTAGCATGTCGTTTGTAAGGTATACTATAAGAGGGAGACAGCTCTAGTTTGATTTTAAAATTAGGAAAATAATAGATGTGAACGAAGTTTTAACAGGCACATTTAGTTGTGATGGGTGAAGTACATACTTTGATACTTATGTTGAACATCATTTTTGCTCTTAATTCACCTTGTACAAGTGTATTTTTTAAACATTTCTTCGCTTTGAATGTAAAGCTTCTTTGCTTCCTAGGATAATACATCCATCCTAGGCACACATCCACTTCATGTCTTGCTGAGTATTATATAGGAGTACATGAATAAATTTTGATTTTGGCACGTATCCCAAAATTAATTCTTTAGACGTCTCATCCATCTACTACGATCTTCACATCTATATCTACATCTACACGATACCCTGCAAGCTACTGCGAGGGTGTGTGGCAGGGGGTGAAGATCACCAAGTACCCACTACTGACATGGAAACAAGCAACTATAGGGTCTCGTAAAACTAGATTGTTAGTATCTATAGTATTTAAGGGATTAATATATGCATTATGCACGAGAGACTACTCCAAAATATTTCCCCTACCTACCCCTTTGCTATGCTGCCTATTCCGTTCTCTTATAGTACGAAGGAAAATGCCATTTTGAAGGTGACTCCAGGAAGAATCATCATAAGCACACTCCCATGACAAGCCCGTCCCACCGCATAACAAACGTATTAATCACCGCCCAATGAAGCGATATTGCAAACGCTTCTCTCCATGTTACGCCACACGAAGATAAACTGATATTTTGGGCGAAATAACATGATATTTTTTAATTTCAAAATGCTATAAGCACCCATTTTTTAGATATTTTTAATTACTTGAAAGTGGCTACCGTATTCATAAGGAACGAGAGCCATTTTCGAGCCCAAAATGGATGACGAATGTACGGAGAACAAGATCAATGAACGCTGTAATATCTTCACCAACTTTTACGGACAAACAAGGATTTGCTGATTTAGTGTTTCGTGGTCGACAGTGGACGCACACATCCTAATACCGAGAGGCTACACGAATTTCGCCACATAATTTTCGCAGAACGAAAATTCATTATATTTAAAGTTAATCATCAAGCTTAGACGGGGGCCACCTGCTTTCGGTGCCGGAATCGTACGTTCCAAAGATGAGGAATTGTACTCCAGTAAAACCTATCACCTTGGGGCACAAAATAATGAGCTTGCGTGAGGGATAAGGGAAAAGCTGCACCACTTGGAGAAGCCAGTAATTTGAACAAAATAAAACCAACTTCTATCACGCTCGGTCCACTGGCGCGCGTAAGTTTCGCAGGATTCATGGCCAGACGATAATAAAGGGAAAGATGAGCTCCACGCGGTTTGTAATTAAATTATAATGCTGCGAATTACGTCCCTAATAGCAACGAAAGCATGCCTTCAAAAAAAGGGCCCTGTCACGGCCGGAAGAATTCTAATTATTACAATCTTCAGTCTCTTACTTAACCTCGACGTTACTTCATGCCATAGTAACGCGTGAATTAAGCCGCAGTAGAATAATTTTCGACCTATTACACTAACAAATATTCTGTTTCACCTAAAATCATAGGCAAGAAGGTGAGCGCTCACAATCGACTTCACTCCCTCAGGAAGCCGCTAATGGGATGAGCTATACACATCGTAAATAATTGTCCTCAATTTATTTATAATTGCTCTTAAATTATAGGGGCGGAACCCTCATGCCAGAGGCTCAGCGCCCCCTACCTTTATGCTACCAAGGCTGCCTCCAATATGCGTGTAGTCACGACACACGTAGAGTAATACACAAGGTATGGATATTAAACATCATATACTCGACTTTTCTCTCATGAATAGCCCATTTTACATTAACTAATATAAAATATTGCTAGCTGAAGCACATAGTGACCTCATTCCTAATGAAGTATTCGTTTCACATGGAAATTAATTCCGTTCGAGATTCTGTTACCGAGACCCTATTGATTTTTCAACGTTGTATAACACAGTGTATAGCGTAAAATTATGATTTGCCAGGTATTTTGGGTAAAATTCTGAAAATATGTGCAGCCATGTTATAGAGCAACACATCCGTTTCCACGCAAGCGTCATCGACAGTGTATCTTGCAGCTACGAATCAAGATTGAAATAGAAGCAAAACACTTCATTGCGAAAGAATACATCATAATGGTTTTCCACATTTTTTATGGTACGACGTATTTCACCGTATCACGCTAATACCACGAACAAAGAATGCAGAATGAATTAATTTTGGGCCTACTTAGAAAAATTCTGGGTATGCGAATGAAGTGTCGGTCATCAAAACCGTCAAAAAGGTCATTTGAACGAAATTCCTAGACACTTAGAAGCGAAATTTTAAATTGTTTGATTATTCAACGCCTCCAAGGAGTGAGGCCTCAATGAGTTAGGCCGGCTGCGGTAGCTAGATCGGTAGCGTGACGGCCTGGCACACCAAAGGTCGCTGGTTCGATTATCTGAAAGAACATGGGTGTTGCGTGCATGTCTAGGGATTAATATCTTACTTTAGACGGTGCGATGGAACCTAAGTTTACAACCGAAATCTACAACTAATAAAGTAGTTGAGCTAAAATCAAAAAATTTTAACGATAGCTTGAAAACCGAACGATAAAATCCTGGAGTTGTTGCGGTAAGAAAATTCGTGCTCCCAGTTGTCCAACGGAACGAAGGAAGTAGGAGGAGTCCCATTGGCACCAAACGGCCATTGCCCGGACCGAAGACATTAATCCACACCCTTCCTACCTCACTCTACCGTATCCAGTCGCGAGGAAAGAACCGGGTTAGGAGAAAACAGCACGCGACGCTAAGAATCGCAAATCACGTCGCCTTGCACGGAGCGAAGTCCGAATGACAACACTCCTTGCACAAAGCATCAAACCCCGCGAGTCGCGCGCCCATTGTTTCGGAGTCGCTAGGCGACCCAAGGCGTTCGCACCTGACAGCATGGCTGAGCAAATAGGACGATGAGGGCAGGGGCTGGCGAGGAGAGAAACCCGGCGTATCATTCTGCTCACCGGGGACGGAACGCACGTTCATCCAACCTCCAAGTTTATTTACCAGAGCACGCGATATTCGGATCTTCGGTTAGATTTCAAAAGGCTTTCTTCCCGCGTATCATAACATGTAACATGGTAACCGTATAGGTAGGTATAATGCAGGGAGTCTGTGCACTTGAAAAATTTTCTTAAGACTACTATCCCTGTCACGACAAATACGACTGTTAACAGTAACATTTCATGCCTGGTGGACACAAATTAATGCATTTAAGGAATATTTGAAATAATCAAAAGCAATATATTCTTTTCTATACACTTATCAGTCAGTTAAAAAAGCCTGGCGCATCCATACCTTGAGTGACGAATTAGAGAAACATGCATGCAACACTTCACTGTAATGAATAAGAATTATGCCTATTAGTGCATGTTTTGTGGTAATTCACTCTCTGCCACGCACCCAGGAGCTAACTTGCAGGATATTCCGAAGATATAGATGTAATGTTTTTAGAAACGGATGAGAGCTGAAGTGTTTGAAACCGTATTCCATGAAAACATCATTACAGGATTTTACGAACAATATAACAAAGCGGTATGATTTCTGAAAATTTTTACGGCTACTGTGGAGAAAACTAATGGCTAACAAACCGACGTTTCCCAACGATTCAACCAAGAAATACTTGTGGCATCAGTTTTAGGACAGAAGGGAATAATTCGTGATAAATCTTTCTTCTTAGCACTTTCTAAACAAACCAAAACGGGAGACATCATAGTCAGTATTTCAACACTGCGATTGTTTAATTGTGGTCACTCTTCTCATTTTTAATGGTTAACTGTAGCCCTCCGTTTTCCATTTTTTCCTTACTTCCTTTCTTCCTTCATACCATTCTTTCACTTCTTTCTTTCCATTTTTTCCTTCCTCTCTCACAATGCCTTCATGTCATTCTTTCACTTCCCTGTACTTCTTCCTACCAGTCTTCCGTTTGTTTAGTTCCCTGTCATTTGTTCTTTTGCCTACTTTTTTATTCTTTTCTTTCTATAATGTCTTCAAGGGTGTTGTTTCTAAATTCGTTGAGTCCACAACCGAATAAAGAGCATATTAGCCTACTCTCAAATGAAATCAGCCGACTAGATGACACGGAAAAAAAATGGAAGGCCCACACCTTGAGTGAAATTAATATTCCCTCACTCCCCACACATTGAAGCCTTCGCTGGACCAAGATTAAATACGCCCATGCAACATTTGCGTAGACCAAACAAGAATGGAAGGATTATTGCGCTAAAAATCGCAAAACTGTAGGCTGATATCAACATGCACTGCATTAAGTCTTTCCAATGTGTACCTGTGAGTCACGCAGATTCACGTATGAATGTGGCGTAGGTAAGCGATTTTTTTCTTCGATTTACCTGTCAGTATGTGTGTCACTACGGTGTAACCACCCACTGTAGGAAGTGGCCGAATTTCGTAGGCGTGGGAGCCAAATTAACAAGATTCCTTCATGCCAGAATGCTTCGAGAAAGAAGGGGAAGAGAAAGTTTTTAAAGAAAAAAGCGCAGCTGTCACTGTCAGGTGGCGATGGGGTGACAAGGAAGAGAGAAGAGCGAAACGATTGTGTTGCCGCCGACCGGCACCAGAGCGGAAACCCGGCGCTTTCCTGACTAGGGAAAATAATTGAAAAAAAAAAGAAAATTTCACTATCGCTCTGGACCAGTTATGACGAGGTCGACTCGCATTTACGTTTTAAAAAATCCCCAATCCTCGGGTAAATGAAATGCAAAATTATTTTAGCGCCAGGAAGCGACATGTGAAAGGCATAATTGCTGAAGTTATTCTCAATTCTCGACGCCTTTCAGTCGCCGGAAAATGAGCATGCAAGAAACAGGTTTGCGATGAACGGTTTCAATGGGGAAGTGTTGGTACTTCAGCAGGAAAAACTGAGGTGCGGATCAAATTGATTACAGGAAAAATTCCTATGGTAGAAGATTTAGCAGCATATTTTTGAAAAAAAGGGTATAAATATTCCTTACATGTTACCCATCATTCTTCAAGGCGAAAAAAGACGCCCTTTAAATATTTCTCCCCATATTCTACGCGCCAATTTATCGGGGTAAGAAATACATCAAACGAAACCGAATATTTATATGAAAAATTACGAGATGAGTATAGTCGCATTTATTTTTGGGGAAGATTTAACTCATGAACGGGGAAAATAAACAATGAGAAATTTCTTAGCAATCGAAAAAATTGTATATTCAAAATGGGTTTTTAGGAGGACGAGACGAAAACCTTGACCATTAGCAACATATGCCAGAGATATGCAACATTTCCTTTCATATATCAAGACTGCTTATATGGCCAGCAATCAAATTTGTTAAGGCAAAAACTTAAAAATACCTATTTAACTTTCACAACGTAACATTGGATTCAGTTACGTTTTTCGTGATTTTTTACTTGCCGAACCATAACGTGAACTACTAGATCAATTGATTCGCTACTGAAAAGGAAGGAGGCGAAGTTTAAGATTTTAGAAAGACAAAAATATACGCTGATCTTAAGAGAAGAAAAATATAAGGAAGATAGATCATAAATGAAGTGAAAATATGAGGGAGAAAGATACACTAAAACTTACCCTAACTGGTAAACAACGAATAATTAATGATATTCGCAAAATGCCGTGGTTTTTCCCAAAATTAATGAACACCGCACCATACCGCAATGCCACCACTGACATTACAGGGCTCCCCTGCAAGGGGAACAACGAAAGGGCCTGGAGTTCCACTCGACCCCGTCGGCACGACCCCTAGGGCCCGCGGGGCGGAGAAGCTGCGGTCATGTCGGAGGTTGCGAGGGAGGGCACCGGGGGCGGGGCGAATGGGGGGCGGATACGTCCCCCTCAGCCTAGGGGAGGCCACAACATTCCCAAACCCGCCCCGACTCCTTGGGACTCACCCCCTCGAAAACACCCCAGATGTCTGGAAAAGCTTGCATCGGCCGAGGGGGGAGAGCAGAAAGATGGTGAGGAGAAGACGTGAGCCCCCTGAACCCGAAAGAAATTGGTGCCTCAAAGCCGAGTCTGGACCAGAGTTTTTCCCTCGGTGAGCACCACTCCAGTGTGAATACCACGGTTATTATTCTCTGGTATTCCTTCGGTTAGCGAATGTTTTGATGGAATTTTCCAACTCTGCTTCGCATTTTTTGAGCGCCTCCATCACGGCACTGCCGCCAACTCCCTTCATCCCATTCTTTCCCTCCCTCGTCCCACCTTCCATAAAGACCTTTGGCATTCCGTCGCCACTAATTGCTCCATTCACCTACTCTGCCTCCATCTCCTCCACGAACGGCGCATCTTCCCCACCGAGCCAAGTACTCCCTCTCCCTCCGTGGCAACTCCTCCATCTGACTCTACACCGACGTCTCCGAAAGCCTCTCCAACCGATACACACATCATCTCTCCCAACAGTCTATATCTCGGAGCCGCAAGACGCCATGATACTTCTCAAACTTCCACAAGAATTTTATGGACTCTTTTTACCTAAGCTTGAATTACGGAGACAGCAAGGAGACAATAAATTAAATGTCTTAGGGCAGGGGTAGACTTTGACATCCGTAGAAATAACACCTCCATAGTGCAGTAACTGTATCTACGTTATTCGAAAGCATAGACCAAATCGCCAAGATTTACCAGCAAGTATTAAAATCCCACAAACAGTTTATGGAGTGCCACCTTCGACCGACGAATCGTCTGGAATTAATTACATAACTTCTATCATGATCTACTCTGACAAATTCTCTTTTTCAAAGCAACCAATTTTCAACGATTAATAATTTCAGCTATTGTACATAGAGAGTAGAATTTATGGTAGGAAGGAAACCAGTCGCTTGAAAAAGTAGTTGACATTCATCCTACGCATGTACGAGATTAACATAAGCCCTCTGTGCCCAGAGGATACCCCTACGGTTACAGAGTATGGATAGCATAACGCTAGAGCGTCGTGAGAGTCGAGGGACGCTTGCATTGCCCTCGCATCCGGTCGGAAGTGGCGAAGGAAAATCGGAGACGCGGGTGAGGGTGGAGTGAGGGGGGAGGGATGTGAATTGGAGCGGTGGCGACGTCTGGGGGAAGTTGGAAGGGATTGAATCGAAGCACTCGACTGAAATACGTCGATCCTAAGTTGATCTCGGTAATGCCGGCGCTGGGGCCACCCTCGGATTATCGGGACGGGGGGAGGGTGAGCCAATATCATGAGCGTAGGCTCCAGGGAGGAATGGGGATTCTTTTCATTGGCAGATCTAAAAGTTCCTTCGTTTTATATACATATATGTGTGTGCGTATACCTCCCCCAACATCACTCCTCCCACCCTCTCCGCCCACAAGCAGAATAATTCCCATACCGCCTCAATCCACAAGACTACAACATCCCAGATTTCATGTCTTATTTTTTGAGGAAAAATAAATGGTAGAAAAACACGCATGGAACAAAATACTAATTGACAAATAAGAGCTCATCATCAATTATTGAACAAAAGGAAAAATTACGATTTTTAAAACCTGTAAAAATTACGAAAAATCACTCATATCGCAAGAAGGATATTTGTAAATACTAAGTCGCCAAAGTGAAAATCCATAACATCACGAACCATTAAAATACCAATTCCAATGTCCCCACTCCCTACCCCTACGGTACTTTTACGTACTTCTTGTCACTGCATCAACAATGTTTAACATTATTATTTTGCAAAGTGTGTGCCACTGCCGTTAAACTGAAGGAAATTATAACTCTTTTTCTCACACAGAAAGCAAACAGAAACCCTATAGATATGAAATTAGCCTCCTTCCTGGGGGAATTCAACACAACTCGGTTCGAGAGAGTAAACTTTTCACCCACTCGACAGCCCTCCTACTAGTCGCATGAATCGGAAATCCTTCCCCCAATCCCAGCTACGTCAACCGGAAAGAGATGCAGCTCCCCCAAGCGGGGGCGTAAAAGTATGAAGGGATAAAGCGCGAGATATGAGATCATGGATCCTTATTTCTAGTTATCGCTACACTCATCTATAACGCAAGTCCCTTCAGAAGACAAACACTAGCAATACCTATTTTTATAGACTCGTACCACCAGTAAAGATAAAAATGTTGAAGCCCCCAAAAAATTAAAGGACGCCAATCACGTATTTGCTCTCTTGAGTGCAATTAAATGATAACGATAACGCAAACTTTCCTATTATTAAGAGCCGTGCCGGAGCTCGAGCTCACAGTGACACTCTTCGTGCACTTCCTTATGCCCAACGTCCACGGACAAATGACGCAAGACGCAATCTCGTGGTGAAAATCAACACAGAAAACTTAGGGTAAAGGGCCGTAGTCTGGAAGGAATAGAATTTAAGTAACGAGACGTAAAAAACACATATTAAACTCAGAGGCGAGAGGCTGAAACTGCGACTGTCGTGGTGAAAATTTACTTGGGCAGGTTAAGATTGTCTTCAGTCTCTAGGGCGCGCTAAATGACCAAAAGAAAAGACAGATGGAAATCCAAAAACAAATTCATTTATGAAAATTCACAAGAAAGTGCCATGCTGGAAATAAAAATACGATTCATCATGACTCACGCGACAATAATGTCACCACTACTAAAAGCGATGGGCCAACGTAGAGAAAGAACCAGCTGAATAATAGAAGTTGTAGAAGGAAGATGTAGAGGTTGTAGAAAGACGTTAACTGATGGACTGAAATCAAAATCTAAAATGACACCCCCCGCGAGTGGCAGCATGAGTGTGGAAAGCGATGGTAGCCCACCAGCCATGAAAATGGTATTGTGCTAAAAATATTTGTGCACAAATTATGACTAGTTATTCGCATATTCATTGATTATATTTTACAAGCGCTGCAGTCGGGTGATGTTCAAGCAAATAACGAATTCTGGTATCCGTCGATTGTTAATATCTCTCTTATGTTTTCCGCATTTGCCTTTTGAGCTGATGCAATGCAGGATTACAAATATGTCTGGGGTTTTAGCCTCGATTTAATGTGATTTGTATCTAACTAGCACCTTGCAAGTAACTTTAATCTTCAGGACAACCTCCTAGTCTCTAAGGTTTTCCATCCACGCCTGATGAGCCGAGCACTGTAATCACCACAGCAGCTCTTAGGAAGATCGAAGGATTACGTCGTTAACAGTTGCGTTCAAGTCCCACGCGGTACATGCCCGTGCCCAAAGACTCTTTCGCCACTAAAGGGGGGATGAAACAATAAGAATGACTGTTTCGGGGCCGAGATGAAAAGGGAGAATTGTTCGAGGCACGAGAGGTGGGTAGGCCCCCTCCTCTCTGTCTGGCGTGGGAGCCGAGCCACTGCATCTGGGGACGGGGAAGGGGGAATTGGTATAAAGCAGGGGGTGCACCAGACCTCTCTCCAAAGCCCCTCTCTCCCGGGATTGCCAAGTCTTCGGGGCCCACGAGGGACGTTAGCGTCCATCGACCATGCGCGCCCCTCATCACCACGCTTATCCCTCACAGAGCACGAGTTGACCACTCACAAAACGGAAGGTCACGTTCGACCCCAGAAATGGAGCTTCATACGGGGCCATCTCTCGAGAGAAACTGGACCCCGTGCCATACGAACACCTGAAAAGCACGTGCCCTTCTCGAGAAAATAACCGTTAGGCACACATTCCGCGAGATTTTGCCGACCACTAAGAGACTTGGCGTACTAGAGCACTAGAAGAGGAAGTTACATTCTTGATGGACTTGAAAGTTTGCAATATGATCCGAGGAGGAATTTAATATCAGACCATAGGTTAACGTGGAGCCTATTTTTTTACGTCATTTGGAAGCCGACATACTGCTGATGATCTCAACCTACAACAGTAGATTTCATCGAGAGGAATGGTGAAAAGACAGCCGAACGGAAAGGCGTAATGTGAATGTGACTGCCACCACGAAAATGATGAGAATGTCGATTTACGACCGGAGAGCTTTATAGTTCCCAATATCCCCGTAGAGGCTCTGCAGATCTTGAGGTTGACTTCTCCGACTTAGATAAACAGACACCGGAGAGGTGGAGCGGGGACTTGCCCTGCGACCAATTAAATCGTGCATCGACCCGCGAAGCTGACAAAAGTTCGTGAGCTGTGAGGTCTTTGGCTCTCTTGCTTTGAGATTGAACACAAATATCCCAGGAACAAGTCTCTGTGGGCGGAGAGGATCTGGGGCGGAGGTAGATGTGAACCTCTCCTCCAGAAGCGGGTGGAGTCGATCATGCGAGCCGGGTCGGCAGCCTCCGACCACATCTGTGCTCCGAGGACAGTAACCGAGGCTGCCTGAGGACGCACCCAGTAACTTCTCCACGAAGGAATTCGTGGGAAAGACACAGCCAGCCCCACGCGACAAACAAAACTATGAAATACCTAAGAAAGGGACCAGAAAAAATCACCGTCTCAAGTTTGCCAAGGACAAGGCGGAGTATTGACGCGATCGATAAATAATTCACCCTCCGGTTGATAACCAGGCCGTTTTGTAGTGGAATAAGAGGGAGCGAGAGAGAGAGAGAGAGAGGGCAAAAACCCCGTCCGTCGGGTGGGACGTGCAAACACAAACTCCTAGGTGCTTTAATTTAAAAGCAGGCCAGTTCCAACTTTGGGTTTCATTTTCTCCACCCTCTGTTCTCTGGAATAAGCCCCAATTTTATCTTTCACCCCAAATGTCCTTATAACGCAAATGACCTTAGCTGTCAGTCATATTCCCTAATTTATTGCTGCTACCACAAGTCCTCACACTTAAAAATATCCCCTGTCAATTATAAAATTACAAAATGATTGGTGGACACTCAATTATTGAACGGTAGCAACAAGATTTTTAAAACGCTGGGAAAAGGCTGACTGTAATTCCTTTTGTACACCATCGAATCAGGGGAAAATATATGACGCTGAAAAACTCAGAAGAAATGGAAAGCCACCTACAAAAGTGCATGAGAACTGGCGAATGCACGAAGGCCACGTTTAAAATATGCACGCGGATTCCAGGATTGGTGCTCCACCCGCCTTATATCAGCCGCTCCAACGAGCGATACATATTCAACGATTCGTAGCGAGACGGTCCTCAATTGCATCAGGAGAATAAGGTTTTCTCCTTTCATCGAACATCTGCGGATGGAATGCTTCTCCATATATCGGCATGGTTGCAGAACGCCAGGTCTATTGTTCTACGCATACCTCGACGCAACACTTCACCGTTCAATGCACTTTGGGTGGGGAAAATCATCTACATCATCAAAATAAGGCTTGGTGGTCAGCGGAACCCGATTGCAATTTTCGCAGCATGACACCAGAGAATAAAATCTCCATTCCGATGTGAAAAACTATTTAAAAATGCATGAGTTTTTGTACGCACCCAAGAAGGCAAAGTCTTCCAGCAAAAATGCGAACTGAACGCCGGACGCTATTTCAACAGCCCATAAGACTGAGAAATATTGAGTATTTCACGGTGAGAACGAAACGACTACCTTCTATATCGTAACGTATTATTGTTTATGGAACAGACTCGCATGGATTGCATCTATAACTGACAGCCCTAAAGGCTGGGCTGAATCCGACTCTATTGTTCACCGCCTCATGTGGAATAATGTTCCCAGCCTCATTCTGCTGAATCGGTAAATAGGGGCGAATCGAATTCCCCAGGAACTGAGCCTTTAGTGTCCATGACGTGTATCACGGGACCGATATCGTCGGATGAAATACATCCCACCCCAGGCATATCCTCAACTCCCTACGCCAATGTTCTACGAAATTGGAGGTCTTCAAGATTGTTCCAGGCGGCTGATATGCAGGCGACGCCCAACTAGGGGCGACCAGAATTCTGTGCGCAAGTTACTACCACCCATTCCTGCACGGTCAGCATGGACGAGCGATAAAACATCGCACACTGGCGTAATCGAGCGGGGATTTGAAACGCCCAAGGGGAGTCAATTACGCCGATAAAATAACGCAAAGACAGCAAACTGCGTTGACTAATAAGGTAAGCAAAAAGCACTTCATTAAAAAAATCGGGATTCAGCGTAAGTTAACAAAGAGACTGGTAGTGAAAGCGAAACAAAAAATAATATGTAGCAACGCAATCTACATCGCTCGGCTGCAAACAGAAAAGTTCCACTCGCGTCAGCAAACCACGCTCGGTATCACAGGAATACACATCGTCACTACGGACTAAACAGAAAAGATGCTCTTCGAAGATGATCAGAGGACGGCGATACAATCTAAGAGATAAGGCTTAATGCGTCTGACAAATAAGACCATAAAATTATGCGAGAGAAGATTAAACCAAAGTGAAAATGAAGTGAGGGGAAATGGACACGCCGTACTGCATGGAGAAAAAATGCAACATCCCCATTAACATATATAATGGAGACAACAATAATATATGGCAATAATAATACGATGGAGAATCAAGGAAGGTGAATAAGGTAAAAAAAAATTTTCTCCCCGCTAACTAGAATTTTCTCGCATTCGTAAAACCAAGTTTCTCCCACCCCACACGAGAAGAAATATCCTAGAAAGTCGAACGGAAGGGATAGTCCGTAACAGTGAAACATTTGCTATTTTCATTCACAAAGAGTTTCACATTTGCAGAGAAAAGGCTTCGTACTCATGTGACGTGTTTTTATTGCACATAATGGTCCATTTGTGAATAATGAGAATACTATAATAGAAAGTCTAATATGGCGTCATTTACGCGCACTTCGAGAGGTACAGTTGTCCCATAGGAAGATTACCAACACGCAAACAAAGAATTTCATGACTCCAAGCCCAAGCGAATTAAGGAGGTTGGCTCGCGACTTCTTGAGTCAAGTTGTCTGAGGAATCTTATTAATTTAAGTACGAGTATATGCCTGCTAAGTGATCCTTACTTCACAAAGAAAATTACCTAAGCTATTGAAAATCATAAGTATCACAAGAAACACGATGTAAAGTCGAAGGATTTCTTTTTTATGATAATTTTAATCAGCTCGACGATGGAGTCATTCAGCACTTACTTTAAAGAAATACATTCATGTACTCAATGAATTTACTAATGTATAACATCAGAATATTACTATCAAACGTTATGTTATAATATTTTTCTGAAATATGCTTTAATATCTCATTAGTAATGATATTATTCATACGCCATACATTTTGGCTGGAGCTACCGCAGCGCCACTTGAAGACAATTACGCATTTCGTCTGCTATAAGCGCAGAAATTGGTGGATTTAGCAAAAAATACGGTGGGTTGATGCCTTTTTTTCGTGTCATTTTATACCTTGTGAAATTACGCATAAAATATCAGTTTTTTGCAAAAATGACATGTCACTATGGTATTTTTAAACGTTATATTCCCATGCGATGGCCATTCTCGCCGTTAATCGTACGTAATTTCAAATGCAATTTGTGGAACAAGGAGTATTGGTTGGTGTAATTATCTTTACTTTATTAGATAGAGGAACTTTAGTTCTCTAGTGCTGAAAATATAAAAAAATGACATGACTTTCACTTTTTGGATCAACCTCCTTAAGGCATGAAGTAGACAAAAGGGAAACAATAGTCAAGATTTTGTTTGGCTCTTTAACTATCCCACGGATGAGTGGAGATCGACGAAGTTGTATACAGAAATGGGTAAATCATCACATAAAAAAGGAAACCGCTAGGGAAACTCCCAAAAACCACAGTGAAAGTGGAATATGCACCGGCCAATTGTCTTGGCTCATCGAAAATGGGAGCAGGAATGAAAAGCGAGAGAGAAATAGGAGGATGGTAGGAGGACTCCCACGAGGGAGGCGTCGCGATAAATATCCCACGCCATCTGACATACGGCCAGGCGCGGCAGAGGCGACAGCTTTATCTGTCTTCGACGATGCCCCGCCAAAAGAAGAACGAAAGTTGAACATTCCGCCATCGTGGCTCATGAGGGGCGGGGCTGGGGTCGGGGGCAACGGGAGAGGGGGCGAAGACCTCCACCCGCCTGTGGGAAAACACCGGAGAGGCCGTGAAAGGGACGGCGGGGCAAAATGGGTACGGGACGCGTCGTCGGAACCTGTTCCGCGGGGGACCAGTAGCACACACACACAGGGGCGGATCCTTCGCGTGAACGTCGTCCGGAGGAGACGTCTCGAAAATTTAAATGGTCCACTTGGCTGGATGAGGAGACGGAGAGATCCGTGACGGAGCCTGGACACGCATCTCCCCAGCCCTGATGCCACGCCACACTCACTCCACCTCATCCGTGCGTCCACTCGGTCAACACGGTCGAGAATGCGTGGATGCGCAGCAAAGCGGGGGCCGTGGTCAGGTTAGCCAGGACGGTAACACGCCGGAAACCCATACTTAGGTACCCATACCATTTGGTACACATTGGTAACCCAATCCATAATTCTAATAAAGTTAGGGAGACGGATTGCAAGACGGTTTAGAATGTCATTTTTTCCACGTACGATTCGAGTTCAGAAATTTAGACATCGCGTAAATCGGCAATAATTATAGAGGTAATAATCAGAGTAGGTCGATAGTATTTTTTATTTCATGCATGTTCAAATCAATATGTTACTCGCATGCATTGCTCTTAGCATTCCCCGGATTCAATTTTTTTGCATGCATGAGTAGCTATTAAATTGGTGTCGGATTTCAAGTCATGCATGGTATTCGTGGGTGTGTCCTGCATGATTGGGATTTGGTAGTTTTTTTCTTTTGTTCCTTAATTGCTTTAAAAGGTGTGGTGTTTGTTTTGTGTTGTTCATTTATTTTTGTTATGATATTGTTCCTGGTTTTGGATGCACCCCCTGCCACACCCTCGAGGTGGCTTGTAGGGTATGCCGCAGATATAGATACTTTGCTGGTCGTAACCCCGCCCGATGCATGGAGGCTGTGTTTGTTTTAAGATTAACCTCTTAGGTTATACGGTGCGATAATGCATCAGCTGTCGGATAACCTGAAACCCGAATCTACAACTCTAAAGTCGCAATGAAAGAAATATCTTCCTCAGCAATACTACATTTTTAACGTAATTTCCTTACATAGAAGAAACCTGAGAAACCACAGGTAAACTACAAAACTATACTACTTTTTAAAATCCTCAAGTACTCGTACTGACATTTCTTTCCGTTTTCTAAAGTCAATGAATTGCCTTTCTCCCACATAACGTTCCTAAAACATTATAATCCACCAATTCCTTTCCACACCGAATCTAAGTGTCGCTAAAACACGGGAGTGCCTACTAGCGCGAAACGATGAGAGAGCCGAGGATCACTCAGGAGAGAAGGCAAGACGAGATGAAAAGGGACTCGCCCTCCCCGATACGGCGTCAAACGTAAGGTGAGGCGAGGAACGGATGGAGTCGGCCCAGCTCCCCCACCGGGAACCTCTCCGAGCGGCGAGGCGTCTTCTCGGCGGAATTCAAAACGAAACACGTCCTAAGGCAGGGAAAAGAGGGAGGGAGAGAGAGAGAGCACCATCATCCCTCAAGAGAAGAGAGTCGAGCATCGGTCACAGGGAGGCTGCGAGGAGCTTCGCGGGGGGGAGGCAAGACAGGGGGGGCGGCGGACACAAAGGGGCGGCGGCCCGCGGTGACGTCAACCGCGATCCGAAAAGGACTCCGAGGGGCCGGTACCGTCCAAGGGAGCCAGCTCATCCCCATTCTAAACGGAGTCTAGCCCTCCCCCACCTCCACGGACGACATCAAAGACGTCGCCGTCCATTCAAAGTCGTCGTGAGCGGCTTCAGTGGACCATGTACGGCTGCGGGGAGGGCCTTCATCCTAGCTCCCGGCCGATGGCCAGCCAGCCAGCCGCGGGCTCTTCCCCTACCCTTCCTCTAACCCGCCGCGCTAGCCAAGGGGCAAGGGGCCGGCCATCGCGGCCGGACACGATCAGCGAAGAGGTTGAACGGAGACAACATCCCTCATACTACGGCCGATTTGATGGTACACATCAGATTGGAGATAAAGACCACCTAGGGAATGGATATAAAATGCCTTCCCTTCCGCGCACGATTAAAAATAATCAGAGTAACAACCCGGAGGGAGAAGTGAAGGGTGAGGGATCCTACAAGATGCAAATCTTTGTAAACATCTGCTTCCCTCAAATATAAAGCGGAAAACGTGTAATATACGCTGTTATTTCTCGCCTAAACTATACACTCATAAATCCTTGGTTGACGCAAATCGTTAGTAATACCTGATTCTCCCCGTAACCCAAACAAAATACATGCATCGCATGCTGTTAATTAACGTCAAAGCATTGCAAGGAATGGACAGTGTAACCCGTCCACTAAAGTGTTTTAGCAGTAGGTTTCTATTCCTTGAGTTCTACGTAGGTGTGTCCGGTGATTAAACACGCCATGCCACTCGCCCACCTCGTCGCAATGCACTGTACTGCAGTTGTAAACCAAAGCGAACGGCCACAGAATGCACAGAGAGAGGAAGACTTAGTGAGTAATAAAACTAGACGTCAGTTTATGGCTAGTTTTATTCCTCCCTTAGTCTTCCGGTTACATCTGTTCGCGTCTAGAATGCTCCCTTCCATCTCCACCAATGTGTTCTTCTTATTCTAAGGGACGGTCATGAGCGTCACGTAACAAACTGGATTCTAAGTCGTGGAAAAAACGACCTCGCTCGCGGCCAAGTGACTTCGGGATTTCAAGCAAGTTCGACGAGGGACGAGCGGTGAAATATGAGAATGGAAATGATATTGGACTCTAGTGAAGGTGAAGAAAACTGCATGAGGCCCAGCCATAAAAACACAGGAATGCGTCTCGCATGGGAATGAGAGTACAGTTTGCATCGCATACACAGCGACCGGCCGGAAATATCCGGTATGAAAGAATGAAGTAAGTGCTGAAAACTGGTTTCAGAGTTTTGGTCGCCAGGAAATAATTTCAGTTTTTTCGGTGATAATGATGTGAAGGAAAAGCCACCAATTTCCAATGTTTTTTAGGAAGCAGCTGTTAGTGTTGACAGATGTAGGACTATGAAAATAGATTAAAACGCTCCATGACTTGATGATGGGTTAACTGAATATGTTAGATGAGTTACATAAATTATCGATCTGCAACCCAGCCTTCCAAAATATAACACTCACGAAGAAGTTAATCTCTGGCTTAAATGATTGCGTAAATCATCTGAGCCGGCCAAAACACCGAATGTGCACAGAGATCATGGGATATTGAGTGCCACAAAACCATACCGATCCGATAGAAGTCATGAAAGCACGTAATGTTGCAAAGCCATTGGCACAAGAAAATGTTAACTTCGATCAGGATTGCCAAACTCCACATTTGTATTCTCTTTCGGTTAACTATGTGTCGTTATCCAAGCAATGTTGAAAGTCCCAATCTTCGGAAACACCGCTGGGGCTAGGGGATTGGATAAAATAGACAAAAGTGAGAAACAAATTAACTACCGCTACTTGCCACACATTTAGACTGAAAGATCACAAAGATAGGGGCTATCCTAATAATGGAGGCATGAAAATTAAGGGTGAGACAAGGAGATTTGTCCACCTTCCAAAATAAAATGTAAAAAACACATCTTTTTAATACCGAGGGTTTATGCGGAAAGAAAGTGAGGCAAAAGGAAAATAAGGAGCTACATTTATAGCGATTCAGGATTAGGGAAAAGAGGAACAACCGGCGAACTAGAAGAGGCAACCATCAAATGGCGAGGTATCGCAGACAAAAATAGAGCATGCCGGAATCGTAAAAGAAACACCGGGGGGGGGCGTTTTTAAGGGAGAAGGATGAAAGCATCATTCGCGAAATAGAAAACGTACTTACTTGTCTCACGTGCCTTTCTCCGCACGTGCAGGGACTAATAAAAGTTAGAACTTGGAGCAATATAATGACCACGCGCAGGAAGAAATATGTCAGCTCATACAAAAATAGTACCGCCGGTAGGGGGCATGGTTACGGGAACCGGAAGACGTTAACGAACAACTTCTTTTGCTTTCAGCGACGGGCGCGAATTTCACATTTCACCTCTCTGGCTTGTTGACGAAAATAAGTTTTGACGATTTTCGGAATCGTAAAGTGAAGGTGGCCGAGAATGGGATTTGGAGGTCAAAAGTTTCTTATACGGATTTCACAGCGTCAATTACGAGAGCTGTCGTGGCGCCAGTAACCGCAGAGGAACCCAGACGTTCTCTCTCAGATGGGTTCACCTATATAAGCAACAGCGGAATTCTTTTTGCCTACGCATGAACGTGCCTTTTTGAGAATGAAAGTTCGAAAAAAATGAACTACAAGACTCAAGAGTTAAATGACAAATCGAATGAAGTGATAATAAGTTCATAATATTCCATTCCCGTACTTATTTTTAAAGTTTACTGTATAAACTCTTTGAGTAGAAATAGCATTGAAATGACAAAAAAATAATTTTTACTGCACTGATAACAAAGGCTAGAAACAAATTTGAGAATATTAACTAGAAAAATGCTTTAAATCTCTCCATGACGTAGGAGATAACGTAAAAAAATTTTTTAAGATGCTCCTAGACAATATTATTTAGCATAGCGGTAATCTGGTAGATCAATTTCAATGTTGGGAACTGATGATGTAATTCAATTGCAGCACTGATTACATTATAAATCGTATTCATACCCACAACTCAGCAATGACACGGGCCAGAGAAATGCATTTTACTCTTTTTTTTTACCACATACTATAGTTCACGAGAGAGGAGGAAATAGGTTTATCACCGATAAAATTTATACTTTTAAACCGATGCCGCTCTAACAGTTGCCTTAGGTGAACTATCAAAAGGATGTTGTTGGTCACGGACTGCGAACGCATAATTCGCTCAGCGGTCTAACGGCTCGTTAGGATCTGGTTTGAGCATCAAGTATGACGAATAGAAAAGCATGATGATGTAATAGATTGTATGCGGGGGCATGGAGGGTCCCTCCGCATGCAAATTGCAGTTTTAGACGGTAAGAAACTGCACGAAAAACTAACCAAACGTAGGCGTATGGTATTTGCCGGTGGTCAATGGGGGTACAACAGCATACGTCGAGCCTGATACCCGTTAGATAACTACATAAAAACACCGAGCAGATGAAGCAGTTCCTGAGGAATGTGGATCCAGAGAGAAATAAATTTTTCATGAGCAAGAGGCAATACCCTCCACGGTAATATGGCAGTAAGTCTGTCCATTTTGACAGAACTTTGCAACCAAGTATACGTTATTATTCTCTTTTGCTGTCACCAAACGAGAAAAAGGTCCTTCGATGAAGATGTATTACGTTCCGTCTCGATCCAAAGTTATAGTTTACTACTTACGACTGCTTCATTCCGCGACTTCTCATGCGGATGTGAGACCTAGACACTACGTGAAGATGATTAAAAACAATGGAAGCCTTAGAAATGTGAATGCGGAGGAGAATGCAGAAAGAGCAATGGACGGAAAGAAGGACAAAGGAAGAGGTGTTGAACATGGTTCGGGAGGAGAGAAGACTGCATTCCGAAGTTGGGAGACGGCAGAATGGGCGGATAACAGTGGTACTAACACAAAAGGTAGCGATGGTAACAAACAAAAGTGGAGTAGGCAAGGAAGAAAAAGAAAGGCACAATATGAAGCACTATTCAAAATACAGTATTTAAACAGTATGAAAGGGGAAGGAGATATAAAATAAACATATCTTCATTTGTACAGCGAATTTAGGACTATGAAGTCCTCTCTTAAATTACTTCAATGAAGTGCACAAAAATCCATACTCCGGAATGTGATAATCCTTCCCGGATGGAACTCAATCCCGCAATCTAGAGATTGACAGGCAAATACTGAACATTCAATACATCAGCAAATCTTTTCGGATGTCAATATTGTTTCTTTGAGGTACAGATGTCGTGATGGACCTGTATTACAATATCAAGTTCGCATGAAAAATCACTACTGCTGGTAGTTATTATACTCTGAATCTTAAATTAAGCCACATTGTATCAGGACATACCCTTAATTTTCCAACCAGTTTAAAAACACCATTATTAAATATACGACAACTCGGCCGGAAAATGGCTCGTAGCAAAATCAAGCGCGGTATTTCAAAACTATTAATGTCCCCCAAAATATTCGCTTGATTGTCGTGACCGGTGACTTACCCCACCGCCACCGAAGCTAGCCGATTTCAAAAGAGAGATTAGGACAGGGGAGGAGTCTGTAGATAAATAAAATTTCGATGAGTGGTAACACTCCATCTAATCCAACGCTAACTGGTAAAAATATAGCGATATGCTTCACGTGGGGTCTACGTAACCTCGAGGGTCATGTTTGGGGAGGGTCGAACCTTGATCTGAGGGACCTTTATCTCGATTCCGATTATATTTAGAGCGGCACGAGGGGGGAGAGTGAGGGAAATATTCATCAAGGAGCTCTCAGGGTTCGAATTCTGTTCGCCCCTGGGATGTCCACGAGTTTCCATCCGGATCACGGGCCCGCACGAGGCAAACCGCGCCGCAGACGAGCAATTAGCGCCGGCGAAGTCACCTGTCCTCCGAGACGATACATCAAGCCGCCTCGTAGTCGGAACAAGAGCCGCGCCACCGAATATGATCTTCCCCCGAACAACGAGCCTCTCTCCGTGACGCGCCCCCGGAACTTTAAAGAAAGATTCGCAATTTAGTGAGGCTCATTAAAGGAGATAGGCCACGGTGCACGATCCAAATGTGACACGTCGCCGCCTTGCTTAGGTACTTCCTGCGCCAATAATCGTCACGGACCAGTCTGCGTTTCGTCGGGAGCGCTAGGAATCTAAACTGAAGAAGTGAACATCAGCAGATCGTCCCGTGATTGTGACGAAGGCTTAAGACACTCCGTAATAAACGCATCACCCCAGCAAGGACGTGTGGCAGGAGCTGGGAGGTCACGAGACCTGATCACAGGGAGACGATATAAAGAGCCAGGAAATAAGGAGCAGCCAGGAAAGAATACGGATGGAAAACATAGATATTTCGGTATACTGGTGCTTAATACTGCTTGGTATTTTTTCATTCACGATTGAAATGAAAAAGAAACGAATCTGAAAATCTTTTCGAGTGTCCAAATTATTTGTAATCACTTACTTCCTTCCAAATAAAACCTTAGTTCATAGCGGCCGACATAATCATTTTATCTCACTATACACCCGATTTACCTGGTTATAATAATCCGTACTGTAACACAAGCGGGCCCACCCTTTTCTACACTTCAACCCGCTTATCAATTTACAGTTTTCATCGATTGAAATATCCATACTATGTGAAAAAATAAATATGCATCTTTCGGACTTTTTGTTTCCTTATCAATCTCTTTAACAACCACAATCCACCCACACCGCCCAGTTTCGAAAGCAATTGATTTTTTCCACGAATCGATAACGGGAGGACATTGGGAGAAAACTAGGAAATACCATACACTCCACGGCAAACGGCAATGGTGAAACTAGGCAATGCATCATAACAGTCGGTGTCGGAATGCGAAGTTTTCGACCGATATGATCGCAGGCAGCTCGTGTGAGAAGGAATTCTTTATGTCCAACCGCAGGGCATCCCCTTTATATGCCTTGATTCCTCAGAGAGATCTCGCCTAGTAATTGACGGGCGGGCGAAAATTATTCCCCTAGAGTCGTCATCCGCCCGCAGGACTCGTATATTCTCGCGTGTCAATAGCGTCACTTGATGATGCATCATGAAAGAGGAGAGAGACTGCCTCCTCTAGATTCCTTCCTCGCCGCAACGGACCGAGTGCCGTGCGACAACGGACGACGGCGCGGTATGAGGAAATTGACTCCCGCACCCGGCCGTGCGTGCCACCAACTAACGGCAGGGGGACGCGGGGTTTGAAATAGGATAGGATGTCGACCCTCGACCGACTTCAATGCAGTATGCACTCGGGGCCGCACTGCAGCGCGAGATGCTCCGTGTAAATTAATTCAAAACCCGTCGATGTTAATTCGATTTACATCGAAATTAATTCGACGCAGATAATTATTAATTCGACTCAGATCCATGTTAATTCCATTTCAAGCGATATTCATTCGATTTCCATTGAAGGTAATGCGATTTCTGGTTCGATCCTCGGCCCAGTCTTCCACCTGGAGGAAAGGGTAGTGAGTGCCTTTATTATTTTCTTTTGCTGTTTTATGGGAGGGGGCCGATAGCTGAGTTATTTTGTATAATTGAGGAAAAGTGTGCAATTGGGTGGAGGTAGGGAACGGAGGAAGGGTGGAGAGGAGCCCGGCGTCGGCATTAGCGTGCTCTTTTCAAAAAGCGCCAAGGGGTCGACATTGTCGCGTCACACACGGAGGACGGAGTACTGCATTCGAAGTGCTCTCCACAAGGTGCTTAAAGCGAGACAGGACACGGAAAAATGTGTCCGTGTCTGTGCTGGTACCCCGACCCTAAGGATGAGCGAACAACCAGTGCAAAACCCCGCTACCCGGGGAACATATCCCTCTCATCTCTAAACGAGAGGTTGGTGACGCCACCATTCCACGGCTGGGAAGACATTACCAAGAGTGACGAGTGAGACACGATGCGGCGGCGAATGACGAGGAGGCAACGACCCATGTCTATCGATTCTGGCACCCTGTAATCCACGAAGGGTGTACGGAGATGGGATGGTGAGCATAAAAATCAAGCCTTACCATCTTTATGATGTAGGTACCTATAAACAGGGTATTGAATTAATTAAAAATATCTATAAGCAGACATAGACTTCTGAAGGAAAACACCAAAGATATAAAGTTTTAATGGAGAACAGGTATTTGGTACATTACATTTAATGGCACTGGTACATTAGAAAATCAATTTAAAAACTATTAGGGACGTTAGTAACAGGAGGGCATGTATTATGTGATGAATTTAGACAGGCGAGAGAGAGTGGATCGTTGGGCCATAAATGAGACATTATAACCGGTTATCGGCATCAAAAACTTGACCTAAGGTTCTTTCATAAGGTGGTAAATATCCCCAATGTCCTATGACGGGACAAAAGGTGACAACAACTATCAGAAGGGCTTGGTTAGGAAACCCTAGAAACTAGAAGGACGTTCGAAAGTATAAGGTTACTTTCAAAGACCAAATCAAGACACAAATTACGAGAAATTAACTATACCAGATGGTGTCACGTTACATTTGGTATTAGAGATCAACTGTTGGTCCGAGAAATACAAGAAAGGGGGATTCGCGAGCAACCTAGAGAACATCAACGCAAATAAAGCCTAAATATTTAAAAAGCGATAAGAGTCACACCACAGAATTAATTACTAGTTTTCTTTACCCCTTTTTTATCATTAAAATCTATTTTCACGGTTGGTTTTCGCCGCGTCATCACCTTCCAAATCTCCTAGCGGTGGCTCCTAGAGTGACATCCTAATTCGACCAACGTTAGATGGCTCAAATGAGCGAGCTCTGCTCCCCACCTAGTATCTACTGACGGAGAAGAAAATGTTTTCCAGTAAATAAAAAGCGATCCTTTCACCACGCGAACAAAAAAATGCACGTTCCAGCCACATCGTGAAGTCGTAATCATTTAAATGGGGGAAAACAACCAGCCAGGGTAGAAGTAAGCCCTTGGAATAAAAAAAGGCTCGCATCAGACCACTCTTTTCACCCACCACGATTAGGGGAGAGCTCGGGGAAAAAAATAAACTCGTCGCCGGCGATAACAGTATCCCCGAGGCGACGCAATTATTCCCCCAGCGAATTCCAACCGCGACGCGCGACGGAAAATAGCAAATGAATCGGTCCCGCGCCCTCAGACTCCCGCGGGAACGCTGCATGTCTCTGGAGGTGGGTGCGGAGAGGGTGTTGGGGTTGGGAGAGGGAGAGCGGGTGCGGGCGGGCGGGGGGGGGGAGGGAGCGGATAAAAGAGGAAGTGCGCGCGGCTGCCGGGTCACGAGTGCCGGGCACAGCGAGGGGGATGCGGTAAAAGTTGATGGCTCGAGAGGAAGAAAACAAAGGAGGGCCGAAAGTGCGTTCGCAGTGCGTTGGGTCGTGGGCGAGGGCATGCGAAGGTGCATGTGACTGGGCACGCGCGAGGAGGAGCAGAATGCGAGCAAGGAAGCGTGCGGGTGGGGAGAGTGGCATGGGGAGGACGGGAGAATGAATGACCAGCAGTTGCCTACGATTATCCACACAATGGTGGATGAGGGGACGGAGGTTTGGGAGCGTCGGCCCATAAGCCTGAGGTTTCGGATTCGAAGCCTGGAGAGGTCTTTGGAGACGTCCACTAAAAACAAAAGCTGCGTGATTTTCTGGTAGCGAGATCTTACTACAAAACCACAGACGGCACAGGGTAAGGAATAGGAAGTTGGTATTCATGTTGGTCTGCCAGTCAATAAGATGGTCACGGGTTTGAATCCCAACTCGCGGGTGGACGCAGGAAATGTTCCGGATTACATCATGTCTTATTTTATAGCCACCAGTAACTGTACCGTGCAAGTTAGAAGCTTTTCTTGAATATCCCCCGGAATGTTGTGCAGGAGGTGAATTTCCTGGCGTCCAACCCGGATGATATACCCATCATAGATATTTCTCATTCTGTAGGTAGCATTGTAATCCTTATTCGAAGAAAGAAGAGCATGATGAGTGATTGCTCCCTGCCACACACCCTCGAGGTGGATTTCAGGGTAGTACGAATATGAAGCTTTAAGGTTAAATAAAACGTTATGTAAGAAAACAATTTGCTGGAGGCCGTAAAAACCAAATTCTATAATCATTATTACATAAAATGAACTGTCCTCCGACACTGATGCTTGAATGTCACTCAATTAGTGCTTAGTGAGCTCTTCCTCTCGAAGACCAGACAAACCATATGAATTAACACTTACTAAGCAGACCAAACTGTGCACGCACGGTGGCATCACGAACATCTACGCAATACCCTGCAAGCCACCGCGTGGGTGTGTGGCAGTGGGGAACACTAGGTTTCTTTCATATCAGTGATGATTGACGCTATATCGTTCCAAATATATTCCTTCATCCAAATGATCATTACAAGGATTTAGAACTCGGGTATTGATATGGATAAGGAAAATATCATCCTGAAATATAGAAAGTCGGTACAAGAACAGTCAAATCGAGGTTTTTAATTCAAGTGAGACCTGGCGAAAATGAAGCGTGTTGAATACGAAAACACCAACTTTACGACCTTACAGAATATAATGAAGATAATGACACGCCACGATATGTAGGTGTCTTAATGACAACGCCACGCTGTGGAGAAAGGCGCTCATTAACATCATCCCCATTGAGTTCCGTGCGAGTTCTTAAGTTACCTTACGACATTCCCGTTTTGACACATGAATGGTCCATGCTTCATAGTGTAACACCCGGTAGGTACCAAAGCACTATATTCCAGCATGTGCTACGAGGAAAGGTGCGATAGGTGTTGGCACTCTCGACAAAGACACGCAAATGAACCTCGTTCGGCAGGGAGGAATGCCGTATTTTTCGTCTAGAAAATCGTCCTCCAAGGGCTTGAAGCAGTCAGGGGAGGTAGGAAACAAGGCTCATTAGGACCGCAACCAGTACTACAGTATTCTATTGGCGATATAGCAGGAGACGTAGACAACACTAGCCCTGAAGAACTTTACATGGCTTTCCACATACCAGCTTCCTTTCCAACCGCGAATCAGTTTTTATCTGCATCGTCTTTGTACCCAATAAATAAGTATATAATCATTCTTTTCATCATGTACGCCTTCTTAGGTTGAGCTATTCTGCGCTCGATGCCATTAAAGGTAACAGAATTCTGGCTTTACGCTTAGCTCTATCTACTCAGTTTCAAGCCTCTTTGTCTAAACCAGACCTGCGCAACTTACAAGTGAACATCCACATGGATATAACAAAAAAAAATAATCTCAATCCGCAGCTGGAGAAAAGTATTTTGAAAATAGTTAATTCCAATTTAGAGAAATAATATTTATATAGCATAAATATACGAATGAACATAAACTGAGATGCAGTTTACTAATATGATATAGATTTTTTCATGACTGCCATTTTCTTTCAATAAAAAAATCCCTATTTTTATAAACTATTGACACTTCCTACACACAACGCGTGCCGTTGGGCAAACCCAAGCGACACGTATGCGGTCCGTTGGCCGTATGTTGTGCAGTCCTGATCTACACACTATATTGTGTAGTAGAAACGCGTACGAACTGCATTCGGCAGAGAATTATGCCTTTTTTCTCCGGGAAGATCGTTCCCTAAGGGCTGTGAGCGTAGGGGTACTGCACTAGGGGCCAAAGGGGGCAGCAGCAGCGATCGAGACTCGATCCCCATGGAGGATAACGGGTGCCGGGCAGGGCCCCCCTCGCCCTTGGGGGAAGGGAGATGTTTTCCCCCCGGCGACAACAGGGCCGGGGGCTGTTTTTCGCGACATCTGCGCTCACAGTTTTTCCCCCACGAGTTCCCCGGCGCGCGCGCAGGACGGGGGAAAGGCTTCATCACTGCGGAAAGAGCTGCATGAGTGATTTTCACGCCGATTCCAAATCCTCGCGATTCGCCGGCTACCGAACACCACGCACAACACCGCGTGACATATCTCGGAACAATGTCAGAATTACGAACAGCGCCGAGCGGAATTAAAAAGAAGATAACCCGCGGACATATCGCCAGGGAAAATCTAGAGGAAATTTGTTTCCAAGTCAATAGCTACGATGTTTGTTAGAGTATCAACGTCAAGTTCCCCACGGGATCACAGAAGTGGGGGAGGCGGGGGGGTTGAAATTTTTCAACGCGCAGCACTTTTTTCATTCGCTTACCCGCACGTAGAGATTTATTTTTTTAATACGAGAAATGACACGATCACAGCTTAGAAGCAAATGGTGACGAATCGATACAAACTGGTTTTTAATATTCTCAATCATACACACGCCATATAAAATGAAAAGCAACTCAACTAAAACACAGGAAAAACCGTGGCAAAAAGTTATGATGTGCGAACTGCATGACCACTTCTGTAAGATATTTTGAACGAAAAATGGGGATATAAACAACAGAATGTCTGGAAATGTTCCTTAAACAACTCGGCTACAATACTGCACAATAACTAAGTTGCAAATTTCCTTTCAACGTCATCTAGTATCAGGCTAAAATATTAAGTTCTCATAGAGATATTCTTGAGTATTAGTTTCATTCGGCATCGCGGTATGCCAGTCAGGTGTAAAGCGAATTAAATTATAATAGCCACTATGACGATACCCATCCACGCATTACAGGACCGGGACCAGCAGTGGATGATACACCTGATATTATATTAACCGAAACTGTTGAATAACATCGCGCTCCATAAAATTCCATGCACGAAATTAGGCTGCAAGAACCCGAAAACGTGTTGATAGGAGGAGAAACTTGAAGAAGAGCCATTCGTCGTGAAATAACGCCACCTCATTGCTACGGAACGCATAGAAGATCGAGACAGAGGAGCATAAAATGAAAGAAGCTATCCATCCAAACGCTTATTTCAGGCGATTGTTACCGGGAAAAGGAGCGTATCCAAACCACGATACCAATTTGGAGAGACCTAGAAAAAGTTCACGCACATGGTTCCCCAGTTCTAGAGTCGGCTTCAAAATTTCCTCCCAAAGACAATCCGTTTTCCCACCACTGATCCCGGTTAACTGCGCCGACTTTCGTGGCCTTCAATACCAAAATCCATTTCCTTGTCTTCCGCACTCGTCCCTCAGATGATATCAACACCTACCGCTAACTGCTTATGAGCGCGAAACAAATGATTCGCGGTAGGACATTCTCGAAAACACCACATCGGATTGTCGAGGTTAACCATGGCCGAAAGGGCAAAAGAAAAGCACCGAATTCTTTTCGCGAGACAGAAGAATAGATTTCAACCGATCAGCGACAAGATTTCTACGGAGGAAGGGAGATTACCGCGAAATAAAACCATTCGCCCATAAAATGGTGAGAGGAGATCTGTGTGCTGCCCACTGAGGTGCCTCTCAGCTTCCAAACCTACTCCCTCCATAACCCGACTGTCCATGCCACTGCAACACCTACCCAGAACCTCTAACCTAATTAAACACACTCCAGTTATTTCACCTGTACACAAAAAACCTTTTTATCTCACCAAAATATATCTTTTCTTCACCCCGTCAAACATGATATTTTCAGATAAAATCCACGGAAGCAGAATTTTCCCAGAGAAAAAAGCACTCGCCTTGACTTGAACCCGAAACCCCCTGATTTCCGACTACATGCTTCACCACTTAAGCTACCAAGTCATCCTCTTGCCCCGCGGATTTCTAGATGTTTTAAAGAGATACGGCACAGTCTCAGGCAAAATTTTGTCAAAGTTAATTAGAGTATGAGTAAAGGTATCAACACTGCAGTTTCCACATTTTCCAGCATCAGGTGATAGGGTGAGGGAAAGGAAATGGATTTGCCATTGAAGGCCAAGAAGATCAACACGGTTAATTGGAATCATTCATCAGGAGATCAGCATACCTGATGCTGTAGCATTACTATGAAACCATGATCGTGTCTAATAAACGTCTATTTGGAAACTGCAGTGTTGATACCATTACTCTTGCTTTAATGAAACAAGATATCACCGGACTGCAGTATATTTTACGTCAGAAAACAGCCGTAACCGAGTGAAAAGCTCCTCCGCCTACAAGGCCAAAGCCAATTTAAAACACTAATGTTCTTTTGTAACAAATACAAGGATCGCAAACTTGCCAAGAGAACCTTGACAAAATTAACTTTTCACCTCTTAAGTAATGTATCTTATCCCTCATCAAAAACCCTATTGCCATCAATGCTATCCTACTTCTCAATTATTCCCTCCATGACCGAAAAGGGCCATGAGTCCGGTGCGTCGACACAGGATTACTTGCTCAATTCCGAAGTTTGTCGCACGCTCAAAATTACTTCCGCACCCCCGCGAGGAAGCAGACGAGGAGCCCGCTCCCTTTCACGAAGGAGCGCCCAGAGGGAAGGAGGAGTCATCGTCTGCGACGCCCCACCCTCAACTCCCAGTCTCTCCGAGGCGAGCGTACGCGGCGGAGGGTGCGAGAGAATAGGGCCCCCAGTGCGACACCCTCTCCCCTGGAGGACCCGCGAGGACGATTGGAACGGGGGGCGGGGAAACGAGGAGATGGAAGTGGTGTGTGGTTCGTGGCATTAGAGTGGGGAAGGGAATGATTTCGAAGAGGACAATGAGGAGTGAGAGAGAGGGGGGGGGAGGTTAGGGGGAAGGAATCGTTTTCTCGGTGGCGCGAAAAAAAAGAATAAGGAATCTGTAAAGAGGGTGGGGAGACGGAGGAGAAGAGGCACTCGCAAGCCTCCACCATGGTGGGCCGGGACCCCTTCATACAAGGGGGCATCCATATATTACGTAACGCTGATTTACCACTTTTTCACCCCCCCCCCTTATAACGCTCCGTTATATCCTCCAAGCCCCCCTTATTTTTGCGCAACCTTGCAAATAAACCCTCTCTTCCTTGTTAATGATAAAAGAGCCATAATGTTGTAAATACATGATTAATTGAATATATTTATTCATACATTTTTATAATATACATAAGATAACATGATTGTAAATGTAGAGGACAAAGGTAGTTATCACAAAACAGCAATGCTGTTTTATCATAAATAACTTATTTGTTTCCCATTACGATAATTTAGTGGCATCATCATGTACACCATCGATGTCATTTGAAAAAAAATAAATTTATGCCACATCTTTCTTCCTAAGTAGGGGTTGTCACAGGGGTTGTCCGTTTTTCACACATTCTCCGATTTTGTTCATCAAATAGGGTATCAGTTTACCACAGCCTTTAAATTTGCTTTTTGATATTTAAAAAACTTAACCTTAAATATTGGTATTCAGCATCCAGAAGGATTTAAACGGTTTTCTACAAAAGCGTACGAGATGTCACGTTTCGGGAAAAGTATGTGATTCCACAGCGAATTATCTTGGATATCCGAATTATCACTGCACATTGACTGCCGCTCAAAACTCTGCCCAACCCAGCATACACAATGGGAGCGGGTATCGAGGCAATTTTCGTTCATTTCCCCCGATCCTCCACCCCCACAACCCCGAGCAGGGAAGGAGGGTGAGTCTCCGCTCGAAATTAAGTGGAAACTGACAAAAAAAACCGAACGAATGACGCCGCTCTCTTTCGGCAAAGATAGTAAGTCATTTCGGATACGAGAGAAGCGAGACGCGCGGAGCGTTGACACGGGAGTTTCGAGCTACGAGGCGAGGGAGACCGCACATATGACTAACTACCTCTCTCTCTATCTCTCTCATTCTCGCTCCATTCCGCGGAGGTACGTGCACACAAAGGGAAGAAGAAAGAGAGATGGATCATCCTCGTCTTCCTGCAATACGGTCGCATTCCCTCGCGTTTTACTCTTCCCTCTCCTCACCACTCTCGCAGACAGATGATGAAAGGAACAAAGCTAAGGCGGGACCGTCGCCCGAGCCCCCAGCCAGCGGGTTCCGTTTGAAGTATCTTCTCTCCTCAACCCATCCATGTCTCGCTCGGATCCAGGGCCTCCGGGGAGGCCAATGTGAAAGAAACTGCGGTGATAATGAAGCACGAGGAAAAGGCACGAGCCAAAATGCAAAAAATCACGAGGTGGCAGACGTCGGCTCTGTGTCGCGAGACACAATGATGATGATCACCAGTTACCAATCGGATGCCGAATGGCGGCCTCTCACTTTGCTCTACCCCAAGTGTATTCCCCCAATTCCTTACGTTAACACATCACCTGTTCGAAATATTACCCTAGACAACCCTTTGAATACTTAACCATTCAAATGCAGTACCATGGTCAAGTCGAAATCAACCTCTCCCAAAGCCTTTTCTTTTTGCACAAATACCAGTGAGAAACATATTTCAGCCTACGCCACTATTAGGAAATACTCTGCATGAAATATTCCATGGTGCTCCAACGACTGAGGTTTTATTGCACCGTATCCACACTCCTTATCCTATTTCTAAGACACTAAACACCCGACCGAAACAGGAATTCGAAGCGAAATCTTTCTGAGTTTTCAAAGTTTTGTGAATATCTTTCGTTTTCTGCATTCATTCCTGGACGCGAGCACACAGCCTAGCACGAAACTATTACTTGCCGATGTGGCAGGGATAAGGGCAATATCTTCGTATTGTACTTCGTATTGTAGTTCATGCTCGCATTCTAAATTACAAGGTAGGCCGGGGGAGTCGGCTCTAAGGCAAAAACACATCAACTGTAGGTACCCCATTATTTAGGGCGCTTTCTTTATCTAAGATCGCAAATCAGAGGGATCTAGCTGTTGCTAGCGGCGCGATGCGGCATGCTACCGGCGCAATACGCAAAATCGTGACTCTAGAAACAGGCATCACGGAAAGCATTGCGCCACTAGTGGCTACCGGTTGGAGGAGAAAAAAAAACATTTGAGCGTTCATTCTCAATAACACCCTCGAGGAGCCTTGCGATGCACTCAGTACATGTTGATGAACACGCACCCTGCACCCTTAGACAATGCTCTGCTAAGGATGAAAGCCAACTCCCGCTGGAATATTTCCCCGCATTATTTGGTGACCTGGCGCGCTCAATAGTTTTCTAATAAATTTTAACATTTACAAAAATTTAATTTCAGGGAAGGTTCCGGTAATAAATTTTTGGGACATCGATTGGGAAAACGTATGCGGGCAGTAGGTATGCGGCGATGTTCCATGAGTCATGCACTAGAAGAGATGTTTCCCATAGTTTCTTTCATTGACTGGACTAACTGAAATGTACTGAGCAAACTTTTTCAGAAACCCTTATCAGGTTAAAACGGTGGAGGAGTGGAACAAGAAACTTTCAGCACAGACTGGTGCGCTAGTATAAATAATGCCATTTCCTTTGCTTTTTAAGTGCTTTTACTTGAGTTTCCGTATACATGTTTCGGAACAAATTTTTACAAGATCAGAAAATGAAGTAATACTCCAATTCATACTCATACTGTCCATAGTACCTACTGTTTTTCTTTCTCGCAATCGCTGACCTAGATTTCTACCTCTGATAACAATCTTCAGCATGATAATATCGCTAAGTAGCATCATGCTTTATCAACCCTACCTTCTCTAATTTTCGCCAAGAATGATCTGCCCTCCCCAGCCATGCTCGATACCTGTCTCGTGCACCTGTAGAAGGGCATATTTGAAAGCTTTTCATCCACCACCGATCAACAATCCTAAGATAGGTTTGACGCCGCTCTCAACTCGATTCTCCTATAAGCTAACCTCTTCATATTTGCATAATGCTTCTCCTTCACATCACACATTACTTGCTCCACATAATTCATACGATGCTTTCCTTTACTTCACTTCCGATCCATTCACTTGTCCCTCGCTGATTGCCGTCGTCAGCCCATCATGTCTCATGATAAGGCCGATTATATTGTCCTATCTTCTCCTTAAAGTTTTCTGCATGCTTCTCTTCCCTCCCACTCCTGTTAGGGCTTCCTTCGTTTACCACTCGGTCGATCCATTTAATCTTCATCATTCTCCTGTAGCACCACATTCCAAATGCTTCTTTTTTGGCCCACAATCTATTTTTTTCGATCCGTCGTCTCTGGTTGGCGAAGACAGCTCCCGGTCCTAAATCTCCCAGTATTCAATCCAGCTCCTCGAAAACAAAATCCCCCCGCTGCTTTTTCATTTCGCTCGCCTCTATGGGCCCTGAGCAAGCGAATTGCGGATCGCGTCGGCCTCGCAGCCCTTCCGTGAGGGATTAGTTCCCATCGCACAAGTGCCCGTGGCTTGGTTTCGACGGGGCGGGGAAGACACGCTGCTTCGCGATCGTCAGACGGAAGCCCGGCGCTCGTCATCCAATGGGTACACATTCGATTCCAGCACAACAAGACGAAGACGCAGCTCGGGCGAAAACATGCAGCGTAAGCAGTTAATAACAGTCAGTCCCGGCTTTATGATGCTCGGATAACTGAAACCTTGGGCTGACATTAACGTAACGTCCAGTTTTCAGTAGCGGACCGATATCTAAGGTCATTGGCGCCATGCCGGGATGATGTACAGGAGAGGTGGGGTAAGTGCGGGAGTCTTCACGCAAGGCTCCACCGATCAACGTCCCAATCGTAAGAATGAGTACTGCAAGTAAAGTGCACTTAGGTAGGGGCCGCTAATCTACTTTAAATTTTCTTTCACGGCTTGGATTCTAAGCCGGTCCCGCAGGATGGTATTCCAGTGGCTGAACAGTAGCTCACGAAAACTAAGTGTTTTTCATCAGTTAAATAAGACTCGAGAGACGCATTATACCGATTGTTTCTGTTGAACGGGAACTTAGTTCAATCTCAGCGCGAGGACTGAAAGAGGTCAGGAGGGTGAGACCCTATTGGACAATAATTCGGTAATACTTGGGGAAAAAACCTAAGTTTCCTTTCATTGTAATGTATGTTCTATCACGTCTGAGATCAAGAGATATGTAGCAAATGCCAGGGGCGATGTTTTTCTTACCTATTGGATAACCTTCCCCACTCACTAACCTTACACCACGATGACTGTTCAAGTATTCAATACTCCCTCACCAAGTGTTCAAGATATCAACTGACGTATACCAGGCGAATTGTACGCTCCATCATTGGGAATTCAACGGCCATACAAAGAATTGGCGCGTTATTTCCCTCCTCAGAAAGTCATGGGTTTGACTCGACCTCGTACTCGGCGACGCAATCATTGCACATAGATTTTTACGTACCTCCCGGAATAGGTTCGAGTAGATAGCTGGTCGAGCATAATTGTGTACGTGCACACGCTTATAATATTCCAATAGTGAAACGAGCAATCAACATCTCCGGGAAATATATGCAAAAAAGTGACTTTAGTAGTATATGTCTGCGGTAATTCAGGTCAATACAGAAAAAAATTATAGCTAAATTTGTTTCCTTGACCGGGAAATTAGCCGGATCTCCAAATGGCTGCTCGGATAGCACGCCAACCAACTAAACCACAAACGCACCATTCCACAGTTGGCTAATTTCTCCAACAATTCGTTCAAGGTAAACAAAACTTGTGACGAGCATCCTTAGATTGTCTTCGAGTTCTTCAACCTTAGCTTATTACAAAAACCATGTCTACCTCAATTCGTTTACATATTAGGAATAAAGATAAAGAATAAACCGGTAAACAATGACAGACTACAATTACTGATGGCTACTCAATACACGGGTTGAAAGAGCCTAGAGGCGAGAATAGTGTGATGACAAATATCTTATTAGAGTAAAATTTACAACATTCAATTACTTTAATCACCAGGGTAATGAAATAGAACATATAGGATCCCTTTTCCCTGTCAAAATCCTAAAGGGAAAGTGCAATTTCACATGTGAGCCAAAAAAACCGACATTTTTTAAGACAAGGAATAAGCACAAAAAAAGAGGTGCTATTCTTGCGTAAAATAGCCTCCGGTATTGAATTTTCAACCAGGTATTCTCTCGAGGTAAGGCGAATCGGAGGCGTTGGAATTTTTCACGTTAAATTCTCACTGACTAATCAAAGGGAGTACGATCACATACAAGAAACGTAAACGGCATCTAGAGGGACACAGAGTCCATAACAGAGGTAATTTAGGGTCAAGAACTTGTTGCAGTTGCTAAGATGGGAGTCAATTTTATACTGCAGGTAAAATTCAGTACCGATTCTTACGAGTCTTTTCGAGTTTAAACCCTTCACTGAGGGTGTAACAACGTTATGACAACTCTATCACTCCACGCTCGAATAAATATTTACTCCACTTTCTAAAACTTGGATCGTAGCAATACCAATATCAATACCATTCCTCCCATTAAACGTCACTGCCTTAAATTTCCACTGTTTAATGAAACCTTGTTCTCATTAAGTCATCTAGGAGATTTTTAGGGCGCAAACCAGGGAAAAATATTAAAGAGCTAACCTGGGAGCTTAACCTGGGTCTAACACAAGGTAACAAGCTTTAGTTTAGTATCTACTCTCGTCAGAATGATCGTAATGAGTACAACATCTTCTTGAATAAGAGACCAAAGAAGACATGAAGCAAAAAAGTAAAACCACTATTAAAAATGAACCAGGGGTTTCCGACTCAAACACTTCTCACCAACATTTGCCCACATTGTATTTGTTTGTACCAGTTAGGAGCGTAATCAATCCCGCATGTACAATTTGCGTAACGTCACAACAACGACTAGGACAATGACCACGCTCCTTTCGATTGCCCACACCCGAAACACATCGCCGTAATGTGCACTTGCGAATGCACGAGGGTAGCCACAGCCAGTACACCTCCACGCCGATATTGGGGATCGATTAAGGCAATAAAACATGGCAAGGCCCAAGTTGCACGATCGACATCGGGGTCTTCGTGTGCGGGAGAGCGTGCATGGGTTATGGCACGAAATGCCCCCTTTCCGGGGGAACACCGAATAATTTAGTTCCCCCCACGCCCCCCTTAGGGCTGCCCCTGGCGCTCCCGCGGCGGCTTGGGACTTCCCCAGCATGTCATCGGGGCGGAGGCAGAGACGAGGGAAAAGGGGCGAGACACACACACACAGTTGGCTGACCGCCGGATCGATGGCACGCACCGCAACTGTGTACCCACGGGCCGGCGCGGGCGATTATGCGAAAGAGGTGGCGCCATTTGGACATGTGGCGCCTCCAATGGAGGTGGGGGGGATGGAGTGCGGCGATCTCAACTCGCGGATGCAACCGCTACTCCTCCGACACTCTCTCTCCACGGTTGGCACCCTCTAAATTATTTCAGTTGCTAAACCCCCCCTTTAAGAGTTGCCAGAAAGTTTTCAGACGTAAAGAAAACGAAATTTTCCACGTAAATAAAAATGTTACCACGATTTTTATTTGCGCCCGTTTGACAATGTGTTTTTTCATTTATTTTTAGATTGCTGTAACTAAGCATGGAGGTAAAGAATGCATAAAAAGTTTAATGGCTTGAACACCAAAGGAACAACAGATAGTTAGCATACAAGCTGTCAGTTTGAATGTAATTTGGTACATTTTTCATTAAAATTCACGGAATTCAAGGAAAAAACACGGAATCAAAATCGTTATTGTCTACCCAGGTAGTATTAGAAGGAATAAACCATTTTTGACATTCGCTTTGCCCAATATATAACAGAAAATAGGGAAATTCGAACAAAAAACTCAAGAATAACTTTTTATTTGCATATAGGGTGAATTATTTTACTTCTCTTGGTTCATTTATGGCAAATTTGATAAAATAAGCCTGTAACTGCTCGCTAGAATTCAAACTGAAAGATTTACATACTAGAATTTACGACACGAACTTGAAAACTCCATCATTAATTAACTGTGCGCCAGTAAATGAGTTCGTGACATAATGTTACCACGATATCTAGCTGACAACCATTCACAATATGCCGAGCTTAGCTGACGTCGATATTACGTTCACCAAAAGCCTATGTAAACAAAGTATGCAAGGGGGTAAACAAACAAAGTTATGCAGTCTGTGGATATCCAAAATACGTCCTTCCTCGACGGGTTAAATTATTAAGCAAGGAAATTCACTCACTTAAAAGGTTATACATATGCATATCCCTTTATGAATTCGAATGTCGCAACGAAAATTGAAGTAACACATTACTGTCATTTTAAATTAGTCAACAGTTGTGGATAGTGCGGAATAAGGAGTGGTACGTAGTCGGAGTACGTAGTGTGCAGGTATATGGAAGAAAAAGAAAAATATTTTCAGAACAAGATATAATTCCCAATTTACATATTCGCTTTTACCTCTTCATATAAGCAACGAGGCAGGGAAATAGCTCGCTTAGTTTCTCAGAAGTGTGTACGTTAGCACATGAATAGGAACATATCCACGAGGAAAATAACTAAAATGAGGAAAGACGCTTTTCATTACCGTCACAGAAAACTATTTCAATATAAGTGGCGTTATTTCCCACACAAAAAAAGAAGACCACGGAAGCAGTCCAACGGCCATGACAGACCGAGCCCACGTCAAATTAAATGCCAACTCTCGTGCAGATGGAAAAAATCTTGATTATCCCCATGATTATACGGTGGAATAAAAGAGAAAAGTAAATTTGCATCGATAATCGACCACGACTCTTAAGGGTTCACCTCGGAGGCGTGGGGAGGCGCCACAATCGGCCGCCGGGAGGGCCACGCCCCCTCCCAACCCTCCAACCCCCCCAGACAATCCATTTGCGAGCGCCTCCTCCTTTATGCCACGTACTCGCGGCTGCCCACGAAGGGAAAAGGGATACGGCCCTGTGGACAGTCTGGAGAGGGCGGGGGCCGGTGACCAACCCGGCCCTGCCCGACCCCAGCCGCACCCCGCGGACGAAGTCGGCAGAAGTCGCGCGGACCCAAACCCGAGGCGCAATCAATTCCAGCAGTCGGACGACGTGTGTAAAATAAGCCCGACGAGGCGACGCACGGAGAGAATACGGAGCACTCCCAAGATATTGAATTTCGCCTTCGCCTTAGTGGGGTGCCCTATTGGAGGGACCGTCCATCAAATTATATCCCTTGATCCCATTCCGAAATATCCCTTTCGAAACTCCTCGTTTCAGAAATCCTTCGGAGAATAAATGACCGCAGATCCCCGAAATTAATTACGGGGAACACAGGATTTCAATCCGCTACACCATACTCAGGCGATAGATTCCTTCTAGGCTCTAGAAAGGCCTACAAAGTTAGTAGCGGCAAGGTCCAAAGGTAGCGAGAGTGGGTCTTAGAAAATCCACTGCGATTCATTGTGAAAATTTATTTTGCCAGTAACGATTATCGCGGAGCTGTGCTACACCGGTGAGATGTTTATAGAAAGTTCGACGCAGGGTAAGATAAATGTAATCGATCTCGACCGAAAAATTATTGATGGCAAAACACGATTTCAAAAGAAGAGAATCTGAAGATGAGAACGCTCCGTTGAGACCGGGTGGCGCAATAAAAAATGCTCGGAGGAAAATGATAACAAAGTCAATTTCTCCCGCGATCATAAATTGCTGAATGCGAGTCGGGGAAAAATCTGTGGATCTATTAGTCAGGTTGTATATTTCTCTTACGTCCGGGCGGAGGGTTCCATCGTGAGTTGAAGTTTCAACACGAATGCCGTGACCACTAGAAGTCGTGCATCGAAGAGAGATTTAGAAACGAAGAACCAGTCATCGGATACCAATTCCAGAGAAATACACGAAGATGACGATATTACTCAATGAGGGTTTCCGCAAGTAGACCATCTAAAGAGGGATTTTAAGAACGTTGTCTCCGATTTTTTAGACTCAGAAAGCATTCAGAATGGGAATATTTAAGGTCTGGAATACCTCAATTTCCAGTTCGAAAATTGAGGAATTTGGAAATCCTTTCCACGTACACCACGGCATAGGAGACCAGTACTCAAGCCATCGCACCAAACCTATCCCCGGAACGATTTAGCAGCCATTTTATAATGCTTTATTGTTCGCACGGGAATCAAATATATATGTACTGCAATATGTTAGGATAATTCAGGCATAAGAGACTCCTTTAAGGTCCAGAATCCGTGGAAGTCAAACATGCTCCCAGATGAAAGATAAACCTTTTGAATGAGCATGACGAAAACCCTGAGGGACTCGCTGATTGAAGGTGTATCACAACTTGAGCTCCCAGTTGGGTGTAGAAAATAAGGTGGACCAAAGACTGACGAACGAAGAAGAGGTGAGAGAGGAAACGATGGTGCAGCAGGAGATTCAAATGGGTCAGGTTTGTAGAACGCGGCAATCACTTGTAGCTTCGGTTTTTAAGTACTCCAAAGGCTAAGACTATAATCTCTCAACCTAGCCTAGTTCTCTCAACCTAGCCTAGTTCCCCCATCCTAAGACAAAACACACCATCTATACCCTTAGCGTGATTCGAATCATTTGGATTCGTCCCTTCGGATATTCGGCCGCCGTGCTACCAACACTGGCTACCGAGGTCGGTAATGAACAACGACACACCATTTATTTATCTTACATGGACAATGAGAGAGATACTCGTGCCAGGCAGGTTAGTTTGCCGCACTGGAGATAAGAAGGCACGTACTGGACCAGAGGAAGAAATCTTCTGCCTCCATCAACCTGCTCCCCACAAACTCTCGAAACGGCCTCGACCTCCCTCGTAACTCACCCTCTCTCCCATCTTTCCCATAATACCAAATCCCTCGCCCCAGCCTTCCCGTTGCCTCGCCTGCAAGAAATCGACTCCCGGGCTCCTTACGTCTCCCGTTACCCCTCACAACGTTGGCACTGCCAACCACACCACACTCCCCCCTCCGCCCGGGGAATCGCCTTCGGATGCATTCTCCAAATTCTGACCTCGCGCTTTCCGAAATTCCCTCATCGGCGAGCGCGCGGTTCAAGAAACCAGCCCGACCGCCTTACACCGTCCTTGAAATGTATTTGCGCCCCAGAGACGCCGCTCACCGCCCTTCGAGCAAATAACAGCCGTCCGCGATTACCATTTCTTCCTTGCGTGGGCTCGCCGTGACAGCCGCAAATTGAGGATTCGCCGCTAAGGCCGGCGGGAATTGGAAAGTGAGGGTATTAATACGAATGAATTTTCGGTAATATATATATCCAACGAAAAGCTACTCATACCACGAACGCATGCTAAACACGCCCTTCCACCCACGACTAAATACAATCCTATAAATATCGACATGAAATCAAGAAATGCTTAACCAATAAAAATTCCTACTTGTGGTTATTCATGACTTAGCGCCACCTGCCTGATGCAGCTTGAGCTAAAAAACATTTTTTATGACTACTGAAGTAAGTTTCATTCAGTTGCATGAACCAGAGCTTTGTTTTTTAAAGATTCGCCCCCAGCTATACACCCATTACGGTACCTTAAATTAAAACAACCCGAGTATTACGATAGAATTGATCAGAAAAACAAAACTAGAGTGAAAACGATTCGTAGCAATAGATTTTATAAGTATTTTTATCGCGAAACATAAGAGAACATATCAATATGGTACAGGGTTAAGTTGGTGAAATATTGGTAGAGTAATCTGCAGTGCATGACGCAAGTTTTAACACTACTGACTCATGCATGCTTTGGAAATATATATTAATTTTTATAAATAAATTCCTCACTTATTAATTCTTATAAGGATTCCATGAAGATTTTTCGAGAAAAAACTCGTTCCGTCACCCACCAGTTCACCAGGGCCGGCCGGACAAAACCAAAGTTTAATCTTGTTGCCACGCTCAAACGGCCAGCGAACTCACAAACCCTGCCCTCCGGTGACTCCCGGGGCAAATGGTTAGATTCGAATTAAGATACCGTCCACGATTCCTATCCCGAATCTCCTCCACACGACTCCGAGGAAAAGACCGACACCCATTCCTCGCCCGCTTGCCCATCCGAGAGTCTAAAAGACGGCGGCGGCTGACCTGCCAACCACCGGCATTGCCAGGATCCCGGCTCCGACGGCGATGGGCTCAAAACCCATCAAATGCCTCCCTCTCCCAATGAAGCGAGTAATCTAGATTTTTATCACCATCGACAGCTTTCGCAACGCATCGAGGCCTCATTTTTCTTCGCCTGGTTGCATTTCCTCCTGAAGAAGAGCCGGATAGGAAGGAAGAAAGAAGGGGACGGTGCGACGGGCGCCGCGCCGCGCCTTCGTCTTGTACACAGAAGAAGCGCGCATGTTTCTCCTCATGAAATAAAAGTGAGGTCTGTTCACGATGAATTTTGGAACGCAAGTAAACGTACGAAGTTAAAGATCGAAATGAATGTATAGAGAAGGTAATAAACAGTATATGACGCATTAATGTAAATTGCTTGAATTTTTCATTCTGCTAGTGCAAGTGCCCAAATCACGAGTCATAGGACTATCTACTTACGGGTAATATATTACCACTGGTGACGATAAAGCGAAGAAAGCATATTGCACTTTATCCAAATCATGGTTGTAGAAAAATAATTTAATGTACTCTGATGTAAGGTTATATCACACCTTCTCACCAAAATCAAACCAAACTTAATCCAATGGCTTACACAACACCCGATCCAGAGGCATGACTCGAACTCGCGATCAAAGGGTCATAAGGCTGTTGCGTTACCAGCTGAACAACCGCGGACTAATCATCAACCGAACCTATCACACAATACAATCAGAGATAGCGATTGGGAAGGAAGCAAATTTACAGAAAGCATTTAGTTTAAAAAATCACATAGAAAACAATCTAACAGCCGTTTCTCAAAGACGAAGAAACACATTAGGTATTTTCGATTTCAAGAACAAATTTCGGACAGAGAAAATTCGTATCGCTAACTTAGAGAAATCAATCTGCATTATTAATTAGTTCTATGGTGTCTGACTTAAGTAAGTGGAAATAAATATCTGAGTGAGAAGGAAACAAATTTGTATATTTACCCTGAATTTGTTTTCGTGGATACAACTAGTTTCAAAGCTTATGCGTCATTATCTTGCTTGTGGTCTTACTTATCGTTAAATTATTATACTTTATGATGACGCAGAAGCGTTGAAACTATTTGTACCGACGAAAATCAATTCAGTGGAAAGATAGTGATTTCCTTCTCAATATGCAATATTTATTATCTTAAGTGATACTTTAATTATTTTTTTAAACTAAGATTGTAGTTGTTTTACGCCATTACAATCATGTTTTATGTATTTATTTCGACGAGGGGTTAGATGGCAGAAGGGATAGTTCTGTCTCAATCTTGTCCCAATTAAGACATTTTATTGTTATCTATATTATTGTTCCGCCGCGACAAGACGATTCCACCCTAAATACGCTGAAACTTCATTATTCATGAGAGGCATAATTTTCCGAGCTAAGTCGACGTTTTGGTTTTGCGTACGACACTTTTCGCCGGTCCCGCTCTTGCCTCGATGGTGCGTTAACATCTCACGCGAGCCTCCCCCATGGGAGGCAGGCAACGTGGAACGAGATGCTCTCGGAACGCAGTGACGGGGTGAGGAACAGGTGCACGGCCGCCAAGGCAAAGAGGGATGACGTTCCCCGCTCCCGAGGGAAATGAAGCTCCGAGAAGAGAGACGGGGAGAGGTTTCCTGAGTGTATCCTCCCCGTTAGCCCACCACAGGATTTCAATCGGACGCCAAGGAATTTCTCCGGATAGGAGAGGGGCCTCTAAATCACTCCCAAATACACCCTCCTCGCCGATGAGACCTTCGGAGGCGGACGCGGTTGACTTCGATGGACGCGGTTGACGCCGCCACTTGGGCCAACTTCTCTGCCTTGATGGCGAGATCGGTAGTGCTCATAGCAACAACAAAATGGTATGTTCAAGAACGGGGGCGTTTACTCGGAAAAAAATAGATATTTTGTACACGAAATTGTTACATGGAGACGAAAGAGAAATATTTTGTTAACCGAAACTAAAGGAATGACAATCTATTAAACAGAATCACAAAAAAATTTAATAATAGGGTCTATAAGTGAAGTCTATAAGTATATAAGTATAAGTCTATAAGTTGCATTGAACAAATTGCACATTTGGAATGCGAGACTACCGCAAGTAAAAAGAAAGAGATACTATTTACCATTAAAATGAAGACACATTTTAGACTGGCAACATACCACAGCTACGTAGCGACATTTTACATTCTCTTCGACCATAAAGTAAGAATTAAATTTTTAAAACGTCAAACACTTATTTATTGCATTCAATCGAAAAAAAAGGGTTGTTTGATTGAATATTGTTCCTTCCACTACATCCAGCCTGAATAACTTTATAAATTTCAAGCATCAAAAAACTTAAGTTATTTTGGTGCTTGAACTTTAACTAAGTTTCATCCTTTCTAGTTTATCAACTCAAGGTGCATGATTTAAATTGTGGAAATATTTCTAGTGGAAGGACTGACAGCGCTGTTTGGAATGCAAAAACGCCTGAGGCTTAGCGCCGTAATAGCTCAACCATTACGCTACTGACGGGAGGGTAGTTCATTCAGTTGGCTGGCAGGAGCTTCAGCTTCGCTACATTCACCTGCGCGATGTTCCTATGCACGAAATCATCATTACTTCATCCTTTGAGACGTGGGGATGGTTCAGATCGAATGAGCGAATGGAGAGACCTTCGACGAAGGCCTTTGAATGAGGGATATCGAAAAAGTTTATGAGAGCGTCTGATAAAAAGGAAAGGTAGTGCTGGAATTAGGCATATTCCAGGTCACGCCAATGTAATGAAGGCCGTTGCAGAAGGCCAGACGGGAGGAAATGGAGAGAGGCCAAGGACATATTACTAGAATGCGAACTTTATAAAAGATAATGATGCAAAATGACTGAAAATAGCAGCGTGAAATCGGGGAGCGAGGATACTTAGCCGACCTAAACATGATCTGACTGACATAAGATGGTCATGAAGCTCACGACCTTCGATTACCTAAAGCAAGGACTCCAGATGAAACCCCTTTGGTTAGAAAACTAGTCTCTTTTTAAGCAGAGAGAACTGATGGTTGAATCACGATATTTGCGACAAGTCAATCTGAGGAACTTTCACTCCTCTCACATGCACCATGTTCCTTCGACGAAAAATCACACCTATAACTTTGAAGTATCATCTAGATGTGAAAAAAGAAGGAAATATTAATTTTCCTCGGAAAATTTCCACAGAGATGTATTGCGCAGGGACAATGGGGGACCGAATGCACGTTAGCGTGATCCGACAGTGAAGGTACGGGAATGACAACTTTTTGAGATCACATCAAGAAGGCAAACTTTTTCTTCGAGTATTTTTCATATTTGCAGGCATATAGGAGGCAGATGGCAAACGGAAATGTGCACCATTAGTCATAATGAGAGATGCGGGACGCAAATATTTCTTCTTCGTCGGAAAAAGGATTTCCAATCATGGAACTGACGGCTCATTTAGCCCATACAAATATCTATCATTTCTTAAGCGTGTTCGCCACAGAGGAACGTTCTCAGAACCAATGAAGAGTTGTCATAATACCTTTAGAGCCTCTACTCAATCTTCGATATGTTTTACGAAAAGTTTAAGACACCTCCACTTCCCTCGCCACACACCATTAAATTTTGTTTCTCGGTGCCGATTTCCAGAACACATTCCCCAACCTCAGAGTTGATTTGATAAGCTGAGAGATGATCTCACCTGGAGCGAGCTTCTAAGGCGCCTGAAATAAAGCTACTAAAGGCTGTGGGAACCAGTTCATTTCCTCACGCCCCCAACGGATCTACATCCAATGCTGGTACCCTGATAATAAAGCCGTCGTGTTGAGTGTTGAGTGTATCCCACAATAATCATCCGTATCTAGCCGCGGAGCGCATCTCACGACTAGGCTACCATGCAGCCGTCCATTACCAATGGGTTGTTTTTTTTCATGTCATCATAGCCCTTCACGACCGCCGAATGGGCAACGATTCCTACACTACCGGCGACTATCATTTGCCGGACGAATCTATTCACTACGGGACTAATCATTTACTGGATTTTGATATTCCATGCGGTAATCTCACGTGGAATTCAATACATTAAAATATATAGTTATCATGGCCATTACCTCTGTGATGCTGAGTGGAACCGCAGTTCATTGTACCCATCCTTCATAAATCTATTTATTAAAGCAAATATTAGCATTAAAAATGTACCATCAGTTTTATTTATTGATGCCAATTTAGAATCGCTTTTTAGCTTAAAACAAAAACGAACAGTCACAAAAAAGTCATACAAACACTTTCTCAGGAAATTTAAGAGCATGGCTCGCGCTGATAAATACAAAGAAGGGCAATTTTTTATGAAATTTCCGTATTTTATTTAAGATATGATGGGCTATTTTTTGCAGTAACATTACTTCAAATTCAGCGTTTGTGTTGAAATATATTTACGGCTCTCCAGCATATTTTAAATATTTTTGAGGGAAAAGTACGCGGCTCTTTTATCTCAATAGTTTACCGCTGGTCTAACCAATAGGATGCTAATACTAAGTAACTAGAGACACACCTAAATGAATGACATTCTTCAATCAAAAAGCCGTCGATGAAAGAGCCCGCTGCAATAGGGTTCACGGCTCCCGGGAGCACGTGTCACGGCCGCGAGGGTGTGCACGGATGCGGCCAAGTGCCCAGTTCCGCTGGGGCGTCGGTGCTCACGCGTCGGCACAAGGGCCCTCATCCACGGCGACCCTATGTGGGAACTACTTGCTACCCCAATCCTATCGGCTGGACCCAGCGCTCCACGCGCCCCGTTCATCTGGGCCCTCAGGGCCCCCAATGAACGGGGTGATGGGCTGTCCTTCCCGGCACCCAATACCCACTTCTTGCGAAGGGTCGAGGGGTGTGTGGAGCAGGCTAATACCGAAGCCGGGTTTCTCTCCACCCTTCCTACGTTACCCAAAATATCCTACCCCTGAACCAACCACCCACCCGTCCTAATTTGGCGAAGCTGATCTTAGATTTGGTCGCCTCCACCAAATAAATACGGATATTATGAGAGTAAATACGAAATTCTGAATTTAGCTAGAATTCTAGGCATCCCGGGCTGGAATCCCGGGAATGGCAGATTTTAGCTCGCACCGGATCCTACTTAAACAGTCTGGGGTGATGTTGCTTTTATTTGTTAAGAATTTCTTACGCACGTATTTGGTTGAACTCGTGTCCTTTGCGGCCGTATCACTAGCAACTGGGGCACCGTCGAAGCAGCGTAACTATAAAAGAGTGAAGCTGTTTCGGTGTCTGTCAACTTATCAAACCACCATGGTCGTTGGTTTGGTTGTGGTAGCTAATGCTGGCTTACCGATAGCCCAAGTTCAAGTGCCAATGGCGGCAGATTTTTACTTATCATAGTCCCAAATTGTACTGTACTTAGACGCCACGTAGGTATTCCGAACGTCGGATAGAATTTTTAATAATCGACATATGCCGGTAAGAGAGTCGAAAGATAATTTAAACGCCGGGTTCCTCTCCCCCCTTCTTAACTCCCAACCAAGTATCTACCAAATACTACTTGCGTTAGTGTCCTTGTAGTCGGTCACCTCCCGCAATAACAGCAACAATAACCAGCGACAAAGTCGGCCAACCGTCGGTATTCAACCCCGAACTGAATTCCGCCACCTCGGGACGTGTCCCATCGCGACACGGTCGAAAATGGATTTAGACTATTTGGAGCGCAACTTCTAGGACAAAGGGCCCTCGTGAGCACGTTGAAATTGATGGAACAAGTCATCTCTTAGAGCCATGGAGGAGAATCCAGAAATTTAGGAGAGAAAGCTGGACTGAGGAGTGCTTCTTGAAGTGAAATACGAGAGCTCTGCATTTATCAGGGGAAAATTCCACTTCGATGCACAATATTAAGGAATACAACGTATTTCTTCAGACTAAATGCACTGTAAATGACGTTTGTGGAAATCCGAGCTCCCCCAAGATATAATTTCGCATCTTATAACCATCACCATTCGCATACAATTCTGGAAAGATGCATTTTCTCAATGGGACCTCCGCCACCGGGATGACTGAAATACACAAAAAATGCTCGAATAAACGCGGACCTTCTTAGAGGGAATCTCAAACATTTTCTTCGAGCTGGCATTTCGAGCTTACTTTTCACGATGTTTACCAAACTGCTATAGGAGTAACTAAATATATTAATATTCAGTCGCGGCACATTCTAAGCCGCCTTAAAATTAAATTAATAAGAGTCAGTCCCTGTATTTATCAAACTCCTCCCTTTCTAAAACGCCATATTCCCCACTGCATTAAAAGCATTGAACTGAGTATTTAACTAACAAGAAGTAGGTTTGGAAGGACATAAAACAGTTACTTAACACTCCGTTTCAGCCTACTCGCCTATTTCTTTCTCCGTTTCCTGATAATTAATGCCTTGCTTTATCTCATCTAGAATTCCTTCCCATTTTATCTCTCACCCACGATCACAGAGCATATTCCTTTCTATCACGGCCTTCGAAATCCCAACTTCCCCTCAGAACCTGCTCTGTCCACCTGCTACGCCTCCACCTAATTTACTCGAGCAATTTCCATTCCCCCTCCGCCACACCCAAACGCCTGCATTCATCTTCCCATCCGTGCATCTTACTTTCACCATCCATTTATTTAAAAAAAACATCTAAAACGCACACTGTGAATTCGTGTTCGTGAAATCGATGTTCAAGTTTGAGACTGACTCCGATCCCCGTATGCTCACATTTCCAAAGGAAATTTTGGCGAATCGATCATTCCGAATCCGATATGACCCTTCCACACAAGATGTAATTGCCTCCGCTAATCCACTCCATCAGCCGACTCCTATCCCCTCCACATATTCTCCATGCATTCCTTCCATTCCATTCCCTTCCGGAGCTTTCTTTGCTCGTACCCTTTCTCTCACCTCACTTTCTCCAACATGCCTACTCCGGATACAGGTCTCAAGCGCCTCTCATTTACTTCCATTCCTTCCCTTCAATGGCTGGGTTCTCAACGGGTCCGCATCCCCACAGCAATCAAAGTGCTCCCAAGAAATGCGGGCTATTCGACATCCCTAAAATCGAGGTGAGCACGCCGAGTTTACTCGGCACTCCAATTTCCCATTTCGCGAGGCCTTGCCAGATGCCTCGTTCTACGGAGGAGGGCGGTAAAAACCGCAAGGATGAACGGGAAACAATAGGAATCTCGGGAAGAGGTGGAAATGAAGAGGAACTCTCCCGGATTTCGAAAGATTGATAAGTGGGTTAGAAAATCACGCCGGTGATAAACTCCCGGAGAGGGCGTCATTCTAGGCCGAGGCATGGGATCCCGTCGTGCCAGACTCCCATGCCCCCCCAGTGCTTTGGCCATCGGATGATCCACACTTCGACGGCTTGCAAAATCGAGAGGGTTATTGTGCTCGCGTGCGTAGCTTCGCCTTCCCCGAGAAGAATTCCCCTTCACCTTTTCCACGCTCTCAAGATGGATGGCGAGTCCACACAAAACCTTCGGGTACCATTTCACGTTCCCGGGAGAAACTCACTCGCCGCCTCTCAAGGCGGGCATTCCTCGGAGAAACTCCCCAAGTTTCCAGAGGACACGAATTCTAAGGCCGCGCACGGGAGATGCCTTTCATTTCGACGCTGAATCGCAGAGGTGGGGAAGCAGATCGGGCCAACGGCCGAGCGAGGATGGGCGCCGACGGTGATCCGAAGCTTTCGTAAATGAACGGGTGAGACAGATGATCAATTCTCCAGGTGGGGAACTACAAGGATGTACCGCTACCACAAATGTCCGAAACGAGCTCTCCCATTACAAAGAGTCATCCTTGCGACTCGACATTAAGGTTACTTTGACTTTCAGGCACGAGGAGAGATGGTCCTTTCTAGCCGTTAAAAAATCAATTTCATTCACAAATATCATGAGGAAGGAAACTTAACTTACTATGAATGAAAACGGGAATGAATAATGCCCCTTTTACAACGAGAAAATCCGTGAATTTTAGAAGGGAGCATACTAAATTTATAGAGCTCAGCGCATTACAAAATTTAATTATTCATTCTAGAAAAATATTGCTAAGAAATTCGTAAAGGATAGGTGCGATAAGCGATAAAATTATTCAAAAAAACTGCAACCGTCCAGTCGATGTTGGGATTGGGGTCTAAGAGTTGATACTGATAACTACACGAATGAATCACTTTTAAAAAATACCACAGCAAAAAAGCTTTTCAGTAAACGGGAGAAGATGAATTTACCGGTGCTAGACGATTTACTCGAGGTCGGACTGAGAAATCTGGCGCGAAGATTTGAATGCCCTGCCCCGGATGTGCAAAATAGAAATTTCCCGTCTTGGGGGCGAGACTCCAAACAAACACGATTCCCTTTCGCTCGACTCGCACCCGCCTTCGGAGTTGCCACCTCACACGCGGCCTTGGGCGACACGACCTTTCGAGGAATATTTCCCAAAGAAGGCGTGGTGAAAGGAAGTGGGAACGCAAAAGTGCAACATAACAATTGTCCATGCCTCCCGATACCACAGTCGTGCTCCAGACAATTAAGCAATTCCAGCCTACGAGTAAGTAAATGGAGCAGTGCGAATTTAAGCTCCACTAATTCACCGACAAGGTCATTCCGAGGTAATTTCGCACGACGAAGTTGACGGGGTACATCGGCCAAGATGGGTCGGTTTTTTTCTCCAAGTTCCACTATAATCTGGTGCCTCGAACGGCACTTAACGCAATATAGCTGGTATCTTCATAGCCAAATTACCTGCACTCCCTTTATTATCGCCAGGATCGCGACCTTCATCACCATAAAATATGCAAATTTTTCTCGGTGTTGGGTGCAATTATCTCCAAATTTTAAAATGCTAGTTCATTTTCAAAACCATTGAGGATAATAATGAGTGATCGTTCAAAATATTTAGCTACACAGTTAAAAGGATCGCCTTAGCTCCATTCTGATATCTTTTTAAAAACGAAACTCATAAAATGGAAATAATTGCTAAAGTGAAGTTCACGTAAATCACTATCATTACAATGGCCGTCAATTTTCAAACTTTTTTGAGATAATGGTTTCTATCGCCTATAAAATGGAAAGCAATTTGTTTATGGAAAACGTTGGTTAGTTCAGTTATATAGACACTAAAAGCGAAAATAATGATTGACTTTAACTTTCGAGAGATTACCTCGCCGTCAATAAATATCATCTTATACAATCACCATCATGGGCACCGAACAGGAGATTATATTACATGCGAAATGAGAAAAAATACTCTGCAGAGCAAAATAAATATCAATTTAAATACATTTGACTTCACGGCCACGATGTTCCCGTGAGGAACAAGCCAACAGGTCGCATGCATTAAACATTAATAAATGCAGAAAACAAAAAGGATGGAAATCTAAACTTTGGACAGTAACAATGAAGTTTGATATGTAATTTTTTAAAGCTCTTAGTATGGTTAGTTTTGATATGTATAACATAATTATTTTAAAGTTCTTCTCTTACTATGGTTATATGAACAGATGAACCCAACTCAAACCTAAGCTCAAATTACTAGTCTTGGGTTTAAGGTGTTCCAAATACTACGATAATATCGTATCGTAAAGTCTAAAGCCTAATACCATAATTTAAAGGATGAACATAATATCCATGCCAAGATTATAGGTTTGCTATCCAACCGAGTAAATCATTTTTTTTCAGATTTTTCATAGAGAAAAAAAATCATCTCGTTCCTTTAAAGCCTCCAGAAATCCAGTTGGAAAGAGGGCGTCTTGGTAGCTTGCGTGACAAAAGGACCATGTAAGAAATCAGGGTGTTCTAGGTTCGGGTCCAGGCCAAGGTTTTGAATGTTGAGATTCTTTACTTAGTTGAAATTTCGCTTCTATCCTCGCCCAGAGGTAAACTCGAGCCAGTAAAATTCGGATAGCCACGTCGGTACATTACCGACCTGGCTACTACCTAAGCTCGATCAATAGACAACCATGACATTCTTGCCCGAGGATAGATTCAAACCCACGACGCTTGGGCTCCCAGCGGACGCGCGACCGTCCTGGCCACCGCGACCGACCCCAATAATTAAGTTGACGAGTTCGTCATGAAGGCACGCTTGCCACCAGTCATCCCAATGAGCCCACACAATGAGCGAAAGTGGGCGAAATGACTTCGGGTGGGAGAGAGCGGAGATTGAGCACAACGCTGGACACACACCAGCCACTCGGAGCCCACGATTAACACCGTGGAGCACTCGTCCCCTGAATGTACTGCCGCCACCAACATCTCTCCCACCACAGATCTGGACCAGGGCGTGAGTTCGACGGGCAAAACTCGGACGGGTGGCGACCCTGGTGTGGAGGACCCCTGCAACCCCCATCCAGGGCCGCCGTGGTCCTCCCCCTTTTTTTCGCACCGCTGTCGCCCTCATTTGCAACGCGAGCGGCGAGCCAATCCGACCGCGGGCGCAAATTGAATTCCGGCGGGCCGCGTGACCCAGGGGTGGTAGGCGCATGCGCGAGGGGTGGCGTCCGCACTCGGGTGACGACAATGGGCAGGGGCGGAAAATAGGGAGAGGGGGGCGGAAAGCGAGAGAGAAATGCTTCGTTTGCATTAATGGAGTTGAGCACATCTACATCAGGGCACATTTGTATTGCTCACCGCGAGCCGAAAAAAATAACAGGGCGTGTGGGATGCAGTGCTCGTGGAAAAAGATGGCAAGACTTAATACTATCACCGGAGGGCATCGGCTAGGACGGGCGGAACGCATTTGTTGCCCGAGTGGAATACTGAACGAAGTTGGGCGTGGTAATAACGATATTAGAAGAAGAAGTACTTTGGCGAAGCACGCATTGACCAATAGAAGAGATGACGACCAACTCGAGCAAGGTTGCATGGAAAAGTTTGAATCAGAGCGCGTGGTTTTGCATGGATCAGAAGAACGGACTCTACGGGAAGATGACGAGAAAAGATTGGAAGCTTTAGAAATGCGGGAGCAGAGGAGAATGGAAATTTGCGACGACCGGCAGGGTGAACGAATCAAGAAGCGTTGAACTTGGTAGGGGAGGGAAGAAGACTGTTGGTCGAATATTGGAGAGGACAGTAAATTGGATCGACTGTGCGTTCATTGGAAGACATGCAGCAACAATGATTACAATCGGAAGGCTGAATATGGCCTTGAGTAAGAAGTCTAGCTTACACGAATCGTTGGCGCTAAAGGCAAAAACTAAATTATGTTTCTACGAGTTTTTAGCAGTTTTATCAAAGCTATACGGCATCATACCATTGAGACTCGTATCCCAAATTAATAAACATCTAGATTGCATACATTCACGGGTAACTACGAGGGGGAAACGAGTCAACAAGGTTTCGGCAATCAACCTCGAAAATACCGACTCCGGCTGGCGGCAAACTACCACTCACGAAGCGGAATTCCCAACGACGCCTTGGCTCGACAGCGCACAGCGACGCATAGGGGCGCAAATGGCGAGAGAGAGAAAGCCTCTTCCATCAAACAAGTCCTCTCCCCACCCCCGCATCCCCAACTGCCTTCCGCACAAACGAGGACGGACCCCGTCGAAGGTCCACCGGCCCTGGTTTTTATTTTGGGGACCCTGGGAAGGGATAAGTCGCGAAGAGGTTCGTTTCGCTCCCTCCCAAGTACTTTGCTCTCTCACTTTTACGGCCCCCTGGGGGTGCAGGGGGTGGAAGAGGGAGGGAGGAGCGAGAAATTGACGGGCGTCTCTGTGTCGCAGTCGAGAGGCAGTGAGGCGGTGTCGAGGAGAGGCAATATGAGGAGGAGTCGCGGGGGTGGGAGGAGGCATGGGCTTTGCGGGGGAGGCGAGGATGTATACCTGGGACGACGGTAACAAAATACTTTCGCCGCTGCGAGCCGACGGAATGGCCTCCCCGACGAAAGGGGACGGGCTTACCGGTAGAGGATCCGGAGGAAACCAAGCTTGGCGATGAGGTGACTGGAAAAAGCGAAACGTAAAAACGACCAAAAAATGTGACGAAAAGATGAGGTGCGGAAATAATCAGAGGTATTTTGAGAGAGGAGTAATCGGGAAGACATACAGGTAAAATAACGGGGCACGCTTTAACACGAAAAATATTGATAACTACATTAGATCTTCTAGGCATCATACTTTCGTAACATACGTGTATGACATTCTCCGCCTTGCATTGCCTAAAATGGAAAACGTGTTTCAAAGAGTTATTACTACGCTACCTGAGGTCACGACGTCAGCACAAATCAACAAGCTGAAATAACCAGTGGAGCGGAAATCAAAAGAAATCCTTCTTAACTGTGCGAGGGGTTAAAAATATTTAAAGCTCAGTAATGAACAAGTGATTTCTTTTACTTTTATCGAAAGGCATAAAATTGAGTTCTGCGATTAAGACTTCACCTGACGTGTGTCAGAATCATTGGATTTTTTCGGGATTTCAGCTAAAACACATGAAATATTTAATTTTTACATCGACCTAAAATTGTACAAGTCATTAAGAGGCTACTAGAGTACTCCCATTCACGACATTTGCGATGAAAGCGCCGTAAAACTGATTTTACGACGATAGCAAGGGGCGCAAAAAGGATTAGGGCCCACTACTTCAAGTCATGATTTACTCTCGCCAAGACCGGTTGGTATATCTTGTCGACGTGGAGAAGGGTTTTAATTACTTCCTCGAAGGAAGAATTGACCTCCAGTTCCCAGTGACTTCGTGAAAGTTCTAACGAGGCTAATCCCCCGATGTGACGTATCTGGACCGGGCCAAATTGGCGCAACGTGATTTGAGGCGGAAGGGAGAAGATGCCTCCCGCGGTCCGCGTCACTTAGTGGGACGCCCCCACCCGCCCACTCCGCACAACGGCAACCAATTCCTCGAGAGAAACTACCGACGCGTCCAGGTTTCTCACGCACCGTACCAAGCCTCGTACTCACCGTCGGCAGTCAATGTTCTGAATAATTATTTCGGGATACATATAATTCTGATATAGACTCCAAAACACAATTCGTGAATGTGCTCCCCATCCGAGCCACGGCAACATATTTTGGTGGGCGATTACATGTTGGCATCCGTGTAAAAAACCGTCGGATGTCCGTCAATTTCATAGGATTCCGGGTTAAATTTTAAACGCGCTGGGCAAGCGCGGCGAAAGAAATTAAAAGATGAGGTATGGCGCTAAACATTATCTACGCGAGCCCCAATATTATTTCCCAGCATAGGTAATTGGGGAATCAAACCCTGAATGCAGAAACATCCCAAATCAACGCAGGAAGGCTGGATCCTTTATATCAACTCACAAATACTAAAACCGGAAAAGACTTCTCCCACATTTTTCGTCACCCACTCCCCCTTCGAATGACCTGGCATTGTCGTTTCACCGCCCTCGGAGAGGACGAGGTCGCCAAGCAAATACGATCCGGCTTTGCCGGCCACCGCAGAAACATTAAGTAAACGCACCTATCTTCGGGTTCAGGCAGTGGGTAAACACCTGAAAGGGACCTCCCACGCACAAAGGGACCACAAAAACGAAGGATGGGGTGAGGAGGAGGACAGAGGAATCCGCTGGGACGCACGACGAACCGTCGACCGTCTCCGGCGCATTCCCTCCAGCGTCGACATCGGAATTCTCGAGAACATTCACGGATTCCCGTCATACCATGGAGAAAAAGATAACAAAAGTAAAATTAGAGAATTTTTAAATATTTTCCCGCGCAAAATAAGGAATTGACACAAAGGACAGAAATGTGCTGTGAAGTGTGTGTAGTTAGCTAGTTCGTATCCTCACAAGAAAGAGGAATACTAAGGAGTACGCATATTGCCTACACCCACGAAAACACGATGGCTTACTAGAGCATCAGCAGCAGAGCCGGAGGTTCAGGGTTAGAATTCGGTGAAGGCCTCTTTGAATACTTCTGACTAGAACCCCAAACGTGAGATATTTAAGCAGAAACCCCTGAATGCCATAGGTCTCCAGGCATGATGCGTGTACTTGACCAGCCACGCTTCTGGTAATTGAACTAACCAAACTTCGGGATCAACAACGTGGATACTTTTCCGACATGCTTCGAATTCTGCGTTTAAATATAAGAGAGTAGTCAATCAGCACGTACATCCATATCACAATATTAATGCATTAGTTTCATTTCAAACGAATAAACAAATTCCCTACTAGCATAGCGGTGTAAGCCTGACTGATAACCACTGCAATTCATCACGAGGAGACTGGCAGACGACTCTTAAATTGGGTGTAGGATTTAAGTTGATGTGGCGTGAGTAGAGATGAAAAATCCCAGAATGCGAGGCTGAAACGGTAGCGATAAAAGCGTGCGTGAATATGCACTCACCGAGGCGAGTTCGTGGCCCTTCCAGAAGAACGCCATGTCGGGACTAGCCACGGCTTCCCAGAGTCTCAGGTCGCTCATACGTACACGCCACAAAATCATAGCTAAATAAATGTGTACGAGAGTAGGCTTGAGAATTGATGCCCGGAGATCTTATGCCCCCAAAACAAGAACGGCTTAAGGACCTCCGCCGTAGACCTTCGGATAATCGACACCATTATTCACGCCAGACCAATAAAGGCACGAGAAATGATACATGATTAGATTATTGGCGATGCAACAGTCCATGTCGATTTAATAACTCTTCCTTAAAAAATATATTCCTTCACTTCAACGTACTTCCTACCCTTGCCCTCACTCTCATTTGCTATCCTATAAAAAATGATGCAAGAAATAAGTCTCCACGTGATATCGGGAGAAATTAAGGTTGTGATCTCACAAACAGCTAAATCGTAAACTGTTCCTTTTTCCTGATACGAAAAGGCTGCTGGGCTTAACACCTGGCACTGAAGAAATAATGCAGAACCGCTAAAATATCAATAAATTCGAAGGCCATAGAAATAAAAGTTAGATGGATCCCATGGTGACGAACACAAACGTTTCCAGCGCTATCACTACCCAACACCGAACCGCTCCAAAAAAGAACCGTTCTCAGACACTACTCTCGCGCCTCGCTCCACAACTGGTAGAAACGTGAACAATTTGCGTCATGGCGATCCGCGACTGTGATCGATACTCGGACACTCAGTTTCCCTCTCACTCTCAGCTCCAAATCAGTTGAGACTTTACACCATGTATGCCAGGTATACATTCATTAAATGGTCTACGTTTGAGAGAGAAAAAAGGGAAAGATCTTCAACCCGCCATTTCTGTACGGCCTGGTGCCCCAAACACCCTTGTGACGCGGAGAGTACAGCGTAGACGCGAATGCGTGCACCTACTTCCCTCTCTCTCCCCTCACACGTGCTCCGAGTGTTTATCCTAGAAAGCACCTTCATCGCACGTACCCCCGCAAACGAATCGTATAGAAAGCGTCTACGCTCACGGCTCAAGCACGCAGCCTGTGTACACACGAACGAGAGCACGAATGCACACATGGCGTTCGATGCTGAGCAAACGCAGCAGCACACGGCTGGGGGGTGGGTCGGGCGGGTGTGGGGCATGAGAACGGCGAAAGGAGGTTGAGAAAACTCCAGGTTCACTTTCCACGACGGCAAGGCTGTCTGTATAAGGCAAAGGCCGAGAGCTTCTTAGGGAGAGCGGAGTCGGGGAGCGCTGGAGGGGTGGGCGGAGAAAGCGGCCATCGGGACAGATGTCCGCTTCCTCACCCGCTGAGGACTCGGGTTCAAGACCCGTGGAGGGCTCAGCTCACGCCGGACACACCACCACACCGTAACAAACGGGGTCGGCAGCGTGTTGGACTCCTGAGAGGGACATGTGAGCTTCGCCACTGACGTTGACGACGTATCCAGGTGTTTTTTCAAGAGAGGGTGGTGTTTACCCAGGTTTCCAGGTGGAGGTAGGATCAGTACACTCGCAGAAGAGCGGGTTTTTTAAATTGAGGTGATCGGTACCAAGGGCGGATGTATAACTAGACAAGGGGGTGAGCCGGGGGCAATTGGCCGCGAAATGATCAAAAATCCTGCTTCCTGAGGGTATTGCAGACACCTGGACGGAGCGGTAGCCTAGTGTGCAGACGGTTGACTACTGACCGAAGGAACCGGGCTGTCACCGGGCAGTGGCATTCGGACTCCACCACCAAAACGATAACATAATTAATATATGTGGACCTGCTCTTTTTCGAAAATCATTTTCGGGACTGCAAAAGAAAACTCTACCCAACAAACGTGATTTTCATATTTCGAAGTTAGGTTTCAATTAACTTCACCACTAAATAGTACACAACGAAGCATCCGCAGCCATTATATTAAAAGTCCAATAGATTAAAATTAACCTTCATTGAAATATTTTCAAATATAGGGACATATACTGTCGACAATTGGTTGAGATGAGGAGAATCACCTTATAAATCTTGTGATCATTACTGAACAGCCACGTATCTTCACTCGGGAGGGGGGAAGACACACGAGCTTTTCTAACTTTAGGAAACGGATTTAAAATATGTTATCCACGATTTATAAAACGGGTTTAAATGCAATAGTATTATAATATGGGTTAATGAGGGTAGAAGGTGGTTGAGGGTTCTCTCACATCAACGGCAGTGAAGTCTGGGATTATTTTACACGGGCCGGAAAGCTTTGACCAAATAATTTGGAACCCTAATATTTTTTTTCAAAACGTACGAGGACGAAAATTGGTCTTACGGAAGGCTGCCTCGGGCGTTAAGAGGCATGACGACGAGTTATGCGAGAGCCTCTCGATTGCATGTGATATATCCAGAAGGGGGGAAGATGATGACCAACCCGAACTCATTGGAACGTCCCCGTCTCGCCCCGGATGTAAGGGGAGGGTCGCTCAGGTGGACAGCTCACCACCCGCCGAAGGGGCCGCTCGACTAATGGCCCCGAGGACCACGACGATGAGAGTGCCACCGATTCCCCCCCGAAGATAAATGCCCTCGGCCACACCTGGATAATCCGACTCGTCCACAAATTCGGAAGCCCATGGGTCCGGGATCATTACCCCCAGTAAAGTCCGGTCTTCGTTTTAAGTGGACGTCGAGTAAATATGGTTACAATAGATTTGAATTAAGTAAATAAAACACCCGAGCATTGGTCACGCGCTTCGCTGATGGGAGACTGAAACGCCATCAAGTTCAATCGAGCACTGAAAAATTGTGCCTGGAAATATGTACCGTTTGCCATACGCGATAACCAGTTAAAATGTTTCGACCATAGCGAATAATATGATGGGAAAGTGAATAATACAGTGTTTACGATACTCTCTCGAGGTGACGCCATGATAGGGTCTATACTAAAGTAATGAGATCAAGGTTTATTTCACGGGCTCCAGAAAACAATACCTAAATTTCGCAGAGCGGATTGCAATAATTCCATCAAAACTCTAGGAAGCACCTGCAAACAAAGCTCGCTTCTAAGTTGAAAGAGAATAGCAAGACAATTAGAAGTGGACATGGGAGGCTTTAGAGTCCACGTCTTCAAACAGTTTGACGTGAACCTCAAACTTTCTAAATAAAACTGCGTTTTATTCCCGACTCGTTCCAAGTCCTGATTTTAAATTCTACATTGCAACCTAAATTCTGGGACATATGCGTAACTGAGTACATGAAGCAGGGTGATAGTAAATATGGGGAATAAATGACCCAGACTACGGAAGCGTCGAATATTAGGGAAACACAGAATACTTATCCTACAAAATAAAATTCTCGACACCTTCCTCGAGCATATACTGGTCTGAAGAATATACGAGTGTCAATACGAAATAATGTACTGCGAAGGGTGAATGACTAATTAAAAGCACAAAAAAGTCTCGATTTTGAAACCCAAGGGTTTTTATTGCTTCCATCCTCACATTCGACCGAACGCCTATTACACATGTACCGCACCTCAACCACATGAGCTTCACCATTTCCACGCCACCCTTGGGCACGCGATGCAATACATGGGGAATAAAATATTGATAACCAAAGATGGTAGGCAATCGGAATAATCTTCGAGAACTTTCCGTTAAATTCACCATAAGGGGGGCTTTATAGCTCGGCGGCAGAGCTCGAGCGGCAGAAATCAGCCAATGAGAACACGCCTTTGGAAATCATGACGTCAGACCGTTGAGCATCGCTGACTAGCGCTTCAACGGCTAGCGGCTGCCGCAAATATTCAGCCTTGCTGAATCCCAGCGGCAAGAAGAGGGATGCCCGGTTAGTTCGAATCGCCCAGCATTCTTGGATGTGTTCTATTGGGCACTTTCATGAGCGCGTGTGAGATGCATTACGAATATAAAGGTTGTTATGAAGTGTTAAATTTATAATCGAAGAAGAGAAGTCACAGCTATCCCAGAAATAAGAGTTAAGTGAAAATGTAACTATTGCATTGCGCGTACACACATGGAATAGTATCTCACAGTCGTTTAATGTTTCGTTGCAGTATGCATCCCATCTCAAAGTTTTATAAGTAATACACCGCAAATTATTAATATATTGCTGAAGGTCCTGGTTTTTAAAAATTGAAGGTACAAGGCGACAAGTTCCCATATAAGTTCCAGTGCCTTGCAACGCATTGCGATCTTCTTTTTTCACGCCGCGCCGCAGAGCTGTGAAGGGCCACCGATTTCCTTCCGCGGCGAAATCCATCGTAAGCGCCGCTGCCGCCGAGCTATAAAGCCCCCCTAAGTCTTCGAAAACTTTATAAATGTTCGAGAGCCTTCATTAAATAATAAGTCGTAAGAGAGTTGTACACATGTACATACAGAGAGTAGTACTGACTCTGTTATTTACTTGCATTTACCCATCAATCAAACTGATCAATGGATTTTCTTACGTAAAGCCAATATAAAGAAGTACAAAACACCAAATTGCGACCATAACTACGACGATACCGTGGGTTCAACACTAAGTGCTCTAAGTTGCAAACAACGTCAGCAAATGTTTACTCTTAACTGTTTTTACATCTTTCCTTGAATACTTTTTCGTGAGACCTTAGTATATTCAAACAATTTTAAATATAAGCTCAGTAGAGGGGTTCATAACACGTTTATTGCTCCACCAACATCGAGGGAAAATGATTAAAATTTAAAACCAGGGAGCCGATTCTCCCACGGAAACATTCTTAGCAATGAAAGAAAATTCTTAAGAAGGAGTTCTTCCTATTGCTTACTCTCAGAAGTAAGAAGACGTGGGAAATGCAGAAATTTGAAAAAAAAAATTAACGAAAAACCTCGTTCCGGGATTACTCGTATTTTTAGGTCGGTTTTAAGAACTGGAAGAGCATCAAATAATGAGACCCACGAACCAATTACCGTAATTGGGCATATAAAAAATGCATGCAGTGGGGGAGAGTAATACCACTGTCGGGCGCCAGATCCAATTCCAGCTATTTGCGGTTCGTATAAATTTTCGCACGAGAGCTTCAAACGATGAATGAAATGAAACCTTGGAACGAGGTTTTTCTACACACTGTCCTATTTCTGGATAAGTGACGGTGGAGAAACTTCGCAATTTGATAGGACCTGATTTAGGTTGAAAACCGGACACTCCATGTAGATGCCTTCAGACCATATCAACGAAGGGATTTCAATCCTTTAGTGTACTTCCAATAGTAGAGGCTTTCAAAGACTGCCATATGCCACTGAAGAATTGAAAACGTAAGGAATATAAATACATGAAGTTTACCTAAATACGCAAAAAAAACAACGGACAGGGGCAAAATGTAACCTGTCACTGACAATACTGGGAAGTGAAAAACATAGCGACATCACGGATCATGGTCTGTCCGCTAACCGAATGGACCAAATTGTAGGCTTTTAACTATAGCGCGCGGTTTTCTATTTCATTGGGCCAATCTGTACGTTTCCGATTCCTGCCTGTTCCTCCAATTCTAATCTGCTTTTATTCGAAGGGATTGTAATCGTGCGGTGGAATATTGGCCCTTGGAAGAAGGGGCCTTGAATGGGAGGGCATCTCCTTGGTCCGAGCGGGCCCGAGTTCGCTGCCAGCGAGTGGTGAAAGGCCCTCACGCACACGATCCAAGCACGCGTCCGTCCATCCGCGGACTGGCTACATGCGCCGCCGCCCCGTTAACCTTCCCACCGCCCCCGAAACCTTTAAAACCAAAACCCCTTCCCGTCCACAAGCCTTTCACATCCGGGCTCCTTAAAGAATATCGTGGGGGCGCTCGGGTCGCCGGGATGCTTAAAACTCACCCCGCCCCCCTCTCCTCCAAAGAGCGAGGGAGGAGGGCGATCGACCAGACTCCAAAGTCTCCTTAAATTTTCACGGCAGGCTTTATCCGTGAGGGAAACGAAACGCCATCCCCCCAGGCCCTAACTGCGGCGTCCTCTCGTGCCAATTGCGATCCCCAGGATTACTAAGTAAACGGGTTAGGTCAGCCGAGCAATAGTGATGGCCGGGGAGAGTTCGGAAAATTACATCGGCGGGAAAGGGTCTGGGCCAGTTAGGACGAAGAAGTCACCATCCGCTGCTAGGCACGAACACCGCAGCTACAGAGCTCACGTCCGCTACCTACCAAGCACCGAAGCAAGACTCGGGAACGCATAAAATATTTAAACACGAGAGAACGATTAGGCTGGGCTCGCAACTCTTGAACTTCCGCTGCAGTCCTTAACTCCCACTTAAAGAGAGGCACTGCTGCGATATTCAGAATCGTGTACACCATATTAAGCAGGGGGGTACGGTTGTACGCGTATCGTAAAGTGGCGAAACACTATGCTTGCCTTTTGAATTTTTTCGCAATTGCGATAAAGTATGGTCGAGAGATTACATTTCTCAATCCTACGATGAATATTAGGGGCAAGGATGGATCTATGAAAATAATGAATGACACTTCCGAAAGACCGGAATGGAAAAAATTCAGAAGAGCTCTAAGTTGCGAAAATCAGTCAACGGTTTTATCACCTCTGAGCATCAAGGCCATTTCTGGCTTGGTAGCATCTTCCGCTTCGTGATAAATTGAACGTTGCCAGGCGAGACTAGGTGGAACTACAGCATACTTATGAACAAATGAACTGTAAAAGTCCACAACTTTTAATGCAAACGCAGGATCGCTTTCACCACATTGGGGAGGTCAACGTACGCATCCTAGTATACACATAAAGATATACAATATTATTCTTAAGATAGAGAAACATTTTCGTTCCGTACTGCGAAAATTTACTAAGTTACTGGTGTATTTCTTTGGTACATTCCGCTGTCATTTGTATGTCAGTATTTGAAATATGAATGCAGGAACAAAACATCGACTTTGTGCCTGATGTCATCGTTTTAGCATTCTGCTTGAAGTGATTCATGCATTGGGAGAGGCGCAATAAATACCGGATCAAAGTTTGCCCTTTAAGTGACTTGCTCGAAATGCTTGCCTTTGATACTGCGTGCCACTCAACTTCAAGGGCATCGGGAAACGAAAGCCATGCACGCCCGGAAGACAGGACAATGAAGCGAAGTATGGCTGGCAGTTGACGCGCCGTGGACACACTGGGACAAGATGCTGACCACCCACTCCCCGAGACCTCGGGAAGGAAATGCTGCCGCGCCCAGAGGATGGGCCATCCCCGAGAATAAGGAAACCTTTGAGACGTCCACTCCAGCGACAGAGAAATTCCCCAGCCCCGCCAGTAAGTCTCCCAGCTGGAGAGAGACAAGGAGACTGGAAAACAACGCTCTGAACCGCTCAGCACTTCCCAACCACTCAGCAGTAATCCCATCCCCGGCCCTCGAATTAAAGAAGAAATCCAACTCCATCGGGGATGAAGAAACCAAGGCAATTTTCCGGGGTTGAACCCTTCAGGAGGGCGGGGGGAGAGGGAGGGAGTAGGGGGCAAGAAAAGGTCGACTCGGATTGCGAGGCGCTGACCTATTACGCGGCGCGGGGGCCGGGAAGCCAAAGGGCGTTGGGGGGAGGGGGGCGAAGACGGATGAGGGCGAGGGATGCTTCCGAGACGAAAGGAGCGGGGCGGGAGTGGGGGCGCGGCTGGGGGAGAGAAAGCAGGCCTGAAGGCCGGCCGCCAAGGATGGGAAAATGCCGCCGCCCGCGCCCACGCCTCCCGGGGGGGAAAGGGATCGGACCCGTATCATACATACGAGCCCCCCCCCGCTCCCATCCACGACTCGATCCATCCATCTCCGACGGCCTTCGGTGCGTCCCCGAAGTCCTTCGCTGACGCCCGGGCTGGGCGCCGGTGAAGGGAAAGGTCTCCCTGGACCACTGATGCCTCCCGCCGCTACCGAATGCGTGGGTGAGGATGCGAGTCGACCTGATGCGGCTCCATTTGGCGCGGGATTCTCGCAAGGCAAATACCACACGGGAAGTACCACGTGACGCACCTCTTGACTGCTTTTCACGAAATAATTTCAATTTTTAAAGTATAGCGATTATCGCATGGGATTAAAACGAAACAAACTCGAGGTAATATCTCCTGCTGCAGTCAACGTCTCACGTCAGTTCATTTCGGATCTGTAAATAGGTATCGAAGGATCAGGTTGTGTGGTAATAAGAGTACTAGCCTTCTATTCCAAAGGCTCGGGTTCAAATCCCTGTGGTGGCACAGATTTTTCATTCGCATGCCGGTCTCCAATTGGATGCTATGTGGAGAGCACTTTCATGCTCCATCCGTGGGGAGGGACGTTAAACAACAGACCACTTGACGCCTTTCGTTAAGATTCGGCTCAAACCGCCGCCGGGTTTCTGTCCTCCATTCCTCCGCTCCCTCAAATATTCCTACCTCTACCAAATGTTAAACATATCCTAAATGGCGCAAATGACTTGTCTGTCGGTTACCTCCCCAAAACATTACTTCAAATATTTTTACTTGTTTTTCATAATTAGGTTCGTCGCTATGTCTCGAATAACAGTTTTAACAATTTTGACACATACCATATTACATTCTCCCGAGTACTGGGAGTATTTTTATTACGATTTATTCCTCTTCAACGGCATGATATAAGTACGTATCCATTCCATTTACCCCTGCAAACTACTGTCCGTGACCCTCGGCATTAGGCAGGAAGTATCAAAAATCAAACAGAGCTCCGCAAATGCTAACCCATGTTTTTGCTCGTTCACTCTAGAGCCCTCTCAGCCAGGGAAGCTTGGAAATTTCCGCTGCCTCCGAGCAAACAAGTAAGAAGATTGGACTGCACCAAAGTGTTTCACGACCGAGCGATTTCTCAAACTCAACTCCCGCACAAATTACGCGCGCAATCATCCTCGGGGAGCAAACAACGATCTGGTGCTTAAACATTACTTAGGATAGGAAAGGAACCGAAGCTCACTACGAGAAATAAGCGTTGATTGCCAAGCCTCTTGGGGAATTACACTCGGCGGAAAGTTTAAGAACGTTGGTATCACTGCAAGTATCTAACCATCAGGCTCTCGAGGAGGGAACGAACTCTTAAATACAAATAATCACGGAGATGGAAAAAACTAACGTAAAATTCAAGTCTCCAGTAAGGCTTAACATTCCGACCACCTCACGCGCGTGTGGCCCCTTGCGACCGTCAACCAACTTTATCCTTGAATTTATGCTAGCTGGCAAACCGCAAGGATGCTGACCTAGGGATGTGACCAATGAAACACCTCGGAGGAACTTCTGCACGACTCGAGTTGAGCCTAGGTGGCAACGTTTTTCCGGGAACCTACTTCATCTAAGCTGATGTGGAACGGAAGAGAGAGAGAGAGGGAAATGAGACCGCATTGCCTCCGCTCCCAGGGAAGTATTCAGTCCTCTGTGCCGTTTTCTACGACGCTCGCGATAGTGCACTCGAATACATGGAGGGGTACACAGTATAATTTATGGAGAGATGCGAAGTCGCAATTGCATCTACGAACGCGACGAAATGCGCGGAAAAGAACCCCAATGCATGAGCACATTCATCCATGCAATTTCCATGATTTGACGATACTTCAAAGTGCAAAAATTATTGCATAGAGTAAAACGGACGGTAATAATACTCATAAACCTCGCCTCTCCTTGCATCCCATGAGATCCAACTTATCTGCGGCAAGAACTAAAATGAATCCGTAGTGAAGCATTTACAGAAAAACAGTCGATAATGACAGATGAACGAACGAAAATCTGAATGTAGGGAGTGAAATGGATCTCTAAAGAAGATATGATAGCTGGCGCCGCTAACATCAACAAACAACCATGATACGAGGCATTCTACAACCAGTTCTCATTCTTTTTAAACAATATTTCTTCCCTTTACAGTGAGCTACGGCTTTTGCCTTGGTATCTCGGCTGTGGACACGGCTACCACGAGAATCGACAATAAACTACCGGAATCCTGCATGTAAATCTTACGGAAGGATCCGCACAAGTCCTAGGCGAATATATATTGCACTGAATGCCCGTCTATCATTTTGAAGAGCTCAGAACGAGTTTCAAAATCCGGCTAAAGAATTTAGGAAGTATCATCCTAAAAGCCAGTGGACAGCCGATGAAGATTTTTATTCGTCGAAGGCGCGGGAGTGGACGCGTTAATAGAGGTCAAGAGGCTCTGAGATGAAGAAAAGAGTATGGGAAACGCTGTAGTCAAAAGGAATGCGGCCTTCAAAAATATCTCCTCTTCAGACCTGCAGTTAAAAAAAATCACTTGAAAGAATCGATAACTGCACGGAGCAAGTCAAACTGAGAGTTTTTAAGACTAATCCGGATCGGGATCACGTTTTACATCGAAATATGAAATTTATGCCGAAAGGAATGAATGGAAATTCCTTGAAGTAGGTCATCAGCAGCCCTGCATTCCAGAGAAACGGGTAATGAAAACTCAATTCTGATCAACCTAAATGTCCTCAAGAGCTGATGCTACTCCGAGAAAAGTAATAACCTTTAAATAAGCAGATACCTTCTGAAATGAAAGCTCGGCCTCTCTCTCTCGATCAGTGTAACTCCTACAAAACGAAAAATCTCAGGCGATTTCCTTTAGGTGCACAACTCTACTCTCATTATGTCTTCAAGAAAGTAGAGTGTTTAGGATGCACTCTCACCAAAGCAAAAATTCCCTACTATACCTTCACCTTGCAAATTTTCCAATGATGGATAGCCAAAGCGGATGCATATTAAAAATATGTGCCATATTTCGGTGACAAAATGGATATCCATGGAACCCAATTTTGATACCCTCGGAAAAGAAATCAAAGAGGACACAAAAACTTTCCAGAAGGAATATGCAGATTTTTTTCCCCACAAATGACATAGCGAACGTTAAATTTTTCAATGTTCTCGTTCGATCCCAGGTAGATGAGTGAAAGGAACAGAATCTTAGGCAAAATACCTCCTAAACGGCCTGAGAGGCTGAATAAGCAACTATCCCTCATTAAATAATAATTGAGCAAATGTAAATTGGACGATTCACTACCCGGTTTAACGCCATAAAAATTACCACTCCTTCAGTGACTCAGACAACATGATCGGGCAGAGAATCAGCCCGCTAAATGATACACCCTTGGTCCGCTGCTTTTGTATTTCGAGCATTTCCAGATCCACGTTAAGGTATAAACCTCGCCCAATGTTAAGTTAACAAGGGAATGCAAGTGAAAAAATATATTCATAAAAACGATGAGCGAAGTCGGGGGAATCAGTTTAACCGTTGAGGCTTAAGAGAACGGAGCCAAATAAGGAAAGATGATCTCATTGCAAAAATCGCCGCCACTAATTATCCCCACACCGACTGCACACGGAATAACCACTCACGTGTTTTGGGTCGCTATAGAAGCTAGAGTACTGGCTTCCTATCCCAAGTACTTGGGTTCGATTCCTTGCTGAGGCAGATTTTTAATTTTTACACCAGTCCCCACTTGTGGATAGCATTTCGGAGTCCAGTAATCCAGTGATGGGACGGTAAACCTTGAACCCCTGTCACCTTTCGTTAAGAATAGGCTATAGCCAACGCCTGGTTTCACTCCACCCCTCCTCCATTTCTCAAATAATTGCTACGCATATATACTTACACACCTATCCTATAAAGAGGTCTTAGTTGCAGGCCTCCTTCCACGAGAAACCTCTACATAAACAATCGCGGCTTTTCTTCTGCCTCAGAGACAAAAATGACTCGAGGCATCTCAGTGGACCGAACGGACGTCACCCGCGAGAAGATGGGGTGGTCCTTCCTCCCCAGCCACCTCTATATCCCTCTTTCTCTCGCCACCTCGACTCCGGTTCCGTAAACACGACATCCCTCGGTTCCAGCGTTCACCCCCCGATTATCAACACTCGGAAGACAGATGCCGAATACCGCGACGCGGGAGGTCAGCGATGAACCACAGGAGGCATTATTCCGTCCCACGCTCCCGCTCTCCTTGTTTTTGCCGAGCGATAATGAGAGACGCCCCTGGCTCCCGTGGCACGCGGGAACCCGCCCTCCAAGTCCATCGCTGACCTCATTGTGATTGCAAGGGATCCGTTTGTTGACGCTTGGGGGGGCTCGCTCGAATCCTACGACGGTCGTGAAACAGAGGACCCTTTGAAACGGAGCGACGAGGAAGGATAACCACGGACGATGTTCGCATAGGACCCTCCCCCAACAATAGCAATGGCGAACCTCGGCCCACCCATCATTCGTTTATGCTCGGCGACGAAATGAAGTCTACGGTGGAATGATGAAGAGCAGTCTTCAGCGTCCGTCTTCGGTGGGCTGGGCGATAAGAAGTGAGCTCTCTTATGGGACACACACGGCGATAAGGAACGGGGAACTTTAATACAGTCGAAAAGTCAATAACACGGAAGACCGTCATCTTCGGAGGGTCGTGGGGAAAGGATAAATAAAGCGATTAGCCACACGCCCCACACGTGGAAGCACAAAAAGCTTTCTCATTCACAATCATAAAGAACCCACGTCGAACTGCGACCACCTACTGTGATCACCCCCGAGCGTGATTGCGATACGCTGACGATAACGGTGCAGCTTTTCAAACTCGGATTTGAAATCCAGACCCACAGCCTGATAAGGTCCTGTTCATTATTCGAGTCGCGCGATGTATTAGATTGGAAAAGCTGCACACCGAAGTTGGAGCGCAGCTTATCTCATTACTTAACAAAGGTTCGAGTGAGGATAATATCTAATACTGTCCATTCACTTCTAATGAATTTTTAAGTTAAAAACCTTTTAGCTAAACAAATATCAAAAGTGCGCCAACCAAAACCACATATGGATCATGGTTTCATGATGAATTAAGTACCCTTTAGGAAATAAATATATTTCTCAACTTCCGCCATTAACATATCAACGCTTTAGTACTGTAGCATCTACTTCTATTCCGTCATTTAGCACACTCAAAACACAATACAATAAGAGTGAAAATATGCAATGGGTCGATGTCAACAGCACCCCTCCACGAGTCTCCCGAGCGGAGTGTTCAACCAAAAGAATAACCGAGCACTCAAAAGAGTACGTGACGCCATGCAAATGCACATTATTAATGCAGCGTGCAACTCGACGGAACGACACAACTGCGAAACTTGCCCGGCATACGTGAAGTTTCCGTCCTTCGGACCCCGTTGCAGGCGTCAGTGATGGAGAGCACAAACCCACGGAACCCGCACCAGGAATATTAAACTCTGAAGCGCGCCCTGCACACGGCGTTCATCTCTTAAATCCCAGCAGTTCCAAAATTCCGACAAGCCTCATCCGTTTTGGCGATGCATAAATATTTTTTCCTCAAACGCGAGCAATATGAATATTTTAGCCACCAATTTATGGCCACAATGAACGGGGTACTTTAACATTCCATAAAGAACGCCACTAATCTGGAAAAGCGGGTCGATTTGAAGGGAAAAAGGTGCACGGGTGCGAGAAGAGGACTTCATTGGTCCTTCGGAGGAGGGAATATCCGTGAACGAAAGGTGAAGAAGTAGGGCGACCGAAAAGTGAGGTTAATTTCATCATCAACGATAGCGTTAGAAAGATGGGTAACAAGTAAATAATAGATATTTCCCAAGAACAAAGCTCGGTGGAGCGAAACCCGGTGACGGCATACACCAACCCTAAATAAAAGGCACTAAGAGGTTCACGGTTCAACGTACCATCCGACGGACGGAGTACTGAACTCCAAATTCTCTCCACGCAGGACTCAAGCGGAGAGTGGTGCACCAATGAAAATGCCCCTGCCACTAACGAGATATGAACCTGGGCCATCGCTGTGGTATCCCAGTACTCCAGCCACCACACCAATCCGCGCCCTAATAAGACTGAGCCGCAAGCTCCACAAAAGTTATTTCCGCGCGGAAACCATGACATTGCCTGTGAGTGACACATTGGATTTGTACTCCCCAAGACGCAAGCAACATTTGAAGGAAATTAATTAGTCCACGAACGGATCCCTGGGGAGGCTTCGGGTTGCGGAGAAGACAGTTTACGCAACGCTCGCTGATGGCAGGCGAACACTCTCGGCTTCTAAATTCAACGCTTCAAGGATTCCACTAAATGAGCCTCAGTGGGAGGCATAGTGAGAATCCGCACAGGGGGTGCGACTTAATTCGCAGCCAAAGGGGAGGAAAGTGCGGCGACTACGCTCTCAAATGAGCCCTGCTCCCCAGTTCAAAGTGTTGGGGCGTTCACCACGGTTAGCGAAATATCACGCTTGTTTTGACGAGATGCGGCAATCCACTCTAAAACAAAGCTTTCCGCGCAGCGAATCACATTTCACGGGGGTAGAAGGAAACTGCGAGAAATAACCCCAGGTGGTGCAGTAAACATAAATAACGCGTGAAAATCGTCCTGATAAACTAGGGTTCAGCACTATGAGTTGTAGTTCGGATGAAAGATAAAAGAATGATCAACGATAGACCAAATATATAGTGCATATGGTACGATTTATTACGTATCGACATGAGTTGAAGCCTAGAAATAGTTCGTTAGAGTGAATTATTTTATATGATATGATGGCAGAACTCGGGGACAAATTCACAGAACTAATTCAGCACTAAAAGAGAGCATATAGGGATTCTTTTACTGCAGGGTAATTGTGAGGAGATACTTCATCAGCAAATACTATTATTCATAGTCCAAGAAATCGCCACAAATTACCATTATAAACAAGCCATAAAGGTATTTACTCTCTAGTCGTCTAAAATTCGTAAAATGCAAATATTTTGCCAAGGTATTCGACGAAGACAATCCACTAGTCATTTTGTGTAAGATTCCATTTTTAAACGTTTCTATACTTAGACTATATTTTTTTGTGTTATATCAGACTCTAGACACTCTCATGAAAACAAGACCTGCATGAATATCACAGCATATACGCATTACGAATCACTCTACCGCTTGGTAAATTGATTCCCGCTAGATCATCCAGCTAGTTCATTTTCTCCCCGTAATACAGTAAGACAGATGCTATATCTTACCAGTGCTATATTCCATAGCTATGGAATCGGCCCGGCGTAGCGCTATAGAAATTGTGCTTGGGCTTAAATACAAAACAGACAGCAGACCGAAGAGTATCATATCTTGGCCCGAGACTCAAAACTTCCCGCAACGGTCCGGATATTCGAAACTGCCTCAACCCCGGGGGCATTCCTCGGAATAGCGAACTTCGTTGCTCGGCAGCGGCGCTAACATTCCGAATCCGCAAAAAGGCGACTGGGCGGGGTGGAGGGCGAAGGGAACCAAACCGACGAACCACTCCTACGAGCCGAGGAACGCCAAAACGCAGCAATGCCGTCACCCACCGAGGTCGAATTTCTCCTCGCTCCCGCACACACAGAACACGCACTTTCCCTCTCTCGCGCAGAAATAAACACCCTTCACCTTTCCTGCGTGCTTTCGTTACCGCTTCAACGAACGGGACTCATTTAAACGGCAATTGGCAAGGACGCCCGGGTTCGGAAGCGAGAGGGATTATCCACCCCAATAACTTCACCTCCCCGGCGTTTCATTTTTAAATCAAACTGAAACGAGAGAAATAGTCGTGAAATGTAAGAGCACCGATCGGGGGATGATTTTCCTCATTCTTTTATCCATCATAGTATGAATCCACGGCAAAGGTACCAGCCGTGGTTCCAGATCAGTAACACGCACCGGCCGCGTAACCAAGAGGTACCGGGTTCGCTTCTCGCTCAGGATAGGATTTTGTGACCATCCTTGGATTAATTTCTAAGATTCGATGGTACGATATAACCAAAGCCGTTTTAGTACTTAAAAGCCAAGACTGTTACTATTAAGCAAATATTTTCAAGAAAAAGTTTGTAAACAGCATGGCGTTGCACAGTTGGAAAATGTAGACTTAGGGCTAGAAAAGGATGAGAGCATTAGAGTCGTGGGCATGAAAATGGAGAGGGTAATATGGGCAATAGGAAAGGCAAATAATAGGCGGCGGGCATGCCTGGGGATGGTTAAGCTGATGGGAGAAATTAAGAGCCATAGTAGGCGGATAAGCCGAGCAATTAAAAGCGAGGGTTTACTGAAGGACTTAGGGCACGGTTTTGGGGAAAAGAAAATGATGAAGGAAAAGGATAGGCTTTCAGAAGGAGATGAAGGCAAAATAAGCATTAAACTGAAATGGGAAACTCTGAAGGATAAAAATCGTTCAATTTATACGCAAAATAGTAGAAATGATCTAGCCTTAAAACCCTGACGGTTTGGTTCAGAAACTGAAAATGAGAAGTTACGAACCAGTTTTAGACATACCTCCACTCATTAAAGCATTTGGCTCATCACAGAATGCAAACGTGAAGCAAGCCAAATACCTGGATTAAAATACTGCGCACGGGCTGAAAAGCGTCCTTAACTATTATTAAAGTAACTTCTTCGGGTATTACCGCGTACTCAGGTTAGCTTGATGTTTCGCGACCCCTGCTGGTCGCTAATTCTGAGGGAATGGTAATGCATGCCGGCGTGAAGGCAAAATAATCATTAAACTTTCTTGGTGTACCATTCCCTCAGAAGAAGCGACCAGCAGGGGTCGCGAAACGTCAGGCTAACCTGAGTACGCGGTAATACCGGAAGATGTTACTTTAATCATCACTATGAACCGCGAAAGCCTCAACGAAGAATTAGCGACCTTAACCTCCACAATGATGGCAGAGCCATCCACCGATTGTTATCTAACCTTTCCAGATACGGAGAAGTCATCGCGACGCCCCTCGCCTGCATCCCGAATGATCTAGGGAAGAATACTCGCGCAATGCAAACGAGGAGCTAATTTCCCGGCCACACCTCATTTGCGTACGCGTTAACTTACGGAGGAGCGCACTCGGACGGGTGTTTGTGAACAAGAAGCGGCGAAGTACGAGAGGAAAGGGAAACGTAAAATTTCCAGGACCGGGTTGGATGCCTTCCACGCACTCTCCATTGGCCCGTGCGAGACAAAGGCAATTTTTCGGGTCCATACGGGGAAAAACGAGGAGAGGCGAGCGGGGAGCGAGGGATCTTCCGAAAGGGCGGCCCAGGGAAGGGGCGGAGGACGAGAGAGGCGGGGGCGGAATCCCCCTCCAAAGGGAAAACGCCTTTCTTTTTGCGCACCGTGTCACGAGCCCGCGATCCGGGGATAATAAAATTAGCAAAGGGCGCTTTGTGTCTGCGTGAGAGAGAATGAGATGGGAAGAGGAGTAATGAGGTGGGGCCCGGCAGGGAACGGGCCGCTTGCTCCCCGGGATCATTACGGGCAGAGGGGGGCAAGGACGGGCGAGCGGGGCAGGCGAGTGGGGCAAAGGGGGCGGAGGAGGGGATGCGGTCGGGGGTGATGTGTTTGGGGGGGGGGCGCTGGGAGGATCCTTGCGTTCGGGGCCCGCGAATAAAAGGCAGGGGGGGGGGAGAGGCCCTGCCCATCCGAGTGGAGAGCCACTTGGAGGAATAATTAATAACGGGCCGGGAATAATTTCCGATAAAAGCGAGGGAAACAGTGGAAAAACAGCCATCGGACGCTTGGTTTCACGGGAATGTTATCCATTCGCCCCTCGCCGGCTCTCGTGGGACGTAGCATACGCGGTTTCTCCAACGACAATTGATTAACGATTCCGACGCAAGGCCATGACGCGGACGAGACGGGCGAGTCAAAAACTATTAGACCACGTTTTGCACTCGAACGACCACGCCGCCCCGTGCACCTCGCAGCACACGACGGCTTGTTTATCCGACGATTCGCGTCAAGCTAGAACGAAAATGGTTATAATAATGATCACTTTTCCGTGTCGTTCGATGCAATAAAGAGTATCAAGAGCCTTGAAGTTAAATCACGCCTCATCGAAGCTTTATGAACTTTGGAACGAATACAAGAAACATGTCAGCTAATCTCGAGATGTCCATGTATATGTTTCATGACGAGCCGTCACAAGGGGGTGTGGAAAGGGATGGAAGGTTACTAGCCAAGTAAATTAAATTTTTCTCAAGAACAAAATGAAGGAAATAAGGAAATGATTCTTGATGCTTTTGAAAAAATTATAATTCTCACGTTATAGTTGTATACCTCGATCGGGGAAAACAAATTCTTGGAACTCTAAGCCCGAATATTTTGAAAAAACACCTTGTTATAGTTAAACACAATTTTTAATAAAAATCCAATCTTGACCGGCGACTATTGCATCATTACCAAGGATAAAAGATAAAACATTATACTCGAAAATGACACTATAATCGTCAAAATCAATTGCATTATATGAAAAGTAATGCGGAACTGTAAAAGGTATTTTTTTCCATTACATTTGTCACAACATTCCACGACGTATACAGAAATCCAGCAAATTTATTCGCGAACCGAAATTGTGTCACTGATTTTGTCACTTCCTGCTGATGTAGTACGAGGAGGATATGCAGGATATTTCAAATCCTAACTGGTTTGATTTTGTATTTCTTCGAGTTCTTTTAATCTTTACAACAACCTTCTATTCCCTGGAAGATCTATTCCCTGGAAGATCTATTCCCTGGAAGATCAATTCACTTCCACAGTTCCGCTACGATCGCATCTAATACGTTTTTCTTTTTCCCGACCGAGACAACCGCTCGAGAATTTTCTCACGCTCATGTCGGTCTCCGTGAAGTTAAGAGCCCAAGGAACAACAACGGAGCCTGCGTTCGCTCCGGTGCTGGACTCACTTAAGGCCTCCCCTGGGTAACGGAAACGGGCATTACCTATGTTACAGTCACCCGACAATACGGCCGAGCCGTGAATAATGAAGGCATCATCCTAATCACCAAGGAAGCGCCTTGTATTCCAGAATCACGACATGGCAGCTGCATTTAAAGAGTCGCATTCACAAAGGTTGCAGCATGGTGCATCCGCCTTGATAAATAACGTACCTATCCCGACGCCCGTGTCTGATTGCACATGTCTCTTGGGTAGGGAGCCGTCATTAAGAAATAGAAATGATAGCCTTTCACGTAGTACAAGCGTCGAGTCATTTGTGTAACCTTTCATTTTATCAATATAATTCATCGTATTTCAGCGGGCTTTATGTAATTAATATGGTGAATAATTAGTATCCGGGGGATAATTAATATGGTGAATAGAATATTTGCCTCCCACCCCCAGTGGTCCCGGTTCGAATCCTGGCAGGGGCAGAGATGTTTCATTGATATACTGGCCACTACTCGAGTGCTTTGAGGAGGCACATATGAGTTCAGGGATCCGTCCGTTGGATAGGACGTTAAAACCGTGCCCCCCATGGTGCCTGTCATTATTTGGTCGGCAAATTCGACGCCTGATTTTTTTCCATCCTTTTTCCGTTCCCTGAGAAAATGCTATCCCTACTTCTCACCTACTCTAAATTGGCGTGATTGACCTTGAGAGTCGGTCGCCTCCCCCGAGTAACTAATTACAACTGCAAATAATAGGACTCTACTACGAAATTATGCCTTTCTAGTAATTCGGCGGAAATTTGCAAGATGATAGGAAAGAGATCCGCTTCGAAACAACAATTCGCGAATGTACTTACCCCACACGCATACGCTCACGAGAGAGTCATTTGTCCACCAGAATGCAATATGCACCATGTTTGGACCGAACGGCAAGGACCTCAATGTCCGTAATGACCATCCTCGCATCAAACGAGTACTGGTACGATTCACCCTCCACAGCATGTCCCCACCAAAGAGAGAATTTCAGAACCCGGGAACAGCGTAGGGATTATTGGGACGATATTAAGCTGCGGTCAGGGCTGAAACGCTCCAGGGAGGTTTCGGAGAAGGGTACGGGAATTCCATCCGATACCATATTGCGAGAGGAAATGCTATCGAATTCCCATTCCTGCCCAAGAAAGTTATTTCGGCCAATATCGCACGCGCGACCGGGAAATCGCCTCGGCATTTCGAGACAGCGCACAGTGGGGCCAAATCGCATTTTGCCGGACAAAAGTCCAAAACTGCTTTTTATGAGATAACGTCTTGAACTTTGGCACATATACACACAAATGATTGCTGATTATGGAATGGTAAGTCATTTTTCATAGGTATCACTCGTTACTTAGATACAGAGGCTCAAACACGACCAAATTTCGAAAAAAGCGCCCGCTCTCATTTTTCTTCGAAAATCTTAAAAGTTGAGCGGATATAGGAGTAATTAAAGGTCTTTAATGAAATAAAAAACATTACCAATTGTGAACAGGGTACTTTGCCTATACTAAGCATAAGTTTGAGACATTTTTGCCGATATTTGAGTGCTATTACGTCACAAAATGGCGGACCCTTTTTTTAGACAAAATTTTACATAAAGTAGACAATATAATCCTTATTCGGAAAATGGTCTCTGGGATACTTCATCACAGTATAAATTGAAGATATTTCTAGGTTATTCCGTAAAAATATTTGAAAAAAGTTTGCGACGCCGAGAATAAACTCGATTTTTCGATCGCGCGTCGCGGCCCGGCTCCGCGCAGCGGGACCTGGAAATACCGAGACTCCGTTGGATTGTTCATGTTGTGTGGATAATAACTCCTCTAATTTAACTTTTTTAAGCTTTTCATGCTGTCACTGATTTCTAAAGATTCTATGCTGAAGATATTTCGAGGATATTGGTTCGAAAGAATGGATCAGTTAGTAGTGTCCATATGTTCTTCAGTGCACTCCATTCAGTCACTCGTAACTGAGGTAAATTTGTTATTTGAATCATTTTCGGAATCATTTTCAATCACAACCACTCTTAGTAGGGCTAGGAGAGTGCTTTCAAATGTAGGAAAAGTCCTGATGTGGTGACGGAGATGTCACCTGAGGAGATTTTGTCCTTACTGATCACTAGGGGGCTCACTTATAGTCAGTATAATACACTTAGAAGCTCAGTTCTTAGTCACTGACACGAGTTGTATCCCCGATGCGGATTACCCCGATGGAATAAGTATAACCGAAAACATGTGCGAAGTGAATCTTCAATATTTGTTCAATCATACGGTCTCACGGGTACTGTAGTGCGTATCTACAGCGCAAACCTCCAGCGATGAAGTTAATTGCACTTTAATATGCAAGTACAGATTTGATGGAAGTTCAGGACACGCCCAATATAAACAACTGTGGGAACGAGCAGATTCGTTAGATGAATTTTTATTCATGAGATCCCTAGTGCCTCTTACTTTGGTAAATGATTCTTCAGGTAAGAGATTCAAGCGTATCTATTTTATCTTTGGCTAATCCGCATATAGAACAAACTGGCAATATTAATACTTTCCCTGTTTTAGCTGTGATTATCTGGGCAAATCCGTGGCCGTCGTCCATCAGATTTTGCCGGCCCACTTGTCTTCAGTGGCTTAAAGAGAGGAAGGAAATTGCCAAGACAGAAAATAATTATTTGCAAAGGCAGATTGACGAGTTATAAAATTGCATTTATTCATTGTCCTATATGCCGACCATGGTCCATAAAGTACTCATACATGGCGCGGATTTTTCGAAAGGGGCAATTCTTCCCTTAGGCCAGCTATCCGAAGAGGCGATGGAGGCCCGCAATAAGGACGACATAAAATTTTGAGAGAGATTCACGCGGAAAAACTCCAGGATGGCCACCATTGAGGACCTATTCAAAAGACTTAATCACGTTCGATCCGTTGCTTTCCTCCACCACATCATTGACTTCGAAGACTGATAGGAGGCTTCCGAAGGAATTACGAGAACTATTACTAATAGAAGACAAAGAAGAAGAATAGAATCAAACTGAGATGATGGTTACGACTCGTCCGAGGACTAAGAATTTTTCTTGAAACGAACAATCGGCAAAGAAAGTTTGGTCAAAGGTGTTGTAGTGACGAATTCGTGGGGATGGGTGAGTGGTTAAGGAAAGGATAGTGAAAAGGCGATCGCATTGTCAGGAGTCCGCTACCAACCACCCTTTCCTTAACCGCTCCCTTACCCACCCTTGCTAATCCCTCATTTGAACACCGCCGACCTAACTTTCTCTGCCGACCCTCCACCCTTCTTTCATTTTCTCCTTCTTGCGTTTTTCCCTTCATTGGCGCAAACAGACCTCTTCTCACCCTTATCTCTCTCTCTCAAGGAGCGTATCGGTACACGTACGAACAACCCATCTCCTCTGTTTCTTCGCCTTCTTAACCATTCCCAAATATAAACATGGTGTGTGCTTTCAGAAATTTGTCAACTGCCTGAAGAGGACTCGGTGAGCTAAAACTAAGGATGCTCTGTGGGTGAGAAATCATTTGGGATAATGATATTTATGTTCTTTTCAGTATCTTACAAGTAATGGCATTTCATTTATATTATTGAATTGATTTTATCGGTACTAACAATATCAAAATTAATTTAACTAATTCTCGTTTATTGCCATACTCTTTTCAAATTACTTTCTCTTTTTAAACCATAAGTAAGAGATGGCGCATCAAATTCTATGCAACACAACATCAGTTTTCCAGTTTTGTTTAATATATTATTGAATAATCTAATTGTGTTTCATGTATATTACTTTACTTTTAGTCGGGACCATTGCAATTTGACAGATTACATTGTGTGATCAGCATTGCGAAATAAAAATGCAAAACCACTGTAATCTCAAGTTTAAATTAATCCATCCCTCAAACCTAATGATCCAGTATCTCACTCCATGAAAGCGGATGATAATGCGCACAACAGAGCTTTTTGTAAACACTCATGAAATCATACTGATTTTAAACAGAATTTTGAATTTCATTGTAAGAAGTAATATAGAACGATATTGTGAAAATGATTCCCTTTAGGTAATCCTTAAAATTAAATATCAATTTTCATATATTGTCAGTTCCAAGTTACTTATAGGAGAGTATCCACTAATATTATTTCTGACGCATCAAAGAGTCAGATAACAAAGAGCAACAACAAGTTGTAATTTGCCAAGCAGGCATGTTTTTTTAAGACTGCACATTGTCATAAAACGTTCCGTTTTGCGCCACCCTCCTCTGGTTGTAAAGGCGTAGGATGTAGTTCGGGGTGGAGGAGGAGAGGGTAAAGGGAAAGAAGGGTATCCCAAATGTTGCCTTTTTATGGAGAACATGTATGGTTCCCCGAGAACCGGCATTCTTGCTCAAGTGATGAAAGACGTTCATAATTTCCAGCATGATTCCGAAAATTATCCAAATAAAAAATTACCGCAGTTACGAGTGCACTAATCCATTCTCTAGAACCAATATCCTCGAAATATCTTCAGCATAGAATCTTTAGAAATCAGTGACAGCATGAAAAGCTCAAAAAAGTTAAATTAGAGGAGTTATTATCCACACAACATGAACAATCCAACGGAGTCTCGGTATTTCCAGGTCCCGCTGCGCGGAGCCGGGCCGCGACGCGCGATCGAAAAATCGAGTTTATTCTCGGCGTCGCAAACTTTTTTCAAATATTTTTACGGAATAACCTAGAAATATCTTCAATTTATACTGTGATGAAGTATCCCAGAGACCATTTTCCGAATAAGGATTATATTGTCTACTTTATGTAAAATTTTGTCTAAAAAAAGGGTCCGCCATTTTGTGACGTAATAGCACTCAAATATCGGCAAAAATGTCTCAAACTTATGCTTAGTATAGGCAAAGTACCCTGTTCACAATTGGTAATGTTTTTTATTTCATTAAAGACCTTTAATTACTCCTATATCCGCTCAACTTTTAAGATTTTCGAAGAAAAATGAGAGCGGGCGCTTTTTTCGAAATTTGGTCGTGTTTGAGCCTCTGTATCTAAGTAACGAGTGATACCTATGAAAAATGACTTACCATTCCATAATCAGTAATCATTTGTGTGTATATGTGCCAAATTTCAAGACGTTATCTCATAAAAAGCAGTTTTGGACTTTTGTCCGGCAAAATGCGATTTGGCCCCACTGTGCAGCGGCCCGGGCACCCTCCGCAACCCTCCACCCGCCACACTTGGCCCGGCCCGGCAAACAAGGGCATGTGTATTCCCCAAAAGACAAACATCGCCGGGCGTCGACGCTATGAAATGGACACGGAGTGGAAAAGGGGGCGGGGTGGACGCGGGAAATGCTCGGATGAACATTTGGAGGGCCGTTTTCAATTTATATCCTTTTGATGCCTGTTTACACTTCCGATCCGGTGGATCAAGTCCCCGGATATGAAAATTCGAGTCCCGTTCCACTTGAGCATCCACTTGATCGTATCCTCCCTCTCGGTCACGTCTTGCTCCGGATAGCCCAAGGGGGGTGACCAATCAAAGACGGGCAACTCCACGGGGAATACCCGGAATGCATTGGTGTCACTACCCCACGAAAATACCAGCTATGAAAATCGACAGGAATTCGTTGGAATCCAATGCTAAAGACAATGCACGAAAAATTAACTTGGGCTAAGAACAAGGAAACTATAGCCACTGTGATGGAGCATTAAGCCTAAGCAAGAAGCCCATGGCGTAGAAAGGAGGCGCATTACGTAAAAAGGACTAGCTAATCCATCACTTTTGCATTAATTTGTACAAAGAAACAATTTAGCGTCATTTATAGTAATATTTCACGTCCATACCCATATAGCTATCCTTAATGACTATATTGACCTAACCTGTCAGTCACATCCCCCAAAAACTAACATTGCAAAAAGTGTACATTAATGCGTAAATTAATAAAATGGTTAATTAACGCAAAATTACCAATCACTCAGCGGCATGCAGCGTAGTGTCTAGTGACGACTCCCCAACCCACACACCCTTGACCCGGTTTTGGCGACATTCTGCATATATAGATTTTCTTCTTCACTTTTTTTTACCCATGAATAACTTCATACAAGCTCTAGCCCCTATGATTCCTATGGAATTTTCCATCTAGTTCCCGGGAACACTGACTACATCTTATAAAACCACTCTTATACAGCACGACAGGGCCCGAGTAGCTGGATAACTCAATGCCTACACAAAGCGACGCCCATTTTCCCCGAAATAGCACACATCATCTCGCGACGAACATGCGACGGCTTTTGTCCCCTCCACCGACCCCGGCTATCGATTTGCATTCGGCCGTGAGACATTGAAAGTTGAACCTTGGCTCTAGCCAGGGGGGGGGGGTTACAGCGGGCACAGAACGCGACCACCCCACGTCGGCGGCACCCTTCTTCCGCGGGAGAGCGAGGCAAGTGCTCACTGCACTGCGCCAAATCCTGGAATTCCCGCCCTCCCCCACGCACCAACCGCCCGGCCGCCGCTCCCAGGGCCGGAACGACTCCGGGCCACCCACCCCTCGCCGCCCGCCCCTCGCCGGAATCAAATGAAGCGGCGAGGAATGCATTCGCTAAAGAGATCTGCCGCGCTCCCAGCAGACGCGACGGCGGAGCGTTGCGCCGCGACACACAATTTGCACCCGAAATTGTGACGCGACGCGAAACATTTTCCCCGGCCACGTTAGATATTCGCGATGTTGTTCCCACATTTCCAACCAACTCACTCCCATCATTCCGTCTCGCCAGGGCACTGCCCGAGGCATTAATGCTTGTGCAGTCCATCCTGTTAATTGTAATTGTGAGTCCTTCATACTCCCACATCCGCAGATTAAATAATTACATGTTTATTTTCATTTTCATCGTTCCCTCACCATAAAACTTGCCGCCTTCAGAATGCGCGCAAACTGCGATTATTTTATGCTATAATTCATATTTTTCATATATATCTCTTTCTCCGAGGGGCCACATGTTGGCATGTGGACCCGTATCATCACCACGTTTATTACCTCCTGCCACATACTTTTATGGTAGATTTCAGTGCATTATGTAGACTCAATGTACGTCCGTTGGATCTGCCTTGATCACTCATATTAGTATCCTATCACTCACCTGGTTAACATTCACTACTACATAAGAATAGGAAAGTTATCTTTACATGCTTGTTAAAAAAATGTATCTATCACCAAGGAAAACTCTCTCATTTATTACCATACACTTCTTGTTTACTAAAACCACGGTTTGCCAACACCTGAGGATTTTTTCCGGGATTTGTCTTTACAGAGGCATGAACATAAGGGAGATTCAAGGTAAGTGCAACAACTACCCAATAATATCTATTCCTCATTGATAAAAACCATTATTATTTGGTTTCATCACAAGTTTCTAGGTCTTAATAGAGACCATTTTGAATATGTGCTGTGTGGAGTCTTATTATACGCGTCATTAACACCAACTTTTTGAACCGTTGCTGCTGCGTCTTATATGTACTTATGAAGCACGCTTAATTTACGAGTAAGATCGAGTAAAACGAAGAACAGCGAGATATGTAAAAGGGTGTTACAATAGGGAAAGCAGTGTGTCTGGTATGTTAGCCAAATTGGGATGGGAATCGCTGTCACAACGTAGGCTGAATTATAGACTTAATATTCTGGGAAAATTTAAGAAGGGACATTTCATTTATGACGTTAATCATATATAGCTGGCTCCGACTTATTATGGCAGGCTCGATGATTCTAATAAAATTAAGGACATAGATTGTAGGACGGAAAGGTTTAAAATGTCATTTTTTCCACGTACAATTCAAGATCAGAACGTTAGACATCGCGTAAATCGGTAATTATTATAGAGGTAATATTCAGAGTAGGTCGATAGTACTTTTTATTTCCTGCATGTTCAAATCAATTTGTTACTCGTATGCATTGCTCTTAGCATTCCTTGGATTTAATTTTCATTTTTGCATGCATGAGTAGTTATTAAATTGGTGTCGGATTTCAAGTCATGCATGGTATTCGTGGGCGTGTCCTTCATGATTGGGATTTGGTAGTTTTTTTCTTTTGTTTCCCTAATTGCTTTTAAAGGTGTGGTGTTCGTTTTGTGTTGTTCATTTTTGTTTGTTGTGTCATTGTTTCTGGCGTGGATGCACCCCCTGACACACACCCTCGAGGTGGCATGCAGCGTATGTCGTAGAATAAGATAGATACTGCGAAAGGAATGAAGTTTAGTAATCCGTCCGACGGATAGGCCATGTAGCCGTGGACCCCTATGCGCCTCTCCCTTACAGCAGGCTTATACCGACGTCGGGTTTCATTCTTTCAATTCATCCGTTCTTTGATCATTCTTACCCATACGCATTTGGGGCAGTTAGATAGTTATAATTACAGAGAATTTTATGTACATAGGGAAAATTAGACACAACATTTAGCACCTTGCACACACAGTAATGCACAGGCATATAAGCTTGTGTGAAATACATGCACATGAGCAAATATGTTTCCAAACAATGAAGAAGCCACTATGGAGCCAGAGAGGGAGCACTAAAAACTACTTCACAAGCATTCTCACGTCCTTCTCGAGACAACTTGAGTTTCCTGCCAGCCATGGCATGCAATACTCCAACGCATAATTTAGGCAACCAAAATATAGCGAGTTGGAATCTCATAGCAGACACAGACTTTGTGTTTGCAACAAGACTAAAGGTTGTTATGAACGAATCAATCAATTACCTTTTTCCTGCAGCGTCAAGACGTGGAAAGTGCACTGATGAATGTGAAGTAATAGACTGGGGGCTATTCTTCGCACAGACTTTATAAAGTTGGAAAATTTTCCAAGCAATTTGATTTAATTTTCACTGCTCATCTCTCAATGTATCCAACTCACCATTGAAAAGCATCGTGACATACGACCTCAAGAGCTTCGGGCAGGTAATACGATGAAACCTTAGACGGCAGACTAAACATCGAAAATTCAACTCGACCACCACTAATAGAGTTTCCTTGAAAGATTTATCTGTGGAAAACTGGAGTCACGGGCCTGCCATCAACGCCGCGGCTACCTTATTATACGCGTCATCCACAGCCCCCCCTTTTTGAAACCAGTGCTGCTGCGTCTTCGAGTAAGCTCGTACGGACTTCGGTTATTTCCGGTCCGTCTCTGCCCCGAGGGAACATGCCACTCCATTCAACACACCCTCTTTTGAGATTAAACGACTGACCTGTTACGATCCGGGCCGGATAGGATCGATCACGGCCAAACTATTGCGCGATACCGCTCTCATTTGCATATTCCGTCCATTAAACTCGGGGGCGGCCGATGTTATCAGACCAAACCGGCGTGCAGTCGACTTTTTTTTCTTAACCTTCCATCGCGAAAACAGAGAAAACTGTGCGTTTTCAAAACTAACACCATCCGAGGAACGGGTTTTTAACAGTTCTCCGCTTTGGGCGGTTAAATCTAAGCCATCCTTTCAAGACAAGGGGGAAAAAGTAACTTCCATTATAAAATAATATATCTATAAACCATATGCTATGCAGGAATTGAATTCCAAAAGGCAGCGACCGATGGGGAATAATTTCTTCACAAGAGTCACGCACTGATATCTCAAATTGCAGAGGGAGCATTCATTTTCACGAAGCTGAAGATCAGATAACGTTACAAAGAACGGCGACAATCTCAGTATTTTGCACATTTCAGCGAATGAATTTAGCTTCCTACGCCTCCTAGGCATGCTATGATGCATGAAATCTAAGACTCGCATTTTCTGTATTGAGGGCGCTGACTTTTTTCGCTTCCACTCACCACTCCACAATAATATCCAATGTCAAAGGCGTCCATCACAAATTTCAGACCAATTTTTGGACCCGGTTTCATAATGACCGATTAAAAACCGGCAACTCGTGAGGAACTTTAATAAATTTTACAGATTCTGTTGGTTTCGACACGCAAGACATTCGCCAAATTAAGGTGAGCTGCTTTTAAGAAAAATCATATCCTTCATGGTTCTCCGGCGATGAAAACATAACCAGAAATCACAAATCCGGGCCCAATAGTGATTTTTATCAAGGATATTTCATCTTATTCCGGTCAGGGAAGGTTTTTCAACACCCCTTCGAGCGTACTTATATTTTTAACATCCTGCAGATCAACACACTTCCTATCCCAACAGGTTCTAAGTCAAATATGTGAATTTCCACAAGGAAAAAATCAACCATGACCGGGATTCGAACGCGGACCCCCTGATTTCCGGCCAGGTACTCTACAAGTTAAGCTACCGAGGCATCCGTCTCCCCTGTGGAACTTTAAAGTTCCTAAAGATATACATCTACACGATACCCTACAAGCCACCACGAGGGTGTGGCTGGGGGTAAGATCACCAATAATGCACTATTGACATGCAAACAAGCAACTATAAGATAGAGTACCTTGCCGGAAATCAGGGGGTCCGGGTTCGAATTCCGGTCAAGGTGGATTTTTTCCTTATGGAAATTCATCTATTGTGCATATTCAGCGGGTGACTCCGCTAAGGCATTCGCGGCTAGTTCGCAATCCTTGCATAGGTTCTAAGTCCACTATTTTTTCCTTCCCATTCCTCGCTAGCTTTAGACAATTACTCAACGGTTATCATTAGTAAGGGTAACTAGGAAGAGAGTCTTTTTCGCTAACCGAGGACGGTTAGTGACGGTCGATTCAGCGGTGACGTTTGCTCGGATGCCGCCGGTTGAGTGTGTAAATTCGGACGGATGATTGATGAAGCGCGTGTTTCATGTCTTTGAGGCGAGCCCGAAACGATCGTATCTCTTCTCCGCGAGCAATGAATCCTCAATATCGACCGAGTCATAAACACTGAGGAGCGGGAGATTAGGGAAAGTTGGGGGTGGGTAGTGTCTAACACCTCGGAGGGCACGCAGAGGCATGCAAATGAAGCAGTTTTTTCCCCAAACGCCGTGGCCTCGAAGAACCCCTCAAAAGCAGCCCGCGAGCCGAGGCGCCCCTGACTGAAAACCATCTGTTTCTGTGCACTGTGGTGAACTTCCCTTTGGGGAATACTTAAGGGGTGGACTTGAATGGAACGCCATTCGTCCCACGGCATTCATTACTTGATCCCATGTTCAGTCAAGCAATGCAAAAGAGGCGCACTTCAAACGTGGATTAATAGCCACCGGCGAAACAAACAGCTGAGATCTAAAGCCACACTTCACGCACACGAGAGGGAAGAAATGAAAACCGATCACGTCCATGGAATGTTTATGACAGAAAACATGTAACCACCAAGAATAACCCTTTCCCAACTCCAAACACTGGAATTTCCAAAGTTCATTAATCAAATACTGGTGAAAAACCGTAATGGAAACAACTTCGCTGCGTACCAACTCCCTAAACACAGCGGAATAAACTTCAGACCGAGTTGAATTAAAGTTCTGTTTCTTCTAACTTGTTGTTCAAAATCTTCAGCCACTTCAAGAGACTATAAACGATTGGCGCAAAAACTTGTTCAATCCTTCATGCATGAGTGCGGAAATCACAGCTTACACATTGACTCGTCGATTGATTCCGAGGTTTGCTCCGAGGCAGCAATTTGAAGGCAAACAAAACTTCTAAGCATGCCTTCAATCGAAAAATAATAATTCTACCCATTCCTATATGATCGCACCCTTAATTAAAACACAATCTGACTAAGATTGCGTTTAAAAAAAATTAAGAGTGAAAATAAGCCATATGCTCTCGCCGTATCCAACTAGCAGAAATGGTACCGAAAGCCCTTTTTTCGTGGTGGTAATACGATTTGGTTTGAAATGGACAAGATAATTGTGCAAAAACTGGAGAAATCCAGCATTCATTATTTCCCATTAAAATTTGTTCCCAGTGCATTAAAAAGGAGAATCTACATTGTAGAGGTGCCTTGTCACTTTCCATCGACAAGATTTCCAATCCTCAGATTTTTATGGCTAGCCCTAACCTCGAAATCCCATTCCACGCCTTGAATTTCCCACGGAGGACTATGGGTATCACACTTATTCATTTCGTACCCAAAGTGATTCCGTGGGTAATCCATTCCGCTGAATCTGAAAACTTAGCGTAGCCCACATTCTTTGCCAGCCTCCAGAAATCTCAAATTAGCATTCTTTTGTCTAAAATGGGATCAGTTTTTCGAAGGCTATAATGCAGGATTTCCACACGCAAAGCTACAGTTCTGATACCGAGGGAGATTCAACGTGGAATACTAATCTACAATAATCAAGAGTAAATCCGGTTAGTCACCGTCCACAAGACGGGACGTTAAAGAGTGTACCCTTAAGCGCGTTAAGTTACGAGTAGGAAAATATCCATGCTGGGATTCTTCTCCCTTTTCTCCATTCCCTTAAAGTTGGTAGTGAGTCGAGGAAAGCTACTGAGAGCTAGGATATTTTGCTCTAATTAGGACAAGTGGGAACCTGGCTATAGGAAAGATTTTATAAGAAACGGAGGAAGAATAGAGGGAAACCCGGCGTCAGTAATTGTCGTCTCTCAGTGGAAAACGTCAAGGGGTCATCGGTTTAACGTCCTGTCCGACGGATGGATTACTGCATTTGAAGATGTTCTCCAAAACACTCACGAAGAAACAGATAGGGCAACGAAATGTCTGCCTCTGCCAGGACTCGAATCAGGGCCTTATGGATGAGTAGCCAGTGCTCTAGCCACCACACCAACATGATCCCCTCCGTTTCTCAAACTCTTGGAACCGAAAACCGATTGGCACCAATCCACAATTGCGTAATGATCTCAACTGTGGGTCGCGTATACCGAGTAAATAATATTATGACGTTAGCTTGATTAATGACAAGACAACCAATAAGCTCGCTCCTAAAATCCCATTTACAAAGCAGATAACTCAATTTTGCGGAGCTGTAAAAATGAGCCACGCAAGCAACACGATGAGTAATGACCACAGCCTAAGTTTGTGATGAGGATTGGAGGCTATTTCTACCGACTTCGTCCATCTGCATAAGCGGGAATCAATAAAGCATGCCGTCTTAAAAGGCCAATTTCCACATAGAAGCGTCCGGAGAAAACATAGCACTGCCCCCCACCTCCCCCGACATTTGAAGCGGGAGATAGGGCCGACATCAATCACGCAATCCGGTTAAGTTCCAAGTCGGCCAGAGACTTGAGTGCGTGCCCAGTACTTCTAGATTCACGAGTCACGCCGCCGTCTTGGCTCTCACGCGGACAAAATGGCAGTAAGAACTAAATCTTAAAAAGTGTGTAGCTATCAATTTTTTTGAGGAGGGATAATTCGATTGAGCGATCCTGTAAAATTAGTAACACGAAGATCGAAAACGTTGAAACCATAAGATATTTAGGTGTAACAATCACTAAAGATTTATCGTTGGGAAGACATATCCGGGAAATATGCGGCCGAGCGAAGAGAAAGCTAGGATTTATAAAAAGAGTACTTGGGAAATATGATGAGAAAACAAAAGAGCGATGTTACTTTTCACTAGTTAGGCCCCACCTTGAGTATGCAGACAGTGTATGAGAACCTAATGAATTAGGTTTGATCAGAGAACTAGACAGTGTGCAGCGTAGAGCAGCTAGGATCGTTAAAAGGTGTAACGATAGGTTGAGTAGCGTTTCAGAATTAATACAAGAATTAGGGTGGGAATCATTATCAGAGGGTAGGTTAAAGTACAGATTAAATCTGTTAGAGAAATTTAAATCGGATAGCTTTACTGAAGATGTTAGGCACATATTAAAAAAACCAGCGTATTATGCTAGATTCGACCAGATAAATAAGATTAGAGAGATATATTGTCGTACTGATAGAATCAAAATGGCATTTTTTCCCCACACAATAAGAGAACAGAATAGGCAGTATAGCAAAGGGATAGGTAGGTGAAATTTTAGAGTAGTCTGTAGTGCATCATGCATGAATTAACCCCTTAAATACTAAATATACTAACAATCTAGTTGCATGAGACCCTATAGTTGCTTGTTTGCATGTTACTAGTGCATGTTTGGTGATCTTCACCCCCTGCCACACACCCTCGCGGTGGCTTGCAGGGTATCGTGTAGATGTAGATGGCTAGCAATACCGAGGCATGGGACTTCACGGATGAGCCGTGAGGTTACTTACAGCTCCGCGGCAGCGATTTTTTTTTCGGTCGAGCCGAAACGTTTTCCTCCGGAGGAAAGCCAGCTTCCGAGCGGCCTGATTTCATTCAGGCGATGGTGCTTAGTGAAGCGCATTCCGCAAGAAGTTAGATGCAGTGGCGGAATGAGAAACGCTAGACAATTCTCCAGGCGACGACTCCTCAAGGACGGACAACTGCCCGCGGCAACGAGAGACTCCGGATGCATAGATAAATGAAAAGGCAGCGTGCATTTTCAAACAAAAAGTAAGGCGGAGTCGGCTGCTGCTAAACATGCCAGTGGACGACCTTGCAGGCTTCTCGGACGGCACGGATTCCAGCAATAGCGCTGCGGATTTCCCCCGACTTAAAATATGGCTGTTTTTGCCACGTATTGCCACAGATGTTGAGAAAACCAAGACCAATAAAGACGACACCGAGCATTATTAGAGTCACTTGAGCGCAACTTAGACAATTATTTTCAAGTATTCTGTCCAAGGAAAAAACAACCTATTTCACGCAATATGGAAATGAGTAATTGGCTGAAAAATGCGAATAAGCACTTTCACTGTAAATTTCTTGCATCCATAAAATCAGTTACCAATAACGTGAAAAACTAGCAGTTCACGCGATGGATTTATCACGAGTCAAATGAAATGTACGGAGAATAGCAAAAATATGAGCTCCACTTATTAGAAGTATGAAATATGAACAATGATAAATACATCGGTAAATCGAAAGAAAATGGAATTAAACATTTCGCGGCCAGAAATAAATTAAATATGTTATGTAAATAAGGTTGCAACACAGTTTAAATAAATTAGACATGAGGATTCACAACAAGGGTTGTCTTCAAAGGCCATTGGAGAGGTTTATAAGAATTAAAAAGCATGTTTGTTCAATGAGAACTTTCTCATGGAAAATATGCGACACCACTGTTGGATGATTTCAATGCAGAAAACACGACACAAATACTAGTAACATAGCCTCTCATGCCGGTACGTTGTGCATACGTATTCTTACAGTACTAAAAATACCGCATAAAACTTCTACGCCAACCTGAATTATGAAAATAATCACCAATTTCATGGAGATCACAAGGAAAGACCAGTCACGTGCATGATTATGCAAAATAGAGCAAGAGGTCATTGCTTGTGGTATTAAGGATAATTAGAGTATCATACACTGATTCTAAAACATTGGAATATGAGGCGAAAATGAATGAAAAGTAGCGGAAATACTTTCGGACAAAAATCCATAAATAAAAACAGAAAACTTTCAGGTTTTATTAAGGAGGAGGACGTTTAGTTTCTGAAAACCTAAAATTAATATGGCATTTTATGCAAACACGAAAGAATTCTATCACTGTTACGTTAGTTAAAATGTTAAGCTACGTTCTGCTCTTTGATACGTAATGCCTCAGGGGAAACGGTTTCCTATTTCCACGCTCATTTCCACTACCGCGGCGAAAAGGCGAATATTTCCAACTAGGTCAACCGCAAAATGTGTGCCCGATAGCATCGGGTCGATCGATGACCGGAATATAACTGCGACCGAAATAAATCTCCTATGAGCATCTCAACGTCAACGGCAAACGTTTATTTCAGGTATCTACGGAAATCGGCACACCCACGATAAATTTTAGTGACAATCCATGACCTTTCAGCATCGAAATCTCATTTGACGTGAACATTTTGTGCAGTCACGCTGTTGACAGAAGGATGCAACCCATCCAAAGGCAATTTCATCTCTGCGCTGCTATAAAAGGGAAACAAAGTTCCTACATTTTTGTAACTGATCAGCATACGCCGTCCCCCTCAAAAGACACTTCTTTTTTCTCACTTTCTATTTCCATTTTGAAATATATATAACCTAACTGAATGGATGATTAATATTTCAGAAAAACCAAGCGAATACATGAGGATTTAATCTAAACTAACGAGTCTACAGAGCACAAAAAATATGGTAGATTGTTATAAAAGTAAACAAAGCCTCATAATTTGAGAAGCTGTGAGCGGCAGACGGGATGATAGCACGATGATAAAACGCGATTTTCAAATATTTTATGAATCGTGGGCCCCGAAGTCATTTTCCATGGTAAGTGTAGTAAACTGAATTCATACACTCAAAATATATAACAAAGGCTTTAAGGTGTCAATGTTATTAATGTAACATGTAAGTACGAGGAAAAAATTGTTTCATTCTTCGTGAAACAATCATGAAATATGGAAGTTTGATAGGAATGGGATTTTTCTCATATGACACAACGGTTCTGCAATCCGCAAATCATTACTGACCGCGTGTCGAGTGCACGCCCAGGGCCCATTCCAATAACTGCGGCACATGCGACGCTTTAACGCACCGACTCATTCCAGAAAGGGCTTCTCTAAAAGCAAAGGACGAAACATAGAAAAAGAGCTTTCACTCATATCGCTGAGAAATAAATTCAGCACGTCTCCAAGTGCGCGCGACAAACATACAAAGAATGAAGTAAAGCACTTGACAGCCTTCAACGAACATTCGAGGCAGGAGGAAGAAATACCTGCGGCTAAATCAACATGACTGAGCCACAAAAACCAGCCACAAAGCGCTGCATTAGAAAAATTTTATCCCGTTTGAGAAAGGAAATATTTCGAGTTTTCAACAAGTTTTGGGAGTGTCTTGAGTTCACTCGGCACCGATCCGACAGGGCAGGCAGAGAGAAGATAGAAAAAAATCTGTCCAAATTTCACACCTTTTACGGGTTATTAAAAGTCCTTACTCGACCAATATTTCCACTCGTTTCACATGACGAACCTCCTTGCTGTGAACACCTATGTCAGCTGCGCCATGTCGCAGGGAGGAACACAACATGATCAGTTGCCTAATCTACGACCGGTCACTCAAATTTGTCGTACAAGCCGCCCACCGTTCGGACGAGACGATGTCAATTATTCGGATAGAAACCTGGTTGGTGCTTTCGCAAAAGAGATCAGTGTGTGTGTCATTGACACATTCCATTCCGCAGAGGATAAAAATAAAAGATGGTAACACAACCTGTTTGAAAGGCCTGTGACGACCGAAATTCCGCCTTGCTTCGTCACTGGTCGGCTACAGAACATTCCTCATCTCGATAATCGATTCCATCAGCCGTGACTTAGCGGAAGAAAGAGGAACTCACGACCATTGAAAGAAGTTTTCTTGATAAGCTTCCAAAATCATTTACTTCAAATGCCAGCCATGATTTCGACATCACTGGGTCAACTTTATCTCAACCATGAAAATAACTCCGTGACGTCGATATTCAGAACAGTATTTGAACTTCATTATCGTGGAAGCTCACCAAGTATTATAATTTAAATTTAAGTCATAACTTATGATAATAAATGAGATTTTTCCTGTTCTGCTTGCTGTAAATAGCGCAGTGTAATTTCAGGTGAATCATTTACAATATGAGTTGATCAGCTGCAAAACTCTCTTATGGTAATTAAGTCAAAATCTCGTCAATTTGCAACCACAGATTGAAGATGAGAGGCACACTTAAGAGAGAGGAAGGTACAAAATTCAACTACTGATCAGCCTAGATCCTCTTATTACAAGTACGACATTGTGCAGAATGGAAGACCAAAATAGTAACGACACTACAACTAGTAAAACCCTTATCTTACAAACATAATGACCGTTTACAGTCATCAATTCATGTTCTGTAGTAAGACTAATATTCAAACGATAAACTTTCTCGGACGATAATACCAAGAATAATAAGAACATGAGGATACCTTTAGTTTATTACACTAATTACGAGGACAATCAAAGGCGATAATGACGCACACGGAAGGTTTGCCGAGAGGGGCACGAATAAACTTTGTCCCTCAGGGCGCAGGAAATGCGCGACGCGTTCTTGATTATCTTTTCCGAAATAAAGCGGTCACGGGAAATATAGCACCGTTTTACGGCGTGCAATTTTAACGACCGACTAAGGATATGAACAGCACGGGAGGCATCCGACGCCGTTATCACCCCAACGATTATTTATAGTCTACTCATTGGCGGGGCACACAAAAAGCGAGCGGCCGATCCTGTGCTCCTCCCCCGCAAGGGAAACTGCGATAGGGAAAATGAGGGCTCACTTATTAGGCTCCCCCCTCCCTAGAAAACGCGTGATTGGTTGGTTGTTCGGGGGAAGCGACCGACAGCTGAGGTCATTTGCGCCATTTAGAATGGGTGAATTATGGGATATGACTGGGAATTTTTCAAGCAACGGAGGAAGAAGGGTGGAGTTGAATCCAGCGTCGGCACTAGCCTACTTTTAATGAAAGGCGCCAAGTGGTCCACGGTCTTACGTCCCACCCGACGGACAGAATACTGAACTTCAAGTGCCCTCCACGCAGAACTCAAGACGAGAGCGGTACACCATTGAAAACACTGCCTCCGTCAGGATTCGGGATAGGAAGAAGGGACATGGCTCCTTATTAGCAACATTGCAGGCATAAACACTTTATTTCGTAGGCCAAACTAATTTTAGGTAGTATTCTAGATCTACAATAGAACCTGTGATGTAGGAACTAACTAATTTTTCGCTTTCTTGGCGAGTTGCCTCACCCACTGCCAAACAACCTTGGGGTGACTTTCCGGGCATTGTGTTCATGTAGATGAGGAAAACAGGTGGTAGGCATTAGGCACCGAGAGCGGGTTCTTGAGAGGGGTTAGGAGGGGGGGGAGGTGGCCATCCCTCGGAACGGTCCGAATGGCATGGAGGTGGACTACCATGCAATTTACCTCACGACTTGCCTCATTACGGCCCCCGTTGATTCCCTCCCCCACAGACACGCCTCGCCCCCGCCCCCCTCCGTTTCGTGACTCCCCCACCCCCGCCCCATCCGCCCTCGCGACCAAAGCGATCCTCGCAGCCCGCCCGCGCACGACCCGACCCCAGCTCAGTGCCTTGCGCCCGTCTCCGGATAACCGATTACGCGGTTAAACGAGCGAAACCGAGTTGGGCGGCAGGAAACCGGGCGATCGGTTTCCGTACGCAATCCGGGAATGGTTGGTTTACTGGTCACCTTCGGCGGTTTATTTTTCTGTTGAGTGACTAGAATTTTGCGGGCCCGGAACTCATTACTTCTGGAGTTATGTTAAGCACAAAATGATCTGGTGTTAAAATGGCCCACGGTAATGATTGGCCTCTGAAGTAAAATGTCTGGGCACTACTCTTACTTCATATCTAAAATGGAGGAATCTTATTTAGATATTATTTCGCTCTTCTTATAAGACCTTAGCCGGAGAATGCATGAAGCAGTGTGGTAATAAGGAATTACACTTTGTTTGCGTCGTAGTATTGTTTTGGGCGTGGTAAATACGATTTCTACCGCTGGATTCGACAGTTCATCTCTCTTAATTTGTGATTTTAGCCTGTCCTATTCATTTACTTTTGGGTAAAATCATGACTACCGTATCAAATTCCAATTCGTGCAATTACAATTTTTCAATTAACTTCAAACTTGCATACAACCTTCTATCCTATAGGTTTTCCCAACCAAGGTCTTCCAGTTACCGAGTTAAACTTTAATTACGCTAGTACGATTTTTTTACAAAGCTTACTTCTTTCCTTTGTATGTAGGTTGAGTAGTGTTTCAGAATTAATACAAGAATTAGGGTGGGAATCATTATCAGAGCGTAGGTTAAAGTACAGATTAAATCTATAAGAGATATTTCAATCGGATACCTTTACTGAAGATGTTAGGCACATATTAAAAACACGTGTATTATGCTAGATTCGATCAGATAAACAAGATTAGAGAGATAGATTGTCGTACTGATAGATTCAAAATGGCATTTTCCCCCGTACTATAAGAGAATACAATAGGCAGCATAGCAAAGGCATAGGTAGGGAAATATTTTAGAGTAGTCTGTAGTGCATGATGCATGTATTAACCCCTTAAATACTATAGATACTAACAATCTAGTTGCATGAGACCCTATAGTTGCTTGTTTGCATGTCGGTAGCGCATGCCTGGTGATCTTCACCCCCTGCCACACACCCTCGCGGTGGCTTGCAGGGTATCGTGTAGAAGTAGATGTATCTAATTCAGATCCCGAATTAAATCTTTATGCACTGATTCCAAATGTTTGGTGCATACGAGGTACCTAAATATTCCTTTGGGCCTGAAAACAGAACACCGGGTTCACCTATCAAAAACATTGACGCCCCCATTCTGATTCATCGTCAGAGTACGAAAATCAGCCTACGAGCGAAGGGGCTGAAGGCGCGGCTGTTCACGAGTTGCTGCTGGCTGGGAAGGCGTGTGCACCGGGGAGAGTCCGGCCACGCCGATGGCTCGACGCATCGCCGGCGTTCCCGCAGGAGGTGGCCGGGCGCCGCGGCCGCGGGAATCGTGAGCCTGCCCCTAAACGGAAGCCAACAACTTCGTGAAAGCACGCGACATCGTGATCGGAGCGTGATGCATGATGGGGCTGGGAAAAAGCACGGAGGGCCGCTCGTAGTAGTCCCGCCCCTCGCCACAACAAGACTCCCTTGGGCTCCCCCCCCGGAATAACTTACCGGGAGGAAACGATTTTAAATGGTAGGTTTGCTCAAAAACCATGAGGCAGACCTGCGTGGGGTGAGTTCTGCGGGAGGGGGATGCGAGAGAAGAGGGGGGAGGGAGGATGGCTTCCATTGAAGGCCTGCCCGTCTGTTTTTTGCCCCCGCAATGGACGTGACAAAAACCCTCCTAGCCGCTCCGGTGCGTGGGAAATGTTCGTACGTAAGCCTCAATCGGCCTCCCCCCCTTTTCCACGTATCCCTCCAGCATTGAGAGAGAGAGACAGTCTCGAGCTCTCCCGCGGTGAAAAACTTTCCTTTCCCTCGCTCCACTAAAGTGAAAACATCCATTATCGGTGGAGGAGCTCGACGCGACTTGAACCTGGGGGTCGGACAGCGCCTTACGCGACAACCGCGAGTTGAAGGAAGGGATCCCAGGTACCCGACAAGCAGTTATACAGCTGTACGAGACGTGAATATTGCACTACGATATTGACTTGAAATCGACAAAAAGTCGACGTTCTGACTTCGCGAATTGGATATTGGCAATATCTCGTGGGTCAGCATATCGCGTTAGATCGTATATCGTGTTACATCGCATAATACAGCGTACCTATATTCCTTTCAAATTGTCTGATGATTCATATTTCGACGAGATATCATGTGTGTATCGCACATAGAAATATCACAGTATTGCACAACCCTAGTCGTACACTTCTCATTGATACTCAACTGTCACTACTTCTCGGTAATATTGAGAAATTTCGCTTTATATTTAATGTACGATACGGCGAGGTAGCCCTTGGGATTGAGTACTGACCTAAGGGTTTCATATTTGGGAAAGTCGACTCGTCAAGTGGAAAACAAGCTTTGATATTTTCTTGGTACAGCTCATTCCTTGAAATTTGAGGAGGCAAAAGGATGTTTCTGCGACCCTGCCATGCCAGTTTATTTCACTCGCGTTTGGGCCTCTTCCTAGGTAAGTTCCCTCCCATACCAGACCTTGGGGATGGAACACTTCAGTTGGGTTAGGATAGCAATCGTTGGAACAACAAAACTGTCCCGAACTCTGTAATAACTCCACGCGGTTGCCAAGTTTCTAGGCTAATGCCTCTGTTTCCACTGCCAGCTCGTAGCTGCCAACTTAACCGAGCGTAACCGGAAAACGCCATGGAAACTCATGATATTAACATCAAAACTCGTAGTTTCTACACTGGTAACATACGTTTACATGAGCTAGCGGCGGGGTGGAAACTAGGAAAAAGCGAATTACGGTTTTCAAAAGCGGCAAGCAAAATGTCAGAGTTTATTAAGGATAAAAGTAAAAATGATAGCATGCTGACTATTTTTCAAAAAGGCCAAAACATAAAGCCCTACATCCAAACCAGGAGACTAGGGACACGACCAGAAAATATATAACCTGAATGACAGCGGACCCTACTGGAACAACACAAGAGGATCTGGAAAAAGAATCCGTACCTCCTGCCAGAATAGTTGTTTCTCAAATCATTCAGCTCAGTACGTTGCGAGTGTTAATGCATTCCGATCGAACAACCCTAACCCCTGCCACACACCTTTATGGTGGCTTGCAGGTTATTATGTAATGTAGATGTAGTTCTCGACTGTGCATGAGAAATGCAAATAGAAGGGAGTCATTCCTCGTCAGTGTCCGCATGAGATGAATCATCATGAGGTGCATAATGAACTTTGTCACATCACAATATAATTGTATCTTTAGTGGCAAAAGCACCCTTGTAGCCAGTCTTAAAACATACGCGTCCTTTAAATGAGAAATAAAGGCTATAAGCCTCAATAAACATCCGAAAAAGGAAAATTTAGCAGTCACCAAGTAAGTATATGAATATTGACGATTCATTGTAAGAACTACCTTTATGATAATATACATTGATTGATTCTTTGAACATGATGGAACAACCGGATTATTTTTTTATCGTCACTGGAGTTGACGTGAGTGAAATCAAATGCATGCTGACTTTTTTCTCCCAAATCTCTCGTTTTACCCGTAAAGAACTGCGTATAAAATATTTGATTTCGGGAAAATTCGCACTCTCCTTTCTTCTGTTTTTTTCAATGTACGACTGGCATTTTCTGAAGATATTACAATTGCGCTGTTAAATTTTAAGGATCAATTGAGCTTTATAACAATGCGATAATAATGCAGTAGGAGTATTCATTTGTACCTTAAGGTCAGTGGAAAGTTTCCACACGGCCTCATGTAGTTTAAGGATGACCGTTCCAAAGCAGATGACGATCGAATCCAGCCGCTGCTGAGGGAGAATCTCCGGTGGTTGCGGTAGATCTTGAGGGAGCGTGTCGGAGCGGGGGAGGATGAAGGAGTGGTGGTCTGGGAGATCGGGACGGGGGAGGCTGGGAGTGAAGGTTGGAAGAGACGGTGAGAAAGGGAAAAAAATATGGAAGCTCGCCCCCTCCTCGTGTCTCTTTTTTGTGCTCGCCTCTTGCGCTAATCGCCACTCACTCGGAAAACAAATGAAAAACCCGATTCCGGCCGTTTTCGAGCCAATGGACGGGGGTGAGGTAGGTGATGGGGAGAGGGTGGCGTGAAAATGCTTGCGCTCTCGAGTCGGAGCGATCCTGAGCCCACTTCGGGGATCCGATGCGCGCGATTCATATCGCCGGCGAGATACGTTCAGAAACAAAAAAATAACACTCCCCGTATCGAATGTTCCCGACGCGGTATCGAATCGTTCACTTCACCTGCCGCGCGGAGTCCGTCGTCTCGGGAACCACTCGGGGAGGTAAGGAGACTTAGTGAAACGGCGTAAAAGAATAGAAAGCTTGAAAAAGAATATCCTTTCCCCTCCAACGTTCACATCGAACGACGCATTTCCGAGATAACCACTCCTTGATCATTAGGTGGAATGAAGATGTAATCAAAGGCTTCGAAGGTGACACGGAAAGCAAACTGACCCGGGCCGAGGGTGGATTTGGCTTCTTGTCACGCAGAGAAAAGAAAACGTAACACATTTATTCACCAACAGTTACGTAACATATAAAAAAGAGACATAACGATGATTTTTCCTAACGAAGTGCTTTTAGGAAAAGGGCAATACCTTGAAGTTCGTTCTTTCGGCCTTGGGCAAGCGCAACAAATAACGTCAATGCCTGGGGGAGATTATCTCATTTTCCTTACGAGCAAAGCGACTTTCGTTTACCATACAAAAAATAGTATTTTTCTGAGTCCATGAAATGGCTTTTTAGACAAAATGGCTCCCTTATTTACGGGAATAAGAATTGTGATATAATTACTTGTATGTTTTGAAGACGGGTACTTAATATCATACAGTTTTATATTGGAGTATTTAGCATTCATAAGGTCGCAGAGGAAATAGATTTTTCGGAAATAATTCAAGACAGCAAGAAAAATGTCCACAAAATATTCATCTGAGGGTAAAACGCAATAAATTAATGTGAGACATAAATTGAAAACGAATGTACAGACTCGCAAAATAAAAGAAGAAACAATAGCGATTTGTTGACGCGGAATATCAACTCTGTCTTTTGAACTAATAAAACAGTATAAATATTTCATAAATCGGGGCTCAAGGATTTTAAATGCATGTAGCATCATAATGCACTGAGTTTAGATTTTATAATGGCTGGTTATTTAACAACATTAGTTTGTGTAGAAGTCATGCCAATGTCGTGGTAAACAACAGTTCCGTTACTTTCGTGAACACCTGACTACTATTCATTTATAACGAAATCAAAGATCACGTACTAGCCGTGAAACCTTTAGCGGCGTTACCCGCTGAAATTGCATCTTAGCAAATATTCCACAGAGAAAAAATCATTCGCCTACAATATCCACAGGGAAAGAGGACGCCTTTTAAAGGCGAATGATTTTTCTCTGTGGAATATTTGCTATAGTACTATTCATTTAAAGGAGTAAATGTCGAATAACTTATACTGTTAAGTGTTCGTCATTGAATCAATGTATAACTTTTATCATGTCAAGAATAGATTTTACCGGACACTATAAAACCAGACCTAAGGGTGAGGCCTAAGGCCAATAAGTCAATGAATATGAAAGTGAGCAAAATCACATTCGGATGAGGGCAATGGCAACATGAACCATAACTCGCCGCACGCACTCAGCGAAGAAATCGAACGTTTCAGGTGGCGTGCACGGCACACCTTCCCAAGGCAAACTACTGTATCCGGGAGTTGCAAAGCCTCACGCGAAAGCAGCACCTTGGCTCACCGGTGTACGAGGAGAGACAGCAAAAGGTTTGGACGGGGAATATTTTGAGTTGGAACACTCGAGCCTGTGTCGCGCAAGCGGGGGACAGAATGTAAGCGAAACATTCTGCAGGACCACGAGCGGGTAGAACACTCCTCGGGGTCTCCGGTGAGGAAACGATAATCACTGTGCCCCGTGCGCCGCCGTGGCGGACACGAGGGCATACGTACGCGGCACCGCTCGAGAATAGAAGGCACGGCCGGGGCAAAAAGATTGATCGCCTCTCGACCTTCGACCGGACACGCCGCCCAATTCGCACGATCCCACGACGGTACGAGATGCTCCCCGCGAACCGAAAAAAATATTATTTCGAAAATTCCCCACCTCAATTAAGAGGTGGACTTTAAACACCGCCGCTTCTCTACAGGCATTTCCTCCGTCAACGCCAACCGGTTGAAGACGTTAGGTATAAGAGTGCTGGGGCAGGAGAAGGGTAGGAGGTCGGGAGGCGGGGGAATGAGAGAAATAACAGGAGAAGGGGTGTTCGGATGGGAGGGTTCATCGAAGATGAGGCGAAAGGAGGGGGGAGGGAGGTGGCGTGGTCGAACGAGACGGGGAGGCGATCCCGCGGCCAAGGCTAGAGTATTAAAGAGTGCATGGTATCTACTACTCTTTTGTTAGACCTCATTTGGAATATACTGCTAGTGTATGCGATCTCTACAAAATCGGTCTAAATAACGAACTTGAACGTATGCAGCGAAGATCGGCAAGATTTGTAAAGGGACGGTAAGATAACTATATTAGCGTAAGCAGTCTATTAAAGGAATTAAAATGGGAATCATTGTCAGATCGCAGGTTGAAATTTATACTTCATCTCTTAAATAAATTCCAAGATAATATTTTCAGTGATGACGTTAACAATATTTTGCGAACCCCAACTTGCTATGGTAGACTGGACCATAATTACAAAATTATAGAAATTGATTGCCGAACTGACAGATTCAAAATGTCCTTTTTTCCTCGTGCAATTAGAGATATGAATAACGGTAAATATATCCAATACCAGTGTAGCAATGGATAACATAGGTAGTTGCATGTTGGTGTAAGTGCTTGAAGGTAACCCAACTAACAGCACGTTTGTGCATGCGTAGCTTGCTATTTTTATCTTTTTAAATAGTGCAGTCTAGACTAATATATTTATACTAATCCTTTTAAATGCATGATATTTAGTGCATGTTTGGTGAGAATTCACCCCCTGCCACACACCTTTGAGGTGACTTGCGGGATATTATGGAGATGTAGATGTACTGATACATTAGGTAGATCGTTCCCGAGGACGAAAATGCGTCCGTTCTGCGCAGCTATGCTGTGGCGTACACTGGAGGGCAAGGAGCGGCGGAGCATTTAAAATGTAGCCTAATAAGTTGACAATAAAAACGTATTTGACATTATCATAATGTGCATCTCTTAGAAAATGCTGAGAATTGTGCTAATATACTATCGTGCGTGTTGGCGAAACTCATACTCAAAAAATTACTCACAGGGCATGAAAACACAAAGGTTGAGTTCAATATGTTGTACGGTGGTTGTGAGGCTATCGCGAACCTATAGTACACACAATAAACTGAGTGAATGTTACTTTTACAGTGAGTTTCGAAATATAAATTTCAAAACGTTGCAGAAACGACATTTTAGTCATTGGAACTACTTTAGATACAATTGGGAAAGATGAAATCATTCACATGCACATGCATCGTTTATATCCAGATTTCAGGCGGAGTGGAAGAAGAAGAAGAGCAGAACTACTATTAAGAAATCTCCAATGATGTACATGTGTGCAGTTAAAATATTTAGATCACCGCTAACCGAGGAAGGGTTGGTAGAATTTACGTTTTTCGGAAGATAGAACGACAGTTGAAGGGCTGGTTAAGTACATATTTTTTCTAAGTTTTATGAAAGTAATCACGCCAAAAACTATTTTACTACTAAAAAAATTCAAAAGGACACCACTTTCTACGTTGAGGAAACAATTTTGAAGTAAAGAGAGAACCTAGGTAACATAAGACAAGAATAATACACAACCCGCCCAAAATATAGCGATTTTCTGACAACTCTTAACTTTCCTTTTCCGTAAGCCGTCCTTTCGCCGGCATGCTCAAATCCACTCCATTTTCATTTCAGTATCATTATGGAAACGAAAAAAATTCAATTTCCCCTCACCATTTCTGCAGCTATTGTTGCACCGAAATACAGCGAAGGAAGACATCGCCTTCGATGACATTTGTCCCAGAGAGTAAAAATAACTGCGAAAAGCGAATCACCATTCAAAATCCACAATGCTCAAAACAGGGAATTCACTTGGTCTGTCCTCCACGCTACGTCACACAGTCGAAACTATCTCTTCTCAGAGTTATCGACAGATGACCGAGATGCGCAACGACCTACCTAATGTATCAGGACCATGAAAGAGTGCATTGATGGGGCATCTCGCGTCCCGAGAAGCGGGGAAGCTGCGGCACAGGAATTCGAGAGAAAGGTTGAAAGCGAGGGGAAAAATTTTTGCGGAGAGCATTCCTTAAGTTCTCGAAAATGAGGGGAAACGCGCCGGGGAGACAACGACGAACTGGGCCTCCGAAACATTTTGATGCGGCAGATTGCCGTCTTCCGGAGAAAAACTGAAGCGTCGCTGAAGAAGGAATGCCATTTCCGAATGCTGCAATTAGGTGTCTCAATGTTAACTTCGGAAGGAGAAATAAGGATGTGCTAATCACCTAGGTTTTGATTTAACCCCTCAGTTCAGTCCCATAATGTTTCCTCCAGCGTAGTTAGAAATAAATGAATCTTTTTTTTTGAGCTGGTAGCGAAAGAACATTTTTCCACAAGTGTTTTTAAGAGGGCATTTGAGTCACAGTTCATTGGTAATTCCATGGAAAAATTATAATGAAAAGATCATATAAAAGATAATGCAATTGGCAAATTAATATATTAAATGTTTCAATTAAGTTTAATTTTAACCCAAACTAGTGTTGCTATGAGCCAGTTAGTTGATAATGAAGAGGTCTTAGAGGCCTTCTATGCAGCTGATTACTAATGCCCATTTCAGTTTCTTCCTCTACAACGTCCTCTCGATGAGAAAATGGTCAGGCGAACAAATGAAAAAGCGGGAGAGACTCGACGAGGAGGAAATGAGAGGAGATGGAAACAAAAAAAAAACCACCGAGAGTGTAAACCCTCCGCGGAAGGAAACGACTCCGCCGTAAAAAAAGGAAATCGCTAGCTCCGGCCACGCAATGCACGGGGAGTGTACATCGGTGCAGCTCAAGTCCATTTGAGCCCCCAGAACCGCCATTGTGGGAGCGGGTAAACACGCGAGGCTAAGGACCGAATATGGCGTCCGAACGGCTCGGTCGTCCGAGCACAGCGCCGGGATTATCTCCCAGCGACGAAGCCAACGCTTCTCCCCATGGGCACAAAAAATTCGCCCATTAGCATTTCCCGCGGCTGTTCTCGGACTTCGAATCCCGTAGCGCGCACCCCGAAATAGCGGGGGTGGGATGGTAAAGGCCCGACCGTAATGTGGACGCCGGAGGAAATGACAACTCCGCCGAGAATGAACTGGAGTGTTTCATGCACAATTTCAGAAGGGAGAAAAATAGACACTGAAGGCATTTCCCTGCTGCAACACGATTGCGCAATACCACAAATCGTGAGGATATTCGTCACGGATTCGCGCTATACTATTTAATGAAGGGAAAATTTTTTTAAGCGATGGTTTATGTACTGTAGTAATGGACGTGCTAACAGAAACGCTGTTTACACTACGACACTTAACCTTCGTGCATATTTATTACATAAATCATCAATGATCTATACTTTTCAATTTATAAGTAATTAACGTGGGATTTATGTTAGAGCAACGTGAATAATATTTTTGAAATTATATTTATTAGAAACTGATGTTTCATGGCTATGACATTTCGAAACATATAAAGCGTAGTACTTCAAATAGCTCAAGGATCTGTAGACATAAAAAGATAAGTGAATGTCGGTAATGGAATCGATAGATTGTTTAGAGAAAGTGTTTCACTTGGCTCTTCATCGCGTCTATTCGATAACCTTTCCCTACTGTCAAGAGAAAATGCTCTCCCCATCGTTCCATAATATTCCACTTCACTTTATCGTCAGATGTTTCGCTTGGTGCATAAATGTTTACTTCATTATCTTATATTACTCTCTTCGTGCAACGCAAGCGCTGTCCGCATTGATTCCTACTAAATGTGCCTTCCACAGTTATCCTCGACTAGATATTCTCGCTTAAAACATGTGTGTTACTCTCCGCCTTTACCACGTTTTTGAAAGGCTTCCCCCTTCGCTCACCACAGCTGTAACCATTTCGAACATCACCCGTCCCGGCCATTCCATCTTAACTGTCCACCACAACGGCATTCGCCTTGCACCCTATGAATTCCCCTCCGCCACTACTGCCATGTTTTACGCCTCACATCGAAGAGGAAGTTTATTTTCAACACGCGCAAGACTGATGAAGTGTTTCTCAACATTCCCAATCCGCGTTTTGCGACACAAAACGGCGTAGCGCGACCATTTCGTCGGCCGGCAGGACCAACAAAAGAGCCGCCCGTCCACGCCACCACCACTGCCTCCATCCATCCCTCAAAGCAAACCTTCGTTCCCGAGACCGGCGTGCCCACCCTGAGGGCATTGCAGCGGAAACCAACCCTCAGGAGCCCCACCGCAAGCATAGCCTCCCTCCGAACGGGCCCTCCCTGCCCTAACCCCTCACACGGCCTTACCTACCCCCTACCCCGCTTTCCCTCCGTGTCCTTCCCAACGAGAGAAGCCTCAGCGCGGACACCTGGCGGGTCGGACATGGCCGCCTTCTCCGGAGCGTTCCTCTCTCTCTCCCTGTCCCACCTCACAAGAACCACCTCGCCCCACCCGCCTCCAACAGGGCGTCCCCCCCCTGCTAACACCCCCACACCCTCTTCGAGGGACGCCTTCAACGCCCACGCCAATGGAGAACGGCTGCCGGAGTCGTAAGGCACGCATAAGGACTCCACATGCTCCCTGCGTAGCATATACCTGCTGCATGTTTGGCAACGATTCGATCCCAGTCATACACTCTCAAAACGCTTTGCTGAGTAGATCTCGAGTATCTACCCCATTTGGACAAATTTATCCCGCCTATACAGTTTGAACTTTCAAGGATGCATAATCCGATCTCTCTCTTCCTTTCACTCCTCATTCTGTTTTTTCACTCATTTTTTCCTTCACGCTGCCTTTCACTTTCTGTTCGTTGCCAAAATTTCGTGAGAGTGGGGGAGGATCATGACACACCCGTACACTCCCTCACCACCCCCAAGAGGAAGGGGGTTGAAGCCGGTACTAACAAAAAAGAGCCCTGCATCGTTAGCCTACAGAAAATCATTACATACCACATTTATTTTCAACAAATCGTGCTTGATCTTTTTTTTGAGATTCCCACAATGTATCGCCGTGGACAAACACGCATTTTACCCACGAACACGTAGTGCTCAGTATCATGGAATATTTAATGAGTTGCTATGTGAGACCTATCCCTTTGGGGTGCTCAAGGAGAAACTGAAGGTTCCACGGTTTCACATTTACCTGCGCCTACCACGCTAAGTAAAAGGGGTGTAGCCATTGGACAGCGATAAGCGACCAAAACTCAAGTTTGTGGAGATAACTGATTCTAGGAAGGATCCATTGTCGGAGCCATTGCCCAACGGGGGGGGGGGGGAGGAGTGGGAGAGCGGCAAAGGACTGGTAAGCCTGCCTGCTTCGCTTCCCAAAATTTGGGGAGCCGAGCTTTCCCTTCGCTTCGAACACCATAAGGACACGCTACCGTATACATTCGAGCTCTGATACTTCAAGGTTCCTCAGAAAGAAATAGAGAGGAATCGTAAGTTTAAACGCGAAACCCAGTTGAGGATGACCCTTACACATAACTATGGAGGCTCAAATTTTACGAAAAGTTGGTATATTTCAGTGAAACATGATAGATAATACTGTAACGCTGAATTAAAAACAACGAACTACTCACCAGTGTCTCTAAAACAGAGTCGTGATGAACTAGGAATAACGCAAGAGAAATTAGTATACTATGGAAATTTCTGATACCTGAGGACAATGATCGGTGGATAACATTTGCCCAAGTATCCTACGAAATGCCATACAATCAAGTTACTTTACAACCGTATGACCAAAGAGTATGTGTTCGGAGTTTCTAGCATGAGGAAGGGACAGAGAGAGAGAGGCATTACGGGTAGCCCTCCAAAACGGAAATGGACGAAGATTACGAGCATCATTTTCCTCTGGCGATAAACTTGATATCCATGACGCACAGCCCCTGAGCACACTGCAGCTGTCTTATGCTTATGAAGGCTTCGAAAATGCTAATGATGTATTTGCTGAGAAGATAATGTCGGTGTTCCACGTGAGTAGTCGGTTCAAGCGGCATGATTTCTAATTTCTCATGATTCGTCTAGAAACAAAAGCAGGTAATGGGAATGATCAATTAACTTTTTTCAACTGCATAACGCAGTTTAAAATACACCACTTGATGATGTTTTCCGAAAACAATTTAATTTGACTTAGCATGAGTGAGGGCACGTACACCAGGCAGGAGAAATATTTAAGCCTCGGACACATTACGATATAATAGGATAACAAAATTGCGAGAGCATATTTTTATTTAAACGTATATTCAATGCCGAACGTTACTTCAGACTAAGCCTTGTGACAGCATTATCGCTTCCGCAGAAATAAATGAAATCCTGCTGCAAACTTACGCCACTCAGGCAACTCATATCAGGAAAAAGTGGCAGTTATCACTGTGCATTAGGTTCGTAAGTACGGACACTTGCATTACGTTATCTCACAAACCTCATGCAAAATCTACGAAACTCCGTCCACTCCCATTACGCAATTTATTCACACCGTTTTCCCGCTTTCTTGCCGATAACAATGAAATGGACAACAGATATGATGACAATGGCCAAGCTATTGAGGAAATAGATGTAGGCAGAAAAAATCGTATATGATTGGTAAATTAGCCCCTAGTAGAGATGCTCAACCTCAGGCGCAGGAGTTTTCCACAGGCAGGAACGAAATTCAGCCGATCACTGAATTATACGGTGGGGGAAGAAAGATAGCCGGCGTCTGAGCCGCACCGCATAATGCCATCCACCTAAGTAAGACGTCTTGATTTCCGGTTGATAGCTACCTTTAGTCAAATAAGTAATCAGAATGTAATCCGATATTTTCTCTTGAATCAGAGCTAAAGCAGCTGTTCATATAAAGTAATCTGCTGTTGATTCCATTTTTAAGTGTTCTAATGATTTAGTTCATTTCTATTACGCACCGTAAGATTTTAATCCTAAAACAAACACCACATCTATGCCCTGGGCGGGATTCGAACTCGCGATCTTTAGATTGCCAGGTCAGCACATTACCCACCCGGCTGCTGCAGCCTTGCCTCAAAGGAAACAGCAACGGAATCTGAACACATTTCAGAGTGGCGCATGCGTAAAAACATAATAATAAGTATGGTATGTGTGAACACAGAGTGCTCGTAATAGTAGCATCAAATTGTTTTCAGTTGCCCAAAGCGCAAAAGTCATATGAAAAACATAACCATACATGTAAGCGCGAGGCGGGTATTAGACCCTCGATCATTACGGACCCAGGTTGGAATTTTGCTGACCTGCAAACTACGGCCAACCCACAATACTGTTGGGGATAGCATATAACAGTAGAAGATTAATTATTTTAGGCAAGATACACATCGTAGAGTAAACCATTATACTAATAACATTCACTTTCAGAACCCAATCTGTGCAAAACTGAGCTTGAAAAAATATATGCAATATTCTCCTCACGTTGACTGCCGGCGAAGACTAAGTAACACTCACGGCTCAGGGCAGCAAGGATTGGCGGCAGGGATGTTGGTTAGTGAAGAGGATGCATTTTTCCAGAGCGCAGGATAGCCACATGACGCATATCGGGATGCAATTACGCTACAGTTGCGCCGTCCTTGATTGGCAGTCGCGATAATACCGCGCCACCCATTTGCCGGCGTAATTGGGACCGAGGAACATAAGCGGCGGAGCACGCATTGACGACTTCGGTGGGGGGGCTCGAGGCGGGGAAGGGACCACAGTTGGTGAAAGTTTGGAAACGGAAAAATCAAATTATGGGGGAATCAAAGGGGCATTTGATTAGTGGGACGTTGTAATGACAGCGGTGATCTGCGTACATGACGACGAAAGTGAGTGGCGGGGTTGGGGAGAATTGAACGAGGAAAGACGGAAGGGAAACGAGACTGCTCTACGAATCGTGTCATTTTTTTTATCGACCAGCAAGTTCCCTCATCCTAGAGGGCTTTCATGCGTTTGAAAATGTGCGATAGTGTAACAGCATACAGTCTGGTTACCTCAGTCTGGTGTTGATTCACCCCTTGTCACATACGCTTCTGGGTGGATTGTAGGGTACTCCCGTTTTAATGCCTTTTTACCGCTTACTAGCATATGAACGGAAACAAGTATTTCAGGAACGATTTTGATGTTTCTCTATTTTCAAGTTTCTCTCATAGCTGTGATTACAGGAAAGCAAGCACCAATTTTGGAAGTATTAAATACAGTGTTCGAATATGATCAAAGAGTAACGAAAGTCAGTGTTGGGACAATTCCGCGAAAAAAAGTGTATGGCTAAAGAGAAATAAAATCTAGTTCCTGACACCACGGGAAAACAAGAAGTATCGAAGAAACAACGATAGAAGACTGGACGAGTTTGTCACCAGCGTGTCGCTTGCATACACGTTAAAGTGTTAATGAAATTTTTCGCCGGGCAAAGTAACCAGTTCTATAGCGAAGCGACTTGACAACAAAGGTCACTGGTTCGAATCTCGTCCAAGAGTAGGATAACTAGTTTGTCTCATGTGTAAGTTCAGCTTAGGGTGTGCGATAGAACTAGAGTGGTAGGTATTCATAAAAACAAAATTCCGCCAACTAGTAACATGGTGCAATAATACATTAGCAGTTAGCCCAAGGCTTTAACACTATCATTTTAGCTTCTCAGGATTTGTTAAACCTTGTTTTGAGGCGACAAAATAATTCCATGAACGAAAATGCTTGCCGAGACTACCCGTTGAGGGGCCACAAAGAGAGACGCGCCGCAGCCATGCATTTTCTTACAGCCGGAGCAACTTTCTAGTATGAATATAAGGTTCACGGGAGGGAGGTAGGAGGTATCGAAAACTTCGCCGAAGACGCCTGATTGAGGGACGCCCGAGAGCTGTTTGGGGGAAAGGGTCGCTGACTCCTCAATCAACCGAAGGGTGAACACAGACATCCTTTTCCCACGACCGACTTTTCTCACGAGTTGAGCGAGCATCTTATCGCGGCCAGACTGGCTGCTCACGCTTCCTCACGGGCCACGCCGGAAACGAACGGACTAAGAACACCGATCCGAGTTCGAATCCCACTTGGGGACTGGATGTCGCGTTAAAATAATTAGGACAAAGCCAATCCCAAGCGATTGGGATGGACGGTCAAATCAGCCGGCAGCAGTAGGATTGTCGACACAGACTGGCCTAGCATCCCAAAAGTCGCTGGTTCGAATCACAACTAGGCGATATAGCGTTAGCATAAGGCGTCAGTTAGTGAGAGTACTGGAGGGTTGTGACAAGGAGAAAGAATATCAAGGCAAAGGCAAGGAACAAGGAAGTGTCGTTAACAAAGTGGTAATGACACTGGTAAGTAGATGCCATGGACGGTGTTCTACTTCTCAATATAGTGTAACAATATTATCATGAGTAACCTAAGCTGTTTGAGAAAATTAAAACCTATTCATGGACTATACAATCCATTGCAGTCCATGGTCGGTAAATTTCCGGCCTCGTAACCAGGTCGCGGTTTCGATTCCCGCCTCGTGCATGGTTGCTGTGCTCCTCCAACGTTTAAGTTACGCCAGACACTGAAAAATAACTTTAGCACTTTGAACGCCTAAAAAATCCAGATTCATTTAAACTACAACCTATGCAGTCGGAACATATAAATACCAAATTCTATCATGAAGAATAAATCGCGATAGTGATGGAATTCTGAATCCGCCACTTTGCTCATTACGAATGTATAAGGAGGACCACGGGGTATCTGGGTATGGGGAAGGAGCCTGGGTCGTTGATTGGATCCTGGTGAAGAGATTGGCCGGTTAAAGGGGAAAAGGGATCGGACGGCGTCGGAGACGGACGGTCATGTATTTAACGGCGAGGTATTGATTGCGTCGCGGGGGAGGGAGTTAGGGGAGGGGTGTGACGGCGACGGGCGTCTTCTTGCGCGGCAGGAGAAAGCAAAAGGTGAATTTCAAAAGGGGAGGGGGAATAAGCGGATGCTAAAAATACGTAGCGAGGCGAAGAGGACCGGAGAAGGCCAGCTGCTATTCTTCACAGGAAGAGGGAGGCTGAGACGTTTCTCCCGCTTTCCCGATCGTCCCTCTGGAGAGCATCTCATCTGCTCCACTGAAGCAACGACCCTTGGGAAACATGCCCTGGATATGATAAGCGCACGCCTCTCACGAATTGCGTTTATTTTTACGCCGTCGCTCTCCCGTTGATTTGCTCGCGCGGATGGTTCGAGAAATGACGTTAGAATACGCTCCTGGCACGTTTGCGGAGTTAAAGCATGAATGAAAGATGCTTGGAGCTCCTAGAAAACATTGCATGGCGCACTACCAAAAGTAAAGATAATCAAGAGGCAAAAGTAGCAAGACCATGAAATATATTCGGTTGCTGAACATTAAAGATCATTAAATGCACACAGACTATTTAGTAACACTTCACATCCAAAGAATAGAAATAACTAAACGTTAAGTGCATAAGAAAACCAATGACTCTCGAAAATTCATCATTTATCTCCAGAAGAGGAAATAGTAGGCACCGCGAGTATTTTAAGGGAGAATGCGGAGTAGGCGGAGTGGGTGAAGGACGTATTAAAATTTTACACAAACGTACCTGAGTAACTAATCCAAAAACGAGGGACATCATTTGAAGAAATAGAACCATCTCGAGGAAGTAGAATATGAATTTTAAATTGAGCACCAATTCAACATATAGCCACCCCAATCCCTCAGACATTCCCAAGTAAAATTATCATTATTATAGAAAATTTTGCGCACTTCGCTCTTCAGACCACCCTTCCTTTGCCACTCACGGACAAAGGTTTTAAATTGATATTTAAGAAAGGAAAACTATTGTCCCTGCGCTCTGCAGGCAATAAGTAATGCCTCAAAAGTCTCCGTAAAAAATCTACTCTCCATAAATTCTATGGTCAACATATCGTGAACGAGATTCATCTCCTCGTTAATTTTAATGCTTGACCACATCCAAATGTAGGAAACTCCTAACCAAACACACATCGCTCTCAAATCGAACGGCGCACACTCCAATTAACCGGCTGGTGGAGAACAAACAAGCAGATGCTCGCTCTGGCGGACTTGGGTCCAATACATTCGGAATCGAAAATGCTACCACCTGGAGCACTCTTATGTCATCGCATACAACGCGTTAATCGCTGCCCACACGGTACCCCTACCCCGCGGACGAGCAAGGAAAAGAACGAGGTGAACCGACGAGCGATAAAAACAGTGTCTATGGGCTCAAACCATCAAGGGAGGGGAGAGAACGAGCCAGATGCCTTGGGCGCCGCCTGATATCGGAGAGCATCCGAAGCAATTAAAAACTTTTCTCATCGCCCCATCACCCTAGTTGGCTGGCTAGGGCGAAGGTCGACGAACTTAGACCAGACCGGAGTACTGCCGCCTAGGCACCCGCAGAATTAAAATAGGATAACTGAGCGTGTACAATTTTTTCAAATCCTTCTCTCGGACGGAATTTTTCACCACCGAGGATGGGACCCCACATCAGGAGTGGAGCGGAGTCCCAGGGGTGAAGGTTAACAAAGCCGGGAAACTAGCACGTGCAACATAGGACAGGAATCCGCGTGGGGGGCACAATTTGTTGGGCCGAGAAAAAAAAAATAAATATAAAGAAGAGCCGGGTGAAAATTCTACTCCGTGAATACTATTGTTGTGACTTCAGTTCCGAATAGCAGGCAGGGAAGTTTTATGATTCATGATAAATGTAGTGTTCACACGTACCGAGTTGATAAATTTGCATCGCTAATATTGACAGAAAAATATCGTCCTGCAATATTATTGTCCTTATGATTCCACGGCTGAAGTGGATAAACTCAGTAACACCATTATAGTTTCTGATTTAGGAAAAGGGATCTTAATAGGGTATTTTCCCACGATGGCCCGTATTACTGAGCTAGATGTCACCCACCTGGAACACTTTCATCGCATAGAAAGGGCTAAATACATTTGATTTGTATTCTAAAACATAGAATAGCTAATGACATGGTAATTAATAAGTGCCTCACTTAACTGTCGCCATACGACAAGGAAAATTCCCTCGGCTAGATTTTTGGACATGTTTTTTCAGTTTTAATTGAAGGGCGTGATAAATACTTTTCACCACATCAGAGTAATGTATTTAAATACGAAAGATTTGGGGAAAACTGATGAAGAAAGAGAGTTACGGCTAGTGACAGTTTTGGTTGCCTAAAATTTACTCGTCAGAAGGAAGAGCGTGTAATTATCAGAGTATTGACACTGAATTATGCGACCCTATTAGCTTACCCGCACGCTTGGGCAAATATTTCGGGTTCGAATCTCCACAAGAGAGATGTCGTTATTTTTAAGGGCTTGGAACCAATTACGTAACGTTCATAATAATAAATAAAGGCGATATCGGGGAGAACATATAGCCATTAGTCGAAGCGGAGGAGATTTCACTGGATTTCTTGCACCTCAAAGTTACTTGGAGCGATCGAATTAGACTCCGGGCTAGGGCCTTACGACAGTATCATTAAAGGGATTTATTTTTATGAGCCTCGTTCCCTCAACATGTGACCGAGGTTAATGATATGCCGCCTGGAGACTGCGCAGAAGGGCACACTGTCCCCCCCAAACGAGTGGTGGGCGTAGTGTGGGTGAGAGCTATCGACTCCCCCATCCAATCCACCAGAGGACTACACACTTCCATATGCTGAAGGGAGGATAATAGGGATTCGTCCTCGGTCCACCATCCCCTACGAGACGTTGGGGCGGCGGTGGTTTGAAACGCTAAATAAAAAGACTCGGAAGAAGGCACTGGTCATATCGGCCGAGACATATGACGGAATGACTGGGCTATTTTCAGCGGTGTTTTCAACTCAGCTTCGCTAGTATCGGGAGGGAACGAGCTTGAATGGACTGGAGAGGAGAGAAACCCGGAGTCGGAAACAGACTGCTCTCAACGAAAGGCACCAAGGGTTTAGCAACTTTACGTCTCATCCAATACCCGGAAGTTTATCTACTGCCTGCAGAAGAGGCTGCAGTTTCTTTGTCAACTTAGACATTGAGGGTTTTTCATTTTAAATAACGCTATTAAAATACTAATGCTTAGAACGAAAACATGTAATTCAAACTCATGCGATGTTTCTGTTATACTGTTTACTTGTAGACAAGTAATTCCTATTTTTTTCGTACAGTATATCAATGCGTGTAAATATACGAGCAGTAGCTTTCAATTACCTTGTGGATTTATTGTATTTTTCACTTTTATCGCCATTTTTACCTCAGAGCGCTACAAAAAATTGTATTCTTTCTATGGCTAAAACTAAGAAATCATTTTTTATACATTTAACATTGATTCTATGACTTTTATTAATTTAGGAAGCAAATTATACAATCATATATTATACTGCCAGTGAACGACGGGTATAATTGCCGACAGCTGAGCTATAATCCATAACTGCGGATATGTTCGGCTGATATCACGCCGGGGCCACACCGAATGTACCTGGCCGCTCGTTGCCGGCGAGTGACAGCGCTGGGGACGAGGCAGTTGATGGCCGGCGAATCCGTATCTTGCCTATCGTCCATCAACGGCGGTCAACCGAAGCCAAAACATATTGATCCTGGCGGCGCGCCGCGGTGGTGAGGGGCTCACTTGCAGGGCGGACACCAGTGACGGCAGTCCACGGCGGCGACAGTCGAGCGACTTTCCAGCCGTCGGGCGACTTCAACGTCACCCCCAAACCCCCGCGCCGCATTCACCCCCACCACTTATCGCTGACACATGCGATCCCCGCGGCAAGGCACTCGGGACATGCAGAAGATGAGAGGAGGAGCCTAGACTACAATCTACGACGATCTGCAAGCCATTTGGAACAGATATTACCTACCCGGAAACACGTCTCTGTCTCTATGAAAAAGTCTCTGGCAACATCTGACCGTGCAAACTCATAACAAACTGCGTATCACAATTATTGCAAAATTACGCTGGTTCTTAATGTTGTAAGACAATAATTTTCTTTAAGAGCAATTAAGGGATCTGTCGCACTTTTGAAATATTATTTTCGTGACCTGACAATCAGATACAAAATAGACAAAGGTACGCTGACTAGCAATTAACTAATTATTCAACATTCCTTATGGCATGCGGGACGATTGGAAGGACGTATTCCACCACCGCCAACATTGCCAATGCGACAGCCAGTAAGCTGCAAAGCAAAACGGCAACTGGAGGTGACCAACAAGATAACAACAAGCTATTGAGCACAACAAAAAAATAACTTCGCAAACTGATGGCTGCTGCAAATTGATTCACATTCATTTGGAGGAAATGAAAACTGCAGCCACACTTATTTGACGGCAACATGAGTTTGAAATATAAAGCATGAATTATTGAAACTGAAATGAAGCGTTTCATGTCATTTGAAATTCTGTATTAAGGGAAAAGGTGGTTAATTACATCAAACTCCTCAGATCTATATCGACGGAGGCCTTATACGGGGAAGCTGTGAACTATCTTGATATTTTAACCCACTAGAAAAAGCTCTTTCCTACTAAAATAATTACAAATAAAAACAATCAATAGAGTAAATTAATGTTTATGATCAATTCAAGTATTCGAAGCAGAAAAAAGATAAAGAACAATATTGTTTTAGACAAAAACATATCGCTAAACACACATAATGTTTTGGGTGTTGCCGTTTTTAAAACAGAGGATATTACATAATAACAGTTTCTGTATATGAACAGGCGCAAATGACGGAGTGGTCCACGCGCCCTAAAAAGCATATACTAATACTAATACCGCATATGACTACTACACTTTACTATCAAACCTTAATTTCTTACATTGCTTAAAACATTGATTGCTAAATGATTGATGCATTAATTCTCTAGCTAAAAATATTCATTCATTACCATTTGCACGAAGAAAATATTAGAGTATAGCATGAGAATAGCATAGAGACACGTGCTGTTTTTCCTGAATCACTACTCATATATACTGAAAAAATTTGAGGGAGATAAATAGATATTACCATTTAGATATAAGAAGTGCATTATTAAGTGATTTCATGAGCAGTATTATCGAAGATAATTAAATGTAAATAAGAGCACATTTGCAAATAATGATGAGGATAACGATCCGAATCACTATTTTGAGGAAAATATCTCATAATAATAAAGTGTACCTGCGCACCTTAAACCTAAAGTCAGGATAACCGATCAAATGTAATTGTACTGCTTATGTCATTACTGAATACAGCATATAGAAAAGTATGCCATAAATTTGTACTTGAGGAACCAATGCTTGAACAGACAGTAGCGAATATATGCATACTGAAACCCCTTTCATCCTCGTTCGTCAAGCGTGCAGTCGCGCGGCTCCGTCTGACGACGAACATAATGAGTTCATCCAGACGGAAATGCGAATATGGATTCAGCGAGAGCATTGCGTAAACACAAGCATTTCTCCTTACCCTCTCGTTCTAGGGGTCGCGGGGGCTCGAACCCGGGGCGTCAAAGGGGAGAGGCCGTTCCCCACGGACGCGGGCCGGGACAGCCCTCGGGGTAGACCGGGGGAGGAGAGAAGGATAGCGAAGGCAGTATTCGGGTGAAAGTAGAAAGTAATATGTAGTAGATGACGCGGGAGCCAACAGAGAGAAGCGGCCTTTCACTCCGTCAGGGGCCTAAAATCAATACCACAGCAGCTTGGTACGGCGTGGGAAAAACTGGGTCCACAGCCTACGGAACGAGCGGTGCTGCAATAGAAAGGGAGTCTTTTCTAACGTACCGCCCCCCTTTTGCCCCTGCCAACCTCCGTCCCGCCCCTCCACATTGCTCACTGCCCCTCCGCATCCCTCCTTTTGCCCCCGCCAGCCCCCCGGGCCGCCCCTTCGCACACTGCATCCCCGCCGACACGGGATAGCGCAAGACCTCTCCTCCCACCCGGCCCCTCCTTGCCCCCTCTCGCCCCCCTCCGCCAAGACCCCGCACCGCTGCAGGCGGGGGGGCGGCGGAGACGACGCCCGACCAAACACCCGCGCTCGGACACAAAAAACCGCGTCCTTTTTGCATCCCCCGACGTTAATCCAGACCGGCGTATGGGGATAGGGTGGGGATCGCGTCCTTTTCTTTCGGCAAGAAGGCGAAAATAGCACGGCTCGCGTCGAGATCTAGGACTCTTGGAATTCCGCTAGGAGCGAGGGAGGTGCCGAGACGAAACTAACGCTTCGAGCATCCGCGGTCTTCGAAAGGCTGCGAAACCTAAACACGATGGAGCCGGGACGCTGGAACAAGAGGAAGAGGGGGAGAGGATCGTGGACTACCATCACGAACTGGGCCACGTCCCTTCTTCACCTCGAGAAAACACGAACGCGGATGAACAGTCGAGAGTACTGCAGAAGATGGTCGGATTTAGACGCGTCGTGTTCCGGAGCTGCAAATATGAGGTCATTCCCCCTTCGCCTGATTCGCAACCGAGTTTTCACCACGAGACCCGATCGGGGGGGTGGGGGGACTTTACCCTATGACATTCACGAACGGCCCTAATCGAATGATACTGAGAGTCCATTATTGTTACATTTCAATAAGCCCGGGGCGATGTATCCGTATTGCCCGTGGGTGATCAATTGCAAAATTTGACGACCACAACACCATTTTCGATCGCAACTTATGGGAGTACGGTCGTGGAATAGAAAAGCCCGGGCTGGGAGAACCAAACCGTGCCTCGACGGACCCCTCACCTTCCTGAGGCCACTCCGGAAGGCCTTCGCGGGTCGCGGACCTAACTCGCGGTGACTTTAGGTCACCCACACACGTCTCGGGTCCACCCCGAGGCAGAGGACTGCTTTAACGGTTAAAGAGGGAAGGCGGGGTCGAGAACCCGGGTCGGTCAAGACTTTAAACTCTAGTTACCGGCGGAATGGTCGGGGTCGGGGATGTGAGAAGAAGAGGGAACCTCCTCAGCTCTTCCGCCCCACGAAAGCGAGAGCTGGGTAGGGGGGTGGGGCTCAGGCAAGCAGAGAGACAGGGAGAGGGAGAGGAAGCCAAGATTGAAAGATCCGGCAACGTCGCTTCCACGCACTATTGATTTCGGCTTGGCCTGGAATCGGAGAGAGTTAGTCCGCCAGCTAGGGCGGCACGTTTAAGCCAGCCAGCCCCTTTTCCCGATTCCTCCTATCCTCCCTCTCTTCCGTCTCCCCGGCCTCGATGCGAACACAGGCCCGACAGGGACACTACGGGGTGCGGAGATCGCGAAACTTGGCTACATACCCCTTCCCCCCACTTCCACCCTCGCCCGGCCTCTCCTATTCCTCGCTAGACGTCGCACGCGCCGTACAGGACCCCCGCCAGACCCCGGGGGACAACGCCGCACCCCTTGCAGACCCCCTGGCTCCCGATTTCGCGCGCACCTCTCGGGGCTGCCACGCCTCGCCAGCACTCCGCAGCTTTGGGAGCGGGGGTGCGGGCGGGGGAGAGGGAGCGGCGGCGGGAGCCGACTGCGCCGGCCCGGCGGAACGAACGAACCCCTTGCACCTCCAGGAGACACACACATACCCCAACCTCCCCTTAGTACCCCCTTAGAGGGGGAGGGGTGGCGGAAGATGGGGACGTTACGCAACGTTACGTGGGGGTCGAAGGCCGGGAGAAGGGGGTGGTGCGGCAGCCCCAGGCATCCTGGGCGGCGGGAGGGGGGGCGCGCAATGCGATGGGGGCGGAAAGGACAGGGGCGGATAGTAGTGGCGAGAGTATGCCAGTTATAAATAATTCGAGTGGGCCCTAAAAATAGATTAGCAGCGAAAGTTGTCTTGGCGCACGGGGGTTTCCGATAACAGCTGAATGCAGAGGGGTCCGAAACGAAAGCGAACTCGGAACGCGCCCTTCCATTGTTGTGCCGGGCGCTTCAAGCATGCGGACGCGGTTCGAAGGAGGGAATTTGTTTCGCGGCGCTCAACACTCGTATCTCTGGCACTGGCTTCATATGCGGGGGAACCAGGTTTGAATCCCATAAAGGCAATTTTTTTCAGGAGGGATTCCCATGCCTGTTTGAGTGCTTGGTTCAAAGCACTTCAAGTTCAGTACTCTAAACCATGGAACCGTTGGTGCATTTCGTTAAGAATATCGACGCCGGGTGTCTCTCCACAATTTCTCCGCTCCGTATATTCCTTCCTCTGTCAAAAAATTGGCATATCCTAATGGCGAAAATGAACGCAGGCACTTTGTTTAAAAACCCAGCTACGAATTTTAAAGGATACTTACTCCAAGTATCATGAGGCGATGGTAAAGCAGCGGCATACAACCTTGTTTCACGGATTTACCCCGTTTGCGATGGAACAGATCAATGGAGCAGATATACAGGAAAGAAAGGTTTATGCCAATCCAAAATCACTAAGCACAAAAACAATAAATCAATGCCTGCCATAACATCGTTCGATATCCAGACTTTAAATGAAAATTTGGGGTAGGATTAATCGAGGGTTATTTAGCTTCTTAGGCGGGAGTCGAACCCAAGACCTTCGAACTGGCTATTTGTGATCTTCCGGCAAATACATTGTTAACATATGAAACCAAAGTAAATATTCTGAAAAATATTTTGGTAATATATCTGTTCCCCAGTTATTCCAATAACAGAAACGATTTCCCCATAAATTACTGCTCCTGGATTCCTTAATTGCTGTTTCGTAAATTATATAATGTAACGAAGATTCATAAATGAACTCTGTGGGAACTGAGCGTGATTTCATCTACAAAATGAGACAGGATTGGGGGGTTCCTCGAGATGTAATGCAGCCACGACCAAGGCCAAGGCTGCCGCGAAGTTGTCGGTATTGACTGACATGTATCTTATCTTGATCCTTGGGAGAAGGCGAGGGACTGCTGTAGTTGTTGGCACGCACTCTTTGACGACTTCTCACAAGACCGATACCAAAACCAGACGAGTGAATTTTCGAAAGGACGGGTCGAGTCACGCTCTTTGCCCTTCCGCAAATAAGAGTGTAAGGTTTTAAACGAGCGAGAATGAATTTGATTCCCCAATTTCCAACGCCTGGAGGAGCTATCTGAGAACAGACTCGCTGAATGAACGCAGCTGATCATCGCCATGGCGAAATAGTTGCTATGAAGGAGTTGAAATAGCAGCAATAAAATTGTGCCCCATATGGAGCAGTATATAAGAGTTATTTGGGGAAGGCGATAATTTGTTCCGCTAAGACAAGGTGGCAAATAATGGAGAAGGAATTTTTTCGGGAACAAAACAAGATTAGAAAGAAAGCCGGCGTCGAAACTAGTACATTTTTTTACGAAATTCATCCGGTGGTCATTTGTTTAACGTCCTTTCCGACGGATAGGATATTGAACTTTGCTTCTTTACAAGCTCTTAACACAGAACTCAATTAAACACCCTCTTTCACAGTAATATTGAGAAATATAGGCAGCGTAGCAAAGGGATAGATAGATGAAACATAGAGTAGTCTGCAGTGCATGATTCATGTAATAACAAACAATAATCCCTGTCTTATTATATAGATACTAACCATCTTGAACATATTATCTAGCACGTCTCCATTAAATATCCGTGGCATGTCAATAGTGCATGTTTGGTGATCTTTACCCCTGCCACACACCCTCGTGTCGGCTCGCAGGGTATTACATGGACGTAGACGTAATAGAGGCCAGTTTTATAGCAATAACACCTAACTAATTCCAACATGACAAGGAGCTTATGAATTAAGAATGAATGACCCGTTTCGCGATAATATAAGGATTCCCGCAAAATATTCCGATAAAATTAGGGAAAAATGAAAACCACCTGGTCACGTGGCAGGCTCAACCAAATCGCAACGTTTTGCAATCATTTCAGCATGGAGATTAAGAGCGTAGAAAGATGGGAAAAAATAGGATTTGAGAAATGCAGAGTACGGAATCGATAAAGGGAGTCTTGGGAATCGGAGTTGAACGGAGTGGAGAACAAGGAGAATGAAGATTCGGCAGAAAAATTCTCCGTCGATGGATCATGTATGTGGTAATGCCGTGCCATATGACAGTTATGTGGCACCTCAAGGTACGTAGGGCAAGAAAATTCCTGAAGGCTCCACCTCTCAACCCATGGGAGCAAATGGCATAAAAAATCGGATTCTTGAATTTCGCCGGTTCGTTTTTTGTTTTCACTTCATTATGAGTATTTAAGGAGTTCACCAAAAAAATATTCGGTACCTTCCTTCTAGTGCCAATTAACCCATCGGCTTCATTTTTTTCAAGAAATATGTAGCTATGCTAACAAACAATCAAAATATAAGTAGTGTTTGCAGTCTTATTTACGTATGTAGAAAGTTGAACTAAATGCTCTATTTTCACAGTTTTAATTCAGATAAAAAGACGAAAATACGCCTACTAGGGACCGCTAGTATTTCTACGTTCGATTTTTGAGATCTGTTAGAATTAACGAGAGGTTTAAATATTCCGCCCAATAGCAATAAAGCTGTCCATCGTCCATGAATATAGTCCTTAAATGCGAATGCGTTCGTAAACGTGGATTATTAGTAAGATACGAATGTACTGCTGAATCCAATTCATGCATCAAACGAGGAGAATTGGACCGTTTCATGTGGTGATCGGTAAAATAAATGGTATCCGATGCATCGTTATTCTTAGGAACAAGGTAAACTTTTACATATGATACCCGCGGCACATAACTTGCGGAACTGGAACATAATAAAAATTATCACATCTACATGAAAAGATAATTTACCCCTCATTAAGGGATGCTAAGATCACTGAACACACACGACGAGAAATATTCGAAATATAAATAGATTAAATTAACTGAGAAACCAGTTAATATTCCGAATTCACGGCCCCGTAAACAACCTGCAAAATACAAAAATAATATTCAACTTAGGGGAAAATAACGTAACTATTGATGTTCTTACATAAATAAATGATAAAGCTTCACCACATTCCGCCTAGAAACTCCAGAAAATAATCTTTTAATGCAATAGCAATAAGCAAATTTTGAAGACGTTCGGACTCATGTTTACTAAGTTAAATAAAGTCCCTCGCATATCATTTAAAGCAAATAAGATACGCCACCGTTCACAAAATTTGGTCTTCGTTTCAAATGTCACTATTTCCTCTCCATTATTCCGCGAAACTGTCGAAAATGTTGCCTCGCACACGTTTACGACACCTTTCCCCTTGGGATTCAAAAATACGAGATCAGATTTCATATAATTTACCTCTCGTTTCGATTAATCCGTTCGACCGAAACGCGAGAGGAAAACGAAAATTTATTTAAGCCAGTCGTGGGTTTACGCCCCAGGAACCGAGATCGTAAAAACATATCCCTTCGTCCCGATTCGCATTGCTCCAGGCAAATGGATGCCATCCCTCGAGGGAGTGATTATCCTCAAATTGGATTTCCGGCACTCCCGATGATTCGTTTTGGTGCCACAGAAGATGAGAGCCGACCGATGAAAGGAATATGGGACCCGACACCCCGACCGCCTAGAAATATTTACCGGTGAAGTGTTGTAAGATACCTCAAAATATAAGCTTGCGTACCGCGCTATGTCGACATAGAAAGGAAATAAAAGAATATTTAAAAATACGATACTCTATCTGAATACACAATACAAAACGAGAGGGTTTTCTTGCAGGTCTGCGTGAATCAGTATTAACTACCTTGAGTTTTAGGCGCTCCATCGCTTCATGCTGAATCGCAACGTCTAACATAAGTTCTTCTTCTTAAGACAAACATAACATCCATACCCTGGGCTTGATTCGAACCAGAACATTTGGGTTCACAGGTCAGTGAGTTACCGAGGCATCCACTGAGAGAAACTTTTGGACTCGTTTTTATTTTGTTAAAGAAAGTCGTTCGCATACCGACTTCAAGCAAGCAACATACGCCAGCGTTCACAAAATTTGGTCTTCTTTTCGAACGTCACAATTTCCTCTCGCCCCAGGAACCAAGGCAACCAACCGATGGACAAATGCGTTTCCTCTAAACGTGCCCTTGCTTGCTGAGAAAGAGGTAAAAGTGTGTGGCCCACGTAATACTGAAAGTGATGCATTATTGAATAGTACTGTGACCATTACTGATTGTTGCTAAATACCCTCGAGGGGCTTGCAAGGGATACAAAACGATCCATTCTTCCTCGTCTTCCGCCACGTGCACGAACGTGAACCTTGAGGGCCCAGAGAGAAAGTTTGGAAAGCATCCGATTCGAAATGCACCTCGGGATGCGTCGGCGAACCAAGGATTGGGGGAGGAAAGGGGGGGTTCGGGCCAAGCCGCCCCTCTAAGGAGCAGCAAAACGTTGAGGGGGGTGGGGTAAGCGGGGGCGGCCAGGTAGGCCCGAGAGATAGGACGGCTGCGATGACCGGGCACTGCCCAACGAAACCGAGTGATGAGACAATGGATCCCGTCCGTGGCGGAGGCCAAATGATCGGCCGACAGACAGCCTTTTTCGGGCGTGGGGGTGGGGGCTGGGGAGGTCACGACCAAGTGGCAGGCCCCCAAGGAGGCACGGCTCCGAGCCGGCAAGGCGGACGATAGGAACGGACGTGAAGACTGTGATGGCGGCGGGGGGCTGAGTCCTAATGCACGTGCGTCGACAAGATGGATGATCATTTTATCGTGAGCGAAATTAGTCCCTCATCCCTCCCGAGCCCTGCACACGGATTCGATGTTCCGGTCGGGAAAAGGTGGGAACTCCACTCTCCTCTCCATTTTCGTGCTCTTCAGGAGGATTGGAGGAATTCGTCTCCTCCAAGGGCTGTGTAATACCACGATATATCGTCCACGACAAGCACTTTCAATCGCAACGCGATATGGCAACGGCAGCAAACGCATTATCACTCGAAAGTATGTGATATCAGACGCATGACCAACTATCATCGCGAAGTCGTCTTACTGAACTATTTGCGATAATCAAAATAATATTTCGCCCAGCCCTTCCTACACAATCTTTCACAACGGAACATTACGTCTCCTATCTGCCTTGGAAATCTTGGAGGACACATTGCTCCATTTACGCCCGGTCCCAAATGCAGGACCGCCCAAGCGGACAAAACCATCTCACGACGAAGTAATCAACACTTTCACTTCGGGAGAGGAAGTGACGACACTGATGCCACTCAAAAATTATGCCGGCATCCCCCGTCGACTTGGGTGGTTTTGAGGATACGAGTGTGAGCCGCTCGGCTGAGACAAACGAGCTGGCTCCTCGGCTCGAATTCGAGATCCAGGGAACGAAGCGATCAGCGGCTTACATACCCAGCCTTTTAGGCTTGCGAGATGACAACAGAATGCTAGATTAATAACATACCAAATACTTTTACTCAAATCAAATGAAATTTTACCCAAATCAATACTTTTCCTTGCAACTGATAGCAGAATGACGTGAAAGATTCTGGATGGAGTCTGAGCAGCAGATGGAAAGTTTACAGGTAGCATACAAAAGAAAGCAAATAAGGAGAGTAGTGATGGGTGATAGGAATAGATATGGTGTAAAGGGAGGAATAGTCACCAACTGACCAATAATCTACATTCATGGCTTGACTTCCGCCGTTGAGCTGCATTAAACGAGATTAAGTTCAAGAAAAGGGATATTTATCGATCATTGCGCCGAATTCCAATCGAAAAAAAGTTTAGCATTCACTAAGGATAGACTAGATAAAAGACATTACCAACTTGCGCAAGTAGTCATTTCCCCAAGTAGGTACACGGGTTATGTCTCACGCTTGAAAGCATTGCTACAGTGAATGGAGCTCGTATAAAAAAAACAAAATAGAGAAATAACACTGCCTAGAGTTTTAAATACATGAATTCTCTCATTTACGAAGTGAAAATAAATACTTATAAAACGTGCAATTTAACACTAAAATAATCCACTGTTCCTTTACCCCACTACGTGAGATCTGCATTCCATACACTCTTCGGATGACATCCAAAATTTATTTGCTCGGCAGAGTATAAGTATCATGTGGAATGTTACAGGATGAATCACCTATATCCCAATTTGAACTCCCAACTCTCGAGAGGCACATCTTTCTAAAGGCATCGGTCATCCACTCCCTACGCGAGAGGAGATGGCAACGTTGCCTAATTTACCCACCAGGAAAGAACCGGACGCCTGCATCAAAGGCCGGACGGGAAATATTTTGGCGTCGTAAAAATAACCCCGAAAAGCATTTCACTCGGGTCATCCATACTTCACAAAAACCTTTCGAAGTAATGGAAGCGGGGGGATGAGGTGCTCGTGCATTCCAGGATAATTGAGCCAAAGGTCGTAATGGAATCATTTGTGCGCCGGCAGCGACCTCGAGGGATCGTGAAAAGAATCACGACGTAATTTGAAGGCAGATTGGGGGCATTCACGCACCCAGAACGCGGGATGGTTGCCCTTGGGGTAGGGGGAGGGAATGGGAGAACCGGAGGAATCCGGGACTTCCCAATCAGCAGACGGGCTTCACTGACACCCTGTGTGTGCCAGAATAAGTAAAGTGAGCGTGGGAAGGGAGGTCAGGGGCGCCTAGAGGGACAAGTCAGGCACTCTCTACTCGCCGTTGCCCTTCGCCTTATCAATGAGCCAGACGCCACGTCACCTTCAACACCGCTTCACTATCATCATGAACACTCCATATCGAGGCCTTCGATAAAATAATTTACTCCGAGAGTAAATTTACTAACACGGATTGGAATGAAAATATTCTGCCGACCAAACAGCTCCACGACGTGCTGTAAGAGCTTAGGCAATGAAATACATGCAGTCAATTGGACACACCCAGAAATAAAATATTTTCGAACAACTTAATACGGTAAATAGATTTTCGGGAAGGTATTAATGACAGCCAATACACCGCGGTATTGAAGGAATTATGGCATTGGATAAAAGGACGAAGGCTGGCGGAATTATTTTACCCCGTTCCAAGAAAGGTCGAATGAAAAGTAATAATATGCGATTTAAAAATGAACAATCAGGGCCGTAGCCTCCAAAATATGTATCACTTAAATGTCGAAATTTGGTTACAAATATTATGTAAACGTGTTCCGGTATTGGTAGTGAACAATGCCGCTATTGAGCATCCATCGGATGTTCAGAACGGGAATTTAAAGTAAGAGGACAAAAATTAAGGCCCTGGATGTTGATATTACAGTTTTATTCAACGAGACAGTAAAGGGACAAAGTGTAAGGACATTACTTATTTCAGCAAAGGATGCCCAAATTACGAGAAACATGAAATACTTCCTATTAAAGAAAGAAATCACGGGCTCAGCATAAGCACTAGTGGAAAACCAGAACTCATGTTTTAGTGAAGCTATTTATCCTGAAATATCCGCAAGAAAGGATTTTTAAGCCAATAATTAACCAACCAATGAATCCCAAGGATTAGTTTCATGTCGTATAGTTAACGCTGACGAAAGATTGACGCAGGCGTTGTGCTCAAGCGCTCTTTTTTTGAACACGAGACTGTCCGAGGATAGAGCCTTAACGATGAAAGAGTTACAACGCGTAGGTACGCTCCCACTGCGCGGAACGTTTTTACCACTCATGACAAAATATACGGGGATATATCTACTACAACATGTACCGCAAGTATTTCGTAAGCAAGCTTCACGAAAGAATGGTTCAAACTTACTGAAAAGCAGTAGATACTAAGATTTACTTCACTTTTCATGACCACTATTCCGTTTAAAGTATCAAAACTACATGGCTAGCTCTACCATTCAAGTCATTTACATTCCTGGTGAAAAGAGGTAAGGAAAAATTTTAAGTGGTCAATCCTGAAAAATGTTTTCTCGGGGAAGCAAGAATTTCAGCAGAAAAATAATCTACCCCTCCAATCCCGGTCCCATTTTCACGAAATAAATAGCCCAGCAAGAATTCTCGCCGATGGCGTCACGGGTCTCGTGAATTACGAAATAAGAGAGAAATCCAGAACAGAGGGAAACATGATCGCCGGTAAGCACGGGCATAACGCGGATAAAAACCTATCTCTTAGTCGGAGAACCGCAGAGGAAAGGAGAAAACTTGACATCGGTCCAATAATTCCTCCGCCTTTGAGCTGAGACGCAAGGTTGAAAACCTGAAGCGTAAAAATATCCAAGGAATAACCTCAAAAGTGCCCTACCTCCCGTTGGTAATGGGCGATGGAGTCACTTCTCGATTTTAGAGGCACTGGCCGAAATATTTTCATCAAGCGTCTACAGAATGAAAACTTTATGAATTGTACAGCTCCAATACCATTTGGAACTCTTATCTATACCAAATCCTTAATCATGAAATGAAACTTGTGCAAAGCTAACTTTTTAATAAAGTACAGTTTTTTAGTTTAATAAAAAATAATGTCCAATTTTAAATGTAAAAACTTAGCGTCCCTGCACATCTTTGCAATGAGACAGCGCACCATAGTGATAGTTTTCTCTCTCAGGGGAAATTTTCCTCGAATACCTTAACACTCATGATAGCATTTGATGGAGTGTGGAACAAGATATCTTGTGGCGAATGCACACGGAAAGCAGAGGTTCACGCGAAATTCTTATCTCCTTCCCAGTGTTACTATACCTGACCGTTACGGACTGACCGTTGCGAAACAACCAAGAGATGAAATACAAGAAGACCGTCTGCAAAATTTACTGGGCTCTGCAAAGATAAGTATTTAGCTGCTCCAGCTGCTAAGAAATACAATTCCATCTAAATTTCTCCAAAGATGAAGTACACTATGTCTTTTACCGAGAAGGAATTCGAACCCACAATGCTTGCGACGAACCACTGGCATGTCACCAAACTGACCACCGCGTCCGGCACTGATTCAAAATGCCAAGACGCAATGCCCGAAACCCTCCGTCCGAAAACCCGCATCGTCTTTGCATACAAAAACTTCACACACAAATCAAGCCAATGCGTAGCATGATGCAAAAGTAAATTCGTTGAGAAGAACTTCAAGTCAGGGTGTGTGACACGATGCTTTTTACTGAAGAGATGTGCAGGAAAAATTCCATCATGCTCAGCAACAAATCAAATGGAAAACTTCCCAAATGTGTAAAAAAAAATGAGAGGAAAATAGCACCTGTTCTCTCCCTATGCATCTACCCATGCATCTTACATTAATTAACGTTGCCTGAGACAGCGGAATTTATTGTTTCACGTCAAATAACATACGAGGAATGGAGTACTGTAATATCCTCAAGGGCATGACTGTTTCTATTTTAACGTTAATATCCATGTGATTTGCTCTCTTGACATTGCCTCCAGCTTCACAGTTAAATAAACATTCGAAAAAGCCTTTCGAGCATGTAATATAACAATTGAGCCGCCGAGATAAACAATGCAAGGTGTACCAATGGAAGTAAACAAGCGTTGGTAATTAAGGAACAATAAGAGAGAGGGATAATCGGGAGTTGTGTGTTAGACGCGGTGGTGTGGAGACGCAGAAGTGCCGCGTGCTTAAGAAAGGGAATTATTTGTGAGCCAGTTGGTGTCTGTGTGGGTGAATAAGTACTCGTGAGGGAAGAGAGATTATTGGGTTGTTGTGTTGTGGCCGATTTGATTTAAGAAGTGGCTCGAAAGAAAAGAAAGTGTAAAAGTGTATGGCTTGTTAAGTGCGAGCCTGAAGAGATGTGTATGTTGTTTGTTGGTGTTTGATTAATTTTAAAGTGAATTTCGTGAGGGAAATTTCTTATATTGTGCATGTTTTATGTAATAAATGTGTGTGATTTAGAATACATAAAGGATATATTACAAGCAGCAGTCAATTGCATGATCTAATGGTGCTATCGTCCACTATCCCTAGAGCGAACACGACAAATTCACCAGACTAGATTCGAATCCGCGACCTTCACGTTCCCAATCCTTCGCATCACAAACAAGAACACCTGCTGGTTTGCGACGGAGTGGAGAGAAGGTGATGGGCTATCGATGAGAACGCAGACATGCGCCAAAATGCGAACGGTGGACAGGATCTAACGGTACACACGGCGACTAGGACGCTCTTAGAGATGGATTAGGCATCGATTAAAAGGAAAGAGGGCAATCGAGGAGACCATATCATTCGGGGGGGAAGTGGCGGGGGAAACGGGGGCGGAGAAAGGGAGAGGGGGCGGGGGTCCCCGGGTGACCGCGGTGGGAGGCGGTCAGAAGGAGGTTCCCACAAGGCCGCCAAGGCAAACGGGTAAAGCCCCCTCCCGCCCGGCCCACGCCGCCGCCTTCCTGCCGCCAGAGACCGACTCGTCACCGGCACGGTAACTAATGCTCTCTCTCCCTCCCTCCCTCTCTCTCTCTCCTGCCCAACTCCCTCCTTTCCCTCTCCGGGACACGACCGGCCATCTTCGAGATGTGCCTCACAAATTCCTGCGCGGGGCTACCGGTCTTGAGATTGGGAGGCCGCCGCGATAGGGATCTTGGGGGAGGGAACGGAGGAAAAAGTAGTCGTGTGGGTGTCGGTGGACGTCGCAGGAGGCGCCAAGATGTTCCAATTTCGCCCTCATTTTCGGGCGGAATTGAGACCACCGGGTTGCCCCTTCTATTACACCCATCAATACTAAATTTGACTACTTGAATCTACGCATACGTGCATTGAGTGTATGTGTGAGTCTCACGCTATGGAGGGTTGTGTGCATAGGTCGGTTAAGCGCCAGCCTTTTAAACCAAAGGTGGCGGGGTTCGAACAATGCTATGGCGCTAGAGTTGGGCCTGTCTTAGGATTAAACCTTATCAAATCGTTTGACCGAGTAACATAAGTTCTGATGTGTGAGGGAGGAAAAAGCAGTGCTGAAAATTTGAACAGGAAGACGGACCAACGAAATCTGTACTTTGAGACGGTAGTCTGATTAAGACAGTCGTCTAAGTTGAAGTGAATCAGGGTGAAATGGAAAACTGCGTCTAACCATTGTTTGGATAGACGACTAGTATTGACGATCGAGTTAGAATAGGGGTACGATCTAACGTCAATTTCACTACATACTACCGATACTAGGTACACAATTTCATCCCGTGCCTTTCAACTAATGTTACAGGAAACCCATACTCTTCAGTTTATCTAGCGCAAAAAAAGCACCTTTTCTGTACTGGTTCCCTTCCCTCTGACTCCAAATACTATTCCCCTGCTGGGTCTCTTAAATAGGCATGCTCAACATTTTTAGATAACGGAAGGGGAAAGTAAACATTGTGAGATAAATGAGCATTAGCGTTACGCACTACAGGCAACAACAAAATTCGTGGGGAGAGTATAAGGAACCCGAGCAATGAGATCCAAGTCACACTCACGCAAAAAAACGATCACAGAGGGATGTGGAATTGAGAAACGGAAACGAGGGCGAGGTGACACACCCGAGACACTTACGAAACGTAATTTTATTTTGCTTTTCATTTTACCTTTGTTTCTCGAAACCTCGATTCCATTCTTTTCTTATGTTTGACCTTCACACTCTACATTCGACCAACGAACGTGGAGAAGAAGGTGAACATGAGAGGAGGCGGCAGGAGGAGGAAGAATTGTGAATGTGAATTTCGGAGCGGGAAGTGGTGGTAGGCGTCAACTCCATGCGGTACACCTCTTCTTGGGGGCCGTGAGGAGAGAAGAGTGGCCGAGCGCCGAGGATGGGAATGATTGGCTTGGGGATGGAGGCCGAGGCTCGGGAGCGCCGTGGCATTTGCTTATCTCGGCCCATTACCCCAAATCCATTACGCCCCTCACGGACGATTTTTCGCGGGCCGGGCGGAGATCACCTCGCAGTGATAGATTGATGAGGACTTAGGGCGGGCGAGCGCTCATTCAGTATGCATGGAGCAGACGATACACATTTCAGGACGTCGGGGAATAGGGATGCAGACGACGGAGCGTAAATAAGGAGCTTCTTATCTCATGAGAGAATCGGGAAGGCAGTGACAAACTCGGGACATAATTGCAGCGCACGTCGGCAGTCGTGCGCAAAGTATAATTATTTCCTTGATTCATCGCCATCGTAATTAGCGGAAAAACTCCAGCATAAATTTACGGCTATTAAAACCGGAAAAGAATACAATTTTGGTCGTTAGGCAGTAAGTTGGGTCACTTTCTTGACCGGAAATTTCATTATCACACTGATGCCTACAGCTTATGCGACTTGGTAGGCATAGATTACCTTAAAGGAAATAACATTTTGTAGTATTATATTTTGGTTTTTAAGAATTCGAACGCCTTATATATATTGCATCGTCTACCTTAAACTTAACCCTAAAGATAAGAACAGACTGCGAGAGGGATTCACATCGAATGAAAACTCGGAAAGAACTATATGCATAATACCAAGGAATAAGCTAGACTCAAGCATGTAATAGGGAAGATATTTGACGATATGCTCCTCATTCCGCCTTTGATCATCATATCTACGCTAAGCATTAACAACATAACAGGAGACAACGTTCCGTGGTTCAATTCCCAGGAAACCTTTTTTCTCTAGCCTTTTTCAAAACACAAAAACTGGTATTTAGGATTAAATAAAAAATGCAGGAGAAAAATGCAAGACATTCCGAAACCAGATAGCATGCCTGTTAACTCTTTCCCAGCCAGTGTTTCAATGTATGAAAGAATTGATTGTGAGACAATTTACATTATCAATACCAGCTCCTAATATCTGATGCAATAACTCCTTATCAACACGGAGCGCTTCAAGACGCATGATTCCAATGTCCTTCGGATGTTTTCAGATCGAAAACTTCTTTCACAAAGGGAACAAAACGGCCGCGTGCTATTAATTTTACGGCCATCCCTCATGGCTAAGAGTGTGAATGCGGACATTTGCTCCGCTTCCGCAAAAGGCAGCCACTAAGTGCATGCTCGAGTCCATTGCAAACAGCCCCCGTCCCAGCAACGTGGTGTCAGGTAATGAACGTGGGATAATTTCCCAGGCCGCACACGCCTCACAGTACGGCAGAGCATGCATTAATGCCTTAATATGTGCGGAGAAAAAGCAATGTTTGCTTCACGTCGATGAACAGGTGAATACATTTCATATGTTCATCGACAAAGTGGAGCGCAGTTTATGAAGCGAGAAATTTTAAGAGCTCTAACTCCAGGAACGGCTTGCGTACCTAATCAACTGAAGAAACTGGTATCGCTGAATATTGCCACTTCAATGTTTCCCTAACGGTTCTGTTAAATTTGAAAAAAAACTCGTATTATCTCATCTACGATTCGCTTCAATGAGCACGGAGCACATCTGCAGGAGCTTGGATAACCCCTTCCTCCAAACCAATCCAATCCCAATCCATAGAAACGGCACTCAACCATTGGAAGAGCATAGTTGGTAAACCCTAGAATGTTGCTCGCAAGATTAAAGCTAATGGAAAAATTCATATCATACCAATTAAAGTCTGATATTTCAGGCATAGTTTTTACCCCCACACTACAACAGCAGGAGAGACAGGCAACAATTTAAGTGAGATCAACTGACGAACAGAGCGATACAAGAATTCGTTTATCCCAACCAGAATATACGGATACACGCAAAAAATATGATGCTTTCAAATAAATTATACACCACACTTCATTGTTAATTTTAAAGGTTTTTCTCGATTATAAGTGTTCTTCACGGCTCGTATACTGCCGCCTCTGCCACACGCCATGGCGGCGGCTCGCAAGACAAAACATAGATGTAGAAAATGTAAATGAAGCATTCCGCCCTTTTGGCTCACGGTCTTACGCCTCGTGGCGGTACACCGATGTGCGGAGAGTGGTTTGAAGAGTTCACCACCCACGTTTCACTCATTCCGCACCACTTGAAAACGGGCAGTCCTCCCCGTAACATGCATGTGCAGGGAGGAGAAGCTACAGGGGCAAAATTAAGAGCCAGAAGTGATATTGACGCATTACCATGTCTGAAATACGTGCGTTACAGGGATCGATGTCGGGATTACCAGCAGGCAACGAAAATGGTCGCTTTTAGTGGACTTGAAATATCAGGTGCATAAACCTCTGTAAATACAATTCTCCCGGTGGACAGAATATATAACGGAGTGACGCAGAACACTCAATCATGTAGATGCCACGCTGCTCACCAATTTAATATTAAAAGTTGAGTCACACTCACTCACTGAGTTTTCACCTTCTAGTGGGTTTGATAGGCGAGGGTAGAGCTCTCACCGTACTAGGCCATGACGTGTGAAATTCTCACACTCAGGGTAGGTAGGCAAGTTCCTTTCTCTACTTCTCACAAAGTTCTAACACTCATTGTCAGAAAATAGCTTCGCGAGGATTTCAGGAGGGGGTGTCAGGCTTTGAACCCGAGACCCTCCAGTCCAGCCCCCTAAAAATTAAGACACTACGACGAAAAGATTAGTTTTATTACAGTACAGGATAGAGTAAAATAAAATATTTCTTCGCATCGTCACCGTTTCACTTTCACCGAGTCTCGACGCCTCCAGTATTTCAAGTTCCACGGAAACGCGCTCTAAAAGGGATGACAGCAAGCCACTGAACAAATGAATCCAGCGTCAATTGACGACATTGCGACCCTCTTGTCACTCCAACGCGATATCCTCACGCCGCTGAATTCTCTCACGCCTCTTATCAGCGCAACACAAAAACAAGCCGCAACGTACGGCAAGATGCGATCTTCAAAACGGGCATTTCCCTATTCTGCCTCGGGAGCAAGACGGAGGGGGAGGGGGGGGGGGGGGCACTCCTGCGGAACGTTTGAAATGAAACCCGGGGGTCGGGGGGGGGAGTGGGGGAAAGGAGAGGGCGAGGTCCTCTGCCGGGGACCGACGCAATTAAAGGGGGACTACCACCCTCCCCTTATAATTCCCCCTTTCCCCCACTAGCATTGCCGGAGAAGGAGGAAGGGGAGAGCCGGGCGGAGGGACTCATTAGTCCGTAACTCGCAAAAGCCTCGAGTATTCCCTTTCGGGAGCGAAGGATAAGACGGAAGAGGCAAATCTCTTATATAGTGTTCATAAAAATACGCTCGAATTCACGGGAAAAATTAATTCCATTGAAACATAAACATGGGGGAGGGGCAACGAGAGATTTTCCTGGGGATAAAAGGGGAAGTGGGGGGGGGGGAATAATTTCGCTTACTTTGCGCGTAATTAGATTGGCCTTGTGATGTGAAAGCCTTGAAAGAGGGCTTCAATTCTGGAGAGATGGGTCGAGTGAAGGTTAGGCCGGAAGGAAATGCGCGGAAGAGAATTCTCCCTTCTCCCCTTCAGTTTGGATACCCAGAGCGTGCTCGCAAAAGGATTCGGAAAATTATAATGCTCACGAGGAGTAAAATCGACAGTCTGATACACTTGGGAGAGCAAAACGAATTGGCACTGCGGGACATGTATCCTGGGAGCCTCCTCTGTCCCCCGGCTTTTCCCTTCCTGAATACAAAAATCAATACAGCGTCAAGAAGAATAATTTACATTTCCACGAACGCACATTCCGTAAATCCAAGTTTCATATTCACGCTCATTAAACACAGACTTCAAAGTTGTGTCGCAAAATCAAATACAAGATGGAATTCATCGAGGCTGAGACAGCGTCAAAATAAGTCATCGCCTCGTATTTAGGAGGATATTTGCTTGGAGGTTTAAGTTGGTTCTCCAATCACGTAGTCAGAAGCATTGCATTTTATTTAACGATAAGTGAACACTGACATAAATGTTTGACAAAAGAAAAACAAAAATATCAGAAACATTTAGTGGGTACACATGCATACGAGGAATTTTCCCTCTGAAATTAATTAATTTCAGAGATCAGGAATTCAATTCCCTAACCAAAGTAATGGGCAAGGAAGTGTATGTGATCTACAATAAGGGGACCGTAAGAAAGTCTTCCACAACTGGTAGGAAGTGATTTCGATGACAAGGAAAACAGTGGAATGTACATCCATAATTTATGATAGGTAATTACCAGTTGATAACCTTGAGCAAATTTCTTACTGGACTACCTAAACTCATGGTAGCGGCTAAGAATGATTCACAACGAGAGTAAATGAGATGCAAGAGCAAGTATCGACGCTCATTTAAGTGGAGAAAACTAGCTCTCCACGCGATTGCTGACATTCAAAGACTTCCTAATTCTAATACCTAAAGACTTCCTAGGAAGGAAATTCCTAATGATATAGCCTTCCATCAGCAAATGATGATAAACAAATGCTAGTCTGGTTACTCAAACAATGCTAATTAGAGGTATACCTTAAGTTTTAAATGTAGTCGCCAATGCAACATAATTGCAAGAAGAATACTCAAGGTGACCTCGAAACATCAACCCAAACGTGCCTCCATTTTCAGAGAGAATTTAATAACTTGTCACGGAAACATCAAGATTAATGGAAATGGAAAGTCCCTTCATTAAAATTTCAAAATAGAAATGGGCTAAATAAATGTTTCACGGGTCTTGGACGCAATATCACAAGGGATCAGAGCGGGGATGCGTGCTGTAAACGTAGCGCAGACACCATCGAAACAAGTTTTGAGCAGGAGAAAAAGAAGGAATGACCATAACCACTACCACCACACGAGCGGCAGGAAGGGAGGACGGTGAAATGGAAGGGATTCATGCAAGGAACCCGGATAGAGAACAAGGCTCCTACGCGGGACATCAAGGCGCGCGGCTATTTCCTAATAGATGATACACGATCAGAGATGAAGACCCTTAGAATCACTCCAAATATTCGGAAATTGATGGCTAGAGTACTGACCTCCAACCCCAAGGGCCATGTGTTCGTATCCCAGCGGCGGCAGAAATTATTCATTGATATACCTGCCCCTATTAGAGAGCTGTTTTGAGAGCACTCAAGTACAGCACTCCATCCGTCGGATGGGACGTAAAGCTGTGGTCTCCTTGGCGACTTTCGTCAAGAGTAGGCTAATGCCACGCTGGGTTTCTCTCCATCCTCCCTCCGTTCCAGAAATCTCTTCTCCACCCATTAACCTACCTAAATTGCACAAATGACTTAAGCTATCGGTAAACTACCCCGAATAACTACTACTACCAAATTTTCAAAAAATGAAGAAATGCATGGCATTGATGTGGCATGTGGAGGCAACCAAGGTCTTTTGAGTCATTTTAGGATTGGTGGTTAGAAACGCGACATCGACATTAGGCAGATAACAACAAAATGCGCCGAGGGGTCCACAGTTTGACATCCCATCCGACGGACGCAGTATTGAAGCTACATGCACCGCAGTAGGGACCGATACACGGATCAAACATATCCGCCACTGCAAAGAGTCAAAACTGAGACATAGAGTAGGGAGACCAGTGCACTGGCTAACATACCAACCCGATCCGGTTCCCGGGATCCCGAAAAATTGTGCATCAGGAAGGAGCAGACGAGAGGTGGAGACAAAAAGCGAAGACGAGTCGCAGGAGTCGAGGGAAATGGCTATTTATGATCCGCGGAGAAGCGGGACGGAGCGAGGGAGGGACGGAACACAGCCATTCCTCGAGCAACAGCTGCCGGAAATCAATGCTTAAAAAGTCGTTCGCGACGCCCTCGAGTGCGTGGGGCGGAGAGGATTTGAGAAGTTGCGGAGGGCGGGGGAAGGAGAATACTTCGTCCCTCCCGTGATGTGGGTCAAAAAAGCGTCAGCGGCGGACTGCAAGCCAAGGAAAAGTGACCGTCATTTACGGCCGCAATTAAACTGCGCATTCCGGAAATCGGCGACTCGATTACAACCCTACCCACTCTCGCGTCGATGCGGCGACCCGTTCAAGCCTTTACGCGGGCCCGCCGCGGGAAATTACGGCAAACCAACGCACTTTTCACGTCAAAGGCCGATGGCTGATGTGGTGTAGAGTCCCACGTAGAGCTCATTTAATTACAGGCGTATGATTACAGGCCAAGTGTCTTAATTCGGACGTTCCGGACCGGGGAAAGCGGCCATCAACGGGGCTACCATGCAGTGCGCTCACCGCTAATGCCCTGCTGCACCTGGCACTTGCAGACATTTCACATTTCTGAGCGCTTATCATACGTAATGCCCTAGGGGAGCCTAATAATTACATTCTGGACGGGGAAATAAGGATTCATGATCGATGGACCGTCCGCTATTTCCGCAACGCTACAGTAACTAGCACTTATTCCATTCATACACAAGCCAGCTGCGCTAATAAGGTCGATTAAGTGCCTATGTCTGGTAACCTGAAGGTCACAAGTTGCTATCCAGAATGTATGGAAGCATATGCATGTTGTGTCTCTCTTAAATTTGTCCCTGGGGTTACATTAGATTAGACATTATGAAAAGGCTTTAGTTCTTGTAGAACCTTAAAAAAAATTTACTCTCCTCCACATTGTTGACAAACACTTGAATCTTGCAGTCTTACAATACTTGATACATATATTAAATCTTCGCAAAAAACATGCATAGTCTAGCAATTATACATGCATGTTTCATGCTTGTTTCTATGGCCCCGAATATATTGGACTGAGAGTATCGTGAAGCCATGACAACTTCCCAGTGACATCGTCGAAGGGTAGCCTTGTTTTTAACCAACTTCCCCTCGTGGTTTACGCAATTCATCTTCCTGGAGGAATTGGAACTCACACATAACCATATGGGAAACTCAAACAGAAACGAAAAAAAAATGCCGAGACGATAATATAACAAGATATGCATTTCACACAAGGGACAGCAGGGTTATATATAAAAGAGATCCTTAGAGGAATGAATGGATCCTTAGAGGAATAGTTCTAGTTGACACAGAAAACATGAATCGCTAGTCCGGGTAGGGTCCTCTCAGGCGACGGAATGATTTACATAGGGAACAGCGAGCGAGAGGGAGAAGTCTGTGAGGGCGAAATTCCGAATGGAAACAGTGGATAACTTGGAGGTGAAAAAACGGAGGCGGAAGATTATGGAAAAGAAGGTTGGGTATAATCTTATAGTAATGGAAAATGTTGAATAAGTAGGAAGACGGGGGGAATTGAATTGGTAGATTTGAGAATTTTGTCAAAGGATACACTTGAAAATTTGACGCCTTACGTTTCATTCCATAACACCGGGAGCATGGAGATAATACGCGCCACGCAAGTCAGCCACAGCTCGCCACCCCGACTAAATAGCGAATTAATTCAGTCAACTACCCAGGCCGTCCGCGGCGAATTTCTCCTTTCAGTGGCTTATCTGAGCAAAGGAAGCAAGTTTTACCCAAGACGACTGCTCCCACTCCCCACTTGTGTTGAGGGGCCGCCGAAACGTGTGTGGAGGTTATCTCTGCTCGGTGTGAGCGTTTCCGTGTGAATTGGCGAGGAATGCGTGTAGTCCTTTCGGACGAGGAGAGCGGCCCAAGGGAAGTGCGGTGGGTGATACGCTGACGATAAATCCTTAAGCCTACGTTAGGAATGCGGGAATGAATAAAGGCCATAAATAAAATAAAAACAGATCCATTCCACTCGTCCCCTTGTTTTCCTTCCAACGTCCTAGGCACCGTGAAAAATGACCATGAATGGTGATATTTATACGGCACACCATTGGACGATAGAGGTTCCCAATATGTCAAGGCCTTAAAGAGTTCTGCAAGCCGACGTCGCGAAACGTATACAACGCTAACTTCATCACCTTGATTTCGAAGAGTTCGAGGTGGAATAATTAGGTTCCGGGTACTTTAACTGCTAAGGCTTATACGCTGAATTTTTTTTCTAGCTAAGGAACTAGCGACACTTCATGAACTTCAATTAGCAATATCATACGGCTTACGCATATTCTTTAGAAAAGCGTAACAACCTTGGTGGAATTACGTGGTTTAAGGTGCTTTTAATGCTATTGTTGTGTTGTCTAACATAAGCCTTTCTAGTCCTTATTCTAAGACAAACAACATTCGTACCCGAGAGGAGATTAAAGTGCAAAACAACAAAGCCCAATCTAAAACTACCGAACTCGCTACTTTGATTCGGCTTCAGCAGCAACATGTGCTGGAGGGTACTACATATATATTTTACTGAGAAGAGTCCTACGGCATTAGAAAACTAGCGACCGAAATCGATACAGATACATCGTAAAGTAGCAGAAGTTCCACTGAGAACAAAATCAATCGCCTTGACCGAGAATGGAGCCCTTATTCCCCGATTTCCAGCCAGGTGCTTTAACAAATCAAGCTACCGAGGCGTCATCTTTCCCTGAGGAAATTTTAGAGGACTTAAAGGCGATTAATTTTTTCTCCGTGGAACTTCTACTATTGTGTAATTTCAGCGGTTAACGCCGTTAAGGTACTCGCGGCCAGTTCGCGGTCCTTCAATTAGAAATATCGTATATGGGCGCAAATATATACAGATCTAATAATATACTGGAATTCATCGTGTTTTTCTACACGAAACGCAATTATCCCTTGGACGCATACGAAAAACAGCCATTTGCACGCAATGACCACGAAAAAAATAACCACGACCAGAGTATTCTTGCTCTCGGCATGCTATAAAGATTTTCCATAACGAGGGAGTAAAAGGCACGGATCTCCTTGGGAGATTGTGTGGTCAACTGTATGAAATGAATATAACCGAAAAAAGACGTGTATATATATTTCCGGGACGGGTTACACCACATTTGACTACCTAAAGTAAAAGTCCACATGACATACATACGCGGTAGAATAATGATATTGATGACAGATAGCAGTAATGAGAAGGCTACTATAGCAATGGTGAAGCAGGAGGCACGACATTTCTCGCGGCAAGCACTGGAAAGACAGGCCGAGTCATCTGATAAACGCGCTCATGCGCCGCATTTTCCCCAGCGTTTCCTCAACGCCTTATCAGGCACATAAAAGGAGGGGACGTTAGCCTTTGAACTTTTCCGGACACAATAACGGTTGGCTCTGTCCCGGCTCCCGACATATTTAAACACGACTGCGGGTCAAATATCGCATCGTTCCCACCCGGAATAGAGTTTATTTATTGCTAGCCGTCGACAAAACCGGCAGTAGATGGCCTGCGGTCGAGCGCGGCACACCGGCTTTGCAAAAACCCACCGGCGAAAACAGATCACAACACGCATTGCCGATCAGGAGACTGCCTCCGTAGCTAGAGCGGTGAAAAAAATGCTTTTTTTTCGTACCGCGTATGTTGCAAGCATCAAAAACTCAGTAATACTAACCTGCTTTTGTGTAATGGCTAGAACACCGGAATCCCAAACAGAGAGCAAGTGACAAATTTTACCCATCTAATCTACTGCCAACAATCTTCAGCCAAACGCAATGATATCCGTGTTTAAATCAATATCCTTATTTATTATTATAAACTATTTAATAGTGATAATAATATTACTATTACGTATTAAAGTAAATTGCTATAAATTAATTATTAAATTACTATCCTAATTAAATCCTGGTCCCCCTGCCACACACCCTCATGGTGGCTCGCAGGGTAATACGTTAATGTTAATTGTAATCAAAGAGCTCAAAACTTGAAAGTTAAATGACCGTAATGTACGCTCTTAATACTGCCTCACTCACGACATAGGGATTTGGGATCATTAACAAAAGAAGTCTGATTGCTCAATGAGTGTCCACGCGATAAGCAACACGGTCCAACCGTAACAACACGAAGGGTAGAACCACGTATATGTGTTACTAACCTTCAGCACAAAAATAGTAAAGTAATTAATTAAATGACTATTTCTTCGGCCGGCGTGTAGCAACGCCTTAAGAATGGGAAATGGTGCGATGGTAAGTACAGGAACATTGGCAATGAGCAATGCCGAAGGAATTATCGATTTATTTGTTCCTATCAAAAAATTAAGGTGAGTCAAACAATAGCCCCTATTACGCCTCAATAGGAATGTTACACGAGTAATATGCCGAAGCATATCCTTCCTCTATGATTGAAGTAATTTTTGCCGGACGCTTTAAAACCCCATTTTGAGACACTTTTCATTTATCCCACCGTAACACGGAATTCGAATCCCAAAAATATCATTACTATTTCATCATCTGCATATTGTTCAGTTACGGCAACCACTAATTAGGTCCAATACCACAACTCCTGCGTTTCTTCAACGCCTTATCAGGCACATAAATAGCTTTTGAATTAAAAAATTTAAGGACCGCGAACTGGCCGCGAGAACCTTAACGCCGTTACCGCTGAAATTGCACAACAGCAGAAATTCCGCAGAGAAAAAAACCATTCGCCTTGACCGGGATTCGAACCCGGATCCCCTGATTTTCGCCCAGGTGCTTTAACCAGTTAAGTTACCGAAGCGTCACTCCTCAGGGACATAAATATTCGGGACACAATAACGGTTAGCCCTGTCCCGGCTCCCGACATATTTAAATAATTTTGCACGTTTTCTAAGCATCTATCTGATATACGACTGGTTCTAGAGATGAATAAATATTTGCCACGGATTACATTTGCTATGTTATTTTCACAAAATACAAAGTTAAAATCGATTATGTCTTTATCATAAAACCAAAAAACCCGAGATCAAAACAAAGTTTAGTTTGAGAGATAGACGCTAGCTATATTTTTTTCCATACAATACGAACAAAATTGAGCTAAAACCCCGTAATCGACGAGAAGTTTGGAATAAACCGGAGACACATGCCCAGGTGACACGATACTCAAAGGCGCTGTGTAAAAAAGAAAAAAAAATTCCATTCCATGGAATGACCGAGAGAAAATCCGCTACTTCTAGCGATTGCCTCATTCCTGCAGAGCGAGAGTGTCCAAAATCCTCGGGTATTCCAGCGTACTCGAACGAAAATCCCTTTTTCCAGGAACTTCACGAGCGCGAGGGATATTGGGAGCGCTTTTTTCGTCGTTGTCGCTATATTCCCACAGCTGGCTACGAGAGAGCATTACCCTACGACGATCTGAACGTGGGTGCGGGAGTGGAAACGGAACGGGTGGATGAGACAGCTCCGAATTCGTCTCCCGACAACGCCAGCAACTCTGCCGGCCGCTAGGCTCCGACTCAGCCCGAAAAAGTAGTCCACACGAGAATCGATTACAATGCAGGTTTGCTCCTGCCTACAAGGGGCGTGGTTCCTCGCGAATCTCAGAGATAGAGCCACCACGTGGAGGTTCCAAGCGCCGTGGAGGGCGGGACGGAGGGTAGTGAGGGAGGGCATCGGCGGCGCAGGAGGGGTCACCTCGCACGCGACACGACGCGCACGCAAACGCGTGCCCGACGCGCCATGACGGATAAACTCGTGGCACGGAAAGCGGCCTGCGAGTGAGCCGAAACGTCGAGAATTCCGAAGACAACAATGTGGGCGCCCCGCCATATTCTTTAGATACTATTCAGGGACCACAAAAGGAAATGAGCACGATAGCAATTTCCAACTTCATAAGCAATAACTCACGGCTCGTTTCGTTGCATAGTCACATTCTCGAATGAAAATCTGGCAGTGCACAGAAACTGACCGTGAATAAATTCTCAGACAGTAAATTTGACTACGCATTATAATTTGATATCGAGAAATTCTACCGACTCAAGCCTAAAACACTGTTACTGTGTTGGTAGCAAGAGTTATAATCTACCTACTTCAAATGCATACGTTAAAACCCTCGTATTTATTTCATCTGAAAGATGTGTGAAGGACCTCAAGACAATGATCGCATTAGCGACTTGATTTAGAAAGATTTTGACAAACCATTAATTCAATTTCGAACTTTTGGGATAGCATCAGAAGTTCGACGCCGGGTTTGCTAGGGACGTAACATTCTCCGAAGAGGACAGGTAGAGAAAATTTGATAAACAGATGTGTGGGAACATCTTTCCCGGTGTGGCATTATCTTCAAAATTCCCTACTTGTAATCGAATCCCTTGCATCCCTTCCCCGAACCCCCTTCGATCAGGGTAAACATCTGCTACGCCCGACACGCAGGCTTAGCGTCGATGTGCAGGACCAAGAAGGCGGGCAGGAGGAGAGATTTATGGGATGAGAAATAATTGCAGGCGACGCGCTCGGAGAGATATCGGGCCGGGCGCCGCACGAAAAAGAAACATGGGAAATGATCTATCCGGAAAGAAATAAAAATCAATCATACGATTGGTGCACGCCTGGCGGCCGACTGATTATCCGTTACCTTCCTTGGGCTCACCATTGCTCGAATGCTCGCTTCATCGGACTGCAAATCTCCCAAAAACTGCTCCGGGCTGCTTCGCTCGCGCAAGAGATACGATGCCGATAGCGTTTACCATACGCGTCGGAACCAGATGGCACATCGGCAACCAATAACCAATCCCGTTAGCCCGGGAAGAAAGTTTAGCCTTAAAACGACTCGTAAAGGTGTGACGCTCACCCGAGCTAAGGCCGTATATTTCCGAGTTATCAAGTTTGCTTCTCGAACTCTACTCAAGACAGGGGCGGTGTCGTCAATTAGGTATTGATGCAACGCTGATTTAATATCACCCCGCACCAACTGAGGCATAAAATACTATAACAGATGACGCACTCAAAACTGGTGATATTGTAAAGTAAAATTAATCTCACAGGTGGCAGAGTTTTCCTCACTCACAGCTAAAATACTTTCCCTTTTGTTGATAATACCTCTGGGACCGAACGTTAGCTCACCTCTACCAACCCACAGATGCGTTTAAAAGAGACTCATGATGATCATGAAGGAATAGGATTGACATCATGAATACGGAAATGGAAACTCGATTAGAAGAATTCATGGACTGAATGTTTATCAAGGCGTAGTGGAATAAAACCAAAGTATATAACCCGCATATTGAAGTCACCCAATCATTACGTGTTATTTAGGTTCACAATTAGAAAAAGGTCTTCGATGGTAATGAATTTCAAGCATGAGTAGACAATTTATTCGCCCAAAGAAAAAGAAAAGCCATCGGTGCAGTTATTCCGAATGCAGAGCCTATATATAGTTCGCCAAATTATAGTACCTACATCACAGAGTGAGTCACCAAACTTTCATTGCATATAAAATCTCGTAAAATTTGTCAATAAAAATATAATTGCCTCGAAAAGACTGCTCTGACATCCTTTCCCCTATAGCATCGACTGGTTCACAAATTATTTCTGACCCTCCATAGTGCTAGCACACGGCGAGCTGTTGAATTAACAGCTGTTTCTAGAGACTAGCTATATGCCGTGGGAGATAGAAGAGTAAACCGCCATTCTCTTCCCACAGAATCGAAAATGATTTACGCAATAGCCTACGGACCTCTAGCGAAGCAGAACAAATGAATCCGCCGCTGATCATCCATCAATAATTTATTATACATTTCCATAGTTTGAGCAATGGTGACGCCCTATTTCAAACGTATGGTATAAATCTACTACAGAAAACTATACGCAATGTTTTATTTCGTTCGAAGAACTTTACGAAATACATCGCATCGATGTCGTTCATTAGGCTCCTATTATTTTTTACAGAGAGTAAGAGAAGTACCCGAAAGAAAAACGTAGTGAAAATATTTCACATGAATATTTGAAGGAGATAACAAACTATTCGACACTGCATGCCAAATCACTACCCTGGTCTCGGCATTTTACATTTCGGAGGCCGCCCTGAGTAGAACGAGTTCCCTGATTTAATGAACGCTACCGCCACGCGCACCAGATTCTACTTTAACGCCTTTTTTCTTCCGCGTGTTCACTTTTCGAATGAAGCGTAAGAATCCCAATAAGACGCAGCACAATAGGGAATATTACGAATTAGTCGCCTGAATATCTTCGCAAAATGTAACACTTCGCCTCCGCGGTATTTAAGGCTCCAAATTCACCTTGGCACGACCAGCTAATGGAAATATGTCTCGCATCACGGATTCAAGGATCGTGGGGATATTTATTAACATGGCAACACCCGCCAAGAAATTCCAAACTGCGATCTCCTCACCGAGATACCAGCTCACCCACGTGAATTCGGAGCTATTTGAACCGATTCGCTCGCTTGTTAGCGGTAAATCCTTCAGCGCCACCCAAATTTGCAAAGACAAGGGCGCGACATTCCAGAGTTTTTTTTTTAACATAATCGCCATCGCAGTGTCATTGTAGGGGAGGCCTCAGAAAAAAGCCAACCATCCGTAATACCAGCTGCTCAGTATTTTCCCATTTTGTGGAACAAATACAACGTGATGACGTAATATTTTGTAACAACAATGGTCAACTAGCACCCATAAATTTGTTCGGAAAACGTCAAATGGCAATGAGTTTCCGAGGATTAATGACTTTGGATTACACACCAGCAGCTATGACGCCGTGCTTCTATTCATTGAATTTTAGTGCCACACTTCCAAACGAGCTCTGGAATAAGGAATCAGAAATATCATCAGCAGACGTTCATTAGTTCGTCATTCGTGACATCTTAAAAACCTGATGAGCAAAAATCAGAAAACACAGGCATTAGAAATTGCTTGGGAAAACCATACGGGAATTTTTACGGAACGTAATCACACTGGAATGACGAACATTAGAGATACAGTAGCAAAGCACTGGAGTGGACGAGATCAACTCAATCGCCACACGCTTCATAAAATAGGTGACATGGACAAAAATGTGTACAGAGAACTCAACAAGACAGCGCGCAACAACCGCCGACCACGGCCGGTAAAGATTTTTTCACCCCGCCAGACCAGAACGACGCAAACATTTATCACAACGCCGAGAGTCGACACCCCAAATCCATCTCACGCGAGCATCACGAGGCAAGCGACGCCAAAAAATACGGCGCCCACGACAGCTCCCGCTATCAAAACACTTTCTAATTCCCATTATTCCCTGACCGGCAACGCGATGACGATTTCAAGGATTCGGATTTCCTAAAAGCGACCCGTGAGGCTGTCGGCACGCACATGTCGGACGCGTCCCCACATTCTGGGCCACGGGGTCGGAAACGGGGGGCCCAGCACGGGCCGCTGGGCGTCCTTAGACGTCGACCCGGGGTCGGGATGCGAAGCCCGGTCCCCGGGCCCGAGGGAGCATGAAATCTGGAGCCTTCTGGGAACAGATGGTGCGTCACATGTGGAGTGAATCACGCTCGCCGGCGTCAACAGCATGCAGGAGGTCCTCCGCCGTGTTTGGGAGAGGCGAACCATTCACACGGGAGCTGGGTTTCTCGCATTGGGTCGGTGGGAGAGGGGTGGTGGTTGGGGGGGCCCATCGAGATGGAAAGCGGGAAAGGAAGAGAGAGGGGAGGCCCTCGCCAGCCGAAGAGTAACGGGAACCACCAACGGCGGCGGGGAGAACAGAGAAAGTATTAGCATCAACCCGTTCGACCTTTCCGAGGACCAACAACAAAGGTGCGTTGTTAAGAGGCGTCGACTGCATCACCGTTCAGGCAATTACAAGAAATCCTATCGGATAGGAGCAAAGTCGGTCATTGCTGAGGATTCGTTCTACCAGACTTTCCTTCCAGATGATTTCAGCCGATGGTAACGCGTCGGCATGGCAACCCAGGGGATACGGGTTCAGATCTCGTCTTGGGCACGGTTGCCGTGATTGTCCTAGGATTTATAACTATAGTTAGGTGGCACAAAATTAGGCTAAGTCGCTGGAGCACCTTAATCTACAGTCTTCAATTGCAGGGTAGTACTGCAAGGATTACATCACACCAACTGCCCAACACATAATTCTCTGACGAACAAAAACAGCCATGTCCGAGGTAGAATTTGAACACACAATATAAAAGTAATAAGGTTATCACGTTAACAAGATGACTACCGCTGCAGATCTAACCAAAAAGTGTAGATATAACTAAGAAATAACTGTTGCTGCTTTGTGCAGTCATAAGTATTTTTCTTGGGCCATGTATCAGGCAATTTGTAAAAAGGAGGTTCCCAGCCATACTGAGAAGGGCTACCTGTAGTCGAGGCTAAATAAAACATTAAGGACAGGTATGTGGGAAAAGAAATGGTTTAAGGGAATGGTAATAATGGAGAGACTCCCAGAGTAATCATTAGTAGTCTGAACCCAGTAGTATAGACGACAAAATGGACTAGCATACCCACTACCGCGGAATCACACACCGCGCCTTCAGCGAACGTTGTTCTAGTATAATAGTTTAGTTGCGGTAGTATGTTGCGACAGTTGACAAACCCTAGAAACAAATGTTACTATTCTGCCAGCGGCCAAACGTCAATTACAACTTTTTGCTCATTCGTCACCGAATACAACTCACGTGCCAAGAAGTAAAAAAACAGACGCGCAGACAAGTTTCTCCAGGCCGGCAAATAACGAATATCTTGCAGCTAAATCACGTAAATTCACGTATGCAATCCGCAATCTCAACGAGCAAAAGCGTTCGTGCACGACAACACGCGATGAAGAATATTTTGAAAAAAATCATCAACTCCCGAGGTTTCTCGTTTTCCCCTCTCTTATAATGACAGCCCCCTATGCTAACCACAGTTCTTACGCAACGAGTGACAGCAATTCACTCCGAACGTCCCACTTCCAATCTGCCAAATTTGGAGGAACAACAACACAGGAGTCCGAGGCAACGTTAAGCATACACGCTAAGTAATTTCACAATACGCCTCAACTCAAAATAAGGACAAAGTTGAAAGGGAAATGAGAGACTACGACCGAAGGGGCCACAGGAAAGGCATCAAAATCAACTAGTTCACGTTTTGCTGCAATCGAACAAACATATTACTACTTATATATGTCTTCTTCCCTATGGATCCAGGGACCACGTTCATAAGCGTGAACGTGAGCTCAGCACTATTAAGGAAAAACGGAGTCAGCCATTTCGGTAAATTTAGAAGTAAATGGATTCAAAACAGAAAATATTCTTAGCCCAATGTTTAGATTCAAATTCAGGTCCAATGAAAGCCAGTGCGAAATATTCCAATAAATGTATGCACAAACAACATAAGATTGACGGTGGTTTTATTCGAGTGCTACAAATATGAGAGAAATGGTGTTCCAGGGTAGAAAGCATAAAAAAATGTGGCGAACATCAACTGTATGGAATCAATAGGATAAAACTTTTCATAAGAAATTCATATAGAACCTGAAGTTAATAACAACTTATGAAGAACTGAATTTTACCCTGCGCAGTCCTAGTGATACAGCCTTTCGTAATTCCGTATAAGTCTGAAAGCGGGCCAGATCATTTTCCTGTTCTCAATAAATTCTAATTTAGGGCATTGATAAGGACGTGAAAGGGAGTGAGACGGCAGCAACGTTAAAATCACACGTTAGAGTTAAAGTTGAAGCGTAGAAAATTAAACAAGTGTACGCGACGTACCGATGGGATGCATATCAGAATACTGTTGCGTTTCCATATTTCTTTATATTTAATTATGATATCCTGTGACAAGGAAATTCTGATCGTTCCCAAGACGTAAAATATAAACAACTTGCAGAAAAGAGAAGCTGTGCATCAGTACAAATTCAATGAGCACCGGGGGGTATCTTTCAAAACCTCTCATTTTTACAAAGTTTAACAAAATGCTCCAGCGAGATCGGGAAAAAAAGCAATACACAAATAACACACCGAACGAGATTAGAGCCTTGAGAAATCGACCTATTGGATTCCCACAAATATGGCCGAAATGGCGTTCCTCTTACATCGAATGAGAGCATGCACGCAATTGGGATCAGACGGCGCAATTTCTTGGGGGAAGGGTTACGACCCGTTTGGAGAGACTCGTAATTCAGTGCGCGGTCATATGTGACCTATGCGCTCATAGAAATACCTATTTATATCAACCGCTCCCAAAAAGTCCTCCCACCTGCGCCCCATCCCCCTGCCGCTCTAAAACAAGTTACACACGGGCGACTGGCGCCCGCCCTTATTTCCCCCATTAGACACGCTTCATTCGACTTGCCTCCCTTTCCGAAACTGGCGACGCATGATGGGCAACGCGGGAATCTTATTTTAGGGCGCCTAGGTCAACGTGAGTCTGAGGCGAAGATGAGTACGGCAGCGCTGGACCAAGAAGGTAGGTGGACGGGAGTTGAGGGAAGCGAATGACCAGGGAACATCACATCAGACAGTTTGACACTCAGTATCAGCATTTTAGAGCTAGGGGCGACAGGTTTCAGCATTATGTAATCACTTGGACTGGCTAAAAATCACGGTAATGCTCGTCAATAATTGAAAATTGTATCCTAATCAACCCGGGTAATAGTTAATTCCTAAGTAAGTACGTCATAATTTGATTACCAGGTGCTCCATCTAATAAGCCTATTCGCAAAATCCCTAAGTCAGTACGTCATAATTTGATTACCAGGTGCTCCATCTAATAAGCCTATTCGCAAAATCCATCTATCTTCAATCCTAAGAGAAGCATGACACCCAAGTCCGAGGTGGGATTTGAACCACGGAAACGCCAGCGGAAATTGGCACACCAAATGCCTTCAATTAAAATAGTATACTGTTTGACAGCCACAATTTACGCCATATTTTTAAACAATCACGACCGTATAGTAGCTAAAATATAAAGTTTTATATCATATTTTCATTGTTTTCATAGCTCAAACCTTGAAATTATACCTACTTTCAATCGAGTTTATACACATTCATGAAAAGCTTCTTTCCAATCAATTTTTCGTCAGGAGAAACAGACGATAGATACTCTCCTCCAGACAACACGAATACAGCTACCCGAGTCAAGTCAATACTAGTTTAAGTACATAATATTAAATACGTACCTGTTATCTAGGTTCCTCTACGTACATTGTGCCTTATTACTAATTCTCAGAATATTTTTACTTAGGGAGGGTGAACCCCTTCCGAGTCACTTACTATATATGGACATACGTAGATTATGTACGCAAAAAAACACAGTTATCATTACAGAATAGTCAGTCAGTGGACGTCCCATCGAGCTACCATTTTATCCACCTATCCGTCCTCAGTGACAGCTGGAGAGGGATTTTGATGGAAGTAAGAAAATATGGCGAAACACCTCGTAATATTCCTCACCACATGTATTATGAGATTCGACCTTCGCGAGCCATTAAAGTCTTCCCGTGGAAAGGCGTTGCTTTAACTTTCACTTTAAAACCTGACTTCCACACGGCGTCGGCCGCCGTTTTTAATGATATGACCACAGAAAATCTGTTGTCTCCGGAATTCGAAAACAAAACAAAGAGTCTCCCTCCGCAGATCATTCTCCACGATGGGCGACACCGAACAGATGGGCATCTTCCGACAGCGGTCATGAAGGGAACGAAAAAACAAACGTTCTCATGAAAATTGATTCATCGGGCTATGTTCTGGTCACACTAATTGGTGATAGTATTTCAAGGACCAACTGCTTGGTTCACATAAGCCTACGAACAAGAAATATAAGTTAGAAACTGGATTCGAAGCCACGACCTTTGGTCTGCCAGGGGGGGCGCGAACCAGACCAGACTACCGGTACCCAAAGGTCCCTAGTTACCCTACCCCTGGCAACTGAGGAAGGCCTTAGGCTCCATTTAGTCGGGGCGGAGTTCGCGACGATGCCGACGTGGTGCGGCTCTAGGCATCGTGCCTCACTACGGCACCACCCTTCGCACCACACCACCACGCCGCTGTTTCCCATGGTGACTGGCAGGGAGTGTGAGGGGCAGAAAGGAGAGTTAGGCGAGTGTGTGGAATCGCGTGTGAAGGGAGGGAGGCGTGGTTTGAAAGGGGAGGGGTGGGAAGCCTTACGCTACGTAGTATACATTCTCGGAAATGCTCGTAAGCCAAAAGCGAGGGCGTTAAAAATAAAGGAAGATCGATCTGCGGATAGGGGAAAGAGAGAGAGAGGTGGGGTGGGAGATTTTCGGATCACCCCCTCCGGCTCCCGGGGGAGGGCAGAGGGGGGGAGGGATGGCTCGAGCGAATCGATGCGCCGGGGAACATGCACGAGGCACTGCGCAGTCGTCAGCGCGGGTCAGGGCGCTGCCGCGGCGGGACCTTTCAACTGCCGGCGAGGGCTTTGGTATAGAATACCCAGTACCACTCGCTCAGGCACGCCTAAGCCATTCCACCTCTCTCCCATGCTCAGACTGAAGTGCAGCTACGCATTCCAATACTGCACAATTATTGCACAACCCCGCTCTGGAGTTGGATGGGAGTTCCTGTGATGACGCCGGGCGGATGGATACGTCCCCGAGAGTCGGCCACGCTTTCATTCACCTGCGACGCCAATTTTATCGGGGACTACTTCGCGTCCTATCAGAATGCTGCTCCGCGCCGGCACGGGCAACGCGTGTCCTGGCGGTTTTCGCACGAGGTTTGCCGTTCCGCAGTCAGATGCATGAGAGATGCGCACTACCAAGTCGAGTAAAGCATCAAATGAAACGGAAAACAAACCTAAATGAACCTCTTCGCGGAATCAAGTCCATGTTCTATTGGTATACATTTATCAATGACTTTTTCTCGATTTGACGCTGCATCGCTAAACTAAGAGATGTACTGCCTCGTGTAAAACGTCCTACATCAATATATCGCATCACTAGCAGACAGCAACTGGTCACTCGAGACGGATAATAAATTCCAGGATCATTACAACAAATCTTCAATACGAGGATTATTGCAAAGAGGCACGCTTCGTTTTCAAAGCCGTATTTGGGGCAGTATAAAAAAGAATAAAAACAGCCTGGAGTGTTATTTCCGAACTTTTGCCTTCCCGAGTAGTAGAATTTATAATATCTACAGAGGGAGTATCTCGAATTTAAAATATCTACAGAGGGAGTATCTCAACGAATTGGATACAAAGGCCTCATATTCGAATTATTAAGGAGTTAACCCGAATATTTTTCACCACTCTCCCTAAACGAAGTGATAGGTAAGATCTTTCAGCACGAGCGTGTCGGAAAACTCTGACATGTTTCTGCAGTACCTGTTATTCTCGTGCCTCGGACTGTCGAACGTTGAATCGCGAAATAGAATCAAGTCTTTCTCACCGGGCGATGATTAGTTGATTTTTGACTCATTTGCCCGAAGTGATATTTTCTATTTTCTTCCGATTCCTAATTACAATTAATCATCGAACAGCCGCCTGAGACCGAAAGACCTAGGAATATTTGCACTCGGATGAAACGATCGACACCAGTAGATTCATCCAAAAACATGAAAACAAATTACTACTCTTCCATCGTGTTCCCTGATTTCCGAACCATTTCGGCTGTTTCAGTGATTATATTTCGTTTAGCACAAGAACATTTCGTCAAGAGACCGTGATATCCGAATATATACGTGGCGAAATAAAATGAGGATGGTGCTCGATAGAAACGTATATTATCCATTTTATTTGTAGTACACAAAAGAAGCGTGACGTAACGTATACAAATTTTTATTAAGTATCACTGTTCCAGAGCATTAAGTATATTTCTATAAGAAGTCTTATTTTGAACTATCATGGTTACACTAGGGATATACAGAACTAATGACGAAAGAGTACAGTGAATAAACATTTTCATCCAAACAGGAAGGACATCCGCGCCCATTTGCATCGAAAATTAATTCCTTTCTTCTTTATTGACCCGCTATTCCCCTTCCCTCGGGTCCTGTACTGTCGCTGACATGAACGTTGAATAGAGAATATTGGTTCTCATTCCATTACACCTAGAAGCCTTATCTCTCTTGCAACATGCGATGTTTTTTCCGTTTTTTAATTTATTGATTACGTAGTACACGGAGGAAGGGGTGTTTCCGGAGCAAAAGAAGAATATTCGGTAGAATATCAATGTATCCGATTGTGGTGTAACATGTAAAAGCGTTTCATGAGCATCTACTCCCCGTATATCTGCCACCGGAATGATGCATCTATTTTTATTTCCTTACTGCTGTTAAAAAAGTTGGGAGGAAACATTTTGGAACTCTATCATTCATTCGGTTACGTTTTGACGTATTGAACTATAGAAATAGCTATAAACCCTCGGAGAAATGCCCATGATAACAAAATTTGTTTTAATTTTAGTGTAATTATAGTCTGCATATTATATCTTGGCAGTGACGTCACGCCGCTGAGTTGTCAGATTGTTTTGGGTGCTCTCTTCTTCGTTTTCTCTCGCACAGTTTGATGAAAAATTGACTAACGTTTTCCGGTATATAATGAAAGTTTTTCTTTGATTAAATATTCTACCAGCATATTTTTTTGGAAGTGAAGTTATTTTCCGTTAGTTTCCCGTGTACTCTTTGTCAGGAATTCAAGGCGTCCTCAACCTCTTATTTATTAAAGTGTATTCGCCACGAGTTTTGCAAGTGATCTCTCATGGGACATCGGAGTCAGCATACCTCACTAAAAAGTTCAATTTCAGTGAATCAAGCAAAAATTGTCATGCATTAAAGTTATTAGGGTTGAGTGAGATATACCGAGGTACTTTGTAACCTTAGCAGTGTCTGTGATGACAACATTCGTACCAATATTGCTAAATGTGAGCTCTGCTCTCGTGTGGAGTGTATTTTCCTTTTCTCGAAGTTTTCTGCGGAGTTCAGCATTTATGAGCAATAATTCGAGCATTATAGTCATATTTAATACCTCCGCTGTTTAATTCAAGTGGTTAGTGATGTTAAAATAAGAATTTTTCGATGTTCATGTGTAAAGCAGATGCATATGCGTATGAGCCCATATGGGCTCGTGACGTGATCTAATAGTTTGCTATTTTCCTCTGACAAAGGCCTCGAAAATGACAAATAATGTGTAATAAATGTTTTAAATGTTGATTTAATGTGGGATAAATGGTAGGAAGTGGATTTGTTGGGATTTAGCATGAAAAAGTCGAAAATTGTTTCGGTGACGTACATATTCACGCTCGGCAAGACGACAGGTATTTACTTATATCTCCGATATTAAAGTACAGCTGCTGCAATAAAAGTTTCAAAGATAGTGTGATAAGTCGAAGTGCATTGCATTAGAAGTGAAAAAGCATAAACCATGGTGTTTTCCGTGAGTTAAGTGCTGTTGGAAAAACATTTACTGTGTCAATCAAATTCTCATTGTTGTTATGATGTAAATGTTTTGGTGATTTTGGGTAATTGGATTTATTTTTCGAAATAAATGATAGTGTCATAAGTAATTATTTAAGCCATATGGTAAGAAATGAGTAGTTCCTATGTGGTTGATGCACATGATTAATAGAATGCATTGAGTTTGAACGTGATTTTCTGAGGAATAACTGTGTTCACACAAAGTAGAAGCGATGACTTAAGCGTAGAATTTCTGGGAAAATTAATTTAAAATGTACAATCAGCTTGGTGAGTGAGGGAATCATTAAAAGATGCATAGACTAATGCAAACTAAAGAGAAGGATGTAGGTGCACCAAAATTTATCGTTACGGTTTAACACATTTATGTCAGTATATTTGACGATTTTTAATGTCGTGGGCAAGTTATCAGATTCATAGGGATCAACGCTTGAACCCAGTATTCGTGTATTTTTCAGTGTTAACTTCCTCCAGCCAGTTTTTCAATTCTAATAAATTTGTCATAGGGAGTCTTGTACGATAAGAGCATTTGATCTGCTAATGGCTTTCCTCAGTAAGCTTGCTGTCGCTTCTGCACGTGTTCAACCATTTGTAAGGAGAGACAGCGGCTTTATTCATATAGCAAGAGGGTATAATCAGAGAGAGGGTTGAGTTTGTTGTAATAAAAGTACGTAGTTACTATTTGGGAAGGATTCCTTCAAGACTGGACAATTACATTATTGTCTACCGTTACCGTTAAAATCTTGTGCTGTAAACCATTAATAATGCATTATAGTGCCATGGAAAATAATAATCTTTCAAACGACTTGAAGTTCCCGAAGGGTAATTTGCCGTAGCGACAGTAAATTGTTCTGTACCTCGTAAGTTGGCAAAAAAACTTGGAAACGTGCGTGACCTTTAGCTTCTCTTATTGGGGGAAAATCGACATGCCGTCATCAATTTCTATGGCGTCACTGCCATCTAAGGCCGCACAGACTTTATTTCAAACAGTGTTTCATTTCAGTGACGCCAATAGCCTACTGGGAATTCTCATAGCGAAGCCTACGAAAAAACCTTTAAAAATCCGAGCCAACCAACTTTGAAATTCGTCGCAGAAGAGAGAAAAGAAATTTATGATTGTGATGACTGGATGACGGGTACGAAAAAAAATGATACATGATCAAATGAGCATTCTCGAATAGGCAATGTTCTAATCAAGTCGTTTTTTCAAGTATGATAGCAGAAGAAACACCGATTCAAATTCCACTGTTCTCTTTTTTACATTAAGTCCTTTCAGGCGCATATTTACTAACTACAGAATAAATTGAATCACTAAATCTCTACCGAATATGATACTCTGATTCGGGGAATGCCAGTAAACATTATGCAACAAAACTAATCCCCGTTTCAACTGAAAAAAATCAGAAATTCTTTTTAATCTTAGGAATCAGTGGCACGGAAGTAATGCTGATAGCTAATTTTGTTGGATTAGAGTTTCTATCCCAGCAGTGACAGAGTTTTCAGCGGATTATCGCCCTATTTTAAACTGCTGAGTATAAGGGACTAACATTTCTGTGCTCCGCCCGCCCATTCCATGGTTCTACAAAGGAAGACTCATTGGATCATTCCGTTATGAGTATGCTAATACTCACGCTGAGCTTCTGTCAACTCCTCCTCCGCTCCTCATAGATCCTACATTTATTCCACCACCCACCGATCCTGCACGATTCAAATAACCTCAGCAATCGGCCGTCTTCTCAAAATGTCTACAAATCTTACAGTATAATTAAAGCCCTGGGGAAAAATATTTCAGTTTGGATATAAGATCACAATGAATGTTAATCTATGACATAAAATTAATGGGCAAATGTAGCCTACCGGGTAATATTAGATGCCAATGGAAGCTACGTATGACTATACCAATGGACATATCCTAATGCGACGGATAATAGGAATTTCAATGACACACGAGGCGGGGAGATTTTTAATTCCCACAACGAGCTCCAGGAACATGATGACTATCACATTATAGTGAGTTGAGAACGGCTGATAGCCAAAGAAAATATTTAAATGGTACTTGAAACTCATCAATACACATATGACGATTACGAATCAGAAATGATACAGGTAGGAATGGGATTAGGGTTTCCGGACGTGTTTACTACAACTCCCCACAAAAGACTGATTTATTGTAATGAGTGCCCATTCAGATGCACGCACACCTTTGTCGGTCGGACGATGCCTGCGGATGATTTCGCGTCCCAAGCAACCGACCCACGCACTACGACTCACAAGGCTCCGGCACACGTGAGCAGAAACTAAGAATTTCTCCGCAGCGAACGGCAGCAACGCAATTAGAAAACATAAACGAGGCTGGGACGCGGATTGCGAAACCGAATGATGGGAGTCCACAAATTAACAAAGTGAGGCAGCCAACTCTCCCCCCCCTGATCGAAAAATGTGATTGATGGAACGTGCAAGGGCATCCAAGGCGAAGTCTCTCAAGGGAGTACTACTGGAAAAAGGGAACTAGCAGTCCGAGGAATTGATTCATGGGGGTTGGAATCGCCCGACGAATCTTAATTTTCCAATCGGACACTTGATGGCCAATGTCACAATCACGACACAATGGAGTTGAGGGGACTAACTGAAGGTCCCCTCACGTGTTTCGCCACTCCTCGGGCCACGGCAGTGTGGGACCTACGAAGGTGAGTTGACAACGCTCCCCCAAGGAAGGCCCGGAAGCCGAAGGGACCAACCACATCTCGCGGTGACGCAATTTTATCCCTTCTCAGGTCTTGTTCAAGGGGTCCTACGCTTAGTATGCGCAGCGACATACTAATACGGTTTTTTCCTGGCCGCAGGACAGCAGTAATGGATAACGTCAAAAGACAAGAATGCAGCTCTGTGCTCAAGTCAAAGCATCTATAATTACACACAGCATTGCTTGAGGGTTACCGAATACTAAATGGAGTTTGTGATTTACCATGACGCTTCACTTCACGCGACTGACAGTTACGCCGCAACTCGCGAGAGTGGAGTGAATTCAACTTTTCTGCTCAATTAAGGCACGAGTGAGTAAGAAATATTCACCTTCGCTTCATATTAATTTTCCGGCTAATTTCTGATTTATTAAAATTTATCACTCTCAGTTTCTAATTAACGTAAGGGCATTTTCCTACCATCGATAGGGATCGGGTTTGAATCTCGGCAGATTTTTCAGCGTTATACATGTCCCTAATTGAATGCTGTGTGGAAAGCAGTACTTCCAAATTCAGTACCTCGTCCGTCGAATGGGACTTTTGCCAAAACTTTCTTACCCTTATCACCACAATGGAGACAGTACTAAGCGGAAATTAAAGATTCAATGCATAAGTAAGCAGTTATCAAACTCCTGGATAATTAATTCCTTTACGTCCTAATTCAATTTCCTCCATGTTATGCTAAATTGGTAATTTAAATAAATAATAACTTCACTAATTTTGTTTTTCTTGGCTTTCGGCCAAAGTCCAAAACAGCCAAGTTCAGTTAAGATGAGCATGTTGTTGACCTGTTGAATACACACGTTATAAGTTCGTCAGATCTCATCGTACTGATGGCAAAACATCCTTAAATGTTCCGAGCAAAAGGATGGTGCTGACTCGTCGCGGTGCAACTCGAAAAAAGTAAGAGTCCCATACATACATACGCCAGCCATTAGGATCCTGTCAACGTTTAGGCAGTACAAGCCAAATTTCAACCCTGGGTATCAATCCCTGAACAGCTTTGACATTGCTGATAGTATATGATTCTATGAAAGGATGAAATTAAACACGGGGATAATATTTTTACAAAAATTTATGCATTAAAAAGATTGCTTCATGCTTTACTTTGCGGAACATAATCACCTTAAAAAAATCATCACATTGATAATGACAGTGACCCGCCTAAACCTTGGTCGGTGGTAGTAAGTGCGTGGATTATACTACTTAAGTTTTTTTCTTTTTAAAATTTTATGCGCACAACGTTAATAGAGAGAGTCCCTTTTTTCATCTGGCACAAAGAAGTATATACGGACAATTTTCTTGTTATATATTTTGAAATTCCATAGGGTTTGCGGCGAGAACGCTGTAAGGAGCTTAATGCAATGCATATTACTGTGCCAAGGTAATATTCATTAGCTTCAAATTCTGAAGATTCAGGTGATATGGATTTGAAGCGAAACATGATAACACAGAAAGAAAAAACACGAGCCAAATCCACAAAAATAAACTTTACTACGACTTTTTTCTCTTTCTGTGATATCATTCATTAGATTCCTTATTTTTTAACGTCTACACTACTTTGAAACGTCACTTTTTCAATCAAACGGAGGAGGAGGACAGGGAGGAGTAATTACTTAAAACCTTTCACGGGAGCCTCTAAATAGTTCGTAAAATCATGGAAAATATTCTTTCACCACGTCTACAGTTATGTTGCGTGGGAAATCGATCAAAGGAGAAATTTACTGCCGAAATTCCTTTGTTGTACCGATCAACAAAGAGCGAGAATACAACAATCATTGCCTGAGGCTACAAAGCACATAAACAAGTTGTCAACACAGCAGACAAACTAAACGTTTCAACGATGTCCCCCATCGATGTAAATTAAATTTCCCTGGCTCTCAAAGGTGGAGAGGTACCCACGGAGCATACGCCTAGAGCCGCCAGGCCGTCTTTATTTCTCGAAATACGATAATCCGATGGAGGAATCGGTTCGCAATCAAAGTCACGTCCGATCCCATTTCCCCATCGCTCGTCCTCACGGCTCAAAGGACAGGATTTCAACACTCGCCTTCGCCAGAGGAGAAGAGCGACTGAGACAGCCGCGAGTCCATAAAGGGATGGCTAATGAAAACCACCCATCCCCACCATGATTCGTCGTCCATGATTCACTGTGTACCGACTGACACCCACTCTTGCATCAGCTCCCGAGTGACGATTCCCAGTGAAGGAGGAATTCATCTAGCATCTTTTTCGAATTCCATGTCGCGATGGCGCGTCGAAGAGGGAGAAAAGAACACGTGGCACACTCCGGTGAGAAAGGGAGGAAATTTAGACACCGAAAAGAAGAATATCAGACGTGAGCAACGCACTCGATAAGCACGGTGAATTCGATCAATGCGAATGAAAATAACCCTATTTCTTTAAATATAATATGAAGTGTTGGACATCAATTTAAGCACTCGAGTCCATGAAAGAGAGCAGATACACTCAACGCCACAAATAGGCATAAGTATTGCTTAAGAAAAGTTTTACAATACGGCATAAATGGATCCTCATAATGATTAATTTACCACATACCAGCAGAAGGACGACTGCTGAATTTCCACAGAGAAAAAAAATACCCATACCGGTATCCCGGTAAAGGTGAAATACTTTTTTCTCAGAGGTAATTCTTCCATTATGCATATCAGCGGGTAACTCCGTTATGGATTTTCAGCTTATTGATTAATTAAACGCGGATAACTTGGAGAGATGCTGGAGATTGACTGACATTGACGAGAGCGCTTCATCGATGCAACAGACTAATAGAGATTCCGCGCGACTTCCTACTTCCTACGGCAGGCAAGGAACATCTGGATTCTCCGACACGACAAACATGGAACTCGACTTTGACCAACGCGACGGGCTTACCGCACACCCAAGCACAAGAATAGCCCCTTTGGCTACCCCAGCATCCTTCCCATCGGACCAAAGACGCGGTGGTGTCTGCGAGAACGAAGGGGTCACCCGTGGCCCGCCCTAAGCAAACTCCCAAAGAATGGATTCCGGGGCAACAAAGGAACGCGTCGGAGCGGGTGGGAAAATGACGAACAAGTTTCCCAAGGAAATTGTAAACACCCGTTTACCCCAAAACTGGCCGCATTCGTGGCAGGTAGACCGGGATCAAAACATTATTTGTGGGGGAGGAAGGAAGAACCAAACAATGTCCATAAATCGTTTAAATCGATCAACAGTCCGGGAAACTACTCGCTCGACGGATAACCCTCCCCACTGACCCGCGGAAAAGGAAAAAGGCGATTGTGACGGAATGCCGTCGGCATGGGAAACGGATACGGCTCCAGGAGACCCATCGACAAAGCTCCGATCAAAGCCTCGTTTCTTTCCTATCAGCCCTGTCCCCGTTGACTTGATTAACGGTACTCGCCGGCATGGAAAATGAAGCACGGCCACGAATTCCACTTGTGTGAGGGAACGCTGGGAAGAGAATCACTGGCGAAGAACGGAAGGAATACTTGGAGAAGGCGGGAACCTTGTGGGAGGGAAACGGTACGGCACGTAGGAAAAATACGGCACGGTGCCATATTATTTGGGACACATCAATCAAACCATAAATTTCTGCGAAATCATTTACTCACCCGGTACAATATTATAACATGTATTTGTTATTTATATCGTTTGCATACACCATTTCCGCTAAATTCCTCCAAAACAGGAAGAAAAACTCAATCTTAGACATAAAAGTTAGTTTACTCAAATTCATTTACAAAACACACTGGGGAGATCAGAAGGAGAACAGAAATATAATGATCTAGCCCAACAAGAGAAATGTCGCGGGTTCACCATTCGACTATCCTGCGGATAACTGTTTATCTTAGGGGAAATCTAATTTAGATGGTGTGACACTACCTGGTATGAACAGCCTAATAACCGAATTACTCCGCCATTACCAGTGAGGTACCGCCATCAAAATTCAGATTATGTTACCATAAATTAGACCGGGGTTAGAAACCAAAGTTAAAAGCTCGAAATGTGCACATTTCAAGAGGCATTTCTCACATTCCCAGCGTAAGAATAATATACATATATGCATAAATAAATGAAGGACCCAAATCTGGATTTCAAATCACGAATTTATGAAATATTTATTCTCCATTAAGTACACTACCTATATGCGAACATGACAACACGTCAATAAATCCTAAATAAATACAGTGCTTCCGAGTGAGGATTGATTGATCAACGCCCTGAAAACTATGCACAAATTGCCTGCGAAACATCGACCCTGAAGTAGCCATCCCGACGGTGAACCCGAGAAATCGTCACTCAAAAAATGCGCGGAGAAAATACCAAATCCAAATATCGAACTGTCACTATTGATTGGCGAACATTCCGGAAGTTTTAGAAGGAGAATGTGTAGGGGATGGACCACTACTGGATGGTTCACTTCGATGACCGAGAACAAGACTAAATATGGTAGGGAAGGCAATGCCCGACCTCCCGCGCCCCGTTCCACGATGGCTAAACGAGACGGTAGGGTGAAGTCAAACTAGCGCGCCGAGAGCGATGGCAGAGCCATCAGCAAGCACACCCACCCACGACATCGTTGACAATGGTGGCATTTCCAAGATGGGCGAGTCCACCGACTGCCAACAGTTGGGTTTCACCCCATCAAAGAATGCGGAATTTAATTACAGCGGTGGTATGCGCTGCACAGTGATGAGTTCACTCCGCTCAAATCGTGAAAAACCAGAAAGGCTGGTTCGCGAGGAAATTGCGAGCGTTTTTTTCAGCTCATATAAAACCACTTCTTCGCCAACTGCCGATTACGGAGTGATTACGTAGTTGCGTTCAGCTTTGCCTACGAGGATGACTGTCCAGCGAGACCACATCTAGTTAGGAAGCCAACGATAAAAGAATTTAATTGGCGAAGGAATGATGAATGAATATCCGTACAGAAGCAAATGCAATTTGCGGTCTCAAGATTACGTTTAGGTTTTGTTCGATGAGACGAGAGTGATTTCTAAGTACTTTTCCTCTTCACTACCGCACAACAACATGTAGGAATCTTAACGGTACTTGAAATGCTAACTCTGGTTGAAAAAATGAGGAATGGCTACGAATAAGTCGACTGAAGTTGTAGCATCAACATGTCTCACTCACCATTCCGTTTCGCTCCAAGGAGAATTTTAACTTTGCGCTACCAGTTACGATCATGAAGAATTCAAAAGAAAACCGATAAAAATAAGTATTCCATGATATATTTAACTCTTGATTGAGTCGAAACAAAACTGCAAGCCAACATTTTTGAATTATTGGGTGGGAGGGGGGCTTTCGAAAGCTGAAGTCATTCGCCTCATTACGGATAAACGGGTTACAGGGCAGAGGTAGGAAAGTTAGAGGGAATGAAATAAACTGTGGGTCATCAACAGCCTGCTTTTAACGCAATTCGCGAAGGGTTTCACTGTTTAACGCTCTATCCGACGTACGGTGCATTGCACTCGAATTGCTATTCAAACTGAACTCTCATACGGATCTGTACACCAATGAAAAACTGTACCCTAACCGGGATTCAAACCAGAGCCCTAGGGATGAGAATATACTTACACTGAAACAACCCAATGTTCTCCATGCAAATTCGTCCCTTCCCAGAATGATCGAGTAAGTAAACATTGCAAGACCTTTCTGGAGTCACCACGTTCTTCAGGGGGCGCGGGAAGTAACAGGCGGCATCGCTAACTGCGGAAAAGAATCTAGCCATCGTGATCCTTCAACTTTATCGCTCGGGTTCACCACACGGGTTACTGGAGACGGGCACGACCTCCGAGTCATCACGCGCTTTCGAAAGCCGTGGACGCCATAAGGTGAAGGAAGAGTTGCACTTGCGCGAAACTATAGCAATGTTGTCGGACTGGAGAAAATGAGAAACGGGTAACCTACACGACTCCACTCGCGATAACAAAAGGATTTGCCAGGGAGAAGGTTAAGTACTTTCACCAGGCGGATGTCATCACTCTGCTTCCGCTAAAGAAGTTGTCCAAGACAGTTGCGCCCCGCAGGAAGAGGCTAGTTCAGATACCCATGCCATGAGCGGAGCAAAACGACATAAGAGAAAAAAGCACAGCTACAAATGAAAGAGCACGAATATGACAGCATTAGAGCAACAACATGCATGAGGTACTACAACAATGAAATACTATTTCAAATGTCCAACAAAGCATACCAAGAGGTAGCGTACGGAGCTGAAGCATGATAATCAGAATTTTGAGTTAAACACGTTGATAGCGAAAAACTGGAACAAATTAATAATAAATTGGACCTCCATAATACATAATGCATGCACTACACTTATTTTCCTCGAAAACGGATTAATATTTTTAATTAACAACGCGACTAAAAGGCACAGAGAGCATGCATGAGTAGTCAAAGATGATCGCTTACACAGAAATAATGAGTTCACATGTTTTTAATAAACACCCATTGCGTATGGAAACCAAGCATCCCTATGAGTGGTAGGGGACCACACACAAATCTGCCGGAAAAGAGCTCGTAAATATGACGCGATGAAAAACAAATTGGATTTACCAATTTCTGAAACTAACGCAAAGACAGTAACGAATATACGAACTCGTGGCAAAGAGATTTACCGCAATGCCACATTTAACCCGAGAGACTAAAAGCTTGAACGTCACGCGGAACACTGTTTTTAAACGGGACTTCATCCGCGAAGATACGCGAATTATTACCGACGTTCTAAACAGGTCACCACGCTTCTAACTCCTCAGACGGCCTACGCTATTCATCACGCCCAATAGCCATATGAATCAAGGACCCTACCTCAGAAAAAAAGATGACGAAATATTCTAAAGTCCAGTTATTCTAAATCCTAGTCCAGGCATCTTATAACTGCCAGCAACGCTCTTAAGCCATAACCATATCACTGGAAAGCCATTCATCGTGAATACCTGAATTTTAGACTCCCTAAATCGAAATGATCACGGTGTATAAAGTAAACAAAAATATTAAATAAAATCAAATATTTGATAATAATACTATATCCATTATATAATCCGTATTTACTCGCACATTTGACAAACATGGCATTTGAAGTAGGTACGAAGTAAATTTTCATCGCCAAGAAAACCCAAATCTTAATCGAAACCAGGTTATCACTATTTTCTCCCCTACACCTATTTGCTTTCAGGATTCCTGATAACTACTAGTCGCACAGACTGCATGAATGTGCGTTCCAGCAAACGATATACAAAATTGGCTGTACTTTAGCAATGAAGTTGTCTTACGATGCATTTTTCCTTCAGATTGCGTCTTTCTTGGTTAATTTGCCGTTCTTCTAACTCACCCCATTCACCCACCCACCAACCTCAAATTCCGCAGACGTGTGATAGCGTAATTATGAACCCTGTGGCAATTAATATTTGGACATCTCCTACCTGCGGTCACTCGAAGCTTTTACAACACCAATATCTGTACTCTTTAGGGCTGCCGATATTTGTGCGATGAAAAAATCTTCATGCGCACTCGAGGCACATGAGTCACTGATTCTACTGAGGATTACATTTTCGGGAGCAGAAGACTTATCAAAATGATGGTCCAATAAAACAGGGACGGCATATGATTGCCTAGCGGTTCAGCAACGAAAATATTCCGCGAGAACAAAATGAACCACGACTACAATTATACCCAAAAGAAAATGAAACAAGGCCGCGCGCAGACAAATTCAGGACATTTAATCGCCTACATGTATTATATCTCCTTCTTTTAGGCTAATCCCCATGCCAGTTAACGTAGTGGTGAATGAATATTGGGATTTAAATGGCAGAAGCATCCACGACGGTATGTTGTATACAAAAGAAGTTCGTTATTCTGGAGAAACATTTGTACGTTTGTCTGCGCATCGGCTGACTTCCACATTGTTAACTAATTCACTTACCAATTGCTATTTAACAGAAATATTAAACTTAGTTGCACTTTAATACTTTTTTCATGGTTTGGTAAATTATTGTACAAAAGAATCCCTTGGTCGACATGTGTAAGTTATTAGTCATGCAATTTCCTAAAATACTCCTAACTCCCCGCCACAAACCAACCGAAATTATATGATATATAGATGGCAACCTATTACTGGGCCTAACCCACAGGAATTAACTTTGTTTTAAGGTATTTCAAGGGATATAATATGACAACTCCCAGTATAGATCACAGTATCAGGCGCCACGTAGTGGAATTTATACATATTGGATGAGTAAAAAACTTTAGCAATTTTCCACAATGTATTTTAAAAATAATAAAATGACACAACACGTGTTTCGGCTTACTAAGCCATCATCAGGTGTACACTTATACACGTATATATATATAAGTGTACACCTGATGATGGCTTAGTAAGCCGAAACACGTGTTGTGTCATTTTATTATTTTTAAAATACATTGTGGAAAATTGCTAAAGTTTTTTTACTCATCCAACACAACTCCCAGTATTAATAGTTGTATTTCCCTCCATTTGAAAGAATTTTAATCTACGGATAACAAAGGTAGATACGTTGTTTCAGGTCCTACTTTATGGAGGTTATTCACTGTTAAAGAGTTTAAGAACTTGAGATAAAAATTAATGAGGACACTAGTGATGCACTGAAAAAATATATTTTTATTTATGCAAAACTGCTCTTATGACACACACATGAAAAAAATTAAAATGCCTGTGCAAACATCAGGGGATGAATGGGAAGTATCGAGTTCTGCACATTTCTCAACACCAAGCTTGGTTGAGCATACTGTACACATTAACGTATCATAACGGATCATAAATTAACGTTTAAATTTCATGTAAGTCACCATCGTGAGAGCACCAATTGTTTTGATAGGTTAGGACCATTCTATGCATATTTCACTCGAATGACAGCACTATCCATTACGTACTCACTCAATCATACACAAAGCTGTATCAAAAAATTTGGTTCGCCGTGTGAAGCCTTCAGAAAACCTTGTAAAACTGATTTTAACGCCTATATGAACACTACAGAGACACCAAAGGAAGTAGAACACCTTACTAATTAAGTGCTTGGAAGTCACAGCGTATTATCTTTCGGCAAAACTTTGTTACCACTTGAATAACACTACTAAGCGTTGAGGGAACACTCAATGTAAACACAAGGATCACAACTGATTTCGGGCGAGGAAGATGTATATCTGCAACATTCTGCTTGTTTCATTTATATATTATTTCCAAGAAGTACTGAAATTTCCCATTACCGTCGCTCTATTGTACATTGTTGATGAAAAGTATATGATCGTGGACTTGCAAATGAGGCAAAATTTCGTCAAAATTTTCAGGACTTCTCTTCAACATATTGGCTGAAGTGCATAGTATAAAATACTTCACCACCACCTGTAGGACGCAAATTTGGCAAATATAATTATATGACAGTACAATCATTGCCCACCTTTAAGATTCTCGTATCCATTTTACGCCTGGGTCATTTCTTAATTATCAAGCACAGTCAAGTGACGAATTATTTAAAAGGGGCTAAAATAAAGGAAGCGGTGGCAATGAGCCAGGTAAAAGAACATTAAACTCCGTAAATAAAATAATATAATGAGTAATATATCGCTTCACAAACGCCAAGGAAGTTGCAAAGCAATAAAATCTACAATAAGCATCACCATGAGAATCACAACGACATAGTTTTGCCAGCTTACTGCACCACATTTACCTTCCTTACCTTTGCTCAGATTTTCTAATTACATTTCATGCATTACAAAGGCATTTAATGTCCTTCAACAGCTAATACATCACTAATAAATAAGTCAGACTAGGCCAACTAACGTAAACAAACAGCCGCCATGTTGATCCGATAAGCTTAACGGGGGGAGGGGAGGAGGGGGGGGGGGGGGGGGGGCTGTGGCCCCGGTTGCTTAGCGAAAGTTTTCGGTAGCATTATCGACATTAGCCTTACCGAGCAGCTTACAGAAACCGAATTGTCGATAGCCAACTCTTTCGTTAAGCTATCGACATAGCGACGTCGACAGTGGATGCTATCGAGTGACGGGAAACCCCTACAGAGCAAGAAGTGAAACTGCTGTCAGCAACGTCAAATTTAACGTGCTGCCTACAATGATCCGTGAATTGCAAACAACTTTGCTCGAAATCCACCATTTCCCTTTTCTTAGTGTTCCTTTACACATGTGAAAAAAAAACTACTTAACGACCTTTGTCCAGCCTCATCGCCATAGCAACGCGGTCACGACTACATGCGGCGGATTCCACCACAATTCCTACAATCCCAAAGATTGGAACGAGAAAAAAAAATGACGGGCACAAACCGAAGGCGCCACCGCGGTCACCGGCGGATAGACTCAATGGAAAGGCCAGGCAAGGAAGGCGTGAGGAGGGAGGACGTCAAATCAATCAAGTAAACGGAAGAGGGGACCCGACCTGTCATTGTGGAAGGGAGGAGGATTGAGTCAAAGATGCGTGGGCCGCGGCTGCCGCGATAATGGGACGCGAAACCTTCGGAACGGGGGAGGGAACGGGGGAGGGAACGTGCGTGGCTGGGAACCGCCAAAGGCGAAAGTGACAATAGGATGATGAACTCCCTCCCTCGCCCCACGAGTTGAAAAAAAATAAACCACCTCTTTCCCACAGTCCCGAGTAGCCGCCGTTAGTCCTTGCATTGTCCCACCTCCCTGCAGGAACGCGAAGGTTCCGCGAGGCATGTGTGATAATCAGGGCACGCGGGCCGCACGCTCTTTTACGTCCATTCCGTGGCCCTGCCGCAGCACACACGCCTATCTGAGGGAACGAATCTGTGGGGCCAATCAGCAGTGTGCCACGTGTACTTATTCGTGTGCATTTGAGTGCGCGAATACGTATGTCGGCATGCGACAAATATACGAGTACGTGTGTATGCTTGCTTCCGATCAGCATTATTTCGGAGTACACGTATAATTTATAAGGCTTGGGTTCAAATGTACAACTTCTTCCGTTCTCTTAATTCATACCTCCCCTTTCCATTATTTCCAATGATAACCCTAGTCAGTTTTTTATACTTTAATACCAGGACTTCAATATTTTCATTGGTACATCCTTTGTATATTGCCGTACAAAGCAGAATAGGAATGTCAGTTTTTCCACCTATGAAAATTAATTTTTTCGTGCTCACATACACAAGAAGTAGATTCTATGTTTGTAATTTTGTATGCGTGAAGGTTTCTTGTCCAATTAGCAACCCTGAGGTACCCCCAAGAAAAACAAATCGGAACACAAAAGTAACTTTATCCATCGTCTCCTTTCTTCGGAGTCCCCTCTTTTCTAAATGGATGATGGTGTGAATGTACAACGGTCGCTGACCACTCCCTTGTGACGTTTCGCGAGGCAATATGCAGACGTGAACGAAAGTCACGACCGACTAAACGAAACATTGCGGGCCCTCGTGTCTCACGCACTGCGAAGAGGTTGGGAGATGGGGTGAAGTGATTTTTTGACACAACGACCCCGAAGCCTCCCACACCTCTCCGACAAATAGGCCCGAACACGATTTAGCACGTCATTTCGCAGCGAAGCCGCCATTGGCGAGGGTGAGCGAAACGCACGCGGATGGCACACCACCAATGAGATCACCACCGACGCAAAAAAAATATTAATACCATCATGGCGAATGGGATTCCCTCACGGACGTATCCCACGTTTTTTCCACCGAGGTGTGAAGTAGAAGAGGCTGTAAATTATCTCCCTTTGATGCGAACCTCAAGCATGAAAAACGAGATACCTAAATGTCCTCTAACTCGTTTTGGATCCCCTCTCCATCACAGTTCGCTATATTCGATAGACTCGAGAGATAATCTATTGCATATTTAACTGCAGCGAGGAATGCCAATGATGTCATTGGAGTAAGGGTTGTGGCACACGTACGTCAGAAACGGTGACCTAAATGGGGATGATAAATACGAAAGAAGAGCGTCGATTTGATGCGCTGGACACCATGCTCACATTTTTATGACGAAAAATCGAACTTTACCCACCCTCGATTGAAATGGAAAAAATAAATTCGCCATATCGGTGAACCTTAGGCTGAAATTAGGGGTCCGCCACACATCTGCTAAGAGACCATCTGGTGATTCCCGCGCTCATCTGAGTGAAATCAGCATCGATGCTCGAATGCAATTGCATCCCTAGCCTTTCTCCGAAACTCGATCGCTATCGCCATCACTTGCTTTCCTTTGATCTACTTAATTAATTGGAAAAGGATCTCTCGTCCTGGCGATCGTATGTGGAGAGAAGTAATTGAATGTCAAACCAAATGACTCGTCTTACTAGATCCGGCTTATTCCTCTCTCTTAAATTACTCTCCATTGTTTGATCCGAGATGGAATAACTCAGTATAAAAGAACTACTTATGAATGCACTAATAAGAATTTCATTAGGAACACTTGGAGAGTAGGTATCGTGAAAAGTAATGCGACAGTAAATTTTCTCATTGGCTCCCGTACTTGAGTGAACACGATCTTTAAAAATTAAGCTTGCCTAAATGGTATAAATGAAATGATTCCAGTCGCGGGATTACTGAATTTCAAGACTTGACGACGTCACTTCCTTCTATGGAAAGCAGAAAGGGTCATAAAGGTCCTGTTTTTATATACTGCCATGGGCATGGGGGTTGTTCTTGTCTCACACCAAGCATAACATCAAGAATACGTTACCATACATTAAGTCTAGCATTGCGTTAGACGGTACGATATACCCTGAATAGTTGAAGCACCTTAAAATATAATACTTTAAGATTATCGGAATCCCCTCTTGAAAAGCGTGACACTAATTGCCGGGTTCATAACAATGAAAGAGACGTTTCTCCTGCAAGATTTTTGCCGTGACCTCAAAGGAAATCTACTCGCATCACACCATAATGCCGACACAGGATGAGTCCATACCCCCTTCCCCTCGTACCATCCTCGACCACCGAGGAATTTCTTTCAGTTAATCCGAATAGCTCCCAACTCTACGCTTACATAAAGGCATCCCACGTGAGCGTGAGAGACACGAGAAAGCTTATAAGGTCGCAGCCACGGCTGCGGCGTTGACGACGAAAAACGCAACGTCCACTGTCAGGCCAAGCGGACGTAATTCCACGAAGGCAATCCTATGGAGTGGACGGAGAGTGGAAGTGATGTGGGTGTCGGTCCGGGAAGAGGCCTGGGAAGGGTCAAAGACCGCGGGAAGCGTGAGGGAAGGCCAGTCACGGAAAGAGATCCCCCTCAGCGGACACACGATTGCCAAGGCTTCTCCCAACAAGATGGATACTGCACCTATGCCGAGAGGTTGTCTGGTGATTAGCATGGGTCCCGATACGTGGTGGAGAAAACGACTGGAGCAACGTAGCGCCCGCGTGGCTGCACACACAAAGCTATTATCTCGCTGCAGAAGTTTTTCCCGTGCCAACATCCGCTTTCGTCTCGATATCAATTTTAATGCGTAGCGATCGTCAGTAAATCATTTTTCCTCATTGTGCAGCCAGCATTGTACAAAAACAGCACAAAATTACTCAATAAAATTTTTTCAAGCAAAGTGAAATTGCTTCTTGGCATCAGACAATACATAAAAAGCTTTTCTAGAAAGTCAAGTATGTAAAAACTGAACTATGACTCCTTGTACGAGTGGGTGAGGAGCTTTCCCCCATTAGTAATGAAATTGCAACTGCCCAGGTGCGGTGTTAGGCCATCAACACATAAGTGTCATTTCAAGTAATAGAATTAGGTTTTTATGCGCTGAAAGTGCTAGGGAAATATTGCGCGGCCTAACATAACTTATCCTTTATTCCAAAGAGTGCACGTGTTGAACGAAGTAACTCCTTCATTTAATGCAATGCAAATAGAGACGTCGATGAAGGAAAAACGATATTTGCTTTCCTCGTGCTAGTATTGGGAGAAAAACTACCCTCGGAACAATAGCTAATCAATAATCGTTATATGACACTTCCGCGCCGGCCTGGAAACCCAAAGGTGGTGGGTACCAATCCCACGCCGGTAATGGTGTTTATCTTTGCATTACACTCGAGATTAAGGTGCGGTAGACGGTGCGATATAATCTTGGCAGTTGGAGAACCTTAAAACCTAGATTTTATTCTCACATGTTTGAACACGTCGCATATGCACACTAGCTTATTCTCTATTCATTCCCAAACGTGACTCCGTCAGAAGGGTGAGGCGTCACGATGAGACCACCGCGAAGTACCGCACTTTCGTGCAACGTTGAAGAAGGAGACGCGAGACGCAAGGCACCCTCACGAAAGTGAGTTTTGGTTCCTCAGGAAATGCGTGTCGCGGGCGGAAAGCAAGGGAGTTAAATTTCCTGTTGGGAGGAAAGAAAAGAGGGAGACGGTGAACCGACCCAAATGAAGACTTCCTCGCAGCCTCCACGCGAAAGAAAGGCCTCACGCGCCCGACTAGGGCCTTTAATTGCAAAGGGGGCTCGGGGAGGAGGGGCGGGGGCGAGCCCGAGGTGGGCGGGGGCGTGGTGCGGGTGACAGGTAAAAGGCGAGGAAGCGAAGGGTACCAGGACGTGCAACTGAACCAACTTTATGCGCAAACACCACATCTCCGCCGGGGACCACAAATTGTGCACACCATCGACGATGAATTAACTTTCGCAATCTCGTTCCAGGATACGGCCTAATGGAGGTATCAATCCTCTCTCATAGCCTCGATTGAAACTATTTTATAACCATCTTTCCTGCACTTACTACGGAAGCATTTAAAAACTCCAATTTATTACAGGCAAAGAAAGCTTTCACCAACACTCAGCGAAGAGAATAGCCCGGTTTTCCCCAATGCGGAGAAGATATATGGGATTAAGGGGAATGTGCAGATGATCACGAAGGATCACGCATTTACGAGCCGGCAGTACGGTCAGATGAAATTGTAATATGACGATACGCCCCCACATAGCGTCCCTTTGCTTGAGTAACATCATTAACGCCACCTTCATGTAAATATGATCGAAGTATCCATGAAAGCGGGGAATGGTTTATGACCAACGCGGATAAAAAAACATCATGCATTAAAGTCAAACGCGATAAGGCAAAGGAAATGGGTATGCCGCCATTGTGATTTCAACCACCGTGCCGATTTCGGTCACGCGAAAAATTCCGACGCGCATTAGCATACACCGCGGGATGTGCTTCGGCCGAGGGTCCGCTGACCATTATCGCCTCTGACCCACACCCTCAAAACATTGAAATGAAACGAGTTCTTAGGAACACAAAAAAAAGTCAAGAAGTCGAGAGGCGGAGAGAGATAGGGAATGAGACCGTCGGGGAGGGCGGCCAATAACATTTCCTCCGTGGGGCGATGGCTAGGCGTGGTCCGAACATTAACAGCCACCGTGAAAACATGCGCAAGAAATCGGGCGTAACTGTAACCCGTGTGGTTTCGCCATGCTGATCAAACGCTGGCCACGAGGAAGAGTGAAAGTTTCGGGTAAACAATAAAATGCATTCACCACATTTGTGCCATTTCATGCCCATTCTTCCACCTTCTTACACGCACGCTCCACGTCCGTCGCGGAGACAGTGGGGAAATCTCGTGGCGGATGCCTTGAGGAGATGGGAGGCGGTGAAAGTTGGTCCCGGGTGGGGAGGAGGGGGAGTGGCGGGCTGTGGTGTTCCGAACACACGCCCACGCAACGGGTGCCCCTGGAGAGGCAGTGGAGCTCGTGGCCCGACACCGCCGCGACCCCAGGCATTAGAAGGAAAACCAGCTCGCCTCGACAGACCAGGCGGGGTCCCACGCAAGTAATGATTATTGCGGTGGGCACTGGGAGTGGTGCGATTTGATTTGCAACTGCCAATGTTATATTTCATCACTCACCTAAAGTTAATCCTTGCAAAAACGTGATACCCATGCCCGAGGAGTGATTCGTATCCACTAGCTTCGTGTTGCTAAACCAGCACGTTACCGACCTGCCTAACGCGGGTGGTAACCGCACTAAACAGTTCTTATGAAACGAGACAAAGCTATAATAAAAATGAATAAACTTGATTTTTCCACAAATTTATTTCCTTCCACTACCCAGGTTTCGACGGTTCAGTCATCATCAGGTTAATACCAGGTATTCACCTGATGATTACTTAACCGTCAGAATGATGCATTAACCGTCCAAACCTGGGCAGTAGAAGGAAATAAATTTGTGGAAAAATCAAGTTTATTCATTTTTATTATAATGAATCGTTTCCACCACGTCACGGCCGATAACACCATCTACATCGAAACAAAACTAGATAAATATGATGAGCATTGTTGCACGAGACTAAACTCGTGTATACGTAAAATATTACCTTGTATTTCCCAATACATATTTCACTTTGACGACGAAATTTGAGTACTGAACTAAATCGTTATTAGTGGAATCACCGATATTTAACTCATAAAGATATTTAGACCGTGAGATGTCACGGCAGAATATCAAAAGTACACGGCCATAATCAGACGAAGATGTCTCATACCTATTAGACGCTATGACGTGTAGGTATAATTGTAAATGAGACGCGTGACTGCTAGAAACTTTAGGCAATTTGCAAGCTGATTTAAAACGAGATGCGAGCGAAAGCAGAGAGTTAACTGACGAAGCGAAATTCTTCGTAGGCACCGGATGACAGATGACAAACTCATCAATCGCTCCTAATCGTTCGACTGATTCGGCGTTTGAATATGATGCCTTCCAATACAGCAGTGTGAATTGAACCCACACTGGGAATGTACGTTATTACATAAACCTTGTAAGCATCCGAATGGGCGAGCAGCTAGAGTGATCAGGCTAGAGAATTTATTAAAGATGAAGGAAAAGAAAGAGTGGGAAAAATGGGAAATGATTTTATACGTGCCAGAATCGTGTTTTGGAAATATATAGAGTCGAGTAGTATGAAACGCAAATATAGACTGCGGATATTGTTCTCGACATATTTTGAGTTGGGAGCTTCCAAGATATGCAATGAAGTAAGACATTTAAATTAATAGTATATCATAAAACCCTCGCATGAGTGCGAAAACACACTAACTAAAACTGAAAGTTGCATAAATACGTGGGATTTTACGAGAAATTGATCATTGTCCATTTTGAACTGAAGAATCCTTTCGACCATGCACAAGATTCAGGAGCACAACGGTGAAGTCTTGAATCTTAGATTATCTTGTCCTATCGCCAGCTACACACATTCTGATGCTTTGACTTCTACTTTTACTTAATGGTGCCTTTTACTATCAAAAGCGTCATAAAATGCCTCATTGCTGGCATCCTAACGCCTCTGGTTCACAAAAGGGCGCCTCGGAGGGTACCACGAAGATGCAAATGAACTCTAAGTCATGAGGAATCAAGGTAATTCGTACTCACTTCAAGACTACGTTCTCCTTTCCACCCAAGGAGGCATTGGTCGTAAAATCACAAGCAACATTAACATGCCGCCCACACACGCCCGGAGATAAGAGAGCTCAATTGTGAATCTCACCACGCACTTGAGAACGACTATGATTGGGGGGATATATTTTGATTGGCAGAGAGAAATCTGGCGTCGGCAATAACCCTGTTCTCCAAAAAAACGACTTAGTGGATTAAGTCGGTGGTAGCCCTAGCACCCAAATGGAAAGCCTTGGTTTGATTACCGGAAGTGGGAAATATTTTTCATCAAAACACCAGTCCCTACATTGAGTTCCGAGCATAGAGCAATACATTTTCAGTACTCCGTGCGCAGAATGGGACGTTAAACCGTGGACCCTCAGGTTTTTCATATAGTACAGATAGAACCTAGCCGACATAATTTTTCTCTCCTCTCTTCCTCCGTCACAAAAACAAACTAAATCGAACGGCTCACCTATCTTTATACACGTAAATGACCTCATCTGCGGGCCACATCACTACTAAAAGCACTTCGTAGAACCATGGCCGTGATAGTTATGGCAGGTCGTTCTAGATAGTGCCAGGTCTATCCAGGTCTCCAGGTCTCAGTGATCGACTCCGTCGGATGACATTTTTTAGTCTTCCCGCGAAGGGCCTTGCGGCCCGCGGGTGTTGCCTCGTCCGTTTCGGCGGACTTGACACGAAACTGGCTTTCCTCGTACATATAGGGATATGAATAACGGTAAATATATCCAGCACGAGTGTAGCAATGGATAACATTGGTAGCTGCATGTTGGTTTAAGGACTTGAAGCTAACCCGACTAACAGCATGTTTTTGCATGTTTGCTTTGCTGTTTTTATCTTTCTTTTAAATAGTGTAGATAAGAACAGTATATAAATACTAATCCTTTTTTATGCATGATATGTAGTGCATGTTTGGTGACAATGCACCCCCTGCCACACACCTTTATGGTGGCTTGCAGGGTATTATGTAGATGTATATGTAAAAAAAAGATATCTGCTAAGTAGTCCGAAGTTTAACGCACAATTCGACGGAAAAAGTGTACACTAATAATGGCAAACACGCGACTTTTAAGCATGGACGATGCCAAATATTATGTTCCCCAGCAAACCCGAGTCATTGGAAGAGGAAGAGTGTGACCTAGCCATACAATTCCAAACCGAATCCACACCACAAGTCTACCACACGACCCAACGTGAACTTCTCCTCCGCGTCGAGACGCGACCGGAATTAAACCGTGGGCACAAAGGGAGCGGGGCACACACCTGGACCAGATCTCGGCAAGGGGGTGGGGGGAGAGGGCAATGAGACTGGCATGAAGTACGGGAGGGCCCAAAGGGGGGGAGGGGACACGACGGGGGCGGATGGCAAGGGCCGAGCGGGGAACGGAGGCAGGTGTAATCGGCATTGAGGAGGGAGCGACGGTGGCGCGGTGACTAAAACCTCTGCTTTGCTCCCCAACCCGAGGACCCAGCTTCGAATCCCGACTGAAGCAAAGAGTTTTCAATGAAACATCATCCCTAAGTGAACTTCGACAAAGAGCACATCTTGTTCAATACTCCACCAGCAATAGGAGACGTAAAATCGTGCAACCCAAGGGACATTTTGTAAGAGGGCGCTAATTTAGACGCCACGTTTCCCTCAACTTCACCTTAAGGCCACTAAATTTGGAGGACATTACGACCATTTTTGTTCTTCCACCAACTTCAAAGAAAACAATTTGGAGAGATTGATGGTTTCTGGCGTCACTTTATGGAATTAACTTGTATTAATTATGAAAGAGAAAATAACCTTTGTATTTTCACAATTTATTCTCTCACACTACGACCATAGTTTCGACGATTAACGTCATCCTCAGGTCTGAGGATTATGTTACTTACTCTAACGTCATCTGAGGAAGACGTTAATCGTCGAAACCATGATCGAAATGTGAGAGAATAATTTAGCAGTAGTTATCTCTGGAATGAGATACTCAAAAGTTTAATGTTAAGTTAATTCACATATTCTAGCTTAAAATCTTAACCCTAGGATTAACAACATCGTTGCCTTGGGCGGGATTCGAACTCGGGACATTTGTGTTGCCAGGCCAGCGCGTAACCGAGCTGATTATTACGGCCGGCTGCGTAATATAGCCTAGAGATGTTAAACGACGATAACAATGTGCCACATCATGCACAAAATGACGCCATGATTTAAAAAACAAACAGTTGAATACAGTGTGTTTCATTTAACGAAGAAGAGAAGCCATAACGTTCCGAGCAAACGCTCTTTAAATCCACCCTCATCGGCAAGGTTGGCTCGAAGCTCCCATATCCGTAAAAGGCCGAGCACAGGCGCAAGCTCGGGTGCAATTTTTCCCGAGGATTACACGCCAAGCTCCCAACACAGCCCCGCGAAAATAACTCGAGACGCAAAACGACATCCCTTACGGCTTCGAGCGGCGCGATTACGATGCGAAATGGGGCTGTATGCGTCGGACTCCGCCACGGTCGAGCCCTTGGTCCGAGCGAGGAAATTATAAAATCTGGAACGGAGAAGGAAATGAGTTTGGGCGGAAGGGAGGGAAAACGAGAGTGAAGGAGGGGGAGAAGAGAGGAAGGGAGAGAAGAGAGGTTGAAGAGGAAGTGAGAGCCGGGGTGAGTCGAGAACTGCCACGGTCGGGACGGCCGAAGGCCTCGTTTTTCTGTTTACGCTCACGACTCCCATCTTCGGATAAGGCGATCCGTTACTCTCAGAGCCATCGCTCTGACCTCCCTCCCCTTTTTCCCTGCCCACTCCGGCGCGGCCAACATGACGGCGCGGAAGCCACATCTGAGGAGTGGTCGGAAACAGATACATCCATCTCCTCCCCTTCCAGTGACCAAATAATACATGTTACCTTTATCTTGGGACATGATGCTCTGATGAAGAAAATCATCGAGGTGAATGGGAAGCCAATTACATACATAAGGAACAAGTGGTAAAGGGTGTGAAAGAGAATAATTACGTAAATATAAAAAGGTTGGCTGAGAGGAGAATCGAGTGTAGAGCAGCGGCAAACCAATCTGTAGGTTGTTGACCATTGATGATGATCATGATGAGGTATTAACTCCTGTATTATGGGATTTCCATACTCTCTCTTTTGTTTTAATTCTTTTTCGAAATAGCGTCTTACATATGTGTTAGGTGTAAAGTTACTACATCTTCTTGGATTAAAAAAACATCCAACCTAACTTAATACTATGGTAAACAAAAAACACTCTCCTCGGCGGGACTCAAACCAGCGACCTATTGAGCTGCGCGTTACCGGCCTGACTAACGCGGCCTGCCAAGTATCTAAAGTGATAAAATTTCAATCAAGCGGAATTATGAAGAAAATACTGACATGTTCAAATGTCGCTATTACTTGTTTGTCTTTGTTATTTTGTTTACAACTCCCTATTTACAGAATACATACATGTATTTCATTGAATTTCTATCCCACCTTGTAAAATGCAATATGTTCATATACATTTGAGCTAAATGTTAAATTAGGCTAGCCGGTCGCATTAGTAAGGTTGGTAACATGCTGGCTTTGGGAATGCGTTAGGATAGATAGTACGATATAACCGTACCAGTTGGATCACCTCGAAACCTAATTCTACATTCCTGAAGTGCATGGCATAAAATGTGACTGAAGAACTAGAGCTGTTGTTATGGTGGAGAGCAACCAAGCCAGAGCACTTAACGAAAGGTTCCAAGGGCCCCACTGTTTTACATCCCTTCCGACGGACGGTGTTATGAACTCTATAAAGTCCTCTACACAGAATTCAAGATTGGTCGAATAACTGATGAAAATCTCTACCACAGCCGGGATTCGAAACGGGATCCTAGGTATGGGAGGCAAGTACCTACTCTCGCCACAACACCAATCCGATCCCCTGAAGAACCTGATGGGAGAACAATTAAAGGTACCCAAGTGCGTGAATATTAATTTGTAGAGTTTATATACGGAAAGGGATCAGGCGAGTTTTGGTTTTAGACAGCTTCCTTCCCAAAGTTCCCCTTTTTATGACCCCCCGCGTCGCTCAACGGATGGAGACGGACGCATTAGTCGAGTAAATGACGGAGAACCCGCTCCGGAATGCAGGGGAAGCAACTGAAGAGTGAGAAAGAACTAAAGCGCACAACGTTTTCTCACAGCCCCTGCCATCGGTCGGGAGCAACCCGACCGCCCTTTTCGTGGTGCGCGAGCGCCACACACTCAACATGGAAATGGGTGCGCCTCCATCATCTGCCTCGCCCGGAGATGCGACACACCTCGGCGCAAAGTAAGAGGGGATGGGAATGGTTTTACACCACCAATTCCCTCGACATCGCTACATCGATCGTGCACGCGAAATCAACCACCCAAAGTCTTCGGGATCCTCATAGCTGTGGTGTTATGACAATATTGGGGATGAAGTTACTGTGGTTTTTAAAGAACTAGTTCCCATCATAAAGGCCAGCTTTCGAATCCCGGCGATGAAAGATTTCTATTCACATACCGGACAATCCAAGGTTTAACGTCTCATTCTACGGGCGGAGTACTGCACACTATGTTCTCTCTACACCAAATCCGATTTGGACCGGCATTGTCCAAGTCATGATGCAATGGCAATTTATTTTGGCGTTCTCTCTACACATGTCCGATGTAAAATGTAAACAGATGAAAAATATTTTCGTGTGCACAGACCTTCATGTCCTAATTTAAAACATAAGCAAAATCAAAATAGCAAAATTGCAATGATGGATACACCACACCCACTTTTAAGAATTCGGGATATTATTCCAACTTACAACCACATCAAGAGATGTTTACTTAGGTTGGCAGAAAAATATGAAAAGAGAGATAGTGAATTATCAGACAAAGGTAAGAACAATGCAGAAAAACTTTTAGGTCTGGAATTTCACGCAGCACTTTGGAGGGCTGGAGGTGACGAGCTCTCGAAGACAGCATTTTCGCGGAAATGAAAACAGGAAAATAACGCTCGGAAGGAATGCTGGCGAATCTGAGGTTGACGTCACTAACTACCTCCCGACGATTCCCCCGAGACGAGAAATGAAGGAATGGAACATTGAAATGAGGGCAGTTCCCTTGAAATACGAGTTGGGAAGCATGATTAGCGAGTATCCGCAGCAAACACTACCCTTTCCACGGGGAAACTCAAGACGGACATCCAAATGACGACATCACTTCCGCATCTCAACGCGACTAAGGAGGTGACTGGTGTCGGCTGCTAACACACCGACTGCAAAATGCATTGAAAGTGATAATTATCCCTCATCTAAATGAACAATGTTCCCTCAGCCACGTAGACCTGACGCTTCCCCGCCAAAACACGACGAAGCGATTGTCCGCCTTGTGTTTGATGGCAGAGGAAAAGTCTCAGAAGATGTCGAGAGGTCTCTCACCCTGAGAAGTTTCCATTCTTTAACAACCAGAGACCGACAGAAGAAAGTCACACGACCTAAAGAAGGTGGAAGATACGCCGAAGCCCATTCGAAACAAAACCCATTGGAGCAACAAGTTGGTTCATGAAACTGATCAAGCATGGAGCGGGGCCCTTTCTCGAGGGAGGGAGGCGACGATTCCACGTGGGAAACTGAAGCACAATAACTTCCAACGACTTGATAGCGTGATATTAAATCAGGAGGTAATCCAAACAACGCGGTACGACTGCATCCCTAAGTATACACTGCAGTAGGTCCATTTCATAAACGGCAATGATTTTGCGAATACATGGCAGCGCTAGCTGAGAAAAACCAAGTACGGGCCACGAGCCTGATGTAAAACAATCCTTGCATACGCGTAGTTAATCCAGCGTCTTCATCAACAAATGCTTTGTCGGAAGAGGCTCCTGGCTCGTAGAGCAATATCGTCAATTAGGAAGCAAGTCAGAGGAATAGGAATGAAGACTCGGGAGAAATTGCAGATTGCGAACTGTAAACAAAAGCGGCTTCAGCTAGAGGGAAACGACACTAAATCTAGCTCTGCGAAAAACTTTAAGGGGGTCACAAATAGACTGCCGCTGGCTCCCGTCTCAACAGGAATGAGACCGCAATAGACCGCGAGAGAGGAAGTGGTGAGCCGAGTCTCCGTCTTCTCATCTTAGTAATCCACATTCGATTGCAGGAAAAACATAATTGGACTTCGGTGCAAGGCAGCGTCACACAGTGATTGTGCCAGAGGGTGATTCCTGAAAGTCGTACGTGCGATGGAGACGCGGAAACTTGGTTTGGTTAAATACTCGTTATTCGCAACCACAATTACACTAACTTGAAAAAAACACAATTTACACCACATTCAGCCAACGTTTTTGAGTACGTAAGAAGTATTTTGAATAATTTTAAAGGCATACCTACCAAAATAATATTTACACATTCCATAGAACACACTATATATCTAGAAACATAATTCCAATCGTGAATACACAAGTACTCTGTTACCACGAAACGACATATTCCCATTATAACAGACCGATTTTAAAACAGTGGAATGACGTATTCTCACCTGGAAAAGATATTATATCATGTCCTGAATTATTTAAGAAGCAATTTGGCTTATGTGTAAGAATGCAGAAAAACCACTTGCAGTCAATAGCAATTACATTGCTTGAACCCGTCCGCAGGACAGACTCGTGAACCAAGCTGTTAGATTTGAATCGAAGGAAAACAGATTCGTAGAAATTCACAGAAGGAAGCTAATGTAAAGCAGAGGCGCGGATGTTATGTGACAAACCGCTGCGAATGCTCATTCGTCTTCACTTCGGCGAGATAGGATTCCGGTCTTAAACACGTCAAGAGAACGATTTGCGGCCTATTTCACCGCCGGGGGAGAAACTTGTCAATGAGGAAACACAACAGCGCAGCCAACCAATAACCGAAAAGTTCATGGAAACCCGCGAATGATGCCGGCGACGGCGTCCACCGCCGGAAGCCGCACATAACCGCCGCCATGGAGTGAACAACTCTTCCCCTCCCAGCTCCCGTTACCTCATCATCACCACGAGTTATAAATCAGAGGTTCGGGATCTCATCTATCCACCACCGTGCTACCTGTCCATCTTTCAATGTGTCTTTCATTGTCACATCCACTCTCTCCTGCAATTTTCTCACAGCAAATACATCCCTGTCCCTGACCTTCCATTGGTCGTCTTTGCCCGACTCATACCCCTCCCAGTAAACTTCAAGCCTATGCGTCAGCATATAGGTTAGAATCCCCAGCTAAGGACACGACACTATCCTCGACACTATCGACACGACACTACCGACAGAATCCTCTTTTGATGTCCCGGATTAGTAGATCAGTGCGATCCCATGGCCATCTGGAGGACGTACAAGGTTAGTTAATTATTCGGAGGGGGGAGAGGGCAACGGACAGTTTACGCATTTTTCACAATAGAGGATAGGTGGGTTATTCAATGGAGAATGGGAATTTTAGGTTAAGTGAATGGGTGGAGAGAAATCTGTCAGGCACCAAGAGGTCCACGCTTTCACGACCCATCTGACGGACGGAGTACTGAACTCTACGTGCAGCACTCGAGTAGAGACCAGCATACCAATGAAAAATCTGCTACTGCCGGGATTCAAAGTCCGGGCGCTCAAGGGTAGGAAGCGAGGACCCTTACCAGTTCAACAACCCGATCTACCTGCTGGTACAGAGATGGTATCTTCCGACCAATAAAGCGTATCCCTCCCAACCCTTTTCATTCAAAAGGTGTAGCTCCTCGGCAATTAATAGTCACGGCGATTTGTTTCGTAAGAGCCAGAGAAGAAACGCAGGTCCATTACTTCGAGTATCGTCTGTACAGCTCTTTCATTCCATGCCACCTGACAGATCTCCAGCAGGGACACAAGGTTACCTCCATGCAAATATATTAAAAATTATTAATCAATATAAAAAATACATATATATATATATACATATTCGCAGTGATGACTCACTAGGCGGATGCACAAAAATTCGCACAAAAAAAGAGACTGAACACTAAACATAGACACATGAAAAAAGGAGATACTCACACGGTTATCTCGGAGACGTTTCGACATTCATGGCGCCATTATCCGGACCGATAATGGAGCCATGAGCGTCGAAACGTCTCCAAGATTACTGTGTGAGTGTTCCCTTTTTTCACGTGTCTATTTTTATTGTTCAGTCTCTTTTTTGTGTGAATTATACATACATATATATTTACATAAGCTTTTCAGGATTTCTCACCAATGGAAATCATACCCAGATGAAAGAAATAAAAACGGAAAATGGTGCATCCAAAATCAATACTTCAGACCATCACAGTACGAGTAAATCCATCACAAAAATCTGGATTCCGGCCTAATATAATCACCTTGAAAACTCCTACATTGATAAATACGCCTGTGGTAGGTTGGAGTCCCAACTTTCAGGGCTAACCATGGAGTCGTGCAAAGCGAATATAGCGAGACGGGTCGACGATGCACATCAGTCTCTCCGACGCTAAATTAGTCCCGCGACAAAAAATTAAGCTAAGGACTGTGCGTCACCCCGATCTAATCACCGTCAAGAGATCCCGCCTCCTTCCACGGATGAGGCGGTGGAGCACGAGGCGCGCGCGGTAGACCGCAGGACCTGCGCGCGAAGCTTCCGACATGACACACGGCCGCCGCAGAGAGAGAAGCCGTGGGGGACGGGCAGGGGTTGCCACCCCCCCTTCGCCCCCTCCCCTTTTCCCTACGACGGAGACGGCGCATCCGAATCTCTTGTATTGCACGAGACGTGATCTTGCCCAAGTTCGAGCATACAGCGTAAAATTTCGAAAGGGTTCATGGTAGTTTTCTGGGGGGCAGAGCAGGTAGACGGTCATTAGCGAGGGCCTCTGCTCGTTATCGCCCTAATCCGTACCCTCGCTCGGCTTCGACCCTCAATGGCGACCGGACTGTCGCGGATAGGGGCCACGCAGACCGCGTGCAATACGATGTTAAAAATTATTAACTATTTAAATGGGAAACAATTTACTACCGCCACTGTATCACACGTCCTAAGAGAATTACTAAGAAATCGTAAAATACAGAACCAATATCCTGACTGGCATATATCACACTACCTTGTTTGCATTATTTATTTCAGAAAAATTACTGTCCTGATTGTCCCTGGCAGGAACTAGTAGTAGTGGCAGCAGCGTTACTACGCTGATGCCCTCAGCATGTTTCAGGGTTTTCTTCCGCGTCAATTGGCGTAAAAGACAGCAGTTTTACTGACGGTCCTGGCAGTAGGAGAATCTTATTTTTTACATCAGGCTGCACGCTGCCTTTGCTGAACACTTCACAGATGAGTCAGCAATACTGTAGGATTTCACGTCACTTCACGTGGGAGAATACCAGGAGAAATACATTCAGAGAGCATCAAACCAACGACACGGAACTTTCGAGCTATTAGTGTAATTAGGTGCTCCCTCCAAAAGCAAAGACTATATCAAATCGTGTAAACTAACTTCATCCTAAGACCAACACAAATCCCATGAGCAATACGGGATTCGAATCCGCGACTTCAGCCATGTCAGGCTGGAGCCTTATGTACCTGACTAACATGGCCTATTCAGGGCCGAAGGAAAAAAAGATACTGGTATCGTAATTTTGAACCGCAGCTTACATCGCTTCTTTCAGAAAACCTGTGCAGTGTTGCCCACGACTGGAACGTGAAATGAAACCCGCGGAAAAATCAGAGAATATATGTACTCCTGGTGATTCCCACACATTCTGAACGAAGGAGGAGTATGGAGAAGAAGCGTTACGAAAATGTATGAAATTATCATTTCATTTCGATCCACGCCCGGGAAAATATATCGTGCCCTAATTTTAGCTAAAATTATATCGTCACCCACTCTCTCTCAGGAACGAAACCAATGGTTAGGTTATCACTGAAGAGAGTAGAGCTCACATAATATCAACTCCAGAGGCATGGGAAATTACCATATTCATGACAGGGGAGGGCCTTACCCTGAATCAACCGCAATTTGCCACGGAGTTTGGGCACTCAAAATAGCAGCGCAACGTTCTTTATGGTGATCTGAATTAATGTCCAACGATTCGGTACAAACATTGTATGCTTCATCCACAGAAAACAAAGAAAGACGATGAAACTTCCACAATCCATTCAAAATGTACAGACAACCAACTGCACCCTTTAGGCCAGGGGTTCCCAAACTGGAGGGCACGCCCCCCCCCCCAACGCCCCCCCCCCCTCGCCGAGGGGCGTGGAGACATGTCAGGGGTGAGACCAGTTAAAAATAAAAATTTATAAGTAAATAAAATCCATATATTTCTTCAACTAATTTTATGTGTAGATTTTTAAAATCAACCTTGATGTTTAGAAAACTTAACAATCCACTTGTATAAAAACTCTTTTATAGCAAAAATATAGCTTTTTGTCGATGTTTTTCTCTTAACAGTATTTCTTAAAATTGAAACTTATAATGTTGTATTTTGTGATAGTTAAAATACATGTTTTGTTTTCAATGTAGTACTTGTTTTTTTCACATGCCTACAAAATTTACTGTGAAGGGGGGCGTGGAAGGTTTCCATTTTAACAGGAGGGGGCGTAGTACAAAAAAGTTTGGGAACCCCTGCTTAAGGCAATTTTCAGGTATGTTCAGTAGTACGGGGCTACACATGAAGATGTGGTTGAAACCGGATTTGAATTTTGAATTATTTACCTATGTTACAAATACTGTATTTGCTTTGCGATCTGCGTTCGCCCGGTTTTGAAACCTACTTGACTACGGTAATTTTGGGCCTTAACGGACCATGGCGTAGGAACTAGGTGGATGAGAATGTTTTTCGCGCTGTGTCGTCCAAAGCAGCAGCGCGGTCGGCCAGACCGATCCCAAAGTCGATCAACGGGGGGGCGGGCGACTTGCAGCAAAAACGGGGCGATCCATATGGGGAAATTATTGGTGGACGGACGGGAAACGACCCAAGCCGAACTCCCTTCCACCGCACGAGCACCCACAAAAACCATCATCCGCGACTGGACGCCACTTTCGGTCGCTCTTATTTCGCGGCGACCAACTCGCAAGGTGGCGCCTACGACGCCACCAAGGCGACTCCTCAGCGCCCCCTCTATTACGAAACGTTCCCACCATTTTCTTTCGCGAAAGTTGCCCGAAGTAGTTGGGAGTCATAAATCCTATCCCACTGAGTATTTATTGAAAATTGTGCTTGGGAAACAGTGGAAGGCCTTCGCGAGGAATTGTGGGCATAACACGAGACGATTAATGCTAGGGCACACGGGGCTTGTCAATGGAATTCAGAGCAGACGAAGACAGAATGCCTAACGTTGTCTCCAGGAAACTATTTAATTGGGAACTTGGAGCGGCTCAAACCTTGACGTGTCACAAAAGAATAACTAAATCATTGATTCCGCAACTACGATGCCAGTATTTTTCTCCGATTAGTACAAAATGCTCAGTTCCACTCCAACGTGAATGGCACGATAAAGTTATATTATTAAGTTAAAGTTAAAATTATAATTAATTCGTACATTAAAAAGGATATCAAATGAATTTCAATATGAACGTATGAATATTTTAAAATGCCCGTGAATAACATGCAAGTCTACCAGACAAACAGCTAAAATTCGACGTGGACTATGGAGTACTGCAAATAGGATGAGTCGCTTCGTACCATAATGAAGATATTGATGGGCCGGGCATGGCTTAAACAACCCCGTACGTTTCCTTGCTACCATCATCGGTATTTACCCCACCAAAGCCACCTGTCTCTAACTCGTCCTGAATCAAGCCTCAATTCTGAGTCATCAGGAAACACCCGAGCCCAGGCGTTAGGATTCCAGAGGCTGAGATAATTTAGAAACGCCCTTTTTGAAACAACCTCCTCCGTAAAAATTCACTACAGGATTTTAAAACGAGCAACTGTTATTGGCAACGTGACGCCAGCATGCCGGCGTCGTACAATACGAAATGTGGCGCCAAAAGAAAGAAAGACGCTGATACAATAAGATAACGACAGGATTGCTAACAGTTCACTTCGTTCTCTCCTCCGTCGCAGGGCCGATGTGGCCTGACGAAGCTGATCGTGCCACCGGAAATGCCCGAAACTCGCGAGCAGACTGCCAAAACATTATTATGCGAAGGGAATGCACGTGCGGAACCAAGGACGCGCCCAAGACATATTAAAGCGTGTCCGAGAAAGTGAGGACGAGCACAAGAAACAACTGGGTGTGCCTAAAGCAAGAGAGCGGGAAAAATTCCGGTGGGTGATTGGATGCTATCATAAGAGTTGCGTAAGTTTACATAACAAGCCTACTAATATTTTTATCTCATACGTTTTCAATTTTACTTAAGACAAATGCAAAATAATGAGTAAAATACAGTGCACGTATTCGCACGAGGATTACGAATGGTTATCAGTCTTCTCCAATTTATTGCTAATGAACAAACAAAATAACGCATATCTACTAAATAGTAATGTCACCGTTTTTTGAACAGACAACACAAAGTTTACTTCCATAAAAGAATAGGGAGTTTCAAAACGCGAAGATTTGATAATTGCGCCAGTTATTCTTAAAAAAAAGCGATCTTCAACCAGTTAAACTAACTGATGGGAAAACCCGAGCTACTCCGCAAAGAATGGTCGTGATATAGAAAATTAAATGGTGCACTGATGAGAAACCTAACGCTCATAATAACCGGAAGGGAACACCACCGTGTCCTCAAATAAAGAAAACAATATAAAGGCAGATTTTAGTGGACACGCGTCGTTGAGTGAGCGCGGTGATTCGGGGCAGAGGACGGGGCACACTCACTTTTCGGTGTTCCCGTCACTTCCTTGGCGACGAGAGCGAACGCCAAGAGCACTTCTCTACGCCTAATGCTCAAGGGGCCATTACACAACTGGCGATGCACGATAGGGGTAATGAACACTTACACATGGGCCGAAGCTAAGAGCAATAGCATGCTAAGTGCGGTGAGTGATGCTAGAAAATGAAACATTCGTCGAACGCTCTAGAATGCACTGAGAGGTAAACTAATGGGGGACCCACATTCTATAGCCGTGTTCACAACCCCACCATCTATCCTCGCAATCTCAGACGTAAGTGAATGCAGGTCACACTCACTCAAAACGTCAAAGAGCCCAGGCCTTAAAATCACGGCAAAATTGACGTCAAACTTCCAACACACGAACGATTCTCGTTCCAGATTTGTTTTTCAATTATCTGCACATCAGACAGAAAAAAACGCCAAAATAACTACACTGACAGCAAACGCCGGCCACAGAAGTCAGGTGAGTACGCTATAGGGCGGTTAAAACTCAGTGGCAGGTTCGAATCCCGCTACGAGCATGAGATGTTGGGCTTGTCTTAGGTTTAGCATCTTAGGTTTGACGGTGAGATACAACCTTATCCGTTGGGGTACCTAAAAATTAAAGTGTACTACTACCCAAATATTTTCCACGTGCATACGGAATTTTGTAATCTTCAGCAAATGGCGACTGAAACATCCTAGGAATGTTTTAACACTAATAATAATAACTCATTGTGTGAACATATTTTATATTTTTGATGAATTAAAAAGGTACTATTCTCATACTGCATTCAGTATATAACACCAACCAAGGTTTCAACACGTTATGATTACTCAATAACGGCACTTGTGAGTAAACACCAGGGTCAGCGCAATATTTTAAATCATCATCATGGATCAACAATCCTAGGATTGGTTTGACGCAACTCTCCAATCGTTTCTTCTATCTGCCAACCTCTTCATATTATCGTAGTTCCTCTTCTTCTCTTTTCTCCATATTTTAAATAAGGTCCGAAAATAATACGAGATTCTTTCTCATTTTCTACTTGGCTACCGCGGTCGGCAGTTGAAAAACATTCACGCGGATTGTGTCTTGCACCGTACGTCTTAGTCGCATGTAAGTAGTGATGAATGAAGTAGCTATCAAATAATTACCCAATATCATTAATTAGTGCATGCATAGTGATCTTCCACGGTCTGCCACACACCCTCGCGGAGGCTCGCAAGGTATTGATAGATGCAAAAAAACATTTCTAATCTTTCTGCGCCGGGAACCCACGCCCCTGGGCATCCAAAGTTATCCTTTGGGTGGGCAAGCGGGGACGATCGGACGACACCGAGGTTGGAGACGCCGCGAATGGCAAGAAATGACAAGACGCGACCGACTAGGTGTGTGGGAGTGAAGTGGAATGCCACGATCCGGCGACCTTCGCATTCCACGTGGGATGCAAACGTGGGGATCAGGGAGGCGTGGAGTGGTTGCGGGGAGGGGGAACAAAGGCGAGGGGGGGGGGGGGGGAGATTGCGGAGGAGAGAGACACACTAGGGCTGAATAAAAGGTTATATATACACTCGCACATCGACGGGGAATTCTCCCGCTGCGTCACGGGCTCGCTCGTCTTGTGTCCACACAACGCCTCCACCGAAGGGCGGAAATTAACATTTCCGAAGCCAAATGCGGCTCTTCTCGGACAAAAATCTGCGTCCTCGCGGGAGCAACGGATGGCCTTCCCCGGTGAAGTGTATAAATTCCTGAAAATTTCCATTCCTCGGATCGAAACGACGACGCCGTACGAAATATTGCGCTCAGGCACGGAGGGCTCCAAATAAGCACACATCACAGAATTGAAACCGTCGTAATGGAAAGAAAAATAGACTCAAAGGACACGTACAGAAATAGGGAAATGACAAGAAAGAATACTTGAATGCAAGTATTTTGAAGGTTTCATCCTCTAAACTGACAGCTGTAATGCCTATATAGTGCAGCAATAATGTTATATTGGCTATGCAAATTCAATTACTTCCAAATATTCAATGAAAATAACAGGCTAATGAAAGAACGCAAGGCACTAATTGAACTTGTACGTAGTATTAATGCCAAAACTTCGATCCACATTAAGACATATATTTGGATATGTACTTTCTTTCTGCTGCGTTACTCTTTTTCAAACCGCAAAAGTCGCCTAATTCAGCCTTGCATCTTTTAAAAATAGTCTAAATTCTGAGTGTAACATAGAGAGAGAGAAAAATAAATGTCTATTTTACGCAAAAAATATGCTTCACATGCTTTAGCTTATGAGGTAGAGTGAAGGCAACTTTCCGTCGCGTGAAAGTTGACGATTTAATCTCGTACTTTCGCAGATGCCAACAAATGATTGTGGTGAGAAAACTTCCGCCACATTTCCATGACTATGTAAGTGGCATAAGTAATGATACACCGAATAAAAATTAATGAAACTTTCGGATCCATTATCCCGTAAACGGTAACTGGATCGTCAGCAGGCGAAAAATTACTCCGAAGTACCTTCTATAGAAACTTACACATCATATGGGTCCCTTGCATAGTTACCAAACAAATCACGACTTTCTCATCTTCAAAGGCGGATGAAAAACTTTCACAAATACAAAATATAGAATCGCGTACAACTGCCAAATTTACAGGTGTTATTACGTTCTGCCGAGAATATGAAGCACCTTTATTTACACCCTTAGGTGAGAATACTGAAAAACCATTCGAGGAGAAGAAAAGCAGTTTATCATATAGATTGGAAGTTAATACGAAAAATAGCGCGCCTTTATCTGTGAAATAACTCCCTTTCTAAAATCTAGCATGAATTGCTAGTTTAGCACACATTACAAGCTTAATAAAGACCCACCAGCAGATGAGTATGGACGGTAAATGCCAAACCGAAAAGGACTCTACGCCATCCGAACCGTGACTTTATTCGTGCATTCTTCGAAAATACCCATCACAAGCTATTGATACCCTACTTTAAAGTGACTGGAATAACAAGAATGCTTTTTTCGCTTATAAGGCTACTCGTCGCAGAGAAAAGAAACTATTCATGAGCGACACGGAATGAGCTGTGAAGATGCAGATGATATGTGGCAAAATGAAGAGCACTTTTTCTTTCAAAAAAGAAAGTTTCAGGAGAAGCTTTGACACCTAATCAATCGCCTACGTACTGTAATACGAGTTACACGGGAATTTGGAGTGACGTCAGGAATAAATCACGAGACTTACTTTTCCTGAAAGAGCCGAATAACGAAATTTGCAAAGATATTAATAAAAACAAATAACCCATTAATAATTGCAGATTTTAAACAGGTTATCCGTAGACATCTATGCACATTCAGAGCCCTTCCATTGCCATCTTTGATACATTAAACTATAATAACAATATTACGTCCATCGTCTTCAACGAATATCAATAAGTGAGTAGTTGAAAAACACGAATAAGAAGTAGGAGAAACGAATCAAAATTCATAGATTTAATTCAGAAAAACTGAAATTGGCCGTGCACACTAGTTAATAATAGGAATTTAAGAATAGCTCACAGAATATTCGACACATTATAAAACTTATCAAGAAGTAGTACAAGAAGTGACAGGTTTACGTGCTTGTAAAGCATGAGGTCATGACTGAGACCAACACAAATGGACCTTTATTTGATTTCTGACACCATATTGGAATTAAACGCCCCAAAAGCTGCAAAAAGCAACTAATACAGGCACAAAATAAAACTTTGCCCCACAATAGAGTTTACGGCAAACATTGGAGATGTACCGAGAGGCATAAGGGCATCTACTCCCCCCATCGAGCGCTAGATTAGAAGATAACACACTGAAAATGGTGAGAGAGGGAGTTGCAGGGTTGCTCCTCAGCTTGGGAACGGGAGAGAAACACGGCCAATGCCTTCCCACACCCGCCATTGTTCCCACCTCCAAATCGCCGAAAAGCGTTGGACGCGATGGCCACAGCTGGCGGGGCAAGCAATCCCCGCCGCCTTCTCACGCAGGGGAGCCATGCCACCCGGCTGGTCAAACCGGTTCCCAGATACCACTTTTCCCTGCCCGCAGTGCGAATCTGCCGGTGCCTCATCATTTGTGGACCACTTGAAGGATGTTCCTCTATCCCCGGCAGCCCCGGTATTTGTAACGGGGAGGGAATTGGGACGAAGACCGCCATGATTATTAAATATACACCGCAGAGAACTCATCTATTTTGAGGAAGAGTCGATCACTTTCTTTCCCCCGCTCATGGGACGCGCGGGACTCACTTTCCCACGTCAGGGATATGCCCCAATTCCAATTCCGAGGTGGCTGAGCGCCGTTGGCTCGTCACGGCATCGACAATGAAACGGCTCTCAATTAGGGAATAAAATGGGAACGGACAGCGAGTGAAGTGGACAAGGGCGAAACAGGCATTGTCGGGGGAGACGTTCCCAGCGAAGAGAGACGGAATGAATGGGTGGGTTGGTGCTTCCTTGATTCGCTCCGGCGCTCGAGTTACATGCGCCGGAATGTAACTTTAAGCGGGCCATCTGGAAGAATCATATTGTTTGGAGGCCATTTCTCGGACCGGCCATTTCCTTGCAGTGCGCGACTATCACGCTGCCACGATTAATTTTTCATTCGAGTCCATTGCGACAGAAGTGGTGTTTTTTTTCTCAAGTGGCCAAGGTCATACCGTACCCTCGGATGAGAAACACATCTGACAGGACACAGCATACGAGCCTTGACATTTGGCTTAAACACACGACGATCGAGTCAGACATCAAGAGTTGGCTGAGTTGCTGTCATGAGAGGATGCAACCAACAGCTATGTTTGTCCCCCATGATATTCATAGAATTCTCCCCTTGGGTGGGTATTAGAAGAAAACTTAAATGCTTTTGCGCAGAGCATGTTGGGTGACCACGTGCCACACACCCTCGAGGTGACTAACAGGGTAGCAGGGACCACGGATTTACGAGTGATGCGACGGATTACTGAGCTAGAATTGTTCTCCATATGGCACACTGGAAGGGGCCGGTAATACACAGCAAAATGTACTAATTCTGCGACTCCATTCCGAGCCCTGGGAATAGCATCACAGTAATCTAGCCACCACATGAAACAGCTGCACCTAAAGCAACGTTAATTATCAAATTATTTATTAAACTAAGTCGATCATAAGATTTAATTCGCTTCACTAGAACACGGTGGAGTCAAACTAGGATATTCAGTCTCACAAAATATTCAAAGACAAAAACTATTTCCCATTATATTCGCCATGAAAATAGTAAAGATAACTAAGGCACGGAGGTTGATATCGTGCAGTAAATCCGAGCAGGGACGGCGGAGCAAGTTGAGTGAAAGAATGGGAAATGGTTTCAAGTAACGACAACGAAAATGGGAGGCAAGATAGCCTACGTTTTCCACACCGAAGAACTTTCAATTTCCTGGAACCGAAGGCAGGATGATACGGGCTTTTTACAGGAAATTTGAATAAGGCGGGAAGAAAAAATATCAAGCTCACGGCACGCTTTCCTATGCATGAAAAGAACCAGCCCAGAATCATTCCCGGGGAATGCCTCTGAATCTCTCGAAAAAAATATCTACCCGCCAGCATATTGGTGGCGGCGATTCTCCAACTTGTTTGGATGAACCCAAACGCTCGCCTTTAATTATATTCACTCCTCCCCTCCCTCCGGATGCGACATTCTCCTGTCAAGCTATTTCCTTTAATGGGTCATTCACGGAACACAATTTTCTTTTGGAACCATGGGAACGTAATGTGAAATGACATATAATAACATTATGTTCATCAATGAGGTAGTTACGACGCCACTTAAGAAAATGCATGCCGTCTCTGGACCCAAAAGTCCGCTTAGCATTTAAATCTCGTTTCTAAGGCGCTGGCTCGGATGGTAAAGCATTTTTAAGTAAATTTGGTTTCATTCTTTAACAAATTTTTCTCAATAAGGGAAAGAGTGGCTCTGAATATATTTACTTAGCCTGAATGGGCAAAATACAAAGAGGCGGTTTCTATAGCCTCTCCACCAATGATGAGTATGTGGTGAATTATTTACAGTGAGAGAATGCAACAAATTAGCAAGATTATCTAAGGATCCGAGATAAAAATATCTGGGCCAAAATTTCAATCCCTAACATATTGCAGGCCTATTACCTCGCGTGTAATATGTAATATTACATGATACAGATTGGACAATAATTAACACATATGACACTTGGCTATGTAACCAGATCATAATTTCATGCTCGTAAAATAGTGCTCGGCAACAACCATGAAACATAAGATTGTTTCACCTACCAACCTACCTTCCTTCATCTACACCTACACAATACCCTGCGAGCCACCGCAGGGGCGTGTGGCAGGGGATTGTTAAATCTGCAGCCATTGGGACAATGGGAAAGAGAGCAAGAAAGAGAAAGTAGGATTCGGGGGGTTTGGAAATACTAATGTTTACTCTAATGTATTTGAGTAATGGTCACGGATTCTCGCGGGAAAAATTAATCATTATTTCCATTCGTTTGTCAGTTGATCTCTCTAATTCTGTCATTTATCCGAACACTTTCCGAATATTCTTTTAATGAATCCTAGTTTCTTCAACGCAGTGCAGCATATATATTTTCTATGTGTTTTCGATGCGACACATCGGAAACCGAAAATCAAGCAACTAACTTTACACTCGTCAGGCCTCATTCAATATATGCCGCTAGTATATGGGATCCGTACGAGGAAGACATAATAAAAGAACTAGAGCGTGTGCAAAAGAGATCCGCACGATTTGTTAAAGGCCGTTACGATAATTGTATAAGTGTTACGAGCTTAATAGAAGAACTAGGAGGGGAATTACTATCAGAACGCAGGATGAAATTTAGGTTAAACCTTTTAAGTAAATTCGAAACCTATTTGTTCACAGATGATGTTAGATGTATATTAAGAACCCCTGCGTATTATGCTAGGTTTGATCAGATTTAAAAGATTAGAGATATAAGATTGTCGTACCGATAGATCTAAAATGTCATTTTTCCCGTGTACTATAAGAGAGAACACAGGCAGCGTAGCAAAGGAATAGGTAGGTGAAACATGGAGTAGTCTGTAGTGCATGATGCATGTAATAACAACCCATAATCCCTTTCTTATTTCGTAGATATTAACCATCTAGCAGCATGTGTCCCTATTATCTAGCATGTCTCCATTAAATATCCTAGTTGCATGTCAATAGTGCATGGTTGGTGATATTCACCCCCTGCCACACACCCTCGTGGTGGCTCGCAGGGTATTACGTAGATGTAGATGAAACTAGCATTACTCCTTAGTGTCATCGCTCGTTACGTTCAAATTTACCCCGTCGACTTTATATGAACATTTTTGATTTGATACCTTTTCCCGAAAGTTCATAACCGAACATTTTTTAAATATTTAATTCTAATTCCAATTATTTGGAGTAACCAGCGAGTTAGATCAAGGAATAATAAACAAATATTTGATTTTAAAAAAACTTTAACGATTATTGTCAACCTATCGTTCGAAGAAAGGAGGCCCTAACTATAAACTGCGGAGGGAGGTTTGAGAGGAGTCACTTGTTAAGTAACTTTAGGTAACACTTGACAAGTCGTTCATCAATTAGAATGTCCGTTACCACACTCGCGTACGGACCGAAAATCAACTAACTAAATGGTGTAAACTTTGGCCCAATTGCCAAAACTAAGCACTACAGTTTACGCCACCCTCGCATAGCACATGAAAGTTCATTCTTCTTGCAATTACCTCGCCAAAAGTTCCAGAGCGGGGTCAGTAAACAGTATCATCAAACTTTGGCATCCATTACCGGGCACAAGCGAAGTTAAAACGATGAAGTGGACCAAAGTTCGATGGCGCCTAATGCAAATTAACGAACCCATATATGCTATGAAAACTTCATAACAAAATTGTCACAAAATATCCTTCAAATTTGATTATCATTTAACATAAACATAGTGCCTCCACAATCGTCAACGACAAAGAAGTGTTCCCGTTCCTAAACGCTATGCTCGGTATAGAATACAGAGATACACGAATCCCGCGAGTGAAAGCACGTTGAACGTAAAAAATGCGACATATCCCACCCGTTGAGAGCAACAATGGTCTCTTGTTCACAGTAAGGAACTGATAAATGTGACACTGGATTTCCTTCGGTGAAAATGGGAAAATAGAACAGCGTAGAGTAGACTCGGTTCAAGTGCATCCAATTCCTTGAATGTCCCATCCCAACTGCGGACGGTGTTGAGCGTATACAACCCTAAGAGAAGAGAGGACACTGAAGCAGTAAGATACCTGTAACACCGGGGCGCTATTTAGCTCCCTCTGCTCTCATATTCAGGTCATCCGCGTTAGGAAATGACCTCCATCCAAACGTTCCAGCGCACAAACTCCACGGATATTTCCATCGCGGCGAACGAGAACAAAATAAAAACGCAACAAAAGATAACCGCTCGGTCGATAAACAGCTCCCAGTTTCGAGGAGGCACCGTGAGAGGAACGGAAATTTCCCTATCAGACCAAAGGAGTGTTGCATACAATGGGCCGCAATGTACGAGGATTTCAAGTTCCCTGAAAACGCAACCTATCTGAGCTAACATAAAAACCTGACAAATGGAGATTGTGATACTCTAAGGTTTACACTTCACTCCACTTAATCCCGCTTTACGATCTGGATGCACGCAATCACAACGGATGATTTTTTAAAGATTTTTATCTATCAGCGTCACCCGTTTTCCCAAGCCTCGATCATAAGTGTATAAATCTGTTATCACAAAAATACTAATCTGATTGGTAAGCAGATATTACATGCAATTAAGATATTACATGCAATAATCGATTGACAGAAACAACAAAAAAAATAATTTGCCGTAAAACTGGATTTTATTCCTCGGCATTGGGCATCTGGGTTTCGGGAAGGAGAAACTAGGGATCGATGATTCTTCCCAAAAAAAAAAATATATAAAAAGTGTACTCTCGTTCCGCGTTTATCTAGAGCGCTTCAAATTTCTTCGACTCATTTTTATAGTAAAAATAGATTTCTGGCGAAAAACTTCTAGCTTCCTAGAATGCCCCGTTTCTATTTGAGACTTAGCTTCAGTTTCCTCTGCAAGTACACTTAATGCGTGGAATTTGTTCGTATCATAAGTCCGATAACAGCGAATAACTATGCATCGTGGACATCTTTAGACAACAATTTCCCAAGCCTATGTTACGGAAACATTACAGATTATAACGACATTTTATATTCACCGCTGTGTATGATGGCAGACATGAAGTAATTGTTACCTTTCCGATAAACAAGGTTAACGTCTTAAACCGTAATGAACCGATTCGTTAAATACGCAAATATTTTCAAATAATACAGAATAACGAACGAACGTTAGTTCGCTGGGCATTATAGAAAGGAGAGAAGTGGTAGGCATGTCATGGTTAACAGACATGCTTGAGCTAAGCCCGATTGGACGGGCACGCGGGAATTATATTGCCGCAGAAGATCAATGGCTTACCCACTTACGCGAAAACCAATCTAGATGACGTACTGCTACAGTAGGAAATTATATTCAATGTTCTTCCAAGGCTAACCTGCTCATCTCACCTCAACCACGACTGAAGAGCTTTAGCCACATCCCATCTATCACCGTTACCACTGATAATTTATTGGGCTATTGAGACATGAATCTTGATTGCCCGCATCTGTTACAAGCAGAAATTTATTCAATAAAATCATCATATTATTTATCTACAGAGTATGTGACAGCCAATAAGACAAAATATATGATAAGTGCTTATAGCCCAATTGTTCACGTAAAAAAACAGATGCCAACTGCTAATGCCAACTGCTAATGCTAATGCAGAATGCCAACTGATAGAAATGAAGGAAAAACATTGGAACCCAAAGAAAAAACGGGTGATAAACCTTCAAATATATTTTTTAAAACCAAATGACTCTCAAGGCCTTATAACATGTTGCTGTGTTCAATTAAACGACCGATTAATCTTGCACCACGCAGTTAATAATAACGTCCGGTAAATTACAAAGCAACAAATATAGTCCTCGAAAATATCTTCTGACGCAAAAACGAGAATAGAAAATTGAAGCCTAATTACCCACGACAAAATGTCATGGTTGAAAAAAGCAAAAAATAAGGCGGTTTTCAAGATTTGTGACCCGAAAATACAATATGAATATGTGCATATTTAAAAATAACTATTTTATAACTATATAACTAATAACATGGATTCATCCAGAAAATTTTCGACGTGAGTTTTTTCCAGTTTCAAATTGAAAACGCTAGACGACTATGAAGCTAACTGTTGGTGGGTGCAATTCATAATGATGTACGCTTACATTGCAGGAACAAGACAAAACGAACCGACTCTCAGTAAATTAGGGAGCTACAAAAATGTACAGGCCGAACAGGAGAAGAAAACGGAATAAAGTAACCAGGATGTTAGGCACTCAATCTAATCTCTCCTTTAAGGCGACGAAATGAATGGACATTAATCCACCTCCATTATCGAACTCTCGAGTGCATGCACTTCACTCGACCACTCCGAGAATCGCCACACCCATAAGAAACAAAGATACACCTCCGGCACGCGCTAGCTGGAGAAAAAACACGAGAACACAATAGATTCCACTCCGTCCGCCGATCCGATTTTATCTGCATGTCTACATCCGAGATAATAACTGCTCCAACGAACCAGAGTTTTTCCCACACAGGGGAGTCGGAAAAAAACGTTGGGAACATACCGCGAAATAAAAAGATTCATTCAGCGATGACACGAATCTACAGTGCGAATCAAAGACTACTTGAATTACACGTAATACCTGAAGGATAAACTCCGACCGTCTTCAAAACATAAAGGAAAGTAGTATTCTTTCCAAATAAAAAATATGACGTGAGAAAAGGGCGAGCATCAAATTTACTCAGCAACAGAAAAAACAAACAAGTTTCCATGAGCTAAACCCATGAGAAGAATCGCTAAAAACTGTTAACAGGATGAACTTTGACTTCTAGAAAGGAAGGAATCCAGAGGTACCCTAAATAAAAATTATTTAATCGAACCTTCAATTAGTTTACATCCTTCGGACGAAAATACAGAGAAAAGAGAAACTTTCTCCAATTTAGAAAGAATGACTATTGTAAAAAAGAAAGAAGGCGGAGGAAAAACTTACCAGTCGCAGATACATATGCAGCAAACAATCTGTATCCCGTTACAATATCACATCATCAAAAGTAGGTACCTACTGCTCTTTTACAATAAGGAATTATTAAGTGCATTAAGTCGATTCCACGTTAGAGCTATTGAGATGCAATCAATACAATAGGAAAATTCTTAGAAAACTCCTCTCTAAATCCTTCTCTCAATGGCATAAACTTCTCACTCACACAATAGTATATATCAATTAGAGTCTCGTTTCAGCATTATCAAATTGAAAATTTTCATTCTCACTCACACAACTCACCACTTTCAATTTCATTTCAGACATATAAAATGATCCCTCCCCCATCACCATCCTGAAGTATGTTCCCTCGCAAAGGCCATACGACAGATAATTTGCTCGGTAAGCGCCAATAGCAATTACGCCGAGATCCATATGGGAACGAGGATGGGAAACGGAATGACGAGAGTTTGCGACGAAGGTCGAATGCCTGAGCACCTTGAAAAGCGAGGAGGCAGGCTCGCAATTCGCTACCTGACAGGGGCGAAACGGGGAAGTCTCGTCGCGATGACATAAGGCAGGTGAGCCCCATCGTAGCGCCCCGGGACCGAGTGATTCAGCAGAGGCCGCGGGGCCAGGGGGGGGCGGGAGAAGACGGCATTTCTCGGAATGCCTCCCCCACGAGAAAGCCGGCGACGGTGCACCTCCACCGCCTCGAGGAAACTGGTTGCGCGCCGCGTCAGGTAAAAACGATGTCGGCCGGCTAACGCAACACAGAACTACGACGTAGCAGAGACAGCATGTACTGCAATGCAACACAATAGTCGTGTATTTCACCTATCGTTGCATACGCGCGGTCTTTGAGAGCAATTGGATAGCACAGGAGAAAATAATCAACTGGTCAACGATAAATGGGCGAAAGCATGAGGAAGCTGTCACTACAATATTTCCGAGGCTTCAAATACACAAAATGCATTTAGGATCCACCGCAGAGAGCTTTTAAAAAAAAAATATGAAGCTCAACAACGATCAGTCGGGTTAAAAAAAATCGCAATTTTGAAAACAAATGGGTAGCCATTGAAATATGATGGTAAAAGGATTGAAGCCTCTGATCTCGAGCGCAATATTGGAAGCCAACTCCGAAGCATGGCCAAACACCCGAACAAAGTATAGCGAAGACAAATAAGTTCCATTGGAAATTACGCCGACCACACATAAATAATATTAAAAACACTGAAAAGGACTTGATTCCACCCCCCGCCCATCCCCCGCCAATCATGCGCCAATACGGCGGCACGAGTATAACTGAAAGCAAACCTAAATATGAAGTTATGGAAGAAGCAAAATAAGTAAATTACGGTCAAAACTCATCAGACACAACACAAGGGCGAATTTGGATCGGTTTTTTAATCATCATAAAAATGACACAAGCCAAAATAACCTACGAGAGTCGGTACACACTTCATAACTTCCACGTAATTTCCCCTAAGTAAATTCATATGTGAAATATATTCTTATCCGTTCATTACGAGTAAAAGGGAATCTCTAGCCCACTTTAATATAAGAAACAGTAATTCGTGGTAGCATCGAAAATCGCAATCCTAATTTCATAAAGAGCCACTAAATTGTGAAATCGATATCACATACAGGCGTGATTAACGTCCTAGTTCCAGTAAAATGCAAGTATCACATACGGAGTAACAAATACAAAAATAAAAGAGGCATATATCTTAATTTAAAAAATACACGGTGTTAATCATGATCCTTCTCTAGTGTTTAACAATTACCAATTCAAGAATAAAATAGGCTTGGCGAAGTTGGCAATGATTGGAGTCATCGTTCAGAAGTGGACAATATTCACTCCAGTGATATGCACTAACTTCCGGAGGAAAAAAGGAAGAGGAATTTCTCAACAGGTGCGCGCCAGAGAGGCATCTGCGCTTGTGCCCAAATTAGTAGCATTGTATGGCAGCTTGAGATGACACACGGTCCTCATGGATGCCAGATACACTCAACTACTCGCCGCTCAAATACACCCGACGGAATGCAGCCAAATGAAGGACAAAAATGCTGGTTATTCTGCAGCATTAAAAGCGTAGTTGCCCAACGCAACTAACACCTTAAGAGAAATAATAAAAAAAAAGTTTCAAGTATTAAAACTCGGTGAATAATAAAACGATGTTACGAAGGGTAAGTAAGAGAGAAAAAATCCTTATTCCCCACTGAAAACTTCAACGCAAAAGCGGGAAGATTGCGATAAATAACGGTTGGTTACAGGGTGGAACGGAGTTTTAATTATTAAAACATGTTCCTGACTGCGGCAGATCACGTTATTAATTAAACGCCAGTATTACCATTGCGTCAGAAAGCACATGAAAATAATCTCTGGGAAAAATATTCCGAAAGATCAGGTAAATAAACAAATATTTTCTGAACTAAATTAAAACCAATGTGCGGCTCATTAAACAAGTCTTGAGGAAACAAAATTCAGAAAACAGGAAAACAAAAAAATCGCGTAAAATTACATGATTCCGCGCCAATTATGAGAGCCATATATCGAGGTTATCGAGGGGTTTGAAGTGATGCCTGGAGTTCCCTATCCCTTATTATAGAACAATGATATTACTATGACAACGCTCCGTCCGTCGTACGGGACGTCAAACTGTTCATCCCCTCGGCGCCTATCGATCAGAGTGAGGTAATGCCAACGCTGGTCTCTTTTAATGCGAAAATTAATGTTATTTACCCATCAAATTCCTTTAAAAACCATTAATTTAAAAAAATACTCAATCGGAAGAACTTAACGGAAAAAATGCCAACTAGGCATATATGATAGTTTTCATAACAAATTCTATCTCACCGAAATAAATGGCAAGAACATTTTAATAAAACTCGAATATGACCAAAAAAAGATTTTTTCCATCGAGGGAGCACATGGAATCACGTCAATGTATGTTTATAACTGTAACGCATAACTCCAATAATATAGGAGGGGTAGTTAGGTTGGATCAAAGGTCATCACTAAAGAGTGCTGGAAGCTATCTACACATCACAGATGGGCCGGGATTAAGCGCCTGATGATACCAAACGTATGAAGAAGAGATACTGACGAGAAAAAATTAATAAGTAATAATTAGGATGACAGAATGGGATAACAGGCTATTGGAGACACTCGAGTAGACTTCGCTAAATATTATTATAATTCCCACTCCAGAACTGAAGGCAAATGAAATCCGACCCGGAAAAAAACGGCTTCGATTAGAGTGGAGGGGTGGGTTATATCGGCCTGTTCACCACAGCTATGCGATAAGACAAACATACTTCACCGGCAGGTCTTACCGATCACGAGCGATATCTTTACGACTTATGGCTCTTGAATACGATAGAAATAAGTCACAGCTGAGGAATTCATGGGGGACAAGGTGGGTACACACTCAATGGAGTATTGGCCCGGGCGGGGCTAGCCTTTGGCCGGAAACGACAAACGGGGTCTCAGCGCAGACGGCGCCAACTGAGACGGAAGCCTTCCCAACTTCCTCCGCACGCAACAGTTACAATACGCATCCTCAGCAGCCACGACCGCGATTTAAACAAAACGGCGGGGAGCGACTCGTAACACACAAATCTGAACCTGCTTGCTACCTTCCCTGCTTGAGGGACCATTCTATGTCACGTTAGAAACCTTTATGGTGGCTTGCAGGGTATTATGTAGATATGTAGATGTAGAAACCTTGAAAGATGTCATTCTCGACCGTGGGGTAGCGTAGGAAGGGTTGGGTGAAAACCCGTATCGTTATTAAACCACACTCAACGAAAGCACCAAGGGGTTCGCGTTTTAACGTCCCAACCGACGGCCTGAGTACTGAACTCGAACTCCTCTCCGAAAAGCACACAAATGAGAATCGGTAAACGATCGAAAAATCTACCTCAGCCAGGATTCGAACCTGGGCACTCGATATGGGAAGCAAGAATTACAGCCACCACACCAACCCTTGTTCCAAAATCGTTCCACTAATTTGCAACCATGTCTAAATATTACTTAAAAAATTGAAAGAACCACGGAGATGCAAATGCAATTACGAGCTTTCGTCTTCGAAAGACTGCCAAACAAAAATGAACCAAGGTATTTATCGTTTTTGAGCAGTGGACTAGCTTTTGCACTATTTTTCACGTGGCTCGGCGAATACCCCGTTCTTGGAAGATTTTTTCTCGGTGTAATCTAAAGAACGATTCACGATTCGTTCCTGCGTAACCATAGTTTCACAAGCATGGCCGTTATGGATGCCGCGTGGGTAGACAATTAACGCAAGCTCGACCGTAACATAATCCCCGTTCCAGGCAGAAATAATGCCGCGATAAGAACAGAAACCCCGCCATGCTACGGTATTTTAGATCAAAAAGATAATATTAGAGTGACAAATATTAATGAGGAGAGGATTCAAATGTGATTTTTCTGCACATATTGGGGGTTATATGAGAAAGAATAAAAGTAATATTGCAGTAACCCGCGAGAGTAATAATAGATGCTAACGGTGAGAGACTTCGTTTTATGACTTCAAGAAACTCAATCTTGAACGTAAGAGATCGATTCATATTTCCTAGATTTTAACCATAAATAATCATGTAGGATCAACACTGAGCATCCGATTCAAGATAAGAGTTAGAAAATAAAAGCTCTGTTTTATGTTAGGGTATTAAGTTTCCAGGTAAACCTTTTTAGAAAACTGAAGAGCATAACGTTGGTAATATTTTAATTATTTATTCAAGGAACGTGCAAGATAGCAATGATATGAATTACCACCGCAGGTAATGTACAAATACCTCAAAAGGAGTTATATATCCTTTAAAAACGTAACGCACCACACTAAATTAGCCATCAATTTAAGTTTTTTTTCAGAAAAACATCATCATCACGGCTGGTAACCTATCGCACGACATTCTGGTGGCTAGCAGGGTGGTATGCATAATAGACTGGCCCACAATCAAACCCTGCCACACACCACAACGACACCCTGCAGACCACGCTGGAAATGGCCCTCGGAGCGGACTGGCGCGACATCACGCACTCGGTCCATGGGAGAGAGGTTGGCGTGCGGCAGTCGGGAGAAGCAGCGGAGGCCGCACGTCACGGGGGATGGGGGAAATAGGCGCGGGGCCGGGCGGACGAAAGGGATAATGCCAAAGGCCAAGGTGCGGGGTGGTGCGGCTCCCTCTGGAAGCGGAAGAGACGGGGAATTCGAAGGCTGCGGGGGAGGAGGTGGGGTCGCAACTTCTCTCCTCCTACGAGCAGTGGCGGATTGAGAAATAATACAATGCGAGCAAACGGATACATCGGCGCGAACATATCGCGAGCAACACCTAAGAAAACAATTGCATTCTTCCCCACGCCGGGACACCACAACGAGAACGATGAACTGATATTATATGAAAGAGAGAAAAATTGGTGTAGGCCGGCTATTAACTGTGGAAAGAAGATGGCAAGCAAAATGAAAAAACACCCCGCACAGTAATTTTAATGAAATCCAATCCATTTCGATCACTATAGCGTCATTTTCAACGACAAAGATTGACTTTTAACTTGGGCAATGAAACTATTGTCGTCAAAATCGATTGGATAGCATAAAACGTACGCTGGGCATGTAGAAGGTGATTTTTCATCAAGTTTACATCAAAGAGAGGATCGCATTAGTGATTTCACGTTCACAGTGTAAAGAGGGATCCTGGAACTCTTTCAATTGATAGTCTTCTATGGGATTTAACTGGTTTTAATGAGTGCACCTACCGTATTTGAGTTTTCATTCATCTATCGGCTCTAATCTTACACTAGGTATCTTATACAAGATATAAAATACAAGTAACGTGAATTTCTGCGTAACAATACGAAAGAAAATGTATCCTCCCAACTGAAAAGGTACTCGAGGAGTGCAGCAATTCGAATAATTTCCCCTATTGTTGCAAAATTCACAGCATCAAAATAGACAAGAAGAAAATACAAGGTCTTAACATAAAATAATTATAAAATACAATTTTGCCTGAATGCTTCGAAACAAATCCCCCAGTGCTCAAACCACAGAGAGCTCAGAAAGACCAAATTGCATTTATTACTACGACTTAAGCAGTAACAAAAGTGCTAAATAAAACATACATCTAAAAGGGGAGGTGGGAGGAAGCCACTTCCGCGCCATAAAACTACGTAAATAACGTGGAATCCTGTCGATACCGACTGTGTTATATATCCTGGTCTTTCAAAAGTGAAAACCTGGAGCGGTTATTTTCCGGTATACTGGGTATAAGAGCCATTCCTGAGAATTGAGCGATGGAAATTTCCAATAACTTTAATAAATCCAAACGATAAAAAAAACTCTAGAGATCAATGTGTGCGCTTGATTCCGTTCCAACAAAATTACACCTCAAAATGCATTCGAATCGATGCCGTAGACTCGGCTTTTGATAAATTCCTCACGACAAAAAAATGATATTTTTTTAGACACCTACAAAGAAAATTCCAAAATTTTCCCATTTCATTCCAGAATCGAGGCAGACAAAACTGATACTGTGAGAACCCAAAACTTTGATAGGTGCCCACACTTGAACAGCTGTAATGAAACCTAATTATAAATTGCGACGAATCACTACATTGGGGGAACGACGCGTCCAACAGATTTGATAGGCATCCACAGTGCTACCCAACTGCTTCCAGCGAAGGAGATTCATCACACCACGTCGCTTGACAATCTCTTTGATCTGCAGAAATTACTTGAAACAGTAGAAGGCGTTATTTGATGCCACGCCTAGTCACAAACACGCTGATTCATTCAAACCATCAGCTAACTTCTTTATTTCTGAAAAACTTCAAACAAGATTCCACTATTTAGCCTTTCACAAGGCAACCACTGAACGCCTCCGCCATGCTAATGACAAGGGCGAATAAGAAATAAATTCACCTCTCACAACGCCTGAAATCCTCATTAAAGCCAATGAAATGACGGGTTACATAACCGACATTTGCGTGGTTTGTGGAAATCAATCGCGTGGATCTCTAACTAATGTAGCGGAGGAAACGCATACTTCATAATTTACATTAGAACTGTTGTGCAACGGAAAACAATTTAAATCAGATATTTTCCTTCAAGACGCATAAAACGCATTTCCTTTAATTTATCGCTTTTCAAAAAACTCGACGGTCTAGCGTTATGAGGGAATATTCTATCTGAAAACGAAGTCGAACGAAACTTTCCTTGGATTTTTGTCCCGCTCTAACTGCCTTCGCTTTCGGCAAGTCCCTTGTTTCCATGGCACTTCAAAACCATACCATCCCTCACTCGGAGACATCGAATCACCCCTGCTCTCGACCTCCCTCCCCTTCGCCCCAACCCGACATTTTCGACAGAACCCCGCCTATTTTTTGTTCCGAGGCAGCTAGCGTGCGGGCCTATCCCACAGCTGGCCTCCCTTGGAGGTCTCCTTCCAGCCTGGGCGTGCCAGAGCCCGTGCGGTATGTTTTCTGGCGTCCAGGAGGCTCACTCGAGGTTCCCAAGAGACTCCTTCGCGTTATATGCTTTCGACGTGAATACAACCCCGACGGCCTGCTTAAGTTTCTTTGATAGGCATATCGGGAAGTATTCACACGGAGGCTTAGTAGGATTACCTGAACGGAACGCAAGTTAATCGGTATCGCAATAATGCGACGGTCAACAATATGACGTTTAGCGCAACGATCACTCTTGGGACCTCGAAAATGACAGGAAACCTTCAAGGAGAGGCTATCGCTACTTAACGTGCGCCCAATATTAATATTACTTTCGATTTTAAAGGTTTATTTGAACTTATAAAATACGGTTGGGATCGAGACACAGCAGTGTTCACCATTGAAAGGGTATAAGCATTAGGCGGACGGGGAATTTTTTGTTCAACTAGTCAGCATGGAATTTTCATTCTACCCGCCTACGCCATAGCCCCAAGCACCCTCAAGAGATTTCGGGGACGAGAAGACAGAGCGATTGGACGTGGAATATCGCTTCAAGGGACGGCACTCCTCATTTCCCGGGGTATGCCACAACGGAAAAAGCTTTCCCTATTCTCTTGCCATACAAAGCAAGTAGGCTTTTTTATCGCCCCAAAAGATAACTTTGCTTCCTCTTACGTTAAACATTAACAAATGAAACCCTAAGTCCATGATACACAAAACGAGCATCTTATTTCAGCTATTCCCCATGTGAAAGACCACACTACAATCATAAACGAATTTTTTATAATTTCAGCACTGATCCTTCATGCGTACGAATTTAAGAATACATAAAATGGGATTCTTCGCGTAAGATACGATTATTACTCATTATGGAGCACGAATATTCCATAATTATGGGGATTTTTCCGCTACTATCAAAATAATTTCAAAGGGCAGAAACCCGACCCCGCTTTACCAAATAGCATGTCACAAGGAAGAGGAGTCAAGCGCAAATGGCACAGGTAACGCGTTAGTCTCAAGGTAAGGGATCGATACAAACCAGAACGCTGCGTGAGACTCGACACACACGATCCACACCGAGCATGCAAAGGCTAAAGCACGCGACAGAACGTAATGAAATCAAAAATTTTTTTTACCCAAACGCATGAGGAAATATAGTATTTAGAGCGCGTAACTCGAACAGTGACGGGGATGAGGAATCGTTCGACCACGTCCACGAATGACAAAAATGGGACGAGTGTAATACCCTCAACTCATAGAACACTGCCGTGAGCACTATAAAATGTATCAAAATACGCATTCGGGCGCTACCTTAGCAACCCCACCCACGCAAGATTCCTGAAATGGCGGAAGAGTAGGAAATTCTCCGCGCACAACTAACGACATCTCGCGATCTGAGCAAAAATAACTTGTTACCAGGGGGGGGGGGGACGTCCGGAATCTGCGATGCACAACCTAGCACCAGGCACATGCAACAATTAAAACCAATGCGTAAAAAATGGTTGGTACATACCGTTAGAACACAGGTGTGACTCGGCGATATGAAGTCGAGACCACGGCTTCCATTCCCGGCAAAGCAGGTCTTGATGTTTACCATAAACTTTCTTCTGATTGACTTAAGGGAATACACACACAGAGCACTATATTGGCTAGGTTTACTAGAAACCTCGCCTTCAGATTTGTCACTTTCAGAAAACACGGCGAAGAGAACGTCGTCTTGCGCGGTGATACCTAAGTCGGAGGCGAGGTCAGATCCTGGTTTTCCAACGTAAGCAGCCTGGACCAAGTTGTATATCTTGCCGTTCTCACTGATACATTCGATGGGGATCTCCGTATAGGAATAGTAGTTTTCGTCGTCGTGGCAGACGCGAACCAGCTTGGAAATGAACGGCGAGGGATTCGTGCTACGCATTTGTGTGGTGAGGAAATAGCTGAAGCCCTCCGAGCTGAACCCATAAACGTAGTTTATGTGGTACCTCTCCCTCGCGAGTGAGTTCACGAACATTCGGGTGCCAGTGGTCACCGCGGTCTCGGCTATCATGAACATCTTCTCCTTGTCGAGGCTTCGGCTTGACACGGCCGGTACTTCGGAGCGATAGGGAGAGTTGCCGGTGAATGTCACACCGACATACATCACTTGTGATACGGGTGGATTAGGTGGACCAGGAGCGATGAAAGCGACTGTTGACGCCGTGGAATTGTTGGCCACGACGGCCTCCTTGACCACTTGCTGTACATCAGATATGTTGTGAAGATTCCTCACGGAGCAAATGCCCTGGAAAAGACTGCCACAACTGATGAGTCGCGTGGTGGTGTAGTCGATGACCAGTGCCTTGTTCACGTTGTCGGTTAGCTTCTTGACAACATTTGGGGGGCAGTCTAGGACGGAGCACTCCGGCGAATCCTCTTTGGGGCCGGTGGCTTCGCTCATTACCAATTCCAACTCCGGTGAAAGCTGATAAAGTCGGTTGATTGCGCCAATGAAAACTCTACCCGTGTTCTTGTCCACAACGAGGTGATTGAATTTTTCCGTGCCGGACGTGTCGCTGAAGGATCTCACGATATCGCCTGCAAGTCCGGGTGCTGGGCCAAGGATGCTGAGGAGGAGGAGCAGCGCTACGAGAGAGGTGCGGGCGCCAGCAGTAGACGCTCCCGCCGCGAATCCGGCCGCCCCTCCGGCCAAAATTGCCGCTTGCATTCTTGTGGCCCTCGTCACGTCATATGGAACCTCCTGGAAGAATAATGGAAAGAAGTCCTGAATCAATCCCCGAAAAATACAACAATGACACAAAACGGGGATAAGAATTGGTATTTCCGTAAGCACGACATCCCTTCGCCACTTGACACAAGCTACGGGTACGTATCAGCAATATTTCCAAGACAAACTCATCGAAAAGAAACGTTTAGCACGAATTTAAAAATAAATAAATGATTACAAAGGAGCTATAGAGGATTCTCACTCGAGATGACAGCCGTATTCCCTCATTTTTTAAAGTCTGTATGAAATAAATAAATAATAAAATAAATTCTCAACATAATACTTTCTAAAATAAAATTTTTTAAATTAATTAAAGCATACAATTAGCATGAAATCAGTAGCACCTCATTTAATGGATGTAGAGCCATACGCTTCTATACTTTTCAACGGCTTCCAACAATTTATTTCGCCAAATTCGAACTTATTATCAAACCAAGTTTTTTCACATTGCTACATGCAATAGATTCTATATTACAAACGGGTTGAAAATCCACGATCACTACGAAATAACTACTTCAATCACAGTAAAAGTAATAAAATGTCAGACATTGACCACCGAACAACTTCGAACATATAATTTAAATAAACATACTTCAGCCACTATGAAAATTTACTAAAAAAAACTGCCTAGCAGCGAGATACCAAAGAAAAATGGCCTATTTCTAAAAATATTCTCTAACGCTGAAAAAGTATGAATTACAAGGCACCCATTGCCCTGATCTCGTGTCATGCACAGCTACTAGATAATCCGATACACTCATACTATTGATAATACTTGGGTACTTCCGGTCAACTTCATTGAACTTTATAATGAAGACGCCATCAAAATGAGAAACCAGCATAAATGTAAAAATATGTGAGAAATGAAAACAAATGCCTAATTGATTTACAATCATAAAAAACGCATCAAAATAATATATTGTGATGATCACCAAACATTCGATTAACTAACACACTATGTACGAGGAACTAAGTCACTAGTTTCAAGTTAATAAACGCATATCTAAAAAACAAACGTACCCAAAAGTAAAACGCCATAATGACAAGAATACAAATTCTTGCACTTAGAACATTTCAAATTTGTGTAAAACATAGCGCATACTAAATTAAAATCTTTGCCTAGAAACCAGAATATCAAGCCACGTACACGGCTAGACTCTCACGCCGGCTTACTTGGGCGTAAAAACGAATGAAATGAAATGAAATTTCAATGAATGAAATACTACAGAAAACAGAAAGGAATGCAATATCAAGGGCAAAGTCACTCAATAAACTCGATTCTCAGCCAATGTGAGATGATAAGGATGACACATACAAACCGAATTTTACATACCTCCAAATCTATCGACGAAATACGGTCGCTGGGAAAAATCACTCGTTATCTCGCATCGAGTATCGAATGTAGCGATTACTATCAACCAGCTCGGGAATAATTCTTCTAGTGATGTTATTGTTTATTGTTTCGGGCGTAACCGTCCCTTGGAGTAATAGACACGTCACTTCCACACCTAAACTTGGATAATACTTGAACACTTGCACATTTCACTAACCAGCCAAGTCGAAACTCGACCCAGAGGTCACCAGTTCGGTTGTACGGGAGGGGGAAAGCCGACAAGGGGGAAGTAGAGGGCAAACGTTCCACGAAAACGCAGCGTCGTCACCCACCACAATATATGTGTCCGATCCAATCACGGCGAAGCACAGAGTGGATTCAATAAACGGGATATAAATACTGAAAAGAACTCAAAAACACTTTCGGAAAGTCTAAGTAGTTCTACTCAACAAACACACACGCACACGATATATGCCCAAAAGGAGTAGTGACACTTAGCCGGCAGCACGGACCATGAAGAACCTTCGTCACACTAACAACCTAACACCGAAACATCCCACTCCTGAATGACGGAGCTCGCAGACGGCGGCGGAGGCGGTGTGCCGAGGTGATGGCGGAGTGCGCATGCGCGGCCAGGACTGCAAGAGGGGAGGGAGTCGGGGACTGAGCGACGCGTCCTAGAGGAAGAAAGAAAGAGAGAGATCTCTTCAATTCTTCCACTCACACATGTCACTCTGAAGCTCTCAAAGCGAAACAAAAACTTAGGATACCTTCTCGGCTTTAAGAATGGCTCGCGCAGTGGTAACGAAATGATCGAATGAGAATGTGAAATAAGGAGCGGCCCGTTCATACTTCGCCACACGCCACATTTTCGAGTTAACTCCCCGGGCGAAATCTTCCTCTCGATAACCACCTAAGGATGTCTTAGAGGAGTGGTGAATCATCTCATTTTAATCAAAGCAATAGTTCACCCACGTAACTCCTTCATGGTTGCTCATTTGCACACGTGAAAACCATAGTTTTCGAGCGTGTAAAAACCAATCGCGGATGTCTCCTGGATAACTCGCCGGCATTTCAATCGAAAGCCGTGTGTTATAAATCTCGCCCGAGGCGTGGACGCTGTACTTGTCCAAGGGTTAACTTAGTGATGCAGTCTAAGCAATGAGATTATAGGATACGCAATACAATCCAACTACGCTTGATTGAGCTAAGATCGTAAGGTCTCACGAATGCGCTCACTCCATTTCAATTAACGGAGTGGATCACAATCCTACTATGGGAAATACATCTACTGACTACCCTGCAATATACCTCGAGGTTGTGTGGCATGGTGAAAGTAATCACCAATAATGCACTGCGCACATTTAATAATAGGTAAGTAAAATACTACTCAACTAGAGATTACTATAATATCATGAGGTAAAGACACTCCAAAGTTCACTATAAATGCAACATGCAAGAGGACATTTAAAAAAAAATACACACTTACTATGCACATTTCCAGATTCCTGTAGGCATAGAGAAAAGAAGCCACAAAACTACGTTACCTACCATAATTATCTCACCGAAAAATCCATTTGAATTATTATTCCACTTTGTGTCGCGGAAATATATTAAACCTCTTGTTTTTTTCACACTTTTTGTGAGACCTCATTTGGAATACGGTGCCAGTACATGGGATCATTTCTATATAGACTTAAATAATGAACTGGAGCCAGGCATGTAGCCAGAAATTTGCTTCGGGGGGGGTAAGTCTTGCCTAACTTGAAACAAATCAGCCTTGCCCATTCGGTGCCGACATGTTACAAATCTCTTCCCATAATTTTCAGTGCTTGGTATTTACTTTTACAGAGCCCATACTTAACTCTTCTCTCTGGTAAAGTTCTCTGCTAAAATCTGAACAACAAAATTATTGGGAAAAAATTTCTGGAGGGGGGGGGGGGGGCTCAAGCACCAGAAGCCCCTCTTCCCCCGGCTACGTGCCTGAATTGGTTGCCAAACTGATAGTTTTAAAATGTTCTTCTCATTTCGTACAATTAGGGATATGAATGACTGTAAATATATCCAATAGTATAAATACAAATGCATCCATGGCTAGTATGGGTACATTAAACTCCCGATTTTTTTCGTGCTAACGACTGGGAGAGGGTGCACGGATAATCGGGAAACACAGTTTCGGTTCTTTCCGGATTCATTTCCCTGCGGTCCGCCACCAAAATAAATAAACCCCCAGAGAAAATAACACAATCTGCCAATGAAAAGATACTCGCTGAACATAATAGTATTTTATGACAGAAAAGAATGCTGCAGAGCTGCCCCGAAAGCCATCGAATGTTCCCAAGCCTCTGGGGGCGGCACGAAGCCTGGAGGAAGACATCGGACCAGTAGGCAGGGCCTTAGTGGAAGTCACGATTGGAGGACAATAACAAAAGTTTACTTACGTTTGCGACCACTGCCGATACACTAATTGATTGGCGATGCACGGATAATCCGCAGCCCGGTTAACACGCGCACGGATAATCGGGAGTTTAATGTAGTTGCAATTTAGCATAAGGATGAAAATAAAAATGATTTGGTATATTCCACACCTTTCATTGCAACATTTGACCAAGCTCCTACACGTGTGTGACAAGGGTAGGAAATTGGACTTCCTGGAAAATTTCGGTGTATCAGCAAATGCATGGTGTTAAGCTGTTAAATGTTGTAATCCCTACTAACCCCTCACCTTTGCTTTCTGTGCCCGTACCTCCGCCTCCATCCCCTTAGTCCTTGACCCTGGCGTCAACTTGTTTTTCCTTCCTTGCAGTTTTCGCCTCAAAACCACTCACCTCCCTCACCCCCCTTTTTTAACTGACTTCTCCAAATATATAAGCTGTGTTAGTCATGCATTTTTTACACTGTAATCTTGAGAATGGCCTGAGAAGGCCGAAACCAGTTGATTTGTTTTAAATATATTTGTGGAAAAGAACTAAGTTTTTTCTTTTTCATAATGAATAACTTCCACAACGTAAACTCGCCAACCATTTCTTTTATTAACATTTGACTACTTGGTTTGCCTTGATAATGACGCTTTAGTCGTCGAAACCCCGGTCGATTGTTGCAATAAAAGGTGTGGAATGTACCAGTCATTTTTAATTTCATCATGAAAACATATCACAAAGTAACACCTGAGGGTATTTATTCGATTAGTATAAGGACTTTAAGCGAACAGCATTTTCTTGCACGCTTGCTTTGCTATTTTCATCTTTTTTTGTAAATTGTGAAGTTTTAGAGTAGAATATAATTATTAATTCTTTTATGCATGACGTTTAAGGCATGTTTGGTGTTAATTCTTTCCTGCCACACACCTTTATGGTAATTGAACGGTATTGTGTAGATGCACACCGCAGACCTCTCAATTCACTCAGGCGTGAGTGAGCACGGATAACAATCACCTCAATGGGAGCGCGTCAATGGGACACTTTTTTCTCCTCGCTCATATGAAAGGGTGCGCGGGATATGTATATTTCCTTGCAATCGAGCGAGGTCGAATGAAGAATTGGAAGTGCATTTCCTGAAGGGAGCGCCTCTCTGCCCTGAGCCGACGCTTAATGTTCTTCTGCCCGCCCTCTTCCATCCAACGCGCGCAAATATCGAAAAGCATCCGAGGAGCTCCAAGTGCACTTTGCATTACGCGGCCCGCGCTCGAATGGGCGTCCGGCAGCAAAAGGGTCCGGTGACTTCATACCATATTCGTTTTACGCCCAATGCATTCGCGTTCCGTCTTTTTTCCCCCCATGCTCGCGGCAGCTCTTTCACCCTCTCTGCCTCGTCTGGCCAAGGTCTGACTGCATCACTTCGCGAAGGCTCCTGGAGCTCCCCTTGGCAAAAAATCGCTCAATCGTTCGCTTTGATGCACCACGACTCGCTCGTGAGTGCTTCTCCGGTAAGTGGCCACCGTCTCCAAGGATTTGTGGGACTCGAATCACTCGCAAGTCGTCGTTTAATGCGTGGGTGACCGAGGAATGAACTGCGAGCTCCCCCGGCAGCCTTTTCACCACCATGGCGGGGAAATATGCAGTAACCCATCGAAATTATCCATTGCTGCATTTCTGAATATCCTACAAAAACATTCGGATGCCACATAAAATTGTGCAATTTACGTCAGCACCCACCAAGAATGAACTGAATGAATAAAGGGGAGTTTACTCGGAACCAAAATTGCAATTTTGTACACGAAATCGTTAGATAGAAACGAAAAATGACTTTAGTGAAAAAATTAATCTTCTAACCCGAGCCATTCACTCATAAACAAAAAATTGAAATAAGCAAAAGGCGACGCCTACCGAAAAAGCTGCTTTGATACCATTGACGTCATTTTCCTCCCGTCCTTGACTGCTTTTAGGGGAGGGGAAGTAAGAGGAGGGGGGTTCTCGGAGGGTCAGCTCGCACAGATCATGTCGCGACAGTTTCCATTGGCAGAGACAGCTGTGTCTCCCCCATTGCGATAAGGCGAAGTTACTTCGCGGGCTCAGTTGCGATTGGACGAAGTCGAATACGTCAGAGGTTGCGCCACGCCCACTTTTCCGAAAGGGTTAAAAACATCAGTTTTTCGCCGCTTATAACTCGAGAAATAATTGACGGATCAAAAAAACGGAAAAATACAGGTCTATTCATTTTACAAACTCTATCAAACTCAGGAATAAAAACAATTGGTAAACGACCTCATTTCAGGAAATTTATGGCATGGTCAGTTAACCATGCTTTATGGGATCTAAACATCAACATGTGTTGCTTCACGTCGATTATTTTTATTTGATTTGGAGCAAACTGCGTATTTTGGTGTTTTCCTTACTTTGGTGCCATTATGGACGCATGTGCTGGAGCCATGTGTGATTCAATTATATGCAACCGAGTACTATTAGTTTTTCGATGGAGGCGACGGACAGCCAAGATCACTTACGCCATTTAGGAAAAGTGGATGACAAGCCAGAGGAAGGCATAAGGCATTTTTAGGGAACGGAGGAAAAGTATTGAGATACCCGGTGGCGATATTTGCCTGCTCGTGACGAAGGGCGCCAAGGGGTCCACATTTTAACGTTCCATCCGTCGGAGGGAATACGGAAGTGCTATCCACTCAGTGTTTATGGAGGGGTATGTATTTCACTGCGAAAAGAAGGGTGGAGGGCATGCGACGCCGGTAATGGGTTGGTGTTAACTAAGACGTCAAGTGGACCATGGTTTAATATCTCATCGTACCAACGGAGTACTGAACTCGAAGTATTCCCCACTTAGTACACCAATGATAAAACTATTCCATAGTGGGAATTCGAACGTCACCCCCTCGGAATTTGAAGACAATAATCCAGACACCGAAACAACTCCATCCTCATATTAAACCAAAACGATCACGAAAAGTTACACAGATGGCATTTTTATCAGGGGAGCAATTATTCTCAAGAATAAATAAAATCTGACCACATGTGATTTAGCAAAATATATTTACCATTATGAATTGCGTTATTGCACTAATATTTGAGTATTTTACGATGATAGTGAAATAAATTTTGAGATTAAATCACCAATAGTGAATTCCATTGGAAATAAAGCTCTGCGAAGCCAAAGAAAAATTGGTTTTCTCTTGTAGAACGCATTTCACAGAGTGATTGAGAGCATTATTTTTTATTGCGCTATTGTATATCTGATCGGTCTTCCTCAAGAGCATGATCTCATTCCTTTATTTTTACGATTAGTGTCATCAACTGTGTTAGTCATGTCTCGTTTTAAATGCACTCATTTATCATGGGAAACATGGAGCAGGATATTGGGATGATAGTATATTCTGTGCGCAATGTCCACAGTAAGTGACACCCCAACAGAAATATCAAGCACCTCACTGGTCTAGTGCCTTAATGATTTACAACTTTTCTCTCGAGATCCACAAGATCTCTAGAGATTTTCTCTCGAGATCCACAAAATGGGAATGAAAGCGTGATGCTTCAAGTGAAGACGGAGGAAGGATATTTGCCTCAACGCTAGAGAGTTGCTGATTTATGTAATTTGCCTTTCCTCTTGTGTTCCTTTCACCAGCATTGAAAATATGGTATTATAAACTCTTAGAAGTTAAGTTTCCAAATCGCTCATACCATCATCACAAGACAAATATCCTAAGGTTGGTTTGACGCGTATCTCTACATATTTCCCCAATCAACTGTAATCTTCATAATTAAATAAGTTTTCTCTTTTACATCCTTCACTATGTGCTCCCTATATCTTTTTCTCCTCGGCGAATGTCTTCATCAGACCATCCTATCTCAAATGTGGCGAATTAAGACGCTTCTTTCTCGTCTTCTTTTTTCCAGTTTCCAAAAACTTCTCTTTCCTCCAACTCCTCTTAAAACTTACCGTTGCCACTCAAGATACACATTTCCGATTCATTCTTATTCTTGCTCTAATTATTGGAATTAAATATATACTTTTCATTTCATGCTCTGTGATATTTTATAATCCAGGGCGTACGACACCATTTATTAGGACCGTAGAAGAGAAGAGATTGCTCGAGGAAAGACAGAGAAAGCAGTTCAGGTGGATCGGCCAGTTCATTCATCGAGGGCCGTTGTGGAGAGTAGAATTTTGGAGTAGGTACGAAGGATGAAGATGCGTAATGCTTTCATGAATTCAATGGATAAGGGTCGTAGATACGGTAAATTAAGGAGGGATGGATCATAGGAGGAGAAATGTGCCGAAGCGACGACAGAGAATTGTTGTGAGCCATCGAATCCTCGATTCACCAGTGGGAAACCACTGATCTATTTCCAATGCTGTGGTAATTCGATCCAACCGAGGCTATTTGGAACTTCAAATCATCGCTTCACGGATTGGGACTCGTAGACCACCGCACATGTGCAGATTTTAAAATATTTTTAATATTGATGCAAAAAAATATTTTTCGTTTAGTGTTATGCAGGCATGCAAAAACACTCATAATTCTACAATAAGTACCCTAATTTTCCCCCTGGTAGTTTCACTGTACCTATTCATTGACTGTCCGTAATTGTGTGCCGTAATAAAGTATTTTTAACCTCTCCGCCTTGATATTTATCCTCTAGTTTTATTTTTATAGTGTGACTTGTCATAGTGCGTTGTAGTTTTTCATGTATACATTCATTTCACAATTTATATCATCTTTAGAGAATCAGTCCACCTTAACTTCTGCAGGAGATTATTCTGTCTTTCAACACATGACATGATATTATATTCAGACCAATATCTATCCATACTTGTACCTAATACACTACTAAGTCTCTCGTAACACTTTTTAGCACACAATTATTTCTGCAAAAGAACCTTCAAGTCGCACAGAGGTGTGCGGTAAAATATGAACCAGCAAAAGGCATATGTTTAAATTTAGAGGTATAATAATATGTAATTAAACTATAATAGGGGTTTTTATTAGTGCAAAATATCCAGAATTGTTTTAGAGAAAAATTAGGTATTTTTCTCATGCAGTGCTGCAGTGAAAGCTATTACCCTCCGGGTTGGACATCGTGCGTAAAAAAATATTCGCATAGTTTTTCAATATGTCCCGTTAAAAATAACTTAGTAGCTCTTCCAAACACGCTGTCTGATTCAGTCATAAAACCTTATTCATTAGCATCCCATATACCTACTCGCTGCGTTTCATAAGTGGGCCTAATGAGATAAAATTATTAATGACTTCGGTAGTATTATTATTATTATCACGGTAAAGACAGGTTTTGTGGGACAATACATTTTTCAAAAGTCTCCTTACTCTCAAATGATGTCGTCTTCAGTTCCGAACACTTCCTTCCCGCCCTTATTCTATCAAAATTACTCGTTATCTCCTCCCACTACCCCGCTTGCCCAACATTCATCCCTCCATTAAAACCTTCAAAACACCCTCGACCCTTAAAAATGCCTCATTACCTCATTCTAAAAGATCCCAACATTCGCATAAATGCATCTATTGCACCTATAGGCGAGTGACGAGCGGACTCAGACGTGATGAAATCCTCGAACGCGAGTCATCCCCGCGAGACTTCGAGCCGTTGCACAATCACGGAACGGCCCGTGTTCAGCCGTGCTCGCACTGGGTCGAGGGCATGGACCAGCGTGATTCCCAACCCTCTCGCGAATGAAGCGGAGCTGGAACCACCCATATCCCGCATGAGCGAGAATCAACGTGAACCCCGAGCCTTGATTAGCTGACTCTTGTTTCCCCTGGACCGACCTGGGCCAACCACACGGCAAAGACCGAAAATTAGGCCGAGCAGGAAATGAAAATCTCGGCCGAGCATGGAATGCAAGGGAAAAGTGCACGCGACCGGAAATGCACACGGTAACCCATCGAGGGGATATATAAAAAAGAGGATTCCAGCGAGTATTCTGGGTAATATGACTCAGGATGTAATCCATGCGAAGGGAATGCGGGGGAGAATTAATATTTTTCCTCCTGAACGACGCAAATCTCGCCACTGGAATACCGAGGATACTCGCACATATCCCTGCCAAGGAAATTCAGCAAACTATCGTACAGAGTGAATACTATTTTCTCCAAGTGGTTAGTTGTGGATCGGAGAAGGCGACAGACATCTGAGGTCATTTACACCTTTTCGGATAAGAGGTTAAGTGAATATGTGGAGGAATTTTGTCAGAAAAATGGAAGGCAGGGTGGAGTGAAATCCAGGCGTCGTCGTACCCTTCTGCCTGCCAAGGAGAGACGCCAGATGATACTCGGATTTACGTCCAAAACGACGGACGAAATCCTGAGTTTGAAGCACTCTACAATTTTAGTACTTCGTCCATTGGATTGGACATTAGTACGTGCCTTACCTTAAACATTTGCCAAGGGAATAATCCTTTTTTCTTATAATAAGTCATACGTGGGATAATCGTAGTAGGAGTTTACTATAAATCACAATAAAATCTCTGTTTTACTCTTTTCTGCAAAGATGCGCTGAACAAAAATTGGGCAACTAAACTTAAACACAACGCTTAAAATTCTGGGTACCATGGGCCATATTTCTATGACAGCCACTTAAATAAACATTGGTGAATTATCAGCGATTCCTCTGACTCCCAGTAAGAACTATTTTGACTCAGAGCAGAGTACATTTCTTATGGCATTGCGCGATAGTAGTTATCACATATTCAGCTCACGTATGCGTTTCTTCCCCCCATACTTAGTGAACAACCCTTTGTGTCTGTCATTATTTGTTTATATTACGTACACCTTTATATTTGCGCTGAAAGAAAACGATCAGTTGACATTGTTAACCATATCTAGCGGGACGGACTTTGACCGGTCACTTGGATGGTCCGAAAGCTTTCATTGGTTGGCAGTTATATGTATTGGTAGCAAGGCACGATCCATTATTAACACCTGATTTTGGAAATATACTAACGCGGAAAAGCCGTTAAATATATTCTTAATATTACAATTTCATGGAATCATCCCGTTTATTCACCAAGTGTTATGTCGCTGGCATACACAGGATCGAATAAATGTACGTATTGGAATTTCAAAACGTTCAACAAGTTGCAAATAAGTCACTTGGTTCTATTATTCCTCACATACTCTTTGCACAACAATCAGTTTCAACTTCATAGCGTTATTTTTATGCAGCATTTCAGATTCGCCAGAAATTGTTGCAGCATTTATCTAGAACAATTTGAAAAAGTTATAAATTACTAGTAATAATAATAACTACATGAAATATGATAAATGATAAAAACAGGACTTAGCTTCAACAAACGGATTTTTAAAGTTTCTTTTAGCTTTTGACTTGAGATGGGAATTGATTTGAGATGGATTGGGGGTTAAAATGAAATCTAAAGATTTTAATCTGGCAACTCAGTTTTGGAAAAAAAATGTTCTATCAACGCTAATTTATCATATATTCAAGTATACAGAGGGAACTTAAATATATGGGTGACATTTTCACTTGAAAGCCAATTCTCGTTCGACACATTTGCCGTGCCGAGTTTCAGCAGGTAGAACTTCAAACGATCTGTATACCAGCGGAAGATTAAAATAGATATTTTATGTCGGTCTGGTAAGGTCTAATCTCGAGTTCACAGCGAGTCTTTGGATATAGGCAGTAAACAATTTATTAAGAAAATGAAACAGATACCTGTATTCCTTTCAAAAATCATGTGAGAGCACAATAAGTAGCATTGATCAATTGAATGTACTTGGTTGTGAAACTCTAGACTAATAGTTCCATGCAAGATAGAGGTCACGAAGTATATTGGAATCCAGTAAACTTGATGCTGTCACGGCTTATATATCACGGAAACAAGATGAGAGTTAAACTGTCGCACGATTTAAAAAATGTATTTCTTCCCACGAGCGATAGGGGATCATAATAATCGTGATAATTTTTTTACACTCTGCAGGTGGCCGAAATTGTCGCACTCCGTAAGAGCTCTCAGCTCAACTATATCATGCAAGTGTGTGCCGAAAGTAAAAATTCCGTAGTGCATCTTGTAGCCAGTTTATTAACAGTATTAGTAAACTTCATAGTTACTATTCATTAGGATAACGTATCTAGAACAAGCCTACCCTCCATTATGCATGAAAGAGTTTCAAGCATTATCTCGTGAAGCTATTTCACACCAATCTATATGAAATTAAGATGAACGTGAAAAACTTTACAAAATTGTTGGTGAATTCAACTTCTAAAATGTTTTGGCGATGAGGGCTACCTTCAACGTGCCAACAAGGTCGAAGGTATGAACACCCTGAATACGTGTCAACAAGGTCTAGCTTTTACACGAGACCGGTACCCGTACTGGAAGCTTGAAAATTGAATTCTTTGACGAGACCTTAGCTGTTTATAATTATATATGAGCAGAGATTTCTCTAAGTTATTAACTTCAATTAATAATTATTGTCGGGATAATTAACTCTTTCTTCAATGTTCCCTTAAACACTGTATATTTTATATAGCAGATTTTCAGCTGTTGCGTTAACACCATCATCGAAATGTAATAGTTAAAAGATACTTTACGCCATTGTCATATGATAATAAAGAAATACATTAGAATCTTAAGTAGTAAGCGTGCAGTACTTCTGTGGCAAATTGGCAACCAAACAGAATTAAACCATTCATAATGAAAATGTGTTTATACCAGACAAGCGGATGAAGATGTTTTTACATCGGAGAACAAGCGGATGAAGATGTATTTAAATCGAAGAACAAGCGGGTGAAAATATATTTATATCACCACAGATATTTTAAGCAGCAATATTCAAGAATTCATTAATACTCCGCTCCATACTTGACCAGAATTTAAACACCTTTAGACGGTGTACTAAAACTTATCTCATTTTTCGTCAGTTTCTTCCTTGATATCCCTTTCTATTGCCCTTTGACCTATCACCTCTTTGTGGTGGCTTGTGGTTAAATATGCTAATGTAACTGCCCTCCTTAGGCAACAAGCTGGACGCCACAAGTAGTGCGAACTCACTAGGTATTCCCTTCGGATCCATTAAGCAACTCATGTGATGGCACAAGATTGTTCCTAAATATACAAAGGAGAGCAGAGAGTAATTTACTCCATTTGACGTTGATTTTGTGCCGTAGTCTTAAACGATGTACCATGGATCATTCGTATTTCCCCTGTGAACGTGAATATTTACCTTTTCCTTTTTGAATGTGAATGTGGCCTCATTGGTTTTGCTCGAAACTATGTACAATTGCTATGCTTATTGTAAATCTAATTGACATGGATCGGAAAAAAACAGGTATTTGCCTTTCTACTCTGGTCGAGTGTAAATAGAATCAAGTGTAGTGAGCCACATCTAAAATAGCAAATGAATACATTAAGGAGTTATGTAATCGTGATACTGAAAGAAAGAATCCATAACGTTGGAAAAAAGAATAACGGTTCTTAAAAATTCACCTCAGCTCTCAGTTATTTTAATCATCAACGAAGCAGAGCATGGGAAAATTTTGTTTTTATCTGTTAAGCTAATCAATCTAGTGAGAGCACTTCAAGCTCTACCGAGAGTGTCTGGCAGAGGGTGAGTATAACTTATTAAACATACACAACGTATACGCGCTATTACATATTCTATCAGAGAACAAGGAATACTGGTGTTGAATGGGCATACGTCGGGTACGTTGAACTAAATGATTCGTAATTAAGATAGATATAGGTTTTTATTAATAAATCAATTATTTCACCATATCATTGGATTTTTTAATACTAGAAGTGCAATAAATCACGTATAGGATTCTGGTGTAGTGCTAGGTGGAATATATATTTGTTGATGAGTGTTATGGTAATGCGAAAATTATAATTGGATGCTACGAAAACTCATGTAGTCTCACATGACTAATTCAGTAAATGGAGTTGGTGGAATGAAACATTTGTTACATTGCATCCGAGATATGATATCCAAGAAATGTTACTTAGGGCGATAAACGTTAGAGATGGTTTAGTACAATTTGCAAATGGGATTGACGTGGATTGACCTTAGATGGATAGTGCAATGGGGAAAATAGAAGAACAGAGTTTTTTCCTGAAACAATTATGAAGCTCTTTCCATATTTTGCTGTGAGGATGATAATAAATGAAATATTTCATTATTTCCCCCGGTAACAGGTAACGACATTCGCGCTGAACATGAATCCTGTGCAATAACTCATATCGTCTCAATTAACAGCTCTTAACTTGTGTCTACAATTCTTACGAAAGAACTCACTGGCAGGTGCATATTCCTCCAAGGTGAACATATCCAATCTATCATGATGCAAACTTCACTCTTTAGGCGTACAAATAAATCCCAATAAGTTTGAATTCATGGCTATGGATCAATCCAAGCAGGGAAACGTAGGGAAATAATTTTCACCTTTTATCAGAAAAAAAATCTCATTTCGAATCAACCGATGTGAAAACTTTGAGTAAATGCAGCACCTCTAACTTTATTACAATTGGCACTTAATTAAGATCTCGGAGAATGCAACTGTAACCTCTTTTAATGGAATAGACATTTGGATGGCCCCATAGTTCTCCATGTGGTAGAAGAGTCGATTTTTTTCTCATGAAATGGAAAATGCTTCCGATCAAGCGTTCTAATCTGGTCATCACGCAACGGTACGCCATTCCATTTTGGTCCATCGGACGAAGTGGTCGACATTTCACGACCTCTAAACTCATTGTGTCAATGAGATGGACCCGAAAACGCGAACAGTTCCACGGAGGAAATAATTATATGCTTTAACAGGAACTCGAACTCGGTCCCTCCCGCTCTGCATCTAACAGAATTCCTTGAACAGTAATGCATCCTTCTCCCGTTTGGATTTAGTATTGCCTCACAAAAATATTTCGTCGGCGGACAGGTTTCCTCTAGAGATGCTAAACATGTATTAAAAGGCTGCAGCGTGCTGTAGTTAGCGAGATCACAAAGATAAAATTGAACATAGATAGTATGGTAGATTATAAAATGTCATTTGTTCCATATAAAATATGGGAAAATAATAGATTACATCGAAGATACTGGGGGTATAGATTGTGTGGTGGAAGAGGACTGGCTTCCTACCACGTGGGCCCGGGTTCGAATTCCAACGTTAACCGAGATTTTACTTGAGTACTGCACTTCCAGTTTTGCACTCCGTCCGTCGGATGGGACGTGAAACCTTAGACTCCTCGGTATCTTTCGCTTAAAGCGGAACAATACAAACGCCGAGTTTCTCTCCGCCACTAATCTTTTAAGGCGTAAAAGACCTAAGCAGTTCGTTGACTACCCCAAATGACTGCTAATACTCGAGGCTAACATGGTATGAATAGTATAGTAATGTATGAGCCTGCCTTTTTTGCTTGGCTTCGAGAGATTAGATGTTCTACCTCAGAATTTCATTTCCTTGCATGACTATCAAGTAACTTCAAATACTATACATGTGAGGAGTTGTATCACGTTGTCCGTCACATTTTCTTCTCAAGAAACGTCTCAAAGTTTGTAAGTTTAACTTTATTTTTTACTTGCGGAAACCACGCTTCGTTTCATGCAGCAACTCTTCTTTTTTTCTACGGTCAGTTACATCGACTCTGTATATATACCCATATTATACTCATAATTTTTCTAAATACATGATTCATGAATTTTGACCCTTATGTGGTCGGCTCCTCCACATTCCTAGAACCCGCTTTCTAATAGATTTTTCTTGTTTACTGCGAACATATTCCGGGATAAGTTATCATATTTCGTCATAAACGTCTTCTTGCTTGATATTTAACTCTATTTGAATACATGTCGGTATTGGCAACTTTGCAACGATAGTTCACATGCAGGTTTCGAAAATTGCAAAATCATTTCTCTACTTCCGATGTAACTCACTTCAATATGTTATCAAAGTAAGTTATTCTGGTCGTAATTTTCACTTATATATGGTACGTTCCATTCATGTAGATCAGCAATTAGCATTGGTACAATTTGCTTCTAAGCGGTAATCACGATGAACATTTTTCCATTCATGATCCATTCCTTGATTTAAATTCTTCGGTACCTCATCGAAAGGTTTAGTGGAAAAGCGTGCCGCACATTATATCTTTGCCCCATTTCCTCAATTATTTTCGCATTTTCTCTTCAAATTGTTTTCGTTCTCAGAGCAGCCTTTGAGTATCAAGAGTACCTCAATTTTTCCCCTCGTTTGTAATGATTTCTACAGTTACAGCAACTTCCTGTTCCACTCGGAGTCGTCCGATAATTTTTTGTCCGTTGATTACTGTAAATGGATGCCGTGAACTCATCGGATTCATTCAAAGCATTCACCAGCCGTTTGGCTTAAAAACCCGCGACATCGTATCCTTGGTCTTCACTAAGATATTTCATTTCGGACTCGTAATCACCCTAATACCCCTCCACCCTAAACACCCTCGTAATCAGCCTAATCAGTTTATCATCTACTTAAATAAAGTACTAAGATACAGTCAAAGTAGACGTAAGGGGAAGCAGGCAGCAAGATTTTTCTTATACCACAAGACCTTTTCCTAACTATCAGGCGTCACCCTCCGCCATGGACTATCCTCTCAAGCATCCCTTTTCTTTCCTTCGTCATAGTGAGTCACCTCCACGGAAATAAAGAAACCTATTTAGCGCATAATTGCTTTTTTCTTTTCGATTCACGTGACGCAGAGAGGCTAAGCGATACCCGCCAAGCGATTTTTTCACCGGTTTATCTGACAGCATAAGGTCTAATTTAACCACCTGACTGATGACTCACGCAGTTAATATCACGGCACTTGTGATTACGCCTCGTTGGAGGTGGAGGGTTAAATGCTTATCGATCGCCTTAATGAACATTTTCCGAAATGAACGCTTTCTTTGAGGGCGGAGAATATCATTTGCTTACGCATGGGGTACCCTGGCTCTCAGTCCCTAAATATGCCGAGTCTGGCATTTAGTTTGCCACGGGCGAACTCATTGTATACCCATCGTTTCCTGAACTATATTAATGCGGAATGCTTGCTGGCACACCACGGAAGTATATTGATATATAGTGCAGATTTCAGGAAACAAAATTGGACAGATATCACCTGATCGTCATCATAATTCAACATTCCTTAGATTGGTTTTACGGAGCTGTCCACTCCTTACGGCTACAGATTCTCCTTACAGCTAACCTCTTCTTATTAACATAATTCTTAGCTCTCACATCGTTCGCTGTTTGGTCCGCAGATCTCATGTGAGGAATTTTTTACCATTCTTCCCAGTCACTTTTCCCTCGATGTTAGCTTTCTTGTCTTAAGATATGGTTGCTCTTTTTTGCTTTCCTTCAAAGTCTTCGAAGACTTCTCCTTTCTCCCACTCTACTTCTTCGTATGTCACTCAGTAGACACATTTTTTATCTTCATAAAAGAAGCGCTTTCCAGATGCATATTCTGATGAGTTATTTCCTTACTTTCACGCTTGTACTTTTAGCTGTAGTAGATTATTCTTTTGATTGAATGCTCAATTTTCCTGAGCTATTCTACTATTTCTTGCCTCTTCCGTCACTGATTAAAACTGCTTCCCAGATAGTCATTATCTTTGTACACTTCTAGCATTTACTTCTCAAGTGTAACATTCATCATGGTGTCTGATCTTTAGCTTCCATTTGCGATCAATCTCCCCATTGAATAGACGACTGTCTTCATCACACCATACATCTTAAGACATAGCCGGTTAGATGGTCCCGTCTCCGTCTAATTTTCGTTAGGCATCTCTCATCTTTCCCTGATCATAGAGCATCTTTATCTTTCAAGACTATCATCACATTTGGAATACTTTCAGTTTTGCTTTTATAGTTGCTGTTATCATCCAATTGTCACTCCCATTACACAGCTCCAAATGTAAGTTACTTTCTTCTCATATGTTAGAAATTTTGGTGAATATCTTTATATACTCTGAAAACATTTTTGAAGAAAGATTAGTTACCTACCTTCCTCCTCGTTACGTTGAAGACACATTTGCCGTTTTTCGCAAAACTAACTACAACCTTGATAATTTTGTCAAAAACCTAAAAAGACTACTGCCATCAATAAAATTCAATGTCGAAGTATAAAATGGAAACATTCTTTCCTTTCTTGATCTTTCTCTTATAAGTTCGGAAAGAAATTAATAGTTGGCAGTTACCGGTCATCCACAAACACTCAAAACAAACTACATCCACAATCATTTCTTCGACCACTAGCTACAAATCATGTCTTTCAGTCACTTATACAAAACACTTGAACGTCCCTCTGAAAAGATCTGCCTTTAGCAAAGATCTAAACATTTAAAAAAGTCCTAAACGAATTCTTTTCCAAAAATCATTTGCAAAAATCATGATCAAGAAACCCAAATTCAAACAGTCGATCACTAACTTCACTACACACAAAACAGACGAAGCCAAGAAATACATCAAACTATTCTTTTTACCAACATCTAACTATGGGAATTGATAGTCTTCAAATCAGTGAGCACTAAGATTTCCTTCAGTAATTAAGATACGTTTAACATCTCTTGAGTAATATAAGCTCGAGTATTTTCCCGGCGAATACTATGAAGGCATGTTTATCGGGATTGCCACCGTTAATAAGCTCCATTTCCGCCAATAGGCGCCTATTAACCGGTAGCAAGCCGGAAAAACATTGCATCTCTTGAGTAACATTAAAGATAAGATTCTCACCAACCAAAAATTGGGCATTTATCATGTCAACTGCGATACTTGCCGCGTCCCTTATATGGGCCAAACGCGTTGAACAATATTAACCAGATACACAGAACATTATTGCCACTACACACACAACCCAGAACCTAGGGTAGCGCAACAATTAATTGAGACCGGACAAAACATAACACAAGATAATTTAAAAATTAAAAAGAACACTAGAAACAACCTGTTACATCTACGTAATGCCCTGCGAGGTAACACTAGGATGTGCGGCAGGAGGTGAAATGAACAAAGCACAATTTGCAAGCAACGAAGAGCTAAAATGTTACTACTTCCTGGACACATGTTAGATATAGGAGAGACACACAACTCGATCGCTAATATCTAAATAGTAATGAAGTGATTACTATTTCGGATGGAATTCATCTAAATATCTTTATTTCCATTTTCCTATCATGCATGGGTTAATCATTCTAACCATGCTTCATGCACTACTGACTACTTCAGCAATTTTTCATGTACATATCGATTTAAAATGCTGCAAATTATGTTCTCTTATGGAATGCGAGAAAAATGGAATTTAAAATTTATCGGTATCACAATCCATCCCTATAATCTTTTTTATTCGATCAAATCTTGGATGAAACTCATAACGCCGCTCTAAAACCTGTATGACAATACTATTTTTAGAGCGGTTAAGCATTTACCGAAAATCATAATCATTATATTTTTTCTACATATTTAACCTCTCAGAATGAATGGGGTTAGTGTGGGTGAAATCCTCGCGATTCGATTTTCGGAACTTAGTAGGAAATCGCAGGTGGCCAAAGGAAAGGAACGGGCCACCCTACCCTGGATATGTAAATTTCACACACCAATGGCTCAGTACGGGGTAAGCTCTACTATCGCTTACCGAAAACCAGTCTTCGTGTTGAACACTAACATGTTTTTATACGTAACCACCTATTTATTCATGGCAGCGGAACATCAAGAAGGTAAAAATAAAGTCATAGCAAGGAGTGTACACAACCTGCGATTAGCCACGAATAATCTCAGATAGGACTGAAGGCGTCAGTTTGCGTAATTTCGTAATTTTCATGGCAACAAATAAAATAAAAATTTAGTCAATTTCACACAACGTAGGCCTTGAGAATGACAACAAAACCGTCGAGAATGTCGAAACCTAGGTCGGTTTATTAAAAGTTGTGTAGAATTGACTAATAGTTTTCTTTTAGTCGTTACTATGAACACCACGAATAATCATCGAGTTCGTGATCCACGATTTGCTGGTCGAGATAACATCACAAGCAGAAATTCTCACCGGGGACTGATGGAAGGGCTGAGATTTGGAAGGGCCTGCTTTCTCACATCGTCGTCAAAGGGCGAAGGCCCCTCGCGCTCATCGAGAGGAAACACTCCCCCGCCTCACTTAACGCTCACTTCCTACGTCTTTGAATCCGACGGGCCTCTTCCTCAATGGACGCAATCAAGGAGTCGTTACCGATGATTGATCCACAAAAAGTAACCCAGGGTGATGGGATGGGTCCCACGGTGGTCCATTTCGGGCCCCAGAATCACCGTCCGCTCCGTTGATGGGTCAATGAGCGGGGTGGCCCCCCAACGCCTCGCCCATCACACGCCTCTTCGCTTACAACATGCCTAATGCCTGGATCGCATTGTGTGCAAGAACGTCAAATAATGACTAAGCTTAGCTCTACCGATAGATTTAAAATGCCCTTTTTCCTCGTACGATTAGGGATATGAATAGCGGTTAATATGTCCAATACGAGTGAATCAAACCATAGCATAGGTAGTTGAATGTTGGTATAAGGACTTGAGGGTAACCCAACTAACAGCATGTTTTTGCATGCTTACTTTGCTATTTTTGATATGTAGTGGATGTTTGGTGAGAATTCACCCTCTGCCACATACCTTTATGGTGGCTTGCAGGGTATTATGTAGTTGTAGATGTCATTTTTCCTGCGTACCATAAGAGAGCACAATATGCAGTATAGCGAAGGTATAGGTAGGTGAAGTATAGTTAGTCTCTAGTGCATGATGCATGTATATGAGTGTAGTGCATGGCCAATTACTTTATCACTACGTGGATGCTAACCATTTAGCTATATGTAACTATGATCTAGAATTATCCCATATAGTATCCTAGTTACATGTCAATAGTGCACGTTTGGTTATCTTCACCCCCTGCCGCACACCCTCTTGGTGGCTCGCAGGGTATTACGTAGATATATATGTAGATGAAGCTTAAAGTACACTGGAGCACTAGAGCTAGAGGATGGAAATAAAACTTATAAATGCGGCGCAATGCACTTCAGGCAGAAATAGTTACATAAACCTCAAAATTATAATGCTGGTTGAACAGACATAAGTGTGGTTAGGAAATTTAAATACCTTGGTATCACAATAATTTCGGATCATGTGTGGGAGAATCATATTCTAAAATGTATCTGTTTCAAAGTGCTGAAGGGATGGGGAGTTATGAAAAGAATTGTGAAAAATCGCTCCGGATGTAACGTAAAAAAGGAATAAGTTATTGCCCACTTGTAGAGCCCCACATAAGAGTACAGATTAGGAATTTGGGATCCAATGAATAAAGATTTCATTTGGGAACTGAATAAGATACAAAGGAAAGCAGCGCATTTTGTATGAAATTTCTAGGAGTGCCTTGGTCAACCACGAGCTCTTTCGACAGCTCGCAGTGTGGAATTTAGTTGTAGATGAAGGATTAACGCGCTTGGCCTTAATTGCAGGCCCTCGTTCACCTCTGTCTACTTTGATTTTCTCTAATCAGTTCATTCAGGGATTGAAAACTACCCGGGAGAACTTCAACGCAGTTACCCGCTGATGTGCACTTCAGCAGAATTTCCACTGAAAAAGTCATTCACCTTGCCCGGGACCCGAACTCGTAACCCCTCGACTTTCCCACTAGTACCAAGTCGTCCTTATTCCCTTTGAAAAACCACACAGGAAATTCACAGGGAAGAATAATGCCTTGGCAGCTTCACTGGCTAAAGAAATTGCCCAGAAAAACTGCTCCGGGTTTGAGTCCTGGGCAAAATGAATGATTTTTTTTCTCCGCGGAAATTCTGCTAAGAGTAAAATTCTTTAGGAGCACACAGGTGCTACAATTACATTAGATTTATTGAGAGAAAAACTTATCCAGGAAATATGTGGCATAGCGAACAAAAAGCTAAGATTAATAAAATGAGTTGTAGGGAAGTGTGGCGAGAAGAAGAAAGAGTGGTGTAAACTTCCAATTGTTCTGCCACAAATAGAGTATGTTGTGAGTCCATGAGATCAAGATGAACTGGATCGTGAGCAGCGTGGAGCAGCTAGGTTTGTTAGAATTTAAGGACAGGTTGATCAGTGCACCGAGACTATTTGAAGTATTAACTTAGGAATCATTAGCGAATCGTACATTGAAGTAAAAAATAATTTACCTGCAGTAATTACATGCGGATAGATTCTCGGAAGATGTGAAAAATTTATCAAAAATCTCCTACGTGCTACGGTAGGTTAGACCATGAAAATATAAATAGAGAGATAGATAAAGAGACTGAGAGGTTATCAACTCCTTTCTCCGCGAGTAATTAGGGGCCATTTTATATTCGATCTAAGCTACCGATGCGTGAGAAATTTTTAGCGTGAGAAATTTCGAAGTTTGCCTATTTTACCGTGAGGAATTTCGGACACATGAGACAAAATGTGAAAATTTCAATTTTTTTGCATGATTGTCAAATAATTTTAAATATCTGTTTAAATACGGTGCATGCCCCATAGGGATATGTTTTTTCTGAATACATGTGACGATAAGTTATTTATTAGAATAAATTGAATGATTTAGAATTTTTGAATTTACAATGAAATCCTTCATATTTCAATAAATATAGGTTTGATTCCTTGACATTAATATATTGGTATTTTAATGTAATGGTATTTACTTACTCCCTGCCAGACATCCTTGCAGTAGTTTCTAGGGTACTATATGAATGTATGTATAAAGTTTATTACAGAAACCCTTAAAAAATGGTCAGCTATTATTTCGTTCAATGTGATATTGCCAAGGAGTACCTATGTTTAAATTGAAGGCTGAATAATATTTAATGTATGCATGAAAATTAGGGGTCGGGTAACTAATATTTGTTAGGGCGTGTGGGTCCCTTACGCAAAAGTCATAGGTCCATATCCCGCCTTTACAATGGGTGCTGTTTCTGATTTGTGACAATGATATTAGTTTATCTGTTGCCATATAACGTTAGCGGTTGGAGCACAGGAATACCAAGTCTATTTCAGCCTATGTCACAGTATGCCACATCTTCTGAGTTAAGCATATCTTTCAAGGTGCATGAAAGATTGAAGAGTGGACCATGGCTTATCAATGAGGGAAGCTACTTAAGGGAAATACTCAAATCGAATACTAGAAAAACCTAGAAAAAATGACTGATGCATGGATTTGATATTGAATTTTCTTTTTTCTCCTCCTGCACACGTGTATGCATATACTACCTCTTCTTTTTCTCGCTACAGACAAATACTAAATTTAACAAAGTCCTATTCTCACACATTAAATTGAACAACGAAACTGGTTGTTGATTGCTCTTGGTTGGTCACCGTGTTGCAATTATAACTATCGTGAGAATGAACTTAAATTCCTGATGACGTGTCCAAGTGTTCAATTTAAAGAAAAACAATTTTGATGCTTTTTAAAGCGACAGGATGGTCAGTGGATGAAAAGGATATTTCTTCCCCTCCATGTATGTACTTCACTCTACTCCTTGCAGGTAGACGAAGAACACATATACATACCAAGAGCTTAGGAGCCATCTATATATTATGCGAAGGTAATTATCCCCTTTTTATACATCCGTCCCCCCTGTTAAGCTCCATAGCGTCCTCGAAGAACCCCCCACTAAATTACGGAAGGCTTTCCTTGAATCCCCAGATAATTTATTTCTCAACACTATTATGTATTTAGAAATTATTATGGTTATCAGCATTATTTTATGAACAAATAATTAATTTCATTTCTTTTTTCCAACGTAACGATTGACCGATCATGCTACCTGTCTATAGTGCATCTTCTTAGTTGTCTCCACCTTAGTTGTTATTTAATTCATGGAGGGCTACTGTTACGTGTGTAAATGAAACGAGGTGAGATATATTCAATCAATATCTACCATTAACGATATAAAAACCATAGTAACACACTATAACAAGCATATATAGCTAATGCTAATTTTACTTAGCTAAACAATCTTTTGTGATGATGCGGTCTGTCATTAAATTCTCAGCTTCTTCTCACCACACCGTAAGGTTTCAAACTATCGGACTTTACACACGGCCGTATTTCTCTCGACGTGGAATGCTCGCTCCGTCAAATAGGCTCCGGGGAGAAATTAACATCCGCTTGGTCCATGGGACCGATTCACCTCAGCGACACCGTCCCACTATACATGCCTCTGGTGACCTAAAAGGGTCCAGTTTTGGCGAAGGTCAAACGTGTCGCGCAAACAGAGGAGCGCTATATAGGGACAATATCGTCTACGTAGAGAACTCTATTGCCGGAGCCCTCTACCGACACTCGATTGCTTCAGCGATGAGCTCCTGGCGTAGATATCTCCACACGACGACGCAGTGTTCAGCTCGGAGGTTGGTGTGGTTTGCGAGGTATGATGAAGCTCACCAAGTACAAAGCTCTGGTACTAAAGTCAAATAAGCCCAAAGGCATGTGATCAACGCATCAGGGTTCTACATCTACATCTACATCTACACGATACCCTGCAAGCCACCGCGAGGGTGTGTGGCAGGGGGTGAAGGTCACCAAGCATTCACTACTAGCATGCAAGCAAGCAACTAAAGGGTCTCATGCAACTAGATTGTTAGTATCTATAGTATTTGAGGGGTTAATACATGCATCATGCACTACAGAATACTCTAAAATATTTCCCCTACCTATCCCTTTCCTATGCTGCCTATTCTGTTCTCTTATAGTACGGGGGAAAAATGCCATTTTGAATCTATCTGTACGACAATCTATCTCTCTAATCTTATTTATCTGGTCGAATCTAGCATAATACGCTGGTGTTTTCAATATGTGCCTAACATCTTCAGTAAAGCTATCCGATTGAAATTTCTGCAATAGATTAAATCGGAACTTTAATCTACGCTCTGATAATGATTCCCACCCTAATTCTTGTATTAATTCTGATACACTACTCAGCCTATCGTAACACCTTTTGACGAACCTAGCTGCTCTACGCTGCACACTGTCTAGTTCTCTCATCAAACCTAATTCATTAGGATCCCATACACTGGCTGCATACTCAAGGTGGGGCCTAACTAGTGAAAAGTAGCATCGCTCTTTTGTCTTCTCATCACATTTCCCAAGTACTCTTTTTATAAATCCTAGCTTTCTCTTCGCTCGGCCGCATATTTCCCTTATGTGTCTTCCCCATGATAAATCTTTAGTGATTGTGACACCTAAATATCTTACGGTTTCAACGTTTTCGATCTTCGTGTTATTAATTCTATAGGATCGCTCTATCGAATTATTCCTCCTCCAAAAATTGATAGCTACACACTTTTTAAGGTTGAGTTCTAACTGCCATTTGTCGCACCACTCTTGAATTGCATCTAAATCCTTGCTAAGTGATTTCGTGTCCTCTTCGTTTGATATACCCCTGTACACCACCGCATCGTCTGCAAAAAGTCTAAGGTTACTACTAACTACGGTACCCAAATCTTTTATGTATAAAAGAAATAGAAGCGGACCTACTACGCTACCCTGGGGAACTCCCGATGTGACTTCGATTGTGTCCGACATGGTACCATCTATGACAACCCTCTGCTCTCGCCCACTTAAGAATTCTTTTACCCAACATACAACGTCCTTATTTATACCAAAACTCTCTAACTTCAAGACTAATTTGTCATGAGGAACTTTATCGAAGGCCTTTTTAAAATCTAAAAATATCGCATCAACTTCAGTACTGCTTTCGCCGTGGACTAAAATATCGTGTACGAATAAAGCTAATTGTGTCTCGCAGGATCTACCTTTCCGGAGCCCATGCTGGCTGTTTATGAGTAATCCCTGACTATCCAAATGCCCCATGATCGAACTGACTACTATGTGCTCAAATATCTTACAAGAGATTGACGTGAGTGAAATGGGTCTGTAGTTACTAGGTTCTTCCCTATCACCGCTTTTAAATATAGGTGTAATGTTAGCTACTTTCCAATCCTTGGGTACTGTGTGGTTCTTTAGTGTTTTATTGAATATTATTTCTAGATAGGGGGCTATTTCAGAAGCTAATGTTTTATAAACTCTGGAAGGAATTTGATCGGGACCTGGTGCTTTGTTTTTACTTATGCTTTTTAACTGCTGCTCTATTCCGCGACATGAAATGTTTATTTCGGGCATTTGCTCACTGAAAGTGTTCGGCGGTGGTTCCACTGCGTTTTGTGACGATGAGTTGAATACACTTGGGAAGAAGGTGTTTAAAGTGTTGGCTTTTTCTACACTGCTGGTGACTCTGATTCCTTTATCATTTTTAAGTGTGTGCACTGTGGACTTATTTCCCTGAAGCTCTCTCACATATGACCAAAACGCTTTAGGATTGCTATCTAAATATTCTCCTAACATCTTGCTCTTGAAATGTGATAACGCTTTCCGACATGATTTCCTTGCTAATGCTCTCGATTTTTTATAGTTTTGAACTAGCTCATTTTTTTCCTCTACCGATAGACCCCGTCTGGCATTTTTCATCTTAGCGTGGCATACCCTTTGTCGCTTTAGTGATTTCCTAACCTCCGCGTTATACCACCTTGGCTCTGTATTATCACTAATATATTTACTTGGTATGTATTTATGAACTGCGTTACGGGTGACCTCAAGAAATTCTCTCCACGAATCCTCTGTATTTAATCCTTTGCTTTGTTCGCTGAATACATTAAACGCTTCCCTTAATTCCTCTTTCATACCGTCGTAATTTGCCTTGCCAAATAAGTACACCCTCCTCCTTGGTTTATAATGTCTTTCAACGCCTACAATAAATTTCGCATGCACTATTTTATGGTCACTAATTCCTGTGTCTGTAACTGTATTTAGAACTCGCTCGGGTATATTTGTTGCTAATAAGTCTAGAATGTTGTTTCCCCTGGTCGGCTCTGTTACTAGCTGTTGTAAAGAATGTGTCGTAAAGGTGTTCAACAGTGATTCGCAATGTTCCTTATCCTTACCTCCTGCAATGAAACTACACGTATTCCAGTCTATCGAGGGGAGATTGAAATCTCCGCCTACTATTATTCCTCTATCATTCTTCCCAGAAAGTAATGTGCGTATCTCTGACTCTAGCTCTATTATAGAATTGACGTCTGCGTCCGGTGGCCTGTAATATGCACCTACATATATCTGTTTTGCGTTACTACTTTTACTTTTAACGGAACACCAAATACTTTCTACATTTCGCTCTGAAATAAGTTCTCTTCTACTGACATACGGGTCCTTCACAGCTATGAAAACTCCTCCTCCGTTTCTGCTTACTCTATCCTTTCTGTATACTGTAAAACACTTCGGAAATACTTCATGATCTGATATGTCCTTCGAAAGCCAGCTTTCTGTACCTACGATGAGGGTTGAGGGGAGGGTCCGTTCCTTTCCCTCTTCTATGGTTCAACAGAAAATACTCAACTGCGGTTTAACTACACGTGTCCCAAGAAATTTCTCTGATTCGTATTCTTGAACTCCTATTAGCATTCTAATGCTCTACCCGCCTGGGAAAATTGTCGACACCTTCTCACAATCCATAATAATATTCGTAGTCTCATGCGTATCTTTTTGGAATTTAATTGTTGAAATAGTCGTAAAATTAGCTATCAAGGTGATCCCACGGATAAGGTTACATCACTACGTATAGTTATACTTAATCTAAGTCTACTCCACAGACAAAATAATCCAGGTCCACAGTAGGATTGACACCTGCTGCCTCTGCCTATGTGGATTCAGGCGTCACTCAGTAATTTGCAGCAGGAGGAATATATATTTAAATGTAAGCACCAATTTAGCAATGAGATAGTATCCTATGGTTTTATTGTCTTGATCATATGTTTGTAACCGCGGGAAAGCCGTTCGATTTTAAAATGACGTAAAGTATTTTTCCTCATTAGTTAATAAGTAAAAACTTCAAGGGTTCGAAAACGCGACGACAAACTATTGAATGCTAGTTCATCTGACAATGACACTCAAACTAAATCCTCTATAATATCTGCGAAACATATCGTAACTCCTTTTAACGAATTTACCTGCTCTATGCTTTCCCCCGTTAATTTGACGAATTTTAATAATCCATTAGATCATTCATCTTAATTCTCTGATTTTTACCGGGTGAAACACAGCTTCATCCGCACGAGTATCGCGAATAGTAATTCCGTAAGCCCGTACTTACCAAGATGGCCACTGACTTCTCAAATCAGCTGCAATGCATTCTACAGTACAGTCTAACTTCCGTGGTGCACAGTTTACTTTGATTCCATCGAAAACTTTTTGGAGCGCAAGGTACAAAAATGATTGCCAGCACGATAGTATCGTGGCCGATAACTTGCGCCAGGATCGTTGAGATCGGCTATGTTATACCGTGTCCTCCAATCTATCCTACCTCAAAAATGGAGGATATCAAATGTGAGGCTCACTATCAAAATACATGCTTTAAACCCCTCGCGAAACCATTGCGATAAAGCCTTCCAAATGTTTGCGTGAGACTGTGGGGAACGAAACAGAGGCACGGAGAATGAGGGTAATTGCCGCTTCATCAGATTTTAAGGGATTCCTAACGCGGCATTCGAATAATTAATTATATTATGCGAGAATTCTTATCGCGTTTTTTGCCACTGATGTTTGCACTGGCTCCGCTAACGGATATTTAATTAAAGGCTCCCGGTGCTGACGTCACCTGTAGTCTTGGAGTAATCATTAAACTAGAATAGGGTTCTTCGTTTACCTTTCCCTTTTTTTAATTATTTTCATTCTCATGGATATAAGAGATGAGTGGCTGGGATGAGAGGAGCAGAGGAGAGTCCTTCGCTAGAATGGAATTTTCCTTCTCCGTCAACATCCGGGGATAATTACATTCGATGTCATCGACATGGGACCCTTCGAATCACCCCTTGCGTGTGTGGCATGGGGTGACTCCACGCTACGAGCGCATTGTTGACGGGTGTATACTCAAGTTGCTAGATTCTAATGTACCGACTTAACGGGCTGGAATATTTATTGAGGCAATGTGACCGACCACTGAGGTCATTGCGCCACTAAGGCTAATTATGTAATTGGATAAGGGAAGGGATTTTTCAAGAACCAGAGGAACAGTGAAGTGTAAATCGGCGGCGGTATAAGTCTACTCTTAACTGAAGGCGCCAAGGGGTCCGCGGTTTTAACGTCCCATTGTGTGGACGCAGAATTGAACTCATAGTGTTACCCACTTAGCTCTCAAGTAGGAACCGGTATGCCAAGTGAAATCTGTGTAATTATCAAGAGAAGCCTCGATCTCGGGATGGTAAGCCAGTGCATTAGTTAAAGCACCAAAGCCATCCATGTCTAAAGCCAGGTGATATGGATTATTGAAATTGTGAATAACAGGGTGGTTACAATTAAAAATAAAACAAAATTCATTAATTGCGATTGCCTCACCATGAACGTATTCATTATACGCAAATAATTTAGATTGAGAAATTCCAGTTTACATTAAAATTAAATGTTAATTTTAAGTTCAATTGAAAAATCTCCTAAATGGCGGTATTGCGCAGCTTTGTAGCTGACGTAAGAGGTACATAGTTTACGTTTCAAGGAAAAGGGACTAATCGTAAACTAAACTTACCACTGTATTTTAGAGCCCCTACTCTCTAGTAAGCATGTACTAATGATCACCTATGAAAAATATCAAATCTCGGAAAATCTCCTTCCTCATTAAACATGAAAGACTCCTCAAACATGGTAATAATAGTCTTTTTATACATTCCTACGTTTCCAACTCGTTGAGTCCCCTGCTACCGTGGAGTATGGCGAGAACCTGTCCAAGTTCACGGCATGATTAATATATTAAATACTGACTGCTTTAAAAAAATGCTCTGAATCAATTATTTTAAAATAAATAAATAAAAGGAAATTTTAGAAAATAGATGAATGAATGCTCTTCAGATACTTGGTAATAAGCCCTTACCCGACTTTCGCGAAGTGCGCCGTCTGCTCAGAAGCGCTCGCAGCACGATCTAGCGGCAGGGAGAGGAAAGAGTGTGCGTAACTTTGATGATTTTCAAGATTAAAAATATATATCTAACATCATCTAACCCTGATAATTATGCTTGATTTGACAAGATAAATAAGATTGGAGAGACGGACGGACGGACGGAGATTTTTTGGACCAATAGATTTAAAATACCATTTTTCCCCAGTACCATAAGATAACAAAGTAGCATAGCAAAGGGATAGGTGAAATATCGTTAGAGTAGGCTGTAGTTCATGATGTATATTTTAAAAGTACTAACATATGCATGCAAGGGAATATAGATAAATTAGAGTTAAATAATGAAATTATAGATTATTGTAATTATAACAAATTATTCCTTTACTACTATGTAGGTACTAACCCTATAGTTGCACATGATTCTATTATCTAACAAGTTTCTATGAAGTTTGCCACTATTGTAGCTCTTGGTAGCACGGTAGAAATACATGTTTGGTGATATGCACCCCCTGCCACACGTCCTCGCTGTGGCTCGCTGGGTATTGCGCAGATGTAGGCGTTCAACGTCTCACCCGTCGGATAGAGCTATGAATTTCTGAAGTGGTGTAAACACCACACGCAGATGGGGAACAGTATGCTAATGACAAATCTGCCATGCCAGGGTTTGAACCCCGACCCACCGGTTGCGAGGCCAGTATTATAGCCACCTCACCTCCCCGATCCTGTTGTTGTTTTAGTTAGTTTTTATATATATCTCAACACTTCTCGTTCTTACTTTCGCCTCCATCACTCGGCACCCGAAAGTACGTTTATCGGTATCTGTGCGAGATGAGAATTGGACATATTGGAATATCTTTCAAATACTTAAGTGTTTATATGATGCATGGCTCACTGCCTGAAAGGATTATACGACTATTACGACTATTCGAGGAAAATTCATGCATGAGAAAATGTCTCTAGTATATAATGGAGTAGAATGATTAAATACTATGACAAATATTATTATATTATGGCAATATGTTGCCATAACACATACCTATTCACTTTTTGCACATTTGTCCAGAGAAGGATATATTTTTCAATTATCTCATTACACATGGCTTGTAGAGCATGTCTTTTCAAAAGAATGAGTATATTTCATTTACAGCGATGTAAATATGTGGAGAAGATAGCGTATGTAACATATTCCAATGATATGGAAAAAGAACCATCAACATCATGGGTCAAAATTCCTAGGATTTGTTTGACGCAACCCTCAACTCGATTGTCGAAGGAGGGTAGCATGGCGTACACATTATCCTGCCTAAAACGAAAGAAGGCAAGGGTTAACGGTGGCTATGCAATGGAGGTGACAGACAACAAAGTCATTTGCGAATGCTATTTAAGATTGGAGGGTATGAACGGATAAGGAATTCGTCCAGGGATCGGCGCTGGCTTCCAATTCGACGGACGGAGTTCTAAATTTAAAGTGCTCTCCACACCGAAATCGAGTGCGAACCGATCATCAGTATATGGTCGTCATCATAAGTTAATGATTCTTAGATTGGTTTGACACAGCTCTCCACTCGATTCTCCCATCGGCTAACCTCTTCATACTGACGTATCTCTTCTCTTACACATTCCTCACTAGTAGCTCCTCATATCACATGTGAGGCCTTCCTTTTCCATTCTTCCCATGCACATTGTGCACATATGGGTAAAATAGCATTTCATCATTTTAATCCATTATGGACCACACACACACTTTTCTCACCCATGCATTTTCCTTTGGTAGGCGTAAAATCCTTCCAGGCGACGAGCCATGCAACGAATAAACACTGAATATTTGGAAGATCAATATATTCCATAGTTCTCGGAGATCCACATGAGATTCGAGTGGGAAGGAGTGCTGTTGACTCAATCTTTAATTTTAACTATTGCTTCATTTTGGACCTAAAAGCAGCCATTAATCTGGTCATTTCCCCAGTAGAAATTGAAGGTGTCCTTCCTTCCAGCAATTTTCTCGGCGATTATCTTCATTACGCCAACCATGTCAAGATATAAATAAATAATACTGGCAAGCATATCATATAAACAGTTGGGGATCGGATAGGTGTGTTGACTTGAAGACCGGCCTCCTATCCCAAGTTCCTGGGTTTGAATCCTGGTATCAGCAGAGACATTTCTGTTAGCCGACTACATATTCATTGTACGAGTCCGATGCACAACAAAAAACTTCGTTGGCCAAAGCATTCATTAGCCACTCACTTTTGAGCTGAGATATCGCAATGCTTGTTACTTTAAGGGCAGGAATTGCTAATAATATACGTGAAGTAAACGCTCTTTGCCGTACCACTGGATGAGGGATATAGAAGAGCAATTATTATGACACGCGGATGAAGGTGATTTGAAAGCAAGCCATGGACAGTATTTATGGCATCCAATTTTGACGCATGGAACACAGCTAGCGTGGGAGAAAGGCGCATCGAAGGGAAAGTAGTGGGTTTTTGCGGGTTTATTAAAAGAAGTTATGATTAGGTGGCAAAGTGCTGCTCCGCGATGGTCTCCAATGGCTCGTCAAAATTTTAACGCCTCTCCTTTCTCTTCATCGGGAAGTAAGGTGTCGCGTCCCTCTGGGAGCCAACCATTAAATAAATACGTTCTCGGAGATCGGCAAGAGATCCGGGAGGGTAGGAGTGCTATTGACTTGATCTTTAATTTTAATTATTGCTTTATTGTGGGCCTAATGGCATCCATTAGCCTGGTCGTTTCCCCGGTAGGGTTTGAAGATGTCCTTTCCCTCCAGCAATACGAGTCAATAAATTAACTTTAACACTCAATGCATTGTTTAAGTGGTGCAGGTCTTCAAAAAGGTATTACATGACCACAACTGCTTCATCAGAGCCGCGATGTGTTATCTAACTAGCAGGCCATGCAAATCCACTGAGAATTGCACCATGCAATAAAAAAAGTTTGATTTTAATTGAATTTCTGGGCTGAAACAAATGTTCAACAAATTGATTTACATTTTTGTGCTTCATTTTTGCTCATTTTGTCATTCATGCTGGTAATTTAGTTAATATGGCATTGATGGCATTATTCATAGGTGGGTACGTACTTAGTTATCTAGAGGTTTTGCCAGAGAATGCTATCAAAATTTTTCAGGGATGGGACGAAGGGTGGACAGAAGCCCGGCATCGGAATTAGCCTGTTATTAATGAAAGGCGCATACAGGTTCGTGGTATAACGTCCCGTCAAACGGACGGAGTAATCAACTTACAGTGCTCTCCACGCGGCATTCATGAAGGACCATTCGGCAAAAAAATTCTCTGCCACCGCCGGGATTCGCACCTGGACCTTCGGAGTGGGAGTCATGTATTCTAGCTACTCCAACATCCCGAGCCCTTCGTCCTTTAGGGCACCTAAATCATACTCATATAAATGGTCGTATGCTGTTAATATAAAGGGATGGAGTTGGTGTGGTGGCTAGAGTGACCTCCTGTTAGGGATTGTAAAATCGATTTCGATTTTAATCGAAAATCGATTATCACACTCCGATTTTTTATTTGATCGAAGTGGAATTTTTGTTTTGAAAAATCGATTATAACTGATCGATTTTCGATTTTTAGCTTGCTACAGCATTTGATTTTGCCGCCTCGATTTGCTCTGCACCGTGCTATTTCACTCTGCATCGCAGTTGGGAACCTTGGAGGGGAGGAAAAGTGGTTCGGACACCGGCAGTTTTGAGTTGCCAACTGTAGGGCTGCGGATTTGTATTATAATTGTAGTCTTTCCGGCGGGTACTCGCGGTCGAAAGAAATGCATTGTAGACCGTGAGACGAAGATTCGAAATGATAATATGCGTTGAGATTGCGCCTTTTTTTTGTAAACGTTTTCTCAATAAATCGCTTCAAAGCCCTTGCCTTCTTCAAAATAGATTCATCCATTCCGAATATGGTCTTCTGCGCATGGGCCACGAATTTTCAATCGCACCCTACTGTAGGCTGCGTGCGTTGGCAAGTATGCGTATTGTTTGATTCGTCACCGTGCTACTTGTGTTTCGTTTGTGTCGTGCCGTTCGGAGAGCGGTTTGCCGCCCTTTGCACCAACCATGGCTCCTCCAAGTGCTGTTTGGCAGTATTTTAGCAAGCAAAAAATTAATAATAAAACCTTTGCTGAATGTTCAAAGTGTCACCTGAGCTTGACTTACTGTGGCTCGACTAGAACTTCGATCTGTCATCTGAAGAAGGTGCACAAGTTTGAGGTTTATGTTAGTGCGCCAAAAAGAAAGAGAACGGCAAACAGTGAATATGATAATAAGTCTGAGGAAGAAATGGACCTGACTAGTGATTCTGATGCAGCAACAGCAGCATTTCCCTTAACTCCGCCATCACCACGATTAGATGAGGTAAGGATACGGAAGTTTAACTCGTAGGCTTCCGCGGATGCACTCTTGACTTTCTTTTTTCGGGATTCATTCCGCGTTTATTCAAATAGCATAACAATATTTCACTAGCCCTCCTGCTAGCTTCGTCAGGTTATCTGATCAGTCGTTTCCTCGCCCGTCGTCCTATATACAGGAGTGGACCCCATTGTTGCCTGAATGTTTGAATTTGAAAAAATCCGTTTAAAATTCTTCCCCAGAGTATAACCGTCTTCAAGGTTGATGTTCGATGGTCTTTTCGTTATTTCTATAGCCTCCTTGATTAGCCTGACAAAGCTAGCAGGAGAGCTAGCGAAATATTGTTACACTATTTAAATAAACGCAGAATGAATCCCGAAAAAAGAAATGGTCAAAATGTACGGATGTTTGTTTACTTTCAACATTTTCAGGACGGACGACAATACTTGAGGGCTTGAGTAAAGAATTATGTCTTGCTTGTCAAATTCAAATTTTTTTTAAAAGTAAACAGATACCGTAAATGAAAATTTGTGTCCATAGGCTTGTTCCCGTCGTCGATTTCCGTCAGTTAATGCTCTCACCACCCTCGTCATCTGCACGATTAAGACCGCCAAGCCGAGCAGGTTCTTCAGGAGGTTTCTCTCGTCCAGATAGTCGCTGTAACATTTTAGGACCTCTAGACAGATGTTTCCTCAATGCCTCTTCATTTTCTGGTGAGCTCACTGTTCAGAAGATTGGTAAGGTTTGATACTACATACTCCAAGCTCGGCTTGCTTTCACACTAGTGTGGGGTGTTGAAGCTAACGCCGAACAGGATCGGGCTGGTGGCGTGCCAATCGAGCTGCGCCAGTTCGTAAACCGTCCTCCAGTCGACCGCAAGTCCAACCCTACAAGCCTGGGAGGAGATTAATGGAGAATATCCCCACATATACAAAGTAATCAGCAGGATTTTATCTATAGTTGCCTCTTCCGTGCCGTGTGAGCGACTATTTTCTCACATCGGGTTAATTGAAACTCAAGTGCGAAATCGATTATCCGGAAATCATTAAAATATATTAGTTTTTTTAAGGTCCATCCCGGAGGAACACTGGTTCCACGACTTTGCCAACAAGAAATAAATAAAATTCTGTTTTTCATTCTGTGGTATGCCCACTTCTTAACATACAATTCTTAATGCTACTAAATTATACGTAATTTGCTTGTTATATTACCTATATGTATATAAATACCTTGTATGGATTATTACTTTCCTGCATACCTTATTGATATCTTTAAAATAATATATTGTATTAATAAATTTAACCGTATTTAGTTCTAACTCTAGGATTATTTTGGGCAAAAATCGAAATTTTAGAAAATCGATTTTAAAAACCTTAATCGAAAATCGATTCTGGATTTAAATTTCCAATCCCTACCTGCTGTTACCAGGGAACTGGTTTGAATTCGGGATGTGCAAGATTTATTATTATATTTCCGGAATGCATTTTAAGTGTATTGCTACCTTTGTCTTAGGACACTTAAAATATTTGGACCCCTACTTGCATTTCGTAATGACACGCTGGGTTTTTCTTCATACATTCTGCAATTTCATGAGGCTTTAATTATTTTAAGGGTATCTTCACTCGTAATCCTAGCACCTACGTTTCATAACACCACCTCTTCAGACTTTGTGGAGAAATTATGCGAGGTAAATGCCTTCGTTGATGAAACCATCGTCCAGATCAATAGTTTTTGAAAAGTGCCAGATTCCGAAGGGCAAGTTATTAGGTTTACTATTTCGTGGTGTTAATTATAATACTCTAGTTCGTATTGTGAATAATGACCAACCAAAACTACTAAGGTTTCTTATTACCATTCCTTCATATTTGATCCTAAAACAAAAAGGACAAGCCTGAGGCGTGATTGGATGTTTCGTTTACCAAGCCCATGCGTTTCCTACTCATCCACTGACGTTGTCAATAACATCGCTCTCAAAGTTCCCCTTAGACGCCTCGTCAAAAGGATATTTGATGGAAGAGAATGAGGCGTACATCACCTGCATATACTTCGTCGACAGCTAGAGTACCCTGCAAGCCACGTTCAAGGTGTGCGATACAGAGGTTATCTTCACCAGACATGCACTTCTCAACACGCGACCAAAAGGTAACTGATTAACCAGTAAAAAAACTGTTGCTGTGTGAAGCTGACAGTGAATGAGACTTGAAATTACAGCATAAAACAGCGAAATTTAGCTGCTAGGGCTAGGGAGATTTTAATTTCCAAGAACTCTCAAAACTGAACCCGATTAGGAATGTTCTGAACGTGCGCGCTCGCATCATTAATTTTTATAAAATCGCGCAAAAAAAAAACGAAAAAATGGTCGTATTGCTACACATTCTGTTAGGTATTCAGCGCACCAAACTCATTTGATGCAGAAAACCATTATTTTATTCACATTCACTATAAGCAGTTTGTTTCCAGACAGGTTTGTGTTATCGATGACGGTGAAACGAAAGAAGGATCCATGATCCCACCGCTTGTTTAACCATCTATTAATATAAATTGACATTTTATCTTGTGAGCTGTCTCTAGGGAGTATGGCAGGGGATGGAAGATCCCCAGCCGTAGAGTTGACTTTTAGCTAAAAACCTTAGTTGGTTGGTACTGCAGAATGGTGTGAAATGTGTTTGGAGGAATAATGTGTATTTTGTTCTCGTTGTAGTCATGTATTGTGCGTGGGAGAAACGAATTCTTGTATCTCTCGGTCCGAAAGTTGAGCTTTCTTAATTTGTCACATCTGCCTGTTCCACTGATGAGGTGTGAGGGTAGAAAGGAAAGGAGTGAGGTGAGAACAAGACAGCCCTTTTCCTAAACATACTCTTCCCATTACCTACCGCGTCACCTAACGGACGGTAATGACGTAGGCAGTCATTTCCTATTACTCAAGTAAATGACGTGGAACTCGCTTCGGAATGCAGCGGAAACAACTGAAGGATGGGGAAAGAGTGATAGTATCACAAGACACTTTCTAAATTGGTCTTTGTAGCATTTATTCCCTCACCTACGCAACACAAAAACGCAAAAGGAACTGCTGTGATGCATGTGGAAAAGAAATATAAGGATGATAATATTCCCTAGGTGTTAACAAACGTTATTGACTGAACGAATGTATTTTTGCTTTTAGCATTTGGCACATGAACGATTTTAATATTTGACGACACCCCAAAGACATGGTATTCTATGCTTCACTTATTTCCTCAATTGAATATTTGATTGTCAGATGTTTTGTTTGACCTTTGTGGGTCATTATCAGTATTACCGTAGGCGAGGGGCAGTCATTTCCTTGCTCTTGCGCCGCCTGGGTCTTGGAGGCCGATGGCTGGACAAAATATCTCGACACCAATAATGCCATGGGCACAAGCGCCCGTGACGCCTTTAAGAGCCTCCGATTTTGAATGAATCCCTACACAAATAGTAGATGACGACGAAAAATACGTGGGCGCTCTAACGCGAGAGCATTCATCAATGTGGGTCCCGTGAAGAGGACGCTTCATATCCCATTAGCCAATGTTTGCCGGAAAAATATGGCCCGTGGGTACTTAACGGGTGATCTAAACACATCCTTATTCCACTCGCCTCTCAACTTATACTTCCTTCGTGTATTTTGGTACGGTATTTATTCTATTAGTCAAAGCGTTTTTATCGCACGGCTCAAGGCCTGTATCACCAATCCCGCTCTTGCAAACATTATTTCGTAATTGTTTACTGTGTCCCCACTTTATTTCACCCAGTAATCAACGCCAAGACATGTTTGTTCGTTGAGTGTTTTGCTTACCTTGTACTGATCCCGAAGGCAACTGGTATACATAATTGTTAGTAGTAAGGTCTAACCCTTCCCCCTAACTTTGCCGCGGTACTATACGAAATTCTGGAGGTACGTGAGTAGCACTGCTTGATTTCAAGTATGGGAGTCGAAAATGTTGCACTCATGTGGCGATTTTAAGCACGTACATACATTTTGGTTCCCATGCCGTTCGCCATGTATCCTGGAATCTTACGCCGATCGCTTTTCATTACAAACCACTAATCCAGCCGTCAACCACGAGGGAAAATTGCCAGAGAAATAAGATTATATGGACCCAGAATCGAACCAAGGGCCTTTACTTGTGGGGTCATTGGTAAGTGGATTGATTTCCGATCCAATAAGACTTTTTCCGTCCGCAATTTTCAACGAACTTATTTGCCCTGCACAACGGTACTGAAAAATCTTAAAGTGGTGGCTTATCACCCTTTGCTATAAGTTAGAGTAACTGTTCTCGCGGGCTTCTTTGAAGTCCAATTCCGCCTAACGAGTGCCATCCTTAATGGACCATGATGGTGAATGAGACCTTGCACCTTCAGGACTTGCTGGTAATTTACTTTGCATTAGGAATTCAAGGAAGCGTAGGGGTCAGCTCTTTGAGAAGTTAAAAGTCCGTGGTTCCATTCCGGTCGAGGAAACTTTCTCCTATGACAAATTTAAACGCACTTGCTACTTGTGAATAACTGTGAAAAATCCTTTAGCATGACGAAGCATTTTGAAATCAAACTTCTTCATTTTTGACCTTCCGATTTAACTAACTACTTGAGCGATTAGTGCAAATATGGTACTGAAGATATTATACTTTATGATATATCCACTGCATGGTTTAGGTGATGCTGGATTGACCAATAATAAAATGAACAATTGAAACATGAGAGTCCATAAATATATTCAACTATAATTATGAAATTCACCTAAAGATCACATTTTCCATTTTTTAGCTGCACAGTAAAGAAAAAGACTATCTATCATCTGCTAACTGTTGACTCGACTGGCCTAAATACCCTGTAGGTTTATAAAGGAAAACACATTGCCTCGGCCTCAGAATACCGTCAGTTTTCTAGAGGATTATTTAAAACTCAAAATCTGACATCACTACGTATTTTATGTATATCATCGCAATTTTGAATTCAAAGCGTGAACAAAATACAAATCTATACTCAATTCCCCTTTAAAAGCACTTTTATCTATCCAATAGGACCAATATTTTAATTTAGTTTCCTGAAAGAAAAACCACGGAAAAAAGATGAAGACATTTTGCATTATATCCTTATGGACGCCATTCTGAGCAACTTGAGGACGAACCTGGCTGTATTAGATCTATGTAATATTCACCCCCCCTTAGGCTGCTCATAGAGAAGAGAATGGAGAAGAATAAGCCGGCGTTCATTGCACTAATGGATTTAGAGAAGGCTTTTGACAACGTGGATTGGGATTCAATGATTGGAATTCTGAAGGGAATTGGAGTGTCCTACAATGACCGAAGAATTATACAGTCGGTATAAAAACCAAGTAGCTGTGATTAAATCTGGACCCAGACGTAAAGAGGCAATAATATAGAAAGGAGTAAGACAAGGCTGTGCACTGTCTCCCGTAATTTTTGATGTTTACATCGAGAGAGCCATCAATGAATGGAAGAGAAGTCTTCTGGAGTGACTATCCACTGAGAAAAAATAAGCATGCTGCGAATCGCTGATGACATAGCACTCGTAGCAGAGACAGAGAGGGATCTGAACAAGATTCTAGTAACCATGGAAAGGACAATGGACAGATATCAGCTGAATGTAAATAAGAAGACTAAGATATTGGTGTGCAGCAAGAAAGAATAGACCAAAAACAATATCAAACTAGGAAAACATAAACTTGATGAGGTGAAAGAGTTCTGTTACCTAGGAAGCAGAGTAACCAGCGATGGACGAAGCAAGAAAAAAATAGATAGTAGATTAGCCCAAGCAAAGAGGGCTTTCTATCAAATGAAGAATTTACTTACAGCTGGAAATACAAGCGTAGAAGTAAGGTAACAGTTCATCAGAACATACATCTGGAACATGTTTCTTTACGGCAGTGAGGCATGGACGATGACAGCAGCGGAGAAGAAAAGGGTAGAAGCATTCGAAATGTGGTGCTAGAGGAGAATGATGAAGATTAAATGGATCGACTGGGTAAGTAACGAGGAAGTCCTAAGAAGAGTGAGAGAAAAGAGAAGTCTGATGACAACTCAAAAAAAAAAGAAAGGAGAACTTAATCGGCCATATCGAGACAATTGTCGAGGGAAAAATGAACGGGTAGACTTGAAAAGGCAGGCCTCGTATGAGATACATGGAACAGGGTGTGAAGGATGTAAATGAGGAGAATTACGTCATAATGAAAAGTTTGGCCGATAGAAGAATCGAGTGGAAAGCTGCGTCAAACCAATCCTAGGATTGTTGACCAATGATGTAATATGCACATTGCTTTCCTCTCTAAAGTAATGGTGAAGTATGCGAAAACGGATTGAAATAAAATGAGAATCATCTTTATCAACGTAGACGTACGGGATACATGTTAGACTTTGAAAATTATAAATGCGATAACACAGAACAAGAAACGAAGTGCACCGCAAATCATTTTCAAAGCACTAATCTCCCAATGCTTACAGTTCTCTTTTCTCAAAATGTCCTGCGTGTATGGATGAGAGCTGGGTGAAATAGATGTCAATTACAAATAACGATACCCTTAAAATGACAAATAACAATAAGTACCCTTCATTGCAATGATCTGATTCTTTTTTTCGTGTTTTCGAACGAGTAATCACTACCATTTTTCAAATCATTCGGTGTAGCAGTTGCAAAACATGGCATAGCTGAGTCCTATTGCCACTGAAATAGGTAACATGGGCGTGGATATATCAGTCTATGCTCTTCAATGAGCATTATCATCATGGGTGTTCTAACATGAAAATCAGATTTGCTGGCGATACTGCCGCCTGTAGTCGAGAAATACGTTGTCTATCCTCTTACATGTAATCTAATTAACCTTCAATTAATCCACTTAGCATGTTAATCTTCAATGTCAACAGTCATCATCAATTGCCTCATGAATGGCATGATAAAACTAATCAAATTAACGCAATGTCCACATCTTCACCGTTCGTGCAGTGCTGCCAACACTCATTCAAAGCAAAGAAATAAGAATGCATTGACGATGGATTGAGAGCGTTTCATTACGTGTCCCCTACATGGCCACTGGAAATAAATTCGAATGAATTCATTGTGATGATTATTTCTTTCCCAATATGTACTCATTTCCAAAATACTAATTATATCAGGTGAATCACAATATGAAACGTAGAACCAATTAAATACTGTGCCCCTTCCGCTAAAATCAATATCTAGGGTAAACATCCGGCATACAGCAGGAATATCAAACCGTTGATTGTAGTTGGTAATTAGTTTCTAGTAAATACGATGGAAAGGCAAGGTAGGGGTGCTGATCCTCTCGACAGTAAAAATAATAATGATACATTAGATACATGATTCGTACGAATGAGATTCGTTTACGTAGATAAAAAAATTACCAAGAGGGTCTGTCAAATTCGTTAAGGCCATTCGACCTTTTATGTTAGAGTCATAGAATTATTGGAGAAATTCCAAACCAACCTTTCAGTTACAAATTGTTTTAGTTGTATCTGATCGTGTGTAGAACATTTTTAAGATGCGTCAGCGTCAAACACATAAATATTTTGAAATGTTTAAATTTGCGACCAATTTGTATATGATCATAATATTAGTGAATGAAATTGAGAAGGATAGGTTTCTAATATCTTTCTTCACACGTACAATAAGTAATAAGAAAAGAAATAGTATTGATCGGACTGGTAAATGCATGCGTTATTAGCTGATTTCTGCCCCTTATCTTAACATCCGTAATAAGGTTTTCTATATATTTTATCAAGTCATATTATCTACTCTACTGTACTTCTGTTGTAATGTGCTGTGTACTGTACTTCCGTAACTTCTGTTAATATGATGCAGTGATTAGTACGATAGTGTATCATACTCTAAAGCGTTAACCTTACGTAATACCGGACGGAGGCTTCATTCCTTCGAAAAACTGGAAATTTTAAAGATTATGTATGACCCTGGAGACACTCATCAACGAGTATTGGTTGCCAGCCTCCTCCACATCTAGAACGCAGCTGTTTTCGTTTCGCAATCCCCTGAAACCCAAGCCTCCCGTAGTCTTTCACCCTACCGAGGGTGTGTGACAGGGCGTAAGAGATTACCATGCATGCACTACTTGCATGAAACTAAGAGATACAGCGCTTCTACTTTATGGAAACATGTTAGATATGCATTTACGAGTCACGTGCGACCGATGGGATAGTATCTTCATGGAAATTTTATTAATTATTCATTAGTCACGCACATCTTCAAATAGCATGCACGTTAGCAAGCATGAGTTACTGATGCTAAAACATGCTTCCTATATTGCAGACTACTCTAAAAATATTTCACCCACCTATCCCTTGCCTATTATGTTCCCTTATGGCATGTGGGGAAATGGCATTTTAAATCCTCCTACTTAATAACTTCCCCTCTAAGGAGGGTCCAGGTGATTGTGGTGGTTACAATACTGGCTACCCACCGAGTTTGAATCCCGGCAGTGGAATATATTTTTCATTGGTAAAACGGCTACAACTTGAATGTTCTGTGGAGAAAATTCGAATGCAGTACTCTCTCCGTCTGATGAGACGTTAAGCCGTGGTCCGCATGTAGTCTTTTCGTTAGGAGCTGGCTAATGCCGATGCCGGGTTTCTCTCCCCCCTCTCACCTCTCCGTTCTATTCCTATCCTCGTCCCTCCCCACCTCTCATGCTCCCCCAACCTCCGAGTGTTGGTTCTTATAAATAGGAAGTAAGCAGCATTATTTTCACGCGATGATGCCTAGCAATCGTTCAAAACCTCAGTAATGACCGTGTTCATTAGTCTGAGTTGTCTATCTAAGGTTTGTATTGTTCAATAAATACTATTGGCAATGGAGTGCCACAGAGTTTTAATGATTCCCTCCTTTGCCTATAGTCTACAAGGTGACTTACACGGTACTCTCTAACATGAATATGGGCATACCTATTTCTCCTGTTGAACATCCTTGTCAACTCGAAGCATACTTTGCAGTTATATACTTTCAGTTTTGCATAAACAACTATCGAAGTTGCAATCACTACTCTCACCAGACTATTTGGAGATATATCCGATAATGATATCCAGCCTTTTTCAGCATGTGCGCTGTATTTCATTTTGACCTACTTTTCTCAAAACTTCTTAGTTAGTTACATGACCTTCCTTTGATGTTCTTACCAAGCAATTTTCCAAATATTCTCTCTCTCACGTTAACTTGCCTGAAAGTCTTCTGTCCACCGCAGGCTTCACGTCGGAATAAAAGCCCTTTTTTCTAAATACGTCCATTCAACAATTTTGTCCTGCCTTTTGAACGTCATCCACTGGCTATCTCTGCTATTCTCCGTCAAAGCTTATAGTTTTTTGTTAGCCTTCCAATCAAATCTGATTATTTTTCCCATCGCCTTATAGACCTCTTCTAAAGGCTGTCGACTGCTGCAAGAGCCAATGAAACTTAGTCTACAGTGAACAGGTAATTTTTTTAGCCTTGCTTTTGAGCCTAAATTATCGAATGATCTCTAGTTTTTCCTAGGGGTGGTAGCATGTTGCCTCAGATTTTCCATAGCTGATATCACTTTTCACCATCTAGTCTGTCGGCCACTAGTCCTCAGTTCTGGGATTGTTTTCAAACAGCTCTCCACTATTACACGATTAAACCCAGCTTAATGCTACGTCATATGCGACAACCATGACCGATGCGAATTCAAGTCAGCGACCCCTAAATTGCCTAAGGTGGTACAAACCCCATTTGATTATTAAGATAATATAATAGTAGTTAGTCGGGAGAGGCGACCGACAGCTGCCATTTGAGCCATTTAGATGGACTGGATTGCATAGAGAAATAATTTTTTATGGAATGTAGGGAGGGCAAAGTGGATGTCGTTGTCTGAATTAGCCCACCCTTAGCGAAAGACGCTAAGGGGACTACGAGTTAACGTCCCTACCGACTGACGGAGTACTGAACTCGAACAGCTCTCTACACTGGACAGTTAGTACCAATAAGCTAATGAATAATGTGCCTCGGTCTAGGCCCACGGGATGGGAAACCATTGCTGAAGCATACTGCCCAATCCGATCCCTTTGCTATAATGTAACGTAAAATCTAGCAAGTATAACTCTTAATAGCATAATGTATGCCCGATTTTGGTTAAAATACTAATGAAATATCATAAATCTGGATAAATTAGTAAGTTGACTAAATTAAAGTTACTTGTCAAATAGAAAATTATACGTGTTTGAATCTGAGATTGCGAATATATTTCAACCCCCACACTACATCTGCAGGAGGGAAGAAGGGAAGATTTAAATTAAGAGAGGATAGCGGCAGCACCTAGTGATACAATAATTTGTTTTCCTTCTCACAATACCCAACAAGAGCTCATACTGAGCCTCAATTTTTAATAAAAGCACGAATCACACTTCATAATCATTTCCGAATTTTCTTCCTCCCTTTCTACTCAGCGAAATAGAATAAAAGTAAACGTAAACAAATAGGAGGAGCACTCAGCTGCAATGCGTAACATTTCATGGAATTCCACGAATGGAATAATTCCACCGCGCACGGAAAACTCCTTGGCGGCGGCAAACCGTGGCGAGAGCTGTGCAGTGTATGGAGCCGTGGGGATTCACCGCCCGCTCCTAAAGACCTCTTGCTCAGGTGCCCGGGCGCCGCCGCCGTTGCTTTATGCCAACGCGATCCGGACGAGCGCGGGTGAATTCTCCGTCCGCGGTAACCGCACGCGCACCGCCGGACTACGTCATGACCGAGCAGTCGTGAAACTGGTTAATTTAGAGCAAGCCCACTACCCCCACGGGCGGTGCTTTGTGCGGGCCTCGGCTGTGGAAACTATGCCCCTCTTGACCGCAGAATGCATTCCGCCCCCGCCCCGTGTGTGTATCTTTCCCTATCTGCCCCAAGATCTCCGGGTTGACCTGCAAAACCGACGCACAGGTCAGTGCGGCGGTGCCAGGCCCGGATAATCCGCCGCCACCACCCACGCGCCTCCGCCAACGGTCCCCGGAGGCGAGGCCGTCGGTCGCCTCCCCGCCCCGCCTAAATTATGCAACGCGGACAATTTTTCTGCGCCCCCCTCCGAGGGGCCCTCGCCCCGACCTGGGCCGCAAGAGGCGCCCCCGGGGCCGTACCTCGCCCATTGGCCGAGCGGTGTGCTTTAAGAAACACGGTACCTCCGCAGGAAGGAGGTAAGGTGGGGCGTAAAGGGAACGCACGTAAAGGAGATCCGGGCTGGGAACGCTGTGCACACTCCTCGGCGAGGGAGAGAAAAAAAGAGATATGAAAGCATTTCGGGCCGATGAAGTTGAATGAAATTCCTTCACGGTCACTCTGATCCGATGCAAGTAAGTATACTTCGGGCATAGATTTATAACGTGGCCGTTAATGATCTACAACTTCATTACGCCTCGCAAGCTACAATAAATGGGACCGAGGATTCCGGCGGTAATTTTTGGAACTTGAAAATATGCGTGAAATATAAAGGACAAAGTCATGGAAAAATAAAACCACACTCACGATCTAGGTTTTAAAGTATAAACATAATCATCTTCCGGCCACCATCGCTATTTGTTTTGGGTTTGAAACATATTAAGATGTACCCGGCAGCTAAGTGTGGGATTTCAACACATTTATGAATTAAACAATTTCCCACAAAAATGAACCTGCACTTGTAACCGAGGTGCCCAAATTCTCACACAGGCAATCATCCCGTCATCAATTGATACACATCTTCATCAGACCTGATGCTGATCTATGCAAATGAAACATGGGCGGTGAGTAAACTTTTATTTTTGTTAAAAATTTGTATTCTTTAATTCACGATTTCCAAAAAGGTGTCTTCACTACATGAATGCATTATCGACGAGAAGAGATCTCTACTTTTTCGGAAAATTACTTGGTGACTAGAAATTCCAAGAAATCAAACCATGGACCTTTGTCTTTCTGTACCAATGAGCTGACCACAATCTATTCTAGATTTCTGATCCCAAAGGCAAATTTTAGGTGAATCTATAGGTAAATCTCTAGGTCTCATTCCTCATTATGGTCCATCACAAATGGAACTCGTGTAGGGGAGTTAGACTTCAAGGAAGCCGCTTTTCTCGAGGATAAATCCTATCAAATATAGCAATGGGTGAAAGATAAGCCAAGAACATAAGAAAGATTTTGTATTCTAACAGTTAGCCACTATGCTATCGATTTCGCAAATCAAAAGTACTCTAGCAAGAGGACACGACCACTTCAAGAGCAATCCATCATGTCCAGCAGATTCCAGAAATATTTCTAGTTACAAAAAAGAAAATAATTAGAACTAACACAGGCAACGACTACTGGACAGGAAAATATACGTAGGTAGGTATAGTAATGAAATAAACAAAATTTTATTTTGATCCTTCAGGGCTTCAAGTGTGTTGACAATTGCCATAAAATTGAGATCCAGCACCTATAGATCATCCTTAAATTACTTTTGAGAATTAGATTTGTGAGTAGCGTGGTGGGTTGTGCCTTTTCCTAGCAAGCTTAAGGTCCGAGGTTTGATTCCCCTTCCAGGCAGGCACGTAGCCAGGGAGGGGGGGGGGGGGGGGGGCTACTGGAGCTTCAGCCCCCCCCCCCACCGAAATGTTTGCGACTGCCTTTGATTCGTTCGCCGAGGGGACCACTAGCCAAGGGGCACCACTCTGACTCAGCGGTACTCGACTCAGATGAATTAATGCCTGCCTCCAAATCATTTTGGAGAAACATCTCAATTTTCTTTCGGTTAGATTCTGAGCCATTGCATGCATAGTATATAATAATACTACAAAATCCACTCTCCTTAGAAACAGCACAATTTTCTGTGGAATATACATGGAGAGACACAATCAGAACGTTATCTGTGTGGAGAGGAAAAGCCAAGCATAGGATTAGATTAGACCGGCGATGCTCGGGACACCCAGAAGTGTTTACGTTCAATATAAGAACTTAGGGGGACGCATATGAAGCCATCTTGACTGTTTATGTTAGAGATACCGAGGAGAGAGATACGTGAAAACAAGAGCCGTAAGTCGAGGGCGAGCAAGAAAGAATGCATAGCACTTGGCAAGTGTGATTCGCTGCTTTGGCACCAACAGGAGGGTCATCCATCAAGTTTCTGAGAAAAATATCCACCCTATCTCAGGGACGAAGGTGATAATACTAATTAAATCAAAGAATGTCTCACTGGTCCTCTAGAGGGACTGTTCGGCCATTTGCAAATCCATTTCGTGGTCCCATTAGGTACTGCACGGACAATAAAGGTTCAGACTACGCTCAAGATAAATTGATCTATGTGACAATGTCGGGAAAGTATATCAAGCATACACAGCGTTGGTGGAAATTAGGAAACCGACATTAAGAGTCGTTAACTTTTTTTTACAAATAGCTCTATGCTAAGAGACAGTATTCAGTACTCGGAATATGTAGACTAAGAGTGTGAAGCACCTTATCCGTAATTTTTAACAGTGGAAACCCTTCTTCTTTAATAAAGTCCGTTGGGATTCCTACGGTATTCATTACCAACTGGCAGTAGAAAAGTGGGTGAGTTCGAATGGGGGACGGAGCTTTAACGAAATACCCCTTAATAAGTGACTGTGAAAAATTAGACAGGACTATAATTGTAACCTGATCATCAATTTTCCGAAAAAATGCCGGATCAAGTTCCCAGAGTCACAGTTGCGGTGGCGTTAATTTGCAAGTTTCCAAACGAGCCACCCAGACATTTGAGGAAAACTTGCGGGAGGGAATTTTATGGTCCATGCTCCGTCTTTAGGGTCTGTATGCGCGGTCGTGGTATGCGATCATCGTCCAATCTTGCGAGGGAGATTCACACTATCTACCCGTCGTCGCCTGAAGGAGACAGTGCAGGAGTGGTGCCGGGTCGTAGTGGAGCTAGTTCCACCAAGATGGTATAACGTCGAAAGATTTCACTGCGCCCTGTTGTGTTGACTACTTGGTGCTTAGAGTTGACTATTTGTTGCTGGTGATGATTTTGTTTGTCAAGCTTCTACCTTCGCAGTGCGATTCAACACGAACGCTCGGAAGTGCCAAAAGAGAGCAAGGATGGCCCGTGAAAAGCTATCGTGATGGGTAAAACAGCACACGAATTGTGCCTATGAACTTTGAATTGCACGAACGATTAATTCTATATTTAGAAGTAGCTTCATAGTATGGATGAATGTACTGAAATATCACAGAGACTTATTACCTCATTGGAGATGTCTTTCCGTGCAATTCATTACCTGAACTAAGCATATTTACTGTGCTTTTCTCCATGCATCCGATTGCCATGTTTTTGAAACTCATAAAACCGTCATGTTTATGAACCTCATAAAAGTCCGTTCTTGTACTTTCCCAAAAAACTCTGTCATGTTTTTTAGACATTTATTGGTTAAAGCTTGAAATTAGTTAAAATTTACATTAGATTTTATCTAAGTTTATAAATATGAAAATACCTACGTTAAGTGTATCACTTTAGATTGATGCATTGGAAGTAAGATGTGATTAATAAATCTTGAAAAAATATATAGAACAGATTTTGAATCTTTCGAATGATTTTAGGGTACGTGATAATCAATATAGGCTACTTAATAATAAACATACAAACAAGGGCTATATCGAACTGCTAGAGCTTAAAATTTGCTAAAATAGGGGTAGTTAGTTATTCAGGAGGGGTGACCGACAGTTGAGGTCATTTTCGCGATTTAGGATAGGTGGGTAATTGGGTGATGGTAGGAGTTTTCAGGGAACAGAGGAAGGAGGGAGAGAAAACCGGCGCGGGATTAGCATACTCTTAACGATAGGTGCCAAGGGGGCCACGGCTTAACTTCCCATCCTACGGACGCGGTACTGAACTTCAAATGCCCTCCACTCAAGTGGGGACCGGTTTTCCACTGAAAAATCAGCCACTGCCGGGAATCGAACCCGGGCCCTCAGGATGGGAGGCCAGTTCTCTAGCCACCACACCAACCCGATCCGCCGGCTCGTGTTGCTGCTCTCGAGATTGTGGAGTCAGACCACGCTTCGCAGAAGAATGGTAAAAAATTGTCCTACACGGCTGCAAATCTGAAATGGCAGAATTTTCTGGTGATGGTGTGGGATCAGTTCGAGGAACTGTTTGGAAATCTACTTTCAATTGCACTTGGAGATTTTTTCCAATCATAAAAGTTACGAAACGGTCCGAGGAAACCTCAGAGAAGTATTTTTTTGCCTGTATCACCGTTATTTTTACTTACCTTTTTCAAAACTAGTCTTCACTTATTGCAAAAAACTTACAAGCTAGAGGTGGAAAAGCTTTTTTCTATCCTTTAAGGTGTTTGGATGGAGAAACATGCTAAAAACTCTCTGTAATAGCAGCTCTTTTTGCAAAAATACTTTATTCTTCAAAAAGGTTTCATGTCTGTAAAATATCTTTCTATTTTGTTATAGTGCAGTGTGGACCTGGAAGAAAAAATGCTAAGCAATGGGAATTATTAAATATATACCTATTTTTAGTCCATGAAATTACTACAGAACCTATATCATTTAGCAGTTCATGTTACCGGGAGGACTGAAAGCTAATCCACATTCAAGAATCTCTCGGGATGTTTTTATTGCCAGAAAGTCCCCAGGTTCAACGGACTTGACATTTTTTTCTTGCAAAACGTATAACTAAAATTCATAAGACAATGTTTATTCCGATATCATTTCAAAAATTTTCCCACAATCTTTGGACGGGCTTTTTTTATCATGCTGCGTTTGTTTCATTACCTGAATTGCTAAATGATTACCACCTTTTCGAAATACGAAATAAAATTTTAATCATCACTAATTATTATCGTAACTTTAATTTGACGCAGCTCTCCTCATATCAGCTAACCACTTCATATTTATATAAATCTTGCCTTATACGTCCTTCCCTACCATATCAATATTTCTCACACGAAGACTTACTATGCCATTTTTTCCATTCCGTTTTACTTTCACGTTTGTTCTTCATCGGATAGCATATCTTAAGATATATAACAGCAAATCAAAAAACATGGGTTGGTGTGATGGTGATGTAATTTGGAATGTGACAAGGTTTTTTATTCCGAACGCTAGGCCTCAAATTCCTAAAGAAGCAGATTTATCATTGGTATACCGGTCCCTAAAAAGTACACAACTGTAATTCGGTGCAGCACTTCTGTACCCCGTCTGTCAGATGTGACTTCGACGAGCGAGGGATAAGTCACTAATGTAGAGAATAAATGAAGACATAGACATGAAAAAAGGTCCCTGACGTGTTTGGTAGAACTATTCCAGCGGTGACCGTCCGCCTTCCTCGGCTAATGAAGGAAATTGAGGTATTCTACAATGACCGAAGTTGTTATAAAAACCAAGTAGCTGTGATTAAATCTGGACCCAGCTGTGAAGAAGCAAGAATACGGAAGGGATAGAGACACGGTTGTGTACCGACTCACGCATATTTTTAGTGTTTACACCTAAGATGCCATCAATTGAATCAAAGAGAAACCTTCAGGAGTGAATATCCACTGGGAAAAAATTAGCATAATGTTATACACCGATAACATAGCCATCATAGCAATGATAGAGAGGGATTGGAAGAAGATTCTAGTAACCATGGAAAAGACAATGTCTAACCGAGCTGAAGGTCAATAAGAAGAAAAATAAGATACTGGTAAGAAGCAGGAGAGAAGAGACCAAGACCAACTTCAAACTAGAACAACAAAGAACTAGAGGAGGTAAGAGTTCTGCTACCTGGGACGCCGAGTAACCAACGATGAACGAATCAAGAAAGCAATAGTCAGTAGAATAGACCATGTGAAGATGGCGTCCTACCATTAGAAAAATCTACACACTGTTGGAAATACAAGCATAGAGGCAAAGAAATAATTCTTCAGAACATATATCTGGAGCATGTTTCTTTACGGGAGTAAGACATAGACCATGACAGCAGCGGAGAAGAAAAGGGTGGACGCATTCGAAATGTGGTACCACAGAAAAATAATGATGATCAGCTGAGTGAGTTACGAGGAAGTCATCATATGATATGGAGTAAAGACAGGTCTTCTATAAGACCAAGAAGAAAACGGAATAACTTATTCGGCCATTTCATGAAACATGATGGCCTGATGAAGACAATCGTTAAAGAAAAAGTGGACGGGAAGAATGACAAAGGAATGCCTCGAATGAGATGTATGGAATAAGTGATGCAGGGTGTGAAAGAGAAGAAATACGCAAGTAAATTTGAAGAAATTAGCTGATAGGAGAATTGAGTCTAGTGCTGTTTCAAAAAAAACCTTGGGATTTTTCAACTAAGTCATGATGATAATGGAGTACTGCACTTGGAGTCCTCTCCAAAAAGCAACTAAATGGAGACGGATATACCTCTGTAAAATACCTGCCACTGCCTGGATTCGAAAAAAAGGCCTTTAGATGGAAAAGGTTAATACTCTGACAACCACTCCAAAATTAACTCCGTATAAATCATTCGGGTTGGTTGGTTGAGTGAAAAATAATTTTTTCATGAACAGCGCTTTTCCTGGGCACGGCTCGCTGAGTAAGTAATATCATTATTTGACAGGAAAATAACGGAGTTACTCCGGCCTTGATCACATACCCCTCATTGAATAATTAAGTTTTCGCCTACCACGTTCCTGCCGGGGGTAGGTTGAGTCAGTATTCCGTGGCAATCCCCAAGTAAATGAAGCCTGAACGTGCATGAAGCCATTGGTTGGCGATCGTCCCGTGAATATTCATGGTCTCTCTCTCCAAAGGGATTGAATGGGAAGAGCTTGGAGCCAACTGCTGTGGCGTCGCGACTCACCGGCCACGATGCGAAAGTGAACAGGAATCAACCGACAAAACTTCTGGAACGGAACTCGCGTACCCTGGATTGCGTGTCGGAACATTTCCAATAACTTGTCTTTATTGGCTCTCCCTGTTGACGCGATATAACTAGCGCGCGCCATTTAAGCTCGTCACTGGTACAAACTACTTATTAGGAAGAGTGCTCATGCGATATTCTATTCTTTCCGTCCGACGGCGGCGCGCGCAAAAATGGCCCGTCTCCGCCGAAGCAATTAGCGGCACGCGAGTTTGAAAGGCTTTTCGCCGGCAAAGATGAAGAGGGAGCCACTTCATTAACGACTTTCCCTCAAACGACCTCGTACTCAGAGAATGTTATTTTCTTCCTGGTCGGTACGGAATTGCAACGAAGCTCTCTCCTTTTAAATCATCGAAATCAAATTCCTAATTGGAATAGGATTTGGGTTATATTTATAGAGTTGGGTTCGTCAACAGCTGTTGTCAGTAGCACCACAGATTCTGCTACTCAGCATAACACTCAATCAGGAAATGCGACTGAAATTGAGCAAAGGATAAAAAAAAATATGATGGATGGTAATTTTATGCAAGCAGTCTACTTTCTTAAAAAATAAATAGGAGAATTCGTTAGAATACTTATTTAGTGTTACACTTAAAATTAGTATTCAACCCAAAGTTTGGTTTTTGACAGGTGAGAGTAGAACCGTAGAATTTCACATTCACAGCTGCTTACGCTTATTATTTTTGGAGCAGGAAAACATGTGAAAATGAATGAAAATAATCTTATGACAAAGGTATTCATAAGAATCAAACTGTATCTTTACATTTGCGACTTTTCAATTGAAATGCACCTATTACAAAAAAAGACATTACAAAGATTTTGCTTTGGGTTCTGAGTTTGTAAAATTAGTTTACTTATCAAGTCAAATAAACAAGAATTTTAATTTTTTGATCGAAGTCATAGACTATGGTCATAACGGTAACAGTCTTGCTCAACGTAGGATTCGTTTCCATGGATGAAGTTCACTCTCGAGGAAGACTTCAGAACCCCCGGGTCTCTTTATAACATCTCAAAGGGACAGAATCCAAGCCCTTCACTCGTATCAAGCTCATCCTCACTCTTAATTTTATTATGCTATTAAGGCTTGTTTATTCATTGAAAATGCAATAGAAGTTAAGTTGCATTAGTTTTAATATTCAAGAACCTTGCAAATTTACCCCTTGTCCACGCAGAACTGTCCCAAACAGAACCGTTGACTCACGCAACAATTAGAAGCATGTATTTTCGTTCCAGGTATTCCATTGACAGAGTCGAGGCATATTCACCCAAAAAAATGCCAAATATTAACCCGGAATAATTGTATCAAAATGTATGGCGCCGGAAAACCGATTAAAAAGAGCGAGAACATTGAGGTTTTTAACCCTTAATTTGGCGCGTGTGATCTGTAAAGACTCCAAGGGTTAAGCAAACGCAATGTTTTTTTCCATAAAGAACATTGGAATATAAACTTTTCAGTACCTTCCTAGAACACACATTTGCAACTGATAAATGAAAAAATATAATTTTGCAATGGATAAATTTCGCGTTAAAATGTTTTTCGGTGCTCGGGGCCACGTGCCTACTTAACAATTTCAGTGTACCAGGGATACCAGGGTCTCGATCATGGATCTTCATAACGTGTGCACTAGCGTTATCGTTATTTATTGATTAAACTTATCTCAGAGAGAACGTGATATCCATTCTTCATTTTTCGTACAGCACTTCAAATAGCTTATTACAATCAGTGGAGTGAATTTTATAGACGAACATTTTTAACCCTGCGCTACTCTAGGGGTAAGCGTTAACGATAAAGATTGCGATAACGCGAAGGATAGATCCGTGATTCCACACCAGGTCCTGCACTCGTCTATCTTGTTATCTAGCCTCCTCGCAATCCTGATTAAAGCGCTGGTCACGAGATCGTTATTTTACCCGCGAGAGGGTTAAAGGTTCGTGAAAAGGTATGCAATTTGAAATTATGAAGATGTTCCACATCGTAGAGGCAATAGTTCAGTTACATTGAGTCAAGTAGTCAAGACATCAAGCTTCGGGCGTCAGAAGTACACCGCGCGCCTCACGATGTAATATTGACGAAGCGATGTTTACGAGTAAGAAACTTGAACTCGTGAACGGTAGCAAATACGTTACATTGAGTGAACTGCCCACCCCCTCGTAGGTTATTATGTGTTATCCCCCTCTAAATTTGTAACGTAGTTTATGCTCGAGCCCATACCAGTACTACTCTTACTCTTACTATGTAGAGGATACTGCTTTGAAGATGAATAACTTCATGAGTGAGCAAGAAATCATTGAAACTTAGTACGCAAGGTATAAGCTAGGGAATACATTGAACTCTCTTCTTCTAGCTAGGTTATACATTCGAAGTATTTGTTAAAATTATGCTGTTTATTTAGTCTTCTTATTTTTTTAAATAATTCTTGTGTATTTACTATCAGTTTTATACCGAAATAAAGTTAAATCTCATATTCTAGAGATACATGAGAGCCTCATTCTTGAGCGAGATGACTGACTGGACTATAGAGTGTGATATTTAGAGAAAAAATGGAACATAATGTAACAGATATATTTGCAGCTAAAAATATTTCGTTATATAAATATCTTTCAAATATGGTATAAATAATCCAATACATTATGGTACATAGTTCATAACCGTTCAAAGGATCTGTAAATAATAAAACATATGATTTGCGTATCCACATCTAGTGAAATTAGGAATAAGAAAAAATAGATAATATTTCGTATCTAAACTAATAGAATAAAATCCAAAATACGCTTGTTAATTTAAATAGCTTCAAAAACTAGCATGAAAATTTTCTAAGTAAAATGTTCAAAAGTGGCAAAGATATAAAAAATTACTGATGAGGTATTAAAATACCACAGGCGTCAACTTAAGTCACAAAACGAGATGGGTCTACTTAAGGGTTAAGCTCATATTTTTTTGTTTTTCTTTGTGTACATACTTTGCCCGCCTTGTCCTTGCTTTCCTTCCTTGTCCCCTCTCTAATTTTATCTCCATGATCCATCCTGCCGTAGTGCGCTTTTGCTTTTAATATATTTTTAACATGCAAAAGAGAGTTAAATTTACACTTGGTATCCTGCAAGCATACAAAGGTACCAGAATATAATTTACAAATCACATTCTAATTTTTTCCGTAAATCATCCCTCTATTACTGTCCATAATTTTTAATTACTGACAGTAATAGACAGTAGAAATTCCCTAATTATTGTCCTCTTTTGTATTAATTTATCATTCTTTAATTCCCGTAAGTGTATTCTTTACTGATTTTTTTAAACCTCAGATTGTAATTGTTTTAGGTATTGACCACTATTTGATTTATATATCTATTTTGACGAGGGGTTAGATGACAGAAGGGACAGTTTTGTCTCAATCTCGCCATAAAAACCTTTAATTATTATTATTATTATTATTATTAATTTTCAGCCATAAAATGGAATTTTATATCCTTTCAGTTTCTTCATATCTCACCTACAAAGTTTATCCTCACGTTCTAAAATGCATTGATACGGGGGTATTTGTAATATATATTTTTAGCTTTCGTCTTCTTGGACGCTGCCGCGACCACGGGTCGGTCGTCGGTGTCGTCTGCGACCTCCGGGCGGCCATTCTACGCTGGGCCCACCTCCTCCAACCACCTTTGCAGTCACCCCAATGTCCAAATAAGGCGCGCCGTGGGCCCCACACGACAGGAGTGCACCCGGAGGGAGGACGGTCGGAGAGGGCCCTGGCTTATAGGCATCGACTCAGGAGGCGACGATGTGCCCCACCCCGCGCCTCCACTGATCCACGCACCTTATATCACCCAATGCAGAAACGACAGTGGAAATGGTGTATGGAAGACACGAACGAAAATGCCTACATGTTCTAATGAGTACCGAATGGGGGCGTTTACTCGGAACCGAAATCGCAATTTTGTACACGAAATCGTTAGATGGTAACGAAAAAAGAATCTTAGCGAAAAAATTATTCTAACCACAACCATTCATTCATAAATAAAAAAATAAAATACAAAAGATGACGCCCACCGAAAAAGCTGCTTTGATATCATTGACGTCATTTTCTTTGACTGCTTTTAGGGGAAGGGAAGGGAGTGGAGGGGATTCTCGGAAGGTCTGCTCGCACAGATGCTGTCGAAACTGCTCCCATTGGCAGAGTCAGCTGTGTCCGCCCCATTACGATAAGGCAAAGTAGCTTCGCGGGCTCAGTTGTGATTGGACGAAGTCGAATACATCAGAGGTTACACCAGGCCCACTTTTCCGAAAGGGTTAAAAACAGTTTTTCGCCGCTTATAACTCGAGAAATAATTAACGGATCAAAAAACGGAAAAATACGAGTCTTTTTATTTTAGAAACTCTATCTGATTCGGCAATAAAAAATATGGTAAACGACCCTATTGCTATTGTAAACATTGGCAACAGTATTGAAACTAGAAAAAAACAAAATAGGATTTTCTCAGGGTGACCGAAACCAGAAAACTTATGTGGTTGACTAAATTACGGGCCGCTTCCCTTGACCTATCTACCCATCATTTTATTCAGAAATACCAGCGGAAATGGCCGCGGAAATGTAGGAACAGAATAACAAAAGAACCTACATGTTCCTAAGTTTACCAAATTATTAGGGTATACGCTGGCTGCGGTATTGAAGCTGAGAAAAAAGCAGAACGAGGATTTGTTCGAAGGAGGATGACCGATGCCACATAACTTATGCTAATGACTGTATTACAGGTTCTATTGTTAACCTTGAGCCATACGTCCAGGATCGTGGCCAGCGCTGCAAACAGAACGGCGGCGAAAATCCCGAGAACGAAACGGGTTATGTTAATCATTTTATTTAATCCAGTATTAAGTACAATGCTAATAAAAAAGGTAACTACAACTTCGATTAGGTGTCTCACTATGACCGAGGGAAGGAAGGCAGGGGTAAGGAGTGGCTTTCTCGCGTATTTCGTGGAGCCGTATGCCGAGGAGGGTAAGCTGGTTGCGCCAATTCGTCTTCACGCCAACCGGATCTTGCTTGAGGCTTTGCAGCGGGTCGCAGCCGCGAACTGAGTCCCTTGTTCGGACTTTCGGCCCAGTGTTTGCACTCGCAGATGGGGTAGAGTTAGAAGAGTATGACTTACTACCTGCCATACACACTCAAGGTGGCTTCTGAGTAGTCAGTAGATATAGGTATAGTGCAAAGAAGCATAGAATCTGTATTATAATAGTACATATTATCATTTCCCCGTTTCTTCAGTTTAACCTTTAATCCATCTTTTTTACTTAGTGCAAGCTCAAAACTCTTATCAATGCTTCAAAGTTTTGTTCAAAACTAGAAGGTAAACTAAGGGTTGGATCGATAAGCTCTATGATTGAGCACAAAATGTCTGGATTTCCCGGGATACGCTCAAGTAGTTTCTACGTAGTATACGATCAGGGTCTTTAAATTAAAGATTGAAAACATTTTAAACTATGTCTCGCTCTTTATCCCTTCAAATTTATCATTATGATCTCATTTAGCTTAGCACGCCTGGGTTTTTAATCCTTTTCTGGGGGTAATGTTATACTGGGTTTCTTCTTACATGTTGTGAGGGAAGGGGTATTGTTGGTGTATTTCCCCTATGGCAATAGTTCGAGCAAGGAGGCTGCGTTGAAAATGATACCGCCGTGTTCCAGTAATGAATATAGATGAACAGACGCTGAAAACTTAAGTGTGTTGACGAGCAATAGGATTAATTGTTCATCGATCGTAAATCACACCTACGAAGTCACCGCCTGCCACACATCATTTCAGTGGCTTGCAGGATATTATGGGTGCATAGAGTTCTTCAACAAAATGCTACATTTGCCCATTTTGTTCATCTCGGTCTTGTCTAGTGATTCACTTTCATTAGATAACCGTACAATTAATTCATTGGATTAATATGGATAAATAAAACAAAAAATGGTTGAACAAAGAAGGATTATTTCAAGTGTAGGCATGCTTACATAAAATGCTAATATGTATAATGCATTTTTGTAGTACACCTTAAATATTTCTTTGAATTTTGGACGGTAAACCGAATCTGTAGTCTGTCCCGCATGACATTCATAGAAATCTCTCCTCAGGAAAGTAATATATGAAAGTTTTGAGCGTGTCTGTAGTGAATGCTTGGTGACAAATGCCCCTTTGCCCCCTGCCACACACACTCAAGGTGACTTTCAGTGTAGCCAATAGATATTATAAAAATAGCATTTGCGATGACAAGGTTAGGAATGGCAACCCGGTCGCAGTTGTCCGGTCACTAACACGACAGACTGACAACCACAATAGCGTGGACTCGAATCCCACCTCATACATCTACATCTTCATAATACCCTTCAAGTCATCATAAAGGTGTGTGGCAGGGGGCGAATTCACACCAAACATGCATTACATATCATGCATAGAAAGGATAAGTAATTAAACTCCAGAAATTTCCTAATTAAAAAAAAGATAAAAATACCAAAGCAAGCATGCAACAACATGCCATTAGTTGGGTAAGCATATTGTCCTTATAGCAACACTACCTAACTGTATCTTTTCATACACTTGTATTTATAATATTAAATATATTTACGGCTATTCATATGCCTAATTGTACGAGGAAAGAAGGTCATTTTGAATCTGTCATTTCGATAATCCATTTCTCAAATTTAATGATTATGATCCGGTATACCATAGTAATTTGGAGGTCGAAAATATATATTTTTAAATCCAAAATGAGGAATCCAGGTCAAAATCGGGCGTATGATATCCATGGGAGTTATGTTTTTTACTCGGGATTAAACTTAGGAGTATGATAAGTTACATGGTGCAAAATAACATTAGCAGTTGGAGCACCTTGAAACCTTAGGCTGCTAGGGTAGGGAGTAAGTTATCATGGTGTTTTCGCGCGCTCTCTCAGCATTTTCCGCTTTCATTGGTGCGTAATTCTGTAGTATTTAGCAAACAATTTTTACTGACAGGGTGCAGCAAAGAGAAGCTGAGTTTGCTAAAAGATAATACGACAAGTTTAGCAGTATACTAAAATTATATAAGAAATTAGGTTGGGAATCATTAACAGATTCTAGTTTTAAATACAAAATAAATATCTTACAGAAATTTAAGACGGACAAGGTTCCTTAATGTGTTACAATTATATGCAATTACTAGTGTACTATGCCACGTTAGATCATAAAGATAGAATGCGAAAGATAGATAGCAATACAGAGGTTGACAAATTCATTTCTCCGCCAGTGATAGATATTAACAAGTTAAGTTCACCAACCTGTGAACCTCTTGACATGTAAACGTTGAAACCAGTAGAGGTAAAAAAAGGGTGTGGAAATTACCAAATATTCACTTCTTGTTAATATGGAGAAATTTCACGAAGTTAACTCATCAAAGATTATTTTTTCAGTGACAAATAACATCGAAGACACTTAGGGGTAAATTGAATGGATATTGCAGATTTTAATGAAGAAGAATAGTCTGAAGTAATTCAACATTTAAAATGGTAATATTTTCACGTTAGTTACTCATATATGCTTTGGAAAGTATAAACTGATATAGGTACCTTAAGAAATGCCTGACTATTCAATAATTGTACATTTGGATACCACCAATTTAGGTTCTCGTGTCTCTTGGATGCGTGTCTGAAATGTTTCCTTAAGGTAGCAGCACTTTACCACTCATTTTTATGCAAGTTTTACATGCATGGTCATGTATTTCCCTATACATATATGATTATAAATGTAAATTCAATTCTCCTCCTATTAATAATGCATGTATGGTGACGGTTCACCCCTTGCGGCACACCCTTGCAGTGACTTACGTAGACGTAAGCCTGTGCAAACATTAGCGCTGGAAACGGGGCATAACGCTCCGGACCAAGAAAAAGAGCCTGGCGGCATATTCCTCGTCCGCTCGGACCTCACCTCACCACTTTCACCCCGGGACTCCAACCGATGGATCGGTCGCCGAGATTATTGCCTTAGCTGTATAGCCTTGGTCGCCGGAAAATCCAAGGTTGCGTCTTCCTAGCCTTTCATTCCAGGCAAGTACGGCCACTTCGACTGAGAGCCCCCCTCCCCTCCCCAACCCTCGAACAACCTTTTGGACTTCCACTCCTCTCCCCCCTCCCCTCTCCCACCATCGCCATCCGTCCCGTCATCCCCTAACCCCCTCCTCCCCCCCCCCCGCGCCGGACACCCGCTTGGTAAACGAACATATGGACGCAATTTCCCTCGTCGAGTCCCCGACTCTGGGATATGTGCAAAGGTGAAGGTGCGACACTGGTCTCGAGTTCTTTCTTCTCCATATTCCGCTGCGACTCGAGTCGAAACGCGAATATTTCCAGGAGAAAATTGGACGTGTTTGTGTACTGGCACTTATACCATTCAAACGCTTCCCCTGCAGACGCCAAGACAGTAAGCCAGGCTATAGCCTTCGCAAATGTGCAGGGTAGACGATTCACCTCTGACACCGGGAGAATTATCAAGGTCCAACTATATACCGGTAGATGGTACCCTTCAGGTAGGATTTCAGTAATAAACTGCATCACACAGACAGATTTAAATATTCGTTCTTACCTCGAACAAATCCCCATACCGAGGGCCCGGGTTCGATTCCCGACAGTGGCGGATTTTTTTTTCGGTGGGAAACCGGTCCCCACTTGTGTGCCTAGTGGAGGGCATTTAAAGTTCAGTACTCTGTCCGTCGGATGGGAAGTTAAGCCGTGGTCCCCTTGGCCTCTTTCGTAAAGAGTAGGCTAATGCCGACGTCGGGTTTCTCTCCACCCTTACTCCCTTCCCTAAAAAGTCCTACCATTACCGAGTTACCCACCTATCCTACATGGCGCAAATGATCTCAGCTGTCGGTCGCCTCCCCTGCATAACCAACCATCGAACATATCGTGGTCATTACCATATCGATACTTAGGCAAAAGCAAAACACTCACCGGGGTATTGACTTAAAATCTATGAAATACGGAGTGTTGTAATAGTTATTTACAGGTTAATTTACTTTAAATCTACTACAATACTTATCGTACAATGCATAATGTGGAATAGCAGGATTAAGGAATTTTTCGAATGTACTACGAGCCAAGGGTTTCTCTAATTACAGCTACATATCCTATTGCCATGTTACCTATTACTGTCCTCGGGAAAAAGACGTTTTAAATCTATTTCTACGGTAGTCAGAATGAATGCCTTTATTTGTTCATGTGACCGAATAGACGGTTGTGTGTGAGAGTTTAGAACTTACGTAAATCCTAACTACCAAGTTACTTCCTCCATACGTCCTTATTGAAAAAAAGGCGAGCTTCAAATATTGTTGAAGTATTCATCGTGAAAATACAATCTAGGTGTTCTAATACCGTTCACCATTCGAGGTTACCTATTATGCTGGTGACAAAACTATAATTATCTCAACGACCTTTCACAAATCCTAAAGATCTTCTCATTGAACACACAACTCCTTAATCGAATACGTCTTTCATGGATCCCATCCTTAAGTGGTACTCTCTAAATAAGACCTGATTGACCATGGAAAAGCATTAGCTATCACCTACTTATTTATATTTACCCATGTCCAACTCAACTGGTATTGGGCCATTTACCTCCTGAACTGATTAAGTGGCTTAGATCTCAAGACGGTTTCACGGGTTAGAATATTTTTTTCTGCCCTTGTGAATCTACGTCACACTATCAGCACACACCTTAATGGTGGCTTGCAGGGAATGTAGATATGTATGTATATGCACTCTAAAAGCAGGCGATGCTTTAATATTTTTCTCAGTTAGAGATGATAGTGCGCATACCTTTATTTAAGGTAGCGGTGTACAAAATGATAAAACCAATGGCCTAAGGCCACTGAGGAGGACCAAGATGTATCTAGGGAATAAAGTAAGAGAAATAGAATTAAACGGGTAGTTTAACAACGAATTGTGAAGAGTAATGTGTTGTAATTTCTTCATAATGATAGAAATAAATATGTAAATTTTCTCTTGATAAATGCTCCACACAAATTGTAATAATTTGACTAGCTCCGATCATGATGCATTTTAGCAAAAAATTGGAAACTCACATCTGCTCTTCATATGAAGATATTTCGGAAATTTGCCGTTTCGATTTGTTTACTTTGCATTCGAATATTTTGTGAGAGAAAAAATTATTATTTGACTCCTTAATCTTGCATCATCACTTTTTTTTACCACCAATGCTTACCGGCAAAAATATTGTGAGTGCATCTGTGTAAGTAAGCTCAATTTTTTTCGGTGTGATCTCTCAATCGATGTTAGAGTAGTACATTTTACTTAGCACCGGTTCGTTGTGGTGGCGTTGCATCCATTCAAGATGCTCAAAAAGGAGACGTTGATGAATTGTAGGATTTATAAGGCGCAATTATGTCGTTGACGTCTATTAGGATGGATTTCATGCCGTCTGAAGTTTTAATTTCTTCACTCTAAATGCTGCTATTTGGATTCTCTCCCGGCCTGAGGTAAAGAAAAATATGCTCTTTGCGAAATGAAATATATTACTTGATTTTGAAAACTCCATGGTATTGGGAGCATCGAAATTTTACCCACTCACTTAGAGATACTCGAAGTTATGTTTCGCACATTTGAACGGGCTTCAAGGAAGCCTATATCTAACGACGAGTTTTAACCACAAGCACTCATTGTCATGCCTATTTCACTCTTTACCTTACCATTCTCCTTTTCTCCTTCCCTGAGGCTTAAAATATCTTTCCTCCTCCTTCTCCTCTTACCCAACACTCCCCTTCTCTTACGGCCTTCAACCTCCCGCTATTACTCCATCCAACCACCTGCTCTGCTTCCTCCAAATTTCCTCCCGCAACTCCATCTACATGCCATCCTGCAAACCACCGCAAGGGAGTGCGGCAGGAGATGAACCAACACCCTAAATGCATTTCTGTCGAGGAAACAATGCCTCTGCAAGAAACTATTATTTCGGCTTCTATTTTTAATCTAAAATATGCTGAAGTAAATCGAATTTACCTAAGGAATCAAGTAATTAATTAATGAAGAACTACTTATAAAAAGCCACCACGCTGTGGGATAAACAGCACACGTATTCAAGTATTTGAAGTAAGTTGACAGTCATGCAAAAATATTGAAGTGGTGTACATTTAGCACCATGCAGGAACATAAAAAATATCACAAACATTTAATTAACCTATTGCTCTTATCCCCTTACTATTTAACCTTGCAAGCCACCGAAAAGGCATGGGGCAGATGGTGAATAATCACAAGAAATGTATTTTAAATAAAAGAGAGGTAAATTTACATTTACTATCATACAGCATGCACAATACTAGTCTGTGCATGCACTCCCTACATGCAACTATGAGGTACGATATTTTTAATTTCTACACAGTAATGTAATAATTGTTAATGAGTATGCATTTATTTAATAAAATAATTAATTTATACTTCACAAAGCGTGCATAAGTTGGTAATGTTAAAATATGAATATGTTTAAAGATCATTACACACTACCTCCTCTTCTACATCCAAGTCTACTAGATACATCTATTTTATTCAATGTTCCCCGGTGCCTTTGCGGCAATCTATTGCTGACCCCAATTGTTCACCACGTCTCGTAGTGTACCCTATGCCCAGTGAATGAAAAGTGATTTTATTTTTATCCTTACAGTACTTACCATATTTTCTTTCTTATTCCTATCTGCTCACCCCACAGGTTTTCCCTTATCCTTACACTCATCTCCAAGGCTACATCAGCTTATAATAATTTGAAAAACATGAATCCATTAAATATCATGGAATAAGACCATAAATATCGTGAAATAATGGGTCAAGCGATTCGTAAACTGGGATTCATGAAAAGGGTACTGGGAAAATATGACGATCATGTACGAGAAATTATCTAGTTTTCCTCTGCTAGACCTCATTTGAAACACGCTGCCAGTATATGGGATTCTTACGAAATAGGCTTAAATAATTAATTGTATCGTGTGCAGCGAAGATCGGCAAGGTTCGTAAAGGGACGTTATGATAACTGTATCAGCGTAACCATTCTGTTAGATGAACTAAAACGGGAATCATTGTGGGAACTTACGTTGTATTTAAGACTTACTCTCTTTAGTAATACCCAGATAATATATTCACTGGTGAAGTTAAAATTTTTGTAAACTCCAACTTGACATGTTAGACTGGACCATAACTGACCGTTTTAAAATGTTCTTCTTTCTTCGTAAAATTAGAGAATAGCTGTAAATATATCTAATATTATAAATACAAGCGTATAAATGGACAGCATAGGTATAAGGTCTTTAAGCTAACCCAACTAACAGCATGTTTGAGCATTCTTGCTTTGCTATTTTTATCTTGTTTTAAACTGTGAAGATTAGACTAGAATATAATTACTAATCCTTTTATGCATGATATGTTACGCATATTTGGTTTGAATTAGATTAGTTCTCACCGTCCATCCTTAGAGTCCAAATTTCTAAATCCAACAATAATATATTAGCTAACAAAAACCTTAAAATTAAATTCCCTGCCACACTCAACCATTAATCTGGGACTTACGACATACTTTCCTGACTAACATGTATAATATCAACACAAAATGCATCATTCCCTCAAATATTTGATAAATATAGACGACTCATTAAAACTTAATCTCATTCTGTAATTAACACACTTCTTTTCGCGTCACAAATCATTCGGGTCATTGGGAATGAATTCCTCACTTAATGTTTCCACACTTCTTGAAAAGTAACACCTAGGATTTTTGTTATAATTACCCGTCAAAAATTTGACCATTCGGGTTCGAATGGTGGACAACGTAGTCGTGGAGATTTCAGAACTACTGCTGAAATCCAGGCCACGGCAAATAAGGTCACCTTGCTGAGTAAAATCTTGGCTTCCACAGAGTTCTTTTCAAATAACGTATACCATCCTGCGCGCGAGCCTGAAAGCTACTTTGCAGCTACTTACTGGAAAGCCATGGCGAGTGAAGAAAAGTAGCGAAAAGAAAAGACCACGACGATTTTGCTTGCCCGGGATTTTTCATGAGCGGGGAAATCGCGACGAAAAAGAATATCGCTGTTAGCCGCAAAAAACGAAAATTACGACCCTTCGGCCCCTTTTAGCACTGCCACAGGTGCACTTTTAATGTGAAACTAAGGCATTAACTCTCAAAATGTTGCTGATTTACGTCTTTTACACGCCACCCTTATGTTCGGATAGTATTCAAGGACGAATTTTTGAGCAATCTTGGGTTGCATGAAAATTGGCGGTGGCTATTATTTCCGGAATAACTTCCTTGAAAATAATCATGCACTTTTATTTTTTTAAAGTTAATATTAACAAGCTTCTATTTAGGTGAATTTATTTCTTGTTAATTATAGAAAGGTTTCGTGATCAATCGTGGAGTAAGTTTTGACAATTAAATAATGCCAAAAATGATAAATTGATATGGGTATCAACAACATACTTTGAACCCACATGGAATAATTAATTATCTATTTCATTCTATTCACATTTTCAATAATAAACTAAAAAAAATTCAAAGCTCAAAACCCACTTGTGTTATCACAGTTTTTCCATTCGTATCCGGCCGTGCATCATGGAGTCAACGAAACGGATTTTTAATGAAGTATTAAACCTTTAAATATCAATTGTAATCTATTTTATATTTTGCAGCAAAATCAAGAAGTGAAGCAGGGGGTGTTTCTACCCGAAGCATGCATTATTGATGAGTATACAATTCTCACGTGCGTTAAAAACAATTAGTTTAAGCTTTAAGTCCAACATAATTCTACAAGATCACCAAGTATAATACCAATGTGTGTGAAAAAACAATAGGTGTCAATGTTTAGTCAAATGAATTCAATAAGATACAAAAGCCAAGACAAGAGGCAAACATGTGAAATGCAGTCTCATAGACCGAACTAAAAACCTGCGGAACAGACACGGCGTACATCTTGTAAAGATATTTCTGGTTATAGGTCAAACGAGCAAAAATATATTTTATAAATTTTACTCGTGCTTTATAGTCAGATGTTTATTCAGATATGCAAACGCATAAGATAATACGTATCCCTATTATTTCCCGATTTACTTCGAATTATTCACTCAGAGCCCCTAATTGCACTTGGAATAAATAACGTATTAAATCACTTTGTCTAATGTCTGCATCTACTGACAACTCTCAAAGCCCTCTGGTGTGTGTGGCAGGGGATGAAGTGTTACCTAATATGCTCTAAGTGCAAGCATTAATGTTTCCATATACTACGTAACCAATAAGGAATTACTATAAATATCAATCTGGAGCATGTTTCTTTACGGCAGTGAGGAATGGACGACGAGAGCAGCGGAGAAGAAAAGGGTAGAAGCATTTGAAATGTGGTGCTACAGAAGAATGCTGAAGATTAAATGGATCGACCGAGCAAGTAACGAGGAAGTCCTAATAAGAGTAGGAGAAAAGAGAAGTCTGTTGAAAACTCTAAAAAGAAGAAGGGACAACTTAATCGGCCATATCTTGAGACATGATGGCCTGATGAAGACTATCGTTGAGGGAAAAGTGAAGGGAAATATTGGAAAAGGCAGGCCTCGTATGAGATACATAGAACAGGTTGTGAAGGATGTAAAAGAGAGGAATTACGTCACAATGAAAAGGTTGGCCGATAGAAGAATGGAGTGGAAAGCTGCGTCAAACCAATCCTAGGATTGTTGACCAATGGTGATGATGATATAAATATCATCTATCCTAATATTACCTTTTATCTAAACCCACGAAGGACTCTGTAAGCTACCTCAAGGGCGTATGGCAGGGGTGAACAAACATAAACTATGTAAATTTAATTTATATTGGATAGATTACTTCATTAATAGAGTTGTTAATATTTAATTCCCCTGGAACGTGCTGATAAATGATGAGGACATACTTAGGAATGTGATAATTACTAACAGGTTAGGAATACGTTTAAATGCAAGTATTAAAAATTTCCATCGGGCATGGAATATATTGGGGTCGTGGTGGCCTAGTAGGTGGAGCACTGAGTCACTGACCGGAGGGTCCCGGGTTCAAATCCCGGTCTTTCTGGACACCCCCATCTAAAATCCTCGGGATTCGATTTTCTGCCTATCAGAACTTCGTAGGAAATCACAGGTGGCCCAGGGAAAGGAACTGGCCCACCTACCCTGAATTTGTGAATTTCACACGCCATTTGCTTAGTACTGGGTGAGTCTTCACCTACCCTCACCTATCAAAGACCAACCTTCGGGTTGAATCACTGAGTGATTGATGGAAAATATTTTAATCTTACAAGGTAAGTTAGTGTTTTTTAATTACCTTCAATGCCTTTACAAAAAGTATCGTCTGAAATCAGCCTAAAATATTTGAACACGCGTAAACGTTCGTAAACGATACCCTTTCAAAGACACCAGATTTATGGCACCGAAGTGCAATTATCTAAGGTCACCATGGCTTTAGAAAATGTAATACTCTGCTGAATGTAAATATTTATCCTTGATAATGTGAACCATAAAGCATTACGGCAGTTAAAGATTCCCTCTGACTGATTACTCATCTGAGGAATATCGACTACTTTTGCGTTGAAGTAAAATAAAGCTCTCAGGTGGACAGAAAATGTGTTTTTTTCTAAAAGAGCTAACTCTAAATATCAGTGCACTAAGGGAATGACTATTCAGTATACGTCATTTTTATGAAGAATGCTACATTTTTTATGGGATTCAAAAGGCAAACGTTTGGGAATGTTGACTTTTTTTTTTCTTTTTCGAAAGTTATTATTGCAAAAACACACACGTGTGCTCGAAACCCTATGCTTATTACAGAGAGTATGAGAAATAATGATCTTCAAAAAACACGGGGAGTTGTGTTTCTAATCCTCGCAAATCATACACATGCTAAGCCTAGTAATATGTCATGAGCACATAAAGTAGATATAGGGATTAACTACGGAAATACGCCTCGCTCACTTTAGTCATCAGTGCCCATTTTGCCTTGAAACTTGGGATAGCATAAACGCTATCATTGTTCTTCAAATACTGCGGGGTACTTGACATTGCCATATCGCAATCATGAAACGATTGCGTACATATCGCGCAGCGGGAGCATAATGCATTACGGGTAAACAGCGATAGCAGGTTGGAATCATCCGTGACTAGTCCGCTACTCAGCGGTTGGGTCTGCAGTTTGCTCTTAAAGTGGAAATGACTATAAACACATCAGAATAAGAAAACTAGAGAATAGAAGCGTTGACCAAGGGAAGGGAGGGAAGGGATAGGAATTCTGAATAGGTTGTTAGTGTTATTAGGGGAGATTACCAACAACTGAGGTTATTAGCACCATGAAAGATATGTGGGCGTTTGGGTCGAGGCTTGGATATTTAGGAGGTGTATAGCAGCATGGAAACCCGGCGATCACTTTACCATGCTCTTAACGAAACAAAGCAAAGGGGCGGTATTTATGCAGAGGAGGTGCCTGACAGCTAACGTCATTTTTGAGTGCCATTCAGGATTGGAGGAAAGAAATGGTTACGGAAGTCACAAAGGGATCGACGCTGGCGTCTCATCCGACGGACGCAGTTCTGAACTCAAAGTGTTCTCCCCACGTGATTTCAATCAAGTACGAAACGATCATCAGTATACCATCGTCATCATAGGCCTGCAAATCTTATATTGGTTTGAAGCAGCTCTCCACTAGATTCTCCCATCGGCTAACCTCTTCATATTTACATTTTTCTTCTTCTTCTCATACTTCGCTCCTTGCTTCACATATCTCATGCAAGATCCTCCTTTTCTATTCCTCTCATTCGATATTGTATGCATCAAGCTATCAGGTTGAAGCTATAGCCGTAAGTTGTCTTATCTTCTTATCAAAATTTTCAGAAAACAAAGGACTTCTTTGTCACTATTAAAAATAAATTATAAAAATCTACCAATGTGTGTGTACATCCTATTTATTATGTACCAAATAATTACTCTAGCCACCACATTGGCCAAATGTACATCTGAATATTAGCGTGCAGAAGAAATTTATTTACATGTTGACAAATGAACGGTGATTTGCAATGTCAATCTTTTTGGAGAAGGGTTTGGGCAGATTAGAGGGAATATGACGGAAGGAAAATTACACGAACGCCGGAATGAATGGGGAAAGTAAGATCTGTAGAGAGGGAGGCGGAAAAGTTTTATTTAAGTCAGAGAAAGTGAGGATCTTCACCGGTGAAATTGGGTGACGCATTAAAATTTGATGGGGGTTGTGTGTTCACAGGAGGGTGATGTGAGATAGAGGGGAGAATTTCAGTTCAACAGATAGGAGCTACAAAATGAGGGGATAACCGTCATGGATTGATTTGGCATCATGTGGGTGGAAAGGAAGCATTAGTCTTTTACTCCCAACCATTTTAGTTGCCCAGAAATATTTCTTAATCCTTCTTCGTTTGAATTCGGTAATAATAAGCCCACTCAATTGAACTGATTACCGCAAGTGTATATGTTTCACCGATAGTTTTACACAAAACATATTCATACTTTTATTTTCCAGCAAAAACAAGGTTCCCTGTTTAGATGCCATTCAATGCAACAAAAGGAGGGTTTAGTAAATGAAGAGAGCCATCCGCCTCTGAAATGCAAACCTTTCAATGGGGAACATCATAGAAAGAAGGAGCACTAGTTTTTGAAATAGATACTAAAATATTCGTTTTGAAAAAGAAATCGGATACTTACGGGGAAGTAAATAAAAGGGCTTGTTCAGTCTAGAATATAATGTGACGCACATGAGGAATTTTTGGTATATAATGGGTTTCATGGAAAAAAATTATGAAAACCCTGAAGTTTTAAATCAGATTTATAAAACGACTCAAATATAGTATTCGGTTCTTTTTATTTCAAAAGATTTCCATAAGTAAAATTAAACCAGAACCATAACTTTTTGGAATGATAAAATTAGCTCTCCATTGCTAAAGGTTTCAGCGAAGGATTTTTTCGTTTATAGGTTGTTTGCTGTCAAATTGCTAGCGAATAATTCACTAAAAAGTGGAATTTATATTTATTTCTTAAGAATTATTTGCAATGATTTACATAATTTTAAACCAACAAGAGGAAATAGGACACCTCCTGTGCAGGTTCATTTGTTTCTACATGCATAGCATAATTCTAGTTGAAAACAATCTTTTCTTTGCGTGGTGGTCAAAATGCGTCAAATATTTGTGCATGTGTTTTGTTGGAGCTGACTCAGAAGGTGATAGCGGGAGCAGTATGGATTGATTGCGCAATTATTTTATTTTTTGGGAATTCCATTAATCGTAGAATTTAAGTATGGCTATATAACCCCTAGTGCATTTATGAAAATGAGCTTTAAATTCTTGACATAATTGCATCCGTAGTGATGGTTTACTACGCCTGCCTCATATCCTTACGGTGGCTTGCAGGGCATTGTGTCTACATAGATTCGAAATATTTTCCGCCGTTGTTTGTTTCACGCGTAACGTGCTCGCCTTCCAACGTGAAAACCATAAGTATTGGCTGTTGTTGTTATTCGAGGAGACGACCAGTAACTAAGGTCTATTAAGCCATTTAGATATAATTAATAGTTAGGAAGAATGAAAAATTTCTAGGGCCCGGAGGAAGGATGGAGAAACCTGGTGTCGGCATTAGCCTGTTGTTATCAAATTGCGCTAAGGGTCAATAGCCTAACGTCCTATGGAGGACTGCAATCCAGGTACTCTGCACGCAGCTATCAGGTAGGGATCCGTGTACCATTGAATAATCGTTCGCGTATCTGGACCCTCGGGATAGTAGGCTAATACCAATACATTAAATACGTCCGTGAATTACGTTAGATTTGATCAGAATAAGGAGATTTGAGAGACTTTCATTCCGATAGCTTCAAAACGCTATTTATCTCGTGTAGCAGAAACAGAACATAATAAGCAAGATATATGTAGATTAAATACAGTTACAGTGGTCTGTGGAGTTTAAAGCGTATTTTAGTATTGCTAATTCACCCATGGGAAGCTGATATATGAATATTTTTGAAGAAATGCCGAAATATTCAATAATAACTTCATTAAATTGTAGATACTAGCCATTTAGCTGCAAGTGACTTGTGAATGTATGTCTAACATTTTTCCCTAAATTAGTAGCATTTTATATCTTAATCGCACGTAAGTGGTTCATTTATGATGTTTTTTCATCCCCTACTACACACAATCACTGTGGCTCGAACGGTATTACGTAAATGTAGGTATAATCTAGGCACAACACCAACCAGTTCCACAGAGCGTTTTGAATTTCGCATAATATTCAGAGCAGATGGTTCAGTGACTGGCTCGCGAAGAGAGAATAATGTTGGGGATCAGGATAGATGAGCCTCATGAGCCACTAATCGAGAAAGAAAAGATTTGTTGTCACTTTTGTCGATTTGTCATCTGTGAGTACTCTCGAGTGTCAGTCTTATCGCTTCGAAATCATCATGTCGCGCGGATAACGACAAGCGTTGCTCGAGTCCATTCAACTTCCTTTCCCTTCTGTGTTTATCTTCAACCCTTCCCACTTCCATCTCTGCTTGCTTCAAACAAGTCATTGCCTCAGTTCGGCTCAAACAAGTAGAACTGACTCACGCGAGAACAGCGTCACCTTATCTCTCTCAGATACTTAATAACTAACAACAACAAAAAAAATGACTGCATTGACAGCAGTAAGTAAACACATCGCACGTGAACTAATCGTTATCAGAGGAAACAGGCAAGAAAAAAAGGAACACCAAAAGTTGAAGTTATAGCATGTATATAATTTATATTCGGAAGAGGGATTGGAAAAAGAGGCTGTCACACGTTTATGCACCACACGTGAATGAATCGATGGATGAGGAATATTTTTGCCTATTTGACTTTTGAGCTACATGTGGAATTTAGCCCAATGCCTGTGTGAGTTTAATATTCATCCGCATAATACCTATAATAACCTACCGCAAAAATGAACGGCAAGGAGACAATCGTCTTGCATGCATTTAAAATCAACATTGAATCAAATTTACATTGAATATCATACAGGAATGCAAATATGCTAGTCCGTACATTCACTGCTTAATTCAACTGAGAGATGTAATATTAAAACTTTATGAAAATATATTAGGTATGCATTCACAAGACACAAGTAACCACTTGTTGGTATCTACAAGTCTTGTAATAAATATTGATCTGTCAGGAATTTCTTTCAATATGCTGTTATATTTTCCAAAGTATGTATGAATTAGCAAGTTAAAATGTAAACAATATATATCCTATTTAGTTTGAAGTACACTTTGGATAGGGTTAATTGACGGTACTTTTCGTACTCCAGCAGCTATTGTAATGCCGTAGCAACCAAAACAAATTTCTGTTTAATCCTTAAGCAAAGATATAAATAATGCCTTTGTTGGGATCCGATCTCGCGAGCTTTTGGTCGCTAGGACAATGGATAGCCAATTTGGATACCGTGGTCGGTGATATTAGGTGCTCCAAGGGCGAAGTTTATTCTGCACTGTTTAACCAAAGCTCTAAACCCTAAGACAAATACAAAAACCAGGCCCGAGTATGGGTTCAAATTGAAATTGAATGGTACAATTTGATTTTTAGGCGCTCTGGCTGTTCATGATACATATCGTCTTCCAATTATTTGAATATAAGACGAGCAAAACACCCATGCTCAATGCGAGTTTCGAACTTGTGACATCGAGTTCTAGGCCCAGTGAGAGTGACCTGGTGACTCCAGTGGGTCATTCATTTAAGCCACACCACGCCCCGTAGGTAGTATGAAATAAATATTACATAAAGAAATCCCTCCCATAAAGGAATAATTAAATTACTGACATTCGACTTGTTGAATACAACCCATTTTGTAGCACTTGACTCGTGTGAATACAAATCCAACACGTTTCCATGAAATAGTTGCATTTTTATTTCAACACATCGTCCCGCACACCCTCATGGTGGCTTACAGGGGATTAAGAAAATGTATAGATGAATAGATATAGTGTCTACTAGTATTATATCGTCATCACTGCTACGATAACCCGATAAAATCAGAAGAAACCGTAGCAACGTTTTGCTGTACTTCCTTTGCCAACTTAAGCATCAACGTTGGCCATACAACATTAGGTTGAAATATATACATGCCTTATTCAATAAATTCCAAAACGATATCTTTACATATTGTGCTCAAAATATTTTGCAAATTCCGAGTTACTATAGTAAAATGAACCGAAAACAAATAAATTAGAGGGGTGAGCGGGGGCCTTCTGGAGCTCCCCCTTGAACTTAGATCTCATTTGATCGATTGAGCCGAACATATTTAACCTGCCTACCACTCGCAGACAGGGGACAAGAGAATCACGGTATGGAGGAGGGTCATCCATCCAACCTCCGTCTGTACCTAACGTTGCTTAAGTTCTGTTATCTCACGGGAACCGGTGTGCCAATGTGGCTAGGCCTTTGCCCAAAACAAAATTAAGGAAATTGAATGACGAACCGCCAGATTTAAATGGTCAGTCATAGTTATTAGTCGGTTAATAGTCATGCGGAGGATGGAGAAACTCGGAAAAGACGTTTCACGATATTCCACAGGAACAAACCAAATGGTCTAGTGTCAGCTATCTATGATGAAGCGGGAGAGTTTTTTTTTATGATTGCTATCAAAAGCAAGGATCGCGAACTAGTCCCGGAAAAACGTAACTATGCTTCCGATGTACCCAAAGAGACCTGCTTTCTCTCTTTGAATATTTCCGCTACCATGCATGTCAGTGGGTAACTTTATTATGATTTTTCGCGACTGGTTCCCGATCCTTGATTTGTTAATAAGTATTTAGTATTTTACCTTAGTATTTAAAGTTGGCTTTAACCTTTTGGACTGCGGTGCTACGCTCATGATTACGGCTGATTCGTGACATTGTATGCACGATAGTTTGCTCTATATCCTGTTCATTAAAGCTGCTAGAAACCTACTGAGAAAGAGAATGCTTTGGCAGGACAATTTGGCTAAAGCACCTGTTCATAAATCAGGGTGTTCCGAATTCGGGTCTTGGTCAAGGTGAATGGTGTTTTCTTCGACAAAATTCTCCTATTTTACCGCCAAAAACGTTAAAGCATTGAAGATAAACATCAGTTTCTCTTATTCCCAGCAGTTCACCTGCGAACATGTCAACTTTCCTGTAAAACTTCCTAGAAAGAAAGGCATTGATTCACGATGTCTTGCACATGGTAGTTATGACGTGAAATAGCAGGTTTGTTTGTAATCATATGATGGTGACGGAAACGAGGTAAAAGCCCTAATGCAATGGAAGGGCTCGTTTGCCCATTCAACCACTCCCCTTTTTCTTCCCTGACTATTTCCGTGTCCATAAAGTGAGCGGGGCTTTGCCGTTGGCGTGTCGGAGATGCGGCGACTGAAAATGAACCTGTATCCGCGCCCTCTGTTGAGATGGGGCAAAACCCTCTCCCCCAGGGCCCTGGGAAGTACGCCACCCCCGCCTCTCCCCCTCACCCACGCCCTCAGACTCTTGAGACGGAGGAACGTCCTGGCCGTCACCTCATTGGCTCAAGGTAGGAGTCGAGATAATGGAGAAACAAATAAACGAGACATTCACGGGCGACATATGCTTGCGTGAATTTCAATGTGTTGCCCCGGGCCACCTTAATTATCCGGTTCCCCCGAAGAAAAAATAAAATACCCTACACACCGTGGCCCAGAAATACAAAACGTAGCAATTTCACTGCCGAGCTGGCGGTGGATATAAGCTTCGGTGCCTCACGGGCAACTGGGAAAAAATACACAGGGGGATGTGATTGTCGCTGAACAGGAAGGAAGGCACTAAAAACAGGTAGCAGCGCACGGCAATGTTTTTGCCGAAGCACGCCCTATCTGCGTATCGCGAATCTACCTGTTAATCCCAGAGAGCATGTGGAATCTTCGAAATTCAATAGACTCATCCAAATTTACACCGTAAACGATGCGCGTCAGAGATTGAGTTTCAAAAGAGATTATATTATTCTATCCTTTTCAACCATTTTATGCTGGGTATAGAGATTAATAGGTAAACTTCGCTTTGGAAGATTTTTGCCTAACGCTTGCACTGTATTTACCCAACAGATGATACATTGCAAACTGGCGTTAACTTATAAACAAGCATTGGTCTCTTTTAGAAGACGCTAGAAATTTGATTATTAAAAAATCGAAACGTAAATATTGAGGTATTTGTGAAAAAATACATACGTCTTGAAAGGTACATACCAATTAATTAATAAATAATGTTACGTAACGTAACGATTGAACGTAAATAATGTAATAAATGTACATACCATTCTATTCGGAAAAATGTTACTAATTGATTTTTATGTAAAATTCATGGGCAATTTATGATGAAAATGTTGTCTCCAGCGCAGCAAGTCTAATTTTAATATTTCGAACTCATATCATGACTATGGTACAAGATCTTCTCCGATCGTTTGGTGTGATGGCTAGAATACTTGCCTCTCATCCCAACTGATCGGGTGCAAATTCTGGCAGTGGCAGAGATCATTATTTGGCGAACTGATCTCCCGTTGAATACTGTGTGGAGAACTAAGTTCAGTACTCAGCCCGTCAGATTGAACGTAAAACTACAAACACTTTGGCACCTTTCGTTAAGAGTAACCAAATGCCGACGCCAGAAATACTCCTCCTCTTCCTGTACCATAAGAATCCTACTTAATAATGTTATTACTAAATTGTTGTCACTATTCTTAGTGGCGCAGATGACCTCTGTGTTAGGCAGCATTCCCAAAAAAACTACCTCTTCTATGTATATATTTATGTTCTATATAAAACCACCAGTATTTCATTTCGCATTCATTAACTACCACTGACATGGCGCCATGAGAAGGATTTTTAATTAATTTTATGGTATTTAATGCCGCGGATAAAAAAGGGCATCTGAATATCCATTGAAAACCGCAGAGAGTCGGAGCAATTTCGCTCTCCCATTTCCCTTCCCAACGTAATTGCGCCATTTCTGTCCGATCCGAAAAATATAAAGTGGCTTTTAAAAGAGGGATTTAAAGGGTCGTGTATACTCCAAAGGTAATGAGATGTCATCGTGGATGAAATCCTTCCGTTAAAAATAATGATTTTTCGTGTCAAAAAATATTTTCTTTGTGCCCACGTAATTTAAAATTATGTATCTGAATCATTTTTCCGCAATAACCTCATCATGGAGAAATCGATTCATTGATTATCCTAACAGATTGGAAGACCAAAGAAGTGCTTGGAGTTATCTCAACGTTTTGCGACTGGAAAACAATTTCAGGTACTTAGTGCTGTTTACTGCAAATGTAGAACTACTGATTTCTTTCTTTTCTTAACGTGTGCACGTTTTAACACTGCTAATTTAAACATATTCCATAAAATATAAGTACATAGTAGTTCATGGTTTCATATAAGTGGTGTAGCTGCATGTGACCCTATTATCTAGCATGTTTACAAGGATTAGTTTTTTTGCATGTAAATAGTTCATGTATGATGATGTTCACTCCCTGCCACACACCCTCGCGGTGGCCTGCAGGGTATTGCGTACATGTAGATGTAGATATGAACGTAGTAGCCATTCTTTTTTTGCATGCCTGCTTGATAATGCCTGTCTGGGTATGGCTGATCCCGTGCCACGCACGCATGCGGTGGATTGTAGGGTATTATGTAGATATAGATTATTTTATAATCTTTGTGTATGTAAATATATATTATTTTATAACCATAATAATAATAAAATGCATTTAAATGTCACGATGACCATGGTAGCAACATAGGTAAATATTTTACCTACTCAAAGATCTGCTGGAAACTCAAAGGTCGCATGTGCGAATTTAGCCTTTCGTTTTTCTTACAATTAGTGCGTATGAAATGGAAAATATTGGGAAAAATGTAAGAGCAGACGGTGCAGTGTAAATATAGCAGTTGAAGCTCCGTAATACAGAAATATACCGAAGTAACCAGTCGTAATTAAAATACTGCCTACCTACATCTAGCAGGATGTTTGGTGTGGTGCTTAGAACACTGGGTTCCCATACCAAGGGCCCCAATTCGAACGCCAGACATGGCGCAGATATGCAATTGGTGTTCATTGGTGTACCACAGCCAACTTGAGTGCAGAATGAAGGGGACTCAGGACTGAAACACTCTGCCTGCCAGATGGGACGCTAAAGGATTTTACCCTAGGCGTTTTTCTTCACAAGTACGCTAATGCCGAGGCAAAGGTTCTGTCCATTTTTCCACTGTTCCCAGAAAAAACTATGCTTCTATTGAAGCATCTACCTATCCTAAATGGTGCAAATGAGTTTTCATTTGGGTTCCAATAGAACCTTCCTTAAATCTGGGACAGTGAATATTTTTCCTTGGAGAAATGGGGAATTTTGAAAAAAAAATCAGATGTGTCAAAAATGAAATGCGTTTAACCTTAAATACGATTATAAACAAACATTTATTTTTTAAATGTAAAAAGAATATAAATATTAGTATTTTACATTATTTATAATCACACTCAGTGATTCCACCCGAAGATTGGTTTTGATAGGTGAGGGTAGAGCTCACCCCGTACTAAGCCAATGGCGTGTGAAATTCACACATTCAGGGTAGGGGGGCCAGTTCCTTTCCCTGGGCCACCTGCGATTTCCTACAAAGTTCTGACACGCAGAAAATCAAATCGCGAGGATTTTAGATGGGGGTGTCCAGAAAGGCTATTTATAATATCAATCTTATTATATTCAACAATATTACAGAAATTAGAGCTAAAAACAAGAAAATATACATTAAATATTTTTTTCAGAAGTATACTTAAAAAAAGTGGGCAGTCAATAATTAACTCGGGAAAATGGTCAAAAGAATTTGGATGAAAGGAAACCGTAGTACCTATACATGCCTATCTGTCATCTTCTCCGGATATCAAACGCTTGCATCTCATTTTGAAGAAAAAACCCTGAATTTGGAAGATGAAGTCAACGTTGAATAATCGGGAGAGGCAATGCCAACTAGATGTTTTCAACGATTCAATTTCTCAACCATATTTATAATACCCAACAAGCTACCGCAGGGTGTGTGGCAGGGGGTGAACCATCACCAGACTTGAATTATAAACCATTGAGAATAATTTAACACTTTGTACCCAGCACGCATGGAAAACATATTCCTCCGTGCATACACTACTTACATGAAAATGAGAAGCAAAATTCTACCACCCCGAGGAAAGCATAAGAAGCATTAGACATGCAGTTACGAGGCACGTGCTGTTACCTGTAGATGTGACTAAACCGTTAGTTTGTTCTTAATAATGACATGAATATATTGTTTTTCATTCATTTCTATAATAGCATTAATTTATCAACTTGAAGAGCATACACCTCCCACTGTTCAAGGCCACGTTACATGAAGAGAGGGGATGTAGACAATATTTGAAGGACATACTTCTCATTCACTTTTCCCTCACTGACTCTTTCCTTCACTTATATTGGAGAGAGGTCTCAGATGACCAGAAATTTCCAACTAACCCTCTTGCGGAAGCTCACCGAGTATTAGAGAGTATTTCGCGGGAACGAGGGACTCAAACAATGCATACACTTATCTAAACGCCAAAAGGAAATGTTCTCCATGTAAAATAGTCCGGAACTGAAGGAAACTTACCCAAGTCTATACTGAAGGCCAATTTGAATATCTCCAAGCTTTCACCTTCACCACAAGCCCTTTGGCGGTTGGTTTTCTTGGAAAGTGAAGGTCGTGCAAGGACAAGAGCAGGGCGAACTTTGAGTTAATCACTGAATAATATAGATTCGTAGAAGTTCTAGTAATGAGATGGAATTGAAAAACAGGCGAGGTCACATTCACTACTATGGATAGACTCGAAGTTGTGAATAGGAAGGCTTTAGTGTGTAATGAGTCAGAGGGTTTTGTTTACTGGTTGATGTATTAACGTCCCACCCTGAGGACCCAAGTTCGTTTCCAGGCAGCGACAGTTGTATTTAATTCTTAAACCGATCCCAAATTAAGTGCATTGGGGGAGTACTTTGGTACTTTACTAAGTATTCAGTGCTCTGCCCGACAGTTGGGACGTTAAGCTGTAGTCCCCTAGGAGCCTTTCGATAAGAGCAGCTTAATGCTAACGCCGATCTCCCTCCAGATTTTTATCTCCCTCTTCCATTCATATCCTTTTATATTTTTCTCCCAGTCTAAAGCGTCAATAGGTACGGGAACTGACACGAAAAACATATATTACAAATCACATCTTTAATTTAAATGGTAAACTACGAAAAGTTTCATACCAAATATGTCATATTAAAAATTTTGTGACTATCACTGTTATAATAATAGTGTACTACGCTCAAGTAGCATTATCATTAAGACATGGCATACATATTTAGGGAAATACTGCAAACATATACATATCCAATTTGAAGAATTTACAAAACAGAATTATTAGACTATTTATAGTGTGGATAAAAAAGTAATAATACTGTGCAGTTAATCCAATGTTATCAGAAATTATATATCCTACCATTTGAAATGCTATTTCACTACACTCTATTGGTTAACTACTATTTTAGTGACAAATATAAAACTTATAGGCAATGCCCGCTTGATGTGAAACTAAGGAGATTGGATATGTATAATATACGAAAATTCAACAATATATATGGTAAGAGAAGACTGTGTGTTGTGGTGCCAAGGCTAATTAACATTTGGTGTAGTTACCTGGCACAGGTAAATAGTATAAATGTAGCAAAAAGAAAGGTCAAAAAGCTTATGCTAGAGAAAAAAGGTTGGATCCAACATAGCTCAAATTGTAGTTTTTGATTCCAGGAAAGATATATATACGAAATATCAATTTTATGTAAGGTTCTATTGGGGCCCCATCCTGGGGCACCGTTCTTAGATATTTTGTCTCCGATTGGGCTTCCTTCTCCGCTAATAAGGATAATAGGCGCTTCACAGTAATTTGTCCTTAGAGTGGAAGAATTTATCCGATTTCTTTCAGCATCGGTCGGGTGTGACTGTAAACAATACAGACGTAGGTCCTCCTAAACATTTTTAGTTTTCCCGCAATAATCTCGCGGTGCCCTAGCTGTTTCCCAAGCGGTTTCCCAAGCAAACCGCTTGGAAACCACGGCCTTAGGGATTAACTGGTTGTTCACAATACTAAAGTTACTCGAAAAATGCAAATCACACGAATCCGCATTTGATGCTGCACACTTATTTCCATCCCCACACCGCATCAGCAGAGCAGACAGAAGCGACAAATTAAGAAAAGTCAACTGAACGACCGAGTGATACAAGACGTCTTTCATCCAGCATGCAGCGCATGACTAAATACAACACAAGCAATAATTCAACATCAATCAACAAAGTTTTTTTTTCAGTTATAAGTCAACGATTGGTGACCAACCACCCACTCATAACCCCTTGTGGCGGTTCGGAGGGTAAAATAGAGATTCAGTTAAATGGTCGTCTGTTTGAATCCCGTCTATGTGCTTCAGCGTAGTACTTGCCTTGGGATTTGGCTTTGCAAGGTACTGCGATTTGATCTTAGTAGTTAAGCCGCACTAAAACTCAATTTTTAAAGTAGAGTTAACCATTTTTCGAGCGGAAAATAGCGCATTGTGTGTGCAGGAGAGGAATACGCCATGTGCAGAAAAGAACTCCCATAAAAAAAGCTCAGCCTTGCAGTAATTTCCGACGACCATCCTCGGCTTTGAATTGCGCCGGTGTTGCAGCGTCTTCTGATCTTTTCCCCCTCATATCTCGTTTTCTTTTCTTCATTTTGCCGGCGAGAGTAATTCCAGAGGCAGCCATTCCGGAGGTCTCCTCTTCCCTCTGCACCACCTCCACAAGTCATTGAGTCGCGTAGCTTTTCATTCCCATTACGGAACCCAACTTCACACTCGGCACATGACCCCGGATTAGCAGAGTGCTTCCCTATTCTCTCACAGCCTCGCGCACGGAGCGCGGATGGAGAGGGACCATTTCTTTCTCAATGCAATCCAGTTTCCCGCTCCGTAAACACTACCCGTCATCTCCGAGCGTACCTACGCCGCTCGTGACTCAGGAATTAAAGAAATTGTAATTGGGCGGGAAGTTACCGAATGGCTGAAGGGAAATTTTTCCGCCCGCTTAACGCAGCGCACATTTCATGGATTTTCCCTCACGAGTGGATCAGAATCCTTTGTGGCGGGTGAAGCCAACCCTCGTAATAGGGACATTCACATCCACCCCAGAGTTTCACCGATATGATTGTCAAGGGTATTGTTCTCCTAATTAGGGGAGGCGATCGAAAACTGAGATTATTTGCGGCATAAAACCAAAGTGAGAATTTTTGCGGAGGAGGAGGGAATGGGGGGAGTAGAGGAAAGATGGAGAGAAACCTGACGGTGGCATTGTCCTGCTCTTCACGAGATCATCAATGGATCCAATATTTATCATCCTATCCGATCGACGGAATGCTGAACTTGAAGTGCTCTAACCACACTAGTTTTCTCACAGTCAGCTTAGCTGTTTTCATTCTTCCCTCATTAACAGAATATCTCATCAGATCAGGGTGCATCAGATCTCTCTTTCTCTTATTGGAGGTATTCCTCCTCTTTCATCTTTCTAATCTAATATGTATCCTTCAGTTAAAAAGTCAATGAAAAATCCTTTTCATCCGCATTCTCTACCTCCTAATTCTCACCGTATACTTCTTCACTTCTCCAGCATTGCGAATCTCTTCCTATGTATCCTAATTATATCTATCGCATATTCTCCACTTTTGTCTGTACTGACTCTGCGAAAATCCTATCATTCAAATTTTTTCACTCCTCACCATGATGTTTGTCATAGCATTAACAATAATCTGTTATTCAGTATTGTTGCAATAATATAGAGAATATTACGAATTTAGATCTATATGTGGTGGAGCTCTAGATCCCATATGAAATTCTCTGCCTCCGTTCTATAAAAATTTTGCAAAATCTTCCAACCGTGTGTCCTTCCGTCAGTGAAAAACCTTTTGCCGCTGTATATCACATCATACAGTTTTTAGGTAGATTAGAAAAAATGCGATACCAAATACAAAATGGACGGGATCGAACTAAGTAACTCCGAGCATGTTAAAGACTTGCAAGTCACACTAACTAACAACTTAACACGTGCATTTTTGGGCATTTTTAATGTCTACATGAACAATTGAATGTGTCATTCATGTATGTAGTAATACTTAACACCTCTTAAAATTGAGCGCAATGGTGAACTTTTTAGTGTCTGTCACGCATGATATGAATTACTATCGGAAAATAAAAGAATGAAACGTTGTTAGGTTCACTGTGTATGAAGTAAACCTAACGAAGTTTTATTCTTTGATTTTCCAATATGGAAAGGTATCACATGGTTAAGCCTGAAGTTATCAGTTATGAATTATTATCTCTTACTCAGGATCATTGAAAACATTCGCTCGTATTCGTAGCATATGTTCTGTGATAATTCATCCTCAGACACAAACCGCAAAGGAGTAACCTTGCGGGGTAATCAGTTTGTGTAGTATGCACTACCGTATTAAGTCCTTCTTCTTACCAAAGGATGGTAATGACATTGAATGTTTTCACCTCTTTTAGCCTATGCATCGCTTAGTCTTAATTTTCCTTAGAAAATGTATTTTACCTCCATTTTTTGCGATAAATCTACATATCATATCACTCGCATCATATCAGTTAGGCGTTGACCGGTAACTCATACAATTCCAACTGGCTGACTGCCCCTTAGCCATTCGCAAACCTGACTGATTTTATCCTGTCCGAACCAGCATATACAGCTCTATCAAAGTCCTCCCAGCATTCTCTTCCCATTTCCTCGGCATTTATGCAGCAGTGAACCGACAATAATGAGTGGATCTCTGTAACTTCATCCCACCTATCGTCAACCTCCCAGATTCCTGGTCGGCTTCCCTTACTAGCACTGTCTGTATCTATAAATACTGACTACCCTTCAAGCCATCTTGAATACGTGAAGCAGGGGGGCGATCCATTACCAAAATTTGGACTATGTACATAAAAACACTAAATGCAGTAGTGCATGTATCACATCCCTCTTTATCCTATTTGAGGTATTCGTCCTCTTTCATCTTACAAATCGAATATGTATCCTTCTGCAAATAAAGTCATCGATTCTTACACCTCAAATCATCCGTTCCATTCACATACGCTACCTTCTAATTTTATCCATATACTTCTTCTCTTCTACAACATTGCGAAGGTCTTCCTATTTATCTTAATTCTATCCTTTCACCCCCTCCGCATCCTTGCGGTGACTAGCGGGTAACTTCGTACATGTAGATATAAAGTCTGCATATACCACCTACCCAATGTGATATCACTATGAATATAATGCGGTAAAAATATCACTTGTTATTTCACACAAAAGAAACCTTTTGAGAAATATAACAAACATGCATTATATGTTTTAATGGTTCATGAAGATACGCTTGGACCATCCATATGTATACAAACTAAACCTTATTTCCGTTATTTATTCTCAATCTGTATTTATCTCTCGTGCAATGTGTGCGATTGTATGTTCATATTTGGGGAAATTTATATTTGGAAAGTATCATGGTGTTAGGAGTGCTAATATTGTTATGATCACGAATATTCCGAGGAAATAACTAATAATTGAGTTTAATTTTGATTCAGCGAATTACTACAGTCTTATGTCAGTGCATTGCGGAGTCTTTATAATTCTCTCTGTGTCGGAGACAAACTTGTCTGCCCTGTACCTACGTAATAATCTTGGTTTGGCTAGCTGTTTTCACGTTTGAAAGGCCTCTCATGCCATTGCCTCTAAAAAATAAGTAACATTTACTCTCTCATCACAACAATTTATTACAAATTGGCAATTATCCGCTGAATTTTAGCTATACTAAAGCATTTAAACATTTTGGGTAAGTCGTCCATCACTGGAGTGTATTCCTACACTGAAAAAAGAACTGACTATTCTTACTCAATCTTATTGAATGTCTTCTTGAGGCCAAAAAAACTTCGTTAACATAACCTAGATTCAATTCATTTATTGTTGCTATTTCCGACGCATTGGCCTCATGCATTTCAGTGCGTTGGCGTCACAATGCATTGGCAACCTGCTGTTCCTAAACAGAATCATTGTCCACGGACCTGTTTTCCTCTATTAATAGCCTTTTCTTTTAATTCTATACACAACGTTTGTGGATTGCATAATTAATCCATTCGTCCCATCATATTTGCAAATATCCCCTTTTCTCATTTTCAAATGGTGAATTTCAACTGTACAAATAAATCATCTTTATATACTCCAGCATCGATCTTAGCCTACGTTTAACGAAAGGAGCCAAGGTGTCCAAGATTTGACGTCCTATCCTAAGGCTGGAGCATTGCAACCGAAGTACTCTTCGCACAGCAATGAAGGGAATGGAGACAGGTGAATCAATAATGTAAAAAAAAATTAAAAATCTCTTTGAATGACAAGTACTCAAAACACAACACCAGGAACAGATATCTCAGGAAAAATAACTGGTAGTCCTAAATCGTCACCCAGACGAGACAGAGTAACATAATGGGAAGAAAGTGAAACCAGTTTGGTTTTAATGCCGCAATATGTTTTCCGTATAAAACAGGAAAAAAGTAATTTTGCTCGTTACGGCAATTTTTGTATAGAGCGTGGCAATCTTTTCGCTGTCAACATCACCCAGATTTTTTGTGTGGCTATTTCAACGGAAGCAGAAAAAAACAATATATAGAGTGAAGACACCGTGCTGGATACCGTGTGAGATAGTGGATATGGTCACATTCTTGTCTTTTCTTCTTCGTAGATATTTACCTCTCCGCACTATAGAAAACATTGATAGAACCATGGTAAGAGGACTTGATGCAAGAAAAAAATACTCTTGGATAAATGGAATTTAGGCAGAGCGGCTATCTGGTTAAAAAAGTAAAGGGAATTATTCATTGGCGTTTAACCAACTCCTAGAATTTATTCGAGGAGTGATTTAAAGGGTTTTCCCCTGTCATCTTATGATTGATGTAGGGACCGGGATTTCGCTGATCGACCCATGACCCTTGCGGTGCTGGCATGCACGACTTTGTGGTGGGGGCGAGGGTTTTAGCAACACAGAAAAGGGAACTCCATTATTTTTTTTCGAACATTTCGGTGGTCACAGCCATCTTTGCTAGCACGTTGAAAAGGGGATCATGTGTATAGAAAGTGTTATCACGTCAGTCCGGAAAGCCACAGATCCATTACTCCATTTCCGACTCGGTAAAAAATGTTTCCTTTGAAATCTGCCATATTTTCACCTTCCCAACCAATATCACGTTAGTTCGTTCATATGATCCCAATCTCTTTCCTTTCTCGCATTCTTTGAATATTTCAAACCTCAGTTGAACATATTTTCAGTTTTTGAATGAGCATATGTATGCATGAATATTAAAGTGCCTATTAAAGTTTGTCATTACCTTTTTTTAACGTTCGCATCTCAACTGCAAAATATTTTCAATTAGGGCAAGTGAAAATAAAATGAAATAGATACTTGCCATAGCAAAAATACTACACATGAGCATAAATGTCAAGAAAAGAGATTTATTTGTGCTATATATGTGTTCATATGACTTTTTTAATACTTCAAGGGCATGAAGAGAAAAAATGGTAAAATTTCGTATGCTACACAATATAAAATACGTGTAAGTGCAAACATGTATCCATAGTCGCTTCCGCCACATGTGAATCTTTCTAAAGACTAATTATTTCCATCTTTTTCTGTTACTCCCTCCGCAGCCTTCACCTTCGAAAGACCTTTCTGTAACTCATCGGTGCAAATTTACTTAATGAATACGATTGAAGGAACAAAATCAAAAGTTCAGTTTGAATAAAAAAAGGATTACTCCGGAGTTTACATAGACTACTTGCGACATTGCAGGTAGGAACAAAGGGAGAATAAGTAATCCAAATTAATTTATTGTTAGATTTCAAGGCTATCGGATCTCTCGTTCAAGCATCTCTCTAGCATCATTATGTTTCACATTGTTTCATCTGGGGCAGCGGCGTCGGAAGTGGGGAGGCAGGGGAGGCATTCGGTCGCCCTCCCCCCCCCAGACTTTGCCCCGGGCCCTTGAGAAATGAGTCTTCATTGATAAAAATAAATTTCACTTGTTTCCAGCTTGCCTTTTCCCTTCTGACGAATATTCTACCACCTTCAAATGCACTTTTAGCGGAATTATAGTCTCTAACCTCTCCTATCCGCAAAAAAATGCGGGCCCTTTTCATAGGAGCCGGGCCCTTTCCAAGGTTGGCCCCTGCCAGCGAAAATAGTTCCGACGCCCCTGATCTGGGGGAAGAAAATGAGTATGAATGAGATAGGAAATGGGTTCATGGAGAAATCCACACAGTCACAGTGAGAGTAGTTTTTTACTAAAATCAGAAAACGAATTAGGAGAGGGTTGAGGTTTTTGGTGAATATATATGACTATTTATGATGGCGACAGTAGATTGGTCGGTATTTTTAATTTGTGGCTTTTGCTACTACCGATATAAAAGAGTGCTGATAGTAAAAACAAAATATATCCTGAGCGGCAATGTGGAATGCGAAGTTCAATATCCGGTTTCCGCGGATTTGAACAGTGGAGACCAGCAGACTTTCAGGTTTATTCCGCGTACGTTGTTTTTCACCACAGCTTTCCTGCTGGCGGAATTGTCGTGGAGAAGAGCAACGAACGCGAGTGAAACCCGAAAGGATGCTGGTCCCATGGAATGTAAAAGTAGAAGATTAGGGAGGCGACCTTAAAATAGTCAAATAGGTAAGACGACGGCTGCTAAGGAAACAATAAGATCCGTAATCACGATGGCAAATTACGAAGCCGAGTGTCTTTGAGAAGTGAACTGGGAGCATCGTGAATGGAAAGGATTTCGTGGTTGGCTGACATTTAATTCTCTGAAAGTATCTAAAAATACATGTTTCCCTGAGGTAAGTAAAAAATCTTTGACAGAAACCTAGTGAAGTGGTATCCCAGAGATGTATAAAGCTAAAGGAATCGAGAAAAATGCATCACTTACGCATGCAAGTGAAGGGACAATTAGGTACGTCCAGTGGCTGAGAGAACAATGCAGATTGTGAGAAAAGTGCATTGAACCTCAATAATGGAAAGCAAATCGATGTATGTTCATGAAATTATGCATGGAAAATTAGTTATTCCATATGAATAATTTTACTTTTCACGACCCAGGTTTGACGTAAAACGTCACCTTCAGGTGTTTACCATCATCGGTGGGTTTTAAGTCTGTATCCACATTAAAAGGCACTTTAGAACTATAAGGTAGGTAAAGTCTTGTCATTCACCAAAGTATTCTAAGTAAAAATACTCTTAACGAGAATTATAGCTTATTCTAGATATTTTGAATTGAAAAAACACCGTATTGTGGTACTAAACTAGGATTTGACTTCTTTATTTTATGGTCATGTTGGGAGATGGTACGGCCTCTGCCACACACCATACGGTGGATTGCAGCGTATGATGCAGATTTATACGTGGATATAATTTCAATATCCATTGAATAAAACGAAGATGTGCGGGAGGACCCTTTGGAGCCATTTGCTTTAAGTAGGCTGATTCCGTGGCTGAGTATCTCTCAATCCTTCGTCCAATTCCTAATTCATAACTCTATATAAACACTCAAATTTATTTAATGACGCAATTAATCATAGCTATTGATAACCTTCTTCAATCAGAAAACAAGCATGGTGATATCCTCCTTTTCCGAGATATCTCCATCATTTTCGGTGCCAGAAATACTATAAGAAGAATAACGCCAAGTGACGGAGGTTGTCTGAACAACCTTGTACGATACCAAGGTTCTAGGAAGTTAAAGTCATTACCGGACGATTCATTCCACACATGAATCATAAATATAGCGTGTGCAATTAAGAGAAACGTTATCTCAGACTTATCATTATTCTATGCTCGAATTACTCCCTGAAACCTTGCTTGGTTGCCCCAACAAGGCCGTCCCAATGACAAATGACAAATGCCTCTCTCTCTTCCTTTTCATCATAGTCTCCTCATATTCAATTAGTCAAACACACTATTATAGATTTTCGGTTGAGGCCAGATAGCTATTGCTACTGACACTGGCTAGTGAGGAAAAACCGGAGAAAAGAAATGACAAATAATGTGGTTATTTGATAACAATACTTAATTTAATTATTCCGTAAGTTCAACATTTTATAACCACGACAATTCGTAACCATAGAATCTTAGTTTACTATAACATAACTGCAATTGCCCATACGAGATTTATTTGACATTTAGTCATGACCTTTATTTTACGGAATAGCAGTTAAAAAGTTGTATTAGGTTGTGGGAGAGTTTGAGAAACATTCATAATACGAAACTTTACTTATAATTCGAATCCAGCATATAGTTCATGTTACAGTGCACCACACCCGCCAAATTTATCTAGGACTGGGCCCATTATTTGGCATGATTGATATTTTTATGATCCAAGTCCATTATAATCATGGGATTTTAAATTGAGGTGGTATCCCATTGCTATCCTCAATAGCACTTTTAGAGTGATACCATCATTTAAAAGGCCGCCCTACTGGGATCGCCTTCTCACAACCAGATCATTGAGGAACAGATACGGTGAGTACGGTAAGTGGACTACCTTCCGTCAAGCTCATAGACGGTTTAAATAATAGCCAAGTGGTTGTCATCAAATCTGGACCCAGCAGTGAAGAATCAAGAATTAAGAAAGAAACGAGACAGGTTTGTGCACTGCTTCCGTAATTTTTAAAGTTTACACCATAAAAGCTATCAATGAAACCCAAAGGAGGACTTCAGAATTGATTGACTACGAGGAAAATATTATCATGATTCGATTTCCCGATAACGTAGCAGTCACGGCAGAGACAGTAAGGGATCTCAAGAAGATTCCAGTAACCATGGAAAGGACAATAGCCAGATATCAACTAAAAATCAATACGAGGAAAACTAACATTGAGAGAGAAGAGTCTAGGACTAATTTTTTACTTGTAAATCATAAATTTGAAGCAGGTGGAGAGTAATGTTTTCTGGGAGACGAAATTATCAATGGCGGACGAAGCAAGAAGTAGCGAGTCAGCAGAATAGGAAAGGCAGAGAACCAAAGGAAAAAAATCTACTTACAGCTAGAAATACAAGCGGGGAAGTGAGGAAACAATTCATCAGAGCTACATCTGGAGCTAGCGCCTCCATGGGAGTGAGGCAAGGACGATAACAGCAACAAAAAATTCAACGCTGGAAGCATTCAGAATGTGGTGCCACGAAAGAATTATGAACATAAAATTAATAGATTGAGTGAATAACGAAGCTTTCCTAAGAAAAGTGGGAGAAAAGCGAAGTCTTAATAAAATATTAAAAAAGACGGGATAACCTTATGCGGGCCATATCATTAGACAAGATAGCCTGTTCATGACAATTTTTGAAAGGCAGTGGAAGGGAGTAATGTTGAAGGAAGACTATGGGATGTCTAGAGTGAGTGGGGAAGGAAGTGAAAGAGAAGATTTACTTATAGATGATGAGATTATCCGATAGAAGAATCGATTGGAAAGCTATGTGAAACCAATCTAAAGATTTTTAGATCTTGATGATGACCATACAAATATTTTTTCATGCAATTTGAGGGAGCAAATTTGAATCGAATGGAATCGATTGTATTTGGCTCGTAAATAAATCTAATATTGTAATTTTGCATGATGGTATAAATTCAAAGGTTTTATTCTATAATGTCATACTCTATTAGAACTTAAATTATAATGTCGAATGCTGCACAACATTTCCCAATCCACTCCGTCTTACGGATACCCAGCATGGAAGGGGAATTACGATGTAAACACAGCTAGAAAGATTTCAAGTATGGAGAAGAAGAGGGATAGGAATATATGCTCATATGAAATATTTAGAAAGAGGTAAAAATGCATTTCAGTTCGTAGATTACCTCGCCAGCGTTCTACTGGACAGTAAATGGCATTAGTAGCAATGAGAACAGGAGAGTAATAGGGAATCGGTATAGTTTATTGGTAGAGGAGGAAGGATCGTGAAAATTCCGAAGTATGCATTTTAAGTAATGTTTAGGAATGGTCTATAACTATCATGGATACACACTTCAACACGAAATAATGCTATCCAATGCAAAGTTTCTAATCTATAGCTATTTTAATGGTAAACTACAATGTTGATTTATAGGTTTCACGGATCATTTCTTCTAAATCATACGGTAGATCCCTTCATGGCCATAAGTATTCCCAGTGAGGTGTTGCCTTTCTCTTTGCCTCTTACTAATTCACTGCCTAACTTTGGGTGCTTTATCAATCTGTTAAATTCCCATCATCTGGGTCTTCTCCTTAATTGATCATATTGGAAATTTGTCTTTCCGTATTTTAATTATTTGACCAACAGCCTACGACCCTATCATCAAGTGTTAATGAATACCCCTAGACACCACATGACAATGATAAGTAATTATTTTACTTAAGAAAATGATTTAACAAATTCAATATGGGAATATTAATCAGTTGGTAATATTTTTGATACGTATTTATCCAAAGTTCCGTACGAGATTATGTGATCATTTCCTTACTTGATCTAATGCACCAAATCAACATCTAGATTCTAAATTCCACTTGGCGAGACGCAAGTTTCCTTCCAATTGATCTGCATACGCCATCATTGGAGTACCTATTCCAATGGGTTCATGGATTCCATCTGCCCTTCTCGATTGCCTGCTAAAATTACGATGCCGTCTGCGAAACGGAACATGTTAATTTTCTCTCTATTGAACGTCATCCCTTAGGGATCTCACTGATTCCTGCATTATCCCTTCGTAATCGATATAGGGAACTGCCGATGTGTGATTGTACTCTCGTGCTACGTTGTTGATTAAATCACAACTCATACCTCATCAGGACATGCTCAAGTGAGATCATCGAGATACGTAAAGGTTTTTAGAAAAACTAGCTCTTGTGAAACGCTTATCATCATGACCATCAAAGAGTATTGACCGTAATATTGACGGATATCTTGGTGGCAGAGGTGATCCGTTTCCTGAAGATATTAAAACCATTCTGCCAGCTTCATTTCCATGTGAGATTGATTACAAACAGGTGATTTGAAAAATGCGATGGCGAGCTGTATGATTCAAAATATTCCATTCCATGTACAGCAAGACGCCAGAATAGGTGGCATAGAAACCATTTTTAAAGGTGCATATTCTTGTATCACGTCCTATGGCAATCCTGTAAAATTTTCTTCATATCGCCACTCTACTCCGATTTGAATTTCAACTCCAATCTGATGCGCCTAATGTGATTTCATGACACAAACACCACAGTGAAAGAAAAATTTGGAGTAATCGTACCATTTATTTCAATAATTTGTCGTTTTCATCACTCGAGAGTTAAATAACGGTAACTGACAAATATATACTGATAAACTTCACCAGGCGTACCCTACCATAAAATCTTCTCCAGGATACGAATAATATTCAAGATTCAACACCTGTCAAAGCAATCAGGTGGTGGATTTCTGGGAATTGAATGGCTTGATGTGTTTTTGGACGTATTTTACTCTCTACTTTATTTGTGGAATGCAAATAAAGTCTCAAACAATTTTTCTCTGATTTTTTACCTCGAATTTACACAGGTTTTGACGAACTAGTAGGGGTGCCTGATGAATCTATCGTTCTTTTGTGCATTTTTATTTCCTACTTAAACATGTCACCAGTTCTTTTAGAAATCATTGAAAGTTATCTTGTCTCCTCATGTGGAGTATTCATCTAGCGAAGAGCATATTGTTAGCTCGCAGTTTGCGAGGCCGTTCAGCTAATTTAATGGGCATCATCAGTTCCGATATTGCGAAGCGCAGCTTACAATCTTTTTATATAAATATTGAGTAATAAATAGCATTATCTCCAACGGTTCACATGTCAGGAAAATATTTAACCAAATGTCATAAAACTGGGCCTTGTTTGGGGATTCAAAATTAACAAGAGAACAACAACCGAGACAAAATCAACAATCCTTAGGGATTGTTGATTTTGTCTCGGTTTACACTGGAACATGCCACACAGTTTTATTCTATTTCATATTCTTATATTGTGACTGCTTCTGAGTTCTCCAGATATTTTAAATGCAATCGATATTTCAACAAAACATTCCAACATTAGTTGACCGGGATTGTAATAAAGGAAAATTAACATTATAATTAAAATACATTTATTTAGCTACAATTAAAAGTTTAATTAACTTTAGTTTTAAATGTCAGCAATAATTTAATTTATTAATGAATGGTGACGACTGGTATTAATCAGCCGTTTTTTAAGACTATGGTTCTTATTGCATTAAAATAATTAATTCTCGCTTGTTGAGGCAAAATAAATAACTGATATCGGTAACATTCCACATTAAATTAATTTAACACGGCAATCGTTTCTATCTAGAATTGCTTCGTCTTAAACGTGGATAATGTTACAGTGGTCGAACGATAGCAACGGTCATTTTCACCAGAAAGAATGGGTAGGAATTGGGTAAGAGGTGGGAAATTTAGGAAAGCCGAGGTAGGGTGGAGGAAGAAGTGATCTTCTACTTAACATCCTATTCGGGAGAAGTACTGAAGAAGTAATGAACTTCAAGTGCTATCCGCACCGCTGTCAAGTAGGCTAGGTAAGCCGGTGTACCACTGAAAAAGTCTGTCACATTCGAGAAACGAGCCCGGGCCCTTGAGAGTGGTCTAGGGAGGGAAATCTCTAACTACTAAACTAACCAGATCCCCTTAATATTTAAGTAGGACACTGTTTCGCTGTGAATTTTGAATTGTTTGCGTCATAGCACTTTATAGTTACCCTCCGTGATTTCAAGATGAAAGAATTACACGTAGTCATGCCCTAAACGATTTCTTTTTCTTTTATTTTCAAACTTTCAAGTCCTAGGGCATGCAGAAGGTCGATGCAGAAAAGGAATCTAAAATATTATGAGTTCACGCGAGTTTTCTAGCATTTTACAAAGAAGAAAAATGATCAATGCCTCGCGTAAGCAAGCCGAAGCCCTTTTCACATCTGTTTTTCCGAGCAGAATGCTAAGCCGAATAAGGAAATCCTCTGCGATGACCTAAGCGATTAAGGGATCAATACTGCCTTCATTCCCCACCATATTTGTGCGGGACTTGGTGTGATAGAGTGAAAATGGTAGATACCATCAACGGATAGCAAGGGATGAAGATTAAAAGGAATTGAAGATAAGACTAAAGCAGACGAAAGGACTCTGTTTGGGATGCTGAGTTGAAGCTGGAGTCGCTGTCGCTCCCATTGGAAACTAATGATGAGGAAGGCTATGCTGCGTGCTTTGGAGTGCAACAGGAAATGAGGATTAGCCATACAACCCCTTCGTGTCCATCCGCTCGCAAAACAATGGTGGTCTAAAGCGCGAGCCTAACTATGCACGAATGGAATTTCAATGCACCAAGGATTTAGTAGGACTTATTCCGCAGGTGTTCCGCCTCCTACGCGGAACGATTCTGAGTCATTTCGTGCAGTCTCCATGGAAATTTACGTTGGCCAAGGGGAAGCGTGGAAAATATTATTCGGCACCGAAGCCACGAGCTTATGTTTGCGGACACGGTGGATGCTTTGGGCACTTAAGGACTGAATTCCAAGTCCTTCCCTCGCGAGACCACTTCGTTTCCTCTCCCATTGATTCTCCAGGCTTACGTCCCTACCCATGCCGCGCATTTTCAATTTAGCTCCACAGACAAATGCAGATTTAGAAGCATCCACGCGCTCAATGGTTTCGGTGAAATCCAGATAAGGGACATGACGCCTTATTGCGTAGCCACCAGTGCACGAGCGCTACGGGAACCTTGATAAGGGATGAACAAAATTTTCTTTTCCCATATTCTTCTCCAGTGTTATATACTTAAAAACTAAGGCTTATGCAAGTTGAATACAAAAAAGTTATCTCAATTAATACCTCCATCTACACTGAAATCACAGAGTTTGTAAAAATTTATCAGGATACGTTTTTCACAATTTCACGATCATAGCTTTCATTCAGCAAACTGTCCAGTGAATTGGATAAAGAGAATTTGAAGTAAGCATTCACAAATGAGTAAATATCATGCGCCATCTTTTCTTAGACTATTTCTGCGCGTAAAGAGGTATTTTCAGAGACGGCTGTGGTTGGCAAAAAAATTTACCAATGAATCTGTGGTGGCCAAAGTACTTTCTTCTCATACCGAAGGCCTGGGTTGTAATTCCGGCCGTGGCAGAGATGTTCAATAAAATACCCGCCTCCTCTTGCTCTGTGCAAAATCCTTGAAGTTCAGTATTTCGTCCATCGGATGAGACTTTAAATCGTGGCCTCTTAGCATCGTTTTGTTACGAGTACGCTAATGCCGATGCCTGGCATCTCTTCAAAATTCTTTACACCTACCTCTTTACCTTCGGGCAATTAGCCACTTCTGTGGTATAATGATCTCAGCTGTTGGTCGCGTATTATAACAAAATAGATGATTACCAACAATTATACAGCAAGACAGCAGTATTTGATTATTAGTTTTTTCAACTGTTAATATTATACCACACGCTATCAAATAAATATAAATACGTGTACAAAAAAACATTCTTCTGGTGAGATTCAGACTGGAAAGTAGTTTAAAACAAGAATTCATAGCCTTAGGGATCTATAGCGAATTCACAGTAGATATTTATCTCAAGAACCGTCAATGAAAGGTATGAGCGCAACACATGGATTCATTGTCATCTGGTTAAAGGCTTTGAAATGAGACGGTGATATCCTGCTTAAAAATCATAGGCTTCTGCAAATAATTAAATTTTTTAGAAAACACAATGTCTTTTGAAGTTCCTAACGTATTTTTGGAATACAATACGAAGCAAAAGGAGATGAAAGAAAATTGAACATTTCAGAACTCTGATAAAGAGCAGGGACACACATTTAGCATTTGAAAAATTCCCTTTGAAAATATCACTTTCGTATATTTTTGGATATCATCTAATATCCCCAAGAAACGTCAAAGTAAAAATCCACTCTCTTTCTTCTTCAGATCTTTTTAAATGCAAGTATCTCCTTTACTTACGATAAAAACCGTTGTAATGCAATGCAAAAACCGTAATGCAAATAAACGGTAGCCCGGAAGTTGATCATTTAATGTACGGTACGAGTTGGTTTCTGCCAATCGAAATTCTTTTACACAGTAGAATTAATAATGGTGAAGGAATGACCATCGTAAAGAATATCCCGTTCAATGCAATAAAGTATATTCATAAAAATAATCATGCAAATCATGCAAAAATAATCACAGGGCACGATGAACTTATGCAGATATGCAACATCAGTGAATTGATGATACATGTGTAATATCTAATGTAGATGATGTGCTAAACTCTTTACAGTTGAATGATTGAAAAGTTTTCCTATCAGAAATACTCATTAGGGAGCTGATTAGTGTTGTCACAAGAGTACTGGCTTCATAGTCTGAAAGTCCGGGTTCGAGTTGCGGTAGAATTTTTTTCATTGAAATATAGGTCCCTGCTTGAGTACTGTGTGGAGAGTATTTAATTCCTGTAATCCATCCATCGAATGGGATATTAAACTCTACACTTTTTGGCACCTTTCCTTAGGAGCTAGATAATACCGACGCCGGGTTTCTCTCCATCCTTCTTCGCTCCCTGAAACTACCTATTCCTAAATACCCATCAATCAAACGAATAAGCCATCGCTCCCCTCTAATCACAATTGCTCCTAATATTGGAGTCAGTTTCAATGACTATATGGTTTTATAAGACTTGAATATAAATAATTTACCTGGAGATATATTTTAACATCACATGTTAAAGCCCTTACGCACGATTTTAATTTTTTAAATGTAATAATACAGTGAATAAAGTTTAGCCAAATGTTTGCCTTTCTATACACATTCGTGAAGGTTAACTTAATTCCGTAATAATTCCTGTTAATATCTACTGACCATAAGTTTCTCACCAACATAATAAATATGAAAATAATTAGCTAATAATGCTGCTTTAAAATCGATAATTCTTGAAATCTTTAACTTAGTGTGCTGTCTTCATTTGCATGTCACAAATTCCCAATTAATGAAGATTATTTATTTCCTAACAACATATAACAATTGCTCCTGAACGTACTTCCATAACCAGACGATTTGAGTGAACAAGCAAGACATTTAGTTAATTTACGTGAAAGAATAAGCTGAAGTTATAATAAACTGGGAAAAGGAAATTAGGAGTAGGCCCACCAGTAGGATCACCAGCAACGAGACAAGAAAATTTGCCCGCGAATTTTTCAGATTTAAATCAGGACGTGAGTGATCAGCATGTAAGTATCCTAATAATAATAGCATTGATGGATTTTCATGCTGTGCCGATGGCACTGACGCATTGAGGTTAAATGTATGCGTTCGAAATCACATTACAGCCGTCTTATGTGCGAATTGCGCAACTTCCTTGAGAGTTAGTAATGTGAACAGCAGCTAGATATTAACTCAGTTAACATTAATTCGCTGGTTATACTGTGATCTTTAATGACTTGTTGCGGTATCGCAAGAGCCGCGTAGACATAAAGAAAGACGTGGAAGATAGAAAAGGAGGATCGGTTGAGGATCATATACACTGCTTGTTCCTCGCAGAATTTACGCAGCAAAAAACAAGTCTGTTGGTCTGAGAGTATGGATCAGTGTAGATTCAAGCTGTCTTCTAAAGCAAATTAATAAAGAACAAACACCCAAAAGAAGGGAGAACAAAAGTGATAACTTGAGCGAGACACGATCGTATTGCTGACAGATTCCAGGATTATATTCAGTTTATTAGTATCAGTGCAAAATTGTCTACGAAGGCTGAGAAGATTGAAAATCTTAGGAGAAGAATGAGATGAAGATAATCTTCCAATTATAAGCCACTTACATATAGCAAATAAGTCATTAATGAATAGCAAATCTCACAGTTTGCTATCATCTTTTGTGTCAATCTAATGTCACAGTACTCTTAGCACTTGTACAGAATACAGACGTTCTAATATGTGGCGGAAACAGCTGTGTTTAATTAATGTTGCGAGAGTTATTTCCAGATTGGGGTAACGGTGATGATTTCGCGCAATGGTTGCCAGCAATAACAGCAATCATTTTGTGGTAAAAACGCGAGCAAGGACTTCATTTCCCTAAGAGCTTTTAGGATTTCAGAGATGGATTGGGAGAGAATAAGCCCTTAATTTTTGCCATATTCAAGTGGCAATACGTATTGATTGGATGTTTTCTGCCGTTGCCCGTAACGCACACTAAGATTTCGAAGTAAGTAGGCTTACGTTGAGTGCTGGCTGAAAGACTTGGACGAAGTCAATCACTCTCAGCCCAAGTCTGCCCTCTTGGTTCTCGGAATATCTTGATTTCCTAGTGCTTTCACCCGGAGGACAACGTCCTCACCGCAACAGAACACACCCAACACTGAGGTGCCTCTGCAAAAGTCTTGCAATAGAAATATGAAATGCATGAGAAATTTGGAGGGCGGCAGGGGCCAATGGGGTCGTTTACCATATTTTTTATCGCCGTATCTCATAGAATTTTTAAAACAAAAATATCCGTATTTTTCCGCGACAGGATCTGTGCGAGCAGACCTTCCGACAACCCCCTTCCACTCCCTTCCCTCTGCAATCGCTTCGGGTTTTTGTATGGAAAATAAGGCAGCAATTCAGAGGGAAGCAAAGGAAAATTGAAATACTTAAGTAGTTTTGACACAATTTGCACAGTGAGACTAGGTGGCAGCTATTCACCATCGCTCTCTCAGGAATTCCCGCGTTTGTGATATTAATTTCAAATCACTTTCCAGTGAAAGGCTCAGCTCCTTTACGATTCGGGATAACATTAGAGCAAGGATATGATTCAATATTTGCAATCTGTCTGGAATGTAGCCGATGACCTTTGCCATGAAATGATATATTCTAGGCATGCGCGTTGAATTGAGTCATCTCACGACAGTGGCCGAGAGAAGTGACATAGTTCTCCCATCATTGTGAATATCGCAATTTATTTTTCCGCGCAGTGATTGAATATTGTACGTTTCTTTTTTACACCAATCACGCATAAAAACTTTACTCACAGAAAAATTTTAACTGATCATTTCATCATTAATTACCAGGAACCGATAGAATACATAACTTAGAGATATTATTTTTGAGAGTTTTTGAAAAACTCTCCTAAAATTTCCAATGTTCTAAAATTTATTTAGAGTAAATGATTAATTGATTGATTGTACTTGTGGGTTTAATTCTACAGAAAGGAGGCCCTGAGGCTCATAGACCTATTGGTTCACTGTGCCAACCACACTACTAGTAAAATCATCCATAAAGTCCATTCGCATTACTATACCTTCCACAATCAAGTACAACAATTAGTAGTTATTTTAACTACGATTCTCCAGACACCCTTTGCAAAGGGTGGACTAACACAGACGCCGATTTTCGCTTAATCTTTCCTCCGTTTTCTGCAAAATTCCAAACTCTTTCTAATTCGCCACCTATGCATAAAGGCGCAGATGAATTTATGCATCGTTCACCTCCATTTTTATACGAAATAAATCTTGAGTCTACAATGTGGGCTGTACATTGCCTTCGCGGGAGGTACTAGCAGTCTGTGCAGTTTAGCAGGCTAAACTTTTCATTCGACGGGCGGAGTACGGACCTGGAGTTACTTTACACAGGGTACTCAATTTGGAACATATTCAACAAAAGATATTATCTCAAAAGAGTCTTCCAGGATAAAAACCGTGGAAGGGTTGGAAAACCTGTGCCCTATCCACAATACTACTAAAATTCCATATTTTTCTTCGTAGTGAGGGGGAGGATGTGACAATGGGATAGTTTTGTCTTTAAATGAAAAGCTGGACAGAGGGAAAGAATTGATTGGGAATTCTTTGATTTGAGGAAATTCGCAGACAATTTGGCTGGGGCAGATATCAACTACGACACCAGAATGGCTCACTGGAATACATCCATTAATATATGTTTATTATGTAAACGGTAATACAAAATGATGGGATAACGCATTTAAAGACAAACATCCTCTCTACCAAAGAATGAACAGATACGTTCAAGTCGTGGAATTTCAAATGAGATAGTATTGAAGAATACTAAAAATAAAATGGATTTACCAAGCAGCAAACGATAAAATTCTCAGAGAAATCAAAAAGAAACTGGGAAAACAGGAGAAGCCTGCCATTCCTAATTCATAACCAAGCGGCCATTTCCTAAAACCTGACGGTCTGATGAAGACATCCGTTGAGAAAAGAGTAAATGTGAATAATGGCAACGGAAGAAGAACTATATTGAGATGCATGGGGTAGAACTAGTCGTTAAGGGGAGGGTATCGATGTCTAGGGTCGTATTTAGAATAATTAGGTAGCTCGGTAAGGGTGGACAATTGTCAGGGAACGGCGGATGCGTGAAGAGAAATCCGGTTTCGATATTACCCTGTTTTTAATGATACGTGCCAAGATTTAACGTTCCATCCAACGGACGGAATACTGAACTCGAAGTGCTTTCCAGATAGTGCTTTAATGTGCACCAGTATATGAATGAACTATGAAATATAAATGGAACAAGTACTGAAGGACGTGAAAGGACGTGAAGGACGGGATTTGATCAGATAGAAGAATCAGGAGAATCGAGGGTAAAAATGTGTTGAAATGATCTTGATGTCGTTGACTAGAGACTATGTTGATGACATTGTGTACACTGCCTAACTCAAGTTCAAGGAAAAGGTTGCAACGCAATTTGCAAGCAGCAGACCCCTCTTTGTAAGAAGGGAGCGTCGAAGGAACTAAATCCGGTGTGCTCAGTGTTTTCTCATGGTTGTTTATGGGACCAGATCCGAATGCCAGGACACTTTGCGTGTGCACCCGAAAGGGTTTATCATTCGAAAATTGCCCGACCTAACGTTTGGTCATCCAAGGAAAAGTTGCAGGTTGAGCGGGTTTACCTTCAGTTTCTCCTCCGGAAAAAACGGGTCACCGGGAATGGAAAATCGGCCTCTGAGATGTGCGGTGAGGATAGTGAAGTTGCGAACTCGGAGAAGAAACGCGGATGAGGGAAAGAAATGGGAGCTGGGCAAAAAGTGTCTACAGATGTTTGCAGAGTTATTCGGAATCTTCTTTGGAAAATATCGTAATGCAGAATAAAAGGCACTCACTTAATATAATTCCGCAGTGCTCCTACGGCAAGGAAAGCTGGTTCTCGGCAACTTTTCCAACAGCATTACGGCCTAACGTAAAATAGTTTGAGTTTTCTCACGCTGTTTTGTTTCTTTGAATTCCCAGGATCACGTTCGCAAGACAGGTATATTACGTGAAAAGCGCGTGATCCTACTTTCAGAATTATTTCGTTGTCAGGGACTCTAGGATTTCGGGGGAATGGCCAAAAAATATTGTAATCACTTCTCAGGAGCTTAAATATTGGAGTAGCTAAGACATGTTCCCGCTAAAAAACATCAAAATTAGAAATTAATTCAGGTGGAAGGAATTTGGAGTTTGAATTAAGGAGTTGAATTAAGGAGTTTGCATGAACACGGAAAGGAATAAAATATATTTACAAATTTTTCTTACACATGCCTATTAGGCTTTTTTCGGTATCCAAGTCGGTAAAACGCTTGCCAAACAACCCAAGGGTTTTTTTCACCTTAGCCCTATTCTACTCAGTTTTTTCAATTTATATTTAATATTATGCTCTTACTTCCGTATCTTTATTTTGATACTACGTAAGCATGTATGCCGTTTTTAAATTGCTAATAAGATGTATAAGGATATTGCAATTTGATTGTATTGTATAGTGATTGACAGTCAAGAAGTCCGTTTGGGAAGTGAAAACGTTATTTCCAATATACAAGTATGCATATCATCAATGGCTAGCGAGCTTACTTGGTGAAAATGCATGATCTACATCTACACGATACCCTGCAAGCCACCGCGAAGGTGTGTGGCAGGCGGATGATCAAGAGTAACCGGTCAGGCTATTCCCAATAAATAGTGTGGAGTAACAAGGTTTACTTGATTTTACTCTCGATACAAGTATGTAAATATTAATGGGGAATTACGCCACGTGGGAAGTACACGGTTAGGCATGAGTGTTGTGTTAGCCACAAAACTAAGCTTATGATTAAATCGTATTGAATTACATGATGCAATACTAGAAACTGGAACACCTTCAACCCACTATTTCTAACACAATATCGTAGGGCTAAAAGCTATAATTTATTCAAATCTGGCATGAATGTTTTCGTAGGATAGAAATTTTGCCACTTCAACTATAAGCTCATGGGTTTTTTCCATGAATATATTGATTGAAGATCAATGGCTTTCCCTTCATGGATATGATTATATGCAAACATTGTCTAATTTGACTACGCAGGTTTTGGATTTCCTGTGGAGGCAGACGATAACTTCGTTGAGGTGAAAAGCCAAGCAGTATGAGATTTTTTAAAATCCTACTTTAATCACAGCTTGTCAATCTGTTTACTAGGGAGATCAAAACTTAAGCATTCATCTCCAAGAGGATTCCTCTTTCAATATGAAGTCCGGATACTGACCGCATACTGGAGTCAGCATCACTCTGGCCACATGTGTTGCAACTAATAGGATTCATCCACAGCCAAAATGGAGAATACCACTGTTCGGTCGCAGAGGTTAGCGCACTCTCCTCGGAAAAGCTCCACGCAAGAATTTTCGAAGGAGCGATGGGAAAAGAAATTGATTTCATGTGAGCTTAAGAGTCGAGGTTACCTCTAACCCGTCACGATAAATTCAAGGGGAAATAAGTGCCAGCGAAGCAAGACTCCGTTCTGGGAGGTGGGGAAATTAGCTGGATATTAACTGTCCCTCCAAACAATTCTAACTCTAATTTATAGTTATGCGGAATGTGTTTACCCAAAGCGATGACGAGAAGCGGTAGATAATCCATTGAAGAAGGATGAACGAGGAAATCGTTTCACAATGCCATGAAACTCGCCACACCGATTCAAGAGCACAGAGATACCTGTAATTGGAAATAGTTTTAAGTTGAGAAGAGAATTGATTCATAGATGAAACTTTCTCGGGATTTGCTCCGGGTCAGGTGCTTCATTTTCTTCTCCGACTTTTCGATTAGCGACTCGCCTATCGTCACTACGGACCCTGGAATCCAATTTGGAAACGTTAGACGAGGAAATGAAGAACTTGACACGGTGGAAATCCAGAGATATTTTCACCCAGCAAGACAAGACACAAGATACAGCACTTATTCCACAGTTTCTTATTTGTGGTACAACGCGTTTCAGCGGTTAAGCCATCATCAGGTATCAGTCATTATCAGCTCCCCTACCTCGTACCTGATGATGGCTTAACCGCTGAAAAGCGTTGTACCACTAATAAAAACCTGTGGAATAAGTGCTATATCTTGGTTCTTATAATGATAACATTCTACTGCATCTACATCTACACAATACCCTGAAAACCACCTCAAAGTTGCGTGGCAGGGGGTGAATTCTCACCAAACATGCACTACATGTCATACATTCAAAAGGATTAGTACTAATACATTAGTCTAAACTGCAATATTTAAAAAGATAAAAATAGCAAACTACGCATGCAAAAACGTGCTGTTAGTTGGGTTACCTTCAGGTCCTTACACCAACATGCAACTACTATGCAACATGCTATGGACTCAATCACTCGTATTGAACATATTTACCGCTATTAATATCCCTAATTCTACGAGGGAAAAATGACATTTTGAATCTGTCAGTTCGGCAATCAATTTCTCTAATTTTGTAATTATGGTCCAGTCTACCATAGTAAGTTGGGGTTCGCAAAATATTTTTAACGTCATCACTGAAAATATTATCTTGGAATTTATTTGGGAGATCAAGTCTGAATTTCAACCTACGATCTGACAATGATTCCCATTTTAATTCATTTAATGGACTGGTTACGCTAATATAGTTACTGTACCATCCCTGTACAAACCTTGCCGATTTCGCTGCACACGTTCAAGTTCGTTATTTAGACCGATTTCGTAGGGATCCCATACACTGGCAGCATATTCCAAATGAGGTCTTACAAGGGAAAAGTAGCTGATTTCTCGTACATGTTCGTCACATTTACCCAGTACTCTTTTCAAGAATCCCAGTTTACGATTCGCTTGACCCATTATTTCACGTATGTGTTCACCCCAGGAAAGATCATGTGTCAGTTTTCTTCCAAGATATTTAATGGATTCCACGTTTATTAATTCATTAATACCTACTTATTTTGTAAGTGCTAGGAGGAGAGCTACTCCTTTTCCAAAAATTCATTACAAGACACTTTTTAAAGTTTAATTCTAAGTGCCATGTATCACACCAATTTTCAATTTCTTGCAGGTCATCGTTTAAATATTCTTTATCTTTTGGGCATAGATTTTCCCTGTGCACTACAGCGTCATAGGTAAATAAACGAAGCTTACTTTTTACCACCTTTTTGATATCATTTATGTACAAAAAGAACAGGAGTGGAACTATCACACTACGTTGTGGGACACCTGAAGTGACTTTAATTGCCCCTAATACTCCATTGTCCCAATGCAACTATTCCATCCACATGCTCTGCCGTCTTTATAATTTCTGGCAGTAGTATTCTTTCCTCCCCAAGCATGTTCTTCACCTCTTCATTCTCTCGTGCCTCCAACCATTCTGATTTCTCCATTCTCCTCCACAACCATATTTCTAAAGCTTCCAATCTTTCACCACCGTCCAAGTCTCAGATCCGTACAAAACCATTAGTGCCTGAGAATCCCTTCCCGAGGTGTGCTGGCTTTTGAGTACCATTCGTGACCAATTTTTTCAACAAGGATCGATTTTTCAGTGCTTGGTCTGGTAGTTAGAGCCGTGAGAAAATTGGAAAATATCTAAATCTCATCAACTAACTCTCCAGGTGATTTGCATGTTTCACTGTGAGGTGATAAAAAAATCGCCATATGACTTGGAAAAGCCAGCGAAAATCGTGCGAATTCAGCGAAATATTAATGAGTGAGGACAGCTGTTGCGCACAAGTCGTCGATGGCTGGGCGCTCGAAACTGCACGTTAACTCGCCGGATATCAATCGCAACATGCATGCTCTCGACGAAGCAGCGGCGAACTGCGGGCTGGGACGCCAAGGAAGAGAAAACGATCGATTTGCGTGAAAAATTCAGTTTTTGCGACGGCCCCGCGCTCGTCAATCCAATCAATATTTCCGATTGGTTCGCGGCCGCATGGATCATAGGAAGCGGGCTGAGGGTCGGGAGAGAAGGAGAGTGAGAGAGAGGCGTGCGGTGTCACAGCGCGGATGAATAAGAATAATTCATTCCGCTCCGCAGGGCTAATAGCTAGGGAAGAAGGTGGGGAGTTGGGCATTAATTGCGTGCCGCATTGAGCACCAGGGGAAAGCTTTCGCGCCACCAGGATTACCTAAATTCCCTCTCCCACTCTGAGAGAGGAAAAGACTGTTGCGAGATGGTGCCAATATCCCTCTACCCTAGATTTTACAACTTTGGCTGGTTTATTTTCAAAATCAACCGACTCACATTTTACGCGAAGCAATATTTTCCGTTCGTGGTGAGGCTGCATTTCGAAATTTCCATTTTGCCACCTGCGGCGAAAAGATTTCCACTTCTACGCTTAAAACATATTAAAAAATTTTTCCCGCGAATAAGTAAGTTGCCACCTGGCCAATTTTTTTTGGGTGATATAGGTAACGTGAGTGTTTATCCTGATAATGCTTATATGTTCTTCAATTGAATTTTGAAATGGGATTTAATAGAAATTCTTGATGAAAAAACATTGTGCATGTTTGCGTTTGAATATGGGGAATGTAGGAATAATGAACATAAATAACTAAAATATTCCGCTGATCTCTTTTCCTATGTCTTGATGAAAGAATTTTGCTAAAAACCATTCCACCAATTCCACTAATCCATGATGTAAACATTCTGAGCTGCGATTATCTTGTCTGAATAACCAGCAAACGAGGTTAAAAAGATAGTTCAACTATTAACACTTATTATTAGAAGCAGACATGTCTCTGAAGATTAAAAGTATATTCTTTAAAAAATATTCTTTAACAGTTTATTTAAAGTACAAAATACTATGGTTTTCAAGATGAAAGAAGATAAGTAGATGGAGGGTACAATGTGGCACATCATCCAAACGCTTGTGTGTTTGTCACTGACGTGAGCGAAAGAGCTAGGCGAGGAATGTTTTTCTCCGTTTCTGTTTTGGCTTTGAAAAGTGTTTTTAATTATTCATTAATTTCTTTCGAGCGGGGTTTGCCATCCATGTTATGCCTCATGACCAATGCTCAGAAATGCATGCTTTTTAGCGTAAAATTAGCTGCGAAAATGGATCGAAGCTACCAGGGAAAACAATATGATAGGTAAAATGACATTTTACATAAGATATATGCAACTAAGATGACTCGAATAACCGAAGTTTTGGTCGTGTGAGGAAGAATAAAAAAAAAAAACGTCTCATGCAATTGCATTATCTTTTAACCTCACTCCGAAGGAATTCCTCTGTATTTAGTCCAAAACTATCAACTTCATATATAATGTAGATTTCTTCCTGTTATTTATTTGACTGTTTGAGGCTGAATATAAATATTTAAAAAAAATTACTTGTTTAGCAAGGATGCTCAACTATTTGTATGTGTACAGTGTCCTTCTGAGTGGGTGGTGGCTCCTTGCTAGACAGCATTTCATGCAAATTTACTGAATTTCCCTGGTATACTCGATTTATTTAAAAATGGTTTTTTGAAACTAGAGCCCGCAATGTAGTTATAGTTAAAAGGCTAACCTTGGATCTTGAAATTACTACGCGCCTGTAGTTGTTTCAACCCCTGCCACACACCCTGCCACGCGGTTGTGTTGTGCAGATGTGGATGTAGATTATTTTTAGATTGCATATCTGTATGTGATGTGTAACATCATCCAAACGCTTGAGTGTTTGTCACTAACGTGAGCGAAAGAGCTAGGTGAAGCATGTTTTCTCCCTTCTTTTTTGGCTCTGAATTGTGTCTTTAATTATTCATTCAGGGCTTCCGAGTGAGGTGTGCCATCCACATTATGCCTCATGAAATAACCCCCGCTAGAGTTAATGGTTTTCACTCTTCCTTTTGCTTTTTCTGCTGTCTTGTCTTCCAGAGTATGTCGCCCTGGTAATGGGCTACCATTTTTTGTCGCTAGAGTAATGCTCGTATTGCAAATTCTTTCTGAGCACGAAATCTTCAGTAAACTTTTCCATCTGCCCTTCTCACGCCCGAGAGTTTTTTCTTTGCTGGATTCAGTCGATCACCAGTTAAGTGCAGGTGTCGTGCTTCTTTTCACGTTTTTTGCCTCCTTTAAGTACCCATTCCAGGTGAGTTAGTTTGCCAACTGAAAAACTGCCGCACATAACTAGGGTGAGCAGGTAAGTAGTAGGAAGAAACGTATTGGCTGAAGTAGATGCAGACATTAGGTAAGTTCTTTTGTTTACCTAAGCCAGAGAGCAGTGAACATCGTGCGCTTAAACTCCGGGAATATCATTTGAACGCAATTAAATTAATATGAGTGTTTACACCAAGAAGGAAATATAACCACTAAAATAATCCAACAAGAGCCTCTGATGCTTTTTTATGAAGATAATTATCAATGTTTATAACTTAATTATCATTAGATATCTATCTGCTGAAAATTATATATTTCATTTAGGAAAAGGAAGATGCAGTATTTGGCTTTCGGAAATTGATCAAAATCTTATAATTTTGATAAAATATATCTGAAGTCCTGTGTTCTAGTGAGCCTTTGGACAGGGACAAAGGAACCCTAGCTGTGATCTTTTCTGGGCGTTATATTTTTCTGAGAACCCAAACAGAGCGAACTTCGCATTGAACATTGCGTTTTACTTTGGACCAAAAAAGCCTAAGGATGAAAGTTGAATGGAATTTGAGGATAATCATTTCAATACCATGGTAATGAAAATCAAAGGATAGCAGTATTTTTGCTCCGTATCTCATGTAAATTGTTTAGCCTGAGTTTGTACGAACACAGCGTACAAGTTTGCAATGCCATTCCGACATAAAGACCGGTCTGGCACCAAGTAAAGTAAGAACACAAAAACAAAAATTTTGTGGAATATAACAAAGTTAATTATTTCCAATCATGAATTCATTCCACAAAGTGAACTCGCCAACCCTCGATTTGAAGTTCGGTAGTCTCATAGCTAAAATTATTTTTAAAATATTCACGATAGTCAAATCGTTGAATTGTCAGGATTATGATGAACGGCCTTCCACTATACAGCAACATATGGAGGATAAGCGTGGTTATACATATATCCAATATTTAGTTTTCAGAGTCAGTGATGCTGAAATTTACAAAATGGTGGGTATAAACGTTTATAGAATATGGAACGAGAAAGTTTTTTTTCCTTTTATGCTCTCATAATTCCATAAATATTTCAGAAATACGACGTGTGGACGGTCGAAAAATCAATTAAAGCGTCACTTACCCTACTTCATCAGCGTATTTCCGATGCATGGAAATATATACTGCACATGATTGTGCTAATGGTGGCTACTGAATATACAGTATTAATAATACTAACAGTAGATTAAAAAATTTAGAATCAGATTTTTTTAGCGTGAAATTGAGCCTCCTGAATGGGTACAAATTAGTATTACGGGTAGACTGAAGATTAGAAGAGGCCATGATGAACCTAACTCCCTCCTCTTTTTCACTCCCAACTGATGAGCTCAGCCCGAGCAGCAAGACAATCCATGAGATGGAGTATTAATGTTTAGCTGCGAGCAATGGGCTTTAGATTCAAAATTCATATTGAAAAAGATGAAACAGTGTATTCTGCCTTCGTTCTAAGGAAAAAATAGAACCCAACAAGGATGCCCGTAGGAGTAGAAGGGCTTTTCCCATTTTTATGAGCATGTGGTAATAATCTCTTCATTCAACTCTTACTTTGAGCCTCCGCCAATTCCCCTTATCCATGAATTAGCGATTGTTCCACTGTGACCTCCAAAACCATCCTCCTTCAACTTCATGACTCAATCCCTCATCATTCATTTCAGTTTATTCCTAAAGATCGGATGAATGTCAACTCTTGAGAAAGCATTCGGAGTATGCGAATTAAATCTTGTCCCTCAACAGTCGCTGAACACGTGAAAATCCTCAAGGCAACTGCCTGAGAGGCCTACTACCCTATGGCTACGGCAGCAGATATAACCGCCGATGGAAATGGCCACCGTAAGTGTCTTGCTAATGTAAACTCTACAAGAAGAAAGAATATACTCCATGGGCATAGAGAGAGACATAACAGTGCGATTGAGACAGCCTTCGATGAAAAAGTGAAAGGGAATGCTTAGCTTAGAAAGGGAAAGCAAAGGAATGCTTATCAGATACATTGTTAAACAGTGAGAGAAGTGAAAGAGGAAAATTTAATTAAAATGAAGAGCATACACAATAAAGAGCCTGAGAACTAAGTCAAAACAATCTTGGCATTGATGATTTGTGATTGATCATTATAATGTTGAACCGACAGGAATTTTAGGATTAAGCGAGCTCAAGTTGTTCACCTTCTCACGTTACCTGCGGAACAAATGCCTTCAATCACCCGCTCTCACTTTATTTCCTTCAGGTTTCCATTCTCTGTGTGACGCCCAACTATTTATCGGGATGCGAATGATTGACTGAAAAATTTTATTTATTCATCCATGTAAGACAACGACCTACCTATATTTTCAGAACCCTCCTTATGGATTATGCCTTGTCGTGGTGAGAGAGGCTTGTTTGTTCTCGTAACCTCTATAACTGCACTGGCGGGAACAATGAAAGTTACACATCAATTGGTAGGGTCACACATCGATAGATCGAAAGGTCGACGACAGGTCGAAGGGTAGGACCCTGACGAAAGGTATCCCAGGCACCGCACTCGATGTGTCTTTTTCTCAGTGAGGTGGCTGTTAGATGGCGTCTGCCAGTGGGGCGGCATTTCAAGTGATGGTGCCACGTTAATTACACTGCACAAGCAGGCAACGGAAAACCACACAAATTAATCTCTTCCTCTCAATAAAACCATCATTTTCGGGATAAAGATTGGGATCCTGGCGAATGTGGGGCCCAATCCTAGATGAGTTGGATTAGTGTCGGGCCCGAAAGCAGTGGAAATAAGGCCTCTGGGTTCTTCACCTCACTAATACCAGCCCGGAAAGTGGGACCACCAGAACAGCAGGGGCGAAGAAGTAATCAGAGGAGAGATGAAGTTTAAGAATCGGAACATGTGACGCCAGAACGATTCAACGGGTAGAAGTACTAGACAACCTAAAAAATGTAATGGTGAGTGGAAATATCGACTTTTTGCTTTAAATCACCTATATGGAAGGAAAAAGGTGAACTTTTGGAGACAGTGTTGCAGAGTGATGAGGAATGGAGGGGAATAGAGTAAGCGAGGAGTAGCTGTGGTATTGTGTCCAACATTAGGGAGAATGATAATGAATGTAGAGTAGGGGAGTAATAAGAAATTGGTAATGGAAATAAAATGAGTGCCGCAAAATCTAGTTCTACTTCAAGCTTACATTTCGACCAGAGGACATGAAGATGAATAAGTAGATGAACTGCATGCTCACCTGCGAGAAATAATCGGGGAAGTTAAGGGAAGAAAATATCTATTTGTAATGAGAGGTTAGAACTGAGCAGTTGAAGAAGGAGGGACGGAAGTTGAGTTGGGTTAGATGTTAAATTAACTCAATGGAATTAGTTGAATCAAGTCAATTATATCATGGATAGCCAAAGAGTGAGGAACAGCATGAAAAACACACATAGTTTCACAGGTACAGATACAGACTACGAACATAACTTGCTGGTGAGATAAGGAAAATATGAGATGAGGCTAAAAAGGTTAAAAATAAGAAGAGAATAAAAGTTGGAATGTAAGGCCCTAATTGGTTAGAAGCGAAGGAAATATCAGGAGTCTGTGGATAGACGTAAGAAGAAAGAAAAAAAAGAGGAAATGTTGCTGAAGGTAGGGAAATAATAAATTAACGGATAAGAACAGCAGACAGTACGAACAGCAGACATGAGGAGGATCAAGAAAACTTGGGTATCCACAGAAATGATAGAAAAAATGAGGATAGAAGAAATAATAAATGTTACCACAGAGACAGAAAGAAGGCGATGGATGGAAATACCCTTTGTTTCCCAATATCATTGGGAAGGAAACAAAGGGAGAGAGAGAGGAGAGAGGTAGAATCAACAATGGGAATAGATGGAGAGGCTGAAGAGAGAAGAAAAAACAGATGCCCTTTACTCAAATGCTAAACTGTTATTCGCCATCAAGAAATGAAAAACGCCATCATGCATCAGTGGTGAGTCGGCACAGCTACTAATGGAAGAAGACATTCAGTGCAGGTGAAAGGAATACGTGGGGGACCTATACGAGAGTAATGCTTAGCTTCAGATCTTGACAATAGAAGAGGAAACGGATGTAGAGGATGATCCATAACTACACCGAAAAAGAAGGTAATAAAGGAATTCTGTGAGTATATTTATAAGTTTGCTGTGATGAGGATAGTAATGGAAAATACCTTGGACTGTTATCAGAATATATATTTGTATGCTTTTACAATTTACATTTGGCGTTTGACTGTGTGAGGTGGGAAAAGTAAATGAAAATGATCCGGAGTGACTGAAGAGACAGGAAAATGATCCGGAATTTATACATAGCACGAAAGGCGCAAGTGAGATAAGAGCCTATCAAATTCGACGCTATTTTCAAAATAGCGTCGAATTTATTTTATTAATTTTAGCTATTAATTTTAGCGTCGAACCTTTATTTCTGTTCACGTAGTTGATAGCCGTTATTCAGCAAAATGCTGTTCAAAATCGGTAGTAAAAAGTGATTTTTAAATAATTATTTTCAACGTCACTTATAGCAATAAGTACTTTAATCACTCAAGTATGAGCTCCTATATCATTGAAATTAAAATTTACATTATTGCACCATATTTGCTCCTTTATTTATTAAAAAAGGATTTGGATAGTGCAATTTGAAATGTGTGTTGGTGTGGTAGCAAGTGAACGGGCCATCCAGACCGAGGGCCCGAGTTCGATTTGTGACAGTGGGAGAGATTTTTCAGTGGTATATCGCTCTCGACCTGCCTGCCGTTCGGAAATAATTTCGGGTCCTAGTCTGTCAGATGGGACGCTAAATCGTTGACACCTTTAGCTAAAAGCGGGCAAATATGGCGCAGGGTTTTTCTAAATCCATACCATTCATGAAGGAATTCCAACCTATTTACTCGCGGATTATAAATGGTGCAAATTACTTCAGCTGTTCACTACTACACGAAATTACTCGGCGATGAATTTTCTTATCCGACATTAGAAAATGATATCGAACCGTACCAAACTGCAACACTTGCTTGGGCTCCGTGGACACACTTCCTTACAGGCCCTTCGACGATCTCTGCAGGGTCTGAAACCTTCTCTGTTAGCCATAGGACTTCGTTTTCGTTTTATTGGCGGCTACGAGAACAATACAGGTATCTTCTTGGTATGTAGGGGAATCAATTTCCTCCACGGATGCCAATTCCCTCTCCAACAAGACGATAGCAGCGGTGAAGAGATTAACTTTGTTTGACCATGGGATGATAATTCATAGAAACCCCCTAAGGTGAGAGAATAATCATGACGAACTAAATTACCAAAGTGAAGGGGGGTGCTGCAATACATCGAATCCGCTGTAAAAAAAAGTCGGAGTTTGGAAATGTGAGAAATAATGGCGATCAAACAACATTGGAATAAAAACAATTATTTGGGATTTGAAATCGATGCCGTTCAACATGCGTACTCGGCAGATAAATGAGATAATTTGATGACCATGATTTGCAATGAGAATTAGCTTAAGAGAAGCTTTGTTCACATGAGTGAAATATGATTGCGATGACAACTGATACAGAAAAATTGTATTTCTCTCCGTGTTGGCAAAATGTGAGGGTGAACTGTGCCGTATCTTACAATGGGTTTGGGCTTAAAAAAGTCTAGGATTTACTAATTTTAAATTTAAATCACGTACTGTCGCTTTCCGGTGACATGATACCCGTTGCTCGTAAAATATTTTTTATGCTGTAATGTCAGATGTCATTTGTCTCATGATCTTGGGGTCAAAAAAAAGAAAAATGAGAGTAAAATTCCCAGGGAAAAATTTTATAAATTTTTCATTACGACAGGTTTCACTGCGTTACATTTGGACTTACATCAAAATCTGCGCCAAAATCCTTTGTAAAGCAAGATTTAACATGAGAGAAATAATTTTCTTTTGGTGATTTTAAAGATCAGTGTGAAGACTTCAAGGAATTTGTGAAGTTCAGTTTAAAGTTTTTATGGCTTACGTGCGGGAATCCTGCCAAAATTCCCACTATTTCCTATTAATGTTTACTCTTATAGATTTACCCATTACCAGTTATACAATGGATATTGAAAATAAAGTGTGAAACCCCCTTGATGTAATAATTGTGACCACACCAAAAAGTACTATTCGTCATGAACGGTGGACGTCAACATTTTCACAGGAAACACTAATAATAATATTTACTTAATATGAGATTGTCAGATAAAATGTATGTACCTTCATATACATAGGATATAACATTGTTGCTATTCAAAGTGAAAGTTATGTTGGTCGTTTTCATAGTATTTAAAATAGCTATTTCCATGAAAATCCAAAGATCCTCTGGAGATTTTAATCTCAGGCGTCAGACGTCAGTTTAATTGGGGAATGTGAAGCCTCTTTCGGAAATTGTTTTGAAAGAATAATGAGAGACCATTGATTCCGTTCTCTATTAGCATTGTACCTATTTTCCTGGTATCTGAGCATAAACTCAGGTTCACTCAGTGATTTAACTCGAAGGTTGGTTTTGATAGGCGAGGGTAGAGCTCACCCCGGACTAAGCAACAGGCGTGTGAATTTCACACATTCAGGGTTGGGGGCCAGTTCCTTGCCAGCTCCTGGGCCACCTCACACTCCAAAGATTTTTTTCGTTCGGGAGAGTCCAAAGGCTTCACCAGGATTGGAACCCGGGACCCTTCTATCAGTAGCCAAGCGCTCTACCCACTAAGCCACCACGCTCCCATCTCATATATCAGATATCATCTTTAATACTCCAAGTTAATGGTTTGCATTGAATTCTGAATTCTGGTTCACGCACTGAAAGAGGGACCAAATGAAAGATTGTGTGGTACTAATGGTAAGTCCATTTAAAATGAGAATTAGGCTCAAATTTCCTGAGGGGAATGTAATATCACTGAATTAAATCATAAGCTGACGAGAATACAGTACCATGAATCAGCAATGTTGGCATAATTTGCTAGTAATTCCATCAGAGTAAATATTTCGTTAAATCGATCTTTTTGTAATGTCAGAGCAATTGGTTTATCGGTAGCCATTAGTTTGTTACTTATTGGAAGGAGGTGACCGACAGCTAAGCTTACTTGCTTCATTTAGAATAGATGGGCATTAAGGTACAGGAAGGAATATTCCCGGAGCGATGGAAGTGTGGCGAGCGAACCCATTCGCTCCCTGCTCTTAAAGAAAGGCGTCAAAGGTGAACGTCCCTTTCAACGGGTGGAGCATTGAACTTGAAAGGCCCTCTACTAGGCACTCAAGCAGGGATCGCCTAGCTAAAAAAACTTCCACCACCCGTAATCAAATCACTGTCGGGGTGAAAAGCCAATAATCTAGCCTCCGCACCAACTTAACCCCCCGCTACCTGTATCCCAAACTTCTGAGGTTCACAGCCGAATGGTGGGTGGGCTCCTTGAACTACCACTCATATCGGGATTTCCAAACAGTGTTTCACTTAAAAGGCACCACATATAAGTTCGGCTGGCGATTGGTAAGACTGGAGGGATGAGAAGTGAGGGTGGATTTGGCATCGGTAATAGTGCCAAAGACTGTTCAGCCGTACGTACTTTGCGACGGGCGGAGAAATGACCTTCATTTTAGAAAGGCACCTTTCAATTGATATCATTGTATTCTCAAAGAAAAAAAAACAATTAGGAATCAGTATCGGGTCATAGGGATAGGAAGAAAATATATTCGAACCCATAAAATGAAGCGATATCCTCCCGGGTGAATAGATACTTTGGCCATGAATCAATACTCTTTCGTGAAAAGGTATTTTATGTCCTATCCTTGTTAGATATTTTCCAGGAACTATTAAAATAACGACCAGCTTCCTGAGCAGATATCAGAATTTTTCCATCCCAGAAGGAAATAAAAATTTATCCCACTCTGTCAATCAAGTCTCTCAATCTGCGTACCTTATTAATTCATGGAGCCAAGCAGGAAGTGTCCCATCCAAATTCATCGTCTATGACGAGCTTCATTATCCCTTCGCCGATATATGCTGGCTCAATTCAGCAATATGGACTTTCTTCATTCCCGGAAGAGATTTTGTGGCATAAAATTGAGCGATACCATGTAATATAGAATGAAGGTAACGCAGGGAAACAAAGAATCAAATGGATACACTTCGCCTTCTCAACAATTGCATTGGAGGGTGAATGAAACTTCACGGATGAGCAATTCCCAATGATGTCTCTTGAGGAACATAATCCATGAAACGATACAGAGAACAGGAAGTTATAACTTTTTAGCGTCGCAGCGCGGAATGAAACGCTATTTTCTTCTTGCAGATAGCTGTTTATTTTAGAGCTCTTCATACCAGACTGTCTCTGTTTTCATCGACGATTAACAAACTATATGGTAACCAACATCATGGTATTGTTGCCCGGTTGGTATGTAGATGAATAAAAAAGGAATAATAATAATTGATAACAAATAATAATAATATAAAGATCCTGCTCCGCAAGCATACCGAGAAGCCCATATATGGAAGTTTCTATCGAAACTTGGAAACGCATGGGCTATCGAAGGAGCTCATGTTCGCCTTACTGCGCTCCGCAGGTCTGAGATCCGAAACCGAGGGATTCGTGCTCACGTGCCAAGATGGTGTCATCAACACCCTCGTGTACCGTCGCCTCCTCTTTGGGGCAAACGTGACGGACACGAGATGCAGAGCTTGCCGAAGGCAGCCGGAGACGTTAGGTCATCTACTCTCCGGCTGCAGCTTTTATGCGAAGAACGCATATATAACCGGCACAACTCAGCTCTGCGGGTGTTGCATTACCATCTAAGACACCATTACGGTATAGACACGAATCCAGTGCTGCCTTACGTCCCTGGAGGCATCGAGTCCGTCGTGGAGAACGATAAGTGTAAGATCTGGTGGAATTATTCCTTCTCCACCTCCAGGCAATTGGAGGCGACGAAGCCTGATATCGTTCTCCTCGACAATCTCTCTCATGCCATGTTCGAGATCGAGTTTTCGGCACCGGCCAAAACGAACATGGCAGCGAAGGAGATTGAAAAAAGGACTAAATATCAAGATCTACTGTGTGAACTCCGGCAAATGTACGCGGGCTACTCTGTGAAACTGGTAGTCCTCATCGTGGGCGTGCTTGGTGGTGTCAAGAGCTCACTGGTCGAAAATCTCAAGTGCATCCCGGCGTGCAGGGCGCGAGCGGATGCACTTACAAGTGCAATGCAGAAGGCTGTCCTTCTCGGGTCTCTCCGCCTGCTTCGTGCGCATGACCCTAATGCCGGGTAGCCACCTATCCACCGGTGGCGGACGTGGCTACCCTTAGGCGCTACCCCTCTCGAGTCTCCGGCAATTATGACGACAACGAAACCTGATGCTAGCCGGAGACTCGGAGGTGGAAGTTACAAATAGTAACATAATAATGTAATGAATAATAATAGATTGAATTATTACATAATGAATGAATGAATGGCTCGTAATGTTTAAGAAGTGAAATGCTTATGAATAATTATTAAGAGTGGAGCCAACGCGGCAGTTGTGGCGGTGTATCGCCACAACTGCCGCGTTGATGAGTTTTCGACATATTAAACTGATAATTATATCTAAATTAAGTGGAATGCGGTTTTTGTCATCTTCATTGACGGTAGGTGTGCTATCCAGGAACACAGTGTTCAAAGGCAATTTTCTGCCCTCTCTTTCAATAAATATTACGGTGATGACGACGTTATAACTCCTGTTCTCCTAATGGTTTTAACTGTTCTTTTCCCCCAAGAGATATTATTTTGAATTTCTACTCCGTATATTTCCTTTTGACCTCTCATGAATTTGTTGAGATGGAGAAGTGTATCCATTTGATCTCTTTGATTTCCTTTGATAAATCTACTAAGTCAGTCTTCCATGGAATATTTTTATTTTGTTACAAGATTTCATCCGGAATGTGAATGCAGGGAGCACAAATTGCTGTAGGAGCAAGCATTTATGTCCGAGGGTGCTATGCAGGCTGTCATAGATGGTGAAATACCAGGATGGAGGAGAAGATGATAATTTTTTGAGAGAAGTGAGGGTGATTAGGGACTTAGATGGCCTAAAAAAAGAATATTGTGGGAAAATAAACCTTCAAAAATGGCCGAAAAGGGTGTCAGTACTCTAGGAATACCTATCCCACAGAAGAAGAAACATTATTTTTTTACTTACAACTACTCTGTAATTGTTTACGTTATTTCACTATATATTGCGTGGTAATAATGTGCTCATTCTATCAGTAAGAGCACGTTATCCAATGTCATTATTTTCTCTTTAAGGTATTGTCCAATATCCGCCAGTATTCAGGATTGTAACCTGAATCCTTTTTCAGTAAGGTAGACTAATCTATAATACATTGGGAATTTGAATTTTAATAAATCTTATTTCAGTCTTGTTCCGACGAAAAAAACATGTGTTTTCAATTCTTTATACAATTCATCTAATCCTGGCTGTTTACTTCTATCAAGTAGTAATCGATGACGTTTAAAACTGCATCCTACTAGCTGCTAATTTGCGCAACAAACCCTTATGCTCCAGATTTGGCTTTTACGTGGACACAAACAGTCCCCAATCTTGGGCCTTCCGTCGAATGTATTTTTCTTAATTTTCTAATAATATGCTCGAAAAATATTTCATCCCTAAGAGTTCACCCAATTAGTCACATCTTCGTCTTTTCGATGTCTTCCGAAGACTTCACTCCGTCATCCACTCTTCACGTAAACCCCGCGTCGCTTTGCTTAATCTCCGTGTTTGATTTTCTACCCTACATTTATCTAAATGCACGCAGCAATCTCAATGCTTCCGATCTCACATCCCACAGTACTGCTCCCTTTATGTTTATCTTAAGGTTACTTGTCACAGAATGTTCTGCTTGCACTTGCTCCTCGGTTGGCGACGAGCTATTTGCTTTCACCCTCCCACTCGGTGAGAATAAATCTCATCTGTAGGTTTCTTTCCATCAATTATAGTTTCATTCCATCTATGTGGATCGTGTCACAGGTTAATGCAACATATGGTTCTATTTCTCTACCAGGGAGGATCACCTCGACCCAATTCTCAGCCTACTTCAAACGATATCCAAAGATAAACGACGACCAAGGCATCCCATGCACCTCGCTTTGCCTCAGAATTTTCCGTTAATGCCGGCGGTAAATTAGTTCCCGCAATATGAAGAGGGGACTTTATTTAGAGTTCCAGAAAATTTTAAAATAAGAGAAATTCGAAATTCTCGTGATCTTTAGCCAAGATGAAATGTGACGGAAATGGGTTACTATGGAAGAATAAAAATTAATGAATACTAAGAGCTCGCTTCTAGCTTCAAATAGTGGAATCACCTCAATATCTTTCTGTATGTTATACCTATCCTGCGAGCCGTCATAAGGGCGTGTGACAGGGGATGGTAGGTCTTTGAGCTGAAAAAAACATTGCTCATTAAAAATGGAGAATGGTGTAATGTATTTGAAAGAATTTTGATTTTTCGTCGAAGTCGTGTATTGTGCATGGGAAAAGCAATTTGCTTGCTTTACTGCTCAGTCTGACAGTTGATTTTTCTTAATCTGTCATTTCTCTCTGGGGTAGTAATGTAGTGTGGGGTAGGCAGGTTACCGTCGTTCCGAAAATGCACGCAAGTGGCAAGCCTTGAGCTACCCCTTGCAGTTGCCTAAAATCTTTCTTTCCCTCGTCATTCCCAAGAATCCTTTCTCCCTCCCCCCATGCAATAGCCCAAAATCCTTTCTTTCCCTCAGCTTTTCTAAAGAGTCCGTGTCCCATTCCCCATGCCCGAATGGCGGCAAGTCGCCGAGGGTCTTCCCGAATGTCGCGGAAGGATATCCAGGGTGCGCCTTGCGTCCTTCTTCAACCTTCCCTAAGCCCTTGGAATTCCTATTATCCGCCCCCTTGACCTTTGCGCAATTGCTCGGTGCTCGTGCATCGTGCACCGAGATGGACTCGAGGCGAGTACCTTCCCTTCTGGGGACTCTAGTTTGACCCCGACACCCTTGCCCACCGGGAGCCCGAGTGGGATCCCGACACTCCTTTTCCTCCTGGGGACCTCAGTAGGACCCCGACACCCTTTCCCACTGGGAGCCCAAGCAGGATCCCGACACCCCTTTCCTTCCCCGGGGGCTCCAGTTTGACCTCGGCACTCTCTCCTCTGGGGACCCTGGTTTGGACCCCGCCACTCGCCGATTCCCGCATCCTAAGCCCACGTCTCTGGAGATCCCTGGCTGGACCCCGAGCCCAAGTAAATACCCTCTCTAGTACCCCCCCCCCTTACCCGCGCTAGGACTCTGTACGTCTCAAACCATAATTACGTATGCATAGGAATAAATGTTGTTTATATATTGACTCCCAATCGTGTTGTTTTAATTGCTCCCCTTCCAATACCTTAGACTAAGTGTATTACTAGAGAAACACGACAAGTGATGTCAGGGTGGCATCACGACAGTAGTATGGGGGTAGAATTATGTCTGCAGTATTGAATTAAAATTCGTTAGATTTGAATTTTACGAGTAACTTCAATCCCGTGAACAGCCTTCTAGATTCTAAGGTTTCATCCAAGCTCTTCTTATAGCAGGGTGAAAATTTCCAAGTACTTGATGCGTAGGTCCTACTCTAGCTGAGGCCCTACAAGTGCAAAATAGCATCTTTCTTTAGGTTTTCAATTGAATGGTTTCCCGCAATTCCTGTGACAAATCCCAGTCTCTGCAGCACTGTGCCTCAATCATTTTGAATACGAGTTCTCCATGACGGATTTGAAGTAAGAGTGATGCCCATGTATTTGAATTTTGTTGCCATACTTGTATCTACACCGCCAATATCATCATTTTGAGATTCTTTTAACTTTCCTCCGCCAGAAGTAAACAACGGAGAAAACGATTATTGGGAAGCAGGGAAAAAAGAATGCATATCACCAATACAGTCTCTTAACGCACACAACCGAAATCGTATGTATGACACAATTTCAGGTTATTTTTACAAAGTTCCTTCATGTAATTAATTTTGGAGAAGTAAGTCGAGGTTAAATACGTAGGGGAGGGATTGGTAGGAGAAGTACAGGGAGTGGGGTTAGTATCGAAGGAATTGCAACAATCAATATCGACATTTCCCCATTTTCCTAATGTTACGAGTGTAGAATTAAGAGTAGACGTTCATTGCCTAGTTTGGATTGCGAATATTAGTGCTGATGACGTAAGACGATCGAAATTTATCATTCACCGGGAGATGACACTAATAATAAAGATAAAGATTAATCTACTTGATTTTACGAGTCCACCGCTTTTTTAGTGAATTATTATATATACACTGCTTTCCCCATAAAACTACGAGTCCCATAATATTCTGTACTATGACCTACTTCCACTATATCCAAATCGGCATTCATATGGTAGTTTTTGAGGCGTTTTGCTGTCTTAATTTGTGAATGAAAAAAGTGTTTTAATGAAAATGCATAGTTGATTTTCCCTGTGAGATTCATCCAAGTTGGCAGGTTTTGTTGTTTATTATGCATAAGAAACAAATTTCTTAACGGTGGATTGGCCATTTGGCAGGAGCATTTCCGTAAAATATAACGAGATAGTTTACTGACAGAATCTTAATGCGATTTGATATTATTATTCGTCCAAACTGCATTAAATCCTGAATTTTAATCAGCCCCTATTTGCTACTGAGGGCCTATGCATTGACTGTGTTTATAGCAATCGGAGAATATGAAGTTGGAATCAAAGTAAGAGTTAGCATTCCACAGAGTTTTGTCTTTTTAAAATGGTTCCCAGAATATATTTTAAATAAGCTATCATTTTTTATTTTCACATTATTTCTTAACTCTTGAGAACAATTGAAAGAAGAGCTGCGATCAACCGATCTTAGCATTGATGACATGTGATGACGATGAACAAAAGAGAAAAAACAAATTTTCTCAGAGTTAAAAAATAATTCCTTTTTTCCAGGACTTGAAGACGGAACCGAAATTACGGCCAGGTTCTTTAATCGGTAAAGCTACTTAGGTGTTTTATGGCGATTAAGGTAAGAGTGGAATATTCTTCGTCAGATTTATCTTTTATATTTTTCGCATTCATTCCACAACGATGATCATTTTTGGATCAATTCTGTCATGTTAAATCAGCGCTAACTCATCTTAAAAGTAAGACGCAAAAACATTATAGCACGAGACTTTTTGAGTAGATAATCTACCGAATACAGGGAGGATGAGTTTGAGACTTTCATCGATTAACGGAATGGAATTCAGACGATAAAGATTGCTTTCATTAAACGCCACGCCTGGCGAGGGAAAGTTACTGTGCAACAAAAAGGACTTAGCTCGAATTTTCGGAGCCGCTACTGCCGAAATTAAACCATTTGTACCGATTGGGGAGCCTGGGTGTGTTGCGTGTTTTGCATCCCCAAAACTGGCTCGGCGGCGTAAACTTTTTTCAGTGAAAAAATTCCGGAGGGAGGATTTGTTTTCATTCCCGCACCAACCTTGCCCGAATGCCTTTCAGTGCTCCCAACGCAGGCGTCCAATCTTCGACACGGTTCCGATACGAAGGGAGCCCTATTCTTCGAGAGCACCCTCGCCTCAATGCCTTTCCGTCGTATTTTTCCGAGCACGGTGCTGCGTCCGCTGCACCGCCCACACCCTTTCCAATCACTTCCGCCTCCCCTCCTCGCTCCCGAGCCAGTGATTACGCCCACCCACGCGCCCGCGAATGCATTTCGGAGATAAGGCGGCTGCAGCAGCTCGGGCGAAGGCCTACCGAGTGACTCGCATGCCTTGGAACCGCGACCGCCGCCCTCCCTATCTCGAAGCCGAGCAAGCAACCACCCTCCTCGCCTCGAGGGGTGGAACCGAAGTACTCCACGCTTGAGCGTGCATCGTCCGTATCGAAAAAAAGAACGCGGATGAGGGAGATTTTTGATCGAAGGGAAGTGATCTATGTCCCTCAATGTATCTGGAGCTCAAACCACGAGGATGGCATGCCGGGATTAAGATGAGCACGGAATCATACTGGAGTTAGTAATTAGGGATGCACGAGCGGCAACGAGGGTTATAGATGAAACCAAAGCTTGTGGCACTGACTTGCGAACGGGAAAGTAGCGGAGGATGATTAAGGAATGGGTGGTGAGAAAATGTTTAGGGGAAAGATAGATTAGTGGCCAGCAGGGATACCAAATCAACTAGTATGCATTTAAACTTTTTAGCAAGGCATTATGTATTTTACGGACTTAAGCTCAAAAATAATATCTTAACCCTCGCTACCTGTTACTAAAAAAATCACGTCCTCCCTACTTGGGGTCTTTTTTGACCCCATCGTGAATTTTAATTATTTTATGTGATAATATTACTCCAATGACTCATATTCATTCGTATTTTAATTCAATACATTTCAGATAAATTAAAAGAAAAATACCACAGTATAATATGCATTGCATAATTTAGAAAAAAATATTATAATTATTTGGATGGCACTCATAGTATAGTCTTGAATAATGAGGATTAAATTTACCTAAATACGTATTTAAGTACATAGTTTACCTATCTGAATACAATATAATATTTAAAATATTTAAACATTTGCAGCATAGTGCCAAAACGTGATGACCAATTACAAAATTTCATGACTCAATAGAATTGTGCTAAATTTTTAATCTGAAATCTCCATCTACACACTCACTAATGTCACATTGCAGACGCTTCTTTGTTGAACATGATCACCTTAGAAACCAAAGAAAGATCATTGGTTGTTTGTCTCTCTTACGAGGGCAAATGGAACATCTGCCACCCATTTTCTGGACACAATTTCTCTGTCATTTACTAGCAGAATACCGCCAATCCCAGCATTTTCGATCGCAGTCCGAAATCTATTTTTTTGGCATCCGGTTTTTCCTACTCAAAGATGAATTTCAGGTGCTAACATTTCTTTTGCTGATTCTAAAAGGAATCGCAGCCTAGAATTTTTTTCCGCGGAAAGAGGGGTATTTTCTCGAATACATTTGGTATGCATTTATACCAGCAAGATCTACGATATAAAAAAATATAGCCAATGGCCATTTTCTAGTCCCTCTTTTCACAGAATAATTTGATCTACAGTATGCACACCGAATTTTGCAGAGTTGTAATACAAAATCACTTCCCGTTTATTCTTTTCAGGGCAACAAATTTCAAATGCCTTATGTTTAGCAGACCATAAAAACCGGCGTCCTACCTGATGATATTCCTGGATAATATTTTTTTCAGTCCACTTTGGTTCTATAGCATCCCATTTTATTTTTCCTTCCTGACTCCCCGTGGATCGTCTTCTTTGATACATACGCCTAGGATTTCCTCATGAAGCTCGTCCTCCTCCTGGTCCCTTATTTCCACCTCCCTGTTGCCTGCCTCTGCTTTACTTCCATCACTCTCATTTTGAATGTTTTCTTCATAGTTAATCTTTCGATTCTAATAAATCGTTAACGGCTTCGTTCTCGCTGTATCCAGGAGCAAATTTGACTCTAAAGGCTGCCATAATCAGTTATTGTTCTTGTATGACCGCCAATAATTCCCCATCGGGATCCCCAGTGCGGGATGTACGCTTGAGCGAGGAAAGATGTCTTCTACAGTCGTCGGAGGAGTGACCATGAGTGACGATTCTCATCGTAAAAGCCTAGCTCGTATCAGAGGTTGAATACTACAAAGTCAAAATACAAGTGGAGAAAACAGTGACTGTTATTTCTGACTTATTGCTGATTACAAAGAAAGCACAGCATTGATGACTCTGTTGATGAGCTCTGCGAAGATAACAGTTAGATTAGAAGTTGGAGAGCAATGATGGCTTCAAAAATCGTCGGAGGAGCAACCACAAGTTACTAATTCTCTCTATATCAGCTAAGCTCATTACAGAGAACAAAAATTACGGAGTCAAAAAACGTTGGCTGTTGCTGATTACAAAGAAAACACGCTGTTGACGACGAATCCACTGTCCGCAGATGATAGTTGGATTAGAAGCTGCAGAGCAAGTTGAAATCATAGTACGCTAGCAATAACTTAGCAGTATTCAGCTTCTGTTATGTGATGGGATGGGGTCAATGTGATCGACTTATTATGCGTTAGTCTCCAAGTTCACCCATTTGGAAACTGCTGACATTTAATAGATTTTGCAATTGAATAGCTAAGCCTCTATTTGATTCACTAAGTTGTAACGTTGATACGACTGTGTATATTACCGGAATATCTATCTTGGTGTCACATGTGAGGGAAATACATCCATAGCTCAACAATTTCTTCTCTTCTAATAATTTTAACACTCAGTGCATTACTCATTTTATTACATAAAATGCTAAAATTCTTTCCTTTCATGACAAAGTCATGACAAAAGCTATTATTTTTTGAATTATTTCTAAAGGAAAATGAAAATTCATCTCCTTGTACAAAAATACGATCGGGTATATTTTAGTTCCACATACCCTACCTGGGGTCAAATTTGACCCCAAGCAAGAAAATATTTTTTGTAAAGCGTATTGTCAGAAATATTTAAAAAATGAAAACTGGAGTCGATACAAAAATGTTTTATCGGAGAATTCCTAAAATATGATGCATAAATCTGTAAAAATGAATGAGTTATACAACTTTTTCTGTGAGCTGGGGTCAAAAAAGACCCCAGGTAGGTAGGGAGGGTTAATGATTCCAATTATTTTCCCCGAACATTTTCCAGAGATCTAGGCAAGCCAGATAAGTTTTCCAGAAATAGTAAAAAATAGGTCTATACAGAAAAATACTTGACACATTAGGGGTTGTAAATAATGATTTCTTGGCAGTTAGTAGTAACTAGTATTCAAAATCAAAACCTGATTGACTAGTTACCAAATACAAAGATCTAAATTACCCGGAAATTGCAAACTGTATTGTGTGCTTGCTGATGCATATATATTGAAGGAGGGAGGATCCAGGTCCTTTATCAATTAAATATTTTTAAAAAATCCTCGTGAAATAACGATACAATAATGTGAAGTTTTTACTTACTGTAGATATTGAAGGGCCGAGGCCGAGGCTATACCAGATGGTTCAATTGAATTACTGTGAAAAGAAATTTGAACTGAAAAAAAGAAATAGGTAACTCAAATCTTCGAGCCGTTGCCCCCGAAATCTTTTCTACTCAGTATTTTAACGAATGGGAACCAATTATATTGCAAATATGGTTACTATTTCAGCTATGTTTAAAGTCAGTAAAATTTTGCTATGTGGAAGAGAAATCCGTCGAAGTGATATTCTCTCCCCGCATTCCACCTGCGAAGTAAAAAGAAGGGGTGACTGGCACGATAGTATTAATTCCTTTTAAATAGTTGTCTACCTCTAAAATATTCTCTCTCTATTTACTCTACACAATTGATGCTCTTAGATACTTTCACCACTCCGATTTTGGGAAGTTCGGTGTAGAGGAGAGTGTGAAATGGTAGCAACTTTAATCAAAATCTCAGGATTTTGATAATGGCGATGTAAGCAGGCTATGATATATTTTAACGCTGTGAGATTACGGTCATCAAACACAATGGAATAAGACTTTAACGCCACACCCTTTCATCTAAAGTTAGTGGTGAAGGATCAGGTCTCGATTATCCTTGATAGAGCGCAGCGTAGTAGATATTTTCACTCACGTGAAGCGTGCAACGTAGACTAAAAGAGCAATCGAAAGTAACAATTCCATCCATTCTATTTACATACTCAGGAAGTACTCTATTCGATAAAGAAGCTTGTCATTAATGTTTGTTGTTGCTCAAAGAAAAATTAAGGAGTGAAACCGAGGACACGCGAGCAGACATGAAAGCATTTACGCGACTCTTATTGATCACGAGTTTTTCCATGAGCTAAATACTATTCGAGATATTATGTCATCATTTAATGGAAAATAGTAGAGAAATATGCTGCAGATAACCACGCTGAGATTTAGCGATGGAATTGGAAACATGTAATGTTTTTTCAGAATAACATGAAATTAGCGAGCCAACGAAGTCTGAATCGTGATGAACATAGATGATGAGAGAACAAGGCCGTCGGGAAAGGTGGTTGAAATATGGTCTCTTGGTTGAAGTAAATGCTAGGAACCCGGTAAATGTTATCCCCAATTGGTACTACAGCATACGGGTGAACTCATCAGGGCTTAAATCACTCATTAGTTTCTGGATGTTTACATGCAGATTAGGTGAATATTCCGAGGCATACAAAAACGAAAACAGGTATTGCCACAGAAGATTCAATGAGTACTTGAGATTCAGCTATGCTCTCCGATTCTCAGTTGACTGCGTAGTTTAGTGAGGGTTATTGCGTATTTTATGGATCAATATAGTCCCATTCGTTCTAGGGTACAGGATGAACTCCGATGAATACTTGATTAATCCAAAAGGTAAATTGAATCCGATAACGGAATTAATATCTGCGGGGCAAACGTTGTTTCCGTGCGTTGAGTTGAGTACGAAAAAGGACCATACTATCATTCCAATTCAACGAAGAACTGACGAAGGTTGATTGGCAGGGAATATTGGATTTGAAGTAATCATGTGTAAACTTCGGAAATTCCCTCTCGACAACTAGCTTCGCGTATTTTAACATAAAGACTTTTTTTTAAAGCATAAGTGAGTAATGAGCATTTAATTGCAATTACTTCACAGTAAATACATCGCAAGTGTTCAAGATCCTTAAGACAGTGGGCCATTTACTTGACAAATGAATTGTCTCGGGCCGCGCTGTACAAACAAAACATTATACTGTTAACATAAAGAGTATTTTAATGAAAAATATTATTAAATATATCAAATAAAAAAGGGCAAGCAAATTCATCACGTCAAATAAAGAAAGGAGCGAATTGTATTATCACGCAAATATTTTTGCATAAAATGCAAAAAAAATGTTCGTATTTATTTTTCTCTCTGGGCCGCATACATCACCTCTCTGGACCGCAAGTTGGACCCTCCCGAATTCTGAAGTCATATTCTGCGCCATTATTTATAGCACAATATTTCTGTACAACTCTATAATACTTTTTGTATTAACTTTTTGCGTCTAATGATAATTTTATCATAAAGCCATTATGCATGTATTACTTTGGAAAAATGATTTTCAAGTATTTAAAGAATAAGCCAAGTTTTTATTTCTGGATTTTATTCTTGGAAAATTAAAAAAATATTAAGAAGAATTAAGAATGTAACGGCGCGAGATTAAGAAAAATAATTTTAGCGTCAGAAACCGTGCGGCAAATAGTTGATTACTTATAAAAAGCATCAAAATAACTTTTATATACCATTTGGATCAACTGTCAAATAAAGTAAACAAAAAATGTCCCTTAAGAAAAGCCATTCCTCTAGTATAATTAATGGCAAAATGACTATCTAATGTAAACTATAAATCAATTTAATTGCCTATGTTTTACGTAACTGACATGTTTGCAACTTATACCTTACGAAAATGTTACTACATTATATGAGCACCATTTACTCGCCAAATATATAGGAGGAAATTTGTTATATTCAAAGTACGAAGAATACCTAAGCATGATACCATTGGTAAGTTTAGTCTATTCTTACTCAGTAATGATTTGCATGCATAAAATCACCTTTGTTTCAAAGTATGACATACATGATGAATACTACTTCCTTCTGGTGTAGAATGCCTTAATGCCATAAAGCCAAAATAACTAGAAAAGAGAAAAAGATAAACTCATTTTCAGTGAGGAATCAGAGTTGCCATCATTATATTTTGAAGCCTAAAAGTCATTTGTAGATTACTCCGTGACAGCTACTTTAAGACAACGGATTGGTGCGGTGGCTAGAGTACTGACTTCCCATCCCGATGGCCTGGGTTCAATTAATTGCTGTGATAGAGATCACTCATTTGCTCACCACTACCTACTTGAGAGATGATGTGCTGAGGGAACTTGCATTGCAGCACTATAGTTCCTCAGTTGATACGTAAACCCACTGATGCCTTTCGTTTAGAGAAAGCTACTGCTGGAGCCGTGTTTCTCTCTACCCTCCTCAGTTCCCTAAAATATATAATCCAAATTCAAATACACATCTTCAATAAATGGCACAAAAGACCCTAGCTAGAGTACTGAATTCCCATCCAGATGGCCTGGGTTCAATCCCAAAAGAATTGTAACAAATACCAAGTATCGCTCAACGAAGTTCCAAAATTCTTTTATTATGACTGCGTTTCATCTCTGGAACACCTTGCCCAAAAACATAAAAAAAAAACATTCTTCCGTTGCTAGCTTTATGATGAAATATTATGGCATGTTACTTCTTGACCACTAAATGTGGTATTTATTCTTTGTAAATCAAGAAATGTACCTATGTGCATGTATTTTCATATGATGTCATAAGTACGCCGCATTTGTCTTTTTTTCTTTTTTTACTTGCCAATTGTTTTAATTTATATTTAAACTTGTGAAAACCTGTTTATTGATTGCTGTGTTTGTTCTCTTTTTTGTTGCTCATACAAGTATGTACATTGTCTCTCCTTAAGGGACAATGCCCCGGTACGATTAATAAAACATTCATTCTAAGTATTTCTCCGGAGGGCGACCGAAAGAGAAAAACTGAGAAAGAAGTTGCACTGAATGACTTTAAAGCATTTTATACCAGGGAAAATGAGTGCCACGAGGAAGGAGCGCTGACAGATATGGAATCATGTAATGAATACGCTTTACCGGCCCGTATTGAAAATATTTCACTCCGTCTCATCAGCTTAAACCATACTGCACAGAAACTTCGTTTTGTTCTGCATCGCAGAGTGTTTTCATTATTGAATGCTGCGTATACGAGAGACTCAAGGCGCTGTGCGAAATGCAATTATGCCCATGTGTCCCCTCCTGCCCAATCAGCTTCCACCACCTCCACTGCCTCTCGCGGCCTTGACTCTTTCAGTGCGGAGCGAAACTTCATCTTTTGCGTCTTTCAAACGTCGTGCATGCGCCCGACTTCCAAGCGAATCACTCCAATACCGTCGGAATCCCATATATTCATTTCGCGAGTATTGTTCACGGAAGCGGATCCCCCACTGGCAGTTTTTTTTTGGTTGCCTTCTCAATCCAGCAGAAGCGTACCCAAATTCATCTGCTTGCTGCATTGGATCCCAGCTTCAAATCATGGCACGAAATTTCATCTAGAAGATCTAGGAGCGGAGTCTTGTCTAACACCTATATTATTTTTATCCAGTTCAATACGTTTGATAAAGCAGGTCGCACCGACCTTTATTCCGACCAGGCTCATGTTCTTGTGGGGTATGTAAATAAGCAGCAACCAAAAATTCAAGTATAAGATGCTTACTTCATGGAGGGTATGATATTAATGTGAAAGGATGTTTAAATATTTCCATATTATCGCTAAAATATTGGCATAATCATAATTGAATTGGAATAAATATTTTCCATTCTGAGCAATAAGACAGAAAGAAGCATTAAGTAACTGAATGTCATAGGCGCTGTAGTCACAATCACGTCAGCTTAAATATATATTGGATGAAATGCATTCCAACAAGGGGAACACGGGGAAAAATTTCGGATTGCGCACACAAAGTTGTATAAACACGGGAAGAAAATAAATATGACAAATAAATGACTGCAAGTTTTTACTCTACGTTACACTCAGCATTTGTGTGGAATTGGTAATCATGAGTTTTCAAAATTTCTCGAGTCAAGGTATAATAGTGAATGTTTCTACAGAATGCTGATTTATTTAATTACATTAGTTTCCAGTTAATTAATCTTTTATGGATGGAATACACTTTTTGTGACATATCCCTACACCATTTTCCATTAGATACATTATTTCAGTGCGAAATCACGTAATTGCGTGTGAATCCAGAGTAACCAGATTGTAGAATGATAGCTAAAGAACTTAGTTGGAAACACTCATTTATTGACGTAGGAACAGTGGTAATATTACGCTGTAAGGAACTCTACATGATCATGTTGCATTGAACCGTTAATCTACCTCATAAGATTCATTCTGGGAAAACCCAGCAATCAAGCAAGCCATGGGCAAGATTCGAATGCGTACCGTTTAGCTTCAAAGGCTGGCGCTTATCAACCTATGTTGGCTAACCTAGCCAACAATATTGAAGTTTCCCGGAATTTACTCATATACATTTTTAGAAATTTTGGAATACAACTGAAAGATTCGTCCGAATTTTCACGAATTCCTTATTCATGACTTTATTTAGGTCGTATTGAATTCTTAGAGAGTCCTAATACGTATGTGAATTCTTATTCTAAGCAAATAAAGATTTCCGCACAAGGAGATATCGTACAAAAGGTACCTAATGGACAAAAATGAGCCCAAGAATGCACATAGTTGGCAATAGTAGGTATGTGTGGAGCAATCATCTCACAAAAATAGTAACTGCATGTATGCATATGGATGAGAAAATGTACATCATGTCCAATATACACGATGGGCATGCAGTGTTTTAAGAAGAAGCGGTGAGATCAGGTTCTACGTTCTCCGAATTGTGATGAATTATCTCATTGCATAAAGGAAGCATTTCCTGAAGGAAACTGAGACATGCGCAACATGAGTGCCCGGAGAAGGATCCAAACTAGTGGCCATTGTATTAGATGGGTGGCACATTACTGTTCAAATAAGTGTAATGAAGACTCAATATACGAAGCGAATGTGAAATAATTAGTGATGTGGTAGGGAAGTTATTAAGTTTGTTGATAATTCTCTGTTAGAGAGGAGGTACTTCAAATGGACATTAACAGCGGGTGGAGTTCTTGATCGATTTTATGATATGTGAAAAGATGGTGGCATAATTCACTGAGTACCAAGCACGACGCCGAGTGACATATGTGTGTTGGAGAGGGAGGTGGGGGGGACTTTCTATCCATATGTCGCCTTTGGAATTCCAGGAAGGTGAGATAATCCCTATTATTGGTCGTGTATTGGACGAGATTGGTGGTGTATAAAGAGTTAAGAGCTCTCTATCATGTGAAACCATGAGCCTCAGTTATGAGCTAACTGTTCTATTAGCCGACTATTACTCCATCTGAGTTTTTTAGATCATGGATGCTTGAAAAATGAATATCGTAGGAATTTGAATCTAGTACCTCAGACATATTTCAAATTCCAGACTACATCAGTAGGACAGACAATAGCGGCAATTTAAGAGTACAGCATTTCGCCCGAGCAATACAAGAGTTCAGTTACGTGACTACCCCGCTTATGAAGTATGATTATTTCATACTCATTACACACCATAGTTCATTATAAATCACCAAAGCTCTTTTTTCAGCTAAAAGTTATCTCCACGATTGGCAATATATTCCGCCAAACGCCCCAGCGACGGCTCAGACGATAAACAAATAGAAGTGGCTCTGTCGGACATAATATATGACGTCACTCTGATTATAGGAAGCACTAGAAGAAAGAATCAACAGGAAATTTGACTAAAGGAACATCGTTGGCCATCAGAATGGGGCAACCGGAGAAGTCAGCGGTTGCCGAACTCAGTATTACCTAGGATCACATCAACAACAGGGACGGGATAAAACTTCTATGTAGAGATCACGGTTACTGGGACCGACTGACCAAGGAAGCAATTGAAATCCAGCTTTAACACAAGAACTTCAACAGGGACGCTGGTTACCAACTGAGTAACATATGGAAACCCATTCTGAATTGCATTGGGACGCGCCGCTTCTATCGCGGCCACAAAAAGATCTCCCGGGTAAAGCGGAAATCTAAGACTAATATTTCCAATAATTATTGCTTTGTCAGCACTATACTGCTGCAAAGAGTAAAAATATATGATAAAAGATTTCTGGAAATCTCATAAATATTGCAAATTTTATCATGAAAAACATATTTTTCTCTTCCTTGCATTTTGAAATTGGCGGCCTCCAATGCACTCGGAGGTCACTCTTTACTTTACTTAGAATAAGGGATTTCTATAGGTTCACTGTACTGAACATTATTGCTACTGTATGGCTTAGTTTTTAAGTTTCTGTTTCACGCAGGCAACACGCACACGTCAACAGTACACTCACGCCCATTGCGCTCATTTTTTGTGATTAAAAAGGTTGGGGTGAGCACCGCTCACCCGGAAGGTTGCGCAGCCTGAAGGCGCGGTCAGTATGAATGAAGACTATCGGCATGCCCAGAAGACGATTAGCGAGTCAGTCATCAAAACGTCGGCGGTGATGAGAGCCTAACCCGAATGAAAATCCGAGAAGAATTCACGCAGATGATACGTCTGGAAAGCATCACCATTTTCTTGGTAAGAAGACTCATTGAGATATTGGACTCTATTGGACTGAAGATACTTATTTTTTTTCTCGAGTGGCCTTGATTATTTATTTATTTATTTATTTATTTATTTATGTCTTATTTTAACATGCGAATTTCAGGACTCAAAGTCCTCTCTTCCAATTAACATGTTGGACGGCACAAACATCCATGCCCCGGAAAGAGAAAATCCTCCCCGGGCGGGACTCGAACCCGCGACCCTGGGATTGACAGGCGAGGGATTTACCCCGCCGCCACCGGGGCCGGCCATTGAGGGGAGACTATTATTGAGGGGAGACTAGCGGCATGCCGCTAGCGACTAGCGGCAAGGTCATTTGCCCCATTGGAGGTAGGTGGGAAATCAGGTAGATGTAAGATTTTATCAGTGAATACAGTCAGAGTAGAGTGTCCTGGTGTGAGTATTAATCTATGAACTGTCAACGGAAGTGCATCGTACTATACGGCATTTGAGTTCCAACCAACGTACGGAGTACTGCACATAAAACTCACACCAGATGCTCAAAATGAAAAGCCAGTACTTTAGAAAAATCATCGCCCCCAGCTTTTAATTCTAAGCAACGAAAGATTGTTTGTTTGACAACTGGTCAAGTCAGCCTCGCACAGAATACTTTAAACGGTAGTCGGACCTAGAGCAAAGCCAAGAAAAAACGTCAATCAATGCGTAAAAACTACTTTATGTCGCAGGTATCACCCACCTGCGAGAACCTCCACAGTTTGTTCGCTTTAATGAGCTAAATTCGAGCGACAGCGAATTTTTCCAATAATTTGTCAATGGCTTGGGTATATTCAAAATTTATCTCGGAATAAGGAGTATTCGTGTACCCACACCGATTTACAGCATTAATTTTCGTTTCACGAGTGACAGAGGATTAAAATAATAATAATTCATAATTGTCTAAAAATTAATGAAAGAACATTTAGATCTATGCAACAACCTGACAGCCACCACAAGGGTGAGTATCAAGGGTGACAGATCACCATACATGCAATACTTACATACAGCTGAGAGGTACAACGATGTTTCTTTAGGTATAAATTTACAGGTAACTAAATGGTAAGTATCCAAATGGTTATGTGATAATTTTTCATAAGTCAGATACTTATTTACATGCCTTAATTTTTATATTTCCCAACCACGCATGAGTTAGTAATGGCAGAGAAAACTTCATGTTCTACAGCCTTATCTAGCAGTATTTGGCCTACATATTTCTTGCCTATGGCATTCTCTAATGATACGCAGGAAATTTGGCATTTTAATTTAATCAGTAAGACAGTCCTCTCTCTCTAATGATATTTTTCTGATCAAATATAGTGTGATAAACAGGCGTTCTAAATATCTGTTTCTAACATAAACTTTAAGCATCTCAACTTCAAATTTATTTAAAAGGCTAAATTTTAACCTGCTCTCTAAAAGAGATTCTCAACATGTTGCAGTTCTATTAATCAGGTAGCACTCATACAATCATCTTTCCAACATTTCACAAATCTTGCTGTTCGCACTCCTTTGTGCCCCTTTACACACACTCGTTTACCTCGATTATATTATACTCTTATTGCTGACATAAGCAAACCAAGTTTTGAGATATGCAGTGGGTTTGTCTGTAGGTTATGTTGGCAACTGGAGAAGCAATCACATGAAGTAATAAAAAAATATTGATTTGAAACTGAACCATGGTTTCCATGGAATTGATCACCATCAGGTGTACCTTAGCGATGATTGCCATTTAACTACATATTATTGAATGTTGCAGCGCTTTCTGTAACATTTCTCGTATTGGAATTCCACCGGTGAAAGCCAAGTATCGTATTATTTTCGCAGGGTTTTCTTGCAATGACTGCACTAGGGAGATCAATCTTATTCAAGTACAGTTTCAAGTAGAGGTAGATTTGAGATTTGAGCACTCCGACAGCTTATGTTATTTTGCGGGGTCTTACCTAATTTTATCCTAAACCAAATTTTAAGGTAAACACAACGCCCATGTCGCAAGCGAGATTAAAACCGTAACCTTATCATTAGCAGAGCTAAGAGCTAAATGGGTGTATTATACTCCCATATTAGCTCTTTCCGGAACATTAATAATGAACCAATGTACAAAGTTACTTGAAAATAGCTCATTCAGTTTTACGGTGTCTCCATTCCTGAAAATTCTTAGAACTAGGTAAGAACGGAAATTAAAGTTCTTGCACCATATCCGTCATATTTACTATAAGGCAACGTCAATTGTCAACGTCAACGTCCATTACTCATAAATAAATTGGCTACATTATTGACCTAGAGGGTGATTTTAACATCACATCCATCGCTCTAGTACATATTGTAACTATAGGTATATATGTATGCTTCAATAGGTATACATATATACCTATAGTTCCAATATGTCCTAGAGAGATGGATGTGATGTTAAAATCACCCTCTAGGTGAATAATGTAGCCAATTAATTTTATTTGCATCGCACTCAGTTTCGGTGAATCGCTGATGACATGGAAGTATGATTAGGTTTTGATCACCGAACTGATATTTTCTTCCATCGAGTGGTTTTTAGGATAACACCAATTTCTCACTATCCGAAGGTACCTTTTCAGTGTTGATCTTTCCTATGATATTGTGTCGAGTGAGTTTTCACGGCCGTTACAGTGCTATAAAATGGAAATCCCCGATAGCCCATTTTTACTACCTTGGAAGGTACCAGTTTACTGCTTCGATCGTATCGTTAACCATTCATTGACAATTCACGAGTGACATGAGTACATGGTGACGATTCCAATGAATCACTCATATTCGCCAGTCAATTGTCTGGATGGTAGGTGATAAACTGATGCTTTTTCCACTCATTGCTTCTTATGGGAAATAGGTTTCCGTCTGCAGCAATCCGCATCAAGGGCCACAAGCGCATCAAGGGCTCCGCCACAAGGGCCGCAGAGGACTCTGGAAGGGCATGTGGTGGAAAGTAGCGACGCGGGCGTGGATGAAAGAATGAATGAAAGGTTGACACGGGAGATCTGACGCAAGGAACAAAAGGCGGAATCACAAATGGAGCATAAATCAGATGTAACGTCACGCGTTGAAATCCCATTCAAGCCACTGTCAGAAAAAAATGAGATCATATTAAGAGCTGTGCATACGATTAAATTTCTCCTAACTGGCTGCAAAAGGAATGAATCAAAACCTCATACCACACATTAAGTAGACTGGGATCTCTTCAATCATTATGATTTTTACCGCACATCATAATCATCACAAGTCAACAATTATAAAGTTGGGTTGACGCAGCTATCCACTCATTTGCACATAAGCCACTCTCTTTATATTCGAATAAATCATCTTTTTCACATTCCCAAAATCTCATACAAGACCCTCCCTTACCGCTCATTTCCTTCACTTACTTTTAATTTGTCACCCATCGCCCATATTTTTGAGGCTAGAGTGTATTCTTAACTTCAGGTTTAAGAAAGGGAAATGGACTAAAAAAAAGTACGGAATATGTTTTCTCAACTCAATTATCTATGTCCGGCATCTGTTTGTTAGTATTATCCTTTCTATATTCGCAGACATACCAAATGCTGAGGTTATTCCCCTTAGACTAATTTAAGCTCACTCATAAAACTTCAAGCCAAAAATGCAACGTCTAAGTAGAGATTTTAGCCACTAGAAATCTGTGGTTTATCATATAACAATACACTGCTGACCTGGTTACCGTCGGTAGTCATGTATCGGCTGAAGAAGTGATTTCAGAGTGAGTCATTAAAAAAATACTATAATGAAACATTTCTAAATATTAGTTGCGGAAATGGCTGCTTTACATAAATGATGAGCCGGAATGAGGAAAGAAAGCTATATTTATGCTGTAAATAAGGAAGGCGGTCAATAGTTGAAGTAATTTTCAACTTGAGAGTGGGTGGGTAATACCGTAAGCGGAGATTCAATTGTGGACGTAGATAGGGTTAAGGCACAGCCGTCGTCGGCAGAAGTCTAGCCCTCACTGACAGCGCTCTACAGCCACCGGCACAGACAGACTAGATTGGTGGATATTTGTGAGAGGATTTTGCAGGGCGGAAAATGGCCTGGCAATTTTCGCAATGGAGAAAGGATGGAGAGAAATCCAACATCAACATTGGTATGCTCTTATCGGAAGGTTTCCAGGGGTCAACAGTTTAACGTCTCATTCGACGGACGGGGTACTCAACTTTGTGTGCCATTCACACAGAAATCGAGATGAGATTGGTTTTCCAATGAAAAATCTCGTCCAATCTGGAATTCGGACCAAGGTCGTGTAGTGGGTCAAATGTCATTTCCGCATGCCTAGGGATAGTTTTTTTCCTTCCAGCCAAGGAGGATTTAGGGTTTGAAACAGGATATTCCTCTCGGGATTCCTGGCTAACTCTTAAGGTGAGATTCCGGGACGAATTTTCCTGGAAAGCAGGACTGTAAGGAGGAACTACCTTCCCCTCCGTTTATGTGAATATAATTGGTAGCGTGGCATATCCGCAACTATAAGAAAAGCGAGGGCCGTCTTAAGAAACAGCTCGTTGTTATATTTAGAATTTAAAATTCATTTTAGTAATTGCCTTCCAAGATCAGATACATTAGAGAAAATATTAAATTTAGATAATATGAGATTGCTGCCAAGATGACTTCAAGAACGAGGAATAGAAATAATAGGAGGATTGGATTAGAAACTAATAAAGGAATAGAAGGAGAAGTTTCCTCGGGTAAATAAATTCATGCTCTTTGATTGAAATTAATGTAAAAAAAATCTTAGTCCAATAGTTCCCCATTTCGGATTTTTTGTTTAATATTTATAGATATGTTGCTGATTGATTGGTCGAAACACCATCAAAGGGGGAGGAAGATAGTGATTATTAACTCAATTTTGTGCATGCTTTAATGTTTATGTGTTGGGTAAGGTTCAACCAAAGTTCTTGCCACTAAGAAGATGGATTTGTTTGTACATAGGGATATTTTTCGGGGTATTTTTTGAGATCGCTGTTTTGTTGTGCCAAAAAGCCTGAAATGAAAGTAGTAATATCATACAATGTTTTTAGATGCTCCGGGGGCTTAGGTTATATGAGCTATTCTACGGTCTTAATCCTAAGGCAAACATAGCATTTATTCTTTGGATGTAATTTGACCTGCGATCCTCGGCTTGCCTGACCTGCGTAATACCGAGAACTTTAGCGTTATGGTGCACTGGATATTGGAATTGGAACAAATTCACCCTCATCACAAAGTAAAACAGGTAGTAGAATAGGTAGATGAGCGTTTTTAAAAGGAAGTTTACTTTAGAGGTGACGAAAACCCAAAGAAATAAAGTAAATAAAGTATTCGGAATACATTGCTACTGAATAGATTACCAAATATTATTTCCCACATTGAATGTGATTACAACAACATTAAATAAAAGGAGTTGTACCTGGCGTGATGTGGTGGAATAGCATAATCAAAGAAGATTAGGAATTTTTGGCAGTTTATTTTGTGGAAAATTGTCAATCTTCTTTAATTCAACGATATTAGTGTAAATTCCAATTTAGCATTCTCGAACATTTTAAAGCGATGTTGGCACTTTTATTGATGAAACAAGAGAAATATGGCGTAATATTTTCCCAGATTGTTGTACAATGGCTGAAATATAGGTGACGGCTCAAATATATATTTAAGTGATAAGGGGGTGACCAACGCATGAAACTGTGCATCAGGCGTAACATTGTGGAATGTATGAGGAAGTTTCCTCGAGTTCCCAGCTGGGTGAGGGTGTTGATAGGCACCGCCGTTTCGAAGGCGTAGTTTGCCATCATCTTCAGGGTGATTCAGTCAGTGCACTCACCCTCACCCGGCTGGGAACCCGAGGAAACTTCTTAATTAACTCGCGCCGGGAAAACCTACGACCTTTCAGTTAAGTAAATAACATCAATGATGAAAATAAAATGATTGTTATAGGCAAAATAATCTTCTGATTTCATTGCATCATGAAAACTACTGCTATATACTTCATTAAGGAAATGTAGATGAAGAGAAGTAGGTACATCTATAATCTAAATTTACCCTGCATTATGGCGTATAGCAGGGGGTATTAAACCACCAGACGTTGATTTTACCTGACCATACTCTATTAAATAATAAAGAAACATGGTTTGTTAATTGTTTGAAAAAAACACACTCTATTTGATTTCTAATCATTCATAGTGTGTATTACATAGAAATATGCCTTCCGTTCCAGTTCGCAGCCGTGTAATATAAATGTTTCAAGTAACCTTTATCCTTAAACCAGCCTTTTAGACTCTAGTGTTTCTCTCGAGTATGAAAGGTTTTATTGCTCTTCCAATAGCCTAGTGATACTTTCTGTACGTTCGATGGAATTTGTTGCAACACGCGCTGTTTTCCTTTGTATCTTATTTAGTTCCAGAAGTAAATCTTTATTCATCAGAGCCAAAATGCCTGAGGCAAACTCTAGGTGAGGTTTTATAAGTGAGGAATAAATTCTTTCCTTTACTTTTCAATTTGAACACTTCCCCTCATTTATTAATACCAGACTCTTCAGTGCTGTGCCAAAAACTTTTCAAGTTTGATCTCCCGTTATGAATGCGAAGTAAGGGAAAAGGTAGACTTTATTAGGAATGATAGAGTTTGGAACGAAGTGTGGAGTAAAACCTGGCGTTGACATCAGCCAGCTCAGACAGCTAATTTTGGTAAAGGCTTTTGTCGTTACTTTTGCAATAACTATATTTTGAGCCATAAATAAATACAAAAGAGCACTTCTGAATTTCAATTAAATTTATTGTTTGCTTCACGATGTCCTCTTCCACCCACCTTTACTTTAGCTTTCGGACTTTAGGCACTTTAGGACCCATAATTATCTAACTCTCAAATTCTGCATTTTTTATCTATAAATATTTTGCAAAAATCATTGTTTGGTATTTGTTATAATTAAAATAAATGATGTTGATCTATTGGTTTCAGTTTAAATCTTTGGCATTCTGCCCGTGCTCGCAAAGTTGGAGCCATATGTCGGAATGATTTCTTTTAGTATGTGATACCTGCTATATTATGTTCCTTATTGAGGCTTCTGCGGAGTGTCTGGTTTGAGGATCCATTCGTTTCGGGATTTCTTCCGCGTGTGTCCATTCTGGGACGAAAACTGTTGTCACCCCAGAATGGACACACGCGGAAGAATCCCGAAACGAATGGATCCTCATGCTATATTATGTATTCATAAAAAATCAAGTTTTTCTTTTCAGTAATAAAATAGAATGGATTGATAAGTTCATACAGTTGTGGACCCTTTTTCAATCAGATCTATTAATTTCTCATCTTAAAATTTCCCAGTGCAGGACACTTCCTGGCTGGCTTCATTGAGGACATTTTTCCAAAACGGGATCACCCCATTGATCTTCCTCGTCTGATCATTTGTGATTTGTAATAAAATGAGTAAAGATCATATGATATATCTACCATTGCACTGATTTCCAATAGAGTAAAAAAACCATGCGGATGTTCCAACGCAACGAGCAATTGAGAGACCTGAATATGGTTTCAACATACTAAATCTCGTCCCCCATGACGAAAGAAAGGAGAATGAAAGGGTAGACCGGACGAGCATGCAGGAGATTGAAGTATATTTCTTGGGTCACGATTGACGTAGCACCCACTAAGGAGGCGGTCCCATACTGAATGGACTTTTGAAGGCACCGTTTGCACCCCGAGATATTCTCCTGCCTGGCTTGCGGATGCCTTTAGTATGGAAATGACTAATTAATGCAAAAAAGGGCGGATAGAAGGAATAAAAGTTACATTGCTGTTGTAAATAGGAAAGGCGACTGATAGCAGAAGTAAAGTACGTCTAGAGAACAGGTAGGAATTGGGCGAACACATATTTAGATGAGGTAAAGGGCCTGTGGAGAGGGTTTTATTTCCCCAGTCACCACTATTTCATCAATTCTTCGAAGAATGTTGTGATATAGACAATCTTCCGCCATGGGTCTGGAGGACTGGAAGAAAAGGTACAGTCAGGAACCCATGCTACACGCGCGGGGATGAAAAGGGGCGATTGGCACGGATGGGCGAGGGACGACCGGATTTCCTCTCCTCCTGCATTGGAACATTGGTCCTTCCTACGAAAACGCTATGCCACGAGAGGTTTTCTTTTTTCCGCTACTACAGACAGTGTGGTCTTCTGAAACAGCCTTTCTTACTAATACTACTTTAGCCCCCCTGTTTGAACTGGATGTTGAAACGCACTGAATGTTTTCCCATTCAAGACAACGACGTGTATCTCCCTTCCTTGGTGTACGTATACATCTACGCGATACACTGCAAGCCACCGTGAGGGTGTGTGGCAGGGGGTGAAGATCACCAAACATGCTATCTTGACATGCAAACAAGCTACTTAATGGAGACATGATAGATAATAGGGTCACATGCAGCTAGATGGTTAGTATCTATTGAATACTAGTGTAGCAGTCAGTGTACTTTCCCTAACTATTTTTCTTGCTGCTTCCGTCAATTGCACTAAAATAATACAGCATGAGAATATACTATTTTTTTTATTTTCTGCGATTCTGTTTGGGTGTTTTTATTTATTTTTGCAAAAGGATTTAGCTAATAACTTGCAAAAGGTGAAGTAGTGAGAGAATTCGTGACAACCATTGCTATGCTGCAGTTGTTTCGCAAATTACCTGTTGCAATGATGAGTTAAATGTTCTTGATTGCTCTTACGCAAAAGTATTTTACACCAGAAAAATGGATCAGCCACTACACCACCAGCAAAACAGGCTCAAATTAAATTAATTTAGCCATGTGCGGTTACCAAAAAAATGCGCTAAACATATTCATACAGAGTGGAAGATGCATGACCCTTGACAACTTGTACATGTTCTATGCCTAAGCACTCGATTTATAGCAAATAAAGATGTGACTTAAAATAGTTTGTAAAAAGTGAAACACCTATTGTTCCTTTCTACTCCCTACGTGTGACGCAAAAAAACAAAGATTGTGCGGAATAAAGACATGTGCGATGACGCAAAAAAGAAAGATCGCATAAAACTTGATAAAGCATAACATTAATTTCCAGATCAAATTGAAATTCACTTGGATGCGTAAATGACGAAAAAACTTGGGGACTTAGCTAACTTGAAAGGGAGCACATTCACTGTCAAAATGGATCCAGGAGTTAGGATCGTGATTCATAATCACACCTACATCTAAACCAAGTTTCTTGCAAACCACCAAAAGGGTGTGCGGCATGAGGCGTTCCCACACCATGTATGCATTTTCAACGAGTAAATAATCATATATTTAGTGAATAGACAAATGACTCCGTTTGATAAAATTAATTTACAAGGAATGCACGATAACTTCCCATAAATACAGTTCTACCTTCATAATACTGAAAGGAATTCTTTCTTTTTCGCAATATATTTATGTTTGTATTTATAAGTATAATACTGGAAAGACTTCTTTCTTTTTCGTAATATCTTTATGTTTGCACCACTCATCTACATAACGAATTGGAAAATAAGACCGAAAATTAACGATGAAAAGTACTTATAATACTTTTACTGAATCGCTAACTTTCAGAATCATAAAAAGATTACCTTTGCCAATATTTTCTCTCTTTTTCTGTTAAATCGATTCTCTTAGATGCTTCGTAGTTTATTTTATTCTTTTATTTCCGGAATAGCGTTCCCACATACCACATTGAACGTATCAGGTGGCTAACTGGTTTAGCATCTCGTGAAAAAATTATCTGAAGATACAAATGGTTATGTTCAAATGTGAATGTAAAGAAAACTCTTTGTATCAATATGTCTGCAAATACATATTTTGAATGCACATCCAAAACCATAAAAACTTCATTCACTTCACATCTCCGATCTATTTTCATCAATCTTGAACAAATTGTAACACTGCCTCGATACCCTTAGGCTTTTGATGCCCGTGGGTGATAAAAAGGGATTTTTTACGGGTTATTCTCTGGACCATCTGGTCTCCGAGTTTTTCTCATGTTTTACGATTCAATATAATACCAAACACACTTTTTGCTATTTCCCATATGAATGCACTCGTAATTCTTGCATGTCATAAAGTTCCCTCAATGACAACATAGTGACGGAAATAATGAGGTATAAATCTATGTGTATATATTGAGGAGGGTTGTGGCAATACATTTTTTTAGCCAAAGACTTAAACGAGTATGTCAAAGGAAAGTGATTCTCATAAAATGAAGACTTGTATTTCATTATTTATACTCCCTCAAAGAAATCAATGAGTGATTCTGCTGCGAGAACTAAATATACCCAATACATATTCGTCTCCTTATTACTATCGGCAATATGTATTAAGGTAGGAAGATCTTTCAAACCAGATTACTACACTCAACATTATACTACAGGATATTATGGCTCATATTTGTTCAAATTGAATGTTTTTGAATTTGGATTCAGAAATAATTTTCCAGCTTCCATGAAATATTTATCCATTACAGACTGTTCATAAAGTGATGCTAGAAACCCCATCATAAAATAAAGGACAAGTTATGTACAAAAAAGAAGGAAAGGGAGTCGACGAATTGCAGTTCGTGAACCACATGTAGCTCGCTGTGTAAGAATATGTGGCCTATTAAGTGAAATTGAAAATAAGTCTCATCATCAACGCAAGTAAATCCTGCGTTGGTTTGACGCAACTCTCCATTCCATTCTCCTATCGACCTACCTCTTCATATTTGTGTAATTCTTCCCTTTCAAATTTTCCACCACTTGCAGTACATATTTTGTACGAATCATCTCATATCTTCCTTCCATTGCCATTATTCTCATTCACTTGTCCCTTATGATTGTCTACTTCAGGCCATCATGTCTCAAGATATGGTCTACTAAGTAGTCCCATCTTCGTATCAGGATTTTCATTTAGAATTCTATTCTATCCTACTCTTCTCACTCCACTCAGGGCTCCTTCGTTTGTCTCTCTGCCAATCCATTTTATCTTCATCATTCTTTTGTTACACCACACATCCAATACTTCCAGCCTTGACGTTTTTGCTGCTGTTAAAGTCATTGCTTCACTTTCATAAAAAAGCGAGCTCGAGATTGCTCAAGGTAGTTCTAATGAATTGTTTCCTTATTTCCACGTTTACATTTCCAGCTGTAAATAGCTACTTCTTTTCGTAGAAACCCTTCTTTGTCTGGACTCTTCTATTGACTACCTCCTTTTTGCTTCGGATATAGATCTTTATAACCAATAGATATCTTCCCGGATAGTGATACTCATTTGTCTCTTTAGTTCTTGTTTCCCGAGTGAAAATTAGAAAAAAATACTAATATTTTATGCATAAATGCGTTCATTTCATGATTCGATGAAGGAACTGAGGCTGATATGAACACATTTAGCACGGGAAAGAAATACAAAGACGATATTATGTATAGGATATAAAAAGAGGCAATTTTTTGTGAAACGTTGCTCATTTATATTAAGATACCTATTACGAATAATTTTTCTTGTTATGGCGTTATTTTAAACTTACCTCATTTTATACAAAAATGATTTAAAATCCCTCGATTGCATTTTATATTCCTGTCAGAGAATAGCTCGTCTTTCTGGCTCTAAAGTTCCGACTAGAATGTAGAACTCATGGACTAGAATAATCAAGTGTCAAGCACAGAAACAAGTAATATTTTACGTTGCCTCTCCATGCTTTGCTTCCGGTGCTTACCTACTGGATGTGGGTCATCATATACGCCCGGTGTTTGTGCTCGCAATCAGCCAGAGCATCGGAAACAAAATGAAACAAAAGTAAAAATACAGGCGTTTTTCTTTTGAAAATTTCTCCGCGATCTAGCATGAACCCGTGATAAGGGCTTAAGGAAGTCCCGTCGGCAGTTTTCACCCGAGCCACGTAGGACGTCGTGGAAAGCTCCGAGCGCAGCTTTGGCTTCGAAGGCATCGTGACCACTTGGGAAGAGCGGCAAGGAGGGCACGGCCAACCTCCCCGACCCCCTCCGCCACTCACCGCCCCCGCCCCGGAACGACTGCCTCAACAGCGCTGGGGCAACTCCCTCGGCAACCCGCGAGAAGAGTTTGATGAAACGCTCGATTGCAAGGGGGGCGGGGATAGATGTGCATAGCCACGCACGAATCTACGCTGCCACACGCCCTACGAATCTACGCACGCAGCGCCAGTCTGAACCGAGATGTAAGGCGAGTCACTGCTGCTGGGGAAAAAGCAGTCGTGGCTTGAATACTAGAAGTTTATTCGATAAAATCTTTATCCTCCTACGGTTCGATAGCTTCATTTAACATTTGGGTTCAAGAAAAGTGCATATAATAGGAAAATAACCTAAGATGTAAAAACTGAAACAAGATTGGACAATTGTATCGACAAGGAACGTGGTGGGTTAAATATAATGTGCCCCACCACTGTTTGTATTAAACGGCGAGTAGTAAAATCTCAAAAAAATATAACGAAATGGGAAGGGAGCACTCCTCCCTCATCCCATGTATTGTTAATTATTATTATTATTAGTAGTAGTTATTTCATTTGAAAAGATAAGTCATGCTTTATCGTGTGGTTAATAGATTTCGAGCACGATCAGTCACAATGTTCATAATTTCAATGTTCATTTTACAAAAACGTGAACAGTTGGAATATCTATGTAATTCTCATTTCACCATTATATTCAATTCCATATAATATATTGGCGAAGTATTCCAAAAATCTTGTACGGATCGTTGTTATATTTTAAACAAGTTTTTTGTAGATTCCTGTTGCTTCGTAGTGCAACTTGTAGATACTTAAAAAGGTAAAACAAACGCTAACTAAAATCAATAAAATTATGATCTTAGGTGAAGTTCCTTCCATTGGATGCCCTCCGACTTTTTATTTTCCCCATTTATTTTTCGCAAAACATAAATTGTGTATTTTATTTCCTAGCCGACCACATAACCCGAGATTTAAATGCATACATTTTATCCTCAGAAAAACCTTATCAAGCTTAAATGCCTACGTGAGATTCCGGAATGATGAAATATTCCATAGAAGAAATAATGTGTCCAGTTTTAATTCATAAGATTCCTTGTCCAAAAGTACGTCATAAACTTAGATCTTGTAATTCCACTCTCGGAAATACCTCTTGTGCTTCAATTCACGATCTAATGGAAGCCATTTATCCTGTTACAGTCGTTCTTATTTCCTGCGTGATCAGCATTATATAACTATTTATATAAGTAAACTTATCTCCGCTAGCTATTCTTTTCGGCTCTAATGTCTCTGCATGAATCGGCAAAAATTCAATGAATATTTTTGCCAATGGATCGGTTGAATATCTCTCATAGAAATAAAGTGTATCCCCCACTTTTTTGGCCATCAAAACTAAGATTGGTGCTTGCGCAACTCTCCACTTAAATCTCTTACCTGATGCACTCTTCAAGCGAATATATCCCCACTTTTAAAAACATGGTCATTTGATGCTTGATTCATGTATGTCATCAGCGGTATTCTTCCGCCTATCTTCATATTTGCTCCTTCTATACATAAGTATTTATAGTATCTTCATGTCCCGAGACACTACTGATAAAATTATTCCTACCATTTTAATGGATTTTCACCTAATTTCAGTTTTCAGTCCGTCTACACGCTCTTCGTTGCTTACCATTTTTTATCCATCGTTTCCTCTTAAAGTTAATGATGGAAGATGTAGGTCTGATTTGAACTCTCATTGTATGTAAATTACTCATGAATTTAGAGGTTTCCTTTAAGTGATATGAACCGTTCATCGTACTTTTACGTAATTGAAAGTCTCGATAAAGGTTTCAAAATTAGAACAGAAGCTCGACCAAGAATTAAATAATATGTCCTCCTTACTCAAACTCAAGGAAGAATAAATTTCATGACTGAAGAATGAACTGGAATTTTTCATCAAATCGATTTTTCGGAATATAGGTAATGAAGTGTAATAAACGGAAGGGTAGGCAGATAAAAGAGAAAAGAAATTCCAGAGAAAATCTGCGTCACGCCAGTCTCAGGATTGATGACTAGTGATAATGACTTCAGAAGGATATTAAATGATTACTCAGACATGAATATCGACAAATTACCGGAAGTTAAAACAGATTCAATTCAACCTTTTGCGGCAATTAGGGTGCAATTACAACTTCCCCCAAACCATTTCAAAGGATGGGACGAGGACTGGCATCTGATGTCACCTCCCAAAGTGAAAGGCTCACTTACTTACGACAAAGGGTTTCCTCGCTCCGGAATCCGGGACGGGGGCAGCGGACATTTTTCCGGGCGGTCGGGACGTCCGAGGGAGCCATTTTCCTCGCCGCCGGCTCGCATCGGAGAGCGGCCCGCGAGTCGCGAACGACCATTCGCGCGTTTGGGGACATAGCGTGTCGCGCCTTCCACGGGGGAGATTGGGTTTCGCGCGCCGAGGGCAGCCCGGATTCCCCCACGACATTCCTGTGGTGCGGCTCCCGGTCATACGCAGACCCGACGGCTTCGGAGGAAGCAGATACGTCCGCTTGCATTTCACTCGGCCCACCTTCAGGCGTCAGTCGGAAGGGGGAAGATAACACCCCGCACGCGGAAGGCATGCCGGGAAGGTATCATCATCCTCGAACAGTTGCGGGAGATGGAGATATTCCTGGAGGAAAATGTACTCTCGCATTTCGACCTTATCGAGGGTGGTACGTCAACTTGAACTTCCAGTACATCGACGTTTTTCCAAATACCAATAATGCTAAATCGTAAAATGCTAATAAATACACCAATAATCTCCGCCTTAGGTAATTTCAGCACTATCTACAATGACATGTATAAAGAGTTAGATCTAAAGCTGCAAAGACTACTTATTTATGAATCAAGATTTGTGTTTGACCTCCGACAAGATGCATTAGTCCATTTTCATGGATGATTCAAACACTCTTAGAGAAGGAATTATTTATTGCTTGTTTTTCCTTCAACACTTTTTTGGGAGAAAATACCATATTACCTTGTATACCTTTTACATATTTTCAAATAAAATCAATCAGACTTCCCATAAAATGTCTCCTATTTAATTGTTTATTTAATTTACCTTTTCCCGAGATAATGTGAATCAATGTCATTTCTGTTTGGTGCCTTCAAACTATGGAACGCCCTAGGCCTACTGTTATGCTTGCTATGTATTGTTATAAGGCAAAAATCTGTGCAATGTTTTTGTATCAGTGCACATACTAATTTTACGCTCATATTATAAGTAATTCTGCTATTTAGGTAATCTTATGTAATTTATGTTTGATCCTTAGAAGATTCCCTTAACAGAATAAATAAATAGTCTATCCCATATTTCTATCCTGTTTCGGGATACTTTCAGGTATATCCTCCCATTAATATTTTAATTATCACGTGATCAAATGATAAAGGAAATTTCCCCTAAAATAAATTGAATCAATTAAAACCTGTTTTTATTCGAGTTGATCCGTCATAATATATCTATAATGTGTAGTTGATATTCATTCATTTAATGTTTTAGTCATTTAATAATTCTATTTTTTGCAACGCAATCTGCAATAACCCTAGAAGTATGTCACGACACAATCATCATCATATAACTTCCGCTAATAATGGTTCTTATAGTAATCTATATCCCTGTTTTAACCCCACCGTTTGTCCCTTGACAAAACTAACCAGGGGTCCGCAAATGTTACTCATGAGCCACAGGTTACCTTTAGGGTAAATTCAATGCACGCCAACAAGCCGCGAAAACTTTAACGGCGTTACCCACTGAAATTGCACATAGCAGAAATTCCACAGGGAAATAAATCATTCGCCTTGACCGGAACTCGAACCCGGACCATTTTGGTAACTCAAGTGGTAAAGCACCTAGCCGGAAATCAGGGTGTCGGGGTTCGAGTCAAGGTCGAGGCTAATGTTTTTTTTCCTCTGTGGTATTTCCACCCTTAGGGTACTTAACCACCGCTCCGAAGTGAACTTGAGAATAAAAATTAAAACTTTTGTAGTTTTTAGATTCATAAATTGTAACCAGTTAACGAAACTGTCATAATATAGATACTAACAATCTAGTTGCATGAGACCCTTTAGTTGCTTGCTTGCATGTTAGTAGTGCATGCTTGGTGATCTTCACCCCCTGCCACACACCCTCGCGGTGGCTTGCAGGGTATCGTGTAGATGTAGATGTAATGCCATTTCATGAGGGCAACTTGGAATCGTGCCTTAAATAAAAACCACTAGTACTTCCTTAGGAAATACAAGAATATTGCTTACAATGATTAAAACGAAAGAGAGCAGTTTTTGTACGAATTTTATATTAATTAAATATAATAAACATCATTGATTTTCATAAAATTATATTAATTTTTTTATTCTATCAAAAAATATGAAAAAGGCTCTCGATTAACCAACAAATAACTACAAGGGAATGTTCCAGCTCCTCCGTTTCTAAAGTCTACGACCAGTAGCATGCATCTCTTTCTCACCTATCTTCATTGATTTATTCTTAATTTCTATTCGCTTCCTCTCCCTCCCCTCTTAGCAATCAATCTTACATCAATTGTGCCTTTCACAAGTATAACGCCTTTCAACTATTCCTCTACCTACTTTCTCCACCTCGGTAGAACTCGGCGTCACTTTAAAAAATGTCCTGTGTTCATGATGGCGAAAAAAAACAATGAAAATTTCATACTATACGATATTGTTTGGAAACTTTATTACTGGAGGTATTTTAGATAAGTCATTTATGCTATTTGAATAAATTGCGTTCCCTCCTAATTCTGACCACAGTAATCTACCTGAAGGACGGCCTGTATAAAAAGTATGGAGCTAGCCAATGATAGGTGATTGTTACGCACCAAGGTATGGTGTGTGTAGACCTGTGCCATCTGTATACCGGAAAATATCGGTAACAAAAAACCACGGAAAATATTGCTTGCATTTCAGGATTGTCGGTCTCCAGATATTTCAATTCGTTAGTCGATGTTAGCTTAGGGAGGTACATTATTCGTCTCATTGTGTGTGGGAGCCGTTACCTGTAGGTATCTTACTTGTTACTTATACCTTGGTCGGTCAAGGTACAAGTAATTAGCCCTGCGGAGCGTGAAATTCACTTCGCTGGTTTGGATACTACAATTAGTTTTCATTTAAGTTTGGCCTACTTTGGCTTGGTTTGTATATTACAATTAGTTTCCGTTTTCGTCTGGCTTAGATGACTTGGTTTGGATATTAAAATTAGTTTCCGTTTTAGTTTTGTTTAGCTTGGCTGGCTGCATCCAGAGAGAAAACTCTCTGAATACAGCCAGCCAAAGATGATGTACATACTTGAGATTATGGGAAGGCTCCTTCCTAAGATATCAATATGAGAATTCGGAAACTAATTGTAATATCCAAACCAGCGAGGTGAATTTCACGCTCCGCGGGGCTAATTACTTGTACCCTGACCGATCGAGCCATTGAATGTTTTAAAGATGGTGATTTTATTGTTGTTTTTGACTAGTTACTTTGATCAGCATGAATTATCTGTGTGAATCATTTTGGTGATATCATGGAATAAGAAACGATTTTAGGGATCATCTAGCGTTTTCCTCATCTGTCTGCGACTCGTTTTACTAGCTAACTGCCAATCAACAGGTATTGTTTGGCACGATCAGCGGCGGGATTATGGTGCATTTGAATGGCATGGAACCCGAAATGAAACACTTCTTTCATCAATGGAATCTATATGATTCAGATTCGAACGCAGTATCGACGCCTCAAGTAAAACATGGATGTCTTTTTTTATGTTCAACAAACACATTTTCATTAGGCGTTAATGCAGCAATGACCATGCAATTTCAAATTGTTATTTCAGGAAATGGTAGGGCTGGCTGAAGTTACTGGTTCTTTAACAAGCTGGAATTCAAACGAAAAGTGTGCGGGTTCGAATCCCACCGCGTGTAAGGCTGCTGTTTTTTTCACGCTTAAGAATACGTTTAACGAAGTGATATTACCGAGGAATTGGGACACCTAAAAACTGACACCGAATACTACAAAACAGAGGTGATTCGCTGTATTAAGAGAAATGTTTAAGGTTACGTTTGATTTCTTAATTTTATATTTATTGGCAAACAACCTTCTAGTTACTAAGGTTTCCCAACCAAGCTTTCTGTACGTTAATAGTAGTTTGCCACAAAACGCGCTAATATACTTTGTATATTATCCAGTTCCAGAATTAGATTTTCATTCATTCGATCCCATTTCTGGATGGATACTCTTGGTTAGGCCTCGGGTATAAAATAACATATTTCAATTACTCTTCCACCTGAAAATCTTCCCTTATTTCGTTTGATTATTCCCAGTCTCTTCCGAGCTGTGTCACAAAAGATTCGAATCATTCAAATGTGATCTTCTGTGATAGATTTGAACTTAGAGTAATACCTAGGTATCTAACTTCCCTTTCCACACTTATCTCTACTTTAGCAACATTTTCATTCTGAGGATGTTTTCACTATTTCTGCAAGAACTGTATTACGGTGCATTTTTGTTTCCTTACAGCTCCCAGTCTTGATATCAAAAATCAATAATATTAAGATCGATTTTAAGACATTTACTGTCCTTTTTTACTTATTTTCCGATAGACGACCGCGTCATTAGCTAATAATTTTAGCGGTTAAAAAAACGTAGAATTAAGGAAACAGTTTATCAGAACATACATCTGGAGCATGTTTATTTACGGCAGTGAGGCATGGACGATGAGAGCAGCGGAGAAGAAAAGGGTGGAAGCATTCGAAATGTGGTGCTACAGAAGAATGCTGAAGATTAAATGGATCGACCGAGCAAGTAACAAGGAAGTCCTAAGAAGAGTAGGAGAAAAGAGAAGTCTGCTGAAAACTTGAAAAAGAAGAAGGGACAACCTAATCGGCCATATCTTGAGACACGACGGCCTGATGAAGACTATCGTTGAGGGAAAAGTGAACGGTAAGATTGGAAAAGGCAGGCCTCGTATGAGATACATGGAACAGGTGGTGAAGGATGTAAAAGAGAAGAATTATGTCACAATGAAAAGGTTGGCCGATAGAAGAGCCGAGTGGAAAGCTGCGTCATACTAATCCTAGGATTGTTGACCAATAATGAACAATTTTGTCGGTGATATCGTTGATGCACCTACATCAGGAATAACACGGGATCGATAAAATTGCCTTGTGAAACCATAGAAGTCACCCAACTCGTATTGGAGCTGCTTCTATCGATTATTACTATGGGCGAATGAATGTAGATAATCCGGGTGTGGCATTGGAGAATATTCATCATGGCAGTAATTGACAAATATCTTAAAATTAGACGAAGAAATGTGTATCACAGCGAAACAATATAAAAATGCGACTTGACCTGTTTCAATGCACGTAATTCGTCTTAAACCTGGGAAATTCACAAAAATAAAGTCTTTTGAACAGAAGAGTGGATGGTCGTGAAGGAAAGAACCTGCAAATCACCGCCCGGAAGACCTACAAATATGCATTTCGTTTTGCAGGAACCAGACTGTGAATGTCATGCGCCCAATTCCGGAGGAAACGCCAATAACAGGCGCAGAAAAGTCTAGTGCGGATTCCAAATGTGGTGTTGAAGAAGCAGAAGAATAGAGAAGAAAAAATGGAGCGTAAGAGTGACGAAAGAGGAAATCCAAAGGGGAGTGGACTAAAATGAAAGCATTTTTTCCCGAGAAGACGGGACAACCTAATGGAAAATATCTTGAGAAAAATGTATTGATTAACACAGTCGTTGAAGGAAAAATGAACAGAAGTTATTGAAAAAGAAGACCTTGTACGAAACATTAGCGGCAAGTGAAGAATGTTTAAGAGCAGATCAGGGCCAGATTAAGGCCCTAAGAAACTCAAAGCACTTATAAGATTTTGATACACCAATATACATGTTCTTAAAACGTAAAAAAATATTACCCTGTAAAATTTCAATATTAAGCCAAAAATGCCGAAAGATGTAAAATAATGTCGATTTTTGTATGTGTACTCTTCATTTATAGTTCAAAAGTTTTCAAATTAAATTTTCTGTAGTGCACACTTCCCTTGACCTCTAAGTGTTTATTTTGTCTTATAATTAATGTAGCCCTAAAATAGACTAATACAATTATGAAGAGCTGAGCACAGTGAAACGCATTTTGTGCCAAGCCCTGGTATTTATATTGATTCTATGCTTATCGGCTACCATAGAATGATTGTCATGGATGCAATTTTGTCTCTACAACATTGACGCTTTAATCGCCGAAATCGATTAAAATTATCAACAGTACAACAGCTACGGCATAGTGCAAAGTTTTTTAATTATGTTGTACGTATCGTTGTAAAAATTACAAATAATCCAGAATTCCGTTTTAGTGGGGCGGAAACCATCTTGGTTCTCGAATATACATAGGGGGAAAATAATATTTTGATTTTCATCAATTGCATTCAATGTGTTTAACAGGCTTTCGAAAGCATAATGTACTTCACCGGCATCACTGAAACGCGTTATGTATAATTATAGTTGGTAGAATTTAATTTATTCTCTTCAAATGTACGGAAATATGCAGTAGTGTTGCGAAGAGAGACTGAAAACGTAGGTACTATTTGCTTCAAGAAACTACTCGAAATTAATTGAGGAATATAAAATACGAATAACTCTTACTTATTACATCGGGTTGGTTCTCTTGATAGAGTAGTGTACTCCTATCCAAAGGGCTCGAGTTTGATTCCCGGAAAAATAATATTTTTCTCTGGATTTCCGGCCCCCATTTGAGTCAGTCAAGTTCAGTCTTCAGCCTGTCGAATTGTACGTTAATCCGTACACCCCTTAACATATTTCCTGAGGTGCAAACTAATGGGAGCACATGGCTTCTACCCACTCTTCCGTCTGCGCTCCCAAAATTCCAATGCATCCTCAGTGGTGCAACGAACTTGACCCGGGGGCCGTGTCTCAAAACAGCAATGATATAACCTCTTTTTCCCACTTACATTCAAGCTCAGTAGCATCGCATTTCGTAACTACGACCGGCAAAATGCAAGATGGGGGCACGCGGTTTTGAGACGGTGAGTGACGGACGAATGAATGCGGATGACTCAATTCATTTGTTCACTTCCCACGGCCTGGAGATGAGAAAAGAGATGCGAGCCAGAAAGTTGGAAGGAGGAGTGTGTACTGCGGAGAGGGCCTTGTGTCTCCGTTTCGTCCCTCGGGGCCTCCGTAGCCACTCTCTCCTCCTATTCGCTCCTTAAGAAGAGAAGGGAGGGATCATTCTTCTCGTCTCAGTCCCCCCCTTCCCGCGAGGAGGTTGGGGGCGACTCGCAAATGGCCCTCCCCCCTCGGCGCCCCACACGTAAGGGGGGGACGAGACGGTCCGCCTCGCGGAAGGCCCCGACCTCCTAGCACACCTCCGCCGCCCCCGCAAGACCACAACGGCTATTGTCTGACCAGGAGACGGTCATGGCTTTCCAGAATGTCGGAAAATTAACGCGTTGAGAGAGCACTAGCGTAAAAAAGCGCACCAGGCGGGCGGGAACTGATCGATAGTCCGCAGAATGGCGGGGAGAGGGGGGTGGGGGTCGGGGGCGGGACGGGGTGGGGGCAAGTGTGTGTGTGGGGGGGCGGGGGACGAGGGGGCGGCAAATGTGGGGCCATCCTCGTCTCCTCCGCCGCTTATCCCCGGAGGAAACGCAGCGATGAGATGTGGGGGTCGAGTGTCGCGGGGGGCGGAGCCGGTGAGGCCGCCCCCGTCTCCCCACGACTTCCTCGCGGGTGATCGAGTTGCGGTCGCGGCTTCCCACGCCGGGGTCCGTGGTTCAGGCTTCGCTCGAGGAATCATAGGTAGTAGATACTTGGGGGAGGCGACCGACAACTGAGTGTATCTGCTACTCTGATGGGTGACTGGATAAAGGTAATAGCTATCAGGGAGCAGAGAAAGTGTGGAGAGAAACCCGGTGTCGGCATTAGCCTGCTCTTTATACATCCTCATCTGCGCCATACCTTGCAAGGAATCGCAAGGGTGTGTGACAGGGAGTGAAGATAGCAAAACATGCAACTAGGCTACTGCATAGAATCATGTTAGATAATAGAGTCACATCCCGCCAAATGGTTAGTATCTGCATAGAAATAAAGAGATTATTGGTTATGGTGGCATTTATGTACATATACTCATCACTATTTGACTATCACGCATGGGTTTTTAATGTTAATGCAATTATTTATCGCAACAGTCTACTCTAACAATATTTCACCATGCTATCTTTTTGCTATGCTGCCTATACTGCTCTATAATGGCACGCGGGATAAAATGGCATTTTGAATCTATCGAAATTAGTCATAATGAAAGGCGACCACGGCTTAACGTCCCATCCTACAGGCGGAATACAGAAGTTGAAGTACACTCCACAAGGCACTCAAGTAGTGACTGGTATAACAATGAAAAAATTCGCCTTGGCTGGGATTCAAACCCGAGCCGTCGGAATGGGAGGCCACTACTCACCACTAGCCACCACACCAAACCGACCTTCGAGGACTCATCTTCGCACCGTGGCTCGTATTCACTTACGCGCTGAAACATTCCATCGTCGTGGATGAAACTGGATACGTCTAAGGTAGGTTGAGGCTAAAATACTTTGAAGACAAATTAAAAATAGTAAGAATGCAAAGTGGTGATGAAACCATATCTCAGTAATACAAAAAATACCTTGGGTAAAATACCGTTTCCCAACGGCAAAATCACAACGATAGTTTTGAAACCAGTAAATAACGCTTGGAAATCGCCATTAATTTTGCTTGGCATCAAATAACATTAGAAATCTTATTGATAATTTTTACGTAATTGTGTGTACACAATATATTTCATTATACTCGAATTACTCTACACAATCTAATTTTGGCCAATATGAAGGCACGCTGCATTTAAATACCTGATTGTACCTTTAAATACCTGATGCATAAACCTGAGCGCACTCTCTTTTCTAGCGAGCGACTCTCTGTTCGCATAAATGGAATCAATACCCACTGCTAGCGTGCCGAATCCTGGTTGATAGAAATATACTAATGCGATCAAGTGTGAGAATTTGAAATAATTAATTATGTTGTTAATATCATATAAAATAATAAATTATCTTTTGCCAAAACTTTCTAAAGTGTAGTATTTTTAATCCCATCCGACGTAAATACTACTCCGTAGGTATTGGAGTGAGAACATATTATTGCTAGTACCCATCATAGCATGCGTAAAGAGATTGCTACATTTAATAAGATAGAAGCTTATGGTAGGTATTATAAGCGGAATGGAGTTGATAACCTTGTTCGAAATTTAAGGACAATAGAACTTTACCATTTCAGTCACCATCATTTCATGCCCGACGCCACATTAATAACAAAGTACGAAAGACAGATACAAAAGAAGAATTATTTACATTAAAACTAATTAATAAAAATTGATATAAAATTTAAGTGCATGGGAATAAGAAGAAAAGTATTGTAATATCTCATGGAATGAATCCGGATGATGATATTCCGGATTTTATCAACAATTTGTCAGAAAATCTGCATCATAATTTACAGATAAACCGTTTACTTAAACGAGTTCTAGAACCGTTAAAACCGGCAAACATTAAATCGGCCTTGCAATATGCCTCTGCATTATTTCTCAAGAAAACAGTGCTCGATTGCATCATTTCTTTCGATAAAAATCCAAACATCTGCACCGCTTAAGTAATAAACTCAAAGATCATTTAGATAGATTATTTAAAAATTATGTAGTGGTTTTGCATTAACAGAGTGAACCAAACTCCATCAGCCACTGAAAAAAATCTAGAAATTCAGGATGAAAATTCTTTTATCACGGAAATTTCATCAATAAATATTAGTTTTCATAATGATGTGAATTTATATGAAGTTTGGTAAGATATGTCTGCACCTGATAAACATCTCTTGTCCCTAGGAATGAGAATGGTTCATCTTTACTTGTTGGAGTATAAAAGCGTCACCAATACATTCAATTCTCATTACCCTGCATCATATAAAATTATATTGCAAAAAATAAACAAAAATAGTATCAATATCCAGTCACTTAATGGCTGAATAAATTTAGTGCTATTTGTAGTTCGTGCGCTCGTCTATCATGCATATCAACAATATAAAAATGTTTCATGACAAGGCACTGGGTGGCAGCTTCGTAGCAGGATATATTCGGTGACCCAATTAGGTATGGAATTTTTCATGACTTCAGCTCTATTGCTATGTACGGATACAATTTTGATTCCCCAAAGCATGACGTTTCCGCATCTACTTTCAGCAAAATATTATATGAAATGCTAAAACTATAAATGTATTTAAAAAATCGAATAGCCTGTTGGAATTACGGGCAATAAATGTTCTCAGAAATGTCCAACAGGTAAAAATTGAGCGACAGATCACTGCGGAAAAATATTTTAAATTCAAATCCCGCGTATTCCCTCATAGTATCATGCACTGTTTTGATTAGAATCTAAAATCGATTGGAAATACATAATAGTTGCCAATATTTGTTCACGCTTTTTGCAAGCTGCAATGACATACAAAATATTTATGCAATAAAAAAGAGCAAGTATAAAATTCTACTTTATCATTTTTTCCTCTGAGCTTGATGCAATGGATTTTTACGAAAGGCGATTCGTAAATAACTTTCGCATATTACCTCACCAGAAATTACTACTATAACGCATTATCGATTGACGCGATATCATTCAGTCGTTCGCTAATTATTTCTCCTGTCCATATTCTATACCTTCAGGCACAGATTTTCTCTTCTCTAGTCTAGGAATAAAAATGAATGACACCAATAATGAAGTGCCGTGCAATTAATATTAAGAAACTTTGTGTAACATAGGTAATTTCCCAAACAAATTTCAACTCATGAAACTTAACTTACTGAAGCCTATTGCAACATTGTTCAAAACTTTTTTATCCATCCATCGCACTTTATTCACTCTCCTCCATACTTTTATTTTGAAGGATTCGTTCAGTTCATTTGTGAATTTAGAGAAGGCTTCTGACAACATGGATTGGGATTCGATGCTTGGAATTCCTAAGGGAATCGGAGTGTCCTACAATGATCGAAGAATTACCCACAGTCTGTATAAAAACCAAGTAGCTGTGATTAAATATGGACCCAGCTGTGAAGAGGCAAGAATAAGGAAAGGATTGAGACAAGGCTGTGCACTGTCTCCCGTAATTTTTAATGTTTACATCGAGAGAGCCATCAATGAAATCAAAGAGAAATCTGCTGGAGGTGACTATCCACGAAGAAAAAAATAAGCATGCAGCGATTCGCTGATGACATAGCACTCACAGTAGATACAGAGAGGGATCTGAAAAAGATTATAGTAACCATGGAAAGGGAAATGACCAGATATCAACTGAAGATAAATAAGAAGACTAAGATATTGGTGTGCAGCAAGAAGGAAGAGGCCAAACCAATGTCAATCTAGAAAAACAAAAACTTAATACAGTGAAAGAGTTCTGTTACCTAGTAAGAAGGGTAACCAGCGATGAGTTGAAGCAAGAAAGAAATAGATAGTAGAATAACCCATACAAAGAAGAATCTACTGATACCCAGAAATCCAAGTAAGAAATAAGGAAACAATTCATCAGAACATATATCTGGAGCATGTTTCTTTACGGTAGCGAGGCATGGACGATGACAGCAGCGGAGAAGAAAAGGGTAGAAGCATTCGAAATGTGGTCTATAGAAGAATGATGAAGATTAAATGGATCGACCGAGCAAGTAACGAGGAAGTTCTAAGAAAAGTGGGAGAATAGAGAAGTCTGCTGACAACTATTAAATGTAGAAAGGAAAATTTAATAGGTTATTTCTTGAGACACGATGGCCTGATGGAGACTATCGTAGAGGGAAAAGTGAACAGGAAGTTTGGAAAAGGCAGGCCTCGCATGAGATACATGGAACAGATTGTGAGGGATGTAAAAGAGAAGAATTACGTCACAATGAAAAGGTTATCCGATAGAAGAGTCGAGTGGAAAGCTGCGTCAAACCAATCCTAGCATTGTTGACAATGATGATGATGATTTTATAATTTCATGTATCTCGAGTCCATTCGCAAATACGTTCCAAGCTCGATTCATATTAAGTACGTTAATTATTACATTTAATCAAATATTATTGCTCATGATAGTTTATGAGCATTCAAATAATAATAGAAGAGTTATTTTTCACAATAATTTAACGCTACACATGTTGGTGCAATGGTGACCAATCAGAAAATCCACTCATTTCTTTGAGTGCCAGCAAATATTTGGCTTCACAAATTGAAAGGATGCCAAACTGGCCGGGAGTAACCTAGGTGCAGTTATCTATTAATATGTTTGCGAGTGTATTTACGAATCAGAGAAAAGGATAAATCGTCCATTTTGACCGGAAGTCGTACTCGAGCGGAAGGATATTCCGATACTGTCAGTGCAGAAATTATGTCCACTCGAGTAAGGATACAAATGGAAAAATAGCAGTAAATCCTACTGAAAAACTAATCACAGAGTTATTTTTTATGATTCCGTTATTAGACGGTAAATTTACATTTTTGTGGCTCATATTAATATTTTATCAAACGGGTGTAACGTAAAAAGTGCCGGTTTTTTTTACGATAATCAACCAAAGCTCCGACTTTGATGACTTGTAACTTAACAAAATCATTCAATCACAGCTAGAGTTTAACTATTGCAGATTTAAGTTTGTATCTTCAGCAGAAAAAAGTTGTTATGAATTGCATAAGAAGTTAGCACTTCAAAAAATGGATTGTCGTAGAATCGTTCTTGGTCGCGTTGTAATCCGCACGTCCTGAATGTTTGTTATGTGTAATTCTCCTATATTTCAATAAATGCCTTTACTTTATATTGATTGATATTTATACTTATGAAAACAAGCTCAGCCGGCAAGGGAATAGGTTGCCTAGCGGCGCAGTGTTGCCGCGTTCCGGGCCGCCAGCGCCTGTCGCGACGGGCCCTACACATCGCCAGCTAAGGGTCATCGTCCCTCTATGACAATGTAATCGCATTCTTTCCAACTTTCACCTTTCCTCTTCTATGTTTCCCATTATTTGGAGCCAAAGGAAGGCATTATTCACTGCTCTTGAAATCATCCGTTTATCACTGATATCAACCTTCTGTTTACGATAGTTTCAACTGTTTCTCAGGTTTATGTGGCATAAACGACGCTCTAGATGCCTTTCGACATGCTACTCATTTCCTGAGTACGAAATTAGAATTATTTTAAAGAACATTTTTTTAAGTTAGAAGTAGAGAAAATATTCGTAAGCGCTATCTGGTTTACCTGCGAGTTGCTGATTTTCTTGGCGTGTCACTCAGCTCGGTGAAATAAGTATGTACGAAGAACACGAAGAACGAAGAACTTCATCGTGGACCAGTGAAGAAGAAAAGACCATCCGCAAGTGACTATCGGTATACAGCGAACAGCTTATTATGGAGTAATTCGGAGAACGATTCAGAGATTTTACAATACTGAAAATAAAGTGGCAGTAGTAAGTGCTTGCACCAGTCATGCCGAAGAAGTGCTCTAATGGCGATGGAATGGGTGTAGGTACTATAGTAATGACCTCCGATCTCGAGGGCCTGGGTATGAATCCCGGCAGTGTCAGCTTTGTAATTATTATATCGATCCTTACTTGAGTGACTGAAGGAGAGTATTTCGAGTCCACTCTTCAGGGCATCGGATGGGACGCTAAGTCGTGGACCCCATGGCGCTTTTCAGCAGGAGTAGACTGATGCCAACGCAGGATTTCTCTCCACCCTTCCTCCGTTCCCTGAAACAAAATGTTAACTACACTTAAGTTAATTAGTAAATAAATAAGTAAAACCCACCCATCCTAAATGGCAATGATCTAAGTCGGTGGTCGCCTACCACAAATAACTTTCTAACAAAGTGCTCTAATTCCACACAGAATTCTAATGGTTCCAATGGTGCTATAAATGATTATATTAATGGATATAGTAAATATAATTTGGAATTTCTCACCGCTTTAAATCATTTATTTGCAACTACGAGTAGCTTCGTTTCACTACAGCGTCCTCAAAATTGAATTTATTCTTTAAAGCAGTAGAAAATTGCAATTTTAATTTACTATTGAGCAATTACACCAATGTAATCCTGAAAACTTTCTTTTACATACGCAGTGTGGCAGTAATAGTTGATGAATTTCCATGCATGCAACGGAATTGTGCTGTATGGAACTGGCATTATCAGACACTCCAGATGATTCATTCTGAACAATGCTAGGGTTAAACATTAACCATCCTTTCATTGCATAGTTTTCCCTCATGAATTTCTAAGGAACTTGCATGCAGTTCTCCGTTCACTTAGCTCACTGTAACACGCTGGGGGCTAGAGACCACCCACGTTGAGGGGAATTCCACGTGGTGCAAGGGGTGGACATCAAATGGTAGAATCGTGTCGACGGCTAAGTTACGAGTCAATAAATTCCTTTTCATCCGGCGCTTCATCATGAAATTCTCCTTCGGCTCCGGGGTGTGGAATTCCACGCCATTTCTAACTCGGCGTAACATCTAATTTCGGTCTGGGTCTCCCTAAGTATCCAATTCAACTTTCACTTACTTATCTGAGCCTCTAAAATTTCTCCACCGTCATAGAAAGGTTTTCGCCCGTGGAGGACGTAACGCCATTTATGTTGGAAGGGTATTTCTGTAAATCATACAGGTGGTTTAAATCCTCCACGACACTTTTATTGCTTTCATTTTTCCGCTTTCTAAAGAACGTATTCATAGCACTGATCTCATATTAGCCTTGAGCTCCAAAACCTCAACTCTTTCGCCCAGCCTCTTGCGTAAACTAGTCGTCCGGATAACCTAGATATTTTTTCGAGTTTCTTCAAGCTCATATTTATTTATTGTGGCCAGCGAAACATCTCTTTGTTGAAGTTAATTGGCTCAAATATCTTGTCAGAATAGCTGATCATTAAACCGTTGGCGAGTTCTCAAATAACCTAATGTAGTATATAATTTCTACCATCCTTCTTTGCCGTGGTGATTTCTCAATATCTTGGTTAATTCTATACCACTCAACAGGATTAAGAAATCAACAGCGGCAGAATTATATCGTCACTGCATGCTGGAATGACGGATTTTTCATTGATACGTACGAGACCAACGTCATATTCCGAAAATTCCTCTGTAAAGGAGATATTCTATGATGATGTGATCTTTTAATGGCACAGAAAACACTTTAAAGATGCCTGCCTCGTGGCAATTTATTTCCTCTCATGAAATGGTAGGTGGAAACAACACGGAGGTACTGCTGTAGTACATCATAGCAAGCAGTACTTCAAACCTACGCTGGATTAGAAAATTATAACTGGTATTGGTAACAAATTGAAATGGTATGGGCATGAACTCTCGTTATCCTTCGTTATTGTCATTTCCGTAAATTTAATTTCGTTAATTTCCATAAAGCTTAGACTATGTAATATGGCGTCAGATATTTGAACTTCAGTTCGTGTTATGACTATCGCAATCCCTAAAACCATTTTTCTTAACGTTACTGTAAGCATTGAAACTATCTCATTTTGAAAAACGCACAGCATGTTTGTGTTCTCCGAAAGGTGACAAAAAATGAAACATGCGCGCACCAATTAAAAGAAACCTCACATATGACTTTACAAGGTTTCGAGGAAAAATTGTCGGTGGAGAACACAGGGCTGTGCTCCTCCTCCATATATTTATTGCCATCAAATAAGTAAAATATTGAAAAACATTACTAGCGCATTCAACTTCTTTTTCTACTGCTTTGAAGACAGAAACTCGATCCAACGGCTATAAATGTGTATTCTGCAAGATTAATGCATTCATTATGTGTTTTCATTCAGTATTAGTTTGCAACGTAATCTTGGAATACCAACTGATACACGGCTATTCATTCTCCTTCGTATAACACCTCTGCAGAATCAACAATCGTTGTTGCTAATTTAATGGTGGGCTCTATTGTTAATAGGCAGCAATGAAATAGGTCACTCAAAGAACCTTGTCCCTCATATGAGCAATATTGTACATAGGGACAGGGTCTGATGACAATTATTGTTTATACTCACACACGGCAAACAAGACTGCAGCACTGTCAACATTATTATCGTATGGCATTCATTTATATCTTGGAATGCTTGGGTTTACCTTGAAAACTCTGGCCGTTTAAAATCTTAGTCAAAAGCTTTAGTACGAGAGAGAACATTGTCTCCTCATTTTCAATGAGCGTACTTGTTTACTTAAATTTGATTAGTTTCGAAGGCATGCATGTTCCAAATATTTTAATTAGAACTAAATTATGAAGACTTTCTGATGAATTTAAGCATTTAAATGGATCAATTAATTCTAATACTGGCTGCAAGGCAATTAACATATCCACGCTTCAATTGCTTCCTCTGCTTTGTATTTATTTTATTTTATTTATATATAGTATTTCATTCTTCACCACTTGAGTAAGCAAAACCATATATTGACTCACATATACAAGTTTAAGCAATTTATTTCTACCACTGTCTGCAAGGAAACTAGCATATTCACGATTCATCTTTTTACTCTGCTTTTACTATTAAATTTCTCATCTTTTAAGCAAGCAAAACCAAATTGGTTCAGAGATGCAAATACCTCTCCCCATGTAGTGTTCTAAGCATGTCTACCTCAAGCAGCTAATCTTCAGAATTAATCCGATGGATCCTTGATGCATTTTCCGCAGACTACGATAAATATCTTTGTTTCATCATTAATAGCAAAATCCTCACAGTTTTTTCCAGTCCTCCCAATAGAAAATAAATAGCCACTGCTAGAAAAAAAGGCAATCACTGTTATATTTTTGAAAGTAAAGTTCCCATGTGAAGTTATTGCAGCACAATTCTTCCATGAGTATGAATTGATTTTTTTCTTTTTCCTTGCACAGGGTTACATCTTAACTCTTTTGCTTAATGTATACTCATGTGATGCAATGGCACAATCTCAATTCACACCATTAAGTAAATCATGATGAAGTTTGAATGGATCGACCGAGTAAGTAACGAGGAAGTCCTAAGAAGAGTGGGAAAAGAGAGAAGTCTTCTGAATACCCGAAGAAGAAGACGGGACAACCTAATCGGCCAAATCATGAGACATGATGTCCTGGTGAAGATACTCGTTGAAGAACAAGTGAATGGGAAGAATGCCAAAGGAAGGCCTCGAGCGAGATATATGGAAGCAGTGATGAAGGATGTGAAAGAGAAGAAATACGTAAATATGAAAAGGTTAGCCAATAGAAGAACTCAGTGGAGAGCTGCTCAAACCAATCTGAGGATTTATGACTAATGATGATGATGATGATGAAGTAACACTGTTTTTTACAGAGACTTACACCTCATTTCAATTTAAGACGAATAAATTTAATACGGCATGATGAAATGTAACTGGCATCTTGTACTCCATGAAGACTTTTTGTTTCTTCAGCGCCTGGTGAGCTCGTGGAAATTATTCCTTGAACTTGGGAACGATTTGATTAGGTGACGTTCTAGTGAGATGCTAAACTTCAAATCATGGGAAGTGTGATGATAAACTATTTATGACATAACAATTAACCATAATTAAGAGAGGGGTATAAAGGAGACAAAAAGTGGAATAGTATGTCAAAAAGCCTGTAGAAGGTCGCGAAATAAGTCAACCAGGAATATTTTTAGATGAGCATGGTGAAGAAATGGATATATTTTGTTGATTGCTGACTCCTTACAGCAATGGTTTGGAGTTGGTCGCCAGGTGTGAGTTTGGATGGTGATCATCGACGTGAGGCATTTAATGATTGGCAATCACGAAGACCTGAGGGGGATGACGTGAGTAGAATACAGACCTTCACGATGTGGGCTAGTTTAAGGAAGGAGAAAGCGAGCCGGAGAGAAATAAATGGACGGACACACTAGATATTGCTGAGCTGGGTGGGCTGATATACAGTGAAGTGAGAAACAAAGGACCTATTGAATCTGAGAGGTATTGTCCTACTCGATGATGTGACTGACGCAAGGTGGGCTTCAGGACAATGGAAAAGGAGAGAAAACATGGGTCTTTAAAAAAGTCTACTATCGTTAAAGACAAATCATGTCATATGATGTTACATGTATCTCGTTGTAAGGCAGGGTAGAGTGGTGACGATAGACTGCATTAGAATGTTGTATATCACCATTGTAAGTCTTTTGGATTGTGGAATGGTTAATTTATTAAAATGGGTTAGATGATATTCAGAACGGCAATTCTAAATTTAAGGGCTTTAGTACAAAAAAGAACAAATATAGGTACAAGTAGCTAAACAAAAAAATTGGTATGCTAATGCAAAGCTAGATACCACTAGCGAAAATCTTTTCACAATTGCTAAGTTGAAAACTCTCATTTTCCTCACTCTTACCCCAATTTAAATTTTCTGACAGACCTTTCCGCGATTTATTTAAAATATTTATCGCTCACATAGACTAGTTAATAGATTGAATATTTGTATTAACAAAAACAACAAATTTGTATTAACAAAAACACAACAATAATAACAAAACGTTGACAAAAATTACAAGTGAAAGTAAACTCCATGGAAATTTCGCTGTAGGATCTCAATCATCCGTAAACCATTTTCAAAGGTTTTGAACAGATGAGCTAATGTACTGGCACATTCACTTTCAAGTATGTACAATATACATTTGTTAACCAAAAGTTCGAAAGGAGTACTACAAGGGCTCATAATACAAAATAGTGTATACTTTTACGTTTGAGAAAAACAATTGTCAATGGCTGGTGAAAATTTATGAGAGCCACAATTCGGTGGATTAGGAAGAAATGAAAAAGTTTTGGAACACCAACGTCTTTTTAGGATAAAACCACAGTCTATACAGGAGCCGGACCATCAGCAGGACCACCAATGCTTCAGAAAAATCTACATATCTCGGTTGCTAACTCAAATTTTTATATTTCTACGCTGTGTAGTTACGGGAGTAACTGAGCACTCATGCCAGATTCTATGACTAAGTTCATGTATGCAAATAAGTAATGGCTGAAAAATTAAAGAGTAACAATATAATTTTTGAAATATTGGGAAATTATTCAGCGGTACTTAAAAAATTCCCCGTCGGTAAACAAAGGGTTAATAACGTACGTCGTGCGTGGCGGTGTCGGGATGGGCGGGGTCCAGTTACGAGGAAGCCGCGTGGGAAGGTAGGATGGCGACTCCGAAATGTGCTCCCCTCCCCCGTTGCGGAGCGGCAAAACAATTTTCAGGGCCGCCGACGTGGACGGAGGATTCGAGTGAAGACGCGACCCGTGTGTTTGGAAACAGGAACACAACCCATCCCGGTCGACTGAAGATGCCGAAAATTTGGTGAGAAGGACTCCGCCCGCCCCGGGCATGGGGGGGCGGATCTCTCCCCCTCGCCCCCTCCAGAACACCCCCCTTCCCCCGTGATAACGAAACTCAACTCTCTCTCACACTCTCTCATACACACGCAAGCACACATCTCGCACAAACCCACCGCCCCCCAAACTTTCACCCATCCACGTTCCCTCCCCCAAAACACCCTCAAGCTCTCCATGAAACTTGCTCCCTCCCACTCATTACATCTACGGACGCAGTTCCCCCCCTCTCCTACTTGGAGGAGGGGCAAGGGGCCACTCCGGAATAATAAGCTTCCGGTTGGCATAGCAACGAGAGATCCGCTAAGAGATTCCGTGCGGCACTGCTCATGTCGTGTCTGGAATGCCGCTGCCCAAAGCGCCGCCCGAGTGTCATTCTGGTGGTAGGATTTGCCTCAGGGGTGGGGATGGATGAGTGAAGAGGGGGTGCGCAGGTGACTCAAGATGATTTCTCACGGGGCCGAATCATAGTGACGTAGGACAAGGATGAGAAGGACCCGAAAATCCTATCGAGACGGTTAGGTGCTCCAATCTGGAAGTCAGGTCGGTCTGGCGTGACAACTTAGGGTTCGCATGTTCTAATCCCGCCTTAAACAGACACTTTTCTCTATCTTAGGATTAAGATTATAACTATGCGTGTTAGGTAATAGAGCATAAGCAGCTGGAGCACCTCAAAAAAATAATTCCACTACTACGTACAATGGAGATCGTAATTCAGTACGAAAGACCCGTAAGATTTTCACTATTGCCCCGTCCCTTGACTTTCCGCGCGCGCCATAATGTGATTCAAAACTGATGAATCGACGTTATAAAATGAGTCGCAGTTGAGTTTTCGGGTATTCTATTGGCTAAGGCAATACTACTTCTATACTGCACCGCCTGAAATATAGTTACGTCTTAACCGTAGGGTAAACACTACACGCATGCCATAAATGGGATTGGAATCAGCATTATTTAGGCTCCCAGACGGTTACGTTACCTACCTTAGTACCGTGGCTAGTCAACGAAGACGGGAACGTCGCTATGGGGACAAAACTTCGAGTCTCTATTAGGCATCACTATAAAATTCCTGCAGCTGCCCCTTCACTTCCACTTTTCCACGCAGTATCCGGGTCAGTTCCCGACCGACACTTCCCTTTATGGAAGACGAATGAAAGCAAGAGTTTGTACGCTGAAATATGGATTCCTCCCGACACGGGGTTAAGCATTTACTAGTAACGGTACTGGTATTAGTAATACGGCACAGTCCACCATCCCGGGGGCTAGAGTTCAACCCCCAGCAATGTCTAAGGATTCTCATTGATATTTACTGTAGAGATTTAAGACGGACAAGATGTAACAATTATATTTAAACGCCGGCGGACTATGGCAGGTTAGATAATAAAGATGACATCAGACAAATAAATTAGTAAGAGGGAGAATTTCAAAAAGTAATATTTACCTTCGCTCGATTAGTAACAGCAGTAGATTACAGCAAATATGCCTAAGGATGTTTAAATAAGTGTAGCAAATTTGATGCAGTAGTGTTCCCCATAATGATTTTTTAATATAATCATGAAATAACCTTAATAACAAATGCATGCTTTAAAGTATATAAATTACATAACTTAAGTAGTTACAGATATCCCTGAATTATCAATAATTGTCACATTACTTTACATATACTGACGATTTAGATAAACGCGTCTCGTGAATGTATTTATAACATTTTTCAAAAGAGTATTAGCTTAATATGCTCCATTGCATGTAAGTTGTCCATGCACGGACTACTATTTTTACACGGCTGAATGATAGTAAGTGTGTAAGTGATTTAAAATGAACATGATGATGGGTCGTTCCCTACCACTCACTCTTGACATGACTTGCTCGGTTACGTAGACGTCGGTGATATAAAATATTCTTCTTGAGTTTTGTGAGGAGAGCACATCAGTACAGAGTGCAGTGCCCGTCCGTTGCATGGTACGTTTAACTGTTGAGAGGGATGGGTTTGGCGTCGTTGCTAGAGTACTGTTACCCCCTGAGATCTTGTGTTCGAATCCTCTCAGTAGCATATACATCTATATATAGCATTATTCATCGGTATGCCGGTCCCCATTCCGGTACACTATGGTGAGCATTTCGAGTTCAGTACTCCGTCCGTCGAATGGGAAGTTAAACGTCCCATCCGACGTCTCTATGGTGTCATTTGCTTAGAGTACACTAATGCCAACTCCGAGTTTCTTTGCACTTTTTCTTTGTTCCGTGAAATATTCCTCCCTCTATCCAAATACCTGCCTACCCTAAATAGCGCCAATGATCTCAGCTATCGGGCGCCTCCCCAGAAAAACTACAAATTAAATGGTGCTCACCTTGTCGTCTTTCGTTATGAGGAGGGCAAAACCGATGCATGTATTTCCCACCTTCCCTCCGTTCCCTAAAAATTCCTTCATTTCCCACCTCTCCTCGATGGCGTGACTGATATTAACCGTCGGTCGCCACTGGCTGCGGGTAGCCGTTGATAGGTCGTTGACGTGCATGCCAGGCAATCTAAAGTCTCGGTATTGAATCCCAACTAGAAAATTGATATTTGCCCAATGGCTTAAAAGTCAGGCTAGATGTTGAGATGTGACCTAAGCATTGGGAGTGCTACAAAACCTAATTCTGCTGACTGGGCGGCTGCTTCCCTCAAGTAATTGACTTGCTCCCGTCGCACCCGCACAACGGCTGAGCTCGTATCTGATCCAGTCCTTCTTCACTCCCACCTCAGTCCTTCGCACCGAGCTCAACCTCGCTCTCCCTTGAATTTCGTGATCCACACTCCCAGGGTACCGCCATGACTCCCATGTTCAGGCACCGTCACCGAGTCCCTCGCGTCCTCTAATCGCATCTGAAGCGACACCCAGCGTTGTTTGTTGTGCAAACGCAACAGCCACCTCGGGAGCACAGCGCTAGGAACCGCTGACGCGTCCCTTGCTCCCGGGATTGCAGCCTTTGATCCAAATCCGTTAATCGCTTTTCCCCGGTCTTGATGAAGCTACACATCCCGAGGGAAGTACTCTTCCACAGTCTTGGGGCCATTTTACACTAGGATTGTCATTTCTCCGGATGACGCTAGAATGGATGCGCAGCGAGAATTGAGTTCTGTAAAGCAATCGAATCGCGTGGAAAAATTGCGTGATGAGATGTGCAACATCCTCGACAATATTCCCAGCTCTATTTCGATGCGCCCATCTATGAAATTTTCACCACTTCCGCTCACAAGATGGCGCACAGTTAGCGACAGTGTATATTTTAACGATCATCGGTGTTTCTAACGAATACGTGCATATGTGGCAGATAACTGGGAGGAGTGTTTATGTTGGTGCTTGCATTTCGGTGGAAAATTTAGATCAATAATCATGAGCAGGGTGACCTATCATGTGGAAGCTTTCACTTCCTCATTTTGAATCTGCATACGTGTAGGACAGGCATTTTTCAGAGATAGTTTAAAAGGTCCAACTTTGGTAGACATTGAATCAGAGAAGACAAGAGAAATAAGCCTCATCACAGATAAATTCAAATACTCCTTCTTTCTTTGAAAAATTCTTAATCATAACTGCATGAAGGCTTTTCGCACCATGATGCTTTCTTAAAATAAATTTCCCATTGCTAAAAGATGCAATGGCACTCATTACATCATTACATGACACACGTTAAGCCTTTATAACAGAGATAAAACTTAGATGGCTGCTGATATTTTTGAGGATCTAAGCATGTTTGCATAAATCATAATATGAAAAATGCATCATTGTAGTATTTTCCAAACACTTCTATCTTGATAAGATAAAGTGAATGTTTTAGCGTTTACCGCTGTTATTTATAGTAATCTCTCTTTCGGCATTATGGATAAACATTGTTGCATTGTACATGGTGCAATCTTTTTGGGATAATTTACCCAACGTAACACACTATTGACTTGCATAGTAGTCAGTAGTTGCAGGCGTGAGGTAGATTCCCACTATGTTGACTGTTTTACGATTTGTAGCAGAGATAGCCGTTGCTTCGTCTACGTTCATTTATTAATTTCTCATTCAATGCATGTGGCATATCTCCGAGAAAATAACGCTACTCAGAGAAGAACTTCTTTGAAACTTACACCGACACATAAAAAGCTTCTACGAAATACTACCCATGAAAATAGTGACTAAATTTTACACTCATAGATGTAACGAATAAAGCTGTTAAGTATTAAATATTTGAAGCTCAAATTCTGCAACTGATGTTTAATCAGCATGTGCAATGACAATTCTCGTGTAAAACGGCCTTATACGATTAATCTTTTTCACTTTTCCTATGCCGACTCAGCACTAAAAAACACCAACCTGTGCTAATGAAAAATTTCTACCACCACCAGGAATCGAATCAAAACCCTCAAGATTGGAAACCAGTGCTTTAGCTAAAACACCAAACCCATCCCTCCAATCCGAGTAAAACACCAGCGTCAGGCAGTGGTGTTAAGCAGATTGAACCGCACCAACAACCCCAATACCCACTCTTTCAACCACAGTAAATTTATTCAACACGCACACTGCCTGAACTAACATTCTACGAGAATTTGTATTTTAAATTACTCCCGAGTTGAGTGTTCGAATGGACATGTCAAGCCTCCTCGCGCACTCCGCCTCGGCAATGTGTCCCGCAAGTCTTTGTGAACGACCTTCTCCTTTTCTCTCCAATGCCAGGACTCCCCTGAGGCAAAAACTCCCTGCCCACGCCTTGACCGTCTCGTCGTCCTATTTTACGGCCTCTCCGCCCTCCCCGAGCCCAAGGAATGGCTGGGCGAAGGGCGCAAGCGTCTCGATTCCCCCGTACACAAACGGACATAATGCGATATCCTTGGCTGTCGACGGCTGCGGAAATAATTCGGCGTGAGAGACGGCAATGAGAAGGAGCCGGCGTTGAGAAGAGGCCACTCCCATTTCTCCAGTTCCTTCCCAAGGAACATTGTCACGGACCTAATATGGATTGAGGTTCCGGGCTCCTTGGCGTGGCGGGTGAAAAAGCCTGCGGCTTGCTCAAACCCGGGGAAGGGATGAGCTTTAAGTGACATCCCGGCAAAAGGATTGGAGTAACGAGAATCTAGTGCCTTTGCGCTACTGAATGGTGGGAATGAGGTGCGTGTAAAAAGCCGACTTTGGATTTTACGTCCCGCGACTTCTTAGGATTTATAAGAATTGTGAGAAACTACTTCTACTAGAGACTTCTACAGTACCTATATTTAATAACCTCGATCGTGTGATTACTATAGCGTCGTTGTCTAGGATACTAATACGGGATACGTTAAAGAAAATAGTGAGTACGCAACATTATAAGAGCTCATTGGGAAATAAGGGGAAATAGATGTATTTCTTACGACACATGTGAGGTGCAAGCTTTGAATAGGGCGCAGTGCACGTTCTATTGCAAAAATGAAGTTTAGCTTTGATGCAATTGATTTAGCAACATACATTACATACATGGAGTTAAAGGGTTGGTAATCAAGAATCAACCTTGCACACTGAAATCCAATGAGTCTATCAAAGGCGTAGCAAAAAGCGGTTACATATTTATCATGTTATGAGAAAACCAAAGAAATGATCAAAAAATGTAGTACTGTGGATTTTCAGCTGTGCGTTGTTAATATGTACATTTCACAGTTTATAAACTACTAAAGGAAGGGAAGAGCATTTAAGCCCCACTTGGAAACAATGAAATGAAATACTTCACGCTCTTCAAGCATTAGGAGCAAAACCGTATGATGACTCTGCGAGTTGAAACACATAGTGTGTTTATTAAATCTGTGGAAAAGTGCTTAATGTTTTTCATTTATGGATACCTTCCACTACATCAAGTCTGGATGTGTTAATAGCCCACTTGTCGAATTGAATCATGAACTAAATTAGAGAACTGAATAGCCGATACAGGAAATTCATCGATAGGTAGCGTAGGTGGTTGCATTTTGGTTGAACGGGGTTTAGCTAACCCAACAAGAAGCATGTTTAACGATGCTTGCTTCACTTTTTGAATATTTTTAAGTTGTTATAATTACTAAATATTAACTAGAAATCCTCTTTAAGCACGATCGGTGGTGAATGTTTGGTGAAGATCCCCTGACACACTCCTCTATGGTGACTTGATGGTAAATTTGCAGATGTAGATGATGTCAAGTGCACGAGCAACTGCTTCCGAGAGCGTTATTTGAAGGGCTTGTGCGGAGATCAAAGAAAGGCGGGAGGGAGAACAGAAGCAAGGTCAGGTGGTGATGACGTCTGTGGGTGGAAAACATGTTTTAAGAGTTTAGAACAGTATACAATAATGGCTAACTCGTAAATTCAGCCCTTTATAACTGTGACCTCAGATAAAAAGGAGTGTCTATTATTAGCGGGAATTAAAAAAAAACAAGTTAATCGCAAATATGTAATAAATCTGTATTAAAATTACACACACTCCCCGTTTCTGTAATATGCTGTACGAAATGTGACTTGCAGTCTTCTTATTTTACACTTTTTATATTCTCTCCGAGATTTCTGAATTTCACTGCTTTTATCTTTTTTTTTCACACAATTTTCCTTGGAATTGGATAACATTTACTGGCATATCCGTAGGATTTATCGTACCATCCTATCATGGATATTAATTCTAGGAAATATGTTATGTGGGCTGTTAGGGTAAGCTCAATTAGGTGGCGAATGAATTTAATTTTTATCTGATTTGCAAAGGACTCGGGTTCAGTCCCGCCTGGGGCACAAATGTTTCTTAGAAATAACAATCAGGTTTCTTCTAACAATATTTTCCCTCTGATCCTACAAAAAATTCTTCCTTTACCCGGCTAAAACGAGTGAAATTTTATTTTAATTCCTATAGATTAAGTAATTGAATTGCAAGCAGAGCAGTTAAAGCAGGTATATGAAAATAACCGCTTAATAAATTTTGAGAAAATCTTAGATTCTAACTGGCGATATTACGGTTGCTATGACGGCGCGTCACCAGCATATCTTCCAAGTTTGAGAACGTTTTTTTGGATCGTAAGTTCATTAATGGCACGTAAAAGAGTTCACATCTATAAATAATTACACCTGCCACTCACCCTTGAAGTTGTTTGCTGGTACTAAGAATCTGTAAAGGTTGCGAGCTATCCTAGCAAGAGGAAGGGTGATTAGCAAGGAAATGGCATTTAATTAAAGGAGTGCTCAGAGGAGATTGTTATTCCTCGCTACTTTTCCATCAACGTGGTAAAATAAAGAATTTCCACTCCAGTCCATGTTATTATTTTATTATTATTAAAATGATTCTCTAGTACAAAAACCAGGAGACTGTTATAAAATTTGGACCCAACAGTGAAGAACAACAATAAGGAAGACATGAGGCAAGGCTGTGCAATGTCCTCATAATTTTTATTGTGTGCCCAGAAATGCAGGAATCTAAGAGGAGGATTCAGGACTAAATATCAGAAGGAAAAATAAGCTGTAATTTTCGGAGGAAATACTTTTCATGGCAGACACAGAACGCTTTTAGAAACACTCTATTTACCACAGACAAGGTGTAGACCAGATATAGCCTGAAGATATTACAAAAAAGCATTTGTGATAATAAACAGTAAAAAGAAGAGGCCAAGATTAATGTTAAACTCGGGACACCAGAGCTACAAGACCAGAGCCGAGTAACATGCGATAGGCGAATCAAGAAGGAAATAGGAAAATTGCCAAGGCAAAGAGCGTCAGGATTCATAGGTCTCAGGATAAGGAAGTACCTATGTAAAATTAAACTTTAAGGCACTCCATCTGCTAAGATTGAATCGCACCATCTAAGCTAAATTAAAAAGCCTCATCAAAACTCGCACTCTATACCCGTGCCCAATGCGGGATTCAAACCCGTAACCTATAAGTTTTTGCGTGGGCGTGCTACCGACCTGAATGCAGTGGCCTGCAAGAATGCGCTTGAGCTATATGTATAAATTAGGATATAACATTAGCACTTGGAGCTCCTAAAAACAAAGTCTACTACGATACTGCATTCATATTTCTCCCCCTCTCAACTCAGTGCCTTGCATTTGAGTCATTGCCAATGTAAACAAGATGCGAAAGAATATATTTCTGCGCACAAGGATGGAAAGGATATGATGATGCGGTTCCGTGCCCATTGCAATGGCGGTTGGTGCGGTGGCTAGAGTACTGGCCTCCCATCCCGAGGACCCGGGTTCAAATCCCGGCAGGTGCGGATTTTTCAGAGGAAAACCGATCCCCACTTGTGCCTAGTGGAGGGCATTTCAAGTTCAGTACTCCGTCCGTCGGATGGGACGTAAAGCTGTGGTCCCCTTGGCGCCTTTCGTTAAGAGTAATCTAATGCCGTCGCCGGGTTTCTCTCCACCCTTCCTCTGTTCCCTGAAAACTCCAACCATTATCCAATTACCCACCTATTCTAAATGGCGCAAATGACCTCACCTGTCATCTAACCATGTATTGCATCACTTGTTTTGGAATGGAGGCGATTCATCCTAGTAGTATTCTCCCTAGGAAATAGGGAAAGGGATGAGAGAAACCTGGCGTCGACACCAGTATACGCTTAACAAATGCAAAGCGGTACATGGTTTAGCATCCCATCTGGCGGACTTTGCACTGAACATGGACTGTTTTCACAGAGGGGAATAATATTCCACTGAATATTCTCCGATTTGATGTACCTTGAGATAAGAAATCAGTTATCCAGCCTACACAGCATCCTGATACCCCTTCTATCGAAATATACATGAAGCTCTCACTAGGTCTTCAAGAATAATCCAATAATCGCTTGACTGCACCGTTGCATCGGTAATGTAAAATAGAGAGTAATTAATAATAAATCAAGTGATTAACACTATGATAATAAATGATATTTCTTCTTTATAACAAATTCGCATATTTTTCCGCATTCCGATCCCTTACTTTCCTTATCGCTAGTAAAAATGTCCTCTTTATTAAATTCGAGCTTAGAATCATGCCTCTAATGCAGATTTGGTTAGAATTCATCCTGTCACATATCGTAGAGGTGGCTTGCATACAGGTACTTTGTTAACGTATCATGCGAATTCCATCCCAACATGTGTATCTTTCTAAACCTGAGTTGAACATTATGATACGGGTCAAAGATGATGTAACAACAATAATTTCAGCATTCAGAAACTTCTCTTGACAAAGCAAAAATAATGGAAGAATGAAATATAGCATAAAATTGAGAGCAATGAAAAACTTTTATAGAGGAGGAGAGATAATTATAATTAAGTTTTAGAATATCCAGTTGCTGAAATTATACTATTTTGTTTAACATTCTTTCAATCCTAAAACGAAAACGGCATCTATTCCCTGGGGGGCGAGTCAGTAATTCCAAAATTTGCAGTAACAAATTTTGGAATTATTGACCTGACAACCAAGACAACAAGAAAATTTTATCGTTTTCGGACTAAAAATTTCAAGATATTTTTTATTTTACGTTTGTTAATGATTCCTCCCGGATAGATGCTTGGTTATCTCCAATTACAGAACACTTATCCGTAGAAGAAACAATCTAAGCTCATTTAATTGGCCCTCATGTATCCCACAGGCATTTCGAACTTGCGGGTGTGACCATAGACCATGGGAAAACTATCCGTTCGTCATGATGAATTCTTTCCCGTCTCTTAGCGTGCGTGTTGGTCACGTCCGCGGTGATCATGGGAAAAACGTCTTGGGTGGTTTCCCGTTGCCTTCCTCGCTTGTGTTTTTAATATGACTCCGTCACTGAATAGCAACTCCAGTCGAGCCCTTCGGAGGTTTTTGAAGAAAGCAATCGAGAGGAGAATTTTGGATTAGCCGTCTGTAGCAGGTGAATAACTAGAATTTTTGTTAGCATGACGGAATGTAGAAGAGAAGAAAGACGGATGAGGGATTAACGAAATACTCTTAGCATATTTCTTTAAAAACTAAACCCGTTGGATTGTAATACAAAGTGGGTGAAACTTAGATAGAATAATTGTTTTCGTTTCCTTTTAAAAACATTAATGCGCTTAGTAGTTTCGAAAGTGTACTCAATAGCTGAGGCATACGTATCTACGCGTCGTGACGTTGAGTGTTTAAATTTGCGGGTTTGGATTCTACCTTGGAAAAATAAGCCGTTCTTATCACCAGGATAAAATTCAATTACATGTTGCGATGCAACTTCACCTGATAGGTCACCTAAACCTACAACCCATTCTCGTTATCTTAGGGGAACGAAACGTAATATATTAGACAAAGTATGAATTCTCTTGTGCTGAATGTGTAGTAGCTGCAATTACACGGGAGTGGTGACTGCACCTAGGGTCACTCGCGCCATTTAGCAATCCTGTATGAGTGGATATTTTTCAGGTAACAGTGGAAGGGTGGAGGGAAAATCGGCGTTAGGATCAGTATGTGTCAACGAAATGCTCCAAAGGATTAGCTTAGGTTTAGTGTTCTACTGACGAAAAGAGCACTTAACTTCATGTGCTCTTCACACCGTACTGAATTTGGGACCATTAGCTAAAAAAATATCTGCAGATGCCGGTTCTCGAACTCGACCTCTGGAATGGAAAGCCAGTATTTTATTCGCCACACCAAACTGATTCCCAATGTGAGTGGGTGATTTAATAATGCTATGTGGCGATTTATGGGCGATGATTTCCGCCTCTCCCTTCTACATTTCCACCTGTTCTTAATAACGAATTTTCAGATTGATTTTGACTGCCTTTTATCCTGCTGTAGCGCCATCGGTCACTGCTATGTTATAATAAAAATGCACGTATTCTATTGTTGAACCACTGTTCAATACTTCAGGGAGCACTTGCAATCCTGCTCGTGATCTAACAATGTTTTGGAAGTATTTCTTGTTCGATTTCAAGGAAAGCGGAGAGGAATGTGAAAAGGATCTGCCCATCATTAGCATACATTGAGGAGAGCGCCCTGGGGGCCAGGCGGACTGAAAATCTTTTCCCAAGGTTGTGAACGTTGATTTTGTTCCCTCGTTTTCCTCCTATCACTTTATTAGGGAGCAGAGCTTGACCAAAGGATCCGCGGCGGGATCCAAAACAAGTAGAACCATCAATTAAGCGCCCATAAAGTTTATTTGAGTATCTGATACTTGACGGAAAAAATGCGGTGATGAAAGCAGGAGATTTCCATACACATAGCATTGTTAGACTGAAAGTTGTGATCAGTGCTAAATTTTATCACGATGAGGAATTTCGTGCCGTTATCGCGATTCAGTTACCTTCACATTCATTCAAAACACTTTTCTCGCCTTCTTAATCTTCGGTTCCCACACATCATCCTAAAACCGCTTACTTAATTACATCCAAGATTAGATTATTCAAATGGCAATCTTTCCCGATTTAGTGCTCTAGTCCAGAATGATAGAAAGAAACCTTGGGAGTAGGGAGCTGGGTAGAACTTTCCATAAAGTAGTTTTCTTGTACCTTTCATTTGAATAAAAGTAGTGCAAGTTCATTGATGGTTAAACCTCACCCTCACGGTAGCTCACAGGGTAATTCATAGATGTAGGTATGCTCATGCGCCAGGATTGAATGGTTTCACCATTCGGTTCTATTAACTAAAGCTGTTAAGAACTGGCCTCCCATCCCGAGGGTTCGGGTTCCAATCCCGGTGGTGACAGAGATTATGCATTCCTATATCAGTTCCTTCTTGAGTGTTTTGTGGAAAGCACATCAAGTTTAGTACTCCATCCTTCGTATGAGACGTTACTTCGTTAAACCCATTGGCATTTTCATCATGAGAAAAATAATGCTCACGCCGGGTTTCTCTCCACCCTTCCTCCGAAGCATGAAAAATCAAGCCTCAACTTATAACTCAATAACTCAGAGTTCGTCTCCGTGGGTTATTTTACCGTATCTTCAGCCAATAATCTAATATTTCTATCATTAATTCCGTCATTGGTATAGTTGTTACAAAGTAGAAGTAATTTTATTTGTCATTTAATGACAAAGGGTTTAAACTGGATTTTTTAGAGAATTTAGAAATTGTTAAGAGACAAGGTACTCCTGATGTTTTCGTTTTAAATGACTCTTCCGAAATTTAAATGTTCTCCTTTTACCTCCGTGTTGCACCATCACCGTCCGCAGTCCCTTCCTCTTTACCTTGACAATCGATGATTAGCAATGCCCCCACTTATTCTCCCAACCCCGTTCTCCCCCACTACCTCAAGCCACTATCCTACGTCAACTCCTTTTGACCCAACATTGCTGATTCAGTGGCTCTTCCCTCCCTCAACCATTTCTCACCAAACCCTCACCCCTAGGAATTTCATATATATGTGACTTGCACACCCAGAAACTCGGAGATTGCACCCCTGATGATAACGTGCTAGTGTCGAAACCGGTTGGGTTAAAATAAATTCGTGGAATCGTTATCGAATAAAATCGTTCAGTTCTAAGTGAATTATTTCTCCCATCATGCGGTCATTCCACAAAGTAGAGCCTGCAACATTTGAAGTTTTATGGTACTTCTTCCTTGAATTCCTTTATTTATTAGCCTACCTATTGCAACTGTGTCTACCGTACTGCAATCCAACCATACCAATCTTTCTAGGAATATCACCAAGTCTCAGGCAATACTTTGTGAAAGTTAATCGTAAAAGGAGTAAAGTAATCAACGCTGCTGATTCCACAATGTCGTTTATTAGGCACAATTACGAAATTTCGTTTTTTGTTCACCTGAATATGTAGCCCTGATAGGAAAGCATGGTTGCGCCTAATAAACGTATATTTGGAAACGGTAGTTTTTATACCTTTACATGTCTTCCTAGGCACTTTCGTAAAATTATTTATTTTATCAGTCCATTTAAGGATCAGATTTTGTAATGGCTGGAGTATTGGCTCCCCATCCCGAAGGTCGGGGTTTGGGTCCCAGCTGAAGCAGAGATTATTTGATCGGTACACCAGTATTGCTACCTATTATCGGTATCTAGGCCTCTCTTGGAGGATTCGTGGAGAGCTCTTTGAGCGCAGTATACAATACGTTGAATGGGACACTAAAGCGAGAATGCCTTGGCGCCATTTGTTAAGAGGAGGCTAATGGCAACGCCGGGACTTATCCTTACCTAACTCTTCTCCAGAAAATACTCCTTCCTCTTTCCAAATCCAACCCATTCTTAATTATGTCAATTAATTTAGCTGTCGGCCACTTCACTGTTCGTTTTTTGAAGGAATGATTAGTTCACCAGACAAAATATAATTATGTGAATTCACCTCGCGATCCTATGAAATAATATCTCAATCCTAGCGACCACTTTATTTCAAGAGGACCCAATACTGTATAATTTAGATGATTTTGAATCCCTTAGATAGTCACACAGCTTTCAAGTTTCATTCCTTTGTCCCAGCATCCTTACGGAGGACAAAGAGCAACGTTTTCAAGTATTAATCGTAAGCTTGATCTTTGAGTTTCAGGCCAAGAGTCTCGGAGGCTTGAATAATGATTCATGACTTTTATGAGAACAATGGTATGCAAGGGACAATGTATTGGATGCCCTTCTAATGATGAAAGTTCCCAAAAAGACGACGGTGAGGCATAATATTCATGCTGGAGATCGATGGTTTTATTGTGCGAAAAATAAGAAGGTATTCCTTTGTGTGTTTCGTTTGACTTGTGAACAAGCAGCCGGAAAGTTTAATTTATTCACCTTCGGGGAAGTTGACTACTTGACGGGGTGACTATCTACTCAACCTATTCATACATGCCATCATCTGCAGAAAATTTTTGGGGATTTGATTGTTGACCAATTCTTCCCTAACCTTAAATATTATTTGAAAATTATTTTATGAAAATTACTTCCCATGAAATATCTCTAGCAAATCATGTCCAATTCAAAACTGGATGTCTGAAGGAACTTAAAATTTACGCATTCCAACAAATACCTCGCCTATTAATGAGTATTATACGCGAGGATTATATATTAATGCATTTTATGCAAATGCTTAGTCAATTAATTATGTATTACTATCTTCCTATCTGCAGCTTGCTTCATTGTGTCAGCGTGGCATGGACGATGGCTGCAGCAGAGAAGCCCTGGCAAGAAGGATTCGAAGTGTTGAGCTACAGAAGAATCACGAAAAATATAAAATGGATCAAACAAGCGACATCTGAAGTAGCCATACCAACAGTGGAAGGGAAGAGAAGCTGCTGACAATTTTTAAAATTAGTCGGTTCAACTAACTCGGCAGTACATCTTGAGGCAATCTTGAGACATGATGGTCTAATGAAGATAATACTAGAGGAAAAAATTAACAGGAAGAAAGGAAAAGAAAAGCCTCGGACGAGATGTACAGAACAAGTTGGGAAGAATGTAAAAAAAAAGGAGTTATGTAAATATGAAGAGGTTAGCCCAAAGGAGGATCGAGTCGATTGGTGCCTATTTTACGATTAATAATATCTGATGAGATACCCACTGATCATTGCTTGTGCTTCGTGGATATATAACGTTCTTCTATTGGAGTTTTATTGTATCTACGAGTTTCATGTGAACGCACCCTTGGATTGGCTCGCCAGGTACTCACTAAACGTATATGTACAAAATTAAACGACTTTCCCCTTAAATTTAGATTTAGATTCAAGATTTATATTCAAGATTTATATTCCATTTTTGATTTAAAATCAATTACATAATTATTTCATTTATTTATACGTAACTTATTGTATGTTAAATATTTGGAAATTTTATTTTGGTTTTTTTGCAAGAGTTTGGATGGAAAAAGTGACGCTTTTTTACGAATTTAAATATTACGTCGACTTTAAAAATTCAGTTTATTGGTAGTAGAGTGTACATAATAGTTTGTTTGGGATAGTGAATTATAATAGTTCTGAAGTGCAGTGAGTCATAGGAGCATTCAGCGGAGTGAGTAGATGGGAAACAGTGAGGAGGAAAAATGTTTAGGACACGGTGCACATGGCATTCTGGGTGAATGCGGCAGCGTCGCACGGCTTTCCCAGCAACAAATAGCCTGTGACCCATCTCATTCTGACGCATAAAAATCTAAAATGATATAGAAGAGTGTATTAAATTACGTTTTTAACGATGATGTATTATAGCATTTGGATATTTAAGGGATAAAATGCATTTAAGATAGCATTTGCTCGATCACCCAGAGCCGAGAGAAACGCTTCTGATAAAAATGATTACAAATGAACAAAGAGTGTGTAGTGCTCTCATCAGCCCCGAAGATGGAGAGTGATTCGGTCTCCTAAACGTTGGCAGAAATGCAGGACCAGACCCGGAGGAAGACCAGAATAAACTTCATAGCAAAACTGAATAGTCATTTTTTGGATATATTTTTTTAATTAAAGAAAACTCATAGTTTATATTGGGCTAAAATTTGGATTATATTGGCTGACAATTTTTTGCGAAATAAATATTATAATGTGCGGAATTGTTGAGCACGCAAAAAAACCATCAGTTTTTCCATTCAAACTGTTATTAAAATTTCAAAATTTTAAACGTTCAAAAATTACCGTAGAATTGAACGAGAAAAATATAGCATAACTGAATTTTCTTCGGGTCTTCGGTGACTTCATATACGCCGTTCAAACTCGAGTTAACATAATATTTTGGTGGACAATGGAGTGCTGGCCTCTCATCCCGAAGATCCGGATTTAAATCATAACATTAAAAGAAATTTTTCATTGTTTCATTTCATTGAGAGCTAATAACATATTCCGGTATCCCTCCACCATTACTCCGTACCATTAAGCATTCCTACCTCTGCCTAATCACTCAGCTATCCTAAATGGTGCAAATAGCATCAGCGTCGGTCTCCTCACCATAATATTTATAATGATTTCGTCTTTGTTATTTGGGGCAGGTAACCGTCAGCTGATGTCATTTGCGCCATTTACTGACACGTGGGAATTTTATGTGGGAGGACTCTTTCAAGGAATGGAAGAAAAGTAGAGTGAAGCCCATATTCGGAATTAGCTATCTCTTAACGAAAGGACGGAAGGAGTGCTGAGCTCTTTTCACATACGGCCCAAGTGGGCCTAAGAACGGCTAACCTATGAAAAATCTATCTTCGACGGTAATCGAAACCAGGCCTTCAGGATAGGAGATCAGAAATCTAGCAACCACACTAAATTGATCACCATGCAATACTCATAGAGTGAGTCGTAATTTTGGTGCAGTACACTGAGGAGAATCTGGAAATATTCAGAATCCGATTAATTCACGTTGCACCCTTGTATGGCTAATTACTTGCCGGCTACTTCTCCTTTGCTTTATTTATTCCACTGCTGTTGATCCACCCGTGTCGTTGCTTTAAAAGAAAGAGAGTTATTACTTAGCTCATGTTTTGGGATTTTGTATGTATTCTTTTGCCTCTGGCGTGAGTTCTTCGGCTATGAGCTGGGTTTAAAGTTTAAGTTGACTTTTAAATTAACTATGGTGTTTATTGGAGTTGTATTTTGCATATTTGGTAATACTATTGCGTGGATTATTGTTCATTAGTATTAATTTGTTTTACGGCTCGTCGGAACTCAACTGGCTAATCCGGACGTCCTACCAGTGTCATTTATCCCGCATTGGTTCTTTTCATCACTCACTACTTCCAATATTCATTCCTTAATTGCGTCACCCACCTATCCATACTGAGGTAGTTTTCGGTTTTATTCCCTATGGACATCAGCGAAAAGTAATTGGATTAATTTTGAATCAGATGACATGCACGATATTTTGTGCAAGATGGTTGGAGGGCATGGATTGATTTCCGTCTAAAAATGCGAATGAAAAGTTACGATACTTTTGGGGTACATTTTTAACCCGACTGATACGTTTTTATTATTGAACTGGATCAACAAAGCTTAAAAACATTTACACTTTTTGCACCTTGTAATTGATGGTCCTTCCGCTCGAAGAGAATCGCTTGAAGATGAACTATTTGGATAACTCTTTTTTAATGCTAGGGAAATAAACGCAAAGCAAAGGAGTTGCGAGGGGATACATTGACTTTGGCAGAAGTTTATGGAGACTCATGCATTTGGCATGGTGTAGGAAGCAGTCGTATGGCTTGATTAGAATAAAGCTAACATATTCTTCCTTTGACCAACACCTAACTGTACAAAAGTTATTAAAAACTCACATATTACTTCCTGTAAAAATTGATAGTGAAAAGATGCGTTTGAAAGATCAAGAGAAGAGTTCCAGGGCAGAGTAAAGCTGGGAGTAATAATCAACGCTTGAGATTTCATGAAGAAGAGAGAGCTTAGAAAGAAGAGTTATCCTAAACTTTTGCGAGACATTATTCTGACTTAGAAGTCAGGGACAGAGCAGGTTATCTGACATTGAGAAAGAAACAAAAATACTAGAAACTTTCTGAGAAAAAGTATAAAATATGTAGAAAAGCTATTTATTCGATCTATGAAAGGTGGGATTGTGCAGAAATTTATATACCTAATTTACAGAACATTTGTTCTGTCGTTTAATCACCGTGCTTTAACTTAGATTATTTTGGCATGAAACCTTTTGATATGATTAGAACTGAAGGAAAACACTTCTACATTCAAATCTATGTTAGATTTTTTTGCACAGAAATTGGCAGTTCTAAACTGCAAAATCAGCTTACTTGACTTTTGTATGCAACGACACTATTCTTTTTCGTTTTTAATATTGATGTGTAAGTAGTTGTTAGAATACAGGTACTTCCCGCTGAAATATTACTAATTTTATGTTATATAATCGTATTAGTTTGACTTTATTGGCCGCAAAACTGCAAATATGGCCTATACACCGGGTATTATAGACAATAACTATTACCCAACGCAAACTACCATGTCCTGGGTTGAGAAAATCCGTCCCAGGTGGGATGCAAACCCGGGACTCCAAAATTAGCAGGCGAGGACTTTACCCAGTCGTCACCGAGGCCGGCAATGGCTTTGCATCCCTGAAGATTAATGTGAGTAGCATTACTCAGTTTTAATCATGTTATTTCTAGTACACCGACATTCTGCCAGATGATGCATCTTTATTGCATTGTCTCTCCTTTGCTTGCATTTTTTATGACTGTGATAAATGGGACTGCTTATAACATCCTGTTCTTTGCACGGGCAAATTTGATGTCTGAGAATAACGTGTATGGGTTAACCAGAGGTTCATTCGAGTTTGTCTCCTACACACGTCATGAAGGTGTTGGAACAAATTAATTAATCTTTCCTCAAAGAGATTGGAGGATGATCCGTGAGGGAAAGAGAGATACTTCAGCGTTGTAATCCTTATGCAGTCCAAGAAATTTGATGAGTATCACTTAAAATTTAATTTGAACCCATCATATAATACTCTAGCGAGTCGTATTCACAAACATGATAAATGGCAACGGAAAATTAGTCATTGGTGGAATCAGTCACCAAAGCAGATATGTTCGTGCAAGAGGCCATAGATGAAATTAAAAGTCTGGAGTTTTTGTGAAAAACAAGATGGCGCAAAAGGAACCCCAGCAGAACCCCCTTTTTCCTGGTGATTTCTAAATTTAAGATGGTTAAAAAACTAATATTCTTCGCAATTTGACAACTTTTATTAAGTCCCGGGATTGTTATTGACAACAGACGTAGTTTTTCCAGAAGAACATCTTCAAAGTATACTTACTTATTGACAATTTTCACTTGATTCTTAAAATGATGTCATAGGTGATGACAGCCACAGTAATTCCAAAACTGAAAGCATTCGAAATGTGGTGTTATAGAAGAATAATAAAGGCAAATTTTAAACTACTAATTAACAAACTAAGTATTGAAGAGAGTGGAAGAAATGATGACAGTCGTCGAAGGAAAAGTGAACGGGAAGCATGACAGAGGAAATTATAGTGCGAAATATATGAAGGATATAGCAAAGGATGTTGTTGTGAATATTTATTCAAGTATGAGGAGGTTATCCAAAAAGAAATTTGAATAGCGAGCTGCGTCAAATCAAACCTAAGATTATGACTGGCAATGATATAATGCCACAGATTTCGGTAACATCATTTCTGCAGTGTTAAAAAATACCTCGTATTGAGACCAAAACGATTGCCCTCAGAAAAAAGATCTTGGTCATAGTTTAATTTTAAAATGGACTTTTACACCCTTACGGATTAACGCCAATTGTAATCTCTGCCCTCGTGGTAGATATGGTTGTATCGCACTCAGCATAAGTAATCACATTTGACATCAGAATCTTCATTCGTTTTCCTCCCTCCTCACGCGGGGATAAGAACTGGTTCACTTGGAGTGCTAGCTGTGTCATTTTAATACCAAAAAAGGCGTCCTCTTCCCTCGGGAATTAGGCGTACCTCAAGTAGCTGAGCGTCACCTTTTTTGGAAGGTCTCTTTTCACCTCATTTACAATGGTAATCCCTGTCTCCAGTCTCGCAACCGGCAGGGCTCTGAACCTTTAACGCCAGTGTATTTCCGTCCCTGAGTTTTAACACCCTCTTCGCTCATCGCTAACATCTTCGTTTTCGTTTTCTTGAGGTTGACTTAATTGCAAATGAATGGAGTGCAGAGGGCCCTCGTCAAAAGCTGACCTTGGAGGCCGTTTTTCATCCTAACAGATGTTTTTACGGAATATGCACTTCCAAGAGTATATTTTTAACAAATACATGCTTTCTTGGCGTAAACACAAGAAATAACTCATGCTTCAATTATTTTCCTCTGGAACATTTCACCAAAAGCTTTCTTTTTCTTTCATGTGCAAAATACCTTACAACAGTGACAATACCTAAATTTTTGGGTGTGAGTAGTTTGAGGGCTTTTGTTTAAACTTTAATACAGTCAGCACTCTTCTGTGAAGAGTTTAACGAAGTAATACCACAAATTGTCAATTTATCCCACTAAATGAAGTTTTTCTATTTTTTTTTTAATCCATTAGAGTGACAAAACTATGATAGTTCAGGAGATTATAAGGTAGAAAAGTTCTAGTTTGCCGTTTTCTTGCATCGAGGATCGTTTGTAGTTGATTTCGGAGATTACAAAACAACTGCTCGTACGGAAAAACCGAGCTGGATACAATAATTTCTTTAAACGTCGCAGCATATGATGAATATCATTATGTTTTTATCACTGCAAATAAAAAAATCGACGGGACGAAGTAAGTGATTGAGAAAAGGAATTGCAATGAAATTTATTTTCAACGTTGGTGAGGCCACAGATTTATTGTTGAAGTATTTGTAAGTTAGCGCAAACCTATATGTATAAATAGAGTCTAAATACATATTACTTTCTCTACATGAGTTGACAGTGAAGTTAATCAGGCACACCGAATCGCTTCTTGCATCACTGAATGACAATTCCATACTACGTCATCGTCGCGATGTACGAATCCTCACAAGCAACTTATTCCTAACATCAGCCACAACTAATGGTAACCCTTCGAACTACCGCTATGCCTGCGACAGGGGTTGACGGGTTACAACTCGTGAAAGTGACAGATTACTAAAAAAGGAAGGAAGTTCGTATTTTATTTTGATGGATTATACTTCACTTCTGTAGCTGTCGTGGGAAAAAAAGACTTTGCAGTAGTTGTAGTTATTCAGGGGGTGGGAGTGGCATTAGTAATAAATAATAATTGGTCGAAGTTAGGAATGATTTTCGACTGAATAAAATTCGGAGGATTTTGGCAATACTGCGTGGTGTTTGAACATTATTAGTCAAGAGGACAGAAAATTGCAATTTACCACAGTTATAATCAAGGAAGAAGCTGAATGGAAGAAGCCATCATCACCCGGCACAAAAACAGGCAGTAATATCGTCTCTTATCCATAGAGCGAAGGACATCTCGGACGAAAACAATTTACCAGGAGAAATACGGCATCTGAAGGAGATTTTCCTTCAGAACGGGTATGGACGACGAGAAATCTCTACGGCCCTCAAAAGGGCCTTTAGTCAAACGAAGGAAAGCAAGGAAGAGAAGGAAAGACCTATGGCCACGGCATTAATGCCTTATGTTTCCACGGTTTCGGGAAAGATTTCAAGAATATTAAACAGATACAATATAATGACCGTCAATCCACCACCACAGAAAATTCGGAGCAGCCTATTCCACGCCAAGGATCCCGCAGGCCTCAAGGTCCCGGGCGTGTACAGAATCCCGTGCGAGTGCGGGGAAGTCTATATTGGTGAAACGTCCCGCACCATAGAGGCGAGAGTGAAGGAGCATCAACGGCACCTCAGACTATCGCAACCTGAGAAGTCGGCGGTTGCAGAGCATGCGATCGAAAAGGACCATGCCATCAAATGGGAAGACACGAAACGGCTCTGCCACGCCCGAGGTTTTTGGGATAGGGTGGTGTAGGAGGCATTAGAAATTCAAACAACCAAATATAAAACCTTTAACAGAGACCGAGGGTTCCACATAAGCACAACATGGAACCCGATGATTAAACGAATCCACCGTTGACACCCGGCTCAACCCCTCCCCAATCTCCCCCCCCCCCCTGAGCAATCATTTAAAAGCCTGGTTGCTGCTCCTCTGTATCACACTGCCCTGATGACGATGAGCAACGCGCTCCTCGAAACGTTGGCTGGAATGGAGTGTTTAACCCGTGCGGAAGCCCGAGAGGAATTCATTAGTTATAATCAATTTTAATTCGACCTATTGTGCAATGACACTGATGCTGAAGATGATGCGGTGCCGTTAAACCTAGGCAGTATAAATGATTTTAAATTGTGGTAAAAAGCAATTTTTGATTCTTCTTATCCAAGTCGGTAGGAATATTTCAGGGAAGGTAGAAAGGGTGAATAGATTGTCCGGCATAGGCATTAGCCTCTTTTTAGTGAAAAGGAAACAAGGGGTACAAATCTTTAACGTCCCATCTGACGTACGGAGTACTGCGCTTGAATCACTCTCCTCAAGGAACGCAAGTGGAGACTGGTATACCTAATAAAAAACCTCAGCCGGTAATTAAACCCGGGCTCTCGAGATAGGAAGCCAGTACTCAGGCCACTACACCAACCCGATCCTCAAGTATTCGACCTTTCAGTGCGATATGTAATGCCTGTTCTATCTCTCCTCATTATGTAGAGTGGGGGAAAAATATTCATCTACATCTACATAATACTCTGCAAGCCACCATAAAGGTGTGTGGCAGGGGGTGAATTCTCACCAAATATGCACTACATATCATGCATAAAAAGGATTAGTATTAATATACTAAACTTCACTATTTAAAAAATAATAAACATAGCAAAGCAAACATGCAAAAACATCCTGTTAGTTGGGTTAGCTTTAAGTACTCATTCCAACATGCAGCTATCAATGTTATCCATTGCTACACTCGTATTGGACAGTATAAAGTATTAAATATATCTGCCGTTTCAGCCACGAACTCGAGCGAATTACATTTTTTAATAACTTTAATCTAGCGAGCAACCTTATAAGCTCTAGGTTTTTTTTTCCTTAGGCATACCGATTGCCGAGTGGGTGCACAAAATCTTCCTTTCTGCACTAGGCATTTGGAAAGATTTTGTTCCCGACAGCTTGCTTCCGGCTCACCAATCCGGTGTCATACAGCTGGAGTACATTACTCACTCCGTGGGCCCTTCTCCCACGCGATCTTTTAAGCATCAGTTTCATCTGCTGCGGCCCAGCTGACCTCCGACTCGCGGCTTCATTTCCGTCAACCACCCCACAACTATCCTTCCATTTAATCAGCTCGTCCCACTCTAACCATTAGACTCCCGTGTTAAATTGAAAATAAACATTCCATTAGAACTTTTCACAAAAAGGCCTGCCTTAGGGGTAAGGCTTATCAAAAGCATGCAATCTTGAGGGCCCCGGTTCGATTTACGGTGTTGCTAGAGTTCTTTCTGGAGAGCACTTCAATTTCAGCATTCAATCTGTCAGATGGGAAGTCAGGAAAATGTACTTCGTTACCAGTAAAGTGATGCAGACGACGGAATTTTTCAAAAATTCTTATTTTGCTATAATATAAAAAATATAGAAAATATATAGGAAATAAATCCTGAAGCTAATCGTAGACTGGGATGCATCAAAAGAGTATTGGGTAAATGTGACGAACCAGTACGAGAAATCAGCTACTTTTCCCTTGTAAGACCTCATTTTGAATATGCTCCCATGTATGGGATCCCTGCGAAATCGGTCTGAACAACGAATTGAACGTATGTAGCGAAGATCGGAAAGATTTGTGAAGGGACGGTACGATAACTATATTAGCGTAACCAGTCTATTAAATGAATTAAAATGGGAATCATTGTCAGATCGCGGGTTGAAATTTAGACTTAGTCTCCAAAATAAATTCCAAGATAATATTTTTAGTAATGACGTCAAAAATATTTTGCGAACCCCAACTTACTATGGCTGACTGGGCAATAATTACAAAATTAGAGAAATTGATTGTCGAACTGACAGATTAAAAATGTCCTTTTTTCCTCGTACAATTAGGGATATGAATAGCGGTAAATATGTCCAATACGAGTGATTGAATCCATAGCATAGGTAGTTGCATTTTGGTATAAGGACTCGAAGGTAACCCAACTAACAGCACGTTTGTGCATGCGTAGTTTGCTATTTTTATCTTTTTAAATATTGCATTCTAGACTAATATATTAATACTAATCCTTTTAAATGCAGGACATGTAGTGCATGCTTGGTGAGAATTCACCCCCTGCCACAGTGTTTAAAGTGGCTTGCAGGGTATTATGTAGATGTGATATCCGCTTTCACAATGATGCAAATAATCACCATTTTCGGAGGCCTTTCCCTTTCAGCCACTAACATTTTAGATTTGGGTTTCCGATCATTCAACTGCTAAGGTAAGTTCACAATTTGCAATGGAAGCATTTGAGCCTTAAGTTATGCATATTTGAGTGGCAGATAATGTTAGCCGCAGTTAAATTAACAATTGGAAAGAAAATCTTGCAGAGGCATAATGTAGAACGCATTGATATATTGATAGTTCGAGTAGCAACTCGTGGGATACAGGTGGTACACTTGGCTCATAACCAAAGTTAGCGGATTTGAATCCTGCCTCGGTCATGTATGTTTTCATTACAGTAGGGCCTAGGATTACAATAGTTTAGTGTGTCCGATGATACCTAACCTGTTTTACTACTGTTACGAGGGTGATTAGGCAACTTTCAGAGAAGAGCAGGAGAAAAATATGCATAGCATTAGTAGTAGGATCAGGATTCAATAAGCTGCTAATGATTAGATTATCCCACAATTTCTAATAAAAATAAATCCTAAGTTTAAGCTTTTGAGTGAAACCGAAATCAATGAGAACCTGTCGAAACTGGGTTTTTAGGCAGATGTTTTAATGTTTGGACCACTGAGGGCGGATAAGGGTCTAATATAAAGTTTTATTAGACCTCTATCGAAGCAATTGGTGATTGGCACAGGCAAAGGGGATTTAAGAGTATGTGTACGGTTGAAATTGGTAAGAAGATGAAAGAGACGGGGTGCTGATATCTGAAGATGGCAGAGTACCATGGGGTCGGCGCTAGCCGGGTGCCGCGGCGACCGGCGGGCGTTACGCCTTCAATCAAAAATGTTTTTCTTCCTTAAATGGTATAATATCTATGGAAAACTTTTTTAATTTGTAGAGGTGGTTTGTATCTACAACATATAACAATGAGCAAAATCGAGGGCATAGGTACGTTGTCAAATATAGATATGAAAATTTAAAATTGTTATAAACTTTATAAAATTGTTTATATTTTATAATATAATCCTTTATTATGGTTTTAGAATTCAAAAAATTTACAACAAGCCCTTTTGCAAATCTTTAGCTTTACTAGTTTCGGAGATATGCCTTAAAATGTGCTTTTGCAAACCTCGAATTTTGCAAAATTCGCATTTTGCAACGCTGCAATTTATCGTAAACGGTTACGTATTTTGCAAAACTGTTTGGAGTTCTTGTTTTCCTATGGTGACATTCTGCCAAGTTTGGTCAAAATCGGTCACCCTAGGGGCAATCACATCAATCGAATTGGTATAGAATGACCCAACTTTAAAAAAAAAGGATCATGTTATTGGACCGTTCTGGTGACATGTTAGTCCTAAGATCTCAATTGATGAAAGAAAGTTGAATTTGAAGATCTGCATACAAAACTTCGGATATGATATGCATAAAAATTGATGAATTATGTGAAATAGTTGAAACATACCAATGTGAAGTGGTCCAACGGAAGGACTGTGCAGAGAGCCGCGTCAAACCAGCCTTAGGGTTGATGATTAATGGTGATGTTGAGTTCCAGGATTGCAAACTATTTTGCGAAAGCCTTAGCGGAGTCACCCACTGAAAAGTAAAATAGTAGAATTTCCTTAAGCAAAAAATCCATTTTGACCGGGAATTAAGCCCGAAACCCTCTGATTTCCAGCTGGTACTTTGCCAATTGAGCTACGCTAATTGAGTCCATGTATAGTTCATCTTACTTGTTGCACATAAACCATTTTGAATGTAGCATAAAAATTAGTATTATTCATCAGTTGTCATGTAAAGACGGTCCTACGAAAGGGAGTGCACACTAACACTTATCCTTCTTATTGCAATTTATGTGAAACGGAGAAGACATTATTATTGAATTCCACTCCACTCTCATGGATTATTTGGGTTACACTCTTATTTCTTGGTGCCTTAGAGATATAATTCTCTATTATTGTAACCATATCATTATTCCCGGCTTTAGGAAAAAGCGGAAAGTTAAAAGAAATAAGGTCTTTATCTATTATACTTCCTTCACCAAAACATCTCACTCCTCATATAATTTTTTATTTCGTATTCTTTTCTTTTTGGTTTGGTTATCTTTGGTATTAGCCTCATTTGCTCTTAGCACTATGAATCCGCTAGAAAACCATTTATCGACACTTCCTTGAAACCTTGGGTAAAACTTTCACATTAAACTGGCCATAATATTGGGTAACATTCGAAATGGAGACCGTCCGACCTTTTTGGGAGCTTTCTTCAATATGACATCGAGCTAGCTTGTTTCTCTCTCCCTCCTCACGAATTCTCTATCCAGGGTAGGGAGCCCTACTACGCCCGGAGCTTCGTTTTCGTCCACTGCCAATATCTGGTGAACAGGTTCGAACAGTGTTCATACGCGGGGTCTCACATTTTTTTTACGTCTTACCCCTCACTCCGCTACCCGCTGGTAGGTACTCAAGTTCGGATGGTTTTAGTAAAGTTTCTCGCAATCATTTCTAAACTAAAATAATTCCTTCTTTCCTATTGCCATACCATGGGGCATGATTTTCTTCTCCCTCTCCTGTATGACGCGCTCTAAAAGTCTTACTTATTCATAGAAATTCTGCGGCCTGCCTGAAATTGATAGAAATTCCCTCCGAGCTTCCCTATAAAAATTGGGTGGCATTCTTATCTTTTCTGTAGCAAAGAGTATGCTACTGAGAAAATCGTCCTATTTAAGGGTTCAACATGTTCTCCTATCAATCGGAATATGTTTGATTTCATACTTAACACATTATTATATTTTTTATTCGTCTTTTTTTTGTACTACCTGATCGATGTTACCAATAAAATACTAATGTCCAATCACCACTGCCGGGTGGAACCTGGTGGGGGCCCTTACTAAGGATGCGGGGGTTAGCAATTCCATCGCAAGAGGCCGGAGTCGATGGGTGTTCGCCCCTTCATTCCGCACCGAGTGAACGGAGGGCGTTCTCCAATTCTTTTTCCATTGAATCTATGAACTGGCACGAGTCGATCAGTCGTAAAAGCGCCCTGCTTGGACGATAAGTCAGCTTATCTGTACTTGATTCGCTATCTTCGCGTACATAAATGGAGTAAGTCCCCCTCAAGTATTGCTTTCCTGGTAAAACTCTGTAAGTATGGGACCAAAGTATTCATGAGAAAGTTTTCACTTTCTTCACGCTTTTCCTCACCCGAGGGGATATGGATATAAGTGAGCGTCGTGTCTTTAATTTTACACGAAATTATGCAATCAGACTCTTGCCGACGTATTCCTCTAGCATCGATTCCGTTCCTTATTAGCAAGTCTCATCAGAATTTGTAATTTTATAGGATAACCAAAATGCCTTTTTCTATCCACTTCACCTCAGGTAACATAGCAATGGCAATTGGTTTCTGGTCCATGAGTGATTAAAGCAAACAGAGCTTTCTCCCGCTGTATTCCCCTGCAATATTAAATGTTATACTTCTTCTCATGACGAAATATATAGATAGAACCCGAAAAATTCTGGAATGATTTTCAACACATTTTAAGTGTAATAGCATTAAAAATGATAAGTTTCTCAGGAAGTTATCATCTCTTTCTCCCCAGCTGCATCCTCCTCTACTCTCCGGCTCCGTTCCGCCTTACTCCGAGACTTACTTGGTTCCATGACGCCTATACTCTCGGGGGAGGTCCTATCTCGCCTTTTTGTTTCGGTTGGTTGTTCCGGTGATTTCTTCATCGTTGTCTCAGATAACTTCTTCATTTTCCTGAATTTTGTGAATTTACTGGAGGAAAAATCGAACAGTTCATTTGGGTGAATCGCTCTAGAAGAGAGCTACTGGTCTCTCATTGGAATACGCATAAAGAATTTTTTACCACTACAGTATTGAAATGTGACGATATTACCACACGATTTATCAAGAGAAAATGGGGAAAAGGCCGAAGACCTTAGCTATCGATCACCTCCCTTATCAACAACTACAGAGGTGCGAGAGTGCAGGCGTGCAATATACATAATTCGTGTGCCTTAAATATACGGGGAAGCTCTAAATAAACCACATTTGATTATGCTTTCTCATATTCCGGTAATTTGGTCTGAAAATTCTGTCAGTGACATGGTATGACGATGATTTATTAAAACCTTAGTGTGACCTCTTTTGCTCCGTCTAAATCTGACGAGAATTCACCAAAACGGACATAAAGCCCGCTATTATGTTGGTTGCTTTCACTCACTGGCAATGAAATCTTTCTCGGTAGTGTAACCCTAATCTTCACTCGAGTGGGCATTTTATTGCGAACATAACGTGCCATGCAAAAAGGCTACGGTTGTCATGGAAAACTGTGCAGAGTTGGCAGTGGTGTATTTTATTTTTCTGACTATTAAAGGAGATGATGAAAAGCCCCAGATAGTGTTCGTACCCCGGATGATGCAGGAGGAGGGAAGTAGAACAGTTTCTTCCGACTTTTCTAAAAGGAAGCGGTGCGATGTGTTTTTATTCTCGTTGCTCCTGGCTTAAAGGACAATACAGTCTGTCCCTGAAGGTATACATTGAAAACAATGCCTGGGAAATATGCACTTTGCCGGAAAAACTTTAAAAGGAAAGCTAAACATTTTATGAAAACAACGGCCTCCATTTGGGAACAGACAGCTATGGGGTAAACTATTATTGACATCGTGGTCATTTGGATTTTTATCAACTTCATGTGGGAGCATTTGGGTTAGAAGTTCGTAATGTAATCGTGTTTCATTTAATCGTTTAATTTAAGGGCAGCAAGGAAGGTGAGTGAGATGAATGGCTAATGAACTTTCCTGCTACGAAAGTTTAAGCCATTCACTGCTATGTGGACATTCTCGGAAAGGGCTCTGGCCGATGTTGATGCTAAGTTTAAATTGAAAGAAAAAAGTTACTCAATTTTTTAATATTCCCCTTGAGAATTCAAATTCATATCAAAATCTAAGAATGTCTTGCATTATAGCAAAAAAACTCGCATGAATGATGTTGGAGTATAAAAAAATGCACAACGATTTTTATTGATTTTTTGTGCTGAAGACAGGCTTCCTAAGATTTTCTTTCTAGAATATTAACGAAGATTTTATTCATACTAAAAAACGACCATTCCACCAACATGTTCACGATATGCGAGGCTGTAATGATTATTTGGTAGATAATGGAATGATATAATTTCACATGGTACTTCAGATTTCGAATCGATATGCTCCTTTCCCCTTGCATTTCGCAAAGTTTTTAGAATTCGGTTGGCTGTTAACAATGCAAATTTCCGGGACGACTGAGAACACACAACCAAGATAAAATTACGTCTATTAAACAAAAGATTTCCTTGGGCACACTCTTGTCCAATATTTCTTCTTTTAGGATTTGTTCCTCCTTTATTAATTTTTAATAACAATATTTCGCTAGTGCTACTGCAGACTTCTTCAGGCCGGTGGAAGTGCCTATGTCAAGTTTATCTCCACCTGACATAGGTCTCTGTATGGGTGTCCAAATTTTCAAATTGGAATAATCCGTTTCAAATTATTGTTGACCTTGATACCGTCATCTCAGTTGTTATTTTGGTCGCTTTGCTATTTCTATAACCTTCTTTATCAATCATAGGAAAGAGCAAACCTTTTTCCAAAATAATTTTGCTCCCTTCAAGTTGAAGTTGTGTGTTGGGTTGGTCCATTAGCGTTCTGATGCTGCAGAGGGTGACGATTTTGATTCCTAATGACCCTCCTATGTTCCTGATGGCGTACATTTAAAGAACTGGAGGTCTGGTCGAAGTAGGAGGGGCCATAGTGGCACAAAACCTCATAAAGTCTTCTTAATACCTTAGTGGAGGTGAATCCTTGGACTTGAACCGGAGGATATCTGCTGTCTCGGTGGTATTGTATGCCTTGACACGATTTTGTGTTCAGAGAAAATTTAGTTTTTAGTTATAACGATTTTCTCTGTAGTGCCAGAAAGATGTGGTAGTGTTACCTAGGTTTTAGCTCTCTTTCTATTTTCCGCAGGTCCGTGTTGTTTCTATTGACCATTAGAGATTTTCGTCCCCCTTTTCGTGCTGTTCCTACGATGTGGTCACGTTAGGAACCTTTTCTCTGAATGGCTTTTGATCTAGTTCAGAGTGTCTAGAGTACTGAACATACTTAATGCCTAAGGAATTCAAATCGGGCACTATGTAATTGTTTTCATTGCACTAAGTTCACATGAACGGGAATGGAGGTAATATCTTTAATGGAGATCCCCAAACCCAAGGAAATGGAAATCACCCTCTCTGCCCTCTTAATCCTCACATCAACAGGGTAGTTTCCTCCAACAAAGAAAACAGAATTCGGTAATTGCGATTCGTGCCCCGCCATATATATATTAATTTTTACGCAAAATCTTGCATTGAGAAATTCCAGATTCCTAGAGAAATAAATGGATATTTTAACACCATTTGAAAAAGCTCAGAAATGGCGGGGTGCGTTGCTTTCTTGCTGCCGTAACAGCTATATAGTTTACGTTGCTAGACATAAAATATTCGTCTTCTGAACTTACCATTGTATTTCAAAGCCCTTCAGTGAATATGTGTTAAAGCCTGTGAAAACTATGAATGTTCGAAAAGTTTCCTTTGTTAAAAACGGTATTAATAGTTGTCTTATAGGTTCCAGGGCATCCTGCTCGTGGAGTGCTCTGCTACTGCGAAGCATGGCGTGAAGTTCACACGACTATGGGCCAACTTCACTGTGCGCTTAGTAAAATGAATACTAACCGTTTTTAAATGAATGAACACCATAAATAACTTTAAATAAATAAATAAATAGAGTTAATCATAATGAATTCACTGAATAAATATAACTTCGATACTAGTTAATAAGCTTTAAATGAGTGCACCGTATGCTCGAAAGCGTCCGATGCACCACCTGGTGGCGGGTTGAGGAGAGAGTGTCGCGTCACACGTATGATTAACCGACATGCAGTAGTTTGCCGTCGCGTCGTGTCATACGCCCTCATGGTTGCTCGCAGGGTATTACGTAGACGTAGACTACTGGTCCACCGTACAGTGCTTCTTCCCTTAGTCAGCTCTTCAACCGCTTTCAACTACTACTTTTTGACCATGAAGTTTGCAAACCGGTTCCAGTTTCCCATAACCAATTTACTTCACAATATGAAGTATTTATTTTAATGTATAACGGATAATTATTTCACTCTGCCGACGGCACATACTTGATTACATTGGTTTGCCAGTCGTGTGAAATACCTAATATGTAGGAAATACTATTTTGAATGGATCGACTAAGATCGAAATGGTATTTCACACCTGTGCCATATTTATACCTGCTGCACAATACGGACATCAGCGAAAGCGTCATTTGGACGGTTTATGAGAAACATAGCCTTTCCATTGCATTTTCAGCTGCAATGAATGATGCGGGTGCAATTGAATTGTGTTTACCCGCCGACGAGAAATCAAATGTGAGAATACCACAATCCATGTTTCATCGGCCCTGACCACGAAACATGAACTCCGGAAAGTTCCAGGAGATCCACAATGAATAATAATCATTCTTTCTCTGATGCAAGGAGACATGATTACTATGTTAGGAATATAATGAATCATTCTTATTACAGGATTTAAACTACTTGAGACAATTCAGGCAAAGGATTTCCATTCACCGTTTCTTTCCGGGTTTCCACCATGTGAGTTGGTAGGTATTGACAGCAGTTTCCCCGGGGTTCCATTCGGCGGCGTCTTCAGGTCAAAAACCTTCGACCCATGTCATTCCACGATAAGGTATCGTTATTGGCTCACCATTTATTTCAATGTGAGCTCTAAGTTTTATCACTTTTTTGGACGTACGCGATTATACAGATGTGCCCGAATATAAACAGTGTATTACGATTAATTATGTTTCATATGTGATTCTGATTCATATATTTAGTTGATCCTTTATACCAATGTACCGATAGTTTTACTATAAACATTTATATTTGGATGACATTCATTTTACCGCATAGATGATCGACTCTAATGCTAATATGTATAGCTCAGAATTTAAAGTCATAGCAGATAGAGAAAAAGGCTCAGAAGGAGAAGAGTGGGTGGTAGAGAATCTACCTCAGGAATAGTAGCAGAAAAAAGAGATCCTCAAAAGGTAGGCAGGATAGGGTAAAGTAAATTGGTATCATATTACCAATATGGTCATGGTAGGCAGTACGCAAAAAGAGCCCCAGACAAACGTTGAACAAAGAAAACCAAAGCCTGAGTAGGCAGAAAGGTATTGGTTACCTGGGAGGCCAGTAATAAATGAAGAAAGAAAAAAAGTTAGTTCCATAGCCCAGATAAACAAGAGAGTATTATACTACAGAATTACTAATTACATCTGGAAAAAACAAGTGCTGAAAAATTACATTACAATTTATCTCTTTTCATAAAGGATGAACAAAAATAGCAGCAGAGGAGCCAAGACTGGAAGGATTTAAATGGGATACTGCAAACAATTGTGAAGATAAAATGAATCAACAATATGACAAATAAAGTAGTCCGTAGAAGAGTAGTGAGAAAGCAAGGTCTTTAGAAAATCTGAAATTGAAGATGGGATAACCTTATTCACTCCATCTTGAGAAATGGTCTGAAGGAGAAAATCGTCGAAAGAAGAGAAAATGGAAAAGATAGGCCTCGAAATAGATGTGTGTATCAAGCAATAAAGGGTATGAAAGAGAAAAATGATGTAACTACCAAGACGTTAGCCTATGGGAGGATGGAGTGGACAGATATGAATCGTAGAATTGGTTTGATCTTGCAGAACCAACTTCAAATATGTGTTACACTTTTGATGAAACTAGTTATTGGTCATTGTTAGGCGTAGCCAAACCTACCTGCAAGGAAATTCACAATTCATCAAAATACAAAACAATGCCAAATGTAAATTAATGAAACATCATTAGATTGCGTGGTACCTATTTATGGTTGCAAACTTGGGTCTTTGAAATAGATGATTAGTGTAGGCGGGGTTTTTTCGTTATAATTATACCTAGAAGAAGGTAAGGCAGGAAGGAAGGGGAAAGAGGAGTAGAGTAGTATTTAGGAAAAAAGTTTTTGACAGAGGCACGGAAAGACGGAAAATTTTCAAGGAGAAAGCGATGAAGGACATATTTTGGAGCAGGTTTTGTGCTAAAGAGATATAATAAATGACGATGTCTAGCATCAAGAACATTGGCCAGAAACTGATCCAAAAGAAAAAAGTAAAGGGTTGAACCTAAGGAATGAAAGCACTTTTTTGACCAGGATTACCTGTGTTTTTGTCGTATTTTCTGAAAATAAAATTTCAAAATATTCATTTTTCCGCGCAGACCTTAACGATTCTATCAAAATATTTTTAGTCCTAAGCACTGGGAAACAAATGCAACATATAAAACACTGAATGTGTCTGTCATTATCCTGGGAGTACTTCTCATGCAAACGTGTGATCTTTATTCTGAAATATCATTCAGTGAGTGTGAATATTAACCTGCTTATTCTAGTTTTGCAACATTGCAGCCAGTAAAGGTTACTGTGGAGGCGCATTGCCGAAGAGATGGAAATTTTTCGAAGTGTGAGGCTAAATGCGAGGTTTAATTCTTGATGCGGAAACAAAATTATGTGAATAAAAGTTGAGAAATAATATGCAAAATGCCTTAGAAGATCAAATAGCGAAGAGACGAACTGATCTATCAGGGGTTTTCCGTATGTTCTCTACGGTTCACGGGCAAGTGTTCATGATTTGGGGAATTTATTTTGTGTGCCAACACTGGCGAATTAAAAAAAAATTGTCAAAGAAAACTTGCTTAGGTTTCGTAATTATGATGCCACTAAAACATTTGAATCACCGAGCATGGAAGAAGACCAAGCTTCTTTAGCATCAAAAAGTCGATATATTGAAGACTTGAATAGAGAGAAAGAGTCAGCTGCTAAATGTTCAGATAGTGGTTCACTACGTTCGCATGAGATGAAGAAGGAACATGATTCGGTAATAACCACATTTTGATTGGTCATTACCCAAGTTTGATTCCTCCCAAACAATATCCTCCTAGCTGCAGTTTAAATAAACTAGAATTATCAGTACTTCAAGAGTTTGAGAATTTCCGTGAAAGTGGACGCACAGTAGAAAATCTGCAAAGTATTTACGAACACGCACTAGCTATTCCTACCACTAGCGTTGAGTCAGAAAGGGCTATTTCATCAGCGGGTATGCTTTGCAATAAATATAGGTCAAGAATGAGTGACAAGACATTAGACACACTTGTTTTTCTGAAAGCAATTAAAAAAATTATAAGTAACTTTTCAGTGAGAGTAACCTAGTTTGTTTGGTTTTTTAAAAGAATAACATTTCTTTCAATTTAAGAGCAATTGCTATTGCAATTGATGCTTATTATTATTTTTATTTATCTTCCAAGAAATAAAATATTGTTTTATGTTTTAATCAATCAGATTCTTAGGTAAATTTGTGGGATATTTCCAATTTTAATACCAAAGATAAAGCTTTTTATGTTTTAATGCTTAAATGCTTAATTTTTGTTTTAATAAAATAGATTCTTAAGTAACTTTGTGGGATATTTCCAATTTTAATACCAAAGATAAAGAAACAGAAAAACAGAATTAATGTAAAACAAATGCATGACCCGGATCAGCATCAGTTTCAATTCAGCATCATCATCGGTGAAGATACTACTCTGATTCTAAACTTTCTGTGGTGTTGTTTCATGGTAATTTTAACTTTGTTATTAATAAATGTTGCTTAAAACTTTTGTAATTTTAATATTGATTCCAAATGTGGATGTGATATTTTTTTGATCCCGGGATTGCAATCCTTACTTGCCACCGGGAACGACCAACGAGACGTTAATTTCTTTTCGGTAGTCGTGCACCTTGTCAGACAAGATGCATTGCCGGCTATTCGACTGAATAAATGCATTTAACCAGTCAAAAATGCTCTTTTTTCTGTACTGGTGAAAAGTTAGTCTTAAGAACGAATAATTTCTAAAGAACAATTTCTACATAAAAGAACATTTCTAGATTTCTAAAGAACATTTCTAGACAAAAAATAAAATAATTAGTTATGGAAAGTATTAGAGTGAATAATATAACTGCTTAATTAAACAGAGAGAGCCCTAAAAAGGAAAACACCGTTTACGTTCTGAGAACCCGGATATACCTGGAAATTTCGTCACCCGTTTATCAATATTTTCAGTGGATTAATTTTGATTCTTTGACATAGCAGCCATGTAAGATTTATCGCGACACCCTTAATAAGCCTTCCAAGTAATTTATTTCTAAGATATACTGTAATTACTGTCCGCTTCTCGAAAAGCATCAAAAACTCCCCCAATTAATTATTCATCCTTTATAGAGGCACACTCATTTGCCTTGATGCCCTGAAGTCCTCTCCGTATTGTAAACTCCAAGAACTATTTAGCAATTTAGTCATTTTCCTTATATTCCAATCCTTTGTTGGTAACCTTTGGCGCCATCGTTCATGCACGTGTAATTAAACATAGACTTCATTAATCCTTACAAGGTTCTTCTTTTCTTGCCTTAGCAAAAACTTAAATCAAGGAAGTTAATTACCTCCTGACATCTTACACAGAAAAAAATATACATAAACAAAGGATTCTTTACATTTTATTCCAAATTTCCAGGTTAAAATAAAAATTTATTATATTACTCATTTAATCACCAGTAGTCTACGGTGTTTATCGATGCTATCCGACACAAGGAAGGTCAGATATTAAAGAAGTGAGTTGTTAATATTATTGCAGTGTCGTGATCGGTTTGAGAAAGCTTAGACAAGGAAATGAGGGAACCTTAAAATGAGAAACAGAGAAAAGATGTATTTAATAGTTCAAAATGAGGCCGTAGGTGAATTGGTGGTAGTAAAAGGTTAGGAATAAGTGAGTAAATATTTTATTAGATTAAGATAAGAAGGGCACCGCGCTATAGATCCAGTGAGGAGTGTGGAGGAGGATAATGAGTACAGAATTTGACAAGATATAGCCTGCGTGAAGAGAAGAATATTATCAACAAAGTCATTTTTCGGTGATATGAAAGGAGGGTAATAATGCAAAGCAGTGGGGTAATCGGTTCCCTTGCAGTAATGAAGTCAGTAAAGCTCTGGTCTGGCAATGAAAAGATTGGGGGTTCGAATCCCACCTCGGGTATAGATATTGCTTTATATGACTTAATAGATTAGTTTAGGCGATGTGATAAAACATAAGCAGGTAAGTTAATTAAAACCAAATAATAATAGCGATTAGAGTTGGAAAGGATGCATGAATTTGGAGTAGTAGAGGACACAAAAATAAACCTTGTCCTTTCACCACAAAGCTGAGAAAAAACCTGAGTATTATAATTCTGAAACCTAATGTTGAAGCCTACAAACACTTATAATTATATAGCACCAATAGTTTTTATGCAATTACCTCAAGAATTATACTTATGTAACAACCAAGTGATGTTTAAAAAGAATCTGAGTAATTGGTTATTATTACAAAAAGATATAGAAATATATTTCAGAACTTTAGCTTAAGCCTCCTCAATTTAACATGTTCATTGTTCAAAGTTTTCATATATTTATGTATATTCGATATTGTTATGTGAATGTAGTTTAGTAAATTTGCTCTATATATGTTGTGATCATTTTATTTACCATATATGTTGCATTATATTTCTTGATTTTGGAATGTAATGTGAAATATGTACCTGAATTAAATGTAACACATAAGGGATAACAAGATTTTTTACATATAAGGACAATTTAAATATTCAAGGACCCAATTTCTGTTTAGTTGTATAGCCCATAGTATTTCATTTTCTTAATTTTTCTCGTAACTGCCGCAAAACGCCATAATCAAGGAATGGCAACCCCAACAAAGGAAGTTTCCTACAGGGGTACCTAATTTCAACCTCTTTTTATGTTTATTTAATTATTTTTTGTATCGATTTTGAATGAAATAAATTTTTATTATTATTATTTTTGATGAAAACATATTAAATGACATTGAGCGTAGGTTAGAAAAAGAAATATCAAATGAAAACCATGGGTCACAAGCTAGATAAAAAGCTGGAGTAAAGATGAAAATGTGTGGGTGTAAAGAAGAGTTTCGCTGAAATTCCGCAAATAAAAAAAAGATAATAGCAAATCGGAAAGAGACAGACTACGTGGAGTACGCTTCCCATTGTTACGAAGTGTAGTGATGGGAAAAACTTCACACACTCTTTAAGAACGGCGAAGCCATCGACCATCGCGGACCAGGAAACTCGATATCAACGGCGAGAGAAAAGAAGGGATGTCTTTTATTGGAAGGAAAGGAGCATCGGGAAAGGTGAGGGATCGTGTTAAAAACTCGATGGAAAAGATATTAGGGCACAAACTTTGACAGAGGGGAGAATTCGATACAGATGCCAATAGGTTGATTCAAGGAATACCGGAGAGGAAAAGAAAAAGCACTACGGGGAATCAAAATGAGGAAAAGAGATGGTATTGACGCAGAGGCACTCAGGCTTTATATAGGGGTTCACGGAGCCCATGTCGACTGCATTGATATGGAAGGAGTCGGACCAAAAGACCGTTCTGATCAATATCCTCGACCCGCTGGAAAGAACCAAGTGTGATATTCATGAGGTGACAATTTAAACTTTGCAAGAGGAATACTTGATTCACTTTAAGAATATATGCGTGTAGACCAGCGTAAGTACTTCGGCGAAATTTATTTCAAATTTAGGACTTAACAACAAAAATATCAGAATTTGTGGCGTTGCTGCACTTATGAGTTAAGCAGTAGAAAAATGCAGAATTGTCTTTAAATATCTCAAATATATATCGATAGTAATATGGATATCGATAGTTATTTAAGTTAATTTAAGAGTATTAAGATAATTTATTTAATTGCTTACAAATTAAATTTCCCCCTGCTTTACAGCAAGGGAATTCTACCGGTTCTAATATATCCACACTTTTATTGATACTAACACCGTTTTGGCAAATGATTATCATGCTCAAGATAGGTGTGACCATAATTTACCCTAAATGTTTAGTATTTATTGGAGTGTAAACATATTACAAATCGTAGTGTTCACTATGGTGTAGTTCCACGAGTTACGGTCTTCATTAGTATCACAAATTTTCAGGGAAATTTTATAAAAACAACCTTGAAGGTTTGATTACCTTATGAGTCTCTGTTAAAGACTCGTGTTGGTTTGGTTTATCATGTGAATGAAAGAATAATCCAAGGTATTAATCGGTTTTAAGAAATATTTTCAACATTTTCCACATGAGTAAGTTGTAGTATTTTAGTATCACCAGATCTTACTAAAATTGCTGATAATTATGCTTTTTAGGGGAGCCCCCCTATCACTTAGACCTCATTAGGTCCACAGTGCCAACCCACATTTAACCTGCCTGCCAAAGCACCACAGTAGAGGTATGGAGGGTGGACACCCATCCAACCTCTGTCCGGGCCCAACGTTGCTTAACTTCAGTGATCTGACGGGAACCGGTATATCAACGTGGATAGGCCCTTGCCCCATGCTTTTTCACATAGTTTTCAAACGAATTCTCTAAGTTTAGTAGAAATCGTGTGATTAAATTTCTTATACATATTAGTTGGGCTAGCTTAAAGTCCTTGTACTAACATGCAACTACCCATGCTGTACACTTAGATCTTTACTATTAGGCATATTTGCAGTTATTTCCCTAACTGCGAGATGAGTTAAAAAGTTACTTAAAGATATAAGCCCCAACAAATCTCCTGGCCCTGATCAAATTCCCTCCCGCGTGTATAGAGAGTTAGCTTCCGAAATTTGTCCCTAGCTTGAAATAGTATTTAATAAATCCCTCACCGAACACGTCGTACCAATGGACTGGAAAGTAGCCGATGTAGCACCCATTTTTGAAAGTGGTGATAGGGAGCAGCCATCTAACTACAGACCTATATCCCTCACATCCATTTCATGCAAGGTCCTAGAACATATAATTGTCAGTTCAGTCATGGGACACCTAGATAGCCAGAATTTATTGTCCAATCTTCAGCATGGCTTCCGGAAGAGAAGATCCTGTGAAACTCAACTTGCTCTCTTTTCCCACGATGTTTTAGTTTCTGGCGAAAATAATATTCCAGTGGATGCTGTTTTTCTCGATTTCAAAAAAGGTTTTGACAAAGTGTCTCATAGCGAACTAATTTTGAAATTAAAATATTATGGGCTAGACAGTAACATTATATCATGGACAAGTGATTTTCTACATGATCGGGTTCTAAGGTTAGTTTTTGACGGTGTTATCGCACCGGAAATTGAAGTGACTCTGAAAGGGTGTCCCTCAAGCTAGTGTGATAGTTCCACTCCTGTTTCTTCTGTACATTAATGATATCAATAAGGTGTTAAATAGTAAGCTTCGTCTATTTGCCGATGACGCAGTTGTGTACAGGGAAATTCTAAGCCCAAACGATAAAGAATATTTAAATGATGACCTACAAGCAATTGAAAATTGGTGTGATAAATGGCAATTAGAATTAAATTTAAAAAAATGTGTAGTAATGCATTTTTGGAAAAAGAATAGTTTTCCTCCTAGCACATACAAAATGAGTAATACTGAAATAACAAACGTGGAATCCATTAAATATCTTGGAATAAGACTGACAAATGATCTTTCCTGGGGTAAACACATACGTGAAATAATGGGCCAAGCTAATCGTAAACTGGGATTCATCAAAAGAGTATTGGGTAAATGTGACGATCATGTACGAGAAATCAGCTACTTTTCCCTTGTTATACCTCATTTGGAATATGCTACCAGTGCATGGGATACCTATGAAATCGGTGTAAATAATGAACTTGAACGTGTGCAGCGAAGATATTTGCAAGATTTGTAAAGGGACGCTACGATAATTATATTAGAGTAACCAGTCTATTAAATTAATTAAAATGGGAATCATTGTCAGATCGTAGGTTGAAATTTAGAATTATCTCTTAAATAAATTCAAGACAGTATTTTCAGTGATGATGTTAAAAATATTTTGCAAGCCCCAACTTACTATGGCAGACTGGACCATAATCATAAAATTAGAGAAATTGATTGCCGAACTGATAGATTTAAAATGTCCTTTTTCCCTCGTACAATTAGAGATACGAATAACGGTAAATATATCCAATCGGAGAGTAGCAATGGATAGCATTGGTAGCTGCATGTTGGTATGAGTACTTAAAGCTAACCCTACTAACAGAATGTTTTTGCATGTTTGCTTTGCAATTTCTATCTTTTTAAAAAGTGAAGTTCCGAATAGTAATTTAATACTATTCCTTTTTTATGTGTGATATGTAGTGCATGTTTGGTGAGAAATCACCTCCTGCCACGCACCTTTATGGTGGCTTTCAGGGTTTAAGGTAGACGTAGATGTATACGAGAAAAGGATATTTTAAATCTGTCAGTTCAGCCATCAATTCATCTGATTATCGTCCAGCCTACCATAGTATGCTGGAGTTCTCAAACATATTTTATCTTTATTTTATGAGTGAACATTTTGTCTTAGCATTTATAGAAAAGATAAAGTCTAAATATCAACCTACGGTCTGATTATGATTCCCAATTTAGTTCATCTAATAATTTATGTAAGTACATGAAATAGATTAGTGGGTTTTTATTTCTTTGTTTCGCCTCAATCGTGTAATAAAATTAACCTGCGACACAGTAAAAAATATAAAGCAAAAAATACATTAATGACGCAATGGTTATAACATTGCATAATCGCTTCAAATAACCACGTTAGCATGTCCATAAACATTTCTGTCTGCTCACAGCCCACTTAGGAGAAAAATACGCGGCGAGAAAAAAATCCAAAGAATTTAAGCGATTTGCGTTAGCCATGAGGTCGATTTGCAGAAGTCACTCATCAAGCATTCCCTTCACTATCATTGTGGTGTTCTGTCAAGATAGGTTTTCATGGACCAATTCCACAATCTTGCGACACCACTTAATGTTACTTCCATCAAGCAATATTCATCTCCAACTTAGCATGCGTCTCGTCCACTCACATGTTGTTCTTCCTAGAGGAGGTGTTCGACAACAAAGAACAATTACGCCTTTTGTTCGCTCTTTGCAGTAAATTTATTTGGCGCTAAGTCGTACAATTCATACACATCATGCTTGCACAAGTTCGAATTTTGACACGAATCCTCCGCCCGCCTATGACTTGGCAATCTAGGGATCACGGGTTCTAATACCACATCAAGCATCAATTCTCCTGCCTTAGAATTAAACTTAGGCTAAGCCTTACAAACAAGAGCAACGATAAACCAACGTCTACCAATTCTACAACCACTCTTGATAGGTTCACTTTCACGCATGACAGTAAATAAAATTTTAAACCTCCACTCCTTTGGGAATGAATAATTTCCTCTTACCAGCAAGATTAGTAGACAACGGTCAGTAACGTGCTGGCTGTGGCGTCAATGAAGCCGAGGAGTCCAACGGTGCATCACACTGTTGTTTTCTGGGAGGGAGATTTCAAGGGCCGACTCACAACACCACGCTTACTCACTCCCATTCGCTAATCCAATTTTCGACACATGTTTGTACAAAGGCGGTAAAAAAAGACCTGCCAGTTAACTGCCCCTGGCCCACATACTTAGTATGGTGATTAACGAATTGGGTCCATTCAACGCCCGCCAGAGTCGATGTGTTTCTTACCGGAAGCGGTGGTCAAAAGACGTTGGAGCCTCAGCTGCCTCGCTTTTCGGACCTTGGGTCTTGGCTCAGAATCCCTTGCTTCCCTTGAGGTCTGGAGACTACCATCTCCCGCCGATAGGATGAGCCTTACTCAGTAAGGAATTTTAATGACCAAATTACGACACCACCGAGTCTATTAAGTACCTACATGACACGAGGAATAGGACAGTTTCTTAGTCAGGTTTTACGTTCCCGTTACAGCTCAAGTTCTGATATTTAATCCAAAAATACTTCAATCAAATAATGTTTAGGGCAGTAATAGATTACAAGGAAGCTATATGGGGAAATTAGAATAGGTGTTGAGGGTATATTTTGGTGTTGAAGAATAGTGTGTAGTGATTATTTTAACATGTCCATGTTTTAACATCTCTTTCTCATGCATTTAGGACAAAAAATTAATAATTTTATAGTACATATTTGCAGATACAGAAAGTCGTGACTTATCAATAATTGTTTCATTGCTCCGTATGCACTAAAAATGTAGTCACGCGGAATGAATGCATATCTAACACTTTCCACGTAATATTAGTATTATATGCCTCAATAGCATGTAGGTTGTGTGTTCACGGAGTAGTATTTTTGGATGTCCGATTGATAGGAAGCATAAATTAAATTCTCTTTTGATTACAAATGTATGGCCGCTGATGGATCACCCCCTTTCACACACCCTTTCAGAAGCCCTCAGGGTATAGCGTGAATGCGTAGATCAATGCTGGAGCAACTGGACTTGTGACAAATTGAATAATTGGGACTTTATTTAATGATGCTTGGTTAAACAAATTATTTGATTTTAAACACGAAGTTTTCGCAACGGTCTGAAAAAATCAATTAATTTGCGCGGCAACGTAGGGTCTCTTTTGGCCTTAAAATACTCCACTTCGAGGCTCGACAACGCCGCTTCTAAATGACATAAAGGCCTCGTTCAACTATGTTCTCCATTCAATCATTCACCTCGATATCAAATCCTGTTACCAGAATATTCCATTTGACCCCGCGTTTATGCTTCACTGCTCTAATGTTCGCAGAGGGTTATGGGATTGCTCGAAACTCCTAAGAACCACGGTTCAGTAACCTTGTCCTTAGACGATGCCTCGTGTTGAGTCTCAACAAGCTCTTTTGTGAATCCTGTGTGCCTGGAGTGATGAGTCACAGTCTTTCGATTCGATCCTCAGTTTTCGTCGGGACGTGACAGAGGATAGACAGGTTAGTGTACAGCCCTAATCTAAGAAAGTCGTATTTCAAGAAAGTTTCATTTATTAATGTTCATTGAGTTTGCAGTGATTTTATGCCAAGGCGTGTGAAAAGTAAGGGAAAGTTTTAACAGTTCTATTGTTTATTATTATTATACTATTATATTTGTCTCAACGTAAGAAGAAGAGAGATATTCTACACTGCAAGAGACACGATTCGCTTCCTGACATTTAAAACTCTTGTTTAATTTAGTAATGTGCAGAGGCTAATACTACAACTTATTCATTCCATTGATTGTCGGATATTTCCGGCAGCATTGCGGCAACATTTATGGTAATATTCTGTTGCATCTGTTAACGGAGTGAATTTCTTTCAGGAAGGCGTTTTTCGTTGGAAAGCTGGATCTTAATCATCGATTACTTGGGACTAGGGAAAACTTGGAATCCAAGAAACAGGCTGTGGAGAGCACTTTTCAGGAGAGGAAATGGTAAGTCTGCTTCATTGCTAGTATTTTTCTCTCGCTTGAGTTTACGCTTTGACATAAAGTGAGGCCAATTTTTTGCGATTCAGTGACTTCTGACTGATACGAGGTTGTACTCTGATATCTCCCGCCGAAATTCTCAAAAGATCGTTTCGAGTGTGTAGGAATTTCTCGAGCGAGTCTCGACTGCGCTAGCTTCATCATTGTGCCCGCCCGCTATCTGAATACTAGAAGGAGAATACTGAATGTATTTTTTTCTGCCTAAAGTAATGGAAATCAAGGATAAAAGGATGCATTTAATGAACTGAACTTGAAGATAAATGTGCGTTTCTTCATCTTCTGCCTCCTTCAAATTGATTTGCTTTTCATGGTTCTCGTTTTGCGATATGAATTTCTATGCTTTGATTTCTATTGCATCACCTTCATGGTCCTCCAGTTCAGAGCTCAGTATCATTTTTACATTACTTCAGATTCTCATATCACGGTTCCACTTAATATGCTCCACATCAACCACCATTCTAAAAATTTTGTAATTTACATTTGAGTTTATTTACTTGCTATGCTATGACCCAGGCGTCAACGCGTTACTTTTTAAATTTTAAGGCAAAGGCTGGTGACTGATTTTAAATTCTGAGATATTTTTAAGCGGAGCAAACAGCTTGTTAAAATGGCCGAAGGATGACGATAGCAGGAAGATAGGACTGGAAAAAGAATTACTTTAATATTTTGATCATTTTATTAGCTTGGGAGTTGCAGATAGGATGTACCATGTTTGAACGCAGCACGAGGGAATGAATAGTATTTAATCCGAGGAGTCCGTTATTCACAAGACAGGTTCACATAATTTTGAAGTAGGTCTTTCGACTTGCATCCGCATTATCGGATTCATTCATCTACATCTAAAGAATACCCTGTAAGCCACCAATAGGGTGTGAGGCAAGGAGTGAATTCCCACCAAACATGCACCACATATCAAGCATAAAACTGTATTAGCAATAGTATGGAAGACTGTAATTCACATTTTATTTAATTTTAACTCATTATGTCATACCCGAGTATGAAGTTTGATTATTGTATTTTAAAATAATTTTACTCTAGTCCCTCATATCACACATTGGTCTAACTAATCTTTCATCTGAATCTACACGGCGTCATGCAAGCCACAATTGGTGTGTGCCATTGGGTTATTTAACCCTCTCTTTAACTTTTGCGTTGAACTTTCCCACCACGCGTCTAATGAATCTAAATTTCTTTTCAGCCGACTCGCAATTTTTTTTACATGCTTTACAAGTGAGTTTGGTGGTTAATATGACTCCAATGTATTTAACTCTTACTGAAGTGTATAGATATCACTCCGCGTTTATTCTACGTGGAAGTGAGTCTTATGTTACCTACGCTACGTCATAACTGGGTGCAATTTACTTGCATAAAAAAATGTTTTTCAGATGTACGAATGTTCGTGATCATGCGGGACTTATTAAGCGAATATTGCAACGTAGTTTTACTGCTTTCTGAAAACGGATCAATATCAAATTCTCTTAAACAATTATCATTGTCATCTCATCCAGTCATTCAATAGTCTTGGGACAATAACCCACTATTCTATGTCACTCACCGTCGAGGTGGCTTGCGGGGTAGTCAGTAGCTATAGATATTGTTAATTTATTTGCAACACACGCCTCAACCAGGTAGATTCTCCAAAAGCAGGCACACTAGGTTTTGAATTCGGCTTGTACTGGATAAATTCGCACACGCACCTCGAATCGCTCATATTTCTTCACTTATTGCAATGAGTTAGGTAAGGTTGTAGAACCATTCCACGCATATCTAATCCAATTGATGAATTTCATTTCCTGTATTTTCTCATCGCTTACATTATTTTAACTATGTAATGAAATTGAGCGCGAACAATTCATTTCTGCGCCCATAAATAAGACAATTCTTGGTTTTTTATGAGACTAAATATTGCTTTGATTTCAACAAAAACACACTTGATTTTTATTCGTGCATGGTCTATTGGAGGAAAACCATAGGTATTATTCTCTGGTATTTCAGGAATATTTTTCTTGAGGATTGAAAGTATGCACACATTCCAAACGACATTAGTAAAGAGATATTGAAAGAGATTTGAAATTTAAATCTGGCGTTTAAAACCAGAGTTCCATGATACGGAACTGCCGTGATGAATAACCATGACACAGCTAACCCATCAGAGTATTTTCATGCAATAATGGCAATGATTCTTTTAAACTTTCAAATTTTGTCTTGTTTTTTTTTTATCACCAGCCTTAATTGATACCACCTCACATCCCGTTTGTTATTGGACTTTGGTTGATATTTACCTTAACCTATCTTGTATTAGTTGAGTGAGAAATAATATAAATGTATTTCCGAAAGAGTAAGTTAACGATGATAAATGTTAATTTCTCAGTGAATGCGAGTTGCGTGATTGATTATATGTGATTGTACCTCTGATTTTAAACATTAATTGATACCATTTTAACTTGGGCTACAAATAGAAACTTAAATCTAAGTACCGGAGACCAGTTGTTAACACCAACATATTCAGAATGCCAATCAAGATTCAATTTTAGATTAGCTGTCATTTCTGTGGCGGCCTTCGTAATTTAGGTTTGAATTAAACTTAGATCAGTTGCTTGGAGACACAGTATAAGTGGGACTTTCCTTACGTGGCTTAGTTACGACTATTTTTCCATGTGTTCTTTTTGCCATGATTATCCATGTTTATGGCGGGGTCGCTCTTTGACGCCGTCAGCTAGAGAGGCTACATTTTAGGGACTCTGGGTGAATATTCATAATTCTCTCGTATTCATAACCTCTGCCTGCCCGTATTAAATAGAAATCGATGCAGGGTCACTGAAGCATTATGCGAGATACTGACAAGTATTTAGTCTCCACAATCTTCAGTCTTCCTTGCTGTTTCATAATTTGTGTTGTTCTTCAAAGGCATCACGAAATTTAATTGATACAGAAATTCGCAATGATGATTACCGTGCCCACAGAATATAGAGAATTTCACTTAATTGATAACGATAGCGACAGCGTGAAAGATCTCATCCCTGGTAGATGAATCTTAGACATCTACATAATACTCTCTGAGCCACCACTTCTACGGTGTATGGAGGGGGTGAAATTACCAAAAATGCACTAACTACATGCAAATAACAGCTAAAATGCTACGAATTCATGGAGAAATGTTGCATACGTTGAACACAACAGTCACGTGCAAATAGGTGGTTAGAAACTACATATTAATGGATTAATTACTGCAAAGAAAAACATTATTCTAAATATACTTATGAGGATATCCCCACAATGCATGTGTTAGTATTACTTACACACGTATCGTGCACTACGGACTACTCCAACAATTTGTACCAACCTAACCCTTCGCTATTCTGCCTATTGTACTCCCTTATGGTACGCAGGAAAAATGACATTTTAACCTATCGGTACGACAATCTATTCCTCTCATATTTACTGATCAAACCTAGCATGACACGCAGGGGTTCCTAATACATATCTAACGACATCTGCAAAGATCAGCTTCGAAAATTCTTAAAACGTTTAGCCTAAATTTTAAGCTGCGTTCTGATAGTAACTCCCATTCTAGTTCTTCTATTAAACTCGGAACGCTAATACAATTATCATAACCACCTTTAACAAACCTAGCCGATCTCCTTTGCACGCGCTATAATTCCTTTATCATAACTCACTTGTACGGATCCCATATGCTAGCGGCATATTATAAATGAGGCCTGACAAGTGTGAATAGCTTCTCGGTTGACATCAATTGCTTTGCGCCTCTATTACAGTGCCTTGTTCAAGTGAGAAATAATTTTTTTAGGATTATTTCAGCTAAGATAATTCAGGAATATCAATGTGTGATCGGTGATTTGTTCCTAATCTGAGACCATCATCGGTCAACAATCCTAGGATTGGTTTGACACAGCCCTCCACTCGACTCTTCTATCGGCCAACTTCTTCATATTGACGTAATTCCTCTCTTTCACGTCCTTCACGACCTGTTCCATAAATTTCATACGAGGCCTTCCTATGCTTTGTATCCCGTTCACTTCTCCCTCAACGATTGTCTTAAAAGGGCCATCATGTCTCATGATGTGGCCGATCGAGTTGTCTCGTCTTCTTCTTAGGGTATTCAGAAGACTTCTCTTTTCTCCCACTCTTCTTGGAACTTCCTCGTTCATTACTCGTTCGATCCATTTTATCTTCATCATTCTTCGGTAGCTCCACATTTCGAATGCTTCCACCCTTTTCTTCTCCAATGCCGATCGTTCATGCCTCACTACCCTAAAGAAACAAATCCTCCAAATGTACGTTCTGATGAAGTGTTTCCTTATCGGACTAGGAATCCGACTACAAGGATAACATAAGTGATCATGAATCTTCAGAAAGCTCACGGATGCGTAAAATATAATTTTATTGCGCGCACATGATTTCCTTTCATCGAATGTTTTTCTTCTCGACTACAAGTCGTGAGGATGATTCTTATCGGGAGCTGATAAATAGCGTTTGCACGTAGCAGTTGACTGCAGTTGAGAGCCGCGATATATACGGCATATCGCTAATTCTACGTTTTGTCTGCACCAACTTTTATGCGGCTACAAGCCGCTAGCTCAACGTTGCCATAACAAAGAGAAATATTTTGATGTCACTGGAGATAATCGCATAAATGTTCTTCAAATAATAAATTCCATTGCCATTTTTATAATCTATCCATTCTTTAAGGAGTAGAATCTTCCTTTCGGAGAGGGATGTCTATGTTATCTTAATCTACATCTACACGATACCCCGCATGGCACCGCGAGGGTATGTGGCAGGGGGTGAAGATCACCAAGCATGCAATATTGACATGCAAACAAGCAACTTTATGGTCTCATGCAACTGGATTGTTAGTATCTATAGTATTTAAGGGATTAATACATGCATTTTGCACTACATACTACTCTAAAACATTTTCCTTACCTATCCCTTCGCTATACTGCCTATTATATTCTCTTATAGTTAGGGGAAACATGCCATTTTTAATCTATCAGTACGACAATCTATCTCTCTAATCTTATTTATCTGGTCGAACCTATCATAATAGGCTAGTGTTTTTAATAAATGCCTAACATCTTCAGTAAAGCTATCCGATTGAAATTTCTCTAACATAGTAAATCCTTACCTTAACCTACGCTCTGATATGATTCCCACCCTAATTCTTGTATTAATTCTGAAACACATCTCAACCTAGCGTAACACCTTGTAACGAACCTAGCTGTTCTACGCTGCACACTGTCTAGTTCTCTGATTCATTCCGATCCCATACACTGACTGCATACTCAAGGTGGGATCTAACTAGTGAAAAGTAACATCGCTCTTTTGTCTTCTCATCACATTTCCCAAGTACTCTTACCTTTTGATTTCAACGCTTTCGATCTTCGTGTTACCAATTTTAAAGGATCGCTCCATGGAATCATTCCTCCTCCAAAAATTGATAGCTACATACTTTTTATGGTTAGGTTCTAACTGCCATTTGTCGTACCACTCTTAAATTGCATCTTAATCCTTGCTAAGCCATTTCCTGTGTTCTTCTTTTGATATAACCCTGTACACTACCGTATCGTCTGAAAAAAGTCTAAGCTTACTACTAACTACGGTATCAAAATTGTTTATGTATAAAAGAATTAGAAGTGGACTTATTGCGCTACCCAGGGGAACTCCCGATGTGACTTTGATTGTGTACGACATGATACCATCTATGACATCTCTCTGCTATTGCCCACTTAAGAATTGTTTTACCTAGCATACAAAGTCTTTATCTATACCAAAACTCTCTAACTGCTACATTAATTTATCATCAGGAACTTTATCGAATGCCTTTTTAAAATCTAAAATTTTCGCATCAACTTCATTAGGTACCTTCTGTTTTCACCGTAGACTAAAATATCGCGTATATAATAATGCTGATTGTGTGTCGCAAGATCTACCTTTCCGGAACCCATGTTGGTTGTTTATGAGCAATCCCTGACTACCCAAATGCCCCATGATCGAACTGACTACAATGTGCTCAAATATCTTACAAGAGATTGACGTGAGTGAAATGGGTTCATGAAGGGGTTCGTGATGGTTCGAATGAAATGGGAAATGAAATGATTTTTATATCCAAATTTCTCCATCCAAATTGTATCAGATGTCTTGCATTACTAAACACTGGTGATTGTTGTGATTCGTCTGGTTACGCTTCCACTGGAAAGAGACGGACTTTAAAATCGCTAATAGCTAGAACGTTGATCGATAGTACTCGACGCATGTCCAGTATTCTTGTCCATCCTGAACTAGCATCGCAGTTGCTGTTCACATGTGCGAGTGTGGCTTATCAGTTGTTAGTACTCGTCTGACATAGCATTCAACTGCTACATCATAATGCAACATAATACCCTAAAGGTGAATGGCAGATTGATTCATACCAAACATGCTTACATATCATGTACTAAATATCATAGTCATTGATACACTTCTATTTATGCTGTTGGATATATTTACAGCTATTTATATCCCTTATCGCACGAGGAAAGAAGGTCATTTATAGTCTGTTAGTTCGACAATCAATTTCTATAATTTTATGATCATGGTCCATTTGCCATAGGGAATTGCAGTTCACAATACTTTTTAAAACGTCATCAGTAAAATCATTACCTTGAAATTTAATAGAGAGATTAAGTCTAAATTTCAACGTACGTTCTGACAATTATCCCCATTTTAATTTATCCAATAGACTGGTTACGCTAATATAGTTATCATACCGTCCCTTTTTTAAACTTGCGGAACTTCGCAGCATATGTTCGAGTTCATTATTTAGGCATATTTCATATGGATCCCATACACTGCCAGCGTATTACAAATGAGGTCTAACTATAAAAATCCTTTTATTATATCCAAATTCTGCGGCAAGAACTGCTTCGTTTAACACAACTTTGCAGGAATTCGACACACCAACAATGCGGATGAACTCTCGTAATTACCACACTTAAATATGGTTAGCGGAATGATATTTAGCATTGAACGATACGCGCATTTCCTTCGTGTATCAGAAATCAAATATTTACGGAATTTACGACAAATGAAATTAATACGGATCACCAGAATTTTCCGTTTGCTACGGGGAGGAACTTTACCCAAGGTACCTCATGTTTATTCAGTACAAAAGATAGAGGTCATCGACCACCAGCCACAAGGTCGTTAGTTTTTAATGTCATCCAGCAAGTACAAGAAGTGTTACGATTTCCGTAACGCCCTATTTATTCTGAGTTGAAGACGATATAGTCCATTTGCTTGGAGTGAGATAATATGCTTTCCTCTGAAGACTACGTTTATTTCTCTGCGAGTTATTTCTTTCGATTATATTCCATGTCTCTCGATTCTCTTTTGCTGCTTCTACATAATCTACGTAATACCCTGCAAGCCACCATAAAGGTGGGTGGCCGGAGGTGAATTCTTACCAAACATGCACTACATATCATGCATAAAAAATGATTAGTAATAATATACTAATAACAATTTCACTATTTAAAAAAGATAAATATAAAAAGCAAGCATGCATAAACATGCAGTTAGTTGGGTTAGCTTAAAGTCCTCATACCAACATGCAGCTGCCTACGCTATCCATCGATACACTCCTCGAGTTCATTAGTAAAATTGGGCGCTATTTTAGTGACTGCTGGTGAAGATACCCTTGTGAATTTTTATGATTTAATGGTAAAGACCTATTATGTGTATGCACTGAAGCCTTTTTTTATAAAGATAATTAGACCAAGTGTGACATTTTCAACACATAACACAAAATTACCGTTTCCTTCATGTTCCGGAACGAAAATTCCTAGTTAAATCGTAAATATTGCTTTTGTTTGTGCTAAATATACCTGAATTTATTCAATACGAATGTTTAAAAATGTCATTATTCACAATTTTAAGCGTTAATTTTCGCTAAAATTAAAATACAACCGTGCAGGTGACTGATGCCGTTTGTGAGTGCTTCCTTTTCTAAATTCTCATAATGGGTCAATCTTGGTGAAAGTCTAGAGTAAATACGATTTTGTGGCTCTGCATGAAGGTCTGTAATACTGCTAAGTAAGATTGATATTTCTTTTGTACTAGATTTTCCACGAGAAAGATTATTTTGGATTTGTATTGACCCGTGAATATTTCGTATTCGTAAGCAGATCAGCAGACAGAGAGTGCAGAGATCATATGCAGAGGAAAATGAATTTTTCCGGTCCCATAAGTCCATATGCATGTCTTTTTGGGAAAATTTCAAATGTTAGTTGACGATGAATTATGAGTATTACATTTGTTTCTTTCAAAAATAGCTAAATTTATTCGATAGAATATTTCTATTTCTAGTAACTAGTGTACATTACTAAGAATTGATGGACGGGAAATCTATCACTCGTAAATGCTTTTGTTTATAATTTAAAATATGTATTGATGATTTTGGTATCATGCACTGATTGGGGATAAATAAATTAAAATATGACGGCCTCACTTGCTCGAAAAAATTCCCATCACACTTTTCTTACACTCAATTAATAATTTTAAACTTAATAATTTCTCTAGAGTTTGATGCATTATAAATAACACAAATACAACATTAGAAAATGGTCAGCAAGAACAAGATAATTTTTACGTTTACTTAAATGGTTCGGATTTTTTGTGGGAAGTTTGAATTAGATTACTTAGATCAAGAATTGCTGATGATTTTGAATTCAAGTAGAGTAGATTTTAAAAATGCCACTAAAATATCTCACCCATTTTGCTGTGAATATTTTCGGTAGTCTCTTGTCGTACATTAAGCTTTTTTTAGTACAATTACGTGTCTGCGCAGCAGTTTTATGTGTTCACATTAAAAACAATATTTGCTCAATTCTGTGAATCTCATTTTCGGAGACGTTAAGTTTCATTAGCCCTACGATGGATATCAGTGCATAATAGCAGCGGCAATAGTAGCTGCAGAGGAGTGTTTATGTGAAATAATGGGAAAGCGTTAGGGCTCACAAGTCTGCAATTGTTTTTAAGGCAGAGGTTTTCTATTGTTACTCTAATTGTCCCTCATTGTTCTCAGCATTCTCCTAAATGAAAACTTAAAATACTAACAGAGGCATTTAAGTTTCCGTCAAAAATATTAACAATCCATTCAATTATTAGTGATATTTCATTCTTGTCATCATCATCGTGGGTCAACAAGCCTAAGATTGGTTGACGCAGCCTTCCAAAAGGTTCTCTCATCACTTACATCTACACCTACAGAACAACATCCAAACCACCGCAATGCTGTGTGGCAGGAGGTGACCCATCACCAGATATTGATTATCAATAGCATTATCATAGCTTCCCTCTTCAAATTCACATAATTCTCCCCTTTTCCTTTCTGCAACTGAAATTACTTGCGATAATTATTTTATGCGAGACCTTGCCTTTGTATTCGTTTCATTTATGCTTACCTATACGATTGCTTTCATCAATCAATCATATCTTACGATATTGCCGATTAAGTTTTCCCATCTTCTTCTTAGCTAAGAAGAATATGGGAAAACTTAACCCTAGGGTTTTCAGAAGACTTCCATCTCTTTCCTCTACTCTTCTTAGAACGTATTTGTAGGTCACTCGGTCGACCCATTATATCTTTTGTACATTTTCACAAATATGTAAAAATTGTTTTAAGCTTTGTCATCTAATACCTCCTAAAGAGCTTTGTCACCTATATCTACACCTACATAACAACATCCAAGCCACCGCAATGCTGTGGCAGGTGTGAGCCATCACCAGGTATTGATTATCAATGGCATTATCATAGCTTCCCTCTTCGAATTAACATAATTCTCCCCTTTTCCATTCTGCAACTGAAATTATTTTATGCGAGACCTTCCCTTTGTAATCGTTTCATTCATGCTAACCTATACGATTGGTTTCTCAATCAATCATGTCTTACGATATTACCGAATAAGTTTTCTCATCTTCTTCTTAGGGTTTCTCTTTTCTCCCCCTCTTCTTACAACGTACTTATAGGTCACTCGGTCGAACCATTATATCTTTTGTACATTTTCACATATATGCAAAAATTGTTTTAAGCTTTCTCATCTAAAACCTCCTAAAGAGCTTTGTCTAGGACATAATGTTCTCAAAGCTGTGGAATTAGATACCGGATAATGAGAGGAAACAGTAGCATGATCAATGGGATTAGCGGTCATAGGGATCCTTACGCTCAGGGATTTTTATAACAGAGGCGATATATCGGCACCCTTCAAGTTTTAGGAAAAAAAGTATGTATAAAATAATTAGGCACCTTGATCGGCACCATGATCGGCACTTTGATCGTAAGGGTTGAGAAAGCAGAACGCCCTGTTACGAGAAAGACGGGGAGGAGGATGATGCGACGGGAAATGTATTTTTTTTCATTTCAGGAAGAAACTTTAAAATTTATGTCGTCTCCAGTGTTCTATGTAGCCATAGTCACTTTATTATGCGTGGAATAACAGTGCTGACTCTAATGTATTCCTTCAAATTACTACCCTGGAAGCAATCACCGTCAGTGTGTTGAATTTTTAGTTTAAAGGCAACATTAAGATTAGGCTTCAGTTGGATTGTGGACATATTTACAGTTTAAGTTAATTCTTTGCACGATTAAAAGCAATATGTCGTCTTCCGACAATAAACCCGTGTTCCATTGTTTATTTCCGTCTCCAACTTCTCATTTTGTTATGCTTGTCAAAAGTTTCTTTTAACTTAAATTTTTATGGAACAATTTCGACGTGAACTAAGTATGATATGTCACATTCCACTAAAAACAACATATTAACTGGTACGATATCAATCGTTATAGTATCTGCATTACTACAGAAAAATGGGTGTTGACAATATATATAATATGCAAGACAATATTTTTAGTTCCATAGTATGTACATACGTAGCAAGTTAGCTCGATGTTAACGGCTCGTTATTATTAATTCAAAAATGTTTTCTGTCGTTGCAGGATGCGTTGGAGAGCTACGATTGGAAATTCGCTCCCCGGAAGGTGACTGGGTTTGGGTCAGGAATCTGCGTGGCAGACAGAAACAGAGGAAGACGGAGCAGTCTCAACAACAGGAGAACTCATCGGTTGGATCATGGGTGTGTAATGCTACGGTAACAGTAAATATTTTTCAGGTTCTACGAATTGCAAGGTAAACAAGGCTTATGTAAAATGGATGTTTCTGCATTATTGATACTTCTTATTTGTCTTAGGAGCCAATTGCTCCACTTTCAGAAATGATCAGACGTGATCATAGTCTGGAATAATGTGAAGGTACCTAATTGGGTAATGCAAGCTTGCTAATTGATATAGAGTCCCAGATAACTGTGGGGGCTCTGATTTCCTCAGGTATTATGGTGGAGTACTCCACCACTCTATACACACACATACCATATATACACAAACACATCATAGTACAAGTGGCCACTTGTATAGCGAGTCATGACTCTAGGCAGGAATAATTTTTAGTGTTGGGTTTTATACATGATGTATTGTCCTGAAGGTTTTATTTGCTGTTTTTCATGAGTTTACTTTGCTGTGCTTATTTTTTGGGTGAATTCATGTTTCCTGACGCATGTATTCATATAATGCTGTTTTATTGAGTTTCTTTCAGATATAAGAGGGCGCACAATGGACATCGCATGCTGAGTAGAGAGAGAGTGCATAAAATGCATTTCTGGCTTATTGCGTTAAATGTGAGCAACTTGGCATTCAATTCATTGCTTGCTTGTTTATCATGTTCACTAACCCGCTCTCTCCCTAGGTAACTCCACAACGCCCCGGCCTGTCAGTGGGTAGGATATGTAGTCAGTTTCCAATATTTTTAATCAAAGGCCCTTCTGGCCCATCGTAATGGAAGGTTAGTTAGGTTTTACGTTAAGCTGTTAGCATTATTTCGTGAATGCGAAGATTGCTCTAGTGTTAATTCTCAAAATTCTTGGAATTGATCGCTAGTTACGAAGTGCATCCAGGTGTACTTAGTTTCTGGGTGACAATTCCTCGCATTTTTTCATAAAATGCATTTCTGGCTTATTGCGTTAAATGTGAGCAACTTGGCATTCAATTCATTGCTTGCTTGTTTATCATGTTCACTAACCCGCTCTCTCCCTAGGTAACTCCACAACGCCCCGGCCTGTCAGTGGGTAGGATATGTAGTCAGTTTCCAATATTTTTAATCAAAGGCCCTTCTGGCCCATCGTAATGGAAGGTTAGTTAGGTTTTACGTTAAGCTGTTAGCATTATTTCGTGAATGCGAAGATTGCTCTAGTGTTAATTCTCAAAATTCTTGGAATTGATCGCTAGTTACGAAGTGCATCCAGGTGTACTTAGTTTCTGGGTGACAATTCCTCGAATTTTTTCATAAAATGCATTTCTGGCTTATTGCGTTAAATGTGAGCAACTTGGCATTCAATTCATTGCTTGCTTGTTTATCATGTTCACTAACCCGCTCTCTCCCTAGGTAACTCCACAACGCCCCGGCCTGTCAGTGGGTAGGATATGTAGTCAGTTTCCAATATTTTTAATCAAAGGCCCTTCTGGCCCATCGTAATGGAAGGTTAGTTAGGTTTTACGTTAAGCTGTTAGCATTATTTCGTGAATGCGAAGATTGCTCTAGTGTTAATTCTCAAAATTCTTGGAATTGATCGCTAGTTACGAAGTGCATCCAGGTGTACTTAGTTCCTGGGTGACAATTCCTCGCATTTTTTCATAAAATGCGTTTCTGGCTTATTGCGTTAAATGTGAGCAACTTGGCATTCAATTCATTGCTTGCTTGTTTATCATGTTCACTAACCCGCTCTCTCCCTAGGTAACTCCACAACGCCCCGGCCTGTCAGTGGGTAGGATATGTAGTCAGTTTCCAATATTTTTAATCAAAGGCCCTTCTGGCCCATCGTAATGGAAGGTTAGTTAGGTTTTACGTTAAGCTGTTAGCATTATTTCGTGAATGCGAAGATTGCTCTAGTGTTAATTCTCAAAATTCTTGGAATTGATCGCTAGTTACGAAGTGCATCCAGGTGTACTTAGTTTCTGGGTGACAATTCCTCGCATTTTTTCATAAAATGCGTTTCTGGCTTATTGCGTTAAATGTGAGCAACTTGGCATTCAATTCATTGCTTGCTTGTTTATCATGTTCACTAACCCGCTCTCTCCCTAGGTAACTCCACAACGCCCCGGCCTGTCAGTGGGTAGGATATGTAGTCAGTTTCCAATATTTTTAATCAAAGGCCCTTCTGGCCCATCGTAATGGAAGGTTAGTTAGGTTTTACGTTAAGCTGTTAGCATTATTTCGTGAATGCGAAGATTGCTCTAGTGTTAATTCTCAAAATTCTTGGAATTGATCGCTAGTTACGAAGTGCATCCAGGTGTACTTAGTTTCTGGGTGACAATTCCTCGCATTTTTTCATAAAATGCATTTCTGGCTTATTGCGTTAAATGTGAGCAACTTGGCATTCAATTCATTGCTTGCTTGTTTATCATGTTCACTAACCCGCTCTCTCCCTAGGTAACTCCACAACGCCCCGGCCTGTCAGTGGGTAGGGTATGTAGTCAGTTTTCAATATTTTTAATCAAAGGCCCTTCTGGCCCATCGTAATGGAAGGTTAGTTAGGTTTTACGTTAAGCTGTTAGCATTATTTCGTGAATGCGAAGATTGCTCGAGTGTTAATTCTCAAAATTCTTGGAATTGATCGCTAGTTACGAAGTGCATCCAGGTGTACTTAGTTTCTGGGTGACAATTCCTCGCATTTTTTCATAAAATGCATTTCTGGCTTATTGCGTTAAATGTGAGCAACTTGGCATTCAATTCATTGCTTGCTTGTTTATTATGTTGACTAACCCGCTCTCTCCTTAGATAGTGTAGTGCGTGTGAACAGAAGGAAGTGACAATGAAAGTGTTTTGTGTGAGGAACGAGAATATAGTGAGAGTGGTGTCAGTGTGCTTTAAGTGTGGTGATAGTGAGGTGATAGTGTTGTGTCAGTGTGCTACATGTGTGGTGATAGTGAGGTGATAGTGTGGTGTCAGTGTTGGTTAAGTGAGTGCCGTTTTTATCCGTGGGTGATCATCAAGAGGACTAGAGAGACACTAGTGAATTGAATTTTATGTAAATAAATGCTTATTTATTTGTTTTGCTCCTTTATTTGCTTTCCCTTCCCATAGCTTCGCAGTGGCAGCAGGCCAGGAAGAAGAGAAAGCAACTGCGACTGACAACGAGTACAAAGGTTTTTATGTAAGTGTTGCGTTTATATCTTTTATTTTTTTATTTATTTATCTATTCATTTGTGATATCTATATATCTGAGTTATTTTACTATATTTGGCACTTATAGTGTGTAGGGGTTTGCATATCGGTCGTTTGACCCGGGTCAATCCAGGTTTGGTCGTTGAACTCCGGTGTTGCCTTGTGCACGGGCTCTTAGTGTTTTTACTTAGGTAGGAATCACACTCCTAGCGCCATCATGCGCTACCATGCCATTTATATTTTTAGATTATTACCCGTGTTTACGAATGTATGCCACTGTTCCTTTGTTTTATTTTTGACGTTGTATTCAACTTCCTTTTACAGGTTTTTCCATTAATGTGTTTTCTTTTGCAGGTACATGTGTGAATGATATATTTGAGTGGGAATTTTGTTGATTGGTGGATGAATGATGATGAACAGGGTCAGCGCCGATAGGTCTGCGAATGGAAGAGGTAGGCCTAGGGTATGTAGGCAGTAGATTTTTTAGTTTAGGGGGTGGGTGGATGGGTAGAATAGAGCTTAATGACATAGGTGCTTAGCTTCTAGTTATTAATTCGCTTGATCTCGTCGCGTTATGCCCTGGCCCTGGGAGTGAATGCGTGGAATATGCCTCTGCGCAGCCCGAAGGGGAACGCAGGGGGAAACGCCACGTTAAATAAAGGTTAACGAGCCGATGGCGCGACCTCTTGGGTTCGGCATGGAATAGCGCCGGAATGTGTTGATTGAATGCCCAGTGTGAATGAGCCAACATTTTTATCCTTTCGCTGTGAAAAACGACTATAGTCGACGATTTTTTCCCACGGGAACTCGTTACATGACTTTTATCGACAGTCTCGAAAGAATATGTTGGTAACACCCTCTAATCTACGGAAGTCTGCTCTTCTGTGAAAAAAACATCAGAAGGACCTCTGCTGCGACCTATGTGCAGAAGTGGGAAGTGAAAAAAAAACGTGTCACAGTGGGGCAGCGCCACCTGAGGCTTAAATATTAACATTGTGATTTTTCAATATTTGAATGACATTTCATTGCAAACTATGCTGAAAACGAAAGCGAAATTAGTGACAATTTTATTACTACACAAATATTCAATATTTTATGCTGAATTATTTATGATCCATGCTTCCTAATTTCGCATTATTTCTTCGCAGGTAAGCCGGGGTAATTTTTGGCCCAAGAGGAGTCTATTTTGTAAAAACTGACCTCAGCGACTGGAGCCCCTTACTTATTACTACTTGTGGCTATATTGTTAAAGCGGGCAGAAATACATAGGCATTGCAACTCTAGGAGAAATTTCCAAAAAAATGACCAAGGCCTGAAAAATGTTTTTTTTTCTGCCAGAAATGTTTTCCATCCCTATTAATCCCTCTCATTTCCATCAAACCCACGGTGGCCTTGTTTTCTGCGCAGATCCACCATGTTTTTGCTTGATCAGTACGTATGCGTAGATATCATTTGGTAGTACGCATATGTACATTTAGTACCAATACCTATAGACTGATTTAGACTTGATATTTCGAATTCGTATTTAAATCCTGGTTTTCTTTTAGTTTCATTATTAAGAGCAGATGGACACATTCTTTACGATTTGTATTACGAAATTATTATTGGAGGATTTAGCAGGGCATTCTATCCTGGAATTTATTTTTGGTAATTCGTACCTTATTTCATTTCTTATTGCATATTATTCCTCTTTTTGCATACGCACTTTCTTCGCATTTCAATGCAGATCGATGTAATGCATGCGTAAACTATCAGGTCATTAAGTTTATTATAAATACCTGAGTTGTCTTTCACATTTTAGTATTCACTCTACTGTGTAACCATGAATAATCCAAATAATGCACAAAAAGAAATTTGCTCCCTTAGTTAGAAGACGTATTCATAATGTATTTAATGTGAACAACATATGTGTTGCCTGGTTTTTAAAAAGTGTTACATTTGCTTGGTTATTATTTTGTTCGTTTCAAACGTTTTCTTTCAGGTAATTCGAGTATTACGTTTTTTTCGAATATGGAGTTACTTTTGATCCAGCTTATGACATGGTTTTTAGTTTAAATACTCTTAATTCTGGCTATAAGTAGCTAAATTGGATATAAGTGGTTTAGATAGGGAATGCATACCTACATATTATCGAGTTATATTATAATATAATACTTTTAATTATTTCATGTGACTTAAATCTATTATTTTCTGCTAACATTTTTAGTACCCAAGTTATGAAAGGCATTGAAATTTATTTTTTTTTCCTTTTTTTATTATTTAAGTAAAATGATTTTAGTCTTTTGAAAAAAGAAGCGGCTATTATATTTATTTACTCTGTAACGATGACTATATTAAGAGACTTAACAAATTTGTTCTACCATAAAATTTCTTAACTTTGCGATAATATTTATCTTAGTTTTTCCTTTTCACTGAGACACGGTTTATCCCACCTAATATTAGCGTTTGTAGTTTTTGTTCACGTTTTTACTGGTAACATGTACTCCTTGTTTACTCTTTTAAGGTGTATATTAAACTTCAGGGCTTGTCCATCATTAATTACTATCCAAACAACGTCGTTCTATGTTTACGGCCTCACCTCGACTTTGTGACCTAAATTGGCTGTCTATATTCCTGCAAAAATGGTTTACGAGTATCTGCTACAATAGTAAGTGATATTAAGAATAATTTCCGCAATGTAGATGCAAAGTAAACATCAAGAAATATTGTTATTATCATTGACTCATCATTGGCACCAACATTAATGAAAATTTATCAATGCATTAATTCCCAGTTCACCTGATTTTTGTCGTCATGTTCACGTTTATACCGATATTATTACATTAACTTGCAATCTTACGCATGCGTTTTCCAATCTTATGCGAAATAAGCAAAAATGTTATGCTCCATTTCTTTGAAGTGCATTAAATAATGCATATACGGTGATCATTCGCCCTCTGTTGTACACCCTCGGTTTGCCTTGCATGTTATTACGCATATGAGTAATTGAATTGTTTTTGCTTTTATAAGTTTTCGGCCCTTTGTTGCAATCCTTATGTATTCACGACTTATAAGAATAAAAACATGAGGAAAAAATATACCCCATATCGTAAATTGATGGCATGTTTAATATGTATGATATTCGAGTTTTTCATACAGGGCATTACATGAAATGGTTACAATGCTGTATAATAAAATAAAGATAAATAAAAAAATTGATATAAGATTTTTATTGAACCACATTAATTTTCTTATGAGATATTCTTTTCTTATTATTATCTTTTCTTCTTCTTTCTGATGTGATCCCCACCATGTGATGTTTATTGTTTTGCATTGATAATTAACCGTATTGTAATTATTAAATTTTGTGATGCATATGCTGGTTAACTGAGATTTTAAATTATGGCTATTTCGTGAGTCATTTTTTAGAAGCATGAAAATAAATTTATATCGGAAATTCAATGCGTTGACTACTTAATGCTTTCCTTAATTTTACCTTAGAATCGTTGTACCGGAAATCGTATGCCTCGTAACTCAAGAAAATTCTAGATGCATGCATTTCTATTGGTCCAAATTGGGAGCCAAGTTGATATAAAACATCCAATTGTACAACGACATTATTGAATTAGTAATACATCAATTAATATTCCGTTGTTCACAGCTTTTGCCTTCTATTATTGTTTTTGTGTAGAATAACCTCATAACCGAGTGGCGTTTTAAGGTTGCTAATAAGGAAATAGAGTTTTCTCTGAACCTTTTTTCGAGTTTGAAATAAATGTTGAGGAGGTATATATTTTTCGTACATGGAGATCGATACTTTCTTAAAATTTCCCTGTTCGTAGGCTTAGACTACAGAAGTTATCGATATATTTTGAGCCATAAACTTTGTTATAAACAAAAAAATATTATTAACAAGGAACGTGTTAAGGTGCCTTGGTAATTAAAATAAAAGACCCGGAGTCTTCATTTTAAAAAATTGTATCACATTCTATTTATGGAATATATTTTACCCAGCATATTTTCATTTCGTGTCATTTTTTATTGTAATAATGTCGTATACGTGTATATATTTATATTATATATATATATATATTTCTATTTCCATAACTTTTCTAAAATTTGTACCACTTGACGTCCTAAACGTAATACCCTGAAATTTAAACTCGCGTCCCCGTCCCTAGAAGTATATTGAAATGTAATGACGTGGGGAGGGAGGGGTCGCATAGTGACCTAGTTTGTATCACGTGATTAAATGACTCCCATGTTGTTTTTCGCCACGGAAATGAAATCAATGGCACTTGTACGCTTGTCTACGTATAAAATATTTACCACGTTTTTTTCCTGCAGATACTCACTCCATACTTCGGCCGTTCTTTGGCCGAGTATGACTTGTATCCGAATATACGGTTTATCGCAATTACTGGCAATGAAAAATTTTAAGATCTAGGACGTTGGAAGAAATAGACGGGAATATGTATTTTTTAAGCATACTATTATTTTTAATATGTATAATATTAGGTATATTAACAAAATATTTTTCTTCCCAAACATTTTGAATTTTTGTGTTATCATTTCGTGATCCGTTTATTATTGATATAATGCCATATAAAACATATGTCCATAGCAATAGTTGGAACACCTGTACCGGCAGGAAATTGTATATTTTATGTGTCTCTTCTATATGGGTGTTTAATTATGTTAATTTAATACCGCTCTGTTGTAGGAGTGTTTGATGAGAGAAAAGTCAGTCACTCCAACTCGGGAAGCTTTCCTCTGAGGTGTCTATGCTCCTTGATTGTACTTATGTTAAAAATTCATGTGAGTAATGAGGACGATAAATAATAAATTTTTTGCATTTGCCAAATACTAACGCTCATGAGGAAGACGCTATGATGACGCATATTTGCCTCATTTGAAACTACTCATTTATCCATAATTATTTTTTTCTAAGAATTATTTGGAATCTTTTGAATGATTAAAAAAATGAAAAAATTGTGATTTTCATATGGTTTGACAATAACATTAAGGTTACCTTAGGACTAGTGATTTAGCGATATTTACTGATTAGCGTTTCTATCATTTAAGTACATAACAGAATGAAATGTGGATACAGGAATATTTATTCCCTGCCTCTATTTTAATCTTAAATTGGTGTCAATTAGCAATGCTTTCATGAATCTATATATCTATATACAAAACCCTTTTTTCTTTGTCTTCTATGTGACATGGTACCTATGCAACAATATATTATAATAACCCAAGCAATGATGTTATTGGTTTTTTTCTTTTTGTATCATTCACGGCTTGCATTCTATTTTAATAAGAACAAATTTTGCTCGCAAGTATTGTATTTGCGTTAACGATGCACGCCGGGCATTGATCAACGTTTATTGTGCTACTTCGAATATGTGACGTAAATTGTTTTTACACTTCCTTGCGGACTAGTATCCCAGATATTGTAATTATACCCTCTTATCTATAATTATCTTATCACCATTTTTATTCCAAAATGCATTATTTTTCTCCTGTTTCCGTAATTTGATTCGCCGAAACTACGTAAATAATAAAAAATATAACTTTTCACCCCTTAAATGGTTTTTTTAGTCACAATAAAATTGGCAAACACTTATGCTCCATGCCTCGATGTGCTGATCTTTCACCCACTTTGTACACCCATGCGGTTCCTGTCAGGGTTTTATATAAGTGTAGAAGTTGTGTCGTTGGTGTTTTCAATTTCACATTGATGTGCGATTACATTCACTGATGTGTGTTCACGATCTTCAATAACTGATCGGTACCAAACTGTTTACTATATGTTGGAAAAATATACCCTTCATCACAACGCCATTCAAAAACCATAGCAACGTATCTATTATTTATATGGAAACAAATGGGGAATGGTGTTTTATTTTTTATAATGACATTTTTGAGTATGTCAAATTTATTTTTCCGATGACAAATCCTTTCAGCTTTGTTTATGTATACTCCAGTCACTATCAATTAGCCGAGTTTGACGAGATTCAGTTGAAAATTGCATTAACTTTTTTCTTTCTAAATGAATAATCTCCGAATGTTGGTGACGAAGAAATACTCGCCCAAAGTGGTATGCCGTACGATACCAGTCATGTGGTAAAATACCTTTATTTTGCATTATTTTTTATGTACCTATTTAAATTTGAGTAACGATTTTAAAGAACCATTTGCAACGGCTGCACCTTTTTCAATAAATCTAAAGAATTGACTACATTTATACCAGTAGAGACTTGTTCTTTGAAATTATTTTTGTGATTGAACGATTTTCACCTAGGATATGTAAAACATTCAGCGTTTTTTACGGGAATGTCCTATTATTATTTTGCATTTATTATATTTGCCTGCATTAATCTGCAGTTTTAATACTGTGGTATCTTTTTTATATACATTATCGTCATTATCTGCCACGAACTTTATTCAAGTGTTACCTGATGGTGATTGTGATTTTAAATAATTATATAAATTGATAAATCAGAAACAAAATGATTCGCTTCCACTCCATATCGCCTGAATCTTCAGAATTAATTATACAAATTGTTGACACTGACTTCCATTAAAATGTTTGGAAAGGATAGACCCAAGAACTCTGCCTGCATTTACTGACTACATTGCGAAACAAGAAAGTGTATGTGAACCCTCGATTTTTAAATGTAGGGACTTAAAATTAAATAAGACGAAATTTTGAGGGGTGGGAGATACTATGCTTTTTTAATTTCAAATGGTGAATGTTTCCTCTCATTATTTTTCTCAACAATCGCATGATATAATATTAGGATACCATGCATTTGTATTCATGAAATTTGAGGTCTACGGCTGAAATTGAGATACGTATGTTCGGTCCTCTTACAATTCTTATGGATTTTAGGTGCTTCGACAACTAAAGGTGATTTCGCAACGGGTAATTCTTTATCTCACTCAACGTATGTGTTATGTTTTTCCACAGCAGATATGATTTTGTACACGGATGCTGTTCAAGGAAATATTTATCTATATTAAAGCATCGTTGGAAGAATAAAACAAGTAATGATTGAACCTGACTCTACTTATTACAAGGGAATACTACGGCATTATTGAAACTGAAAAAAGGTTTAATAACTCATCCAGCATTCCGCCCCATCATGTGGATGGCAGGGTTTAGAAACTATGATGTCATGCTCGTCCAAGGTCCAAGGCATGCAAATTGCGAGCAAAAGACAAGTGACTGACGTACAGGCGAAAATCAACGCGTTATATTTAAGCGAAAAATTATTTACTTTATGATGGTGATTTACAACTTGGATTTAGACGTTCCTTCATGATTCTTGATTTGTACATCCCTCCTATCCTGGAATTATAGGATGAAATATCCTGACTTATTTAATTTTTTATTCAATGTTCTATAATCTCGTTCTGATTATTTTCATGACGGACATAATTTTCGGATGCGCTTCGTTCTCATTCATTCTAATCAGGTCGTCAGATTTTACTTTAAAATGCCAGAGTTAACGATTAAGTTTCAGTTGTCATTCTGCTGTGTGAACCTGAATCGTTTAAAAGAAATTTGAGTATCTCGAATAATTTTATAAATTTTTATTCCTCGGAACAGAAAAAAATGTCAAAATGTGTGTTATATTTGAGTTATTTGATGTTATTTTTTGGTCTGAATTTTGTTATGGTCAATATTATGATGTGAAGTTTTGTATCAAGTTATTATATAATACGCTTAAAAGTGGATATTATTGGGTAGGACGGTTATTGCATAGCTGCGCTTATAAAAATTATTAACCTGGATATTTTCTTTATCTCATGAGACTGCATTCTATTCTTTTGAGTGTAATAAATATCATCACATAAAAACTATATTATTTGCTTGGATACCTTTCTTCACTGCACGAGACTGCATTTTATTCTTTTGAGTGTAATAAGTAATAATAAATAGAATAATATCAATTGCTTGGATACCTTTCTTTACTTCATGAACCTCTATTTGTTCTGATGAATTCAATAAGTATTATCAAATAAAAAAATATTATTTGCTTGGATACCTTTCTTTACTTCATAAGACTGCATTTTATTCTTTTGATTGTAATAAGGTTTACTAAATAAATATTATTTACTTGGATATCTTTCTTTACTTCATCAGACTACATTTTATTCTGTTGAGTGAACTTCTAGTTCATATCGAAGTCATAAGACGACTACCACTCACTTTAAGTGCACTGAAACTAATTTATGACTACTAAATCAGTAAAAAGGAAACGTATAGTACCATAGAGTTAAGAGATACGAGTGATAGCATCTTCTATGATAGTACAGCACGACAGGCACTTACTTACTGTACCACGGTTACATATTTTTGCCATTTTTATAATTAATTATGTTAAAATTTTAACAATTTAAATATGTATATAAATCACACGGGGTCCCAGAATGCCAGCTGTAAATAAGGGAAACAAGTCCATGTATATCTCATACAAGTATATATATAATTAAAAAAACAATTACGTCGTCGGTTATAGGATTCACATTCAGTAACAATGATTCGCTGATAAAAATATACATCACCCATTCTGGTGGACGCCACAACGCAGCGGAGAAAAAGGAGGGCAAAATTGTACGAGGATTAATTGTATTTATATCATCTCGAAGGCGAACTTTGGACCGGAAAGCCAAAGTTCGCTTTCCGGTTCAGGTAAACGTTTTCGTCCGGCAATTTTTAACGCTAGCTCTAAAATGCAGTTGAAGCGAGGAAGTGATTGGCGATTGTGTTGATTGTGAACCACATTTAACAACTCCAGAGCAAAGAAAATAGGGGAGTAGGTACATTCTTTACACAATTTTACCTACATCTACATAATACCCTGCGAGCCATTAGACGGGTGTTTGGCAGAGGATGAATTCACACTAAACATGAATTTCCTATCAGGCATGAAAAGGATTAGTAATTATATTGTACTTTTAACTTCACAGTTTAAGAAAAAGATATGAATAGAAAAGTAGGCATGCAAAACCAGTCTACATACGGAAACGGAACTGGTTCTAGAATTACAAATGTGAGCAAATTAGTGAAAAACCAGGTTCATCATCACTTATTTGAAACCACGTACTTCTTTCGGTATTTATTAAACTCTTTGGACATTTATTCAGTGCAGTAATCATGCTACGAGGAAACAAATTACTGTAAAGAATCAATGGAAATATTTATATGCCATAAGGGAACACAGATATTGTCAAGGAGATGAGGTGGTTAATTTTGAACCATTCATTTAGGGAAATGAGAATATAGATAGATAAGCGACTTTATTTGTGTGGAACTTAATGTCCTTTCTACCATCTAACCTCAAGGGAGTGGAGTGAAGAAGTTAGCAGGGAAATTGGAAGAAAAGAGCTAGTAAAAATTAATAACTTCATGGGGTAATCATATTTGAAATGCTTGTGGCACTGCACAGAAAATATTGGGGTATGTGAAATGAAATATGGGAAAGCACTCTAGTTGCCAAAGAACATTTAAAGATGTTATTTTGCATGTGTGAAGTCTCACTTGCAGTATGCAGCAAGCATTGTTCGATAGGAATAAAGTAACTTGAAACTTTAAAATAACACAAATTGAAATCTGACACAGCCGACATATTTCTACCTCAACAAATTATCAGCAGCACAGACTGGAGAAGGAATTAATAGAGATCAACTTTCAGACCGAGCGATGCAAATCCGTCTATCCCACGCACGACTCGCGATTACAACACACACTAAGTACAATTCCTTCAAACGATTTGTACACCGTACTTCATTATTATTTGTCAAAGCCTTATTTCAAATAAAAGTCAACATAATGGCTTTTGATTTACCACCTTCTGCCCTACGTCCTTGCCACGACTCGCAAGGTTATATTAAAACAGTCAGTGCCGTTGACATTTGCAATGCAATCTAGGAGACGGAAGCAGGCATAAAGAGCTAGAAAAAGTGGTACGCAATGTGGTGAAGAGCTGTGGCCTCAGGAGGTATAAGCAAATTCGAGCAGTTGATGCTTATTTAACAGAATCGCACTTTTTCTTCGATATCACTATTTTTAAAACTTCTCATTGAAGTCAACTCTACACGTTCACGCTGGGCATGGATTTTGAGGGATATGGTCGGAATATTGGATCTTTTCTAGCAAATGTTCCGCGGATAATTATCTCCAATTGAGCATTTAAATTCACTTAATGCTGAACATTATTTCAAGACGTGCACGAAATGAATGCCCAACCGGATTTAAACTCGGGAAATTGCTTGACCACTTCTTTGTTATCTTAAAAATGATTGCAGATTAGAAACTCAAGGCCGTTGGCCCAGTATAAATACATATGTGGACCATTAAAGCCATTCATTTCATAACTCCCTAGGCCAGCAGGTCTATTGACCTATTGATTCATTCAGGTACTTGACATTCCAGCTTTCGTACACATTTCTGGCAATGTGCGCTACATTCATGCTGAAATCAAACAGCCACTCAGCTGAAGTGCTGGGGTTACAGCAATAAAGATACATGCTGCAGCTTGGAAACATTTTAGGAATCCTGATAAATGTTTTTAACCCTTCATATCATAAATTTTCGAGGTGAAATATTCTTCGTACTTTTTAGTTATAAACCGAATAAGGATATAGAAAACAGGTGGCGATGGGGTTTCATTCTTTGTTACCTTAGAAAATACCACAAAGTAGAAACTCGAGTCCGTCCGCCCAGCAAAAAAAATGTGGACCATAAACCCTCTCTCGTTTTGTGTCCTACCACATCATTAAGGTGGAAGAGAGTTGAGTGTTTGGAGATACCGTATAGGCTAAAAGGGAAATAGCTGGCACAAAGGTAACATTTGATGTGGAAGGCATGAAGACGGTGAGAAGCATATGTTTTCTTTATCATAGAGTTCAATGGAGCTTATGTTAGCGCCTCGAGGAGAATAGAATAGATGTAATTGAAGGACTCCTTGGAAAAGGTTGGGAGAAGAATACAGGAATGAGGTCAGGTTCGGAAGAAAATGACACGAATATGTGCGAAGGCGTGGATCAGGAAAGGACGAACACGTTGCGGAAAATTCAAGGAACTGAAGAGAAGTAAGAGCAACAAAGGAAGTAGAGAAAGAAATGGGAATTGGAAGTCCACAAGGGCAGCGAAATGGTTTGGTGCATTGCAATGACGGATGAAATAAACATGCGTTTAAGGCAGATCTAAACTAAATACTGAAAAGCCGTGAAGCACTGAGTGGATACCTTCTTCTGCGTAGCTACCCTTAGGTAGGTAAAAGAGGTGATACAATTTATTGGAAAGAATTTCGATGGATGGGGGAAAGTAATAGTTGAATTAGGGTTTGAGGTACTGCAGATGCTAAGGTATTTCACTGTCAAACCTGAGAGCTAAAAGGAACACCAGTGGACGTTATGTTAATGATGTGCAGGTAAACAATCATTAAAGCACATGCTCATCAGATAATGCTGGTGAATGATTGATAAATCAATAGTGAGTGAAAATTAGATATTAGCTGATCATGATTATATGATATTATAATATTTATGACACACCGACGTGACTCACGCCATGTTGTTGGTTCACACCAACATTTTATGACTGTATTGTCCCGAAAGCTTTGCATTGATGCTAAAATTTATGAGAAAGTATTCCTGATGACAATTTAAGACTGAAATCCAATTTTAAAGTTATCATAATGAATGTAAAAGGGTAGCATGATGTCAGACGCAATTAAGGTCATGAGAAAACGCGCAACAAATTAAATATGTATGCTAAAACAAAATTATTTACCTAATAAGATCCGAAGAAACCTTTTTTAATTATTTATTCCATTAGCTCCACGAAAACCCTATCGATTTGTTACGATTTCTTAAACTGTCACTGTTTAGCAAAGATGAAATAAATGACATGCGTTATCAAACAAATAAGTGTAAGAAAATGAGGAAAACGCAACCATCCAAAAAGTGTTACCAGTTTGCAAAAATGAACGAAAGGTGTATGCAATGGAAAGTGTTGGTAATCAGTGATGAATTTGAAGTAGTCCATGTATATTCTCTTCGATATGGTTCGAAGCGGTACGCAGCGCGCCGATAAGAAGTAATACCAAATTTGCAAAGTGAATATGCACATCAACTTGACTGGAAGTAGAGATTTTAGGACGCAAGTAGTAGAAGCGAGACTGTAGTTGAGATTCTGAATATGTCCCTCAGCCTAGGCTTTTATAAGTTTCAATTGATCAGGTTAATCCCACTGTCTATCCTAATGTATTGATCATGAGGTAAACGAAGATACCATGTCCGCAGATTAACTTCGTATAATGAACAGAGTACTGGCTTTTAATCGTGAGGACACGGTTCAGTACTCCGTTCGTCCACCTTGACGCCTTCATAGTAGCAATGAAAAGCGTTGTGACTTCCACAATTTTATTAAACGAACTACCGGTTTCGGCTGTCGTCTAAATGAAGGCGTCAGTTTAATTGACGCCTTCATTTAGAAGTAGTAGTACTCGATTCGTAGTAAGTAGTAGTAAGTCAATTCGTAAATAGTTACTACTCTTCCTTCATTCCTTATTAATTCTTTTCGAACCGGGTAATACTACTACTTTTTGTGGTACATCTAATCTCTATTATCTGCTACTCTCTGCGTATTAATGGTACATACATAAATGTCTTACGACCCTTACGTGACTTGGCCGGCGAGTTATAGTTCTAGTTTTCACGGCTGACAAAATCTTCTCTCTACGATTAGAGAACACAATAGACAGCATAGCAAAAGGATTGGTAAGGGGAAATGTTATCATAGGAGTGTATATTGCGTGATGCATGTATTGACAGCCAATCCCTGTAATACTATGTAGATATTAACCATTTAGCTGCATGTGACCCTATTATATAGCATGTTTCCATGTCGTAAGTAGCCTGTTTGCACGTCACAAGTGTATGTTTGGTGATCCTCACCCCATGCCACACACCCTCGCGGTGGCTTGCAGGGTATTTTATAGATGTAGATGATGTAGTAAATGCTCTTTTAGACTTGATGAATTCTAAACAAAAGCAGAATGTCTCCCACAATGAGATTTGAATCTGATAGGCGACGAAAAATATAATTATTCCTATTCCCAAGAAGAAGAGAGCAGAGAAATGCGAAAATTTTAGGACTATAAACCTGATGACACGGGCATCAAATATATTGACAAGGATCATCTACAGAAGAATAGAACGGAAAGCAGAGGAGTTACTGGGTAAAGATCAATTCGGATTCAGGAAAAGTAAGGGTTCAAGAGAAGCAATATTGGCCCTTAGGCTGCTTATGGAGAAGGGAATGGAGAAGAACAAACCTACCTTCATTGCATTTGTGGATTTAGAGAAGGCTTTTGACAAAGTGGATTGAAATTTAATGCTTGGAATTCTGAAAGGAATTGGAGTGTCGTACAAGGATCGAAAAATTATCCACAGTCTGATTAAAAACCAAGTAGCTGTGATAAAATCTGGACCCAGCTGTGAAGAAGCATGAATAAGAAAAGGAGTGAGGCAAGGCTGTGCACTGTCTCCCGTAACTTTTAATGTTTTCATCGAGAGAGTCATCAACAAAATCAAAGATACGTCTTCTGCAGTGAATCTCCACGGAGAAAAAAAAGCATGCTGCGATTCGCTGATGACATAGTCCTCACAGCAGAGACAGAGAGGGATCTGAACAAGATTCTAGTAAACATGGAAATGACAATGGCCAGAGTAACGATAAATAAGAAGACAAAGATATTAGTGTGAAACAAGAAGGAGGAGTCCAAAACCAATATCAAACTAGGAAAACAAAAACTTAATGAGGTGAAAGAGTTCTGTTATCTGGGAAGCCGAGTAACCAACGATGGACGAAGCAACAAAGAATGGTGAGCTGAATAGCCCAGGCAAAGAGGGCATTCTTTCAAAAGACGAATCTACTTACAGCAGGAAATATAAGCATAGAAGTAAGGAAACAATTCATCAAAACGTATAACTGGAGCATGTTTCTTTACGGCAGGGCGGCATGGACGATGACAGCAGCGGAGAAGAAAAGGGTAGAAGCATTCGAAATATGTGCTATCGAAGAATGATGAAGATAAAATGGAGAGACTGAGTGACAAATGAAGAAGTCCTAAGAAGAGTGGGAGAAAAGAGGAGTCTGCTGAAAACTATAAAAAGAAGACGGGGCAACTTAATCGCCCACATGTTAAGACACGATGGCCTGATGAAGACAATCGTCGAAGGAAAAGTGAACGGGAAGAATAGAAAAGGCAGGCTTCGTATGAGTTACATAGAAGAGGTCGTAAAGGACGTAAAAGAGAGGAACTACGTTAATATGAAGAAGTTGGCCAGTAGAAGAATCGAGTGGAGGGCTGCGTCAAACCAATCCTAGGATTGTTGACCCTTAATGATGATGATGATGATGAGGCGACGATTGTTTCGGGAATCAAGATCGGCAAATTTTGTCGGCCTAAACATAAGGTATTACTATTCGTGATTACAGAATTCTCTGTCAGCTAGTGTTTCTTACCCTTGGAATAATTAAGACTAATGAGATGAACACTTGAAATTTATTGCATTTAGAAATCGTAAAATAAACAATGAAAATTTCGCAAACACGTAAATAATCGCCAAATATGAAAATAAATTGAATCGGTTAAATTTGGGCACATTTATAGGAATAGGATCCACTTCCATTGGAATGAAATAGATTTATAGCTCCATTAAGTAGCCTTATGAAGATTAACTTATGCCAGAGTGGATAAGTTTTGGGAACGATTGCATTATTTTTTATGCTTTTTATCATGCACATTCTCCATAAGAGGCGATCTTTTTGCCGAGGGAAAACACAATATTTTGTGCCGAGGAAGTGGGTTCAAATCCTTCCCAAGCACCCCCATTCTGGCTTCATTGTCACCCGTAGGCTTGCATGCTTGTGCCGCCTCCAATGCATTCTAACTTCCTTGGATTCAACGACGCACCACCACTTAAAATTGATAAGAGACACAAATCGATGCTTCTCTGGATTAAGGTCGTGGGGTGTGGAATCGCGCTCCTCCCTACCATGCTGCACGAAAGTAATTCTTAGGTGTACCAGAATAAACTGTGCAATGAATATGTGCTGACGATATTGACGCATGCACGGGGCACACTTTCATATCATGCTACTAGAACTTATATACACAATACCCACTATGACAATACTGCTGTGAGTGGCAGGGGTTACTAAGTCACTAACTACATCTACATAATATCCTGGCACCCCCGGGGTGTGTAGCTGGGGGTGGACTATCATCAGTTATAATTTGTAAATCAGAGTTCACATTCACGCTAACTATCATGAAAGCATGTAAAAAAGGAACACTGCTTTGTGCATACACTTGCATTACAACTGAGATATGCTACCATACCGAGATCACTAATGGACATGCAGTTACGAAACTTGGGAAACGTTAGCTATAAATGGCGCTGAGTTGTCAGATTTACCAAGTAATGTAATATTACCTACATCCTGCATAGGTGAAACTGGGGAACTACATAGTTTGGCAGGTGGTTTTAAATTTTCGTTTAAATGTTAGCTATAAATGGCGCTGAGTTGTCAATTTTTACTAAGTAATGAAATACTACCTACATCCTGCACAGATGAAACTGGGGAAGAACATGGTTTGGCGAGTGGTTTTAAAATTCGTTTAAATTTCGGTCATGGATGGTGCACGGGAAAAAAATCTATGCTTGACACGGATTCGTATGATCTGTATGATGTGATCAGTATCCATAAGGCCCGTAAGATCTTGTCTGATGATACGGCGTGAATACGAACACCCACCTACTGGGTTGAACTAGTCAGAACTTAAATCGCCTAATTACTCAAATATGTAGAGCAATTTAATATCCTAGGATGCAGGACATGTGGAGGAATGGGGAAGATGATGTGAGAAATTAGGGTGCCATTAAAGAATGTGGATTACACCTTCCATTATTCGAAATGCATAAAATAAAGGTCATCGTTGGTAGTTTCGAGTTGGCAGACCAGGAGGTAACGTTCAAAATGTGGAAAAGTTAAGGAGCGGTAGAACTCCCTCATGAAGACAATGGACAAGGGTCCGATAAAATCTTCGTAAATCATGAGCCACTCTGAGTAAATGTAATTAGCTCATTAAATTCCCTAGTGTGTCATTTTTATTTTAGCTTCCAGTATGTCCAGAGTCAGCCATTTCAGAACCGATCCTGATCCAATCATCTGCATCGACTTCTCTCATCATTCAATGCTTATTGGCCAATATATCATTTCAATCGATAGTTATGAGTAGAGCGCGGAAAAAAATTCTTCAATTTTGCAAAAAAAAGTCGCCTAAAAAGTCACCAATATTTTTGAAAAAATTCTCTCAAAAGTCTAAGTTATTTCCGTGAGAAAGTTGCTGAATTTAACTGAATTGTTGGAGAAAGAGCCTAGAGATGCTAGTTCAGGCATTAGGGGATTTTACTTGGAAAAATTAGAGGTAGTTCTGGAAATTGATTTATTCTATGCTTTTTGGGTCGCTGAATTCGAATTTCTAACTTCCCACCAAAAATTCCCTATCCAACCCCCCCAAATTTTGAAAATAACACTCAAAAAATCGCTTTTTTTAAAAATCGTTTAGTTTTAATTCTGGGAAAAACTAATCAAATAATCGGAAAGTAGACAATATAAGCAATAAAAAAGGTATTCTAACATTTTGACGTAGGACGAACAGGGGGGCGCCAGCGCACCGTGAAACATGCGCCTCGGCGTCGCGGGGCTGTATGCTCCAAGTTATGCAACCACGCTTAACCACTCACGTCGTTTATATTCGCTCTCCCGTCTCCCCATGGTTCATTTCCTTCGAAACTCACCCTCGCATCTCATTGTTCCTCTATTTCAATATCTGGAAGTTCCAAGCACCCTACCTCTTACTAAAATGGCATTAGATGACAAAGAGGGTGGAAGTACACTACATTGCAAAAACCTTGGAAACAGAGTTTTTACAGTCAAATTTAAAGGGGAAAGTTTTATAATATACAATACAAAACAAGTTCTTAATAGGATCAATAATGTTAAAAGGCAGTTGAAACATGATTTAATAGTTCAAAACTTAGTTTTCTGCTCAAGAAAAACCGAAAATGAGAAAAAAGTACTTATTTGTTGTCCATTGTACAGGTCAGGACCCCTATTTTCGGGGAAGCTGAGGACCTTTTTCTCTTGTTTTTCGCGATAATTTTAAAATCTTCTTCTCCGCTTGATAGCTGCCGAGGGTCCAGGTTTATCTACGTCATGCTTGCCTCGCTACAATGTAGGCTCATTTAATGATCATCTGCACACAATATGACGCGTTCACCTCGTCGGAAATTCTAGATGATCTTTCATATAATTGTATCATTTTTACACTAATCTCCTAAACAAAAGCGGAGTGCTACCATACAGTGTAGCGCTGTCGGCTTGTCAGCAGACCACCCGGGTTCAAATAAGCTGGTTCATAAATAGATCAATGCATTCTTTCAGATCAATCTATCCCTTTGTGAAGTCTTTGGACACCCTCAGCAAAAAACTCGAAGTGCGAGGTGGCCCAGGGAAAGGAACAATATGTGAATTTCACATGCAAATGGATAAGTACGGGGTGAGCTCTACTCTCACTTATCTAAACCAACCTTCGGGTTGAAGCACTGAGTGAGTGTGATTATTTCATGAACGGTGGAGCAATAAAAAGAATTCATTGCAGTTTCCGGAGCTATTATTAAAATTTCGCATTAACAATTGTTGGGAGCTTACATTTGACAGTACATCTCTGCTCCGTGTAGTACCGCATGAAAACACAGATGCATCCAACACACAGTTGAACAAATGTGATCACAACAGCCAATTATTAACTTAGGCATGTGGTTTAAATAAAAAGGCCCATAAAAGTCTCTTTTAATCAGAAAAGTCCCGCCACGCCAAAAAAGTCCCAAAAAGTCTCTAAGAAAGTCATTAAAAACAGTTTTATTTGATGAGATTGGTGAAGATTTGTATTTAAAACCACAAAAGTCCCACTTTTACAAAAAGTCAAAAGACTTTTTTTTCCGCGCTCTAGTTATGAGCCTCTCCACCCTTTGCTGAAATATCATAGCATACGGCGTTAAAGAAGTGGGTATTACGCATTAATTACCATGACAATTTGGCAAGCCAATTCGTTCACGATCTGGCCGTGGTAGCCAGGTCGATGGAGCACCGGCCTAAACTGAGTTAGAATCTCACCTTGAGAACTTATTTAAGTGACTTAATTATACGATTAGTTGAGAAGATGCCACTACTTAAGCATATAGAGCGGCTAAAACCAATTCCTACCTTTTTTGTAAAGGACTTCTATATGCCTTCAACACCCATCTCCCATCGTGAGCTAATAACTACCATAGCCCTAAATGGCGAGCTTCACCTGTTTTTGGTTATCCGTCAATCATCTGCTTCTTTCTATGCCCACAGCAAAATTTTCAGAACATATTCAGCATGCAATCAATGAAAAAAAGTTAACCGCGTTATTTTTGGGGTAACACCACAGATGACCGGATTAATTTGTTGAAGTCGTGAGAAAAATACGGGAAACACATTGAAAAAGTTTTTCATTGAAAACTACGAACATTTCTACTTCCAGAAAGCGATCGATGCTTCATACCACAGTTCATATTTATCAGACGCTCCACTCGAAAGGGGAGGCGTCGTGGTGGGTGTGTGCACACGGCTGGCGTCATATAATCGTCAATAATGGATTCTTTCTTCCCCGGCATCCAACATCGCTTGCTTCAAAACCTCCCTCTCAGCCCCATCCCCAAAGCTCGCCCCAACTCCTACCCCTCAATCCACCCACCACGTAGTTCTTCTCCCCGGCTGTCGACTCCCTCCTACCCTCTCCGCATACCGGAAGCTGCCGGGGAAGCGGAAGCCGGTGATTGGGACGGAACGACACGCCTGCGGACGCAGATATGCTACCGAGCTTCTGCTTGCACGCTGCCATCCAGCCCGGTCCACCATCAACGGGAGCGGAGTACGTCGACACTTAGCTTGAGAATAATTAATATTCGATTTAACGGCTTAACATCGAATGGTGGCCTAATGGTTAGAGTGTTCGGCTGCTAATCGGAGATCCCGGATTCGAATCCGGCAGAGAACCCAGGACTCGTTCCGCAAAACCCAATCTGTGTTACTTTTAGGCTTCCAGTTCTCCCTTGGAGACACGGGTATTGCCGCGAAAGGGACTGGTCGCTTCATACTCATATGTAAAGTCATAAGCTGTTGTAGAGTACTCGGCCTGCCTATCCAATGGTCAAGGTTTGAATCCTAATAGTGGCAGAATTTTTATACTGACATACTAGCCCCCATTTGAATGCCTCGTAGAGAGATTTTCGAGTCTAGTACTCTGTCCGCCGGATGGGATGTTAAGCCGTTGCCCCATTGGCGCGTTTCGCTGAGAGCAAGCTAATGCCGAAGCCGGATTATCTCCATCCTTCCCGCATTCCCTGAAATATTCCTACCTCTACATCATTACACACCTATTCTAAATGGCGAATTTGATTTGAGCTTCGGTTGCTTCGCACGAATAACTACTAATGCTTACTCGTAAAACGCCGCTGATATACATTGAATTAGGGATTTGCTGGGATCAATGTTTACGAAAAACACAGGCCTTTGGGTTGATCTCCGTGACTTTAGTATCGTAAAGTTTAACGCATTGAAAAAAAAAGAAAATGCATGTAGAAATCACGGACCGTTAATCGATAATGAATTATTACAATCATACAAATTTGGTCTTCTGTGTGTATGAGAACCGTTAGATAAATTCACGTTCAATACGAACTTTCGCATTCGTTTTTGAGATTAGTCAAGTTCTGTGGCCAGAGTAGGGGCCTTGAATTCTGAGGGATGCATATCAGATTCCTGTCTACCATCTTTACCCAGATATGGCATAGATTTTTTATGGAATAGCGTTCACTATTCAGGTACCATGTTGAGAGAAACATGAGTTTTATTATACTGTCGAGGATTGACATTTATGACCGGCACTACTCGTCTATCGGTAGCGCCTATATTTTTTATCTATTTACTGATGCCACGGTCAATACTGATGCTTGCTTTGGAAACAATTCTAAATTGACTTTTCACCCTTGCAAATGCTAGCTGAGTAGAGGTCTTTTTTGCAAGGGTGCGACCAATATCTACTTCATTTTCACCATTAGGAATATGAGGTGAACCCGATTGTATTCAGAGACGGGTGGAAAATTCGTGATGGACATTGCATCATTAGTGGTTTCTCTAAAATGATGTAATCAAGGGTTACGGTTTCATGTCCTATTCAACGGTCTGAGCTTTGCACAAAAATTAAACTTCACATCACCCTAAAGTAGCCCCCAAAACGACACTAAAATATTTCTCGCACCCTTGGGATTCTAATCCGATCCCTCTAGGTGGGAAACCGATAGGCCGCTTGATCCATATATTAGAGAGTATGTATATAGAGAGAAGAAGTGGATTGTTGAACCCGACGCTTAGTGGAATTGCACGATGAAAAAGGGAATCGTAAGGAAAATTTAAGAATTCAACAGATTAAAGTATGCTTTAATGCTACATCTTTCGCTACAGTGTAGCGAAGCATGCCACAAGGAGTCCCTTTCCAACAACTAGCTACACTATAGCGAAACATGCCGCATTACAGCAAACTTTAACTTGTGAAATGCTAAAGTTTTTTTTACGATTTTCTTTTCCTAGAGATAAGAGTACATATGTTTCAGAGAGTACGTCAACTCTACTCTCTAGAGTACATTTTTCATTAGTTTATCAGTCTCTACTTACGTCCTGCAAGGAGAGCACTTCAAAATCGGTTCTCCGTCCGTTTGATGGGAGGATAAACCATAGTCCCCTTGACACCTTTTGTGTTAGGAGTAGAATGATGCTGACGACGGGTTTCTCTCCACCCTTCCTCCGTCCCCTAAAAAAGTCTACCCATACTCAACTACTCACCCAAAAAATCACCATTAAAATGGGGAAAATGACCTTAGCTCTCTGTTTCCTCCTCCATAATACTACAACTGCTACGCTCCCTCGCTGTGTTGTATAACCTAAGCAATTGGAGCAACAAAAGAAAAGCGAATTTTAACAATACAACTGTATCTCAATATTTCATCTTTGTGCCACGCAGTGATTGGTATTTTCCTCCTCTATATGCAGAGCTACGACAAAACGAGCCACGCCAATACACTTTGGTCCATAACTTCGCAGAAACGACGTTTTTCTCGGCACCTTGACGCCGTGTCTTTTGCTTGTTTCCGCGTTCCTCTGTCCGCAGGTGCTCACTTTCGTTTCGGAAAAAATGCCGCTATGAAGAAGTTAGTGAGGGGGCCTGTCTCCATCGAAGCAACTGGCTATGACGTGTGATGACTCTATCGATTCCTTTTCATTCCTCTCCCGAGATATTGTGACCTTAAAAGTATCGCGATGAAGGTCATTTCCTGGAATTGCGAGAGAAGACATGATACGAGGGTCGATCCTGACAGAAGTTCAATTCTCACAACACACTACACGTCCGGTTGGGACTTTGACAATGAAATCCCCATAGACAGAGAGAAGTGGCGTGCAGAACGGCTGATAAACTATGACAGAATGGACTTGACGCCTATTTTCATCCCCAACCATATAAGTCAAAAGTTATTGATACAGAGCAACTTAAATTGGAAACATTCATCCATTGATGCATTGAAAAACTGAGACCTTGATACTCTAGCGTAGAATTTTACTCCGAAGGAAATGAGAGTCGACTCGCACGCCCAAACTTAATAACATAAAATGTTTTCAAAACGGATCAGAAGTGTCTTTGAGAGCTCAAGTAGCAAAGTACATGTATGCCTCAGAGAAAGAAATCATTCAACTCATTAGATAACGAGAATTTTTTAATAGAACGATAATACAGTATTTGCATACTTTTGGGAAGCGACGTCAAAAAAATCGATCGGTACTTCAGACACTAAATTTTCATTCTGACGTTCGATAGGCTTATCGTTAATTTTTTTATAAGCAACAAGTCTAATAAATTATTATTGCGCCGAAACACTGGTCCGCCATGTTTAGTGGCCTGTGACGTCATCTCCCATTCTCGACCATTTGTTGATTTGGAGATAGAGTGACTTGGTAGCCTTGGCGTGCGACTGTTTTGATATTAATCCTGCTAAAATTATTGGGACGATTTCCATTGCTGTGTGAAATACATTGCAATGGAAGAAGGCAGTTATTCTAGTAATGAAATTACAGATAGAAAGATGAGGGGCGATGAGGCTTTGTTCCGTTGTGTTAGGAGTTCGAGAGTGACAACACCCGAAAAGATTTTCGTAAGCGCTCCAGATAATCCTGTATGAAGAAGAAACTGTTAAATTTCCGCTCTATGAGACCTGAAAACCATGTCATTTCTGGATCATCTCATCTCCGCTGTTGTGCTGATCACTTTAACGTGAGTGTAGCAAATTTACTTCAGAAATAAGTTGTTAGTAGTTTCATAGGCATAATACTGCAACACAATTCGTTGTTAGGAGATACTTTGCTTAAACTGTAATTATAAACTTTTTGTGCTATACTTTTGTTGTTCTAATTGAAATTGCGGAACATTGAAGGCAATTTAATCGTTCATGAAAATATTACTGCGGCTGAATAACTAATCAGTATCGTTTGGACCGATGGTTTTATTAGGGTTTCCCATGCCGTATTTAAACGGCCTATAGTGTTGTATTACGATAATTAGGTCGTATATCTTTTACTTGTCATTTTTGAACGGTTTGCATTATATCTTTCCTTTTTTAAGTGGTTCAAAATATCGTATGACTACCCTTATGACATCATTGCAATTAATGTAGTATTCAATTGATTAATTATGTCATATTTAAACGGATCATAATGTTTTATTATTCTCATACTTAATGTAGTATATTTGTTTTTTTAACATAACATTAATATCTGTATTTATTTGATACTGATGTGCGATATTTGCCTCATGATATAATTTATATTAAGACAAGTGACGACGGCTAAGACTTGGAAGAAAGTAGTTACATATTGTTTGTTAAATATATATTATTTCATTTTCAGTTAGAAAAGGATGCTGACAATTATATGAGATGGAAAATAATGGGTGGCCTACTCCGAATCAAAAGAAGTGTTGTGCCTCATGTTTTTCAGTGCTAGTCTAGGCCTTCAAATGTGCCTTTGACTGAGAGGCCTGTTCTTAAGAAAAGGAAGGGGATAGGACTACTTAGAAGTGTTTCCAAATTCAGCGCATCAACTACGATAGCTGTAGAGTATTTGGACTTTCCTCAAAATGAAGATGTATCCACTCCAGCTGGGCACCAAGAGGACATCAACTGTAACAACTCACTACAGTTACCGATTGCTGATAGTATTCAAACACGCTCTCCTTATCCCTCTTTTTTTAAGTTGATTCCCTTGACTCTAAATGTAGAAGTTTCATAATACTTATGGAAAAGGGAAGCTTAAACCTGAGGGGAAATATGAGTCTTATATTTAGTGATCTCAACTCTGTAAAAAAAATTTGTACTAAAACGAAGGGTTTATTTAATGAAACACAGGCCACTTCCTGTAGGCACTCCTGTAGAATACAAAAATAAAGGATATGAACTTCGTTTATTGGTAGTCACAAAATCAAGAACGATTCCATAATTAATAAATGAAATTGAAATGAATGTCATTCAAGTCATGCGGTATTACTCTAATATAGCTACCTCAAGGTTTAAAGTGCGCTATTAAGCTTAATTAGTTATTTAGTAGGGCTTAAGTGAATTTACGGCTATATTACGGCAAATACATAACGAAAGGCATAATTCATGGTTTTCTACATAATATAACGAAAGAAAAATAATAATAATACGACGACCGTGATAATTTTACGCCTCGCTGGTCCCATGCAACATAGTCTGCGTTTTTGCACAGAAAATGTCCGTTCATTACCGTAAGGACGACCGGAAGATCGTTGGGACTTGCGTCTGCGAATCCAACTTCTATGAACAAAAACAAAAGTTTTGTGTCAAATGACGAAAAAAACTTCAAAAAGGCTAAGAATATTTTCATCCTCAATGCAAAGCTAGGCTATTTCGCTACTGCTAGTATGGGAGATGACGTTATACTTCGAAGAACCAATGGTTGGGCGTTAAGACCTAGGCATTTTCGACGATAAAACAATGCATATTAAAAGTTAGTTCTTGAATTTATTAGTTGGAAATATACCTTGGAATTTTGAACGTGGCATTTCGAAAGCAAACATTACTCGCTACAATAAATTTCAAACAAAATACCTCACTTAAACAAATACTCTATTATCGGTCACAAATTCTAAAAAATGAGACCAAAAATATGTTTGGAGAATTAAATTACACCAAAAGTTTATTCACGTGTTATTTTTGAAAAGGGTATAAGATTGATCTGAATCCATATTTCGGAGAAATATCAGATATTCACGACTTCAACAAAAAAATGCGGGGTTGTTCAAAAGATTCTTGAGTCTCTATTGGTGCGGCTGAGGTTTTTGATTAAAATACTTTTCTGGAACTACTTTCCAAACTCAAGGTCTACATACTATTTTTCTCATCGCCTTTGGACTTTTCTATGTGCAGTTCCCCGTTCACTTAGTTCCTCGAATAATCCGGAGTTGACTGCCGAGCACTTCCTCTCCTCGCAGCGCAACAGGACAGCGTCTCGTCGTAAGTTGAGGCGCCTGACCGACTTCCTACCGCACGTGTTTCATTTCCTCGCGGAGCGGAGGAGGATTTGAGGTGGGGCTATCAAAGGGGGCACCTTGTGCAGCCAACTAGTCGGAGGTCGTTTCTTCAACCTTCCATGCCCACACGGGATATCAGGCGCTGTACTTCGTCCCAGACACGGCTAGAACCACTAGCTGGATGCTCACAGGAGAGAAAAAATGGAATATTTGGCGAACTCACCTCCCAACGTTTCTGAATCTAAAGTTTCCAGGTGCATGGCGCAGTGTTTCTTCTGTGAAACTGTGTTCGATGAGCGCTCACCATCGTCATCATTGGACCCATCGTGGGCTATGCTCTCCCGATGTTATTTCGCGCATCGCCTGAGTGGACTTTCCTAGGAGCAATTTGCCGTTCACTCCGTTCCTCGAGTAATCCGTAGTGGACTGCCGAGCAACTCCTCTACTCGCAGCGTAACAGAACAGCTTCGCGTCGTAAGTTGAGGCGCCTGACCGACTTCCTACCGCACGTGTTTCATTTCCTCGGAGGAGGAGATGAGGTGGGGATATCAAAGGGGACACCTTGTGCAGACCTTGTGTGTCGGAGGTCATTTCTTCACCCTTCCATGACCACACAGGGTATCAGGCGCTGTACCTCGTCCCAGACGGCCAGAACCGCTTATCGGAGGATGTCAGGAGAGGCAAAATGAAATATTTGGTGAACTCAACTTTCAGCGTACCTAAATCTAGAGTTGCCACGTGCATGGGGCTGGGTCAAACTGTATTCGATGAGAGCTCACCATCATCATGTTAGGATCCATCGTGCGCTATGCTCTGCCGATGTTATTTCGCGCTTGAAAAGCCTCACCCTGCGTATGCATCAAGTTTTAGAAATCCGATGAACAGAGATTCAATTCGGTAAGCGGACAAGATACATAAGAAGGCAGCACGTTTTAAGATGAATTCCTATGGATGTATAGAGTCTCACCCGGCTATAGGAAGAGTTTGGTTGGGAAACCCTAGTGACCGGAAAGTTGATCACAATATTGAAGTTACAAAAAATTTTTAAAACACACGCAATCGATCCTTAAACTGAAGGCGTATTTCTAACCCCAGAATACATCAGCAGGACCAACTGAAGCGACAAAATAAGATATATTAAATGTGGACCAGGTGATGCAACAATTCGTTTATCACAAGAACAATACATGACTACAACGCGAAGAATATTTAACTCTTTCAAGCACATGAAACATCATACTACCCTATGAAATAGAAACGTTTTCCTCAGCTAAACTCAACTTTACAGCTGGCAATCTACCAACCCCTGCCTCACACTCTTGTGGCGTATCGGAGGGTGAAATATAGGAGTAAGTATAAATAAAAATAAAAACTGGGGCATACTTAGATAAATCATTGGAGTGAGTGGAGTGGGATGAGATCGAAAGGGTTTCACGCTCCCTAACTATACCTGTATATTCAGTACATTGCAAAAAGCTTTCAGGATTTCACTACTCATATTTTTAGGCAATAATCGTGCATCACGCTGCTGTCATTTCCTTGTTTATTTTTCATGGTGACTATAAAAGCTGATTGGATCCGGGGAAGTTGTGGCCCAATGACATAGTGCACTCTGCTTCCGTCGTTACTGTTCACGTGAGCGCCGCGTTCTTATTGATGTAGTTATTTCAACTTTGGTAACTTCCATTGACCTCAACTCTCCGGCGGATCTAATTACACTAATTGAAAACCTGATATAAAAATACAGAAGAAAAAATCAATAAAACTTTAAGCGATCCGCCTTCATGCATAATATATCATTCATTTTAATTTCATATTCCCTCCTTAATCTTACCGTACATTTAAGACACCAGAAACCATACGTCTCCTGATTATCCCTGGTAGACTACCTTGAAAATATATTTGGGAAGATTGCAGGCAATGGAGTGCACAACTTTTTACACTTTATACTTTATACTATGCTATACACTTTACTACAACTATTTATACACTATTCTTTACATAAGTTATGTAGAAATTTTTGTTTAATACGGAATAATTTTTTGATAACATAATAATTATGTGGTATCCGGTAGGACAATGGTTGGGAATGTTTACACACTTTTGATGTTTTCCTTTGAATCACCATCAAGCTGTTTCAAGCACAATTTAAATCGTAAATGCAGACGTCGAGACTCATAATTTTTTATTTGATCTTACCCAGCTATAGAGAGCACACTCAAAATTTTATTAAAATATCTATATATATATATATATATATATATATATGTATAATAGTCACTAGTTGCGACGACATAAAAAACACAGAAAACACAAGTAAGGGACACTCACAAACGAATAAAACAGGAGCTTTCGAACAGCGTTGCTGTCTTTCTCAACCAGAAAGGAATACTGAGAGGATATGGGGGAAAGGGTATTTAGGAGTGGAAGGGGAATGGAGGGGAAAACGGAGAGTCGGGGAGGGGAAGAAGGAGAAACGGGGAGGGGAAGTGGTGGGGGACACATTGTAGTCACAATGAGTACAAGTGTCGGTTAAAAGGACACATTGAGCCCAGGGGGGGTGCATGCCCTGAGGAGGAGTATGCAAGTTTGTTCAAGTGTGTGCAGGTTGACGGCGGAATCTGAGGGGGGGAGGGAGACGATAACGGAAACATTAAAACATTGATTGAAAGGACTTACACACACACACACACACACATACATTCATTTATATATATATATATATATATAAATGAATGTATGTGTGTGTGTGTGTGTATGTCCTTTATGCATTACTACACCATTCATCGGATCACCATGAAACTTTGGGAAGTTGTTAAGTACATTCCCGAAAAGAGGACTACGGAATCAATATTTCAATATCGATACTTTATCGATATAATATCGCTAAAGTATCAATAAATGGAAAAATTATTGATACAAAATTGAAGTGAAATTATATAGTTTTTTTAATGGAATGTATAGTTGCAATATCGATACTGTATCAAATGTATATAATGTGTTTGTCCTTTATGCATTAATACACCATTCATCGGATCGCCATGAAACTTTGGAAAGTTGTTGAGTACGCTCCGAGAAGGTTTCTATGTAATTGAGAATTCCATATCGATACTGTATCGATATAATATCGATAAAATATGGATACATCGATACATTATTGATACAAAATTGAGGTGAAATTATTTAGGTGTTTTTTTTCAAAGTTTTATTAAGTATCATTACAATATAGATACTGTATAGATACAATATTGATAATTTCATGCATTACCACAACATTCATCCAATTTCCATGAAGCTTTGGTGAGTTGTTTTGTCCACTCCATGAAGGTTTGTACAGTATCGAGATTACAATATCAACACTGGAGACGGGATGTGCATCCCATTGAACTTTCAATTCATTGAAACAGTCACGTGCAACATATTCAAATCATCCGGCATGGGACAAATATTTCAGAAATGCCAACTTATTGCTTGGGATGAATGCACAATGGTGCACAAAGCATCGCTCGAGGCTCTGGATCGATCATTGCAAGATTTGCGTGGAATCCTGAGACCATTTGAGAACGCATTAATATTGCTTGCACGACATTTCAGGCAAACATTACCTGTAATACCTTGATTGACACTAGCGGATGAAATAAATGCTTGCCTGAAATATTATACTTTGTGACGACATGTAAAGGCGTTAAAACTATATACAAATATGCGTGTCCAGCTGCAAAACAATCGATCAGCTGAGATATACTCACATAAATTGCTGGAAATTGGGAACGGAAATTGGGATCAGCCGGTTGGTCTGACCACAGGTAAAATTCATTGCCTCATAAATTTTGCAATTTAGTAACGTCAAAAGAAGAGATGGTTGAAAATGTATTTCCCAATATTCAAATCAATTATAAGGATCACAATTGGCTAAGTGAACGAGCTATTCTTGCGGCCAAGAACAAAGACTTCTGCGAACTAAACAATATTATTCAGTCTAACACTCTAAACGACGCAGGCACATATGTACAAGACCGTCGACGATGTTGTGGAAGCAGATGATTCAATTGGTTATCGAACGGAATTTTTGAATTTACTCGATCTGTCAGGGATGCCACCGCACGTACTGAAATTGAAAATGGCGTGCCAATTATCATGTTGCTAAATATCAACCAGGAAAAGCTTTGCAACGGCACGCGGCTTTCAGTAAATAAATTAATGAGCAACGTCGTAGAATCCACAATCTGGACAGGAACTTTCAAAGACGAAGATGTCCTCATTCCTCGCATTCCTATGTATCCAACAGATATGCCATTTCAACCTAAGTGATTTTATTCCCAATTCGATTGGTATTTGCATTCACCATCAACAAAGCTGAGGGCCAATCTTTAGAACTATGCGGTTTAGATCTAGACACGGATTGCTTCTCACATGTACGTTTATTTTGTTGCGTGTGTGTTGCGTGTTCTACGTGTATGTTGCGTGTTCTAGAGTCGGCAAACCAAACAATGTCTATATCTGCACAGACAATGGAACAACAAAAAATATTGTATACCCATAAGATTTGTGAAATTAAACATACTATAAACGTGCGCTTTCCATTTAACCAGATTGAGCCACAGCAACGCGTGGCCGGGTCAGCTTGTAATAAATAAAAAAAGTAAAATCGAGAATTGAGACGCACGGCTTTCAGTATTTTGGATATTATTGGACTTGTCCCATTCTCCTGATATGAAATGATGTTGCTAGGTCGGAAAAGTGCAGACCTAGCAATCCACAGGTCACGGGTTCAAAGTCCGCCTAAGGCATGGATGGTGTGTTTCCCATAGAACGTAAGTCTTTGGCTAGACAGCGCGATATGACCTCAGCCGTTGCGGAACCTAAAACTCAAGAGTACTACGACATGAAATGAGGAACCGTGACTCATGGCATGGAGCGCTTTCGTGGGCTTTATACACTTGAGGTCGATCCCTTCATCGTTTGTGAAAATAGGGCTCCAATCTTCCACGCTATCCCCTGCGACGCGAGCTATTTTCCCGGCCACAGGGAATCGCGGCTAGCGGCTGCGGTGGCGGAACGCGATCTCCAGAGCATTCATAATCCCTAATGTGGTCTCGGCATTGTGGAGAGGGGAGGGGAGGTGTGGGAGGTCTGTTGCACTCAACGCTCAACCGTTTCGAGACAATCCAGACGAGACCGTCGGGCGGAAGGGGCCGTGAATTTTAAAACAAACGAGGCAGGGAGGGATCTTACGCCCCGCGAGCTCCATTGTCTTAGGTAACTGCCGGACTGCTCGGCGCGTGTGACCACGCTCCGCTGGGCTCTTCTCTCCCCTCCCTTCCCACAAGAGGCGTCTTATCTCGCTCCCTTCGTCTTTATTTGACGAAAGGGTATAATTGGACGACTGCGTCCTCCCCCCCTCCGAACTCCCGGGCAGACAGCCTCTCTGTCCCCGTCTCCAGGAGAGCGTGTCACGAAAACTTCGACGCACTCTTGCAGCTTTATCGCGGCCGAGCGGTTGGAGCGAGTCGCCAGATAAACTGGTGCAGGGGGAGAGGAGGAATGGAACCCAGGGGTGGCGGGATTTCGTCCCGAGCTTGTTTTAAAGTGTGCGGGGGCATGCGGAGGTCGACAATGCTTTGCCACACCCCCTCAACCCCGACCAGGATGGCCTCTGACACCGCCCCAGACGTCTGGAGGCGTCGAGTGTATTCTGATTGAGATAAGCGGGGATTGTCTCGTCTTGGCGCGAACCTCAACGTCGAAAATGAAGTAATCGGAGGGGTCCCGCATGCATCTATCTCTCCACTTGGGAGGGGTCTCGGCCCCCACCGACGGCTTTGCGGGGGCTGGTTTGACTGCAGATTAAACAGATGGGCTGTTAAATCTTCGGCGAGGGGAAGAAGGCTGAGGGCAGCTGTGCCACTTTCGCGTGGTAAATCCATGCGCATGGGGAAATTAAAGTATCACACGTTCTAATGAAGTTAAAGCATGTGCAGATGAGAAGAGCTGTCCCTACAACACTGATAAATACCGGTAAAAAAAAAGTGAATAAATACTTGTTTCATAGGCCTAACATTCCATAGGTAATATACCAAATTTATGAATGGGGATAATGTTCACTGCCAAAGCAAAGCACCATGCATTTGAAATTTCGCGGGTTAGAATCCCACCTCGCATATTTATGTCTGCCTTAGATCATTTTTAGTCTGAATTGCTCTCGATAGCCTTAGTACCTATGTGGAGCTGCTAGAATTATAATTTATATGACTACTTAATTCAAGGAATAAGAAATAGCCGGGAAAACCTCGAGGGAGTAAACCGCTGATATGCGCAATAGCCGAATTTCCAAAGAAAAATATGATTCAGCATGACCAGGACTCGAATCCGGAACCCATTATCAATGGAGAAGTCAATGCTTCATCATATCAACTATGGGATTCAGCTGACTATGTCTAAACTTGAGCTCATGGCTAAAAGTTCTCTTTATGAATTTGAAATGTATAATCATACTTAGTCCTACTAATAGTGATTGGTTCCTGGAAATTTCTTACCTTCTCTATCACTCCTCAACTCATAGACATTCCTGCTGCCCAACACTACCATCCATTTTGTGCCCCGGATAAACTCTTCATATCATGTGCCTTATACTACCCAGAAATCTTATTCATGTCCCTCTTTCACAATTACCGTTATAAAAGTATTCTTCTGGCTTACGTTACTTCATGTTTCCACTTCTCCTACTCGTCACTTACTTAAAAACATCTTTAACCTTTCTTCTCTCTCTTTAACCACCATGCCCGGTATATATTCTTTCCTCTTCCCGCCTACGCAGCTTAAACCATCTATCCTCCTCCAAATCCACATTTCATGATGCTATTATCCAAGTTTGCCCTGGATTCTCAGAGTTTCGTAAATTCCTAATGCCACACTTGAAATAAAATCCTTTATTCATAAAATCATGACATCCATGCGTGCTGATTCAGTCAAAAATGAGCATTTAAATAATTAAAGAAATCAGTATTATTTGCTCAAATTGGGTTAGAATATTGTGGAAAACGATATTTCCTCTAGTGTTACCGTAAAATATGATGCATGTACACCATTCCCTAATGTTGCATGAAATTAAAATCAATTGCATCAGCCATGTATTTGATCTTTAAACTTTTATCCACTGCAAAAATATTTATCATAAGAGTAGCATTTTAAATTAGCAATAGATTTTATAATTATCAGCGATAAACTCAAATATATTTGAGGATGGCTGTTAGACTCACCTCATAATGAAGTTAATTCTGCGGATAACAGCTGAGCAATACTGTGTAACAAACGCAATATTGCATACAGAATTTCTACATATCACCATCAAGATTCATTCATATGTGTGAGAGGAGGAAGAGAAGCCCAATTCCCTTTATAGTTTTATTCATAGTGTGTAGTGTATTTTCTGATAAGCAACCTGCTCTACGCCTAGCACTACACATTATTAGTGTACTGATCCCTCAAAACACATGGAAAAAGAACCCTGCTGACAGCTAATTAAATATTGTCTTTATCATATTTATGGACAAATATCCATGGAAAATAATTTAAATGATACCTTAGGAGTGATAAAGGAATACAATGCAAAATACGACAAATTCAACAGGGCACAACTCTCAACAAGGCCATCTGCTAAGCCCCTACGCATCTCTCTTGAGTGCGAATTAGTAAGGCCAAAACTGCTGGCAAATTATACAAATATGTGACGTCATGATAATGAGGCCGTAAATATCACCAAGAGCGTATAAAAGTTAGGACCTCACATTCAATAAGAGTGTATTCCCTCCTTAGCATGCTGCGTGGGCAGTTGGTCTGAAATCCTCGGCCTGAAGACGCAAATTAAAGGCGTTCGGCAGTTATACCGGAGGCGATAACATTTGATGAAAATGAAATCCTCATTGTTACAATGCAAATTACAGCGTTCGCAGCGCCGCACGCGGAAGGAATTTGGCGTATCTGCGGACGGGATTTCAAATGCAAAGTTATGCCAAAATAAATTGCAAAGATAAACTTCTGTCTTCGCGTTCCGCGGAACATATAATTTATGGGCATTCCCCCCAGTAAGATTCTCCCTCAGGGAGGGTAGACCGAAGTTCCGTCGACCTTCCCCTTCTTTTAACCACCGACTGAACAATCCGATTGTATTTCCGTGCCATAAGGGAAGGTTGTGCGAAAAAGAGGTGGCAGGCTGAAGAAATATTTCAGCAATTCATTTTTATACTTTATGAAAGGTATTATTTGAAATACCTACTAGGCATGGCAATGCCTATGAAAGACACTGGAATTCACTGCTGAGTACGATGAATCCGGTAAACTTCAAACATAGTCCCAAAATTACTACATCGAAATGAAAAGTTTGCATTAAATTATTTCAACCGTTAGCTCAGCACTCGAATTAGTTAACTGTCCCCTACTCTGTCTGAGTGAACAAGAGTGTAGAAGAGTAAGAAAAAATATTTTGAAGTATGTATGTTTTTTTCCTTCAAGGTAAACGGCTTTAATGTACATCTCGGAATAAGATTCCTGTCAACTTGAAAATACTATACTTCCATAGTTATTTGAATAAGAGGTACAATGTGGCCAAATGCGTCACGAAAATTTTATTCTTCATTTTTCAGCAAGCTTTCTTATGTACATACATACCTTGTGATTATCAGCAACATTGCTCACCAATTTATGTAATACTTTTGGCTAAACGACCAGCAACTCTGCTATAGAAATGACTGCGCAAATAGACAATCGGTCTCCTCTACAATTTTAATGCCAGATGTGAAATCAAATCCGTTGTGTCCCTAATATCAAAGAATATGAATTATTTATTACCAGTGATTTAAATCCTTCACATGATGTATTATTTAGCTACACGAAAGATTATACAAGTTGCAATCAACATTTTAGAAATTTAATAATCACATTTTATCTCAAAGCATTAATGTGATATATATGGGAGATAACTATAAACGGATGTAAGGCAAACGCTTGAGTATAATAATTTTTATCCTTTTGAGATAATACCATTACATAGCATGATTTCAATTGAAGCGATTTTTGTAGAAAGAAGGATTAAATTTGAATTCGGTGATTGCTAAAGGCTGCCCAAAGAGAGGCATTAAAAAACGAAGACGATAATTACCCAGCCTGCAACTGAAAACGGTGAAATATTAAAAACATCAGCTACAATTTATTTCATTAATTCTCTTCTTCTGTACAACACGAAAATGGTGATTCATCACGGCAAATTAGCTTTTATAGTATGTTAACCGCAGGCTCTTTTCTAATCCTGACCAACAATTATCTCTTTTTTTCTTTCAATTCAAGATAAAAAAATAAACTCATGAGTCCGCACTGTTTATAAAATTTGAAAGTCAACACTCAACGAATACTGTGCGGATAATGTCTCAAAATGTTATGATGCACTAGGCGATGGGCATAGAAGCATATGTATTGTTAAAATACTTTCAAATTTATGCTATACTCACTTTCATCAGAAAAATCATCTTCTCTTGGATGGATAATTTAAATTCTAGCTCACAGGCACGTAAATTTCAAGTACTTTCATTTCCTTCGCTGAGTCAACTATGGAGCGTTACGAAGAGTTAAAAAGCAAAGAGTTTGTTAAGGGAATCGTCCAGTAAATCTTACCAAATATAATCGCAATGTCGTCATGTTAAAGTAAGTAATAAATCACATAGCGACTTTATGGCTTATATTTAATGCAGCATCCGATGAGGTCCACATCATTCACGGGGAGATGATCAGAGGGAGGCTGGCTAATGCCCTCCCAACAATCCATGCCCGATGGGAACGAATTTTCACCACCTTATGCCTTAAAAGTACCACCTGTCACACACCATCTCAATCTCAGGCCTTGCGCATCAATCCCTTGCTCAAATAACAACCAAATCCTGATTCAAGGAAGGGGGAAAAGGAAGTATTCACCACAGTAATGAACAAGGAGAGCGTTCCCGAGTCTGCTCACGTCCCTTTAAGCTGTTGTAAAATCGAGCAGACCATCACTCCAATAAATAGCACCCTTGAAATGATGCGCGAATATTAAGTTTCCGGAGAGGGAGGCATTTGATGGCGGGGAGGGAGGTATTTGATGGAGGGGAAGGAGGCATTTGATGGAGGGGAGGGAGGCATTTGATGGAGGGCGGGACCCAGGACGGGGGATGGCGGGCTGAGAGTGAGTGGCAGGCAGTGCAAGGGTGGGTCTGGGGAGGCCCCGGGCGAGAAAGATGAGAATAAATGCCCGGGGCTGGAGGAGGAGGAAGGAAGGGGTGGGAACAGTGCCGGAACGGGGAGCAGGGCGAGGATCCCCGTTTTTATAGATGATGGCGCGACAGGGGAACCAGCCGGGCGGGGATGGTGGAGGGAAGGGTGCGGGAGGGCCCGAAGAAAACTCGAAGCCAAACATGGGACGGGGGTGCTTAAGTTCCCTATCTAAATATCATGCATATTTCATTGGGGAGGCGCTACGGCGGGATAGAGGTGGATTCGACGAGTGGCAATGAGATGGGACATCTCTCTCTCTCTCTCCCCGTTCCGACGTCGGCCGAGGGCCTTCGGAATTTTGGCTTCGGAAGGGCCCATGGTGGGGTGGGGGATGTGGCTGAAACACGCTGAGGCCCTCGTCGGGGGCGGGCACAGGTTCGGGGACGAAATCCGGTAAAAGAGTAAGGCACTCGACCATGACATGACATTGTGGCACGATATTTATAAAGGTGGTTGTAGAATTCGAGCGAGTTGGTGTTGCGGCTTCTCACCCCGAGGCCTCGAGTTTGAATATTGGTACTAATGAAAAACGGTGATCCTGGTATTTCATTGGTTTAACCGTACTCTACTCAAGTGCTCTGGGGAGGGAACTCGATTTCGGTTCATTCATACGGAAAGTCAAAAAACTAACAAAAAAAATATTAGACGACTAGGAGAAAACATTAATTTCATGGGAAAACTGTGCATACATATTGTTATTCTTATGAGAAACGACCCAAGACCCGAATCCGGGTTTTAAACCAGGTCTCAAGGGCTTGGGTTCGGAATCCGGTAGTGGAAGAGATTTTCGCTACCTGAGTGTTAACTTCCAGTTCAGTAGGTACTCCGTCCTCCAGATGGGACGTGAAGTCGTGAACCTCTTCGCGCCTTTACTTAATGCCCGCTAATGCCGACACCAGATTTTTCTCCACCGTTCCTTTCTACCCTTCCATTCCCCCCTTTGTACCTCTTGTTTTGGCCTGGAGTCCGGGTGCGGGATTGAAAACCACAGATGAAATGAGATAATTTTACGCTCCTCGTGCTCCTTAAAGATATATTTGGGCTAAAGAGATTTATGTCTAATAGAAAAAGTATTCATAATGATAGAAGCGTCAAGTATGCATTAAAATTCAATAGTATATCAAATAACAATGTGCCCTGGTAAATGAGGATAATTCATTCTCCTTCAAGGAAGTGATGCCGCTGCTACTGGCACTTCGCATGCGCATTCAATTTGTTTCACTGACGATAGTACCGCTGCGGTTTGATTGAGCGTTATTGTAAACTGACAAGGCGCGATTTCATTTCAGAAACATTTCCTCCTTCAGCATTTTTCTCCAGCAAGTTTGGGCAATATAATATCTGAAAAAAAGTACAGCATGAAGCTTTGAAAACAATGGTAAACTTAATTGGCCATATCTGGAAACATGATGACCTAAGGAAGACAATAGCCGAAGGAAAAGTGAATAGTGAGAATGGAAATGGAAGACCTCGGACGAGATGCATGAAGAAAACAGAGAAAGATATGAAGAAAAAGAATAATATGAATCTGAGTATGTCAGCCGGAAGCCAAATAGAGCGGGGACTGCGTCAAACTATACTTAGGATCGATAAACCATGATAATGTAACACAATAAAAATTGAATGTACAACTGGATAGGTAATGTCGCATCGTATAGCCTAACCAAATTATAAGCTAAATTCTATGAGAACCACAACATTTATACCCATGACAAAATTTAAACCCGTGACCTTTGGTTGCCACATCAACGGTTAAACCTCAGACTACCGCCATCGTTGCACAAAATAAAATTCTAACGAAACATCTTAAAAAGGCGTTCATCATCATTCCATTAATTGTGAAGTAATTTTCCATTCCATTAATAATGAAAAGTAGTTTTGCAAACATTTTCGTTTCTTAATGCCTCAAAATTCCCCCATCTGCCAAATATTGTACTTTATCTCCGCACACTTCCGACCTCTCATATTTCAATCCAAACAGCTCAATCTCTTCTCTCTTCTCAGCCTACCCAACGTTCTTATCCACTTCAGTCACGTCCTTCAAAACAACAGCAACCTTTATACATCCAATCTGTTTCATTCAAACACTCGCATCCTGCCATATTTACCTCAATCTGCTTCCTCTCCCCATATTTTCAGTACTTCCTCATTTGTCATCCCCTCTACCAACTAGAATTATTTCATTAGCACGCTCTGTAAACACTTCTCGCCGGTGGTTGCCAATATGATTCCATCCAAGTAAAACTAGTTATTCGGAGAAGATGACTGACGGCTACGAACATTTAAGCCATTTATGTGGGTAATTGATTTGAGGCAGGGTTTTTTTCTAGAAGAGGAGAAAGGGTTGATAGAAACCCGGCGTCGATATTAGCATAATCTTGATGAAACGCACGGGCATCTGGTTCCTGGGGTGGCTAGCGACTTACCCTTGGTGCAGTGGACTTTAAATCCGAGGGCACAGGTTCATTCCTGGCATTTGTAGTTTTTTATTGGCATACGGGTCCCCGCCGGAGTGCTACGCGGAGAGCACTGCGAAAGCGGTACAGTCGGACTCAAGTGTAATGCAACAAATCGAGCGGCGCCACTTTCGCCACTTTTCGGAATTGAGTTTCTACCTGTTTTACAGCTCCCATGACCGTTCCCCGTTCACATATTAATGATGAAAATGAAGAGGAAATGTGAGTCCCCGGAAGGATAACAAAATTTTAAATACATTTTATCGAATGGCATGTTGCATTGGAAAGAATATTTCTTCTCATGTGTTTGTGGAACAACTTTTTCATAGGAAACATTACCCGAGTTGTATTCACGTATTTCGGAACGATCATGGCTGTCTTTTGCCTTTCCGGCCTTCGATTGTGATAATAGTGATTGCATTAACCTTGTTCTAATTGCTGTGAAAACTGATCTGAACTGCTTTTCAGGGAGACATAAATGAACAACTTGAAGTACTGATGCTTGGAAAATGTAAAGATATATAACAGGAACTTTATTCGTAGAATCATGGCCGTGGTGGTTAGGGCAGGTCTGACAAGTGAATGCAAGGTATGGTACCAATTACGTCGGATTACATATTTTTCCTCTGTGCACTGCTTCTAGCACTACTTCTCTAAAACGCTACTTTATGATGAGCATTCAAAAAGTAATTTTTTGTCTTTTTTCCCTATTTTACTATTTTCCCTATTGAGAAAAGTATTTTTTTATATAAAAATGAAAAATCATTTTATGCATACCCCTGCCAAAATTATCAAGAAGCTTTCCTGCGCGTCGCTTCGTAAATAAATGTTTTTTAAATCCAATATATAATTCCTCGGGTAACACTCAGGGTACTCTTACGTCAATAAATAATTTTACAATTAATCAATTAACTCCTTTTTATTTTTTTAAAACGCAGAATGAACGCAAGACGAATAACCCACCATGACAAACCAATGAAAACTGCAGTGCCAGCTTTATGTCATGACTTGGTCGATTTTTCTCTTTTGCTATGTCCGTAGGACTATGTCCCCTAGGTACCTAGTCCGTCAGATGGCACCTTAAACTGTTGATCACTTGGTGTTTTTCTTTAAGAGCCGGCTGATACCGTTCTGTGTTCTTCTCCACCCTTACTCCTTTCCTTTCCCTGAAAATTCTCATCCTCATTCAATTACCGCCTAACCTGAAAGATGGCAAACATGAATTTAGCTGCTGACCGCACCCCTAAATAAATACATACAACCAGAAAAGAAACCAAGGGGTCCACGTTTTAAGGTTTAATTGTTTGAAGATTTATGTAACTCACAATAGAAACATTCAAATACCTAATATATCTTCTCATGAATTAGCTGTAATTGAATGAAATCCATTTTGCTGATAACAAGGAAGCGCGTTTGAAGATTAACCCTTAAGTAGGCGCGTGGGGTCTTTAAAGACCCCACGGATTTGCAAACGAAATATTTTGTCTCATAAATCACTTTCGAAGCTATGACACCTCATAGTTCAACTAATAGGAAAAAATTAAAGTATGTATGTTGAATTATCATGCTTTGAATATTTAGCGTAAAAATATAGCAATGTAAAATAAACAAATTTGGTTAAGTTATAAACAATTCCGCATGGGGTATTAAAAGACCCCACGCGCCCACTTACGTCACAAAGTGAGGTGCGCCTACTTAAGGGGCATCACTTTCTACACATGGGGTAACTATAATATCGTGATATTTTCTAATCTTGTGGATCCCTATTTACAGTTATTGTTACATGTAAATGAAAATCATGGGACGAAAGGTCTACTGGACTGCGAATAGAACCACTCACCTTTTTTTGCCATGTCAAATAGTAGAATATTAACGTTTCCAGCTATTCTAAATACCAAAGGTTGTGGATACAAAACTGGCCTATTTTCAGAGGCCAATACGGTTCATTATGGACCGGACTCATCTGGCAGATGAGGCTTCAAATAGGCCACCGTCATTGAGAATATATCCTACGGTCTTATAATGTGATTATCGATACGTTACCAGATGTATACTGCACCACTCCGCGCGAAAATTAAGAGAATTGAAAACCAACTGGGGATAGATGTCACATTGACAGGAAAATGTTCCTCTCGACTATTGGAATCCGTAATTATACGAATAACCAGGGTTTCCGGAGAAAGCTGATGAAATATAATATATTCTTGATTCCTATTTAATTTAGCTCACGTGGCACTTTTAAAATGTCCATTTAGGTACATATTTCCCTTTCTACTCTGCGATAGCCTTATATTTAGGTGTGCGCGGGTCATAACAATTTTAAAATGCCTGATAACAATTGACTTTTGGTGAGGTTTTTGCCAGCATATAATTACCGTATCGAAAATGACTATTGTAGCTACTCTCTCAACAAAATAGCTATCATCCTTCTCTTATAGAAGTATTTCACACAAATTGATGATAAATATGGGATAAATTATGTTTTTCATCTCAAATTCACTAATGGATACCACAAATTGCAACAAAATACATCATCTCCTTCATCAAATTCTTCTATGACTTCCCCAAACGAGACAAGTTTTAAGCTAGACAAGTACGTCCATTAGGCCTAAGTCCGTCATTAAAAGTTGAAGTGGGTCTCAAGTTACGGTGGCATTTTATTTTCCTGCACAATAATCCCATTTTTCTTCTGTGATACTATTATTTCACTCTAAACGTAAAGTTAGGACTCTTTTATAATTTTTTGCAATCATAAATGAACAGCAATGGAAAAAAGAGACTTAATTAATTTTAGAATAGGTGATGTGAATTTTAAAATAACATCAATAATTTTCATTGTTTTGGCACAGATGAGGTGAATCTCATTTATTTAAATAAAAATGCCACTTCTGCAAATGCTCATGCAATAAAATGAATGGCTATTAAGTCTATCGGGGGAGGTGACAACGAATGAGATAATTTGCGCTGTCTAGCATACGTGGATAATTGGGTGGATATAACATTTTTAGGGAACGAAGAGAAAAGGGTGAAACCCAGCGTCGGCCTTAACCTGCTCTTAATGGAAGACGCCCAAGGTCCAAGGCTTAGCGCCCTATTCGACGGATGTAGTACTGCACTTGAAGTGCTCTCCGCTGGACAATTAACTTGGGAACGGTATACGAATGACAACTCTGCCACTGCCGGGATTTAAACCGGTAGGGGAGACCAGTAGTCTAGTCACTGTACCAAACCAATCCTGATGAACAATTAAGTAATTGGCAAAAATGTTAAGGGGAACCCCATGGATGCGTAAAGTATGAATTAAGTTCTCAGGTACTCCGGTTTCAGAGTTCATATTAGCGAATCTAGTGTCGTCAGAGGAAAATTAGTTTTAAAGGAATCCTCGTGAGCGACTGTTGGGCCAAGATTCCCTTGACACCTTGGTTACTTCCTTGGTTACTTAAACGTTGCTTCAAATCGGAGGGGAATTCCTTGGAATAGTTCTATCTTTATCTCAACTGACACTTTAATATTACAATATTCATTAATTAGTAAAATAATTAGAAGAGATCTGTTTCACTAGATTGCCTCCCACTGACACCTCGTATAGAGATGGTTCGTGGGGAGTTAGAAGATCTAGATGATAGGAAATGATCTTGCCGTATTGTCAGGCCAATCTCAGTTAAATTAATGACACTTATTGCTCTGCTGTCGACCTTTAGTGACATAAATATTCCCATTATGTTACATCGCTCGGCAGTAAGGTAAATTTAGGAAATCATATCTATTAGCTATGAAAACATCATTAATCGTTTTTAAAAGAATTTAAAATACAAAAACCTCAAAAGGGAAAAAATAGACACAGAGAAAAGGATTTGAAATGCTCATTGGTAAATTATAATTAAGTATTATGCGACAAAATACGATGAGCATGAAATACAGTTATTAATGATACACTATCGTTACGTTAAGGCAGTTAATAAGATAGATACCATATAGCTTTGACCGTTGCACTCTTATAAACCATAATAGATTACAGCAAAGACAATAGAGAGAGGAGTAATAGTTTTATATTGAATCGGGGGGGGTGGGGGGCGGCGAGGGGGGAGGGGAGGAGAAATATATAATCATTTTAGATGACAAGTGTGTTAAATATTTTCAAGGACTTCATAAGGAAAAGAATTGCATAGAATATGTCCAACTTTTTATAAAGGGTAAACAAGTTGCTTCTAAGAACAAAATTTTCATTGTTTTACGTGCAATAAGACAGTTTGCACGTACCTATTCAATAGTTTCATGGTGGAGGAAATGTGATAGATGTTATTCATTCCAATGATCATTTGCCCACACATTAGGATTATTTTATTCGGTGAATAGTTCATACTGTCGGCAAATCTTTTTTAAATTTTAATTCACTCGGTGCATGGAGAGTCTATTTAAAAGGGTGTACTTTTAGGTTGATTTGGATGACTGAGTATTATTCCCACCACATTAGTAATAATTAATCACAATTACATTATATTCACTCATCCAGCGGGTATAGAAATGAATAATTAGATACTGTTATGTCAGGTGTTATTGTGCATGATTAACGTCAACCATCATTTCATGTAGGTGTTGAGTAACAATTGGTTGCTCCAAAAACCTCTAATTCCCTCCACCTAGTATATTATAGAAAAGAATACTTGTAGATGGTGTTATCGGCCCTGACCAGGTGGAAACGATTCATTGCAATATAAATGAATAAATTTGATTTTACCACAACTTTATGTTATTTTATTTTATGTTTTTATCCACAAAAATAAAATTGTGGAAAATCAAGTTTATTCATTTATATCACAAAGAAAGAATACTAGACAAAATCGACAAGAAAATTGTAACTCATGTGATGTTTGAACCCCAATACCATTTAACCAGGTGCTGTACAGCTGGTCCTTATAGTGCTCTAAGTTCAAACTACAATTTTCAAACTGTACTCCTAGTCGATGGATTGGATAGCGATTTCGAAGTATAAAATATATTTTTTTTAGAATGCTTGAGCCAGTTTATTTACATTGCACTAATTGTTTACGTGGAAACTTAGTACACCTAAAAATTCTTATGCGATTTTAGCTGGTCTCGTCCTGAGGGGCGATAATTCAATCCTAGGACATGGACTTTAAGACAAAAAAACTGGATACCCTTGGCTCGATATCGTGCTGAATCGAACTCTTTTTCTGGCAACACCTGATATTCCGCCTTCTTTCTCACTAAACTTTTGCCCTTTTATGATGTTCCTTGTCAATTAACCAGTCCTATTCTCACGAAAGATAGTCAGGAGATATTTTATGTGTGTTTTAAAGTCTCAATCCTCTGGTGGAACCCCTGGACATCTGGATCACAAATTACTTATTTCAGTGTTACGATGAAGATGTCACTTATTTGGCTGTCCCATCTTCCGAAATAATGACAAAAACTTGCTTTGCCTCTATTATCGTTTTCGGGATCATTTTTTTGGCGTTTCATTGGTGTTTGAACGTTGAGATTCATTTCGTGATTGAGTCACGGTAGAGTTATCCAAATCTAATCACGAGGATTAAATGCAATCTCATGCTACTCCTGAACTCCCCAAGTGCCAAATGGGACATAGAGAGGCAAACATCGCTTTCCGGAAAGTTTTCGGGCGCGAGATTGTCATTTACTGCGGAGGAGTGGTGCTTTTAATCGAGAACGGCAGATGGCAGTATGGATTGTCGCTAATCGCATTGAGGTCCGGATTACAAATCTCGGCGCTTCGAGGAACGGTGCAGAAAAGATTGCAAAAATTATTCCTTATCGCGGATTTCGCAAAAACCCGGGATTTTCCTGGAAATTTAATTTCAGGTAGCTAAGCAAGTTACCAATTATATTTATCCGGATGAAGAATATTCACGTGAAGGAAGAGAAAGGGTGTGGAAACTCTTAACTTCTCCATTTATGCCCGTGTTACTTTTTTTTTGCTTTGTGTTTCCACTCGCTCCCGAACAATTTTTGGTGGAGATTGGATTATCTCTTCCCATGAGATGAATTGCTTCGAATTTTGCCTCATATCGAGCCGGGATAATCCCATCCCACACAAACAAATCATCTCTCTTGTACTCCGGACTCCAAACTTAATACCAATAACTTGTATCCCAAATTTTAAAAGAGCGTTTACCACGGCACAACTTCAACTACTTTTCCACACTACGTGACAGCCATCACAACGGTGCTTTGAAAGGTACAATGCTGCGTTAAGAATTAGGCAGCGTGAACATTTAACCCTCGGAAAGAAATGATCGATTCAAAGTGATCCTTGTAGTCGAAATTTGGAATTTTTAGTATATTACCCGTTAGATACATGCGTGAAATTCTATGTATTCTCTATGCAAGAGTCCAGAAGTACTCTGATAAATTTGACGCTCATAGGAACACCTTTCCTATTTTATAAATCGGAAAAAATCAACCTTGGGTCAATTTGACCCAAACATGGCCTTTCAGGTAACTATTTCTGCCTCATTTTGAATGAAAAGAACGTTTTTTTCGTATAAATATTTCTACGATCCTTTTCATATTACTCTTTTATGACATACACTAACTTTTACTATTGGCTGTTCGTTGATCCTCTAGACAAGTGGAATGAGGGATATGCTGGTGCCACACGCCGATCTTGGCTTGTCTCAGATATTACTGAAATCAAAACATGTCCATGTCTGCTTCTTCCAATGGATAGTTATGGAGATAACATGGGCACTGAAAAGATTAGTAGAGTGAGATGAAGGGCACACCACCTTGTATTCACGCAGCTGTAATGAGTGGAAATAGGTTTCTTCTTCCTTGCCAGCAATCAGATTTGACGGCAAAGAAAATCGAATGAAAGAATATAAAACGATAAACTATCATATAATCGCGAGGCCTCTGTGTTCTCTTTTGAGTAATGATAAGCAATACTAAAGGCTTTAAACTTAAAAGTTTTTACAAAGTCATGACTTTATTTAGGGCCGAATTCTGAGGTAAATAAGCACAGATATGGCAATGACCATGAATCCTGATTACAACTGTCCTCCCCTCCTTCATGTTAAAAAAACTAGGTATTGGGGTTGACGTTCCTTTTTCAAGCTGGAAAATAAATGCATAAATATTTAAAAAAGTATGTGTAGCTACTATTGTGGACAAAAATCTCATTCCTTACGAGAATATACCTACGTGTATCACAAATGATCCGATCTGGGCACTCAGCGGAATGTATATGATTTTGGTGTTCCCAAGATAATATGTAGGAAGTGGAAATGGATATAAATAGCCAAGAGCGTGGATTAAATGCTTTTCTATGTACAAAGTGGACCGGATGGTATTTTTTTATGCTGTGTAGGTAGTTGGTGGCAAATACATTAGTTTTCATTGCCAGGAATTTTCAGTACCAATAAAAATCTATTCTCTCAATTTTGCATCCAACCGTCATTTATTACCTTTCATACCCTTTTTTGGTGGTGGAACTTGTGCACGTGCATTTCCCTGTTAGAGCTCTCAAATGTAAATTTTCGTTCAGTGGTCATCGAGTAAAATGGTATTCACTACATTAGTTTCCACGCAAACGCTTACTTTTTTCTCTATAACTAAGTGTCATGCTGTACGGGGATGCAAAACGGCAAGAACAATGCATTAAAAATGACAGAAAGAGTAACAAATTTATATTAACTACAACAAAAAAAAACTTCCTCTCCGTAAGATACGAAGATCTCGACAAGTTATGGCTCTTGGGTCAGTGCAGAATTTTGAAAACAAAGGCTAATAATTATCAACAAATCATTTTTCGGATTTTTCATGTCAAGTCCTCCGGATTCGTCTCAGAAAAAATTCGAACGCTGTGTCTCAAACAAGTATACTTACATTTCCCACATGTAGGCATTCGTTCTTTTACTTCTACTAGGATCCAAATTTTATGAAGGAATTTGTGATAGTATCTTCAGTTGCAGATTTGTGGCTCTCGCTAATAATGTAATGGACCCGCCAAGTATTAGACGCGTTTAGATTTAGATAAACAGTTTCTAAACAATTTATGGTCAAATTTGATCTCCTGAAGCTGGGGTTGTTCTCAAAGGGAATGAATCAATACCTGGGCACTGAATTTCAACCCGAAAAGCTGGACACCCATGCATCAAGTCGATAAAAATTTGTATTCATTGATCTTTTGGCCTGATATGAATTCCGTTTTACGTATATACGCCCACGCAATACGGAGGATACAATGTTCTTGCACTGAAATATTTAATCATTTAGGGTGAGCATTGTTTTCCATTTATGAATGCAGAATTTGATTTGCATTAAAGTTTAAATGACAAAGCAACTGTCCAGACACCACCTAGCGTAGAAAGAGAGATGAAAGGATTTGTAGAAAAAAAATTAGCAGTCGTAAAATGCACGATTGTGTTCCGGAGATAAGATATATGATTCGATACAAATTAGGCCTACGACCGAATTATGATAATGACGCGATGTTGTAACACAATTTATCACTTTCGTCTGATCAATCTGCTACCATTAAACTAGTGTTCGTTTATTATTTAGGTTTTTAGGGTGAAATTAATGTACCTCCGACTAAGGGCTCCATATCCCCCTACGCCCACAAATAAACGCCGTAATTCAATTGCAACGTGTATACCAACATGAGCTGCGAATGATATCGGATTTCAGTTCTCTGCTCTTCGGTCAATGCATTTCGCCAAATTATTGAGTGGCTCCGCTAAAAATAACAAAGGAACGGATTTATGGTCGCTGGACGCACGGATATCTGGAAAGACAAACGTTTTCTGCGACAGGCACAACATTCAATACATGTCCCTAGAAACGGGAAAATATTTGCGTTGTGTTTCACGCATATTTCAAAGTACTTTCATCTTTTTATTTAACAAGCACATATGAAGTACCTCTGAAATAAATCCATTTACATGATCTCGTGCGCTATTCACGCAGCATGTTAGTTAGAGAGAATGGATGGAAACTAATCATAGGGAACCATTTCTTTTTGTCATGATTAGATTGCCATCATTCGATTTCAGGCATACAATAGAAACAATGTTGAGCGGATGTAGTCTTTTGGAGATAAAGCTGAAAAATGATGTCTTATAGTAGACATTCGTGTTCTGTTCCTTAACTCTTCCATAAAGCACAAAGTGGCAAAACAGTGGAAATAAAGAAAGTCTGTGTTGATTCACGAGTCATCGAACGTTGGATAACCTTAAAAAGGAATGAACATATACATTTCTTTGAATGAATGAAAATGTAAATTCTTTAAACAGCTCTATGCCTCTACCTTTTCTGTGATTGATAAGGATCTCGTTTCCCTTTTACCCCTACTGAAGACTTAGTGGTCAAACACACTTAAAAGTGAATATATTGTAAATATGAATGCACCACTATGGTTACTTTGTCTTGCAATCAAATGATGGCTTAAGATTAACTCTGGGTAATACAGGAACTAACTTGAAACAGTTTTTCCCCTATCAATACCCTAATAAATCCAAATAACCCTGGTACTATTCGTAATTCGGGCACTGATACACATAGACGCAGTAGAAACCTTTACCGGCAGGGCTGAGTTAATTAACAGGGAGGATGCTATGAAGGTCTCTCAGTTAAATCAAATATTCAATTTCCCACTGTGCAATTATGGCAAAAATTTTAAACAATGTACCTAACCCTCGGAAAAATATAGCGGGGGTAAAAAAAGTCTAAATATAGGCATTGCCGGTAATCCCATCCGCCATGAAACAATTGAAAGCTATCCCCAAAATACGCTCGTGAAATGAAGAATTGCAAAGTAAGCACAGCCACCGCACATGCCCATTGTTTCTCACAGTGATTAAGGGATTTTACGCGCATCACATTCATCCAATCAGCGGAAAACGATTTTTTCATCGTGAAGGAGCCGAGAAAGTTCGGCTTACGAGGGCATAAATCCGGTTTTAACTGTTGAGAATTATTGGCGGATCCACCGATGGGACAATGGCAGCAGCCATAGTCCTCTTGGACAGGGTCATTTGGCACTCACGGCTTTCGTTTTAAGAGGAGGAAAAATCGAGGTTTACGCGCAAAAATAGATGGAAAATTTCCTTCCCCGAGGAGGCGCCCCGCTGAGAGTAAAACGTTTATGGTAAAATAAACAAGAATTAATAAAAGAAATCCTAAGGCGAAATCTTTAACGTCAACAGCCCTATCGTTAATCTAGTCACTTAATTAATGAACCCTCCCAATTTTTTTATAAAAAGGAACATGATGTAATTGATGTGTTTACAAAGACATAAAATCTGGACTGAGCCAATTTTATAGGTATTAATACCTTTGTTTGCCAGTTTATGAGACTTTATTTCTTGACAAAATTTTCAAATACGCATGAAACGCTCTACTTAATCCGACCCTTAAAATTTAATAATGACGGTGGATTGCGAGGATGCAATTCCTGCCCCAGGGGATGTTTGTGTGGCTGAGTACTTTCAATTACGTGTAATGACGGAAAATAAATCACTGTCAATCGGACTCGTAACAGACTGAAGATGGTAAATTGAAGTGTAACATTAAATGTTTTTTTATAAAAAATAAGCCCTATGATTAGTTAATTGAGTTAATTTTATGCCAATTAAAAAGACGCAAGATAATTGGTGATTTTAGCTATTGGCAATCATATCTTTTCACGCACCTCATCGTACTGACTATAGTATAAAGAGTAAGCATAAATGAAACGAGAGTACATCACGTTACTATGACATTCCACGGAGTTCACCCAATTAAACTATTTAAGACAACTACTTTTCATTATTCCTCTACCGTACGAATAACCGATCATTTGACGGTTTTATTGCCGTTTGCCTACTTTCTGCATTTCTTATTTCCAATCAGATAATGTACTCTTCCCGCTTAATTACCATCGCTCCATTCAACGATGGATATTTAATAGGTTATGAAAAATCAGGTCAGATTCACCTACTCTGAGGAGCGTCTCAAAGTGTCGAATGAATAAAGGATAAAGCTTTTGAGAGGACACAGCTATTGGCGGTCTATTCAAAGAATTGTTAGAACGCATGAAAAAAGGCCATTATTTATCAAATTGATAAGTTTTGGGTCTGTAACTCAGAACCGAAGGTCATTCTCCGTTGATCGGTTCATGAGCTACCAATCGCGTTTTGCATTTCCCTCAACCATAAATAGTGCCCATACTCTTCTTCTTCAATAAGGCACACAAAAAAGGACACCTACGCTTTTCTTTTTAGGCATCTTTAGTGAAGTTTATTTTTAACCTCCATCTTATATTGTAAACATGTATTTAATTTTATATACCAACTATATTAATTCAAATATATATGGCGACTCCATTATGGCAACTTACCACTGATGAAAACTAAAAATTTCTTCCTATAAGGTAAAGTAAGTGCTAAAAAAAATCATTTATAGGCAATTGTACATTAAATGCCGTGAATGGGGCACGAGTTGTGGAGAACCCAGGAGTAAGAAGAAGAGGGAAAATTAGGTTCAGTATTTCACTGGGTAAAGTAGGAAGAATGATAATACAAAATGTCCGTGGATGGAGAGAAGCGCATAAAATGTAACACGCAGTGAGTATATTCAGTAAAAATATACGCAGTGGGAAAATGCGCGATAAATATAGCTGCAATTTCCGCAGTATGGGTCAACGGTAACAAGAGTAAATCGACGCAAATGAAGTTTTCTTTTGCTAAAGTCTAAAGCCCGAATCACACGATCACTTTTCTTGTCCCTTTAAAGGGATCATTTAAGCTATAGCTTTCAGGGACCGCAAAAATGATAGCTCAAGCTATCATTTCGCCGCTCACACGATCATTTTTACCGTCCCTTCTCGTATCATTTCTGTACGGTAAACAACTTCGTAACTATGGATTATTTACACCAACGTCGACAGCTTTTGGCTGCTGCTAAACGATACTTTCAGAACGTGCGCTGTGATTGGCTAAATGACAGGCCGAGGGACGGAAAAAAGGACGTGCTCAAATGACGAAAAAAGGGATAGCGATCCCTATCATTGCCGCTATCCGTGAAGTGATCAAGTCAGACGATCATTTTTACGCTATCATTTGAGCTATCATTTAAGCTATCCCTGAAAAGGGATGTAAAAAATGATCGTGTGATTCAGGCTTAATAAATAACAATTAAATCTATATATATATAAATGAATGTATGTGTGTCTGTGTGTGTCCTTTATGCATTACTACACCATTCATCGGATCGACATGAAACTTTGGGAAGTTGTTGAGTACATTCCCGAAAAGAGGACTACGAAATTGATATTTCAATATCGATACTTTATCGATATAATATCGCGAACGTATCGATAAATCGATACATTATTGATACAAAATTGACGTGAAATTATTTAGTTTTTTAAAAGGAATGCATCGTTGCAATATCGAATCTGTATCGAACGTATATAATGTGTTTGTCCTTTATGCATTACTACACCATTCATCGGATCGCCATGAAACTTTGGAAAGTTATTGAGTACGCTCCGCGAAGGTTTCTACAAAATCAATAACTCCATGTCGATACTGTATCGATATAATATCGATAAAATATGGATACATCGATACATTATTGATACAAAATTGAGGTGAAATTATTTAGGTGTTTTTTTTTCAAAGTTTTATTAAGTATCATTACAATATAGATACTGTATAGATACAATATTGATAATTTCATGCATTACCACAACATTCATCCAATTTCCATGAAGCTTTGGTGAGTTGTTTTGTCCACTCCATGAAGGTTTGTACAGTATCGAGATTACAATATCAACACTGGAGACGGGATGTGCATCCCATTGAACTTTCAATTCATTGAAACAGTCACGTGCAACATATTCAAATCATCCGGCATGGGACAAATATTTCAGAAATGCAAACTTATTGCTTGGGATGAATGCACAATGGTGCACAAAGCATCGCTCGAGGCTCTGCATCGATCATTGCAAGATTTCCGTTGAATCCTGAGACCATTTGAGAACGCATTAATATTGCTTGCACGACATTCCAGGCAAACATTACCTGTAATTCCTCGATTGACACTAGCGGATGAAATAAATGCTTGCCTGTAATATTATACTTTGTGACGACATGAAAAGACGTTAAAATAATATACAAATATGCGTGTCCAGCTGCAAAACAATCGATCAGCTGAGATATATTGTATACCCATAAGAATTGTGAAATTAAACATACTATAAACGTGCGCTTTCCATTTAACCAGATTGAGCCACAGCAACGCGTGGCCGGGTCAGCTTGTTACATATAAAAGAAAGGCAATTTCTGATCCTAAAAAGATCAGGATGGATATTGCTTTTGATCTTGATCTTGAATGAAATAATATCCTACGGTTTTCTTAACAGCGAATATCATAAATATACCTTTTCGCACACCAACACGCATTGCGCCTACCTTAATATGTACAACCAATTTCATGCAGGTCAAGCAATACACGCGATAAGGACAATATAAAATTGCATCTTCATGTTCATTAAAATGCATAGAAAACTGTCATCATACGAGCAGTTGAGAGAAGAGAGAGAGAGCTGCAGAAGAGAAAATATTGAGTGGCCGTCAAATTTGATTGCCACGAGGAATGCGCCATTACGCTCTGAATTATGCCGATAAAGGAGTCATTTCACGGAATCAATGGGATCCAAATAACCGCCAGCCTTGAGAAACCTTTATCTCTTGGGAATAAATCTCTAGTTCATAAAATACGTGGTGGTCGCTGAATAAACAATTAGTTTAAAGGCATTACAGCGCTGAACCCTCTTTTCTCCATGAGTTAAAATCAGTTGGCCGCTTAAACGGGTAACAACATTGGAACCTCAATAGCACACGAGTCCATGGACATTCTTATGTTTTATCAAACCGTGCAATGAGCTCTAAGGCAATAATACCGGCGTACCGTATGCCGAAACGATTGTTTTTCTCTTAGGCTTAATCCATACTTTATGCTTGAATTGCTACGCTACCTGCGTGACTGTAACTTTTTTTCTGATTACTTTTGATATTCCATGAGCGGTCAAGTCCAAAAGGGTCTCACCGTACTTAGAAGGCCATTGCAATGCTTCAAACGGCATACCCTCATATCCGCCTTCCACAAGTACCCTCCATCATTGCAGTGAGTGCGTCCTCTAATGAGCGAGGCAATTTTCATGAGCTCACTGGGGGCCATAAACAGCAAAATAGCTGACATCATCAAGATGAAGACATCTTACTCCGGTTCATTTAAAATTTCCTCTCCCTCAGACGCCAATCTCCATTTACGAAACTGATTAACTTAGAATCTAGCACCAGCGGTTTAGTAAAAAGACATGGAAACTCATACCGAGAACCCACACCTTCATCCCGTGCACTCACTCCATCCTTTACTAATTTAGTTATGAACTTCATCGTGCCTTATCTACATGCTTACCAAGAATATGAGTACACGGTCATAATAGGGAATATGATAACCTTCTGCGGGAAATGAAATGAATATACTGGAAGGAACCAATGAATTATCAGTTAGGAAGCATGTGAAGTTGACATGAGAATGTCTTAACAGATTTAAATAAATATGGATTGAGTTTTTTTATGATATGTTTATCGCTTGGCTATTTAAAGGAAGTTGATCAATGGCGATAGAAAAATTATGAAGCTTTAATAAACTCAGCTTGTTGCTAATGATGTAGCATGCGTTTTAATGTTTCAAGCTATATTTATAGCAACTGATTTACATGAAAATACATAGTTACAACTCTATACGTTTCACACTAAGCTGAATCTAGGACTTATCTGTAATGAACATATTCGCCTTGGCAATTTTTAAATTTAACAATAGCTGTTAATAGTATAACTATTGATCGATATTTTGTGTTTATGGAAAATAACTGCTTTTCGATGGCAACGATGGCGTAACTATAGATTAATAATTTTGTCAGTCAAATATGAATAACACTGACACACATTCTGACCGGTTGATGGCTGTGGAACTGTATGATCATGTTTCATATCATGCAAATTATGCAAATTTGAATAATGCAAAAATGAATAATGCAAATTCTTCCTGCATGCATATAGTGAAAATTGAGGATTAGTTGAATATTTGATTGAAAAAATAAAGCAAAATTTAAGTTGCTTAACTAACACCTTGCGTCTATACACGTCCATTTGCAAAAATTCTGGGAATTTACATAAATGATGCAGACCCTTGCATTGTTCTCACTTTATGTTAACAGCTACAGAAGATTGTTGTATTTTGAAACATTGTTTAGAACTTGCATTAGCTCTATAGGCTGACTTTTCAACAACAGCGCCAATACTTAACAATGCCTTGCGCTTCTTTTCTAAAAATTCTTACTCCATCCTCAAGGTGGGCATTTCATATGATTCTGAGAGTAATTCTCACCCCTAACTACAATCATGATCAACGCAGTCCTGAATTATTTGATTATTTAATGCCTCAAATAATGATATTTCAATTTTCAGTACTTCAGTTTGCATTAACATTAGATTAGTTTTATGACCTTGCTTATTCTTATTAAAAGTTGGTGTTTGAAGTAGATGAATAGAATAAATCTGTTTCCTGGCGCCATCACCAGGATTGAAAGCTCTTTAAAGGACTCTCTATTAACGTGGGCAGGTTAATGGTCATATTTTGCGTTGAGATCAATAAAAAGAAATGTAAGGTATTGCAGTAAGATAAAAGACGCCAAAACGTCATTATAGAAAAACAAAAGTTTGAAGAGATGAAAGAGTGTTGTTATTTATGAAGCCTAAAACGTTCGATGAACGAAATATGAAAGTTATAATCCGTAGAATATCTCAAGCGAAGAGGATATTTTACCAAATGAAGAATATACTTTCAGCCGGAAATACAAAGGTGGAAGTAAGGAAACAATTCATTTACATCATCGGTCAACAATACTGAGATTGATTTGACGCAGTTCTCTATTCGATTGTACTATCAGGTAATCTCTTCATATTTACGTTTTTCTTCTTTTTTACATCCTTCTACACTCACCATGTCATGGGACCGATTAAGTTTTCTTGTATTCTTCTCAGAGCTTCCAGAAAACTCTTTTCTCCTGCTCCTCTTCAAACTTCTTCGTTTACCACTCGGTCGATCCATTTAATCTTCATCACTCTTCTGTAGCACCACATTTCGAATACTTCCAACCCAGACTTCTCTGCTGCTGTCAACGTCCATGCCTCACGGCCATAAAGGAACATGTTCCAAATGTATGTTCTAATAAATTGTCTCCATACTACAACGCTTCTAGTATATTCTTCAGCTGTTAGTATATTCTTCTTTTGGCAGAACGCCACCTTCGCCTCGGATATTTTTCTATATATTTCTCGCTTCGTCCATCGCTGGTTACTCGGCTTCCCAGGGAGCAACTCATTCACTTCCTCAGATTTTTGTATTCCTAGTTAGAAATTGGTTTTGGGTTCTTCTCTCTTGCTACAAAGCAATATCTTAGTTTTGTTCTTATTGGTTATTAGCTGATATCTGGTCATTGTCCTTTCTATGGTTACTAGAAAGTTCTTCGAATTCCCCTCTGCCTCTGCTGTGACAGCTAAGTCATCGGCAAATCCCAGCATGCTAATGCTTTCCCCATAGATATTTACTCCTGAAGCCTTATCTTTGATTTTATTGATGGCTATATTGATGCAAGCATTTAAAATTACGGGAGACGTTGCACAAACTTGTCTCACTCATTTCCTTATGCTCTTTTCTTCACAGCTGGAATTCATGTGAACATATATCTGAAGTACGATTATTCATGGAAGTGTGGCAAGGACGATAGCGTCACCAAAAGAGTCAAGGCTGATAACACTCGAAGTGTGATGCTACTGAAGAATGATTAAGGTAACATGAATCGACTGAGTGACTAACAACGAAGCCCTTAGAATAGTGGGAGTAAAAAGAAGTCTTCTGGAAACTGTATACATTAAATAAAAATACTCTTTATACTCCACACTATTTTTAATTTGCCGACCCGGGTTTCGTCTACTCCGTAGACATTATCAAGGTAACAGGACAGAGAGTAGCAAGCTCTTATATACGTAAAATGGAAGGGGGGTGGGGTAGTATAGGAGGGTGGTATGGGGAGGGGAAGGATGTTAAGGGAAAACTGGTGAGGAGGCATAATTTTTACGGTCAAGGACAGGATCCGTTGGAAGTAGGGAAGGCTATGGAACACAACGGTGAGTAAAACTGGAAACAAATTCATTTAAAAGGTTTACGTTGAGGTCGTTTGATGCTTTCTTAATTTCCAATTGTTCGAGGAAATCTAGTTTCCCTCCTTTTTCTGCTGTGTGAAGTACTTCGGGGTTGAAGTCACTCTCGTGGTCGTTTTCGATTAGATGTTTGGCAAAGCTTGATCTTGTGTCTGCAGTTAACCAGCACCTCCTATGTTCTTTCACACGAGTATTAATTGCCCGACCACTTTGTCCAATATATTGTGATGAACAATTGGGAGTGTTGCACTTCAGTCTGTACACCCCGCTTTGGTCACACTTGCTGAATTTGTCTTTGGAGTTGAAAAGGATTTTTCCTATAGTTTTAGGGTTGTAAAATGAAACATTAAATTTTTCTTTAGGGAAGGCGTTCGCGACTTTGTACGAAAGGTTCCCAACAAATTGAATTTTACACCACCGTTTACATGGTTTTTCGTGGTTATTAAAACATAAGGGAGTAATTAATTTCATTGCCTGTTTCTTCCTGGCACGGTGTAACATTTTATCAATTAGTTGTGTATCATAGCCATTGTTTTTAGCAATATTTTTAATGGTGGATAACTCGGACTCAAATTTCGATTTAGGCAATGGTATGGATAAAAGACGGTGAATCATAGAATTAAATGAGGATAGTTTGTGAGTATGGTGATGGCAGGAGTTACGGGGAATAACTGAATCTGTAAACGTAGGTTTCCGGAATATTGAAAAAATGTGACGGCCTTCGCTAATTTCAATAGTCAGGTCTAGAAAGTTAATCTTGTTACCACCTACTTCAGCGTAAATTTTATGCAGTCATGTAATTTATTTAGAAAGGTAATGAAAGATTCTAGTTGACGACTGGTGCCAGTCCATAGACATAGCACATCGTCGACATACCGATACCAGTAAAAAACATTTTGTAAGAGGGGGTTGTTCGAATTAAAGAGTTTGTTTTCCAAGTCATTCATAAAAACATCCGCTAAAAGTGGGGACAACGGAGACCCCATGCTGAGGCCATGGGTTTGTTTATTAAAGCTGTTGTTGAATAAAAAATAATTTTGACTTATGCATAATTGTGATAAAATTTCTAATTCAAATGCGATTCGTGGATTGGTGCCGGAACTTTTAACTAAGTCCATGGTCAAGGCAACCGCCTCCTTAGCGGGGACTGAGGTGAACAGGTTTTTTTTACATCAAATGAGATAAGTTTTGCGTTTGGAGGAGGTTTTTGGTTTATAAGAATATGTGACAGTTCAATGGAGTTTTTTACAGTCCACTTTGGTCGAAAGTTGGAGTGGATATGGAGCAGGGAGTTTAATTGTAATGCCAATTTGTGGGAGGGGGCAGTGAAGTGAGATACTATTGGTCTAATAGGCACACCTTCTTTGTGGGTCTTGGGTAGACCATAAAGTCTGGGAGGTAATGGGTTCATGTTGACCAGAAGCCATTTTCTTGACGTGGGGAAGGTGGATGAGCACTCTGAGAGTGACTGTCTTAACTTTAATTGAAAAGAGGCAGTGGGGTCCTTAGTTAATTTATCGAACTGGTTTTCTTTTAGAAACGCTTGGACCCTTTCAATATAATCACTTTTGTTTAGGATGAAAATACTATTTCCTTTGTCGGATTTGGTCATGATTAACTTTGCACTATTGAGGGTATTTTTTATGTTATAAATGGTTTTGATAGACGAGACGTTCCGATGTCGAAGATGTTGACTCGTTGTGATCGCCGAAGAGATGTGTTCTGCGACTAGGTGTTTTCGGCCCGATGGTTCCTTGTGAAGGGCTACATCACAGTCACCAGCAAAGTTGATCAGCATATCACGTTGGAGAGTGTCCAGGAGAACTGTGCAGTTCTTCTGGAAACCTTAAGAAGAAGCTACATAACCGGTAACATATATCCTGAGACATGATGACTTGATGTAGACAATCGTCGAGGGACAAGTGAATGGGAATAATGGAAAGGAAGGCCTCATTAGAGATATATAGAGTAAGTAGAGAAGGATGTGAAACTGAATTATGTAAATATGAGAGGTTTACTTTTAGAGGAATCACGTGGAGAGTGGAGTCAAACCAACCTAAGGATATTTGAATGGTGATGATGATCTTAGTTCGGTTTTTCAAAGAGCAATTTGGAATGTCTCTCAGTGTTTCCATACATTAATCAAAATACACCTTCCGTGCATTTTACCTATCTTGTTCAAGGAAAATGGTCAGATACCTTCACACAAGGCCAAATGAAAGCCTTGCATCTCCACTTTCTAGCTTAGATCTTTGTGATATCATATATTAACCAAATACTTGGTGTATTTGGATGCCTATCAGTTATTTACGGCTTACTGTCATACATCTACATCTACATAATGCCCTGCAAGCCATCATAAAGGTGTGTGGCAGGGACGGAATTCTCACCAAACATGCACTACATATCATGCATAAAAAACGATTAGTATTTATATACTGTTCTAAACTACACTATTTAAAAAAAGATAAAAAATAGCACAGCAAACATGCAAAACATGCTGTTAATTGGGTTAGCTTCAAGTCCTTATACCAATGAAAACATACGTCATACATGGAATACAGATAGTTCGATGTAGCCTAACACATTTAGCCTGCTTTTTACGCAATATTTAGTCACTGGTGGAACAAAGGGACAAAAATAAAATACCGAATTTGATGTCATGATAATTAGTAGAGTTTATGTAAACTTTAGCCCTTTTTGCAACTCCGCATCCATCTCTAAACTTAATCGCAGGAGTGTTAAAGTTTTTTTTACAGATGCTTGCATAAATTTTACGTTACTGTAAAATTTAAGGATCTGTGCTATACTCGGCCGTCATAATGGTATTTTTAGTCATGAGGTTGTATTGCTTGTACATTGGTAGTATTTCCTCAACTAATTAGTTTTAATAGTTAAATAAGTTGCCAATAGTAGTATGACTCGGCGATAACATGCTTGGTGTTATAGCCACTCTCTTACGGGCTCATGAAGGCATGCAGAGTGCAATGTAGATTTAGATGCAGATACCCAAGTGACAAAACAATGATCAACCAATCTGGCACTGATTGATGTGGACAGAGGTCATCTAACTACCAGTCTCACAGTGAGGCACATTAATTCATTCGCTGAAAAGAAGGATAGTTTAGCTTATTGCTAAACTTAACCAACAAGTTCTGGCAAACAAGAAAGACGCTCACGATATCTGATTGGGAATGAATTTAGTATTTCAGTAAGATTTCAAGAAGACCCAAAGGTGTTACATAAGATGTTTATGACAAAATATGTGACAAGTACTCATGAAAACGCCCCTTCACCTCCTTACATGGAGTTTCTGAGTATTATGTAGTTTTGCAAATATGAAAAATAAACCTTTACATTTCTCAAGAGTTGGGGAGTTCTTAAGAGAATATCGTAAGAAATTGACTTTGGAGAAGTTTACAATATGTTTATGTTGAAGTCGTAAGGAAAGTGCTCAAAGGATAACCATTAATTGCAATGTGAATGACTGCATGGGAATTTCGGAGAATCGGATTGATGTAGTGGATAGAGTACTGTCCTCCCATCCCGAGGGCCCGAGTTCTTGTCCAGGGAGTGACAGATATTTTTGGTGGGAATAACGGGCCTGACAAGTGCCTTGTGGAGAGGCCTTAAAATACACTACCCGTCCGTTGGATGGGTTGTAAAACCGAGGTCTCCTCGGCGCTTTCCGTGCAGAAGTGTCTAATGCTCACACCGGGTTTCCCTCCGCCCTTCCTCCACTACCTGAAAAATACCTCTCCACATCCAACTACTCACTTCATGGACAAATACTTACATATATATTTCCATAAATTGGTCTAATAAGGAGAGGTTCAGGGAAGAATATTTTCCCATGACCGGAAAAATTATCATGGAATTGACGAGATTGATAAGCGGCAGTTGACTAGTCTTACTACTGAAATTCCCTTGGTAACTGTTGTATGTACACATATCTCCCCCTCCCCTTCTCAATGGAGGTCAGTAATTTTCTGTTTTTAATGAACAGTGAAACTGGTAACTCATTTTTATAAAGTAACTTGGTGGAAAAGAACATTCTAGATAAAATATTTATATTTCAAAATTGGATTTCTGAATGCGTTACCTTATTATACGTATAATCGGATCGAAAGATGATAATCATTCCCAATTTCCGGTGCCATTACCCTAAATCATTTGCGATCGCAATAAAGGAAAGTTTCCCCATGTGCATTTGGTCGACTACCCCCCAGACGAAAATCATTCTCATTTCCTATATTGCTTTGGAACAATACGCATCGCCGATTCCTTGTTACTCAAACGGAAATGATAACGTTATAGCTCCTTACTTCTTCCTAAGTTTATAGACTGTTATTCAAATGACGATCAGTATACACCATTAATATATATTATTTTCAATCTTTCGATCAAGCTCACTGTCACGATATTTCTTTCGCACAGGTAATAAGGGGAGTGTAGAGTGGTTAAATATTATCGTTCTCTGTGGTTAGGAACTATGGGGGATTAGACCTGTCACGGCATGAACTCTGCTGTTGCGGAAAGCCGGAGTAGTTAGTTACGAAAGACGTGGAACGAGCGGAATTTCACGAAACTATTTTGCTTTTCCCCTATTCCCAAAATATCACTATGCCATTTTAATTCTTCTTAGCGTAAATCCACTCTAATCCACCCTAAGTCTTACCATTGTCTTATAGATAAGTAGATTATCATCACAAATGGAGTAATTAATGCCACCATACGACAAAAATAAGATACAAAATATCAAGCATTGCTTGAATTGACCAAGGTACATGCTTCTAAATAATTATAAGACTGAACGAGCATTTAGAGAGGGGAATACGCCGATATGCATTCTATTTGGTATTTTTGACTCTTTACCCGTAATGTTGCAGTAACATCCATATTTATTTCCTGTTTACAGATATGATGCAAACTTGGCTACGTGTCTACACATGTACTTATTCCGATTTTGCGGCCCTTTTTTCTGATCCATAATTACTTGCGTATATAGATCCTCTATCAATCGATGCGGTAGTATAACACTTCATTCTTAAGTATGAAATCAAAGTAATTTCTATATGAAAATTCATCGCAGTACCGTACCTATTTCTTCGTTAATCTATAACTTCGTTTCTTACATGTTAGCGGTATTGATGTGTCCCCTCAAAATACATTCATTTATTCCATCCCTACCTTATTCAGAGAAACATCTCGATTCAGTCTCATTCACATACTCGCCACTGCAAAATAACTGTTACAGATGAGTTCCTAGGGGTTTTAGGGGGGCGGACATTTGGGAACTCGGAGTTCGAGCTGGGAAGCGAGGAAGTAGGGCAGGGGGGTTACAGAAATAGTGGACGGGAGATGGCAAGTTTGTGGTACTTGGACTTTTCGGAGCAGTTTCTGAATATTAATCACCTTTACTGTGTACGTGTGCAAGTCCTTGACATTCAGCACATTTCTCGTCTTCACCTAATTCTGCAGCTACCCTCCTTTCTAGTAGATCGTATTACATAGTCCATAAAATTTGTCTTGTTATGAATCCTTGGTTCTTCAGTTAACCTGATGTGATGTTCTCTCTCTTCTCAAATCTTATCTCCTTTTATTCCCCATAATTAATTTCACTTCTATGTATTCTTCACCGATTCATATTACCTTTATCTGTCTTATCAAAACAAATCCTCCTCATCGAAGTGTTTGAGTATATCATCACTTTTATACAGTTGCATCTCATATCACTACCAAATGATTTTACCCTCAGTCTCTTCTTGCAGGGTGGAATGTACTCGGGTCATCAAGGGTATTTCGATCCTCTAATTTTTCGCGTAAGTTACATATTTTAAATTATATACTTCGCGCTCTTTTAAAATTTATTGCGCGATTTTAATTTTTGGCTACATCTCGCCTGTTCTCCTACTTGCTTAGGTCTGGTGACGCGTCGGTATCAAGATCGTCTCACGTCTTGTATAGGGCACCAGAATTGTTGTTCTACTTTTTAAATAATTGAAAAAAAATCCGTTTTATGTCCAAAAAAGGTCATTTATTATAAATCATCGATTTAGGTTTACATTATTTTCAGAATTTTAAAGAGAAGCATTTGAAAGGTGGTTCAGAAGAATGCTGAAGATTAAATGGATCGACCGAGTAAGTAACGAGGAAGTGCTAAGAAGAGTAGGAGAAAAGAGAAGTCTGCTGACAACTCTAAAAAGAAGAAGGGAAAACTTAATCGGTCATATCTTGAGACACGATGGCCTGATGAAGACTATCGTCGAGGGAAAAGTGAACGGGAAGATTGGAAAAGGCAGGCCTCGTATGAGATACATGGAACAGGTCGTGAAGAATGTAAAAGAGAAGAACTACGTCACAATGAAAAGGTTGGCCGATAGAAGAAACGAGTGGAAAGCTGCGTCAAACCAATCCTAGGATTGTTGACCAATGATGATGAGTAATTGACGCAGGTGCATGTACCAGATATTAGACGATATTTATATCGACACTTCGGCAGAGCTGGGGAAGCCTTTAAGAGCACCGGCGAAATACAGTTAAAAATGTACAAGAGTGGAATGTACAAGTATGGAATTCCAATAGCACAAAACTTGCGCACAGTTGCTACGGAAGCTTTCGCACAAAATATTTCAAATTTGACTGCTTAGAAAAACTTGAAACTTGAAATGTAGACTAGATCTCGATACTTTTCTTCTAAATGATTTTGACAGAATTTAAAAGCTCAGACTCTGCATCCTGTTTCATCCTAATTCCTAACTTTATACTTCCTCGTAACAGCCCTACGCAATCCATCCACTCTCCCCATCTTCGTCAACAATAAACTCTAACGACTCAACCTCCTTACTCTCCCCCCTCTCTCTCTAACAGGATCATTTTCTTCATCAAAGGAAACAGAATTCATTATTGTGATTCCTGCTCCACCATAAATGTATTCATTTCACGCAAATTACTTGGATATAAGAAATCCCAGTTTACTGGAGTTTAAATATTAACGTTTAGTTTATTTGAAATAGCTCAGAAATTGCGAGATGCGCTGCCTTGTTTCTGACGTAACAGGTATACAGTTACAACATATTTGATTCCATCACGGTTGCAAACTGATGTAGCAATGCTGAACACCAAAATTTGTATTCGTTTATTGGAAAATTTCATTTTTTCATCGAATTATAAATCATCGAGTCAATTGAGGCTCCATAGAAATAAATGATACGATATTATTACGCGCGAAACTCAATAGAAGGAACTTCACAGTTGATAATGAGGGCAAGGAACGGTGGCTTCTTGTTAATCCTGCGGATAAAATCATGTTGTGGCTCTTCTAAAAACACGTGATGGTGCGTGCGTGAATAACTAAGGCATGAGACACATATAACACATTGCGAGGCATAGTAAAATATTCAATTCCTGCCCTTACCATTGCATTTCAGAGCCCCAAGCTCTAGTGAATATGTATTAAAAATAGCCTATGATAACTATCGACGTTCAAAATGTCTCCTCTGCTAAAAATGGTATTAATAGTCCTTTTATAGGCTCCAGGGCTCCTGCTCGTGTCATCCTCTGCCACTGCGAAGCAGGGCGTGAAGTTCGCGCGGCTATGGGCCAAGTCCACTGGGCGCTTAGTAAAATAAAAACGTACTAACTGTTTTTAAATGAATCAACTGAATTAATAATTTTAAATGAATGAATGACGTTGAAACCATAGTTGGGAGTATTTCTACGAAGTTACGCCCGACAGAGCGGAAACACAAATGGTGTCTAAGATAAAAATATAATAGTTAAATACTGGAAGTTTGATTTCCTAATAATTCATGCAATGTTACGCAAATCTTTCAATCATAATTCTTAGTATCAAAGAGCAATAAATAATAAAAAGTTTTAAATATTTCATAATTTTACTAAACAAATAAGAGTTATCCGCGCACTTGGGTCAGCTATGTCCTCGTTTGCCGCAAACGTATGGATATTAATGTTTTGTTCATCTCTCATAGCATAAAAATATTACCCTGATATTTTATACTCTGATACCCTATTACATGCATACTTTATTCTCGCCCTCAGGTCTACCTTACTATTTACTCACTACTCTCTAAGTTTAAACGACCTCCAGACATGCATCACGAGGTTATTCCTGGGCAACGCTGCACCACACAGCGTTTGGGTGAGTGGAATGACTGACTGAAATGGAAAAAATGACAGGCAGGTGATCGTACCTGAATTTCAAATCCTCTTTTTTATAGGCATGACCAAGCGAAACAATAATGCGGAGGGATGGATTTTTTTACATTGGCAAATTTTGTTTCATTTGATTAACGGGTCAGACACATGGAGTGGAACAGCTAATCATTGAAGAATTTTGGAGCCTATGAGGACTAATGAAAATGAGGAAATGTACGGTAGATCCGAGGCAAAAATGCCTTTGTCGAGCAATTGCGAGAGAGAAGATTTATTTTGAAGACAATCTGAATCACCATTTGCCATGAAATTAATTCATCCACAGCTACCGATTACCCTGTGAGCCACCTCTAAGGTGCGTGGCATGAGCAGAATAATCTATAATCATGCGCTACATTAATATCATCTACTATTATGCGCTGAGGCACATAAAGTTTATAATTTAGTCAAACATGCACGAGCCAAGTGCGAGCAACTCAATAGAATCTACGATTACCTTACTGAACCAAATAATAGTTTCTTGGTATCATGCTAAGCAATTGTTGTCATGCAATAATTTTTATATCATTTACATTTGGAAAATTGCAGGTATTTTGGTTTACCACAACTATGATCATTCAATTCAACCTAAGCTACTTACATTACACCTACTTATTATCATTAATGTACTATCATTTATGATCTCTAATTATTCGCGAGAACTGATGGAGTAAAAGAGGGAAATATAAAAGCAATAGCCTCAAAAGGAAGACCTTGGGATGAGTACGTGGGAAATAAAGAGGGATTTAGAGAAGTACCAAATGTAAATAAGCTGGTGGTAAATTGATGCGCATGGATGGGTACTGTTAACCAAACATAGGATTGTATAAACAATAATGATGGGTGGCAAAATGATCATCATAAAAATCATAACTAAGAGAATGATGAACTCTGATAAGTCAAGCAATTATTCCAATTTTTCCGCTTTTTTAGTAGCAGCACGAACACATGCTTCCAAGCTAATGATTTCCAGGCTAACGCTTCATCTAGCACGAAATATCACCTGTTAAACAAACGAAAGTATGCATGCAATACATTTGACCGAATGAGTTGAGATGTGGGGATTAGGGAGGAGGACTTCGGGACCTGGGAGAAAGAGGCCAGTATGCCTACTGAGACGTATGGCAGGGGTCACTGAGAGAGGGGGATCGAGTTTGTATTCTACTGGCCTCGCTGAGGGCCCGGGTTCAAATTCATACAGTGGCTGTGATTTTCTTTCCTGACATTCATATTTACGATCACACTCGAGTACTGTTTGAAGAGGACTTCAAGGACTGTATGTACTCCGTCATTCGGAAGAAATATTAATTTATGGACCCTCTGGCACCTCTTTTCTAATGAGCTTCTTCATATAAACTGGAGTTTTAGCCTAATTATCTTGATTTAGTGTGACCACAATATGTGACGCAGATATACTTGATTTGCCTTAATGGATTATTTTGCGATAATAGCACAAAGCCTAGTTGGGTCTATTCGAATGGGCCTCTCAATAGAATAAGCCTGTATTTATCACAGTCAGTGCACACCACGTGTGCAGTGCACATGAGCTTCTTAATTTTTTTTGCATCCTGTCTATTCTGTTGGTCCGTATACCCCTGGGATCTCAATAGGCATTTGCCTGTCATCAGATTTCTCAGGGACTGAACCAACAGAACTTGACAAACATCCATGCCCTGGGTGGAGTAAAACCCACTCAGGCGGGACTCGAACTCGCGACTCTAGGATCAGCACTTCACCTCGCAGCCACCTAGGCCGGCAGTAGTTGTAAATGGTATCCCAGGAAGGCAAGGACACTTGAATAGCTTTTACCTGCGTAGTTATATCAAGGTCTCCATTGAAATACCGATTCTATATCATAAAGGGAGTTTGATCTCCGTGACCAAGCTTAGCGATTAGTAAACATCCGCCACTCTCTCATCTATTGCTCCCTCCTTAGGTCAACCTTCCGTTAAACATATCTGTTACAGTCAGTAAAATGCGTCGGGAATATCATGTTCTTTGACAAATGTTTCTAGCCACGCGGTGAGCAGAAATGTTTAACGACACTGAGTGATCTCCATCCCACCTCGTGTACTCAAGAAGGGAGCAATTTACCCCTGAAATGAAAATAAACACATTGCTGCATGGATTCAATCCTGGGTCCTAGGAACTGGAAGCCATCACTCTTACCACCTGACCTCGCAAATCCTCCTTGGAAGCTGGAATCACACAGATTCGTGGATGCGTGTTCCTGCACACTCAGAGAGTGAAACCGCGGCGACTTCTTTCATTTCCGTCTTCCTCTCGAGGCTGAGGGAATGGGAGGGTCTCCTCCAGTTGCTGGTATGGAAGGTTCTGGGTCCTTTCCGGTGTGTTGCGTGTGTTGCCGGCAGACCTGAACTCACCCCGCCCAACCCCAAAAAGGGTTACGGCAATAGCTACCCGTGATCATTTGGCATTCACATATGGCTGCTCCGTCGTTCCACTGCTGTGACATTTCGCGACAACGGGAAACTTAAGCGGATCTATTAACGTCGATAGAAGCAGCTCGCAAAATGTAAAGAAGAGTGATTTGACTGTATTTGCATAATACCCTGGGAGCCACCACTGGGATGAAGGGCAGAGTGGTGAACCGTCACCGAAAATTAATTTTAAAACAGAAGCGAAAAAATTTAACTCACCATCATGCAGGCATGAGAAAACATCAGTACGCGCAAGCACTAACTATATACTGCAATGAACAAAGCAGCAACTATATGTTACATAGTATGTTCCTAGAACTTTAAGGAAGCAAATTTGATATGCGTTCACGATTAACGTACATTGAAATTGTTAATCACCAAAAGGTAATGAAATAATTATTGATTGATTCCGAAATATCTACGAACACATTAATAAATTGATAAATATATGACAAAGCGTGCATGAGTTAGTGATTTCTCGGGTTACGAGTATAATTCGTTCTGAAATCTCAATCATAAGCCGAATGTGATTTCCCGTAAGTTTCTGTAGGAAATAATTTGAGTTGTTCTGTACGCTGTCTATTGTTTAAACGCAAGATTTAGTAAAAAGTACATCTAAAAGGAAAAACACAACCAAAGGCTGATTAGATGGAAAAATACCCAGTGGGACGAAGTAGTGTAGAAAACTGACGATTTTTAAGCTATCGTACTTTGAATACGAAATCTTGGTAGGGTGCCATTCTCGATCGAGCTTCCACTCGCCGCTACCGCCAGGTGTAAGTTATTTTGTGATTCCTTTTTTATGTGCTAAGGATATTAGGCCTATGGAAATTTATCGACAGTTATGTGAAGTGTATATAAAATAGTTCATAGGCGTCAAAAACTTGCGAAAATGGCACGGAGGGTTTAAAAACGGACGTACATAAGTCCACGATGAACAAGGTGCCGGAGGGCCATCGGTTTCGGACGAAACGATTGCAAAAGTGGAAAGGGTTATGCTTGAAGATCGACGGGTGACGATTCGAGAGCTGTGAAAATTGATCCCTAATGTCAGTAAGCCTACTATTGACAAGAATTGGGCAGAAAATTTGCATTATCACAAGGTGTGTGCAAGGTGGGTCCCCAAAATGCTCACCGATGATCACCAACGGCAACGGGTTTTAAATTCACGGGGAGCTTTCTAGTAACTTGTGCGATGAAGAGGAAAAAAATAAAAAATATCTTAAGTTTTCAAAAAGAAGCGGGAATTATTAATATTTTATAAATCATATAGATTTAAAAGCATTGAATCTACCCAGATAAGTTAAAATAATTCAATACAATACACAAATAATATCGTTAAGGATGCGAAATGACCATTGCTATCGGTGCACCCTTTATCTTAAACTACTACTACAACGGGTTGAAGCGGTCCGCAAATCCTTTGATTGCTGCGCAGAAGAGAGCAAGGGATTCTTGGATTCAATTGTCACTGGCAACGAAACCTGGGTATATGACATGACACCAGAGACAAAAGAACAGTCCAGTCAGAGGCGGCAATCAGAATCACCGAAGCCGCGAAAGATTAAACAAAATTTGCATGCCGGCAGAGTGATGGTGACTGTGTTTTTGGATATGAAGGGGATATTGTTTGCGAGTTCATATCTACCGGGACAATAATAAACGCTAATCTCTACTTTCAAACTTTTAGAAACTTTCGCCGTGCATTTCAAACAAAGGAAAGGGCATGTTGACGAATGGAGTGCGTTTACATCAAAACAACTCTCGTCACCACACGGCCCGTGCAACAGCCAACCTCATCTACCAATTTGGATGGGATAACGTCACACACCCCTCCTACAGCCCGATAGCACCCACTAAGTGATTATCATCTCTTTCCTGCGTCGTAGTCATACCTGGGTTGGATAACGACCGACCGATAACTCTGGACCGACGAGGAGTTGAAAGACGAGATCGTACGCTACCTGCACGCCGCGGCGGGAGAGTTCTATGATATGGGTATACGAAAAATGCTACACCGATTGCAAAAATGTATCGATCGCAGCGGGGATTATGTAGACAAACAGAAGAAAGCCAGACTTTCCAACAATGTATATTTCATTGCAAATAAACGTGTTTTTATTTTTGAAAAAAAAATGGAGACCTTATTTCTCGTACAACCCTCGTATAGATTACACTTTAAAGCTCTTAGGGAGCCGAATATTTATCCAGGACATTTATACTTTTATCCTTCAACATTTTAAAATTTAATCTTAAGTTAACTCGCTCATGTACGAAAAGGTTTTTTTGGAGAGTACAAAAAAGAGCGAAGGAAATATTCGTTTTCTGAAATGTTCGTTTACTGTGCCATTTGATAAGCGAAATATCACTTTGCACGTTGACCGTTCCCAGAAAAAAGCTACGCGCCACTCTACCGAAGAACAAACATGAGAAAGGCATTCACGTCTCTTGATTTGTAGTAAGGTCTTAGCTTCTAATCTTTCATTCGAGCAATTCTCTCAAGAATGAAGATAAGTTTCCTAACACAGGCCTTATTTATCTTAACAGCGCACTTAGTAGCAAGATATGAGACCCACAGTATGCATACATTAGATAGGAATGTATCCATAGGGATTTGTATGAATTCAATGGAAATATTAGACACTAAGGCGATACTTATCTCCACATTTTAAGGCAAACAATGAACATTTCGCGAGTATCTGTGAACCTGACGAGGAAATTCGGGATACTGAATTGGAGTGCAAGCAATGGTCATGCCTGATGCTTATGATGCTTTTATATTGGATACGTAATAGATTCGTCACTGTTTGAAGGCTTGTGTAAAACTGGGACGCTCCTCAACCCAGATTTTAATCAAATATTGACGAAACTGTGATATTAACTTAAAAGACATTCTATTTGGTATGACGGTGGTATAGATAGCTTGCACCCTTCATCGTACTGAGATAGACCTTGGCGATAAAATTAGAGTGATTGATTTACAATGCCTTCCTTTTCAGGAAAAATATTGCGTCAGAAGAATGGATTGCTAATGTGGCAATCTCGGTAAAAAGCTCTATTTTATGATGATTATAACCAATAGCTTCCCTAAAATATCTGCAGAGGTTTTCAAGGAATAAACAAATTCATGCATACCCGATTCATAAAAATATTTATCATTTCTTATTCCCTCGTTAACAATTAGCACAGAACACCAGCATTGAAGAGTTACTCTCTGTCACACCCACTAGGGAATGATGCCGAGATTTTATTTGAACACACATTATGGCATTTATATTTCAGCTATTAATGCAAAGACCTTTTTCCTTCGGAAAAAAGGAATAAGCACGTGTGGATCGAGCAGGCCTTACATCATTGTACTTACTAACACCGTACCGCTTGATTCCCTATCAGGGACATTCTTTAAACGTCACTCAAACCTTCTTTAAAACGAAATCTATGGCTTAATGAATACATTATCACAGTCAAAGTGTTCACCCCCACGTATCACAGAAGCAATTTTTTTACAGTATGTGCTCCAGTTACTTTGTTTCCTTAGTTAATCGTGAGAGGCGACGGAGAACTAAGGTTATTTTCTCCATTTATTTGAGATATTGGATGAGGGTGGGAGTTTTCTGGGAAAGCTAGAAAAGTGGAGAGAAACACGGCGTCGACGAAAGCTTACTTGTGACGAAAGTTACGAAAGGGTTCACGTTCCAACGGACGGGTACTGTAGGATAGTCCAGCCACCGCACTGACTCGATCTGCTTTATTTCCTTCTCCATCAAGATTTTTATCCATGCTGTCACGAGAAAATGTCTCTTCCGACATCCATGAGCGCGTATTTCACTGAATTCTTTCCTCAACAGGGGTTCTCAACATTCCGTCCCCTGGCAATATGCCCTCCATTCTCGTTTTCTGTCCTATAAAATTTCTTCCGACAACTTCCTCTCTTCCCGAACTATATCCAATAATCCCGAATACACCCAACATTCCATCTGTCTTCCTCCACGTCCATTTTATTACCTCCAGGCCCATTCACTTACAGATTTCGAAACTTCCAATGTACGCCTATCTTCTTCTTTCCTCAAAGACCGTGTTGCAGAAGCCTCGCACAGCTTCGACATATCACTGATATTTCCATAGTCTTTAAATGGTCTTGACATCTTAAAAAATGGTTAGAGAGACAATGCATTTCACGTGGAATGAAATCAGCTCAGTAATATTTATTCGAGCGCCAATAGCCTAAACTATTTCGCAAAATAAATGATAATTTAAGATAATAAACGGCAATATTTTACGTTTTATGCATTCCTTATAGAGAAAAGTTTTAATGAATATCTATTATGTGTTTTGTATCCAGAGTAATGAATAAGAATATGCTTAAAAGGCGAGATTCCGTACGTTTGGAGAACCATTTTTGATAACTAATTTTTTTGTCATGTACAGAACAGTAGTTTCTCGGATAACCCATGTTCTTTTGATTGAATGAGCTATAATTTTGATACAGTCATTTTTTCGGTAATTTCATTGGTTTTGATATAAAAAGAAGAAATACCTTAAAAGATGTAAGGTCATTGTAGTATATTGTTTAGCGTTTCTTGCCCAAAAATTACGAAGGTTATGATAATAAATGTATGATCATTCAGCAATGATGAACTGTAATCGAAATACTTAAGAAAATTCCTGAGAATGAGATGGATATATATTCATTGTAGGTGTTTCAAACACCAGACACTCATGTTAAGAACGAAGGACACCAAAAACTACAACATACCTACCTATTTTTTGTTAGCGCATTTCTTCAGTTAATAAAAGATTTAAACGAACGAATTAAAGATTACATATTGCCAAAGAACTATAGCTCATGCAACCAAAACTCCACCAACTACCGGAGAAATTTTCGTGCCATACATTATAAAAAAACGAAATTCAAAATAGGGCTACTATTTACGTAGTATCCCCTTGTTAGTAATGTGTTTGTTAAGCTACTTTTGTCAACTAGTTTTACTATATATTAATCTAAGGTATACCTAAGTTTCAAAAATGATTCAATAGTTCAAATAAAAAGTTCAAGGTTACTATCAAGTGTCATATTGTGTATTTCATGGTTATAGAAAGCTAACATCGCCAAACGTTATGAAATAAAGTAGGTTGGCAAAGGGTAGCAAATTATTACATTCAACGAACTAAATCTATCGAGCACCATTACGTTGCTGCTAAACATTTAAGATGTTCGTTTGAAAACCAATTGGAATGCAGTGTATTTGATAGGAATATCGACTTTTATAAATTCGATAACATAAGCTATAGTAACTTATTTACTGGCACCAACCATAGCTTCAGCATGTCATTGCCAATTTTAAGGTACACAACTATCCATTAACCCGCGATGGCACGCGTGGGCGGGGATTCCCCGCCCGATCGCAAAAAAAATTCCTACTCTGCACACTCCGGCCTCCTCTGTTCGACACTTCTTCTAATCTATTATTTCTGAGCACTTTTCACGTTTTAGTCAATAAATACGAATAAGAATCTATGCATCACGTTATATTTCGTAATGGTCGAATCCCCGCCGGCGCGTGCTATCGCGTTACAGAGTCTACTGGCGAAGTTTTTGAGACTTGACTCGATCAATCTCGCAGTTTACATTGCTATTTCGCTACATTTTTCCCCGTTACATTGCCATAGGAGTAGGTGGGTGAGTAGAACAATTGGTTTCGATCCTAGGGTACATATTTTCTGTAAAGAACTGGTGAGTGAAGCATACGCTAGTTCCATTTTGTGATCGCTACCTTGTATTCAACGCCCTTTACCAGTGCACCTTGCTAAAGTAATTATAACTGTAAGAAACTATAAATTTATATGTGTAATGCTGGTGATTGTCACAGCTATAGTATCATTTCAAATGAGATATATTCATTAATTTGCCATAAGTAGCTCTCTTTTTTTCAATAAGTAACCAAAAAGCCGAGCATACATTTCCTGACCATAAGTGAGCCTGAGAGTCATAACATATTGAAAATGCTTGACAGTGAGAGTGAAGGGGAATACGCAGATTTGAGTGAGATTGACGATGAGGAATGCGATAACACTATTTGCCGTTCGAGCCACGACTCATTTTCTTATGCAAGTGAAAATTAGCAATCGCCCGCAACAAGAGCTTCTTACTTCGTAGGAAAAAACGGAGTGACAGAGTGGTCTGACGTGAAGCCAACAATAAGATCCAGAATTGAGAGATACAATTTGCTGAAACGTCTATCTGGACCTCTGCGTAACGCATGAAATGTATCAGATATTTTGGGTCCTTGGAAAATTTTTTTTCCAGATGATATATTATAAGATATTGTATCCTTCACAAACGCAAAAATTCTAGGTGTGTAGGGTAGTGTATGAAAAATGTTTTTGAATTGAAATTTAAATTTTTGAACAGGAAATGGATATTTTAGACTTGTAATGGGTATAAATAAGTTCAAGTTTTCGCTAACAACTTTGATATTTGATAAAATTCACGAAAGAAACGAATTGAAGAAAAAAGACAAAATTTTTCCCAATTACAGACATTCTAGAAACTTTTGCAAGCAATTGCTGGGTTGATTTCAGTTTGAGTGAAGTAGTTACAGCAGATGAGATGCTTCCACAATAATTCCGGGGTAGATGCAGTTTCCGTGTTTATGTGCCGAACAAGCCGTCTAAGTACGGGATCAAAATATTTGCCTGTTGTGATATAAAAACATTTCACACCGGTAATATGGAAGTATACGTTGGAAAACAAAATCAGGCTCCAGATAAAATTGATTACAAGCCAGATTCAGGGGTAAAAAGACTGGTTCAATACATTTATAACACTGGAAGAAATGTCACCCTTGATAACTGGTTCATGTCCTACACGTTAGCACTTGATCTTCTAAAAAATGGTCTAAAAACTGTAGGAATGATAAGAAAAAATCAGGGTGAGATTCCACCCATTTTTATCGCTAAGTCGAAAGATAGAGTTTTTGGAAATAACATTTTTGGTTTTCAAGATAAATGATGCTTGTGTCATACAAACCTAAAGCTAAAAATGTTGTATTGCACGTACCAACAACGCATCGAAATGACATTGTGGATCCTCAAGCGAATACACCTGAAATTGTTATGTATTACAACTCCACAAAAGGTGGTGTAGGAGTTTCAGTTCGTTTACAGTCCACTTGTAGCATCTCTCGCATATCATGCCGATGACCGCTATAACTTTTTTTTTGCCTTTTTGAACATTGGCGCGATTATTTTTATTTACAAATCAAACTCAGGTAAATCTGTTCGTCATAGGGAGTATTTGACTAATCTTGTAAAACTATTGACTAGAGATTACATGCTGAGAAGGGAGAAACTGCAAAATATGCAATTATCTTAGCGACTCCGGGTGCGGGAAATATGGGTATAGCCGAGAGTGGCGATAACGTGCGCCACCATGCTGATGTCCGATGTGCTTACTCCCCATCAAATAAAATAGAAAAACAAAGATTGCATGCAAAAACCTGTAAAAAGCCCATTTGCCGTGAACATTGTGTATTCAACTGCATATCATGCTCCCAAAATGCCGACGGAAATGACTGATTGTGAGTTGTAAATAGTATGTTTGTCTTGTAATCAGAAAATTTTCTATTAAATTCTCTATGTTCACGGCTAAAAAATCAATATGATTCGTTGGTTAAACATTTTTTAAACTGAAATTGTCAAATATATGTTCTTTGTCATACTTATTAGTGCTTATTTAGCCCTCTGCCACCCGTCGGTCTTTTCCCCGCCCCGCGTGCTACCGAGTTACTAGAAAAGCGCGTGCTACCGCGGGTTAAGCGTGTATAATATACACTTGGTAAAAGGGAGTGGGAAACAGCTGAGGTTGTTAGAGGGGAAGGGAAATTTACAGAAAGTGGGGGGATGAGGAGATCTTTCCCGAAAATCAGCTCACTTTTGTGACTTATCCCCAAATTTTGCCGGGTATGTTACCGTGAGCACTGACAATTGATTGTCAAACAGGTGATCGTTCACCAAATATCCATTTGTGTAGCTATCAATTCCAAAATTCCCCTAAAAATCAAGTGTTCATATTTTATATTTGTAGTGAAAGACATGACATGTTTGTAGTGAGCTAAAAAAAGTTGAAGCCTGCTTTATCACATACTCTGAAAAGTTGAAGCTTTCGTCACCTCTCTCTAGGCTTGCTGAAAATCCAGTTGATTTCAATAAAATTTGAGTACACATCACCAATAAGTAGTTATGTTATTTATATAATAATGTTGTTCTACCAAATAAGGATTTTATTTGTTTCTCTCATTCAGAGTGAACTTTCGCATTTAATCTGGCTCTACAAGAAGTCATTGCTTGCATCTTTACACTGATATTTGAGGATCAGTCTTATTTTTTTCTGAAAATCATAATTTGAAACTGGACTGTCGTTCAAATTGGCAAAAGGTTCTCATCAAATTTACGCATAAGCTTCCTACTACGAGCAGATTAAGGCTATGTATATAGCTTCTTTTGTCGGATTACTTAGAAAAGTTGAAATTTCTATCCAATAAACTGTATTTTGTGGGTTTCCAAACAAACACCTAAAATGTTTAGCAGAAAATTAATGATGTTCGATAGATTTATTTCATTGGATGTGGTGATTTGCTACTATTTACCAAACTACTTCATTTCATAGCTCATATCATATGACACCTGATAGGAACCTTGAACTTTATTATTGAACTATTGAATCTTTTTTGAAACATAGGTACAACTTAGATTAATAAAGTAGTAGAAATAGTTGACAAAAGTAGGTGAAAAGTACTCCAATTGGCATGAAAATAGTTCACTCCTTTATCTTAACTCAATTACGGGATAGTTGTATAATTAATTCTGAGACAGGTGACAGATAAGCCATATACTGAATTTGCTGCCAAGGTAGCATAATAGCTACTTCGATGTAGCACCTTGCTCATCATTATTAATTATTTACTTTTCAAATTTACCAACGAATTTTCCTGTGTCGGGCTTCAGTTTCCATGAGTGGTATGTTTGTGAATGAAATTCACTACTTTAAAAATAGTAAATACTAACTACTTAGATAATGGAATTGCATAACTAGAATATGAAATAATTGGAAAATGATACTGCATAACTAATTAGGTAATAACATTGCATAGAGTAACTTAATAGATAACGACGTTGCATTCAATATCCGTATATTTTATGACAAATAGATAGATAGATATTTATTTGTTCTCGGACATTATGCCCCTTGGAAACTTTACATATAACAGTTAGTAATAATTCACAACCTCATTAGTACTATCAATTTTACATTTGAGTTTCCATCTATATGTCGACTTAACAATTTACACAAGGTGTCAATAATTGGACAGTAATTTTAAAGAATGAAAACCACATATAGTGGATTAAAAAACACGTTTTCAAAATTGTCTCAGTAAGAAATTAAGGAATTGCTTGCAGTAGTTGAAAACCGCCAATAGAAGGGCTGGAGGCAAAAACGCAGGTATAAAGACCTATTTTAATCCACCGGAATTGGAGAAATATCTTCATAAAGATAATTATTAATCCATGAAAAAAGAAAAAACGTTGCAAAACATCGCAGGAAAGCCGTCACCCCCTCACCCGTCACTTGTGTAAATGGCGATTTACCCCGAAACCTGGTTTTAAAAAGTCCTTCTCCCGAAGCTAAAGGCATACCGAGAGTGGTAATTGCAATGCGGAGGAGAAAACGAGAGAAGTGAGATTCGATGCATGCGTTGTTCTTTTGCAAAATAGGTTCCTTTTAATTTTGCGCGATGGAGAGGGAGGAGAGGAAAAAAAACACCCTTCAACCACTCTCAAATTACGTCGTTCACGTCGCCGGAAAAATCTCTTTCGTTCCCTTTCATAGCAGGAGCGGTGCACCAAAATGCCTCAGAGTGGAGATTGAATAGGTGAAGCGGCTCATAACTCTCGCTTCACTCTCCACGATGCTTATTTGGGGGAAAATTTTGAACGCAAACTTCCATCCTTCCCCTCTCTCGATGAACGCCGTGCCGTGCCATTGAGTCGAGGCATTGAAATGGGGTTAAACAAAAGGCAAGCCTCCCTTATCATCCCAATTTCCGCGTCCGGATTACGAGAGCGAGCCGGCGAACGCGAAATACTTGCTTCACTCTCTGAATAAAACGCGTGAGACGCCTCCCCTTTTATAAAGCAGGCAAAGAGTGTGGCAGATCCAATGGTTAGGCCGAGAATCAAAGCGAGCGGTGCGCAATGCAGGTAACCCTGAAAGACATCAATCTTGTAGATGCCAAACCGCAGAGATTTCATTCGACATTATCTTTCATATATTTGCATACGCATAATTTTGTTTCGCAAGTTTTCAATCTATGGTAGAAGTAGTCTTGGTTTTCGACGTGTCCCAAGGGCTAAGATTATATGGAAGCGTCTAAATTAGGTACTAATCCAAGACGAAGGGCAGCATCCATGCTCTGGATGGGATTCGAGTCCATGACCTTTGGGTAGAGCAGCCGTGTTACTGACGTAGCTTTCACGGCTGGATTTCATTTCATTTTGAAGATATTCACCGTCACGGGTCCATTTATGGATTGGCAGTTATTCAGAGGATATCTGAGCATGATATTATCTGCAATATGTGATATTGTCTTGAAATCACGACGCAGTATGGAGACAGCGGCCAACGAGATATATCAGTAGAAAATATTACGCAGTGCCATGATATGTACTGATTGCATGAAACAAAATAGAATACCTAACGTAGGATTGATTGAATATTTAGGCATCACCATCACTGAAGCCATGGAGAAAACACGACAGGGAAATAATGAGTGTAGCAAACCGTAACTCAGGATTCGTTAACGGGGTTCTTGGAAAATGTGACGAGAGAGTACGATAAAGATGCAACTTGTCCCTCTTTAGGCCTCATTTAGAATATGCTGCTTGTAAATGGAATCCATGCGAGGAAGTCATGATAAAAGGAATAGAGCGAGCGCAAAGGAGATTAGCGAGATTTGTAAAGGCTTTTGCCATAATTGTATTATTGTTGCGAGTTTATCAAAAGAACTAGAATAAAAATTACTAATAGAGAGAAATTCCGGACGACCTGTGGGGTAGTTCCGTAGAACCCGACTTTAAGTAGCGATTTGCCCATTTTATTCATTGTTTTCTTGGACGTCAGTAACAAACTGTGTACCAATGACGGTAACACAAATGCTCCATTTCTTTGAGAAAGTTTCATTTTAGTCCTTTTTATTATCCACAGACTGAAATTTCATCTTTCAGTAATTTTTAGAATATTGATTTACATTTCTTTGGTTATGGTTGTTGCCGGTGGTGAGTCAGTGGGTTAGCGGTGGCATAAAAATAGGCTTTGGTAAATTAAATTCCTCGTTTAATAGGTTCGAAAGCTTATGAGTTATTCACAAGCTTCAACTAGTTATCACATTTTTTGTGAATTTCGTGTTCAAAAGGAAAATGAGAGGACTTTCCCTTAAGTATATAGTGCCGGCATAAATAAAAATTTCAGTCTGGGACTTCTGGCCTGGCTTTTTGCCCAGGAGTTAAAATATAGGAGTAAAACTCAAATATGTACCACATATCTTACAACAGGTATACAGCAAACAAATGTATGAATAACCCAAAATTAGGGTTGCTGAAATAAAAGTTAAAAGCAGCAATGAACTGCTACCGCCTAGTGACCTTGACAGAAGGTTAGGGCAACTTAGGTAAAATAGGTTTTCGATCACCGACATGGACACAGATGAGGTAAGGTAGATTTGGCATTACAAGGTGTAGAGGGTCGGAAACTCTTCTTCTCACGTAGTATTTGTAAACCAGAAACTTTATCCTCTTTACGAATTATTTTGCCAATATAATAGTTCCTATCTTTGCTGCTTATTAAGTAGACGAAGTGAAAATCACCGTTTGATGATGACCGATTTATTTTGCCAAATAATTAATTAAAATGTATTGGGCAGCAGCTTATTACACCCGTGCGACATCATCAGCGGTATAATATTCATCCTTCACATATTTTTATTTTCTACACTAGAAGAGTGAAAGATGTGCACTCTAGAAAAAGGGTTTTATTTTCTTTTTGATTTCATTTTTATTTTAATTTATCAAATTATTGGTCTTTCTTCCTTTTTTATTCCATATTCCCTTTACATTTATTCCTCGTATAAGCACTTTCAAGCTCGTATAACATTTACAGAAAGAACGTATTGAAATTTTTTTTATGAAAACGCCTACCTTTTCCTTTAATTTTTGATTTTTTTTGGTGCTGGCTAATGGCTTGCTAGCCATGCACTTCCCTTTGGACCTTGGCTTCCAAGTAGGCCTTTTGGGCTTTGCATGAGGTATTATTTCTGTATTTCAGAAAATCATTACTACCAGCCAAAACATTCTCATAAAAATCAAGAGCATGGAATGCTTCTTGACGTCTTTGAGTTAGGGGTTTATTTGCAGTATTTGGCTGCTTAGCTACAATTGCACTCATGCCCTATCCTGGTTTCACTTGCTTTACGGTCTCATGAGGTTCAGTAAAGCTAGTGGGTTTTCATTTAGTTTTCTACATGTAACTTCGCACCATCGTGAAACTAGTAGTTTCAAACTACAAAGGATATTCATGTGCAAGTGAATTTTTCCGACTAAAAGCACAAGTAATCGTCGGAAAGGAAAAAAGTACGATGTGGAGATGGTTCAACTCGTGAAAACCTAACCTCTTCCTTCCGAGTCTTGACAAGCAGACACGTAAATTGACTGCATAGACTTTCTTGGAAACTGCATCAACTGTCTGGAAATACCCCGAATGTGATTGTAGCCATCAAAAGCCAATTTCATCGAATATAGGTAACAAGCGTCCAGTTCATTCAACGCGAAAATGAAGATGAAAGAACAGAGACTAAGATAATATGACCCATGAGGATATCATGGACTTAAAATACATGCTTTTTGCTTAAAAATACATCAATGAATAATTTTTCACCTGTTTCTGATGTACAGCCAGATCTTATTACTTCTATATACCAAACCTTCACCGCCTACCTTGGGGCGTCATAATTCTTATCCTCAGTAGGTAATCTTATTTTGTTGAAAACAAGATGATGTTACGGTCGCTCCAGCGTCACAAATTTCTAAAAGTCCTGCATTATCTAATGTCCAGAATTGCTCCATCCCCTTAGTCTTTAGTAAATGTAGCCTAACTGTGGTACTAACATAGGTACTAGCCTATGCATGCTAGGGAAATAGAGAAATATATATGCATTGAGATATTCCTTTCTAACAAGTATTCACTTCATTACTACGATGATACTAACCATCTCATTGCACATCAGCCTTATTTCTAGCATGCCTTCAAAAAGTAGTAGCATTGTAGCACTTGGTTGCATGACAGTAGTGCTTGTTTGGTGATATTTCACAACGTGCCACACATCCTTGCGGTGGCTTACAGGTTTATGCGAATGTGTATTATTTATTTCAGAATACGCGATAGTCAACACCACACGACATTTAAAACCACGCGATATGTGAGATATTGAGCGAAAAGGCCAAGTTGATATATTTTTGCGATTATTATAGATATCGCTGTGCGATACTCAAATTCGCTTCTCGTGGAGTATTTATCGTTACATTTAATGGAAAACTATTCCTCCCTTGCAAGTGCTTGCAAGATATTCAGCACGTGGCTACTCATGTACAAAACATCTGTAACATACGTATCAATTTGGAATAGACATGAAAAGGAATAGGAAATTGAATTAGCAGCACAATCAATTCAACAACATTTAGTTTGGACATTGCAATTGAACCTAATGGATAATTAATCGTAAACATTTATTCGCCCTTAAGGCAGAGGAAAAGCCCTAGTATTTTCTTTCAATTACACCATTAACCCGAAGCGCTGCTTATTGCTCGTTCGTAGTAGTAACTGTATGTCCCTTTGAGCAGTACGAACGATCATGTACGTCCTTGCGCCACCCGGCCATCCGGAGTACGACCGTACATTTACGTTTTCAATCTTTGCGCTAGAGCAGTGAAGGCGTGAATGCACGCCTTTCTTTCAGAATCATTGTAGATTGTGTTGCCATCTATCCTCGAGACTGGTGAGCCCAGTGATCACTATGATGTATCTCTGAAGAGTGCTACCACCTATTCTATATCACTAGTAACTACGTTCACTCCGAGTACCTGTTACCATGTATGTAGCTGCCCTAGTTCTGTTGACAGAACTGTTTGCATTTACTGTTTTTTATTGTTATTATTGTTTTCTTCTGGCGAAATATTCAGGATCTTAGATTGATAATTTAGGTACAATTGTTGTTTTTATATTTGTTTGTAATTTCTACATAATATACATCATTCATTCGTCAAACATTTTCAGCTCGTCATCAGGAAAGATGTCTAAACGTAAACAGTCAGGAGGGTTATCTCCGGATGATATTCATAATATCTTGACAAATGAAGAGTCCGATGATGAATATTCATCTGGCAGTGATTATGATGGTGAAATAACAGATAGTTCATCCAATGACATGACATCTGATCCTGGGCCAGCAACAAAAGTAAAGAGGTCTCGTTTGGAACCGGATAAACCACCTGTGCTGAGGAAGTGGATGCCTCTAGGAAAGTTTCTTCCGACAATTTCTCCTTTCTTTGATGATTCAAAGTCAGGTATTTCAGAATGTTTTTCTCAAAAACTGGAGGTCGCTGATGATGACAACGGTGGCAATAGATTGGAAATATCAATTTTCAAAGAGATTGTCGATGAAGGTTTTCTGAGCAAAATTGCGATTGAAATGAATAAATATCATACATTTATTCTTGAAAATACAGATGTAAAAGAAAATTCTAAATTACACAAGTGGAAAGGAATCACTGTAGATGATTTGCATGTTTTCCTAGCTCTTGTTATGTTGATGGGGCACATAAAAAAGAACAGACTGAAAGACTACTGGTCAAAAAATTCTTTGATTGAAACACCAATCTTTGGAAAAATTATGTCATTGGATAGCTTTCAGCTGACGCTAAGACTATTGCACTTTTGTGACAACAATACTCAACCCCAAGGTGATCGGCTGTATAAAATTAGGGCAGTTGTAGACCACTTCAGACGAAAATATCAATCCATTCTTTATCCATTTAGAAATTTGTGCATCGATGAAAGCATGGTGGCTTGGAAAGGGCGCCTTCAATGGAAACAGTATATTCCATCCAAACGGCATAGATTTGGAATAAAGATGTTCCTCCTTTGTGACTGTGAAACAGGATTTGTCCTTGACCACATTGTTTATACAGGGAAGGAAACTGAGATTGAGTATGATGAAAGTGTTGGAATATCAGGTTCTGTGGTGAAGACATTACTTACACCCTACATAGGAAAAAACCATAATGTCTACCTTGACAATTGGTATACAAGTCCTAGTTTGTTTGAATATTTACATATAAACAGAACAGGTGCTTGTGGTACCGTTAGAAAAAACCGTAAGGGAATGCCAGAATTTCCTAAGAACATAAAAAAGGGTGAATGTGTCTCAAGACATACCACAGTCATGCTAGCTCAACGATGGCGGGACAAAAGAGAGGTCAACATGCTAACTACAATTCATGAGGACTTGATGGTTCAAACTGGAAAAAGTGATTATACTACTGGACAAAGTATTACCAAGCCACTAAGTGTGGTTAGGTATAATGAAAATATGGGTTTGATTGACAAAGCTGACATGCAAATAAGTTTCACAGGAAATGTAAGAAAAACTATGAAATGGTATGTAAAACTTTTTTTTCATGAAATTGACATTGCGGTTTTGAACACGTACATCGTGTATCAGATGAAAACTGGAAGAAAACCACAATTGCATGACTTCAGACTGAAGCTCATTGATCAGCTTTTAGAAGAGTTTGCGAAAGAGAGGAAATCACCCAGAGGAGGCAGACCATCGCCAGTGGGAGATTGCCTTCGTCTTTCAGGTCGTCACTTCCCAAAACCAGTCCCTGCAACAGCCTCAAAGGAGAAGCCACAACGAAAATGCTTCGTTTGTCAGCACACAACCAGAAGGGAGAGTAAACGGAAGGATACGAGGGTTATGTGCATTGAATGCAACAAACCACTTTGTCTCCATCCATGTTTTGAGGAATACCACAGTTTGAAAAATTTTTAAACGTAATGATAAAAATACGTATAAATTGTTTTAGTACAATCATAATATGCAAGTACATATTTGAGTTTCTATATTTTTCTTTATTTCCAGATGGATGGTACGAGTAAACAGAGTGAGACAAAATGTTTTTCTAAAAATGTGTAAGATAATGCTAATTGATAATGACCTTGGCTAATTGCTAATTTGTTAAAGATATTCATCAAAAAACTATATTCTACTCGTTTCTACAGATAAGTAACCAAAAAAACATTATTTAAGGGCAATAAAACTTTAATAAGAAAAAAATTATTTTTTGAAAAAAAAAACTCACTCCCGGGGGTCCGGTTGCATGAAAAAAACTCACTACTCAAAGGGTTAAATATTTTGAACAGATTCCTACGGCACGCCGTTAGGTACAGCGTAGGGTTACTAATAGGAAGTTTTTTTTCACACCCAGGAGAGTCTTCTCGGACTCCCCTAAAGACTTCATAATAAGTTGGGCTTAATTCTTATTTAGCAGTGCTTAAAATCGGACCGTCCTTTGGGTTGAGCAAAGAGCATGAAATGAGAAAGGTGCAATTTGAAAAATAAATCAAAGGACAATGTTATTTACCAAATCAGAGCAATATTTCAAAAATCATGTTCATCGCGTTGGAAAGCAATAAAAAAATTAGCCTCATGCTTTCCATCCACAGCTCTCATGATCTTTCAAAAGAGGTGGTCATGTGAAAATAAAACTTATCATCCCCGTATTTAACTCGAGACTCGTCATCTGTTTTGCTCAGATTCTATGGTTTGTCCACTTATCATCGTATCTAAACGTGACTTTTTGTGAATAAGGGTACAGAAAATCAAATCCTCGTATATGAAGTTGCATTCGCTATAGTGAAGAGTAATTATATTTATGATTTGAGATTGTCTGAGTGTTGGAAAACCAAGAAAATATTTACATGGGTCAACAAATATTTCAAATATTTCTCGCAGGTAGCCTTCGGATGATGTTGAACAAAAAACAGTTGTTAACTCAAAAACTAAGGATACCCAAAACTTAATTTTAATGATTTTCCAAAATTTAAATTTAAGAACTAATGTCAAATAGTCAAAATTTGGTACAAAATATTTTTTATTTGCTATTTTGCGCCGATATTACAGAGTCGCGACTTTCCAGGATTGGTCAAAGCCATACAAATGTTTTACTTTCAGAGAAAATAGATACTAGTATGCAAATACAATATAAGGAAAAATGTATTACCAATATTTTCTGTTCATAAGAAATAACTATTCCATCCATATTTGCTATTTAAAAAGATAGTCAGTTCAGCATGCTTACACCAGTAACAAAATAAATGCTTATTAATGCACTTTGTACATCTTATTTACCTAAATTATATAATTAGTAACGGTATCGGGTACCCCGTTTCATTTTAAGTTTTAGCGCCCCGTTCATTTCAAATTGAAACGCGTATCCTAATGTGTGCGGCCGTCCTACCTAATATTGCGGGCTGAAGGGGCGTTACAATATATATACACATTATTTTTTATTTATTTATAATTTACTCAAACCAAATGCAGTTTGCTGGAAAGCAAGTGAATACGATTAGATACTAAAAAAATGCAGAGGAACTTCGTGTGGTCCATTCCTTGCCTTAAGCGCATTAAAGACAAATTTAGTAGCAGAGAAAAAGATAAACCTGAAATCCTTTGAACTATCGTGCAAGAGAAAATTTTGGTAATACGAAGGGTAGAAAACGTTGCCTACAAAGACATCCTCTTAAGAATGGGAAATAAGAGCCCTATATGGAGCCCCAACAAACAAAGGAGGGATGAACACGTCGGCCACATTATTTGACATGAATGGTTACTAAAAATATAATAGACGTATGAGAGGAGGGTAAAGGACCGAGAGGAAAACTCACGCTTAAATACATTAAGACACGCGCTTAAGATAAATAATTAAAGACGTCTTGCGTAATTCATATGAGGTAATGAAGAGAAGGCAAAAGAGTAAGTCAGATGGTGGGAGATTAGCTTTACATCATTCAAACTGTTGACAAAAGAAACAGAATTCACCATACTGAAAGATATCCATCACATCCTGATGATGAAGTTTTATATTTAATCAAGTTCGTTAGTAAAAATTCCGAGAGGAATTACATTAAGTATTCCTATCAATACGAAGAACATATTTCCCTAAGTAACGCATGAAACTTCTAATTTTAAGTGGAATGAATATTATCTTTGCATGAAAGAAGCAACGTGGAATAATTTGCAATGAAAGATGTGCATTAGGAAACTCCGTCGTGATCGGGTAACACTGAGGTTGCCCGCTTGAATTCCGTTCGGGTTTCATATTTACCATAAAAGGGCATAGATGTGTGTGCGTTTGTTCACTTTTGTCCCACGATAGTTCAGGGTAAAACCGTAGTTATTATTACTTGGGGAACGACAAGTTAGTGATTAGACACGGACATTGCTATAAATTATAGAATACTGGATACCTATCACTATTCTATAGTTTATGTATCAGTTTCTATCGTTTAATATATATATTCTATAATAAATCAGAATTATAATATGTATTAGTGCATAGATACAAACTATTTAGTTTCACGTGTCTTGTCTAACATGTTTAAATAAAGTAGTGGCATCGTGCTTCCAAACTGTACGTTATTAGTGCATGATGCAGTGATCTTCCACACACTGCCACAGATTCTCACAGCAGCTCGCTGGGTATTAGGTAGGTGTATATGTAGGAATTATTTGACTGTTTTTAAGCCTCATGAGGATATATACATACGATTTGGATGGAAACAGATAGATTTATCCATCAAGTTAATGATAATTTATGCAATATTTAAAATATATGTTTCATTTAGCATACACAGAGGGTTTTGGGTAAAAGTCACTACAATTATAAGGTAACATCACCACATTTTAGTTTTTAAATAAAACCACGCTCTAAACAATGTTTTCCATTTTTGCGATTTTGGTATTTTTTGACATTACCCGGAGTTCTAGGGATTCTTCGTTCTTTTCGCAGCTTTCACAGCTGAGAAGCCATTCTCTGGATATTTAGTATTTTGTCGTTTAAAAGGATTAAGGCTGAATTGGCCTCGACCTCACCCCCGGTGGTTATAATATAATCGCATTAATGATGAGAAAACATCTCGTGACGCGCACCCCTAAGCCACTCCTACTCTCTCAGCCGTCTCATGCCGTTTTTGCGTTTCCAGATCCCTATGTTTATTGACTACCATAACTCCAAGGCATAAAATTATTGCTAACATGTCAATTCATACATGCAATCACTTCCATTATAAAGAAGCTCTAAATCATTGCGGCAACACGATCAAAGTACTTCTACGCCGTGATCATTAGACATTTGGCTGTGTGGAATGAAATCTAAGGTACTTATGCGCCTTATAGGTTCCATGGGGTCCGCGTTTTACTCTACTTCCGGAGGAAAGATTATTGAACTTGAAGTGCTCTCAACACTACTCTATAAATTGGAAACTGTGTATGGAGAAAAATCTGTTGATGACGGGATAAAAAGCCGTAAGCAGTAGCCTGGTTTAGGCTTGATAACGTTCCTACCGGGTAAATTAAGGGTCATGGGCCCACTTCGGGCGTGGATACTGTGTGAATATAAGTTCTAGAATCTTATTCTAGACAGTGTGATACAACATTAGTCGTTGGAGCACCTACAAAACTAAGAGCTCTACTCCAACTACGACTCGAACTGGGACTCAAGGGGTAAAAAGTCACTATCATATCTAGGAGATATGTGGCCAAGTCTAGGGATTATTAAAAGTATGCTAGGGGCATGTGAGGTAAAGGCAAGACAGAAAAGTTACTTTTTATCTGCTATGACCCACCTACTATACATGCAGCGAGTATGTGTGATCCAAATGAATTAGGTTTGATCACGAAACTTGAATTGAGTGCAGCGTAGACATTTTGGCTTTTCAAAGGTTTTACGAGAGGTTTAGTAGAGGTTTCGAAATTAATAAAAGATTTATATTGGGAAACACTGTCAGATCGAAAGTAAAATACGGATTAAAAATCTTGCAGTAATATAAAACTTATAAGTTCTGTGAAGTTATTTCGAGTATACTGAGATACAGCGACCGATCAGATCAAGAAGATAAAATTAGAGAGATAGATATTAGGATGGAGAGGGGAAAAAATTAATATTTTCTACACAAATTTAAGGACATTAAAAGATTAGAGCAAAGGTATATGTGGAATCTTAATAGGGTTTGTAGACTTTTATTCAGAAATTACAATGTCGAGTTTTTTGTAATGTTTGCACGTTTTAACACCACAAACTGATAGTTATATATTACTTTATACATGATAAGAATTTCGTGTAATTTATAGCCAGTATTTCACGTGTCTTGTAACTGCAGTTTTACTATGTTCCTCGGGGTTGCAAAACTGTTGTTCATTTACATTTACAATGCATGAACGGAGTTGTATTTTTTGCAAGACTCCATGGTAAGCTCATTATTTCTGATTGATATTACATCCTTGGTGACGGATCAACCCCTGTGATGGCTTGCAGAGTATCGTCAGGATGCAGTTGTACATTTAGTGTATCCACCTCAGAATTCCAATCCCCGATTTTTTCGCTAGCAAGCCACAGTAATCGTAGGGGAATGTATTCTGGATCCTTAAAATGAAATAAGATTTATGATTGGAATTTAAAGGGAATTAAGACAACGAGAAGAAGATAGAATAGAAGGAATGAACTCCCTGAAAAGGGATAGAACGATTTACCATTTAACATCATTGGAAAAGTCAATGTAAGCATGTGTTGTGTGCATTGATTTGTACATAATTTAACGTTGAAAGTGATGTGCTTTATTTGTAACATTTCGTAGTAGCTATGAACTGTGGACGTCCATAATTTTTGACAACAATAGAGCCTTTGAATCAAGTATAAACCTCTACGAAATTGACATATAATAATGAAAATTTCATGAATCATAAAATTTTGTTTATAAACACAACAGGAATTAAGAAATTTGAGATTATTTCTGTATCAAAATAATTTCTAAATTAAAATTGGCTTCTGCATTCAAATTTTATTCCCATAATTTTCAATCCGTTCCTGTAAGCCACATTTAGTTGATTGATATAGATACCAATTGATATTGACACCAGCTTACAAAATAGCTTACATTTTCTAAAAAATCTTCGTCAAAAATAAGGGAAAAATATCGTTTAAACAGATGTTTTCAGAGAGATAATAAGGGGCGGTAATTAATATGTTTAAGACTTTTTGCATATATAAATGGGTAATTATGTTAAACCTGTATCTGATTATTACCCTGCAGATACCTAGAGGGTGTGTGCAAGTGTTGTTTTCCTTCAATGCGTCATCGGTTTGATCAATGATTTATCTTGATTTTTGCTTCTGTCTGTCATTATTATGTAGAAACATTTTAGATATACAGATCCAATTCAGCATGGTTTCAACTTTCCGAGTATATAACTTTAACCTTGCGAAAAACCTCTATGGTTCCCCGACCAAGTTCATACGATGACCGAGTGACATTTTTTGACGTCCATAGCAATGTGTCACAAAACGCGGTCCTTTCCTTTGCATGCAATTCAGTTCCCAAATAATCCTGTATTTATCGAATCCTTTCCTCAATAGGGCCCATAGTGCTCAATGTGCATGAGAGAAATTTGTTGCTATCATTTTCAAAAATCTACTGTTTCAGAGATAAATCAGAGTTAGATAATCCCATTAAATACCATGGCACTCGAAATTCTATTCAGCCAATGAAACTCTTAGAATTTTCACAAAGCCATGCGATATGGATACTTATAGTTGGAGGCTCATCAATGGAAAATGTGTGCACAGTCGTTTCAATGTTCGAGTCAGATGTAATGAAATAACAGAAAAAGAAGGCGAAGTGCGTTATACTTCCTCTTTTACTCACACATAAAAATGAATAGTCCTTCTTTATATTTTAACCCCTATGCAAATACCAGAACGTTATTAGTGTTAATTAATACCAAAAATTATATACCGACTGTGGATATATTTTAATTATGTTAATCTATTATTGGCGAAGAAAAATAGAATATCCATTGTAACTCCTTACTCACCCGTTAGTGTTTTTTTAATACACAGTTTGTAGTTACATAAAATGTCGTTTTAAACGCTGTATGTGCTGGTAAATTGTAATTTTAGCTGCCAATGTTAGTAAGGGGAAAGATAGAGGTAGTCACTTTACACAAAAGTAGTAGTGCATCATTTCCAGTGCAATTGACGGAACACATTCCTTTACGCGTGACAGGAAAATATCAAACCTGATTCACTGTCGTGGCAATGATTGCTTCCAGGAGAATGTGTAAAATTGTGAGACACTAAACGCAGGAATGCTATTAAGATTCCAAGCCCTCGCCTTGAGTTTCTCATTAAAGTGTGCCATTGAAATGCAATTTATGGCAGTTGTAACTTAATTAACATACTATCCTCATCACAACGAAGTATGCATGGACAGTATATGCAGGCATGAAAAAATTCTCAAGTTAATTTAGTTTCAAAACCACTTAGTCTTGCGATAAATATATCATCGCTTTCAAACCTTCTGAACCACAGTCCCGGAACATATGCTATGAATATTCCTTCTCACACGAACTGAGCTAGATATTACTCACAGCACTGTGACACAATTTTGATTCCTTTCATTATATCCACACTTCTGAAAATAAGATTCCATTCTTACTATCTAAGAATCTTCTAGCCTCCTCAAGTTTTTGTGGTTACAAAATACGATAGGTAAAGTTTAATTTTCCATGTCAATAGCTCAATGAAATTTTTTATATATGATTGCAATCGAATAAATCTTTATTTCAACTATTAAAATAAAATCGAGCCCTCATATTGCTGATGCCTTTTCTGCTAGGCAGGCAATATGGGGTTAGAGTAATGTGTTTCGGCATCAAATTATCCGTGAGTTATTGAATATGTATAATTACATGTATGTAGCATATCGTATGCAGTATCGAAAGAAAATATCTTCTGTGCTTGCAAGACAAGCAAATATGTAATAAAAATATAGGAGTCAAAGTCACAAATACAGTCTCAGAAAAAAGGAGGATACACCTGAGTTAATCGACAAAAATTTAGATTTTCGTACACACGTTCACCTTTGTCAACAGTTAAAAGGGGACAGAGGTAATGGATATAAGGAAGAAGAGAGGTCAAAAGACATGAGAGGAGCGAAAAGGGTTGCTGGAGGGGTGAGGGTGGGGTAGGGAGGTTTAATGAAAGACATTGAGAGATCTGAGGGGCTGAAGCCTTTGAAGGGCCATATGTAAGATCACTCAAGGGTTCCTTACTTAAGGGTATCATAAGGGTGGGGGAGTAAGGCAGGTATCAGGACACCCTTAGCAATTATTAAAAGGTTTATTATGAAGAGAAGCGTGATTTTCTATGGAGACACGAGTTTGGAAGAATTAATATGAGAAATGCGCTCATAATGGCACCGGCATTGATGGAGGGGCAATATATCACATGCATTGAATAAGTAAGTGGCATTCCAATAAGTTAGTGAGGGTTTTTGCGGATCGGGATAGTGTATAGGTTGGAATGCTGGCTTCTCATCTGGAGGTTCAGGCTCTAATCCCAGCAGTGGAAGTTATTTTCCATGGGTAAACAGGCCCTTACTTGAGTGGTTTGTGGAGGACATTCGAGGTGTTCAATCTGTCCGTTGGATGGGACGTTATGCTGCGGTCCCCTTGGCACCTTTTGTTAACAGTAGGCTAGTGCCAATGCCCGGTTTTCTCCTCCCCTCCTTCTTATCCTTACATTCCCATTCTCCTTCAACTCCAACCGCTCTGAAGCGCCGATAAGTGAAGGCACAAACTTGAAAATTATCTTATGATAGGAGAGGATTAGATGTTATTGATTAATGGGTGAAGATGTCATCTGAAACGCAGTTCATGCGCTTTTTAGGTATGCTCGAGTATATTTTCCACAATACGGCACCCCTCAACACTTCCATATTTGTGTGGAAGGTAAATATACTGAAACATTCCATGGAGAATGTATTGTAGAAAGACGAACCTTTAGTAATGCGTGGCTTTCACCTACAAGCCGTACATGGAGGCGCATTGATATGTGTGAGCAGTATTTTACCATGATCATATGTGTCGGGACACGGGAATATTTTGAGCCCGTCATCTATTTGCAGAGCAAAAACGTGTTTCGTATTTGTCTTTCATTGCCAAATTGCATCGAATGTTATACGCTTCAATGATAGACAGAAATTTATCAATTTGTTTTACCACCCATGACAAGGAAATGGATCTAACCCCTTAACTAGATGACTTTATACCATACACCTTTGTGCTTATTAGTTTATGAGCTCCACTCTCACCAACCTGACCAAACTTGGATTTGAACACTGTTACCAAAACCATATAATTAACACCCATGATCCAATCCAATAGATCCAATGTACGATCGGCCTAAATTCTTGATAGTTCCACTGCAGATATAATCATAATTTACCATAGTATCCACTTCTAATTTCTAAGGAAGTTGTTACCTAGTTGAAGTCATAGCTTCTGTTGCTTGCGACTACCAGATGTGACTTAATTCGTCAACGTGATAAATTGTTTATTTGGAAGCTCTTCCCGTTAGATTTTCCTTCAAAATAGATTATCCATATATTTTATGACATACCCGCACACGGTTTATACGTCATCCCATTTAGTCAATAACAGACTCTGATTCTACTCTGACTCGAAACCTTTGGCCCTGTGAGTTGAAGACACGTCCAAACTTTGAGTTCCAAAAGAGACGGGGACGATGGGGAAGATGTAGTGGTGTCACAACAAGGCCTTACCCTCCTCCTCACTTACCGGCTTTCTAGTCCAAGCAGAAAAAAAATCCTACCTCGTTTGACACGAAAAAAAGAGAGTTGGGGACGGAAGGCATTCGGTGTTTGAGCAGGTGAGTCAAAGACAAGAGAGGAATGCGTCTCGAAATGCTGAATATTAATTTGAACGAGGTCTCGCGGCCCGTCTTTACAAGGCCCCTCGCGTTTAAATAATAAAAGGCGGGCGGCGGTGCAGAAGGCGGCGGGTGGCAAAGTCGTGGTGGGCGGGAGACAGACTCCCCGAGCACAAAGGGGTTGACGTGGGGGAGACAAAGGGGTGTCGGGGTCTGGGGTGGGGGAGGGGAGGGTTGCGGGGTGTCGAGGGGGGGGGGGAGGGTAGCGGCCGGCTAAGGGTGGGTCGAGGGGAACTGGGGGGGAAGAAGCTTTCGCAACTCCCTCCGCTGCCGGCGATGCTCCGCTTACATTGCTAGGGGTTGAATAATCGCCAACATGGCAGCTAAAACCAACTTGCATTCACGCGAACCCCTCCCCACGCTTCGCATAGCGAATGCGCGTCCTGCCACCCCTCATGATGAAGAGAGGAGGAATCGTGACGAGACAGCTCCGTGTGCACATCAACAACTCTCCAGAGGCCCGCGTGGCATCGGCTGATATCTAGGCCCCGGGTTTGGATTTTCCATTCGACAGATTGATTAGCGATCGAACGTGAATTGCTCGGTGGCTCAACCTTGCTTATCCTACGCTTGTGAAATTTGTAAAGAGATAAAGAGCATTTACGTTCAGAGGCCTCGGTGTCAATTTCCATTACTACACTTGTGTGGTAGAAATACTCGGTAGGGTAAGGGAGGCTATAATTTATTTTGTCTCCTTTGTTTTTCTTGTTTACCTATGCCAAAACTTTTTCGGGTCAATGAATCGTCAATGGGTTTCCAATTATTGATCCTGTTGCTCTTGCCTTCCTTCGAAAATGCTTTACAACTGTGGAGGTCAGTCATAGGTAGACTTTTCAAAGGGGACGCAATCGACAGGGTACAGAGTACGTATGGGCATGATAGTAATATTAGTTATAGAAAACAAATGACTCTAAATCTCAGGTAATGGTTCATCCACTCTATAAACAAACCAGATTCAGGTGTGACGTGGTGTAAACGTTTTATATTAGTGGAAAATTGCATTATCTTTCGACTAATACATACCTTCTATCTTATCATATTAATGACGCCTCAACCTCTCCCACATATTCACGAGGTGTTTTGCAGGGTGGTCAGTAAATGTAGATTCTTTCACTCTCCTAGGAAGTGGTCCTAAATACAGGCCGGAAATTCTAAGTGTGGTCCCACAAGCGTAAAAGGACTCTTAATTTCGATTAAATGATAGTATTTGTGTATCTACTGCTCGTTAAAAATGGCAAATTTTTCCTATACTTGCCAGATTGCGGAGTAGGACCCAGAAAGTAATGGATTTTCATTGGTGGCAATATTGCATATGAAAATATTTTATACTTATGTCAATGTCATTTAAAAGAGAATTAAAATATAGCAAAAGAATCCGTGGTGTAGTATTTAAAATAATTTTTATATTCATGGCATTAATGCATCTACATCTAGACACATACATAATACCCCACAGGCCACCACAATAGTGTGTGGAAGGGGGTGAACGCACATAAAATATACATTATTTATCATGTATTAAAAGGCTTTGTACTTATATTCTAGCCTAAACTTCACAGTAGAAACGCTCGGTGAATGCATGACTGGTGATAGTTCACCGCCTTTCCCACGCCCTTGCGGTAACTTGCTGGGCATTGAATGGTTGCAGAGGTAAAACAATACGATTCAAAACACTCGATTTCTTCCAACAAACACGATTCCTGATATACTGCAGACAAGGATAACTCAACAAGTTCTCTTTTAGTTCTGTTTGACTTGAAGCATCGGGCCTAATCCATGGGTACTTTACTTATTTTACTGGATTTATTTATTTATTTACCAGCATGGGTACACTATTTATATATAAGCGTTACTCGATTTTTCATTATCTCATAGCGTAAGACTATCAGTGGCTGAGATTTAGAGGTAATGGAAATACGGTGCTAATATTATTGACATGTCCATCTCTGTACTCTATCATTGCGTCCCCATTCGAAAATTCTACGTCCACAACCTTAGGCTTACCTTGAGGTAAATGTAGTTGGTGTGAACAATTAACTATTTAGGTCATCTATACCATTTAAGGGTAGCTGATCATTTTCTTAGATGAGGGATATTGCAGGGAACGGAGCAAGTAACGTTCCATCCGGCGGGCAGATTACTAAACTCAAAATGTTCTCCACAGGACATCCAAGTAAGAACTGGTATGGCAAAGCAAAAACTCTGCAGCATCCAATATTCGAAACCGAGCCTCGGCATAGGCTAGTATTCGTTTTTACAATATAAACCCGATCCCCATGAATAATTAAATAATAGGTAAATTAGTAAGGGTGACCCTATGGACGCGCAAAGTTTGCTGCAAAGTTCTCGGGTACCAGATCTTGAGCTCACAAATAATTAAATCTAGGCTTCTTAATGGAAATTTTTTTTATGATGGAAGCCTAGTGGAGCGAATATTGGGCAAAGTACTAGACATCCTTGGTTCACATCTGAGGGAAATTCTTTGAAGCTGTCACATCTATACCTCTACTCTAGACCCTTGATTTAAACAGATGATAGCTACGTAAAATAATTGGAGTAACGCTATTTCACTACCCTGCCTTCCCCTGCCATAGCGACACTATCGAGATAGTTTGAAGATCATTTGAAGATTTACTTGAAAGGGAATAAATCTGCTGTATGCTGCATATTTCCTGCCTCCCATCCTGCAGCCTTACCCTTATATCCTGTCATTGTGCTGAACTCGAAGTACTATCCATACAGCACTCTGGTAGCAGGCATATAGCTTAAAATTCAGCTTGTTTCATGTTACGAATCTGGAAAAAAATTTCTGGGTGGTTGGAGTTCCACAAGTCCCCCCCCCCCCAGCTATGTGCCTGTCTGGTATGGACCCGTCCCCTAATGAAAAGTCACGATCATTTACGGAATTCGAACCTGAGTCTCCATATTCAGTTACGTACTGTGAAGTCAGTAATTAAGCCACCATTAACAGACAAAGATGGTTGAGAAATTTAAAGTTTGCCATTTAACCTTCTACAAGTGTTCGATTCCCCAGCGTAGAAAGCCGGCGAAACAACCGGGGCATGAGTCCATTGGGCGACTTGGATCTCATGAGGGAGGGAGCCGGGGGGTAGCTCCGGCTGCGGATATTGATGCAACTGCGTAAGGAAGTAGGGCTGTGCAACGGCGGGGGTGCGAGCGATGGCCTTTGAGGTGGATGCATGGGAAGGATCCAAAGGTGAACTCAATGAGCTCTGCGTTACGACGATAAATCGAAGTTAGGTCGATATTTCGATCTGGCACTGACCCGCTCGATATAGAATTTGAAATTATTTAGCTTGCCACAAGGTATTGGTGATATAGAATGGCAGGGCGAAAGTGTCGTTATAGCGATGTGGAGGATATTGTAGACAGAATAATGTGATTGGTAAGTGCATTCGATGGAGTACTACCTTCGATGTGAAAACTTATAGGTGAAATATCGTGGAAATACAGCTGAGTAACTGCCGAGTCATACGTGGAAGATTTTATCAAGAATATCCCAGATAAATCACAATAATTTGACATAAAAAGTTCATTCCAAGATGGTAACACCAAACCTCATGTTGACCTTCCTGTAATAAATCAACCAACGAGTGACTTTGTAATCGGCCGTAGTGGACTTTAAAAGCATATAAATCCACAGAAAGCGATAAATTATTTGTCCAGGTAGTTATGGTTTAAATAGATGGGACCAGAATTGCACCGGTCTTATAATAAATATTTAATAATTCATTTGAACAAGGCAATGTACCAAAAGATTGGAAAATTGCCCATAATAGTCCTATGTTAACAAGTGAGGACGAAAGTCTCCAGCTAACTACTGACGAATATCATCGACAACCTCTTTTAAAATTTTTGTGGTTACAGTAGTAAGAAGTTAAATTCTCATCGCGGGTTTAGGAAATGTTTCAGTAAAATTTTATGCGTTTTCCGCAAAAGCAGATTTTGTGGGACTCCCCTGGGATTAGTTCTCCACAAATTACGTGAAATGAAAAAGTAAATTAATATAATTTTAGGCATTTCAGGAAGGCGTTAGACCAGCTTTCTCACAACTAAATAATACCCAATTCGCAAGATTCTGAAATTGAGAGAAACGTTGGAAATTGGATACTCTACTTCCTTACTGATGATGAGCAAAAAGTAGCAGACGACTGAAGCAGCTGCGGTATCATTCTGGTAACCTCTTTTTTCAAGAAAAATGCTATTCTTCCCGAAATATTCCACATTTTCATGAACGATAGCAATGAATCATTTCTAGTTACATCCGGTTATTTGCTGATAATACAATCATATATTGAAAAATAATAGAAAAACGGGCCTCGTCACACAGCTAATCTGAATTGTTCCAATTTTTTTGTTTCAAGACTTTGGGGATAGAATTTAGTATGAAGAAATGAACTAAATATCACTTCTGCTAGATCAAGTTAAAGAAATCTTCAAAATGTTATAATGATGGAATATACATCAGCCTAGGAAGGCAATTGCTTATACCTTTGTGGAGTAATTTTAAATGTTTGTGACAGAGCGTTGAAGAGACGCTATTTAAACGCATTTTGGGAAAATTTTTGAGCAAAAGTAAATGAGAATCGTAATTTCGCTCTCAACTGACCTCACCTAAGATATGCACCATGAATAAGTGGGATCCAAACAATAAGGATCTAGCTTAAAAACTAAATAAATCTAAAGGAAAGCTGCATGGTGGTCAACAAATTCTAATTATCATAACAAAATGCGAACACAGATGGAAGGTGTTGTTTTGAAAACCCTAAAGACAGTAAGTGGATAGCATGATTACACATGGGTATGTTAGATTGCACGACTCCGAGGTTGGCACACAAGACATATCCAACTCCTCACTTCAACAGGACAGATTAAATCGACAAATTAAGAGAAAAAATAAAGTGCCGGACAAAGGGGAAAAAGAATTCGTTTCTCCTACAAGCATTTCATAGTTACAGCGTGACCCTAGTTAAAGAATTACAATTCTTTAAAAAAATTACGAATCACACTTCTTATCATTTCCCACATTCATTTTCTTCTTTTTTTAACAAAATATCATTTTCACGGCTGATAACCCACCTTTAACTGCCCCACGCCAACACAGCTGCTAATCGGTAACATGTGGAGGTAAATTAAAGTCTTTGTGGTATCAGTAGTAATTTGTGGGGAGTGACCAACAGCTGAGGTCACTTGCACCATTAAGGATAAGTGGGTGGCGGGTTGCGGACTGCGCAAATAGCTAATTGAGGGAGGACGGAGTGACATCCGTCGTTGACCTACTCTGTGAGAAAGGCGCGAAGGGTCGGGTTCCACGCTTAAGTGTTCGGAGTACTACGGACGGATTGCTCACTGAATTTGTAGTGCTCTACATTACTGCACTCAACTCGGGATCACTCGGGAAAAATATTCAACCCAGTTGGATTCAATTCCGGTCTCTAGATAGAAAAACCAACTATTGCACCACCAAATAAATCCGCTGCACATAATAAATATGGTAGATATGATGAGTTGAATCATTTACACCCAAATGCCTTTTGGATGACCATGCAGTTGCTACGTCGCACAATCGGCTGAAATCCAAAAAAAGCTAGCCAAAATTAAAAAAGTGATTTTTTCAAGCCAAGAAGCTGAAAATTTGCATAAATATTCTCAAAAGATTAGTTCGTGTGATGATGTAAAGCATTTTTCTTGTACTCAACAATTAACAAATTGCATGTGGTCAAATTTGCACAAATTTCGCAAAAATGGTCTACACTCAATTTTCTGACGAATCTTCAAAATCAAGCCCTTGCTGAACCTTTATGGGTAAATAATTGGAAAAAAGGTGATGTAATTAGAGAAAACAGTTTTTCATCTTTGTTTTAATGTAGTCTACTTACATTTTCGTTATTACTTACTAAATATATAAAATAAAATGGCGGGCCCTCATTTTTGGTCATTATTTCAATATATGTTGAGAAAAAGTAAATTGCATCGCCGAGCATCACAGAGTAACTTATATTGGAAACTCTACAAAGCTTCCATAGCGAAAATCCCATGAGTCATGCTGCGACTGTTTAGACGATTTCACATTAGTTTTTCGATCGCGCGGTCGAGTTTGGTCGAACTCGCCTCCAACTGTCGGGGCGGCAAGTGTGTGAAATGGATTGTAGCCCTATTCACTCCGCTATGGAGTTTTTCGGTACAAAAACATTGAAAAAAACCTCCATGTATTACAATCTGAAGAAATCGCGGAAAAAATAACTAATTTTATCACGTGGAGTAAAGGTCTAGGAGGTACTGAAGGACTGCTTTCTTCGGGTGCACCCCGGACCAAGGAGCTGATGAACAAATATTCGTCCGGCTTCGATTCTCAATGCCATATTCTGTTTTCTCATTGCACTTGCCACAGGCGTATTTTTCGCACACGTGATATTTCCCTATTCCGCATTTTGTTTTGTAGTTCTTCTTGATCCGACAATACATTCGCTTGCCTTCTACCTTTTCTATAGCATTATCGTTGCATGGGAATGGTAAATAAATGGAAAGAGATGGCAAGTGCTATGAGAAAACAGTACACACATAACATAAATGTATCATATAACAAAAAATCATGTCTATATTTATGCAGAGTTGAATTTGACCAGCTTAGACAAAAAAGTGCATCCAAAGTTCATGTTTACAAAAAAAAAATTTCAAATCTGTAAAGATACTTTTTTCAATGTGGCTGGTCTGAAATTGCAAAATAGCTGATATTAGAGTGCATTATTATGTATACTAAACAGAAATCATATTTCTAAAGTTATTTCTACATTTCAGTGACCCAAGTGTATGATATTAGCGATGGAGCCAAAATGCCTCCGTTGGCTGTTCTAGGATGGTAGAGAAGCTCGGCTGTTCTATTGGTAATTTAATCACTAAACGAAAAACCTTTAAAACTTAATTTTTCACTTCCAAATTCAATCTTTCGGCGAGACAATTTAACAAGTACTTTGTCTTCATAAGAAATAACGCATTTTTTACTCCTATTAGTATTTTATGCTTTTGTAAACGTGTGAGTACAATAGAAGCACTTGCTTCATTCATTAACACCATCAACCCCTAAAAGAGAGGCGAAACTTAAGCTAATAAAAAGAGCGTTTTTATCAGCTTAAAGAGGAAATAGGCGAGCAAACTTTTATGCACACACCAAAAGAAAAGAATATTCGAAAAAGCGAATTGACATGATATTAAGGATTCTGCAATAATAATGATGTTTTACTATTCGAAGCAATTGAATGCAAAAAATACCACCATAAACGTCATTACAAATGAATCATTTAAAGAATAGACATTAGATTAATTATCTAAATAATTATTTATTGCGTATCACATTTTTTTATTTGTCTGTAATCATATTCTCCCTTTTCCCTTATTTTGCCTTCTGTCTCATTCTCCACTTCTTCTACTAGCATTTTTACTCTTTTCAATTTGGCCATCATAAATGAAATAGTAACTATCGTTAGAGCTATGCTAATATACGCTTTCGTGCAGATTGTGTGTATATCGGTTTGGGGACGATTGAGCGCGGAATGTATAGCTTTTAAGCACGAAATGTATTATTAAGGCCAAAAACTCTGATGAAGTTATCATTGTCCAGAATTACATTCTCTCGATCATTAGGGATGAGAGGAGTAATAGAATGCACAGCGTTAAATGTGAAGCTTCATTGGCCAGGTCCCATACTCAAGTCTCGATTCCAATTTCAACTTGGCTACTGGTGTCGATATTGTCATCAGATAAGTGATACCTAGATGGTTCGATTTTGAAAATTCTCCCTCCCCGTTAAGAGTTCCTAATTGGCTACGTAATAACCAGATAGGTGACTGTAATTTAGTCAATAGTATGTGTAACTGGAAATTGTCCAAAATATATTGACTCATTCTAACTGCACCATGAAATGCTAATTGTTTTTTGGGATAGAAACAAATGCGCAAACCATTGATAAAAATTATACCGGGTCGATGTATATATGATAATATCAAATCATATACTCTATTAGCCGACCTAATTGGCTACACAAACCTTAAAAAAGCGAGAAATCTTGAAGTGGTTTGCAAGGTATCCAGAGATTTCGAGAGACCCAATACCGACAATAACACGAGTGAAATCCGAGCTGAAGTTTCAAAAAGCTTATGACTCACACCACTGAAAAAATGAAGCTGAAGGCTCTAGTGCATTTCTTTCGAAAACGTTCTCTCAAAAATATCCGCAAAAGCCGCGTAAAGATCTCCGCGGTGCCATAAAACGACCCTTAACCGTCCAACCAACGAGGAGGCGGGGGAGTTGATGCCATGCGACATCAATTGTGGGTTGGTGGCCTCAAAGAGACAATAATACTGTGTGGTATGCATGTTGTCTCCCTTAAAAGTGTACGTATTCTTTAGTAGGCAATGTCAAATTGGTAAGAAGAAAAACACCGGTAGTTCACCCGAAGAAAACAGTGTTTCAGTACCTCCTAGGCCTTTACTCCACGAGATAAATACGTAATTTTTCCGAAATGTCTTCAAAATGTAATACATGGAGGCTCTTTTCTATGTTTGTATCTCAAAAATCTCCATAGCGGAGTGGGTGCGGCTACAATTCAATTCCACATACAGTTGCTGGCGGGTTGGACCAGACTCGACCGCGCGATCGAAAAAATTTGGTGAAATTCGGCGTCGCAAACGGTCGCAGAATAACTCATCGGATTCGCACTATGGAAGCTTTGTAGAGTTTCCCCATATAAGTTACTCCGTGATGCTCGGCGATGCAATTTACGTTTTCTCAACATGTATTAAAATAATGACCAAAAATGAGGGTCCGCCATTTTATTTGATATCTTAAGTAAATAATAACAAAAATGAAAGTAGACTACATTAAAACAAAGATGAAAAACGGTTGCGTCTTATGACATCACCTTTTTTTCCAATTCTTAACCCATAAAGGCTCAGCAATAGCTTGATTTTGAAGATTTTTCAGAAAATTGAGTGTAGACCATTTTTGCGAAATTTGTGCAAATTTGACCACATGCCATTTGTTAATTGTTGAGTAATAAGGAAAAGGCTTTCCATCATCACATGCACAAATCTTTTGAGAATATTTATGCAAATTTTCAGCTTCCTGGCTTGAGAAAACCTCTTTTTGAATTTTGGCCAGGTTTTTTCAATTGAATTCGCCCACTGTGCGTCTCTGCAATCGCTAAAGCGTTCCAATATTATATTAATTATGCTTCTTGATTTCCAGATAGTTTTCCCAACAATTTGAGACAGGGCTCACTCAGAATACACATCTGCATCATACATCAACATATTACATCTACAGCAAAACAGTTGCTCTTCAAAATCTTCATGCCACCCTGCTCTTTCCACGCTTCTTCCGTTTTCTGTATATTCGTAGGTGTTAATATTAATGACTAATGTCATTTAAATTAATAATGTTAATTGAATCAATATTGCTTAAAGATCTGAAGTTTATGTAATTTTATTTGAAATTAATATGCACATATTTTAATAAGCTCTGTCTTAATTTTAAAAATTTAATTTATATCATTGTTCTCGGCACAATAATCTCACCATTTCAGCCACTAAACCAATGATTGGATTAGTGTATACTAATTGATATTCATTGCCATATTTAGATATTAATCTCAGGTTATTCATCTTCCTTTTTTTTACTTCGTCCGTCTTTTTGGGGCAAGATCGCATTTCAAGTAATTGCCTCAGACAGCTGAAATAGGTTGATCCTTTAGAAATAAAATGCTTGGTTTCTATCAAGCAACATTTTATATTAATATATTTACCACAGAAGTTCCATTTATACAGCTCAAAATGTCAATGTTTAATTTGTTTAGCCTTCTATGCTAATGATCGCTGAGTCGACAATTTGGAAAATATAATCAACCCCACGCGACGCAAATATGCTTGGAATCCAATTGTATGAATGGCATATTTATCTCGGGTACTTATTATTTGAACTGATGACGTTATAGCCCAGTGTGTTGAATACTGAGCTGCTGACGTTAGTTTTGTGGTTGAAATCCTGGATGGTCCCCTTGAATATACACAGCTAAATCCCAGTAGTATTCTTTTTCAAACTTTCAGATTTTCCTAGCGAACGAAAGGCAGTACAGTGTACAGAACCCATCCCTTTCCTTTGTTGCGCGAACCTGGTCTTAGTACTTGGAAAAGGTAGTAAAATTTGGTTTTTAGTTGCTTTATTCGCTCAGGATGGCAATGTCTTACTTAAGATCTTTACATTGCGACTCTACAACAAATTCGGTGGGGAAAGACCCCGTGACCTTCAGGTAAACACGTAGCCTCACCTTCCTGGCTACCGTGGCCGTTCTAATGTACTTGGTTAGCTATACCCTGACTGTAAACCAATCAGGTGCGCAATTGGTTTTCAAAAACTGATTTTTAATATAAAGAGCCGTACTGTTTGTTTTGTTTTCTCTCAATCTTGTTCAAATTATTTATAAGATGCCTCCGTCTAGACTGATTGAGATCCATCTAATTGAGTCAGCCAAAGTCTTATAGTCAAGCAAGTGCAAATCCGCGCAGCTCCTCAGCTGCAAAGAAGTTATACGCTTATAACATTGCCCCGGATAACGTTCACGGGGCGTAGGTGGAATCACAAAGGCGGTTCAAATGATCTGGGTGTTTCTCGAGGCCCCGTGGTGACCTTTTGACACGAACGCCGTCTCCAGCGAAGCAGTAGCGAGTTGGGCAGGGGGGAGGCAAGAGTTCCTTCAAATTTGTATGTGCGCGTAACGACTTGAGCGGAATGGCGATGGGGGATAAGTCTTCCAAATCAGCGATGCAAATCGTAAGGGTTGCCCGAGGGGTGATGGTCAATGTTTTGGTTCCTGACGTTTGTGGTAATTGGCTTGGCGGTCAGGAATTTATTCCGACGGCAAGGACGATTAACGTTGATATGTATAAATAAAATGACTTTTTTATATCCTACTTCCATTTCATGCTACGAATGTAAAAGTAGGCTCATTTTCAAAGAATGCATAATAATGACTAAACGCCGCGTGATAATGACTTCGAAAACAAAGCACTGTGTTGGAAACAAAACGTAAGATATATTCATGACTATTATAGTAGTAGTCATCTTGGGTTTTAGGTACTCCAAAGCCGGATGTTATAACCTACTGTTTAATCTAAGATCACAAACCAATGCACAAATATAAAATCCATGTCATAGGCTGGATTTGAACAGCCGATCTTTGGGTCACCAGGCCAGCACGTTAGCCACCTGGCTACCACGCTTATTACCGCCTTAAAAATGCTGTGCCCAATGAAGTGAATAGAAAACTTATTTTTTAATATTCTCTTTTCGGGCATGAAGAAATGAGGAGGGACACAATTCACAAATGTCTTTAATGTGCAAAAAGCGGTGGTGATCTTTATACCCTTTAGTGGCCAATAGCCTGCCCTCTCCTCCCGTTAAACTTCCCCTGACCTATCTAGTTGCGCTGGAATCAAGGCTTCTCTCTGAGTTTGCATTCTGTAAGAGTGGCATGCAAGGTCAAATTGTTTGCGTCGATTGGACCCTTGGGGAAAACGAGAATGCATGGAAGTCAGTGTTTTCACTCAAAAATACAAAGAGGAAGGCTAGCATTCTCCTCTTTGAGACATAAAGGATTTGTTATATTCACGGTATAGTAAAAGGGTCATAATTATCCTCGTACTGGAATAATGGGAGGATTACCTTACTTATTTCAATTCGGAGACTATAGTCTGCGTGATACTCCGATACACCAATGGCCATTATCATTATGGAAATTATACAGAGGGCACCTAACCCGATAAAGTGGTGTGCGATACAATGAGATCATCCAATGTCGTACAACGTGCCGTGTTACATTGTTAGCGGTTAATAGCACTCACTATATCGCAATTTTGTGCCATGAGTGATAAAATTAATAAGCAATATCATGCAATCTGCTGTTTCACGCAATTCGATGTGATATGCAAAGTAACGTAAAATGCATTATTAGTGATATTGCCTGTTTCCGAGGAATGGTGATCGATATGCAGTAAATAACGCAATGTGATATTTGAGTTTATTCTTTTTCAATATGAATATATATGCATATCAATATGAGCATATTTACATGCATCGCGTACTGGAGTGACTGGCATTATTTTCAGAAATTTCTCATCGTCCCTCGAGGGTAGCCCAGCGTGCCCAATATAATTAGCAAAATAAAACTACGACGCAGGATTTTGAATCTACCAATAAAATGTTTTAGAATCTACCACTAAAATTTTCAATAAAGGATTGAATACCATATTGCGGCCGAAATTTTTTTATCTTTCTTACTAAATTTACGAAAAAAACTCACCACAATAAGCCTAAAACATTGTAGTTTGTATGCGTATTGTAATGGATTACTTGGAAATCTATTTTGATAGCGATTAAAAATCAATCATGAGTGTTGATCGTCAGCCTGCAAACCTAAATTCTTTTCGGTAGCAAAACATTCCTAAAATTTTCAATGAAAATCGGGGGTTATATCGTGTTTGGGGGGACTGAATTTGCATCCCAAGAACACGGGGTTAAATACTGGCTGTGCGTTAGTAGTTGAATATAGGTTCCTGTCTCAGTCCATTAACTCACATTTACCGTCGTGAGTGTAAACACACGCTCACATGCTGATATTTAAATAAAATTATCTGGTCATTATAGAGAGGAAAACCTTTTATAATTACTTTGACTCATTCTTTGAAATGTCTGAAGGCTCATACCTCTTGTTGTACAGCCTACTCTATCCAGGCTGGCCATCATTGGTAAAAATGTAATCACTGTATGTGTGAATTTAATGGTATGCTGTATATTGCTCATCTTCATGAGAACAGTAGATAAGAACCTAAAGCTTTTCTCGTCTTTATATACAATGCTGAGGAAATATGATGTAATGATATGATGATCGTAAAGTATTTCTCATGCTGCTAATTGAAAGAGTTCAATGAAAGAATAAACCCTTGTGTGCGTTTAAATACACGGTGGAATACATCGCTCCTCTTTCCATAGCCAATTATGGCATAGCCTTACATTGGGGAACTTCTTCCAAATGTCACAGAGGAGGCATTCATTGGCAACAATGTATTTTAAACTCTTTGTGACTTGATGCCAAAAGCAATGATGAGGGTGAAGGGCTAAAAGGTAGTTCACATGCTTGAGAGTCTCGCTAAAATATAACTCTTGCTCCTCATGGTTAGACGTACCATATAAAGGACCTACCCTAGGGGATCCCTCATTTTGTATTGCAAGCTTAACAGCTATGCACCAAGTGTTCGGCAGTTCTGTTCTTCTTAGTTGCCCAACAAGTTTTCTTCAGGTATCTTTTCACTAAATTATTTTAGTGCATCCAGTTGGCGTATGTACGTCACGGAGGATACTGAGTACACCTTTGCAATGCCATCAAACGGAGGAAAACGGAATGAATTACAAATATTTACTCGTGTCTTCATTAAAATAGTTTTTAGCTGCCATTACAACATCATACGATGTGTTCAAATCTTTGAATTTGAATTTTCAATCTCATTTAGGTCAGAGATAAACACAGAAGATATCTTATTTGAACTCTGCAACCTAAAGGACGACCATGAATGAGGGTGAGGAATTGGAATTCAAAGTGTATAAAACATGTGAAAAATATTCCAGCCACAAGTTGTAAAAATGTATAACCATGGATAAAAACCAAGGCAATTAAATTGTTCGTTTGAGAGCGATTGTTATTTAGTTGCTGTAAAGTGATACTCAGACTAAATTAGTAAAACCGAGAAAAATGAGGCAAACTTTAACAGATGGGAAATACGATGTTTATAATCACTGGATATGTAAAATTAAACCCATCTGCGGCGTGGTACCTGCGGTAAAAGTACTAAGTTTATTTGTTAAAAGTGCAGAGTGGGCCTGCACCCTGATTTTTACTTCAAAGAGTATCAATCATAAAATATCATTCTAATTAGTGTAATGTCACAAACAAATTTATAAAGACTGAATTTAAAATTTAGCTGCTTATATATATAACTGTCAAATTAAAAGTAAAGAAATGCCATTTGTGTGAGTCTTTATTGAGTATCAAAATATATAGTTCCAATTAACCAATGTTTAAAAACAAATGCTTTCATTTAATATATAAGACACACAATATCTTATTAGTTGTTACTGAAATTAATTTGTGTTAAGAACTCACGCATTTTACAATATGTATGCTACCCTTACATTCATCGCTGTAAAGTCTGAATTGGGCTTTATCCCACCGTGTGTTTAAACACACGGCCTCTCCCAGCAAATGCACAAAGCTCTGATTTTTAAAACTATTTTTCCATACAAAGTAGCGCAAATAGAGAAACATATCAAAAAATCAGACACAAATTCGGTAAAAATGTGTTCTGGGAAAATATGGGGGATAATATTTTGTCCGTCTGATGGGACGTTAAACTTAATATACGTGACACCTCTCACTAAAATTAAGCTTGTATGGACGCTGGATTTCACCTTACTAATCATTCTGTCCCTAAGAAGAATACCTTCTTATATTTAAAGGAAAAAATGAGTCAAGCTATTGCTTGCCTAACCCCTAACCCAAATGCCAATGGCTGAAAAACCTTCACTGTTACCAAAACATACAAGAAAGATCCCTGTGGCAGGCGACCACAGCAAAATGTAAATGTAGAGGTATTGAACTGTGACGAGACTGGACTTTTCGGGAAGGAAATAGATACCTGAGAGATCTTTCATCACTGGCCTAACACCATTTGCTAATGCTTCAACTAGGTACAACTAAATAGAATATTGACCACTCGGTTACTTGAGTAATTATCCAAGATTAACTTGATTGAATTAGCTCCTTGGTTGATCTTGAGTGCCGATATAATTATTTGCACCCACCTTAAAAATGTTGACTACAAGAATTGAATTTACCCATTAAAGTTCTTAAAAAGACCAATTCACCAATGAAATCAGCAACGTGATACGAAGGTTGGCGAGAAGAGCTCAATTTAATTATATTATATTCATATCTCATGATACCGCATCACTTCTACAAACACTCATTCTGTCAATGGTGACTTTAGATTGACAAATATTTTATGCAATATCTCTTTCTCTAAGATGCATCCAGCGTATGTCACCAACAGAATGAATTATTCATCGAGTATAGTGAAATAATTATTTCCAAATTCTTCAATTTTTGTTTCTCATAAGTCCGGCAGGAAAGGCTTTCTAAAGAGCATAAAAATAAGACTGAAAACACTAATCTTCACACGACTTTCTTAATTAGTTTATTATTGAGAGTGGGAGAAACATGTTGGTTATATTGTGAATACGGTAGGTTTTTCCTAAGCTACATCTGAATTTGGAATATCATCATCTTGGAATTTCCAATCTAGAGTCACTTCCTTTTTTTAAGAACCTGGTTTCCAAACAAATCATGCCTCCGTTTCATCAAGGGTCTTTATTTCAATAATATATTTCTTCTTTATTGTCATGATAATTACCCTTCGACGGTTTTCATAAACACACATATCATTGCTAAGTAACATAAAACCAATAGCTTGATATAGGTAATTAAGGATATTTTTTAACGGAGCCACCGTTTGACTTCAGCAAGCAATTGTTATGTACCGCCAACGGGTAGACTAAGCGAGCTCTTCCAAGCAAAGCTAGGTAAGCTGTACCTTCTGAGAAGTATGGTTCTCCAGTAATGATTAATACATATTTGCAGTGGTATGTACTCTATCGTTGAAATTGCTGTACGGCTGAAACGGCTGTAAGAGTTTCATTTACTGTCACGTGAATGGAATGGTTAAACACATGTGGTTGAGACGACTGCATTCCTATTCAGTGAACGAAAAAAAAAGCCTAACGTACTCGGATAGGAAGGCCCGTTGCGTATTTCGAGCCCAAACCTTCTTTGTTCATCCCCTGCCACACACCACTGCGGTGATCTTCAAAGTGTAATGTAGATATAGATGTCAGCAGGCCGGGACATTATCGAACAGGCTATCACGGCCATCTCGAAACGCAATTCAATCGTGTAAGAAACGACATAGCTACTTTGCCTTCACCTCTCCTAGTTTCCATTTTCAGTGGGATTAAACACACAAAACGTGATCATCATTACTTTGTTATTTGGACATCACGAGCTTTGTGAGGCTTCAGCCTTTTGCAGGTCCCAACTTTGACAGGTTTCATCGAATTAGCGTGGTGAGGGGTGGCATGCAAATGTTCAAGGGAGGCCCTGAGTTGGAAATCCTCTCCCTTTCACCCCTAAAGAGGCGAAACCCTGCTCGCAGTCCCTGGTCCCCTATCTTCGACGGCTTTCTCGGGATGGCCGTGCGGAAAGAGCGTGACTCGCAGGGCAGAATGTAGGGGATTAATTAATTGACCTCCCACCTCCCTCTGCCATTGCTGGAGATTAAATGCTAGAGCAAGAATTAAATCCCAGGTTTCCTCTTGAGGCCGATTTCGCGTGAGAATTACTCAACCCGCCCTCGCTTGCAAGGGTGTTAACAAAGAAACTGCCACATTGAATTTCAGTAATGCTGGGAATGGCACATGCCTCACACGCACTGAGGATCAAATCTTAATGTGTTTTTACTGGCAGAATAAAACCGTGATTACCCTTCACGTAAGGATAATCGTAAGATGTAACCCTTGCGTGTGAAGTATGGCGCCCACTTGAGCATAATCAGAGGAAATATTTAATTTTTAGGTATTACGTGCGTGAAAGAGGACCAATTTGGTTTCAGAAAAAAACAAGGGAACAAGAGAAGCGTCAAGTGTTATTTTATAGAGGTTGTCACCCCAAGGTGACTTATGCTCACTTCATTGTTTGAAGCATCAGCTTCTTGTCACACTTTTGAAAACCTCTGCGTTTAGGAGCATCCTCTCCAAGTCATTTTTTATCTGAAAAAAAACTTTATCATCTGTAATTTATTTCACAGGATTTAAAGATTTCATTAAAAATATAAATATTTAAAACATTATCAGGAGTTTTATACTGGTTCCTGGTTACATCTTCATATAAAAGTAACTCTTTTTAAAAGCGGATTGTCGCTATCGTCTAGTTTTTCATAGTAACTTGTAGCGAACGCCATGATCTTTTTCTTTAGCGGGGTGATGCCTGATATTTGGTATAGCTTCTCATTCCCGTCTATTTTCCTGATTTTGAAGATCGATCTTATTATTCTTCTCTCCTGAATTTCTAGTAATTTTATTTGTCCTTGGTTTAGGACACCAGCCCAAGAAGGTGTGGCTTATAATATGTAACTTATAGGTTGTTGTTGTTAACTTGTAGGTTGTATGTAATTTTGGTGCATTTGTTTTTTGATGGCAGGTGTAGTGGCATATGATCTTAGGATGGGGCTTAGCTTGGCCTTCATGTCCGCACTTTTACCTATCACCTTGTTTAGGTGGCTACTCATATTTATCTTCTCATCAATTGTCACCCAAAGGTATTCTACTTCCTTGGCCTTTTCTAGTCCTTGCTGCCCGATTTTTATCATATTCCTTAGTTGAGCTTCTCTTCTTGGCGAATGGAAGATCATAGCTTTGGTTTTTGGTTTTTTTCTGAAGCCGCCACTTCCTGTACCATTTTACTATATTGTCGTCGTACAAGAGAAGCGATTTTGGCCCTCAGGCTACTTATAGAGAAGAAAAAAGAGAAGAATCTACCGACGTTTGTTGCATTTGTAGATTTGGAGAAGTTTGTACACATTTGTACTCATTTTTACACATTTACAGCTTGTATAAAAACCAGGTGGCGATAGTCAAATCAGGACCCAGCAGTACAGAGCAAGCATAAAGAAAGGAGTGAGACAAGGCTGTGCCCTGTCCTCTGTATTATTCAAAGTCTACATCGAGAATACCATCCAAGAAGTTAAAGAAAAGTCTCCTGGAGTGAATATCAACGGGATGAAAATCAGCATTGTACATTGTACGATTCGCCGATGACATGGCAGAAACAGAAGGAGATTTATAGAAGTCACTAGGAAATATCGAAAGGACAATAGCCAGATATCACCTGAAGATCAATAAAAAGAAAACTAAGGTATTGGTATGCAGTAGATGATAAGAAGCCAGGACCAATGTTAAACTAGGAAAACAAAAAATCGTGGAGGCGGAAGAGTTCTGTTACCTTTGAAGCCGAGGAACCAGCGATAGACGAAGGAAAAGAGAAATTTCCAGAAGAATTGCCCACAGAAAAGGGCATTTTACCAGAATATTCTACTCACAGCTGCAAATAAAAGCGTGGAAGAGAGGAAACATTTCATTAGAACATACATCTGGAGCGTTTTACTATATGGCAGCGAAGCATGGAGAATAACAGCAACAGAGAAGTCCAAGCTGGAAGCATTTGAAAAGTGGGGCTACCGAAGAATGATGAAGATAAAATGGATCGGTCGAGTGACAAACGAAGAAGTCTTAAGAAGAGTGGGAAAGAAGAGATGTCTACTGAAAACCTTAAAAAGAAGACGGGGCAACTTAATAGGCCACCTCTTAAGACACTATGGCCTGATGAAGACAATAGTCGAGGGAAAAGTGAACGGGAAGAAGGGAAAAGGCAGGCCTTATATAATAAATGGAAAAGGTCGTGAAAGATGTAAAAGAGAAGAATTACGTCAATATGAAGAGGTTGGCCGATAGAAGAATAGAGTTTAGGGCTGCGTCAAACCAATCCTAGGATTGCTGACCGATGATGATGACGTGCGTACATAAATATTCACTATCTAGTCTTATCGCTAATCTAACACAAACATGCCCGGGGTAGGGTTTGTACTCAGGATATTCCAGTTTCCAGGCCGACACTTAACCTCCTGGCCAATACGTCCGGCGAATATACCTAATGATTACCTTTTAAATGCGCACGATATTTTCTCACTAACTGTACGATATATCGATAATTGCAGTCATTATGATCAAAAAAATGCCAGAAGAATTTAACAACTTATAAGAGCGGCAAAAAATCAAAAAGTTCACTCATCTGATATGAGTACACGCCTTATCTTACGGAAGCCAAATATGATTTAGCTTGCACATAAGGGGTGGAGTGATTAGTACGGGTTCCATTTGGTGAAGCTTCAATTAAGGAAACGAAGACTTTAAACATTAAAATCAAAACGACCACAGGTACTTGATAGCGACAATTTCTATACTCTAAACTTGACCGTGATAGACGTGCTCATTGTAGAGTTTCTCACCTAATGCATAGCGTTGTTTACTTAAGATTTGCATGGTATAAGAAGCCAAACACTGATGTTAACTTTCCCTCAGCTTAGTTGAGACTTGAGACGTAGGTTCAAAAGAAATAGGGCGGACTTGGCAGTCTTGGGAAAATGTTTAATCGCTATTGAGTAATTTGTAAACACTTCCAAACGCCTATTTTCACCTGCTTTTAAAAGCTCCTCCACAGTTGTTTAATTTTTCTTCTATATTTCCTCTGGTCAACATTTTCAGTTTTCAAAATGTAATTTCCTCTTGTTGACGGTATTCATGCTCATAAAAGCTCATTGAAGCGAAAGTTGTTTACTTGAGTGGAATGAATCGACTGGAACGGGATCTTCATTTGTAGGGATACCATTTCCCGTAGATGTCTCACCATTGTCTTTTGATGAGGATTTGGAATTAGTAGAAGTCACCTATTGGAGCAACTTCAATATCACTCGCACCCTCCTGGCAGGTTTTCCGTAATTCGATTGTAATTAACGTTTACTGTAATAATTCACGCTCTTTGCGAAGGGAGATGTATGTAGTACTTACATTTTACTTGAGTTTTTGTTTACTCTTTTGTGTTTTGCGTTTACTATCAGTTTTGAGAGATCTTTCAACATCACTAATTAATTTCCAAACATACCCTATACCGTTTTGAGGGAGTAGAATCATTCCATATGAATGCCAATCTGTCATTTTATCGCCGTTGTGTAACTAAAAAATTGACATTTTTGGTCACTCGAAACTATAGTAGAATTTACAATATCTATCATTATTCATTTTTGAAGGTAATACATGAGGAACACGTTTTTAATACATGAGGAACACGTTTTTACCTGAAGCTGAACCATCACGTTCACCTACAAAATAAATACTGGTTAAGACGGGAAAATGGACAATACCATATTATTGGTTTTTCCTAAAAGGATTGAGAAGTCATGAACACTTCGAATACGTTTTCAAAATTTAACTGCTTTCTGTTTTTGGTAGAAAATTTAAAGGGAAAATATTTAATGAGATGCCGCTTCATGCGAGACTAAAGTTTACAAAAGACTAACGTTACATAGGAAAAAAATCAGTCATTGACAATCGCAGGGTCAAAAATATAATATTCAGGAATATTAAAATAACACTGGAATATTAATAACCGTACCAATCGTTTAAGGTCAAAGATTCCTAGGGCTTATCTTTTATCAAATAATAATTTTGAGGCCACCCTGTATCTTCAGAACTCATAAACGGATATGAGGCTCTTACAATGCTGCTTAAAAGTGGCAAAGCATTATGCGCACGTATTTATTTCTATACTATGTATTGTTTTTACGCTTTTATTAATACTTGAAGCTTGAGGCATTACTCAGAAAAGGTAAGTGGTGTACATGCTCATGAAGTATAATAGCCACCACAGATTAATTGCGATTATAGCTGAAAGTCTCATGTTTATTCCCTTTATTTTTTTAGAGAATATTTACCATCCAATAATTCCTCAAAAGGGATGTTTTACAATCCATTTCATGAGTAAAAAATTATCCTCTGTCCAAAAAGATCACAGAGAATATGAATAAAGATGAGAATAAAGATCAGTTATATTTAAATTAGACATAAAAATCAGAATATATTGCTCTTTGAAATACACGTGCATAGTTTTAGCACTACTCACTCATGCATGCTTTACGAAATATAACTTTATAGTTTAATTTATTTAAAGAAATCACCACCTAATAAAAAACTATTTTACCATATTGTGTTAACTAAGAATTAAGTTTTATTTATAACTAAGAGTTCACGTGTCTCGTAAATGTATGCCAAATATTTTCCTTATGGTGGTAGCATTTTTACTCTTCGTCTCATGTGAGTACTGTGCGTACATATTATTTTTGCACACCGGCCTAGTGGTTAGTACTTTTCTCTGATCGATAATGCACACATGGTGATGATTCACCCCCTGCGACGTACCATTGCTGTGGCTTCCAGGGTATTACGTTGCTGTAGATTTAGATTAAAAGTAACATTCTAAAATATATCAGAAAAAACTATACCGGTTGCTGGGTACAATGCTCAATTTTGGCATTAATATGATAATGTGAATTTATCCTCAGCCTTAAGATCATTTCGTATACAAACGGAGTATTTACGGGTTGGTTGTATGAAACCTGATCAGTATTATTGTTCTCAGAGGGTTGGCAGCGAAAATTTAGAATATTTCCGGCATTGGAAAACATTAGTACGTTGACTAACGTGTCCGTTTCTTAACCAAACGTTTTCATTATTTAAAAATCTACAGTAGAAATCAATTTACATCATTTATACCACCACAAAATAAAACTTGGATTCCTTTACCTCAGGAATCCATTTTTTGACGGATTTTAGGGGACTAAATATTGTGAGACCCTTTTTTCCTTGCATGAAAATCTCGTTATAGCATCGCCCACCAAGTGACTGCATGTGGCTTTGTCAACCTTGAGAATAAAACTTTCAAAAAGACAAAAATGAGCATGAAAACGATCGAGTTTCTGTCATAGAGGATGAGTCTTGATCTGGCCAGAAGGACGAAATGTGGATGTAATTAAAGGACATTTGGTGGAATGTTTTCTGGCGATGACAAACCTGAGATATAACTGAGATATGAGATGAGTAGTGAGGGAACTATAAAGAGAAATTTTAGATTGGCCTGTTGATGAAAAGTAAAAGAGCTACGGCATAGGGAGGGATCATAACTTGACAGAGATACCTGTACAAGCAGGTCAAACAAAAGTAAAGAGATGAAGGAGAGTTAGAGGAGTCCAGTGAATACATTTATTTTGTTTTTTTACTACTTTAATGATGAAGTGCAGAAAGATTCATAATTTTAAAAAAATCATTTTTGGTGCACTCTGATTTCTTTTAGTAGCAAAACTTATTGACATTTCAATAATAAGTTACGGTTGACATTTTTGCCAGGGAACATTCACATATTCATCAGACTTGCATGCTTCCATATTTACACACCGATTTCAGTATTACTTGATTTTTCATGCATGTATTATAAGCCTACTCTGACATTCCCAGTGAGACCTAAGTTGTATGATATCCTGCATGCCACATATTCCTACAAAATTAAATGCGGAACACGGAAATATCTTCCCCCCCATGAACAAATAAAATGAAAATTTAAATTTTTTAGATTTCATAGGATACTCAGCGATTGCACTTAAGTTTGTTTTACTCTAACCAACGATTTCCACAGTCGGGTTGAACAACTATATTTACTTTTGTTTGCTTCTTTCCTGTGTGTTTCCGGAAACGGTCTTTTGATCGGAATATTATCTACCGCAAGAGATCACATGTACTAAATATGGCATTAATTTGCACGGAAAAATATCATTCAAATCAACACTGTGCTCAATTATTAAATCGATAAATTTTCAACCCTCATTTACGCTTCAAAAGCATAGTGAGATAAATAATATTTGATGCTTTCACGGAACCATTTAATAACAATTTGTAATTATCCTGTGACACATTGTCGCTTTCATAGACCCGGAAATCAGCGAGTCTTGGTAGCCTTCATAATTGATATAGAATGAACAATGGCTACATTCCTGCGAGGACAAAATATATATTACTGCTCATATGTAAAAAAACAGTATCGATTCACATATTACCATGAGGCTTATATCACTCATATATATCATATCACATATACCTCAAATGTCTGCAAATAAGCAAATTTCTTCATTTTAACGTATTTCAAGGTAATTTTACGATGACATGGTGTCAAATATTGTATTTGGTTTTGTTCAGAGTCAAGAGTCATTTAGAATTCTACTTTCCTGCAATATGCAGTACTTGCACAATGATGCTATATACATATCGAAAGTGTCCAAAAATTTGAGGTGTAGATTATATACCCACAAAATTTTACACGGCATTCAGATAACCCTCATGATGGAAAACGAGTCGTTTTCTGAAAGGGTATCTTCTCGGGTTTTCCACCGGGTCAGGTTGTCCATGGCCGATGTTTCGATGCTCGACTCGGGAACCGTCTGCAGGACAGATGACTCCGTGGGGATTTTTGAGTACTCACTCATCTGCCCTGATGATGGTGCCCGAGTCGAGCGTCGAAACGTCGGCCATGGACAACTTGACCCGCTGGAAAACCCGAGAAGATTTCCTTCAATTAGTTCGCCGGGGAAACCTACGATCTTGCGTGATGAACATATCTCCCCGTATCTCCGCCACAACAAATTCACGTTGAATGTACCTACTGGCTACATTCCTCTACTCCCTTTTCCATAGCAGGCAACCTAAATATCCTCTAAACCTCTTCCCTGTCTCACGGTCTACCCTAACAATAGAAACTAGATCCTCATCTCAATATGTATAATATACAGGCCACCGCACTGCAACCTTTCAAAATTATTTCCAAGTTGCCGGAGCAAAACTCTGGAACTCCTTACCTGATGGGTTAAAAAATCTGAAGTCTGTTTTCCACTTTAAAAACAGTTTATTTCACGTGTTGTTAGGCAAATAGTTACCTTTTCTCTTGTTTTGTATTTGTATAATGGTAATACCCACAATTTATGCCTCATTGTATGTTTTTTGCTAAAAATTATACCTTGTTTTTCTGTGTTGTAATGATGTATGCTATTCATTTGTGTATTTTTGTGTGAATTGGGTATTCTCCGTACGTGGATATTTGTTGTATATTCACTATATATTTGCTTTATATTGTATGTATTTGTATACCCACTGTGTGTTCTGCACATGTGAATTTGTCGGAACCTTGATGTCAAACTGGTAACGTTGTGTCTTTGTTGTATTTAAGAGACGATGTCCCAGTGCCAATAAATTGTCTGCCTATCTATCCATCTATCTGATTTCCTTTACTGAAACGTTAGCGGGGATTGAGGAATTGACCCAGTGGAAGACCCGAGAAACCTTCACACATTTGATTTTAGTTTAGCAGTTTAAAACTGTAAGTTTTAATGCTATTTGCTCGAATAGAATACTATCACATTGAATTGACAATAAGTCTAGAAGATTACGCATGGCTTTTGTTCATACGATTAAAATATATTTCAGAAAAAGTATTCTGTTCTGTAAAATCATAGCTTGTAAGCACCACAGCTGATATGTTACAGTTAATTAACCGATCGATTCATCTCTTACAAAATGAAATTTATTAATGGGAGTGTGAAAGAGGAACGAAAAATCCTCGAAGTGCGAGGTGGCCCAGAGAAAGAAACTGCCCCCGTACCCTAAATGTGTGAAATTCACACGCCTGTGGCTTAGTTCGGGGTGAGCTCTAGCATCACCTATCAAAACCAACCTTCGGCTTGAATCAATGAGTGAGTGATAACATGCAATAATATATGCAAGAGCTGGAATATTGTTCAGCATCTAGCAGTATGTTCTTGACCTCTCTTTCGGATGGCTCCTTGGGGTTTTTTGAGTACCAAAGTATTCTTTCGTTAGATTTCGTCTTCGTTACAGTTTCTCAGCTCTGGTATAAAATCATCTCAGTCATCTATGAGCTGGGTTGCCTAGGAGTTGAAGATAATTTCTTTGACAAACTTTTAAGTTTTCTAAGCTTTATTCCTCCTAATGAAGAACACTGGTATTTCATCGCGAAAACCGCGTGCTTTTTTCCAAAATGAATGTAAGAAATTATGTTACACCCAAATTTGACAAAACTATAGAGCAGAATTCTTTAACTTTAGAAGGACAGGACTCAACTCACCACTGATGAGTACGGTAGGGGTAAAAAAATGACCTTTTATTGTGAGGTTTTTAAATGTACATTTTTCTAATAATCATTTAAAGGTATCATATACAAGCAAAATAAGAAAATGCTATTAAATAAATGGTGGTAAAAGTACTAAAAATAATATGACTCAATTATTTCAAGCTATACATTTGCTAATAGAACTGCTTTTTTTAACGTAAACATATTAAACACATTGGAATAATTTTTTCTTCTCTACCTATAGGTTTCTTAAACACGAACTTATTACATACATTGCATCTCTTTGCGTATATTGCATCTTTTTAATGGTGAGCGTACCTAATATTTTTTTCGAATTTTAATACAAAGCTCAACGTTGGATGCAATCATCGTTGGGTAAGTTCTGCCAACCTTAGCAAGAAGTTCAGACGTGAAGTTTTACTTTCCCAACATAGGTATACGACCATTTGGGTCGGGTTTGTGTGGTGGTAGAGTACTGACCTCCCGAGGGTCGGGTTCGATTGCCGGCAGTGGTGGAATTTTCAGTGGCAAAGCGGTCCCAACTTCAGTGCTTAGTGGAGGGCATTTCAGGTTCAGTACTCCGTCCGTTTGATGGGGCGTTAAGCTGTGGCCCCCATGACATTTATCGTTAAGAGTAGGCTAATGCCGACGTCGGGCTTCCCTCCACCCTTCTTTCGTTCCCTGAAAACTACCCTTACCCAATTACCCACCTATCCTAAATGGCGCAAGAGACCTCAGCTGTTGGTCGCGTCCCCTGAATAACTAACTAACTAACTGTACACCATATCCATGAATTGGTCTCTGAGATCCATGATGTTACTGAAAGTGTACGCTGGCCACCTTTGTGGTGCTGCATTTTCCGAATATTTTCTGGCCATTTTATCTACCACGTATACTCCAATCGAAATACTTCAATCAATCAAAGAAATCAATACTCTCTGGTTTTATCTTGATATAACAAAAGGATTCATTTGTTTTTAACGACAAAGTTAGAGACGCGTTCACCATTCGTTCTCAACTCATCTTTCCCAGGTAGATTCCAGGTATCTATTATGTATTTATTGACACTGTTGACGGCCATTCAGAATTTCTAACCGTACTTAAATTGCATAAGGAGAATAAAATGGAACACAGCATTGCTTGAAAATAGCTGCTCGTCAGAATAGAGGCCCAGGAGTGAAACATGTTTGAGAATTAAAACTGAATGTTCCATGCATGTGATACAAGTTCAAACATATCTGAATTAATTCTTCTCTTCCTGAAATCTTCTAATCAGACATCAGATACTCCATAATTTCCAGATATCTATCTCGAGAAGTTGCATTCTTACAAAGTGGGAGACCCTACTTCGCGGAAACCAGAGATTTCAAATGTATATCTTTGCCCCCTCTGGCACCACGAACGTACGAACTACGTCTAGCTTATCAAGTGACCAGATATCATTATGTAACATTGCTCGCCCCTCAGTCTCAGTAAACTTCTTCACATCTCTCAAAATAGCTTTCTGTACCTACTATGAGTCGCCAAGCACTTGAAATTGTACTCTCAGCTAAGTATCATTGGGCATATATCGTTGGTCCTGGCTTGTCACTCTCAATATATTGTTGAGCGAGTCATATTGCATGTGTAATTGCTTAATACACAACTTTCCGTGGAGTTCCGTACATAGCAATGATAACAGTCCAAGGAAAAAGCTGGCCTTTACATATTACCTCCTACAAATTGCCATTATTCTTGGTGGAGATAGGCTGAAATATTAGTCGCGAGGCCATCATAATAAATTTCGGAGTCTACTCCTGCGTTCGACTTTTCTACGCCTTCATCAAATCGGTCATTAACTGGTGCATCTTTATTAAATTCATGGGACTGCAGATATTTCCTGTGAGTACATTTTCCCTTCATGGTAAGAGGCATGGGTTCTGTTTCATTACTATCGGCGCAAAAAAGGTAGAACGCTGAACTTTAAGCATTTGTATGAAATTTTGCCAAAGCCCCATAGAGTCGTGTAATATATCGTTGTACTCCTTGTTTATTTGACTATAGCATTAAATCATTAAAAAGTGTTTAAACGTAAACGTTTAGCTTCTACGGTCGAAAGAGTGAAGAAGAACACGCGAAAAACTAGGAGAACGGCGAAACGGTCTTCTTCTTCATCTCGTCACGGGCAAAATATTTCATTGGTACCCTTCATTGTTTTTTTCAGAGAGAGAACGACATCTCCGCATTACAAATATTTTTTTAAAATTAAATTTTGCCCATTCTTTGAATTTTAAAACGGCCTAAGGTTAGATTTCAATTTCCGAGGTGTAGAAAAGTACATGAATATCGAGGTTACGTATGCTATATGGAAAAAATATTTTAAAACTTTTCATGTAAGGAAATGTTGATATCGTTCCTCTTACTTAAAATATATCACAAAGACGAAAATCGCTCCGCGGCAATGCACGCTACCATTTTACACTGTTGGCAATAGTGAGCTCCTGGTCGCGCGCGGCTCAAATCTCTGATAATACGTCCGTCGAGTGCTATGTAAGAATCTAAACACTCAAAACAGTAGTTAACATTTAATTTATAATCATTTATCCATTGAAATTGTCTTCATAAGTAACAAATACATGATGAAACGAAAGAACATAACACTGAATTAATATAAAAACATTTACACTCAGCATGTATGCATTTTTTCAATATCACATTAAACGAGAGGAAACAATCGTCATGAATAACAAATAAATTGATTATCACGAGAATGTTAACAATTATAATGTTAATGTTAACAACAATGCTATTCCACTTATTTGTTATTCATGACAATTGTTTTCTCTCGTTTTATGTGATATTGAAAAAATTCATACATGCTGAGTGCATATATGTTTTTAGTAGTAGTGAGACCTCATCCCAGCGCTTACAAGGAAGGAAAAGGCCATTTGGAGCCTGGGTTCAAACTTCATGTGACTAGAAAAGGGCTGCTGGATGGTCTAACCCAAAAGGGTTGCAAATTTCTCGGAATTCCGAAACCCTCAATCAAAACCTCAGTTTGCATTCCGTCATTCTATCGACACCATGCCTTTTACGGAACGGCGAGTATTGCAAGAAATTTGCGGCGATCATGAAGGAAACAGACAAGGCCGTGGGAGGCCCAACGTAAACTTAAAGGAAAAAAAAGTTATTAGTAATGTGATTGCTTATTTTGAAAACTATAGCAAATATGAAAAAGAAATCCCAAGGAAAAAGGTGGTGAAAAATGGGTCCGAAGTATCAATTTATTTGTTATTCATGACGATTGTTTCCTCTCGTTTAATGTGATATTGAAAAAATGCATACATGCTGAGTGTAAATGTTTTTATATTAATTCAGTGTTATGTTCTTTCGTTTCATCATGTATTTGTTACTTATGAAGACAATTTCAATGGATAAATGATTATAAATTAAATGTTAACTACTGTTTTGAGTGTTTAGATTCTTACATAGCACTCGACGGACGTATTATCAGAGATTTGAGCCGCGCGCGACCAGGAGCTCACTATTGCCAACAGTGTAAAATGGTAGCGTGCATTGCCGCGGAGCGATTTTCGTCTTTGTGATATATTTTAAGTAAGAGGAACGATATCAACATTTCCTTACATGAAAAGTTTTAAAATATTTTTTCCATATAGCATACGTAACCTCGATATTCATGTACTTTTCTACACCTCGGAAATTGAAATCTAACCTTAGGCCGTTTTAAAATTCAAAGAATGGGCAAAATTTAATTTTAAAAAAATATTTGTAATGCGGAGATGTCGTTCTCTCTCTGAAAAAAACAATGAAGGGTACCAATGAAATATTTTGCCCGTGACGAGATGAAGAAGAAGACCGTTTCGCCGTTCTCCTAGTTTTTCGCGTGTTCTTCTTCACTCTTTCGACCGTAGAAGCTAAACGTTTACGTTTAAACACTTTTTAATGATTTAATGCTATAGTCAAATAAACAAGGATTACAACGATATATTACACGACTCTATGGGGCTTTGGCAAAATTTCATACAAATGCTTAAAGTTCAGCGTTCTACCTTTTTTGCGCCGATAGTAGTCGTCAAATTCGATGTAGCTCTTGTCATCTTCAGAGCATATGTTTCTCTCTCCAATAACCAGTATTTGTATTTTTTTGGACTTGCTTGATATATTCTGTGATGAATAATACAAAATAATTACTAGGTTAATGCAAGGAATGACATTCATCCACAAAGGATTGTAAAATATTGTCTCGTCTTTCAGGGCATGCCAACTGGCGTTCCCCTCCAGTGCCATTATCGTCGTTGAAATGTTGCTTGTCTGGCTCAGAATCTGCTGTATATTTTCTGCCCACTGAAATGAAATCCTCGTATTCTTATTTTATATTATTACTTTAACTTTCATCCCTATCAGACCCTTTAGATTCTAATATCTCTTGAAGCACGGGATTTCTTTCCTGACGATTACTAGACTGCAAAGAAATTACTAATAAAAGTCCACGACAATTTGGCAGCACAAAAACTACACTGCTTTCAGCCCTGTGAAACTACAAAGAGATGATGAAAGACGAGCACTAACTTGTTTCATGCCAATTCATGTCAATGGAAGTACCAGGTAGACGAAGAGCAGATGGGCTGAAATATAGGGCAAAGATAACTGCTCAAAATGCACAAGCTAATGGTGAGTCAATATGGAACTTCTAGGGGATTCAGAAGGAGAGAATGCTACAGTCTCAATGATGTTCTGCGATAAGAATGACGGGGGTCACAAATGACCCCTTCCAGTCCTTATAGGTTGAATGAGGCACCGGAGCCAAAGTTTCAAGAAAATTCAGACGAAATGATTAGATTATAAAAAGCACTTCGAGAGAATAAAAGTAACAAATTCCTAGTAAGACTCTCACAGAAATGAAAAAGTGGTGAACAACGAAATTCGAAAACGATCAAAAATGACCCGCTCCGTCTCCTTAGTGTTAAATTAGGTAGTAATAATTTTGGGATTTAGGTGCTTCAGCGGCTAAGGTTGTTCGCCACATCTAACCTAAGGTCATACTCCTAGGTACAAGCAAAAATACCAACCCTGGGAGGTGCTCGACCCACGATCTTTTGCTTTCCAGGTCAGCGAGCGACCGACCTGGCTACCACAGGCGACTCAATTTTGACGGCAGTATTTTAAGAGCAAAACATGTTTTCCTGGAATCGGGCGCACCACAAACGAGATTCTTTCCCCGTAATCGTACAACGGTCCTTTAGAGCTGGTGAAAATGGAGCAAAGTGGGAGACAAACGTCAAGTAATACGCATGTCGCTTCCAGTTTTAAGTGTTAAGAAGATACCGCAAGGTGATATCAGATAAGGGGAAGAGTTCCTGGTACGTTGAAAAAGACCTCACACAGGTCTGCGGATCTCAAAATTTCCCCGAAATGTTTTCGTAGGGCCAATCCACCCTCCCACGTAATGGCGAAATCACATGATGAGCCTGGCGGGACAGGGCCGGGTTCGTGCTGGCTCAAAGGAATTAGATGAATGCTTCGGGCGATGGGAATGGGGACAGAGTACGAAGAAGGCTTTTGGTAGCGCAACCCTGCGCACGACAGAAAAGAGATCGGGGGACTAAAGACGTGATGATTGATTCTTGGAAATGTCACCGGCTCCTTAGATTGCGTCGCGACGAATGGAGGGCGGTAGATCTTAAAGGGTCTGCGAGAGGAGTGAGGAGAAATTACCCCCTCCGTTTGGAAAACTCCATGCTTTTCCATCGGGGATAAATTCTGTGGCGGAAGAGGGAAATGGGTGGGACAGGATTTGCTGGAGGGCGGAGTTGGGAAAGGAAGGGAACGTGAAGATAAAGAACGCCATTCAATGGTGTGGCGAGCTATTCGGGAGCCTCCCATCACCTTCGTCCGACCTTATCCCCTAATTCCTTTCCTCCTAGCTGTGTTAAGTCCGTAGGATCCGCTCATCAAAGCCCCTTTCATACACGGTCAAGTTTTCCACGAAATTTCGCCCAAGAATCCTTGAACGGGGGACTCAAATATGATGGACGTCATAATGGCCACCATATTTAACTCGAATCGACGCGGGAGCTTCAGCTTCCATCCACGTTCGGGTTCCAGAGCATGAGTTTCTTTGACCCAGGTTTCCCTTGAATGGGATCGGAATAAAAAAGAGGAGAAGACGGTGTCCACATTGCACGTGCGGAGTTGCCTAAATGCCTGGATCCTTCCATTTTATACACGATTATTGCGTTAAGGCTCGCATTGAAGCAGGAGGGAAAAATTATCTTTGACAATGCCTAGAGATAGAGCATTACTATAATGAACAATTTTTGGAATCACCACTTATTGATGCGAAACGTGTTTCTATCATCTAGTGCGTTTGGTACCCTGAAGCATGAAATTCTCATAACTGAGCCAAATTGGCCGCTATCGGCAACAGTAGTTGCTCAAAAGTGTACGAGTTTCGTCTAAATAGCGATAATAATATTTGTTTTGGAAAAACCGCTTGTCTGCTCGCATGTGCGATATCAGGTTGCGGTGACTAGGTGGACGTTGATGCTGAGTTTGTCTTTTGATATAAATATATAAGACAGAAGGTATTCCAAAACCGAGTAATGTATACGCACCTAGAGTACCAAAAGAAAACAATTTTTCACTTTCACACTTCTAAATGTCCCTTGTTACAGTAAAAGGGTCACATTTGGAAGACTAGGACCTTTTCATAGGCCACAATTGGAAAAGTGAAAATGTTTCAATAACAGTGTCCTTTTCGCTGGTGAAATTAAAACGTTATCAACGGTTTTTCCTCTTAATAACACTTTTCGTCACAAGGTTATGCAAAAGGCAAGAAATTCTGGACTTTACACAGCATAAAACCTCAACTCTTGCAGGTTCTACTTTGTGGAATGACGGCATGATGGGAGAAATAATTCTCTTTATACTTATTCCAAGAATTTATTTTAACCCAAGCGGTTTCGACGTTAGCACGCCATCATCAGGGGTAAAATCTCTGTTTGTAGATTTGTAGATCTCAGGGGAGATTGTACCCCTGATGATGACGTGCTAACGTCAAAACTGGTTGGGTTAAAATAAATTCGTGGAATAAGTACAAAGTGAATTATTTCTCCCATCTTTACACAGCATATTCAACTTCCACATGCGTCAATAGCTACATAGGTACATAATTCCTTTTATCCTGTCTGCCAGCTAAGCCGGTTAAAACGGCTAACGAAACTAATTATTTGGGTAAACTAAAGCACGTAATTTTGAAAACAACCATACAATAGTTCTCCAGTAATACCCAAAAATACTTGGACGCACATTTTGAAAGATGTGGAGATGAAGTTACATTGATGGATGAGGCATTTCTCTCCATCGTGATGGCTTAGATTTGGTGATCATCAGTGGTAGGGATTATGATTGGATATCCCAGTTCTTCCATGGGCAAGTTTATGGGTACACATTCATGATCAGTGCTTCGTTTTTGGAATGGGACGTTAAAAAGCAGACCTCTCAGTGAGTTGCGTAGAAAGTATGTAGGAAGATTGAGTGGAGTCAGCGCAGTATTCTGTGAAACTACTCAATGGAATATTTGGGACCTCTAGGTCGTCACAATGTCAAGTTCATATCTATGCATTTGGTTTTAGATGTCAATTCAAAGCTTTTGAATGCGACAATAAGCACTTGTATTGCCTTCTTTTTCCTGAACTATGATAATAACGTATTTAATTCTGATAGCTGATTGGAGAGTTATCATTAAAAGCATTTCGAATATAGAACTTGGGTAGCAAATATTCGTAAATTTGCGTTTGATGGTTCAGCTTGGTGGACAATATCCGACCACCTTCCCAAGAAAGGCAACAACTCATGCGCCTTACACAAAATACCCACGTTATTGTCCCACTTCGGGCAAAGAAAACGCTCTTTCCGAGTATTTGTTTCACATTAGACAGCGTAATATTATGCCTTTTGAGTTGAAGCCTATTAAAATTAATCCTACTCCTATCACTTTCGGTTTTGATGCATTGCTGGCCTACAGCTTTAAACATTACACCATATCATTCAACATCGCAACATTTTTTCATGCACTTCATGACGTTGGGTATCTAAATTTCCTAAAACTGAAATAGCGATTGAAGTATCCAATATGTTATGACATGTTGCACCAATATAATTTACAAAAAAACTTGTTGGAGGGGAAGTTAAGGTAGGTAATGCAATTTGTTTGGAGAATATGAAACAAAAATCTATGGTGATCGTGTGATGGATAGAGTACTGGCTTCACATCCCGAGGGCCCGGGTTCATATTTGGTAAGGGTCAAACCCTCTCGCTCTTGCCGCTTGCCCTCGTCCAGCCAACCTCGTTTAGAGTCATCTTGCTGTATAGAAAATTTATCGCGCCCTTCCGCTGGGATAACGTCGGATTTGAGGAGGGATGGAGGGCAGAGGGATTTTTAGAGGGAACGAGGAAACGCAGGAGCGGGCGAAATTAGAGCAAGGAGCGGTTGGGAGAAAAGTAGTGGGATGGGAACGTTGCGGTTTTGGGAGCAGAGAACAGGGTGGGAGGGTGAGGGGATTGGGGGAGGGGTAATGAAATGCGGTGACCTTTACAGTGTTCTACGAACTGGGGTGCCGCGAGGGATTCTGAGACTGTTAAGATAAAAATAGAATTCAGGCGATGTCCTTCACATCTCATCTGAGTCGTGAAGAATATAATGCCTTCCTCTCATGAAAATATTGTGCAGCCCGGAGGAGAATGAAGACTAGAGGGAGGAGGTAAGGGAATTAGAAATTGCTGCCTAAGGGCTCCCAAGAATGGATAAAAGAACTTGAGATACAAAATAAAGATCTGCTTATGATGTAGTTAGTAAAAAAAAATACGTAGGTGGAAAAAGCGGGAAACTCATTGTCATCGATAGAATGGGGTTGCACGGTATGCCGGTACCCAAACTTATTTTATGTTTAAGCTCACACGTGCTTACTGAACAATGTCCCAATTCCAAGAAAAACCAACTAAAATACCTTGGTTGAAATGGTTCCCTCGACTTTTAATTTGCAAGATCGGCATTTTTCCTATAACTTTTTCGGCTAATGGAGCAAACCAACCGTGATATAAGGATACACGTACATGATGCCTTGGCGCCTTTCCTTATATGGGCCAGTTGGTGAGGTCCTATTGTTCATTAACAAAGGAAAGCTGTGTAGGAGCAAGTAGTAAGAGGGGTTACATTGTTTTCCGAGTTCCCATGTTTAAGATCAGGGTTCAAAAATCAAACAGTGGTAGAGATCATCAAAGAATCTCCCTCACCAGTGCGGTGCCAAGCACAGATCAGGTGAGCCAGATCTTCATTTGTCATATCGGAAGTAATGCATGAAAAACTTCCCGTATTTCACATAGATTAGCCCTACGTCGTCACTGGGTATCTTTCCAACCATCCTAGGAAAATTGGCGGATTTACGTTCATGGCTCGTCGACGGCCGTGGTCCTTTGCACCGTTTACAAACAAAGAAAATCATCACTATTCAGCTGCAGGTAATGTAAACGAAACATCTTTCTAATAAAAAAATGGACTAAAGATAAACGGAGGATTTAAAATCAATCATGGTTTAAAAGGTGGCGTATTGGTCCCAAATTGAGTGTTGTTTGGAGTGCACTTCTAGTAAAGCACACCGTCTAACTGATGAAACATTAAACTGAGGACCCCTTGGTGCCTTTTGAAAAGAGATGGCTAATACCGACGCCGAGATTCTATCCACCCGTGTTCCGTTCCCTGCAAAATTCTACCTCTAATCATTTACTCGTCAACTCCAAAATGGCACGAATGACCTATGCTATAGGTTGCATTTTCGAAAAACAAAATTACCGGTTTAGGAGGACAATGCCTTTTCAGTAAGATGCAACATGATTTACGCAATCGGGATTGTCTAAAACATATTTTAGGGATCTCCTCTGGTGTCTGGTCTAATGCACAAAATCCCGGTATCCATCAATCTTCGTCAGGAAGTTTCGGACGGTGAGAGAACACTCGTATATATTACAGCGATGTGGTATTTTCTCCTCCGTGACGAGACACTCGTGGGTCAGGGTACATTGCTCTCAGTTTCTCTCCAATCTCTAAACAGAATTCCAAATAATAGTAAGCTGAACGTAGGGCGGTAAATAACTAAGCTACGGATTGCCATCACAGGCCACTATAAATGACCAACGTCTCTCAAATGGGAGTGCCGAAAACTGTACTAACATGTAATTTTTCCTCTAAATTTCATGGCACATGCCATTTCCGCTAATAAATATTTCATGAAAATTTATGGTCAGCATTTGTAGAAACATGACATGAATTCTATGTCACTACAAGTCAACAATTGTAGGATTGATTTGACTCAACTCTCCACTTGATCAGCTAACGTGTTCATATTAGCAGATTTCTTCTCTTTCCCATCCTTAGCCACTTACGCTACGCATGACATCCCAGGACCTTCCTTTGCCGATCCCATTAATTTTTCTCTTGAGGATTGCCGTTGTCGGACCATAATGTTTCAAGGCATGGTCAATTATCAAATGGTACCATTTTATTTTTAATGTGTTTGAAGACCTCTTTTCTCCCACTCTTCTTAGAACTTCTTCGGCAGTGACTCAGTCGATCCAATTTATCTTCATCATTTTTCTGTATCACCACATTTCAAATGATTTCAGCTTTGATTCCTCTACTGCTGTTATTACCCACACTTCACTGCAAAAAAAGAAGCATGCTCCAGAAATAGCTTATGATTAAGTATTTCCTTTGAAAATGATGTTTCTTGAGGAACAAAAATTTAAGTTATTTCTCCCTCTTGATCCAGACCGTTCCACAAATTCGTTACTACTTCTAGCTGCGTATATAGGTTTCAAGATTGATTCACGGTTGAAATATTCATGGACCCGCCTTCAAACTTCGGAATGGAAACTTTTTGCTCAGAACAATCATTATGCACGTAGTTGAAAGAGGGGATCACATAAAGGACTAATGACGATATTTATAAAACGGAACGTGGGAGGATTCTTTGAAGGGATATGTGGGTTCGTATTTCGCTGGGAAAGATGTTGTAAGGGAGCTGAAGGAGGAATTCATGGAGCGAATCGCAAATGAGCGTAAATGTGCCAGTATTCATCTTCCGTGATTACTTCCTGGGGTTAATGCGAGGGGCGTGGAGGTTTTACGGGGGTGATGTGATGTGGGGAGGATTTTGGCGGGGGGGGGGAGGGATAGGGAGACGAGCGTCGTAAAAGTAAGAGCAAGGGCCCGCCATGAGGAAAACGATTTGAAATTCATTGGTGGAGAGTTAATAGAATTCAGGGGCACACCAAGGGTCGTTTTTAATGTCACAACTAATACATACCCTCGGGCTCGACGACACCTCATCTTATACGACAACCTTGGAGGGAGGCGTTCTCAAGAAGTTCTAGAAACCTTAACTATATACGAGCTATGGTTTCCAAATGTTTAACCTCTTTGACAGCGCCCCCCGAGAGAGCGCGGCCTCCTTTTCTAGGATGTAATCCATTCTGAGGCCACGTAGGTACGCACGTAATCCGCAATCCCGGAGTAATCTCCCTTTTAGGTGCTATTTCTACTTAGAACGTCCCCTGAAGCTCTCTTCCTCAACCCATAGCGGGTTATTAGCATTTTAAATGCACCTGAAAATCCTCACCGAGGGTCAACTCTTTTAATGCCTCTAAGGACCTCCTACTTGAAAATGAATCAGAAGTATTTTCAGGATTTGATTTAAATGGTAATGTTTTTACGACGGTGGTTAAAATTATATTCCTGTCTTGATGGAACTATTCCCAGGCCATGAATTCTATTTAAGGAATGAGGAAGAAAAGCAAACATTTTAGCTATGAGGTGATGTAAAATGTTGCAAACACTCCTAAGACCTGTAACAGTTCTGCGAAATATTTGATTATTTTCCTCGTACGACTCAAATTTTATAGATTGTTTCTCTTAAAGATATGATTATCAAAGTTGGAATTCTCTCAAATCTCCATTATGATGGATTGATGGTATGCAAAATCTCTTAAGCCTTCGAAGTATCTAGATCAGGGGTTATCAACCTTTTAGCAACTGCGTACCACTTGAAATTTTTCAAAATTTTGGCGTACCAACATTCCTATTTTTTTTTAGAAGCATATTTACTGTCGGAATAGTGCCCATCGGCTTGTTTTATTGTAATTAAATTACTGAGAAAACTTCATATTTAATTATCAATGCACTTGTATTTCGGTTTTTTTAAACCATTTATGAAGACAACAATAAATATATATAAGCACATAAATTCTCCTCCTGTATTTGTGAACAAAACAGGACCAACTTTCTCATGAAGAAGTTAATTTTGTCATTGTTTGTGAAGGCTGTTGTGTTTGGTCCCTAAAGTCCCATGTTTAGCGTATTGAGTCTGTCAAAAATGTCAGCTAGATATGCCAATCTTGACAATCATTTTTCATCACCAAAAAATTATTTCATGCCATTATTTTTCACTTAGAAACATAAAAACTTCTGACCTCAGTTTGAAGAGACGGGTCAAAATTTTCTCTCGAGATAACCATCTCACTTCTCTATGTAGGAGTAGAGTTTTAAACTTGCCACCCATATCTTCACACATCAATAAGAATAATCTTGAGTTGAGAGTCCTAGCCTTTATGAAGTTAATAACTTTCACAGCATCTGATAAAACGGAGTTTAGATTTTCCGGCATACCTTTAGCAGCTAATGCTTCTCGGTGGATGACACAATGAGTATGTAGGCATTCAGGAGCAACTTTCTTTATTTTTGCTGCTAGCCCTGTCAATTTTTCTGACATAGCTTTTGCCCCATCTGTACACAAACCAATACACTTGGACCAGGGAATGCCTACTTTGAGCACATACTCATCAGTTATGTTAAAGATGAGTTCCGCTGTAGTATTTGATTCAAGTGGTTTGCAGAACAAAAACTCTTCTATCACCTCTCCATGATAATCAAATCGTACGAATACAAGTAGCTGCGCCATGTTTCTGACACCGGTGATTTCTTCTACTTGATGTACAAAGTAAGTGCATTCTTGGAGTTGTAAAGACAGTTGTTCTTCAACATAGGAAGACATATCGACAATTCGCCTCTTTACTGCGTATTTGAAGATGGTATTTTTTAAATTTCTTTGGCTTCCTTTTCTCCTAACACGGCTTGGACCATATCTATAGCGGCCGGCAATAAAAGTGTCTCACCTATTGTGTGAGGCTTTCCACCTGTTGCAATTCTATAACTAGCAAGGTATGACGCCTTTATTAAGATAGTATCAGTATTGACAAACTTTGTCATACATTTATTTCTTTTCTTAAAAATGTAGACTTTCTTTTAAAAAATTCAATGGGCTTACCAAACAAATCAGAGTGCTTAGTGTTTTGGTGACGCATCAGTAAAGAAGGCTTCATGCTTTGGTTCGAAAGTGTTTCGAAACATACAACACATTGGGGAATAGGATTGTCACTGTTTTCGGTGCCGGGTTTCACTATAAAACCGTACTGTAACTAACTTTCGCCGTATTTACGATGTGGTTTAAGTTTTTTAACACTATCCTTTGAAGTAGAAGGGGTCATCAAAAATCGCTTCATAGTTTTGTTTATTTGCACAAAAGCACTATTACAACACACACAAAAGTCATAGATGCACAACACAACATATAAATATTGCACAATCACCGTTCGCGCTGATGTAACCGGGGAGGGGTTCACGTTCACACTGATACAAACTGGCAATCGCGGAGCGGAGGAATGTAGTGGGAAGTTAGGAGGGGGCAGACTTTATTGCAGAAGTATACAAAAGGTGGTAATAATTTAAATAAAAAAGTCTCTGTATAGGTTATTTTTAAAAATGAGTTGGCTGCACTAATCGATGACGAACATACGGATGCAACTAAGTAGGTGACAAGTAAACAAATGGCCTCCTAGGACACTGTAAAAGTGGGAGCTGAGTAGGTGGTAACTAAAACGCATTGGAGAGTCGCAGCAGCGTGTCAAATTTAAACCTATGCCAAAAGAGGCTGGCCTCACCGATATCGTTTTTGTGAAATCGCGTCGCCAGGTCAAAGTGAGTAGAATAAAAATATGGCTCGCAAAAGTCATGCGCCGGTTCTTTGCTTTTTAAAATGGTACTATCTAAAGTAAGAATTTCCATGAAATTTCACGTGAAAAATTATAAAAATTAATGAAATACTAATAGAGTAGGGCAGAGACGGATGGTTTATCCTATTGTGTGTCATTTTTTAGGCTCTGATCTAATAAGAAAACAAAAAACCAGTTGCCGAGAGTTGCCGATATATTATTTATAATATGAAATATACAACTTGCCCCTCTGCTCTGTCGGCCAATGGGGTCGTTTACCATATTTTTTTATTGCCGAATCTGATAGAGTTTGTAAAATAAAAGGACCCGTATTTTTCCGTTTTCTGATCCGACAATTATTTTCCGAGTTATAAGCGGCGAAAAACTGATGTTTTTAACCCTTTCGGAAAAGTGGGTGTGGTGCAACCTCTGGCGTATATTTACTTCGTCCAATCACAACTGAGCCCGCGAAGCTACTTCGCCTTATCGCAAAGGGGGGGACACAGCTGACTCGGCCAATGGGAGCGATTTCGACAGCATCTGTGCGAGCAGACCTTCCGAGAACCCCCCTCCACTCCCTTCCCCCTCCCCTGAAAGCAGTCAAGGACGGGAGGAAAGTGACGTCAATGTTATCACAGCAGCATTTTTGGTGGGCGTCACCTTTTGCTTATTTTAATTTTTGATTTATGAGTGAATGGTTGTGGTTAGAAGATTAATTTTTTCACTAAAATTCGTTTTTCGTTTCCATCTAACGATTTCGTGTACAAAATTGCGATTTCGGTTCCGAGTAAACGCCCCCATTCTGTCACGTGGCGCCGAAATACTTAAATAACTTAACTGCATTTATAAATTTATCCGCATCAACGAATCGATGTGTTTCAACCATAATGTTTCAAAGAATAATAATTCAATGTTTACAACAGTTTTTAAAAAGTTAATGAGTGTTGTGAAAACAAAGCGAGAAAGTGAAAATCCACGGAGAATCTCCTTTGGCGAGGGAGCGTGGGACAACATTGACAGAGAGAGAGAGAGAGAGAGAGACATTATTCGCAGACTGGCATTATACTGTTCCAGGTTGTTATGTCATTGAAGCAGAAAACGTAATTGGTATGAGGAGAGCAGATATTTTTTTGCTACCGAAGGGCCAATTAAATGAAAATGTCAGCACAATGTACCTATAGCGAGATAGAAGACGCAATGATGAGTATATTACCAAAACCGTTTACTCTCCAATAACATGTAAAGCCAGGTTGAAGAGCATTATTATGCGAAGTGTACAAAAAATGGCAAAAGGCTTCCAGAATAGAGTTAAATTTTTTAAAAACAACAGGGAAAGGCGGGATAAATTTGGGTTAAACTCGAATAAGTGGGGCCGAGATCAGGTAGTCGAAGGGTGGGTGGGTCTGAACCTCGCGAGGGTCCGAATCCGCGACCCTTTTACTAGCTCAGAGACCCAAAGCCGACCGCTCTTCTCGACCCACACAGCGGGAGGCTCCCTCGCCAAAACCAACCGTGCTCACTACAATTTTAACTTTAACAACTACCTCATATAACAACAAATTAATATTTGTTGTTATATGAGGTATAATTAAAAGCGGTGATAGGGAAGAACCCAGTAACTACAGACCAATTTCACTCACGTCAATCTCTTGTAAGATTTGAGCACATAGTAGTCAGTTCGATCATGGGGCATTTGGATAGTCAGGGATTACTCATAAACAGCCAGCATGGGTTCCGGAAAGGTAGATCTTGCGAGACACAATTAGCTTTATTCGTACACGATATTTTAGTCCACGGCGAAAGCAGTACTGTAGTTGATGCGATATTTTTAGATTTTAAAAAGGCTTTCGATAAAGTTCCTAATGACAAATTAAATTTGAAGTTAGAGAGTTTTGGTATAAATAAAGACGTTGTATGTTGGGTAAAATAATTCTTAAGTGGGCGAGAGCAGAAGGTTGTCATAGATGGTATCATGTCGGACACAATCGAAGTCACATCGGGAGTTCCCCAGGGTAGCGTAGTAGGTCCGCTTCTATTTCTTTTACACATAAACGATTTGGGTACCGTAGTTAGTAGTAACCTGAGACTTTTTGCAGACGATGCGGTGGTGTACAGGGGTATATCAAATGAAGAGGACACAAAATCACTTAGCATGGATTTAGATGCAATTGAAGAGTGGTGCAACAAATGGCAGTTAGAACTCAATCTTAAAAAGTGTATAGCTATCAATTTTTGCAGGAGGAATAATTCGATAGAGCGATCCTATAGAATTAATAACACGAAGATCGAAAACGTTAAAACCGTAAGATATTTAGGTGTAACAATCACTAAAGATTTATCGTGGGGTAGACACATCCGGGAAATATGCGGCAGAGCGAAGAGAAAGCTAGGATTTATAAAAAGAGTACTTGGGAAATGTGATGAGAAGACAAAAGAGCGATGCTACTTTTCACTAGTTAGGCCCCACCTTGAGTATGCAGCCAGTGTATGGGATCCTAATGAATTAGGTTTGATGAGAGAACTAGACAGTGTGCAGCGTAGAGCAGCTAGGTTCGTCAAAAGGTGTTACGATAGGTTGAGTAGTGTATCAGAATTAATACAAGAATTAGGGTGGGAATCATTATCAGAGCGTAGGTTAAAGTTCAGATTAAATCTATTAGAGAAATTTCAATCGGATAGCTTTACTGAAGATGTTAGGCACATATTAAAAACACCAGCGTATTATGCTAGATTCGACCAGATAAATAAGATTAGAGAGATAGATTGTCGTACAGATAGATACAAAATGGCATTTTCCCCCGTACTATAAGAGAACAGAATAGGCAGCATTGGAAAGGGATAGGTAGGGGAAATATTGTAGAGTATTCTGTAGTGCATGATTCATGTCTTACCCATTAAATACTGTAGACACTAACAATCAAGTTGCATGAGACAATATAGTTGCTAGTTTTCATGTTAGTAGTGCATGCCTGGTGATCTTCACCCTCTGCCACACACCCTTTCGGTGGCTTACAGGGTATCGTATAGATGTAGATGTAGGTTTTGTAAGGATTTGTGCGCGATTCTCACCTGAACTTCTCCATGAATCTGCAATAGTTTATTGCTTGGTGTTTCAATAGTTGAGCCTCCACTTCTGATGTGAATTCAATCGATTTACAGTGCAGTCTTCTACATCTACATCTACATAATACCCTACAAGCCACCACAAGGGTGTGTGGCAGGGGGTGATTGCTCACCAAACATGCACTACATATCATGCATAAAAAAGGAATAGTATTAATATAGTAGTCAGAACTACACTATTTAAAAAAGATAGAAATTGCAAAGCAAACATGTAAAAACATTCTGTTAGTAGGGTTAGCTTTAAGTACTCATACCAACATGTAGCTACCAATGCTATGCATTGCTACTCTCCGATAGGACATATTTACCGTTATTTGTATCTCTTATTGTGCGAGGGAAAAAGGACATTTTGAATCGGTCAGTTCGGCAATCAATTTCTCTAATTTATTGATTATGGTCCAGTCTGCCATAGTAAGTTGGGGTTCGTAAAATATTTTTAACATCATCACTGAAAATATTGCCTTGGAATTTGTGGAAGAGATTAAGTCTAAATTTCAACCTGCGACCTGACAATGATTCCCATTTCAATTCATTTATTAGCCTGGTTACGCTAATATAATTATCGTCTCGTCCATTTACAAATTTTGCCGATCTTCGCTGCACACGTTCAAGTTCATTACTTAGACCGATTTCGTAGGGATCCCATACACTGGCAGCATATTCCAAATGAGGTCTAACAAGGGAAAAGTAGCTGATTTCTCGTACATGATCGTCACATTTACCCAATACTCTTTTAATGAAACCCAGTTTGCGATTCGCTTGACCCATTATTTCACGAATGTGTTACCCCAAGAAAGATCATTTGTCAGTCTTATTCCAAGATATTTAATGGATTCCACGTTTTAAAAATTTGTGGACAGAGAGACTCGAACCAGGGACGTAGACATTGTGAAGCGAGTACTTTACCCCTAACCCAAACTTCACTGCTTTTCTTCACTGCTTTTACACATCTTTGTGGCTCTCGTTCTATCTGAATTAGAAAGCGACACAGGCTGACGCAAATAGACAGTTTATTTCTTTTCTGAGCACATTCACAGCACAGTGTCTTAAAACTAGATTAATACTACGAATCCCATCACTCACTGATGTCAACAACGTTCATTGTGAAAGCTACACCCGTTAAAAACCTCTGCAAGCTTACTCCGCTTAAAAGAAACGGAAAATTGGAGGGGGGATCGCTGGGTTGTTGCCAAATTTCCCGCTGTTGATGACCACGTTTTTAGCAATGTTCGCAAAATTGTTAATTTTCATCGTAGAACCACGATTAAAAGATGCACTTACTCGTACAATTATCGGGAGTACGATGAAAATATTAATTTGTTGTTATATGAGGTAGTTGTTAAAGTTAAAATTGTAGTGAGCACGGTTGGTTTTGGCGAGGGAGCCTCCCGCTGTGTGGGTCGAGAAGAGCGGTCGGCTTTGGGTCTCTGAGCTGGTAAAAGGGTCGCGGATTCGGACCCTCGCGAGGTTCAGACCCACCCACCCTTCGACTACCTGATCTCGGCCCCACTTATTCGAGTTTAACCATTTGGGTTCGACTACCTGATCTCGGCCCCACTTATTCGAGTTTAACCTAAATTTGTTTATTCTACTAGGAAAAATAGTAATGAAGAAATGAAGACACTGTCAAATGTATGTCGTCCTCTATCCGATTTTGCATCATCAAGCGATAGGACGGAAAGAGAAGAGTAGTAGCCCTAGTAGCATCTTTATCGAACCTGGAAGAATTAGGGTTTGCTGTAGAAATTGAGAATAGAATGGCGGGAAATGTTAATGCTCATTTGGTGCCTAATGGCCCGTGTACTCCAACAAGAGACCAAATATTTCTCATGCATTTCGAATCAGTGAAAGCCATTATTCACAGGTTTTTCGCCGCCAGATTATCTGGCGATCCGTATTGCGTGTACGAGAAGAGGTTCTGACATGTTCCAAGCATATAGACATTTACATCTACGCGATACCCTGCAAGACTCTGCGAAGGTGTGTGGAAGGGTGCGAAGATCACCAGGCATGCACTTTAGACATGCAAACCAGCTACCATAGGGTATCATGCAACCAGATTGTTAGTATATACCTGGTAATTAAGGGATTGGTTGTTAATGCATGCATCTTGCACTACAGACTAGGTACTCCAAAATATTTCCCCTTCCTATCCCTATGCTATGCTGCCTATTGTGTTCTCTTATAGTACGAGGGAAAAATGACATTTTGAATCTATCAGTACGATAATATATCTCTCTAATCTTATTTATCTGGTCGAATCTAGCATAATACGATGGTGTTTTTAATGTATGCCAAACATCTTCAGTAAAGCTATCCGATCGAAATTTCTCTAATTGATTTAATCTGTACATTAACCTACGCTCTGATAATGATTCCCACCTTCTTCTATTAATTCTGATACACTACTTAAACTATCGTAATACCTTTTAACGAACCTAGCTGCTTACGCTGCACACTGTCTAGTTCTGTGATCAAACCTAATTCATTCGGATCCCATACACTGGCTGTATATTCAAGGTGGGATCTAACTAGTGAAAAGTAACATGGCTATTTTGTCTTCTCATCACATTTCCCAAGTGCTCTTTTTATAAATCCTAGATTTCTCTTCGCCCGTCCGTATGTTTCCCGGATGTGTCTTCCCGACGATTAATTTTTAGTTATTGTTAAACCTTAATACCTTATGGTTTCAACGCTTTCGATCTTCGTGTTACTATTTGTGTAGGATCGCTCTATCGAATTATTCCCCCTCCATAAATTGATAGCTACACACTTTCTGAGGTTAAGTTCTAACTGCTATTCGTCGCACTACTCTTGAATTGCATCGTAATCCTTGCTAAGCGATTCCCTGTTTTCTTCTTTTGATATACCCCTATACACTACCGCATCGTCTGGAAAAAGTCTAAGCTTACCATTAATTGAGGTACTCAATTCGTTTATGTATAAAAGATATTATAAAGACTAAAAAGCATTGTTATCCACCTACAAAGGAACCGATCATTACTGGTCATAGCATATAAAGAATACATTAATATCTACAAATTCATCACAATACACATTGTCAAACTTATGATCAAATAGAAACTACACATTCAAAAATATCCGTCCTCGTGTAGTAATTTATGCATTATAGCAAATTGCGGTGTTTTTAAAATATTAGTAAGAAATGTTAAAATTCGTTTTAAATAAACTGGTTTGGCCATATTGGATCCGCCATACTGCGTACATATTACTGCTTTTTTCAAATATAACGTCAGATTCATATTCAGCGGCCACAAAAACACATAGATACGAATTTATAAATTAAATTTTGACCGCATTTTGTGCACCATTGCATCACAGTGCAGCGCCCAGCATACGGCCAGCAGAGTAAAGTTTGCGTGCTCACGCACACTGAGGCACAACTAGCCTATCGCTCGTAATCGCTCGTATCACCCACGCGTACCACCTGAAACGTTCCCGTGTACCACCAGTGGTACGCGTACCACCGGTTGGGAACCCCTGACCTAGACTAATAATTACTACACGCACTCGAAAGTGAATGAGCCCGACCATATACGTGCAAAATAAATTCATTGCCAATGGCGTAGTATATGCTACCTAGCCCTTATTTTAGCGGTCACTAGGGTGGAAAAGAGGATTTATCAAACCTCAACTTCAAAATTTAACGATGATAATAAAGTCGAAACAAATCTTTTGGCTGCGGAATAAACCGACAATGAAATTGCTACTGAGAGGTTTTCGTATCTTTTCTTACCACAAAACTGACTCCACCAGCTCAACATGGACATGCTGCAAGTGCTCTCTTCTTAAGGATTGGGTCGCTGTGGGGACAAGAGTAATGTCTTCCCATCACGAAGGCCTGGATTCGAATTCCTGCAAAGATATATTCTTTTTAGGCAGTATACTTGTCCGTGCTTGAGTTCTATTTGGAGAGCACTTTAAGTTCAGTATTCCGTCGGTTGGAAGGGAAGTTAAACCGTGAACCCTTTAGGAATGACTAATCCCGATGTCAGGTTTCCTCCAAACAGAAAAAAACCTAACCATATACAATTACCCACATATTATTAATGGTACAAATGACCTTACCTGAAGAACATCCCTGATGTGCCATCACCTGCGCTAAGTTATACCATTACGGCATGTTAATATCGTATCCCTTTTACGCGAACGCTAAAGTTTGAATTTCCTCAGTTAAATCCTCAAGTTATACCCTTACACTCAACAGGAGCCGGTCTTTAAGCACCATAAACTTCTGTTCCTTTCCGCGGGCGCTATTATGGGCGAAGAATTCCTTATTGCTCAGTCGCGGATCCCGAAAAGCGCTGAGCACACGCAGAGTTTGAGGACCGCAGAATCCTCAGATGGGAGCGCATCTCGCCCAAACGAAACGCGAAACCGCCAACCCTTTGCCCCGCTCCGGCCCCCTGCCGTCTGCCCCCCTCCCCGCCCCCTCTCGCACCCCATTTGCCCTCACTGAGCTGCTTCAATGCATCCGACTCTTATTAAAGCTTCAGAAGTCAAGGAGGAGGGAGGGGAAGCGTGCTCAGGAACACGGAAACTAATCTCTTCCCGTTTTGAGGCTTCAACTGCTTCGAATCCTTCTTCGCCTCTTCGCTCCGGTCTTTCTGCTAGCGGGGAGAGAAAGTGAAAGGAGGAACCGAGATTCCGTTTTTTTTCCCGGCATTCCCTCCACCCTTCCGTTTTGAATTGCTAATCGGGCACCCCTTTGCCATCCCACCCGTTTTTTAACTTTACAGCCCACGTTAAGGCCTTGTTGTGGATTATTTGCTTATTTTCCCTCCCCCGGCTCAGGTTTGCATCTTTCAAATTTGGCATCGGGTCGGGACCCTAGGGGGGTCCGACCCTTTCATAGACGAGAAATAGGATTGTTGTGGTGGCTAGAGTACGTGCTCTAATTCCGAAATGGACAAATTTTCCAACGGAATAACGGAAGGCATTTCAAGTCTATTATTACGTACGTCTAATAGGGCGTTCAACATTTGGAAACCTAGGTACCCTTCGTAGTGAGATGCCGTGTTTCTCTAAGCCCTTACTGCATTATGTCCTTCCTATCGTACAAATCATATTATTTGGTCAATTTAACTGATCGAAACAACAACACATATCCCAATTTCAGCGTTGTTATGAGGTCAGTATGTGAAGGCTGAATTATTTCTAGGGAACCTTCATCCATAAACGCACCCACGGTTCATAAATCCTCCAATATTACCTATACAGTTGGGGCACACTAACTTAATATTCCTTTTATCACATTGGTTTTTCATAATTTGCACGATTACAACAAAACCTATTGAACCATATCGTATACTATCGCAACGTCTATTTATGATTTATGGGGTTGATCATCAAAATTCTCTAAAATATGAAGAGCGCTTGCATTATCCAATGGTTTTGTTATTTTTTTACCCGTGTCACAAAAACATCTTTGTCTGAGGATTATGTTTAGGTTAGTAGGTAGGATGTAAACCCCGTGGTTGAAGAACTCAAAATCAAATCATATTATAAACAGGTCGGTATTGTAGGCTGGAGTACTGACCTCACATCCTGAGGGACCAGGTTTGAATCCTGAGTGTGGCAGAGATCCTCCAATGATATTCCGGTCTCCACTGGAGAGCTGTCTAGAGCGCATCAGGTTAAGTTCCCTGTCCATCGGATGGTACGTTAAATCGTGGACCCCTTGAAACTTTTCATCAAACCTCCGTTCCTTAAAACTTTCCTACACAAGTTTCCCTCTTATCGGAAAAGGGGACATATGAGCCTAGCGGTCGGTGGCCTTCCCCTGGTTACTGCAACTCAAAATATTACGTTATTAGCAGTTTTGACTACTTGCAGAGTTTCACGTTCCAGTCATTAGCTAGGAATCATTGGCGAATAATTTCAAGGCCTCATGTGCACCAAGGAGAGGGAGTTTATCCGGGAGGGTGAGTCATTTACTTCATCAGCTTGCTTTTTCCAAAAAGAACGTGTTTTTATTCCAGAACGTCTAAATACAATGGTACTAAAATAATGGATATTTCAGTTTAGCTTAGATAGGGTTTATCATGTTCTTTTCTTAAATGAAAGCGTCACAATGAAACATTAATAAATTCGTGAATAAAAATTTTCATTCCTTGTTCCAATTAGGGGCTACATGCTCCCGGCCAAACGCGGACTTAGGTACCTCTGGCAAATATGATTTGCGTGCACGGAAAATAGAGTTAATAGAACCATGAAGTAAAAAAAATTATTTCTAGTGTTAAAATGTTGTTTTACCACGTATAAATTACAATGAAGAAACAGGAGGAAAAATCAATGACACAGTATTTATTCTTTCTATGACTAGAGGTCCTCATAGAACCGTTTTTTTGGAGACGAAGGGCCGGGGACAGAAACCCTGCTTGCCAAAATTCAAGGGTGACATTGGTTATAATTAGCAGCAGGATTTATTTGCAAGGCTTTTTACTTTTACTTAATACAGTTAGTGGGATAGGGTAGGTGCGTTGGTTAGAGTACTGGCTTTCCATCCCGAGAGCTCGAGTTTGAATCCCGGCTGAAGCTTTTCATTGTTATAGCCCTCCCCACTAGAGAACTGCGTTGACTGTGGCTTCTCAACGGTCCAATGCTAAATCGTGAACCCCCTGCCGCCTATCTTTAAGAGAAGAATGACACCAACGCCGAGTTTCTCTCAACCCTTCCTCCATTCCTTGGAAAATTTTACCTATATCCAACTGCCCATCTATCCTAGATGGAGCAAAGGATTATCAGTAGGTAACCTTCCTAACATTCCTACCATGCACTAATTTAATAAAGCTCTGTACAATAGCCTTAGTCACATCAGGTAATGGTTAGTGTCTACAAAAGTTAGCAATTATTATTTGTACTTTATTCATTGGCTTGAAGTAATTGAATTTTTATTCCCACCAGCTTTTCAAGTGATACGTGCGTTAAAATTAACTGTAGTCTAGAAGATGCTGCATAAATTTGGCCATTGACGCATATTTCATTCAGACTCAACCTTTATTTGACCTCTTGCCCACTATACTTTACTCAATTAACCTATCAATACCTAAAATTCCCCTTCAACGCTCCGCAGGCCCTGATGGCCTGAGTCTAATATTTATTCGCAATTGTGCTGAATCTCTGTCAATACCTCTAAATTTACTCTTAAACCGCTGTTTTTCCCTTGGTACCTTTACGTCTTTATGGAAAACTGCCAATGTTATCCCCGTACGTAAATCTGACCAAAAAACGTAGCATCAAACTATCGACCCATATCCTTACTCCCAGTCCTCTATTCTGTTTATGAGAGAATAATCTTCAACCGACTTTACTGCTTCACATCCCCTCACCTCCCTGAAAATCAACATGGACTTCTTCGTGCATGACCAACTTAGCTGTTTTTCAGCATAATGCCGTAAATTCCTTGAGTAACAAAACACAGTTAGATACCATTTTCCTAGACTTTTCTAAATCTTTTGACTCCATCAACCATAACCGCCTCCTTCATAAACTCAGCGAACGTTTCAATATTTCTGGTAATTTTAAAAATCTTCTTTCAAGTTTCCTCAAGAACCGAACTCAAAGGGTCATCCTTTCTGGTTTTTCTTCTCCCTGGTCTCCACTGACATCTGGGGTCCCTCAAGGCAGTGTCCATTGTCCATACCTTTTTAATTTATGTTTTGATGATCTTGCCTCCTTACTGCCTCCTTCCCAAGCTCACACCCTACTTTACGCCGATGACTGTAAACTTTTCAAGAACAATCAAACGCCCTCCGATTGTTATGAACTACAAGATGCTCTATGGCAGTCATCAAATTGGTGCAATGTATGGAAGCTTGAATTAAACCCAGACAAATGTAGCGTGATAACCATTTCCCTAAAAAAGTTCACCCATCAATTTAATTATAGTGTTCTTAGTCGCTCCCTAAAACGTGTCTCTACATCCCAAGACTTAGGTATTCTTACAGACAGTAAATTAAATTTTTCCCAACACATACAAACCATCAAGTCCAAAGCAATGTCCCTCTTAGGCCTTCTCTATCGTTTCACAGAAGTTAATGACCCACAAGCCCTTCGAACCTTCTTTTCTTCTATCGTTCTTCCAATTCTTACCTATTCCTACCCCATCTGGTCTATCTCTCCTCAAACTAATCTCTCATCTCTGAACTGTGCCTGCAGTTTCTTTGCTAAAATACTTAAAAATAGATTAACGCATTTTCTTAACATGTCCACCAATAATATTCTCTCCTCCCTCTCCATCCCTGATCATAGCACCCTTAGACTCACAGCAGACTAAAAACTTATAATATTCTCAATTTCACCATCGACTCCCCCGATTTGCTTTCCTTTGTCAACTTCAAAGTTCCATCCCGCCCCACCCGTTCTCATCGTTTTCTCCATGTGCCCATTCCCAGACTTTCGATTACCGAACGTTCTCTTTTCTTCCGTGTCGCCTTTCTACTGAACTCCCTCCCACAACAAATTGATCCCTTTGCACTCCCAATTAAATCGTCCATAAGCCTTTCTATTTCGCTTCTGTCCCCAGAATAGCCTTCCCTACCAATTGTTCCCTGTTACTTTTATTTTATTTTTTTCTTGTATATGCTATAAAATTTATGTACTGTTAATGGCCACTATAAAATGGCATCATTGCTGTATGTGGTTTTCTTTCTTTAAAATAAAAATAAAAATATTTATCCCAAGGCACTACGAAGTATGGGTTATAGAATCCTCTGCGATATGCCTTAAATATAAGCTTTGTGCCTCAATAAGGCATAATGGGAGAATATATGCCCGTGACTCATTATGGTAGTCAGGCGAGGGATTTTCTTTGATGTATCACGGTGAAATATATTACAGGGAATTAGACGATGGAGGGCTTTGGTGTCGCCATTGCACTTATATGAGGTCGTCAAACTGCAAACCTAATTTGAAATGAACTTATCCACCGTGCAAATGTAGACGCGGAATCAAATAGGAAAAACTACATTTGAACAGATACTCAAATATGACAGTTGAATGAGAAACTTTCGTTACCAAAATGCACTTATCGCCAGAGAATATCTCATGCTCCACCCAGTTCAAATATTCCCTGGCTCGTTCAACCTTAGTGAAACTAGGAATGAAATGAGCTGTCTATCCCTCAGAAAATAACAGTTGCATGCGTGTTATGAAGTAGTACACAGCATTTTGTGCATTGTGCTAGGTGTAATAATGTGCATACTAAAACACCAAAAGTTATGAAAAATATTGTTAAACCCCATGAGATTTTGGTTCCACATTCCCTTCGACCCACACAGAAATAAGTACATGTAGTAAGAGCAATCTCGATGTTCTCTTCAATTTAGGAGGATCATACTACTGCTTCATGATACAGATAAAACTGCAACATCAACGATCAGCAAAACGATGATTTGCCGTCATCATTGCTAGAGTTTAAGATCGAGATTTGGTGAATATACTGATGCAAATTTTATGTTAAATTAGGGGCAAAGAGATCTTCTGACTCGACCAAATCTCTCCTGTATTATCCCACTAAAAATATTCAAGGAGATGATATTTTCGTAGCATTGGTTAATGCCCGCACTCTAGAAAATAAGATTCCTGAATTCCATAGGCAATTACTTCTTCCAAATTTTCTCTGGGAAATTCACTGCATATAAAACCCAGTTACATTATCTGCGTAATCAGGAGAGCTCTATACGTCAACAGCCAATGATGAATTAAACACTAACAGACTGGAGGCATATGACATCGACTAATCCCACACCTGGATCTAAGTTGTGGCTATATTGCTATGGAAGAAATGAAACGATTTGTGCATCGCTGTCATTATCGGTAACGAACCATTGTCATCATAGCTACCTCAGGAAAATATATATGACTATGAAAAGTAAGAAGGCTGACAAAAGAATGAACGTATTACGAATCTTATCAGCATTCCTACCAGCTTTACCCTTACTCGATTTAACCTTCATCTACGTCTGCATCATACCCTGCTTGCCACAAGGGTGCGTTAAAGGAGATGAACAATCAACCCGCCTTCTTCCTTCCTTACTTCGAGTGAAACGGTGAACAGAACAGAAAATATTGGCTGTATCTTGAAAAGATTCACTTTGGTAATAAAAACGTTCTTTCTAACCTAAGGTTTGATCTTGACGTTATAAATATATTTTTAAAGTATTTCACCCCTGTAAAAATTTTTTCATGAGTCAAATAAATATTAAATTTTTTTTATAAAACAATGTTTAAAAAAACAATTTTCATCATGAGGCATTATACCGGCACTATGGGTATTTTAAAGAAAACAGGAAGCCAAATTAACGCCGTCTTCAGCGTCTAAGAGTTGATGTATCATAAAAATACAAATCTTTATGAACAGTTTACAGAGTAAAGTATTTTTTTCTTTCGGGGGCGTTGATATCTCCTGAATACCCTAGGTTAATTGACGATCAACAAAGAAATTTGAAATTTTAGAAAAAATTCAAGTCATTTTGGCGCCGTATCTTAACCCGAATGAGGAGAGATTCCATTGAGAGGTTCCAAGTTTATCGGCCCCATGACCTGAACAACATTTGTGGGAGGAAGAGAGGACCAGAATTATTAGATATTAACAGTTAAAAAAAAACAGTTCCAAAATGTTGGCGACGAAAGCTGTCAGTTGCAGGTACTCGGAGCTACTCGAGTAACGGAAGTTGAAGGGCGCATTAGGGTATATTAACAAGTGCCATACTAAGAAGAGCGAAGATCTTCTTTTTGAAAAATATATAATATGATCGTACCTCTTGATAATCAAAAGTCACATGTAGAAATTATTGCTCTTTATAATAAAATGTCCTGGTGAAATTGCTCGTCACTAGAACTCCCACAACCATTGAAATATCGATTCCAGTTAAAATTCATTATCCAGCTCTCGATTATATTCCAGGTATCCTTGAATATCCATATCTATTGAAGTACACACTTAATAATTATATTTTTGTTACATAGCCATTCCTGATTTTAGTTAACAGATTTTTCTGTTAAAAAATTGATTATCGAATGACAGAAAACGTGTACGATTCATAACATACATCTATAATTAAAATGGAGATCTACAAGCAATTTTAAATAAAATTTATGTGTATCTAATAGCTCTGACAATACTGTAATTTTATTTAAAGCTCTTATGAGTGGTCACCTGCCGAAGTTAGCGTTATGACTAAAAGCAGTAAGGAAAATTTTGGATAAACACGGATAAGTAATGTTTTGTAGAAGTATTTAGCATTAGTTGCACGCCTGAAACAAAAATCACTTGGTACAACAGTTAAAGCTCTTTTGATCATCAGTACTCTCAGTCATTGATGAAATTTGGGGGAAGAAATACATCTTATACTTGAATTGTTCTCGTAAATGTAATACGAAGAGCAACTTGTTTCCCAGGTTAATAAAAGTTTCCCCCAACTTAGCCATTCCAATAGCACGGTCCCACGTTTTTACGTCGATAACAGTCTTTTAAGAGAAGTATGTCTTTCATTTATACCATCAAAGGCCTATTTCACAAGACTGAGTATAAAAGACGATGGAAGGTTAAATGAAGCACGATATCGGAAAATAGGAACTTCCGCCGAAGAGGAAAGTTCACCTGATGGCCAAACTGCCTCAAAGAATTCTGAGGTTAAAAAACTATGAATTATGGAAAATCCGAGGGTCACCCTTTGAAAAGCAGATTCTCTTCCCACAGGCCCGTGACTTAGTGAGTGCTTGTACAACTACCTGACCCTGAAATCGTCTCCTCTACCGTAGAATGAACCAATGACAGGCGAGTGGCCCGGATGACACTGAAGCCCGAGCTTCAATGTCAGCCCGTCAGACTGTCCACTGCGTTAAGAAAGGCATTTTTCAATCGGTAATGTAGTGTACAGAAAATTCTGATTTTCCCAAAATTTAAAGAGAGCTTCATGGTCGTGATGCTACTTCAGCTACCAATACGGGAAAAGGGAATGAGGATCAGATGGTCACAGCCAAACCCCGCAAATACTCTACATTGAGATACATGGTATGTGTATCGTGTTGACATAAATAGCAATGATCAAACACGTAGGTCGGCTCGTGAAAAGAGAGCTCTACCAGAAAGTTCCAAGCTTAACGTCGAGTATAATTGACACATCCGGGTAGGTGGAGCCTTTCATTTTCCTGAGCCGAATGCGGTGTTCAGCTACCCTGTACACGTGCATCCCTAAAAATCGCTGCTGGAGGTAGTCGGGTCGGCACCACACCGGCCCTGGAAAGCCAAAGGCCACTAGTTTAATCCTGTGGGGATCAGATTGTTATTGTGGCTAGTTTACCGGTCTTAAGGACCGAGTTCGAGTCCCGGCAGAGTACGATATATTTTCATTTGTCAACCGGTCCCTACTTCCCGGTCCCTAAAATTATTACTGGTCTATGTCCATTAATTTTATTCCCAATAAAATCAAGTTGGTGTTGTGGCTAAATTACTGTCTTCCCATTCCGAGGATTTGGGTTCGAGTCCCAACAGTAATGGAGCTCCCATGACTCCATGAATCTGTCCCAACTTGGACAGATTCATGGAGTTGCTCAGTGAGTACAGTAGTCCGTCCGTCGGATGGAAAATTATACCGTGGACCCTTTGGCGCCTCTTGTTAAGAGTAGGCTTATGTCGACGCCTGGGTTTCCTTTATTTATCATCCCTTCCCTGAAAATTTCTACCCTAATACGAGAACTTATCCTAAATGAACAAATATTCTTAGCTGTTAGCCACCTTTCCCGTAGGTATAACTAATTAACTCGAATTCCTCAACGGGAAAGGACGCCGTGAAGGTCTTTATATTATGCTCAAAAGTATGCTAGGTTAGACGGTTGGATATAACCATAGCAGTTGAAATGCCTAAAACTTGATTCTTAAATATTTCAAAAATTAATCCAGTTTAGGTCTAACTGGGTTTGTACCACCCCAGGATTCGAGCCTGTGAACACTCTGGTCACTATTCCAGATTTTTATCCTGTATTCCGTAACAGTAATAATATACATACTTTATTTACAGGCACTTCAACGACCGAGGTTAAATGCACTAGCTAACAAATGATTTTAGTCCTATGATAAACATGATACCCATACCCAAGACAGAATGGGGTAGTTTACCATATTATTTTATTACCAAATCTCATTGAGTTTGTAAAATGAAAAGACGCGAATTTTTCCGTTTTTTGATCCGTCAATCAGTTCTCGAGTTATATCTCGAGAGAAAAACTGACGTTTTTAACCCTTTCGGAAAAGTGGGCGTGCATCGACCTCTTACGTCATCCACTTCGTCCAATCACAACTCAGCACGCGAAGCTACTTCGCCTTACCGCAATGGGGGACACACAGCTGACTCTGCCAATGGAGCGGTTGCGACAGGATCTGTACGAGCAGACCTTCCGATAACTCCCTTCCACTCCCTTCCCCTAAAAGCAGTCAAGGACGGGAGGAAAATGACGTCAATGATCTCAAAGTAGCTTATTCGGTGGGCGTCACCTTTTGCTTATTTTAATTTTTTATTTATCACTTTATGACAAAACGTTTATAAACGTTAATTTCTTCTCTTGACTATTGCAATATATATTTCTATGGGTCTTGTTGTTTTCGTTGGAGATTAGCATTGATGTGAAACTACTACTCCTAGAGGCTGTTGGAAGCGAAAGCTGTATTCCGATTTCTTTGTTTTTCTCTGGGATTTAGTCGATTCACGTGGAAATGCAGATGGTTGTTTCACTAGAGATTGCGAAGCTAGGTGATTGATGAGTCGGGAACACAATATTTGAAATGGCATTCCTCTCTTCTGCAATAACCAACGGCCACGTTTTTGAATCCATGTAAGGTTTATTAGACTTGGAATTCTCTTTCGAAGCAGGTTATAGATTTTTGACGGCAAGCTCCTAGCGGGTCTTCCTAAATTAAGAAAATTCTTTGAAGTATTTCAAAGACAAAAAAACCTGAAAGAGGCAAGAAAACGCCCTTGAGCGAATTTTTTTCCATTTCAGAGGATCCATGGGGAATGAAAAATTTAGCACGTCAACGTAGAATTTGTTTGCAGAAATTCTTGGTACCAGTGGAATTTACCTGCGAACAATCAATCGCAATGTATTATCGTAAAAATAAGAAGAAAAAATGGAACACGGCAGTGAAATAAAATTTGAACATCAAGGGATTACTAGTCGTAACACACTCAGACGTTATTTTCCGCTAATGAGATTTGTTATAAGCCAGTGAAACCAGTACAAAGGTACAAATATTTCTCTAACATTTCATTCCTTAAGTGCGGAGTCGAAGCTAACATTCATATTATATACGAGTCTTTTACTTTATACTCCTAACTCGAGTATAATATAATCGTCACATACACATTCCTCAACGCTAATGGTAACGCAAAGCGTGTATCGCTAGCCTTGGGACATAGGCTAGAGTGTGACTATTGATGCAGAAATTTTAACCAAGGCAATAGTACATGAACAAGAGAGTATTTTAATTAAAACCCTCTTTTATCACCTATAGAACTCAAAATTAAATATTCCGTAATACTCACAGCCTATTGCAGGACATGGCCAACGAAATCATAAATGGTGATTTAAAGGAATTTGCGTCATTATGTAAAACATTTCCAAAACAATATTGAAATTGTCGATTGCATGGTTGAATTCCGGTTTCAACAATATCACATAAAGCCCAGTTGAAATTTTAAGTTTTCTCAACCAAGTAAATGTGATGACCATACTTCTGTAAATGTGATATTTGAACAAAATGACAAATCAAAACAGAATTATCACGTTTTCCTGAAAGGATATTTCTGGAAGGACTTCACAGCTAAAAACGTATTAGAAGAACAGGATTTCCACTACATCCGATAAATATTTTGACGCTCATTACATTTTTAAGACGATTTAATAGATAATCATTAATAGTAAATAGATAATCATGAATTTGGTTAACATCTTTGCTAAAAATCAACAGGTTTGTCTTCTTGGCTTGAAATGCCACAAAAAACTGTTATGTGTCAGACATTCACGTACACTGGCTCTGAACGCATTTGCAATGTGGTAATACAGACATTAGAATAAACTTAAGGAGATAAAGTGGGCAGACCGATTAGCAAATAAAGAATTCTTAAGAAGAGCGGGAGGAAAGAGAAGTCTATTAAAATATTTAAAAGGAGATGGGACGACGGAAACAGTCATTAGTTTGGACATAATGCAAAGAAGAGAATCGTTGAGGGAGGAGTAAAATGGAAGAATTGGAAGGGAAAACTCGTACGAGACATTTGGAGCAAGTAACTTACGACGGAAAAGAGAATAGTTTTTGAAATAGGAAGAGGGTAACTGAGTGGATAACCGAGTGGAATGCTACGTCAAACTAAAAAATGGGTTATCAGACGACGGGACCTGGAAAGGACTCTCATCAACTCAAACCTTAATGAATCATCAGCAACTTTTCGCTTTCCCTTCTCCCAGCAATCGCGGCGCATTTGTGCGTCCGAACTCCCAAGGGTTTGTGCGTCCTCCCCGGGAGCTCTTTGCTGGGAACCCTGCAGTTATTTCGAAAACAACGGCCGAAAACGCTTTTTTTTAATTTTAAATGACCGAGTTAGTTATGGAGCCATAAAGGCGGGAATGCTTTCCTGCTAACTTTTTCAATTTATTTTCCAATATTACTTCAAAAGCCGCCGCGGCGGGGATGTGCACACGCGGCGCATTTTACCTGGAGAAAATCTTAGTCCGCCGCTCTCCCCGTGTTCCTGGAACAAGGGCTCTCACAAAATTCCGAACAGGGGCGGAGGGGCGGTAGAGCCATGTGTCGGAGAGCGGAGGCGAGAAAAGCGGCGGTCGAGGCGGCCGGGTAGAAGGGAAATGAAGGGGCAGGCTGGCCTCGGAAGGCTCTCTCGGGCAAAAAAATTCTCGAGAGGGAGAAGACGGGCGATAATATCCCGGCACAAATTAGGCCGCTGACGGAAACTGAAACCTTTTCTTTCGCAGCATATGCCTAAATGTGTGCGCACAGTCAAGGGAGAAAGAACATTTCTTGCTCAATGCAATTACCTCCGGCGACTCCAGCAAAACTGTCTTGCCCCCGACGAATTTACGTCCGCATATGAACTGCTTCTTGTTAAAGTCTTCTTGTTGCTTGTGTGCGGTCATTTCATATCTCCAGAGACAACACACTTAGCCGTATGATTCCTTAGTGTCGCGCAAACCCTTAACTCCCGCTGTACTTTTTTCGAAGGCGACATAGGGGTTTTGAGTAATTCTTATTGATAATAAGCGACTATTAGATCATTATTATTGCATTGCTTAAAGTTTTTGCTTATTATTGCCATATTTTATTCAAATATATATATTACGGAAAATGGCTTATGGTTCTTTTTACTGATAAAATGTCTTCGACACTATTATTGTATTTTAAATAAAGGGCTAAATTTTAGCTCCCCATGTTACCGGTGTTTATGAAATACCAATTATCATAAGGGATGAATTCGGTGAATATATACAAAGCAGAATTTTGGAAAGCTTGATCACCGAATAATGAAATTTACTATTTTAACTGTATTAGTTATAACTGAATTCACTTCACTTGCAATACATTGGTATTGACTCACAGTAACGCAATAATAAGGCACATCACAGTGGTGTTGTGCGAATGACGATTTACTTTTCTGATGAGCGGTTGAAAAAATCATCATAGCAGTACTTGAAGAGTAGTAGTAGCATTAGAATTGTTGGCTCCTCATTGCCCCTGCCAATCAAATATTTCCCCATAGCATTTCACATCCTCGTCTATTTCTCTACGCTTAAATGTTCCACCACCTTTGTCTCGTGAATAAAATTTTACTTCCCTTTGCACTCTTTACCGGTTTGTAGCCTGACCCATACTTTGCAAATCTTTCATGATAATTGTTATACCCAATCGTGGGAACCTATCCCTAATTCCTCAATCAAGTAATATAATTGTCATGAAATCTCATAAGTTTTCATAATTTTTTCTTTGTTCGATTCCCCAGCGTGCATCGTACAGTGTACAAGATTTTGTTTTGAACTCCACTCTAAGTGTGGCAAAGAGAATAAAAAATAGACGTTCGTATAGTCGGAAAATATTTCATCGGGGTTTTGGTATATCATTTCATATCTTATTATATGGGCCGCTATCCTGGTACATACAAGTAACGAAATAAAATTATTTGGAGGTGCACTAGCAGACGGATGCTTTTGATTACATTGAAAATTGTTTGCTTAAGGATAAAGTAAATGTGCGAGCATAACGGTTGAGGATAAGCATACATTTAATGATGGCGCATTTACTTAGGCGCGTTTGTTGGCTAACAGCATAAAAATATTAAAAGCAATATACCGTGTACGGGCAGGTAAAGTTATCCCTTAGATTTTCGAATTCCGCTTGGTGCATGGCTTTCGTACAAGCCTTAACATTAAACTTAGATTTGTTGTTACCACAGAACTCAGCAGTTGGTACACGTTAAAAACTAATGTCTCAACCTAAAGCAAGGGATTACTCGACGTGTATATGATGGTTTGCAGATCATTAGCAACAGTGACGAATTTTCGCTAGTAAGGACTTAAATATTGCGTTTTTCCTTTTTAAATACACTCACTAATGCTATTGAAGCGTAGCATTCCGATGATAGTGAAATTCATAATATTTGCAAGCAGCAGGAGATATTGAACAATTACTCATTTATTCTACGCCTACAGAAAAGGTAACGCTAGCCATAAATGCATAATAAATGAATGCATGTTCCTGGCAACCGTACGATTGGCAAAATTTTTCGAACCTGTTTTAAGAGTCACGTTTTCACGTAAACATTTGGAAATGATTAAGTTACTGTTTACTGGGTTTACAGAAATTGCATGAAATACGGGATAAAAATGGTGCAGCTAGATAAATGTAAACCCAGGAAGGCTCCCGAGAGGCGCAGAATAGTGGAGAAGACCCACGAAGCCCTTGATAAATGGCCAACGGTCACAGAGCCACGTACACATTACTGTCACCGTTGAAGATGGACCAAAGGATTAAATTCGCATGAAACAGGCAATAAATAATAACAGCACAGCGGGACACGGAATTTCAAAGAATGAAAACGAAGGGGTATTTGTGGCACGGTATAAATAATCCGTGGGTAGAACGCGAAGCTGTTCATTTTTGCTAGAGACGATATAACACGCACCGTAGGGCATGCAAATACCTCTCCACTAACTCCCTCGCCCACTCCGAGGCACGTTTCCTACGACTACTTCATGATTCACAAGAAGCAGAGGAGCAGGAAGCGCGCGATTAGACCACTGCGACGCTCCGAGAACTGCTGGAGTCGCATTAAAGTTCCGGCCTTTTTTTTACTCTCGCCACACCGGAGAGCAAAGATATGCGGCTTGGCTGAAACAAATGAAGAATCGTAATTCCAATACGCTTTCACAAGGAAATTCAGCTCGTGGAAATGGTTGATGTTTCTCGGGGGAAGTGATAGATAGCTTTGCACCAAATAGGACAGGAAGGTAGTTGGGCAGAGGCAGGGATAGAACGGGTGGAGGAAAACCCGGCGCCGGTATTTACCAGTCATAGTGAAATGGTGAGTGGCAGGGGGTGACCCTAAATTCTGTATGCGTTACTGTTGAGTAAAATAAATGCTGTGAATAAATACATCAGCAATTATACTGGCTTTCGCAGTGGTAGTAGTTTTATATTTTAGGTGTTCCAATGGATACATCTACATGTACGTAATACCCCGTGAGCCATGGAAGGGTGTAATGCATAGGGTGAAAAATCACAATATGTGTACTACTAACGTCCAACCAAGAGACAATAATGTTACTACTTCAGGGAAACAATTTGGAAATGCACTCACGAGACTAGTGAAACTAAGTATTTAGTGTCTAAGTAGTAATATAATAATAAATGATTCGGCAGGCGTTTCAATAAATATATAACAATTATTCCACGCCCCTCCTTTTTCCTTCGCCACTTTAGATTATGGCTTTGGAGAAATTTTCTTCTTCAATTTTGATGTTAGTTTATATTTCCTAAGCATGCATGTGTAAGTAGTCTTCAAATATGACTGAAGCACTACAGACTACTCTATCAATATTTCACTTTCCTATTATTTTGCTTTGTTGCTATCACATTCTCTGATGGTACATGGGCAAAAGGACATTTTAAATCGATCGGTAAAAACCATCTATATATCTAATCTTCTTTTTTGAGCTAATCTAAAGTAATAATCGGATGTTCTTGAAATAGTTATAACGTCATTGGCAATCGTCACTGATTTAAATTTAGTTAAAAGATTAGGTTTTAAAAGCGGTGATAGGGAAGATCCTAGTAACTACAGACCCATTTTACTCACGTCAATCTCTTGTAAGGTATTTGAGCAAATTGTAGTCAGTTCGATCATGGGGCATTTGGATAGTCAGGAATTGCTCAGAAACAGCCAACATGGGTTCCGGATAGGTAGATCTTGCGAGACACAATTAGCTTTAATCGTACACGATATTTTAGTCTACGGCGAAAACAGTACTGAAGTTGATGCGATATTTTAGATTTAAAAAGGCATTCAATAAAATTCCTCATGATAAATTAATCTTGAAGTTAGAGAGATTTGGTATAAATAAAGAGGTCGTGTGTTGGGTAAAAGAATTCTTAAGTGGGCGAGAGCAGAGGGACGTCATAGATGGTATTATGTCGGACACAATCAAAGTCACATCGGGAGTTCCCCAGGGTAGGTAGTAGGTCCGCTTCTATTTCTTTTATACATAAACGATTTGGGTACCGTAGTTAGTAGTAAGCTTAGACTTTTTGCAGACGATGCGGTAGTATATAGGGGTATATCAAAAGAAGAAGTCAGGAAATCGCCTAGAAAGGATTTAGATGCAATTCAAGAGTGGTGCGACAAATGGCAGTTAGAACTTAATCTCAAAAAGTGTGTAGCTATCAATTTTTGGAGGTGGAATATTTCGATAGAGTGATCCTACACAAATAATAGCACGAAGATCGACAGCGTTGAAACCATATGGTATTTAGGTTTAACAATCACTAAAGATTACTTGTGACGAAGACACATCCGGGAAATATTCGGCCGAGTGAAGAGAAGTCTAGGATTCATGAAAAGAGTACTTGGGAAATGTTATAGGAAGACAAAAAAGCGATGTTACTTTTCACCTTGAGTATGCAGCCAGTGTACGGGATCCAAATGAATTAGGTTTGATCACAGAACTAGACCGTTTGCAGCGTAGAGCAGCTAGGTTCGTTAAAAGGTGTTATGATAAACTGAGTAGTGTTTCAGAATTAATACAAGAATTAGGGTGGGAATCACTATCAGAGCGTTGTTTAAAGTACAGATGAAATCTATTAGAGAAATTTCAATCGGATAGCTTTACTGAAGATGTTAGGCACATACCTAAAACACCAGCGTATTATGCTACATTCGACCAGATAAATAAGAATAGAGAGATGGATTGTGGTACTGACAGATTCAAAATGGCATTTTTCCCCCGTACTATAATAGAACAGAATAGGCAGCATAGCAAAGGGATAGGTAGGGTAAATATTTTAGAGTAGTCTGTAGTGCATGCATGTATTAATCCCTTAAATACGATACGTACTAACAACTTAGTTGCATGAGACCTTATAGTTACTTGTTCGCATGTCAATAGTGCATGCTTGGTGATCTTCTCCCCCTGCCACACACTTTCGTGGTGGCTTGCGGGTATCGTGTGGATGTAGAATAGCTGGCAACACGTTAATGAATCTCTTAAATCTAATAACGTTTTAATGCAAAAGACTTACGTTACTTCGGACCGTCCAAACTAAGATCTTAATCATAGGAGACACCCATGCCCAGGGCGGGAACCAAACCCGTGACTCTTGGGTTGCCATGACAGCCACCTGACCTCGCCACAACGGATTTTACTGTATATAATATTGTATTCTACCCGAGGGTTAGTTTTTTGATTGGCGAGAGTAGAGCTACTAAGCCGAGTTTATTATAATATGTCTTAAATTAGCCTATAAAGCTAGCCAGCTCCAACAAAATATATCACCTTAGGTCAAAATACCATGAGATTATATAGGAACGGATCGGATTTTATAATAATATTTGTTTTAGCTTAGCAAAGACCTAATGACAGAAAATGTTGTAAGTCTTCTGCCCTATTATGTTAGTTATTCACTGGAAGTGACCCACAAATTAGGTTATCGGCCATATTTAGGATATGTGGGCATTTGGGTAGAGGTAGGATTTTTTACAGGAAGAACGGAAGTGCGGAGCGAAACCTAGAGAAATGTTGTATGTACATACAACATTTCTCTAGGTTCCCTTCGTGCTGTTAGCACAATAGAGTCCTTCGATAGGTACCAACGGGTCCAAGCTTTAGTGTTTCATCCAACGGACATAGAACTGCACTCGAAGCGCTCATCACTCTGCTTTTAATTTGGGACAGGTTTACCAATGAGGCATATCTGCCAGGGCCGGGATTCGAGACCGGGTCCGTTCTCGAATCGGTCTCGAAGATTTTGAATCGGTCTCGAAGATCAAAGACCGGGACCGGTCTCGAAGGACCGGTTTGAGACCGAGACTTATGAGAATTGGAAGCAAAAATTCTAGCCAGTGTAATAAATCCAATCCCCTTTTTCCTGGAGTAAATGGGTGAATATTCATTTGCATAGGAGTGCTAAAAATAGGCGTACATTTCTGCAAAATTGCTGCAATTATAATCGCGTTTCATAACGCAAGAATACGATACGTAACATGTCTGGTATGTGATTCGAACTCATAAAGCTTGGTCTTGGAATTACTACTACTCTTTCGGGTGTTACTGTGCTTTAAGTATATACATTGTAACAAATAAAAGATGTTGTACTATTCTTCCAATATTTTTGATGCCACCCTACAAATTTTTTAACAGCTTCATGGTCACTTCTTTCAAGGGTAAGGAGTGACTCTAAAAATAACAAAGGCGTGAAAATTTAAGCCAGGTTTCATTAAAGTATCTTGATGGAAAAGCGCAACAGGTTTATTTAGTACTACTCGGCTACTTGATTATTAATTGATTTCAGAGATTAGCATGTTCACGACATGGTAGCCACTCTCACGCGACACAGGATACGCCCTCAGTAACGTGTGGAAGCCGGTGATCCGGAAAATACGAGAAGAGAGAGAGAGGATTGGAAAGAGCCAATCAGGAGCGAGCTTGCGGAGCGAATCCCGTGTGACCTGAGAAGAGCCAATCAGGAGTGACCTGAGCCTAGGCGAAAAGTATATATACTGGCATTTTCTTGGACCTGAATGAAACACCTGGCATTCACCAAACACATCAAGGAAACAAGACAAAGATGCATCAAGAGGATGAACCTCGTCAGGGCAGTAAGGGCCGCAGGTCATGGAGTATCGCCAGACTGCGCCTTACACATATACAAAGCGTTTGTGAGACCTGTCATGGAATACGCTGCAGCGGCCGTCACACCAGCATCATCCCTCGAACCTTGGGCCCGCCTCGAGCGAAACATGATTCGATCTATTTATCTGCTCCCATACAAATTCCCGAGGCGACACTTGTATAGCAACTCTAATATTGAACCCATTCTCCACAGGTTGGCGCGGATCCGGATGACCACTTTCAATAGAATCGCATCCACCAACATCCCACTGGCCGAGGACATCAGCAGACAAATAACCGGAGTCATCAGGAAAAGGCCAAAAAGGAAATTACCATCACTGCCGCGGCTGGTGGCGCACACCTTCAAGAACTACTACGATGACTACGCCATCCAACCACCAGCGCACCACCACATTCCACTCCCAGAACATCTGCTTCCTGACGCGAACATCCCTGCCTGGCCACCAAAAAAGAAGAAGAAAAGGAAAAAGAGGAGGAAGAGGGAAGATGCATCCGGTCATCCACAGTGCTCAGTGCTCCCAGAAGCCCCCCAGTGAAAGTGCTCCATCACAATGTGTTCTAACATTCCAGTGACTATTTAAACAAAGAACTATTTACAAAGAGAATCTATTTATATTTACAATTACATATATTTCTATTTTATGTTAAATTTTCGAAAATATTTCTAATGTTGTTACCATGTTAAAAACTTCGAAAATATTTCTAAATATTGTTACTACTGCCAAACAAATTCTACAACTATTATATTTTTTATTATATTTTATAATTGTTATGCCGGTCCGTGCAGGTTTTACGGGTTTCCCTGCACCTCGGGCGAATGCCGGACCAATAGGCACTCCCGTACTTCGAATTAGAAACAAACGATGGAAACGAAAGACTTATATGAGAAGATACAATCTTAAGAAGCACCAAACCCTGAAGAGGATTAATAAATCCTAGAACAGGGCTCCCCAAAGTTTTTATATAATTGTTGGTTATTGTTATTGTTATAATATATTTATGTAATTGTTATTTGGGGAAAATAAACGTTTTTGAATTTGAATTTTGAATTTTTGGACCTGACACTCAACGCCCTGAGGACGATGGCAGTGTTAGCCGTCGAAACGTCGGCCTTAGCCGTTTCCCTGACCCGGTGGAGAACCCGTGAAGACTTCACCAGCAGGATCTTATAATTTACAAAATTAATTGGTTTTGATTTGATCAGGATGACGCAAACCTCAGCCACCCGACAGAAGAACATTAAATCAAAGTAGTCACTGTAACTTCTACAAATGAAATACATAAGATGCTTGAGAGCTATTTTTTGTTAGAGGTAATACCTATGTATAAAAGAGGCACATATGCATGTATTGTTTGGATTTTTCTACCTTTCTTAGGTTTATGCATCACTACGTAATAATAAAGATGATATTCTCTACAAACTGGTTGACATAAAGGAAATTCTTCCTTTTTCTCAGTCCTGTTAAAATGTTAACGTCCTTTTTTTTTGAAGAAATTAATTTTATCAACAGCAACGAAAGACATTACATCTGAACTGTGTTGACGACAATGACAACAGCGTTGCGTACACAAAAATACATTGGTACAAAAACTCTAAAATCTTAGCACCACAACCAGCACAAAATATTTCAATTATAATTTAACAAATTTAATGCATGTCACACCATTTTCTTTACACATTTTAACACCAACCCTTGTCATGCAGTTGAATGTTTGCACGAGAAAAGTATAACCTCTCTTTTAAACATTCAAACATCAAAGTATTCTGCTTCTACAGTGGATTTAACGCACATCTCTGCTTTCTACGAAGGCAAGAAATAGCAAAACCACCTAATTTGGATACAAAACCAATTACTGATTTACCATCACCTTAGTTGTCACAATTGTTCAACGTAGGTACCAATTGTTTTCCTTAGCGATTAGATCTTCACACTCCTTCAAATGTACATTTTCTCTGTTCAACTCGGCTTTTCTGCTCTAAAATGACTGCCTTTCTGCCACGCTGCATTGGGAATACGATGTTTTCTCTGTTCTGGATACTTAGTTAATGAATGACCCTCTTTCCACAAGAGTAGCAGATAACAGTCCTTCTAGAATTGGCTTCTAAGGTCTTCATACAATCTCTGGCTATATGACCAACTTCATGACAAACTAGGCAGTATCTGTTTCTATTATTGTCCTTCCTCCAATTATTGTTTCCTAAGTCGTTTCTCACTACAAGCAGACTTCTCTGCTCCAGAAATGTTTTAGTTAGTTCCTTTTTTATCTCTCCATTCCGGATCCCTCCAGCTTGTTATATTTCCTCGTTCAACTTCATTTTCTGAGACAGGGAAGAATATTTCTCATATCTCAATCCCCGTAACATATACCCAGACATATTTTGGTCACTGATGTTCAAGCCATACAATTTGAGTCTTTGAGTGAGTCAACTCTATTCAAGCAGATCACCATCAGGTGATTATATTTCTCATGAGGTGACAATGAGTGAGTTCCTCCATGGTTGTAAAAGGTACAACGGTGAAATCTTAAGGAGTATTGCCTCAGAATCTCTTCCAGGTATGTTTGGTGCCTTGGTGCTTACAGAATTCGCTAAAATAGCAATCTTCTACAAATTACGCGAGACAATACGATTCAACGCCATGTTCGATTATTTTTCACCTTCAAATCTTTATTTTGTCACGCCCAGGATCAATCGCTTCCCACACTTATTTTATCACCAGAAACTCCTTATTCCTTTTACACCAAATATGATAATGTTTTGGTCCCAATCTCTTAATGTTCAAAGTATGGGTTTTAATGGTGTTGATCGTAGACTTAAAAGCTCGCAGTGGAGACTTTGAGTAGCATAAGAGTGAAAGTGAGCTATGGCAACGTTATTTGATATCAAATGACGTTGCTATAGCTCACTTTCACTCTTATGCTAGTCAAAGTCTCCACTGTGAGCTTTTAAGTCTCCGATCAACACCACTGAAAAGCAAAGTTCAAGCTTCTACGACATAGCATCTCGGGCCATTGTTTATTTCTTTGTTTTGAAGAAAATTCTTTCATCAACAGAAATCCAAGTCATTACACATGACATAGTTTAATGATAATAAGAACCACGCCGACAACAAAAACTACATAGATACCAACATTCTAAGCTCTTAGCAGCGCAACAAATTTAAATCAAATATAATTTTACAAATATAATGCATGACAATATTTTCACTACATATTCAAACAACTTCCACGAACCAACATGATCAATGGCCTATGTCAAAAGCACACATTGAAGAAAGAAGATTATGTTTCATGCAACTAAGTACTTTAAACGACAATACGATTTTTTATGATGTTTCACCAGGAGTATTTGATTTAACGCCATCGCGAGAATTGCTAATCATTGAGTTCTGGTTTACTCCGATGAGTAATTTATCAATTATTTTAATAATGTCTCTAATGTTCTGCTGTTTAAGCAAAAATGCACATGCCTGTAACTTTAGGCGCTAAATGTGCAAAAGCGTCGCATTAACTTTGTAGAAAATTGAACCACGTTTTTAGCGTGATCTCTGAATTGTTCCGGGTTTCCTTGGCTAGTAGACAACAGTTTTGCTGACACCCCTGTCAGCATCTTCAGATCAAACTCTTATCTACTACCCAACTGGCGCGGAAGGATACCCGGGACAATGCAGAGATCAAATCATCACCGCAGATACCTTCGTTCTAACATGTTTATAGCCATTAGGTCAATATTTATATTTCTACATCTACATCTACATAATACCCTGCAAGCCACCACAAGGGTGTGTGGCAGGGGGTGATTGCTCACCAAACATGCACTACATATCATGCATAAAAAAGGAATAGTATTAATATAGTAGTCAGAACTACACAGAATGTACTACTACAGAATTTCTGCAACGTAAGGACGGTGATCAGCATATTTAGGATTCCTTCCTTGCAAGTTGATCTCAAGTGAAAACTCAACCCTGACTCAAGAGGAATAAATCCAAAGCATGATACGATTCAATAAGGATTTCAATTTTAAGATCAGATACAAGGCCGAAGTTTCGACCATGCACGAAGAGCAGAAAATGTAGCGTCGACGAAATTGGGTAGATCATACCGTAATGAAATAGCAGCTCCGATATGGCTCGAAATTCTATATCATAGTATATTAAAGTGAACTTAAGGCATAATGATTCAGATGATCGTTCATAACTAAGTGGGAAGTTGTATCGGCTTGCAGTAACAAATAACGCATTGCATCAGTGGCATCGATTTCCTCATTTGGATTGATTAATGGAAGAATCCCAAAAGACAATAGTACATAACGTATCGGAAAACAAGTTAAATGACTAACAGTTAAAAAATTATTGTTTGGTCTCCTTCCGAGTAAAAACGGAGTGCCAATGTAAAATTATCAAAACCAAACGATAAAGCGAGAAGAAATGAGAAATGTACGCATTTTAAGAATATCAAATATTTTTCCAATTTTAAGCGAGAGTTTTGATTTTATGCAATTGCAAATAGTTTTAAAATTATCCTAGTAAATTTTGGAACAATATCTTGAAGAGAATGTTTATAATAGATAAGCATGGAATCTTCCGAATCGCGATGGTATCTCCTAAATTTTGCCTTTTGATACCAGTGCTCATTCCTTGCATATCTTCAGCCAACGTAAAACACGACAATACGGACTCCGCAGAGTTAACATATTAATCCTCTGACGCTGTGAAATGGGATCCCGCGCCAACAAAATGTACTCGGCGCGTAACACTGCTATTCTAACTTTTTACCCAGCGATATTTTCTCAAGACAATATTCCAACACTCCAGTGACCTGCTTATTCCCCTTCATAATTTTTATACGTTTCCTGTACGAGGCAAGGTTGCAATAAAAAGGGAGAGAGACGAGGACTTTGGCGTGAGCAGAGTATATGACACTCATATTCCAGTCGCGGTCTCTTTATGACCCGAGGTTTGCAATGAGCATCATTCTAGACGTCTCACAGCATTGCTTTCTTTAAAAGAATACTTTAGTCGTTAGAAGATGGAATCATTATAGCAGCACCGTATTGTTTAATAATATACCTATCCAGCTCTAGCCAATAGACTTCTGAGCATTACGTATGGAAATTTGCACGATATTTCCCCATCCACAGTAACATATTTAAAAATATTTACGCATTTAAAATGCCTATTGTGTAACAGCACGTAGATAGGTTTTATACTGATTTGAATTTAGAAGTCATTGTAGTTATGTTGGAGGAGGTGGCTGACGGTTGATGTAATTTGCACCGTTTAAATAGATTGGTAATTGGATATGGGTAGGAGCTATCCAAGCAACAAAGCAAGTCCTATACCGAAATTCGCCAAATGAACCACGGTTTAATGTGCCAACCAACGGACGAAGTACTGCATTCAAAGTGCTCCCCATAAGGAATTACAGTGGAGATCGGTATAAAAGTGAAAAAAAGAAGAGAAGGGAGTGAATAAGTCTAACTTCTCATGCCTAATTCGAAGGAAATTTCTTTTCTCATAGCAGTGAGGTATTGAAAGATTTTCTAAGAAAACATTTGGGATTTGAACCAAGACCCCTATTTTAGGAAGTTATTTCTCAAGCCTTTATTTCAGATCTCTTTATCTTCATTTGTTTAATATATATAATGCATATGTTTAAGATCCTCCATCTCCGATATGCATACCCAGAGAGATATCTGAAATTCTTATGGGTCTACTGACGCCCATGTTCCATCAACGCTCCGCAGTTTTTGTCCATACTCTCATGTGCTATCAATGAACGATGCATAACACAGGAATTAAATATACTGGCAACTTTATTTAAGTTTTCAAAAATCCGCTACTTTACTTAACGAAAGCGTAGTAACTCTGTGATACCGACAAATTTAATGCTTACATTTATAACAGAAAAGTAGTTTATAAGTTTTGCTCAATATATCCTTGCTTAATTTATGCATCATGGAATTGTCAAATATATCTGGCCACATATTTTCTTAACTCCGTTCAAGATGTCAGGCATTATTTCTCCTTCTTGAACGAAGGAACGTTTTTTATATTTTCGATTTTTATTATCAATAAACTATATGGTATCCACCTTTCAGAAACTTTTAACCAAAATAACGATCCAGATAGCGCTCAATCTATCCTTGTATTAGCTTTGGTTAATAAGCGTGTTTTCATAAGTTCTAGGCCAAAAACATTTTGAGATATTTGGGCTGAATTCCGAAATTTTTTAAAGGCATTCTCATTATTTCCAATTAACGTTCAGTTCCAGTGTTCCTTTGTGCTACCACAAGAAATGACGTCATGATTGCACCAGACAATAAAAATATGTTTTAAAATTCATGGAGGACCTCGAAATTAATCCTAAATATTGACACCCCATTAGTGACAACAAATTGCAGTCGGGATAGAGAAAAACATACCCGAGAGGATTATAAAAAGATGATTTGCAATAATCAAGTGTCAAAATCAAAAATTATCTAATCCTGAGATAATAGTAGATTGCAACACCTTCTAGGAGGTTATTGATGTCTGTAAATATCAAATCTAAGTTCCCTACTTCAAATACTTGAGCATAAAATTTATGAGAACGTGCTCAAAATAAAATACAGAGAAATACAGAAAAATAGTAATTCAGTATTTCTCAGAAAACACAACCTGGTCATTAATTATCAAACGATGGACTTTTAGGTCATCTTGTGCAGATTTTAATGGAGTTGTATAGAATATTTGAAAGACTAACTGCCACTTTAGAGCCACATCTCATTTCAAGAGCATTATTTGTTTAATGTGAAAGAACAGGTTAATATTTGTAAAAACCTTTTCCTTTTTTGGGAATATTACAAGACAGGTTAATTAAAAACAATTACAATAATCACTGTGGTTTTTCACTTCACTTTAGCAATTAAATTTATTTTTAAACTGCGCATTCTAAATAATTCCACATGAATTGTCGGAATAAAAAAGATAAAGAAGTTCTCAAACCAGAAAAAGGGAATCGGACGTGAAAATGAACTTCAATGTTAAATGTCTACGGTAAATGTTATTTATATTTCCCCAAAACTTATTCTCTATCTTTTTCCTGTATTTTATTTTACAGACTTATTATTTTGGTATTGTATAATCTCATGGTGGCGTGATAGCCAAGGGGGTAGAGCCTTGGGTGAGAATCGGGTTGATGTGGCGGCTAAAGCCCAAACTTTCCATATCTGAGCACAGACTTCAATCCTTGCAGCGGCAAATATTGTCCATAGGCATACCAGTCCCTATATGAATGTTGTGAGTAGATTAGTCAAAGTTCAGTCCACCATCCGTCAAATGGAACGCTAAACCTTAGTTCTCTTAATGCCTGTCGTTGAGAGTAGCCTAAAGCCGACGCTGGGTTTCTCTGCACTGCACTGGTAAACTCTCTCTACCGAGAACACATCTTTCACGAATAGCAAAAAATGACCTTAGAATTCACCTCTTTTATTACCTACGATTACCTGAGCGTTGGGGCTTAAACCGGAGGCCCCAAGTTTGGCATCCGGGAGATGTCTTCTGATACATTCAGTTTGCAAGCCTAGTGGTTTCTTACTAAGCATGGTATCCTGTGTAACCATCGATGGCACCCAGAAAGGGACTGGTGCCATTACCCTGATTCGTGAGACCTACACACCCCTGGCGTTGGCCTCTGCATGTACGTAGGTGGGCCCTATTCCCTTTCACCAAATTGCCGAATTAATCCTATGGTAGTTCATGGTAATATTCAAAGCCAACTGAGGAGATGGTGTAATCAATAGTTACATACCTCTTTAAAGAGCGCCGAGTATACAGTCAATAGGCTTGAAAAGCGGAACCAAAGCATTCAGGTGTAATTGCTGTTGCTGTGGCTGTTTTCTTCGCCTAAAAAGTTGGGATTGACGTCTCTGATTGAGTTTTCATGCGATGAATCAAAGTGAATAATAAGCATTATCCACTTTATTCTTGATGGAAAACGTGTTCCACCAATCAGCATCATATTTGAACGCGCAACGAGAAATCATCACGTAATGCGAGAAATATATTTGCACACGTGTATGACGCGATGACAGGAGGAATGAAATGTCAATTGTGTGAGAGCACGATCAGGTTTATTTGCTAATATAATCAACTACGTGTGGGAGATTTAAGGGGAATACTGACGTTCCTTAATATGTACTCGCAAGGGCAAAAAATTCATTTTTTTTCGGTAGGTGTGAGGCTTAATCTCATTCAATCCCACGCCAAACTTATGTGACAATGCATGACGCAATATTTAAATTTAGGAGAATTGCCTTTGATAAAACTAAATCAATTATCACTCAACCCCTTGCACCATAAAAATTTAAAACCTCAAACTTCGACGTAGGAATGAAACACTTTGGTAAAATAAATTAAGTATTTTTTAATGTCTATTTAGGGGCCACCCTTAAAATAAGTAATCTTGACTTTTAACTTTAAGACACAACCTTCCCTAAATTGCTTAACGCTGTCAATGAACTCTATCTTTAATGTTACTGATAAAACAGACATTTCGTATAAATACCTCGTTAATCAGTACCACTATTCTTTAACTACTTATTATGCGCTTTATCAGTTTTTTTGTGAAAGAATTAATTTATATTGTTTTTTATCCCGACGTAACGGAACGCCTGATCCACCTCTGTTTCTCTAGCATCGTAACGATTGTCCAGAATCCTTTCCATTCCTGTAAAATGTTAGCACACACACGAAAAATTGAATGGGAAAGTATATTAGAAAATTTCATCACCATTTTAGATGATCTATGCCAACAGTGGAGTGGTGGTTACCCAGTCAGTTCAGATACGGGCCGATTCAAGTCCAGGGTAATCCTCTAACGATCAACCCCTGTAATCACACCGGTGCGATTCTCTGGACATTAGACCAAAGCATGTGACCACAGGTGGCCCAGGAAACTGAACTGTCCCATCTATCTTGAACGACAAAATACACTCGTTAGGTAGCTTAGGACGAGATGAGCCTCCCTTCATATTCTCCCGGCCTTAAAACAAGGCTATCACTCTGATTAGCGTTTGGCGAACGCTTGCAAAAGGAACTGCGTTAGCCTAAGTGACCAATATTTATGCCCCCTAATGATGATATGATGTTTACGTCATTTTGGCATACATTTCAAGCACTAGATTGAATTAATGATTACTTGTTTTACCACGTTCCAACATTTCTTTCCTTGCGTCAAATCTCCCTTTACGTCCCACCTCCTCCCTCCCTTTGTGCCCCACCGTACACCATCTCATCCATGAAGTTTATTTTCCCTACACCTTCCCTACTTGCCCATACATTACGCGTTCCATAACGGCCTTCAGAATACCATCCCAATGGATTGCTTCATCCACACACCCCGCCTCCTCTTTCCCCTCCAGGAATTCTATTCCTCTCCTTCCATGCCTGGAAACACTTCATTTTCCCTCCCCTATAATCATAGTACTTTCTATATTCTTTCATTGAGCTGGATGCAAAAAGCCACGTTGGTGCCTGACTGGCAACTCACAGGTCGTGGCTTTGACTCTAGTCACAAGCCCGAACGCTGTGTTTGCCTTAGACTTAAAAAGTATGTTAGTATGGTGCGTTTATGGACAATGTGATCATCCCAATGCCAATATTATTGTTACTTCTCCATTGAACTCCTGAACATAAATTTAATGATATTTCCCTGTAATTTCCCTATCACTACCCCGAATTCAATGATCGGCAGGCATACAGAAACATGCAAACGATCGCTAACCGTTCGGTGAGGGATCCTGTCACAAGTTATATCTTGAGAGTAATAGCCAAACGTTGAGTCAATATCTTTTCGTGTTAAATAGTGTTAATTTCCTTATATTTTAAGTATTATTCGCGTTATTTAACTCTCATCCATTTTTTTAAATTCACTATCACACCTGTGATAACAAATCCTTCTCGTGAACCACAAACATTGTGGTTATTCAGCCGTTATTTACCCTTACCCTAATTATCTCTACTTTACAGATCACAAATGGCTTTTAAACGTAAACAAAGATAAAAATAGGTATTACGTCCTGGGTCTTCCCTTTTGAGTCCAAGACAGTCCTGCACACAAAAAAGCTTCGAACCGGGAGGAAAGGTTCAAGATGGGAATGAGAGAGAGAGAGGGAGAGTGGGTAGTTTCCCGGCGTCGGCATTAGCCAATCTCAAGGAAAGCGGCCTGGGGAATCCCACCTGACAGATGGAGTGCTGAACTTCAATGCTCCTCACAAAGCACTAAAGCAGTTAACTAATGAAAAATATCTTTATTTCAAACGCATTCCTGGTTTAATTCATCCCTGTCATACGCCTCTACGGTAGCTTTAAGGGCATGATGCATGAAATTAGCTAATATTTAAGGCATTAAGTCTAAATGAACTTCGAATCCTGCGGTGATCAACGGTGTAAATTAGTCGAGTAGGCAAGTAAGTTTGAGTGCCAACTACTTGTGTAAGGTTGCATTGAAATGCCAAGACTATGTAAAATGGAAAGGTCAAAGAATTATGTCATATTGCCCTTAAAAACACTAACCTGAAGTATATATCAATTAGAATCCAATCAGTTAGAATCCAATGAGTAAAGGCGTAATTCGGAATCCAAACATAACCCAGGGAAAAGGAGAGGTTTTATAAAAAAACGTCTATGGACGAATAGAAATTGTTACTCTGATAATAAGAGCTAAGTTGAGATACCTACCCTAGGGTCTAGAAGATTGTTCAAAACCGAATTTCCACAAAAAATATGCACCTTGACCGGGAATCAAACTCTGAACCCCTTAATTCCGGACAGATGCTTCACCACTTCATTACCAAGGCTTCTTCCTACCCTGTGGAACTCTAGTTCGCAATGGTTGAATTTTAATTAGAAATGTCCGCAGTAGAATGTCCGCAAAATTAAAGGCCCTCGAAATCTCACGTATACTAATCAGATACCCCTGACAGGTATCCAGCCTCACAAAATCAGCAGGACAGACAAAAGCGATAAAGTAAGAGAAATCCACTGTCACACCGATTGTCACTAGAATTCGTTTTTCCCACGAATAATACTGAACTACAGTGCAAAAAAAGTATCATTCATTCAAACACATGCTACCTTGTTAATCAACAAAGTTTTCTGCCAAACGAAACATTACGGCTGGTGACCTGACATCCTCTGTCACACGCCTTTTTGGAAGCTCGCAAGGTAAATGTAGATTCATATCCCAAATGTTCTCCACGACTGAACTCTGGTAATATCCACATGCCTCACTTTCTTCACTAATACGCTCTTTCTCTATGACAACCTTCCTTTAAACACCCCTCCTACAATCAGTAAAATTATTGGGGAATATCGCATTCTCTGACAAAAATATCTGCTCACATGGTAAAGATTTTTCCAAGTGCTGACAACCCAATGTGGCTTTTAATTAAACTGATCGCAGAACTTAAGCTAATAAGGATAATTGGATTGTCAATCAGCGGATCGAGTGCTGGTTTGAAACAGAATTTCGGGATTATCTTGGCATTATGCCTTCGTAATGTAATGAGATTATCAATCATCTGATTAAGAGGAGGCTGGAATACAGAAATTGATTTGGGCTCTTCGTCACGCATTTATTCAGCGTAAAAATACGTCAAACTGCCGACGAACCGGGTAAAAATGAAGTTCTCCGCTGCTCAGTTTTTCGTTCATATGGACGTTAACAAATGTCCGAGAATGTATGGCCTCGTGCAACTCGTATGTATTCGCAAATAACGCATTCCGCCGCGGCATCGTTTCACTTCGGCTATGGGATTTCTTTTTTCTTCTATTGAGAGTGGGAAGAACAATTGTCTCCGATCCAATTCCATGCCATCATCATCCTGGCAGACAAAGTTAGATTGTGCTGAGCATTCCGTTCAATGGAAGCGAAGGAGAGCAAGATGATAAAAAATATGATGACACTGCGCGGTCTCTCGTTTGAAGAAACGTAGGGAAACATTCCCATCCGAAGCCATTTCTCCTTAATTGAGTCCGTACACAGCCCTTAAATATTGGCAACGGCGGTGTGCAAAAGACTGGAAATGAACCCTCTCGTTTGCATCTCTTTTACCGAAGTCTCTCTTGCCGCCCACCGCTCTAATTAACCGCCAATAAATAAGAGAACTAATGGCAAAATAAAAAAAAAGAAAGTTGCTGTCTGGATGACTTTTCCCTTTCTACAATGGGTCGTTTCGGATATGGACATATTCATTGTTTTTCCGTTATATTTTCTCTCTATGACAGAAGTAATTCCACGGGAAATTGGTCTTTGGAGAAAGTTACCTTACAGGATAGTCTTAAAATCACTAGTTTATGAGTCACGTAATCAACCCGGACATTGTGAAGAATATTTTTCAGCCGGTTAGATATTTAGATGATTTCGAAATTTTCTGTGGCTCCCCTCAAAGTGAAATGAATACCGTGTACATTTATAATTCAGTCATCCAATCCAATATCTTTTCCACCTAGGACCAATGGTGACGTAGCAATTGTAATACGCTATCTATCAGCAGATGATGTGAACGATTTAATGTAATTATCAATGTATTCGGGCCCATCAGAAATGTCATAAAACAAATTTTTTGCCGGCTATGGTATCAAAGTTGATAAGGTTGTCGGCCTGGCTACTCTATGGGTAAGGATTCGAATGTTGATCAGGGAATGGATGTTGTATTTATCCTCGGGTTAAGATTATAGGCTAGAAGATGCGATACTTCCTTAGCCCTCGGAGAACCTTAAAACCCATGACTAATGCTCTAACTGCAATTAATATACCACATAATCACGAAGTGATAAAAAAATAGTAATCAAGCATATTATTCTAAGTAAAAAAGTTTGATGACCGGCAAACTCGTTAATTAACACAATTATTATTATTTTTTGAGGCATGACTTTAATAATGCTTTAGATGGATTGATCGTTTATTACCAAACAACGCCATTCGTGATAATGCCACCTTAAAACAAAAAAAGTACCAAATACTATAATCCTCTCTGAAAATCCTCCATTTGTCATTCATAAAAATTTCTTAAATGTTAAAACATATCTACTTAGGTACATCAGTGTCATTCGTAAAACATTATTGATAAAAATGGTTATTTTACTGAAATATTAAAAGAGGGATTGAGGCATAGATTTACAGTCGTTTTTAACGTCCCCCAGTTGATGTTTTTAAATGTTTCCAAGTTAAAAGAAGACCAAGATTCATATCAATGTATCTATGGGTTGTAGAGTAGAATCTACTCTAGTAGTAAGGGTGCTGAGGCTAAGAGTGATATTGTATTCTGTCATAATAAAAATTTATTTCAAAGTTACATGGAATAGCAATGAAACATAACTTTGTAATTCCTATTCATCATCCATCAATTCCACCAAGTTACGCCGAAATCATTAATTAAGACAGGTTCTTGAAGAATGAGAGTAGCGTATTGACGCACATGCTTTACCACAATGAATACTACTGCTATCATGAGGACCAGCTCCAGCCACTTAGTTTTATGCTGTTTGGACACGGTTAACGTTTATTCCGATTATTAACTTTTGCATTTGAACGCAATCTTCTTCATCCTTTACGTTTCGGTCCTCATATCGCCTTTGCGGTCCCTCTCTGTAGTTATTTGCATCTTCTATTTTCCGGACATTGATATTTATGAGACGATAATTGTAGTAATCGTATTAAAACGGGATAGGCGACTAACAGCTAAGGTCATTTGTACTGGTAAGGGACTGTGAATAATTGTAAAGAGTTAGAGACGTGTGGGGAAGGGGTGGTGTGGTCTTGCTTTTAACGAAAGGTGCCGATCGATCAACGTCAGATGAGACGGTTTAACTTCTTGTCTAATTTGAGTGCCGTGTGGAGATCATTCTAATGATGCTGATAAAGCACTGAATTCGGGATCAGTATACCAATGCAACATCTCCATTATGCCTATGCTCGAAATCGGGCCCATTGGGATTGATATCCAATACTTTGGCTACCAAATCAACCCGATTACCATCAAGGATAGTGTATCGGCATTGTTCTAATGAGAGTGAGTCGTGATTTTGAGAATATAATCATCAAATCGCTTACTACTCCTCCTCGGCTCACAACCTTATTCATATCACACGTATACGAAATTGGTCTAAATAACGAACTTGAACGTGTGCTGCGAAGATCGGCCAGATTTGTAAAGGGACGGTACGATAATTATATTAGCGTAACCAGTCTATTAAATGAATTAAAATGGGAATCATTGTCAGATCGCAGGTTGAAATTTAGACTTACTCTCCTTCATAAATTCCAGGTTAATATTTTCAGTGATGACGTTAAAAATATTTTGTGAACCCCTACTTACTATGGTAAACTGGACCATATTTACAAAATTTGGGAAATTGATTGCCAACTGACAGATTCAAAATGCTCTTTTCTCCTCGTACAACTAGGGATATGTATAGCGGTAAATATGTCCAATACGAGTGTAGCAATGGATAGCTTAGGTAGTTGCATGTTGCTATAAGGACATGAAGGTAACCCAACTAACAAATTTTATCGCTGGCCCAGTGATTTTATCACTGAACCAGTCATTTTATTACTGTCCCAGTAATTTTATCACTGGCCCAGTAATTTTACCACTGGCCCAGTAATTTTACCACTGGCCCAGTAATTATATCACTGGCCCCGTAATTTAATACTGGCCCAGAGATTTTATCGTTTTTGCATGCGTAGTTTGCTATTTTTATCTTCTTAAATATTGCAGTTTAGACTAATGTATTTTCCTAATCATTTTAAATGCATGATCTCTAGTGTATTTTTGGTGAGAATTTACCCTCAATTTACCTCAAGGGTGTATGGCAGGGGTATTATGTAGATGTAGATAGATGTACATGTATACTGTTGGTATCTGCCATCTTTCTGTAACAATACACATAAGTGCTTCGAGGCTAGTCTTTCGCGTTGCTGTTTTTCCTCATGGCTACGTACCATAAAGTCTAATGCTGCAGATATACTGCAGTTTTCCCTTGGTTCTAATAAGTTTTCTACAAATACCTGCAGTTTTTTACGCGGCAAGAAACCAATTGATTACTTTCACGGCTAATATTCCTCATACCACTCGCATTAGTCCTATTGTTCGTCCATTAAAAGCTAAATGTCACATTATCCTACACTTAATCATTCGTATGAACACTTCTCCTGCTTATCTCGATTTCAGTGATTACATGCTAGTTTCTTTATAAACGGTCTCAATATTCATCCATAAATTAAATCTAAATATAACACCAAATCCCAGTAGGGGTGCATGTATATTTTGCTGTATCAAAGACGACGAAACCGTGGTGTATACTTATCGTTTTGCGTCATTTTCCACCGCCAAGCAATATCGCATAAGTAAATCGCACTGAGTTAACAAGAATTTAACCCGAGTGGCTCGGCAAAACTCCATGATGGAGGGGAAATATAGCTATTTCAATCAGTTACTTGGTAAATAAGGCAATATATTTAAATGGAGCATAATTGCAAATGAACAAATGCGTAGCAATACCCAGCTAGACCTTCCTAAAGTCCCACTGAATGAAAACAGGGTAGAAGAATCGGAAGGGTGAAAACCCTTTTCCAGCGGAAAGAACTGATTGGCTTTTCAAACTTTTTGAAGTGAAAATGGGCTCTTGAGAGGCGAGCATGGAGATGGATGGAAAAGATTAGTCGGGTGGAGAGTAAGACGAATGACAAAGTGTTAAAAGAGAAAAGAGTAAGAGAGATGGTTGAATGCATTCGGTAAAGGCAGCATAAATGGATGGAGGACATCATTAATGAAGAAGACAATTTTCGAGTTGGCGACGGGGATCAGATTGTTGGGCAAACGATTTAGAAGGAGAATGAAAGTAAAGACTTTCGTATTGTACGATAGTTGACGGGGAATAAGACACGTTATAAATGGGTGCGCATGGATTGTTTGATAGTTGCCAGGTTTGAGACGACTTGCCATTGAAGCAAATGAAGTCAAAGACCATGCACGTGCATGCCAATGTTGGTAACGGCCCTTGATAATGCAGTGAAAAAAATCCTACCGACTTGCCAGAAAATCTACATCCAGAAACAATATTAATTTTGCTCCCATTTTGAATTAGAATTATGCATATTGAATACTATATTTGTTGAGAATTCACCCCCTGCCACACAGCTTTGTGGTGGTTTGCAGGGTATTATGTAGATGTAGGTGTACTACAAGATAGCAAACTAACTGTTGAAGGAACACTGTGTAAAAGCCATATATTACGCTATACGATACGGGATATATCTCCACCCAATATCTTTCCACACAGTTGATGATCCCACTTCGTTCTCTAGAAAACATCCCTTATTTTATAAACAAACCAGATTCAGGTGTGATGTGGTGGAAACGTTCCATATTAAAGGAAAGATATAGCAATTTTCTACAAGTAAACAATTTTTATTCCGATTAGTTTCGGTGTACTACACTATTGTCAAGTGAAGCTTTCTGGTTACAAACAAGTGTATATATGAGCAGGTCGGTGGGGGGGGGGGCGCGTGGAGGGAGGTTGGGGGGGAAGGGAAATGGAGAGAAACGGAACAGGGAACAAGAAGTGATCTGGTTGGAGCGCGGGTGAGAGGGGCAGGTCAGTTTATTAATATTTGTAAAACCCGGTGTCGGTTGGTGACAATGGGGGAAGATGGGAGAGAGAACAGAAGGAGAAAAACGCCTTGGGTCGCTGTTGTCGTCTTAGGATCCCTCGTTCATTTAATGGCTCCTGCAGCAGGGTTCGGTAATTGGAGACCAGTGGGCGATGTCCCATGGTGCTGCTTTTCGGCGATGCTTGAGGAGCCCTCCAGAGGTGGGGGGGGGGCTGGGTATGTGACGTCCAGAACGTCGTCTCGGAGTGGTGGAGGAAGTGGTGTGGGGGTACCAAAGGGAGGGGGAAATGGTGGATGGCTAGGGGGTAGTAGGGGTGGTAGTGAAATAACGAAGTGCTATGGGCAGTAACGGGGAATGGGATGGAAAGTTGTTATCATTTATAAGTGGGATATTATTAATTTTATGCTCAATTATTTCTGATTGTTCCAAGGCATCGAGTTTCTTCTCTTTCTTTTCCACATGTAAAATGTTTGGGACCGAACTGCACTGATGACCTGTGTCCATAAGATGCTTGGCGACGGTGGACGTGTCCTGATCTTTTACAAGGCACTTCCGATGCTCGTTGATTCTCGTGTGGAAGTTTCTGCCAGTTTGGCCCACATATATTCCTTTGCAGCAGTCACATTCTAGCGCGTAAACCCCACATTTGTCTAGCATGTCCACTTTATCTTTGGGTCTGCTGATTAATTTAGAAAGATTGATGGGGGTATAAAAGGACACTCTGTATTTCTCCTTAGGGAGTCGGCTTGCAATTTTGTTAGATAAATGGCCGGCATATGGAATTCTGCACCAACGTTGCGTGGTTGGAGAAGATACGGGGGTTAAGGAGGTAACTCCCTGGATTGCTTAATTTTCTGTTTTTGTATACTAATTTATTAATTAAACTTCACTCACTCTATCCGTTGTTCGTGGCAATGTCTTTAATGGTTTGTAGTTCTTTCTAGTAATGGAGTTGAGTGAGTGGAATATATAGCAGTCTGTGTATTATCGAGTGGAAAGCGGCTAATTTGCGGGAAATGGGATGTAAGGAGTCTTCTGGTATTATTTAGTTCGTGGTAGTGGGTTTACTATAGATAGTAAAATCATGTTTGGAGCCTTCCCTCTTGATCGTCAAATCTAGAAAATGAATGGACTGGTTAGTTTCTAGTTCTACGGTTAAGGTTATGTTCCTATGCAGGGAATTGATGTGTGAAATGAAAGTATCCAATTGTCTATTAGTACCATCCCAGCAGCAGAAGATGTCGTCTACCTATCGAAACCAATAGAGGATATTCCCTTTCAGGTGGTTTTTGGCATCGAAAATGTTCTCTTCAAGGTTGTTCATGAATATTTCGGCCAAAAGAGGGGATAGGGGGGATCCCATGTCTAGACCTTTCGGTTGTTGGTATATGTTGTGGTTGAAACAGAAATAATTTCGCTCGACTCAAAAATTCATTAAGGAATATATTTGATTGATTTTATCCATGGAGGTGTCCGTTTGCACTAAAATGTCTTTAGCCAGTTGTGTGGCTTCCAAGGCGGGGATGGAAGTAAATAGATTAGAAACGTCAAAGGAAACTAATTTACAATTTAAGGGGATTGTAAAATGTTTCAGTTTCTCAGCCAAATATATGGAATTGTCTATTGTGTATTTTTCTTGGAAGTTAGTGATGGTTCTGAATGTATGGTTCAATTCAAATGCAAGTTTATGTTTAGGGGAATCTGTGTTGGCCACTACCGGTCTGATTGGCGTGTTGTTTTTATGTAGCTTGGGAAGTCCATAGAAACTGGGTGTTAGAGGATTTATAGAGATCAGGCGGTATTTTTAATTCCCTGGTATCGTAGTTTTGACTTAAATAATAAGAAAAGAATAATGATGGCAGAAAAGAAAGAGCTGATATTAGCAGATAGAAACACAAGGAAGTGGTCAACATGGCAGGGGAAGGGAGGAAGTTTCATGATGAAATTACGAGTAGCTACGCATGCGGAGGGAAAGGAAATAAGCGTATTGTTATTTAAGAGGAAGCAGTAATTGGAAGCACAATGTGAATTTCGCCACAACGGAGAGAGTCCATAGACATGCGGTCATAAAAATGGGTATTTTATGCGCAATTGTTATACTCCATGGCAGAGAAATGTGCGGAGCTTCATTGTGTAAATCATAACTTTCCTAACTCCTAGCGCTTCCGCTTTATGCTTAGATTGGAAGCCTTATTAGGTTTGCGAAAAGTAACGCGTGTAAACTTCCTTGGATTAACGCCAGAGTTGCGAGCACAATAAGGTAATAATGTCAATTCCAGTCGTCATTCTCCTGACTTCTCCCTAGATTGGTAATCAAATCATCAAAGCTATGATCTATTTCACTTGTTTCAAGGTAAGAGAATAGAAAATGAAGGACAGCGAGGAAGGGTAGCGAAAAGCCCGTTGTCAGGAGTAGCCTGCTAATAATTAACGGAAGGTACAGAGGGGACCATGCCTTAACGTCCCATCCAACGTAGGGAGTAGTGAGCTGAAATGTTTTGCACAAAACACTCAATCAGGGGCCGGTATTTCGATTAAAAATATCTCCCAGTGGAGGATTCGATCCCGGACCCTCTGGGTGATAGGACAGCACTATGTGTAACACACCACATCATTTATGTTATTTTTCATGACTGTATCTGAACATATGGCGTACCGAAAAAAAGGCACTAGTATAGAAATGGAAGGGAAGGGAGGAAGGTTAGAGAGAGTCTAGTCGTTGGCATTAGCCCGCGTAACGAAAGCCGCCAAGGCGACCACGGCTTAATCTCCCATTTGACGGGACGGAGTACTGAAATCGAATTTTCCCCACAAGGCACTTAGATAAATATACGAGTGAAACATAGCTTCAGGAACAAAATCTGAATCTGCACTATAGCCTCGCATCCACTGTTTACATCCTAAAATCTCTACTTCGAGTCAAATCGATGTGCAGATTCACCCTGCAAAGTTGGTATTACCACGCTGTATTCTATTATAGATTTGATTATAGAATTTGATTGAAATATAGATTATAGATTTCTGCATAGATTTTTTTGATGGAAGCTGTAGAAGTGAGACTGAAGTTGAAATTCTGAATATGGTTGGGCAATATACAGAATCTCAATATTAGTTCTCAGTATCACGTTGAGAAGTAATACTACCTTTGCAGGTAGACTCGGTCATCCAATTTGACTAGCTGTAAGGATTTTAGGACATAAGCAGTAGAAACAAGATTGTGGCTGAGATTCTGAATATGACCCAAAATCTCTTAAAAAATTTCCATAAGAAAATTTTCACTGGTGACGTTGAAAACATTTTGCGAATTTAGACTTACTATGGTAGACTAGGCCATGAAGATAAAATTTGGGAAATTGATTGCCGAACCGTTAGATTTAAAATATCTTTCTTAAATCTTACTATTAAGGATCTGAATATTTGAGAATAAACTCAATAATATATACACATTGTATCAGTGGATAGCATTGCTAGCTGCATGCTGTTATAAGAACTTGGATCTAACCCAACTAACAGCTCGGTTTGTCGATGCTTGCAAGCATGCACATTAAATCTTTTTGTTAATTCTTACATTTTGACTAAATTATAGCTACTAATCCTTCATAAGTATGATGTGTAGTGCATGCTTGGTGTGAATTCACCCCCTTCCTCAAACATTCACGGCGGTTTGCAGAGTATTATGCAGAAATAGATTTGGACGAAGCAGAGCCAGTTTATAAGTGAAAAATCTTTGTTGCGTAAGCAGTAACGACTCTTTAGCTGAGATTCTGAATATGGCCCAAAGTCTCTTGAGAAAATATCATGACAACATTTTCACCGTTCACGTTGAAAACACTTAGCGAACTCCGACAGGGATTCTAAACCTCGGCATGGGAGACCAGCGGCCTGACCACTACACCAATCCTGACCCTGACAGCATTTGACGCAACCCGGCGCCTCTCCGATCGTCTCCTCCCTTCTCCTTCGGACGGTCACCCCCGCGATGCACTCTCGGGCTCAATGTGGTCAGCGGGGAGTGATGCACTCGGTGCAAAGGGGGGGGTCAACCGAAGGGGTCGGCCGAGCCGCCCGCAAGGTCAGGGCACGCCTAGGCATCCCTCGGGAGTGCCGTTACTCACGTCACGGCGTGGGGGAGGAGGCAAAGGCGAGCGAGGGAGAAGGTCCACGCCAAGTCGACCGGAGGCGGTGGTGTTGGTGGCCGCCGTTGCCATTAGCAGATGGCGCCGCGGATCGTGACAGCTTTGAGACTTGCAGTGCGCTGGCCCGAGAAGAATCCCCTCCCCGGACGAAGAGGAAGTAGCAAAAAATGACGAATCGATGTTTCCGCGGCGCACGATCTCCGCCATATTTGGATCGGCTGCGATATCCTCCCTTTTGTGCTCGGGACGCGATGGCTGGCCGATGAAGGGCGCTTCGGTGGAGGGAAGGGAAGGGGAGAAGGAGTTAGGAGGGGCGTGAGCCAAAGATGGCCATTGCGATTTGAAAGATAACATTGATTTACGAGTGGGGTTAAGGGTTCGAACGGAGCTGAGTAATCTTTCGACAAACAGTACAATCCTCTGACCTCGCACCCAAGTGTACTGAACCGAGGCCCCAGCGGTTCCGTCCCATCGTGTCCGAGACGAAATTTGGATCCGCGACCCTGCCTAACCACTGCAAATTATTTAGTTGCACATACATCTACATCTGCATCTATAAATACGATCTATCTGCGTCCATATATCAATATGATTAATCTGCTTACGTTCATACCTTTGCGTATATCAATATTAAATTGCAAGACAATATTTTTACTGCATACTTTAAAAACATTTGGGAATTCCGATTTACAATGGCATAATGAACATGAACATAATATTAGGTAAATTGATGGCCGAACCCATCATTATCATTATCATCAGTCAACAATCCAAAGTAATTCCTCTCTTTTGCATTCATCACAACTTGTTCTATATAAAATGTCTTTCTTTCCTCGTAAAATTGAGGATATGAATAGTTGTGATTATATTCAATATTATATACCTATCTACACTGTGTTTCAATGGATAGCCAGGGTAGTTGCATGTTGGTATTAGGACTTTAAGCTAACCCAAATAACAGCATGTTGGTGTATACTTGATTTCTCTTTAAATATTTTTAAAAGTTTTGTTTAGACTTGATTATAATTACTAATCCTTTTTACTCATGATTCATAATGTAGGTTCGGTGTGAATCCCTCCATGCCGCACACCTTTTTGGTGGCTTACAGGATGTCATATAGATATAGGAACGGTGTACTCTGCAAGCTAACTCAAGTGTGTGCTTCAAAGGAGGTGAATAATCATTAAGCGTGTACTACACAAATGCAACTACATAAAATATACAATATTACTACTTCGAAGAAAGGCGTGAATTATGCACTCTAAAGCCACGTGCAACTAAATGAACAGCAACATGTACATGCACTATTCAGGAATATAATGATTATTTATTGTTGTTTGGTATCCCAAAGGGTTGATAGTTCAGTTGCTGACTCAAGTATTGTCTTCCAGGCATTGACCATCAATATCACGAAGATCATAGTGGACGTAGCTATCGAACATACCCAGTGGGAATCCCGGGAATAATTCATAATAACTTAAATCATAATAACTCTTATAGTTTTCAGGATGAACATAATGTCCTCCATAATTATTAATTGGTTTGGAATTCCTAACAATAAAAATAAAATTCCCGATAGGAATTCTTTCTTTTACCAAACAATTTGTGGCCATATTAACTTCAAGATTTCTCACACCATGATACCCCCGTAAAATAAATTTACCTTAATATGAAAATTAAATTGCACACATTAGATCAAATCAGATTGATGAAATAAGGTGGTGGATTATGTATTTACTTCGTTCATTTAAGAATTTTATGAATGTCCTCATGAAATACGTGTATTATTTATCTAAAGTACTTCTTAAATACTTCTTTGCCTAATGGGTGAAATGTAGATACGTGTGTGTGTCCCACATGTTATTCATAGGAATCTCTCCTTATGAACGTAGTATGCATAAACGTTACTGCATGTACGTTGTGCATGTTTGGTGATGACTCACTCCCTGTCACAGACCCTACATCTACATAATACCTTGTAAGCCACCATAAACGTGGGTGGCAAGGGGTGAATTCACACCAAACATGCATTACATATCAAGCATAAAAAGGATTAGTAATATTATACCTACTAGTATAAACCTCACAATTTAAAAGGATAAAAATAGCAAAGCAAGCATGCTAAAACATGTTGTTAGTTGGGTTGGCTTAAAGTACTTATCGGAACATGTAAATACCAAGCATTATCTTGCATGTTTCTTGGTAGTATCCTAATGCATTTCAATAGTGCAAGCTTGGTGATCTTCATCCCATGCCACATAACATCGTGGTGGCTAGCAGGGTATTACCTAGATGTAGATGTACCTATGCTATTCATTAATTCACTTGAATTTATCCTATTGGATATACTTATTGCTACTCATATTTGTAATTGTACGAGGAAAGAAGGACATTACTTGGTCACTTGCACCATGGAGGTGGCTTGCAGGGTATTTGGAGGATAAGTCAGATTTAGATGGATAAAAATGTTCAATATATGATTTGGGATGTATGACTAACACGCCTTTCTAATAAAGTAGTTTGTCCGCATTATTTGCGAGTGCGTAGAGCATTTTTCGTGATTACTCGCCCTCTTCCACATACCCTTGAGTCATCTCGCAGGGGACTCCGTAGATGAAGGCGAGGATGCAATGGTTTTCCGAGGGACGGGTGAAGAACTGTGTTCATCACTTTCGCTTGGCATCCTATGCTCAGGCGACAATCTCGATCTTTTTTATTTTTGCACTCTTTTTCTTGTGAGAATATCATCGACACCACATTCTGCCAAATTGATTATGTCAACCTCCATCATTTCAATGGGTATATTATCTCGTGAGCATGGATTGTTATTCTTACTGGAAAAAGGCATTTTGGAAACCACTCCTGAAGAAAACGCATTGTTTCGGGCCTTAATTTGTGGAAATTCTTCATTAATAAATAAAAACCTTGACGGGATCCACACAGTTTATTCAAACCACCGACCAAGATTTTGACGGGTCGCCGTCATTTTCAGATGCCTTCACTATCATACTTTTAAAAGATTTTTCTTCTTAATTCCTAAATACATTTTACGCCATATATCTGATTATCATCAGAACCCAGATTAAAATTTAGACTAAACCTTTTAAGTAAGTTCGAAGCTGACATATGTGTAGATGACGTTAGAAATATTTTAGGGGTCTCAGCGCATTATGCTATATGTGATCGGACAAAAAAGATTAGAGAGAAAATTCTTCAACCATTATCACTTCTCTTCGGCTTTAGATGACTTTGGGACAAGTGGACAGAATGAGTACAAATTTGGCACAAAGTATTCCCCAATGTTTGCCCTGTTCGGAGCGCACCAAAACTTACCCCAACCATCAAATCCTTTAGGATACCAAAGCATTTGAATGGAACATACCTCTCATCCCACATAACTTCCCCATTCCACTTTGCATATATCCAAATCCTCCCTTCCCCAAATATCTCAAACTCTTTTCCCATCGTCGTTCTTTGGATTCAAATCACGACTCCATCGATCGATAAGCCCACATCTTATCCTGCAAAGTCTGAATTCCCCATTTCTCAAAACCTTGGCAAATATTTATTTTCGTCTTCATCCGATCCGATCCGAGTCCGATCATTACATCCTCTCGCGCAAATACCACTCATACAATCGTTATTTTCCTTCAAATATTCCAACTACTTTTACCGCTCTTGTCAAAAGCATTGTTCTATTAAATAGCTATAACCCTTTCTCTGATTTTAACCATTTTCCTGTATCCATATCCGTAGAATTAGGTTTGAATGGCATCAACTGCTGAGGAAATATATTGCACACTCTTACCGGGACTAAATTCAAGATTTACTACAACATATTGGTGGGATTAAACCAACAGCATTGTGTGGCCAGGTTGCGTTACTGAGCTATCAACTGAAAATAGGTTCATTTTGCTATTTTTCCATTATTTCTATGAATAGATTTCCAACTTGTAGGTTGTTATGGATCACTGGCGCAATGCATATTATGTTCTAAGTAGCTATATCTCTACAATATTTATTTCTTCACATCAAAGAAATTCCTTCCTCTCTCCATACCTAAAAATATGACTTTCTCTCCTCCCTCCTCCTGATTACCCAGTATTTTCCTTTTCAAATAGGAATTCAGTATCAATTTACACCTTATTAGTAGTTTAACCCGACGACCCCTCCTCCTAAACTGACCACTCTGGGTAGTTCATCTCCCTATTGCAGCCCACCATGCTATCCTAATTTGCATTGTCTGGGCCATTCACGAATTCACAAAGACCACTTCCTAAGCCGATCCCTACACTCCACGTCAGCTGTCTTAAACAACTCATTGATTGGTTTTCCACGTAAACTCATCAAAACGATCTGTAAGCCAAGATAACTCACAAAAACTCACTCACTGTACTGTATGATTCCACAAGCGTTTACCTCCGTATATCCCTCGTACTGGCATCTTAAGGAATCGCTTCCTCTATTATTCAGAGCCTCAAATTAATAATTAACGATTATTATTATTATCTTCCACCAAAGAGGATACCTCTAAATGTAAATTCAATTCAATTTATAAGCTGTGACATTCACAAAATGTCCTTCTTCAGCCCTAACTCTTTAGACTTCACATCATTTTATCCAAACCACCCATTCTTCTACTCCCACCTTACTTAACCAATATTGCTCCCTCTATCACGCCTTTCAATAAATCTTTGCCCTTAACTACCAGCTCCATCTTCAATTTCTGCCTTGGCCTAATTTTCTCTATTAACATTATTTGCTCCCCTACAAACGAAAGGCCTTCACCGCTTCTCCCCCTTCGATCCTTCTTACTTCTTTCATTCTTCTCCATACACATACCTCAAAAACCCTTAGTCTATTTTCATCTTCTTTTCTGAAAAAAACATGTTTCCGTGCCATGTAGGGCCAGGCGCCTTATTAGACCTTATATTAGTCTTTTCCTAACGTCCCTACTCAACGACCCAGTCATAAGTGGTCAAAGTAATTCTCCTTCTGAATTCAATCATGCTATGTGCCTTTTTATTCAACGTAATACTAAGGTAGCTAAGTTCTCCAACTAGCTCAAGAAAATATAAAGTTAAACAGGACTTTTTCAGCATTTAAGGCACCAAATCCTTCCGAGGATTCATGCGTCATATTCCTAAAAGACCCCTTGATACATTTTCTATTTACAGTACCCCATTAGACAATTTTTTAATGAGTTCTAGCTCTGCCAAGTTATTATTCCGCTACATCATTTCCATCTTTCGTTAATATTCCATCATTTGTAAGACTTTTTTCGATAATAACTGGTGGTATACTATTTTCATACATTCCTGAAAAAACGAAGATAGTAAGAAGTAATGTTTATAACCCACCTCTTGGTATTGGTTCTCATGTTTTGATAAAATGGATTCACAATGCATGAATTAGAACAAAACATAATTCCATTAGAACATTACTTCTTTCGATATCAGGTGGTTTAGCAAGAAACTGATCCCCGCCATTAACCAACTTTCAAGATTCACTCGCAAAAGTATAAAGTCCACGGAAAAGAAAATAACGGACACCCTCAAAAAGGTAAAATATGTTTTCACACCACATAAAATTGGCTATTTATCTGCGCGGCTTATGCCACCTAGCACGAGAGTGACATCAAGCCTTATTCAGCTAAGAAATTAGGAGTACATTTATCCCCCACCATTAACCAACTATCAACATTTGCACAGAAAAGCACATAACATCTAAATAACTAAAAACTAATCGCCTGAATAAGATTTATTGGTTTCGTTTTCTTACTTGGTGTCATCAAACTCCTAGAAAAATAGTCACTACCACATAAAGTGAGTCCACACATCTGCATCTACATAATACCCTGCAAGCCACAAGTAAGGTGTGTGGCAGGTGGTGAAATCACCCCAAACATACCTTGCTCATCATGCATAAACAAGGATTAGTAATAATATACCATTCTAAGCTTCACAATTTGAAACAGATAATAACAGCAAAGCAAGCACGCTAAAAAAATGCGGTTAGTTAGGTTAGCTTAATGTCCTTATACCAACATGCAACTACCTATGCTATCCCCTCTAAATCAAGTTTCAAGTCTAGATTTCAATGTACGGATTTTAAAGTTGGTCACTTTGGCATAATCTCGGCATAAGTCGGCATAATTTGTTTTTTAACTAGGTATATGTAGATTATTAATGCATATTCAGTTCGCCCTGTGAATGTGTTGATACCCTGTAAACTGAGTTTTACCCTTCTTTGACTCACTTACATACGAAAGGTACATTAGTTTACGGCTTTGGAGAAACTTGTTCTTGCATTGAATAACTTCAAATTTTCGCGGTGAATTGAGTTGATGAAGTTCTCTCAGGTTTGCACCCCAGTAAGTGGATCCACGTCCGACGTTTTGACCGCTTGCTCCGTCATCGTCCTCCGGGTGAGTAGTTATATTCAAGAAAAATTGGAAATCACCAGATTGGTGTCATTTTCCCTTGCTTCCTCTATGGTGCTCAGTGTGATTTCCATGTGTTTCTGAGGTGGTTTTCAGTGGTTTCCATGTGTTTTTGAGGTGGAAACCACAGTCAGGATTAATTTTTCTTCATCAGCCAAATCCCTATCGTCTCCTTGAATATTCTATTCCAATAGATGGTGGTTCGCCAAATATTCTTGTTTGGTCATGATTGATTTCGTAGCCATGGAGGAGACTGTGCTCTGGTTCTGCCCAACCACCCGGTTGTTTGAGCCGGATTCAGCGTTAATTTCCCTCAGCCTGGTTTCCACGATTCTCTCTGTCTCCCCAACATACCTCTCTCTAAACTGCTGAGAGTGGAGTTGGTGTCACCCAGACATACCTACATAACTTTTTAAGCATCACTTTTTGATTCCTCACTATTCTGGAAGTCTGAGATTCGTTGACTGCATACATATAGATAGAAATTTAGAGCAACTTCTAAGAGTGTCGTCCAAAACTTTGCATGCAAAAATTTGGACCACGATCCATTAGGATAAAATTTCAGCATGTCAGACTATCCAAATCAATTTTATCCAATTTGTACACAAACATTCATGTGTTTTTGTCAATTTCCGTGTGCTTGGTGGAAACCTAATTAGACCGTGGGACACCAGCTTAATAGCATCATTCTAAACAAATCAACAGTTTCCGATAAAACTCCTGCCAGAGTGTATAAAATTTTAGCTCCTGAAATAGCCCCTTACCTAAAAATAACCAGTAGAAAAGCTATAATCACACGCTACCCAAAGATTGGGAAGCAGCTTACATCAGAGCAAAACAATAATTGGAATTTTTTCATGGACACAGGGAAGACCTATGGACCCCTTACTCTCATAACCATCTATTGTGTGGTGTTAGAACACATAGTTGCGTCATTTTGTTTATTACGCATTTTGTAGAGGTGGGAAAAAGTGCTACCGCTAACCAAAATTAGCAGCTAGATGTAGCAACCAATTTTGGCAATTGCCAATCCTTGCGGAGTCATGGAGTAACCATTAATTTTTAAGGACTGATGGACTCTGCCTAATTAGCAGACGATATCACATCTGCCACAATACTACTCGGGCCAACTCGAAAAGATGATGCAGTAATTGAAAATCTTAGTTTTATCGTTTAGCCTGTTTTACACGATTAACAACACAACTTACGTAAAAAATATCAAGATACCGAATGTTTTGCAAAAAAATGGTTTGGAACGTGGTAAAATTTTGTGTTAAAGATTTTCCCCATTTGGGCGCGTATTCTCAAAAATGTCACCCCTGGAATAAAACATGACTCCGAGATGAATAGAGCCGGGCCTTTTGAAAGTAAGAGGGTCGGGATCGAAAAACAGCCATCACCTGCAGACCGTAGCAATCCTGACGCGAGAGACTGTTCGCAGTTAGCAGTGAATGTGTACCGATACTACTCTTGAAATTAAATGCTATACTATTCATGCGTACTACTCTCCCACTAAAAATCAACTGCTTTTGCTGTAATTAACCACTTTTACACGCATAAATTCACGTCTATATCTAAGCATTAGCAGGAGTGTATCGAGTATCGTTGCATAGAGGAATATCAGGTCCAGCTTCTGAATGGGGCTAAGAAGGGGAGACAAACACAATGTAGCCGGCAGTAGAAGACGTAGTACTTGTTTCAGACATTAGTAGTTGCTATATGTTGATAAATAAAAGCAGTTGAAAATTAGCATGTTGCGTATTAGCAGCTCATCCCTAGCATTTTAGATAATAGTGGATTTAAAATATATTAAAAACTCCAGCTTAATTTTAGAATATAGAAAGTTTCAAAGTATATTTTTTCTCGCACAATTTGGTTAAATAATAGATTACAACCAAGGGCCAAGGGAAGATTAAAACACGTATTGTGATGTTTTATGGTTACAATAATTCTCTTTTCATGGTCAATAAAATATGTGAATAATTGCTTGTGCGCAGCTTTTCATCTGGACGGTGATAGCTTTCGTTACATTATCACATACAGATAATATTTATTATCTCAAGAAATCAATATTCCTAGTTATTGTAGAACTGATAAAAGCCCACAGTGTAAAAACTAACGTATCATTTGACCTCATGGTTTAAATACATGAGTAGTAATACTTCACACTGCTACACACCTTGTGGTGACTTTCACGATATTATGTACATGTATCAAGTGCAAAATGGTAGCACAGCACCAGACTTCTGCGATAACTTTACATTTAAATACATTTTTAGACTTTCCTTATAGTGACCACTGTAATTTCGATCTTGTACTGTATTCCCTTGAACGGTGAGTACACGGTGAATTGAATTAGAGCGAACAAAAATTTCCGTGCAGGAAAATTTTAAGATTTGGCCGCAGGAAAGCAAACACGAAAAATCCTGGTTCGTGCTGAAGAAGTCGTCTCCGAACCAGCTCTAAGGAACAGTTTCTTTTCCCAAAGTTCATCAGTATACCGCAGGCAAGAAACTCCTCAAGAGGAGACAATTGTGGCAGCAAATGATAAACTTCCCGTGACATAAAGTCGAATGACAACCACTCATAGGGGAAAACATATCAGGCTGTAGACTCGCTGTCGTCCGCACCGCACCATATTGCTTCGCTTCCAGAGGCAAAGGGATGAGATTTACTTCACCGTTTTTTAATGGTCGGATTCCATCCGCCATTAAATTTACCAGGTATTTAAAATATCCCACTGAGGGGAATGGGCTCGAGGACCGTGAACCAATGCTACTCTTCTCTCTACTCCAAAATATCTCACAAGAATATCACGGGAGAAAAAAAAGCATGCTGCGATTCACTGATGACATAGTCCTCACAGCAGAGACGGAGAGGGATCTGAACAAGATTCTAGTAAATATGGAAAGGACAATGGCCAGATATCAGCTGACGATAAATAATAGGACAAAAATATTGATGTGTAGCAAGAAGGAAGAGGCCAAAACCAATATCACACTAGGAAAACAAAAACTTGAAGAGGTGGAAAAGTTCTGATACCTAGGAAGCCAAGTTACCAACGATGGACGTATCAAGAAAGAAATAGCGAGTAGAATTTCCCAGGCAAAGACTGCATTCTATCAAAAGAATAATCTACTTACAGCTGGAAATATAAGCGTAGAAGTAAGGAAACAGTTCATCAGAACATACATCTGGAGCATGATTCTTTACGGCAGTGGGGATGGACGATGGCAGCAGCGGAGAAGAAAACGGTAGAAGCATTCGAAATGTGGTGCTGCAGAAGAATGATGAAGATTAAATGGATCGACCGAGTAAGTAACGAGGAAGTTCCTACAAGAGTGGGAGAAAAGATAAGTTTGCTGACAACTCTAAAAAGAAGAAGAGACACCTTAATCGGCCATATCTTGAGACACAATGGCCTGATGAAGACTATCATCGAGGGAAAAGTGAACGGGAAGACTGGAAAAAGCAGGCCTCGTATGAGATACATGGAACAGGTAGTAAGGGAAGTAAAAGAGAAGAATTACGTCACAATGGAAAGGTTGGCCTATAGAATAATTGAGTGGAAAGCTGCGTCAAACCAATCCTAGGATTGTTGACCAATGATGATGATGATAGGAATAAATGACAGATTCATTGGACTTCTGAGCACGCAAACGATATCAAACCTAAATAAAGCGTATTAAATCAAATTTTTATGTCTACGACTTTATCATGGCTGTTTAAAAGGTTTCAAAGTTAATGAGACGTTTCAATGAGACAACCTAATCGGCCATATCTTGAGAAGTAGCGGTTGAAAACCGTTGAAAATACGCTGCACAATTACTTTTTTTCTTTTAGACAAGCATCAGCATAAAAAACGTAAAGTAGGGTCTCATAGTTCAGAAAGGAACCGGTAGAGTTGCAAATTCAAGTACCGTGAACTTGCCGTGAAAATCTTACCACCTCAATGAAACAAGATCAGAATTTCCACGGGGAAAACATCATTCGCTCGGTCAACGCAAACATTTTTTTCTCCGTGAACGAGGAGGAAGTTCTGTATCAAAGTCGTTAAAAAAAACTTTAAATGTTTGCTAAATTACATTAAGATATTTATTATCCAAATGGATTCAGAATAACGTAAGAGAGAAATGTTCTCTCCGGCTTCTTTTTTTAATGAAAACATACTATTATGAACCTATAAATGATACGAATTATAAAATAGGTACAATTTAAAGAACATGGTCATACTCGGTTTAAACAAGAGAATTTGTTTATGAGGGTTGTTTTTACTTTAAATTATGCCATTGCTTATAATACAATGGATATAAATGTAACAGTAAAAGGCCAGTCGGCGAACTAAAATTTGTGGAATCACGTGGTACAGTAGATTTTGGCTTTAATATGCTCCAACCGTTTAAATTTCATCGCACTCTCCAACCTATGCCTAATTCTAAGACAAGCAAAAAGGAAATAGCTCAAGGAGAGAAACAAACACGAGAACTTAGGGTGGTTAGGCCGGCGAGTTATCAACCTTAAGAGTCTGTCAACCACGGCCAGCTCGCTGTTTCAAATCCCACCTCTAACATTCATATTGTCACGCTTCGTCTAGAATTAAGATTAGGATTAAGTGAAGAACAACGTTACGACACAGCTTTAGCAGTTGGAGCGCCTTAAAACTTAATTCCAACGTAAGGTCGTGCAGCGGAAATGGAAAATACGCAAGGAGTTAAGCTGATTCTGAGGGTTGGAACGAGTAGAATTTATAAAGACCAGTTTCTTTATCAAGAGAAACCGATCAAGTAGCCAGGTTTACATGAGCGAGTTGACAACCGCAGCACGGAATAAACTCATCACGTCTCAATGCCATTCGTTCAGAGCGGGCCAAAGCTCGACCTTTCCTGCCCAGTCACCGTATATATTTCATTGGGCGTGGTCAACCGGAGTGCGTGGTGTATGGGCATATTCAGGCAAAATACCTTTCTCGAAGTGCATTTCATGCTTAAAGGCGGGGCTTACTTACTCTGGTAAGGAGTGGAGAGCCGAACACGCGTCCGTTTTTGTCAGAAATTGGCACGATATGTGACACGCATATGGACGGAATAAAGAAATTATTGTCTTTATCGATATCTACTGACTATATTTACTCTACTCTGCAATCCAACTTGAGATTGTGTTTCAGAGGAGTCAGTTGCAACTAAACATGCACTAAGTAGTGGGTATATGCAATGAAGTTTAATATAGTACTTACCTAATGAGATATTTTTATAATGCGGGACCTCACTATAAATTCTACTTTTCATCTCACATGCGAAGAAACATTTGAGAAGTATTTAAAACATGCATCAGGCATATTCCTAAATCGTAAAAAAAACACCATCTTGATCTCATCTCTGTTTGATTAATTAATTTTTATATGCCTAATGCGTGCCAAACGATTTTCATGGTAGATATGTTAATCTATTTCATGAAGGCATCTGTTTTGAGAAATGTTGATGCTGCTATGGTCCCGAATATTTAGAGGAAAGAACGATTATTTGAATATATATATGTTGTGCAATGTATTCTTCTATCTTATCCTTGTGGTTTTGTCCACCAATGTAGTGTGGATCCCTTATAATCAACTCGGTGTCGGAGGTGAATGATGAAGCATAGTAGTGGCTAACATGGTACCGTAATCATCCGTTTGGTTAACGGAAGCTTTCTTTACGAAATCTCGAGTAGACTGGTTAATTCAGAGCTGTGATCATTGAAGCATAATGTTTTCATAACTGACGAATGATTCATCTATGAAGAATCGTTCGATCTCTATTAGTATAGTAGGTGAGATTCAAGATTATCATTACCATGATTAGCATGTTACATATTAAGCAGACGTTTTAATGGAAACGACAAACGTCTATATACTTATTCTATAAATGCCCAAACGATGGTAAATACTCTTGCACATATACCACATATCTGCTTTGGCTCTGCACACCTCCTACCTCTCATCCAATTAGCATATCCTACTACCTTTTCCAGCTTATCGACAAATTTAACCTTCAACGAGGATCATTTAAACATAATTGCAGCTTATGACGTGTCCTATCAACCAGTTCCACCCGCCGTTTGTCTCCTAGTTTTCTCATTCCCAGCACATACTTGTTTGTCTTCATTTTCACGAAAATTAACTTCTCTATTACTTCAAAAAGCCTCATCTCATTATCTACCCGTCTATTCTCATCTCTTCCTCTAATTTGCTCATATTAGTTCAATAAGATGCTCTACCTCATCCACTATTTTCGCAACGTTCCTAATCAAATCATTAGTTAATCATCATCATTGGAGTCACTCAGACGGTTCTCTTCTGAAAACCACAATTGTTGCCTCCACTCCTCAATATTTATTTAATTTATTTCTTATCTTATAGTTTATCTTTATTTAATTTATTTCGCACCTGTTTTGAAACTCATGCAACATCATTTAATAACCGTAACTGACAGACTGAAATAGACATGACTTGATGCCCACGAAACTTGATTTCATTGTGAACTTACCTATAATAGCGAAGAAATAAATGTTTTCCCGACATATTATCTCCCAAATCTACTGGCTGCGATTTGACTTGGTTCTTCAAACCATTTCCCACAAGATTGGACATCGCCGTCATCGTGTAAGAACCTTTTTGGTGACGGGTCGTCTGTTATTTTCTGCTATTGTTAGCGTGTGCCGCGGTCGCAAAATGAACGTGAGAGAGGAAAATAAAATTTATCTCTAAAGTGGATTCTTTAGTTCCAAATGCTGAGAATTTGGTCTGGGTTTACGATATTTTAGCCGTCAGTGAAAATCGGTTCTGAGTTGGCAAAAATATTACTGGGAGTCAGTCACGGACGACATACGCAGTGTCCTGCAAAGAAAGCACATAAAATCGTGATTTCGGGTAGACATCCACAAGGGTAGGCATCATCCACAAGGAGTTCTTGCCAGAAGGTTACACAAAATGGGCATATTACGACGGTACATTAAAACGCCAGCTTTCTTGCTTTTGACGCGTACATCCTTTCACACCGCACGCCAGATTTTCCCCCCGCATGAAGACGCTCGGTCTTGTCCGACAGCAATGAATCGCTAATCCTTGGCTGAAAGAAATACAACGGTTCACATCCCCCCTTATCTGCCAGGTTTTTTTCCTTCGCTCTGTTTTCTTTTTCATTCGCCATGGCTTGATCATGGAATATATTGAACGAACTTTTCAATTGGCATTATAAAGGAAATGATTATTACATCTACGTAATACCCTGCGAGCCACCACGAGGATGTGTGGCAGGGTGTGAAGATCACCAAACATGCACTATTCACATGGATCTAGGCTACTGCATGGAAACATGCTAGTTAATAGGGTAATATAGAGTTACATGGTTAGTATCTACGTAGTAATAAATGGATTGATTTTTGATGCATGCATCGTGCACTACAGACTACTCCGACAATATTTCACCTTTCTATCCCTTTGCCATGTTTATTCTACTATCCTTTGGTACGCGGGAAAAATGACATTTTAAATCTATTGGTGCGACATTCTATCTCTCTAATCTTGTTAATCTGATCAATCCTAGCATAATACGCAGAGGTTCTTAACATATATCTAACGTCATCTGTGAACAAATCGGTTTCGAATTTACCTAAAAGGTCTCACCTAAATTTTAACATGCATTCTGATAGTAGTTCCCATCCTAGTTCTTCTACCAAACTCGTAACGCTAATACAATTATCATAGTGGACTTAAACAAATCTAGCGGATCTCCTTTGCGTGCGTTCTAATTCATTTATCATAACTTCCTCCTACGGATCCCATACACTATCGGCATATTCTAAATGAGGACTGACAAGTGTAAAGTAACTTCTTTCTCGTACTCTCTCATCGCATTTGCCTAGAAGATTTTTTTATGAATCCAAACCTCCGGTTTGCTACATTTGTTATTTCCCTGTTTTTTTTTGTTTCGCCCATGACATGTTTTCAGTGATGGTGACGCCTAAGTATTTAATAGATTCTACTTTAGGTATTTTCTTTTCTTTGATATAATAATTATTCCGAGGAAAGTTTTTCTTTCCAAAAGTTTATTAGCGCGCATTTCTCCAAATATAATTCTAGCTACCTACTAACACACCACTCATCAATCGCATCTAAATCAATAGCAGATATTCCACAGTGAAAAAAATCATTCGACTTGAATGGGGTTCGAGCCCGAAGCCCCTAATTTCCGCCCAGGTGCTCTACCAGTTGACCTACGAAGACGCCCTCCTTCTCTGTGGAATTTATTGTGGCTTTAAAGGAACAAGATATTAACGGACTGCTGGACATATTATGTCACAAAACTGCCAGAGTCGTGCGCATGGCGCCACCGTCCACGAGGTTTAAGCCGACATTGAAACACTAAGGTGCTTACTGATAACAAATTCAAAGTTCACGATCTAGTCGCGAAAACTTTAGCGGTGTAACTCGCTGATAATACACAACAGCAGAGGGCGTCTTAGTAGCTCAACTGATAGAGCACCTGGCCGGAAATCAGGGGGTCACGTTTCAAGTCCCGGTCAAGACGAATGATTTTTCATGTGGAAAATCTGCTATTGTAAAATTGCTGTGGATAACGCCGCTTAAGTTTTCGCGGCTAGTTAGTGAACTTTGAATTCGCATCTAAATCCTTTGCTAAAGACTGACTGTCCTCTTCATTTCTAATTCCCTTATACACTACTACATCATCGGCAGAAAGATGGAGATTGCTATTTACAACTACTGCATTCAAGTAACCGGCTTCAGTGGCGGCGAGGTGGGATTTTCTCCACCCAGGGCATTGATGTTTGTGAAGCTCTGTTGGTTCAGCCCCTGGGAAACCTGATGACAGGCCAATGCCTATTGGGATCCCAGTAGTATATGGACCAAGAGAAAAGTCCGGATGCGCAAAAAAAGTCATTTACATAAAGAAGTAGTCTATGTCACGCGTTTCAATGACTGAATCGACTATTTGCATGCCACAAGTAAAAACTCCCTTCGAGACTCCGAACGATTAGTAACATTTCTGAAAATACTGCGCTAAATGATTCTTGACTTAGATGTACAAATTCGATGTAAAAATTTCGGCTCTGAAGTGGTAACTTTTTATTGTGGACGGGTGTACACAAAGAATACTCTTTCTTGAAAAATTTACCAATGAGCCATTTGTAACAACATTAATAACATGAATGCCGAAGGCTGCAGATAAATATCTTTAATAATCGAAGAAAATATCTATGCCCTATCTTTAGCCTTATTTATGTCAAAAGTGATAAATCTTCGTCATCCTTTGTGCGCATACACTAATTCGGGCTCAGTTAGGCATTTAATTGCGGGGTTAACCAAATGGCTGACGACTCTTCAGCAGGAAAAAATGGCCGTTCCGCCTTTTCTTTGCCTTCTCGGCCTATTCAATTCCTCAAGGCCGACTTTTTAGCAGTCTCCTCACCACGGGGTTCCATCGGATATTTTCGTCCAGAATGCAAACGTCTTCGCCCGCTCCGTTAACCAACTCTATTATTTTTTTCCTGGGATTTCCTTTCCGCATTATTTTCTGGTCATGCTTGCTTGCCTAGTGGACACTTACCGTGAGCTGCGAGTTTTGAACATTTACCATTCGTTTTCATAGCCTAAATCTTCCGCCCATCTGTTCAACTTGGTTATACTTAGGAATTTGAATTATAGTGGAGGGAATATTCTTTCCAATCTAGAATATGTGGTTTAAAGCTAAAAAGGTAAATGCGTACGCATAGCTGATGAATGTGAATCCTTTGGGAAGATTAGGAAATTATGCTTCAAAAAGAATTTGAATATGAGCTAATCCATTGTTTAGCCAGCCAAACTCCTGCCAGCCACTCTAGTCGATAACACTTAAGTCTTTCCTGCCTATGAATAGAGTTAAAGAGAACTTCCATCGTTAGGCAATATGAAATGCAGTCCTGTCTACGGTAAAATTTAATTAATTTTTATTACCATGTAGATATTAACCCTCCAGTTGCACGTAACTCTTATGTGGAACATGTTTCCATGAGTTAATAACATTGTAGCCCAAAATTATATGCATGCAGTACATTCTTAGAGATCTTCACCTGCTGCCAAAAATCCTCACAGTGGCACTCAGAGTAGTACGTAGATGTAGATGCAAATTCCAAATAAAATCTCCGAAAATACGCACTTGTCGACATCTATACTTTAACTAAAGTAAATTCCACAATGTTAGTACCGTTTGAAACAATATGATTATCTAAACAATATCTACAGTATGGGTAAGGATTTTTGCAAACTCACTGCGAAGTCAGCCGTTCCTGTGTGAACGTATTGATTTCAGTTGCCGTCTTCGGATTGGGAATCTGTCAGCTTCCTTTTATCCTCTCACCAAAATAAATCCCATTATACGGTATGCCTTTTGGTATACTGATCATCCGTGATATTAAGTAAACGTAACAAAGAGCAACTTTATTCAACCTTACTTTTGATCTTGGAGCCTATAAAAAAATTCTCGTTTCTGTCTACATTTGCATGGTATTGTCACTGGAATAAATTAATGATGAGTTTCCAATAATAATATAGAGACGAGGAAAAGTTTCATTTGTTTTTGAATTATATCCAATGGCCTCAAAGCAAAAGAGTCTTGTTCAAGTTGGAGAAATTTGGGCCAAATTTAATGGAATTTCAGTATGTGAAGGTCACTTCATCGAATACAAAAGTTAATTGAATATCAAGGTATTTATTTCATACATTCGGTTCCCTGCTTCGTAAAGAGATATTGGAGTTTCATCCCCGCAAGGAATGAAACAAAAAAAACATGGAATTACCTCTAGAACTTGAGGAGGAAGACCTTGAATGGAAAACTATTGCACGCTTTCCCTTACTGCCACTAAATGAGGGTGGAGTTGTCATGAACACATGGCTGAAAATGTGAATTAGATAATATATTTGGGCAAAATCAATAATTGACGCAGTGGAATGATTTTCAACTGAGGAATCGCATCTTGGACGAATATCTTGAAAGTATGTATTTTGTTGTATTCCATCAGCGTACATTTTACTTCATTGTCCAACGCTGAGAGTGATATTACTTAAAAACATTGCTTCTTCACGCAGCAGTAAATTTGAATGCTAGCTTATATGAGCAAAGATAGAACATAATAATCAATGATACAAGCCAATGTGAAACCTAAACATTAATACTAGATGCATCAAAGTTTTCCTCCTGTGTTATACCAAAGTTTTCCTCATGCAGCATTTCACAAGAATTATATCCTTAAAATCGAACGGCTATGAACTTATGGAGTAGTTTGTGCAAAGGAATCAACTTTGTACCACCCAGTATCCAGAGGAGTCGAATCAGGGAAATTCAATCCCACATTCTATATTCTTATTCAATAGTATAGAAAAACTATGATAGCTGAAGTAAATTCTACAACAAGGCGGGTATAATGCGTAATTCAGAGGAGTTGACCGATAGCTGAGTTCAACAGCGCTATTGAAAAAGATTCTTAATAGGGAGGGTGTAATATTTTTTCAAATATTCGAGGGAGAATGGCGAGAAATAAAGCTTCGATATTAACCTCATCTTCATTGAACGCAACATGGGGAAACGGTTTAAAATTTCATCCGACGGTCGTCGGCTTCCCTGCACTTCACAGTAGGGGACAGTATGCAAATGAAATGTCTAAATCGCTGTCAGAACCCGGGCTCTTGGAGTGGGAGGATATTTCTCGAGCGAAGTGTACAACCTGATCCTCGCAAAGCGGAAGAATCCAATTTTATGTTCACATAAAAGAAATAGAAGTCAGAATAAAGAAAGGCGTGAGAGAGGTTTGTGCACTGTCTCCCATAATTATAGGCGTGTAAATTGAGAAAGTGATTAAAGACAACAAAGAGGAATAATGAACTACAGGGGAAAAAGCAATCATCAATTTGCCTACGACACCGTGGATGTGGCAGAGACGAAGAAATTTAAGGAAAAGTCTAGCTTATATGCGAAAGGCATTAGCCAAATATCACCTGAGGATAAAAAAAATACAGCAGGAGAAAAGAGACCAACGTCAATGTTGAAATTGGATAGGTAAAGCGAAAAGAGGTGAGGGAGAATTGTTAACTGGGAATCCAAATGACGAGCAAATAAACGCTTCCTATTAATTTCAAATTAATAGGAGAATGCCTATTAAATGCAGTGAGGGGTGGATGATAACAGCAGTAGAGAGATACTTTGGTGTTAATGTATTTATTATTAAAAGCTGAAAAACATACAAACTTCCAACGGTCATTGAGAACGAAAGCTTTTCTTGCGACTGAAAAAGCAATAGCTATTAAAATGGTCATAAATAATGTATAAAATGTATTTTATTAAGTGGTACGTTTATGCAACATTGCCCGAAAATAGGTTATATGAATGTCCATCAGTAATTCAGTCTTCTTGTGGATTATGCAGGTGAAGTTGGGTTCTGAAACAAATTTTTAGTAATCTCGCGGAAATCAAGACTTGTCAAATTTCAAGTATCCCACAACGAATCTAGGAGTGTCTCAGACAGATTTGGAGTGGACCGTTAAATCTGTCACAAATAATGTGCTTATCAGTCAGACCGGTGGTGACAGCCTGGCAACGATCTTTAATTTATATGCTATCGTGGAATGGTCAACTGTTGGACAATTGAAATCAAAATAAGGAACGCATCCAAGTTCCCATGATCGCTTCACAATGGAAACATTTTCCATAATAATTAATCAACGTAATGTATGCATATTTCACTACTGTCGTGGAAAAAAGTCATGACACTCGAGTTTACAAGACAATGCCGGTTGGACGCGTAGTCCCACTTGAAAACAAATTATATCAAAAATTAGCAAATTTAATTCTACGTTTAACTGTGGAAAGTGAACATTTTTATTTTAACTTGTTAAAATTTTATTGTCTGTGAAACAAAAAAAGTGCCGGTTTTTTCACCGTTTTAAACGGAATGCTCACTTTAAAAATGCATAACTTGTAAAGTATTCATTGGATCGTAACCAAACCTAAATACAACAATAAAGGACCTTGCTGTTAAGGTATGTACAAAGTTTCAAGATAATCGAAGTTTAAATAAAATTGTTCTCGTAAAATTTGTGAAACAACTTTTTCTCAGTACTGCGTGGTCATATCGATACGAATCTTGTCCTGTCATGGAGCTTATGGTAATACAAGGCTAATCGGTTCTCGATATTTAGAATTTATTTAGTTGTTTATTTTATGTGCGCTTACATTTAATTCGGTGTTTCCAACAACAAGCGGAGTGAAGCCAGCGAGAGGAAACGGACGCATGGCCTTGGAATTCCGTGCGACGTTGCCGCGCTCGACACCATCCCCGCGCTCCATGTGTAGAATCCATACATTTTTGTTGCATTGTAACTTAAAAAGATTTTCTTTCATTGCAGTGGCACATCTCTTCACCGTCGATAACGATCTTCCAACACACTCGGACACTTTATGATAGACCGGATACCTCTTATCATTAATCTTTTCACTCTCGCTTCTAAAAAAACAAATCGCACTAGCAACCATGGCAAACTCGCCCTCCGTCAATGGTTTAGCAGGCATACTGTCAGATGTTAATCCAAAGAAAATCGGCGACAAAATGAGTGTAGGGTGAGACATACATATGATTCATCGCTGAGACAAAGCGGGTCATTCGGCCTCGCCATCAGCACAATGTAAGCATCACAATGTAATATAATGACAACAGCTTATTAGCTAGCAACCCAATTTTAAACCTGCCATTGGAGGTCCAAAGCCCTCATGAGAAAAGGAGATGGAAAGGAGTAAATTTTCTTTCGAAAGAAAAGAATCCTACCTTTTTAAGTTACAATGCAACAAATGGAGTCCGATGGCAACAGGGGTGTCGAACGCGGCAACGTCGCACGGAATACCCAGGACATGCGTCCGCTTCCTCCCGCTCGCTTCACTCCGCTTGTTGTTGGAAACACCGAATTAAATGTAAGCGCACATAAAATAAACAACTAAACAAATTCTAAATATCGAGAACCGATTATCCTTGTATTACCATAAGCTCCATGACAGGACAAGATTCGTATCGATATGACCACGCAGTACTGAGAAAAAGTTGTTTCACAAATTTTACGAGAACAATTTTATTTAAACTTCGATTATCTTGAAACTTTGTACATACCTTAACAGCAAGATCCTTTATTGTTGCATTTAGGTTTAGTTACGATCCAATGAATATTTTACAAGTTATGCATTTTTAAAGTGAGCATTCCGTTTAAAACGGTGAAAAAACCGGCACTTTTTTGTTTCACAGACAATAAAATTTCAACAAGTTAAAATAAAAATGTTCACTTTCCACAGTTAAACGCAGAATTAAATTTGCTAATTTTTGATATAATTTGTTTTCATGTGGGACTACGCGTCCAACTGTCATTGACTTGTAAACTCGAGTGTCATGACTTTTTTCCACGACAGTAAACACCATCTAACATAATGCTCAACCCGCAGTTTTTTCTGCTTAAAGAAAGTAGAGCTCACCAAGGGGAGGTCACAAGGGAGTGTGAATTTCAGCAGGTCAGAGTAAGAGGACAGTTTCATAACCTATCAACGCGTCATTATGAAAGGTAATTTCAAATTGTTTCAGATCAGGCAGACGGTTTTTTAGGAGTTAAATGCAGAAGTTCACAACTGATTTAAACCGAGAAAATATTTCACTTATCAAAATAAAAGTTAACCTTTGAGCTTCAGGAGGGAGCTCCCACTACAATCTCTAATAATCATAACGCGTATTCCTCTTTGGAAAAATATCTCCACAAATAGATTACTATTAAAGACCTAAGCTCGTAGATAGCGAATCCAATCTTCAGTACCCATAGGTCTCTCCATTTGGTGAGGGTGGAGTTGACTAAATATTTAGCAAAACGGCATATGAAATTCACTCTACAGCTTAGGCGACCGGTTTACTTCAAGTGTCGCTTTTGGTTAAGAGAACTATCTGGTTGCCAGACGTCCAAGCAGTTTCCATATAGGTGGCCACGTCCAAGGAGCCTCTCTCGGATCAGATTCAAGAAAATTTGGCCACTGATTTTTTTCTTCGCCATGATGTCATTTCTACAAGGCGTCCAATAGGGTAAGCTTGTTTCCGTCGCCCCACCTCTCCCCGAACGATACCGTGTGGGGTTTCATTCAATTTTCCTTAGGTCAAAATATTTTCACACTCCATCAGTGAAGTGGTGGGACGATTCCGGATTTTTGTAATGAAAAATGACGCGAATCATCTGTATATATGATTCTGCAAATATTTTCCGAGCTGGAGCACATCAGCGCAAGATGCAAATGCATTCAAGTTTAAATCTGATGCTAATAAATGCATCAAATACATATGTTCTAAGGTGTCTTATCTATCATGTCTATCTATCATTTTGCAATAATTTTATGATGATAACCCTGAATCGCCCATGCAACAGGAGGGCTGAACTGGAATTTCACAGGGCACTCAAGCAGTAGACGGTGAACTACTGCTAACACTAGCGGATTCCGAACCATCTCTTGGTTCTCTCAACTCGCTCCCGATTGAACCGATCTGTGTTTGAAGGCCTTGCATGAGATTAAATTTTATCATACTGGTTAAATAATTTCTTTGTTAGTTTCTCTAACTTTTCGTTTAATCTCCCAGGTCCCTTCGAGAGCTCAACTGAATAGCTAAACTCTGGAGCTTTCTGGAACTGACGCTTCACCGAACCTCGACATTGAAGAAGCAAGAAAGACTTCAATATTAGGCGGGGGACACGTGCGACAAGGGGTGAGATCAAGTGTGGCCATAAAATTATCACTGAACTGTTGATTCTCCGAAGACCAGACGACGACCCCTAGCGGGAGTCGGCGGAGATTGCGATCAGATTTTTTTGAGGTACCCGTCAGCTCTGTGGAAGGCAGTAGGAGTAGGGGTGGGAAAGAGGGCGAAACCCTTATGCTCTGGCCCGCCCCTCCATCACCCCCAGGGTTTAACCATCGGGTGGAGACGGGAGTCCTTCCGTCTGCTCACGATCCCAAGCTTGGGGAGGGACGGGCAGCCGGCGTAGCCTCCCCCTCATCGCCTCACGCCACTCAACTCGGTCATAACATTATATCAACAACCATCGCCGAGTGGGGAAGTTTCACCCAGCAAAAGCAAGACGAGCTCACATCCTCCGACGTCAAAGGATCCCCTAAATACAACCGAAAGCGTCTCTCTCGGCAATCCGCATCCTTCTGGAACCCTCCACCCCCACCAACAACTACGCGTCTACACTTCCCTATGTTCCTTCTCCCCGCTCGTCTCCATTCTGCCCGGCTACTCCCTACACTCTCTCCTACTCTTCCTATATCTCTGGAAGCTGCTCGTGGAAAGGCGGGAGGGATGCCGTGCTCGCTCTCAGCATTGAAAGTAAAACGGGGATCGGTGCGGGGGCGGAATGGGATAACGGCTTGGAGGAGGGCGGGGGGCATTCTCGCCACACCACAAGTTGAAGAAGAGAGAGAGAGAGCGAAACATCAAAATGGGAGGGTTGCGTGGGCGGGGGAGGGAAAGGGAGGATCTACACCCGAAACTTTCTCTTTGGAAAGACTCGCTGAGCAGCCAACACCCACGCCTCGCCCCCACCCGCCCCCTTCCGCGTCCACCGCCCCTCGATGGTTGTGGGATGGGCGGTCGAGGAAGTGGGGCGAGAGGTGGCCGCTCTCGGGATGAGAGCGTGGCTCCATCTCACGGACGAGGCGACTATCACCTTGAGGAGGTCGGCGGCCGGATGGCGACGGGTTTCTGGAGCAGACGGGATGGGGGCGGATGGTTGGGGCAGGCAGGGGGGCGGCATCTCCGCGGAAATAATGCACGGGGGACTGCGCGACGCGGGATAATTCAGCGAAGGTAGGGTTGGGTGCCAATGAAGGGGAATATATTGATTCAGCATATATTATCCTTGTGGCCGCAGAATTTGCGACCATACGGGGGTGTTCGAAGGTTGTCGAACTTCGTCGAGTGCATACGTGTGGAGTAGCTGATAACCTGTGAGGAAATGGAATGGAATCCTTTGACTGTGGAGTTACGAAGATAAAGGAGAGCGATGGAAATCGGCAAGTGTAAGGAGATTCCGCAAGTCTTCCCTCGTCAAATTCCTCGGTTCGACCGATCCCACTCTCAGATTTTGCAGTGATTATGTATGTCACACTTTCATTGATTACAAACGCATCCTGTCCTCAATTAAAAGTTTCCAGACTTTAAAAGCATTTACCAATATAATCCAAATAAGTATATTTACGAATTGTTTTCCTTATTCAATGCGGAGACATTTTTACCCATATAATTTTACATATATCAGAAGAAGAATCGGAACAAAGAATTATTATGAAAAATATCGAAACAAGAAAACAAAAATTTTTGCTATAAAAAATGATAACTTGGTAAAAATCCACGCTTTTAATTGACCACCGACCCAGGTTTCAGAAACTCAGTGCCATTGTCAAGGATCAAGAAACTTCTTGGCAACCTCGGCCACAACAACTATAATGCTAACATGTTTGAAGGATATGGTTCGGGAAGGAGAGGACTAGATGGACCTTGAGGGGTGATAATATAAAACTAACTGCAGGTCACAGGATGTTAGGATCATAGATAAATCACGAAGAACGTCGGAAAAGAGGGAATGATGGTGCAGAAATAACGCTTTGCCTTTAGAAGATGACGATGATGGATCTATATCATGGGATATGTTTTGAAAACCAATTTTAATACCATATATTTAAACTTCTTTGTTTCTTGAAACTCTCGTCGGATCTATCATTAGGTAATAACTCTCTGAGGATATTTATAATCATCCTTAAAAGAAACGCATCCATCAACTTAAAGATCAATCCATCAAGATGTGGAATTCAAGCGGGAGCTGTTTTATAACCATTTGTGATAATTCAAAATCGGAATTATCTGTTTGTTTCGGGAAAAACACTCTTGGGTGTCGTGAGGTGTTTGGAGATGTTTTTTTACGGAGTACGGAAACTGCTTTTAGAAAACTATCCCCTAGAAATGTCTTCGAATTCTCAACAATATGCTCGCAGGGTTCATTCTTTGATGATGCTGGGGAAAGTCGTGAAGATAGAATCATCGCAGCGGTATCATAAAATTTCTCGAGCAAAATGGATTAGAAAAAGAGTTGGGTAAAGCTATTTTAGTGTATACGTTGGGGCTTTAGGATAAGAAAACATGTGAATGGTCCAAAATTAAAGAGGTTACCCTAACTTAACGGGGACGGGAACTTTAATACATAAGCGTATAATGTCCACGCACAACGTATTGTAAACTCAATATTCTCAGCAGGATGGGTATTATGATACTCGTTGAAATTAATTAATCCAGGAAAGATTTCCATACACTACGTACACCAATATCTCTTTTGATGAAATGTAGAGAGTCAGAATTAATGGACTTAAATGTAAATAAAGAAATGGTTTATTTTGGTTTAGCCATGAAAATTAATTAAAATCAAAAATAAGGCGTCGTAGGAGGCTACCTCTATCACGAATGATAACATATTACATACGTTTGCCAGTTACTATAGGCATAAAATTCGAGGGAAAGTTAGTTACACCAATTGGAGTTACGAGTGCATTACGAACAATAAAGAACCAGTACCATTCAACTTAGTTAACGTTTACGTTAAAAAGATATATTTTATAAAATAATCTTTGTAATGAATTTGTTAAATAAGTTAATTGGAAAACAGAGCACTACCAAGAAAAATAAAAAAATTCAAATTAAATACACATGAAAATGTAAGCAATTTGTATTCTCTCACTGAATAGATTTCAGAAGAGCTGACATTTGTATCACATACTATCATATGCAAATCGACATCTACATTTTATCCTCACGAGCCGCGGAAATGGCATGTGATTAAGGGTGGTAGAACAGTAACCGTGAAGTGGAATTTAACTTGAAAAAACGTTGTAAATGAATGATATAGTACTTAATTGGTCTCTCTTGATTTATCGTTTTTCTCTGTCGTGCTTTAAATAGTATTATATAGGGTGGGAGCAGAAATGTGTCTGCTGTGTCGAGTTCGTGCGATTCAAATGTTACATTCAAAAAGAATATTAAGGTTGCTAACAACCATCTAGTCTCTAGCGTTTCCCGACCAATCTCTTCCAAATCGAGCTTTCTGTATGCACATAGGACTTTGTTAGAAAGCGCCTCGTTGTCCTTAGTGCTCTATTCAGTTCCTGAATTTAATCTCCTGCAAAAAGTTAAAACGGATAGCTTTATTGAAGATGTTAGATAAATATTAGCAGCACCTGCGTATTATGCTATATTTGATCAGACAATTAATATAAGAGATAGATTGTCACATCATTAGATTCATAATGTTATTTTTCCCACGTACCATTTGAGAATATAATAGGCAGCACAGCAAAGGGATAGGTGGGTGGAATGGGGGCGTTTACTCGGAACCGAAATCGCAATTTTCTGCACGAAATTGTTAGATGAAAACGAAAAAAGAATTTTAGTGAAAAAATTAATTTTCTAACCACAACCATTCACTCATAAGTCAAAAATTAAAATAAGCAAAAGGTGACGCCCACCGAAAAAGCTGTTGTGATAACATTGACGTCACTTTCCTCCCGCCCTTGACTGCTCTTAAGGGGAGGGAAGAGAGTGGAGGGGGATTCTCGGAAGGTTTGCTCCCACAGATCCTGTCGAAATCGCTCCCATTGGGAGAGCAAGCTGAGTCCCCCCCTTTGCGATAAGGCGAAGTAGCTTCGCGGGCTCAGTTGTGATTGGATGAAGTCGATATACGTCAAAGGTTGCACCACACCCAATTTTCCCGAAAGGGTTAAATACATCACTTTTTCGCTGATTATAACTCGAGAAATAATTGACGGCCAAAAAACGGAAAAATACGGGTCTTTTTATTTTACAAACTCTATCGTATTCGGCAGTAAAAAAATATGGTAAACGACCCCATTGCTTTAGTAGTCTGTAGTAACTAGTAAATACTAATCATATAGTTCACGTGTCTCTATTATCTTACATATTTCCATGTAGTGGCGTAGTTGAATGTCAATAGTGCATGTTTGGTGATCTTCACCCTCTGCCACACACCTTGGCTTGTAGAGTAAATGGTTAATCCAGACTACAGTTACATGAAAACTTTTATGAATGTAATAACATATAACGTTTTCCCCGGAAAACTTTTCTATGGTTCATATATTAAAATCCAGTCTCTTCGGCGCTGTTTCAGAAACATTTCAGATATAATTCCTCCTTGGCCAGATGCGACATAATACCAATGAACTTTATATACAGAATTATAAATTTAAGGCTGCTATTGTACTTACTGCCACAGAGTGCATACTGTTTTTCCCTCAACAAGCATTTATTCATAAGATAGTATGATCGAAAATTGGTGATTAAGACTAATCATTGTCTTTTGTTACAGAAAATATATTATTTGTCGAATATAAAGCCACATATAAGATGTGAACATAAGTTGCAAAGCTCACAAATATTGTTAAGCATGATAAAACAGAGAAACCTCAAATATGCATTTGATAAACATGGTTGGAACAGTGTTTACAATAAGAAATTGTAGCAAAGTTGTTACAGTAGAGTGGCCATCTTTGCGATTCCAATGAGAGAATGCTAAGCTATTTCGGCAAAACTTAACGATCTTAATTAAGGGAATGGAAAGAACTGCGCTACTTCCAACCACACACTCGTACATCACGTCCGTGGAGTGATGGAAATGCGTTAATCAAATTCCGCTCGTGGCCCATAGTTTGTTTATATATAATAAAGACGAGCGCCTATTGTTAGAAAATTAGAGTTCATTAGAGGTAGTGAAGGCCGAACCGGTTACACAACGGGGCAATTTGGTCACTAGCCGTCATGCCAGCATTCAAGTCAGTGTAGGCTAATAGTGGCCAGTTCCCGGTATTATACATTTTCTATGAGAATGTGACGCACACACGGTACACAAATTAAAATATGCGATAGAATTGAATTAGTTTGGTGGCTATGAAACTGCTCTCCCATGCCTATGGCCCAGGTTTGTGTCTCGAGAGTGGCAAAATTTCATCGGTAAAGAGGTCACTATTTGATTGTTGCAATTGTTGCGTGGATAGCACTTCAAGTTCAGTGCACCACCCGTTGAATGGGTCGTTAAGACCCATTCAATATTCAATATAATACCCATGGAGTATTTCGTCGAGAGTAGACTACAGGACTACATGGAATGTAGTCCTCAGGACTACATTCCATAAAAACATCTTCCTCTTTCCAATCATAGCTGTCACCAATGGCGCATACTATCCTAGTTTTCGGTTGTTATCCTAAATAACAAAATATTAAGGCGAGAACCTTAAAGTGCATGCCTCCATATCTGATCCTTGCACATCATCTCACTACATATCCACACCGCGGCTTATTTTTACCTCTGCTCCCCAAAGAGGTAATCGTTGAACATTTCCCCTTCCTCACATTGTCTGACTTTACATACAGACTAATTATGGCGGTTATATTCTAACCCTCATTTTGCAGTAAAAAAATCATTTTTAGACCCTGCAGTCACACAGTAACAAATCTTTACACCTATTGTTTTCTACCTAAATCTGGCATTTATACCTCGACCTCGACTGTTTCGATTTGCTCATTGGAAATATGTATCAATCAGCCAAATCCACCAACTCCTGAGACAGGGATTCAATCCGGAATTCGGAGAGACTGATCATGGAAGAAGATGTCAGCAAATGCTAAACCCACGACTGTGTACAATTCAAAACTTTGACTTTTATTACTAGTATTCCAAGTCTAGTTGACCCATAGATATGTTGCCCAGAAAAATACTTGGCTTGGTAGTGATTGTAAGTGTCAAAATATCTCTGCCGGACACGAACGCGGGGCCTCCGGTCAGTAGTCCAGCTCTCCACCCCTCTGGTCTACCACACTATCTGAAATGTCTCCATGCGCACAAAACCAAATACAAACATGGCAAATATACAGTCCAGATTCAAAACAGACAATACCTACATTAAAAACAATAAAGATAAGACTTATGAACGACACTGTTTGCATGAAATCACCGACTGCCATTACTTTTCCGTCAAAATTTTTCTTGGAGAATTAGGTCCATGGACTCGTATTTTTAAATTCGTTTTTGAGCAAAAATAAATTCCTTCCCCCGAGAAAGAAAAAAAAAGTTGGTTGGTTCTCTGCGTGACAATCTTATCCTTTGCCATATCTCATGGGTAGAGAGACTACTACATCTTTCCGAGAATCGTAGTAGCGTTGGTAAATTATTTTATTCCTGGAATATCACCGGTATCCGGGGGAGAACCAGAACCAAGTTCTCGGAACTTAGACGTATATTTCCCTCCGGTTTGGTTAGTTTGAAAATGGCCTCCACCAAGGGCGTGACTAACGGGAGGGAAAGGGTTGAATAGAGCGAACCCTCCAAAAATAATTTATTAGTTTCCCTCCGAAAATAATCCCCCATGCCTGGTAAAAGGATATATTTCTAAACTTCAGTATCCACTACAAACAGAAATCGGAAGGCTAAAGCTGAGAAAATATTTTGACTGATCTCGCTTCGGTTTATTTGATGGCGTGTTGCCTCGAGACGTGCTTAAGAATCAGTGAGTATTCTTTGATATTTGATGAGTTGTTCATTAATAAGCGTGTCGTCCGTCAAAGGCTGCTTATATGAATTTGAGGTCTACCATGAAAATTAACAGAAATTTATTTTTGATGTTTACGCAGTCGTCAGTTAATGCAAAAGTGGTCTTCTATACGATCACTACTACTGCTAGATGCCGAGAACAAAATGTTTCTTCAAAGCAACCTAACGATCAGGCGACAATAAAATGTAAATATTACTGCAATACAGAACTCTAAATGAAGAAAATATTGAAATTTAATGTATGAGACGAAAATATTTGTTGGAAACATATGCTGAAACATTTTTCCTATTTATTCCTCTCAGTGATGCGATCACGTGATTAACTGAGGGAATGATAGATCTATACACTGAGGTTCAGTTTTTGAACGGAAGTCGAGAAAACCACAGCCCCTTGACCCGAGTTGCGGTCACTGTGGTTGTTCTGCCCAACGGTGATAACGGCAGTTCCTATTTGGATTTTATGCTCCCAGACAGCTTAGACCATTTTAAGCCACCAGTTGAGTTCTAGAACCCCACAGACACCAACTATTCACCCCGAACTCATAAATACGCAGTTAAGTCTAAACGAAACGATTAAATGAATAAAAATTATCTGCAATAGATTATATGATTCTTTATTTGCCTATTCTGTACGGAACTAGAACTTAAATAATATTCACTGGCAATTGAGTGTAAAATATCCATTATCGGCTGAACTTGCAATAATGTGGAAGTAAAATGCCTAAATATTCTACCCTATTTTATTGTGATTTACCATAAGTTTCATTCTTCATCTGCAGACTTCCTTTCCGTGAGTAAATTAGCGGAAGGCCCTTTGTAAAGTTTTGTTTTGCCCATTTAAAGTTTACAATAAATTATAGAAATAAATTAGGTTTCACAGAGACATAAGAATAGCTACTTATTTAATCTCGTGTCACACAAGTCAAGTTTAAGAGGCTCCTTCTCGTGGGTAACTTTATACACATACAGTTTTTCAGTTCCAGCCCATAATTCTTAACAAAGAAGATTATTGCTTAGGAATGACCGTTGAACCATGCATCATGCTTTGTGATATCATAAAGTTCGTCATGGAATATGTATTTCAAATTAAGCCACACAAATTCATCCTTCCGTTTTTGCCTCATTAAACTGCACGATTATTTGGTAATGGGAAGTGGGTAGGCATAGCGCGTATTCAGGAAACCTAAGCTTAGGAGCTCCTCGATTGAAACAAGCAACGTAGAATTATTCGTAAAAAGCACGTCCTCGTTCATAGAGTAGTTGGGCATTCATCATTTAAAACATTCGTTAGTTAACCACCTCTGTTCCGTATCTGGGTATATTGAGCCTTTATTATCACTTATTACTCGGAATGGAATGAAAAGGTGGTTAACTCTAGCTCAATTCAGTGGTGCACATGCTGGCGATATAGCATTAAGGGAGTCAGGTTCTATCATGAGTGATTGGTACAATCGTATGATGGACAAACATAAAGGGGCTTTTATTATGCGTGTCTGTGGAAAACTTTATAACGAGAGTTCCACTCTAACAATTCCGATGTATCCTATCGAATGAATTCCAGCGGGACATAAAATCGCAAAAATATGATGACATGTTCTTAACGTTTTAGGGATCCGAGCTCGAAGACAATCCCATGCCCTTAAGATCGTGGAAAAAACACCACAGAACTTACCTGTTAACTTATTCCTTTCTCAGTAGTCATTATTGTGACCACTTTTTTCAAGCATGGAGAACTGACGAGGCTCCTGCTATTTCCTTCCATTCCTACGGGACTTGTTGCAGACCAATATCATTGGCTTTAATTTTTAAGTTCAAATTTCCGGGATCTTAAATTTTCCTTTTAATTGTCTTTTTTTCTAATTACCCAGATCTTCTCTGGAGTGGCAATTAACTCAGTGGCCGCAAGAACTAAGCAAGCCAGTACTTGCATTAAATATTTTTCTCCGTTTTTTTTTAATTAGCATCACTGAAGACAAGCCGTTCTCTCTCTAATTTATAATTTCCTGGGTGCAGTAACTTTTGTCTGTTCGTTTCCCTTCCCTTTCCTTGTTTCTTTTTCCACAAAATGAAGGATAATTCTTCGAGTAGAATATACTGCTTTGAGGACGAAGAAAAAAAATCCGACTGAGAAGCCAAGTTGCATTACAAAATGTTTAACTTCAGCTCCACGCCTTGAGAAACAGAAAGATCCTGGTGGCAAAAACACCTTTATTGTTCCAAAATTCCGGAGATGGTTACCAAATAAAAAAGTTTCATATTTTTAAAGTTCTAATCCATTACGAATGTTGCAGAAACGGATGATGGCATTACTTCCTGGTGTTACGAAACTCTACCCCGACACATGCATAGTGGCTGCAAGTGAAATATTCTAGTCATAAATACATGCTCAAGACTGCTCAAATGCTCAAATCTCAAGACTTCAAAGAGAATGCTCTCAGTAGCACCAAGCTTCATTGCCGAAATTACCAATTGATTGCAAGAAATAAAACAAAAACCTGGCACGTAAATGATATGTATCTCTATTGAATTCCAGGAGATACTGAAACAAGTGCCTCCTAGTAGGACTCCTCATTCCAGTTCCACAAATTACTCTGCTTGTTCATCTACCAAGTTCCATGCAAGTCATCTTCATGGTGTAAGGCAGGGGTGGAATAGTCACAAAATATGAGCACGTATAAACATTAATGTAGATATTTCACTCCGAGTGGAAAAAATTGCGTGCTGCATTTCGCCGTTGACTTAGTGGTCATGGAAGAGACAGAAAGAGATTATGGACCCTAGATAGTACAGAAAAGATATTGACAAGCTTTTACTTGAATATTAATGAAAAAACAAATTAAGTGGTATATATTAGTGTTGAACTTGAATTTGGTGATGAAAACTCGAGGAAAAGGTTGTTGCTAGCCCTTACTTCTCTAAATTCCACCTTTTGCAGAAACAAGAATTGTTCGGATGGCGAAAACGTATTAGTCTCCTAAGAGACAAGGAAAGTTTCACCTTTTCTTTCATATATAATATATTCTGAGATAATATTACCACTCGCGAACATTTTCGATGATCGGGTGGGTCAACAAAGATTATACGAACATTAGAAGCTGCTTTTGCTTCCTTGGGAACAATTAACCTATGCGTCTGCTTCTCTCTATCGTAAAGTCTATCTCAGAGTAAAGTCTAAATATTTTCTCAATTACCTCTTTGTTACGCTTGTCTTATTACGTTTTAATTACACAATTACTCAATTTAACGAGGATTTACTTTGTGGAACCACGAGAATGGAAAAGAAACGTCACTATGTACATTCCACACACTCACTTTAATGACTTCAACTATGGTTTCGACATGTAAGTGGCATTCGACCTTGATAATGACATTTACATGTCAAAACCATGGCAGAAGTCAATAAAGTGCGTGTGTGGAATGTATACAGCGACGTTTCTTTTCCATTATTGTCTTATTGCGTCGAATCTGTGACGCTCAGTAAGCTGTACTTATTTCAACCATTCCATTGCGAGGGGCAAGAATCCCTTTTTTAATCGTATCGCGCCGTGCCAAGCAGCCGTGACGGAGGATGCAAAGAGGCGTGAGGGATCACTTCAGGAGTAGAAGACGAGAAGCCAAAGCCAATGACAAAAACGGTCAACAACATCCAGAAAACGTGATAGGGAAATGCATTCTGAGAAGGCGAATAAACTGCAATGGTAGCAGCCTGAAGAAAATAATACATTAGAACTTAATATGTATGAATGAATGAATGTTTATTAATTGTCCCAGGGCTGTGCCTCTTAAGGACAAAAGACAATGTACATAATTATACGAGCAACAAAAAAGAAATAAATCAGACAATCCATACAATATACAAGCTGTGACAAATTAAATATAAATTAAAACAATTGGCATGTAAAAAGGACGAATGCGACATCGTTAGGACATCGTATAACAAATTACATATACATACATTTCTTGATTTTCAGGATATGAATATGACATTTAGTGATCAGAGAATAACATTTCATAATATTTCATCTTAAAGCTAGCAACGGAAGAACAGTTTTTTATGCTTTTGGGCAAGGTGTTCCAGAGATGACACGCATTAACTATAAATGAATTTTGGAACTTCGTTGAGCGATGACCAGGAAAATATAAAAACTCAGGATCACATATGGTACATATCTCTCTAGTGGAAGGTTTGGCAGCAAACATGTCGAAAAGATATTTAGGAGATTTTTCTTTGAACAGGGAGTACAAGAAGCACCCGAGGAAGTATTTCCTTCGGGTCTTAACATTGAGCCATCGAAGTTCATTGTAATAGGGGGTCAAGTGGACATCTCTACGAAGATTAAAAATAAACCTGATGCATGAATTTAGAGTCCGGTGTAGTGTGGTGTTATCTTCTTCATTCAGGTCATTGTAAACAAGGCAACAGTAATCAATAGTGGGGAAAACTAACGATGAAATAAGCATTTTCCTAGTGTGTTGGGGAAGAAATTTTGAATGCACTTTGAGCTGGTGTAAGATTGTGTTGATTTTGCGAGAAATATTGTTAACATGATTGTTCCAAGACAGACTTGAGCTCATGGTGATACCTAGATTTCGAACAGAGTTTGAATAGGGAATAAGGGTGCCGTCGACACAGATTTGAGATACATTTTCATAGGGCAAGCGATTTGTCATCTTAGGACTACCAATAATTATTGCTTTGGTCTTACTTGAGTTTAGAACAAAGTTGTTTTGCTGGGACCATACAGAAATAACTTTAATATCATCGTTCATTTTTTTGATTGAGTCGTCAATTTCGTTGGGGAAACAATGACGATACATTTGCAGGTCGTCTGCGTAAAGCATGTACTTCGTGTGCTTTAAGTCGCGTGGAAGGTCATTAATTAAAATGGAAAAGAGCAGGGGACCAAGTACGGAACCTTGCGGCACTCCACAGGGGACTGTAGTCCAGCTGGATATGTTCCCGTAAATGTCCTTTACGGCCTGTCGACGGTCAGACAGATAAGAATGAAACCAGTTGAGGACCGAAGAGGAGAAATTCAACTTCCTCATTTTCTCAAGTAAAATAGCATGGTCTACCCGATCGAAGGCCTTGCTGAAGTCAAATAATACGAGTATCGTCACCATTCTCTAGTCAAACGAACTTCTAATGTCATCGGTGATTTTCAGAAGCGCAGACTGGGTGGAAAAACCGCGACGAAATCCAGATTGAAATTGGTCAAATTTATTGCTTCGAGCGAGAAAATACTCAACTTGGGAATGAACAATGCGTTCTAGCGCTTTAGAAATGTTGCATAAGATGGATATTGGTCTGTAGTCTGACGGATTCACTGGATTTTTTATCTTTTTTATAGGTGTTATAAGAGACGATTTCCAAAGGGTAGGAAATTTGGAGGATAGTAGTGAAAAATTAAACAAATCAAGGATTATAGGCATTGTGATACAATAGGAGATTCTCAACATTCTGTGAGATATTTTGTCTACCCCGGTGGAATTCGATCTTGAGCGGAAAATGAATTTATTGAGGGTATCAGTGTTGATAATTTCAAAATAGAAATTTGAGTCGCTGAAAGGGACGAGAGTATTAGATGTAGGGGGTAGGGTAGGAAGAAGATAGGAGCTGCTAAGGCCTCTGTGGGCAGTAGTAGAGAAGTAGAGGTTGATTTGATTGACGGTAATATTTTGTGCAAGAGAGTTTTGTCGGTGACGTACAAGACCTAGATTCCTTAGTTCTTTCCATACTCGCTTGGAATCTTTAATGCCAGAGAGAGCGTTGGCATAGTATTTGCGTTTGGAATCGTTGATCAAATGTTTCGTCTGGTTCCTTAACTTTGTTAATTGAGCGTATAAAATTGGGTTGTTGGAACGAATGAATGCACGGCGTATACGATTTCGTTCCCTCATTTTCGCAGAGATTTCCTTGGTCAGCCAGGGAGTGGTAGGGACCTTAGGTTGACATGTTCTCACAGGAGCGTGAAGGTTAAAGCAATTCAGAAGATTTTCATTGAATATTTTTAGTTTGGAGTCGATGTTATTGGCCTGATACACTTTGATCCAGTCAGCGGTGGAGAGGTTATCAAGGAATATTTCTTCGTTGAATTTTTTAAAGTCAAGAAAAGTAAAGGGTGGACGTTTTGGTGATGGGAATACGAACTGGTAGGAAATGGATATCTGGTCATGGGTAGATAGGAATGGAACAGAAGTTTGTGAAAAGGAGGATGCTTTGTCCAAATCATCCACAATTCAAAGGTCGAGGCAGGTATGGCTGTTGTGTGGTGAGTGGCTTGGTCGGAGACCAAATGTAGGTTATTACAATACAAGAATTCTTTTAGTTGATTGCTGTAAGAACTCACAGAGAGCATATCACCATTAAAGTCACCAACGATTATTGTATTTTTATAGGTAGGATAATAACTTAAGAATGAGTTCACAAATTCATTAATGTAACCAATTTTAGGTGGGCGATACACAATGGCAAGCAAACGTTTCGCAGTATTCATCCCAAAGACTTCTAGAATAATGAATTCGGGCTTTAAACAATAGTCAGATGGGGAGGTGGCCAATACACTGTAGTTAAGTTTCTGGTGAATAAAGGCCCCGACACCACCACCTTTTTTCCCAATCCTGTCATGACGCACTAGGTTGTAATCGGCCAAGTATACCATATCATCGGAGATTGCAGGTTTCGGGCACGTTTCAGTCATGCATATTATGTCAAATATCTCTCCAAGGAAATGGATACGAAATTCATCAATATGATAAGTAAGGGACTGATAGTTTACAAGACATAGTTTTACATGATCGTAACATCCTTTGTTAGCAAGATTTGTTGGACAGGATTTTAAGTTATAACACTGATAAACACTTTGCGGTAAGACACCATTTGCATCACTTGAGACAATCAAAGCATTATTTACGTGTCCCGAGTTGGTTGAACTATTTGACATGTGCTATTGAAGGTTGATGACATCTTCTTCCGTACGCAGGACAAGTCGTTCACTTCCTTCTCCCTTCCTACCAAATATTTTACCGCCCCTGACCCATAAATATTTTAATCTACCAGCTTTCTTTAACTCTCTAGCTTTAGAATACAATTTACGGTTGTGAGCACTAAGTGATTCGTTAACATATATAAAGTGATTAGGGAGGTCACTCCAGCCAATATCGGCAATTGAAAAGTTTCTTTTGACTCTACGGGCCTCAAGAATCTCTTGAGCCAGGTTGGACCTCGTAAAGCGCACTCTAATAGCAGGAGGTTTGTTGCTGTTGTTGTTGGACCGCCCCATTACTCTGTATGAGTAGTCAACGTCCGTAATGTCAAATTTTACGCCAAGGGAAATCCCCACTTGACACATTAAGGCCCCCAACACTTCACCAGTTTTGAGTGGTATACTGTGTATCTCCAATACATTCCTGAGGGATTCCTGCTCGACGAAATTCAATTGCACTTCAAGATTTTGAATTCGCTTAAGTAGATTTTTATTTTCGTTGAAAAGATTGTCAAATCTAGCAAGGATGCTTGTAATAGAGTCATTAATTAGGGCAATAGTTTTAGCATGGTCGTTAATTAAACTCTGTAAGGACGATATAGCACTGCTCAATTCACTCATCTCATTTTTCAATGAGATTTTAAACTCACTTTGTTGATCCTGAATCACCTTCACACGGTCCAGTAACTCCTTCAGCATTGACGTAGAGACATTTGTGGAAGCGATGTCAATAAGGGAGTCAACACCCGCGGATTTTATTGGAGTTTCATCTCCGCGACTGCAGCGACTCCTTTTTGTGTAGGTGACGCAGTTCCATGAGTGATTGAGGTCCTCCAGGAGTTGTAAGTCAGTTTCGCTGAGAGTGGTACAGGACAGATGATATGTATTCCGACAAGTACGGCAGATCACTGTTTTCTGACCGCGTTTGGTGATAAGATGGCACTCAACACAGTTGTTAGGCATCGTCGGTGCACTCAGTTAAACTTCGCACGGTTAGTCAGGGCTACGATACGAGGCAGAGAGCGCAGGATACGTCCGTTCACTACGATCGCTCGTGAAAGACTGACTAATATGTAACATGCGTCTTTACGGCAGCGAGGCAAGGGTGCTGCAGCAGAAAACTTAAGGCTGGAAGCATTTCTAATGTGCTTTTACAGAAAAATGGTAACAAAATTAAATCAAACGCACAATCTCTGAGAAAAATGGAAGAAAAAATAAGTTCGATGAGCTCTTAAACGTCAAGAAGGGACGACCGATTGGGCCAATCTTGAGTCACACATGCATCTTGAGATATGATGGACGCAATCGTTGAGTTAAATGTCAACGGAATGAATAGCAATGTAGGCTTTGATTGAAACATAGAGAAGGTAGGTGAGGATGTCAAAGAAAACATAAGACTTAAATAGTTTAGTTAGTAGAAGAACCGACTACGGAGCTAAATCATACTATACATAGGTAGTGATGAAAGACAAGTCATCTGTCACTCCGTAATAAGGAAAATTGGTGTTAACTACGCGTGCATCAGGCAAGGGTAACTAAATGTTACGATACTATGAAGGAAATTAACTTTAGTTTAATGGTTTAAGTATTTTCTTTGGTATATTCATCTTTGGCCAACTTAATTTTCAGCATTCAGCGTGCATTAGTCTAAATATTACACCACAATTCGGGCTTAGCTATTCTAGTTAGCCAATTATAATGTAGCCTTTGGAGTATGATGATCAGAAAAGTCATTGATCCAATTAATTTCAGTTAATTTAAACGATTTATCACAAATTAATAACTTACGGTCTGAGAGTGAACTCCGTACGAATTATTCGCGTAAGATCGTGATAAAAACGGAGTTATAATGAAAATCTTCCGAAATTTTCACCAACGTAATGGGGATACGTTCTAATTACTTAATCAAAATTTACCTACCCATTATACTAACGGCGTATACTAAATAAGGAGACGGTAAAGTCGAATTTTCCCTCTTCTTTTTTATCGTATCCAGGACTCTTACCGTGAATCCCAATCGATAGTTTGCTAATGCAGCAGCATTTTCATATAAATGTTATCCTTCGAGGCGCATGGTAGGATATGGTAATTTGCCAGTCGAGTGAATAATATTTTGCTAAAAGTTTTAGGCAATAAATTGGGAATATAAGGTTGGTTATATTTTGTTTCTTTACATTATTATTATCTTATCACCCAAGCTTTATCATATCTTTTTTAAATCCTAGCCTCTCCATCTAAAAAATTAAAAAACATTTGCATAAGTGTAACTCTTAAAAATGCAACTTTAGAATTGACCTATTTCCAATTCCCCTTTCAATTTTTTGTAAACTGGTGATACATTTAGCCTCAATTGCTCATTTAAATAAATTAGAATGCTTCGGAAAACGTTCGATCTCTTTGAATACGGAGAGTTGAACAAAAGAGTTTACCTTTGGAGAAATTTCCAAGTCAGATGAGGTAAAGCTCAAGGCCACCTCCGAAACATTCTTTGCCTTGGGGAGGATTCTAAAAAGGCGACCCATCATCAAGCTCTCCCCTCAGGTATGCACATACAAAATAAATATATGCAGAAATAAGTTCATTGCTCTCAAGCCAAGCAGAGTCTACAACGAGAAAGTAGTTGTATTGGAGCGGAAAAAAAGATCTCCAAGTATTTTTACTACCTCTGGGGCATGGAATTCATGCATCAGGGTATCTGCCCTTGTTCTCCACCAAGATTTCAGGAAAATCTGATATTCAAGACTTTCTCTACTTCTATACTTAGATATACGCGTCCATAGTCTTATCCCTAATTAAAATCTGACACCTCCTGTAAACAACAAAATTTTATATTCAATGCGCTTACTAAACGAACAAGTTGCCTGCATCTTTGGTATTATACATGATTGCAACTAGGTACTAAGAGAAATATTTGATCCGCTGATCAGAAGGTCTCCGGAAAGCTATGGTACGAACGATTACAACAGCAGAAACTGAAGACTATTAGTTTTCGAATGCTGATAAAAAACTGGGTGCGTAAAGAATAGAATCAATGCATCAAGAATTTATGCGACAGGGTACGTGGAGGTGTAGTGACTAGAGTAATGGCCTCCCATTCCAAGGTCTTGACTTCGAATACCTGAACGGCTAGCAGTTTTCAATCGTATACCAATACCAGCTTGAGTACAGCGTGAGGAGTAAGTCGGCGCCAGTAATCCGTCCGTCGGATAAGACAGTAATCCGTGAACCCCTTGGCACCTTTCGTTAACAACAGGTTATTGCCGACTTTCAGTTTCTTTCCCTCATACGCTGAAAAACACTCCCTCTACCTAATTACCCACCTACTAGACTGACTATATGGTGCAAATGATCTAATCCCTCGGTCATTTGCCCCGGAGAACTCCTACTAGTCATAAAAAAGTGGCTGAAAAGAAAATTCTAATGAATTCTGATAAAAATATGTGAACAGTCAACCTCATTGGTATTCAGTTCCTTGGCATAAAATAGGCAATTTGCCGTTTTAAAGGCAACCGTTGAGGGAAAGTGAGCTGAGAGAATGGCAAAGAAAGTTCCTCAGGTAAAAAAGAATAGTAGAAATCATTCAGAGTTGGTGATCATGGATTTTTAGCAATTCCAATGACTGCATCTACATTATAACCTGCGAGCCACCATGACGGTGTGTGGCAGGGTTTGAAGATCTCCAAACATGCACTATTGACATGCAACTAGGCTACTGCATGGGAATATGCTAGTTAATAGGGTAATATGCATCTTCATGGTTAGTATCTACGTAGTAATACAGGGATTTTTAGTGCATACATCGTGCACTACAGACGGCTCCCACTCCCACCAGATGCGCATGGTTCTTGGTTGTTTATTTTGAACCACGTAAAAGCCTTTTGGAACAAAAGTGCCAATTCAAAAGTGCCAGAACAAAAATGCCAAACTGAAAGTGCCAAAGACCACATGTGACAAAAGCCTTAAATGCCACTTAATTAAAATGCCAATTATAAAATATGCCAAAATTATTTTTATTTTATATCAATTTTTACGTATAAACGTGGATATGGTAACTTACATTTTTTTAAATATTCAAGGACAGTGCCATCTTCTTTACAAACTTCGTAATTTGCTACCATATTGAAAATTCTACGATCAACTTCTTGGTAATGGCTAGTTGGCATTCTTCGTACACGCTGCCCCAAGGAGATTTGGCTTAAAATTGTTTCTGTATCTCCTTGTTCTCGTTGTATTTCAACTAGGAAAGCATAGAGACTTGGATGTTTCTTTCCCATTAGCAACTGAAGCCTGTTGTGCCACCCTTCAGAGGCATTGTTAGTTCTTGATGTCCCTTCCAGAACTGAGGTATAATGGTTCCATAAAGCAGGTGCATAGCAAACCGGGACAGCTCGCCTTCTTCCTCTGGCTGCGCGGCCTCTTATATACGTCACCTCAAAGTAATCTACTACATTTATGAAACTTTCGGGAGCTTGATCCGCAAATAAATCAAAAACTTCTAGTACATCGTCAACTGGTACAAAGCTCAGAGCACACATCATTTTAGGGGCATTTCGTATGGAGCTATCATCTGGGTTTTGATAATCAACTTGTAACCCTTCCGCTTGGACGCGCCGTTATACGCTCTAGCACAGATGAAACAGACACAATTTTATATTATTACCTAAATGATTCTGTACTCCGTTGATTATCGCCACCTCAAAATCCGTCATAACGGACGAGGGACGTTGAATTCGGATGCCAGCTTTCTCCGCTTTTGAAATTATCACTTCGATTACTTTTGAATAAGATGACTGAGTTTTATTTTGCATTAACGCATATACCAGGGGTAATGAAATGGTAGTTTCACGTTGTACAGACACTGAACCCATTACGGCAAAGAGTTAGAAAAAAAGAGTTGGCACTACACTGAAGGTGCCGTCGACATACCATGTCTGTGATTTGAAAAGTTGTCTTAAATTATGAGTTGATGAAAAAATAATAATTCGAGCATCAAGAGATAACTGTTATCTTTGTAAGAATCATACAGCAAAAAATTTTCTCCATTTTTAATTATTCGATACCTGTCTGGAATTTCTTCAAAGTCTTCGATTGAGGTTGGATTTGTAGGTAACTGTTTTAAGCGCTCACCCTGAATTTGTTTCCGAATATTTTCTCTTTCGGGAAGTTGAGCTAGAACTGCTTTCGGAGCATCTTGCAAACGTCTCATGATTCTACTGGGAGGCTCATCCGGGTGTTTGGACGCTTGCCTCGACATGCTCGTTAGTAATTTAAGAGCTTGAACTTCCTCTGGATTTGGAGCATGATTGTGGGATTCCACATCACCGCCTTTTTTCACAACAATGTTTCCTTCATCATCGACAGTGGAGGTTAGGCGAGCAGAGCATTCTCTATGGAATTTGCACCTCCAGTATTTGCTTGCAGCAGAAGATGAATGTTTGATATAAATATACCCTTTGTAACACAAATATGAAGTTTATCCTTTTATTACAAGTTCCGCCATAATACAAGAAATTTTATGTACAACCAGATCAAAGTCGGAAAAATGTGAATACAACAACACAACAAATATTTCTTTGACGTTGCTATGGGAACTATGGGAACAATTTTGGCATTTCATAACTTTGGCATTTTATAACTTTGGCATTTTATAATTTTGGCATTTTATAATTTTGGCATTTAATAACTTTGGAATTTAATAATTCTGGCACTTTTATGATTGGCACTTTTGAATTGGCACTTTTGTACTCGAATCCGTAAAAGAACGACTCAATGGCATGAAACAAGTCGCATGAATTGAATTATCGAAATGAATTAAAATTCCCATCAATACGTGTAACTAACCGAATATTCTACCTATACCTATAATTAATACGTACCTATAACTAATAACTATAACTATATACCTACAACTAATAACTATAACTACACACCTATAACAAATAACTATAACTATATACCTATAAATTATAACTATAACTATATACCTATAACTAATAATTATAACTATATACCTACAACTAAATCTGTCTAACTGTATAACTAACCTGTCTATCCCTTTTCTATGTTGCCTATTGTGATCTCCTATAGTATGCGGGAAAAATGACATTTTAAATATATGGATACGACAGTTCTGGATCTCTCTAATCTTCTTAATCGTATCAAGCCTAGCATAATATGCAGGGGTTCTTAATATCCATCTAATGTCATCCGTAAACAAATCAGCTTCAAATTTACTTGAAAGGTTTAATATAAATTTTAACCTACATTCTGACAGTAATTCCCATCCTAGTTCTTCTAGTAAACTGGTAACGATAATACAATGGTTATATCACACCGTTTAGCCTATCACGTTAATTCAAAGACAAGCAAACTTCCATGTCCTCGGTGGTATTCAAAACCTCGAAGTATGGGTTAAGAGGCCAGGACATTACCGACATGGCTACTACCAAGGCCGGCAGATAATTTAACACAGAGATTACTTGCCTGATAGGGGTCATGTATAAAACTGCGTCCAATCAACCTTAATCTTCACTTCACTTCACAAGATTGCTAGTGATGCTTATGACATACCCAGAGAGCCACATGCCTGATGATATCGAGGGAATAAAGTGCTCCAAAAGGGTGATGCCCCCTCGTGAAACTGAAACGAAAACAATTTTTGACAACTCGTATTTTCTGTGAAGTGAAATTTTGTTCACTAGGCACTGTATTTTCACGACATTCCACGTACTTACGATTGGTTGGAAAAAGATGAACTCGACGCGCTCGAGGTATCGACATTTTCAGCACAAAAAGCCTAAAAACACGGCATCCATTTTGCAATTTACTCCGTCAGTGTTGGACGTGCTAATACCTTTTGCTCCGTTGTCACCGCATGTCGGTCGAGGTCTAAAATGAGAGGAAGTCTGTGACTCCTTTTTGAGGTATTCAGGCCACAGCAGCTACACAGAGTACCCACGCCTTTTTCTTTCACATCGTTGACGGGGGGTTCAGGAGGCACGGTGGATAAAGACATGATTTACGCTTGAGAGCGTAAATGTCGAAGCCATAAATTACAATCACATAATGCTCGTTTGTACCCGGAAATGGGACCTTAAATAGCTTCACAAGATTTCATCGCCTGCTTACAGTACAGTTTTCACACTCTTTTGTGAATTATACGAAAAACCTCAGTGACTGGTCCCATTTACTGCTAAAATCAACAGCCATGCGGCCGAAATTATGCAGAGAACAAAATACTTATAATCTGCCAATTATGTGTGGGGACAAGTTAAACGTGAGACAAAACATTAAATGTAAAACCTACACTCTTGTCTACGTCCCTTTCACGCTTATATTATCCGGTAAATTTCTTTTATTTCCCCATTATTTATGAAGTTAAAGCTAAAAAAATTACGGGTTCAGAAATATTATGCATTGTTTCATTCCATATGGAGCTGTTGCATGAGGAAATGTTGGTTATTTATTAATTCAGAAGTGATATTATTTCCTAGAATTATCCAGAAGGTGAAATAAGTTCCAGGAATAGGGTTGGGAAGAAAAATTATTTTCCGGCTACGAGAACAACAAATCAATATTCAGTAAAATTCGAGATGAGAAGACTGATTAAAAATGATGTTGACAAGTGGTAGTCACGGTATTCCGAAACCCTACCGCCTCTGGTAAAAAACAACTTTCGATTCTATTACAGGTAGTTTGCGGAATCATTAGCAACAAGTTATAAACGTATGTGGTAAGCCCCAGAACCCATAAAATATTCACCACCGCTTGGCAAATCGATCTATCAAACGAAACATTCAGACGAATGTTTGAAAAACATTATCGTAATTCCTATGAAACTATAATTAATTTAAACAAAGTGCTCACGGCGGTATACAAGAAATATATTACCTGAATCCATAAATAATAATGACGGTCATGATAGTATTTACAAATCCTTTTTTTAAGGTATGGACGAATAAACTCCAGTGATATGAATGGTCACGAATTGATTCGATACGATAGAGTGGGGAAACGCTCCAATTTAAAATTGTTATTTCAGAGGGATACATTAACTATGATTAACAAATCACAGGAATATCATGGGCAAGGACCAATAAATTTTGTGATCTGAATTATGACGTATATTCTGACTCGTCAGTTACTTTTCTTCTTCAACAAAAATTTCAAAGTCCACCTTATGCTTAGTCAACGAGAGTTCAATTAAATTTTATTGAAAGCGAGGAAGTAGTTAGTAGTATAATATAGAACACACCATACATTAATAGTGCTATCTTAAGACTGATGGATTAGACCATGCGATTCCCTTGCAATGAAAATTACGACACTTAAGGACAAAGAAATGTCACAATCCCAACATTTACAGCCATATGCTTCAGATTTGGTAAACAAATTCTACTATGGAGAAAATAAATGAGGGGGATATAAACAAGTTCCCCAAAATTTGTGTTTCTGTCAATTAATAGCCGACGAAAGTTTGATTTCATTTAGCAGAAGGAGAGAATAGACCTACTTCAATGTGACTGAAAAACAGGATGTTCGGTGGAGATGCATGAAAAGACGTTGATTAATAATTAATACCCAGATATATCCAAACGCATTATAATGTTATGCTTTGTTTTATAGAGAAGAATTAAAAATATATAACTGAAAATTTTCCGCTAAAAGTCCATTGATGGAAAATTAAAAGCTGGTAATTACAGCTTAAGGTTTTTTAAAAAAGTATCAGTAACATATTTAAAATCGAAAATGAAAATCAAACATCCACCAGAACCCAGAATTATAGCTAATAAAATCGGTAATTAGGTTATGATGGGATCATGTATTTCAGCTCAAAGAAAATTTTGGAAATATTTTACTGTTAGCTATTAGTAGTAGGCCTATTTTGTGGAAACAATATGGAATTCTGTTCAGCTCAACAATGTACTAATCGCTAATTAATGAATCCCTTCCTTCTTGCCATGATAGATGAAAGTTTATGCGTAGAAAATAATTCCTTCATGAATAAAATATAGGTGTTTTAAATTATATTTTACCAGAGTACAAATTAATGATAAAATGTATCCTTAAAATGCAAATTTTCTGAATTCAGTACTAAGAAACTTTTCACTCGCTTTGTAATACCGAACTACAAAAGATACTTAGCAAATTTGTTGTTGCTGTTTTCATACTGAACGTATGACGCTTCTGCTTTTTGTCACTCGTAAAAATGCTAAAAAAATCTTGACGTCCATGATAGAAAAGCTGATACTCTAGAAAATCCTGTAGAAAATTTCAGGTCCATGTAGCAATGGGGAAATATTATTATATTACTAACATGAACCTAAAATAATTAATTGCGTTTTATTTCAAGGCCTGGAAACGATGTTCGATTGAATTATTTATGTGTAATGCATTGCATTATTATGAATATTTACATGAAATTCGGCATGATATCAATTCTAAAATATACAATTTGTGTTAAGCAGTGCTGGAAGGATCCAGGTTTTTTCTCGGATCCGGATCCGGAAACGGATCCTTGCCTGGGTTTTGGATAATTAGTATCAGATACTGGATTCTGAATTTCATTCCTTCTCTAAACCTAGAATTTTAATATACATAGAAAAACAGCAACAACAGTATTTTCTAAAAACAAGTATATTTAAGAAAATATCATCGTCCTATCATCTATGTGGATAATATTTTCCTGGATCAAGATTTATGCATGCAATAACTATATCTTATTACCTATATGTTCACAGAGAGGACGCACTAGGCGGATGCACAATAATTCACACAAAAAGACACAACACAAAACATAGATACATGAATAAAGGAGACACTCACAAAGTAGACTAGGAAACGTTTCAACACTCATGACGCCATTCTCGATCCGGAGAGAGTGATGTTCTCCGCGGAGAGTGAGGGGGTGGAAAGGGAAAAGGGTGGGGGAGGGGGGGGCTGGTGGTGGGGAGGAAAAGGTGACCAATAAGGACTCTCAATGTTGCTGATTGAGGCCTGGATACTCCCATCAAGAATGGCGCCATGAGCGTCGAAACGTCTCCTAGTCTACTTTGTGAGTGTCTCCTTTTTCCATGCATCTATGTTTTGTGTTAAATGTCTTTTTATGTGTATTATTGTATATCTTATTACTTCTAATATAGGGTTGCCTTTCCTTATCACATACTCATAAAAAATGATTTTTTTAGTCTGTACGACTATTCTTTAGAGTGCAGTTAAAGAAACATTATAAGTTTATTTACATTAATATTAGAATTATTTTCCATAATATAAGATCCTAGTGATGGCGTATTGAATCATCCTCCATTCAGAAAGGTTTAAATGTAATTATAGAAAAAAGACTTCCGAATGTATCACACGCCAAGAATAATATAATATAGAGTATTAAATGATAAACAAAATAAAAAAATCTACATTAAATAGGGCACATTAACTAGGGTACATGAACTAGGGTTGCTGCTATTAATCAAGTCCTTGAATCCTATCAGTCTTTTTTACAAACAAAAAAAATTATTGCGGCCACGAGATTCCATTTAACACTAGGACGCCCAGGATTCCCGACATCATTCAACGCCCAAATGGGGTCATTTTGACCCCCGGTAATTAATAAGTTAATTTATCACAAGGAATTTATATTTTTACATTTTTAGTGTTTTTCATTCAATGATGTCCTAATTCTTCACATTCATCGATTTTTTCAGTTCCGTATTTTAATATTTTTCTCGATATAACTATTTATTGAAACACCAACTTTGAGTGTTGGAATCATTTTCTCGATTTTCTTCAATTTCATTTTTCTTGCCTAAAATGGTGACACGCAGTAAACAACAAATGTTATATACTTTATTAAAATGTATTTATTTATTGTTTTTGCAGTTTGAACTGTTGAATTATGAATGATTTGTCCTACCAAAATTAGAAATACCATCAGAAAAAATGTAAAAAAATTTAGTAGCCTAATGACAATAGTTTTCATCATCATCAGTATTTCAATCCCGTGATTGGTTTACTGCAGCCCTCCATTATGCCCTATTTCGTGTTAATTCCCTCACACTATGTTATGCTTCCTCTTTCACGCCCTTCTTTATTTGCCCCTTGATCTTCGTCGCGGGTCCTTCCCTTCAATCTTCCCGTCTAATATATTTTTAACTAATTCATTGTGCCTCAAGGTATATCCAATCCATCTGTTTCTTCTATGCCGTAGGGTTTTCCACATTGTCCTTTCTTCATCTGTTCTTTTGTACACCCCTTCATTCCTCACTTTATCTGTCCATTTAATCTTCAACATTCTCCTCCAGCACCATGTTTCGAAGGCTTCAATTCTTCGCTGGTCTGCTTTCTCGATTTTCCATGTCTCTGATCCATAGAGTACCACGCTCCATACGATAAAGGGCTTCCTTGTTTGCAGCCGTAGGTTCTTTGAGCACAGTAGTTGTCTCTTCTTCATAAAAGCTTCCTTAGCTTGTGCTATTCTTTGCCTGATGTCCGTTGAGCTTCTTCCATACCAGGTTATAGTGCTGCTGAGGCAGGTGAATTTCTCCACTTGTACCAAATTCACTCGAATTGTGATATTTGCCCTAAGCTTCTCTCTTCCGCACACTAGGATTTTAGTTTTCTTCTTGTTGATGCTCATATTATACCTATTCTTGAAGTACTTGGTCCATAGTAGTCAGGGATGCATGTAGGTCCTCTAGACTTTGTGCTACAACTGCAATGTCATCAGCAAACCAGAGCATATTTATTTCTTCGCCATTCACCTTGATACCCTTGATACCAATTTCCTCTGTGTCTCTTATTGCTTCTTTCAAGTATATATTGAATAACGCTGGGGAGAGGTTGCATCCTTATCTGAATACTTCATTTATTTTGTCTTCTATCTTCCTTCCGTCTTTTATTTGTATTGTGGTGACCTGGTTCTTGTAGAGACTACATTTTACTGTACTGTTTACGTGTATCATTTTCTCGGCCAGTATCCTTCAGCTGAGCATTGCCTCCCTAGCTTCTTGGTTTTTCTTGAATACGAATTGATTTTCTGAAAGATTCCCTTCGATCTTCCCTTCCATTCTTCTGATAATAATCTTAGTAAGTATTTTCGATGTGTGTGACACCAGGCTAAAGGTACTCTGTTCTTCACATTTCTCTGTCCTTGGCTTCTTCGGGATTGCAACCATTTCACGCTTCTGGAAATTCTCTGCTGGCCTTCCACTGCCATAGCTATATTTGATTATTCCAAGGGTATCTATTGCTTTGACCCCGAGTGCCTTGAAAATAGTGAATGAATATCAAATAGTGAGCTTACTTTTAGATCCACCCCTCCTAGTGTCTCTACTGAGTTCATCAAATGGGTACTTATCGTCACATTCTGAGAATTCTGTTTATTTTTCACAAGTTTCAAATGTCAGCTTGCCGTTGGATTTGTCAAATGAACACTCTCCACCATTGACTCATCTTATTGAATCATATGCAGCTCAACAAGAATGTCAGCAGAACATTATGCTGGTCTTTGAAAAATTTTTGATTACAGCTATCTTCAAAATAACGATCACACCACATATTCGTCCCTAGAAGCCATGACCAATGGGCAACCAATACACAAACTTCACTTACTGTAACTGTGAGAATGAGTTCTAAGTTTGAGGATTTACCTTGTGGAACCATTCGATTCGAAAATAAAAAGCACCTTGTACATTCCATGCAAAGGTTTTATAGGTTTATACCATGGTTTCGACAATATCAATCTTGATAATGACATATATTGCCAAAATCATGGTAGTAACCAATGAAACCTTTGTGTGGAATGTACAAAGTGGTTTTTTCTTTTCCATTGTGGGAACAAGTTTTATTCTCCACTCATCATCCGAAGAGAGCTAATCAGATTTGGAGTCAACTAAGTAGATAAATTCCATGCGAAAGTGGTAAACAAAATTGCATTCTCCTCACTCCACAGAGATTGACAATGTATGATGATGTCAACAAAATAATTACTAAATATTCCACATGTAAGCAAAACGAAAAGTGAGGACGTGATGGGGAAAGGAAACAAAACTGTTTTGGAAACTGATACGAACTTGGAAGATAAGAAACTGAATGAAAAAGATAAGATGACAGAGCAGTGAACACATATGCAGCAAAATGTTACAAAAATGCAAATAAAAGGACCTTTAGCAGAGATAAAGCGCGCAAATGAACGCTTGGGTCAAAATGACCCCATTTGGGCGTTCAAGGTAAAATACAACTTAACTCATCAATGGATTATTTTAGGAATGTAAAAATTTACGTAATTAAACACCTATTAAAATTATTAAAAGTCACGAGAGGAAATTCTGTTCTCTTAAAAAATGAGATCAAAAAATAAATTTAAAAATACAATTGGGTCAAAATGACCCCTATGGGCGTTCTAGTGTTAAAGGAGTAGCTGGGGATTCCATTTTAAGGCCAAAAAAATTATTATAGCTGCTAAACTAGTAATTATGCAGTTTATTATTAATAATAACCTTTAAATGAAATTTGAGAGTTTTATATTCATAAGGAGAGGTTGTGTAACTCGGATCTTAGAATGAGGTGATCCTTTTTTCATGCTACTTGAAGCAAAATTTAAAAAATATGTGTCTTGAGTTTTTCTACTAAAGCTTTGCAAGAAAAACTAGAATGACATGCATTCTCCGAACTCAGACAAGCTGACAATAGTAGAGTGGGGTAGTGTACAGCAAGTAATCAAGTTCGATTCTTATTGCTATTTATAGCTTTTCTTTCAGCCTTGGAATAAAAAATTTTATCATCCTTAATTTTCAACCATTGTATGTAGATGCTATCTTTTTGTACTTTTATTGCTTAGACTATATTTACGACTGCATCATTCAATAATACATTGTAAAGTTAACATAATGTTTCCACGGTTTTCATTCAGCAATAAATTATTTTTACAAAAACTTTCACTAATGCCAAATTTTATCATTTTTATGTTTAATATTATGGATGTGCGAGTAGTACCCGCGACTACTCGAATAGAGGAAATATTCGATATTCGAGATCTCGAATAATGATGCTAAATAAAAGACCTCGAATACTTTTAAATATCGCGCCACACACCATAGGGCGCCCATACCATACGCATCCATACGAAGTCTTAGGTAGTTAACTCTGCGACAACGCAGAGAAATCTGGACCGTAACAGAGTCCTTTAGATTGCCAAATAATAACTATAAAGTGGCCTGGTGGGGGAATAGCGTTGAATTATATCGTCCAAAGGACTCTGGACCATAAAAGCATTCAGCTCGCTGGTAAGCATGTTGACGAACTAGATTAAATTCGCAGTGAAGATGTAGGTACCGTTCTGTGTACCGTTAACGAATTGCATACCATAGCGTCTAACTTATTTTTATTCTATTGATTTTTTTCTAGATGAGATATTGCTTCTACTACATCATCATCACCCACTGAATTCACTCTGCTAAAATTATCTAGTCTGCAATAATTGTCAAGCTATGTTGAGAGGTTGTTCCTAGGTGTTCGAGCGTGGTGTTGATGCGCTAATTTTTGCATAATGATAGGATTCGCTACATTAATTATGGTTTAAAGACAACAGTTTCAACGAATGGCATGCCGTCAAAATTGTGGCAGTAAGAATAACTCCTTTTAAATAATAATTACGTCTTTTCGACGTAAATAACGCGAGAAAACCTGTAATAATGCAAAGTGGAAGAACGTTTGTCTTTGTGTGTATCGTCAATGGTTGCCGCTCGATACAAAATTCGTTAAGATTATCGCTCTACTTAATATATTTTCAACCTTGATTTCAAAACTACAACTTTTCTTCCAAATCTAGAGTACTTGCAAAAGTAGTTTTCTGAACACAACTCGAAAGTGTACGACTCTTGCAGCAATTAATTATAAAAATAAAATTTGAAAGCATTCAATAATATAAAATTCAAAAGTATTCAATTCAATACGAAAAAATTACATTTACTTTTAGATCGCGAGTCACGATGTTAAATAGTTCATCAAGTATATGGCGCCATTTTCAGTTATTAGAAACGAATAACAAATTTTCTGTGTTCAACTATTGTGCTTGCAAAATATCGAGGGGAGGAAAATCCCATGCAACTCCTCCACTATGGGCTCATCTGAAGAAAAAACATACTAATTTTCAGACATAGAGAAAATAATTCCTCTTCCACGTCCAAAGACGACACAAGAAGAATTAGACGTGGAAACTGACGATGTATATGATACTGAAACTGCAAGTTATCTTCCCAGTCCAATTGCCAATCCCAGATTTTCACACGGTTTATTTGATTCTAATGATGCTGACAGTGTTTCCTTAGATAATTCATGATTTAAAATTCACCATCCCCCTAAAGTTCCCTCATGAAATAAAAAGAGTTTTAAATCCGGTGACAAAATGAGTGCATTTATTATAAAATTGACTGAAGAAATGACTTGCCTTGACAATCAACCTATATCAGTAGTGGAAATAATGGTTTTCGTAAACTGACCAGTCACTAATCAAGATACACTCTTCCGTCAAGAAAATATTTTGCAAACAAAGTTATTCCGGATGTGTAAGAAGAAAAAAAAGAAAAAAAAACAAGAAAATTTGTTGTCTGAAGCTAAATACGTGGCTCTTACAACAGACCAATAGCCACCAATGACTACATGATTTGACAGCTCATTTTTTGGATTTAAATCATGCTTATCGTCATGAATGCTAAGAATGTGTGCCATGTCTTGAGCTTTCACACACTGGAGTGAATATTCGCAACTTCATCACACAAACTGTTGAAGATTAGAGTTTGAATAACAACATTGTATGCATTGTCAGGGATAATGGGAGGAACACAGCTCTGCACTTGAAGGTAGTTCATTTGATCACATTTCCTGCTTTGTTCACACTTCATCAGTGATTAAAGACGGCATCCTCAGCAAACTGATGGTGAACGATCTTGCAGCAAAATGTCGCAGCATTGTGGGTCACTTCAAGCATTCCACTAATCAACGAAACAACTGAAAATGGCCCAAGTACAGCTGAATATTAAAGAGCATAAGCTCATCCAGGATGAACCCACAAAATGGAACTTCCTTTTGCAAATGAAGAGGCGTCTTCTGGAGGAGAAGCAAGCAATAGCTGCCTCTAACCTGAGTTTTAATGCAGACATAACTCCACCACAATGGGGGGCTATCGAGCAATTGCTTGATGCTCTGGATGTTTATGAAAGAGCAACATTTGTTGCTAGTAGAAGTAGTGTGACCGTTTCTGAAGACATCCCTCATGTGAATAGCATCATGAATTTCCTTGAAACTACAAAGTATCCACACAGTACCCTGTAAGGCCTCACCAATGATTTGTTGTTTCCCATCATAAGTCTGTATAATTTTTTGGAAAAAGATCAATTATACATATTTGCCAAAATTCTTGATCCATGATTCAAAATCAGTGTTTTCTAATATTCAAATAATGTTGAAATGATAAAAAATTAATTCTCTTTGGAGATGACAGGTCTATCTGAACAATGTTACTCAAAACAAATGGATAGCTCAAGGAAAGTGCAAGTGAAAAAAACTGATGTAAAGTATGAACACACAATGTGGGGAATTTATGCCAAATTAATGCTAACAGCACCAGTTTCTAGCAGAAAGAGTTAGGAAACTCCAGAGGAAAAAATTAGAAGATACCTAGCAGAAGATTTGCTTCCCCCTAGTGAAAACATTTTTGATTACTGGAAAATGAACAGTCTGTATTCTCACTTGAATCAATTATCTTCAAAGTATAAATACTCCGCATGCAACAGTTTTTTATAAGCGACTCTTCAGCACCTCAGGTTTAATTTGTGACCATAAAAGAAGCGGATTAGATCCTGAACGTGTGAGGATGCTTGTATTCTTAAATAAAAAATCTGCAGTAGGTAATAACTTTCAAATGATATTATTGATTTCATAAAATATGAAATTTTAAAATAAAAAGGTACCCTATATAATTTTATAGAGTATACCATTTTAAAAATGCAGAAATGAAATACATTAGTAAAATATTTAGTATACAATATTCAATTCTAGTATTCGAGATATTCGAGCAATGACTTAATATTCGAATTCGATATTCGAGTTCGAGAAATTTGCTATTCGACTCATCTCTATTTAATATGTTGACTTATAAATTGACATGAAATTTCTGATAGTCTCCTTTTTAACTGCCTCCTTCCATTACCCTAGGAATACAGCATGGTCTGTATTCCTAGGCAGTGTTATGGATCGAACTCGCGACCGGCAGTACAATAGCTTTCATTTTTAACAACTACGTTATCATCAGTTCATGTGAGTCTGGCGAATGCAGGCGACCCGCGTGATATTCTGCTTCATTTTTTTCGCGTATCCGGGTCTATGGAGAAAAAAGCCAAGACATGTATTTATTTATTTTGTTCTAGTGGCACGGAAATTTTTTTTATCTCATTTAGTGACCCGAAATACAGATCCTCTCCTTGTCAGCATCTACCGTACGTATATTCCATTCGCGGGGCGCATCGATCCTTAAGCAGTGAGATTTAAAAATCTCACATTGGGATCCGAATTTGTGCTGTGTTCGAATTTTATTTCAGTAGTGAATGTAATGAAAGACTCGTGGATTTTTAGATCCGACCCGACCTACCCGAATTTTGAGTGATACTTTCTTAAATCTATTTTAAACAAGGTAAGTATAAACATGTTAGTATTCAGATATAGGAGCTTGAAATTAAAGATGATAAAATTTTCGATGCAATGACTAAAAGGAAAAATTTAACTGCTAAAGCGATCGAACACAGCGCAGTTTCTATGAAGTTCGCTCTCGTTGTCCGCCGGATGCCGGCGAATGTAGGCTACCAGCGTGACATTCCTCGTATTTTTTTTTCTCGCGATGCCGGGGTAATGGGGAAAAAAGTCATATTTCATTATTTTGCTTCTAGTTGTACGGAAAAATTTTCATCATATTTCGTGACCTGAGTTATACAACCTCTTCCTGGCAATATCTACCGCACCTACACGCCATTCACGGGGCGCTTCGATCGCTAGGCCACGAAAATTATAAATATACGATCCGGATCCGATTTTACTCCCTGTCTTAGGATCCGTATTCGGAACCGAGTGAAGTGAAAGACCCGCGGATCTTTGGATCCGACGGATGCGATCCGACCATCCCTGGTATTAAGATGTCACTAAAATAAATATTTTGTGTAAACTCATAGGATAACCCCATGAAATTTTTTAAAATTCCGTGAATTAGTTCACTGCTAGAACAAGCATGAGAAAAACGGTTACTTTAACAAAGGCTATTTTCGGAAAACTCAAAAGCAGCTCTAAATTGCCAGAGGCAAGAATATATATATAACATCGTCAGGAATACAGAATTTTAATACACCAACCAACTTGAAAGCCTTCATTGTTTATATCAAAGCGCGAGTTCTGTTGCTGCTGTTTTGAACTTTTCACATTCATAATTTTAACATGTTTGTATGGGAATACCGCGAAAGGGAAAAACATTATAATGGCTTTTTTAACCGCCAGTAGATTATCATATGTGAATAATTTATAGTGTATCCGTAATAGAGGTCGGTAGGTATTCTGTTGATTTGTCACCTCTAGGTAATTACCTCATTATTTTCGGGAGCAATTTGTCAAGATGGAATGAAAACGGCAATCATTACTGACTAACCAGTTACATTGATAACTTGCGTGCCTAGTAACCCAAAGTAGCGGATTAAAATCCCACCTCAAGCAAGGGTTTTTTAAATGTATTGTATATAAGGTGATAACCTATCAACTAGAATGCACATAAATAGCTGACTCTACTACAGCTACCATTTGCATGTATGTTTATCTATATCATTTGCAAAAGCTGAAAAAGGAAAAGTATAGGATCATCGGTACGTTTCCGTTAGTGTCGTAAAGTAATACTGACATTTAGCAATGAAGAAAATTCATACCAAATCCAGAATTTATGCAGGAAAGTCTGCAGCAGAGAAAGTAGTATGGTTAGAATATTGAGCTGCATATCGGAGAGCCCGGATACACGCCATTGATACCTGAAGTCTACCCTCTAACCACATTGACCTTCGGGTTGATCACCGTGTTGGCAATAGTTACATAGTGTAACGTAATTAAGTCATGATAACCAATATGTAGGGTAGGCATTATAATCAGTATTAGCACTGGCTCTACGTGGTCATTCACAACAATGTAAAGCTAAGTAGATAGACTTTTACAGACGAAGTTGGAGATTTTCTAAAATGCAACACACAACAATGTGAAAATGCGGAATAATAGAGAAAGAAGGAACTGCTGTTGAATAAATTGACACCCGCAGGTTGGATTGAAATGCACATGTTAGAAGCATGACACATAAAAGATGACAAAGAACAGTAATTGAGTAGAAATAAGATAACAAGGGAAAAAATTAACACCAAGAGCAGAATGGACGGAGCAAACAAAAAATGATATGGGAGGAAGCTAAGAGAAGATCAGTTTAAGGATAGAGGGACGCGGCGATTGGGATTGGGTGAAACGACCAATGGAGCTGTGAAAAAACTCGCACTCATATTGATACCAAGAAGTACACTAGATATTTTCTATACTAATATACGGAGTACTTTACTAAGAATGCCTGTCACAACGCAGTGAAATAATGAACGGAATGCCATTGAAAATATACTACTTCCGGGATTCAAATTTCGGTTCGTGGGATGGAAAGCCGGTACAATATCCATCTCAGGAAACCGATATTTACGACGTTTAACTTTGATAATTGGTACACTCTATTACAGTTATTTTTCATTCCCAACCGAGAAACTGCATAGGAAAACGGAGCAGGGGCAGCCGGAGGTTTACAGCTGTGAATAGCTTTCTTGAGTTCCTTGTGTAGGCTTCCGCGGGTTAATCGAAGTGTTAATGCTGATCTTCCGGGTTTTACTCCGCATTGGCCCATGTTTCCTCGGATAATAGTTTCGCCGCAAACATGAACAACAGAGGGTGTTAATGAACAAGAACAGCCTGCTGAGACCGTCTGCCGTAGCAGAGCGCACATGGACGCACATACGCACAGCATTAAATTTGGAGAGGCAAAGCTTACCACCCAAGAAAAGCGACCGAAATTTAGGCCAACAAAAACAATAACAATTCCAACAGGGAGGATAGCTACGCTCCCGCAAACGCGTGGAAGGAAGGCATCCCAACAGCCAATCACAGAAAACCTGACTCCTACCGGGGGAGCGGGTTGGTGTGGTGGCTAGAGTACTGGCCTCCCAAACCGAGAGCCTGGGTTCGATTCCCGGCAGTGGCGGATTTTTCAGTGGAAAACCGGTCCCCACTTGAGTGCCTAGTGGAGGGAATTTCAAGTTCAGCACTCCGTCCGTCGGATGGGACGTTAAGCCGTAGTTCCCTTGGTGCCTTTTCTAAAGAGTAGGCTAATGCCGGGCCTTCGGACGCCGGGTTTCTCTCCACCCTTCCTCCGTTCCCTGAAAACTCCTACCATTACCAAATTACCCACCTATCCTAAACGGCGCAAATGACCACAGCTGTCGGTCACATCTCCTGAATGACCAACCAACTGACTCCTACGGATGAGCTATATAAGACTACATCGAAACTTCACCGACCTGAAGAAGCCGACTGCAACGCCGGCGAAACTTGTCCGAGGCAGAAAGAAGGCAGCGCATCCCACCATTTCTGATCTTTTTCAAATGACCTTAAAATTTAATTCTCTAGTAAATTGGGATTTATCAACCCAAACGTTTTGCACAAAATACGTGAGTAAAATTGCATGCCACGGTAGGACACGCAATCTGTTTTCTTTGATGAAGAAAACTACCCTGTTCCGCAACGTTGACCGTCGGGGGCGAAACAAGATGAGGCATTGGGGCCGGCCGCCTTCAAAACAACGGTGGTCCAAATGCGTGTGTGGGTGAGGCGGTGGAATGAGTGGGTGGGGCACGACTTATCGATCCGCGCGTATCGGAGTAATTAGAGGAATTCGGCGTGAGAAGGAGGGAGGAAGAGGGAGAGCCTTTGAAAAATGGACAGAGAGTTTGGAGGCGGGCGAGGAGAAGTGGGGGCAAGGAGGACCCACGCAGGCCGGGCTCCGTTGGATCTAGGCGTTTAAAAATTCAAAAGGGTTGGGGCAAGGAAGGGTGGGAGAAGGGTTCTATCGTCAGGGGCGCCAGGAGTCGTGGGGTGGGATGCGGAGTAAGGGTATATCGACGGGATTAATCACCCACATGAACGCCCCGCGCGCAAATGGACCCGCCTGGTTAACATTGCGACCCGGTGGGGCCGGGGTGAGTACGGCCCCTCCTTTTAAGAGCGGCCCGCCCCCTCGCGTAAAAACACTGCGATTTACGGCGCGGTCCTTGGGGAGGGGGGAGGGATGTGAGTGGAAAAAGGGCATCTCTTTCAGAGGCAAATTCAAATTTCTCCCTAGGGCCCTGAGAAAAATTAATGACGGGATGTTGTTTTTTTTAATAAAAACGCATTATTGCAAATTGAAACTTTCAGTAAAATATATTGGCATGAATGTTATTGTAATTATAAATGCTCACATCCGTTGATACTCACGTAGATAAGAACCCAAAGCCAATCATTTAAACGTTGTAATAATGTATCAATTTTAGATTAGATAATAATAACACCCCTTTAAAACAGGAAATGGTAATAAGTGATCTTGCAGACAGATACGAAACGTAACTGAATCATAATGTTTTAGCTCACGATTCTTGATTGAAACTAAGAGATTAACTAAATTTTGAGGCATTCTTTCAGAAGCATTCTTTCTTGAGTTAGTACATAATTCCTAGTAGAAAAAACATTAACAATTTTTTATGATCGTGGCTTCAAATGGAAAAAAATAAGTTTAAACCAATATCATTGATAAGGGAGACAGCTAAAAGCTCAAAAAGACAGAATTAGCATAGTTTTAAGGGAAGCCGCCAAAGTATCCGCAGTTTAACGTCCCATTCCGCGGATGGAGTATTGAACTCGAAAACCGGAGTACCTAATTATGGATCGGTATATTTTGCTATTGAAAATATACCGCTGAAAATATACCATGGTAAAATCTGCTTCTGCTAATATTCAAATCCTGACTCAATGGGTAGCCAATTCCACAACCACCAAACTAACCCAATTCCAACTCATCAGCTATGCACTACGTTGATAATGATACACTAACATCTGTGCGAATCTATGTACTCACCATAGCTCCCCTGTTGTCCTTTGGTCAAAATGAATGCAATAGTAGCTTAATATAATTTTGCAATAACACATTAGTACATTTCATTACTTAATTTTTGTTCGTATTCTACGAGTTCTAAAACATGAATATCGCAAAAAGTTTATTTATGTCGTTCTCAAAACAAAAATGCTACGCTTAAGCTCCGTAGGTCAATGTGACCCGACGATTTTGTATATAATTTCTTCTTTTTTGGGAAATTTCAGGAGGGAAATATGTTTATTCAATTTTCCTGCTGTTAGAAGGCAGTTGGGATGACTGGAGGCGGATTATTGTGGCCGCAGGACTCATGTAGAGGTGGGGAGACCAACCTTCCCGATGAGGGACATGAAACTAGCCGAAGGGTGGGACGGAGTCGCTAACAGAGCACCTAGTCCACGACGATGTGAGGATGGTCGGCAGCATGTTGTGAGATCAGCGTCTTTCCCCTCCTCTTCTTGCAGACTCACGACGATTGCCTTGTTTGCGTGGTGCAAGATTTTCCTAAGGGTCAACTGCTCTTGAATATCCATTCCTACTCTGCATGCCGAGGATGCTCCCACTGATAGAGGAAACGTAATGGAGGCATAACTGAATGCATTTGACAGTGTGGACTAAGTTTCGGGAGAAGGTGTGTTGATGATAGGTGTGATATTAGCATCAATCCTACCTCATATTAAGACAATGATATTTCTGACAGCAGAGTTAAAAGGGAACATGTTTAGTCAAAAAAACAAGGATTGCATAATAATTTTCACAACATGGAAGAGCATCATTTTGGGACATAAAGGACAACTGATCCTACGAAATATGCTACCAACAGTGTGGAAGATGTAATATCTTGAAGTAATTATGACAAAAACATGAAGGATAATATGTTGGAAATGTTAATTCTTGTGTGCGTTCATCAGTCTTTTAATCCTAGTTGACGTTATCTGATCATATAGTGAATCAACAAAAATCTTGTTGAACTCATAATAGATAAGCCCATTTATTCTGCTTCAATGCCACTACATATATTTAATTGAATCTCTGTTGCATTACGTTTCTACGGCAAGTGCAAACGACAAGCAAGAAGAGCAGATGACAAGCTAGCAGCCACAAGACATTTCTGGGAGTATTGGGAGGAAAAAACCTCAAATGTTTCTAATCTTGGTGCTAATGATAGCCTTTATCAGCAGCCTGCTGGTTCTAGAGAACGTTATCCATCCAAACGTTTGCAAGTATTTCCAGTAAACCGGCAAAATACGAGACGAATTTATGGGAAATATACGATAGCTATTACTGAATGAGGGCCCAGGTCTAGGCAGGAAAACCATCACATAGAGCATGCGAGGAAAATTGAAATTGATCTGGCACAAGAGATATGGGGCCAACATGTTACATGACACCATTTTATCACATCGCACATAATATTACCATTTTGAGGACATTGAGGAGAAGCTTAAAACTGAAATTTCTCACTTGTCCAGAAAAGAAGCAGTTCACAAATCACAAATAGCGTTTCCTGAAAGACACTACAGAAGAAACATGTATCCGAAAAATGAACAAAATGTTATTCTGCTGAGCAAAGCGTATAAAAAGAAGGAAGTAAGCTACCGAGTACAATAAGAAAACTAAGATGATAATGGACTACAATAAAACAAAGGGGGTTGTTGACACAATTATCGCCACTTGTACATCCTAAAGGAAAACTAACGGTCAGCCAGTAATTGCATTTTACAATATTCCTGATGCGTCATATTTTTGTCCAGGTCATTAAATTTAAGTTATCATCAATTTTGTTATTGAGTCAAAAAATGGATGTAACAATCTTTTTGTACAAGAATGCGTAAATTGTTAAAAGCATTGGCATTGAAACATAAACAAAGAGTAAGTATTTGTCCTTAACAACTATAATATGTTTAAGCTATCGTAAAAATCAAATTCCATGTTTTCTTGTGACTTCTTTCGGCATTCAAACATACTGGGTCATTATAAACCAAAGGGATACATGTGCATAGTATTTTTAAACGTAACAGGAGAGTTGAAGCGACGTAAGTGATACTATTTTAACTATTTTCCTTATGAAATAGGGAAATTCCCCTTTGTGTTTCTGTAACATATGAATATAACGAAATTAAATGAAGCATAAAAGTAGAGGGAAACACCATAGTTGTAACTCGCTTACTTAGCAAATGATGCTTATTTTGACAAATGGATGAAAATTGAAAAACA